>CM020236.1:3697500-6201177 GCA_009819775.1 Phoenicopterus ruber ruber | reverse complement strand
CGAAACATATCTCTGACGAAGTAAAGCAGCAGAACACAACTTAACCAAAGTTACAAAAGTAGACAATCTGCCTTTATAGTTTTTGGTTTTGTTTTTCTTCTGTGAAACATTTGCCAAAGTCATCATAGGTGGCTTTCTTAGAAGAGGGAGCTGGGCAGTATTAAGCATCTGGGTTTTGTCCTCATGTCAACTGGTCGAGCTTCTGAACCCATAAATATGTAAATGAATCTCAAGCCTGTATCATACAGCTGAGATCTGGCTAGCCCCAGGCTAGCTCAAGCATTATTTTTTGGGCTTGATGTATTTCTACTCTCTTCACTCCACCCTCCTCAGCCACAGAAAAACATTGCTAAATAAATATTGACACATACAGAAAGATGTTTAGGGAATATAGAACTCAGACACATGATGAGAGAGATGTTTTCTTACTCTGAAACCTTATTCTTACCAGGCCAAAACTTTGGTGACCTTGAGGTACCGATCTGAATCCTACTCTTTCAACACAGCTGCTGACAAAGGAGCTTTGAAGGTACAGCCCAGACACAGAAAGCCTTCACATGGAGCTGATGGCCATGCTGGCATTATCAGAGCGTCCACCTGTTTCATATTTTAATGGTCTCTACTTCATGTAATAATCTGTGCTCCAGAAGGCATGTATCATTAAAAAGCCTTTATCTGGAGAAAAGTCTTGTTTCCAAGCACTGTGTTCTGCAGTTTGTGATTTGGTATTCAAAGAGAGGACATTTTGCTAGGTGTTTTGTAGATATAGGATGAGAGATAGCTCTTATCTCCAGGCATGTCTGATTCAGAGGTAGTGAATGATTAGTAGTCACGAAAGGAAATGGGGAGAGAATCCATCCTCTCAGTGCTGAGACGCAGCCAGCCAGCCCTTGGAACTCGACTCATCTCTTCCTAAATCAGACATTGTCATACGTGGGATTTCCAGGAGGTATCTGCTCCTCTCCATTGGTGATGAAGAGAGACAACAGTGATCAGCTCAGACTTTTATATTTAACTCACAGCCATCTCAAGACTTGACTCCAGATTAAGACACCTAAATATAGGTGCCTGCACATAACCTATGAATCTAAGGTCTTTTTATAGTTGGTGAAGATCCAAGACTTCATTCAGTAGCTGACAAATAGTTATTGACTACAAATTTAGATGCCCTAGAGCATCCAAGGCATCTACATGGGACTGACAGATATGATTCAGGACCTATGGGAGGCACGGCCTTTCTGGAGCAGCAGCTGGAAAACAAATGTGATTTCCTCAGAAATGACATGGAGGCTATGCCACTGGAGAGCTATATGTCAGCACCTCCATCAACCCCAGCACAGACACAGCCCTGGGAGCCTGGAGGACCAAACATGGGTGGTTTGATACCTGAACCCAAATGCTGCAGAGACTGTGTGTGTTCATGGCTATCTCATAGAATCATAGAATAGTTTGGGTTGGAAGGACCTTTCAAGGCCATCTAGTCCAACCCCCTGCCATGGGCAGGGACATCCTCGACTAGATCAGGTTGCCCAGAGCCCCGTCCAGCCTGACCCGGAATGTTTCCAGGGATGGGGCATCTCCCACCTCTCTGGGCAACCTGTGCCAGTGCCTCACCACCCTCAGTGTGAAAAATGTCTTCCCTATATCCAGTCTAAATCCTTCAGGACTCTGGGATGCATCTCATCAGGTCCCATAGACTTATGTATGTTCAGGTTCCTCAGGTGGTCACAAACCATCAGGTTCCCACTTCTCATACAGTGGGAGGGACTTTGCTCCCCCAGTCCCCGTCTTGCAGTCCATCTCCACAGATCTCAAATTGGCACCATTACTGGGACCATTTGCACCATCAATGGATGTGTCTATGCTGCTTCTGGAGGGCAGGTTTCTACATGGCCAGCTGGCCTTCACACCGCTGGAGTGTCCTCTCTCAGGAAGGCAGCATCCTGTACTGAAGCGTGCCTGGCACAGGAGTGTGGCCAGGGCAGAGCCGCAAGGTGAGACATATGGGTATGACACAGAGAAGATGGAGCACATGCTCTGCTTCCAGCTGCTTTCAGCACGGGATAGCTTGGGCTGCCAGAAATACACGTGCTTCAGCTACCTGAAAATCAAGGTCTTTGGCTCTCAGCCCTTCGGGGTCCCTTTCACAGCTTACACGGACATTGAGCCTTGTTTTCCTTCTAGCAACGGGCAGATTCAGGAGTGCAGGATTTGTAGGTGGTGATATTTTTGAAGCCAACCCACAAAGCCTTTGTTCAAGAGTAGGTTTTTTTGCACTCTCTAGTCAGCCCTTGCAGCAATAACCACCGCACGAAGGCCTGGACACAGGCAGCATTCTGGATTTGCTATTTATGGAGCAGATGCAGTTTGGGTTTCCGAGCAGACGAAAGCCCTTTTGTGCCCGGCACTGCCCCCGTTGATAGTCCAGACTCCCTAATCCGGAGAGTGAGAGCTTCCTTGGGTATTTTTAATACTGGTTCATTTAAACAAACACATATCCACATGGAGGGATGTGAAGGTTTAAGTGATTAGAATCTACTGAATAGTCATGAATGCTATATCCAGACACAGCAGCTCCTCAGAGTGCAAATTGCATGATTATATATGAAGTGACTTATTCAAAAACACTGGCCTTTAATGCCGCTTCTTTCCGTTCATTTCATGCAGAAATAGAAGTGGAGTTTTAAGGTGAAAATCTGTTCTGTTTTATGCTGCCATAAATCAAGATAGTTAATTCAAAAAGAATGTCAAAGTCAGACCCTCGGGTTGTGACTCACCTGGATTCTGCTGCAAAGCATAAAAGGAAGCTGAGAATAAAAGGGAGTTTTTTGTGAAAAAAGACCCTAGAATTTAAGAACCAGATTGTTAAAACTGCTCAATGAAAACAATGAAAACAGAGTGCTCCATTTCTAGGAGGAACTGGGTAACATTTTAAAATGAAAACTTGTTTGTGTCCCTTAAAGAATGCTGTACCAATTTCCAAGCAAAGGAAAACATAGAATAGCTGAAAACTGATGTAAAATCTTTTGTTTTAAGATGAATAGCATGCTTCATTCTGATAAAACCCGAGTGAGATGAGTCATTTTGGATGTGATCATAACCTGAAATGGATGACTTGTTTTCACCTTTCAATTAACTGATTTTTTATAATTTTTTTTAAATCTCTTGTCATCTAACTTGAGGAAACGATATCTTTGGTTACTTCATAAATGAGAGCTCTAGATCCATCCTCCTATGGGAATTAGTTTACTTACTGGCTCTGATGGTGCAAGTGACGATTTCTTGCTGAAGAGCCCCGTTTTGTTCCATTCAGAAATAGTGTGGCCAGTAGGAGGAGGGAGGTGATTGTCCCCCTGTGCTCGGCCCTGGTGAGGCTGCACCTCGAGTGCTGGGGTCAGCTCTGGGCCCCTCACTCCAAGACAGACACTGAGGGGCTGGAGCGTGTCCAGAGACGGGCAACGGAGCTGGGGAAGGGTCTGGAGCACAAGTGCTGTGAGGAGCGGCTGAGGGACCTGGGGGGGTTTGGCCTGGAGAAAAGGAGGCTGAGGGGAGACCTTCTCGCTCTCTGCAACTCCCTGAAAGGAGGTTGGAGCCAGGGGGGGTCGGTCTCTTCTCCCAAGGAACAGGCGACAGGACAAGAGGAAATGGCCTCAAGTTGCGCCAGGGGAGGTTCAGGTTGGACATTTGTAAAAATTTCTTCACTGAAAGGGTTGTCGGGCACTGGAACAGGCTGCCCAGGGAGGTGGTGGAGTCCCCATCCCTGGAGGTATTCAAAAGACGTTTAGACGAGGCCCTAAGGGATATGATTTAGTGGGGGACTTGGTAGTGATAGGTTAATGGTTGGACCTGATGATCTTGGAGGTCTCTTCCAACCAGAACAATTCTATGATTCTATGATTCTGTGGGTGGAAGCGGTGCCAAAGCCGTATTTTTCACAACGTTTTTCACAGTTTTTCACAATGCAGGTGGTGAGGCCCTGGCACAGGTTGCCCAGAGAGGTGGGAGATGCCCCATCCCTGGAAACATTCCAGGTCAGGCTGGACGGGGCTCTGGGCAAACTGGTCTATTTGGGGATGTCCCTGCTCATGGCAGGGGGTTGGATGAGATGGCCTTGAAAGGTCCCTTCCCACCCAAACCCTTCTGTGATTCTATGATTTTCCTGCAAGGGCGTCACTCACAGGCAGGGACAGGGTGGGTGCGACATGGACCCATGCGGCAAATCTCCTTCCTGACCTGCCGTCACCCCGTGCACAGACAGCTCTGTGTGACGGCGTTTTGGGATGCACAAACATCTGCCTGGGGTCCTACCGAAACCACCAAACACATCTTATAGCGTGAGCTTCGGCAGGGTGTGAAATCTGGTCCCTGAGGGGGGAAATGGGAGCACGGGCCAATCCTCCTTCTTGCCACAGTTATTTGGAAAATGTTTAATGGGCATTATTTTTTCCAATAGGGAAATTGCCGTGGTTTCTGTGGGCTGTGGTGGGAATATATATACATACACGCACACAAACACACACACACATATATATATTTATATATTTATACATATTTAAGTTAACATCTTTAAAGAACATCTTGAATAGGAGTATAATAGAGGCTTGAGAAAGGCGACACAGCAAAGGGAGGAAAAGGGAAGAGACGGACATAAATTCTCTGGTCTCTGGACACACATCCAAGGACATGTGGGTGCCTGGTGCAAACATGTAGAGATTATCTGTTCTAGATGGGGCAATCGGGGGGGGAAGCAGAGCTGGGATTTCCCAAGGAAGACTTCCTTGGGAAAATGTCTGTTAGGTGTGCCTCGAGGTTTTTGACAGAACAGGTCTGTTTTAATCAGTGTTTTCACCTTTATTTCAGGTATAAAAGTAAAAAAACCCCTCCTGAACCCCCTAGCTTGGACACTTTAAAATAATAAAGATGTCCAGCTTCACCTTGTCTTTGGAAGCTGGTTTTGAAAATGAAAATTAGTTAAATGGAGTATTCTGAATCACAGGTTTGCTTGTGTATATATGTATACATTTATATATTAAGCTTTGCCTGAATTTGTCACATATTTTTCAAAATTTTAGTTCAGATAAATTGTGAGATTTTTTTAAATTTCTGTCCCAATCCAGGATTAGAAGTAGTCCAAAGCCTTGACATTTTCCAACACAAAGGAAAAAAAAAAAAAAGAACAAAAAAATAGTTCTTGCCAAATTCTAGTGATGGAATTCCCCAATTCCAGTAGAGAGGGAGCAGGAGTAATGTCTGAGCGCCCGGGAGCCCCTTGGCCCAGCATCCCTCTGCACCCCGGCCAGGAGCGGCGAGGGCTGCTGGGGAACAGGCACCTCCCAGGAAAAAGAGGCCACCGGGACAGATTTACTGGGATGTTCCCTTTGGCAGCTTGTTCTGGCCTTGAAGCGGTGTGGAGAGCAGATCATTTTGTCCATAGTTGGACCTCTCTAGTCCCACCCGCTCCCCCACAGCATCCAGTGCCCGCATCAGGCAGGGCATGGCTGGAGGGGTCTTCTCAGGCAGACGCCCGCGGAAAGGGCTCTTTCCCTGGTCGTTGGCACCAGCAGCGACAGAGTCTGGGATGCTCTTGCATAGAAATTTGGAATGGAATTAAAAAAAAAAATATCCTTTCAGCACCCGTTGCCCAGATGCCTTCATCACCTCGTGGAGGTTTCATGCCTGGCAGAGACCTCTGCAAAAAGGCCTGAAATTGGGAAGCAGAGGCGTGGAGGGAACTAGACACTCCTCACCCATCCAGGGACCGGTGAAATCCATCAGGTTTTGAGGAAGACCATTGCGGCCCGACCCAGGGCAAAAGTCCCCATTGCGCTTCTGGGTAAGGGTGAGCTCTGCTAGAGGGGCAGAATCAGAATAAATCACAAGCAGTAGGATTTTCTGAATTGCTCCCATCCTCAAAACATTTCTTTCCCCTTCCCCTGCTAGAGAAGAAACATCCAGTCATTGCTCTAGCAGGGAAGGGGAAAAAAAAAAAAAGAAAAAAATGAATGAAAAGCCTTGAAATCCAGCGCACAAACACGTCTTGTAAGGGTGTCTTTATTTAAGCGGATGGGGTAAGGGAGTTGGAATCACTTTTTGAGGATGAAGAATTCGCCAGGGAGGCTGCCATGAAGTCTCACAACAGTCCTCAGCACAACGCCGGGGTCTATGTTCCCCACCCCGTGGGAGCCCCTCAAAAAAAAAATAGCTGTTTTTAAAAAGGTGTGTGGTGGGATTTATGGCATTCCGGCATTTAGTCTGGTATGAAACAGATCTTGGTTTTTTACAGTTGCAGTCAAAGAGGAGGGCTGTAGGCTGAGAGTGACAGACATACCGCGCTCATGGAGACTGTTGCAAGATACTTTCATTTCTAGAAAAAAAATATGAGCCAATCGCTGAAGTTAAGAGCTGCGTATCAAAAGCCGGTTTGTTGTCACAGGGATGCACGAGCGCAGACAGAATTCCCGAGGACCCTGCTTCAACCCGACGGTTGTGAGATCAGGTGCTACGACAACAGCTAAAATTCAGTCAGTTGTGCCACAGTAAATGTGCACATTTAATAGGATTAAAAGCAACAGTGGGAATTAGTCTATTGAAGGGGAGGAGGAGGAGGAGGAGTACTCTGGGAGAAAAAAGATTTAAAATGCCAAGAAAAATGAAAGAAACATTATCCTTTGCATTACTCTTGGCTACAGCTTGTTGCAAATGCTCCATCACAACTGTTTTTGAAAGGAAAGTAGGTTTCCAATTGAATTTTTTTTTTTTTTTTGCCTAGAGATCCTCTGCTTTACTGGGAAAGGCTTGATTTTTTTTCATCCAAACAAAAAGTACCTGGATTCTGTTCCTTGAAACACCTACATGCGAATCCCAAGATGTATGGCCTCCCATCTTTTAGGAAAAAGAATTGTGAGGTATTGCAGGAATTTTAGTCCAAGAAGATGCCCAGTAAAGAGAATGAAAGTATGAGGTATGCATAGAGTAGTGCTGGCATTTTCAAAGCCCAATATTTAGAACTTGCACCCCCCTCGCCCTCCACAAAAAAACCCAAATAAACAAACAAAAATTAGGGCTTATTTCTTTCTGTAAACAATATATTCCCATGGATTTTCCCCTGTTTTCTCCTAAGGAATCCATTAGGGACAAATAAATAAATAAATAAATCCTGGTCAGCTGTCTGGGGACATCCAGGCCAAGCTTCCAACAGTTCTGCACCACAGCCGATAAAGTTCTTGCTCGTGTAATTTGGCTTAGACAGAAACGTGCACACCCTTCAGTCCCCACTTCACTTACATCCACACCCCGTTATTTAGTTATACCCGAGATACTCAGATGAATTCCTTCTGCTTTCATCCTGGTTTTCAGCTCTCAGTGGCACCCTGTGCTGGGAGCAGACCGACTCCGGGCCGTTGCCTGCTCTTCTCCTCAGTGACTTCTGGAGATCTCGTCCATCCTTTCCCAACACACGGGGGGTGGAGGGAGGCTCTGCAGACGTGTATGGAGGGCTACCAGGACAGGCCCAGCAGGATGGCGGAAAGCCTTATGGAACTAAACTGATTTTTTGACATGGTTAGAGATAAAAGTAAAGAAAATGGGAAAGCAAGTGCATGAGATGATTTTTTCAATTAAATCTTTGATTTCCTCCATCTAGAAAGAAGAGCTTCTCTTCTCACTCACACACGGCAGCTTGCTCACCCACACAACGTCTGGTCTCCAGGGCCTGGCTGAGGCACATGTCACACGGACAGTGTCTTGGCGGTGCCTCCCGGCAGGGCTGTGCTTAAAGTTAACGGAAATCAGCACCCCAAATACTTTGATTTCATCTACACTGCAAAGCTTGTTCACATCACCCTACAAACCCCAGAGTCCCTCCAGGGGAATAAATGTGTGTCGTGGTTTAACCCCAGTCAGCAAGTAAGCACCACACAGCCGCTTGCTCACTCCCCCCGGTGGGATGGGGAGAGGATCGGAAAAAAGGTAAAACTCGTGGGTTGAGATAAAGACAGTTTAATGGGACAGAAAAGGAAGGGAAAATAATAACAATAATAATAATAATAATAGAATATACAAAACAAGTGATGCACAATGCGATTGCTCACCACCCGCTGACCAATGCCCAGCCCGTCCCCAAGCAGTGGCTGCCACCCCCCAGCCAACTCCTCCCAGTTTATATGTTCAGCACGACATGATATGATATGGAATATCCCTTTGGCCAGTCTGGGTCAGCTGTCCTGGCTGGGCCCCCTCCCGGCTTCTTGTGCCCCCCCAGCCTCCTCGCTGGCAGGGTGGCATGAGAAGCTGAAAAGTCCTTGACTTAGTGTAAGCACTGCTCAGCAACAACTAAAACATCAGTGGGTTATCAACATTATTCTCATCCTAAATCCAAAACACAGCACTATACCAGCTAAAAGGAAGAAAATTAACTCTATCCCAGCCGAAACCAGGACAACGTGCAAAGTTAGAACCAGCACCTACTGCGCAGTGCCTCTCCTTCATCGATTGCTGGACGTTTTGGGTCGAGCGCTGGTACGGTAAGCGGTTTGGTGCAGGGAGTTCCTTTGCAGCACTTACCATTGCATGCTGCTGGCCCACGCCCAGGTGCACCATCCCTGCTGCTGCAGCTCCTAACTCCTAAATTCCCCTCTAGTTTCAGACTAGCGCAATTAGCTTGGAAATAGTTACCGAATGGGACAACGCAGGGATCGGAGGAGTGTCTGGTTTGGCTTGTGCTGCCAGGTTCACAGTGTCCACTGCATTCATCGTGAGCGGCACCGTGGCCACTTATGCTGCAGACCCGAGTTCTGAGCTGAGAACTGGCACTGGCATACAGAAACGACAGCGATTCTTACTGTTTGCTTGCTGGAGATGTGAAAACGAGTAAAAGAGCAGGAGAGATGAAGACAGATTGAGAGATGACAGGGAACAGAAGGTGAAGAAGGAGCCGTCGTGCCGCTGGCTGGCTCGTTACCTTCACAGCTAAAGCAACTTTTGAGTTAAAGCTCTACACCTCTCCTCCATGGCCTGGATTTTGGGTGGCCTGGAGTCACAGTGGTACAAACGGGATGTAACTCCATCAAAACCAGCAGGATGGCCTCGTACGCGCAGCAACGTAAGGCTGGGCTGAATCTATACGGTTATAATGTAAACACAGCCACAGTTTGGTCCCAGATGCTTTCTATCATAGACATACGAGCTCTATATTCAGTCTTTCTAAACTTTCTGGTGCCCTGATGTAACTGGTTATGAAAATGAAGTGTGTCTGGCACAGCTGGAGTCGGAGAGCTAAATTATCATCTGGCGCCTCGCAGCAAAAATCCGGTGCCTTGAAAGCAGCCAGGTTTCTGCTACGCTGTAAAGCACAGAGAAGAGCCTGTGCTTCACCTGCCTTACCCTGCCTCCTCCATCTCCCACCGCTCAGCCTCGCTATAAGAAACCCCCTAAATCCCAGCATAGATCCGTATCACAGCATTGTCCGTAGAAAGGTATTTTTGTTTAGAATAAGTCTTATAAAAATAATGGTGACAAAGGAATACGCATTAAACAAGGAAAATCTTAATTGACCTAACCAAACCGTTTGCTAAATTCCTTAGCAGACGTAGCAGTGTATATAGAATAGAAATAAGTATAAATGTTTACTGTAACATAGGAAAATGAATATAGTGGAGTAATGAAAGCAATTAATCTTGTATTACACTAGCTAGTAAATTTAGAGTGTGCGGAGAGGAGATAATACACTATTTTACCATCAAGTGTCCTTATGCGGCATTAGTGAAGTGCGGCTGTCACGAACCAAGCATTTTGTTCTGTATTTGTGAATTCTGAAAGTGATGCATTAGGTGGTCTTAACGCTGCTGTCAAGGTCGAAGCGATATGAATGTAATCTTAACCAGTAGGATGAGGTCTCGCTAAGTGTGTCGTACGGGGTGCAAGACTGCATAGGTAATAAATTAGTATGTAAATTGGGGTAGTTTTAGGAGATAAAAGGGCGTACTCGAGGGGTGTACTCCGAGAGCTGTTCTCCCAAGGTAAGGTCACTGACAACCACCATGGTCCTCTCGCTGTCGAATCAGCCTGTAACAGAAGTTACCAAAGATTTTGCTCTGTTAGAATACTTATGTGCTCCGGAGTGCAGCAGGTACTGAACTTATGTCCTGTCTGCCCTTTCTTTATTGCTTTTATTCCAACAGATCTAATCATTTTCATGTGACTATTGAGAAGAAGTGGTACTGTGTTTTCTGCCAGCCAACAGTGGAATAGGTTACACTCCAGAACTGAACCATGCGCTCGTATTTAGGGATTTTCATGAAGTCCCATTTCTTCAGTCAAAAAAAAAAGCTGTAAGAATAACAATAAACCCCCCACCCCCACCCTTCTTCCTAAACAAAGAACCTGGCTTATTGCATCTCCTTTGTTCGGCTCTCCTGCACAATGTGGTGTCTGCAAATGGAAGCCCAAACTAGCCGCAGTGATGAGATTTCCAGCTTTGCGCAATCAAAAGGCACGGATCTCATTCGCAGGCTGTCAGCTACAAAGCCCAAATCTTTTCCAGGCTACACAACAGGGCTAACAAGTGGAGGAGGGCAAACTAGAAAAGGCAGTGTTTTCTTGTGAAAAAGGAGTCCCAAACACCTGCCTGAGTCGAGCGACTCAAGCCAACGCTCCCAGGGCAGGGAACCTGTTTAGGACCACTCCCTGAAGCATTTAATCTTGCCTTGGATCATTTCTGTGTCTAGCTACAGTTGGAACATAGCACTAATAAAAAAAACAAGAAGAAGTTGAAAATGAATGACTAAAGAAGCTAAGGAAAGTTTGGGGTTTTTAATGAGACTCGGACCTTTTTCATCTGGTGGGAGGTCTATGGCACTTGCCCCCATCACTGATCAAAAATGAGCTCTGTACTGCTGGGACAGGTCACCTCCTGGAAACATCTCCATCACTCCTGTGCCTTTCCCCAGAGCTTAGGTGACTGCTAGGACTAACTGCATGATCTTTTTGAGAGCTAGTTAGGACAGGTGAATCCCGTTCTCTGCAGGTATAATTAATTCCACCTCTAATGAAGCTGTGTCTGATCTTCTAGAAAATCAAAACTTCTCTTTTGTGCTTCAACTTTTCTCTTTCCCCAAGACATCTACCAAGTAAGGAGAGTGGAACAACAGCAATTCTGCAAAATATCAAGGATTTGGTATGGTAAAATAATTCTTTGCTGCTTTATTTCGGGATTTCCTTTTTAGAATTCTACCTGCAACAGGGAAGCCTGACTGGAAACAAATCCTGTTTCTTTTTTCTTTATATGAGCAAATGAGTTGTATTTATTTCCCAACTTTTTAACAGGCTAATTTAGTTTTGGAGAAAGTTCAGGTTGTTTCTTTATATCATTCTAAAAAAGAATGTCAGTCTTTAATTTCTTCATTATAAAATCTAACACTGTGTAGCCAATATCATTGTTACCTTGGAGTAGGCTTCTCTGTTATTCCCCACAGCCGCAAAAGAACATTATAGATATGAAATTGTTCTGGGCAGGAGCTGGGAAAGAAAAGCTGGCCAGGAATATAAATGACTTTTTGTTTCATTCATATTGAGTTTGCAGTTATTCTGGCATAAAACTAGAGTAAAACCACTCTTAGTAGAGGATTTACACCATTGACTTAAGTGAGGTTGCTTTGTGTTCACAATCCCGGATTCAGCGGAGGTAGAATAACACCAGTAAAAGCACCATAAGGACACCAATGAAAAATAAGCAGAATATAGCCCCTCAGAAGCACCTCTTAGACAAGTTGGAGCCCGAAGTCATGGCTACGTGCAGCGAGCAAGGTAAACCTGAGGCCAGCAAGGAGAGCAAAGGCAGTAGTGTCTTCCTTGCTAGGAGCTGTTGCTCATGAGCCTGCGATGGTGGGAAACCACTGCCCTGGGCGAGGCCAAGGCTCCTCTCTGAATACGTATAATGTGGTTTTCTAACCCTTGCTGTGAGGTGTCAGTGGGACTTTCCACGAGTGTCCTCTCTGGGCTTCGGAGAGCAGCTTCTAGATGGGTGGCCCCTTGAGTACGAAGAGGTCAAGGATTCCCCGGGCTCACACACCGACTCTTTGACTTGGCAGAGGTGGAGCTCACAGAGCAGATGCTCCTCTGACTCATACAGGTGTAAATAAGGATTTCCTCCAAGGAAAGCTGCATGTTACACCTACCCGCCTTGCCGGAGCTGGGGGAGTCGCTGCTGATTCACACCAGGAAAATTTGGCTCTGTGACCCCAACCACGGGACCACACACTCCCTTCCCCTCTCCATCATTCATACACAGTAACACACTTGGAAGGATGACATATGCTTTCAGCAGACGTTCCCCATGCCGGCATGATGAATACGCATCCAGGGTATTGCACGACGTAACCAGTGCCAGCAGAGAAATGGTCTGGTGGGCTCAGATCTCGAAGGGTTGATCCATGCAGAAAAGAAAAGCCCTTGCCCGGGGATCCCGAGGCACTACCCCAAAACAGAGGCAGCCAGACACATCGATGGCAGTAGGAGTTGCAGGGAGTTTTCTCTGATCTGAAGTCTAATAGTGCAAACCATGAAAAAAAAAAAAAAAATCCCATTTAGACATGACACAGCTGGTTTAGAGGAAAAAAGCTTTTTCCCCACAATAGTTTTTATCCAGAATTTAAAGAGAAGTTTGCCAAACTTTTCCTTTCACATCATTCAGTGTATTCAGCAGGGAGGGGAACAGACATACAGGCTGGATCATGATGCCAAGTGTTGGTTAAATCCAGACCCCTCCTCAGGTCCAAAGGGGACCAGACAGAGGACGTTATCGCCAGAACGCAATTCTTCTGAGACTCCTGGCCTGAACTTCAAAGATATAAAAGAAAACTTGGAAATAAATGTAACATTTTGGACAGCTACCAGGATCAAAAGAAACTCCCAGCTGACAGGATTCCTCTAGAGCTTCTATCAAACATACGTAGCTGCTACCCACATAGTACTTTTAAAATCCATGGGAACAGCAAATGAATATGTAAAAAACATATCTTTTTGTGTGTCGTAGAAATATCCCATTGAGACCTATCACTAGGCCATCCAAACTTTATCCATATAAAATAGATGAAGTCGTCAGTGAATTTAATGGAATCTCTGCTCTTTTCTCCTACTGGGCTATATAAAACTCTGCTTAGATCATTTTTCTTGGAGCGCAGAAAGGAGAGGAAGTGGTTGCTTTGTATTTTGTTCTGTTCTTAGTCTGTGTTGCTTGAGAAGAATGGTTCAGAAATTGCTAAATGTTTTCAGCTATTTTTCTCCTTTTTCTTCACTGAAATCTTAAAAAATATCCAATCAGCTCTATAGTTCAACAACCACACTGAGAAGCTATCACAGAAATTTCTTTCGTACATGTCGTGGCTCAACCCCAGCTGGCAATTAAGCACCGCAGGCAGGGGTGTACCTGCTCTGTCATGGGCTTAGCCACGGCCACACGCTTTGAGGTGCTCCACCGTGACCTCATGCACAGCCACAGGTGCTTCGAGGTGCACCTTCTCCAGAGTGGACTTATCCTTGGGCCACAGTCCCTTCAGAGGTGTCCCTCTGCCGCACAAGCATAACCATGGCCACAGACGCTTTGAGATGTACCTGCTCTGGCATGGGCTTATCCGTGGCCACAGATGCTTCAGGGTGTCCTGCTCCCACGTGGACTCATCCACAGGTCACAGTCCCTTCGACTCGAGTTCACGCTGCAGTTCCAGCCTGTCCAGTACAGCAGCACAGAAACAGCAGCGGTGCCCTGGCCATCTGCCAGCCCTGGTGTGTGGCCATTCCTGCTATCGGAATGTCCCCAGGCACAGCAGAGTGGGATGATGAGCAGCGAAAGCAAAACACAGCCACTAACGAGCACCAGACTCCAACATACAGCGAGGCAGGCGAGCCCCACGGCAAGCACGGGAGCCTGCCCACTAATAGCCAAACAGCAATAACAGCCATGAATCCAATCTAGCACATTCCAATCAAATCTGTCGCTATCTCAAACCCTTCGAGCCCTACGTTGCGCACCAAAACGGACTGTCATGGTTTAACCCCAGCCGGCAGCTAAGCCCCACACAGCCGCTCGCTCACTCCCCCGTGGTGGGATGGGGGAGAGAATCGGAAGGGTAAAAGTGAGAAAACTCGTGGGTTGAGATAAAGACAGTTTAGTAGGTAAAGCAAAAGCCGCGCGTGCAAGCAAAGCAAAACAAGGAATTCACGCACTGCTTCCCATGGGCAGGCGGGTGCTCAGCCATCCCCAGGACAGCAGGGCTCCCTCACGCAGAACGGTGACTTGGGAAGACAAACACCATAACTCCGAACATCCCCTCTTCCTTCTTCTTCCCCCAGCTTTACATGCTGAGCATGACGCCATACGGTGTGGGACATCCCTTGGGTCAGTCGGGGTCAGCTGTCCCTGCTGTGTCCCTCCCAACTCCTTGTGCCCCCCAGCTCCTCGCTGGTGGGGTGGGGTGAGGAGCAGGAAAGGCCTTGGCTCTGCGTCAGCCCTGCTCAGCAGTGACGAAACCAGCCCTGGGTTATCAACCCTGTTTCCATCACAAATCCAAACACAGCCCCATCCCAGCTACTGGGAAGAAAAATAACTGTATCCCAGCCAAAACCAGCACAGTACATTTTAAAGAACTTTTGATCAAAGGTTTAAGATGATTATACCTTCCACTTATGGTGATGAAGCTCCCTGTGACAATTATGGTTGGGGTTTTTAACCCAAGCTTTGTTTCAATGAAGCATTGCTTATATTTCTGTTTCTGTATCTCTCGTCTAGCTGATATGGATCTAAGCTGACATGCCCACTTTGCCTGGCTCCAGCTGGAGTTTGTCTGAACCTGTCCCAAGATTCACCACTAAATTATATTTTCTTCCATCTTCACATTCCTATTCTAGGTGAACACACTAAAATATCATGGATAAAGCTACTGATGTGGTGACTAAATGCTCAAGAGCCATCCCACAGAATTATTGATTCTGCTGAAAAACTTCCTATTGGAGTAAAATTGCTCAACTGCTGGGTCAGATAATTTCACACAAATTAATAGTTTTGTGGGCAGCAAAGCGTCTTGCCTCTTGAAATGAGTGCCAGGATGGCCTTTATCTTTCTAACTGATGTGGAACCCAGTCAGCAGAGTCGGTGCTCTCCAGCCCAGAGAGACGGGCACTTTCAGCCGTTTCACTAAAACTGGGTTTCCTTGCAGGATTTTGCAGAGGGACGTTGATGTCAGACCTACAGGGTGACAGATGGGTGCAATCCCAGGTGAGGGTCTTCTGCAAGGAGAACAAAGAAGGGCTCTTTGTGCAAACCACAGAGCTCCAACCACTCTATTCAAAAGCAATTCAAAATCCCGTTCAAAGACCTCATTAACTCAGTGGGAGTCCAGTCTGACCAAGAATTTTAAGCTTAGACCCTTAACAAGGACAGTCACAAGGGGACAGAGACAGCAGGATATATTCCATTTGTTTCTAACCAGGATGAAATTAATCTCTATGCAGAAAATCAGCTTAAGGACTCTACCCTACTTAAATTCCTGCAAGGCCTCTGTAGTTCACTTGAGTAATCATTGATTGGATTCTTAAGAGATACAGAGAAGCTCTAGCTAATTACAGTACATCTGTGAATAACTGCATTTTTGGTCCTTAGGCAGTTCTGAAATTTGGAAGAAAAAAGAAAAAATCAACCTGAAATGAATTATTCAAAAACGTGGTGTCCTGAAAAATAAGACTGTCAAAATCTGGTCAAGTGAAACATTTTGATTTGATTGCTACAGGGTTTTTTTACCATATATAACACTGAAACATATTTTGAGGTCAAATGTTTTTTTCAACCTAAGAAGGTGAAATGTTTCATTTTGAAAATGGCAAAACAAAATGTTCCCATTTTTGTAGCATAATTTGTGGGTGGAGGATTTTTTGAAAAAAACTCTGCCAAGTTGTAATGCATTTGTGTAGGGTTCCAGCTGATCCTCATCCCAGTTTGGGGGTTCAAAAGTTTGGCTCAGATTTCAACTTTCTGTACCCATGACACAGCGTCCTCACCCTGTGCTGAAGCTACGGATGAAGCACCTGCATAAGAGGGTCTGTCTCTCCAGGCAGTTATAGTGGACACACACGGGGAAAATGGGTTGTCCTCATTCTGACAGAAAAGATGAATGTTTGTGTGATCTATGCACACAAACTGCAGCGATGTTTTAAGATCAATAATACAGTCACAAGAAAAGACCATTTGCAACCCTGTAAGATTGATGCTTCCTTTTAGGAATGGGTGAAAAAACACTGGAAAGATTTCTTTCTGCTGCCTTAAAAATGCTCCCGGCCTCATCCCAAGCCATCTGAGCCAGCGAACGGATCAGCTGTATTACGGTGACATCAAGAGGCCACTGCTGTGCTGGAGACACGGCTCCTCTGTAAAGCTTGTCGTCTCCCAGAGCAGGCAGGAGATTGAGGAGACCAGTAACTTGCTCAAGGACATCTCTGTGGTCAGGGCACAGCTGAGATATGACCGAGACATGCCAGATCCCAACCCTGGACTGCCCAGCACACGCTGCTTTGCCTGCATCTGAGGCAGATTTTTGAGGCTACAGAACAAGCTGCAGCACTGGGAGGGGGTTTTGCTGAAAAAATCACCCAGAAGCTGCAATTTCCTGGGCACCCCCGAGGGCGGCTCGTGACCGGCTGGGGGGGTGCGTCCGAGAGCAGCCTGCAAGGCTGGGATTAGCAAGTCAGACATGCCCAGAGCAGGCGAGGCAGAGCAGGGGTCTTGCAACCTTGGAGAAATGCCTTCACATGGAGCTTTCTGAGAAAAACAGGAAGGCGCTGCTTCTGCGAAATGCCACCAAATTGTTCTTCTTTCTGTTTCCTGGGAGATGAGAGTGGTGATAGTACAAGGACCGATTAGCAAGGTCTCCTCCTTCTCTGCCCAGCTCCCTGCATAACAACCCCCCCCACTGTCCCTCTCTGCCATCTCTCCATCCCCCGAAGCCCTTGCCCAGGGGACACCAGCTGCACCATGCAAACACACTCTTTAGTTGTAGCATCGCTAAATCTCTCGTGCCGAAGCACGATGGCCTCTGCCCCCCTGCGAGCCCTGGGGTGCGGGAGAGGGTCTGGCTGCCAGTCCTGCTGATCCCTGCCTGGCACCAACCACGAGCCTCCTCTGCCACGGGACATCTGAGCGTTTTGGCAGGACAGCTTTCTCCCACTCGCAGGAACACGCTCCAGGAGGACCAGCGTGGGCTGAATGCTCAATATGTGGGTCTGAGAGAGAGCCTGCTGCCTCCCACCTCCACGTACGCTTGCAGGGAAGGAATGGCTTGCATCACTTTCCTGCCAAGCAAAGGCTCGATCTTATGGCTAAATAGTAGAAACAATACCAGAGGCCAAGAATGCCACAATTATTTACTGTGCGGTTGCTCATTTGAGAGGTAATTTAATTTTAGTCATAGTGTTTATCCAAGAAAATGATCTGAGGAGTCGAAGTTGGGAAATCCCTTGAAGTGGTGATGTTCCCAAACAGAGGTGGGATTTGCAGTGCACCAGCAATGGCTGTGTGCACCTCCTCCCCATCCTGCTTTGTGCAAGGTAGTTTTGGGGACAGGCCACGTATCTCGAGGACAGCACTAGTACAGCATCCGAGTCCCAGCAACGCATCGCTCCTGGTCGAGGCTCGTCCCTTCTCTCACGCTGTCTCAGGAGTTTCCCTTGACACCCTTTCTGTTGACTTTCAAACGTGCATATTCTGCTATAGGCAACAGTCCCTCAAGCTGGAAGCATGAGCAGTTAAATTTTACTAAAAGATGCTCGTCTTTAACACAGCAAATGTTCCTTTTCGATCAAAACAAGGGGATTTGTCTTTGTTGGCAATGGTCCACATTTGCCCTTCCTCCCTACAACTCCTTCATCAGTGTGACCGGCTCCTGAAGCTCTCTGCTTTCCTGGGCTCAGTGCAGGCTTCAATTGACTTTCACGGTGCTGAAGAGGCTTCACTCTGCTGTGCAAATCATCCATGTTTTCCTACATTTCTCAGCTATTGTTGTTGGCCACGGCTAGTTTGTTAAAAACCCATATTCAGCGTTTCTCTATCTGCTGCAAGTGAATTTGGGTGGAAAGCTTAAGAGTGGGTGAAGGAGCAGAAGCAGCCTCCATACAGGCTCCTACGTACGTGTAAATATTTTAAAGGTCATTCAGTTATTCATACAGTATGTTCTGCCAAGCTTTGTGCAGAAAACACTCACCTTTTTTGGTGTCTCCTAATAAATCTTTTGGGGTTTGCAAATGTAGCAGCAGGCAGTCTTGTTCCCTTTTGCAGCTAAATAATCCATTGTTTGCTTGTTTGTTTCCTGAGCAAATCAGGCCTAGGGACAAAAATATCATTAATGGGAGGTGATTGCAGATGCTTACAGTGAGCAACAAACCTGAGGATGGAAAACGCAAAAGGGATAAGATTTTTATATGGTGACTAAGTTCCAGAAATATGTTGTTTTCCTGTTGTGGCAAGCAGCGACCCACTAATTGGGCAAATCTCCCGTGGTTTGCAATGGGCAGGGTTCAGGTCTGAACTGTGGAACAGGACTCTCCTTTGCCCTCAAATAAGGTGAATTTGGCTCTGGATGTGAACTGCTCTTGTGGAGTGTGCCTCTCTCTCCCGGCCTGACCCGATCCCGGGTTGGCCTCTGTGCTGGAAGAGGACCAGCACTTACCAGCACCCTCAGTCCTTCGGAGTCCAGTGGACATTCACAAATACGTGTGCTGATGCTGCAGGAGTCTGGAGACATGTTGTTCCAGCAGCACGTTGCTGGTGCTTGTGCCTGCACGTAGGTGCATCCCCCATGTCCCAGCCACCTCTCAAGCAGAGACTCCCAAAGCTGCAGGAGCTCTGAGGCAGAGGTGTTGTAGGACACACCTCTAAGTCCTTGTGGACCCCAACTGTCCTTTCCATTTTGGAGGCAATCTGGGTCGTGGTTTCCTCAATGATGTGGAGGCAGCTCCAGCTGTCATTGCAAAAGGAAGGGATTCCTCTCTGCTAACGAGCTATTTATGAGCAAGGTACCTAGTCCAAGTTGCTCATCCAGGCTCCTACATTCAGGAGAGGAAATCATCCTATGCACCTCAGGATGGACACCCCATCTGATTTAGCTCCAGGTTAAGGAGCAGCACTTCGGTGTTCGATGGGGATATCGCTGTGTGCTGTTGGTGGAAGCTGTTAGGAGAAGCAATGGAGATGTGGCCCTTAGAGCCAAGAGGGGGGTGGAGCTGGTCCCTTATGAGTCTCTGCTCTAAGGTGATCTGAACAGCTTCCAGCTTCCACCATTGGGCCAGATCTTCGCAAAATGCGTTGGCAATTTAGATACCTGGCACACAAGGAGACACCTACATTTAAGTGTCCTAATAGGGAGCTGAATCCCGTATTTAATTTTATAAGGCTAGGTCAAGGGGGGAGGGATCTCTCCATTAACCATTTATATGAATAACAATTAAACAAAACCAGTGTTTTATCAATTTATCCTTGCTGGATGACTATTCAGACGAAACTGCTGCCTTATTTAAAACCAAACAACAGTCTTGTTCTTGTGTAGCTTTGTGAGTAAGAGCCAACACAGCAGCTTCCTCTACCCAGCTGAATGAAAACAATAGTCTCTTACTTCTGTGAGTACTTAAATATACTCAAGATTATTATTCTTTATGTCTGAGTAAAGCAGAAGACATGTAAAGCAATGTATAAAATATAGTAAGGTATATCTAGTGGGAGGCCGTATGGACATCAAGCATAGCAAATCTGATATAAAATATAATGAAAGCATAAAGCAGGTAACAGGGCAGATATAAATCCTGGTGCAATGAACAAAGCATGTCACATAATGGCGATAAAAAAAGTAGCAAATGGCAAAACACACATCAGCATAGACATAAAGCATAATGAACTGATGGATGAAAGTCGCATTGATGAATAAATCGCTCTTGTCACTCAGAATAAGCAAAATGATCATTTTGTCTTCTGAGCCCTTAGAGAGCTCCTGGCTACACAGGACTATGCGGAGGGTTTTCTAGTTTTCTTACTCAGAAAATAATAATATCTGACACTTGCAAATACCTTTCGCTGAATATTATCATCAGATCCAAAAACCTGTCAGGTCGCAAACCTTTGTTGCTGGGCTTAGCGAGGGTTTGCACGAAGCAGGCATGGGCGGGAGGCCTCGGAGGGAGGCAGGTCAGCACGGCTCGCAGGTCTCGGGGGAGCGAGGCTGGGAGTATTGCGAAATCCAGCTACGCTGCTATCGCAGTAACCCCGTCCACAGCCACGTCTCCGCGGGACTCGCTTGCACAAATACTTGTTCCCCAAACATCCCTGATGAAACACAGCCTGCTCAATAAGATGTGGGTAGAAAAGCAGAGATGAGCTAACTTTCTCTGCGGTATTGTTTTCTCCCTTTGTTAAAAATATATTTGAAAGCATTTTTGTAAATCATGGTGGTGCAATCCACACGTTATACTGTGACTGTTTCCGAATGCAAGGTTTCACCTTTTCACCACTGTTTGGAGACAAGAGGCTTTACAGAGGGAACAGGGGAACCCCAGAAATTGCCCCTAGAGAGCAGGAAACACCCCCTGCACGACCAGAGCTGCAGTGGGGTTCGGCTGAATGGACTCGGGCGGAGATGTTCATAAAGCACCGGCTTGTACAACCTGCTGATGGTGCAGTGTTTTTGCCTCTGAGCACCCTTCGCCTCAATCCGAGGCAGGACCCCGTGGTGCAGAGCTCTGGCCACAGCTCACAAGCAGGTGCAAATTTTCACGACCCGCTGCCTTCTGGAGAAAGCCCTACGTGCTCCCTGCTCCCCCCAGGGCTTTCATCCGCGATCTGGCAAGAGGCAGCGACGACTCGGTGACTGCACATCTTCTCGCTTCCGTTGCATCCTTTGCTAGCTGCATTTTTACAAACCTCCTTCTGCAAATAGATTTGCAAGGAAAGCCCATTTAGTCCAATTAGGAGACTCTACAAGCAGAAGCCATTTGTCAGCCACTTAACCAAACTCTCCCTTTTTCCTGGCAGCAGCAGATGCCTGAGCCCAACTGGTTTGCAACAGGAATTTGCGGTAGCAGACCCAATGCCAGCCTCCGCTGGAGATTTATTGCTCTGCTGGCATGCAGCACTTCTCTCATTAAGGCTCTCACATTGTTGTTTGGCTTCTTCTAAAGTGCAAATACACGAAGCAAGGCTTTAGAGGAAGCCAATTAGGAAGGACAGAAGAAACATTTCCCACTGGCTGGGGCCAGACCCAGGACTAAGCAGGATCAGGGCTACATGGAAACTGGGAGCCTGTTACAAGGAGGGTGTTAGAGGTTTGTGTGCAGGAAGCTTAAGTACAAGTCAGCTCTGTTGTAGACTGGTTGTTTCTCTGGGAAAAGCTCCTTGATTTCCCTGTACTTTGTGTCCTCGTCTGTGAAGACAGCACAGGCTTTTTAGACTAAAAGCTTTATCTTCCTAACCTGACCTCTTGCTTTCAGGGTTCTCACTTCTTCATTAATTGTCCTTATATAGAACAGTGCATGCCTGAAACCATGTCTGACTTAGGCATAAAGATTTAGACAGGGAACGTACGGCTGTGTTAATACCCTTCTGAGCAACGCAGGCAGTTTGGCAGCTCTGATTTATTCGCTGTCCTACACTCCGCTTCGACTCTGCTCTCATCGAGGACCAGCACGCCCAAACCTGGGAAGCTCTTTGCTGCCGTGGGTGCGAAGGAGAGTGGCACATGGCTCATTTCAGCCTCTGCTCGTGCTCTCTTTGAAGGAGATGTCTTGATGGGAGACGCTTTCTGATGGCAGCGGGCTATGAATCGAGCTGAAGGACCAAGACCCCTCAAAAAAGAGGTCTCACCTGGGATTGCTTCTAGGAACCAGGGGCAAGGCTCTGCAAAGCGTATGTGTCCGTAACTCCATGAAAAGACAGGGCTGTGTTCCTTACAGCAGACTGGCTTCCTACAGCTCTGCTCTTTCAGCAACGGTCGGGGTGTCTGAGGAGGCTGGTATGCAGACCACTGAAAGGGGCCACTCAGGATGATGCTCTAAGCCAAATACGCGGTGGCATTCAGGCACTGCAGGACTATTTGAAGCCAAAGGCCCAGCCTGGGCCACACTTTCTATTTGTTTTTACACGTTGTGAGCTAAGTTTGGGTATGGTATGTTCAAACACACAAGCAAGCCTCTGTCTGCCTCTAAAAGGACAGGGGGGATTGCAACGGGAAAGTACACTTTTCAAGCAAAGTCAGGTTCAAATTATGAACCGGCTTTTCATATTAGCAGGAAATACTTGATCCTCCTGCACCTTCATTTGGCTGGGCCCACAAAATGTCTTGGAGGGGAGGCAACCCCCAAAGAAAATATGTTTCATGTGGAGAAGGTAAAGCAAAGCCTGTATTTGCAACCGATTTGTAAATGAAAGATGCTGAAACAGATCAATTTCTAAAACCAAATATTAGTTTTAACTGTGTTTCCCCAAAGATGCTCCACACATTGTTGTGGGTTGATGTAGCTCTAGCTGCCCCGGGGGTGCTGGGCTTGACGCTTGTGCTGCCTTCAGGCCTCGTCTATGGCTTTGTGCTTTCCCTGCCTGTGAAGAGATTTCAATGTCTTGTTGTACTATGGATCCACCAGTGAATCCTTGCAGCTGGGTTATGTTTTTTAATAGCAGTTAGGGGCTACGCTGAAAATGTGCTAGAACAACCTCATTTTTAGCCTGGAAAGCACATGCCATAATGGTGACAATCAACAGTGATGTCAGAATTTTACCAGTTATTAGTCACAAGTGATTTGGTTCAAAAGTGACCTGATTTGGTTCAAAAGTGGCCCCAAAGATTTAGTCTAAACCTAGTCTGAGGTACATTAAAACTTACAGCAACTGTTCATCATGTATCTCCCATTCCTTCCTCTCTCCACCTGATGGTTTCATGGAGGCTAGGAAGCAGGAGCTCTGAAACACTGGAGTGAAGTCTGTATTCATAATATTGCTTGGAATAAAAAAAAAAACCTGCCTGTAAGTGTGTATTCGTGACATTGCTCCACCGTGTCTGGAGAGGGAAAAAAAAATAAACACTCCTGTCAGAGATAATATTCAAGCAAACCTGCCTCTCCCCAACTCCAGAGCTGCAGTTTCTGCCCCACAAGAGTCGCTTTGCTCTTCCAGATGATGATGGTGAGGGAGGCAGAAGTTGTGCTGTCTACAGAGCTCATTTTGTCAGTATAAGCGGTATCTCTAGGAGGGGGGTTTTCTTGCTGTAACCTTATGGACCAAACTCAAATTAATGGTACTGTAGATGTCTGCTGGCTCAGCGTTGAACATCTCTGGAGCCGTGGAGGACCGGTGGCCATCTGGTCCTGTGCCCAGTGCAGGCTGTCACTGTGGAGACACACATGGGACGGGGCTGTCTCTCTTGGGGGAAGACAACTTTTAGGCTTGGGGACTAATATTAGGCATTTGCGCTCATTCAGCTGGAGTCGTGACCACAGGAAGGCAAAGTTTTCGCAGAGCTATGAATATTGCAGAGGCTGTGGTCAGGGTGAGGGCTCCAAGGCAGAGCAGATGGCCGGGCACCGTCCTGCTCTGCTCATAACCCAGGGCGGGTAAGGGGGAAAGTGGCAGAAATGTCTCCTGTCCTCGGTAATGAGGAGGTCAGTGCACAGTTCAGACCAGACAGCAAGGTCTTGACCCCTGGATAAACCCTAATCTCACCTAAAAGTGGGGAAATTAAAACAACAGGCAAGACTGACGGTGCACTGAGTTCCTCAAAGTTAATAAACATCCACCAACAGTGTTGAGATCACAAAGTATTTCTAGGAGATCATAGAATCATAGAATCGTTTTGGTTGGAAGAGACCTCCAAGATCATCGAGTCCAACCATTAACCGATGTGGCTGTTGTTCTGTTTTTTTAAAACAAAACAAAGCAAAAACCCAAAACAAACAAACAAACAAACAAAAACCCAAACCCAAAAACACAACCCTACAGCAATTACACTTGAAGCAAAGGAAAACAAACTCCCTCAGTGATTAAAGAGCTTTGAAAATATTTCCCTTCGTACTTAAAGAAAGACTGATATAAAAATATGGCCTTAAAACAAATAGGACATCCCATTTTGGAGGCTTCAGCCCAAACCCTTCAGCAGTGTGATAACTTACAGCAAAATCTTTACCTCTGTAAATAAGTAAAACCTATCTGGAGGGAGCATTTCCCAGCTGCTGCCATGGATTTGCCTTTGCATGGCAGGACGCTGCAGCAGGTCTCTTGTATCAGGAGACCCATACCTATACTCTCTAGAATTTAGTTTATTTCCCATCCTACAAAGAGGCGGAATATGTAAAAACTCATCCTGAGGAAGAGTGAGACCAAACATACTTCAAATTTACTCTGCATAAAAAATGTATCCTTGAAACCTGGAGCTGTTCAGAAGCCAGGCAGGTTTTGAGTGGATTGCAGAAATATAACTTACAGTGATGCCATCTTTTGCCAACACTATAATTTCAGTGTCTATAAATTTCATGTTTTCCTTGTAATGAAGTCTCTCCTCATAAACTGAGCAGCCTGTGAATCCGCAGGTGCCGGTTACGTTCCCAGCTTTCTTCTGGCCAGTGGTGGGGCCATGAACCGGGGCATTTCTGCACGCATTTCTCATCTGTAGAAAAGGGATAAGGACGCCTGCCCACCTCTGCAGGCCCGTGGGTGGGAAGCTGCGTAGAAGGAAAGCAGATCTCTCTAGTGTTGGTGAGCGTGAATTACTACAGACTCAGCAGTATGGACTCAGCTGGGTTTGCAAGGAAATTTTCAACTGGAGTTGAAGCCATGGACTTGGACCAAAATGAAACGCACCAAACTGACCATACAGCCCTGGGCTGGAGTAACCCAGAGCTAACTTAAAACCGACTCAGCTTCCACTCTCTCCTGGGATGCTCAGCTTTCTACTGTCTTTTTTCACATTTGAGCATTTCTCTGGAACGGGTGGATGGCGGAGAGCCCAGTTATCCACGGCAGCGTGAGCTCTGACTCCGACCTGGAGCCCAGGGGTACCCCAAGGCTGCTCTCAGCCTCCTGCCAACCACAGGGCAGGAGCTGTACTGCTGTCATCGGCTTTTTGAAGAATATGAGTCCGTCTTTTTCCCCAGCTTGCTATGAGTTTGGCTAAAATGCAGCGTAATCACCAAACAGTGCAAAAAAAAGGAGATCCTTTCCGTTCAGCTGCACTTGGCTCTTATTTGCAAACAGTTTCCCACAAATGCAAGACTGAAAAACACAGAGGCATCCTTAAAGGGGAATAAAAAAAGGAGAGAGGGAACCATGTGACTTCAAAACCTGTGACTTAAGTAATAAACTGTCAGATTTGGTGAGATTCCAAAGTAAACCATGAGAATATGCAACAGGACCCAGCTGCACTGACCCTGCCCTGCCCTGAAACGTCTTTGTGCTGCAGAGATCCCTGGCTCTGGACGGGGACCCTGGACATAAAGGCATGGCCAATCTTTTATGAACCATCTGATTTAAGTTATAAATTGACCTTGTCTCAGATGCAGTGTCTCCAGGGGCTTTCAGCTACTTATATTTCACACCATCGCTGCCCAGAACTCCTGACTTTCTTGAGAAACACATCACTGTGGAACTTCCAAATGGCATTTGGGAACATCCACTCAGCCAGACTGAAGCTTTCCAGCACACCTCCCATAGCATAGCTGGAGGTGTAGTACTCTGTACAGATTTGGAGGGCTACAGAACAGCCATTTCCTGGCATTGAGGTGGAATTTGTGCATTTCGTTTCATAAGAACAATCGAAAAAGCCCTCTACCTAAGCACTGCAGGGCCCTGGTGCTATGCTGGCTAGGAACGCTCCTGGAAGCATGAAACAATAAACTCAGGGAGTACATTTAGGACGGTGAAACCCGGCATGTTGGCACACAAGTCCCCTGAGAGCTTGTTGGAATGTGCCCAACTCTTTCATTGCATTTACCTGCATTTACCTGCTGGAGAGCTGCCACCCTGCCGTGGCATACCAGACCTGTCCCAGGAAGCCAGAAACTCAGGTCAATCTGCTCCACAGAAGGTCTAAAGCCTGACTTTCCTGTCCCATAGGGCGGGGAAAGTGGAAAAGAAAAGAAAAAGTGGTTTTGATGAGAATAATAACAATTTTATAGCAAAGAGCACGTTTTAGTAAGTTCAAGCAGGGGTAGCCAGTCTGTCGTCCTGCACAGTGGCTAAGTCAGCAGGCTCAGATCTCTGTCGCTTTTCTTTTCCAGGAGCTGGCTAACATAAATCACATCAGCTGTCCCAGGAACCGGGAGCAAATCTGCAGATCTCTCAGCCAACAACCCTGACCCTTGGAGTCCCACCACCCTTCTGGTCCCAGAGGCCAGGGCTGCTCAAGCGTCGGCTCCCAGGAGCGCTTCCAAGGAATGGTGACTTTGTTGGCAAGGAACGAGCCGCTTCAAACTAAGGAATTTGGATGCCTCACTGCAAAAACAGCGGGTCAAGTTTAAGGCGAAATTCTTGGCCCCCTGCTTTTGTTTCAGATGATTTTTGTAGGACAAAGGTGCACCCTGCGTCGGAGCCCTCCTCTCCCCATACGCCTCACTTGCTGGACACCACCTGCCCGAAGCAGCGTTTGTACTTACTTTTGCCATCTGGGACGTGCAAGCAGCTAAAGATCTGTTAGCGAAGCAACACAATTTTGCTTTCTTTATTATTGAGAAATCAAAGACCTCATGTGACTTTGTAGATGACTTAACACATTTATAGACCAGGAAGGAAGTCGAGCTGCACTGCTCGCTTCGCTTTTCAGTGGGGCGGTTGCTGCAAATTCAACCTCATTAACGCGGAGCTGCGCAGAGGGAGCAGAAAATGACTGCCCAAACGACCACGGAGCCCCCCAAATGTTGCTTCTTCAACATCAAGACAGCAACAGTCACTCTAGGGATCTTCCACATGGTAAGTCACAGGACTGAAAGGGGGGACAGGGAGAGGGAGACAAGACAAGAGGGGCGGAGGTGTAATCTTTGCAGAAGGTGTAATCATTGCAGATCACAAGGTTTCCTGACTCTTGACTTTTCTGTATTCCCAAAAGAGAAAACCCAATGATTTAAGAAGGATGGACAAAAGAGGAGAAAGTGGCGGGGGGAGGGAGGGGCAGGAAGAGATTTATTGTACTGGAAGGTTTTTTTAACTATTTTTTCCCTGGCTTCACCAATTAGAGCTCATGGAAACTCTCTCCGCTTCCTGGTTTTCCCTTGCAGCTCAATGCAGGAGCTCTTACCTGCGCGGGGTGTGCGGCTTGGCCAGGGCGCACGCAGCTACTTGGACCTGTTGGTTAGAAATGGGGCAGCGCAGTGGCAATGGAAACTGTGGGAGTGCTGAAATTATGGGTCCCTGGAGGGAGGAGGGATTTAGGTCCCAGGCAAGCAAAGGGCGGGTGGGCGAAGCTGCCTCGTTTCTCTCTCTACGGCCAGTTGGACACTATAGGTACCGTTTTGGTTTCCATTTTGATCTGGGGCTGTGTTCAGCTGCCAGGCAGCTGGTGCAACTGCTCGGGGGCGGTCGCAGATGGCAGAGAGCAGAGGCAGCAGAGCCCGGAGGGACATTTTTTCCACGCCACCTGGTTGCACAGAGGTGCTTTCAGGTGGCTTTAAGTTATACTGAGGATGTGGTTTCTCGCACAGCACTTAAAATAATCCCATCTGTTGCACTCAGCATGCACAGTCACGGGTTGGGAGCCTGCAGGGTGATAACAGCTAACGGGGGCTCTTAACCTGCTCTTTGCACAGAAGTGGAGTGAGGGGAGCTGTAGCCTGCGGGTACGCGCTGGGCATGGCAGCCGTGCCACGCACGGGAAGGATGTGCCATGGTCCCCCTGCAGCACCCGTCTGCTTTCCTGGGGCAGTGGGAGCAATCCAAGCTGCCTGAGCAAATCCTCGCTGCAGCAGAGCCCCCTCCTCACTCACACAAAGCCAAGGCAGCGGTCCGACGGGCTGGTTGAACGGTTTTGACTTCCACGATGCCATTCGTGCACACATTGGTGGAGGATTCGACTCATGAAATGAAAGGCAAAAAAATCCAGAGGTTGTTTAGTTGCTTTTTTGGATAGTAAGAAAAAAAGGAAAGCATTCAGTGAATGATAGGATTTTATGAACCCGCCAGGAGCAGCAGCACTGTGGGCGGCTGGAGGCGGCGAGCGAGGGGGGTGGCTGTGCTTGGGCACAGCGCAGCAGCTCGGCACCTCCCTGGTTTGGGGCAGGAGGCGGCCCCACGCCAGCCCAGAGCAGGAGAGCAGAGAAACCCGGGTCTACACCACATCTCCGTGCAAGGCAACTGCCAGCACCTTTCCCCTGGCATTACTTGAAAGACAGGCGCTGTAGTGGCATTTCCGTGCCATATTTTAATCTTTTGGGGACCTCAAAAACATTACGAGATTGGTTAAAGGAATCATGCAATTTTATAGCCTCTTTTGCCTTCTGCTTTTTGAGCATCTAGATCGCACCCTGGGCACTCTACTTGTCTTTTTGCCACAAGCTCAAAGCTTATAATCTCACTGCTTTAAAGAAAAAGAAATTGCTGCATTTCTTGTGCATTCCCATGACCCCAAGACACAAAAATTGAAACATATGAAAGCTGAGAGCACAAGCAATTTCTGACAACCAATTAAACATACAGCCATTACAGAGGGATGGTCATGAACTGTTTAGAAATGGGACTCTCATAGGAAGTATAGCCAAGATCTGAAGAGGAGCTGGCAAAATTAAAGGTCTGTGCAGAGGTGGGAGACACAAGACAGGGAACTACAACAGATTTTCTCCAGAGAGCGACAATCACGCCGTGCGACATGAGCTATCTGTTATCAGTGGTGAAAGAGAAGTACAGAAAATGGATTGTTTTTTCCTAGCTGGGAGGGTGAATCATAAAAAAGCTGCCTTTGTCTGTCTCAGAAGTCAGCAAACACTTTGAACTGAGGCACATTTTTCTCATACATGTTTCACTATGATGCCACTAACGATAGAGATTCCCGATTTGCACCAGTGCGTGATGGCAGAGAATGAGACACCAATCCCCGTGCTGGCGGCTGACAGGGAAAACTTCATTACCAGTGACATCATAGGAAAGATGTGTTCTTTCAAAAAGTTTTGTGGGTCTGTTAAAGACACCAGGTAAGTTTTGAACCGCGAAAGGCAGAGTGCCTTGGGGTGAGCCTGCACAGTGCTCGCGGGAAGGAGTTTGCAGAAGAGGTGCAAAGGTTCGCTCGGGGCAGGCAAGAGGAGCTGCTTGTCTTTGCAAGATGGCGAAGGCAGAAGTCATAGGCAGATGTCCTGCGTCAGCCCCAAAGCCCAGCAGCCTCCCAGCCTGTCTCCAACAGCAGCCAGCAGCAGCTGCTTAGAGAAGAAGGTGCTGGAAGCAAGACAGGTACCAAGCGATCCCTGCCCTGGGCATCCTCTGCAGTCAGTATGTCAAGACTTCTTGAGTTTGAGGTTACATGAAAACTTTCATGTTTACTCACTGTTGTGTTTAATAATCTCCAGCTCTATTCTGTTCGTATTTCCTTTTCTATCATTTCTTTTCCAAGTTTGACAAATCCTAGGGTAACAGGGCTCTCTATGAGCAGAGGCTGTTTCACACAAGGTCTTTTTTACTGCTGCGAATGTTGTCCCTCTCCTGACTGTAAGCAGTGGACACATGGCTCAAGTCAGAAATTATGTGTAGTATAGTTGTGGTGTTGTAGTTTATACCTTATCCTATATAAATAAAAGGATAGGTATAGGTGACCAATCACTTAGATTCTCTGCGTTGCTCACTAGAAGAGGGACTGACCCTGGCCCTGAAGGCAAGGGATGCTGCCTGGCTTGGGGTCCGCCCCTTCTGGAGCAGGCTCGTCTTGAAGAAAAGTGGTTGGAGTGGTTCAAAGCAGAGCCAGGGTGCAAGCTAAGCATGGCACTATGGGCAATGAGGGGTCTAGTGCTGGAGCTGCCCAATGACCCTCTTTTATGTAGGACAATTCTACGCTGAGTACGTATGGGATTCTGAGACCATTTTTAAAACAGACTTCCACATCACCCACAGCATGTCTTAAGCACATTCACAGGAAAGGACTTAGCAGTAATAACTGCCCCTGATATTTTAATGAAACCAAAATCTCACATTGCAGCCAAAGCCACCTGCATGTGTCCCCTTTCTTCTCTGCCAGGGCATGGTTTGGCTCCCCGCTGCACCTGACCGATCACAAGCAACATGAACTCACCATGGGATTGCACCATGGTTTTGGAGAGGATCCTGCAGAGCCACAGCTGGGTCCTTGTTCTGCTCCCCCTCTGCCCACATTGGTAGTCCTCAGTGCCAGGGCTGCCTGGGTAGGAAGCAACCCCGTGTCTCTAAATGACAGCTTTTGTGCAGTTCAACCACCATCTCCATGACCAGCTGGATGTGGCTGGTGGTCAGGAGGGTTTGGGGTCACCCTCTGAAACTTTGTGGGGCATCATTGCAAAACCAGAACAGTGATGACCATAATATATGCACAAGCAGGATGTACAAGATCAATGCAGGGCGTATGGTGCCAGGGAGCATTAGCAACTAACATGCAACTTGGGTTTAGACTAAGGAGCCAGAGATACTCTTGAAGACCGTGGTTGAACCAGTAAAGGATATGGGGAATGGGCAGGGGCAGCCTGAGCCCACAGCTCTTCAACCCTGCTGCTGCTGGCTCCTGACAGAAGGACCATCATCGCAACACCAGAGCCTGGAACTCCCCAGGTCCCTGAGGGCCCCAGTGCGTCCGTACCTACTATATCATCTCAGTGGGTTTCTTTTACACAGAACCCCTTGGGAAACAGTTTGGCTTTTGGAGAAGGTTGTCATATTTTACTGCTTTAAGAGATAACACAGAATACCAAACATTTTTTCCCTACCTCTTCTCCAGCTTTTTGATCATGTAGCTGCAGCTGGGCAGAGGGAAGGAAAAAGAAAAGGGGATTTATAACTCGGCAGTGACTTGGATGATTTGCCACATCAATACTGTTGGTTTGTATCAGTATAAATTATTGCTGTGGGTCCTAGTGATGAATCATAGTGATGCTGAATGATAGCAACGCCATCAAACACAAGCTCTCAGGCTTTGTGGCGATGTCTTGTCCTCCTATAAATTAGATTTGTCTCACTGCTGATCTCTCCATAGACAGTTGAAATAAATCGTAGGCATTCTCAAACAAACAGGGAAGAAGGAGGGGAATGAGGAGAGGACAGAGTTGTGTGATTAGGAAAGCTTCACTGGGTGTTGTGAGGTGACTTGCAGGTGACTTTCGAAGCAAGCATGGAGGAATTTGTCCTTCTGCTCTTCGGCTCCTCCCAGGCACAAAGAGACCTCAAGTTATTTGTCATTAGCTTCAAGAACAAGGCTGGAAAGTTGCTTCTGTGCATAGAGCATGGGCAGAAAACCTGCAATTTGTTTGCTACTAGTCCTTGATTAGAGCCAAAGGAGGTCTTAGAAAGCAGCACGTCTGTAGCTTGGTCTGGCCTCTGTTGCAGACGAACTCTTCTCCTTGGCAGCTCTTTAAGTCAGGGAGCAGAGTCTCATCTCTGGGACCTTCCCCAGGTCCAGTCCTCACCTGTGGATGTGATTTGTGTTGGTGCAGAGCTGCGATTCACCGCGCCTTCACCAGACTGTGGCTGACCCGAGATGTTCAGCAGACCCTGTGTTGCTCCCTCGTCCTTGCACAAACAAGAGAGGGAGAAGGAGGCAGCAGGAAGGAAGAAGATAAAATGTTTTGAACGGAAACCAAATGGGAGCTAAAACCACTCCTCACTTCACCTTACGCTGACACAACAACCACTTTTAAATTAAAGTAAGAAAAGGCGAGGCACTGAAAGTACAGCATTTATATGTGGTGCTATTTGCCTTCAAAGCGCTGGGTGTCACCTACTTGTGTGCGCCGCTGACAGAAACCTTCGCAGCACCCCAATGCACCGTTGGAGCCGCATGTCACTGTCCCCATTGACCCCTGCTCATTGTGGCTTGAAGCTCTTCTTGCAGAAACACTGGGTGTGGGGAAAAAAAAAAAAGGAGCAGCCATCACACCAAGGCCATGCACATAAAGATAAATTATTTGGAGGTTAGTCAAGCTGCACATATTTCAGAAAAAAAAGGCCCACGATACAACCTCTAACAGCAGTTTAACCCTACTGCAGCTGCAGCAAAATTATTCACCGGGGAGCGGGGGCTGCGTGCGTCATGCTGTTAAGATTCCACCTTGCAAGACACCCTCAATTTAGCTGCCTTGGTTTAACGACTGGCCCTACCTCAGTCCTACACTATTTGGCCAAGCCACTTCATTTCCTGATGTTACAAATCATTTACCAAGAGACCTGAAGCACTCCTTTTAACGGGGGGCAGCAATAAGATGAGACGTGTCCTCCGAAAGTTACAGCTGTAGGAGATAAAATAAGAAGGGCTGGTTGTGGAGGGGCTGGGAGACTGCAGCACGCCAAGCGAGCTGCGAATGGAGCGCGGGGAGGTGAACGCGCCTATTTTAAGCCTGCCTTTCTGCTGTCGTGACATAGCAATAAGAAAGGGAACTGGATGCTTGTCTGAGCAGTTCTGTCTGTCTGAAATGGGAACTGTTTGGTTTCTTCTGGAGCCGAAGGGTGAATCTCGAGAATACATACAACCTTGCGGAGCACGGAGTGCTGGGCAGACACCACATCAATCTTTCTCCACCTTCTTCTCAGCTTGAGGCGAGCTGCCCACTGTAGGGGTTTCATCGCCTTGTATATATGTTCTCTACAGGAATAAATGAGGTATTGTCGCATGCCAGGCAGCGGTGTGCCAACCCCAAAGTCAGGCGATGGAGAGGTGTCCTGGTCCTCACACAGCACGTGTGACGGAGAGCCGAGGGAAGGGCACGCAGATCGCTGTCTGTTTTATCTCGCTGCAGTTCAGTGGCTCGTTCTTTCTATGCAAAAGCCCTTTACATGGAAAGTTTAAACCCATTTTCACTATTAAAGTCTTTTCCTTAATCTTTCAGGTTGGGCTTGGGTTTTCTACCTGACGTGTACTTATTTTATGTGACTGCAGTTGGTCTGGTTGTGCGGCTCATTTCAACACCTGCAAGGAAACCAGGGCCTCTTTTGTTCTACTGTTCCCCTCTTTGATAGACATTAGAGATGGTTCTTCAGACTGAAGTTTAGGCTCTGGCTCCTCTCTGGCTGTAAATCCGTCTGGGATGGGAGCATTTGGGATTTGATATCCTGCGTGTACTCACTTGTCTTTCAGGAATGAAACTGATGTTTAGGGCTCAGGTCATCCGTTTTGCTCAGGCCTCCCTTTAACAGACACTTGAAAAAGCAATTTCTTCCTCTATTTCCCATGTTGACATTTGAGGGGTTTGACCCATAGTAGCAATAAGGGAAGCAAAATCTCTTCAGGAGCGTGTACATGAAACCTCTCAGACAAGTTAGGGCACTTGAAGCCAGTGTGTGATCTCCATGTGTGGTTAGTTAAGAGGGGAGACCATCAAGCATGAAGAAACTTCAGATCGATGCATTTTCATCCTTGACAAGGTTCAGTGCTTCCATGGGACTTCAAACACTGTCACATTAAACTGAATTCATGTTAACTTTCTTGTGTCCCCATGTAATGAGATCTAGATGTTTCTCCTTTTCCTATCAGCCTCACAAAAAAATTACCAAGTTCATTTGCTGCATGGCAAAAAAATGAAAAAAAGCAATATGTGTCTCATGTAGCTGTTGAACAACCTGATATCAGACAGGCCAGGAGAAAACATGACACGTCCTTTCTTCCAACCCAGACTCTAGACAGGTTTTAAATTCAGAAGGAAGGCTGATGGTGGGACACAGGGTCTCAGTCCCCACTGCAGCAAGAATGTGGCTTGGTAGACGCTGACTAGAAGCAAAGGGCTCTGGGGGATGTGCTACAGCTCTTCTGGAAACTGAACTTGCAGCTTGTGCCACAGAAAGTTGATGAATTTGGTTCTGAAGATAGTTTCTAGGCCTCCTGCAGCTAACACAGAGGCAGTGGGAGAGTCCACATTCAGTTCCTGTCTCTGCTGCAGGCCATCCCTCCCAGACTCGCTTCCCCATTTCAGGGCAACGAGACGCCTTTCTTTCCATGCCTCTTTGTTTTGTTCGCTTGCAACGTCAGCCCAACCACAGGAGGCATCTGACTAGACGTTACTCCTATATGAACGCTGTCTAGATCTTGTGTGGCATCTCTAGCCACTGCTCCGCAAAAGACAAAAAATATTCTCCCTTCTGCTCACTTAGCAGTCGGGTTTGCCTCCTCTCCCTGCAGTAGCTGGTTTCGTGCTGTTTCCCATACATACGGTTTGCAAACATGAGCGCAGACCACAACAGTTCCGGTTCCTTCTTGCCTGCATCACTTCTTTAACCGGCTGCTGAAACGAAAGGCTGCTATAGCTATTGCGGAAAAGTCGTCTCAGCTATACGGGACCCGAGTTGGTGTTGATCTTGGTGGCAGATACAAACTTGCTTCCTGCACCAGTGTGGGGTCCAGATGACTCACAGACAGGGGTTGTGCAGTCCAGATAAAATGGCTTCTTTCATTCTCCTCCTCACAACAACCTCTTTTTTGTTGAGGGTACTCTTGTTGATGGCTCCTGTCCCTGGAGAATAGTCTGCAGAATGGGTGCTCCCAGTGCTGGACCCAGTGTTGGTGGGGTGAAGATGGAGAGTCATGTTGGCATAAGGTTCTCCATTTTTTGCACACCTGAGGATTTCCTCTCCTGCAGACTCAGTTCCCACGTCTCTGAGGAAAAAATGCACAGGGCATGATGGTCCCTGCATTTCTCCTGGGCTGACTCCTGCTCTCTGCTCTCAGGCTGTGCCCTGTTGTTGTGGCAAGAGGTCCTCCTGGACCCCTCCTGGAGGGGCAAAGTTCAGGCAGAGCAGAAGTGGCAGCTCTTTGCAGAGCAGCAGAGAGGTCAGAGAGCTTGTCCAGACAGTGAGACACAGCTGCAGGGTGACAAGCCCATGTTTCCTGCGTCCTTGGGGAACGCAGCAGTAGGCTTCCTCCCCAGCCACCCACACTGTTAAGCCAATTTTAAAATAACCCATCACACGCTACGTTGCTTTTGGAAAGTGCAGCTGTAGGTATAGGACTGGCAGACCATGCTGTGCTCCAGCTTGCTGTAGCCTAAAAACGCAGAAGAAATGAAAGACATACCAAGCATGAGGGAGGACAGCAGAGATCAGAGAACGAGGAAGAAAGTGATGCACGAGATGGGATGGATGGTGGAGTCAGAAATGTGCCGCCTCACTATGCAGTGCTGAACCTGTCAGTAAGGTGATGAAGGAGCAAAAAATGGCATCCGAGTAGGCCGTTACCCTGAGAGGTGTTATTTGCTCTAACAACACTGTGGGCAGTGACTGATGCTCCGTTGTGGCCTTGAACTTCTTGTTCTCGGATCCGCAACAAGTGTGGTCCCCTTGGCATGTGCTGTCTGCAGCTTACACACTGGCAGGGCGGGATTGTCCCCAGGAGGGATGTGGTGGGGTGTTTAGCCTTGTGGCTACTCGTTTCCTGGTTTTACTTGCACAGAAATACCCTGGACCTGCTGTCTGAGGTGCTCCATGGCAAGGTCTTCAGCCTTATGGAGGTCTTCTGCAGCCCCTGACTGCCCAGTGCCCCACGTGCAACAGGAGCTCTCCCTAACCTGGGGGTTAGAAATTGGTTTTTCACTGCAGATCATTACTGTTTGGCTAGAGAAGTACAGTGCTAGGACTGAGACCACAGCTCTAGACCTCACTCCATCTCACAGCTTGCTAAGCTCAGAATGGGATGAACCCTGGAGTTTGGGGTTTGGTAGTCCAACTTGGAAACTTGGAGAAAATCATTCTGGTTCAATGTGAAAAAAGCACATTCGGAGATTTTTCTCAAATAAATGAAAGAAGGAAAATGATATTTTTGTTGATGAAGTAGTACAGCTAGACTCACAGAGAGATCTTTATTTGTTTTGTGTTTCTTTTTTACACTTTAAAATACTATTGTTACATTTAGCTCAGTTCAGAAGCAAAATGCAATTTCCAAATGTAAAGCCAGGGCTTTCTGGATAAAAAATATTGAAACAAAACTCATTAACTTTGTAATTCCTCCATACTCTTTCAGAAGCTGGCAGAAAAAGACAGTTAAACCCAAATCATCAATAAACTTACAACTTTTGCCTCAATATTTCCTTGTACAGGATTTCAAACCCTTCATGACTGTCTCATTTGGAGACCCATCCTGCGTTTAGGACTGTGGCCATTGCACGTTCCCTGGAAACAAATTTGTTGATAGGAAGTTGGCCCAAGTCCCACTGAATTGTGTCCTTTGCTTTTGTTCTCCTAGGTTATGAGCATTTTGCTGCTGATTGAGTACTCCCTGGAGGTGGCGAGCGGGAAAGGCTTTTGCAAAGACCTGGACAAGGATTACTACAAAATTGGTAGGTCCCTGGGATGCTGGAAAGCAGCAGAGGTCTGTGGGGTTGAGAGGGAGCCCAAGGTCATGCATTGGTCCCTCTTTCTTCTTCATCAAAGAAAATTGGAAGCTGGTATTCAGAACAGATGGGCCGAAAGCTCAGACCTAGAGACAAAAATTTAGGCTCTAAAAATTTGGATTTTGGTTAATGCCATGGCTGTGTTGGCTTTTTGGAGGCCAACGTGGAGCCCAGTGAAGTTGTCTTTATTTCAGTGGATCAGGCCCTCAGCCCAAACTCTCCAGCCTTCCCGCTCCCTCTGCAATACACTTTGCATTAATCTGACAATCCTGGTTCCCCCTTCTCCTTCTTTTCACCAACTGTCGATCATTTAAGCCTTACACACACTGTTGACTCTCTTCACGTGTTGGGCATTTTCCAGGAAAACACTGAAGTGTCTGATCAGCTCCTCAACGGACCTAGTCTGGCCAGTGGCCTCAGGGGCCCGGAGCAGGGAGAAATCGCAGCCCCACACGACATCCCATGGGCTACCTGAATCGCCACCAATACCCTGTTCTCTATACCATGGAGCCATCTTCTTCTCATCATCCATCATGCCATGCGGGGTCTCCTACCTCACAGCTGAAGGCACGTCAGAGTGCCACACCAGCCCACCTCCCCTTCCCTCCCATCCCTTTGGCCCCCATCCCCAGATATTCCCAATCCCCACTGGTTTTTTGCAGAATATTGGTTGTCTGGAAGAAGCAGCCAGGCTTTTTCATATCCCGCAAATAGTCACAAGCATCACATTCATCGCAGTTGATTGATTTCCTACGGCTTGAGCTCAAAGGATCTAGCTTAGCTTTCAGAGACCTGGCAAATTTCTCATGTGGGGTGCCATTTAAAAGAAAATAACTCCCCGAACCTCAAATATTACTTAACCAGGCTAATTCTGAGTGAAACTGTTTGGAAGCAACAAATGCAGGGTGCTTTTCCCTTAGTCACTTTTCGGTGTAAAACCACAAGTTGAGATAATCCTTCTCTGCTGTGTGCAGAAAGACGGAAACCAGCCTCCCACACCCTGCATTGTCTCTCCCTGCAGAGAAGGCTCGTAGTCAGAGAAAAATGCGACCCACAGCAAGGACTTGTCTGTTCCCTGCTTCTCCAGTGCATCCTTCCCCAAGTTGCGAGCATGGTCCCTGTACGTGGAGGAAAAAGAAATCAAGTACAGCAGATTCCTGCACATCCCAAACTCACTTGTCCCCGGGGTAGGAGTCACACGTAGTGGAAAGCACCAAAACAGGCATCGTCACTGTCTGGGTGAAGTTATTGCTAACAGATGGGTTCACATTTTTCAAAAGAGCCCAGCTGGGTTTTAGGAGGCATCACCGTGATCCACCACGGCTGTTCTGAAAGGCATCAACAGTGAGCGGAAAATGGAAATCTGGGTGACGCTGAGCGAGGCTCTACTGTCATGGTTCACATCTTTCACCCAGGGCTTTATTTCCAAAGTATAATGGGTTGGAGTAGCCTCCAGCTGGGTGGGTTGGAGGCTGCTTTGCTCAGCTATGGGCCACAGAGGCCCCTCTGCAGCTGGGGCTCAACTCAATGTAGGGCTACCCAACGTAGCATCACACGATGACTGCTTTGGAAAATGCTTTCTGCCGAGTTTTCCCTTTAGGGCAACACGCAATACACCCGCCAGGCTCTGAAACCTGGCTGTTTTCTGCGTGGCTGGGATCAGCGCAACGTAGGTAGGAGAATTCAGCTTTCCGTTTCTGTAATGTATGTTTCTAGTTTTAATTTTACAGATGAAAACTGAAGAACATGACGCAAGGGTGACCTTAAGGTCTTCCTCCCTTTTTGGGGTTTGGTTTTTTTGGTCAGGTTTTTTGGTTTTGTTTTGATATAACTGGCTTGGACATAGTTGGAAATATTTTTTCCTGATGGTAGAGTAAGCACATGCATTCTGACTAATGCAGCGATCTGAACTGCTGAAAAACGAACGTGATATTTGCAGATCAGAATACTTTCCCACAGATACAGTTATGTAAAAATGACAATGGTTTTCCACTATTTTTTTTGCAGAAGGATCATCCAAGGCCAATAATTTTCACTTTTCTTCAAGTACCTAAGTAAAATATTCTTTAAAGAAAAAGAAACAAATCATTGTGACAGATTTATCAGATAATTTCCATACGAAACCATTATATGCTTTCTAAGCAAGATGTGCATTTCTGCAGATCTGGAGGGTTTTCTTTAAGAATAGAACTGTTCTGAGTGAAATTGGCCCCGTTTTTAACAACCCCCCCTCTTCCCACACAATCAAAATGACAGATCTTCCCCCTCCCCCTCTTCCACTGCCTCCTACACAAAAAGGAACATTTTATAATGAAATCCCCAGCACTTCCACTTGGCTTCTCTTCCCAAGCATTTCAAAGGGCTCTGCTTGGGAGATTGTGAGTGTTTTCTGATTATAGTTGGAATAAACACAGTGCAACCCTTCTATTTCCAGAAACTAGCAGGGAAGCAATAGAGAAAAGCAGTACAAAAAGTTCAGTTTGACTTCAAAACCCAGATGGAAGAGTTGGAGAACAATTTGGGGAGAGGTTCTGTCGATGCCCTCAGCATCTGCTGCTCTATTTGTAGATCCTGCCAGATTAAAGCACGTCTCAGAATATATAATGCTAACGCTGTAGTCATGGCCCAAGAATATAAACAAGGCAAGGCTTATGGGAGAGTGCTCTTCACATGATACAGTAGGAAAAAATACATATAGGAGCTCTTTATAAGGAATCAGAGCTCGCGCCCTCACGATTTCTCAGCGGTATGTTTTGCTGCCTTAAAAAGAGGGTATGGGATGGGCCCCGACTTCCACAGGTATGGTCGGGGAGGAGGAGAACTGGGATTGTTGTAGGGTTTTGCAGCTGCCAGGGTAAAGGGAAGGGTGACGGGGCCAGCTGCCCTTAGAAGAGGGGTGCTCTGTCCCTTGCAGCCTGCGACTCCTCGCTGTCTTGGCTTACAAGATGCCCAGGCAGCGTAGGACCAAGAGCGCTCCTCTGAAATTCGCTTTTCCATGGAAGTTGACCAAGAAATTAATATAAAACCTGCTGAAAATGTTGGATTAAAATGGGAAGAAGACCCAGGTTCTATGTCTTTGGGAGCCTTGAAGGTGATTTTCCCACCCCCAGTGGGGTCAATGCCAGGATGTTGGCTAATCTAAAACAGGTCTAAATTTACTACCTAACTAATATTTAAGAAATAACACAAGATTAACTTGGCCAGGTAGAGGGAACAGGAGTCAGACTTTGCTATGTGGTGATTTGGGGCATTCGGTCGCAATTGGGAAGAATTACGTTCACATCTCTACGCTCTGTCTCACGTACAGCAGAGATTTGGATGTGCATTTCCCATGCAGCCTCCCTCGGTTCCAGTCTATCAGAAATCTCGTCCTGGAGCTGAGAAGCCTTCCCAGCAAAAGTCTTCTTGGCAATGCTTCATTCCTGAAAGCATATGAGCTTTGGCAGATTGGCTTTTCCTGCTGGAAAAATAAAATCAAAAAGCAATCCCCCCAAAAACATTTCAATTAAAACCTCCTTACCAGTTCTAAGCCGCTAACATGAACGGTTTTCTGCCTCGAAAAGGTTACACCTCACTGCTTGCCATAGGTCAGATCTTTAGGATGTCTTCAATTCATGTCTGTGTACAGTCTGAGTGTTAATCACTTTTAGTTTTCCTTAATGACTATAAAAATTGTCACTGTGGACAAAGTACAACTGGAAAAGTTGTTTCAATTTCTGTCCAGTCAGCCAAGAAAAATACCTCAGTTATGCCTGAAGACCCGTGTGCACAGCATATACCATATCCTATGCATACCGTATCCTATGCATACCATATCCTATGCAGAAAATATTCCCTCCTTCTCTGACGAAAAGCGGATCAGGCTAAAGGGACGGGGAAGCTGATTTTCCTTGCCGGTCCTGCCCGTCTTTTGAATGCGGCTGTCCAGAAACATCTCCCTGCAGCTTATCAGCAACACCGAATCAGACGCTACCGTCCTCGACAATGTGTGAATGCGACTGTTAAACCGCAGCGTTATGAGCCCTGTTTGTATTTCCCATGTCAGTTTATTGGGCCATAAAACAGAAAGGGGTTTCTCTGCATTCATGGGAAACATTAGGAGTCATTCAATGTCCCTCCTGGCTGCATTCAGGGCACAAACCCTGATGGGAAGTTAATAAAAAATAGACATTTGGCAAATAAATGCTCCCTCTTCCTGTTGGATGGGTGGGGTTGTTGGTCCTACTCGCTAGCGTTGCAAATGTCTAGTGCAGCTCTGCCGTGCACCCCCGTCCTGGTTACCCCCCTCCCCGAGGGAAACGGCGCCTACTTCACCGCACGGATATACTCCTTCTCATTAAATTCCCCAGGATCTCTGGGGGACCTGGGTAGTCTCAGAGAATTTGAGTAAGAAAAAGCATAAGAAAGAGCGTGTTTGTTTATTTGTTGCTGCTGGTTTTTCCTCTGTGCTTTTGGGAAAAGGTGCCCCTCAAAGGGGACAAGCTCTCCCCACGCTCTCTGCCAACAATGAAGTACCACTGCCAGCACGGAGGTGGCTGTGGAACTGAAATATTCTTGTAGGTAGGACATTCTAGGGCTAGAGGAGCGAAGACAGGCTTTGTGAGGAGCAACGTTTCTTCCCTGCCGGATTTTGTAATCATGGAATCAGAGCAGAAGTAAGGTGGATCCCTGGAGGTCTCCACTCCTGTATCCTGCTGGAAACAGGGCTGACTCCAAAGCTGGGGCAGCTTGCCCAGGGCTTTCTCCAGCTGAGGTTTGCAGATTCCCCAAAATTAGTATTCCACAACTTCTCTGCACCCCTGTGCAAGACTGCATCACCTATTGTAAGATTTTTTCTTCCTTTTACCTGGAATTTTCGTTCTTGTGACAATTGCCTCTTGTCTTGCAGTAACAGCCCTCAGAGCCAGCGCACCTTCTACAGGGACAAACCCTGTTGTTCTCTGAATGCTCCCGTACTTTTTGAGGTGCTGTAGAGCAAAACAGGTTATTGCTGAGATAGGCACCCAGCTGCCCACGCGGGAGGAGCAGAGGAGAAAACTGTGGAATGCTGCCCCTGTGTTTGAGACTGTACAGGTGCTCGAGCTTGGTTCAAGATTCCTAAATTTTGCCATTTTCTGAGGGGTTTTAAGCACAAAGGAGACAAACATTTGTCCTACAAAGGTCAACTATCATGAAGGGAAATAATGAACACACTTAAAAATTACCGTCTTATATTTTTGAACAACAGATGTTGGCCATGGAAAGAGCCCGTTAGTCACAGCAACCCGGTCTCTAGGGTCTGCTGTGGCTGCAAGTGCCTCAAACCCCGGGGATCCCCAGGGATCCACTGCTGGTCCTGGGAGGTACCTTACCACTCTGCCAGCCCTTGCAAAGTATTTCAGGTGGCATTTGGCCTCTCGGTAACATGTACTGCATTCCCATCTCACGGAGGGTTTGCACAGACAGGGCTAAGAGCCAGCAGCTACCACTATCCAAGGGGATCATTCCTTTAGCCCATCTGCTAAATGTGCTTTCACAAAGGAAGAAGTTATTTTGTTAAAGTAAAATCTTTGATTACCGAGATCAAACAGCCCTGCAACGGAGATCAACTGCCAGCAGAAAGGACAACTATATTTGCTGTGAACAAATAGGAGGCGGACAGTGCATGGAAAGTTGTTTTCTCTTGGTTTTCCTTCTCTTTCCATCCCTCTGTGTCTGTATGGTTGCGGGCTTTTTGCTTCTTTGTTATTTTGTTAGGCATTTTTTGATCCAGGTTCTGGTTGGAAAATTCAGCTGGGTTCTGCCAGCAATTAGCCTGCAGAAGCAACGGCCAGTTGCCCAATTAATTAGTGAGCCTGCCGAGAGAGCTGGAGCATGAGACCATGTAGAAAGAGGCAGGAAAACACAGCTGTCCTGAATCCGAGGAAACACCGTGCTAAAGAGAGAAACCCTCTCTGGGGTAAACTTCAGATGGTTGGTTCTGGGAGGAAAACCAGGGAAAATGGCTTCAGGCAGCGTGGGGTTTAATGGGACTGTCTCCTTTTATGGCTGTCCCTACAAAGGCTGAGTCTGTCTTCTTTATTAAGCTCTTTTTTGGTTTGAGTTTATGCTGTCCTCGTGTTAATCTTCGGTTCTTTGCGCACTAGATCACAGCCTTGTCTCTACTCTCCTGCTTCTGAAAGGTGAGTGTGGTTTTCTGCCTTGGAGCTTAGGTTCTTCCCGTGACCCTTGTGAGCTACAAATCTGCGAGCAGCCTCTTCTGCAGTAAAGCCCTTTCTCCATTGCCCTCTCTGCTCTCATTCAGGGTTTGCTGGATTTCGGTTTTCTTTCTTTGCTCTTTCCTAAGACTTCTTCCTCTTCTGTGTTTCAATTCTCATTACTTTGTGGCAAGCAGATCCTGCATTTATTTTTTTATCAGGTTCAAAGTAAAAGCTAGTTTTTTGGTTTGTGCCACCAAAACTCTTTTTTCCTGGTGTAGGTTAAGTGTTTGTTGGCTACTTTTGATCACTCCCTTAGGTCTTGCATGTCTGACACCTCCACGTGCAGCAGCTCCTGTAGTGCTGCTCCCTCTCTTGAGATGAGCTATTTTTTGCTTCTTTGAGGGATGCAACCTCCTCAAAGGGTTTTTCCTTTTGAGCCCCATAAAGGAAGAGGCTTCTCATGCTCCGGGAAGGAACTGCTGGTCAGAGCTTCTTTTCAGACTAAAGATTCCTCATCAGCAAATCTCCTTTCTAGAGAAGACTCAAGTGTGTTGCTAATTCTTGAGAAGAAGTAAGAGAAGTTAAAATGCCTTTTGTAGCAATGCATTTAAATGAAATGAAGTGCACTCTGCTAGCAGAGTGTGAGGAGTGCTGCTGGTGGTGCCACCTGCCCTCCCCTGCTGCCCTTGCTGCCAGATGTGGCTCAGCCCAGCTGTTAGGCAGGTCCTCTACAACCCTGGGAAGGCTCCAGAGCTTCTCAGTATCGTCTTTGGTCCTTTCTTCAACTGGCATTCGGCCATACCCACATCGCTTAGCAGCGCCTGGATGCAGTACGTGACAGTTTGCGTACGCTGCAGCTGCTGCTTCTAATGGGCACCCACCTCCTGCCAGATGTTGCGGGCAGCGCTGGGCGGTAGGTCTGCCCTTCTCCGGCACGGCTCTCCCTCTGACTTGGGATGACTGTTGGCATTTGCTCCCTCAAACAGAGTAACTGGCCGAATTATGACATAGCTGTGACTGCTCTGGTGCAAATGTTTTCTTGCTGTAAACAGCAGTGTTGGTATTATCTGCCTGAAAAGGAGGGATGGGTTTCTCTGCCTCAACATCTTTATGAATGATTTTATTCTCTTGTCCTCAAAGCTAGGATGTGAGTGAAGGACACCTTGGTGTACGCCCAAGCACTGGAAAACTCTCCCACCCACTACAAATGTAACGTAGTACAAAGCTATAGGCAAACACTCAAAGCTGGGGGAGATGGAGGGGCATTTTAATGGGGAAAAAATGGGTAATATGGAGCAGTGAAGGGTTTCAGGGCAGCTGGAACATATCGGGGATCCAACAGGCTAAAGCACAATTTCTAGATTTCTTTATGAAAGCAAGTGAAAGGCGTAATGGAAAAAATAAAGTTAGGCACTAGATTTATTTAGTAGCCATGAAATAAATTGGGCAGTTGGCAGGGGGAAAAGCAAACCAGTAATCAAATATTTCTGATGTTCAAGAAATGTACCTATGGAAAGGATCAGTTGCTTTAAAAAAGTCAGAAAAGTTAAAAGTTTGGTTCTTTTCTAATAAAATTAAACTCTTTACTCAAGCACTTGGGAGCTGGAGACCCCTAACAGACAGTTGCTATTTTAAATTCAGGTAAAGCAATAAGAACGACAGTGCAAAGTGAGTTGGAGGAGGCACTGTGAAAGACCGTACATCATGCACAGGCAGATAAAGAAAGTAGCGCTGTTTTGTCTTTTTTTTTTTTTTTTTTGAGAAGCAAACCAACGTTACAAAAAATCTCACGTTGTCTCGACTGCTGCGAAGACCAAACGTGCGTAGTGTACCGCGCAAGGCAGGCGCTGGTAGTCATCCTCAGGGCAGGCTGCAACGCCACGAGGGGAAATTGCTCCCTGGGAACTGGTGGGTGGGAAGCCATGTGTGCGTAAGAGATCGCCTTCCTGCGCCCAAACCGGCTGACAAAGATTACCTTCAGCCCTGTAGGTAGAACCATCTCATGTTGTTCTCCTCACACATTTATTTTTAATGGGATGTTGCACCCTACAGCTACAGAGAGCGGAGGTGAGATGTTTCACCCTGACACTCTGTGGTCCGTACCAGCGGCGGGTGGTTAAAACTTGTGCTTCTTGTCTGCTTGAGAATCTTGCAGATCTTTCACCAAATCTCAATGTTGGTTACCTTATCTGTCTTTGAATCTCAAAAAAATTTCCAACTCAGACGTATTAATCATTGGCTAAAAGCACTCTGCCTTTTTTCCTACTTCATTTTACCTTAATATTGTAGCCTAGGATATTTAAAATTTCAGTCCAGGCAATAACAGCTTTTGGCTCCCACGTGCCTGAGCTGTCAGCCTGCGCTAAAGAAACAGGAGCTTCAAAGACAGATGAAAAAGTGGGTGTAGAAATGGAAAAGAGGGTTACCCTCCAGCTGCATGGCATTCATTCCCCCACACACCCCATTCTTTCTGCCGGGTTATCATACTTCATCTCTTCCTTAGAGGTGTGATTGAACGGGGACATTGGCCTCCAGCTTTGAGTAATGTGGTAATGACTCTTCTTACTTTCAGCTGATGTCATCACCAGTTTCCTGTTGATCATCATGCTCTTTATCATCAGCTTCAACCTCCTCCTTGGTGTGGTGAAGGTATGTTCTCCACAAACGACATTTGGCTGCTGGCTGAGGGAGTCTCTGAGTTAGGGAGTTTTAGAGGAGGGGACTGGAGGATGCTCACTGAAAATGCTGAAGTATGATCAGAAAAGCAGATAAATATCTCCGCTCTCTCATGGAGGGGGAACACAGCTGGTTTGCAGTCTTGGGCTCATCTGCAAGGCTGTTAACTGCCAGATTTACCAAATCTGGGTGACATTTCCATCAAGACTATTTTTTGTGTTAAGGAATGGAGATGTTATGCTTTGGAAATGTTGTTTTATTGCCTCATTTCCTTGCTCTTTTGCAAGTCAGATCCTGGAGCGGAACGGTAACTCCCCTATTACACTGGGAATTCATTTCCCGTTTCAGGAGAAGAAATGACCATGCATTGGTGTGGGAACCCAGCTTTCTCTGCAGTGGTGAACTTTGGGGGCAGCTGAATGTCAGCTCTGATGGGATCAAGTACCAGTGTCGCATAGTGAAAATTCACAGAAACTTTCCAAGGGGGTGAAAAAAAAATCAATGTTGATGTCCTTCATTGTTTCTGAATCAATTGTCACCACAGTCTGTGGAATCAGATGCAGAAATTCCAGGAAAGTATTTATTCTTGGAGTACCTTAATATATGTCCTTTCAGGTATTGATAGCTGGTCTCATCCTCCCATTCAGAATAGAAATAACTGGCATTGCTTTTCTTTTTCAGAAGAGGGAACGTCTCCTGATCCCGTTCCTTGCTCTACAAGTCATGGACTTTCTCCTCAGCCTCCTAACAATGTTCAGTTCCTACATACAAGTTCCAGCGATCATTTCTGTGTCCTCCCTTCGCCATGCGGTAGGTAACAGCTCCCTCCTGGGGTGGTCTTCTCTATTCTCCATGCAATGGAGACCAAGGCATAATGTAAGATGGATGACATATAACTATGTAAAGGATCATTATCTTGGGCCACAGTTCTTCATGGCGAGACAGTTCCTACGCTGACTGGAGACATGATGCAACCCTTGGGGACTGGAGGCTGTGCAAGGAAAGCTAGTGACAGCTGGGACATTATTTAATTTCCCATGTCTGGGAATCCTCCTATTGATTTTATTTGCTGTCTCGGGGCTTTGGGGAGGTTGTTCTGGGTGTGCCCATGCTAGGAAGGGTTTGCTGGAGGTGAGCTAGGAATATCACTGCTCCAGCTAGAGGCCTCTTCTGAGGAGCTTGTATGAATCAGTCCAACAGGATGGTTTGCTCATCATTTTGGCTAGTATAAGTGAATTAAATAGCTTAAGCTGTAAATAAGAACAGAGCGCAGGCCCTGTGAAAAGTGAGGAAAATCTGTGTAAGTGACGCGATCTTGTAATCGTGACTGAATTCCCGTTCCTGCCCTTCTTGCAGCAGGGACACTCGAAGATCCCTTTCCTGGCCCTGCAGCTGCTGGACTTCTGCCTGAGTATCCTCACTCTCTGCAGCTCGTACATGGAGGTCCCCACCTACCTCAGCCTCAAGTCTTCAGACAATGGGGTAGGTTATGAGCAAGCTCGGCTGGTTTTTCATGCTGTGAACCCCTATGAAGTTTCTTTCAGTGGCTGTTAAGACAGAGTGAACTTTCTGTGATCTCTACGGCATACCCAGAACTGCTCTGTTTGATGACAAGAGAGGGTTCTCCATATGTTCTCACCAACACGGTGTTCTTGACTGACAGCTTGCTTATGTATGTGTTCCTGAAAAGTACACCTTGTTTTTCTTGTAAGAATCTTATGGATGCAAATTGCGGAGCAAAAGGATCTGGATAGAGCCTGCCTGCATGCACTGAAAACGCATCAACTTCTCATCTTTATTAAGCAGTCATACTTTTAGTTCTCATTTAAATAGTCCTCTGAAAATCTTTGCCAAAGGAGTGTAAACAGTAGGAGGAAAAATACCCCCGTACTCCTTCTGATGAGGAAAGGAAGGTGGCCTGTCCCACCTTTCTGAGAGGCAGGTTGGGAAACTTGCTGAGATCTCCCTCACTTTGTGCGACCCTGGTAGATGGAACAAGCGTTTATGACTGACATCTTCTCCCTCTTTTCACAGGGCTTTTTGCCAACCCTGGAGAAGTTACCAACGGAGGAATATGCCAAAGTGATGGTCACCTTTACCATTGCGTTCATTGCTGTCCTCTTCCTGAAGGTAAATGGCCCCAGGGTCTGGCGAGGCTGAAATGATGCGCTCTTGCCTGGGGGATAGGAGGAATTGGTTTTACTTCTCTCTCAAATCTGCCAGGGCACTGGAAAGCCTTGTTGGTCTCTCCTTGGGCATAATAGGAGCTATGCCTCAGCGTAGTGTCTGAGGCAGGTCTAATATTGAAATGACTGGTTTGATGCTTCTGCAGATGTGAGTTATAAAGCGAAATCTCTCTTACATCCAGAAACTATTACTGCCCATTCATGTCTAGAAGGATAAGATATTCGAAAACAAATATAGGAAACCCTTCTGCTACTGTGTGCCAAAATAAATTAGATCATTAAGCAGCGGGTTAGATCTTCCACTTGGGTAAGTCGCTGTATCCGCACTGAGGTAAGCGGAGTTATGCACGCTGATACCCTGAAATTTAATTAAAACCCGTGAGCTGCTAAATCCTGCTTACATCTCAAAAAACTCCACTGTGAGATGGCTTCTATTCTTCTTGCTTCAATGGATCAGAGAACAGGTTTTTCACTGAGGGGTTTCAGACCAGCTAAGAAAAACAGATCTTTCCAGGTACTTGAGCAGATTCTGTCACAGTGAAAAATGCTACTTGTTAGCTGGAAAGCATTTTTATTCAGACCTTCCCAGGTGGCCAGACAAGCCAGCGTGGAGTGGAGTGTCTTGTGTGATTGCACTGTAGACATGACTTCAGCATATCTTTTAATATTTGCATAAACTGCGCAACAGGAGTGGAGATAACCCTGAAACCCAGCTGGCAGTGTGGGTCTTCAGCAGAAATCTCACTGACCTGGCAAATCGGTTGATTTGAATTTTCCACAGCGTTAGCTACAAGACTGCTTAACTTCCAATGACTTCTTGTGCTGGAGTTTGTAGGAAGAGGGATGGGGGGGAGGATAATTAAAAAAAAAAAATGGACAGGCACAGGTACTCCTTGGTCTACTCAGCTCCCCAAAACAAGTCATTAGGAGCCCCATCCTTTAAACTTAGTGACAATCCCTCTCCTCTTCCTTGTGTAGCAAAACCATTTTCATACGAGAGTTCCTTCCAAGTGATAAAGATCTGATGAGGAATGTGACAACAACATGAAACATTTTAGACCTAAAAAGGCCATTTGGCCAATTTAGGGCCCATCAGTTTCAATTCACCGAACGCCCACACCAAGGTAGCATCTAAATATGATGGACTAGCCCAGGATCTTTTTGCATAAATTGACTTGCTTAATGACCCGTCGCAAACATTTATTGCTTTTACACTAAAATGTTGTTTCTGTGTATCCGGTGCTGTTTGCCTGCCAACTTGCAATTACTGTCCCCAAATAGTTATCTGCATCCCACACCATAGCATAATTCAGCTAAAAGGTTGTCTGCCAGATGGAGAAGAGATGAGGCACCTGCCCCACTGCACGCCTCTGCCAGTGACCTCATGTGAGACCTGCAAGACTTTGCTCACCCTTTTAGCAGGAAAGATTTCTCTGGCAATGGTAACGCTCCTCTTCCTCCTTTCTCTCGTATAACACCCCCCTCGCGGGGAGCATGTCCTGTTGCAATGTGGAAGTCTCTCCATGCAACTTGACAGCTCCTTACCAGTGTGGTGGCTAGTTGTACGCTTACTTGTAGAGCCCCAATGGTGACACCATCAGTTGTTCAAGTCTAAGTTCCTTGGAGATGCAAAGTATTCAAAGGGCGGAGTGAGTGCAGGGTGATGCTTACATAGCACCATTAGGGCCGTCTCCCTTGCTGATCTCTGTATCCACAAGTTATCTTTATCTCACCTCCTCATCACAAAGTCATCCCCCTCCACCACCATGGTGACAAGAATGCAGAACCCAAGGGGAATAAAACATTTCTGATGGGAAATGAAACGAAAGGTTTAACATGATTACTTCTGAAGTAGCTCGCTTCCTGACTTCTAGGACAAGCTTCTCGCCCACTTATAATGTCAACGGCTGCCAGAGAAGTTTTCCCTCTTCAATTCAGTGTGGAGAAGGGTATCCTGCAGTGACTCTTGAGTGTTTTGAGTTAGCCAGTGATGGGATGATCCCAAGGTCACTGGCTGCCTTTACATGAGCTGTGTGTACTAATGTATTCTGCTCAAACCTGCTATTGCTTGCAGCACTCTTAACTGAAGTCAACTTCATTGAATTCGGCTGCGTTGGCACTGCAGCAAATGCTCCCAGAATCAAAACTGAAGAAAGGATTTTGTTGTTGTATAATTTTTTTTAATTTATTGGGATTTCTTTCGTGGATGAGTGGGGTTTTTTGTACGGTTTATACGATGGCTTCAGTGTCTTGCATGTTTGCTCTCTGTGTGAAGAGGCTTTTGGAAGGGGGAAGGTTTTTGCAGTATTCCCTAAAGGTGGTCAAAGTTTGGATTTACCTCCTCATCTCAGGAAGTTTGTTTGAGAGATGGATTCCTTCAACTCAGATACTTCATTCCTTGTTCTCGTTCTTTGTCTTGGCTTTGTGTCAAGACAAACAGTCCTCATTGTTCTAGGAAATCCTAAGCTACATGGCTTGTTCTCGGGGCATATAACTCCCTATGTTCCTTTGAAAATGCCAACTGTTTTTAAAGTAGAGTCTTACGCCAACAAAAATAAGAGGCACACGACTTCGCCTCGCTGCACAGAGTAGGGAAAATATTTGTTTAATATGGTATGTTTCACAGGCCTTGCTTATTTTCTTGTGCCACAATCCGTCAATCGATCCATTTTTCTCAGAAAAGCCCTATTTATTGCATCTTGTAACTCTGTGAGGTGCAAGGCAATCTTGTCAGAAAAGTGTAACTATTGCAAGTATAGGATTTGGTTGAATGAGCCGACCTTTCGGATCAGTCCTAGTTGACCAGGGAGCCTTGGATCTCTGGGAGGTGGATGTTGTGCCCAAGGTGCTTTTCTGAGACATCCAAACTTTGTAGCCTGCTGAGAAAAAGACCATGAAAGACATGCTTTCCTTTCCTACCTGAAGACATTGCACTCTCAGAGGTCTTAAGCATGTGCTTCATATTTAATGGTATTACTAGTCCTATCGACTTCCCACACCAGTGTCCTGTTCCAAGTAGATGGAGCTGTCACCTTTCTAGTGAAGGACCAAGAGAGACTGATTTAAGGCCCTGGGACACATGGCCCCACGCTTCTACCTCCAGAGACGGGAGTAGGACAATAGCAGGCTGATGGCAAAAGTGGAAATGCTCTTGTTGACTTGCAGTGCAATGGCAGACTTCCCTTTCCTTTTCAGGCCTATATGTTCAAATGTGTCCTGAGCTGCTTTAAGCATATTAAAGCCAGCAAGCGAGAGGAGGTCAAAGTCGACCCACAAGCAGTTGAAAAGGTGAGTAAAGACTGCGTCAGATTTGCACCATGAAAAGGCATGGTTTAGACTGATGAGATGCATGATGATCCTTCCTTTTGCTTCTTTGGTGGTCTGAGAGATAGTTCAGCCCTTCAAATGTGCGTTAAGAGGTACTAATAATCAGTTTCCAACTATATTGCATTCCTTTAACTTTACTTTTGTATAAAATCTTTCAAAGTCAATGGTATCTGCAAGGAAACTGAAACTCAGGCTTCAGGCAAAGCAGATAAATGGGAATTTATTCTCTGATCCAGAGATGTGTTTTTAATTTCAGTTGAACTTTGATTTCTCTGCCCAATAGTGCTGCCCATGTTGAAAATTAAGTTTGTCTTCACCTTTCACTGGGTCAATGTCTGAGAGATTTGGTGCATTGCCCTTCATATTAACCGTTTGCTAAATAATGAATATCAATGTCCTTACTTAGATTACTGCTGACCTCTTTAATAGTAGCATCCAGCTGCTCTGACACAATGGAAAGATATTGAAGACCTTCCAAAAATAAGAGATACTGTAAAGATGGATGAGAAGTAAGGAGGAAGAATACGGAATGCTAAGTGTAGGCATTTGTCTTGTTGAAACTTGGCAAATATGATGAGCCTTGTGTTGCCAGCAGTGAGTGCCCCTGCTGTGCATGCATCATGGCCCTCTGCAATGATCTGAGCTTAGCTCCTTTGCTTAGGCAATGAGGCTTATACTCTGGACATTAAAGAGCCTTGGTTCATTTATTGCAGCCATGCTGTGGGAGAAGGAGGTGGGACTGGCATCAAAGTGGTTATAAAGTGCTGCTGACCTCTAACTCTTCTGGATTTCTGCCCTTTATCTCCTACAGCCCATGTGGCTCTTTTACCCTGCTTTGAACTAGGTAGAGAAACGCATCTAAGACCAAATCCACTTGAAACCCTTCATGTGAGCCCCAGAGCATAACTAATGGTCTTCTCTTTCAGGCTGTGTTGCCATCGTATGAGGAAGCTGTAGAGTTGCCTTCCAAGGAATCTCCACCGCCCTATGTAGCAATCTAAGCTCCACTCATGGACAGAAGACATCTGTATTGCTGTTGGTGCCTCTTACCCCTTCTGTCAGATAGTCAGCCTCATTGAGAAGCCCTTACTTTATAGCAGTATCATGCTTATTACAATCCATCTCACTTTATGAACCTACCAAGAGTGATGGTGAACCACTGGAGTTGGTGTCTTTTTCTACATTGGCAGTTTTGACTTGGTACTACCAAGCTGCAGTGCTAATTTTAACAAACTTGGCACCACAGAGGTTCCCATCACTGGCCTCTGACATCTGGCTCATGCAAAGTGTAGGCGCTGGCCTGAATCCCTTGTCAGGCTTGCTTTATGCCAGCAAGATGCTGTTCCTCATCTGTCTCACATCTAACTCGGCAGCTGAGACACTTAGGAAGTGGAATGGGGGGAAAAAAAGGCAAGAACCTTTTCGCTGAGATAGTCCAACCCTGAAGCTATGCTAACCAGCGTCTTTTAATGAGGACCTTATGGGAAAGGGATCAGCAAAAGAATGAAGATCTCAAACTACGATGCAGCTCTCATCCTGTCTGCTTATGATGATGATTAATAGTGTGTATTTCAGAATATTCAACATGCAGGAATTGTCACAGTATTGCTCTGCCATTTTATACCCGAGTGTTTGCATTTTTTTGCTTTTAGTGTGACTTGAAAGATGAATTTCAATTAAAAAAAAAAATTAATGGCTTCAATACTTTGCTGTCTGATTTCTGAACGATGCTGTCCTGGTATGTCACAAGGAAGCAATAGTTTGCTTCCTAAAAAAATCCGTTAGCAAAAATGGTGCCTTGGCCTTAGGCCGATGTTATCTCGTTTGTACCAAGGAGAAGATGGTATTTCTAACAGCCAACCTGGCAATTTCATCTAAAAATCTAGCTTGCTCCTTCCTCTTGTACGTTATCGCCCGTGATAAAGGTCCTGCCCCAGGCATGCTTTCTGTGGCGCATGCACAACCCACTCCGATTGCACGGGTCCGTCTCTGTAGCTGTTAGTGAATAGTGTTGCTGATGACGGATGAGAGGTATCTGGAATTCAGCATCTGCTCACCTTTTTGGATCGTTGCCTGCTTTTTAAACCAACTCAGTACAAAAGTGTTCTTTGCTCAGTAATAACTATTCCAGCATCATCTACAACGTGGACCACAGCCTGGGGTTTTTGTTCTGCTCTGAGACAAAACAAAACACAAAGCTTCCATGGAAGATCTGCCAAAGTATAAATAAGAAATGTCAGTGCTGCCCCATGCTCTTTTCACTGGATGTGTATTTGTGTGTATGGGGATGAAGATAATGATGTTGGTCGTGTACTTTTGAGCTGGCTGATGATTCCCTTTCTCTGTGCTTCATCTCCCTTGTTCTGGGGACCAGGATAATCAACAACAGACATGAAGTCTGGAAGGGTGTACCACCATGGCATGTTAATGTCTCCAGTGCTTTTAAACATGCTTAAAATCACTCACAAAAGTACAAACCCCTCTAACTCTTCAAGCAGAAAATAATTTATTTCTGACCCTAAATCTGGCAACTGTGACCAGAGGGCAAGGGACCAACCCAAAATTCAACCAGAAAACCTTGCAGAAGCATGTGAAGAGCCCAGCTTCTCGCATCAAGGTCCAGCCCAGTCTCTTGCTTAATTAAGTGGGGAGATAAAACATTTTCTTTGAAAATATGAATAATCAATAGGCTATAGTACCTTCCAGGCATCACCTATCAGCCCTCTTGGTCATAGTCCTGAAGCCCAGGCTGGATGTTGAAACTGGCTGCTTCTCATGTCTCACCAGCTACCTGCCCACCTTGGTTGCAGTCCTCAAAGCCAGGTCTGGAGGAGACCACGGGGTGGGCTATCTGCATGGAGCTTCTCTCCTTGTTAGTTTAGGAAGGTATTTGAAAGCACAGTCCTTTCCTTAAGATTCCTCATCAGAGTCTGCAGGTGCTGAGATGGCGTGTGGCAACCATCGCAGCACTGGGACCTCTTCACCAGGCTGCCTTCCAATGGCCAGGATTGGCCAACAGCCCATTAATTGGGTCTGCTCAAAATATCCTTAGGAGAAATGCTGGCAATTCACTTGGCTTCGAAACCAGAAGGAGGTTCCTCAATGTGATCCAACTAAATGTGTTAAAAATCCTTTTCCATCTCTTTAAATGGTTCAAATTCTATCTCTAATTAAATTCCCATTAATAACGCTCTTGGCTGTTTAGCTACTGCAGCAGAGTTAAACATTCCCTAAGCCTCTTGGTTTAATTGACTTTGATAATACAGCTAAAGCATGTCCAGCACATCTCTTGCAGAGATGGGGTTTGTTTCAGTGTGTATGAGGAGTCGAGCCTTAAGGTGCACACCTGATCTTCTAAATGAACCTGATGTTTCGTGGCTCTTAGCAAGCCAGACGATCCCTCTGCTTCATGCAGTATTTTCTCTCCAGGGCTCAGAATAGTTCCCCATGAAAGCCTGGCTCAAAAAAACCCTGAAATCTGATAAAATGTATAGATTTATTGTGAGTTTCCAGCCAGGTCAGGGGCTGAGTTCTAGACGGGAAGTGGTTTTGGTTTTCTGAAATGTTAGATGATTTGGCCAACACAAACTGAACACAAGCTGTCCCAAGCCTGGTAATAAGTCAGACGACGGTGCTATCAATGCTGGTTTTGAGACTGATAAAAGACTCTTTTTAATATGCTACTGTTATACTGTTTCTTCTCTAAACTGATTTACTGATGTGAGTCTCCAATACAGGCTGAGAACCAATTCACACAAATATGCTTAATGCTGCTCCACACATTGCTTTTTTTTTTTTTTTTTTCCAATGCAGAGGAGAAATGAGCAGCAATTCTTTGATGTAGAGAATAGATTGAGCTGATGATCTCAGCACTGGCAGAACAGATATGTAAGAGGGACTTGACCACCTTTAGAAGCAGCAGCATCACATGGAGGTGGAGATGCTCCAGGACTCCCAAGATTAGACGATTACCTGACTAACTGTTTTTTCCCCCTCATCTGACCCAGAGCAAAGCACCAGTGGGAAAAGGGCTTTTTGCTTTGAGTGTCCATGTGTTGCTTTGAACGCTTCTGCTTTGTTTAATTTCTTATTCTTCTCTAGGCATTCTAGTGCCACCGCCTTCAGTTGGAGGAGACATGCCTCTCCCTCTGCTCTGAAACAACCAAACACACTTCACTGGTCTCCCTGTTCCACAGAAAGGGAAACCAAGGTATGAAGGAAAAGGAAACAACCCATGGAATATCATGGACCCATTCAGAGATGGGAAGGAAAGTGCAGAATGGGTGAGAGTGATCCTGGTCTGCTCTCAAAGCCAGGCTCAGTACCCGAGACCGTCCAAGCAAATCCCGAGAGACTGCCCGCAGGTAGTCCTCATGGCTGGGGAGATGGAGTTGTGCTCTGTGCCGTTGCAGAAGTATTCGGTTTTATTGACACAGGATAGCCCTCCCTGAGGCTCCTTCCCTCAGCCTGGGGCTGGTCCCAGTGAGACAATGCTGCAAACCCCAGTTATGTGCTGCAAGTGCTCCCGTGCACCATTCCCGGCCTTTCAGTCAAACGTTTCATAAACCAGTCCACTGGTGGGAGATGTTTTCTGGTGAAGGTAACCAGTACAGGTTGACCCAGCAATCCAGGCCACACCTTTTTGTAAGAGCTTCTTTGACATGGAAACTCAGTAAAACTTCTGATTCTACAAATCCTCCTGGAGGTTAAACAGTGCCAAAGCTGGCAGCAAACACAGTGTCAGCAAAGCCTGGGGAGGATCGGAAGCATTTTTCTGGTGCCGGCTTCTATCAGACTTTGAAATGGCATCCAGAAATGTGACGGAGGTGCTAGCAACTTGGCAAAAATAATGCATAATGCAACAGGAACAACAGTGCTCAAAACCAGGCAGATCGAGTCATAGTGTCCACTATGATGGAGAGGTCTCTCCTATCGCAAGGGTATTCTGATGTCCATGAGTGGGTATAAATAGACCTTGAAGAGGGCAAAGACAGCAACTTGGCAGCATTCCCTGGCATCTCCTCGAGCTGACGTAAGCCACCGACTGGTCCTGGAGCGGCGGCGGGAATCCCGGGTGATGGATGTGTGGCGTTTCTCCAGGAGCCTGTCACTGCAGACTGTCCTGCACCACAGGGACTGTGCTGCCCTTCTTGGTTTTCTTGCTGCCTCAGTTCCTGTTGACTTGAATGACACCTATGAACCTTCCAAGATTCAGACCCTAGAGCCTGCGACAGCCGCCATTATAATTGCATAAATCAAACACCATAAAAAAGACGGGCTTTACTTTAGCTTCCCTGCAGACAGTTCATTAAGATAATTACTCACTTGTACCAGTCAAATGAAGTCGCTGCAACTGCTGTCCCTGGTGGTGGGCCCAGAATGACAGAAATTGGCAGTGTGGTCATGCATCAGCCCAAATCCTTTTGCTTTCTGTCTGCGCGCTCATGCATCAGGCCAGACACCCCCACGGACTCCAGCTGAGCGTCTCTCTCATCCATGTGTCTGCCCACAGGATTTTTGTAACGTTTCTGCCAGTGGAAGTTACTTTACAAAGCCGTTCCTCTTCTTGGATGATCTCAGAGTCTTTATTACTACTTTTTCCTACCCCGGTCCTTTTGTAAGGTTTGCCTTGATGCAGCCGGTATGTTGGCTCGTTCACCTTAGAGAAAAAGAGCTGCCCACGCAGTGACCTTCACCTTTACAAACGACAAGTCTTACACTGCTGTTTCATTCAAGCAGTTTAGTAGGACAGATAAAACCTTAGGGACTCCTGGGCCAGGTCAACGCTGCTGGTGACACTGAGCAGGTGGAGAAGTCAAGGCACGGAGGGAGGACATGAGCTGCCCGAAGTTTTGCAGGTGGTCAGCAGAAGAGCCAGGAATAGCACCCAGGAGACGACTCAGTCCCAGGGTGGGGATGTGGGCAAGGTTAACACAGCAAATAAAAAATGATCCCTCTGAAATACATGCGACCCATAAAATACATAAACATTGACTAGCCATAAACAGCATTTACTATTTACAGCATCAGAGCACAAGGATATTTGCCAGCCATTTGCAGCTTAAAGGATAAACAGCAGTTCCTTTGATCCTGAGTTGTCGAAAGGGTTGTATTTAAAGCCATTCATTTCTCCCCAGTCTTTCACCCTTTACATCATTTGTTTTACGCTTTGCACTGACCCCACTGCTGTAAATATCCCTTTCGGAACACGGTGGTGGAGCAGTAAATATCCTTCCTGGTAATGAAGCGGGCTGGGAGGGACTCCTCCACCCCCTGTAACTAACTGAAATAGAAACACCGGGGGGATAAAAGACAAGAATTGGAGCTTTGACTAAATGGCAGCTTTTGTCACCATTTCTCTGAGTATTTGAAAAATGGAGGCTGTGAATCCAGCTCAGAAACACTCACACGGGAACATCAAAGGGAGCCTGAAAAAGACAAAAAAATTACTGAGTATTTTTGCTACACCTCGGAGTTTTCTCCAAGGCTGGAGGGCAAGAAAGCTGTATTTACTACAGCTACCAGGTTTATTTAGAATGAAATAAAAATCAACAGTAAACTACTCAGGATTTGGCCGCCTGTCCCTTCCCAACCCTCTTCTTGCTCTGCTGCCTCAACTAGCGTGACTTAGCCGCATCTCCAGACCCCTTCTAAGAAGTATTTATAGTCCAGAGCTACAAACACTTTGCTTTTATTTTAAAGAAAAATCCTATATTTTAAATGCCTTCTGCTTGAACTCTACTGGAAGTTTGGAAATGTCTTGAGATCCCTGCAGTCTGATTTCTTTTTCTCCCACAGAAAACCTTCACATTGTTCTGGGTCATTTACGTGGAATCGCCTTAGGGACTGACTCGTTTTGATTTTATCATTTTGGTTTGTTGCAGTGTGAAATTTATACTAAGATATTAAATGTAATAATGGTATGTTTATTGGAAATATGTAAATATAAAACTAAAATACTGCTTTAAAATAAAACTTGAGCAAAACAAATTGGAAAAAAGTAAAATGCCAAATCAAAACAAAGCATGTCTGCACTATTGAAACGAAAATGTCATTTTTCTTGGCTTTTCCCATCTGATCTACATTCCTGTGAAATGTTATGCGTACAGCGATAGAGAAAGAATCTGCATTTATAGAGTTTATGCCATCAGACTTGCTTGTCTTATGACAAATGAGAAGTTACCACTCCTGCCAACTGTAATACTGCCGGCGTGAGTACGTGCTCGCCTTTTAGTACTTGTAGTACTTATTCTTAAACTGGGCTCAGCTCTTTCCTGCCCCATCCCAAGGCTGGCAGATCCAAAGAAGGAAGGCATCCAGCAGAGAGGCATTTTAGCACTGGGATTTTACGCACCAGGAAAGGTGGTTAGAAAAACAAGGGAGGACTGGAAGGAGAATGCGGCACAGTGAGCAAACCGCGAATAAGTTGGGGGCATTGCGCAGAGCTTCGAGGCACCAGCCACGGAACGAAAACCTCTCTCTTGCCTGGGTGCAAAGGCTGACGCTGCCTTCCCCAGTCGGTCACACTGAGGAGAACAAGCTGTATCTCCTGGCTTCGCCCTGCAGACTTCTGCTGAACCTGGCTGCCTCTGGAAAGCCATTTATTGTCATTGTCTCATTCACCTGCAGGCAGAAGCCTTGGTGCAGTTAGCTAAGCCCTGCTAAGCACTTCCAATATTATTATTTTCCAGCTGAAGCCTCCCAGCAGTTTAAGCACTCTGACGGTGAGCTTCACGCTGCCATGTCATTAAACGTGTCTCATCCGTGCTATGACATCCAGACGCTGCAGACAAGGTTCGTGCAGCCAAGCTCAGCCCATCCGAGCCGGCCGACAGCAGGGAGCAACCACAGCCTCCCGCCAGCAAGGACAGGATGGCCCCGGCAGCTCCAGCCCCTCTGCCCACTCGCCGGCGGGAGCAGGGAGGCTGCGAAGTGCTTTTACGCATAGTGCTGGTGGAGCAGCGCGCATCTTCCCATTATGTACTGGAGATTCCGCAAAAAAATGATATTTGTCACCTCCATCCTGAGAATAGTCCTGATGGTCGTGATCTGAACAGAGATGCGGAGAGCAAGGGGCCGGGGTGCAAACCCAGATCAGAAAAACCCCTGGGGGTGCAGGCGCTGTCTTTCACTGTCACCTTCTTTGCCTTGGTACAAAGCATCTACGCGCCTTTTCTCCTCCATCTGCACTCAGATAATAACACAATGGGACCATTGTTTGGGGAAAAAACAATTTCCCATCAGTCTGAAGCATTTGATTTCAGCAGGAGCAAGGTGGGACCGGGATCTTCTGCCGACCATCCAGCAGTGGAAGGAAAGAGGGGATCTAGTATTTAAAACAAGCTCTTTTTTAGCAAGGGGACGCGGACGCGAACGTGCGGGAGGCAGAGGCAGCCCTTCCCTGTGCCAGGACACGTGAAGCCCACAATAGTGGCTCTGCAGAATGGCAGGGCCGCGCTGGGGCCAGCGTGAGCCGTTAATGGTTTGTCTGTTTACGTTGCAAGCAGGCTCGGGAAGAGCTTTAAATGCATATTTTCCTCTTGAAATATTGAATCCAGTGTTTTCATTTTCGGAGGCCTGGGGACAAATTATGTTTCATATTTTAAAAATAAACACTGCTTTTACAGAGGTATAAATGCAGACCTATAGTATCCAGCACACCTTTGCCTCTCGCCTTGTTTTCAAAGCTTTAATGTTGCTTGTGTGCCACAACCTCTGCTAGTGAAAATATTCACCTGAAATGTATTTATCTTTCTTTGCTAATTAACAGCAAAATGACACAGAGAAACTTTATATTTTCCTCAGCAAGAACAGCCATAGAGACTTCATTTACGGAGGGCTCTGAATGATCCCTATTCATGGCAAGCAAGTACTGTCTGCACCAACAGATCCTTGTACGCATGGCAGAGCCACGGGAGAAACCCCGTCGTAGGCAGGGCTGGAAGTAAAAGCTCCCGGATTTTATGCTTTTATTTCACTTTTTTGCCCAGTCGCTGTAAATGTACGGGTGTATCTGTTCTGTCTGGGGTGCGAGCGTACCTGTGTGCATATAAGCACACAAGGTTATCGGTGATATATCGGTAATATTTATACATATTAGCACTCATCCAAATCCATGCATATACAAACACAGCCATGAAAAGCATGCATGGGAGTTATGTGTCTGTATGTATGTGCACACATACATATTCATGTACATAAACACAGACATGCAATCATTTTATAAGCATGTATGGTCACATGTATATATATTTATGTATCCATTCACAGGCATAAGCATTTATACATGACGTTTTTATACCGGGTTCTTTGTGTGTGCACATGTATACGTGAAGGTCTGCGTGTGTTTCCTATACTACCCCACGATCATAATCTGTGATTTTCCCATCCTGCATGGCAGGCCTCTTCATCCCAGGGGCTCCGAAATAACAAGCAAATAAAATAAGATGCCACCAAGCTTGGAAAAGGGCCTCAATGACAGAAAAAGGTGAAATGGGAGCAAAAAAAAAGCTCATCTGGAGCATTTGCTCCTTCTGGCTAAAAATTTCCAGCTCGCTCCAGAGATAGTGGAAAGCCTGTGATTTATGGTGTGTACCTGGGAAGACAGCAGTGGGACAGATCCATGCTGATTTCGCATGAGAACATAGCCATCTTTTAATATTTTAATTAACACTTTTAACGTTGAAAGAGTTAAGAATAGCCTGGCAACTTCACTAAGGACAGGTCCTTTTTTTCCTAATCAAAGAGGCTTTCTCCACAGGAGCTCTCGGTCTCTGTTGAAGCACTTTTGGAGTAAAGAGGGACTGGAGAAGGGACGAGAAACTGGGCTTTGAATTAAAGGTAGTTTGCCATGGCACTGCACTAACACAATGCAGATTAAATGGATGAGTGCTCCAAGGGTGTGCGGCTGGAAAGGTGAGCACAGACTAATCCATCAGAGGAGAAGGGCTTTAATCAACTGACAATAGCGTAATACAGTAGTTAAAAAAAAAGAAAATAGATGCACTGCTTTGTGATGAACCCATCATTAAATTCATCTTACTCTGGTACCAAATCTCCCTGCTGCTCTTCCATAAAGAAAACACTGGATTTCTGCTCACTTGCAGCATCATCAGTCTTATTTGTTGATTTAGATTATTGGCTTTTTGTGGCAGGAGCTGTATCTCCCTCGTGTGTACAGACCTGAACGCTACGCTGTAAAAAATAAATCAAACTTCTAATCTGTCTGTCTATCCCCAGTTTCTTGCCTATTTATCTAGTTTAGGCTACTGAGTTCTTTCTTTCCCTCCCCGCCGTCCTGCACAGGGGGCACAGCCTCACAGAGAAGTAACTGTTTCCTGCAGGAAGAAATTTGTTCTGCATCCTATGCTTTCGCCGTGCCTCCCCAAGCCTCGCTCTCCTCTTCCTCTCCCTGCCTCCCGCGACGGAGCATTCGCCCGCAAATTAAGCCAAGGAAGCGAAGCCCCCCAAACCCACAGGCTGGTTTCCAGCCCTGCACTTGGCAAACGCAGGGACTGAGAGATGATTTGTGTGACCCCATTCCCGCCCCCCCTCCCTCCCACCACCTCCCTGGGCTTTGCTGCAGGAAGGACACAAGCTTGACGCACCGCAGACCGTTTGCTTACTGTGGCAAAGCCCGGGATTTGCAGACGGGAGCTGGTGATTGACAGGTTAACCCCAGTTCCCCAGGGCTGGTTTCACTGGTCCCACTGTTACGGGCCCAGATTCCCCACATACCACGCCGTTGCAGGGCTCTTTATAGCTTCCCATCCCCTTCGCCGAGCAATGAAGCCATTGTGGAGGGGCTGGGGGCCGGCAGGGCTGGACATCCTCCCCCTCCCCACCTTCGTGCAATATTTTCTCCTAGTCCTTCTTGCCTGGCCCTCTCCCCTCGGTGCCCCCCCGGCACTTCACACGTGTCAGGGGCTGGCCCCATGCCTCCCCGAGGAAGGGCAGGTTAATACCTCTGGGCCAAGGCTCCTGCTTGCCACTCTGCATCCAGCCTCTGGCTCCTCCACAGCCATGGACAGGATTTTCTCTGCCTTGCTGCTCTCTCTGCTGCTTCTCCTCCAGAGCTATGGAGTTTGCGGGGCACCTCCGCAGCCGAGAGGTAAGTGGGGAGATCAGCGGTGGGATGCAAGGTGTCGGTGCTCTACCTCCCTGCCACCAGCCTGCTTCGGGACCGGGAAGGAGATGAAGGAAGAAGAAATACCCAACATCAGTCAGGGAAGCAAAGGAGCTTTCTCAAGTATTTCCCCAAGGCAGCAAAACCTGGAGATGTGTTTGCTCCTGCCTGTTGCGTTGCTTTGGAGAAATAGTGGGAGGTCTGTAGAGAGGCTCAGCAAAGGTGGCATCAGGTCAGCCCTAGCTCCCAGCACAGCACCAGCCTCAGGGCTTGCTGCTTTTTGCTGGAGGAGGCCCAGGCAAAAGAAAGGCTCTCCTCTGTCTTCCGAAACTGCTTCTCCTCTCCGCAGCTCTGCAGAGGGCTGGTTTCGCCAGGAGCTCGAGGAAGAGTTGGCCAGACACCCCAAGCTCTGGTTAACCTCACCGAGCAGGAAGGTCTGGATCAGGTTGCTGAGGATGGGCCTTTCCTAGGTTTTACTTCATCCGTTCTTGAGCAAAATCCTGCTCTGTTTGTCTTTCCAAGTGGGGTGTAGAGCAGCCAGACGGGAGATGAGCTGCCTGCTCTTTGAGGTTGCACACTCTCCAACTCCCAGTCTGCAATTAGTGTTAGCAAGTACGGAACACAAAGGGACGGGTTGGAGGGGCTGGTAGCGAGGAAGCAGCTCTCCTCTGCCAGGGGCAGGATGCTGCTCCGGCCACCCCGGGGAGCTCACCGCGGGAGAGCTCTCTTGCCAAGCCAAGACTTGCTGCTGGGTTTTAAAAGTGTTTGAATGATCTTATGACGATGCATAATGCATGTGCCTGGGCAGACTGACAGCTGTACAACAGGCGCGACAGGGACTGCAGGCTGAGCTGTCGGCTGTGGAGGGCAGTTTTCTGATACACTGACCGGTTTCTCCTTAGTAATTAGGAAAGGGAGAGTTATCTCTGCTGCAGAACCACTGAGTGCTACCGAAGTCAGGAAACCAAACAGACCAGTCATTGAACTCAGCCCTACTGTGAGCAATCGCTCTAAAATAAACACCTTTTCATTCTGAGTTACTAGGCAGGTTTCCTGTTCTTTTAATGAACACGGCAAAGATGCCCTAAGAGATGCTTTCTGCTAAATCAGTGCATGAAGTTCAGCTATTCCTGAATAACTTCAAGTGTGGACATTTTTAAAAATAGCAGAGGATTTTATTTCTGGTTTAATTCAACTTTAAAATAAACTGTGCTGAGTCAAGATGTCATTCAGAGCAAGCGGGCCTGACTGTCACCTCCTGGAGATAACCAAGGCCTGTCCTGCAGACCCTGACACGTGCACAGCGGCTGTGACCGGACAGGCTGAAATCCCACAGCTCCCATCTGATATCTCTTCTTTTCTCTTCATTTCCCTGAAATAGCCTTCACTCTCATAAAAAAGAGGTTAAAAATGTTATTTAGGGCAAAATCACAGAGCTTGCATGCAAAAAAAGAAAATATACCTCAAAACTTCTATTGGATCCAGCTATTCCCAAGGAAAAAAAATAACTTTTCTCCCTTGGTTTGTCACTAAAAACTGAGGTGATTCATTAGCTACAGTGGCAAAGGGGACTCTGCGCTTTATTTCTGGAGGAACTGATTGCAGGACTGTGAGCCTTTCTCTGTACCTTCATTTCTCACCTGTAAAATGGGCATAACCCACCCCAGGTAAAGGGATTTGCAGTACTGTAGGTGGACCGCCAACTGAGTTTTTCCTTCCTCTGCAATGAGTTATGGTGGCAAAGTGAAAGTCACCCATATGGGAGAAGGTTATATTGCATTTTAGTGGAAACTAGAACATCTGACAACGCAACCGCTGCCCGCTTCCCTTCTACACACGGCTTCTCTCAGAGACCTTTCTGGGAGCCAGAAGCAGATTCAGCGTTAGCGTCTCTCAGGAAACTAACCTGATTATATTCTTTATAGATCTATCACAGGGTATTTATTTTCATCTGTCTGAAAGACTGAAAGCTCCATTAGATTTCTCACTGAGGACTAGCTATAATATTTATGTCATAATTTGGAACAGATTTGTTGGCCCAAAAGCTCACATTTAAAAATCTGTCCACAGAAATCTCCTTTATGATATAACCTATATCGTCCCTCTCCGCGGAAATCAAATATTAACAGAGCACTTGATACCCCTGCAGAGACAGGCTAAATGATAGAAAAAAAGTTAAAAGAACAGAATGCTATAGATCTGGCGGGGAAAATGGGACAATTCATTTAGAAAATCATAAAAAATATCAGTCCTTTTTATGTTTTGCCACAGTCGAAAATTAGGATGGAAAACAGCATGCAAATAAGAAATTTAAAAAAAAAATCACTCGGCCTTTTGCATTGCTAATGCTTCCTGTTTATACTGTTTACGTTTTACAGTGGATATTCATGTCTTACCAAGGGGCTGTAGAGGTTAACTATCAGTTACGTGGTTCTACATCTCTCCATTGTATCCTCCCTCACCAGCTCACAGAAATAAAACAGCGCCGGTCTTCGCTGCGTTACAGTATTTCCTTACTAGTGCCACTCGCCGAAAAACACGAGCCCGGTTCATGCTGTGTTGGCCAGTTAATCTGGGTGTCTTGATTCGCGACTGAATCTGAACTGCTGAGTTTCACGCCTGCTTCTGGTCATGCATGACGAAGACATAATCTCATTAATTAATATCCATATGGATTGCTATCTAGGTCTGAAATGCGGTAACTCCTTCTGAGGTTTTGTTTGGTGCAGAAGTGCACGGACAGGCTTCAGTCCACAGCTTCACCCCTCCCTCCGTGCTGCCATAAGTGAATTAAGTTCCATGTAGACATTAGCAAGAGCCTGGGGTGACAAGTGGGTAACCTGCTCCCACAAGCACAGCGCTGCTGTCTTCCGAAGTACACGTTGTCAACCGGTAACCGTGCTTTTCTTACAGACGCTCTCCTATGAAAGGAAAAAGAACATTTAGAATATTAGGTTAAAGTGGTCTCACTGGGCCTCTGTGAGACAGGCAGAGAAAGGACCGAAGCTTGCAGGTCCTCTGCCCTCAGCTGCTGCTCTAAGAAGACCATCCTCTCCCTCCTAGTATACTTTTCTCTTCTTTTTCTTTTATTTTTCTCCTCCCTCCTTATCCTTTTCCAGGCACTCTGTGTAGAACCAAACCCACTGACCTGGTGTTCGTCATCGACAGCTCTCGAAGCGTGCGCCCACACGAGTTTGAGAAAATCAAAGTCTTCATGTCCCAGGTGATCGAGGGGCTGGATGTGGGCCCCAACTCCACCCGGGTGGGTGTGATCAATTATGCCAGTGCCGTCAAGAACGAGTTCTCCCTCAAGACCTACCAAACCAAAGCGGGGCTCCTGCAAGCGGTCCGGAGGATAGAGCCGCTCTCCACTGGGACTATGACCGGTCTGGCTATCCAGTTTGCCATTAGCCGGGCTTTTAGTGACTCAGAAGGGGCCAGGGTGAGGTCTCCCAATGTTAACAAGGTAAGCAAATTAACCATTTCTTGGGTATCTTCTTTCTTGTGACTCATCATGGAGCAGTTGGAAAAATCGGAAAAGGAGGAAAGGTGATTTTCTCTGTGCTTTGAGTGTGTGGGGACAAGTGGGGGTTAATTGTGAAAGGTGGCAAACCTTTGGGAGCTGGAAACCTCCCAACCCTCCTTGAAAACAAAGCTCAACTTTCATTTGGGCAGAGCTGGCCAGAAGTTGTCAGGGTAAATTTAATCCAGCTTCACCAGCTCTCCTCCCTGCCCGGAGTGTCTGTCCTTTGGGACACGGCTCCCTGCTTCCAGTGTGCCTGCAACAACATACCACCGGGAGATGATGATCTCAACCAGGTTTAATGGGCATGAACAACGCTCATCTTCCCAAAATATTGTCATAAAAGTGCTTCAGAATCCACCATAGTAAAAAGCGAGGCAATCTTCTGAAAGTTTCCCTTGAAATGGCCCCTTTCAGTTGCAGATATAGAGCAAAGTGCTGTTTCAGTGTCCTCCACTGCTCTTCCAGTTCTTCAGAGGCTGGCTGATGGCTATCTGTTCTCCATTCTGGGTATTCTCTTCAGGTACATGGACTTTATTGACCATTTAGCATTTAAGGCTATGGTATAAGATCAGCTTAATTCTACATGTGGTTGCAATGGGCATCGCTGCTCCTGACCCATATTCCCTGTCCAGGAAGCTCAGTCTTTAAAAAATTAGTCCTTGTTCACCCCTCTAGATTTGACCATGAATGTAACCAAACCTCAGCCCAGTGACTGTCATCAGGAAAACTCTCTTCTGAGCATGGGGAGAATGTATATTCTTGATAATATGTGTTTGAGCTAAACATCGTGAACGCACTTCTAGGCCCTTGAGCCCTGTGCCAGCTCCACTGGCTCTCTGCTGTGAGACGGGACCAGAAAAATAAGCAAAGACGTTAGCAAGCAGCTAGAGCTTTCCACCAGCTGGACAACAGCCCAGCCGTTGGAGCGAGGAAGCCTGGGATTTTTCTCCTGATTACAACATTTTTGGAACATCAGTCGCTTTCCATTTCCCTCACTGCTAGTAATGCTCTAGGGAAGGCAGAGCAGAACATGGAAAAGATACCCAGGGATAGCAGGTAAAAATAATACTTAAAAGTGAAAAATAGGCACTGGTAAAGATCTGCCAACTCCCAAAATTAGCTACCTGAAGGCTCTGCTGGTCTGGAATTCACAAGATGATACTCCTAAAAACTAGGCTGTCCCCTACAAGGATGATCTAATTAAATGCCTTGTGTGCCCCCTCACCACGCCGAACTATAAGCAGCTTGCAAATATGAATGAATTCATCCTCATATGGTCTTTTATGGTGGGATTCAAAGCAGGGAAAATTCTATGTATCCTTAGCCTGAATTTGGTTTGACACACTAGGAAGAAAACTAAGAGTGATCACAGGAGAAAAACTACACTCCAAGAAACTTTCACTAAGTTTCATTCTCAGTCAGCCCAGAGAGAGAAGCTCATCTGATGAGCCATCGTGATCACATCATGACTCAAGCTTAGGCATCACCTGCTGCAAAATATAATAGCCCAGCTCTCGCAGGGGAACTCCAAGACCTAACTGCAATGGTTTTTATTCAAAAGGAGTAACACTGGTTTGTTTGTCAAGTTCTTTGAGGTTCACTGAAAGAAATCATTGCCAAATTGCAAGGCATTATTAGTATTAGATTTTTATTATCATTATTTTTTAGTAAAGAGCTTTAAAACCCTTTAGGTGCAAGACCAATGGTTTTCATTCGACTGAACTACTTCAAAGAGATTAAGTGTGGGTTCAGCCTTTAGCTCAAATCTGCTATTTTCTAGAGGTTCAAGCAACTGCCTGTTGCTGCCAAGGCGCGTTTTGCCTCTCCTCGCTTTCCCAGCAGCAGTAAGTCTGCCACAGGGTCGCAGGAGAGGCGGCAGCGATCCATGCTGCCCGCTCCCACCGCTCCCAAAAGGCTTTGGATAAGATTCATTTCTCAGAGAACTCAGGGCTGCCCAGTTTCTCCACGGATGACTTCACCGAAGAGCTATTCCAGATATTGCATGGGAAAGAGATGTTTCCTCCAGTGAAACCGCTCCAGGGGAGCTGGTGGGAAGGTGCCAGGTCTCCAGCAGAGCCCTCCTGCTATCTCAGCCTGGCCAGAGCACCCTATGGTGGAAAAACGTGAGCAGGAGCTGCAGGTCTCCTCTAGGCAGGATCATCCATAGCCCCACACAAACAGTGCATTTCTGTCCAGAAGAAAAAAAGTAACGGGAAATGTTTGGTTTTGTTGGGTATTGTTTAGCACAAAACCAGACAGCTGAACTGAAACCAAAAGAAAAGAAAATATCTGGATGATAATATCTATTTCTGCTTTTCAGAAATGTTTACTCTGATTAAAGCGCAAAAATTGTTTAATAAGAAAGAAAACACAAAAAAAATCCAACAGTTCGAATGCCAGACCACAGAAACTTTTCAGTTCTTGAGTATTAATAGGTAAAAAAGACATTTACTTCTCACTACTTCCAGTACGCCCTTGCAAAAAAAAAAAAAAAAAGCTTATTTCTCTTCTCACTCCATTAATTGTTGTTCCAATGTCCAAAAGTGCCAGAAGCTCCAAGCAGGAGCGAGGTTCAGATGTGCTTGTCCCACGTCCTACAGCGTGAGCAGTGGCTGCCCACTGTGTAACAGTAAATGCAGTAGCAAGCAAGAAGGGGTGGATGCTGCTCCTTTCCCTGGAGATGGTCAGCTCTCACTGGGGGAGCGATTATAGCATTGATTCCCATGTCTCACCTCATCAGACTTCTATTCAAAGCTGTTGAGCACCTTTATAGATGGATAAGGGTACCTGAAGGGTGCCAGTCAGCACGCAAAGGCTTCTTTCCAAAAGCTGGGAGTTGGTGCTTGGCTGCACAGTAGCAGAAATCGCAGGCAGTCGCTAATTTGCCATTAAGTGACCTTTGGGCCCTGACAACTCAAGGTTGTCACTGGAGTGGAGCTCTTCCCCAGGCTCCATCCCTTCTGCCCTCATCAGTTCAGAAGATTTACTTGTAGGGAAGAACAGTCAGGGGCACCAAGGTGGCTGAAGACATTCTCCTCTTGTCCTGTGAGCAAAGGAGGGTGGCAGAGGAACAGCAAAGGGAGTTACGACTGTTCCACGTATCTGCCATCTTCCACATGAGGAGCTCCTTGCTGGAAGAGTAATTCCAGTCCCCTCTGTGGTGATCCCATACCGAGCACGACCCTGACGCAGCTCCAGCAGCACCCACAGCGTCCTCAGATCTCTGAGCTGGGCGGACGTCTTCACCCAACAGACGGGGGAAACCAGGAAACCCACGGCCAGTCATTGCACCTAGAATGTGCCTGGGTTATGAATGAAGGATCCTAGAGCAGGGGTCTGATTTCCAGTCTTGTTGCATGAAGGCAGCTCCCATCGATTTCCCTGATTTTCTTATTATTTACCTTTCAAATGGAACAAATAATGGGATCTTTTTAGATCCAGTTTTGTCTCGGACCACTACCCAATCCATTCACGACCCTCAGACATCTCACCACATTTCTTTATTTTCTTCTGTCTTTATCTAATTCCTCAGTGTCTATTTTACGCCAGGGTGACCATGTTTAGGTCAGGACTGGGACACAGTCCTGATTTATACAATACTATTATAATACTTTCAGTATTAGTCTCTATTTTTTTCCTTAATACAGCCTGACACCTTACACACAGCATTGACCATTACTGTAGATTGAAGAGACATTTTCACTGAACTGTCTATGAAAATGCCTGGATCTTTATCTAACTCATCTTCTCCACACCATTTAAGTAGCCCCTTTCCTCGTGCACCGTTTCCCTGCTCTCGTCTGCTCTGCAGCTGGGCTGCCAGACGACTCACTCAACACGCGCTCGCAATCCTTGTGGTTTCCTGTCATCTCGACACACGTAAGAGCTGCTGTGCCCTGCTAATACACCGAACAAGCCTTTAGCTTAAATATCCAAACACTTGGGGAAAAAAAAACAAGTTTATTTAGTGGCTTACTGCAGTAGCATGGCTAAAGCATCGATGTTTCTGGGGACAGTGGTACAAAGGACTCTGAAGTTGTTTTGTGTCCCTGAAACCTTATTTCCTGGACATCCTAAAAAGCAGAAGAATAGTAATAGTCTTTTTCATGATTTATCTTAGGCATTAAAAGAGAACAAAAAAAAAATCACTACAGGCTTTTCCCTCTTTCCTTCCCCTTTGGATCTGGTTGAAGAGACAGAATCACAGAAAGGCTGAGGGTGGAAGGGACCTCTCGAGGTCAGATTGCGCCACACCCCCTCCTCAAGCAGAGCCACCTAGAGCTGATTGCCCAGGACCATGTCCAGATGGCTTTTGAATACCTCCAAGGTGGGAGACTCTAAAACCATTTGCATTCCTTGGTTCCCTGGGTTTTTTTGCTTTTTTCCACAATGCCTTGAAGTCCAGCACACTTTTCCCTTTTGTGACCCTCATGCTGCTCAGGGTGGCCCCATCATCTGCCTGGGAGGATGAATAGGTCACGCAGTAATTTAGGGATATGAAGCTTCCAGAAACATCGGACACGGTCCTTGCTCCTTCACACAACAGAAGTCCAGCAAGACCTTGTGAAAATCTGTGCTCTGATTGTCAGCCACGTGGGACACTGGTCAGAGCATCACAAGATCGTTTGGCCTTGCTGTGCTCTGTGCGGCAAACGTCACCCCAGGACCGGCAAAAGCATTTGTGGCTGTAGGAGCTCAGAGTAAAGTCTGTTTATACCTTTATCAAGAACTACAGGGGTGCCCAATTACTTCTATCTTTCTTTAGGAGGAACAACAAATAGATTGACAAATTGCTGAGAAATCAAGGGCTTATTCAACTTTCTGCCCAGTTCCCCTTTCAGTGCTGTTAGAACATTCCCGTTACACACCGCATAACGAGACTCAGCTGCCTCATTAGCTGCTGCGTTGCCTGCACATGGCAACCCTGAAACAGGAATACCTAGGGATGCCCGCGAATACCCTGGCGTCTTAGTTAACCAAGAATAACTTGTGTCATGGGAACATGGGGGATTTCTGTATGACAGAAGTAACACAAGAAGGATCCAGAAAGGAATTCACAGGAAAATGCAAGGTGGTGCTTAAAATGGGTAAAATTTTGACCTTGAAAAGCAAAAGTTTCTGAGTCTCCTTAGGGCAAAACTGGAGATCCTGTTCAGCTATTTGAGACAGCAAAAGCGTTCACCCTTTCTTAATTCTTCTCACCTGGCTACCTGCCGAGTCCAGCGCAAGCCCTGCGCTGCACAGCGCCGTCAGCCTCTCCGGGCTGCAGCAGTTGCTCCTTCCCTCCAGCCTGTCTCTCGCTCTTTTCCAAACAAGGCACATACCAGGACTCTCAGCTTTTTAAATGAGACAAGGTCATCACGCAGAGAACTACAGAGATCCTGTGACTGCAAGTAATTTGGAGGTAGGTTTAAAAGAGAAAGGACATTGGTTTTTTTTTCATGCTGGAACTCACTGCCTCGGGCTGGCAGGGAGGGCAAAGGTCTAGAGGGGGAATCCCAGGCAAAAAAAATCCGGATTTCCTGATTATCAAGATAACTACATATGACAACAAGATCACTTTATACTTGTATTTCTTACACTCTTTCTGTAAGCACTGGGTCCTGGTCACAGCCATAGACGGGCTCCCCGGCTGCTTGGTGCTTGGTCTGACTCACCGGTACGTTCATTTTAGCCATGGGTTCACTGATCAGTTCCCGATGCCTGATCCAGACTCTTTGTACCTCCAAGTTTTGTTCTGTCCAACAGCAGGTCAGAAGCAACATGAATTTTGAGTGCTCTATAGTAGATTTTCACACAGATCCATTATGAAGATCTTTCCCATCAGACCCAGATGTGGATGCTGCTACCAGACACCTCCTGGGTCATATCTGGGGCTCAGGCTTATGTGAAGACGCCACCTTGGATATGAAGAACCAAAGGAACTGATTAAACTTGGAGAACCACTTTATTTAGACAGAGAAATGCCAGGAGGACATGCAACATCTCCGTCCTGTGACAAACACTGAGAGGAAGACACGCAGCTACTGACAGAAACCTGTTCACAGGGTGGTGTTGCTCGCAGGAGCTACTTGATAACGCGTCTTGTTTCCTGACAGGTTGGCTTTTAATTGGCAGCCCCCATCTCGGGGCTGCTGGGTGTACAGAAAGCAGAGCTGCTGAGCGGCTGAGTCGAGGGCTCTCTCTCCTGGCAGAAAGCACGACTGCACGGCTGGCTCCGCTCCTTGCCTTGGCTGCTGCTCCACAAACAACCCGAGTGCCCCTTTTGGTCAATCTTTGATTTTCCTGTTCATTCCCCTTTACAACACACACTGACATCTGCCACAAGTGACATTTTTCCTTATTCTGGCCATGAGCAGAAGAGAAATACTTGCATTTATTATTTTTTTCCCTTGGAAGCAGCCAGTTACGGAATTCTGATGCCACCAGGAAGTTTTCATTTTGTAGCCCTTAGGAAGTGCAGATAAACACCTGAACTTACAGACCTTCACCGGGTTGAAAAGCTCTGCATTTTTCCAGTTTCACCCATCTTTTGCATAGAAGGAAAGCTCCGAACGGGGCAGCAGATTACTTTAGTATTGCAGTACTACTGTGGGGCAGATGACCGCAGCATTCAGCCATCCATCAGCTGAAGGGTGGGCAGGGGGGCAAGGAGCCACTTATCTACATGGCCAGCACCCCTTGGACGCGTAGCGCAGAGAACTCCACTCCTGACCTTACCTGAGATGACTTTCTTCCACTCGAGGATGTAAAACAGCCATCACACTGTTCTAACTGAGCAGCTGGTGGGTCTGATTTTATCTTCAGAAAGATGGAGAGCATATATGGCACAGAGGAGAATAGCAAATACTGCCTTAATGACCAGATGATTGCTCATTCCAGCTCAGTGTTGCTACCAGATTGATTTTTTTTCTGCCTTTTTCATTTGATGTTTCTTTACTTTCGATATTACTGAGGGTATTTGCCTGTGATGCAGAGTTTTTTTCTGCTTAGCAGCTCACCTGCTCCGGCTGATTTTATTTCTCCATACTGCATTACATCCCAATCAGTTGCTTTGGAGCTGACAGTGGTGTCACAATAAAACAGTTGTAAGGAAAAGTGGCAGGAGCAGATGAATTGGCAAAGAACAAAAATGAAGGTTTTGTGACAATGTCACTTATCAGAAGAAAAATAAAGAGGAAAATAGACAATCTAGCAACAGGAGCAGGACTCTTGGAGGCTTTCCACTGGTTCAGGGCTCCATCTAATGCAGGGTGAAATTTGGTTCCCACTTAAACCAGCTATCACTTTAATGCTGATGTTAGTAGGGGTAGGGTTTCACCTCTGCTATTTATTGTGGAACAGGGAATCAGAAATCATGGCAGGCACTGACACACGCCATGACCTTAGGCAGATCTCCTCCCTTCTCTCTGCTTCAGCTTCTCCATCTATAAAACAGGGAAAAGTCTTCATCTCATGATGTTTCCATGCCATTTCCTGAGATTCTTTGAAGTCCCATACTGAGTCAGAGTTGTCCTTAGCATCAGCTGGGGGTTCATGAAGACAGTTAGTTTGGCTTGAGCATTAGTTTGCGTATGAAGAACACAACCTTTACTTTGGTTTCCTTAGGGGCGAGAAGCACCAGTTGTCCCTTAATTAAATCAGTCAGGTCCCTGGCAGTTTAACCTTTCCAGCTCAGAAAGAAACAAACCTCACATAAAAGAATGTCTTGTGTGATCTCAGGAAGCATGGGAAGAGGGGGAGGAGGGAGTGGCATTTCCTTTTTCTTTAATTTTAGAAAATATGAAACCTTCTTTACTAACCCAGGCTGTTCCACAAGCAATAGCGATGGTAACGTCCATTCACGCATACACCTTGTCTCTGCCCTCCTCTGCGTAGGTGGCGATCGTTGTGACGGACGGACGTCCCCAGGATGGAGTGCAGGACGTGTCAGCGAGGGCCAGAGCAGCGGGCATCGAGATCTTTGCCATCGGGGTTGGCCGGGTGGACATGCACACGCTGCGGCAAATTGCTAGCGAGCCCCTGGATGATCACGTGGACTATGTGGAGAGCTACAGTGTTATAGAGAAGCTGACCCACAAGTTTCAAGAAGCTTTCTGTGGTAAGTCCTTGCCACAGCCCCTGGGTTCCTAGCCAAGAGCTGCAAGTGGCTGCCAACAAGCTTTTCACATGGAAGTTGTATGTGTGATCATCCTTCATCCATCTGCTTCCTTGTTCCAAGGGCTTGGGTCTGCAGGAGCACGAAGCAGTAGGGCAGACAGACGCTCTTCCTTGCCTTTCAAGAATTTCAGGTTTTGTTTAGGGGATTTCAGGTTTCAGTTAAAGAAGTCTCCAGATTTCATTGGCACAGAAGAGTTTGTAAACATGACCCACGTACTCCTTGAGACACTGAAAAAGAACCTGGAAAACATGATCTTTATATAGCTAAAATCATTCTCTTTATGTTTAAGCCTATCTGGGCAATTCTGAGAATCTGGCTTGTAATTTCCCCCACCAGTATTATCTTCTGAATTCCCAGTTGAGCAAGGGATGGTTTCACTTCCCCGCTAGAGGCTGAACCGCCGTTGCCTGACCATGCTGTTGTTTTTGCAAGCCTTGTGAGGCAGAAAGCTCTCCTGGCTGGTGCAGCATCGAATGCCTTTCTGCACAGTGTATAAAAAGAGCCTGACTATCCTACAAACACATATTCACTCCTACACGAACTGGTGAATGGAGTGAGAAAGCTTTATTACTTTCAAACGTACCCACAAGACTGTAGGAGCTGGTCTATAAATACCCATTTTATGTGTCAGCAAGAGAGGCCCGGGGGGTTCGCACGCCCATCTCGTCGAAGCACAGACGTGTGGCAACACTTTTTAAAAGGTGCGATACACCACGGTGCCTATGGCAAGGCATTGCAAACACGTACACACAGATGGACCTGTAAAACTCCCCGAGACCAATTTCTTCAAGAGGTGTAAAATTTCATGATTCGACTTTCAGGCTCAAAATGATGGGGGTGAGCAGCTTTTTGTCAAGGAAAATTTCCTCCTCTGTAGGAAGGAGGAAAATTTTGAATATAAAGTGAGTCATGTATTATAATCAGGTGTCACTGCACCAGAAGCCCATGAAAGAGGGGAACAAATACTTCACGCTAAAGGAGGGATAGAGACAAAATTTGAGAAGGTGGAATCCAGGCCATGAATATCTGTGGGAGTTTGTGTTGGCTGCCCTGGAGTCAGGAGTCAGCCAGAGACAGAGAGGCCTGACAATGTGTTTCAAAGTTCTGGCATTGGTGTCATTCAAAAAGATAAAGAGAAAAAAATCCTTTCTGTGCCTTGCTTTTCAAATTTGTAACATGCAGATGACAAAGTTCTCCCCACGGCAAAAACCCTCAGAGATGCATCCAAGGGAAGCGCTGTGCTAAGGATTGTTATAGCGAACAGAGAATAGCACCGTATTAACTGCCAAGCGGGCTGTTATCGTGCTATGCAAGCAGCTGCACAAAACCCTCCTTGGAGATGTACCCAAACACCACCTGCTATTGCGAAGCACGGTTTGTGGGTACTGACAGCAGGAAGAACTGTGCAGCACTGTCCAAGCTGTTTCCCATAATGCTCAACAAACACGTGGGAAAAAGGGAGACCCTTGGTGATCCAGCCACTAGTTAGACTGATAAGATCTCTGTAGGCTTCAGAGAACTCAACCTGAGAGCCCAGTGCTACAGCCATCTGCATGGTTAGTGATACTCCTAATTATGTGAGCTACATATCTGCTAGAAAGATCTACCAGTGCTGGCACCATATGTGTACACGTGAATTGGGAAGGCCAGAAGAAGTACAAAATACATGCAGAGCAGAACACAAATAACTTGAAATAATGAACAGAAGCCCCTTAACACTGAAAGACTTTGTGCCACCTCCCATCATTATGATAGAACCAGAAATGCTCAGTTTTCTGCACAGATTTCCCTGGTATTTGTAAATGAATTGCTTCAACTGGATCTGTTTACTTTTGAGTTTGTTTTCCATCATCGTTGCTGTAGCTGTGACAGTGTTGTCAGTCACTGAACGCTGCTGGCTCAGACTGCTGCAATTCAGCTTCTGTTTGCTCAGCAGCTCAGGAGTCAGATCCAGGTTAAGATCAGCAGGCAGAAATGTTTGTGGAGAGCGAATCTGAAAGCTGCACGTGCAAGCGTAGCTCTGAAGTGAATTCCAAGTATGTTTGCACATGAATCCCATCCAGAAAAGACAACTGTACATGGGGCTGAACTCACTAATCATAATTGTACTACATAGCTGGAAAAAATGGGTATTGGCCAGCCCAGATGGTAGGTTGGAAACCAAATCTCATCCAGTAGCTTTGGAGAGTGAAGTATATTGTGATATGCTCAACAGACAGATGGTTTTTGCCCTCAGTATGGAGACTATTTCTAGTCCTGGCTGTGCCTTCGAGTCAGGAGACTCATGAAAATGTCTCCTTGCCTCCTCTATCTCAGTCACTATCCAAGAGTAACGACCTCTGCTGCTCTGTCTTGCTGCAGAGCGGGTTTAGTTATCACTGAGTGTATGGGACAAATATCCTGCTTTGCGCATGGGCCAGGTAAGCTGTGGGTGGAGAAGCCTTGGCATGGTCTCTGATTTTAATCTGCACCTTTGCTTGCAGTGGTGTCGGACCTGTGTGCCACTGGAGACCATGACTGTGAGCAGATCTGTATCAGCACCCCAGGAGCGTACAAGTGTGCTTGCAAAGAGGGTTTCACGCTGAACAGTGATGGGAAGACCTGCAGCGGTATGCAATGACTTTCATTTGCACTGAGCCAAGCTGTGACCTGCAGTGGTATGGTGGGATAGGATTGAGACAGGGTTGACGTGTTCTGTTCAGAAAAGGAAACCATGCATTTATAACCAGGAATTATTTTGAAAACATCAGCGTGAAGCACTGTTGAGTATTGATTGATTAACCTTATTTCATTAGCGATAAAATGAAACTAGGGTCATATTTTCCTATATAATTAATTGGGGTCTTAGTTGCTGTCTGCTTTTGCCCTCTGCTCATATTTTGCTTCAGCTTGCAGTGGTGGGTCAGGATCTGCCCTGGATCTCGTTTTCCTGATCGATGGCTCCAAGAGCGTGCGGCCTGAGAACTTCGAGCTGGTCAAGAAATTCATTAACCAAATTGTGGACTCGCTGGAGGTGTCGGAGAAACAGGCCCAGGTTGGCCTTGTTCAGTACTCCAGTTCTGTCAGACAGGAGTTTCCACTGGGGCAGTTCAAGAACAAGAAGGACATCAAAGCAGCAGTGAAGAAAATGGCCTACATGGAGAAAGGAACGATGACAGGCCAGGCTCTGAAGTACCTCATTGACAGTTCCTTTTCCATCATCAATGGAGCTAGGCCTGGAGTCCCCAAGGTGGGCATAGTCTTCACTGATGGGCGGTCACAAGATTACATCACTGATGCTGCTAAGAAAGCCAAAGACCTAGGTAGGTCTCCTGAATTCTCAGTGGCTTATTTCTCCCTTGGACCAGGTACTGCATCTAGTATCAACCTAGGCATGACTCTTTTCCTGGAGATGTCTCTTACCTAGGATAGAAACAGGTTACTATAGAGTGACTTTGTCGAGATGATGCCTGACTATCCCTGCATGCTCACAAAGAACTTGGAGCTACGCTGGCTGGGGTTCAGGTGAATCTTGGTTTGCCAGCAGCTGGTTTTTGCTCCCACAGCCCCTTTGTGTCTTTGATCTAAGTCTGCTGGAGGTCCCTCTGCTGGGCGGGATGGAGTTTCACACATTTGGTATGGGATGCCCACTGGTCTAGCATGCTTCACACAAATGTGAAGGAAACCGCAGGGAGAAGCTGAGGGTTTGTCTGATGTTGGTAATGGAAGTCAGGTCAGCATCAGTGGCACTCACGGTGAGGCAAAGACGAGCAACAGAGAGCCCCTTGGAGAATAAGGGGAGCTGTAGGGCCAAGTGTGGCTTGGCTGTATCAGCCTTAAGGCTTGGAAAAGAAAAAGAAGAAATCAAACAATAAACAAAGCAGAAACACAGATTAAGGGAGTTACGGTGGACACCCTGTCCAAATCCCAGACACGCCCAGGCACCGTAATAAGAAACTTCCTTTGGCTTCTACTGGAATACTGAAAGTGCACAGTGGCTACATATTGATAAATTTCTATGTCTAAACACCGTGAAGTATAAATATCTTGAGATCTGCCCCTTTGCTGACCTGCTGAACAAGTTCCCAGTCTCCCGACATCTCTGTGTTAAGTGGATGCAGCCCACGTGAACACGCTCATGAATCGCTAAATCCTTTCCTTCCTTTTAACTTCAATCTCGACCACTAGATGGGACTAAGGGCTAGCACATAATCATAAAGGTCAGGTACGAGCTCATGAAAAGCTGATGTTTACAAAGCAAGTTGACATGTTATGTGGATGTTCTGCTCTTATAAAACAAAAGGTCCTTATAAGCTGTATCCATAGAATTTATTCCTCTGTGATGATAAAACTTTACACCTTGTTTCTTCCTCCTCTCTTGTCCCTACACAGAAATCTCCAACATCTGCTCATAAGTGATTTCACTGGGACAAATAACAAGATGTTATAACTCCAAATATGTTCCTTGAGTTGAGCTTTGAAAAAAAAACAAATATTGGACACATCCAGAGGTAGAAAGAGAAGGCAAAAAGGGGAGGAGAGGAAAGCATTACCAGTGTCTAGACACGGACAAGTAGAGACCAGTATTTCGAAACGGGTTAACTAGTATCACCGCTCAAGTCAATGCAAAAACTGCAGTTCAGTTCAACAGAAAGAGGTTTAAGCCAGAGGTGGCCAGTCAGCCTCTTGGCAGCGAAGCACAGTACCTGGACACGTTCTTAACGCACAGGATGGGTTGCTCTTGACAGACTGTATGCGTTGCCGTTTTAGAAAGAGATTCAGCTCCCGTTTTGCTGAACCACAGGTCTCCATTGCACAGGGGACTTCGCTGCTACCTGGGCTGATTAATGGTGGCCACGGGCTATTTTGAAAACTTCCACTGTTTCCTTGTGCTGTATTATCGCTTCCCTATCAGCTGGATGCATGATCCTGTCAGGGTGTTACGATTATCTGTCCTTTCTTGTGTCTCCAGAACATTGTTCTTGTGGAGATAGTGATCATTGTCTGGGTAATTCTAGTAAGACGTTGCCTGCAAAAATATTTTGGAACCCTGGTTGACCTGGTTGAAATAAGTCTATAAGAGTAGACGGTAAGGGATTGGACATTCGTAAAAATTTCTTCACCGAAAGGGTTGTCAGGCATTGGAACAGGCTGCCCAGAGAGGTGGTGGAGTCCTCATCCTTGGAGGTATTCAAAAGACGTTTAGATGAGGCCCTAAGGGATACGATTTAGTGGGGGACTTGGTAATGCTGGGTTAATGGTTGGACCCAATGATCTTGGAGGTCTCTTCCAACCAGAACAATTCTATGATTCTATCATTCTATCTCCCCGTTAATATCTGCAGAGCTGCGTAGAGGGTCCAGAAGGTGAGCAAGGATGTACAAACTGACGGGGGGTTGGTACCACAGCAGCAAGACGCTCCGTGGCTGTCCGACTGACGGGGTCCCGTTGCTTGCAGGCTTTCGGATGTTCGCTGTGGGAGTTGGCAACGCAGTTGAGGATGAGCTGAGGGAAATTGCTTCAGAACCAGTAGCTGAGCACTACTTCTACACGGCTGACTTCAGAACCATCAGCAAGATTGGGAAGAAGCTGCAAATGAAAATCTGCATTGGTAAGAGCGGGGGATTGGGGAGAAGGGGGATTTAATCACAGAATTTGAAGGCTGGAAGCAGAAGGACAAAGATGCCCCTTCAGATGGATGTTACAAAGAGCTCTCTGTTCTCAGTGCATTGAGTTTGCAGAGTACTTGGGAGGATCATGAGACATCACCATTTCGGATGGTTACCTGAACCACAGCCACCTCTACACCTCAGCCATCTCCCCCTCTCACAAACTGCCTTCTCCTTCCCTTTTCCTCCACCCTTCTCCCCTTCTCTACCTTCTTTTTCAGTAACGATGAATTCAGGCTGTGCCAGGTCCTGAGAACAGCCAAAAGTGACATAAGGAAAGAGGAGTTGCTCTTAAAAGAGAAGCTAAGGGTTGATTTATTTGGCTTAATTTGAAGATCATCACAAAATTGGACATCTGAGCTGAAGCTCACTAACCAGTGGCTGCTTCTACAGTCAAACAGGCACCACAGGGGTGACACATTTCAAGTTAAAATAAGCATCTAGTATCTTCCACATGACTTGTAGGTGTCCAAATTTGGGCAACATGAATGCCGAGTTGCTCACATTTGGATAGCCTAGTGATGCAAAGGCTGAGAGAGGACTGAATGGGACACAGGCATGACAGGAGGAGCTAAAGAATAACATAACATTTGAAGAATGCTGACCTGTAAATAATCTGAGCCTAAAAATGATTTTACAAGAACTACCACAGTTATTTTAGATTCTTGTTTTGAAGGAATCGTATGCCTCCTGGGAAATATTGGCCCTTTGCAATGCATCTGCTTGATCAGGCAGATCATGGCGAATCCCGAAGACTCAGGCTTCATTTAAGACACTGAATATCTTGCAGCACTTCTGAGAGCTACACTGCCAGGCTCATCAGGAACCTGGCACCCTCTTGTTGAGTCCAGGTGCTCCGGCTCCTCTATCCTGCTAGCAAATGTTTCCTTCCAGCTCCCAGCAAGATCCATTGCACACAGCTCTGATGGGGCTCATTCAGTTCCCAAGGGAGCTCTGCCAAGCTCAGCTCTACTTCCCACGAGTGTGTAGATCTGCTCTTGAGTGTCCCACGGCCCCACGCGATGCAGAGACCTCCACTGCTCTCATGGCACGCGGAGACACACTACAGCATCAACTGGGTGAAATAATACACATTGCCAAATGTTAATCTCCTTTTTCCCTTTCTTTGCAATTTCTGTCATTGTTATTTGTGCCAAAACCACGAGATATCCATGTAAATATTAGTGGGTTAGCAGTAGGTGACTCATCTGTTTTTCTCCCTGAGTGTATTAGAGAGAAAAAGTACTCGGGAAGTTAGGGGCCTTGCCTCAGGGAAATCGGATTCGGTTCCTTGCGTCCTTACAGATGTCCTGGGTCACGCTGGGCAAGTGCCCTGTTCTCCAGACCCTAAAGATGGGACGTTCCTTTCCTCCCGGGGAAGTCTGAGAGGGCACCACCCTCCAGGGTCCCGTGTCTGCAGAGCCTGGCAGCCAGGCTTGCAAGACAGAGACTCTCTTTGCCACGGCTACTTCAAAAAGTTGGAGTCGATCCAAGAACATGATGATGGGAGTTATATGAAAACTCCCAAGATATTGTATTTAAATATCTTCCAAGAAAGCAAATACACTCAGACTTTAGCATTCAAAAAAAGTAAAAATAAACTTCAGAAAAAGTACTTGTTTGCAAAAAAAATCAATTTTGGTAAATATCTTAACTTTTGTGTTTTAAAAAAAAAAAAAAAAGGAAAGGAAATATTTTTATTTGTTTTCCAGTGCCAGCTTATATTTATCAACAGATGGCTAGAAATCTTCTCTTAATATCCAGCTTCAGTTTACTCATGACTGGTTTAATCCTGCTGTGGGTTTGTGCAAGTGATGTCCTTTCCCTTAAAAAGTCCTTCTTCTGTTTACTCCTTCCATTTGCTAGGCAGTTGAGCTGACTGAGCGTGGTCTTGTAAACATCTCCCTTCTTTTCCCAGTCATCTCCGTACCCTTTTTTCCTCCTATTCCAGTTTCAGCTAATTTTTCTTGAAGAACATATGTAAATTATTGACACAGATTAGCAAACTGATTAATGCGCATTGCTCCACCTGCTCAAGAAATGGAGCGCTGAAGCAAAGCTCAGACAAGTCTGAACTCTCAGATGGCAAACAGTGCCTCCAATTTTTATTTCACAAAATAAGAGTAGGGCCCACCATGGCGACGTTATTGGGAAGAAAACTGGCAAACAGAGATTGCTTTGACCAATGTATTTGGTCAGATTCAACTTTATGGGGCAAACTTTAAGCATCAGTAGTAGAGCTCAGTGGGTTTTCAGGAAACTTGGAAACCCAGGAAAGACCTTTTTTGCACAGAGCCTGGCCTATGAAACAAGAAAATGTGAGACTCTCTAGTCATCCGAGGTTAAAGCCAGAAGTGAGCAGCCAGATAGGAGGAATGATATTTTGATTTCCTTCATATTTGTGATAAAGAAAATAAGAATTGCTTTGTTTCACTTGTCTCAGTGATTTTGATTTAATCCTTTTTTTTTGTGCCACAACTCATTTTCTTGATGTTCTGATCCACAGAGGAAGATCCATGTGAATGTAAATCTATTGTGAAGTTCCAAACAAAAGTAGAAGACCTCATAAATTCATTGCAGCGGAAATATATCCTTCGGAAGCCGTCTTTGTTCAGAACTCGGTGGGTTGGGTCGTGCTTTCTGGGGGGGCTAGTGGAGAAAGTCTGCTTGTGGGGGAGGGAGGTTGGGTAGGTGCTCAGGAACCTGGGAAACAAGACACTTGGGTCGTGAGTGTGTACAACAAGAAGAGTCCCTGCACCAGAGCCCATAGCCACTGGTCTGACACAGAACAAGCAGATCAAAACCAACAGAGCCAAAGCAGAATATGTCAAACCATTGCAATGCAGCAATGAGCTGCAGGCACCAAGACCTAGGTCAGTTTTTAGAAAGACGCTTAAATGAGCCAATGTGCCAGTGTGGAAGCATGGCCCATGCGTGGGATGATGCTGCTACCACTGCAGGTGTTGTGAAGCAGGCCAGAACGTGAGGGCTGAGAGCAGCAGCGGCTGCCACTGGACTGTGAGCAGACGAAACCATGGCTGGAGCTTTAATGACCAAGTGAATCAGCTGCATGGGACAATCAAAGTCTTTTTATCTGATGGTAAATGTCTACAATGCAAACATCTGAGTTGGCTGCCTAAATTTGTCCATAGCACTGGAAGGAACCACCTCTGACTGTGTAGTTGGTGGTCTGGATAAAGTCAGAGGGGTATGTCCAGCAGTCAGAGGGATAGGTCCAATTTCTCCCAGCTGGCTAAACCTCAGTTGCGAGAGACTAACTTTCATGTAACTGCTCACTGCAAATATCTCCAGTGAGGTGAGTTGGATCTCACCTGGACTGAGTTTGTGGGATCACATTCTGCCACGCTGGGTCCTGTCACATTGCACAAAGACCAGGAATAAGCGGTTGAAAGAGAAACAAGAAAAAGGAAAAAAAAGTGTGAATAAGATTCAAACTTCACATGGGGAGGGAAATTAGTGAAACCTTGGGGTGGCTCACACAGGGCTAGGGAGATTTTTCGTTAACGAGAATAAGGAGAGAATATAATTTTAAAAGCAATGACCTAATTTATTCACACATTTCTGTGCTTTGCTATGTCAGTTGCACAGTATATTTTGTACTCTTTAACTCAAATTGAGTGAAATCCATGGCTTATGTTATGCAAAAGGTCAGAGTAAATCAGTAGTTCTCACCCAGTGGGTTGCTGCTCCCAGGCACATCATGAAAAGCAATTAGTGAAAAGAGCAGAAAATTGCGACACGCTATATAACTCTAAGAAAAGCTCTCTGCTCCACTCCTCCCGCAACCCACGCTGCTCAAGGTCAGGAATTCTCTGCCAACCACTCAAAACACACTCCAATCATTCTCACATTTTTTACCCTTCCTTTCATAGTAAATGCATAGGTGCATGTGAGCATGTGTGCAGACATAAACATTTTCGGCCTTCAATAAACGTTCGTCAACCTGAGCAGCTCTGGAAATGCCAGAGCGGATGATGACAGCATCCCTGCGCTACCCGCTCCCACCAAGGGAGCTCCGCTCGGGCTCTGCTCCGAGGCCAGGGGAGGGCGTGAGCGATGAACCACTACCAAGCACTGGCAGTTTTTCCCCTTAACTCCTGCTCACTAGAAGCTGTGGCGAAAAGGATCGAAGCCCTGGAGAACAAGATCATCTAAGATCCCAAACCAATATTATTTCCCTCCTTCCTAATGTAACAAAACTAGAACTCCTTCACTCGTAACGGAGGGCAGCTCAGCCACAGTACTATGGCCAGCTTGTATTTTTTTAACGAGTCTAGTCTACCTGCATTTGTGTAAAAGGGAAGAAGTATAACAGTAGAGCAGACATTGCATAACGGGCAGAGCACCGTGTGTGACTGAGAGCTAGACCACGCTAATGTTTGTTGCATCGTATAGAGTGCATATATTAAAAAAAACTGGAAAGATTTGTTTTTGATTTAAAGCTTAATATATATATATGTGTTAATAAGTACTTGATTACGAGTTCTGTGAATCCTCGCTGTGTTCTTCTGCATCTTTTGTTTCTATGCATGAGATAATTTAATTTAAAAGTCAAAGTGACTTAAAATCAACTCAGATGCTGAGTGTAAAACGTCAAAGACGCTGATCAGCTTATTATTGTAAGCATGACGCATTTGTCAGTAAGTAGGTGAAATATAGTCATGATCCCTGAGTGCGCATTGCAGACAAGATAGGATAGGATGCTGCTGCTAGTTGGGTTTATCTATAGCTGCTGTACAACATAAAGAGAAAAAAAGCTCAGCTTTCCTAGCCAGCGAATGCTCTCACAAGGTCCAAGTGAACCAGCACCTGAGCTAGACCTGTTCTGGGTAAGTCCCGGTAACGTGCAATGAGCCAGCGGCCGAGGCTCTGCACAGCGCGAGGCAGTACTGCTAACGCCAGCCCCGGGAGACGCGCCCCTGCTCCTCAGCTCTCTGGTCTCCACGTCCTCAACTGAAGCTACAAAACGTCATTAGCACCTAAAACACAGGGAACTGCTGCTGGAGCTGCTGCCGATGGAAGCGGTGCCTTCACCACTGCGGTGACCGGAGGCTCACTACCTCCTTACCCCACACCCCCAGGCACCTTCAAAGCCAGTAAGTTCATCTCAACACCTTTCAGACTCTTCTTCTGTTCCTGGATTCCCAGCACTGGCAAGAGAAAAGAGCGGTGTGGGCCGGGAGCGTCTAACGCTGCCCGGCTCCTACAGCCGTGGCCTGGCGAGGCGTGGAGCGAAGAGCCCGTGTTTGCCCTCGGCACGGCAGCGCACCGTCGAATGTGAGCACAAGGGGTTGGGTTTGGAGGGGGTTTTATTTTTATTTTTTGTATCAAAATATTTATACTTGAGACTATGTGAAAAGCTTTTCAGAATAACAGCTTGTTCAGAAATGTCACCATAGCAGAGGTGTTTGGGGTGAATATTAAAAGTTTGCTGAAAATTTTAAAAGCGAGTTTAGCTTACTTCTTTACGCAAGCTTTGATGCAGTTGCCTGACAACGCCACCTCTCTATAGTCTGGTTAGTGGGTAGCAAAGCCTCCATCTCGTGTCACAACCTTTTATTTCAATGCAAGAGAAGAAACGGGTCCATAAAGAAACCGAGACCCTTCTCTCAAAACAGAAAGCTTCTTTTACAATAAAAATCATTTATTATACTCTTGGACTTGCAGGAATGAGTCAACACATTTCCAAGCATTAGCTCAAGGACTACAGTCAGTTCTCGATAGCAAAACCTCGTCCTCTCAGTCAAATCTTGTATACCCCAGACTCCAGAGGAACCCCTACCAGCTCCTGAACTTCAAGGGATAAGATTTCTGTCGTCTAATTTTACACATTTAAAATCTAGACCTCTAAGATTAAGCTTCTCATGTTACATTTGCTTCTCAATAGAAATAGATACCACAGGGCGTGCTTGTCCGGATTACCTAATGTGCACATTTTAGTGCAACAGAGCAGCACCTGAGCCTATTTCTCACTACAGATTATAACGACTCCTTCAGACTTACGCAACCAACTATTAAACACCTCACCCAGGGCAACCGAGTCGCCTCTACTGCCATCCAAGGACTCCTTTTCCTGGCTATGTGGAATCACTTTCCATCTTAAAGGTAATATATCTATAATGGGGGAAGAAAAACCTCCACAGTAAGCAGAAAAGCAGTTTCTGCATGCTCTGATTCTCAACTTCTCTTTTTATCAAGGACTATCAGCAGCTGAGCTCCTGACCCAGGGCAGGATCTCACCTTGCTGTCGAAGAACATTGCGTATCAGCACAGCGTTAGTCAGTCAATACTTAAAGGGGCCTTATAAGAAAGATGAGGACAGAGTTATTAGCAGGGCCTGCTGTGACAGGACAAGGGGTGATGGTTTTAAACTAAAAGAGAGCAGATTCAGACTAGACATAAGGAAGAAGTTTTTCACACTGAGGGTGGTGAGGCCCTGGCACAGGTTGCCCAGAGAGGTGGGAGATGCCCCATCCCTGGAAACATTCCAGGTCAGGCTGGACAGGGCTCTGGGCAACCTGATCTAGTTGAGGATGTCCCTGCCCATGGCAGGGGGTTGGACTAGATGGCCTTGAAAGGTCCCTTCCAACCCAAACCATTCTATGATCCTGTATTCCTTCAGACAGAAAGCGTTATGCAAACAAGCTATGGCAAGGACTGGTGAGGAAGCAAGTGAGCAGTAACCCAGGAGGTGGGTGTGAAAATAGGGAGGAACATACAGGGCTGTAATGGTTCATCTCCTTGAGTGAGGAATAACGGATCCGGAATGGTTGTGGATGAGAAGACCTGGAGGTCCAGCAGTTGATCAAACAAGTCTATGTATCATCTTTTCACTGTTGCTTAATGAGTTGTTGATCCTATTCTCCCTCCCTGTTTGAAACCAGAGTTCAAGTATAGCCCAGAAAACATCAAAGATGATGGAAATATTTAACAATTCTCACCATGGCCCCTACTAGCTTCACTGGGGAATGGACTGGGCTCAAAACTCTTTCCAGCACCATATGCCCAGGGATGAGTCAGAGGGGGTTTTTTGCCATGACGAAGCCAGAAAAAGAGGTAACGGCAATTCCTGGCCAGAGGAAAATCCAGGAAGCAACTGGGCTTTGAGAAATGCAGGAGGATCCGTGCAAACCTCAGCTGGGGGCTGGAAACCTCCCTGCTTGTCAGGCCGATCTCAGCAGGTGAGGTGGGGATGAACCCATGGGTGTAGACAGGAGCCTCATTTATTGCTCTCAGAAATGAGCTGAGACTCTAGCTTTGTTGAAATTGTTGTCTTGTGACACAGGGTTTCAAAGAAAACAGAACATTATGGCCAGTAAAGCTGCTGTTTCTGTCATGTTCATACAGCCTCGTACTCATCTGGTCCTCATGGAATACATGGTTTAATGTAATGTCCAGGTTCCCTGACATATTTCTGGACTTCTTATTCTTTACTCTGTTTTTCTCCTTTTCCATCTTTTTCTTTGTCTCTTCAATCTAACAGCAGATCAGAGGCAATTCACTTCCATCTGATCAGATGATGACAGCATTATTTTTCTCTTTTTTTTTTTTTCCCCAGCTATAATCAGTTTGCCAATCATGGAAATGAGCTCCTGTAGTTAATTTTCTTATATGCCTATTTATTCTTTAAATGCCTTGAAAGTAAAATGTAATAGCCTCAGGAACTAAAAGATGGATTTGATTTTAATTCCTGTCATGGCGCCCATGGAAATGTCTACACGACTGCATTGTCGTTTCGCAGTTTAAGCCGTTTGCCTGACTTTTTCTGGTAATGGGATAAATTCATGTAAAGTGCAGGCTGGACCTTCACCTCCACAGAAAACTGCATCCGTTCAGCCTACGCTGCCCATTGCCAGTTTAATACAACAATTTCCATAAAACTCAATGCTGTTCATGTCTTTGGGGAGCAAAACAATCCCTGGCCCTTCCTAGGGAGGCTCATCCAGGTAGGACCGTGCCCCAGGGCTCAGATGTGAAGGGCTGATACACCACGCACTGCTCCTTCAAACCTCTGCAAGCCGCCCTGAGGAAGGACCTAGGAGACATGGTAAATCACCAAGGTCCTTGTTTCAGAGCAATACCCCGATGCCACAAAGAAATGCCCCTACATGCACATGTAGCAGCTCTTGTTTTCAGTTTTTATGGCGAGCATACCATTGTATCTGGCTTTCCCTAGCTATCTTTCCTTGAGTTTAGCTATCTGTCCATCCATCCATCCATCCATCCACCCATCCCATCCAATCAGTCAAGAAGCAATCTTCGTATTTCTCTATACTATGGTCCTTGCTCACTGGAAACCTCAATCCAAGCTAACCTTTTGGCATCGTCGGGCCTACCTCACACAGTAAAACCCTCCTCAGGGAACACAACAGGGGAGTGGGCCATAAATCATTTGCAGGTGGAAACAGAAGAGAATGCTTTTCCAGTGCTCTGCAGCGGCAGGAGGGCCAAGATATGTTTTCAGGCATAGAATTGCTTCTGTAGCTAATATTTTGGTTTGTGTTACAGATAAAGCAGAACTAAACTAATTAACAATTATTTTTCCTCCCGTCTCGCTTCTCCTGGCTTAAAACAACAAAAGAGCTCTTTGCATCTCCAAAGTCAATTAGTCACTGGGCTAGAACATAGGCTTTTGACATTGTAATTAGACTTCATTAATGGATCGCCAACGGCAGCAAGATGGAAACCTACTAGATGAGTCTCTCTTTGCATTTTCTTTCAGCTAATTACATGCTTATCTTGGAAACAAAAGATGCTGCACACAATGAAAAACAACATTTATATGTCCCAAATTGTGGAGTGATGGGCTTATAGTGAAAGCCGCCCTGCTGGAGGTTGTAAAATGATCCTTCTGCAGACATGGAGCTTCTTTTCCCTCTCTTTGTTGCTGCGTCCAACATATGACCAGTCCTTCTGTCCACGTTGCCACCAAGTCCAAAGTTCCTTTAGATCTTTTGGCAAAACAACTTATGAAATTCTGCCCTTTGGGTATGGAAACAACCCTTGAGCACTTTTTCCTGACCTCCCCTTGGGTGCGGAGCGTGCCCTCGAAAGCCCGAAGCCTCCACGGCTCCCGAAGGCAGGAGGAAAGCTCTGTCTTCCCACAGAGCTCTTCTGCCAACAAGATCCCTCTGGGGAAGCAATTTTCTCACGCAGGTCATTGATATTATAACACAGAGCCATTAGTAATCAAATAAAAAAGTGCTTTCAATTAAACTGAGGGCTTCTAGCTTGGTAACATCTTTCAATAGCAATTTGTAACACTAATACAGTGTAATTGCTGCTAATGAATGGGTAGGTAGCAGACCAGTTATTATTATGATTTTTCTCCAAGTACCGTCAGGCAGTGAAACCTGTCTCGGGCCGTATGAATTTACTGTTCCTCGTGACAAGCAGCGAGCTTCCTCTCTCTTAGCCCTCTGAGGTAATTCAGCGAACAGAGAGCTTAAGGTGCTAGTAAATTTATGTTGTGCAAATTATTATTTGTAATTTTATGTTCAACTTGGGAAGAGGCTCCAACAAGCCAGAGTACACTACCCTGCGTAATTCCTTTAACGATGAACTTGCTAAGGATCAGAGCTCTGGCAGTAAATTGTAAGTGGCTTTATACTTCAGATAGTCATTTGGATTTATTTATTTTTTAATCACCAATCAGGGCAGGAACTGTTTTGCGCGTTTTACAATTGTTGTGGTATTTTACTGTTCTGTGGCCTGTTCTCACCGTTATAAACTGCGTAGATGAGACCAGAGATAACAATAAATGTCTGTCCTCAGGTAGTGCTGTGTTCTTTGGTGGAGATCAGATTGCTCTCCCTCTCCTCTGGACGGAGAAAGCGAACCCCAACGACGCAGAGCGGGCGGCATCGTGGAGTGCGTGAGGCGTCGCCGAAGGGGCCGTAGGGAGGGAGAGTCCCTGCGCCCCAGGGCTGTCCTAAGGCAGACGAAGGACAAGGCACACGGGCCATTTTACAGCTGAGCACTGAGGTGCGTAACTTCCTACCCCTCTGATTCTCCATCCTGGGTGACGGGGACCCGTCCACAATCGACGGATGGCAACGCTTGGCACAGCCCGCGGTGGAGAGCCCCTGGGGATTAACGCGTACAGCGTCTCTGCAGAGAGCGAGGAACACGAACGGGTATTGCAGCGCTCGCACTCGGATCGTGTGCCGGGGCCGCCCCGAGTCCCAGGGACTCTGTCGCCAGACCTTTCAGAAAGGCATAAAATTAATAAACCACCTACGAGGGGAAAATCACTTCGTGACCTTTCATGCAGCCAAACTTCAGTGTAATCACCTGATGCTTCTGGGTTTTACCAGTGTACCCACAAATTAGCCACAGTGTCTCACCAGCTAATAGGAAGAAAGTAATTACTGGCGCTACCGCTAGAGCTGATAGCAAGGGCTACTTTGGGAAATAAAGGATTAATTTCAAATATATATATGTAGGAGATCTTGATAGCTGCAGGTGTAAGGGGCAGGGAATTAAGGTAGACATAAATGTGGGAAGTTACAATAGTAGAAGTGGAAGCGTATTTGGAACTGAAGGGCGGCCTTTTGAGCATGCAGGACAGCGACAGAAACTTCTCAAACCCAGAGGCTGTTTTCTTTCAGTAACAACTGAACAAAGCGAGAAGGTAGTGACAGAAAGATGGGTTTTTTTCATGTCGCAGGGGCCTGTCCCTAAAGTCAGAATCGGGGGGAGGGAGGGGCGAGACCAGGCTGGCATTGAGCCAACAGAACTCCATCTGCTTAACACGGACCACCCGAGACGACACGTCGCAGACCCCCAAGGGCTGTGCTGGGGCGCGAGGGCTGGTGGGAACTTGGCTGAAACGGGATCCAGCCTGTGTCCTCCTGGTCACCAGGGTGTCCCAAGGGGCCCGGGATGCTTCTCCTCTCACCGCGCTGGCCACCCAGCACGGCCAGGCTCGGAGAGCTGCCCCTTCCAGAGGGCAGCGGGGGCTTTGAGGGCAGCTCTGGGTTACACCCTCACACTCCATAGGATCATAATGGGCCACATTTTTTACCAAACTCTCCAATTTCTCCATATCCTCAGCCTATTCTGGAAAGCCTCTGGACTCTGGATGCTCAGAAAATAGGGAGATAGCTGGCTAGGTGTCCAAAAGGGAGCGTGATAGATGTGAGAGGGAAAGGATCGTTGCTTTAAGATGCATACGGCTTCCTGGCCTGGATGAGGCTGTCTGCCTGAGAGCATGAATAAAAGAAAAAAGCTGTGCTTGTTCTTTTCAGGGAAGTTTTCCAGAGCAGAGGACATTTGGGACAACAGCTCAGCAGAGAGGGGCTGGAGACGCGCCCTTAGCAGAGCAGCTGGTGGGATCAAAGGCCCCACGCTGCGTGCACGCGGTGGGACGCAGACCTGCCCCGCAGGACGCCTGGCTCCAGGTGACCACCCACAGCCTTGGCCATGCACTGAATGAAGAAACAGCTCCGGATGAGGGAGATGCAGAGCAGGAGCCATGCTGGCTTTTCTGACAGCAGCTTGGACCAGGGGATGGAGCCAGAGGCGGGGAGGGACTGGGAGCAGCCTTCGCCCAGTGCCACGTGAATTGAACTGGGAGCACTGGGACCTCGCCCCCTCTGTTCCCCCACGTTACACTTTGGCACGGTCACACAACACAGATCCCTGGCACGCAGGGGCATCCCTTGTCGCCACGTACATCCCTGGGCACCCCGAGAAGCCCAACGCTGGTGCTGGGCTCTGCTCACAGGGCACATCCCCTGCCCCACACGGTGCTGGATGGAGCCCAGCAGGGAGCCCCGGTGGTGCCTTGGCTGTGGGGAAGAGCTGCACCACGGCAGGATACACAGGACCCCGAGACGAAAGCCCCCGTCCTTCGGGGGCAGCAAGGTCAGGCCAGAAGGGCCGGCTGCCCGGGGCCGCCCTCCGAAGGATGCCCCGCTGCGGCAGGAGGGGAAGGCGAGGCGGGGAGAGCAGCACCAGCAGCGCAAAAGCTGCTTCCCAAGAGGGCGAGGGGGCCCCAAGCCAGGCTCTCCAGCTCCCTTGCACACTGCCGGGATGCGCAGTCCTTGCAATATGTCACCGCGGTCACTAGATGTCCCCATCTGAATACAAATGACAACCTGCCACCCCTCCACCCCACCCCCAAACCAGGCCTACACCCCCACACCACTACCCGGTTGTTCTCCTTGACACTGACAGTAATTAAAGATTACACCACTTAGCCTGCTGTCATTTGCACTGAATCGGTAATGTTTGATTTGTTTAACCTTTGCATCAAAAAAAAGTTAAATAAATAAATAAATAAGCACCTCTGCAGGGTGTGCAGCGCCAGACGAGGAATCCACGGCAGCCGTGGACAACGTGGGGCTACAGGAAGGTTGCACCGAGGCCGTGCTTACTCCCTGACCCCAGTTTGATGCACCCAGTTTGCCTCCTGCATCCTCTGTGCACCATCGGGCCGGTGGGACTCTTCCCTTGTGCTGCCTTCTCATCCCTGTTGCCGGAGGGAACAGGAAGGAAAAGATGCTGGTTCCTTCCCGAAAGGATGCTGCACTGAGCCAGAACTGGCAGTGACAACGGCTTCCATCTCACTTTCCGCGCCGGGAGCACCAATTAACCCCGAGGCTGATCCGGGTTGTCTGATTGCCTGCCAGGTAGCTCGGGGAGAGGGAAATAAAGGCACAGAGGTGAGGTGAATTCCCCAAGACCAGGGGAGTCATGTTGGAGGTAGGAAAGAAGGATGGCCCGAGGGAGAGCGAGCCTGCACCAGGGAAGGAGGGAGCCAAACTAAAGAGCACGAACTGGCCACAGGTAAAGGACGGACGTGAGGTTTTTAGTCCCCAGAGCTTCAGCAGGAGTCAGGGTAGGGACACTCGAAGTGTTCAGAGCTCAACTGGACACAGCCTTGAGGAACGTGCTCTGTGTTTGCCCCACTCCGAGAGAAGTGCGGAACCAGAGACCTCCAGAGGTCCCCTCCCACCCGTACAGCTCTGTGTCCTAACATCTCTCCTCCGGATCCCGTCCTGGCCTCTGGTCGTACGAGCCTGTAGTTTGGTGGCCGCTGCCTGGATCCCGATGTTGCCCAGCTGGCTGTCATCGCTCTGCAAGGCTGCACAGAAGTCCTTGCAAGAAGATTAATGGCATTACAGCATCCTCTGCAACTGCTCGGTCCTGACCTAAAGCCTGGGCCAGCAGGCTGTCGGTCCCAAACCAGGTTCTCTCCTCTCAGACTTCAGGAGGGCTCAGAAAGCTGCAACCTCCCCTCGTCTCCCTGTCTGCATCCATTAAGGCAGTGCACGAGCAGGACCTCACGGAAAGGGGTTGGATGCCTTGCTGGATAGGCTCTTTTCTCCATAGGGGCCACTCCATCCCTGATCTCGTACTCTGGGGACAGTCGGAACATTTTTCGCCGTGGGGGGCTGGTTCCCAGACAAGGGAGCCGGGCTGTTCCTCCGGCAGAAGCCGGCTGTGGACAGTCCTTGGGGCAGCTGTAAGCTCTCCCCCGCTGTCCACGCTCCTCTTCCCAGCTCCTGTCTCCTCCTCTGGCTGCTTATCTCAGACTTAATATTTCCAGGTCATTTAAGCTGCTTTATTTCCTTAAGGAGAGGCAAGTGGAGACTGTAACCGGAGTTGATAAATACTTAGACTTTGACCTCAGCATTTATCTGCTTAGGCTGATGTTCTCCGTTTCTCCAGGCTGTGCAGAGGAGCACAAGCAGCTCCATTTCCCCTGGAGACAGGCTCTCACTTGAAGGCAGAGGGTGACTACACGGCCGATCTCCCCGCCTGCTCCTACAGAGCACCCTACATGGGGATGCTGATCTTTAGGCTCGGGGTTTATTCAGCCTGGGATCGGCTATTCCCTCTTCAGTGGCCTGATTTTGCCATGCTAGCACACAACATCCCAGGGGGACGTTTTTCTTCTTTTTCTCTCAAAAGAGAGATCACAGAACTGATTGGGCTGTGTGACAAGGCTGTTCCCATAATATGTCCAGGAACTGCAAGACATCATTTCTCACATCGCAAGAAAATGGCCCATGGCCATCAAAGGGAAAAAAAAAATAATAAAAAAAAGCTCTAATAGCAGGCCATTATCTCATGACAATGGCTCTGTTAACACATGCTAACCCTTCCGATGTGCTTAGAAATCTGAGAAATGAAATGAAAGGTGCTGTCGCTAAGGAGAGCTTGTATTTAGTGTTTCTGTCCAAGTGGAGAAATGGGAAGTGGAATTTGAGACAGCGGTCCTGCAGGCTTAAGGAAATAGATTGAAAAATGCATTTGGAGTGTGGAAACAGCATAAAACATGTTGCAGTTTGGCTCATTTGGGATTCCAGTCATACGGGCAGCGACACTGTGGAGGATTTAGCTTGCCAATCAACATCTTATTTATTTCCTCTGAACAGGATATCTTTATTCTGTGGCCATCTCTGCCTCCGACATCTATGGAGATTGCAAAATCAAGCAGCTTGGCTCATTTTTTTGTTGTTTTGTTTTGTCCAGAGCAGCATGAGAAGTAGGAAAATATCGATACTAAGGAGAGAGTGCCTTGGCACCGCGGGATGGATGCAGACTCTCGCCTCCAGGTCACCCAGCTGTGTCTGGCTCAGACACAGGGATTACACGGCGGAGAGGCCAGAGCTCAGCTTGCCAGGGATCATCTGCTTGGTCTTGGGGAGAAATCCCTGCCTCAGGCCGGGGTGGACGAGGAGAGGAGCGTGGCGATTTAGAGGGGGACAAAGAGACTGGAAAAGAAAATCCAGGTTTCCCGTCTTGCAAACTCTCACCCCTTGAAGGGGAGTCCCAGATGCGCACGGTTCGCGTCCGGTGGCCTGCGTGACACGAGCTCTGACGCAGAGCAGCCCTCGGCTGGCTGCACCGCAGGCAAAGCCCCTGGCGAAAGGCTCGGGCCATGGACCCGGAGCCAGGGGGTCCTGCCCAGCCTCTCCCCAGCAAGGAGCGCGGTACCCCAGGGAACGCCACGGGGCCGGCACCCCCCGGGCTTCCCCCTCTCCGAGCCGGAGCAAGAGCATCCCTTCACTCCCCTCCAGGACCTCTTGGAGAGCTCCAGCCTCACGGGGCATCCTCATGGTCTTCCCAGATCCCTGGAGCTCCCCAAAGCCAGAGACAGCCCTGGCATCGCGTGAACAAGAGGACAGCCCCAGCAGCCGGGGCAGCCAGCGGCTTCGCGTCCTTTCGGGGGGAAACAACCGGTTTCACACAGAAACAACTGGTTGAGGTTAGCTCTCTTTTTGTTCTGGGGTTTTTTTTAAAGCTTTTCCAGAACTCCCAGGGTGGGAGAAGGCACTCAAATTCTCATCTTCATTCTGCTCAAGAAACAAACCTGTTCCTGCAGTTGTTCCCTCAAAAAAGAATCTGATTTTTTCCACTAACCCTCCTTGAATCAAATAAAGAAAAATGGTCATTTAAATGAAAACCAGTGCTCAGAAGGTTTAATATATTAAATTAGATGCAGTGATATAAAAAAACACTGGACCTGTTTCTTCAGTGCAGCATTTAGATAAAAGATCTCCCTATTAAAAGTGATTTTTTGCCATTGTCTTTCCCTGAAAATATTTGAACTCTACTAAAAAAGAAAATCTTTGCAAAAAGAACCACCAGAAAATAACTCTGGATTCAAATTAATGTAACATTATGTTTTGTTTGGCATTTTAGAACTGGAAAAATAGACTTTTTTTTCAGACAGAAATACAGTAAATGCAAGACAGTGGGGAGGAAGGCCATACAGCAAAACATTAACACAGACAAATGGGTTTTGCTTTAAAAAAAATAATAATATCAAGACTCACAGATTAGGTTGAAAAGAAACAAACAGTATCATTTCAATGTGTTGGAACGCAGCCAACTGTTTTCATTTGGGGTTGTTTTGGTTTTTTCCCCCCAAAAGTTTCATGTTCCTCGTACTTAAAAAAACCAAAATGCAGTATAACAAAATAACCTCCCTCCCTTGAGACACTTCTACCCAAAGGTTTTCCTACCTCACTTCCCATGGGAAAGGCACCGGTTTCCCGAGGAGCTCTGTGACAGCCCAAGCTTCTCCATGGTCGGTGGATCTCCGCCTTTTGCACCTCCCAGCAATCAGCCCCTCACAACTCGGTGGGGGTAACGGGTTCTTCCAGCTTCTGAAGGACAGCTGCTTACAATGATCAGCACCATGAATTTCTACTAAATGAAGGTGTCCTGCTGCAGGACCTTTGAAATGCTGGTTACCTTCAATTCTCCCCATCCCTTCGTGGTGTCAGTTCACCCCCTGGCAGCTTCAGACAGCACCATCTCCACTTCTGCACTGCTCTGAACCCCAAAACGTTTCACACCCCTGTAGCATCCCCTTCCCACGTCTGGAAGTCTGGGAGGCATAAGCGGTCACAAGGCTCAACAGCATCACCGATGGGCAGAGCTGACAAAACCCAGGGGCCCAGCCGTGAGTCACCTCTAGCAGGCTGAGCACCCAAATTGGTGGATGAGCCTCTCGGGACCCAACTGAGTTCAGGTGGTGATGAACTGGGTGCTGCCCTGGGGCAGGACAGAGAGACGCTGGAGCCGAAGGACTTGCAGCCTGACTGATAAAACACGACTGTGTGGTGAGAGGGCCACGCAGCAGAAAGACGACAGACCTGCCACAGGCTTGGCTTGAGCAAAAGGAACGGTCCACAAAGCTACTGCAACCTCCAGGGGGGCACTGAAGCCTCCCCAGGAGACGTTTCTGAAGGAACAAACATGCTCTATGCTTTGATTCAGGGGGTGAAAGCCAGCACAGGGCACGCCACAGTTAAAGCCTAAGGTCTATAGATGTGGCCTAGCAAAGCTGGTGTCTAGGCTTCAGTGGAATGAGTGTGACCCAGAAGCCTCATTCCTCTGTTCTGCTTGGGAGTCAGTCCCGCCCAGAACGGATACTTTTTCTTTCACTCGTTTGTTTCATCCGTCTGCAAAAAAACAAGATAAAGTATCAGTCCCTTTTTAGCGTGGGGCAGAAGGGAAGGAATCTTATTGATAATAGTAAGTGCTGATGAAGAGGAAGCACATCTGCAGAGGATACTTTCCAATGGATTATTGTCTGCTGGGTGTCGCCGGCCCATTTCCTCCCAGCTGAATTCTGCTGGTGGAAGCACTCCCGAGAGACACAGCTTCACATCTGTACACAACACCAGCGCTCAGAAGAAATGTGAATCCTGGCTTTCAAATGCCAGTAATGAGAAGAGAGCGGGGGAGTAAGAATTGCTTCTTTTATTAATCAAATTCCCCCTCCCATCCGCACTGCCTGCCATCATCCATTCTGGAGAGCATCCTCCACGCACGAGGGCACGCCTGCCTCGCTGCTTGTGAAGTCTATTGGTGCAGTAGCCTCCGGTTCCGCGTACTCAATTTGACAGCGCTACCACTGCCAGGGCTCCGGCAGCTAATGGAGGACTGTGTTTAGCTGCCTGGAGGGGTGATCCATCACAGCGAGTTCAGGCCTGGCTGCGAAAGGAGGATGCTTGGCTCACCGGAGTGATAGCAATCAGAGCACCTAGGTAAGGACAAGGGAAGAGAAGCGTCACAGTCATCTGTTTAATCATCAGCGATTCCTAACCCGTGACCTCTCACCACCGAAGTGCTGAGATGCCCGAGGGGAGAACGCAGCCTGGGGCAGAAGCAGAGCGGAAAGAGGAAGCTGTCAGGAAATACAAGGGAAGAGCAAATCATCGAGGTGTGGGCAAGGTCAGAAATCAAAGATCTCCTAATGTTCCCTGGCAGAGGAGGAAAACTACCTTCAGCTTACTGCAAGTGAAGTGGACAAAATGAGGCTGTATTTGCAGGGGAAAATTATAGGAGCTGGGTCTCAGGTGGTTTCCAGTGATGCTCCTCTTGGTGATTGGTGGCTGATGTCAGGGATGAGCATTCCCAGGAACTCAGACAACCAATCCAGCCATTAATTCCTCATGGGGTACAGCTGCCCAGCTGGGACCTGTAAGAAACAGTTTCAGATGTTCAAATTCTTGTCATAGCCACTGTAACTGAGAGGGCGTTGGGCTGGGAGTCCACCATCCGCAACCTTGGCCCAGGCACTGCTGGCCCACCAAGCCCCGAGCACGGCTAAGGGCAGGCGAGGGTGTCCAGGCTCCTGGGCTGTTTCAGCACGATGCCTCTGCTGACAAGCACAAACCAAAACCTTGTCAGCACCAAAGCGGAGGCGCGTTTGCTTCAGACGGCAGCTCAGGCGCTCAGCACAGCCCTTCCGCTGCCACGGGCCGCGCTTGCAGCAACCGCCTGAGTCTGCAGACGGGGCTGGCTCCCCAGTGCCCGGGATAAGTGACGTCTGGGACACGGGGCAGTGTCCACCTGCAACGCCTGGCGACCTCAGGCCGTCAGCTCGTGTCACCGGTGTCACTGCTGGCCAGCACCAGCTGCCGCCTGCTCCCAGGCTGGCATGCCTCATGATTCCTACCCTGTTTATTTTTTTCTCCTTCTTCTTTTTTATTTTTTTCGAGATTTCTTTGACAAGCCAGTGGGCTCAGCTGCAAAGCATCAGCTTCTCCCTGGCCAGGGATATAATTTACATCCTCAGAAACCAGGCAGCTGCGAGATGATCCAAGTGTCAGAATGGGAACACCTCCCCTGCAGGGTGGCAGGAGGAGCAGAAAACCCATGGCTGACACCAGGAGCATCCACGGGCCAGGGATGGGAGAAACAGCACGACTGCACTGCCCTGCTACCGCAGCTTTTTGCTGTCTCGCCAATGCTCCTCCTTGGGCACCACCAACTCCTGGGAAGCAAGTTTAGGGTCCGTGTACACCATGGCATTTTGCAGCCGCTTGGTACAGGCCTATGGAAGTCCCTGTTGCCCGCTACGTATGCTGGAAAGTTAATCTGGGCATCGGCATGGCTGAGAGCTTCCATTCAGGGCACTGTGCAATAGCGGTGTCAGGCCTGAGAAATTGTACCCGAGCACTAGTCCACGCCGTAAAACTCCAAAGAATGCAGGTCCTGCTTGCTCTTGGAGGGTGGAGGTGCTGGGAAGACCCAGATCTGCATTAGGTATGATTCAAATCACTTGCAAGAGCTGACTCCTGTTGTGATGAGTACAAATGGCTAAGAGGAAAATAAGGTCAGGACAAAGGGAGTTTGTTCTGCTTTTACAGGTAAAAAACCTGCAATGTAAAGGGTAAATGACTCACCCTAAGTCACCACAGGCCTCTTCAGCACACCATTCTCTCCAACGTACTGCAAGACTCCCTTTAGACGGGGGCACTTTCTGAAACATGCACTCTATTATTCTGGACGAAGCCATTTCCAACTTAACTTGAGGGTAAAAGGATTTGTGTAACTTTCTGTGGCTCCGTTGCCAGCAAGAACACGGGATTTCCATTAGCATCAGCACAAGTGATGAACCTGCACCTGCGAGGAAAAAAAAAATGCATACCCCTAGATAAAAGTGACCTCATGTAAAGGATAAAACATTTGAAGCTTTTAATCAATCCCATTAAGGAGAAGTGGTATCTACACTCCTGTAATCAAAATCCTGCCTGCAACACTGCCAGTCTGGCTTAGACAAGCTTGTTCCTCCTTGCAGCCTCTTTCAGATATAGAGATTGCCTTGTGCTGAGGTGATATTGAATTGATTCAAAACAAATTTTAGGATGTTTCAGGCATTAAAGTTCTTCAGGAAGGTCACTGGTTATACGGTACAAGCAGTTCCTTTTCAATCTACCCTTTAGTTTCAATTTACGGTTCTGCAGAGAAACATAGAGTGCTCTGATTCCTGGTTTTAGAAGAAAATAAAACAAACTCATGGTGAGCATGGGCAGAAGTCGTTGAATTTGATTGTAGCCACTCCTCTGTTTGTGTCAGTAGTTGGACCTCGGATCTTACGTCTAAAAGCACATTCTTTGCTGGTATGAGATTAAAGAAAAGTGCAAAACCAAAGAAACGTTGCTGCATGTGGTCTCCTTGGTGCAGAGACTGCAGCCTGCTCACTTACCTCTGGGCGTGCGACCGGCCACCAAGGGACCTGGTGAAATCCAGGGGGGAAGGCGGGGGGTACAGAGGGAAAGTCAGAGACCGCAGGAATGGGAGCGGACTCCTGCACGCAGTATTGTACGGAAGGTCACACATCTGACTTTTCACGGGCTATTGAGGAGAGAACTGTGACAGCGAATGATAGATGGTATGAGCCTAGAGACAGCGGAGGCAGACAGGTCTCAGATAAGGGCTGTTGGAAGTCTCCTGGAGGACAACGTGGTGAGGCACCTGAATGAGGGAAGAGTGCTAATGAGACGGATGCGCAAGAAGGGAGAACAGCAGTGGTGCTTTGACCATGGTGGTGTAAGGATTCCATGGAGACAAAGTTTGCAGGGAGAGGTAATAGCGTCTATTAGAACAATTGGTATCACTGAGGGGAAAAAATGACTAGCTTTTGAGCATCCAGTCATTGCAGAGCTATGAAAAGGAAATTGAGGTGAAGTATTACAAAAAAGTACACGGAGAGAGAACCTGACATAGGCATTTGTACAGTTGGTGGGCTGGTTGGTAGGTCTTCTGTTGGCTGATGCTCTTTTGGGGCATTTCCATTCATGCAGACAGGGCACAAAATGCTTCTGAATCAGAGGGGAATGACTCACATTTCCCTTGTTCTCATGTTTACTTATGTAAATGATAACAGTAAGCTCAGGACAGATGGAGCAGGATCCTTGTTGCTCTCACACAATGTACATTTTTCCTTCAGTGGCCAGGATGACAGCTATGCATTATTATGCACTGCCATGAGAGATACGCTGGGGCAGTGAGCCATACACGAGATGTATAGACAGTATGAATCAACCCAAATATCCTCAGGGTGAAAGCCCGTGTTCTCTATTTATGGGGAAATGGAAAATTCACTTAGTCGAAAACAGCAAGTTGGAGGTAATTTTCATCACCGGGGCAGCTACTAGAGGGAGACATTGCCACGCTCTCTAAGCCAGGGCCACCTAATTCGTGGCGATATGCCCATAACATCTCTCAAATAACGAGCAAAATGAATGCATTCATATCAAACCCAGGTGGAAAGGACCATTGACCTAGCTGAATCACCAGCAGTCCCTGATCCTCACAGCTGCTTCCATCTGCAGGTGGTCCCCCACTACCTCCACTGCCCGAGAAGCCACGGATCATTCTGAACAGCTTGTCATTTTTCCAGTGTTGAAAACCCAGCCTTGCTCTTCTGCTGTCATCTTTGCCCCATGTGAAGGAAGGTTCCTCCCCACATGATGCATTCCTTTCAGCAGAGGGGACTCTGCGGTTGTGTGTTGGCCTCCCCTGGGATCTCCTTGGTCTTCTGTTTTCCAACTTTTCCAGTTTGTTCACAAACCGAGTTGCTCCTTTTATTTCTGAAAAGGGCTCATGACCTCTCTTAGTAGGGCATCTTGGAAGTGTGTTGTTTGCAGGTTTTAGCATTTCAATGCCAGCACATTTACACATTTACATTGGTGTAAAACACCACCAGTACTCTTTTATTCACGAGCAGTCTTAAGTCAGCTTGATTTGTTTCGAGGGCTTTTGTCCTTTTATTTTTTCTTTTAAAGTTTCGATTATATAAAAAGCTACCACAAGAAATTTTAAGTTATTATTTATCCTTTGATAAAGATGGATCAACTAAGACAAAATGTTATTGCAAGTTTTCACAAAACGATGCCCCAGTTGCTGCGTGGATTTCCTTCTTTTCTGGCCACCTGCGGCTGGGTTTAGGTGGTAGCAGAGACTGTTTGTCTTCTCTTCATTAGGACAGAAAGCAAGTGCAAATTTGATGGAAATACTTGAGACTTGAAAGCAGAAACAGACGATTCTGTCCGCCTCACTTGTCTTTAGAGAAAGCAGGAGCCATGAATCAGAGGGAAATTGCTTTAATCTTGCTATGTATTAATAATACTCAATTTCATTTATTGTGAGCAAGAGGAATACAGACCTCCCCTGCCTCCTGCTACGTTCATAATTTATCCCCAGCCAATTAACTTCTTCTGCTGCAGAATTAATAAACTATTATATTATTGATGCCAAAAAGTGGGTATGGCATTCTCTGTCTTTCTGACAGTGTTGTGAAAAGTTTTGTATATCATTGCAACAGCAAGGAGAGTTTTCTGCCTTTCCTTTTGTACCGAGCTGTGGGAGGTGATACCCTGCAGGAATCACTTCTCAACTCGTAGCCCATTGCTAACTCTGCGGCCACCCTCATCTGGCTTTTCTCAAAATGCTGAAACCTATCTACGTCCCTCAAAGTTTCTAGTCAGTGGTATTTCTGAGGTATTAATGAGGTTAAATGGTGGATTTTCCATGTTTGCCTCAACACTAAGATGTGCAGTCACTTCAGATATTAAAAAAATTAAAGGTAGCAATTAGGTTCAGGATAGGATTCATCTCACTTAGCTGGAAGTCAGGGAAGTGTGCCGCTAGAGCTGAAAAGGACCCTATAGACTCCTTTCAAAGACACTGAAGAGAGACGGGCAGTGCAAGGCACAATCCTTCTAACCAGCGTAGACATCTATTTCCAGACGAGATAAAACGCACTCCAGGCAGCACTGACTCTACCAGCCGGATCTGCACCAGAGGCCTGCACTGCAAATATCCACATGGAATTGGAGCAAGCCCCCTTGCTGTGCCATCTCAGTACCTTCAGAAGGTCACCCATGCCACCTTCTCTTGAGGTGGGTGAGGTGTGGAAGTGAAGGGAGACTGCGTGACTAGCTTATCCTGGTGCCAACCTTTTAGACAGCCTGGTTTTGGAAAGGTGAGGCTCAGGACCCAGGTTTGTCAGCGCATGGCAGGGTACGGTGATGTGGGGAAGCAGTCTCTGACTACGGCGATGAGGCCCTTACTGATCCCAGGATGCCTTTTGTAAACTACCGCAGCCATCTGGTCCCAAGTGGCATCTTCAATTCCCGTCTTACTTCTTTGTAATGACCTGCACGCTGAACCTACCCATTACCCACGGACTGCTGACGAGAGCTGGTTCTCTCTTCTGAGCGTTACAACTGTTCACGCCCCTTGTGCAATACAAAGGATTTTTTAATGCAGCAAATGTAAGTTATTTCCACCAAAAAAGCCACTCTGCAGTGTCATGACTATAAGCAACTTTTACATCGCCTCAGATCCGTACATCCCCTGCCCTCATAGGAAGCTCTAAAGCGGTGGAGAGTGTCTGATAAAGCCACGGTTCTGCCTTGGAAATGCGGGTTTGTTCCAACCTGAGCTATTTGAGGGAAGGCATCTTTTCTGTAAGCAAAGACTTCTTAGACCTACAAGACCTCTTTCGTTTTGGCCAGAAATAGTAACCGGGGCCTGACTGCCCCACAATCAAAGACCAGGCTGTTTTCTTTTCAGCTACCTATGACTGAGGTCAAAAGGCAAAGGCCTCCCTAGGACCTCTTCAAGGTCTGCACTGGAACCTGTGTCTTCTGTGACCCAGGAAAATGCACCTGCTGCCAGCCTGTCACTACTCTGGATGCGTGACCGTGCTGATGCATTTCTGTCAGAGCTTTTCCATGTCCATAAGCGAGCCTTGCAGCAGAGACTCTCTGCTGAACACCCAAACCGTTACTGTCTCTTCCCAGACACAACTCTCAATTTTTCTGGTCTCTCAATGGGAAAAAAATAAAACCCATAAACCAAACAACTCGCTAGCCAACCAAGCAACCCGCCCCGCCTCCCAAAATACTGTTGTTTCAGTGCAACATGAAATAGAGAAACAAATGTTGAAATATTTGTTTAGTTTCTGCAGTGATAAAATCCTCCCTGCTCTGCAGTGGGCTGAAGGCTCAATTTCTGGCTCATGTAAAGTTTTATTTAAAAACTGAAAAGTCCGTGTAAACAAAGTTGAAGTGCTATTGTTTCTAACGACAGCTCTGGGCTTTTCTCTATGGTAACCTCGCAGAAGATAATTAGGGAGCCATAGCAACAGCTACACCTCCCAGCATACTGTCTGCTCTCTCTCAAATACTGTGCAAGCTCCAAAACATACAGGCAAGCATCCTGGGGATGCCGGGCTGGTTTACATTATGCAAGAGGCAACCGATGTTTCCCAACATCACTTGGGGCTTTGTTTTTGACAATGTTCTGTTTATTTCTGCTTCAGCGTGTGAACAGGAGACGCTGGCCAAAAGCTGCGGTCGTGCACCCTTGCCTTCTGTGGGAAGCCCGGCACGCAGTGCGTCTGTCCAGACCGCGAAGCCTTGCTAGCTGTGAATTATCACAAGCCGGGCTTGGATCCGTGTCCTGCAGCCGTCTCTGCAGTGGGGGTGATGCTCTATAGTCGGGGAGAAATCGTGGCCTCAGTGCTCAGCCCTCCCCTGATTTGAGCTTTGTGCTTTGGAGCTCTTGGGATTTTGCTCCATTGCTGATCTAGGTTATACGAACTTTGGAGTTATCTAATTTGTATTCCACGTCCTGTTGTTCCCTGGTGAGTACCTACAGCACTGGTACCTGCTCCTCCTCAATGGGTCCTTCTCATTTTTGTTCTAGGTCAGGCTGGACGGGCCATTGAGCAACCTGGTCTAGTGGAAGGTGTCCCTGCCCATGGCAGGGGGGTTGGAACTAGATGATCTTTACGGTCCCTTCCAACCCAAACCACTCTGTGATTCTATGATAAAACAGGAACTCTGAGAAGGCAAAAAAAGCAGTTTGGCAAAATCCCCGAGCAGGGGTGGAAAAGCAGTCAGGGTCTGTGCTAGATGTGACATCCAGGCACCAAAACAGTGATTTTCCCCAGCTCTCCACAGGTGTCTTCCTCTTTGTAAAATGGGCCAACAACATTGCTCTGCTTATGAAATTCTTACAAGAGACATTCAAAAGCTCCAACATTCAAAAGCTCCGACATTCAAAAGCTCTTTTGTTACAAGAGGGCAAAAGCCTGCCCTGACAAGACGACAGTTTCCATCCCTCCTACAGAGCAGCTCGATGTAAACTGCGATGGAGGGTGGAATATTGCAAGTAAGGCAAGTTTGACCATATAAATCGGACATTGCCCTCCTCTCAGATGCAACGGCACAGGAGACAAGGCACAGGTGTCCTAAAGAAACCTTGGACCTCGAGTACTCATGGGGCACCCACCCATGCCAGCACTCCTGCCTTCTTTGCTTTGAACAGGTCTGTGGAAAGCATCGTCTTGGCCTGCCAGAGTATAACTTCTGAATTCGGATGGGCAGTGGGCCTGGGAGGCCCCAGAAGAGGTGATGGTCTTTGGATGGATGATTCTTCTGAAATAGGACTCTCTCGCAGGAATACAATACGCTGGTAATAAATGACAGAGGTAGGGATGGCAAAGCCTTTTTAGTACTTGGACACAGAGTGGGAGTCTGAGGCCTGGGTTTCATCCCTTAGTTTTCCCTAATCTACTGTTCTCAGGTTGCTTCATGTGCCTCTCACCTCCATTTCCCACGCCTGTAAAAGGGGACATCCCCTGTAACACAAACCGAAGCCTGGTGACAGGAACGCCGCTGCCCGAGCCGTTACCAGCAGCACGCACATTCAGCCTTGCAAAGGCAGCGCACCTTCCAGCAGCTGCCCGCTGTCCTTAACTCAGTGGCCGTCTTCCACGTCTTTAATGAAACCTTTGCTCACCTCAATGAGGACGGACCTCGAGGCGTTTGCTGCTCACTGGGCAATAGGCTGTGGTGGTTTAGAGAAAGCCCCTTCTTGGTGGTGCCGTACGAGCTCCGATGACCAGGCACGGCGGGTCGCAGGGGAAGCGAACGTTGCGGAGGAGAGCACGGCCTGTCCACCTTCCACACCACCCGTGTCAGTGCCCAGACACCGAGGACAGCAGCAGCGATTTCTGCTAAAAAGAGGAATGATGTGGAGTGCGGTTAAGCCTACCCACCCACTCGAGCAAGGTATTTACATGCAACAGGTCTCTGGTTTGGAGCTGACAGGCGTTTACTCTGTGAAGACATGAAAGCTGTAATTTCCCATAATGAATAGCAACTGCTTATTAGCTGATCTCTCCTTCCCTAATTTTGTTTTATGTGCGATCTTGGCAGAAGTGCAGCCGCTCAGCTGCAGGTGGGAGATAGGAAGTAAACTTAAAGATGCGGGAAGAAAGAAAGAGTATATCTCAAAAATGCAGTAAGTTAAATTAAAACATTTTGCAGAAAGGGATCGGGGAAGGTGGGTACAGGAAACATTTTCCCCTCTGGACAAGCATTTCAGTCTGACTCACCTGTGGGTGGGAGCACAGTGGGTTTTGGTCTCCTCTCTACAGCAGCTCGTATCCAGTATCGCTGAATATGGCTCTTCAAGATCAGGACTGGATGCACAGCTTTAATTTTTTCTCCTCAGGCTGTGGCTGTTAAAAAAATTGAGTTGATTCAATTCAAGGACCTAAGTGGCACCCAGTGAATCTCTCAGCATTTCTTCCAAGAGGGCATTGCAAAGGCTTCTCTGCCTGCCTGTTTTTGCTGTCTGATTTCTATTTGTGATATCTCTGAGCCTCGCCTACAGCTCTGTTTCCCTGAATGATCCCATAAGTGAACATGATTTGAGCATTTTGTGACCTCTATCTTGTTGGAAGGAATGGGTCTTTTTATCTCCCAAGAGCTTAACAGGTCACAGGATTGTAATTACCACCGAATGACCAGATGGGACTGAGACAGGTGGGTCTGAAGATAAAGGCCAAGCAGCCACACCATAGTCATCACAACCACTAGAGCCTAACTAGGACTCTGGGGCTGTCTCCGCGGGAAGGCTGGCTCTGAATGGACTGTGGAGAGAAAATAACACTCTCGTGCCCTCTTGGCAGTCCCATTAGTGTTGTCAAGAGACTGGCAGAGCAAGGCAAGGGTTTGAACTGTCATTGTCTACGTTGCAATCACTCTGCAAGGGGAGTATCATCATCTTCCAGGCTGTCTGTCAGGGAATAAAATTCCCCCTCCAAGAAGAGAAGAGTGGAGAAATGTCTTGATGAGAACTGTTAATGTATAGATGCAGTCACTCCGAGTCCTTATTTTGCTGTTTTCCCATCCTAAGAAAGTTCTGTTTATTTTAAGGTTTCCCTGTTTGCAAGAAGGAATGATGTAACGCAGACTTGGTTCCTGCTGTGGTCTTTGGACGGGGTTACGGAAGGAGATGGGGGGTTGTAATTGGACCCAATCCTTTTTATGACCAACAGCACACAGACCAATGGTTACACCAAAGAGTTAAACGCAAACAGGAGTGATCAGCTTTAGAAGGTGTGATTAGGGTACAGGAACTACTGTCAGACATTAGGACCTTAATTGCTACCTTCGATCTACATGGGGGAGCCCAGGAGGCCAAGAATGTTCCCAATATGCGAAGCAAAGGAGCAAACAGGTTAGTAGAGGGCTAACAACCAGCTCCCACCCCGCTGTAGGTGAGCTGAGAGCCCGGGGAGGGCTAAGGGCTGCGTGGGGTGGAGGACAGAGCAACAGCCCAGCACGTGCTCCGTGGCAGCATGCTGCAGGCAAAACAGTCTCAACTTGGGGAATTTTTGCATAATTTAATTTCTTGCCAATTAACACCAACTTCTGATGCCTGATTTGGGTACTGAGGAAAAAAAAAAGAGAAGACAATTAAAAACCAGTTAAGAAAACACATTACCTCCCATTCCCTGGGGCTCAGCTAAAGCCAAACACTTTCCCCCTCTCCCTCCCACCCCATCTAAGTCTGTACGCGATGAGGGTCGATACTGCTCTTTGCTTGTTACTGGTTTTCCTCCCCTCAGTGTTGGTCACCCACAGCCACAGTCCCTCAGGGGTGCCCCTGCCCTGGTGAGGGTCACCCGCAGGCTGCAGACCTGGCATGACTCAAACCCTGTGATTTACGCCCGATACAGAGCAGAGCGCGGTGATCGTGCCCTGCAAAACCTTGACGGGAGGTTTGAGCATCCCCCGGCAGATCTCTGAAACGGAGGTTATGATATTAATATACATCCTGCTGTCACTTCATTGAAATGACGATGGACTGATTGCATTAAGCGCCCTGTCAGCTACTCATTAAACGCCTGATTGAAGACTGTCACCGATGCCTTTTCGCTTTTAATTAAGACGGGCACCTTTGAAGGCGGGCTGGAAGCCAGCCTGCGGGACCGGGCGGCAGGCACGGCTCTGGGCTCCGGCCGCGGGTGCTGGGCTGGGGGAGCATGAGGAGGACCCTTCCCCCTGCTCCCCTCTCTCCCCTCTGATTCTGACTTTGGAGAGAGTGTTAATTAAAAACTGTTTCAAGGATTCATCTGCTGAGGCTCCTTTCTTAATTAGCACACACCCTATTAGCAGTAAAACTGTGTAACACAAAACAAGGTTTTACATATCTTCCCATTTTCTTCACTTACATTTGCTGGAGCGATAACGGAAGATGGATGATCCGTGGGTGTTTCAGCTGATTAGGAGCCAAATTTTTGTTTTCTCTGTCCCTTTCTGCTCGAGTGCTACGAATGTCCGGATGCGGGAGGTTTCATCTGCGGGAGCGACCCTGGAAAGTAAAGCATGTGCATGCGGAGGGGTCACTAACGAAGCGGTTTGGATGGCAGTTAGCACACCCCGAGCATGTTAACATGATGAAGACCAGCTCCCAGAGGAGCCCCAAAAGACCAAAACAGCAATAGCAAAGACTAAATACATTCAGTCAGAAAATGGTTTTGTCGGTGCTGAAATACACGCTCTCGAGCCTTTCTGCACGCTTACGGGGGACAGCATTAACCCTCCTGGGAATCCGGGCACCTCATTCGGGCATTTCAAGAGGGACCGGAGAGACAAACGCTGAGCTACGCCCCGCTCGGCAAGGCTGTGGCTGGGTTGTGGAGGGAGCGGCGGGAGATGCAGCCGAGCATCCTTCTCTGCCCACCGTTTCCTGCGAGGGGGTCCCCTCCGAAGCACGGAGCACAGCCCAAGCCACCGGCCGCTTCGCAAACCTTCACCTTGGCTGGCGGCTCCGGTGCGGACCAGCGATAGTCGCTGCACAGCCACATGCCTGTGGCTTGAAATGACGGAGGGTGGTAATTCCCGAATTCTTCAGGGGAATACAAAGCCCAAATATTATATTCAAGTATAGAGTCTCCAAAAACGCTATTAACAGGCTTCTCTTCATTATTCCTTTGATTTGCATAGCGCTGTCTTAATGCAGACTAAATGTAATTATTTCTCATTGCTGTTTTCCCTGTATTAGTAAAAGCTAATGCCACAGGGCCCTGTTCAAAAACTGCCTGTATAAATATTGTTAAAAATAAATGCATAACATTAATTCTCCATCATTCATGTCACTGTTTATTTAATGCTCTAAAAAGCTAATTACCACTAATTTTATTCTACATCTTCTTCAGGTCTTACAGTCTCGGCACTATAAGATAAAAGAATGAATTGTTCATTAGCATACCTTTTTTGGAGAACACTTTTTTCGTTATCAAAGATTACAAGAGGAGGAAGAGAGGGGGGAGGGGAAGAAATGAAGCTCTCAATATTTCTGCCAGCTATGGTGCCAAAACGGGCTTTTTCTTAAACAACAACACAAAACTTTTATCTGGCCCTGGGGAGGAGAAGTACAAGCTATGGTGTGTGAAGCCAATAAAAAGCACCAGTATTATTATTAGTTTTCCTTGCACTGGATGTCTGAACACATTGTACCCGGCTGTGTCTGCAGCCTGATGGATTTGTAAAATGGGAAGTGATGTCGCTGGAATTTTAGACATCCACCACCAAAAGCCGGAGTGCCCTTCGCTGTGACATGACCCGGGAGGCAGCGCCAACACGACCTCTGAACGCTAGCGCGGCAGTATCGCATCTGACGGAGCGCTGGTGGGGGCTGCCAAGCACTGCGGTGCCCATTCCTCGGCATCCTAACGCCCAGGGGAAGCCAGAGAGACCTCCAAGCCGGGCAACCAGACATGAGACGTTTCACGTTGCCACCTCAAAAAGTCTCAATGCAGTCAAAACCATCACGCAGGGTTAGATTTACGGCGCTCACCTGAAGGCCTGTGCTTGTTGCCTCACTTCACTCCGACCCAGCCATGGCTGTGCCTCTCCGAGTCAGACAACACGGGTAGATCCCATGTGGAAGACATTCAGGCAGGAGGGCAGAGGTAGACCTACAGCGTATGCCACCCCGCAGTGCCTATATGACTCCTGCACCCTTGTTATTCTGGGGTGGAGAGCGTGTCATAAATTTCTCCAGAAGTTGCTTACACGGGCTATGCTGCCCTTTGGGCTCGCCCCACACATAGTGCCTTTCCTCCGTGCCAAGGACACGTTCCTGCAGGGACAGGCCACAGGGCAAAGGGGACTTTCCCACCTTTCTAGGCCCCCCTAGCCCACACCGCATGGGGCTTCAAGGAAGGGATAAACAAGGGGTGGTGGGCTCTTGTGGGAAGGCAGCAGTCCTTCTCCTGCCCTCATTTCAGGATACCCCCACCAGCCTTCATTCCTTCGCTTCCGTGCACTTGCCGGCCTCACTCATACCTGTTTTGGGCAGAGATGTTTACAGTGAGCTTGGCCCTGACAGCAGCAGCTTTGCAGGTCACAGGAAAGGGCGTTTCATCCACTTTGTCTCGCAGAAGCCAGGACCCTGTCAGACATCACCGTGCTGATACACTAAACATGCTCCTCTCCCCAGCTTAAGCCTCGGAGCAGCCAAGAGGGGCAACACCGAGCTGGGTTTAGCCCGAATGGCAGTTTCCTTGCCCTTGGGCCCAAATTTTCAGCCATCCCCTGCCACAAATTCTCTAATACCTTCCCAGGGCAACGGGCCACCATGCCCTTAATCTCCTCGGAGCCTCGCCGTTCGGTGTCGCGATGGGAGCGGGCTGTTTATGCCAGAGCAGACTTGCTGGCTTTGAGATATATTTATAGTTGCGTTGCTTTTCTCTCCAGCTAATTGGAAATGTCAGGGAACTTTTAATTTGTAACAATGAAGTGAAACTCTTCCGCCTCCGTATTTACATAAATTAGGGGGAGTTTGCACACATATATTTCCTGGAAGAAAAGACAGAAAAGAAACAAATTCAGGATGAGTTTCCTACTTGAAATATTCATGAAGCCGAGCACAAAAATATAGTAACTGACTAGACAGACTTGTCAAAAAAGCAAATTAAGAACAGAGAGATGGGGCCAGTTTCAGTGCGTGTCCTGGCAGGCTTCTTGCCCTTCCCACTCGTTTGGTGGCGGACTCTGCCTGCCCGCGGTTTTGTCGCAGGCAGGAGGGGACGGTCCCTTGCACCGCGTCCGATGCGCGTCAGTAAGCCAGCACACCAGAGACGGGCTACGTCTGTCCAGTCGCTCAGCCCCCGACAGCGGATGGGCTGGGGAGGTCTGGCTGGTCCGAGCAGGACCCTAAATCCGTCTGGCACGTCGGTCACGCTCGCAGCCCGCAGACCAGCCCCTGCTCAGCCCTCGGTAGCGCAGGACCCAGCGCCCAGCAGCCAACGAGAGCTCTGCAACGGCGGGGCTGTGCCAGGCTTCAGCAGGGCTCTGCCTCGGGCCGTTTCTGAAGAGGATTTGGGGGTTGTTATTTTTTTGCTAAAAAGATTGGGTTTTTTGATTGGCCGCTGCTTTGCAGAGGTTCACACAGGCTGAACAAGATGCCTCTGTGAGGAACTACAAACCGAGTGCCTCGGCCCTGGACAGGGCTGAAGGAGACAGAAGATTCTGGGGTAGAAAATGAGCATTTATTCATCAGCAGCAAACAGTGGATTCTGTTACTTCTCAGCAGGAAGGGAGAGCCTGAAAAATTCAGTGCTTATGGCTTGTCCTAGCTTCATCTAAGCATCTGTCCACATCCACGACCTATTAGCTACTCCCAGTAAATATTTAAATCTCAGATAGCTTAGCATTTTCTGGCTATTTTTATTGTACCTGCAGTCAGAGCACAGCGAGGGTCAGTGATTCAGCTGCCAGCATAATTCATACGCAGTATTCTCCAGCATTATCCTATGAATCTACTATTAACCTGCATTATTCCATTAATTCAATATTTATCTCTGGTGCTGTTAATGGAGTATTTGATTTAACAGTACATGAATATTGCATCCTGCAGCAGCAAGAAAAAAGGTGAAATTAGAATTTAAAGCCAGAACAGGATAATTGCTAATCTAATATACTTGCGAAATTGTTAAACACAAATTCTGCTAGGCTTACCCCAACCGTGGGGCTGACATTTCAATCCAGTTAGCACAGATGGAGCATTTTGTAATTTGTACAAAGGGACATATTCCACGAAGGATGCTGGAACCCTGATAAGTTCACATCTGTTAGATGTTTCATACGGTTTGCTGCGGCTACACAAAAATTCAAATCCAAGGGTAAAAATATGTCTTGGAGGAGCAATAACAGCTTGATTTAGTCTTGACGCTTTGTCATTTTCAGTCGTGATGGCACTAGGACACAGCCTGTAGAAAAGGTCTGGGCCCCACATGAACAACCCATATGGAGGAACGGGGCCTGGAGAACTGTGAGTTGATTCCCTATTCACATGTTCTTCTGTCTTCAAAATTGCTCAGAAATTCTTGCTTGCAGACCTTGTAAGTTCCCAGACAGACTGAAATCAAGTAGTGATGGTAACATAGGCTGTGAGATAAGTCTGATCTCTTGTATAGCTCTATTTTGGGCCCAACGATGGACACCTGAAAGATGCTTGACTAGCATCTTTCAGACAATTGCCTCATTTTCATTTGAAACTGTCAAAGATGGAGAAGCTTCTACTGTTTGTTTTAGCGGCTGATCATTCACACTGCTGGTGTGTTACGGCTTCTTTCTCATCTCTCTTGTTATAGTTTCCAAATACTGTTTTTTGTTGTTCTTTCCTACAGAGCACTTCCAAAGAGTCTACGATCAACTCACCTCTATGTTTCTATGCTTTAAAATCCTTTTAGATCTTTGCATTGGTTTGAAATGTTTGCAGAAAAATAAACAGCTGGAAAAAATAGAAGAGGAAAGCTGGCCAAAGTTGCCTGCCAGTGCTGCCACCCTGAAGCCCTCCGTTTCATGGCTTGGATCCAAAACCTGCACAGCAGCTCTGTGCTGCCATCTGGGCCACTGCTCGCTTGCTGAGCCTCTTCCACCTCGTAAACCTCCTTCTTCCTGCACTTCCCCCTCCTGCACTAAAGACAAGGACTTTGCACAGAAGTTGACAGCCTGTCCCGCACCTCTTCCTCCATTCCTAATGCACAGCTCATGGGAGGGTTTGAGCATCTCTGTTTCCTTTCATTTGAAATACTCTTGCAGATTCCTGATCAGGGCTTTCAACAAACAAAGAAGGTGCTGTCTGCAGACAATCCCTTTTGAGTTTTATCTTGATTCCGCTGCACGCTGGGAGAGGGGATGTGAAGCTTTTACCAGGGCTTTGTGGTTACCCAGGCAGTACAGATCGATAAAGCTTGTTGATACATACCTCATTATCCTGTCTCTGCCTCAAGAAGCTCCTATTTACCCGGGTCACCAGAGAATACCTTTAAGTAGGTCAATTTGGGGGAGGAGGGGGCACCTACCCACCCTCCCTGTTTAGTATTCAAAATTGCATTTATCATGGGGTGGTGAGTGTTAATTACACGGGTGATGAGAAGCCAGGGAGGGTGAAGGCAGCATCAATCTTGCCCTTCTGGTACTTGCCAGAATATTCATGCAGAGTTTTTTCTTGTTCCTGGATCTGCTCAAGCGTGTAATGATGAGAGCTTTTTTTGGTGGAAGTTCAGACTTCTCATACCATGAGAGCCTCCTGCTCTGATGTGACGTTTCCAGAACTGCACTCCCGCAGCCCGGGGAAAGAAAAGGACTGTCTTGCTCTTGCAGAATACAGAGAGCATTTGCAAGTCGCTGGTGTTTCTCCCAGTCTCTTTTCAGCATTTGAAGATGTTAGCAAGCAAAGCTTTTCTGGGGAGTGTAACAGACCAACGATGAAAAGAGATAGCTGCTATCTTGTAAGTGCAGGCAGTGATGAAAGGAAATCGGGGTCAAGGATCAGAGACTTCGTATAGGGCAGATGGATCAGACATGCAGCGTATTAAATTGATGAGATAGCTCTCACCTAGGTATTTACAATACCAAGGGCCTTGCTGGAAGAGCAGTACAAAGGGAGATTTTTTCAGATTCACTTGCTGCAGTGTGGTCGGCCGTGTCAACACGCCACAATTACTACCACGCATAGAGGACCCAACTCCTCCTCGCCTTCACCGTGAAGTCTGATCCAGGGAGAGATTTGGACAAAGTGCTGAATAATAGCTTTCTTACTGATGCTGCATGATTAAAACTGAGTCTGGGCTTCGGTACTGGACCTAGTCCAAAATAACGCCTTAGTAAATGTCTGCAAGAGCCTGCCAATTTGTTGCAATATAAAGTGCTGCTCAGCTGGTCCAGTGCCTTCCACGACCATCTCACAGCTCCCCAGCGACGGGCTGCTTGGACTGTCTGGATGCTTGGACCCTCCTGCCTGTGAGCAGCCCATCTGCCGACTTCGGTAATGCCTGGGCCGCCCAGCTGAGGTTTTCTAGCTGGGCCAGGGCTGATTTTCCTCATACAGGGAGCATTAAGCCCTCGGTTTTTTTCATCCTTACACGTTAGATTTTTTGAAATACCAAAATTTCCCCATGAAGACACATAATCTTTCTCCATGCAGTTCTAAAATAATACTGAATCTCTGAACTGCTGAATGAGGTTCTAGCTTGCCTCAGTCCCAGGTAGGCAGCATAATACATTTTTTTGTCTCATCAGTTTCCTGATGAAATACAGCTCCAGTCCGTGCTCTGCCCACAGGGAGCCTGGGCCTGCAAGCAGTGGAAATACTGTCTCTCTGAGAAGCTGGGAGTCTCTCACTCCCCTTTGATCTCACTTAAGCATCAGCACCAAAGTAGAATTAAAAAAATACAAAATAAAAGAGAAGGGTTGCTGAATATGAGGTGATCAGCTGCTTTAATGATGAAGGCTCTGGGTCCATGGGCGGACTCAATTTGGTTCCAACTGCATTTAAGTAAAACACTGCAACACATTTTTGTTTGGAATCATTAGTCTGAAAAGAACCACAGGAGATCTCCGGTCCAGCCGTTGGCTCTGAGTAAGCCAAACTGCAAGGTTAGATGCAACTTCATGGTTTTAACGAATCTCCCTTGATGTCTGCCATCATGTTTCTGTTTCCAGGACCTGGGATAAAGGCAGCTGTTTTCAAGCAGTCTTCCCATAGTGTCTACACAATGGGTGCAAGTTCAGGGAACGCGAGAATTACATCAAATGACAATTAGATGTTTCCCCTCTGAATCCAAGCTGTCATATTTTTCCAGTTGTTATGAAAGATACGCCTCTAGATATTACTTGGCAGCTATGTGCAATGGAATTATTTTCATTAACACCAGAAGAGGCAGAAACCCACCCCACAGACTCTGATCTGAAAATCGTGATGATGATTTTACTGTCAGACAGAAGTGGTTAATAAAGCCTGGCGACCTCTACCAGCAGTTCTCACCTGTCATTCCCTCTTCTTTCTTCTCCACTGCTTGCTTGTGTGTCCTGAACCCCTGTTTGAGTGAAGGGTGTCAGTTATTGCAGGTAGTCCCTGATTTAAGGCTCCATTCCTATGTTGGGAACAGGTTTGCCTCAGGATATGTGAGGAAGTGATTAATTTAAATGACATGCGGTGATGAAAGAGCATTTGTCTGACAGCCAGTGTATCATCATCCTTTGGTGGGGCGCCCTTCTTCTGGGGCTGAAGCATGAATCGTTGCTGCACACGCCCAAAGAATTGCTTTGATTTGGGGGTCCTCAGGGTCCCCCCTGCAGCCAGTTCTCCCTCCCCTCCAAGCAGATCTTCACCACTTCAGCCTTGTCTATGCTGGGAATCAGGCACGTTTCCCAAATGAAACCTCTTATTTTTGCTTTCTGGTCCGCTCTGGAGATCTGCAGTTGTGCTGATACTGGCAAAGACTGATCAAAACTAAGGCTTTTTTTTTTTTTGGCAAACAAAAAATACAGTGAGAACCTTGAGTTTTAGTCAGAATGCATTTTCGAGTAAACATTTCCAGCTGGCTCCAGTAATTACCTTTAAGGGGTATGTCTGTGTGATTCCATGTAGCCAAAGGGAAACCTCCACCAGTTCACATTAATGCCCTTTCTCTCTCTTCTTTTGTTTCGCTTTTATCACCCACTAGAAAATCACTAATGATGTCAAATTCAGGGTTAAGAGGACTTTTATGATTTTTATTACTGTAGCATTCTTCCGATCCAGGAGATGGAGTTGAGATAACTGGGACCTGCGCTCAGCCCTTCAGCCCTTAGCACACATAACCTTGGTAATTCCACGTAGGCACAATGTTCCCGTGGACAACAAATCCTGGCCTTTAGCCGTCTCCTCTTCCTGTCCTAAGAAGAAACCTCTGACAGAAATTAATGACTGAATTGTTACCTGAGGTGTCGGCCAGGAGGAGAGGCAGACCCGTAAGGTGCTCTCTCGGGGGCAGCCTGTGCGTGGCCGGTCATTGCAGCCGTGGTGGCCCATGGAGAGAAACGAGCACCTACACAGGCGGTTCCTCCTTCCACTCAGTCTGAAGCTGGATCAGTCACTCTGGAAACGCCGCCTTCCTTCTATCCACTATTGGCATAGCTCAAGTATTTAAACAGAGTGCCTGGCTTTTAAAAGGCTACGGCTAGGCGCAATGAATCCCAGCCTCCCCTAGCAGAACAGTGGGAATAACGGAGCGTTTGGCTCCCTGGCCAGCCCCAAGGAAGCCCTCACTCATCTTAGGCACATCCAAAATTTCAGTTTTGCTGCTTACGTTCTAGATGGAATGAGAAAAGCATCAGGAACAATCTGGTAGATCAGAGAGTACATTGGGTTTAAACTGAAATGAATCAGTTCAGGTTGGAGGTTTCTGTATCCCTTTAAACCTTTTGAAAAGTTAAATTTAGGTCAATATCAAAGTAAAACATCATTTCAGCATGCCAAGGCAAAGTATTCATTTTGCCAGTGCAGAAACTGACTTTTAAAATTTTTATGTATTATTTTCTCTTGTTGTCTCTCTCTCTCTGCCTTTTGCTTGAAACATTTGTCAAAGTTGGTTCAGATTCATAAATAATTATTTTTAACCTGGCCAGAAAATGGAAACGGCAGAGCTGAAACTCACACTCATTCCCCCACCTACAGCCTGCCAACCTGTTCAGAGTAGGGATTTTCAGATGCACACACTTCTGTCCTTTGAAACAAAAGTAGTACAGATAAAGACGACTTAAAATGGTTTTTTGCCCAGTTTCCCCTCTGCAGGGGTTTCTAGCTCCAGACACAGCCCGAAGTCCAAGGTGATGACTGCATCATGGCAGACGATTCCTACTTAACTGTTCATTTACTCACCTGTTTTAAAAAAGCAGTAGGTGATGATTTCCCTCACCGCAGTGATAAATGCAACAGAGCATTGCCCATTTTCTATTAGAAATTAATTCTGATGTATGAATGTGCCAATGTTTATAATTAGCACAGTAATGTATAGGCCCTGCTCTTCATGGCTAATTTTTCATCTCTATTATTATTCACTTGTTGGTGACAGTGACTGTTTTCCACCTCATAAAGTGACAAGACTCACATGTCAACACTGTTTAATGCATTAAAGGTGTTTCATGTTAAAAAGAACCACAGAACCCAGATGCACTGTAAACAAGGTACAAGAGAGCACAGTTTGAGTGGGGCAATGGTGTACAAAGTCTTTCCTCTATCGGTGTGGCCCCCAAACAAACCCACGGGAGCCCATGAAGACATGATAAATTCACCTGTCAGCCCCAGGTACTGGGAACATCCTTCTCCTTTAAGCATCAGCATTTCAGAACAGCACCGCTGTCATTTTTGCATCAAAATGAATGGCTGGATTTTCAAGGGGCTCAGTGAAGATATGATGGCTGCTATACAGAGACAGCAGACAAAACTTCACCCGGGCAAACGCTGTCCAGATATGCAGTCCCATCAGGATGGAAGATTAGGCAGAATTGTGTTGCTATCATCATCAGTATTTTATCTTACAAGAAAATTCTGAAAATATTGACATATTCCTTTTAAGGTTGTTTTTATTTTAAGAGAATATTTTCATTCTGCAGTTTGAAATTACTTTTCACTTTGTGGTTATATTTTTCATCTCAAAATTTACCTTCAAATTAAGTACATTTACTCACAAATCGTTGTTTTCAGGATCAAAAGTCCTGGCTCAGCTAGAACTTCACCAGAAAACAAGTTGTTTCATTCAGGCCAGGCTAAAGTTTTAACTTAGATTTGGCGTCATGCAGAGAGAGTTAGGCTTTGAGGGAAAGGACCCCTTAGCATCACAGTTTTGGTCCTATATCCTATTTCCCTAGAGGGAAAGCAAATTGTTAGTGGTCTCCGTAATTGGAGGCTTGAAGAGTAACCTTCAGATCCTTTCTAGAACCCAGCTTTCAGCTTTTTCATCACCCTGCTTCCCACAGAATATTGCACCCGGTGCTTCGACCCTCCCCACACAGGTACCACCCACCACAGTCCCCACTTCATTCCCAGTTGCAAGCCAGTCCCAGGGACATTGTGCATGACGGGGTGTCCCTGAGCACTCCGCGTTCCTCCTTATGGAGTGGATGAGAAACCACCCGTGCAAATGTTGCTTAATCTCCCCGAATCTGCTGTGACCACACCTCATCAGCCGCAAAAGAATCGGATTTACCGCATGCAGCAGTCTCCCTTTTCCAGCATCGGGGCAGGCACCGTCAGTGCCCTCCTTTGCAGTGCCAAATGGCTGCAACCCCATGAATCTCACTTAACTTACTGCTTTCCCAGGGCTGAATTCAAAATTCCCATGTCTTATTAAAAGACGAGCTTTAAAGCGTAGTCCTGTCCCAGTCATCATCCCGTCTTCTGGGACTCACTCTCCAGGCTGTGCAGTGAGGTGGGTTGTACCCATACTGTGGCAAACACAGTAATATGCATTCTACATGACCCAGGGGGGCAGGCGATGATATTACACAGCACAGTAATATTTCATTCCATCAGATATAGGCACAAGAGAGGACCATGTATTAAAATGAAGGGAAAAATTTTATTAGTTAGAAATTGGTTTCAAAATCAGAGCCCCCACTCAATTGCATTTCTTTCTCTCTTGGCCAAACCCTAAAACGCTGAGAGTCGACCCCTTGACTGGTGTAAATTGCGAAAGTTAATGTGGCCATGATACTTTATGATGAAGTTCTGGCTTGTTTTAGTTGTACGCCAGTGTAAGCCCTCTGAGTGCCAGGAAATTATTCCAGCTTATAATTGAGATCTGTATCTGGCCCCCGAAGAGTAACTGTAGTCTATAGCACACAGCTAATGGTTTTATTAAAACTTTTCAGCTCTCCCACTACTTTATGGGAATATTTTTGCAATAGGTGGGTCAGTGGATGCTAGAATGTCTTGGTACAAGGATGCCTGCTTGTACGCAAGGCATTGTCTCTGTGCTGAGGAGCAGCAGGATGAGGTGACAAGGGTATATCCTAATTCAGACCCCTGAGGGGTTGCCATTACATGAAAATGTAGCCTAGGGTGGACCTGCATGTCTGCCCAAACCACTGTCTCTCTTTTGGCAAAATTGACACGTTCTCTCCTTACCCACAAGTATTTTTATCAATAATGTTGAAATCCTGCATGGAAATTATGGATTTTTGGGGGGTCCACTTCTTTATTTTAAATTCTCTCTTCTTTTACTATCATCTTAATTTATTTGGGGTTCTGACTAAATGTAAAGGTTCTTCCTCCCAGCTTGGGGTTTCATTTGCAGCACGGCAAACTGGCCCCATTCATCGTCAGTTAGAATAGAATAGAAAAGAATGTCAGTTCGAAGGGACCTACAATGATCATCTGCTCCGACTGCCTGAACACTTCAGGGCTGACCAAGAGTTAAAGCATGTTATTAAGGGCATGGTCCAAATGCCTCTTCAACACTGACAGGCATGGGGCATCGACCACCTCTCTAGGAAGCCTGTCCCAGGGTTTGACCATCCTTTTGGTAAAGAAATACTTCCTAATGTCCAGTCTGAACATCCCCTGGCGCAGCTTTGAACCATTCCCACGCATCCTGTCCCCGGGTAGCAGGGAGAAGAGCTCAGCACCTTCCTTTCCATGTCCCCTCCTCAGGAAGCTGTAGAGAGCAAGGAGGTTGCCCCTCTGCCTCCTTTTCTCCAAGCTAGACAAACCCAGAGGCCTCCAACGCTCCTCAGAGGACATTCCTTCCAGCCTTGTCACCAGCTCTGTTGCCCTCCTCTGGACACATTCAAGGACCTTCACATCCTTCTTAAATGGTGGGGCCCAGAACTGCACACAGTGCTCAAGGTGAGGCCGCACCAACGCTGAATACAGTGGGATAATCCCCTCTCTTGACCAGCTGGTCATGCTGTGTTTGATGGACCCCAGGATGGGGTTTGCCCTCTGGGCTGCCAGGGCACACTGTGGGCTCCTATTGAGCCTGCTGCCCACCAGCACCCCAGATCCCTTCCTGCAGGGCTGCTCTCCAGTCAATCCTCTCCCAGTTTATCCTTGTGCCTGGCATTACACCCTCTCAGGTGCAGAAGCCAACATCTGCTCTTGTTCCATTTCATGCAGTTGATGATTGCCCAATGCTCCAATCTATCTAGATCCCTCTGCAAGGCCTCTCATCCCTCAAGACGGTCAACAGCACCTCCCACTTGGTATCATCAGCAAACTTGCTAATGGTGCATTCAACTCCTGCACCCAGACCTTTCATACAAACACGGAACAGAACCAGCCCTAGGACTGAGCTCTGAGGAACACCACTGGTGACTGGTCCCCAGCTGGATGTAGCCCCATTCACTACAACCCTTGGAGCCCTGTCGTCCAGCCAGTTCTTCACCCACCGCACCGTGTACCTGCTCATCTCACAGTTGGACAACTTGTCCAGAAGGATGCTGTGAGAGACAGCATCAAAAGCCTTACAAAAATCCAGAAAAACTACATCCACCATCTTCTCTTCATCCATGGATGAAGGACATCAGACTAGTTAAATAGGACTTTCCCTTAGTGAACCCATCGTGACTGTGCCTGAAGATTGCATTATTCTTTAAATGCCTTTCAATAGCACCCAGAGTCATCTTCTCCATCATTTTTCCAGGCACCGAGGTCAGACTAACAGCTCTGTAGTTTCTTGGGTCTTCCCTCATGCCCTTCTTCTGCATGGGAATAACTCTGGCTGGCTTCCAGTCAGCAGGGAACTCCCCAGACTCCCAAGACCTTTGGTAGACGATTGAGGGGGGTCCTGCCATAACATCCACTAGCTCCTTCAGTTCTCTGGGGTGAAGCCCATCAGGCCACATGGACTTAGGAACATTCAGCTGATGCAACTGGTCCCTTACAATTTCACTGTCCACAAATGGAAAGTCACTGTTCCCTCAGTCGTGCTGCTCCGACTCAGAGGACCGGGTTGATAGCTTGACAAAAGGTGAGAGAACATCACTGAGTTTCCTGGTTTGGGTTCTAAAGGTTCTGTAGCAAAGAAAAGCAGAGGAACCCAACCCAAGAAAGGGGCAGGGGTGCAGAGCACCAGTTGATTTCAATTGCAAGATGTATTGAGATAACGTTTCACTTCTAGTTCATCCCAGGGAGCAGCATGGAGAGCCTGCTGAAAGCTGAGAGCATCACCTGGGTACAGGGACAGCCACGGCAGAAGCAGCGTTACTGAAATCACAGAGCGGGGTTATTCCATAGAAGAGGGTACAGGCATTTCTGCACGCGGGGAAGGTGCCCAAGGGAAAAGCTTCAGGGCTGGGGCATGTTGATGCCCAACGCTGCAGCCTTCCCCATCCCTCCCTGGAGACCAGCTCCCAGGGGCAGCGGGACGCAGCACTGCCCTAGCAGGACAGACCAAACACAAATGCAGTTGGATTCACTTCTTGGCTCAAAACGGCTCTCTCCATGAAAAGAAACCGGGGATTTTTAGCAATTTCTTCTGTCTTCCACTTCCAGTTGCCAGGAGACGGGTGCCAAGCTGTGATGTCACTGTGACGCAACACAGGCATCACCATGATGTTGGAGAACTTCGCAGGCAGCTGGTGCCATGGCCCTTCATCCTGCTGACCGGCAGGACCAAGCCCGGCTGGTCGGGGAAAGGGCCACGGCTGGAAGTTGCAGCCAAGCTCTGAAAAAACAAGTTAAAATGGAGCTGCCTTCACCAGAGACACTCTGGGCTTCCGACCCACAGGAGCCAGCTCAGTGGGCGGCTTCAACTTCTCCTGACCATCCAGGAGGTGATACAGGAGTATCTTGGGATGCTGCCACCGGACCTCTCGCAGAAGAAAACGCCTTGCAAGGTTTGCCTGATGAATCCTGGGCCCCCATCACACGCTGTCATTTCTGGGAGGAGATCTGTGCCAACACCAGCCTGTCTTCAGCCCGCTCCTTCCTCAAGGAGCTCTGGAAGATCGTCAGCAGCCAGCGCGTCCAGTCAGCCTGGTGGGGCAACGATGGAAACTGTGTCATGATGGCAGAAAAATTCTTCAGAAAGGAAGTGCTGGGAAGAAGGGGACCCCTGAAGGTCTTTGATAGTGAGTCCATGAGAGGTTTCATTCTCCAACTTAACCTCCATGGATTCTGCACAATGGAAGGGGATTCTCTCGTCTCTGCCTCCATCGAGGAGCTGCGAGCAGTAGCAGCAGCAGGGTCTGCTCTGGGTAAGGTACGTCGGTTCCTCCGCACACAAAAGAACCCTTGGGACATTCCGGGGGGAGAGGTTCACGTTTGGGTAAAATAAGCCTTTACGAGGTAGGAGATGGGGACGGGAGCAAACGGCCTGACTTTGTCTCACGGGTCATTTTCAGGAATTCTCGACGCAGGATTTCGGAGGAGCAGAAATGCTGACAAAATGGGTTTTGGTTATTTCTGTTTACTTTGAATCTGTGAAACAGAAAGATAGTCCCATCGCATCGTGCTTTTTTTGGGCTTGCTCCCTATCTGGCTGCACCAAAAGTTTAAATCTTCTTGTGGCATCTGCTGAATGCTGAGAAGATACACACCAGCATCAGCATTATTCCCAACATGTCCATTCCACGCTGAGGTGCCTGAAAACTAGTGGTATTTGGGTTTCTCCATCAGTTTTTAGGCTTTTGAAAATCCTACACGTCTCTGCTCCCGATTGCCAAAAACACAAGGGTGGTTATTACTTAACAAAACTCTATCCTAACATTTTATGCAGCCGAAACTTGAGGTTTAAAATGCCCCAGAGCGTCCTTTTTAATACCCATGTTTGCCTTTGCTGATGCAAATGCTTAGGTAGAGTATCTCTGGTTTTCTCCTTCTTGCAATGACGGCAGCCAACTCCTCTCCTTTGCATTTTGTAGCTGCTCTTCTACTACAACCCCTCTTTTAGGAGAGGTTACCCCAGCCTCCTCAGGCTGTGCACACAAAGTGCTGGTGAAAGAAAGAGAGCCCCAGCCGCATCCCCACTGGGCCCCAAGTCTCCCCGGAGCCTTCTCTTCTCCAGGCTGAACAACCCCAACTCTCTCAGCCTGTCCTCACAGGAGAGGCGCTCCAGCCCTCTAGTCATTTTTGTGGCCTCCTCTGGACCCACTCCAACAGGTCCATGTCTAGCATTTACAAAGGCTTCCTTTAGAGAAGAGGCTTTCACCGGAGCATTTAAACGAGATGCTACATCACAATCCCCTTCCTTTCCACAGAACAGGGAATTTCATTTTTTGGTGAGAGCAGACCTGTAACACCTGCTGTGGAGGACGCTCCACACTTCACTGCTATTTATGCAAAAAAATCACAGTGCTCATGAGAAATTACATCACCAGTTCACCCTCCCAGCTCCCACACTTCTCCGCACACAGAGGGAAGCCAGGCAGGTCCGTCCCATTGGGAGCAAAGCCCGCAAGGCTCAGGGCAGTTGGCGCTGCCAGCCAGGGCTCGATGCGGCAATGTGCCCAGCCCCATCCTCGCGCCGGGACCGGAGAGCCTGCCCGCCCACGCCAGAGCCACCCTTGGGTGCTGGGTCTGCACCAACACCCTCTGCTCTGGACTCGCAGAGGCACAGAGAGGCAACAGCCGTCACCAGGACCCCCTTCTCACCTCTTCAGTTACACTGTCCTGCAGAGAGGCTGTCATTGACAATAGAACACAATGGAATAGTTTCATTGGAAGGGTCCTACAACGATCATCTGCTCCAACTGCCTGAACACTTCTGGGCTGACCAAGAGTTAAAGCATGTTATTAAGGGCATGGTCCAAATGCCTCTTCAACACTGACAGGCACGGGGCATCAACCACCCCTCTGGGAAGCCTGTTCAAGTGTCTGACCACCCTTTTGGTAAAGAAATGCTTCTGAATGTCCAGTCTGAACCTCCCTTGATGCTGTAGAGAGCAATGACATCACCCCTCAACCTCCTTTTCTCCAAACTAGACAAACCCAGGGTCCCCAGCCACTCCTCAGAGGACATTCCTTCCAGCCCTTTCACCAGCTCTGTTGCCCTCCTCTGGACACATTCAAGGACCTTCACATCCTTGTTAAACGGTGGGGCCCAGAACTGCACACAGTGCTCAAGGTGAGGCCGCACCAACGCTGAATACAGTGGGATAATCCCCTCTCTTGACTGTCAAGCAAGATTGTCCTTACAAAATTACTGATGGCTTGCAAGAGGAGGCAGCAGTTCCTTATTTGCAACTGAAAGGTGATACTGAGCCCCAGCTTGTGTTCAGGAATGGCTGTGCGGCAAAGGCAGTGACCTGGGGAGTTCGGTCTCGGAGGCTATGCTGGTGCTGCTCTGCAAGGCAGGGGAGCACAGGGGCAGCCATAAGCCTGACTGCTTGGCTTCTGCTCTTCACTGCTGCCACCCCTCCAGCCCGCTCAGCCTGTGTGCCTTCCCAACACAGCAGGCTTGCATAAGCAAACGTGCTCACACGAACTTTTTGTGTGTCATGAGATGCAACCACCACCTGATTCAGGAGCAGATGGTCCCTAAAGCAGATTTATCCATGCAGCCAGCAATCTTGGGCCACCCTGAGAATAGATGAGAAGAAATCAAACATCTCATCTGGATTATCTCTGGTTCTGCATGCAAGGTATAATATGCCACAGAATAGGCTACCGAAAACAACATGCCCACAGTCATCTAGAAGACCACCGCCCTCATTGTCCTGGCTCATTGCAGGGGGATGGACTAGATGATCTCTAAAGGTCCCTTCCAACCCAAACCATTCTATGACTCTAACGGAGCTGTCACCGATGCAGAAAGTTGCTTTACTTCCCCAGAACAGCAGTGCACAGCACCTGCAGGTCTGCCTGGCCCTTGTCTTCTGCAGATGTCCAGAGAAAACGCTGTGAACTCCCTTTCTGCTACCGCTGCAGGAAGCGGGAAGGGACTTTTGATTATGTCCCAGCAGTGGGTCACACTGTGCTAATTGTGCCAATGTGAATCTGGAGTCCCTCCAGCAGCGGTTCTGGAATGACCCTAGGATTGTGCTGCCCTGTGTCGCTAGATTGAAAGTGGAATAATTGGGACTGTCTGAGTTGACGAAGACTTGGAACAAGGCCATCGTTAGTGTTCATTAGTAGATTTTTTTTTTAATCTACCTCTAAAGTAAACAGCAGTTCCCCAAGACCAATTTAAAATCTATTTTTACTTCCATCCCTGAGAGTCAGGAAAAGGGTTTTGAAGAAAGCTTCTTTCAAAGTCTCTGGTGACTCGACTAATTAAATCAGGGGCCTCATGTGGAAAAAATAGAGAGAGATAGATACACTTTTGCAGCCTCATTTTTTTCATTCCACAATGAAAAAAAAACCTATTTCAGAGCTTTTTTTTTGTTTTGTGCTCTACAAATTCATAAGATTCCAGGAAAGCTGCTAAAGCAAATTATTGTCAAAAATAGCTTCCTCCTTTATGAAAAGGTGCTCACTAGCTCTGAAACACCATATAATTTAGGGATGCAAAACATGAAACTGTGATGACTTTTGTCATCTGTGTACTCAACCTTCATGTTTCCAGGCATTTAGCAGCAAGCTCATTCCCACTGTTCTGCAACTTCTACAAAGGACTGGCCAGTATGGTGCTCTCTCTTGGATACTTCCCTTTCATTATTTATATCTTTTGTCTAAAATATATGCAATTTTAGATTGCAAGTGCATCCGGTTTTCCTCTTTTAAAATGTAAGTGGGTATTTAGTAATAGCACTTTACAGTGTTCTAATGGCTCCTCTCAGAGCGATTTGCAGACGCTAATGACTGTGCTCTAACAACACTCCTGAGAGCAAGCCCTGTCATAATACTGTCCTTGGTTTTAACAGATTGCAAGACTGAAGCACCAGTGTGGTGTCTGTGATGGTGGTGATCCACATCACCTAACCAGCACCCACCATCTGAGTCAGGAGCTCGGTGGTTGTCATTCCCCATAGAGTCCATCAGTGGAGGATAACAGACACTGTTGGATGCTCTGAATGACCTTCTGAAATATCTCTCTCTAGTGACTGTAAACGGAGCAACAGTCAACGAGGACTGTAACTTGGACATCTGGTTTTATAGTGGCCATTCCTAGCTCTCCCCCTCTCTGCCCCTTTGGAAAGATGTTTGCATGGGGGACACTCAGGAAAGCAAAGGCAATTTAATGAAGAGCATGAAGGCAGTGTAGGGCTCCTTCCCTTCATGCTTTGGCATGTCCCAGTCTGTGCTGGCAGATGTTTTCCAGCAGTGCTTTCTGTATTCACCCACGGACATTTGAGCAAGGCTGGCTGTATTTCAGCCATTCTTCCCTGGGAAGTTGAAAATGGGCATGAAAAATTGGATCTTCTCTCCCCAACATTTGCCCCCGTTTCCCAATCCAAATCCAGACTGCTGGAGGCATGGAGAGCCTCAGAGCTCAGCGATGGCACTCTCTGACAGGCCTCACTGCCTTGCGGTGACATTTGCCATGTCAACAAGCAGAATGGCATCCCAACAGGGCTGTGGGTGACTTATACTTGAGCTACTGCTTAAACTCATTCATGTCTCCTGAAGGTCAGCCCGTGGCAGAACCCTCAGATGAGGCTCTCCGTGAGGAACAAGACACCTTCATTTGGGAAGGGAGGGCATCCTGTCCCGAGTTATAACCACCTCTGTAGTAATATAAGTTATTGTTCCTGCAAAGGGTAAAATTGCAACCCCCTCAGAAAGTTCTTATTGAAAGGGGTATTAATGTATGAGTAACAAAGAGGGAAGTGACTTGTTGAACTTGTCAATTTGATTCGCCATTTGCAAAGTTGACACAAAAAAATACTGTCTGCACAAGGCTTTTGTTCTCCCAGCATGCAAAGTATTAGACATAATTAAATCCATATAGCTCAGCGTGCCTGGCTGAGTTGCACCTGAAGCACGTTCAGTCCTGTTCCAGTCTTGACTGCTGTTTTGTCTGTTGGTTTGCTTCATGGAGAGCAAATATCAAAGAAGTATCTGAAATACAATACCAGTGAAAAATAAAATAAACTGAAAGTGTTTTGTAGCTTTTTACATCCAAATCCCATATTTTATTGAGTAAATAGACTTTTTAAAGTTCCCTTATCCTTTCTGGTTAGAAAGGATATTAAAATTAAGCAGAATTTGGCTGTGGACTTTAAGTCCTCCAAAACACAGAAGACCTTCAAGACCTAGACAGTGAAGTGGCCCAAGCTGGGGGGCCAAAAGCTGGACACCACTTCCCAAGCACAGGTCTAATTTTGAGCCCATTCCAAAGTCATACAACTTGTCCACTCAAGAGGTTTCATGGACACAAAGGCTGGGCCTTTTGGACATGACATTTTTGTAGGAGGTCCTTAGTGCAGGAGTTCCTAAACACTCATATGTGAACTGCTCACGATACAGAAGCCACTACAAAGTGGGGCAGGCGTTAGCACAGCATAGGGAGCTCCTAGGTTGGCTAGTCACAAAAAGTCACATCTTCTGGTCCTGGGGCTTTTAATCTAGCGGATGGAGGTATGATAGATCCAATGACATTAGAAATAGTCTGGACCATTTCAGCAGTGATACTAATTAACCACTGGAACAACTTACACAGGTTGATGGGAGATTCTCCATCACTGCAAAATTTTTAGATGAACATTGAATGTTTGTTCAGGGAATTCCTCTGATTATCTTGTCCAGAAGGTTAGGTTGGCTTATCATTGTCGCTGTTCTGGACTTACTATCTGTAATATAGTCTTTGTAACATAAATTTAGTATGTTTATCTTGGTCTCCATTCAGTCTTACTATAAAACTGACTTCGTCTTCATCGCCATTCTCATTATAAAATTGACTTCCAAAATGGAAACCATCAGAACACTTTGCTAAATGATTCCCAGGGATTGATTATGCAATGATGTGATCTGTAAGGATGTATAATGTATATACACTCAAATAGATATACTGTGAACTATATACTGATCATCACAGGAAAAAATATGGAAACTATATTTTCCTCTCTTATGAATCGCACCTGAATGCCCTCTCACTCCCCTTTTACAAAATTACCATATACATGGTAGTTTCGGTTTATCATGTGCTCATTTAAATGAGCACGTGTACACATTTAGCATGTACAAACCCTGAATTGGTAATTAATGCCTCTCTAATTACTTGGAGAGACACCCTGGGAAGGTTATTACTTATAATAGGTCTGCACATGGAGCACCTTCCCTTCCCACTGCCCTGTGTCTCCTTCCTTGGCTCTGCCCGAGCCTGCATGGCGAACTTTCAGCAGTCACCTTGTAAAATTACACAAACAAACAAGAGGAGGAGGGAAAACAAATAAGAAACATTTTCAGGTCTTAATATAACCTGCTTCTTCAGTGCTTCAGATCAGAAGTAAGCCTAGTTCATCTAGTCACTATATTAACAGCATTACCTGGGGAAGATCACAATCTCTTTTATGTTTGCTGTGGAAAAAATTGACAAAATATTCCCTTGTTCATGCTTTTCTTCAGTTATTTGGAGAGATTCAAGGGAATCACAAAAAGTACATGCTTGCTTTTTATCTCTCTCCCTTTTCCCAGCCTCCACCTTGATTCATCTTGTTATAAACTTCAGCGATTTAACACAGTGTGTTGTCTCCCGCTGAGCAAACGGAAAAGTGACAAGAGACAAGGTCGAGCTGCCCTTTGCTCCTCCTGATACACAAGCTATTTCATGTGTCTAAAGCTCTGGCTATAACAGGACTGGAAAAATATCAAAAGATATTAAAGTTAAGAAAACAAGTCACCAGGAGACTGTAACCTTCATCAAGTGGGAAAGCAAAAAGATTCTTATTCTTGGCTTTCCTGGTTGCTGTGCACTTGTCTGAACCCACAAGGCTGTTTTAATGTTCTATTTTATTTCACCCACTCTTGTTGGAAATGTTAGAGTTTCAGAATTGAAAGCAATTTTTGTGAATTGATAGCTGAGAGACGCTGGAAGGTATGTGTGTGCACACGCGTGCGCCAGCCAAGAAAACCCTTAGTTGTCCCAGCGGAGGGACAATAAATATGACCATAAATGCCAATAAAAACAAAATGCTGAGTTTTTTCTGAAGATTGATTACAGAGAAGACCTCTGTGAAGACAGTGATTATTGGTTCCTCTTGGATGTTTTATGCAATTGTACAAGCACATCAGGGCAACACTTTGATTTTTACTTTTGGTGCATTCAAGATAGCAGCAATAGATAAATAAACAAATGCATTTTGATAGTCTTTGTTTTGTCCACAGTAAATGCAGACCTGGAAAGAAAATCTATATTTTTTTCTTTTATTGCTGCCATTTCTAATATCTAGTAGGTTTGAATGGGGAAATATATAGAGAAAGTGATATGCTTTACTCTGTCAAAGGTTTCAAAGGTAAATAAACAAGTTTTATTGGTTGCTCTTACATCTCGATGTAGTATTTAATAGATATATTAAACAGTGATACAGCTGCCAGATATTCCGAGGAAATATTGTGCATATCACAGCTAAGACTTACAATGTCATAACAAATCTATATTTTACTAATGGAAACAAGGCTTTCTCAGATAAACTGCTCAGAGCTTTTGAAGCTCATTTTCTACCACAGTCCTTTCTCCCATGCTCTCCCAGATGTTTTGCAATTATACCCAACTGCTGTCACAAACAAGACCGTGCTGTACAAATGACCTTCATTTCCTAATGGTCGTGTTGACACGTCGAAGCAGGAAACGGGACGTAAACTTGGGGTGGAGTAAGGCCTTGGCTGAAAAGATACCAACAGAAGGACTCGTTAAGGGGCCATGGTAGCTCTTCAAGCAAAAAGGATGCAGGACAGGAACCACATCAAAACCAAGACCTAAGCAACCAAAGTAGGACCCACATAGATGAAGCGTCAATGCCTAAGTGCAGAATTAAAAAGAGACGGAGCCCCTCCATATTCGCTACATCTCTATAGAGGCCAGGCTGTTTTCTTAAGAGTAAGACACAGTGAGTTTTAATCTTTCCAGGAAGCAGAGAGAATCAGACCCGAGTCTCCTACATCTTTGGGCCATTATTGCTATTTATAGCCTTTAGTATAAAAAGCTCTGTGCGTTGGAGGTGGATTTGAAATAATCTCTTTCAAAAGAATAAATCTCAGCTTTTCTCTTTCTTCTTCTCTTTAGGCAATGGTAGGGGCACCTGCCCTGTGGGGAAAGTTTCAGGTCATGAGTCCTGAGTGCTTCAAGTTTTGGAGCTGGCCTTGTTATACCTATCTAAATTAATCCCAGAGGATGTACCTACAGCAATGATCTGACCTCTACCGCTGCAGCTCAGTGCCGAACCTCTTTCCTCTCCTCACACAGCTGCAGTGACTGCTGTAGCCTGGTCATGCCGATGGAGCAGGAAAGGCCACCAGGCCCTGTGCCCCCCCTGCCCCAGCGGCTCTGTGGTGCCCACGCATGGAAACCGGAGTCGTGTCTTGCACAGGGTGCCTGCTCTTGCAGCCATGTGGCTCTTCTCCAGAGAAAAGCCAGTGGGGCTGGATGAAGGTCATCAGATGATCAGACTCATTAACAATGTTATTTGAGCTTAAGTCCAGCCCACTCAAAACCAAATTCACTCGCTCATTGCTCATGTTACAAGTCCACAAGCCTGCTTTGAGAGATTGTTTCAGCCCGAGTTTTGGAAAACTCTGCAGGGAGCAGAGGCTTGGGCAAGGTCAGTGCGAGGCAAGCCAAAGGTCTGGTTTGTTTAGCCAGCTTGCACAGGACTCGGCACAAGCAGTGCAGTAGCACAGTCTATCAACAGATGCTCCAAGTTGGACTCATCCAAACCTCCATGTGAGTTATTTCAGTCCAAGATACAGTCAAACTGGCTGCTAGCAACAGGGACAGAAACCGTAATGCTCATGTAGCTAGACAAAATTAAACCTGGATTCAAGCCCACTCTTAATCTTATAGAAGACTCGTGTCATGCCAGCTTTCCTTCTGTATTGCAAAAAGCACATTTTCATGCAGCTGCTGTCTTCTGCCCCTTTCTTGTTGGTGCCAAGATGTAATAGCAGGGTTATATTGCTGGCCCCTGGAACAAAACAGTTACAGTCAAAGTAGAGTACTGAAAATAGTAAAAGATATTAGAGGCCAGAGAATGTAATAAAAGAATGATCATAGTCAGCTTTAACTCCCTATGTATTAATGGGCCAAATGTCACTTCAAGTTGCAATTTAGAGAAGTGATTTCTTGACATGAACACTAGTTTCTAGGAAAAGTAGCTCTTTGGTACATAAGTAGAGGGAATCGTCCTAGAATTAACCTTTACTGCAGATTTCCATCCAAAGAAAATTTTACTGGGATGCAAAGACTTTATTGAGTGTTTCTCACAGATTCTTGGGTGATTTGGATATAGCTTTTGGTTGCTTCATCATGAAGATTTTTTTGTGCTGAATTGTGCAGATATTTATCACAGCTCAAAGTCTTTGCCCATAGTAGATGTAAAATAAAGCTCTCCAAAGTGCTCAGTTCTCAATGACTTGTTGCCAAGTCATTGAACCTTAGTTGAGTTCATCTGAAATTGATCTGAACACTCCAACACCACGTGTCTTCTTTACTCTTACCATCTTCTTCTTACTCATGTAACCAATCTCTGAAACCTCCATGGGGCTTCAGGATGGACAAACTTGGTCTCTCACAGAAATTTAGTTCAAGGCACATGCACTATCAGAGTCCAACCAAACCTAAAGGTTTGCTGAGGGATGGATTTCACAGAAGCTGAGTAAGACATTAAAACACCCTTGCATCAAAGCCTCAGTGAGAACCTCAAGTTCTTGAGACCATGCCCACCTAGGAAATTTTTGGAAAAGAGGTAGAAAGGCAAAGTCCAGTGAAGACAGAGGATGAAAAATGTATCAAACATGAAGGAGAGTTGAACAGATGAGAGAAAAACTAAAAATGAGGAGCAAAGGGAGGATCTGAAGAAAATTCTTTCTGATATAGCACTCAATAATAAATAAAATATGTACTACCACAATATGCTATAGCAACCTGGCTTTGGGCTGTTCCTTCTATATCTATCTGATAGAAACAAAGTTCCCACTGCTTATTAAATTCATCACAGCCATGCCTCTGCTTCCTGGAGCTACTTGGTCTCCTCAAATACTTGCATTACAAAACTGCTTCAGGGATTTCATTTCTAGTTGTTATCAAGATCTGCTTTCATCAGGATTTCGGACCAAATCTAATCATCATGCTAATGAAGTGCTATCCTGACTGTACACCGTATGCTTTGCTCATAGCCACTATTTATTTTCTCTCCCCAAAAGTCCATGAGAACAGTTTTCCAGATGCAGAGAAGAACTATCACCATTACCAAGGCCAGTAGATCTTTCCATCAGTGTTGAGTCACAGTGTTGGGTAAGAAACCACTGAGGCAAGCCCCCTGCAAGGTTGATACCTGAGTGTAGCTCCAACCTTGCTCACCTGTGTGAGTTAGTCATGCCACGCTCAAGCTACGAGCAGCAGAACAGGCCAATTGTAGGGCTCAAGGTATTCATTTCTGTTCTTTCTTCATTACACAGAAGTATTCCCAGTGGCAGTAGGTGGCACTAGCATAGGACCTAGATAAAATATGGAGTGTCTACTTGAGGTCTAGCCACCTTAATAATGTCTCCTCTTTCTATGTATTGAACTCAAGCTTCCTCTGCTCTGCTGTGAGAGACATCAACAGTCTCTGCTTTGTCACACTACAACTGTGTATTTACTGGGTGCATCTGAGGGCTGCAGCTTGCTGTTAGCACCACGGGTGCATTCAGTGATGGGGTTGTGACCATGCAGCTGTGCAACCCATACTAGGGCTGGAGTCACCCCTTTATCACAAAATTGTCCAGAATAAAGTTGCCCAGTTGTCCAGGCAGAGGGCACATTATTCCTGAGATTCAGTCCCTTATTTAATAGACAGAACAGCAGTTGATCCTTTGCTTTTTCTGACATCCCCGGAGTCCACCTGGGCCCTGGAATGGCCCCTCTGATATTGATGCTGGTCTTGATCCCAGAGTAAGAATACTGTTCTCTTCAAGACTACTTTGTCTCGGGCAACCTGCGAGTCAGGTCCTACCAGCGTGGGCAGAAGAGCTCAGTGCTCTGGTGTTCTGGGGACAAAACATCTCATGAAGCTACGGCTGGATTCACTCTTCTCTGTCTCAGAAATGGGTCCCTCTGGATGACAGATATAGGCTTTGAGTGACATAGGCTGGACTGAATATTGGCAGCGCTAGGAGACTAAACACCAAGCAAACGGAAAGGACCTGAAGGCATCAGCAGTGGGGATAAGTGACATTTGCTTATGGCTGTAACAGCACCCAAGGGAGGGCAACGGCACAGCTGTGTTAGAATAAGGACAGCTGCAAAAACAGATGCTGTGTGTTCCTGGTCCAGTATAAAAACAGGCTAAGATTGACCCTAAATAAAATGGAAGGTAGGGATCTGGATAAAAACAAGCTGTGTTTTCCACAGGGGAAAAGAGCTTAACTAGGAGGATGAGTCAGTCCAATGAATGAGTCACGGAGAGGGAATAAAGATTATATCAATTCCCAGTGACATATGGCACCATTAGACTTAGATTAAAGCTCCAATGTCCAGACCTAGTTTGGGCTTCCTGATTTTGGGGGTTTCTAAACCTTCAGACTGGTATAGCCAGTAGAAAATACCAGGCATAGAGGTTGAAGAATGTGGTAACAGATGGAAGGAAACCCATAGGGTAGCTACAGTCTGTCAACATTTCACAGCTAGGATCAGGGGCAAAGGGACTCAGCGGAATCTCTATTTTTAATTCTCTATTGAATCTCTCTATTTTGAGAAGAATTGCATTTTCAAACAAAACAGATATTTTCCTGAAACATTTTTAGCCCCCCCCAAATGCTTTTTTTTCACTACTCCAAACTTCTTTTTTAGTAGAAAAACTGGTTTGAAACAGTAAAATCCATTTTCCCCCTCCAACAACCCAAAACCTTTCTGCCACAAACAGACTGTTTCCAGTTTCTGAAAACGCACAGGGCTGGGGCTGAAGGAACAAATAGAGAAAACCAACCAACCAACAAAAAAACATGTTGGCAACATCACATCTACAGGCTCTAGCTTCTGTCTCTCAGACACACTGGAGCTTAATTTTCCCCTCACGTGCAGATGTAAATCAGAGACAATTCCACTGAAGATGGTGAAGTTGCTCTGATGAAACTGTAGCAGAATCAGGTCTTTTCTAGTTAAAACAAATCAGTTAGATTTAGGGTGGTTTTTGCAAAATTCAACCGCTTTTCTCCCTCCAGATCCTCACAATAACCCAGACTCTGGTTAGCCCTTACAGTGTGGACAAACAGCAGAATCTGAACTAAGACCTCCAAAGATAAAAAGCAGAAGGAAATTTCCACAAAAAAAAAAATAATTTCATCCTCAGAAAAAATGCATGAGAAAACTCAGAAACGAAGATAGAGAAAATGCCATGTTCTCCTGGTGTGGATGACATCTGGTGACAGGGACGGGGCTGACAGGCTTTAGGGGCATTCTTTCCCGGGTGGGACAAAAAATCATCAGAACCGCACTTTGCAATACGGATGCTATGGGAGGCTCAACACAGAGCCGTGCTTTGCTGACAAGTTACCTACTGGCATGATTTTTTAATGCTAGACAGAGAATTCTATCTTCTTTCACACTCTCCCTCCTTGCACTCACGTATGCAACATTTTTACTAACTCACTGTATTTTCTTTTCATTTGTAGTTGAAAGCAGAAATCAGTTTTGTACTCCCATGGAACTCTTCAAATTCCCACCCAAATTATTCTAGAGCTGATCTCCTAACCCAGAGGGGCTCTGCTGGCAGTATTTCCATCGAACATCATTTATATTCCCACTGAGTTCAGCGATAAAGCTCTCCCATCTGAATGACTGAGGTCAGCATACAACACTACCTTGCTGAGAGACTCCATTCCCAATCGGCTTCGGGAGCAGTTACCAAGTTAGCTGTCACGCTGTTAGGAAGCCACTCTCATTCGGATCCTCTCATTTGCCTGCTGAAGTATAACAAATTATTTTTCTCTTCCTCTTTCTTTTTTTCCAAATTATACACAATTGCCGAAAGCTAAGCAATGGGGTTTTTGTCTGAATGTGCAATTGAAGTGGGATCCCTGGTACTAGTTATTATTCTGTTTCAGTAATGGTCATACCTTGAAAAGCCAAAGGAAAGCAACAGAGCATAAAAGAGAAGCTCAATGAAGCAGAAAAGGTTTGATATGATATTCAAAGCTCATGTTCTGTTCTGCGGACAAGGTGGGAGACTATCCTATCCAAATATCAATGCTAATATACCCTCCTTATGCAGATCTGGAAATCCAACTCCTAAACATTATTTTCTTCTTTCTGAGCCATGAAAACCCAGATTGTGCATTAAGCACCAACGGCTTCTTTCATCAGACATTAACCACGAGGACTGCACAGGGCCATTTGATGAAGAAAGGAGAAATGGGTGCTGGGATTCACAGGCCCTGACTCTGCTACATCACACTCATGGGGAGCTCCCACAGGTGAAGATCAACCCAGAGAGGCTCACCTGAGCCTCTGCTGAGGGCCAAAGGAAGCACAGATTTCTTCTCAAAGGGATTTAGAGCAATCAAAATGAAGTTCCAGATCGGGCTTAGCCTGTAGAAGTGACCGTATCTCTCCCCACTGACTACAGATACAGGCTTGTATTTGACCTTTACACTGAAAACTCCCAAAAGAAAAACAAAAACAAAACCATGAGAAACCAGTCTTCCGGCAACAACTGTCAATAGGCTTTTTCCTCCTGAAAGGCAGATCAACTCTTTCTTCGCTCATTCTCTTCTCAGGGATGTAACTGCAGGCTGCTTCTGGCAACCTTTTCTGCCCCTTGGTGGTTGTATCTCACAGAGAGATCTGGACTTTTGTGCCTATGGGTTGTGCTGTTTGTTGTTCTATAATGAACCTTATCAATCTGCTGTAGTCTTCACCTTTTGTATTTCTCTTCTTTGAGGACCCTGAATAGTTTCTCATTTAGCCAGGCTGATGTCTTTGACATCCTTCCTTCATTTTGGAATAGTTTGCACTTGTACCCGTAACATAAAGTCTTTAAAGAACTGACAGCTTTCTGGATTTTTTTTTCCCTTAGACTTGTGTGCTATGAGCTCCTGCCCCCCAGGTATCAGGGTGTATCGATGGCTGTCATCTTGAAGTCCACCGTGTGTATACTCTGTTATCCTGCCAAAGAGTCATGAACTTTCACAGTCCTTGGACGCTCTCCCCGAAATTGCCTTCCCCCTTCCCATCCTCAACCGATTGCTCCACCTTGGTTAGCGTCAGAGCTGGGAAAGCCGCCTGCCCAATTCCTATTTAAAAACCTGTTTTCCACACTTTGTAAGAAGTTGCTGGATGGTTTGTGCCTGGCTATATTTCACTAATCCTCCCTAACCTGTTTCCTGGGGTTGATGTCACTCCTCTTCTCATTACACAGCAGCTTTCGGTTAAGCGTAGCCCCGTGTACCTCAAGCACTGCAGACACATGGCACAGGAGCTCCTCCTCCCCCGGCCTCAGAAATCCTGTATTAATTATTTTTGTGGTAATATGCCAGACAGTGGAATCGTTCCACCCAGTGTCTCTTATGCCAAATTCGTCATAATTTAGAGCACTGAGACTTCCCTTGGACAGATTTCCTGGTCAAATCTCTGATAATTTTAATGAATTGCTATCAAACAGATAAAGAAAACTTTTGGCAATTTTTAGTCACAAAGCTTAATACAAACCAATATTATCCACAGATACTACAATGACGAGGACAGCATGAAAATGCATATGAAATGAAATGACTGGGCATTTATCCACATAATGAAACTACTAAGAATTGCCACCGATTGGACTTAAAACCCTTTTTAAAAGAACTTGTGGAATGGCTATAGACTGCCATTCCTCAGGAATACAGAATCAAACCAATTAGGATTCAGGAGGCAAACCTCTCGGAGGAAGGCTGCTCGCTGACTATCTGCCTCCTGCACTGTTCCTTCTGTCCCTTCCTGAAACATCTGGTATTGGTCAGCAGAGAAGACCTTGGACTGACAAGGTCAAGGTCTCAGTACACGAGCTCTTGCAACGCTGTGGCTTACTTGCACCAGTGCGCATGCAAATTTGAGGCACAGAATACATAAAACATTATTTCAGCCACATCTTCTTGTTACCTATTTCTTACAGGGAAATTTAAACTTCGTTATTCAATCCTGGTTGAGATATTGATAAATGTATGTATTAATTTACTATTTCAGCTGTGGGTTTGGGTTTTTTTTAGTTAATTACATAGCAACTTAATTTATCTTTTGTCAATTTGTTTTCCCTCAATAAATGATCTGCCAACAATACGTTATTTTTAATTAGCCTGCAGCAAGTGTCTCTAGGAATGTAAATCAAATGCTTATTTGAGCCATTAATTGAAAAGGAGAGATCATTGGAATTCATATTATGTTATTCTTGGGGTTTTTTTTAGTTTTCTTATTCTGAAAGGATTATGACAAAACTGCCTGCAGGAAGGAATTGACAACACACTCTGATAATCAGAAAGAAATAGAAATGTACAAAAAAGACGTAACTACTTTTTTTTTTTTTTTTAGCAGATAATAGATGCCAGGTACATAAAACAAAAAGAGAACTGTAGCTGAAAATTTTGTTTCTTGATAATTGGAAAAAACAGAAATCCATCTCTCTCATCCTTTTATATATATATACATAAAATTATTACTATTTTTTTTTACGTTTAGGGAACAGTCATTCTGGATATATTTGCATGAGGAGGTGCAGAAAACCAAGACACTTCTATTGAAGTGTTCAACTCAGTGGAGAAATGAGAAAATATTCAGGAATTAAGCATGGGGACCGGCATCATTCTGCTGCATGCAGGCTTTGCAGCTGCTGGCGCAAATCTCTTCTGGGTCACTGTCCCAGACTATATTCCACCTAAGCCGGTACCTGGATTTTGCTCCAAGGCACTTATTGACCCCTATGGGTATGATGACATTTTCCTTAGTCTTTTATCACTATGGCAAAATCCTCTCTAGTGCTTGACCACTCCCTGTCCTTAGCTTAGCGGAAGAACTCTGTTCCATCTGTTTCTTATTCTACAGTTTTAATTCAGATTGCAGGAGCATCAAATCCTGAAAAAAATATATGCAGTGTCATTTTGTTTTATTTTCTCCATGCTTAATTACAGCAAGTTTTTCAGGCTTTAGATGTCACCTTAAACAAAACTATTGCTGATCACATTTCAGTCAGAGAGGTGTTTGGGGTTTAATTGCATTTTATAATCACCCAATTCCCTCTATTTCAAGCAAAGCATCAATGGCCCATCTGGCACATAAACAATAGTTCAAAAGAAAACCATTGTCTTACAATAATGAAGCAGGAAGCATTTTTAACCTTGATGTTCTGGGGTGCGTGAGTACTTCTCCATGAAAAGAGTGCTTATGGGAAAACGTCTTGGTAGCTCATTTCTGAGGCATTCAGTACAATGGTCTCCCAAAGGGACCTTATCTTCATAATTATCTTCATTATTGTTTCTTTGTGCCATGTGTCACCCTATTGCACTGCTGCACCTAAAGTGTCCTTGATCGCCGTGTGGCTGCATGACAAAAAGTGTCAGGTACACATTATTTAGTGGAGGGTTCGCTTAAGGGGGGTTTCTAATGAAACCTGAAGGAATCATTGTTTTTGAAACAATACATCTTGGTGTACTGAGATGAGGGCGTACTACAGCGGCATTTTATCACCCGTTGCTTTCTGCAGTGTCACTGTGACTTTTGCAAAATGGAAAGCTGTTGTGATCATCAGTAATTTGATTTCAGATTTACTGTCACTGAAAGGACAGGGGTTCTTAATTTCAAAGGGCAGCAGGATTAGGGCCTGAGAAGCAAGTTATGAAAAATATTAGAAGAAACACTTAATGAAAATGTCATAGAAGTGAAAGACCTGGAGAAGAACTGATCAGGTTCATCTGGGAAGTTTCACTTCCCAGAACAGAGTGCTCTTTGCCATTTCTATGTCATCCATTCCTATGAGATCAGCATCCCCTGAGTCCTGACTGCATCATCTGTCAAGACAGCAGTTCCTATTCGATTGCTAATGGTCACTGTGCAACTGCTCCTCACCCCCAGTGAGTGCTTTAACACACGCTTAGTTCTGCTGAAGTCAAGAGCTCACCAATAAGACAAGATGTCTTCACAGTCTTGGCATTTGACTCACGGTTAGATGCCTACAGATGCAGATTAAATACTCAGTAAAAGCTTTCTGCTACTTTCAGGACCTAAATCCCACAATCAAACACTAGTAAAGTGTTTGAACCCCCCATCCAGATGCTGCCTAATCCAGCTTCATCCGTCAGTCAGGTGAGGCACAGCAGGGATGGCGTTGGAGGTGTACCTGCTCTGACATGGGTCCTCCACCAGCTGCAGTCCCCTTAGAGGCACCTCCTCCTACACGGAGTGTCTACTTCCCAAAGTGCATCTCCAGCTGGATCTCCAACAATGGGTCCCTTCCATCTCTCCATTTTCTCCTCTCATGTCTCTTAATTTGTTTCTTCAGCTCTTCACTGTCTCGTCCTTTGTGTCCTCTCATGTCTACCCCCATGCCTCCTCACATACCTCCCTTTGTGTCTCTCCCCCAGGGGCTGCCACTCTTTCCTAAATATTTTTGCTCCTGTGCCTGGCTGAAGTTCTGGCACGCAATGGGTTGTTTTCATCTCTTTCAGAGCTGGCTGGAACTGCCAGCCGGAACCAGCACAGGCCCAATGGGAGGGATACACAGGAGAAGGACAGCTTACCAGGTTCCTGTGGGATACTATGAACTATGAAGGAACTATGAGGATTTTACCAGCAGAAGTGTAGCACCAATAGCAAAGATGCTGAGACCCAAGACAACTCCCCAAGAGCCACCTTGCACCTAGAAGTTGTACTCTCACGTACTGAAGAAGGAGCAGTAGGGCGTGAAGGCAGGTCTCCTTCAGGGCTTGTGCTGGCATATCCACACAGTGCTGCTCTGTGCCAGGAAGGACCAGAGAGGTTGAGACTTCTGCACTGTGCTGCACGGCACACGTGAGCACTTTGGTATCTGAAGACTTCTGGCGTTTTGTGGCTTTCGGCATCTGCAGAGCAATGATTTTGAGAACCTAAACTTTGGACTGAGGTACCTAGCATAGCTGTGAGAGAGGAATTAAAACACGGATATTTAGACCTGCTTAGAACTTTCAACAATCCAAGTAGGTGCCTGCCTGAATCTTGCACTGCTCATGTGGTTTTCAAACTATTGCATTGTCCAGAAGAAGCCTACAATTTTTTTGAAGCCTGGGCTGAAGTGATCAGGTCTAGGATTTCCATAGGACTAGAACAGTGTGGTGCTCAGCTGCCTTGATCAGCAGCTGTATCCAAAAATCCAAACCATCTCATTTGACAAAGTTCAGTGAACAAAAGGTACTGTTAATCCCCCACCCCAGGTCTCTCCCAAAATGGCGTTTATTTGGAGCACTGGCTCTTAACTTTGAGACAAAGAGGCAATAGAAGATAGAAAAGAGGAGGAATACCGTCACGTAACAAATGGGCTTTTCTCTGTCAGCCAGTCCCACTTCTGTGGGGAGACTCTCGGGTGCAGAGAGATGAGTTGATGCTGGGGGCAGTCACCAATGAAAAACTCAGCCAAGTCTTTGGGGTTTTTTGCAAGATGGCTCTCCAGGGCATTAATAGAAACACGTCTGAATAGAACTGGCATAGGCAAGAGCAACTTGAGGTACGTAGAGGCACAGATTCCTACTAGGGATATAAGAAAAAATTGCCCCTTGAAGTCCAAGGTGAAGGATAGTTCGGAAATTGCTCTTCTTTTTCTGCAAGTACAATTTAAAAAAATAAATAAATCTGATTAAAGTTTAATTTTAAGAATGCCCTCTGTTTTCAAATTCTTGATTGAATTACCCTTTAAAAATTAAATTGTAATCCTTTAGGAGTTATTGATTCAGAAGGAAGAAAATGCCAATAGTACCCTTCTGGCCTGAAACACTGCCCATCAAATTGACATAATGCTTTTAATTTGCCTAAATAACTCATTGGATCTGACTTACTCTCATGGCTGGCTTTTCCAGCATTCAGTATCCACTTAGTAAGGCAGAAAGAAAGATGTCGGGGGCCTTATCCTCAGTCATGCACAGTGACAACTTTGGCATAGAACAATTCCTTGACCTCCCTGGCTATGGAGACACCCTCTCTTAGCGACTGCCAACAGGCATAAGGGCCTCCTTATGGCATGGCCCTGAGCCCTTGGCATCAGCAGTGGCCTGGAAATCCTTTGGGATATGTCTGAGCATTGAACATCCTTTGTTGAAAGGTGGCTGCAGAGGGCATAGGAAAAAAAGTTTGCCCTAGCGCAGCCCTGGAGCTGCGGAGGACATGCCGTGCCCAGCTGCACACCACCACAGAGAAGGCTTCTGGTTTCTTTTGGCTTCCTACCCATCCGCCCAGCTCCCACGTCTGAGACCTGAATGACTAAGAATCAGACTCAGAACATTCCTCTCCCTTTTTCCCTTGTTAAATTATACCTCCAGCAACAGTGAAGGCATCACAAAAGAAGAAAAAAACCTTCCATTATGTTTTGCAGGAGTCTCAGCTCATTTTTGAGTTAAAACAGCAACATGACAAAAAAAGTCAGAATGAAAAGAGCTACCAAGATATAAACATGGTCTGTATAATTCAGATTCCCCATGCGAACAAAAGGTTGCAGCTCTCGAATAGAGGCGCTGTTGAGAAAGCACTTGAAAAAAAGGGATGAATCAATTAATGCTTTTGATAGTTTGAATTCCCTCTATCTAAAAAACAAGCACTGCTTTAATAGTGAGATAATTCAGTTTACTGAATCCAATTACATGTAATTGGCTTTTTCTCCCCGCCGCCCCCCCCCCTTTTTAATTGCTGCTGGAACCCAGGCTCTGATGCACTTCTGCGGGCTCTGCCAGATGTTTCTGTTATTGGTGTTGCAAGGGCATGCTAGGGATCACAGGATTCAATTAACATCAGAGGTGCAGCCTTCAGCCTGGATGGCCACAAACACATCAGCTACTTGTAAATTTGTAGCCCTGGATGAAAAAGTGCTTATGAAACTCAGCCAAAAAAACACTTATGAAAGTTCCCAAAGAGGCAAAGTATCAGTTACACTTTCCATTTCTTCTCTGGGCAAGCCAGCCTCTTTGCTTTGGTATGATGCTCGTGTTCTGGGACATGAGGTTTTTAATCCATCTCACAGAAAAATGGGCTGTGGCAGCCAAAGACGCTGGAGGCTGGGTGAGTCTAACAAGCTTTGTGGGACCTTTCTTTTTGGTAACATCTGCGTGCTTGCCTGGGACCTCTGCTCAGCAGGATCGTGTCTTCCTTCCTGGAAGCTTTCCAGCCCGACCCTCCCTGGGACTCCAAACCCTTGCTATTGCAGAACTACCAGTTTGCCTCAGACATCACCAACACAGGGACAGCTCATGCTTCTAAGCCCCTTGGAAATGTTCCACCCACTACCGCTGACTAGCATCAGCAGTATTAGGATACACCAGTTTGCCCCCCCAAAAACGTGGGGTAAACATTTTGGCTTTTTGGGTGCATTGCCCCCTCAGAGCTCCAGAAGCCCTGCTGCTGGCTCCGGCTCCTTTCATGCACATCACGTCACTGTGAAAACAAGCAGGCAGGAGCGCATACTCGTCGCTAACTGGGGTGCTTTCTGGGAGACACTGAGGTGGGGCCCCCTGGCCATGGAAGAGAAACAGGTCAGAAGGTGCATGAACTGCAGCTCTTCTGGGACATGGCAGAGGCATTTACAAGATTGATTGTTGCCTTTTTTATTCAAAAACGGCTCTGCAAGTTTTACAGTAAAACTTCTTTTTTAAAAATTGAAACAAGGAAGAAATATTTGAAACCTATTTTCTTAATAAGATGACCATATTGATGAAAAAATTTCCCCCTGGCTTATTCATCTGCAGCTCTCCCCTCCATGCTCATTCTTTGCTGCATGACATTTGAACAAACCCCCGTTGAGTGAATTGCAGCTGGATGGAGGAAGGCAGCACGCTGGAAATGCTGGGCACTGTTATTAGTGTAGCAGTGATTGACAAGGGGATTCACACAAGCGGATGTAGCTGGCAAAGCACTGTCAGATGCCCAGGAATGAAAGGTGCTCCAAGCATGCAGAGTGCTGCTCTGAATTAGCGTCAGCATCTAGCAGCCAGGGCACAATGCTGTGTGTTGAGTCACAAATACCAACTTCATGGCGAGACAACCAACCTGGTACAGTAAAGCACGTGCTGGAGGATGGGACAGGTGCTGCATTGCTCTTCAAACAACTGAAATCCCTCCCCCCTGCTCTTGCCTACCTTTACGCTGTTTTTCCCTTCCTTGTCTTGCAAATTCTGAATGCTGCACGCTACTGTCACCCCAGGCTCATTACCACTTCAAGTATGCAATGGGAAATTTGATTTAATCAGCCACTAATAGACAGTTAAGGAATTTAGCCCAGGAACTGATGCGTCCATGCAGTCACGGGGGGTGGCTAATCTGTATTCATTGAACTGACTTTGTGCCTGAATTTCTCAGCAATCTGAGCTCAGGGGATTTGGAGGGGTGGGAAGAACAGCAACTGACAGCCCTGTCCCTCCGAAGAGACAGCATCTTTTGCACTATGCCCAGCAGAAACACTGCCACATCAGTTGGCTGGTCTTCTACCACTTGCTGTTGGCTGCAGAAGGAAAGGGAGAGGGGCTCCTCTTCACAGACATTGCCCTGCGCACAGAGGAGCTTGCTAACACAGTCCTCTGCATCCCCTGCCCGAGGGCAGGACCTCCCTGTCTGCTCCTAGCTGAAGGGTGGGAAGAGTGGGACCTCCTTGCAACTTTTAGAGACATTCCTCCATCTGAGAAAGGGCGATCTCTGCTGGGCAGTCCCAGGAGAAGACAACCCTTCCTCCCTTTGCCTTGGGGACTGGCAGGTGGCTGCAGAGTTGGTCTTTGCCAGCAATAGAAAGGTAAATGCAGGCATCATGTTTTCCAGGCTTGTGCTTCAGTGCTGCTCTTTGGAAGCATGAGAAATATGAACAGGAAAAGATGATCTGAACCTCTTCAATCCTCCAAAAGAACTGAGGTTCAGGTCAGTCTGAACGTGGGGGGAAGAGTTTGGGTCATTTCCTGTTTAAGCCTAATGGGGTCATCCACTTCTGACCTTTCAGATATGAGAAGAAATGTAGAACACTGTGAACCAGTTGGGAATCCAACTCAAAGCTCCTTCCAAACTCCTCCATTAGTTTTTAAGACTGATGCTTTGCAGGATGAGTACTAGACATGGGGTGAGGAGCTATAAATACAGCGTGCAAGACCTCCAGGCTGCTCTGCAGTTGAAGGCAGAGTTGCTTTTGTACTAGCTGCAAAGAATTCCTCCAAAGTTATATTCGAAGAAAAAAGTTCCTTTCTTACCTGGCCTGTTAAGAATATTCTTTTCTCAGAACATTTCTTTGACATTGTCCGGGTCGGGTGGTTTATCCCATGCCCTGTGTTATGGCTGTGTATTGCCGTTTGCGTTACCCCTTTTTTCCTGGCCATGCCCACTTTAAATAGGATTTTGCACATGATTAGTGAGAAGCTGCTAAGATAAATGCTGACAGCTTTCCATGTTTATTCCTCTGAAGTGTTAATTCAGTATGGAGAATCTCAGGTCTCTGAAAAGAGGACAGATGCAACTTCTTCCCAGTATATGGGTTCTGCAAATTTAATCTATTATTGTTTGATGGTTTCATCCATAACTTTATTTCAAAGGAATTGCTTTTAACAATTCGGGAATGTCCATGCAGTCAGAAAAAAATCTGCCTCTTTTCCTTCTCTGCACTGCTGTGCTTTCAAGAGTCTCACAGCAAGTCAATGTGACTCTAGACAAAGAAAGAAGTGCCTCTAGTTTGAACAAGTTACTTAGGCTCCGGGAAGTTCTCGCTTTGACAGGCTTTGGCTGGCACTATCTGGACACAACAGTCATGTTCTGTGGAGCCTGATGTTACACGGTCCTGACCAGTCTGAAACACCAAGATCTCTTGGGTCAGAGTGATTCCTGAACACCATGGAGGCAATGAACTCGCCTGGGGCTGCATCTCTTGCAGGAACTGAGCCCTTTGTTCTACTCTCTGTTTCCTATCTTTAAGCCAATTATCTATGCAGTGACGTTGTGTCTCATCCCATGGCTGCTGAGTTTCCCTAAAAGCATTTTACAGGAGACCTTGCCAGGAGCCTTCTAGTGATCCATGCAGACCACAGCAAGTGGATGCCTCTTCCCTACATGCCTCTTGATCTCATTGAACTGGGGCTACAGTTCCCTTTACAAAGCCACTGTGACTGTCCTGCAGACTTTCCAGGTCTCCCCTTGCCCTGTTCTTTATCCCATTTCATAATGATTCACCTCCTGCAACCCTCAGGGTCCCCAATGTGTTGACCCCTCTATAGACATGCAAGTGTCCTTCTCAGTGCAGACATCTTACCCCCCAGCAGAGGTAACAAACAACGAGGGAACAGGATCCGTAAGCGGCAGCTTTCGGTGCTCACTGGCCTTTCAGCTGCTGCCCCCCATGCCCGGGGCTCCACAGACTACTGGAAGGGGTTTTCAGGAAGGTGACGAGGAACATCATCCTGCTGGCAGCAAGCTTAGATCCACTGGTCAGGGGCCTGGAACTGTACTTGAAAATGGTCAGAGATCCACAAAACAAAGTACTCGACAGATCACTGAAGAGCAGTTATTTCCCCCCCCTGCCCCAGAGTGGAATGTTTCTTCCTCTTCAATTTTTTTTTTAAGCCACATTTCTCAAAGGTGCCTTTCATGCAGTAACACCCTTTTCAAGACACGACATTGGATCTCATTGTCTTTTGAAGTCTTCAAGGCGGAGATTATTATGTCACAGTGTATAAATGCAGACAGTATCCGGCACAAAACGGCTTTGATCATGGCTGGGCCTTCATATACTACCGCGTAATGACAATTATAGTAATAGTATAGCACACGAGATTAGAAGCTGGCTGTTCTGATCCAGAATCTGTATTTGGCTGCTCAGCCACAGCTCCCCAGGACAGGACAGAGCTGACCTGAGCCACGTGTGTTCACAGAGATGCTCAGGGAGCAAGAAGTCCGAACGTTCCTGTGCTTGAACAGCAATACCCTCAGCAGAGAGCAGCTGGGTAGCCACCACGCTGCCTGCCCACGGAGCAGCACACCTCCATCGGCTCATTACTCACCCAGAATATTTATACTGCAGTCTGGCACACCCGCTGCTGGGGAGATGGATTGCCCTAAGTCATCTCAGCCGAAAGAAAACAATTAAAGGAAACTGAAATGGGCAGCATTTTTTTTTTTTTTTTTCGTCTTGCAGCTTTTTGCAGCGCCGTGCAAGCGGCGAGGCTCCGATGTCCAGTTCGTGGATAGTACTGATTGCTCATTGGGGCAAATTATATTAAACTAGGGAAAATGGCTTACTGGGTGACTCTTGTATAAACCACCTCAAAACATTTCGCTGCTGTTTGTTCACTCCTACGTGATGACCAGCCTCTACCAGAAATGGAACTGGCCAGAAAATAGGTTTTCTGACCCGTTAAAGATTCTTCTCGTTCCACTCCAAAATAGGGAATAATCCACTCAGAAAAGTTCCAGGAAATTTAATACGGAGGAGCAAAACTAATTTCAGAGCAGCCCACATTTTTTGTTTTCCAAAATTTAATTTCCATTGTGAGCATATTTATCTGAAAATACGCAAATTGACGTGATTTCCAGACCCAGCTAGACAAAGCTCTGAGCAACACGGTCTCAACTGAATGCCTGTGAGCCAGAGGTGGGAGCAATGACCTCTCGAGATCCCTTCCCACCTGGATTACCCCTTCCTTCCACGATAACGACGTTTTGACACGACCTTAAAGATGGCACCATTTTCTGTGAGCAAATGACACAGCATTTTCTGCAATTTGGGTCCCACATAAGAGGCACCCAAACTGCCTAAGTGCTTTTAATGTCTTCAGATTTTATTTTTTCCACCAGTACATCTTCTGTGCCGCCCCGTAATCTGCACCGTTTACATTGCTTGTCATCCCAATGCAGCGCTTTGCACCTGAATTATAACAGCCTGTGCACTTCCCCTACGTCTCAAACTATCTTGTCTAGACTAAGCCCATTTGACCTCTTTCTCTTAATTGGCTCCGTCAGGAAAATGCTCATCCTTCCAACCCTCCTGTTGATCAGTAGTACCAGAATCAACAGCAAAAAAAAAAAAAAAAAAAAAAAAAAAAAAAAAAAAAAAGCCCAGAGGCCTTCAGAAGCGACACCCTGCTTCCTCCAGCTCGCTTCTGTGAAATGGCCGCTAACCGTCCCCCGGGCAGCCCCTGCCGACCACGGCCGCGGGGCAGTCAGCCGGCGGGCCCGGGCAGCCCTCACAGACGGCGGCGGCCCCCGGCGGGCCGCGCCGCGCTGTGTGAGGGGGCGCCCAACCGCCCTGGGCCGGCGGGAACCGGTTCCGGCCGCCCCTCAGCCGCCTGAGGGGAGGCGGGCGCGGGCCGAGCGGGAGGCGCGAGGGGGCTCTGCGGAGAGCCGTGGCTGAGGAGGCGGCTGGGGACGGCCGGAGCCGCGCCATGCCGGGGCAGGGACACCCGTGGGGGACACCCCACCGCAGCCTGTGGGTGACCCAAGGGAGTCCCCGGGGGACTTCAGCCAGCAACGACCCACACCGGAGCACGGCCCCCCCCGAGGACCCGTGGCCTGCTGGAGCAGGGACACCCCTGAGAGGTGCGGGGCTGCTGAGGAAACACGGTAAGGTGCCCAGAGCGGCGGAAAGAAACCGGTAATGGGGCCGTCCCGGCCCCTGCGCGGCTGTGGGCCCCGTGAAGGGCCGGGGCGGGCCGGCTGTAAGGCACAGACGCGGGCGGTGAGGCTGGGAAGGCGGGAGGAGACCCTGAGCGAAGCTGAGTCAGAGGCGGGGGAGGTAAGGTGCTCCCTTCAGCCTTTAATTATGTATGTTCCCTTCTTCGCGACGCGAATCAGTCATCAGTATTTGGTGCTAATTGGCAATAAATTAGATTAACTAAAAATTCCTGCAGTTGAGGCTGTTCTGACAGTGACACCTCGTTAACCTGGCCACTCCGTTGCCATGCAAAGGGGAGTTTGTTTTATTTTTCCAGTGAATAACTGTATCACCGTGGGAAGGTCGTTTCCTCAGCTGGACATGAGGGCTCCACTGCCCTTGGTATAGCGATGCTAATTTGCACTCCCTGAGGGGATAACATGGTGTTTGCGTGGGATCTAAGGTGAGTTACCAGGGACAGCAAGAAAACCTACCCAGATGGTGAGCTAGGTGGTGGGAAGGTGGGGATGGCTGTAAGCATCAAGCAGGTTTTGTGGAGTTTTGTATTAAGACAGCTGTCGGTGTCGCCGGGACCGTGTGCCTTGCTGTTATATTTTCACCCGGAGGAACTGCCTAGCTGCTCTTGCAGTGAAGTTGCAACTGATTGTTGCCCCAGGGCGACTGAGCGAAGCAAAGATGCTTCTGTGTGAAATGGCAGGGGAAGAACGGGGACAGAGGATATTCATTGCAGTGAAAAGAGCCGAAATCTCGGCTTTCTTTGAAGACCAGCACTTTTGCACGAACGAACACCATAGTCCGCAATTTCATGCCAGGCTAATGAGGAATTGCACCGTCGGGTGCAGTTAGTGTCTGACCCGGCCGGGTGTTCTTTCTGCCGAGTCCTCTGCTGGAGGAGGGACACTGCTGCAATCCGGATGGGGGCCACTAGATGGTTCCCAACAGCCGTGGAAACTCCGGCCATGGCCTCCCTTGGGTGGGCACCCACCTGAAGGGTGCCGCCGGGCAGGGGCAGCCGGTGGGAACATGCAAAGAGGCCAGTGGAGGCTTGACGTGTAAAAGGAAAAGAGAGAAACTGTAAATCCTCAGTGGCTCTGTTGGGAACTCCTTTTTGAAGGTTTTTCTAATTTATTTGAAACCGCTGCAGTTGTGGAGCTGTTTGGAAGCAAAGACTGGAAAATGCCTTCCAAAGACATTATTATAAATAAATCGGCAACATGTGACTGGAGCTTCCCCATGCATGCGTATCACTGGTTTCTTACATGGAGAAAGGGGAACAGAATAGCATTTCTCATCTTTCCCTTCCCACCCGTAGCATCTCGTTCCTGAAACAAAAGGGCTCTTGCCGTCTGCTTGGCCAGGGAGGTGGCCTGGGCTTTTGCAGGGCCTGCAGTGAGTGTAGGATGCGCTGCGCCAGACAGAGGAGGCTGGAGGGGGGGTGAGGGCTGAGCCCTGGCATCTGGGTTTGAACTCCTGCCTTTGCCATCAATGTCCTGTTTGACCTTGGTCGTGTCACTTAGTTTCTCAGTGCCTCAGTTCCCCTCTCAGCGATGGGAACACATAGGGGTAGCCCTGCTGCCTTTTACGTGGTGGTGATCTCAGCAAGCAGGCACAGTACATGTCTCCTCCTGTAGCTGTTGTGCTGGGCTTGGTGCTGGTGTTTGATGGGAGGGAGTAAAGAGGAAGGAGCCAGACTCTTCTCTGTGGTGCACAAATTGAAATACAAGAAATCTTGTTTAAACATAAGAAGAACTTTATTTACTGTGAGGATAGGCCAGCACTGGAAGAGTTGCCCAGGTTGGTTGTGGAGGTAGTGCGGTTGTACACGCAGGCACCTTTGCAGGTTTTCAGAAGCTGACAGGACAGAGCCCTGAGCAACCTGTTGTAATTGACCCTGCTTTGAGCAGGGAGGTTGGACGAGACCATCTCCAGAGCTTCCTTCCAGCCTCAGCTGTTTTGTGATTCATCCCTGTGGGTCCTGCTTCAGTGCAAGAGAAATAACTTGGAAAGTCTTTTCTGAGGTGACCCTGAGTAAAGATGTGGTAGGATCTGTCCTCTCTGGAAGAACCTCTCTGTGAGGAGGTGTGCCTAACGCACACAGGAGGGTGTGTGCCATGTGGTGGTAGGTGGTCAGGATGGGTGGGTGTAACACAGAGCGTCATCGCTGCCCACTGTGTGAAGTGGGGCTCTGAGCAGAGCCAGTTCCCCTGCATGGCCAATGACCTGGTTTTTGCTGGAGTCTGTGGCCATAAGGCTTCGTTTGCACAGAGGTGTCATTCCAGAGAGAGGCTTTTTGTTGGGGTGAATCTGAAGGTCTCAGTGTTCAGTGCAAAAGTGTCCCTACTAGGTAGCTGGTCTGTCATATTGTGCCTGGCTTGGGGTGGCTCTGTTCCTTTCAGCCTTGAAAACTGCCTATGAAGGAGATGCTGCCCCACCTCTCTCCTCTTATCCTTGCTCCTGAAACATCTGTGTTACTGCGTGCTCTGCGGGGTGTTTGGGGTCCCATGTCAATCCAGCTCACTTGGTTTGTTTACACTGAGCAAGATATTTGAGCTTACTCCTTGAGTCACCTTCTGTGGGCAGGGGAAATGTGAGCACTGAAACATCAGTGCTGGAGACTGAAGTCACATATGACCTTAAGTGAAAGGTGTAAATAGCCTTTCTTCCCACTCCTTGTGTCAACAGCAACGGAAACCAAGACTCCCACTCTCTGGAAGGATTAAAAACCTCTCAGAAGCTCAGGCCTGTGACTCTCACTCTGTTTCTATGTATTTTTCTAAGCCCTCTCAGTGTTCTGGCACCTGTCCCACTGCCTTTGCCATTTTAGGGGCAAGATGCTGCCTGTGAAGCCCTCTATTTTGCCCTGGAAAGCAGGCCTGTGTGCCAGGTCCTGAACAAACAGATGAGATGTACCTCTGTGTGTGGATGCAGCATCTGTAGTACTTAAGCTCACTTTTATTCAGAATATGAGTAGTTGTGTGGTCATAGCAGCCTCCCTGAGGCCCTGGGATGAACAGGGATGAGTAACAATGGGAAGTCTGTGGTGAAGCAGGTCTCTTGCTGTTGGCTTGTGAATTAAAGCTAGATTAAGGGTAAAGGTACTCTAGAGGTGGATTAAAGCTAGTTTGGGTCTGTCTGTGCTCATGCCACAGTGACCACAGAGCAAGGCTATCCCTGGCTCAAGAAAAAAGGATGTTTCTTGCAATGGTCTTTTCCTCCATCCCTTCTCTGCTCTCTTTCAGTCCTCCTCTCCTTCTTGCTATCTCTCATGGCTGCTGTCCTCCACATTTGTTCGTTTTGGATGATATTTCTCAGATGCAGGACTGACCCCAAAGCCTTTTTTTCAGGAGAATCAGGTCAGCAGAGAACGGCACTCCATAAACTTGTCCCTAACACCCCCGGTTCTGCTTTTCCTTTCTCAGTGCAGCTTCCGCACATCCCTGCCCTGAGGTCAATGTGCAATCTCATACGGATTGATACTGGGAAGAGCTCTGGGAAGAGCTCCATCTGCTTTTGCTGTTAATTCTGAATGGAAAAGGGTTGTGTTCACTGCTTGTTTAATTATGCCTGAATAAGAAATCTCCTTGGGACCATTTCATGAAGGACACTTTACAAATGTTTTGTATTATTATTGTAATAATTTAGTGGGAGTTACACATGCGTGGAGAGAACAGACCTGAGCAGTGCTGGCTTGCAGGTTTTGGAGAGTTGCCAGTTGCTGCCATGCAAATGGAGAGGGCATGTTGCCCTCCAGAGCTGTAGTTTCACCTAGTGTGGGGCCTTCGCTGAGTTGCCACGATGCCAGTGGTTTAGTTCAGGATGCTCTTCACTGCAAACCACAGCGTAGGTATCCCAGGACAGTGCCAGTGCACGCTGCCGTTTCCAGTTTGGGGAGTGATAGAGGTGACTTGTGGTTTGCTTCCCGTTAGGGGAAGCCATGATGCCACTGTTCATTGGGTTCCCCTTGCGTCAGAAATGTCATCTTGTCCTGGTTTCGGCTGGGATGGAGCTATTTTTCTTTCCAGCAACTACTGAGTTTTGGATTTAGTGTGTGAAGAATGGTGATAGCACACTGCTGCTGTTGGTTGCTGCTAAACGATGAAGGACATTTTGCAGTTTCCCAGGTTTTGCTGATGTGCAGGTGCAAAAACCTGGGAGGGGCAGAGCCAGAATAGTTGATCCAAACTGGCCAGAGAGAGTATTCCATAACATGGACGGCATGCCCAGCGTAGTGAGGGTCGGCCACTGGGCCAGGTCCCTTCTTTTTTCCCTTTTTTCGTTCAGGCCTTTCTGTTCGTTCGTTCGGCTGTTCGTTCCCTTGCTCGCTCTCTCTGGAACTTGCTGTTCTGGGATCGCTGCTGGGGGGGAATATCCCTGCTCCCTGATTGCTGCTCAGGATGGGCTGTATCAGTCGTCGGGTGGTGAGGAATTGTGCATCGTTCATTTTATATATTCTGTGATCCTTATATTTTATTATTATTGTTATTATTTTTAATATAGAATATAACAATCATAATTTTTTCTTTGCTGTCCTGGTGAACTGCTTTTATCTCAACCCGCGAGTTTTCCTTTCTCTCCGATTCTCCTCCCCGCCCCACTGGGGAGAGGGGGAGTAAGCAAGCGGCTGCAGGGTGTTCGGTGACGGGCTGGGGTTAAACCACGACACATCTTTAGCAAGAGGAGTGCGAACGGTTACTCAAGTCTGTCAATTCATTGCAGCCACATTCAGCAATCACTTTTCTCATTTATTTATCATTTTGAATGGAGGTGGGGCTACCTGGAGAGCCCCACTGGGGGCTAATAAATGCAAAATACTGTAGCAGGTATTTAGAAATTGGGAAAATGTGGAGATTGAGAAAATAATCTCAGCTGAAGAAGTCTGGAGGCTGGGAGATTAGTAGGGAAGGCATCATATCTGCTTGTCCCACTCTTGCTCTTTCCTTTTTAAGGGCAGAGTTAGAGAGAGGGTGCTCAGTGAGATGAACCCTTGCTCTGAACCAGTGCTACCATTTCTGTGGGTTTCTGTTACCTGCCACTGGGGAACACGCCATTTACCAAAGGTGGCTGAGAAACTGCTGATAGAACAAGTTCTTGTAGGAAAGTGGAGACAGTTTTTATGCAGGCGAGATTTCTTGATGGGGCAGGGTGGAATGTTTTATAGATGTTGTCCAAGGGTTCTTGGCCAAACACCCTTAACCTGTTGTTGTGTTCAAAGAAGAATCATAGAATAGTTTGGGTTGGTAGGGATCTTTAAAGGTCATCTAGTCCAACCCCCTGCAATAAGAAAGGTCTCTGTGATCCACTATCAAATAGGTATCACATCAACACCCTCCCTGACTTGGGTTTGGGTCTTGCTGTGAGGGTCTTTCCTGGCCCGTGGCACCCAACGGAGCTGCATGTAAGTGGGAAATGAACTGTCTTCACAGACAATCCAAGCAGCATGACCTTAGGGACAAAGTCATTTGTGGTTTACTGTTAGTTCTGGTGAAAGGAAAGAAGATGGTTTTACTCCCTCAAAACTTCTGTGATGCTGATTGAAACATTTCATTCAGTACTGTGTGATTTTCCCTCTCAAAATTTTCTAAAGTAAATGTGAAGGCAATATCTGAGTAAAAATGCAGTGAAAAATGGGAAATGTTTATTTCCAAGGTTTCTCTAAATATTTTTGTGGGGTTTTTTTTGAATAAACAACCTAGTAAGCATTTGTGAAATACAGCAGGGTCACCAGCTGCTTCATCTGATTCACGATAAGGCTGCAGCTATAAATAATGTTAACAGCAATAGTAACTTGATCGGTAAAGCTTGAAAGCAGTGTTAAGAATAAAAGAATGAGTTGAACTGAGTTAGCATGTGCGTGAGGTTCTGTGAAACAGTCATGTCAGCATTTTGTCCTGTGGCTGTGCAGGAAAGAAAAATCTTGAGGTTTCTGTTAGCTCTGTTCTGTGAGGGAACAGAAAGCTGGACTGGGACAGAGGCAAGAACATTTTCTTTGAAGCACTCCGCTGCTTTTCTGCAAAGTGTTTCTAAGTAAGAGCATCTCCTGAAATGCCTGGATTCCTGCTACAGATTAAAAGTACGTGGAGATGGAGGATAAAAGGGGCGTTAGCAATTAGCTCTGGTGATAAGTTCAGCTGCTAGAAAAGTTGGACTAGTGAAGAAGAACTATTAATTGAAATCCCCAGTTAATATAGAACTGTCAATAATGAATGCATAATGGAGAAAGTCCATTTAATTTTTAATTATTGCCAGTCCCTTCCAAACAAATACAGTGTGTTAAATCTCCCTGTCACCTTCACCCATGCAAAGAATGTTTGATGGACGTCTTCATCAACCCCAGGTCTGCTCACGGCGTCCTGCCAGGCCATTAGCTAGTTAATTACAATAGCAATGACTGGCACTTGGCAAGAAAAAGCCCAGTCTGCCATTGCCAGGTCCAGGATGTGGCAGGAATTAACTCTGTGGGATCATTGCAGGAAGAGGCTGAAATCCCTTGACTCAGCTCTCTGATGTGGTGGGGTCTGGAGCTCCTAATGTGTCTGATGTGGATTGGGGTCCTTGGGGGTTAACGTAGTAGTCAATCCGGATCGAGTCACAATTCCCAGCTGAAATCACTGTTGGTTCGGGGGTCTCCTCTATAGGATGATCTCTGGGGCAGGTCATGGCAGGGCAGCTGAAGAAGTGAAAGCACAATTTGTCTTCTATAAATTGAAGTGTATGGATATGCATATTTTCAGGCTTGAGTAACAGGGTGTGGGTTGAATGAAGTGCTTCCATCTTGAATGAGAGCGTTCATACAGGGGCCTGAACAAATTTCAACCTGCGCTGGGAGGTCTCTGCATGGACCATGTTTAATGACCCCATTTAGGATTTGACCAGGAATCTTCTACTGAAGGCCGACTTGGGAAGAAAAACCCATGGGCTTTTGGTGAATCATAGCTGGCCTGGGGTTTCCATCTCCTCCAAAGCACAACATCTCCAGCCAGCCAGCACTTACTGGCCACGTTAGCCCAGATAGAATATCATGATAATGACCAGCACTGTGGGAGACTGAATTCTGCTTTTCTGGTGGTACAAATCAGAACTGATTCTCCCAAGTTTGGTAGTATTAACAATGTGAAACTAATGGAAGCTGGGTCAAAATCAGTCTGTGCTTCTCTGTTGAAACTGTGACTAGAGGCAACCAAGGAGTCTTGACTTCACAGGAGCACTGACTTATGGAGAGCTGGCAGAACTTTATGCTTGGGATGGGCGTGAGGGAAGGGTTTATAGCTCTGAAAAGTCACCTTCTCTTAACGCTTGTCCCAAATGTGTCCCAACACTTACTATTTTTAGACTCTTGCTCTCAAATGAGTTTGCCTAGGGACAGCCTTCTGGGGATTCAATTAAACTCTAGAATAAAATAAACACTATCCCTTAGCAAGGGCTTGAATGCTAAGCAGAGTCATTATTTGAACAAAGTAGGGCTGTAAGTTTCAGTGTTTAAATGTCCTCTATTTTCATCAGCTAGGGGTCAGAGACAAGTGAACATGGGAAAAACCTGTTCATTAGCTCAGCTCATCCACCGCCATAGCCTTTCCACTACTGCTCTGAAGCGATCAAAACACTTCAGGGCATTTCCTTTGGAAACCATTCTACATTTTGGTGACTGAGTTTGAAGTCACTGAAACAGCTCCTATTTGTTTACAGATGATAAACCATCTGCGTTTGTGTGAGCAGCGCAGTGACACAGAGACCTGGGCTGCAGTGCCTTTGTCTGTTGAGTGACCATAGGCAAGCTCGTGTCTTTGTTTTTCCTCTAATTAAATACTTGCTTGGTGCAATGTGATCCAACAGTCATCCCATGGGCCAAGTCTCTTAGATGCTTCTATCTAGATTTGTGGGGTTTTTTTCTGGAGAAGGGAAGTGGTTGTCTCAGCACGTGTAGAGGTTGGGTGAGGTACTGCAATAGAGCAATACTCCAGAAGTAGAGGAATCCCAAAATTCACATCTCACCCCAGAGATACTGTGTTTGGAGCACCAGATTTAGACTTTGGGGAAAAAGAACTTCCCTAAGATGTGCTTGACAGTGTCCAGTGCAGTGCAGCTGTAGCTTCTGTGAAGTCTCTTCAAAATCTTACCAGAAGTTCTGATCTGGTACAATTTCTGGATGATTCAAATTCACCTGAAGCGGGGTTTGTAGCTGATCAGTAGGTACTAATATAGGCCAAACACAACTGTCACTCTTTGAAGACTTCTACTAGCAGTCTAAGGCAGAGTGCAGCTTGCAAGATGTGTGGAGTCAGCCTTCTGCTCCGCAAAGCACTGGGAGACTCCAGCTGGGTATTGTGTCCAGTTTGGGGCACTGAACTGCAAGAGTGAAGGAGACCAATTAACTGAGGAAACTGCAGAGGAGACTGATGAAATGATCAAGAGGTCTGGAAAACTGTGGCTGACAGGGTAGAGAGAAATAATTGGGTTGTGTAGCTTAGAGAAGAGAAAACTAAGTGATAATAGCCTTAACACACAAAAGGCAGGTGCAAGAAGGGGAATGATGCCTTCTTCACATCTGCTGCGGGTAAGAAATCACAGGCACAATCTGCAACAAGGAAGATCCAAGAGAAACGTAAAGCAAACTTTTGTGGAAGAGGTGATAAAAACCCTGGAAAAAGGAGGAGGAGTGAGTGAAGTCTGCAGGAATGGAGTGCAGAGCTCTGTCCTGGGACAGGAGGGTTAACTTAATAACACAAATCACTCCCAATTTTCACTGACCCCCACTCCCCAGGTGGACATTAAAACATTCACAAACATACACTGCTGGCTGTACACATGCATGCACATGCTGCCTTTGCACTGTTCCCAAATATATGCGTACAAATGGTTTTAGAAAACAAGAATCTGTCGTTAGATACCTCCCTGTCAGGTTCTTCTAGGTAACTTGGCCTCATTAATTGTAATACTTACTGTAATAGTGTAGCTGTCTTAGAATAGATTTTCTGAGGAGCCAATTCACACCATGCAGTCAAGTAGCAGTCTTAGCAGCTCTCTTTTGTTGAGATGCTACTTCTTATTTATATCTGTCGGTGTAAAAGAAGCTACAATAAAAATTGCCAAGATTTTTTAATCCAGCTTTGCTGTCTCCTGCTGCTGCAACTAACAAAACATTGGGTGCATCCATTCCTCCAGATGACAGCTAATCCCTTTCTCCTCACTGTTGAAGCAAAAGCAGCTTAGGAAGGTTTGGAGTTGGAGAGGAAGCATCAGTGTTTGAAGGAGATGTCCCCAAAATGCAATGGTACAGAGGACCTGTGGATTTCACTCTCTTCTTGGGCAGAGAAAACTGCCCTGTTTTGCAATGTGGTCAGTTAAAATCAGTGTTTTCCATGGGGACCTGTGAATTTTGAAAAACGCTGCATTGGAAGGATTTCTTGGGTCTGGGTCCAGCCTGTAGAAATAGAAGTCTTGAGCCTAGATGGTCTAATAAACTGCTATTTCCACTTGTTGTTTCGAAGCACTATCCTGTTATATTATAGCTTGGGAAAGCCAGACCCTAAATACTTCTTTCTTGACCTTGGAGATGAGAGGCAGGGTGGGTCAGAGTGTGATTTGAGCATTTGGGCAGGAATGGGACTAAGCAGGTACTGAGTCTGTCCCTGTGGATTTTCTGTGTGTCAGTATTGGTTACCTCTTCCATTCCCCTCCCTCTTTGTCATGCGCTTATCGTAGTCCATAAAGACAAGTATATTCCTTTTTCACAGAAACTTTGGTAAGTTCTGAACCCGCCCCACTTCTAGCGTGGGTCAGTTTATGAAATCACAGCATTTTCTGCGAGATTTAAACATCCTTTCCTGTCCTAACACTGTTGGGGTTTTGTTTGGGTTTGGTTTTAATTGCTGTACTGCAGAAGTGCCTGAGCTGCTGCAGAGCTGAGCAGACGCAGGGGTGGGTGGCGAGGTGACGCGCTGGTGTGGCAGCTTGCAGTGCCTCACTGGGGTACCTGCAGGGATCCTGCTTCACGGAGGCCTTTCTGGAGTCGTGTCTCTGCACTTGGTGATTAAATCCAACACACGCCCTGGAATCAGCGGTGCCCATTCAAGGTTACAACTGGCTGAATGAGAACAGAATTTAGCTCCCAGGCTTTTGTTTTGGTCACCCTATTACTGTAATTTCTGTTCCCAGTTTTAGGGCTCACTGAGATCCCAGAGCACTGTACTGACTACGAATTGGACTGGGCCTATAGTAATTTTTTCTGGATCACATTTTTCTGTTTTCTAGAGGTCTGAGTGACACAGCATGCCGTCAACATGTGTATAGAAATAAAGCCAATACTAAATAATGGATCACCTTTTTCCACACTTCTCTTGCATTATTAATTTTTTGTGGCACAGAAATTGTTAGCAATTTCCCTTTTAAACCAAGAATTTTGGGACCCCTCGTGGATGACTTCAAGGGCTACATCATGGCCTCGTATCAGTACTGATGCAATTAAAGGCAAGATTCCCAGCAGGGTGGAGAGTGAAGCGGGTTGGAGAGTGGAGCGGAGCTGACAGCCCAGCAGCCTGTCACACCTTCGGTGCGATTCTGCACTCCTGTCCGCTAAACGGGTGTTGGCACTTAGGAATAAGTCTGGAGAAGCATCTTCGTGTTCTGAAAATACAGCCTCACTCCTCTTCTTTCGCACTACAGCCGCTTTGCCATCCACGTGAAAGAGCAAGCTCTGGTCCTTGCACCCAGACTGGTGTATCCATGCCCACGCCAGGGTGTAGCCCCTGGAATTCACTGTCCTGAGTTCAGTGTCCTGCTTCGCTCACCAGTGTTGTGAGTTGGTCCATACTATGCTGAGTCTCAGGGACTGAACATCTGCTTAGCATGGAAGGCTGGAGCCCTGAAGACAAACTCAAAGGGAACCAGTTTGGTAGCATAGACGTGCCCCCTGGTACCAGACTTTCAAGGCTAGAAGAGAGTGGTCACTTTTAAGGTGCAATGCATCTCACTGCTTCGGTATCTAAAAGACAAATAAAAACCATGAACCACTCTTTCCAGACCCTTTTTATATTCAATAGAGAGAAACAATGTCCTCAAGGTGATTCACTGGACCTGGCTTAGCAGTGTGTTTTGGGGAGAGATGACTCACTTTCCTCTCCCCTGACTATAAAGGGGCATAGAGTGAGTAGATCAGTCTTAGGCATCTAACTTCTAGACATCTGAAGTCAGAGCCTCTACTTGCCCTTTTAAAGAACATGAAGGCTTTACTTCCAGGCAAAGACACACCCTGGGGCTGAAGATGTCAGCCTCTGCTGGCAGTTTACTGCAAGATCCATCACTCTCTATGTGAAATACAACATGCTTCCCAACTTCACTGAGAATTTAAATGCAATGGGAAGCTTCATCTCTCTACATCTGCCTGTTTCATCCTATCCCTCCCCTTTGCCAGAAGCAGGCTGTTAGCTGAGACCCCTGCAGGGCTCCAATGGGTCTGTTCAGTCGTGAGCTGACACGGTCGCTGTTTGACTCTGTAGCAAAGCTGCCCAAGTGAATTTACAGGTTTTATGCTATTAATTTTTTCCAAGCCTGCTCAAGGAGTTAAGAGTTTGATAGATGACTCCTTTCCTTGTCCCTGGAGTGCAGAGATTTGCTGTTTCCATACACAGCTTTCGTGACTGCTGTGGGTCCAGAGCAGAAATGCTCCTCTGTAGAGCAGAGAGCTTGCAGGAGAGCACAGAAAAAGGGTGAAGGGACAGCGTGGTGAAGGCAGGGTGGGCAGCGGGGGTGGCCAGTGCGGCAGGAGCTGGAAATGCGATGTCAGAGCACAGCCTGCCTCAGGTTGTGCTTTCTAACAGGGAAGGGAAATTTTCTGTGCCAACAAGTGCCTGGCCTGGGCTGTTGGTACCCTGTTGCTAGCATCACCACGTAGTCATTTTCTTGCCCTTTCATCGTCTTTTGTTTGAAGTGTCTGAATATTACAGCACTACAGAAAACAGTCAAGGGAGAAGACGACTCTTTAGCCCCTCCGAAACACGAGGGGCAGCAGGATCTCACCACAAAACCCCAATACTGGAGACAACAGCAGGGAAATCTGAGCCCATGTTGACTCTGTCCATGTAGAAAAGCCAAAGAGGGAGAACAACTGAATGAAATATGCTTTAAGGATTGTGCTTAAAGACTAGCATTGGAGTTAACGTGAGCACAGTAGGTGCAACATTTAATTCCCTACCAAAAAGGTGCTGTTTGTACCCTCTCCCTGGCACTGCTGCCCACTTTAATCGAGGAATGCTGCGGTGGTGTGGCTTGCTGAAGCTCACAGTGGCAGAGCTGGGGCTAGATTTCCCAAGTGTTAGGTGCCATTTGATGTCTCTTCTGTCTGCCTGAAGGTGTAGATATGGTTCACTTCTGCCAGATAGTGAACAAAGATCAGAATGAGGCTCAAATCCCAGCTCTGCAGAGTGTCCTCTGTTTCTGCCTCTCTTAAATGGAGATAATTAGCCTTTCCTGCTTGCATAAAGCACATAGAAATAACATAAAAGCAAAGCTCCATTTTCAAATTAAATGCTATTATTAACATCTAGTGCTTGATGGATGATTATGGTGTTACAACAACATAAATACTTCTCTGGGGGCATTTGGCCAGCGATGTCCTAGGATGCTGTGCAGTTCCAACCTGATTAAAAATGAAATTCTATTACACATCTCTGAAGAGATTCAAACCATTGAATAGCAAGTGGAAGGAGATTCTGCCAACTGTGAGGCATAAATACTGACAGTTCTAGCTACAAATGTTTCCTTTTTTTTTTTTTTTTTTGGTAGGACAAACTTATAAATTAGAAGGATGTGCCTCAAGAACAGCCTGGGAACATAGAAAGTAAATGATAAAGAAGTTCCAGAGCTAGACTATTACAGCACTATAGTGTAGGCAAGCAGAAGCTTTTTAAAAATCAATAGGAAATGTCACTGGCAACCAGTGTGGATTTCAGCGCCAGGGTAGGCAGATCAAAGGGGCTGAGAAAAGTATTGCAAGAGTTTGAAAGAAATGTGGATGTGCGGAAGAAACGTCTGTGAACAGTGATGTTTCTTGGTGGCTGGAACAGTGAGGTGTAAGGCATTGGCTGTGGAAACAGCTCTCCGTATCCTGCTGTTGGTCAGCCTGAGGTTGCCTTACTCGCAGCTTCCTCACTCCTAGGCACTGACGTTCATCTCAAAAGAAGCCTGAGGAACTCAGGAGCCAACATCCGTCTGATTTCAGTAGGGTTTGGTTGCTTGACTGTTGATTCCTATAAAAAAGCCAAATTCCCTAAAACTTTACACTGCATGATACATATGCAGCAATCTGCACATCACGGAGCTGGTAGGGGTAAAGGAGATAAGAACTTGCTAGCTTGAACTCAAACAGCTCTCACTTCTTTAGGACTATGTTTCTTGCAAATTAGTCCACAAGTAATCCATAACTTCCAATAACCCCCACAAAAATAAGAGAAAGTAGGGACAGAAGTAACTGGTTATGCAGAATTAGGACAGGAAAGCAGTCACAGAAATAGGAAGCAAGTAGGAAGCAGAGGAGGGAAATTTAGAAACAGGGAAGCTACAGGTACAAAAGTGATTTGGATAAAAATATGGTCTGTCTATGTCTAGGACCCACCGTGCTTCTGTATGTATGCGTGTGTATATATGTATGTATTTTTATATTTATGTATGTATGTATTACAGAAAATCCCTGGTTTATAGACATGCAAATAGGGCAAGCATCTGCATTGCCCCAGCGATTGCGAGGACCACGCGGCGCCGCAGAGCAGCCTGTGATCCAGCCGTGGCAGGGGAGTTAACGTGACCTCTGCCTGGTACCAGGCCGTGCTGACTGACAGCGCGGGGACGGCTGGCTCAGCTCAGGGTATGACCAGGTATCAACCCTGGTAGCAGCCTTCCTCTTCTCACGCTAAAAGCTCTTTTGTTTATTTCCCTAATTAGACTCAGGAGTCTTCATGAAGAGGGAAAGAACTGTCTGCTAAGGCTGGATAAGAGGAGTTATTTCGTATTCCCAGAGCTGGGATGAGACTAAAACTCTTTATGAGATCTCGATGCTTTGTGTTCATTTCCAAGAAGGCCCCCTAGACAGTATAAGCATGGCTTTGGTTGTTTTTATCACACATGGCAGAAGAGTTAAATATATAATGAGATGATTTAAATACCTCAGATTTTTAGGAAGTTTGAAATTTAGATCTGGGCACAGATTTAAATGGAACTTTAGCAGTGGGGGGAAATGTTCAGGTTCTTTTTTCCCTTGTCATTTCGCATCTTTATGCAACTCAGTTGTTGCATCAAGCCAGACTCAGAAACAGAAATGTCAATAAGGAATCATTTTCTCTTGAGATCTCTGCCCCATTTTTACAGACCTGCAAAATCTCCATCGATTGATGAAGCAGGCAAACACTGGTTTGCAGGGCATCGTTACAGATTTGGGGAGATTCAGCAAATGCATACATCTTCATTATTTTCCATAATTATCTGTTTCTTGTTTGCTTTATAAAATTCAGGCCTCTTTTCTTTAATGCACATTTTCATTTTCAAATGAAAATACTGTTGAATCAGAACCTGCACCTTTAGACTAAATATCCAGTCCTGAACTGTATCTCTGTCTTCAGAAAGTAATATAAGAAAACAGAAGAAACCTCTGAAACTATAAAATAAAGCCTTTGAAAATTAAAGAAACAAAATCCACAAAACTTTTAACAATAAACAACCAATGCAATATGTTCTGATGTAGAGTTTCATTGAAAATTGGAATTCTTCTCTGAAAGTCTAAGCAGTGCTTTTTTGTCTTTAAAAATTACAGATTACCTCGGTCAGCAAGGATCTCCCCAATATATTTACCTATTGTTATTAAAAGAACATATCTTTGAACAAACCGGTGCCATTTAAATTACAGATCTATTTTTTGTTACCTTTGCAATGTTGATGGTTGCAAGTGCAGCCATGCAAAATGGCTTGGACAAATGACACAGGCTCTGTTCTGTTTCAGCACCAAGTTGCATCATATGGGAAAGAAAAGTTGCTTGTAACAGGGGCGCAGACAACATACCTCAGGTTCCTAATCTGCAGAATGATGATGAGGGTAACGACTTTTTTTTGAGCTGAGCAATAATGACTAGATATTAAAAGTGTGCTTTTATTTCTGTACTGCTATAACTAGACCAGCTTAAGGATGAACAAGCTCATCCCAGAGTAGAACTGCCTAATAGCAGGGTGGATTATGCTCATTTTCCATGGGAATAGCTATGGTCTGATGAAGCGTGGGAACGAGGTGGGACTGTAACCGTACCAGGGATGGTATACTACATGTCGCTATTGGTACAAGTGGTGTGCTTTACTGTGCGTTGGAAAAATGTCCTGAAAATGTTCTGAAGTGAAATCTTGGCTCCTGGAGGTCAGTGGGAGACTTGTTATTCACTCCCAGTGCAGGCAGGAATTCCCCTGAGGCCTGCAGGGGTATGATAATGTAAAAGTAACCCAGTGTTACTGAGTGGAATTCATTCTTCAGTGGAGGTAAAATCTCATGATTTTAGGAATGAAGAAGGAAGAATCATCCCTTACAGTTTAAATTCTACACACTGAGCCTTTGACAGCTCAAGCCAAGAATTGGCGGGGACTTTTTTTTTTCTTTAATGGCTTGTTATGGATGCAGGTCACACAGTCTTTGGCTTTAGGAAATAAGAAACCTCCATGTGCACAAGCAGCACAGAGTGGGACTCTCCAGCAGTTGCCTTAGTCTTAGTCCTTTCCATCAACATCTAGTTCCTTGACTTCATCTCGGAGTCCTTGTTTATTTGGGTTGGCTCTTTTTGTTGGCGTTTGATTTATAGGTAGCTGCACAAGGAAAAGAAAAGCCAGCCCCTGGCCTGACACTGCTGTGATTCAGCAAATGCACAGAGCAAGTGCTTACACTGCGTGCATGATTACATACTCCTTTGGGAACAGGGGAGCCACATATACATGTGCATATGTGTTTGTACATATTTACAGGTTGGCAGGCACCCACAGATAAACAAATGTGTGCCTACACATTTTTGTGATGCCAGCATTTCGCAATGCAAGGGGCTTATGTCACCAAAGTTAGGTGAGGTGTTTGCACGGTACAGATAAATACAGTTCTATCCACAGGGCTCAGCTCTGAAATATAGTTTTAGATTCCAAATTCCCTCATGTTAGTTTTGCTCCTGTCTGCCACATGTTAATTGTGCTGGATCAATTATTAATACTTGCATTTTCACATTGCTGAGAGAAGCTAATGGTGAATGGTGTGTTATTGTGTCAGACGCTCCCTGGAAAAGATCACAATGGCCTCTGAACAACTCACAATCTAATTACACCAGAGGGTAAACTGAGGCAGAGGACCAGCCTGGTCCCACCTTATCTGGCAGATGAGAAGCAGGATCAGAAGCTGCGTTTCTCCATATGGAAGCTTGTTCTGTCTCTGCCCGGTGTAGTCTCCACTTCTCCTTAAAATGTCTCTTCTCTAGGATTAACAGCCCCTTTTTAGCTCATGGACTTACAACATGGATGCAGTAAAGTTCTTGTTGTTTCTCTCCAGAACCCTTAAATGTTGCTTTATCTCAGAAGATAGATATCCAGCAGATAAGAGGTTAAATCAGGAATCAACAATTGTCCCAGAGAAAATAGGACAAAAGTTCTTTATTTTGGGAAAGATTCTGATTAAGAAAATAGCACACGTTCTCACTGCTTTTCCTTTCCTTATTCTGGGGACCATGCAGCCCATTTGCAATTAAATTGAGTCTAGTTACCCTCCAAAGTGAAAGGAAGCTGTTCTGAAAATTAGTAGTATGAGTCTCTCTACCTTTTGACAAATTATTTTCTAATGAAAAACATCTGCTCAGGCTAAGAAGGTTCACTCATCTTTACTTCTGCCTCATGCAAATGGTTTTTATTTTGCATATTGAAAAAAAGTGCTTTGGTCATATAGCCAAAAGGGACAGGAAGGTATTGATAAAATGCAGCAATGCTGTGAGTGGAATATAATTTCCCCCCCCGTTTAATTATCCTTTTTCTTTATAACAGGTGTAATGAGCACAACACCTGATGGCTAATGATAATCCAGATGGTTTGGAATTGTATCTCCATATGCTGCATGATTTAATGCAGAACAAGGCTGAAGTTAACTCTATGTTGGCTGAAGAAACAAACACCACAGTTTGTTTTGGAGGTTTATTTTGGCAGACAAGGAAGAAATCAAAAGAGACGCCCAGGGGTGTTTGGTTAATAGGGTGACGTGGAAGGCATCCATTCCACACTTGAGCCCACATCGTGAGCAAGGAAGAGTGTACTCTTCCAGAGACTGCACGGCTCTGTTCTGCCTGGAGACACCTTCTCAAGATCTGGGTTTAGTCCTGGCAGAGGTTTGTGCTCTGCCGTGACTAGTTGAAGCCCAAATCCTGAATGCAGCTCTGTGCTCGGGGTGTAGACCCACTTGCTTCAAGCAGCTTAGTGCTGCCCATTGCCTTCTAGGAGTAGTGACTTTATTATGCTCCTCTCTGTGAGAAGAGCTGGGCATTCTGCTAATGTAGTTCTGATTTGCACTGGTGGGACCAATCCTGGTTCAGGGCATTTTAGGGCCTGTCACTGCTCTGTCAATCTTGAAGGTGTTTCTTTGGATATATTTCACTGAATTGGGACCACAGTCAGGCTACAACGACATGCAGAAATATTTCTGGAGCGATACCTTTACCTTTGAAGTAATCACAGCTGGAGCCAGGCTAACATGAATGTTTCTCCTTAGGGAAAAGTTAATCTGTAAGTCCTAAGGATTCTTTATACAGAGAGGTGGCATCATTGTCCTCATGTTATGAGAGGAGAAACTGGAGCACTCTGGCTCTGATTCAGCTGAGCACTAAAGCTCCACAGGACATAAGCACATGCTTTCGTGTTTTGCTAAACTGGTACCATGCAGAGACATCATGATTTGCCCAAAGTCACACAGTGAGCTGAAAATAGGAATCAGGAGTTCTTTGGACAACGACTGCAGCTGTTTACATTTGACAGGTTTTCCTTCTGCGCTGCCCAGAGGACACAAAACATTTTTCTTTATAAAACAGAAGCAAAGGTGCCTTAGTAAATATTGTGAAATTCTGGAAAACATATTTGTAGTCTGTGCTGGGAGGTCAGGAACTGTTTCTCTAGATCAACAGCAGCATCTGTCTGTGGTAAGTTTTGGAAAAGTTTTCAACTTAGTGTTGCTGTTGTTCAATGCCGAGCCTGGCACAGATAGCCTGGCAGCAGTTGGCTCGTCAAGAAGGATTTCTGGTGCATTTCAAGCAGAGATTACTCTTTCTTTCCTAGGACATGGATGAATTTCGCGGTTGAGAAGGGAAATAAATCTCCTTTTCTTAATATCCACTCAACTTGAGGCTGATCCTAGGATCTGGTTTGTAACAGTGGTGGAATCAGCAGTGAAAAGGTTACCACTCCAACACTGGGAATAACATGCAGCCCGTACCCCTAGCCAGAGGAAACTGTCAGCCTTGCTTGTGTGTTTATGCATTCCCATGTAGCAAGGACTTAGCCTTGGTAGAAGCCAGTATCATGAGTTTCATACTCACAGCCAATTTCTTCCCCATGTAGAGAAAAAAGTGTGGCCTTTGCGTTGAGTCTTCGCATTGCTTGTACAAGGAATGTTTTCAGCAGATACAAACCTATGTACAGAGTAGTAAAATTCATACCTGCGAAGAGACACAGCCCAGTGCTTTTGTGGGGCGACATCAATTTTCTTCTATAGATAGTCAACAAAACAGAGTAAATGCAGACAGTCTTCCCTGCTCTCCTCCCATGGCACACTATAGTTTAAATAGCTCTTGGCCTTGGGATATGAAAGAATTTAATCTTAATTCAGGGCAATGTATGTTGTGGGGGTAAGCTGAAGTGGAATTTTTAGATTCCTGTTCCTGTGATTGCCAGGGACTGATTCAGAGGGTCCTTCCTAGTTGTTTTTATTGAAGGATGTAGGTGATTTACCTCAAGAAAAAGGCACTATGCACATTCTCATTTCATACCTGAGAGAAAGCCAGGGCAAGATGAATACCTGCTACTAATGTTAAAAAAGTAACAAGTAGGTGAAAAAGCTTTTGCTCTTCTCCATCTCATAAGTAGCTGATGATGCTGTCTGAGGAGAAAGGTTTCTACAGCAGAGGCTTTAATACAGGAGATTATGGATTTAAACCCTTCTGTTGGCTCGAGGGACCACTCACACTGCTGAGCTCTGGATGTCAGGAGCTACGAAGAGTGCTGCCGAGGCAAAGATAGCACTATTCAGCATCTGCATTTGCATTCAGCTTTGTAAATGCTGGGTCAGATCCCCCGGACGATGTTGATGACTTGCAGGTCTACTGAAGTTACAGAGCTCCACCAATTTACTCCTGTGGGGAATCTGCCCCGCTCCCTGCAACCTGCCAGCCTGGATGGTGTTATTAGCTCCGTGTTGCCAGAGGAAAAGTGTCTCTCTGGAGCCTGGAGAGACCTCCGTCATGAGGACAGATGAATTCCCAAGATATGATGCCCTCATAACAGTCCCTAATGCTTTAAAGCCCTGGAAAAGAATGAAATGAGGAAAAGGAGTGGTATTGCTGTAGAAAAAAGAAAACAAAAGATACTTGAGAACTGTAGTTCATGCAGGCAGCAAGTGGAGGACCCAAGACAGGAAGCGAAGGGTCAGATTTTCCAGAGCAGGTAAGTGTGTTGGACACTTAATTCCCACCTTAGGCCTGGCACTCGACTGCCGTATGAAGAAGGGAAGTCAAAAAAACAGTAGTGAAGGAATAATTCCCTCAAACCTCCTCTCTGATGGGGCCAACATGCTGAGGCTGTGTGAGCTCTTCAGGCCCGTAGCAGGGAGGCACAGCCCTGCTGCCAGCAAGCCAAGCCTCAGGCTAGACTCGCCTCTGCTGTGCCCTCTGGGTTTTGGGAGAAAAGTTTTTGTGGCCTTGTCCTATCAATGAGATGAGGGTTGAGAGACACTTTTGCATCCCTTCACCTTTTTTCCTCCCTGTTTAGAGGAGACCATTGTCTCTTTGGGACCAGGAGTGTCTTCAGCCTTGGGGTGGCAGCATTCAGCTTTGCCTGCACTTCTGGGAAGCCCAGTGCTTGCTCTGCTCCTTCTAGGTGCCGGAATCTGGCCTGGAGAGACATGGACTACACGATGCAGTTTTCAGCACTGATGCTGAAACTACAAATCAGGGAGAAAATGGAATACCAAGGGCCACCTCACAGCAGACACTCTGGAGACTTTCTGAAGCTGAATTGCACAGACCAAGCAGGGATGGTGACTGAGGGAATGCATAAGGCACCAGGCGATGAAAGAAGGAAATGAAACTAAACAGAGGTGGAGCTGCAGCTGAAGCACAATAAAAAATGTACTCATACACTACCTGTGGTTAATTCAGGCAGAGCTACAGGGGATCTCACTGCACTCCTTTCTGCTTTGCTTCAAGTGCTTATTTACCCAGGTGGAACAGGGACGACATCCTTTTCTTTATGAGAGCTACGAGTAATTTTAGATCTGTTTAAACAAGTATTAGGGAGGTATTGAGATGATAGCAGGGAGATTAGATGGTCACTGAGTACCGTCAGGAGAGATGGGCCTACGCAAATTCCTCATATCTACAACAGAGCTCTTCAGAACACTTAGAAATAAATATATTTTTAAGCTATATTTTTCCCCTTTCATAGAATTGGATCTTCACAGAAAGAAGCAGGTTAGGCATTCAGACTAGGCATTGTTCCTGTACAGTGAAACTCGCTGCTGAGCAAAATGCATGGGCAGGGTTGGAGCTGTTTGATGAGTTTAGGAGGAGCAGAGCACAGCCTTGCACTCATCCTGTCCCTGTAAAGCAAACAGAGTTCCTTCCATAGATCTCAGAGCATGCAACAGAGGGAGGTTGTTTACGTTGGCTCTGGGGGAAACTGGGAAGTAGTGTGGCTGTGTGGAAAGGCTCGGTAGTTGTGGCTTAGAGACAGGAGCAAAATCTGGTCTCCTGACTCCTAGGATATCATCACGCATGGTGTGAACTGTCTGCTGTTGACAAAAGGCATCTTACATTTCCATCACTGTAAGCCCACGGAGCTGAAGGGACTCAGAGGTTGGAGAGGTTCAGCCTCACTTTGTCCAGGCAACTGGAATCCGTCCTTGCCAAAAAGGGCACGCACAAGGAATGGGCTCTGTGGGAATAAACCCCAGCCTTGTTCCACCTCCAGCTCCACTCAGTGTGAGGGCTGTGCCTCACAGAAGAGTAATCCCACAGTTCCACCCAGGATCAGATACCACCCCTCCCGCCGAGCAGCATTAAGGCCACTTGGTGGTTTAGCCAGTAGCCACGCAGAAATACTATGGCTATATCAAACCTGATCAGTTTTAGCTTTCCAACACGGTAAGTAAGTTTAGCTGGGGTCATCTTTTAGCAGACACTTGAAGTATGACTCAAACTTGCATTTTTGGGACAGTAAAAAGAACCCCTTAACTGCTCTGCACCCAGTCCTATCCTGCTGCATCTCACAGCTCTTGGCTTTTACTGTTGCCGTATTGACAACACAGGCACTTTCAGATTATTTATCCTGCCTGTGCTTTTTCATTTAACATCTCACAAAGTCCATTACCCTCAATGCCACTTCCAATTGGCATTTGAATTTAAGGTGAAATCTAGACCTTGTAAGAAATAGGTTATTTTGTTCTTCTTCAGAAGGTTCTGTCTCCTACGCAGTGTCACTTCGGCTGATTCATTTATACAGCCTGACAAAAATCTCCCAATTTTTCATGAACGACTTCTCTGTGAGTGTCACACTGAATTTGCTCAGTCAAACAATGTGTATCTACCAGTGAACTGGAGAACAAAGTGCTAAAGCTAGATAGGGAAACCATCCAAAGATGATATTTCTTTTCCTACTTTCCTCCCCCTAGAAGGAGGATTTTTTCATGTTGTTTCTGCTGTCCTGTTTGTGTACATGCCTACATTGCATTGCATTCTCCTTACACCTCTGCCTTAGACTGATAGCACATTGACCTCAGCTAGCTGGGTGAGACAGGCCTTCTGTCCATCATGTGTCCCCAGCGTGTTTAAATTGTAGTTATGTTTGTCACCACATGAAAAAAGAAAAAAAGATTAACTCTTCTGGCTATCAGTGTGAATACTTTTACACGTAGAACCTGCCTTTGGCTGCAGTGGGAAAAAACCCTCCATGCATCTCAAAAGAGCAAAGAGGAAAGTCAATAATAGCAGAATCAGGTTTGGCTTGGGTCAGGTAGTTGTCGTGAGATCTGATGGTCACCTGCATATTCTCTGATCCCCTCCAGGCTTGCAGTCTCAACCTGATAGTCTCACCAGACGTTACTTACTCACTTACTGCTGGCAGTGGCAACAAAGGGTAGTGGGCAGAGCATCGGATAGGGGGTCACGAGATTTGGGTCCGTGTCCCACTCTGCCATCAGTACGTGGATCGGGGCAGTGCCACTTGACCTTATGTGTCATAGAATCATAGCGTCAACCCCGATGTCTACAGAACAACTTGTATCTCTAAGGAGAGGAGGATGTGGGTGCCGGGAGCAGCGCTGTGGGTTAACCAGGGCGCTCCTGCCTCAGAAGCAGTGGGATCCCAGTCTGTGTGGTTTGATGACTCACTGGTTCAAGGGCAAAGATTTGGTTCTGCCTTTCAGAACATTCCCTCTTTGGGGAAGAGGCGGTAGGATGGACAGACAGGTGTTGGATACATGTTGTGTTAGGGGTGTGCTGGGGAGGTGAAAATCAGTTCATCTGCAACTGGAGGGATGTCCCTGCTTTGACTTACCTTAGCAGCATGGCCCAGGCTCCGTGGGAAGCAAGGCTTTGCGGCATAGTGGTGCCTCATTTAGTGCGTAAGATTATTTATTTTGATACGTAATTACATGGGTTGATACTTTAGTCGGCAATTAATTAATCCTAATTGGATGTAAATTAATTAAGAACACAGTTTGTCAAATTCAGTTTGCTCTTACCCAACTCCACTCTCCCCTGGAGCAAAATTGACGATACTGGCCCCAATCCAGGATGGCAGTACTGTTCAGCATGAGTGTCATGCAGGCCGGTACCCAACACGGCTACAAGGTATAGCCGAAGTCTTGGGGTGGAAGTGACACTTTCTTGTTCTTAAGAAGTTACTGTTCTTAAGCAGAGGTGTTCTAGGGGGTACTTTCTTATGAGGAGATACTTGCTTATGAGAAATGGATCCAGACAGCTGACCTAATACTGAGCGAAGAAGAGAATTAAGATAGGAAGAAGAGAAGTGAAACAATCCCCTTCCATATTTAATCACTGCACAAAACCCAATCATTGTAGATAAGATCTGCCTGACCAGGAGGCATTAGAACAGTGTCATGCTTTGTTCTTCCATGTATCATTTTGTCATTCTAGTAAACCTTGTTTATATTACTGTTTCTTATGAAGTTCAACTCGGATGATAGTATCATGTGCTAGACGTGGTTCATATGCAGCAAGAGTAACTACTAAACCACCTCAACTCCAGCAATCTCAAGATTACACTGACAGGGTGTGAAAAAGATAGAGGGGGAAGAAGAATTATTTTCTCTGTTTCAGAACTGGGGAAATGGGAATATAATATGTGCTAACATGGCATGCAGTGAGCAGCATCGTGGGATGACAATATTCATTAGTCCAGAGCCGAAGTAGGATATTTCTTACCAAACTTTAGCTCTTTAAATGTTAGGTGAGTTGTCCAGGTGAGTAATCAGTTAGTAGAAAGTGGGAGTGATGCACATGTGAGGTGGGAATGAGTTACCCTCCTGAAAATGCTGATCTCGCTGCTGATGACAGAAGGAGCCCACACAACCCACGTAAACTACACATCCCAGCGTTCAGACAGCTAACGGGAGGTGAGCTGGAGGCTGCCTGCCCACGCACACTTGCTTACCCCTCAGGAACGAAGGGGTAAAGTGGGACTATTGAAGCAACAGGATTAATGGAAGAAGATGCCTGTTTTGGAAGCACATGCAGATAGGATATTTCTGCTCTACAGCTACTATTCTAGAAACACCTATGCACTCTCACCCCTGGTAGCTTGTCTGTGTGCTCATATATTAAATGATCAAAGCAATACTCCCACATTTCAGGTGGAAAATCGTGAAGGCAATCAGCACACGCTCCGCTCAGTGAATCGGACGTGTCCTGGATGCATCAGGCATCCAGCACACAGCTGATCTGGGTATGAACAGAGATGCTTTGCACAGGATTTCTGGGCATCAGGCAGCCTGATTAGGGCTTCTGTTCCACCTGAGCTGCTGGACGCAGAAAATCTCCGACAAAGATCACGTTTCTTTTTCCACTCAAACAGTTTTGTGAAAGACTGGCCGTATAATGCATTCAAATGTAGGACAAGATTTTGTAAAATAATTTAATATCCTTATATGCTAAAGGACCTTTAATAATTTAGTCTTCAAGGGACTGGTTTCACTGATTGCAGAGCCCAGCATTAATCTGACCTTTTCTTATTCTTCGTCCAATAACTCATCTACGGAGGCTATTCTTGCAGTGTTTAGAAGGTGTCTATTCTTATTTAATCTGTCTTCCAGATCAAAGTTCTTCAGAAGAAATTTTCCATGTCAGTTATGAGATAGTAAAAAATAAAGTAAAATAAAACAAAAATATCCAACTTTTAGAATGTAGATTTTTCAGCCAAGCCTGAAAATCAGCTCCACTTGCGTGCATTTCCAAATTATATCACTGCGGTGCCAATCATCTAAAGCAAGAGGGGGAAAAATGTCAGCAAAATTCACTAGATGCACAGAGTCATTGAATAGATTCATGGGCAGCCTACTGTAATGGCAAGTTTGCAGGGGCTATCAAAAGTCTTTATACATCAAGCTAAAAAATGACAAAGAAGCTGAAAAGAATGATTTGTGCTCTGAACCAGAGAATGGTCGAGACCACTCCACCAAAAGAAGGATGTAATCTTGTAAAAATATGTAGTTAACCCCACAGTCTTTGTCAGACAGGTGTATCTATAGAAGGGCCACAAATCACCATGGAGAGAAATAGATTGATCTGTAGGATTTGATAATGTAAATCTTTTTCATTTAAATCTACATTGGACCTGAGGACACTTAGAAGAGTAACAAAACTGCCAAGTAGAGCTGAAATAAACCCAAATGGCCAAACTCAATTATGAATTGTCAGGTGGAGACAACCCCATCCAAATGCATTCCAACACCCGACGCATCCTAGCTGTGGACTCGGTTGGCATAGCGAAGCACGGTGCTCTGCACAGAACAAAGGACACGCTGTGAGTAAGAGGGAGCTGCAGTTTGGGCGCTGGTACTCTGGGGCGATGTGTCTGTGTGCTGTAGACAACAGCAGCGGTTGCTATATAAATCATATGGGCACACATGAGAAGGTGAGACCAGACCTCTTGTCCTTCAGCTGGTGGCATGCTCATGGGGAGCAGATCCCTTGCTGTGCTGTGTGTTTGCTATTAGGCACCAGTGGTCCTTTTTTCCCGTCCATCTTATGCTGAGAACTGATCTTCACTCTGCATTGTCTGGATTTCTCTAGTTACTGGAAACCTGTGTTTTTCTTTCCTTTCTCACAGTATCTGGGTCTGGCCCCTCAGCTATAACACTACGTTACGAAAATGATCTGAAACAGTTGTAGCTGTAACTCCCCTTACTGGGAGCTTCAATTTGTCAAAATCTTGTATGTATCTCAAGTAAAATTTTACCTAAAGCTTCTAAGTAGAAGACATAGGGGAATAACTCCCAGTGAAAGCTTCTGGGACTTCTGCTCCTTAGTCCTACCCTGAAGTACAGAAACGGATGCTCTGTGATACCATGAAGAAAACTGTTTGGGTCACTTGGCACTTACGTCTGTTTCCTTGTGAGCAGGTCCCCTTAGGCCTCTGTGTTTCCCACACAGGTGCACTGATGCATCTCCTCTGGATGCGCTATCCTCCCTGGCAAATTGGGCTACCTCTGTCTGAATTCCACCACAGCCTCCCGCAAATCGTGATGGCTGTCAGGTTCTCCAGGCTGGTTAGTCAGCTAAGAAGAACAGCATTTTAAGCTGTCATTTTTGACCCACTGGTTGTAAATACAAGTACAGCTTCATAGAGAGGAGATACAAAGCCTTGATAAGTTATGACCTGGTTCACAGAGGTACACTAAAGAGGTTAAAGTGAATAACCCGATAAGAAGAGAAAAATAGTCCTGAGTTTTAAATGACTGAAGAGATTTTTAAAAAAGGGAGGAGGGAGTATTACTGAAGAAAGCAAGAAATAAACCATTGCTATAAAGGACAGCTTGTTCAATGAACCTCCTCAGCCCTTTGGATTGACAGAATCAGGTATTTGGAGAGACCTAAAGAGCTCAAATTTACTACTGACACCAAGCAAATTAAAAGACTAGCTGGAGCATCCTGGAGAGGAGGTTTATCAATGACAGTGTTGCTGAAAGTAAAATGGAGACGAGATGAAGATCATGACAAATGCAGGATTTTCCATAAATAATTATTCCTTCTTCTGGGCTACTCACTTCACACCATCTGCTGTTAGCTCCATGTGTGCATCTAGCTGCTTTCATGGGCGCCAGGACAGCTGAGCACTTTGTGATCACCTCGTTTGTACCCTCAAACTCTTCATGTCTGGATCTACAGACTGGGGTATGGCAAGAGAAAGTGATGAGCCATTTGCAGAGTTCACATCTCATTCTCAGTACCCTTAACTCGTCATGACAGATGGATGACAGGTCTGTGTAACAGCAGCTTTCAAGATTTCCAGATGTGATTGTTTCTTACTAGGTAGGACCAAAATCAAATCAGTTCAGAATAATCAACAAAATAGGTATAAGAGGAATTAAACAAAAAATGTGGGTGGGAATATGAAAAGTGAATTACTTTGAATGGCAAAATACACATTTTCTTTTGGAAATGCAGTGGTTATACCTTGGGAGAGCTGCTCATTTGGTTCCCTTGTGTCCTTACTCTGCTCTTCTCACGTGCTGCAGAACATATCAAAGCCTTGAGAGGAGACTGTACACCTTTGTAGTGCAAAGGCATCACAGCAGAGCTTCATCATGGCATCTGTCTATGGTGATAAAAGGGAATGTCTCTGACCAGCACTGCTCACAAGACAAAGGGTAAGTTGGTACAAAAGACCGGAAGAGGGTGAGACCAGATCCCACATTAGTCCAGGTTTTATGAACCTCAGGCTATGCATTACTGATGCAGTCTTTGAAAGCAGCTTCAGATTTTGCCCTCCCTCACCTTAGTCCTTCCATTTGTTCCCGTCCTTGGTGACTCAGAGCAGTGAAATGGCCGAGCTTATGAAAAAAATAATGAACAACAAATGCCTTTTGGCAAGGTTTTTCTATTTTGGTGTCAGATTGGTCCTTTGACCGTCAAACCACCACTCAGAACTGCCACCCCTTGATCAAATCACATACTGCCTGTGATTTCACATGAAAGGACATCTATCCTTGCTATAACTCTCCCGAAGCTATGAACTTGCCCTGGAAGGGCCTTCGGCTCAGTGTTCATCAACTCAGAACTGGCAGGATTAATACGAAACCGCTGGATTATTTCTTCATTTAGGATCATGCCTAGACTTAAGTAAGTGACTGCAGGTTTTGCTTGTCGGATTCTGTGCTTGCAACCCCATGGTGATCTAAAATAATCAGGAGGAAAGAACTGAGATGAGCCCATCTTACTTTGCAAATCAATGCCACTCAGAAGCGAAAGAGGGACAGGAGACTGGAGTTGGGTTTGCGAGGTGTGTGGTGTGCCTGTTCGTATGCCAGGAGTTTGATAGCCAACTAGAGTTCCCTTCTGCCACACAGGGGCTCGTTACCAAGGTAGTGTCACTCTGGAATCAGCTCATAGATGAACAAAGCTTTTCCTGATTGATGTCTGATTTGCTCTGTGTTTATCAGAACTGAAGCAGTAATAAAATTGCTTTCATTTGCACCAAGAGCGACTTGGGATGTAAACTGTTTCATGGTTTCAAGGAACCTTTTTTCATTCTTCCCAGTAATTATGCCCAGGAGGGTGAAAAGCATTTGAATTGCATAAGACATATGCCATTGTACATGACAATTCATATTTTATAAAGCATTTCATAACCCCTACAGGAAAATAATGCTCAGTCTGTATTTGTTTAAGTAGGGAAGCTAACTAAAAGATTCTAAAGGGAGTGAAATATGGAGTTTTGTGGTGAAATGTGGCAATGTGGAGAGAAAAGAGCCAGGATCTTCCTTCCCACTTCAAAACCTTGAGAGTTTCAGATTCAAAACTAGACCTGGAAAATTGGGTGTAATATGTGCAGTGTACAAGAGGCGAAATCCTGCTATGAGATGACAGGGACACTGAATCCAGCTCCAGTCTTAATATCTCTGAGCAGTTCCTACCCTCTCTACATTCCCACAGGAGAGCTGTCTTTGCAGTTAAAGATTTGGTGCTGGAGCCAGGAGCTCTCTCAGCAGGGCGGTTCTCTTGTGTGCCTTTGCTTTGGTATTTGTTTTGTGGAGATCACGGTATCTTCATAGGTCAGAGAGGTGAGGTTTACCTGGTTGCTTTTCACAAGTTACCCTGCTGTTTGGGCGGGACTGCTGGGAGAAATGAGTTCAGGCAGGAGCTCAGGTTTGTTGGAACATCACCATCTGTCTTCAGGGCCAAGTGCCTTTGAAGACCTTGGCCTAGCTGTTGGGAAGACGTCTTCAGCCTGTCCTCTGGTACTCAGACACAGCAGCACAGCACATCTTTCAGGCCCAATGCCTTTGTAAGTACTTTGTTGCAAGCAGCTCTCCCTCTGGGAAGAAGAGAATAGATAATGAACAGTAAAAAGTCACTCAAGGAAGGCACATTTGTGCCAAGCTGAATAGATTAGATCATTAGATGCTCTTCTGCGCTGCCCCTTGCTCCTGGGACACCCTTTCTGTCCCACTTGCTGTTATCTGTTACATTAGATCACACAAACCATGGTGAGCTCCAGCCATGTTCCTGACCAGTGTGTCAGCAAGGAGCAAACAACTCCACAAAATAAGTAGCTGCTTTGGGTCAGATGTTTTTGAAGGTGTTTCTTTAGGGCTTTATTCCTTCTGATTCTGGCTTTTAGTCTTGTCCCACAGGAGAGCAGAAAAATAACCTTCAGATTCGTAAGTCTTTCTCTTCCCTGCTCCCAGCATCGTGTGTTTTCATCTTCCTTTCTGGGCTGACTGTGAAGAGTTCCAGTGTTAAGCATGCACAGTATTATAGGAAAAGAAAGTGTTTTATTATTAGTTAGGTTGATATTGTGCAATTAGAGATGAAACAACCATTGTGGCAGGACAAATGACATAATTCTGACTGTCTGATCTATGCCCCATAATGAATCAGATCTTTTCCTTCCAGAAATCTACTATCTTTCAGAAATATTGAAGCGATGAAACTAATCAAAAGAAGATTGTCAAGGTTTACAGAATTCTTCCCAATTTCATAATGCAAAAGTCCTTGGAAATGCTACAGAGACTGTTAAAGTTAAATTTCCTTAGTACTAAAGTACACATTAAAGAACAGGTGCTCAACACAGTGTCAAAAATGGTGAAAGTACGCTGTAAATCACTGCCTATAATTCACTTTTTTAACAAGGTGCTGTATATGCTCTGGGGAGAAGGAGCTATGCATTGTATAATTTCTGACTGAGGAAGGAATCTTTATTGACATTTGTGATGGCACTCTGTACAAAGCTGAGGTTTAATGGCGATCTAAATTAGGGAAAAATAAAAAAGAAGCTGTGAAAATGACTTGGGCTGTGAACTTTTGGGGAAAAGTATGTACTTTTATTACGTAGTTGGACATGATCCCATTTGCAGAAGTATTAAGCTCCAAAAATGCATAAAGTTGGTTTTGACACTCCTAAGGCTGTGACATAATCACAGAGACTGAGTAAGCATGATTTTAAAAGTTACCTCAGTTAGAAGTTACCGCTCTCTGCCTGATTTCCAATAACTGATAGTACCTTCCTAGTTCCTTGCAAACAGAAAGTAAAATGGAGTCATATAAACCATCTTTATGGCTTCACTTTGTGGTCAGAAGGAGTTAGAGCCATGTGCACACAGCCAGTTAGTGTCTTTCCGTTGAGCAGTGGTGAAACCCAGAAGCAGAATGTAATTTCTTCAGATGCGCTTACTTCTAAAGTGGGGATTCCACCCATTTTGTAACTTTTGGGGGCATTAAAGGAACACGTAACAGGACTGTGGTCTTCAGAGGACTAATAAAATCAAATGCTTAATCAGTGTCATCTTGGTGGTCGGCTCCCAAAAGATCCTTTGTAAATCTCATCTACGTCTAACAAAACCAAGGACAAATACGTTTGGTTCAGGGTTGGACAAGAAAGAAACACAATTAAAAAGGCACAGCCAGGAGGTTGGCAGGGCCAGTGAGAGGTTTTGGGAAGGCCTGGATTTAGAAGCTGAGGGAGCAATGAGAAAAAAAGACTTTTCCTTGTAAGTAGAGCTTGCTAAAAAGTTTCCTATTTATTTCTTTCTTTTACTTTTCTGTTGAAAGATGAAGTGCTGTAGGTGGAGAATGAAGACACACCCCATTAAAATTATCCTGCTTATAAAAAAAACAAATGCTGATGTTAAGCATTACCCGCCCATTATAATTACCTTGCTTATAAAACCAAATGCTGATGTTAAGCATTAAAGCTCAAAGTGTCTGGCGCAAGAAGAGGTTATCTGTTGTGCCTGTTTAATTGTCCCAGAAATTCTAGTGGCAAAAGGGACTGAGGCAATCAGATTTAGAGTTTAACTTGCACTCTAATCCAAATGAACCAGGTTTCAGCAGATGGATGACAATATGTGCAGGAGACAGGGAAGAATAAAGCAACTTGATAAGATGAAGATCACATGTTGCAAAACCTATCTGAGTGAAACTTAACATCTGCCAGCAAAGACTGCCTAAGGAATCAAAGCACAGAATCGGAAACAGTTATGAGAATGCAGGACAAAAATCAGGCACTGGAGGTCATCAGATAAGTTCTCAGAGGCAGGTCTGCGAGAGTTGCGTGCCACCTCCCGCGTGGGCATGCACGCTGTAGTGATAGTACTTGGAGCACTGTTGAGCCTGGGAAGATGGGAGAAAAGGTGCCCAAGAGGCTGATTCTCCCTAGCTTCGCTGCAGCTTCAGTGGCAAGCACCTTAGCACCCCAAGTCCCCCAGAAGGACAGACTCCATGTTAGCTCCAGGGCTCCCAGCCAGCCCGTCAGCTTTGCCCTTCTCTCGCCTTTAAAATTCAGAGGACATGAATGAATCTTCACCACTTCTCCTCCTGGCACCCTTTTGGTAGCCAGGGTAGCTGTCCTCTTTCCAAGCATTTTAGATCCCAGCATGGAGATAGAGAAGAGTCTGAGGGCTAGAGCCTCCACTGATAGATCACTCGGAGAATGAATAGGAATGGGTAACTCGAAGTTCATTAATGATAGCTGCAATTGATTGACACTCACTTTCTAACATTTCTTTTGTTCTTGCTATTGCCCAGCTGAGCTGTCTCAGTCACGTGGTGGTCTTAAGATTATTACTTGGAATGCAATTGAAACCGCTGAAGCTTGGGAAATCCTGCTTGCCAAGCGCTTTTTTATTTAAAGAAAAGAGAAAAGAAAAAGAAGGACAAGAAAAGAAGAAGAAAAAAACCTTATAAGCTTAAAGAAAGCTTAAATAAAACAATGCAGAGAAGAAAAGGAGGAGATAATTGGAATTGGGAGGTGTGTGGAAGTGTTTTTTATCAGGGTTATCAGCACTCTACTAAAGGTTTCACACATGCCTATGAATTTTTCAGGGAGACAGAATTCCTTACAGTTGCAGACCTCAGTTTGTGTCTTTGGTATTACTACTGTCCTGGCGTGACCTGACATTTTAGGAGCCATGGGTTTGTATCCTGCCACAGTCTTCCTTCAGAGTTATCACTTGGTGCCATACTCCTCTAGAACAGCTGTTCCTAAAGCAGTTTTCTTTGGAATTTCAGGCATTTATATTTGAAAAATGATCCAAAACCTTCAGCTTAGTAACATCCTGACCTTGCTGAGGGCATCGCATGGAGTCTGACCACTCATTGAAGTTGCCTTGTGCTTCATTCCCAGCGTGGAAGTGGGGACAGTCATCCCTACTCAGCCTCTCTGGCCTGCTTAGTTTGCAAACTCGTTGGTGCAAGGATGTTGTTTGTGAATGCACGGCACCTCTCACAGTGTGGACCTGAGCTGACACGGGTCTTGGCTATGCCAGGGTACGATAATTAGCAGCACGTGGCGGCCTGACTCTGCGTAGGGCCTGCTTCTCCTCAGACGAGCGACATGTTAATGGCAGGGAGAAGATATCACCATTACCACAACTGACTTTAACTCAGCTGTCCTCTTAATTGCCACTATTATTAGGAAAATCGACCCTTTCCCAGCTTCTTCTATTCCCTGCCAAAGGAGAAGATCAGTTTGTGTTGTCTGCCACTGTCCTGGGTGATTTGACAGAAGGTCTCAAAGGTGCAAAGTGCTTCTCAAACCCAGCTACTCTGCCCCAAGCGAGCTTACAGCTAAGCAGCACTGCGGTATTTTACAAATTGTGTTTAGCTTTTAATGATTTGCTATAACATGCTTGATTAAAAACCTGCCTAAATTCCAAACCTAATGAACCTTAAACTTTCACATTAGATACATTAATTATGGTGGTCCCAGTGGCATGCTAGCACAGGAAAGTTATCCTGCCACATTAATATGAAAATGAAGGGTTGCTGTAAGAACTAAATTAAAAAAATAGACAAATAATAAGACTCTATTGCTAAAACTGTTGTGCCTCTGTATTAAGTTACTGTCTTTTGTTTTTTCTTTTTAATTAATCAGATGGCTGCAGCGGTAGCAACGTTCCCAAAGGCATTGCTTAAAAAGCCAGGGGCTGATGGGAAGCAACAGAAATAACCAATGACTTTGCCATTGGTGCTTAGGTGCCATAGCAATGATGAACGTGAGGTGGAAAGATAGATAGATCAATTTGCTATTCATTAATATTACAGTGTGGTGTTCTATTTTGATTCATGTCTTTTCAATTTATAAGGAAACACTAATTGGTGCTTACAATCAACGTGATGCACAGAGATAAACACATCGATAGGTGTCGTCGAAGGATACTGTAGGCTGACAGTTTCTTCAGCAGCAGAACACCTTGGAGAACTGTCGTTCCTGGGTAAAGTTTGTCACTCCCAGGCCTCAGCCTTGCTCACTTGTGCCAATGGAATTATCTAGAGGATTGCCTATGAACCAGATTGCTGAAATAGTGTGAATTAAAAAAAAAAAAAGAAAAGAAAAGAAAAAAAAAGTGTTCTTGGTCCCTCAGGACTTTCATTTTGAATTTCAACCAGATTGTTGCAATGGTTGTTTACACTGCAGTCCCATAAACATTTGTATTGGCATAACTGAGAGAAACGTTGAATAGGGTGAGATGTGGGATAGGAAAAGCACATTTAAAAATATTAGCAAGAAAAACCTTAAATATCCTCTTAGCTGTATGTCACACCTGCTGTTGCTGCAAAGTCTCCATCAAGGCCAATTCAGTCCTCACAGAATGAATCCCTGGATGACTTAAGAGGTACTTCACATAGATAAGAAGATTCACATCCCTTCAACCCTCTATCAACTACTTCTGTAGGCTCATAGCGTTCCACTGATGTCTGCATGATCTGAGCAGAGGTGTCCATCTCGGGGCTAAAGGAGATGGTTACCCTCCCTTTGAGCTCACAGCCACTTGCTCTGACCTGGAACGAGGCCAGGACAGTCCTTGCTCCCCAGACCTGACTTTCACTGGTCACAGGGGAGACGGGTCCTGCTGGCCTCAAGGACATGCTGCTGAAAGTCAGCTAAGGAGCCCCTCACCTTCGTCCTTCCACCACCACCGTGTTAGAGATGGTCAGGTGGTGGAAACAGAGCCTTGCCAGTTTATGCTGCCTGCAAATCTGGTCCACGCTGCTCAGAGCACATTGACTTTCACACGCATACTCGTCTGTGCCTAACAAGTGATGGTGGGTGTTTAGAATCCCATTACGGGTTCATTACGGCACATTCCATATGAAATTGATTACGAATTCCACTGCAGCCAAGCAAAAGACTGTTAATTAGCTAATTATTGCCCAACATACATTCAAAAGGCTCACTCAGTTGCTTGAACTTTCACTTCATATTTCACGCATTTTCTGCATTGAAATTCAGCAGCATAATGGGACACACATTGATCTTGAGCTCTCCTTTTCATCGAGGCTGAACAGATGCCCAACTGCCAAGCTAATCTTCCGAAGACAAGGAGGCTGATGCCTCACCCTTTACTCTTAAGCCTCCTTCCGTCCTTGCCAACCTCTTTTCTCTTCCTGCTTCACTACTGACAAGCGAGGAAATGTCATTTGCATTAGTTTTTCTGTCTGTGGCTGCAGCCCTCTTTGTTAAGCAGTTGAAATCGCACCAGCCAATGGAGCTCCTTTTGACTTTTGCCTTCACTTCTCCAAGGCCCCATTCCTCAGTAATGTTGAATTCCTCCTCCTCTGAGGAGGAGCACATGCTGCTCATAGGCCGGATTGAGCTGATGTAAATTTGCATTGTCATTGGGGATAGAACAATTCTGAATTTACCCCATCTGAAAGCTACCCTGACAAGGAGATGAAAGCATCTCTCAGATGCACTCAGAAGCAAACTTGAACTTCTAGCATGTCAAATTTCCACGAGTTCTTCATTTATAGATGTTCCTCCAGGCCTGGGCCAGATATCCCCATTGGTGTACATCTGCAGAGCTTCACCGATGCTGCAGTGCGTGCAGCACTGGGTTTGGCCCCAGGGAGTACCAGCTGCCACCGCTCATGCCCAGTCTGAGGGCTCAGACTACACGGGCTAGATCCTCAGGTTGGTGCCCACTGACTGCGGTGGGGCTAGACGGATCCCCACTGGTGGCGGATCTGTGTTTGTTGGAGCTGTTGGATGGTACCTCTTCTTGCAGTTGTGTAAGAGTCTCCCACCAGCCTGATGTCCTCAGGGCTTGCAGTCAGTGATACTCCGTTTCTGGGTTCCTTTCTTTCCTAGTGAGGTGTCCCTCGGTTCTGCCATTGACTCGCTGCCAGGGGCTTTTCGCAACTACTCAGGATCATGCCCAGTGAACTCGAACTGGGAGTTTCAGCCTGGAAGTTTCAGTATGCCTTGCTTTGTCAAAAACTGGCCTGGTCCAAATGCACGGAAGATCGTAAAGTCACAGTGATGCTATTGAGTTTTTGTGTGAAATATTTGCTGTTCTCTCATTCCTGCTTTGGGGATCCTGTACATAAGGATTCACTGATTAGATTGCTATTCTCTGGCCTAGATACTGTAAATATTCTCACATTGCCATGGTGAAGACCTGCCTAGTCTGTTTATGCACAAAGGGTGATTTATTCATTAGATAAATATGTAATTTTTTGGTTTCTTTGTTTAAAAATATTTCCATGGTACTGTCAGAACCCACAACAATGGAGGCTGTGATTTATCACTCACATTCCTCTAACCAAAGAGAAGTTTATTAAAAAGATTCAGCGAATGAACCCACGCTTCTATCATTCCCTTTCCAAATGAAATCGAAGCAGAAGCACAGAATTAACTCGATGAGCTCTTTAAAGCACAAAAAGAGAGGGAAAAAAAAGAAAACAAGAATGAGAGACAGGAAAAAATGAAACCGGGGAAAAATAACAAACAAAACATCAGCCAAGTGCGTAGGGAGGTATAGTCACAGCTATACTGAGGGATGGATCCAGCTGAAAGGGGAATTTTCATCTCAGGTTTCTGTAATAGGCAACATTTGTTGAAAGCACGGGAGCGTTAACCCCCCCATCTCCTCCCTAACAATTCAGCACATATTTTAGCGGGAGGTACCCATTCTCGTACAGAAAAGGAGTGCAGGCAGAAATTTGTCTGGAACCGATTTGCCTGAATGAGTGGAAGTTTCTGTCCAAAGCAGGGAGCAGACAGCTTATTGGGAGCAGACACCTCGTTCCACCTGGGCTGCCGAGGGCCGATCCTTTACCCCGCACTAGCTGCCCAAGCTGTTCCCTCTGGAAAACCCGAGGCCGAAATTGAGCTGCTCTCTCATTTATATGTAGCTGAGCAGTTACAGTGCTTGCTTCAATTGCCGGAGGTAAGCACTCAGTTCCCATCTCGGCCTGACACGGTTCAAACCCTCGCTCATGTGGTGCCTGCACTGAGCACGAGGCTGCCCTGAGCATGAGGCTAGACTTTATTGGAAACCCAAGTGCTCTTCACCCTGCTGAATCTTCACCGCGGATTTGCAATGATTCCTGGAGGGATTGAGAGAGACCAGGGGAACCGTGAGGTGTTGTACCCTCAGCGGGTCCAGAGATAGGGAGTCCTACATTTTCATTTCTGTTCTCCCAGATTGTATTTTGTGTGGAATGGGCCCTGGATAAAACAAGTAGCTTGGGAGTGAGCATCCCTGCTGTGTTAGTGTCTGCATCCTTGACTGGAGCAGGGAGAGTGAAGTGACATGTCCCGTCACCCAGGGAAGAAGTGGCATGTAAGAGAGGGAGCCCTTCATTTTAAGCAGGGGATTGAGGCAGGGTTGAGACCCCTTCTCTGCTCATGTCCCTCACACCTACCCCCAGGCCAGGGTCCTGCACTGTGGAGTAGCAAAGATGGTGTGCAACATCAAAGGCAGGGGGGTAAAAAAATGTTGGTGACTTCTAATATTCATCCCTATTTAAAAGGACTATCCTGTTAGTGTTCCCCATGTTTGAGCAGGAGACTGGGGTCTTTCTAAGCCGAAACAATGATCCAGTGCTTCATTGCGAGCAAATGACTGTCACTTCCACCAAATCCCGACTGTGTCCAAAACGCATTATGTCAAATAGCTAACAGTGTTCTTATGACGAAATGTGTTTTTGTCTAATACCTAGATCATATCTGCCAGCAAAATGAATGTCAAAGTCACTTGAAGCCCTCTGTCAAATTAAAATATATTTTCCCCACCTGAAGACAGATCTCTTACTCTGATGGCAAAATTCATTTGATATGATCCCTTAAGCTTTTCTCCTGGAAAATCATCGTGTTAAAATTCCAAAGCCACTTTGCAGAGAAATGTAATTTCACCCTCTCTCCATCCTCACTGCTATTGTTAAAGATTTTTTCTTCCAAAAAAAAAAGATGCAAGAAAATTCAGGCATAATAACAACGATTTTGCTTCTCAGAACAATTTATATAAAAAAAGACATGGAAAATTACAAAGCCTTTTTTTTTATAGTCCATGTTCAGGGCAAAAGGGTTAAAGAAGAAGAAAATCTTTGTCAAATAACAGCAGCAATACGAATGAAGTGTAAAATGTATACATATATAAGACCGATGCACAGAATGTGCATTATTTGACAGGGGCGACATTTAGAAAGATAACAAAGAAACAGTAAATTGTTGCAAGGACAAAATGATCTTTCTTTTCCTATGAATGCAAATGCAATGATGGGCCTCCTACAGAGTCCGCCTCCAGTCATTCAGTATTTATACCTGGTTGTCATATGGATGTCACGGTCAATTATATTTCAAATAATCACTTTCAAATCCATCCCCAGATAGCGTTGCAATTCAAATGCACCAGACTGTCAATATTTCAACCCAATGGGAATCAGAATCCACAGTGAAGGGAGCGGTTCATGAACTTGTTGGATAAATGTAGAAATGATGCCACATTGTGAAGCCACTCAGGAATAGATTTTAAAAAGTTCAGGACATATTTTGGGGTATTCTCCATCTGCTTTCCCTTTCGCATGCGTTTCTGTTTGTGAAATGCCACTTCATAAGACAGTTTAAACATGCATATTCTTTTGCTTGGTGGAATACGACTGTAAATGACATTAATTGCTGAAGGGTAAAGATACAGGGTGCAGCAGCTGTTCTTCTATGTGTGCCTGTATTGGTTTCTGAACTGTGTTCATTTTGAGAGGATAAAACCAGAGATCAGGGCTCTTTTGTGAGACACTAATACCCACAGAGGCTTTGGGTTTGTATCTTTGATTGATTGGTACTGGAAGGAGGGAGGAACTTTTTACAGGGGAATTGTGAGCTGTGGCTAGAATCGCAAAACGAGGACGGGAACCCAGGAACGCTTTCCTTTGTGCTACACGGCTGGTCTAGCGAAGGGGCAGTGGGATGCTCTGAACCAGAGGGTCGCAGGAGATGGCTGGGCTGTCCCCTGACCTTCTGCGTGACCTTGGGTGGTAAGTGGCCACTTGTGGGAGGCTTTGGGTGCTAACAGAAAGAGTGTTTTTCCCCCATAATTAGGCTGTTGCATGACAATGTCCTGGTGCTGTTTCAAGCAGTAGCGACCAAATTCTAGTCTCTCATAGAGGAGCTTCCATTAAATCAGTGTTCGCTCTCTGTATTCTCAACTGCTGAAGGGCAGGTTGGGATTTAGCAAGTGATTTCAGTTGATCTGAATTCCCCAGAAGTCAGAGGTCTTGCCTGCCCTTTCTGGGTCTGGAGTTCCCAGCTTTTCTGCTGTGTAGAGCGAACTAAACACCAGCACTCCAGGGCTGTGAGTCAGGCAACAGGCCAGCTGAAAAACAACAAAAAGAAATGGTTTTGCTTTTGGTGCAGAATTAGATCAGCTTAAAGTGATTGTCAGATTTCAGTCTGACACTGCAGCCTGGTCAGTGCTGGGCTAGAACTGCCTCACCTTTCCCTACGCTAGAAGAAAATAAACACAGACTTCTGATAAATGGGGCTGGACAGGTAATGGAGTTCAGAAGGGTGAATGAATCCTAGGAAACAGAGAGCACTGTCAGATGCGAGCATAAACTTGCCCCTGCTGTCCTTAAGCTAGGCTCTGGTATGCCACAGACGTGCGCTTACACTCTCAGAATGCAACAGGTCAGCTTTCAGTGACCCCAGAGATCATCGGTGTTAACACCAGCTGGAAAGTCATCAGTGGCTCTTGTTATTAAACTGGTATTAGTGTCCCTTCTGCCCCACATTCCTAATAGCGGAAAGATACCATCAGGGACTGGCTATCTGTTGGCTTTAGACTGCTCCTGGTGAGGAAGGTATCCTGCTGTCTAAAAGCTCGTCAGTGAGGTGTAATGGGAGTGAAAAGAGGGCAAAGTTACACAGAAGGAATTTGAAAATGGAAATTGATCTGTAGTTGATCTGATCTGGGGTGAAAAATCAATCAGATATTTCTGTTATCCGTAATTGATAACTGATAATCTGCATAGTCGTCTGAGTTACCCAGCACGTTCGCAACATAACTATGAAAACTACACCATTTCCTTAAGTATCAGCTTTTGGCCTCTTAACAAACACCCATCTGCTGCAGGACTTGACAAGAACTCTGCCCTCAACAGTCTGCAAATTCAGTATGATTTTGCTCATCTTCAAATTTATACAATGGCTTGAAAGTCTCCCCGCTCTAGATTTAATGATTTCTTAAGCTCTCTGTGTGTGTGTGTGTGTTTGCTTTGCCACTTACACGGTGCATAAACATCCTTTCTGTAATTGGTGGTGTGGAGCGCACAGTTGTGAACTTAGCATCGCTGTGGTTGTGCCATGAATAGGAAGCTCATGTTCTTCAGTGGGAGGGGGAACAATATACAGTTATTTAGATAAGCATGTGGTAATTGCAGATAATTACGTTCTATATTTGTAGATGGATCTAAATACATTATTAAAAAAAAATCCTCTCTGCAATTACACACCTACACATGTATCAGAGTTTAATAACTGCATGGCAGGAGCTTTGCCAATACACACATGCAGCAAAGTGTGCAGTAAAGTCAGAATACAAATTAAAAACTAAACACAAGTACAACTGAGGCTTTGATAGCAGGAGGGCTAAATAAAGTGGTACTTTGGCAAACACTGCTTTTTCCTTCTCAGGATTTCTGTGCACCATGTCCTTGCATGGGATTCTGGCGCTGCAGGGACAGCTTGCCTGGTGATGAAGGCCAATTTGAGATTAGCCAAGGGTTCAATTCTGAGGTCTGTGGCCAATTTCCTTAATGATACTTCAACATGCAGATGTAAAGTGAGGGCCATCTGTTTGAAAACAGCCACTCACTTGGGATGAGGTTACTGGGAGCTGGGGAACATTTGAGGCTGTGGGCCCAGTTAGGTCCGTCTGAAGGGGCATACGCTGCTGCTCATGAGATAGGGGAGCCAGATCAACAGCCCTGTGCTGTCTCTGTCCCACCACGGCTGCCACCTTTTGCTCGAAGAAAACTAATCACCAGCACAGCCCGTGTTTACATGGGAAACCTTCCATGGCACCAAATGGCTTTGGCTGGGCTCTGCTGGCAAGACAATGGACACAGCAAGATCAGTGGTGGGCGGTGGGGGTGGTGAGACACCCACACAATACGTCTACACGCGTACGTGGACACACACTTCTCTTAGGAAAGACCCCAAGTCAGTTAGTTTGCCATCTGCTGCAGTGTTTGAACTCTGCATCTCTGAGCCTTTACATCTTTGTGTAAAATGTTTTTTTGACTCTTGGGAGGATTATTGTTCTGTGAACCTTTTGGACTTACTCTTGCATTTACACACATGGATGTTCTCTCTGCTCCTGCCCCCCCCCCTCGCCATCTCTTCTGCCTCTGCTTAGGAAAGCATTAACTTTGCACCTTCTGGCCTTTGTGATATTGCTGTGTACCCCGCACTACTGGGTTACTATGTCTGAAGGAACTGGAAAGGACAAGCTCATGGTCTGTGAAACAGCATTTCATTGAATCTCCCTTCCTTTTTATGGGGTAATCATGTCTTTGTGGCTATTTTACACTTCTGTAGCAACACAGTCTTTATTATTGATGTTCCGATAGGGCCTCGAGGGCCCACATGAGGCTGGGGCCCTGCTGTGTTAGAGTGTGTGCTGGCAGGACATCACACAGTGCTCGGGGAGCAGAGACGGGCTGAGCCACACGCTCAGGCATGGCCTTGCGTACGGACATGTGAGATTCAGATCTCGCCCTCCCCTTCCTGCGGGAACTAGCACAATTCACTCGGGGCTAAATCCAGCAGGGTGTTCATTATACTCCAGTGTCTGCAGGGCCATGGTATCCCAGGGGTGCGTGTAAGTTAGTAAGGCCTGGGAAGAGTGGGGATAAAGAGCCTTTAATCTGCGTTAGCACCTCTCCTCCCCGCCATCATTAGAACTTTGCCTTGCCTCTGCAGAGCCATCCCAGAACAACCCTATAGCTTCTCTCTACCTCTTTCAGTGTATACACCGGGCAAGGAGACAGAGTTGTCTCAGTGGACAGAGAAGAAATGCCCCATGCTGAACGGCTGCGAACTGCTCTGCCTCTTGGAGAGGGATTTTCTCCCCAGCTCCTGCCGACGTGTGCTGGGGGGCCTGTCGCTGTGCTGATGCTCCGAGGTAACACAGGGGCTTCATCACAGCCAGCTCAGCATGAGGATTTATCCTGAATGGTTAATACTTTTGTTCCACTTTGTAGGACACACTGTTAATAAACCCTGTAAATCCAGAGAGCTAGGATTTTGAGGGACTTAGGACTGAAAGAAAGGGCTTGTCAGTTTAGCCACTTTTTTTTTTTCTTTCCTTTTTCTTCCTGCATCCCATTCTATTACAGCAATAATTAGGATGACAGGAGAAATGGCCTGAATCTATTTGAATGACTCTATCCTGAGCAGCAGTCACCACCGTTCCCATCTGATACTTCACAGGCATTGTAAAAAATGTTCTTAACACTGACAGTCACTTCAGGAAAGAGGACAAATCTCAAATAACCCTGTCAGTTTTCCTTTTTCTTACACTAAGTTTTCCTTTTGTCGTCTTACTTCTACTCAGCTAGTATGTAAGCAGCTGTGTGGCTGGGTGATGTGCGGTGTGAGAACCCAAGCGTGAGTGCCTGTAGTGAAGGAACAAAGATTGTAAGGTTTACTGCTGTCACCACCAGCAGTGTCTCTGTGTGTGTGTGTGTGTCTGTCTGTCTGTCTGTCTGTGTTAGGCAGCTGGGCAGAGCAAGCTGTGGGGATATTCTGAAAGCAATGGGGAAAAAGAAGTGTGGTCTCCTTTGGGAAACAAGGTGATTCAGCCCCTAAAAGCTGGTCCTTGCCCTTCCCCACCCTCCAGTGGTGCCAGATCTGCTGGCAGAGGCACTCCTGCTAGCAGCTGCACCCCATTTGTCCACAGGCTTCCTGGCTTAAATTGCCTCGCTGGCGTGCCTTGTTGTGACTCGGGCAGCTCCGAGAGCAGCCGCTAGCAGAAGTTCGCTAGCAGGCTAGGGAAAAGAGAAGTGGAGACGTGCTGGTGAGGACATCGCCCGTGCCTGGTGTGGCTGTCTGGAGAGCAGCTGTCTGCCTGTGTTTTAGGCGAGCTAAACAGTCCTTTCATGGTGCCACTGATGCCTCAGCAAGCGGATTTCACTAGTTACTATTTAGGTAGAAGAAAGGCTGTGGGTCCCCCTGGGGGTGGAGGGGTTGAAGGAAGGGGTGGCTTGTCAGTCTCTTCAATCTCTTTTTCTTCTGGCCTTTCTTTGGGATGCAACTGATGCAGTTTATATGTTCTACTAGTCCCTTTAGCACATAAACAACATTTGCATCTCTCAGAAGGTGTTCTCTCAACTACTTGAAAGCTGATTTTTTCATTGGTTTTGGTAGGAATTTTGACTTAGAAGTTCCTGGTGCTAGCACAGTAAAGTCACAGCATGAACAAATGCCACTCCTCAGTGTTCTGGAGCTGGATTCAAAATGGATGTAATAGATTTAAACTAGTACAGTTACCACAGCCATGGAAGGCTGCAGGAAGCTGTAAATTATAGGGGTTTTTAGCTTCTCAGATGCTCAAAAAATCAAAATATTGGATCAGATCAAAGCTCTCTCTAGCTGGTATTCTGCCTCTGGCTGCTGGCCAGCGGTGGAGGCATGGGGGGGTGCATACAGAACGGTACATGCAGGGAAATGAGCCTGCCCCGCAGTCAGTGCTTCAGGGATTTTCAGCAGTGAAGGTTACTTCCAGAGTCTGTGGTGTAGCAGCCAGGAATAATCCAGTCTCCTGTAACTCCTCCCTGAATTGGTCCAAGTGACAGAGGCCGGTTGCAGACCTTACCTTTTCCTGAAGGTTTTTTCCCCAAAATAGAGGTGAATGTAAAAGGTAGCAGTGGGGTTAAGCTATCCTGTATGAAGTCTGAAGACTACCCTGGCAAGTTGCATCTGCTCCTGAATTTGTACAAGTGACATTGAAGCTTCTTAGGTTTGGTCCCTGCTGCTTTCAGCTCTGTGCAGTAGCCTGTAATGTGACTTGTAACTATGGACCAGCAGGACTAAACCTCCACAGGAATGTGGGGTCAGGTCTGGGCTCTGGCTTCTCTTGCAGAGACAGTGTTGTCAGGGGGATGATACAGGAATCACACACTAGCGAACTTCTATTTCTTTCTTCGCCTTTGCCCCTTAGAGAAACTTTATCACAACTCTGGATAGCCTATTCATTAGCACTGACAACAAACGTATGCCGTTTCTGTTCCCAAGTCACTGCATTATGTGGCAATTACTTACTATGTGTTTCTCCTCCCTTTATATATAATCTCATTTTAATGTGCATGTCACAGTTTTAATAAACTGGAGTTCAAAGGATGAGCAATTATACAAATCTTTCATTTCACACATGAAAAGCATGATTTTAAAGTTGTCAGCAAAAAAAAAAGGCATTTCTTTGATTCACTTCTCAATGCAATTACCTAATGTCTGTTACGGGTTTCAGCAAAGCAGAACTTTAGCTGGTGTAAATCCGCAGAGTGCCTTTGATTCCAATGTCTTACACCAGTTGAAGGTTTGGCTTCCAAGGTGGATTACTGCAACTTTCAAGATAAGAAATGAGGTTGGAGTTTATCCGCAGCCAAAATGAAAACAGTGATGGTTGCTGCCCTGGTTTGGTTCAGTCCTGTGGGATTTTTATCCTTTCTAAGCATTTTGTTTACTCTTAAAAAAAAATAAATTCTTGCAGAGATGCAGGGAGGAAATCATTCCCCAAAAGATGAAAAGACAAGAGATCTCATTCTCTCTGACTCCATGGTTTCTGTGGCTGTTCCCAAACTTGTAAAATGAGGAAAAAATACTCTTAATGCAAAAACATAAGGGAGGGACAGTATTAGTCATTCAACGGAGAGGGTGAGTTCGAGGGGGATGGAGATAGAGGGAGAGATGCCCTCTTCTGAACAACTGAAGTGAAACCTCAGTGCAGTGAGAGGAAGCCCTCTCTCACGGCTGGCTGTATGGAGAATCAAGGACAGCGGGGATGCCTGCAGTTTCATGGTATGCGCCCTCTTCCCCAGCTCCCGCGCTTCGCAATGGCGAGTCGTGGCCTGCGATACAAACCACGCAGCTTTCACCTTCAGGGCTGTTTCACATCATCTCTGAGAAACCATCAGTTCTGTGGAGGTTCTTCCTCCTGCGTTGGGAAAAGAGCAATTCAGGGTTTCAGGGCAGAGTATGTGGCCCCAGCACATCCCTGGGGCAGCTGGGAAAAGCTGGTTTTAAGCAGCAGGTTGTATAAGGCCTGTCCTTGGTTGTGGTTTTACCAGTTGCCTTCAGTCCCATCTGTGTTAGAGGCAATGCAAGACTGCAGTGTAAAGTTTCTTTCCTAGTGTCTGGAAAGTCCTTGAGCAGTCTGCAGGAGTCTGTTTCACCCTTCCTTGACCTTCTTGGAGCAGAATGAAGTGACATCCTGGGGGAACAAAATCACGGCGGCGTTAAAGACTTCACTAAAAAATTGGCTGGAATTGATATATTGAAAACTTCCTGCAGACACAATACTGTGGAGCTCACTCTGTTAGCGTTTGCAAAGTACTTTGAGATCCTCTGATGAAAGGTGATAGTGTAAGTGCAAAGCATCACACATTTTTTGCTATCATGAGTTCCTTGGGGGTGAAATCCACTGTGCGTGCATCCTCTCAAAGGCAATTTTGTGAAATTTCCATCTATGTCTGGGGAAAGCGTCTTTAACATTAGGACTGCAGTGTAGGACACGGCTGACTTCTCAGAGGCTAGAATGCAATTGCGATATTTTTAATTATAGCGCTCCACTGTTTTTCAAATAGAGCATTTCACTTGACATGATGGGTGGCTGTTCTTAGAGGGCTTTACTTTAGCTGGGAGAAGTGACTGGAAAAAACCTCAGCGCCAACATCTGCGGGAGAGCAGGTGGGGAGGTATGTGATTGGTACAGCAAGCATCTCCCTGTGCATCACAACGAAACTATTTAGTGTAACCCTTAGTTAAAAAGTAAATTGGCTAAATGGCTCCGCTTGCATTATCCCTCTGTAATAAGCATCGTGGCTGATCCTGTAATGCTCCTCCCCTCCTTTTTTGTTTAAGTAAAGGATGCTACTGTAGAGGCATAATTTTCATAAAAACATTCTGGGGAAAGGGAAAAAAAAAAACCAAACCAAAAATACCCTGCAGAACCTTTTGCATTCACCCAAAGAAATTTCAAATTATCCAAAATGATTAGAACCTAGTTCTGCATTAAGGGAAATTACAGCACAATACAGAAAATTGGAGGTGGTGGCATTGATAGGGAATTATAAAATAAGAGAATACTGCCTGGAGTACAGTGCTTTTAATTCTCATGTTGCTCTGTTTCTTTTCTATTTTTCTTTCCACTTTGTTCTTGAATAAATATAGACAGCATTAGTCTGAGTGGAAATTCTCTCACATAGGAAGTGTATCCTAAAGGAGCTGCCTATGAACACAAACCAGCCTGGACTCTCAGGCCAGAAAACTGCCATGATGCGTGTGGTGCTGTTCAGGACTCTCCGTAAGTCAGGAACGCGAGCATAAACCCAGGAGCCAGTCTGCAGCAGAGACCCACCACAGCCTGGCTCTTAGCCCCGGACCATGGGGTTTTGGACCTGTTTCGTTTTGATCCATGCATCAGTATGCAAAGGAAACGCGATTGAGCCCTCCACCTGCTTCTCCGCAAGAACAATTTTGTCTCTTCATTTGAGCCATGAGGTCGCATGCAGGTCTTACTCTTTGCAGCCACGAAGGGTAGAAACTCAGCAATACATAAAGGCAGGCAAGCGATCACAGGGCTTCTGGAGCTGCAGCCTCAATTAAAGCACCAAATACTGCCTGAGCTGACAACACAAGGAACTACATCCTCCTTTTTGTCTTCTGTTCCTCAGTTTGGCCCTTCAAAAACTCACAAGCTGCTTCTTCAGAGCGTTAGCTCCGGCTGCGTGGCCTCACTGCTGTTGCCCTGCACAGGAACAGGTTGCTGACTGGCGTGTGTTTACGAGCACTTAGCTGCGGTACGTGGCAGGGATAAGCCTGCCCGTGCCTGCTGGCGCCAGATGCACGCCCGGACTCGTTCTCAGTAAGTTGGTACGACACTCAGTCTTCTGACTGAGAACATAAAGATGGAACGAACAAGTCTGTGAAAGAGGCATGGGTTTGGGCGGCATCATAAATCAAGGCGGACTGGACTGCATGCCTATTTTCCTTTCCCCAGGCGAAAAGATAATGGATTTAAGTCTCTAACGTTGTCAACTGTTCTTTCTCCTCTCCTTCACACCGTCTCCTTAATTCTTGTATTTATCGATGGCTGTGCTAACACAGATATACTGTGGTTTTTGAACTGTTCGGATGGTCGGATGACACTTAAATCAGTATCATGTGGCAGTTTTATTTTCCCAGCCTTAGACACAATCTGTCCATTGTGCTAACGCTGTTTGTGACTTAAATGAATGCAAGAATTTATAGGTGCATCTTGAAAGTGCTGCTTCCTTTAATCATGCCAGATAAAGGAATTCCTGCCTTATGCAAAGCAGGAGTGTCATCTGGTTAATGGGAAGATACTTAGCAGATGCAAGCTGCATGAATCCTTCATTTAAATGACTGTATTTACAGCCCTAATCGGACAAAGGAAACTGTGGACCAGCAAGAAATAAAGGCTGCAAAAATAAAGAGAAAATATCCTCCATGGGGTACACTCTGGCAGGATGAGGGTAATTCTCATAGTCTGTAATGTAACAGTGTAATATTTTATTTGTTTCTTCTGCCATTGCTCCCTTTATTGCCACAGCCTGACGCCACATGGTGGCCTGGCCGTGTAGGCACGTCATCAGATGCTGCAAGGATCACGGTGCCAATCACCCGCTCAATAAGAAGTGTCAAAGATGTTGTTGGGATTACAGTGGGTGTGTGAACATTATCTCCATGGGCAAGAGATTTGCAGATTAGTGTGCAAAATGTGCAGATCGAGGCTCTGTCAGTGGGGAAATGTCCTTAATGTAGACTTCTGTCCCATAAACTGCTCAGTCTCCTGTGCTGAGACAGTCAACAGGAGCTGGGAGACCATCTTCCTTCCCAAAAGATTCTAATAAATGCGTCAGCAGGGAGATACTGAGGTACTGAGCCTGTGACTGTGCAAATAGTCAACCCTCTCCTGGTGAAGAGCAATTATTCTTTTGACAGCCTTCCATATTCACTTTTTCTAAAAGCCAAGAGAAGGGCTGTTTACAAAATGCGAACAGCATCAGAAGGAACATCCAAATTCACAAGCTGGTTCCGTTTCAAAGGATTCAAAATGAATTTGCAAAAGAACCAACATGCTGAAGTGTTCTGATGATCTTTTTCCTTAAATGGAAGAAATGAAAGATACCTCAGGTGTACCAAAAACTGTGTTTCATCAAACACATTTCTTAGAGACGTTCAAGTAATACTTAGGTATATCCAACAGTAGACCCACAGCTACAAATAATTTATGAAATACCTGAGGATAAAATGTGTTCTATCAGTGTGAGAGTACAATGTAAACAATCATTAGGATATATTCACTATTGTGCTGTCTGATCTCCAGACGAGCCACTTTAAAAACACTGAGCCTGTCATCTTCCAGGAAATCAAAAGCTCATTTAAATACCAGGATCCACTGAGAGCAGTTCAAACAATATACATCTCTTGACAAAAAGAGGCTCACTCATCCAACACAAAGGAATGCAGTTTTACAAAACTACATGAGAATTAAATCCACAATGCAGCATGTGCTCTGTTTGACAAGTGATAATTAACTGCTGACAATATAATTTTAGTTTTGATGCAAACTTGTTTTTCATTAAAAACTAATCAGGGAACATTTGCATGGGGTGGGACAGCCTCCTACAAGGCAGGAATGCTCATAGTTGAGTGACTCTGCTGACACATTTACCTCATGCTGAACATGTATCCTACGGGGGACATCAAAGGGTCAGATCTTCCTCCCAGTGAAGCCGGAGCTTTTTTCCAGCTCCAGGGGCTTTGGATCTGATGGATGCAATGCCCCAGGCAGTCCTCTTGATAAGGAGGTGCTTTGTCAACTATAGTAATTTTCAGAAAATGCAAATTGAGGGACTCAAGGCAACTCCCTGGAAGGCAACTCTTCCCTTTAGAGGGGGAGGTTTAGCTCTTTCCAAGAACGATCACTCTTGTTTTAGAGTGGACCGGGACACGATATTACTGTGCTTGTTTCAGAGAATTGTACTGGCAGTGTAGTGGGGGCAAAATAAGAAAGAAGGACATCAGCTGAGTTTCCTTTGAGAGTCTGGGGTACATCTTTGCATGATAAGGTTGACGTTCAATGGTCAGAGCTCCAGCTTCCAGAGAGGAAAATAGATATCTCAAAGATGACTCTGAACCTTCAAATGACTGCAAAAGTCATTATCCCTTGGCTGAGCTTTAATGCTGTAACTTCTCATGGGATGGAGTCCTTCTCTAGTCTGCCTGTCTCAAGGTGGCAGCAGCCCTGAGGAGAAGGACTTGGGGGCGTTGATTGATGAGAAGCTCAACATGACCCAGCAATGTGCGCTCGCAGCCCGGTGTCCTGGGCTGCATCAAAAGGAGCGTGACCAGTACGTCGAGGGAGCTGATTCTGTCCCTCTGCTCCACTCTTGTGAGACCCCACCTGCAGTGCTGCGTCCAGCTCTGGGGCCCCCAACACAAGAAGGACATGGAGCTGTTGGAGTGAGTCCAGAGGAGGCCACGAAGATGATCAGAGGGCTGGAGCACCTCTCCTATGAAGACAGGCTGAGAGACTTGGGGTTATTCAGCCTGGAGAAGAGAAGGCTCCGGGGAGACCTTCTAGCAGCCTTCCAGTACCTAAAGGGGCCTACAGGAAAGCTGGAGAGGGACTTTTGACAAGGGCATGGAGTGATAGAACAAGGGGTGATGGCTTTAAACTGAAAAAGGGTGGATTTAGATTAGATAGAAGGAAGAAATTCTTCACCGTGAGGGTGGTGAGGCACTGGCACATGTTGCCCAGAGAAGTTGTGGCTGCCCCATCCCTGGAAGTGTTCAAGGCCAGGTTAGACGGGGCTTTGAGTAACCTGGTGTAGTGGAAGGTGTCCCTGCCCATGGCAGGGGGGGTGGAACGAGACGATCTTTAAGGTTCCTTCCAACCCAAACCATTCTATGATTCTATGCACATTGAAAAATGGCAAGAATAACATTAGTGTAATGTAGAAAGTCAAATTACCCAGATCATAGAGAGGAGCTGTGGCAGAGGCCTGAAGAGAATCAAAGACTCATTAACTTGCAGATTTCACCACTAGACGGTACTCCTGTCTTCTGGGTTTCCAAAAGTGCAAGTGTTGCTGTAGTAAATTATGATTCTCAAAGGTTAATTTTTAATAAGAGAGTTAATGTATGTTATTTAAACAATGATTATTAAAAACATGTTTGAGGTTTACAATATAATAGGTAATTATCTTCTCCAGAACAGTTACAACAATGCAGCACATTCTTGTCTTCAGTGATCTGCTGGTATTTGTTTAACCTATAATAACATTCTTATTAAACCTAAATTAAATGGACGTAATTCAAGGTATCACAGCAAATTTCAAGGAAAACAGCTCTGGCTGAACTGAGTTTCTTTCAATACTAGTTATAGCTGCCTTTTATGTTAATATGACTTGACCCAAAACTCTTGAGGTCCACTAGAGTCTCCTCATCAGCTGCAGAGCAGTAGTCAGGCTCAGTACCTGCTAGACTTAAAGCTCAGGCCAAAGCCGATGTAATCACCACTGTCTGTTCAAATAAGCAGTTCTCTGCACGAGCCACGGTGATATTTTCCAGCAACGCAGGAAGTTGTCACCAGCAGCAGGACCTTGATGGATCTCTAATAGTCTAAATTTTTCTGATCTAGCTAGGATGATGGATCATCACTCCATTCAGAGACATCTTAGAGGGTGTAATGCTGCTGTGGGGAGAGGGAAGCTGTGGTAAGGCCCTTCTCCCATGCCGTGGCACAGAGCACCCACCAAACAAGTGGCTGCTACTGAGGGGAAGGGGTACACTTTTTCCAAGTCCTGCCTCCCTCTGTGGTGACCCTCATTAAAAGCTGTCACTGAAACCATGGCAGTTTAAACTAGCTGAAACGGTATTGCTTTCTCAGTCTGAAGGCTTTCTAAGGGTTTTTTTTTTCCCACAATAGTATCTCTTTCATGGATGATTTGTAATAGAAGCTTCATTATAAGATCACAAAACACTGGGGAATATGTTAATATGGTTCAGCGTGTAATCCAGTATAATATCATTGAAAAGAATTGCATTTTTGTCTACAATTGAGGCAGCAAATAGGAGCTCCTTCTTTTTCTGTATTAATATCCATAGCTGAATTAATACTTCTCTTCCTATAATCTTGTGTAAATTTACCAAAATGTGCATGCTGATTAATGTAGATACGGTCCCATTTTCTACAAAAAATGTGCATAGGTAGGGTTTTTTTGATCCTTCATATATATGTATTTTGAAGAATCGGGGCTACTGTAAGAATCTCAATCAAGTATCAGTTCCCTCACATTTGTGTGAATCAAAGAGCACATGTAACTCACAACGTAATGTTTAACCTGCTTTTCTCTGTATGAACAAGCATTTGTTGGCTGATGGAGAGTGCTGAGAAGTGAGCAGCTCACTTTTGACCTCTCTGTATGTAGGTGTTATTTTAGCGTAGTCACTGCTGGTTTGCAATCTGGCTCTACCCCAGCAAAAGGCCTGGACCCGGCACTTCAACCAGTGCCACACCAGGAGACGTGATAAAGGTAAAGTCACGGGCTCTCCTTCCTTAGTCTGTTGTGTGTTAAATTTAAGATATGCACCCGCTCCTGCGGCCGTTGGGAGCCCGAGGATGGTAAATTAGCCCATGCTGAGTTCTGTACAGACAGCTAGACTACAATCGATTTGTTAGGCTCTGTGACTAGAGAGTAGACACATCCTTTGTCCATAAATGATGAAACACTTTGAGATTCTCAGCTGGAAAGCATCCAAGAAAGACTAAAAGGTTTCTTGGGCTTCTTTTTTGGTACCAGAATTTCCACTCCTCCTTCCTAAACGGCTTCTTGTCTCCCTAATGCAAATCCTATCAATCCACAAACTGTCCAAACCAACATTCACATAATTCTTTGGTATTGATTCATCCTTGATACTGTAAGAACTCCAGTGATACATCAGGCGATTGGGGAAGACTTTATTCTGTCCTTGCTCTAAAAAAGCAAAAGCATGTTTTAAATTTCTCATATTCTGTGGAAAAAGCAGTTTGAATTGTTAGCCAAAGATGCTCACTTGACAGATGGATTCCTGGCTATGTTGCAGTATTTGAAATGCGTTCAAACTCACCAGATTGTATCCTGTTGACTAACAGGTTCCCACTTAGATGCTTTGGGACCAAGAGATATGGAACTTGATATTTAAGGATCGCTGAGCAGAAACAAACCTGCATAAATCTAATTAGCAACAGGCAGGTAATGCTGATGGAAGAGTCCCTAGCAATTGCAGGGAGCTTGTTTGCTGAAAGTTGGACTGCAAGGTGTAAAAGACACGACTTTTACTGAGGCGGGTCAGGGAAGCATGGGGGCTTAGTGACTGCCAGAGGCCAAGCTCGGATGGGTGGTTTCTGATGTTTTGAGTGCATTTGAGAGGAAAGCCTAGAAGTCTGCAAATATGGGGAACAGGCAAGGGAGGCCAGGCCAGAGCCTTACTGCTGTAACCGAAGGTGAGAGTGGAAGACAATGCAATCTGGGTGCAGAGATTAACTGTGGAGATCTTCTGACCCAAGGTGGAGAATTTGAAAACACAAGGAAGCAAGGAAGATTTCTTATGTATCTGTTTTTATACATGTTGAAATATCAGTAAAACTTTCCTGTGTGCTTTTTTCTTGTTTAGTTTCTTACCTCTTACACAAAAGTCTCCGAAAGGTTAAAATGGAGCACTTCCCTCAATCTCAGTATCCTCGGGAAAGTTAGAGCTATGTAGACTGAGGGTTGAGGATGCATAGAGCAGACAAGAATCAATAGCTAAAAGCTAATGAGAACTGAGAATATTTAGGATTGAAGATCCCAGCCCAGACTGGTGTGTCAGCAGCAATTGTGTCCCTGTCACAAGCTGCCATTGCAATGGGAGTTTTTTCTGGTCAAAGCTGCAGCTTGCCTGTTAAGCTTTTAAAGCTTTGCCACTGGCTAAGCCTCCTTAGCTGCCCACAGTAGTCAAACCTCTCCTTCCATAGGATCCACGAGCAGAGGGGATCACAATTCTTCCTCTTTCCCATCCTCAACTCAATTAATAGGCCTTACAGAGTCCGACAGATTACCCGTGTTCCTGTCCTGCTTGGCCAGAAGGAAGTCTCCTTCCTCCTTGGGGAGAGAGATGTATCTCCAAAGAAAACATGAAATGAGGTCACTTAGCTGCATTTTATAAAAGTTGCTAAATGATTTTCAAAATGGATGGGGATTCCATTGGAGACCTGGGAAGTGGCACGAATATTTGTGGATAGGACATCCTTTTCTTTACAATGCTGCGCTGTGACATACTAATGTTAATGGCAAGCTTCAGTGCTAAATTAATTTGAACAAAGATCAGTGAGAAAGGCATTCTTGAATTGTAGGAAAGGGTGTGTTATCAGAGCAGAATTCACAAATTAAAGCCTATTTTTGATGCCAAGATCTCCATCAGACTTTAGTCTTGAGCAAAGGGAAAGTTTCATGTCAAGTTTTAGGGAAAGTTTCATGTCAAGTTTCACATATCATTCCTCATGCATTATTCACCCTGTTTCTGAGCCAGGAGTCAGGCCAGCTTCTCTAAAGGGACTGGTCTGTGGTTAATACTGAATTCTGTGAGAGCATTCCTGAATTCAGGAACTTGGCGGTAAAACTCTGCAGTGTCAGAGCTTTCATTCTCCAAGAACCACTGGAAAAAACCAATGTCAAAACACACTCCTTGCACCATAACTAGTGGATCTCAGTGTACTCAGCAAAGGTCATTGGTCTTATTCCTTATTTTAATTACAAAAAATTAGAAATGCAGAGAAATTCAATGGGAAAATCAGGGCATTTATCTTGACGCGGACATGGTAGTGTCAGCTCGTGCTGAAGTGTGCGGATACATGCAGTGCAGTGGGAGGTGTGTCTGGCCTGTGACCCCTCAGTGCGGCCATTCTCAAAGGGTGGAGGAATCTTTGTTTCAGGAAGAAAATAAAGGTGGCATTTATCCATGGCAGATTAACTGCAATGATTTTTGTATTTGGCAAATTATATGGGAGTCGATTTAAGAAAACCAGTTTCTGTGTCTTTGTCATCTAACTGTATTAATATTGATGCTATTCACCCTAAAGAAACCTTTGGATGCATACTGCAGTTTAGTTTTACAAACTAAAGCAGCCTCACTTTGCTTGTTTCTCTCCAAATAACCTGACATTTTCAGGGAAGAAAATTCACATGCTTAACGATGCAATGAACTAGAAACAAAAAAAAAAATCATTGTAAGATATCCTAAGGGACAGTTTTGTTGCACCTTATGTTATCCTTGCGCTCTTCTCAGTACTGTCCACAAAAATCCTCCTCACTTGCAGCCAGTCCTCTGTGATCTCTTTTGAGTTGGATCTCTTTTTAAAAATTCTTGGGAGGACTTATGCAAACATCTGGACTTCCTAAAACAAACAGCAGATGTACTAGTCCGACAGTTCAGTCAGTCAGTTCAGTCTTGTTTTAGCCATCTCAACTTCATCCGTACATTTGTTTCTCAGTTCCCTCTTCATGTATCAAAGGAAACTTCTTACAGGCTTGGGGAGTTAATTTTGTTATTTGGGCTATGAGATTACAGAAAATACCTGAAATTAATCAAAAAGAATAAATCATGGCATAGTAGGAACGAGAAGGTATTGATCAGAACAAACAGAAATCCTTGCAAGTATTGATATAAAAATTACACCTGTTACGTTGTTTCTGCAGTGAGGGTGAATTCCTATAGGTTCATAGTTTTGTTTGGTCAAGAAGTGGAGGGAGATTGAATCAAGCATGCAATCATGTCTCTCTTTACCCATCATTGCGTTATTATGGTAGCAGAAGTAGATCTTGGTTGTCATAGAATCATAGAATTGTTCTGGTTGGAAGAGACCTCCAAGATCATCGGGTCCAACCATTAACCTATCACTACCAAGTCCCCCACTAAATCATATCCCTTAGTGCCACATCTAAACGTCTTTTGAATCCCTCCAGGGATGGGGACTCCACCACCTCCCTGGGCAGCCTGTTCCAATGCCCGACAACCCTTTCAGTGAAGAAATTTTTACAAATATCCAATCTAAACCTCCCCTGGCGCAACTTGAGGCCATTTCCTCTTGTTCTGTCGCCTGTTCCTTGGGAGAAGAGACCGACCCCCATCTCTCTACAACCTCCTTTCAGAGAGTTGCAGAGAGCAAGAAGGTCTCCCCTCAGCCTCCTTTTCTCCAGGCCAAACCCCCCCAGTTCCCTCAGCTGCTCCTCATAGGACTTGTGCTCTGGCAGATCAACACTCCCACCCAGCTTGGTGTCCTCTGCAAACTTACTGAGGGTGCACTCGATCCCCTCGTCCAGATCATTGATAAAGATATTAAACGGGACTGGCCCCAATACTGAGCCCTGGGGAACACCACTTGTGACCGGCCGCCAACAGGATTTAACTCCATTCACCACAACTCTTTGGGCCCGGCCGTCCAGCCAGTTTCCTACCCAGCGCAGAGTATTCCTGTCCAAGCCATGGGTAGCCAGTTTCTCCAGGAGGATGCTGTGAGAGATGGTGTCAAAGGCTTTACTAAAGTCCAGGTACACAACGTCCACAGCCTTTCCCTCATCCAATGGCTGTAGCTCTGGCGTTGAAATAAACCCTAAGGTCTACATCTGAGTTAACTGTTTTAGTGGAGCACAAAGACCCAAGGATAGGATTCCCCTGTCTGAGATGTGTCTCTTTGACCGAGATGAATCCCATCTGGGGTCCAGCTTTGGCTGCCTACAGTAAGACATCTACATCTAAGCTAGTATTCCAGACCCTTTAAGGGGAAATGAGAGACAACAGATGCTTTTCATGGAGGGGGGGTCTGTCTTACCAGGCAGGAGCTATAAATACTTGGTGAAGCCCAGAGCCACTATCTATCCCTCTACAGGGGTCCTGGAGCAACATATAATATTCCAGACCAACCACTGAAGTAAGTTTATGATATCAACTGAAATTTAGACCACCACCATCTGCACCACACTGAAAATTGCTCATATTTACGATCAGAGCACTGTAGCAGTAAGGTATGTACTTACCATGAGTGCAGTGCAGATACCAGAGCCTGGAACATCCAGAAGTGAGGCTGAGCCATGGGGTTGTAAAACATCAGAAACATCTTTGTATCAGCTGGTGGCAGTCAATACAGAGCCAGCTAATGCAGGTATTATTTGGAGTATGTCAGGACTATTCATTCAGCCCTGGACCTCAGCTGCCCCTCCTTCCAGAATCAAGGGGGGAGCAGACTTAGGACCAGGTAGGTTCTTCCAGCAGCTTGGTGCCATCCCAGTCTTCCTCGGCCTCGTGATGGGCACGCCTGTGTCCACTAAGGCCTGCTCTGCACAGAATGGGCTTTTGTGCTGGGTTATGAGAGACATTGAGGAAAATGTGACCAGGAGAGGCTGCAGGAATCCCACTAGCAGCACCAGACTCCTTGCTGTTAATTTTCTGGGGCACTCCTGTGGCCCAGATAGATAGAGGATTGCTTCAAAAGGAGCTGGGATGGGACACCTTAAGTATCCCCTATTAATCCATCAGATTTTATAATCTAATCTCTTTCGAATGTTAAGAATTACTCTTAAGGGAACACCTGTTTCCATCCGTTGCCTGTAATGACAATCAAAGGGAGCTAGTACAGTTTGACATCTCTGTTTTAGTGCCTAGATCAGGGTAGATGCATCTGCATTGCATCTAGACGGGCAGGGAAGGGACCACAGTGCAAAGCCCTCTCCTGTGACGGGAAGAAATTCAGGGGTATATCCCTGTATATGAGTGATACCCACTTCCTTGGTTTGGGGAAGGGCTGGGAGAAACCTTCTGTTGCTAATTCATAGGTCTGGATCCATTCAATGTATCATCTGAATCCCTCTGACTTCTGAGAAATCTTGTAATGTGGCTAGTTTTACTTAGGTCAGACATTGCATGAGGTTGGGAGAGAAGCATTAGAGGAAGCAGATAGCCACTGACAGAAATAATTGAGATGTGCAGGCAAGGAGAATGTGTTTTATTTTTCTCCATACTGTCAGAAATGATTGCCTTTACTTGGATCAATCCAAGCATACTTCATAACCTGCGCAGAGGAGTTTGTTAGATTTATTTTCTTAGCTTGCTTGTTCAAGCCTGTTATTAATCCCCTCGTCAGTTCAACTCACTGGAAGAAAACATACCTTCTTAAAGAGTTTTTAGGCTGAAAATAAATGCCTCATTAAGTTAAACATTTTAACCTGAAAACAGTATTTATGTCAAATAGACTAATGAATGCCATTATGGGAAACACACAATGGAACCTGCAGGAGCTCAGGTGGTGGTTTGGTACCCTTCCTACCACCCGCACGCCCACACACTCACACTGAGAGAGGTGAGGATGGGGAGAGCAAGACTCGGAGTGATGCCTTCTTCACGGACAGTTATTTCGCATGGCATGTCAGATGCTAGGCAACTCTGCTGAAAGAATGTTTAGGCAGCACGGGTACTTTTCGTGCTAGGATAGCTTCCTCCAGGACTGGTAGCTACACAGATTTGCCCAGTCTCTTTTGGGTGGTTGGGGAAAATCACCTTTTTGTTTGTAAAAGCAGTTTTGCTACTTCTGCCCTTCCTGAAGCATATAAGCATTCATTAAAAAGGATGTATCTCACTAGCACATATCCTTGCATAATGCTTCCAAGCCCACCACCCCCTCCCAGACATGCACTCAAAAATGCTGTTACCACCTGCTCTGGAAGTGTGGTCTTCTGATCCTTGTAGTCATGCAGAGAATGCACAGGCTACATTTAAGCTGCCTTTATGCAAGGAAATACAGGACAGAAATCCAAAGGTCAGCCAGAGTAATTCTGCAGCGCCTGTACTATCTGGAGTGCAGCGGTGTGGCACAGAGAGTCCCATCCTCAAGCTGTTGGCGTGCAGAGCAGAAAAGCACAGCACAGTTCCTGCCCATGGCACTTGCTTTTGAAAGAATCTGCATGTGCCTCAGTTTCCCACATTGTTTGGTTAAGGTGCTCAGAATGGGACTAAATCTGTAAATCACCCAGTGGGGGCACTGGGATCTCACTGAAAACCTCTCAGATTTACCAGATTAAAAGGCTTACTGGTGACTGGTGGTTTCCCTGCTTCCGTGAAGCTGGGGCGATCTCTCTTGACACGGATTTGCTCCCACATATGGCAAGAGCTAAGTGCCTCACACATAGCTAGTCATATTTTTACGAGTTCGAGGAGTGAAGACAGATTCACTTGTGTTTTCCAGAGGTCAGGGATATCGCATATGTCCTTGGCTACAGTCCTGAGCAACTTGCTGGGTGACATTAGGAAGCCAGTTTCAGAGCAGGGAGAAGGGCCAGAATACGAGCCCTAGGTTGGTCGGTGCGCACACAATCAGCCTTGTCTTCTCTGGAGCTGATGTAACACATTAATATTCCCGGCCACAGCTCCTCCGGCCCATCTTCCCTCCTAACACTGAGCACTTTTCTTAACCGAAGATCTGATTTGAATGCAGCTCAGAGAAGTCTCGTGTAATTCACCCAAATCAAGATAGAAGTACCCAGGAGGGGATGAAGAGAATGACAACAGCAATCTCATACTAATGAGCTATTGTCCTTAGAGGTATTTAATTTAAGGCTTCTACAAAATATGCTTGAAACTTAATGCATTAAGAAGCTTCATATAGGAAAAATGCAAAGCTGTGAGCTGATAAAAGGATATGTAACATTTTAATAGGGAGACAGACTGGCCGTGATCCTTCCCCTGGAATGTATGAATGACAGTCTTCACTTTCCCTTTGTGTCAGAGGGTATGACCCTATAAATTAACAGTGAAGCGGGCTCTGACACGATGTTATCAGGGTCTCTAAAAATAAGCAAGTAGCCACAAGGCACTTTGTGCTCCCTCCAAGTGGTTCAGTCTCTGATCATTCCTCTGCCACAGCAGAGCTCTTCTTGTAAAGGGAAGGAGTCATTAATATGCTTTGCTCTTCCAAGTCCCCACAGAAGCAAATCGACAGAGCCACTTGTCTGAACAAGCTTCAAGCGTCTGGCTTGTGTTTCATGAAAATCTGGGTAATTGGATAGTGGTGGTGCCATACATGCACAGCTCGGCCCAGCTTCACGCCTGCTGTCTCTCCTACCCCCCTCGGCAGTTTCCCTCTCTTTGCTTCGGTGTCGTTCAGTCAGCAGGAGCTATAAGGGAGCCACAGAGCTGTGAAAACCTGGCCTGAAGTCAAGGACAAATTGCTGTTGATTTTATTAGATGAATCTCTGACCAGTGTGCCAGAACCCAAGCCTGCCCTCTTCCATAGCGTTTTTCCCTCTGGACCATGCGTGGAGTGGGCTGACCACAAAGGCTGTGAGGGTTTGCAGCAGACGCTGGGGCTCAGACCAGTGTAACAGGCTTATGCCAACCGGCATGCCAATTTGAGCACTGTCTCTTAGCACAGAGCAGTTGTAACCCATGTGTATCTCCATATATCACCATATAGATGTCATTGTCTGTGATTATTACCCAGAAGGGGCCAGGGGCCATTCTCTGGCCTTGTCCCCAACTGAAATGTCCATGAGGTTAAACTGTCTTAGCCTCCAAACTGGTGGCTATAGCTAAACTGCTGTCAGAGAAAGGGGCCTGCCATTAGGTAACCCTTAACTGTGCAAGGTTGCAGGAGACCGAAACTGCACTGGGACTGTACGACTGAATCACACAGTGCAGTTTCAGTGGTCCAGACCCACACCCTGATACCCTTTGACTGGTGTTGAGGTGCCATCTGATGCAAGCATTTCATTCCACCTTTCCAGGGAGCTAAACCAAGAGAACTGGGCCTTCACTCTCCAGCTCCTTTTGCAGCCATCCATGGGATACCCCCACGGGTGACGGGAGCCCTTTGGCCTTAGTGTCCGGATGAATGTACATGTGTTGCTCCCACCTGAGGCATCTCCTGTTGCCAGAAGGCCGAGAGCAGCCAGTCCAGCAGCCAGAGATGCTGGCAGAAGGGAAGAGCAGGAGGTTTTTGCTGTCTCTCCTGCCACTTTGCTGCCGTGTTTCCTTGGTTGCAAAAGGTGTTCACCTGAGCTGCTGAGCTGATAGAGGGACCCAGTGGAGCCGCCTAAAGTGGCAGAACATGACTTTATTACACATTGAGTTACACAACTCTTCGTAGTTAGGCAAAGTATTGCTTTCATCCCACCATGGTTTAATTTACCCTCGATCTCTATGTGATTAGCCATTTGGTACTTGCTAATATATCTAATTTCCACAGGCTCTAGGTGATGCTTTTAAAAAAAAGAAAAAAAAATTGATCCTTCCATGCTAAATATCCTTTTGAGAAATGAAATAACTATCTCCAAGGCCTAACTGAATTACGCTCTTATCAACTGAAGGGAAATAATCCACTTGAAACATGAAATACAAGTGGAATGAAAAGCCTTTGCAAGTTGCAGTGGAAGAAGAACACACTATGAGTCTCAAATAGCTCTGCTTTATCCATACGGAAAAATACATTTTTCTTGGAATCATTCCCTCTTTCAGTATATAATGAAGTTTCTCAATTGCTCACCCTTCCACCCGCCTTTTAATATAATAAAAGAGAAATAATCCCTCTACTTGCAAAAGTCCTGAGAAGAGGGTTCAGATTGTCTGGAGCTCAGCAGGACCACCTTCTACAGATGTTGATGAGATTTCTTCTTTGTTTTGTGGGAGAACAGTTGTATTTGCTAAATTGTGCTTCAGGGTTTAAATGAATTGTCATTATTTGGACTTTGCAGCACAGCTATGTAGATGCCCTCAGCCAAGATATTCCCAACATACTGCCTTTCTCCATGCTCTTGCTTCTTGTAAATAACGAAAGCCTGAAGGAAGAAATAAATTTATAAATAAAAGCCACAGTCCACATGGATTCCCTTCTGGGAAGGTTAATTCAGGTTTCTGATTAAAGACTCTAGTTCCTGTCTCTTCCTCTCTCTTTCCTGCTAAAGACAATCTTTTATCCTTTGTAATGGAGCTGTTGAGTACCGTTAGGTTGAATCAGTGGAACAGCTCTCCGTAGAGCAAATAGAGAGTGAGAGTTAGTCCAGCTAATGGCTCAAGGCTGGCAAAGATGTGCCTTGCCTCGCCAGCCTGGCAAAGCCCTTCTCCAAAATGAGGGCTTATATCCACCTCTGACCCCAGTGGCCTTGTGCTCCCAGAGGGAACTCGCCAGCTGTTACCTGCCTGGTGCGCTACACCCGCCAGGTACGCAACACCCTGCGGGTATGCGACACCCAGCAAGTATCCGACACTCGGCAGGTGTGTGACAGCCTGCTGGTACGTGCAGCTGGTGAGCTGTGCATGCTCTGCCCCATCCCAGTGAGCTGGTGAGCTGTGCATGCTCTGCCCCATCCCAGTGAGCTGGTGAGCCGTGCACGCTCTGCCCCGTCCCGGTTCAGCTCATAAAACTCCAGCCTAGCTGCCTTCTCCCATAGTCCCTGCACATGCTGCTTTTCTTGCCGCTTGTGACCCTTTTTTTAAACTTCTCTTTGGTTTTTATTATTATGACTTAGTATACAGAGGAGAACTGCAAAGGTCTTTGTGACCCAGAATGGAAGGGATAAACCATCTCCTTGCTGAGTTTTCAGGATGCCAGAATCACAGCACGAATTATACAGGTTTTGCTATCCAGGCAGAAAACAAGAGGGATAGACGTCAGTAAGCCCATCCAAGCATCACCGCGAACAGGCGGTAGATCTTGAATTAACAATAACTTGCAGTGTTTATTATGCCTAGAACAAGAAAACTAAATTCACAGATAAATGAAACTAATTAAACATGCTGCTATAAAAATTAAAGCTTTCCTTGTTTGTTTAAGGGTTTTTTTGGGTCAGGTTTCTTTTTTTTTTTTTTGGTAGGTTTGTGGTTTGGGTTTTTGTTTTGTTCTTTTTCAGTACTGCAGCAAATCTGCACACAGATTTGCAAACTGCTGCTGTGTTTAAAAACAATGCTGCAAATTGCGGTGTTGGCCTAGCTTTTAGCCCCACGTGTAACAAACGTTATCACTGGATTTTTAAAAGGCTCCAGAGGAGCATGTGCCCAAGACTGCATACTCCAGCCACCCCCAAGGCCAAGTCTTCCATATCAGCAGGGCATGATAGGTGCAATCCATGTGAGCCCGCTGGTATTGCACTCCATCTTCCTTTCAACACTGCAGAAATTGTCCTTGCGTGGACAAGATGGCAAGAGTTACAGTCTGCAAGACCTTTGTGCCCCCTGAAGAAGGACTTCCTGATCCAGACGTGAAGGGTGTCCCCTTCCAGGGCACACACACCAGGCACACCTGGCAGCTGGTTGCATGTAGATTTTAAAGCAACCAGTTAGAGAACTGAGGTCCTGCTGAACTTGATGGCAGCACCTCCCATACAGTCAAGATCACTGCTTGGTGTCTGAGGTGTGTGGAGGGGACAAATCATCGGGTTTGTAGTTGTCTGCTCTTGAAGTCAACCATCTCCTGCACTTGGGTCACACCAGCCCCAGGCAACACTACAGGCTTGGGGAGGAGTGGCTGGAAAGCTGCCCGGAGGAAAAGGATCTGGGAGGGTTCGTCAACAGCCGGCTGAAGATGAGCCAGCAGCATGCCCAGGTGGCCCAGAAGGCCAACGGCATCCTGGCTTGTATCAGAACTAGCGTGGCCAGCAGGACCAGGGCAGGGATCGTCCCCCTGTACTCGGCCCTGGTGAGGCCGCACCTCGAGTGCTGGGTTCAGCTCTGGGCCCCTCACTCCAAGACAGACACTGAGGGGCTGGAGCGTGTCCAGAGACGGGCAACGGAGCTGGGGAAGGGTCTGGAGCACAAGTGCTGTGAGGAGCGGCTGAGGGACCTGGGGGGGTTTGGCCTGGAGAAAAGGAGGCTGAGGGGAGACCTTCTCGCTCTCTGCAACTCCCTGAAAGGAGGTTGGAGCCAGGGGGGGTCGGTCTCTTCTCCCAAGGAACAGGCGACAGGACAAGAGGAAACGGCCTCAAGTTGCACCAGGGGAGGTTTAGGTTGGCTATTGGGAACCATTTCTTCCCCGAAAGGGCTGTCAGGCCCTGGCACAGGCTGCCCAGGGCAGTGGTGGAGTCCCCATCCCTGGAGGGATTGAAAAGCCGTGTAGATGTGGCGCTTGGGGACATGGGTTAGCGGTGGCCTTGGCAGTGCTGGGTTAACGGTTGGACTCGATGATCTTAAAGGTCTCTTCCAATCTAAACGATTCTGTGATTCTGTGATTCTATCTCCATGGCCTGGACAGTCCCAGCAGGGAACAAAGAGCATTAACCCTAACTAAGATGGAGTCAATACAGAATGTCATATATTGATGCTGCCAAATTGGGTATAAATAGTATTTACCTCTTGGGGTTTTGGGCTTTTTCTCCCCCCCTAAACTGATACACACACTATGGGTGTTTGGTACTCAGCTGCCTTATTCTGTGTAAATATATAGCACATAACTAAGGAGCAGTGATGAGATCAGTCAGAGCTAAGCCTTCTCTGAGGTAGCTTTAATGAACTGAAGAGCTCCAGTGCTCTCAAATGGCAACTGCTGGGGCACCACAAGACATCTGCTAATGAAATTTTAACAGCTGCAACTGGAATCTGAATGACAGATTCCAGGATGCACCAAATGGAACGTGAATGCATCGCGTGCTCGGGACTCCACGGTCAGCTGTAATTCCTAAGAGCTTTACTGTTGTAATAAAAAAGTGGTGTTCAAGGCAACTGGGATTACTGATGAAACCTCTCAACACAAGACCCGTTCGACTCCCTCACACAGCAGTGGAGGAGTTTGCAAACCAGCCCAGCACATTATCGGAGCGATGGATGTATGCGCACACCAAGATCCTATGTGTGATTGCAGTGCAAGTCCAGTGAACAGCTCTGCTCCAAGGAAAAGCCACAGGATACGGGGACATCACCAGCATTGCTGTGCAGGGAAATTGCATGTCAGGGAAATCAGAACACAGCTTCCACAAATGAGGAACGGCTGCAAATAGACGGAGGGCACTGGGGGAGATTTTAAAAAGCTGTAAAGCCATTATCTGCTAATGTTATTAATAGCATTCCTGACAGATGCCTTTAGGCAGCAAGGAATCATTGCTAAGGGCATTCAGCACTTCAGGAGTTGGACATATTTAGGCCATTTAAAACAATCTATTTTGGCACATCTGCTGCAGATGGTCCAGTAGAGAAGGCATTAGTCTGGCAGACTTGAAGAGTGGTTTTTGTTTGTTCTCTCTTAATTTTGTGGTACATGACCTTGGGTTAGTTCTCAGGGTGGTACCTCAACTCTGAATTGGGGAGAAAGATGTTCACCAGCATTTATTAACTCTTCAAGATCTAAGTGTCATTGAGATATTGTTAATGAACATCACTGTGATAAATTCAACCCACTATGTATGTCTGGTTTTTGCAGTTCTGCCTTTAGAGACTGGAGCTGACAAGGAATTAGACACTGAAGATGTTAAGGCTGACTCAGGGCTCTTTGCACCATGCTCTATTCTGTAATTTGCCTCATGCCTGAAGGCATGAATAAAATTCCCAAACAAGCTAATCCAGCCATGCTGAGAGCAGAGTCCTAGCCCAGCACCACTTTCAAAAGGCTGATGGGCTTCCAGTGGCCAGTTGTGTCTGCCTCTGGGTTAGGACACTGGTGCACACCCTGCAGCAGTGAAACAGGTTCACGTTCACAGCAGCCTGGTACTTCTCAGCTCTTCAGTAGATGACCGTTCCCATCTCTCTCCTCCAGGTGAAGGAAAGGAGCACGTAGAGGCACCTCCTGCGCACCTCGGCCCACCTGCAGCGAGAGGCAAGGCCAGCCCGCGGACATTGCCCTGGCCTGGGTGGTCACAAGCCTTTCATTGCGCTGTCTGCTGTGAGAAGGGCACAGGGTTGTGGACACATCCGAAGCCCATAGCGCATCCATCAACACCCTTTGGTGCTTCTGCAAGTAATACGCTTTCCCCTCCAAAAGTGTGTAATGAGAACTTACCGGAATGGATACGCTAGTCCTCAGGTTTGGACTAGAGTTCATGTTTTAATTAACAGTATAGGAAGCTGAACATGGTGCGATGTAATGCTCGTCTCCAGATAGGCATTTGTGGTTTGCTTTCCTATTTCATTTCTTTTTGTATTTCATGTAACCAACATGAAGCAGTTTTATCTCATTTTCAGTTTTCAGTCCAAAGATCTGGAAAAACTGAGAATGACATCACTTCTGCAAGTAGAAAGGGTAATTCTGTAGCAAAAGGTGGTCAGAATATTTCTTGGCGATGGTGTCAGATACAGCCATTACAGCTTAAGCTGGAATTGATTGCTTAGCCATTATATATATGAGGTGCCCCATAGGTCTTTGTAGGTAATTCTGCTTAGATACATCCCACACTGCAAACAACCTGTGCACTTCCCCGTAACCAGTATTTTCTCTCTCGGAGGGTTCCAAAGGTTGGGACAGCGACAGATGTTGCAGATTGCATTTGCAGGGAGTAATGGATGTGTGACCCCAGAAACAGACACCAGGAAATGCCCAAGTGAGTGGAGGCTTCCGCGAGAGACTGAAAAAAAGCAAGATTTGAAGAGATGGAGAGAGAGAGAGTGCAACTGGTAGGGCTGTGTGCTGTGCTACCATTGCCTGCCCTCCCAGGTGATTTGGAGCAGTGAAAAGCTTCATCTCCCAGCTGCAGCCTCGCAGCAGTGACACATGGAATCACAGAATCGTTTAGGTTGGAAGAGACCTTTAAGATCACCAACTCCAACCATTAACCCAGCACTGCCAAGGCCACCACTAACCCATGTCCCCAAGCGCCACATCTACATGGCTTTTCAATCCCTCCAGGGATGGGGACTCCCCCACTGCCCTGGGCAGCCTGTGCCAGGGCCTGACAGCCCTTTCGGTGAGACCCATGTCGGGGTCTACACGCAGATTCGTGCGGGGAGGGGTGAGGTTAGGGGAGTGCTAGCCCAGGGTATCACCTGCACCTACTTTTCCCTGCTGCAGCCACACAACTGGTGGCAACTGGCAGATAGACTGGAGTGTTGAGTCTTGCCCTAAAATAGTCAGTTCTCCATTTATATTCTGCAGGCAGTAAATTGTACCCAGCTGCTCAACAACATAAACGTCGCCTTTCTGTTCTGCTGCGTGTCACTTATTGCTTTGCATAATGTATTTCTCACTCATTTCCATATTCCTCTCCATTGTAGTGATAAACTAATAAATCTGGGAAATTCGGAAGATGTTTTTTAAAACCCGTTTGCTGACTCCAGCATTATTCAGAAGTTTGTGGGGTTTTTTTCCCCCAAGAAAGAGACAGCAAATAATTGAACAAATAGTTTTCAAGTTCTTTCTATTTGGCATCTTTTGATGTGGGGGCATTTTTTCACTTCTTTCAAAACGTTTGTGAACATTTTCATTGACAATTATATGAAGACACCGAAATAATCACTGAAATTTTTACATTTAATGAAAACTTAGTTATGAGTAAACAAAAAATGTCAATAGGATTCTAAATAATAACTCCAAGAAAAAAAAACACAAAAAATTTAACAGCCATAAAAGAAGAAATCGATGTTTTTCCCATATTTTTGGAAACAGAGGCACTACTTGTTAAAAAAAAAAATCAATAAGCACAACTAGTATTTCAGCTTCTGATTATCTCATTATGTAGCAAGTGCTCGTTTTTGCAAGTGCAGAGCTGCAAAGTGCCTTCAGTTAATCATGAAAAAATCCAAAAGACGTTTAAAAGCTTCAGGGCTAAATGAAGTCATTATAATTGCCGACAGACCTAATCACTCGGTTGCTTAGTTGTGGCCATGTGCGAAGTTCGCAAGCCCGGCAGCCTGTCTGCCTGTCCGTGTGCTCTCTGTCTGGCTGCTCGGGTCATCCCAGCGGTTGGTATGACCCACCCGTGGACTGCCAGAGCTATGGGCATGAGGGACTGAAGCTTGAGCAGAGGTTCCATCCTCACCATGCTCTTGCTTACAGATCACCAAAGGGCAAGGGAAAGCTGTGATTTCATCTCAAAGCCATGCTGCTGTACTAGTTTTCAGTACCTATTCTGTCTTTTAAGACCCGTTTTCTATGAATTCTGTTCTTTCTCCAGCAGTATCTCTAAGGATGGCAATCCTCCACCCGATGTCTAGCATGCTTGTCTTTCCTTCTGCTGCTCCTTTGACAGCTGTCTGGAAGGAATTAGCTCCGGTTTATGTTGTTTCTGTGGTCTTAATTCAGCTGTCTAAACAGGGGAGTTTCTCCTATTTGACACACTCTGGCAAATCCTGTAGGCCTCAAGGTGTGGGTCCCAATGGGAGGGCCATGAAGATGATCAGAGGGCTGGAGCACCTCTCCTATGAAGACAGGCTGAGAGACTTGGGGTTATTCAGCCTGGAGAAGAGAAGGCTCCGGGGAGACCTTCTAGCAGCCTTCCAGTACCTAAAGGGGCCTACAGGAAAGCTGGAGAGGGGCTTTTGACAAGGGCATGGAGTGATGGGACAAGGGGTGATGGCTTTAAACTTAAAGAGGGGAGATTTAGATTAGGTAGAAGGAAGAAATTCTTCACCGTGAGGGTGGTGAGGCCCTGGCACAGGTTGCCCAGAGAAGCTGTGGCTGCCCCATCCCTGGAAGTGTTCAAGGCCAGGTTGGACGGGGCTTTGAGTAACCTGGTGTAGTGGAAGGTGTCCCTGCCCATGGCAGGGGGGTGGAATTAGATGATCTTTAAGGTTCCTTCCAACCCAAACCGTTCTATGATTCTATGAATGGTCTCAGGTCTCTTATAGACTCTTCTGTAAGATCTACCAGATCCTTGCAGTGTCCAGGGTAGCCAAAGGCATCTCAACCAGAATTGGATGCCTACATTTATGGAAATGAATCAAGCCCCATTTTCTCCATTCCCTGTTGCTTCTTGAAGTAGTAATGACTTGGGAATTGAACATGTGTTCATCCTTCAAGCAACCTCTCTCAATCATCTTCTAGAGCCCAGACTCAAAATAACCTTTTTGAAGGCCCATCTGAGGACTTTCCTCTTGAATGAATTCAGAGCATTTCCTCTAAAGGAAATTCAGAGACAACCAAAACGGGCACAGAGGTTTCCAGGCACCCGCTGGAAACATGGCCCGTGTTCTCACACGATCTGAGGTGCTAGACAGGATGAATTACTGCTCAAAATGCATTAAGCCTTTTGCGTTCCAAGCGATTGTACGGTGGGAGCCACTGGTGGTGCTGATTGAAATTCCTGTAACCATATTAGGGGAGGAAGCGGGTGCCAGACACATGATCATCCATATGCCCAGCTAAATCTACTCAGAATTGATTAAGTTACGCTGAAGGAGACCTAGAAATCAATCTGTTCAGGCTTGCTTGTAGAAAAATGACACACTGGAGGTGACACAACTTAATTCTATTTTCATCACTCTCTCTCATGCGAGCTAGATGGGCATATTGCATCTCACATGTCTTCTCCCCAGGTAATTATATTTGCAAAGATAATAAGCTGTCATAGTAATAATAGTAAAATACTTTTCACCAATCACATGCCTTTCTGGGACATTTCAGGCAACTTAGACTTCTCAGCCAAATAATAGCAAAATCAAACCAGGGAACAGTTTTTGTTAGGAAAGAAATGAACATTCTGACTGTATAGATGGTTCACTCCCATTAGCAGTTTGTCCAGAGCAGGGTTTAAAGTGTTCTAATAGTTCATATTTTCTGTGATTTTTACAGTGCTGAGCACAAAAGCATTTTGACTCAGGACTGCATTTCGGGGATTTGCTGAAATAATATAATTATTGCAAGCTAGATTGATTTAACACTTTTTAGATAAACTGCATTATCCAGCATCATGTCTTAAACTGTGAAGCCTAGATTTTATTCTATTTTATATCACAACCGTGCTGAAAACATGTTAGTCATAATAAGGTAGCTGTTCTGTTCCAAAAGCAATATTTTAAGTCCTATTCCAGATGAAATCTGCATAGATAAGAAGCTGATTCTTGATAAAAGACTTCTACTGTATGTGACCTAATTCATTTTGCAAGAGGTTATTCCTGTTGTAGAAGAAGAAAAGAGAGACTCAATCCTTTACAGACTGGGTCCGAGAAAATCAGTGGCAGTTCGTCTGGAAATGGGAACTCCAGGACAGATCTTGATCCGTACCGAATCAGCTCTCTGGAGTAGGTCTGCTCACTCCGGCTAAGGACCCAGCAGTATCAAGCCTTGTCAGGACCCTGCTTGTCTCCCGCCTTGCATTAACACCACGTGTGTTATGAGAGCAGCTCTGCAAAGAATTGATTTTTTGGCAAGGCTGTACAACAGTGAAAACCATGAGAGAATCACTAGAAACTCAACTTTCTATTTTACCCCTTCCTTTGTCTCTAAGCACATGGCTTTCCCTTCCAGGCAATAACTGAGATTAGCTCTGTGAAGTATTATCTTTCTAATCTATCTCTCAGTACAAAGTTTTCTGCATCTGGATTTGAATTAATTAAACTGTGTTGTCATTTCAATCATGAATTCTCTAAATTTGCAGTCCATGAAGATCTGTTTTATCTTTGCTCATCCCCATTTCCACTCCATTTAAAAAATGAACAAATCACTTGACATTATTTTTTCCACAGAATAATTTTTTTTAAGTCAATTCTGTAAAGATTGGGATCTAAGGTTGAATTTAGCATGTTGCTGTTCCAAGATTCCTACTAACCAGTGCCTGTGGCAGGCATTTACATAAATGCAAGTTGACTGTGGGAGTCACCAAGTTTTGTCCCGTTGACGTGGTAACATTCTATACGTGGCGTTTGCTGCTGCTAACAAAAGCTTGCAAGGTGGTAGAGCGTTGTCCTCCATGTGTTTTCTAGCTGTGCTGACTTCATTTGTTGAATTATCCAGTAATTCATTACAAATAAATTTCATTGGGCTTTTTGCCAATATTTTTCATCAAAAATGACATGAAGACAAATACTGTCATTATTTGTCCAGCTGTGCAGCTACATTTATATTCTCTGCAGGACCGAACCCATTATCAGAGCTAAATAACACTGATAATAAAAGGGATATCTCTCCACTGCAGTGCATCTAGTGTCAACACATGCACCTAAGCAATATCAAAACCCTTCTCTGTTGATTTAATAACCCTCCACACCCACTTTGTTCAGACGTAGACTTGCTCTATAATCTTCTAATTGAACATTTTTTCAACAAAAAGCAGCCAGTTTTTTTAAAGCAAAATGTTTTACAACAGCATGCCGAATGTGGTGAATTCATATTTCAGGAGGGGGAAAAGAAGTGCTCAGGCTGTTTCAATAATACATCAATATCCTGTTCCCAGATTGTCAAAACAAAACATTTTTATTTGTATTTCCAGTGACTTGTTGTTTAGAAGTATCTTTGTTTTACAATCTAAATATTCCTTTAAAAATACGTAACCAGCTTGGAACATTTCTCTTTCATAACCCAAATATCTTCATTATCCTCAAATGCCTTTTTTTAACACACGCAGGACTGGCTTTTGCATTTTCACTTTTACACTGTTCAGTAGCAGAAAACAAACTTGCTGGGAAATGGAATACATGATTCCTGCCCGTTTCTTGCAGCTCCCGGGAAACGCCTGCAGGAGAAGCTGTAGCAAACACAAGCTGAGTGCTAACACAGCACCTTGCCAATGCTTTTCCTCCCTGGAGTAAGAGGAGTAGCAGGTTGCAGTCCTTGCCGTGTAGCAGACTGGTACTCCAGGAGAGGAGAGGGGCTGACCATGGGCTCATCCAGTACGTTGCAGAAACCACCTTGGCTGCTTTGGTCCCGCACTGAGGCAGAGACGAGAAAGGCACAAGACCCTGCAGCATCCTTTGTGCTTCTCTGTACCATGAGACTGTGCAAGAACCTCTTCAGCTTCTACTATAATTTACCCCTCTAATTTACAGCTCTGCTTCCTGAGCTCCTTCTCAGTGCCAGCAAGCAGGAGAGAGCTGTAAATCAGTCCAGGCCAAGTTCACTCTCCCAGCCCTCGGCAGGGACGGCTGTTGCGCCCTTACTTAGGTAACTATTAAGTTCCCTGTGGATGTCTCTTCAGGTAGGGAATGTTGAAAGGTTTATGAGATAATGGGAAATTTATAATATATATAATCCTCAAAAAATAATCACCTTCATTCTAAACTTTAATGGATCTGTGCTCCTACCCCCCGACATGCACATCCACCACCCGAGATTTGTGTGACTCTAAGGATAAGACATTCCAGCTCCTGCCTGTTTACACGTGACCAAAGCTGCCTTCTTTGGCTCTGATTCAATCAGCCTCTGAGATTAGACTGAGATTAAATATTTTGTGTGTGTTTTAAGGGGAAAGATTAATTGAACTTTATTATAGGTTTAATGCTTCAGTCTCAATTTGCATTTTAAAAGGTGTGATCTCATCCACTTTCAGAATACTGCTTTTCGTGTTTACCGCTTAGAATTGATTCCATGTTGGATAGGTTATAATTAAAGTAGGCACATTAAGGATTTAATAGTGCTTCTTATTGTTAAGAAGGATTAAAGGGGTGTTAGAATTCATACTTTAAATTAATGACTTTGATTAAACGAGGGCACAAGAGGGTCCTCCGATACTGACTCCTGTTCTGACCTTGGGAAAGTCACCTGGGCCCAGGACCTGTTCTCAGTAAGCTAAAACTCCCCTCTAATGAAGCGTGGTTTACAGATTTGAGCTTAACTCCTTTGCATCTTGGTCAGTTCTCTTCGTAAAAGCTGTTGACTGGGAGATTCCCAGTTTGTGAAGAGGGGCCTTTTCCAGCCCCATTAGATCAGTAGTTTGGCAGGACTGAGCTCAGATTCCCACATTTTGTAAGCCTGACTAACTTTGGATTTCTTGTGTTGCTCCTGTTCGAAGAAATCCGACCGTCTGTAACAATGCACACATTTGGCTGGAAAGCTGCCTGGCGGAAAAGGACCCGGGGGGGTTGGTCGACAGCGGCTGAATACGAGCCAGCAGTGTGCCCAGGTGGCCAAGAAGGTCAGCGGCATCCTGGCCTATATCAGCAATAGTGTGGCCAGCAGGACCAGGGCAGGGATCGTCCCCCTGTGCTCGGCCCTGGTGAGGCCGCACCTCGAGTGCTGGGGTCAGCTCTGGGCCCCTCACTCCAAGACAGACACTGAGGGGCTGGAGCGTGTCCAGAGACGGGCAACGGAGCTGGGGAAGGGTCTGGAGCACAAGTGCTGTGAGGGGCGGCTGAGGGACCTGGGGGGGTTTGGCCTGGAGAAAAGGAGGCTGAGGGGAGACCTTCTCGCTCTCTGCAACTCCCTGAAAGGAGGTTGGAGCCAGGGGGGGTCGGTCTCTTCTCCCAAGGAACAGGCGACAGGACAAGAGAAAACGGCCTCAAGTTGCACCAGGAGAGGTTTAGGTTGGATATTGGGAACCATTTCTTCATGGAAAGGGCTGTCAGGCCCTGGCACAGGCTGCCCAGGGCAGTGGTGGAGTCCCCATCCCTGGGGGGATTGAAAAGCCGTGTAGATGTGGCACTTGGGGACATGGGTTAGTGGTGGCCTTGGCAGTGCTGGGTTAACAGTTGGAGTTGATGATCTTAAAGGTCTCTTCCAATCTAAATGATTCTATGATTCTGTCATTTCTTTCTGAAGGTCCTTGGTTCATATTAACCAGTGAGTTGCAAATACATTCCAACTGCAGAACAGAGACCTGGGGTTTAGGGTCAATGTGCTGGAGATCCCTTGGAGTTTTATCTTGTAAAGTACGAAGTACATCGTCTGGCTTGAGCAGCAGTGATGGGAAAGAGCTTCTTTGTGTCCTGTGCATGATTGCATCATGGATGTGCAACTGTTTCATTAAAATAGGGAAAATTTCAACTGTGCTCCTTTAAAAGAGAGTTCTGTTGAAAAAATGACCATGAAATATTTCCTTCTTCAGTGATTTCTGGTACATGTTCTGCAGGATTCACCCAGAAATGGTGGCAAATCTTCAGCTGTGATGTGGCAGTACACCACAAAGAGGGAAATCCAGCCTAACACTGAGATCACTGAAAAGGCAACGTCTTAGATCAGTTCAACAAAAAGCAATGAAATCTTTCAGCTTGAAATATATCAACCTGTTCCTCTTCATTTAAAAACGTCTCATTGAAATGTGTCTGGAGTTTAAGTTCAATAACAAACATTCGCTTTCCATCACAGTTTGGGATGAAGACGAAGTATGGAAACATGGGGATTTGCCACAGAATAGGAATCCCATATTTTGCTCAGCTTTAACCATATGGCTTCTGCATCGTACTCAGAGAATCTAAATTGTGAAATTAGGGAGTAATGAATTAGGAACAGCTACTCCATAGAGCGAATAGCAAATGCTCTTCTTTTCCTTGTTATCCCTTTTTTCCTGCAAATCTAGAGGTGAAGAGCAAATGGTGTTCAAATCATGAGGGCTTCAGTAGGACTCTATGATGTGGAGCCCTGGGCTGGCTTTCTGTGCATCCATCTCTATGGCAAAATGAAAATCCAGCCTGGGAGAAACGTTGACTCAAGCAGCTTTTCAGACATCAGACCAACATCTGTAGCTCTGAGTCACCTCTTGTTTAGGCTGAGTTAAATCGGGAGTCATTTTTTGAAATCCATCTTGCATCATTGGTACAAGTCAGAGATGTCCCCTGGGAAGATCTCTGCTGATTCATACCAGGGTCTTGCTCAGGCTAAGAGCTGGAACAGGGAACTCAGCTGGGAGCGAAGGCAGACGAGATGGAGAGGTTTTTTCTGTTGCTGGTCAAGCCGCCCCTGTTCGTAGGCTGCCAATCACACACCTTTCAGGCAATTCCCTGAAAAAGGGAAATCTTGCTGATGTGTAAGTGGTAGCTACGCCTGATCTAAGCTGTGTTTTGGGTCAAAAAACCCCGTCTGTTGATCCCCAGGTAATTAATGGTCAGATCATCTCCTTGGTAAAATGCAAATTGCCAGTACTCTTGCTCCTAGACCAGTATCTTCCTTGCACATGCAGACTGGTCTGTCAGCTACCGTAAATTGGTGCAGACGCATGGGAGGTGATTGAGTGATGCTTATTTACATCAGCTGAAGACTGTCATGGTCTGACATCCTGCTTTTTTCCTTTGAGGGCCATAGGCTGGATGACCGTCTGTTACTGTCTGCCATTAAATTATTCATCTCCAATAAGGGTTGAATTAAAATTTCATAAGACAGTTGTATAATACCGGAATGCAAGGTAATAGCAGAGAATGCATTTTCTGAGATTTGTAAGAGGCGGGGCACGATCCTTTGTCTGTAACTGGTCTTGTTAACTCCACTGATAGTTTTACCATCATCATCTAGTTTGTGGAACTAATCGTTTTGTTTCTACCTATGAAAAAAACAGTTGTTTAAATTAATCAGGATTATAGGATTTGTCCATGTTTTAGTCAAAACCTGAGCTATTTGTCACTCATCACAACTGTTTAAGTGGACAAAGAGTGCTATTAAAGTTTTTTGTAAAACATGCACCATACACATGTGTTAAAAGCAGAATGCTAAGCATGGTTATTAATTAACTTATTAAATTATGGTACAATTAGTTTTTAAAATGTATTTGCCCAGGTTTACCACTGCTGAATGTAAATATGTCTCTTCGGCCGAGCTGCTTAATTTTAATTTTGTGCCTAATATACCTTCAGCGTTTATTCAAAATGCAGTCATTATTAACTTTGAGATGAAGTATGCTCTTGGAATTGCGAAGGAAGAAATTCATTTCACCTGCCTACACAAGCCTTCCCACCTGACTTCATGCAGATGCTGGGTACGCGTGTCTGGAGGAGGTTAAAAAAAGGCAGTTGCCACCTGGCCAGGAGCATAACTTCCAAAGGGAGGCGAAGTGAAGCTTCAAGGGAGATGTGCTGGGGCAGAAGCTGGGTTCAGAACACGCGGACAGGAGCGGCTGCCCGGCCACGGGTCCTAGCTTATCCCCAGCCCCCAGGGACATACGGGCTGTGTTACGCTTGGAGTGAAACCCAGCAGTGCATTCTGGACCCCGGAATCGCAAGGTGCCTCTTTTTGCCTCCTGGAAAGAAACTGTCTTTGATCCTTTTTATGCCTGAAGCCATGCCAGAGCACCTCCACCTTTTAATGAATAGCACCATTTTCTTTCCAGGTACTCCACCTGCGAGTTGCCAGCAAGAGAGCTCTACAGCTTCATGATCCATTTCTAGTGCCAGCTTTATAGCCTTACAGATAAAATTGGCAAGCCAAAGCAAATACCTGTCAGTAGCATAAAATTGTTGACTCTGCAATTCTCTTGAACTGCTGTTCGTGAAGAGAGGGGAAAGAGTAGCTCAGGCACTATTTCACAGCCCTGTAGATTCATGACTTAATATGTAGGATCATGAAATGGAGATGTAGTAGACTCCTAGGAAAGACTGTGCAAGAGTGGGGGGAGCTGTAACCCCACCTTCTGACAGAAAGATAGTGCAGAAGGGGAAACTCAGCACTAGGGCCCATGCCGTAAAGGTCTGCTCCTTTGCTGCGTAAATCAAGATGGTTCCAATCTCCATAAAGGAGATTTAGTTCAAATGCAGCCTTTGCTGTGAATTTTTCCCCAGCTTTTCTTTTGATCTCATAATTTCCCCCCAACCCCTCTGTTTGACCGTGTCTCTCAAATCCAACCAATTCCTGTTCAGTGAGGGGACCATTTCTCCGGCACAAAGCCGAAGCTGCCTTAATCCCAGGGAAGCTGGTGATGAGATGCTGAAAGGAGCCAACAGAGCTTTGTCGGCAGTGAGAGTAAAGAACAGGCTTAGTCAGCCTCTTCAGTCATTTACCCTCCCCCTTGCCAGCTATTAGCTGCACCTTGGACTCAAAGGATGAGATTTTTCTAATGCAATTTTAGATGACAGAGAGCTGGTAGCCTGATTCTGAGCTGGACATTTCTGCAAGCACCTCCAGGGGTAATTCATCTGACCTGGCTTAGATACCTGTCATAGGATGAGATGAATGTCCTGCTGGGTGTGTCTGTGTCCCCCCACTGACTACAGGGGGAAGCGAGGGACACTAGCTGAGTTATAAACACCTTCATTTTAACCACCTCTGTTAGGTCAGGCTGTTCACAGCTGAACCGTTCAAGGTATCTGTCGGTGGAAGGGGCTGTGGCCTTCGTCCAGCCTGAAACCACTCCGGTCACAGCAATGACGGCTTGTGTTCATGGGAAGGTGACAGCCACGTTCTCCCCTGCCCACGTCAAATGGCTTTGGAGCTTGTACTAAGCCAACTCATACGTACCTGAGAGTCTGTCTTGTGGTGATGTGCAGTCTGAACTTCCAAGCAGAGCTGAACCAAAACTTGAGAGGGAGCGTAGACCCACAGAGGGGACAGGAAAGCTGTAACAGGTACACGAGCCTCACACCGTGCTCTGCATTAGAGTTCAGTAGTGAAATACGCGCACGTGAGCAAAAAAGAGCTGAGAGAGACATGGAGCTGGGAAGTACACACAGCATCAGGTTATTTTACGGTGATATTTTTGTTCATTAACTCTCTGATCTTTCCACATGCTGCCATCTGTAGAAAGCACACATTGTACATATGGGATTTTTATTCATGCTGTCAGGGGGAGCTGGATTATTTCCAGTTATATCAGCTCCTTCCCTTCAATATTCAGGCAAAAAAATGGCTTTCTGTAGTACATTCTTGCTGGAGTTTCAAAATAATGTTCCTTTCCCTGTTGTTTTTCTGCATTTCTGTTTCATAAACATTGTTTTTCATCACCCTTATGTTCCCCGTTGCTTCTATCCTGATTCGCACCATTTACTTCCTTGCTGGAACCAGTGTTGTCAATAGAGCTGGTCAAATAAAGATAAAACCAATTTGGGAGTGAACATCAGGCCAGACTCCGCTGATGTAAATCAGCTGAGCCAGCCTGTGGCTGTGTGCCAGTGGAGAGCCTGGTGGCAGACAGTCTGGCTTTGTTAGACTTACGTTACACGCTATTCTCAGGAATTCAAAGACCCCGGAGACTCTCTGTCCAGATTGTAAAATGAAGTGACCATGTGTTTCATAAGGAACCGTTATTCATCCAGGAATGCATTGATTGGGAAGTTTGTGGTTCAGTGGTGACTACACTCCAAGCTTAAACCGCTTCAGGCATTTAGAAAGGAGCTCTGGAAATACCAGGCAATCCGAGGGTGAACCTTGTGAGAAGGTGTGTCGCCTACAAGAACTTCCCCATCTTGGAAATGAGAACCATCATGGGAATGGATGCTTCAGGGCACCTTGGAGACAAGGCAAGCGGCAAGACTCTCTGAAGCCGTTGTCTGCTTGGATTTCATCCTCTTGCAATCAGCATTCAATTGCACTGCTGGGAGGCCAAGGCACTTTTCCCACCTAGCAATGACATAGAGGAGCAGTATCTTGACAAAATATAAATAGAGGTATTTCTAGTAAACTGGAGGAGAAAACAATGACCAAGACAGCTTTTGCGGAGTCATAAATCTACGTGCTGATAATTACTTCAGAAAGTGCATTGCACAGACACAGAATCCTAATTCACAAGGGGGAGCTGATGATAATGACTTCACAGGTTGTTGCTACCGGGGCATAGCCAGTCTATTTTTCTCTTTTATGGCCATCCATTTTCAGGAATTCATCCATCAGGAAAAAAATCCTTTCTAAACGTTGAATTTATTTGATGGCCAGCCAAGTGCCAGTGCCACACTGGCTGAAAGAGTGTGGCTCGGTAGCTAATATATAGATTACAAAAGCTTCCTGCTCTGTTTCTTCCTCTTTGCTGGAGACGACTGGTTGAGCTCTGGACAGCCTGCCATTCATTCATAACATACTTCTTGGCTCACAGGGTGATAAATTCCATTCCGCTGTCTTTCATCCTGTCTCTTCCAAGAATTAGTAGAGAAACTTTCTGGTGCTTGACTGTGGTCCTCTCCAGGATAATTTATAGGTGATTAAATGGTAGATGAGCAGTTGCTTCTGATTATTCAGACCTTCTGCCACTGCTCTGGATGGTATTCTTCAAACGGTATCCTTGGGGATTAGGAAGAATGCTGGCATCACTGTTGCATTCACTGCTGGTTTTGCTTAATTAATAGCTCTAGTTTAGGACTGGTCTACACGAGAAAGCCCTCCAACTTCAGCAAAATGGTGTTTAAAACTCAAAATAGTTTGTTCATCAGCAGGGTGTAATGTCCAAAAGCACTGAGAAAACAGCACTCATGAGCTGTTAACCACACTGCTCTGCCAGTGCTGTATTCTGGACTGCTGATTCACCCCCACAGCACGTAGCAGTAGGTGACCCGGTACGAAGCCAGCCCGACTTGGTGCAGTAGCACGAGGAGAGAAACACCTTCAGCCCGGTGCTGCAGTGGCCTCCCCGCCCCTTAGCGATAACAGATGTAATAAGCTGAACGTGCAGCTCTACCGGCTGAATGCATCCAAAATTCATGATGCAAAAATCCTAAAATTGGCTTTAGCAAATCATGAGTTTAATTTTTCTTTTATTTGATTTTTCAGTGGTAGTTTGACATTTTTCTTCTCCCACTTTCTCCTTCTAATGTCTGGTCACCTGTGTAAATTATTTTGCTGATCTAGGTGGGCTGTGAAAAGTTTATCATGTATAATTCCATTCCATAAAGCTGAGGCTTCCATGTACACGGAGAAGTGAGGAACTGAGGAGTGATGATATGTATCATTATCAGGAGACTTGTAAGAAAATAATGGCAGCTGACAGTGGTAGATTCAAGATGATGTTTACAAGATAAATAACAGCAACAAGTTTATTAGATCCACTGTCTTAGAAATAAAAACAGATATATTTTCCCACCCAGGAGATGACACACTTTATGTCAGCTTCCAGTTTCATGTACACATGGCTACTTGTCAGCGCTGGGTGTGAGGCTTATCTCTCTGCTTTCTGCCTCTTTGAGCAGGGCTGCTTGGTTTCGTGCGTTTGCAAGCCAAGAGAATCATTGGTATTAGCTCCTGCTGCTGATTCTCAGGATGGAGTGAAGTCTAGGGTAGAGACACGTGAAGAAAACAGCCAGGAGCGTTGAGCCACATGCCCCAGTCCTACTGCTCGACTGGTGACTACCCAAGCACAGCCTAGGTAACGCAGAGAAGAGACTGTGGCACGCGCTGTCCCGCTCAGCCCTTTGTGCCTACACACAAAACTCTGCTGATAGGTCAAGTAAGTCCTAGATCTGTGCTCAAGCAAATGTTTATTAAATCACAGTTGTATGACAAAATGAAATCTCAGCTCAGCATGAGCCAGAACTGAATTCTCTGTTTCAGAAAGATCAGAACTTCAGGCTATTTTTTATCGTCGTTATTGTTGCTGCTTCTAAAACCTTTGAAGCGAAAGTCAGTGACCTGTCATCCTCCTTGTACAAATTCCTTTCCTTACTGCTGTTCAATGCTAACATAGGACTGATTTCTCCAGGCCTCAACATTTCTGAATCATCCTTATTTTGCCTGCAACCCGCTCTTTTCCTCCCAAAAAACTGACAGGTAAAGGAAATTATCTCCATTGTGTGGATAGGTAAAGAAGCTAAAGATTCTTCAGGTGTTGTAGAAATTGCTATTTTTTATTGCTACTACATCTTGATGAAGCCAGGTCTATACTTGCTGGAGCAATAGGTATGCTTAAATATGTAGTTTTAACATAGCAAATGTGTTCTATGTTGTACTGTACTTTATGTGGCATTATTTTGCTCTGGTCCCTCAACCACTGGAGCCCAGGGATCATTCTGGTCCATCCCATTCTCTGCGTCAGCCTTTTCATTAACTTCACCACCACAGGACTAAAAAACGTGTGAGATTTCATGATCACACTTTTCAGCCTCACAGGGTTAGCCTGAACAAGAAACTGCTCTTGGAAGGAGTAGGACCTCAGGCTTTTTTTGCTGTTTTTGCTAAAAGCCTTGAAACCCAGGGAAACCAGCCTGGCAGAGTCAGCAGGCATGCGATGCTGACCTTGGGCTTCAAAGAGAATTTCTCTGCAGGGTCCTTCAAGGGTGTGCAGAGAATGGCATAGCAGGACTTTCCAGTTTGTGATGGTGTTTTCACCACTCATTGTAGGCCTACAGTAAAAAATGTGTGAAATGAATCAAAGTATAACCATCATAAATCATTTCTGGCATCCTCTTTCAGGTACTCCAAGTTCATGGGATATCCTCAGAATTCTTCAGCTTGTTTAGATTTGCCTTGTGTGTTGGGTTTTGTGTTACATTACTCTTAAGACCAACCTCTGGAGTTGGATAGTAAAGAGAATAAAGTAAAATGCAAGATCTTGTGCCCAGGTAGCCAGAATATCTGAACCTATTCTGTCTTCAGAAATATTACAAATATTAATTAATCCTCACTTCAACACTAGGAGGTAAGATACTATCACCCTCATTGCTCAGGTAGGAAAATAGTGGCAAAAAAGTTTAAATTCACATGGAACTGCCCAGCATGCCTGACGTCCTGCAAGGATTTCTAGCTGGCCCCTGGAGCTGAAGGACCTCTGTGTTCTCTGGCATGACTCACTGTGCTGGCAACCAAGGAGGGACGGATATTTTGAAAGGCCTTAACAGGGAAACAGGTATCCCACTCCCACAGCTTTTCAATGGCAGAGAAGAGAGGTGTGAAAGGGACAAGCAAATCAAACTGTTCAGATGTTTAGAAACTGAAATCACTCACTCTCTAGAGGAATCACAGGCAATTTCCTTAAGCTTTCAGACTCAGTCTTTCAAAGTAACCATGCTGTACTCTGTATATCCACCTGATGAAATTAGTGTCTTGCTAATATCCCTGTAGGGGAAGGAGGCTCCTTAGCTTAAGAGCCATATGAACATCTTTCACAAATATTCAAGGAGGGAAAAGGGAGAAAGGAAGCCAAGGGATTTCAAGAAACCTGAAGCAGCATTGGCTGGCAGACTATGGCCTCAGTGCCATTCATCTACCTGATTTTATAGGCTTGCTTAATGATGAGCTGTGATGTTTGATGAAGCTGTGAATCGATCTGAGATGACAGACTGATAGGGCCATATCAGGTGGAAGATAAATCTCCCTGACTGGCAGTCCTCAAAGCGGAAGGAGCTCTTCCTTTTCTCCACACTTTGTGCCCTTGCCAGCTGCAGTTCAGGCTCAGACTTTGGTCTTTTGGAGGTGAAAGGAGAAAGCCCTGATAAATATCTGAAGGGGATGCTTCTTAGCAATCCCTAGGCTTTGTGGGAAGTAGCAGGGCTGAACTTGGTGACCGAGAGGCTGTCTTTGTGTGCACCAGCACAGAGGCTGCATCCAACTAAGGTCCTAGCATTCAATGGTAGGGAAATGCTGTATCTTGGGAAAACAGGCATATGGAAGTTGTGGATGAAGCATTATCAAAGCAGGTTGTTTCAGTAAGATGAGTGTGCTTTCATTTTAATAAAATAATATTGCCATGAGAGTATAAGAATTCAGAGCAATCAAACCACATTTCCCAGTCTTATTTCCAGCAGTGTCTGCTGTCAGAGACTTAATCATGTTGTGTTTTATTATGTTGTGTTAGTGTGACTCTTAAAAGTAAAATGTACCACCTCTAAAGCTCAGAATATGAGAAGAATCATAGAATCACAGAATCGTTTAGGTTGGAAAAGACGCGTCAAGTCCAACCATTAACCTAACACTGCCAAGGCCACCACTAACCCATGTCCCCAAGTGCCACATCTACACGGCTTTTCAATCCCTCCAGGGATGGGGACTCCACCACTGCCCTGGGCAGCCTGTGCCAGGGCCTGACAACCCTTTCGAAGAAATGTTCCCAATATCCAACCTAAACCTCTCCTGGTGCAACTTGAGGCCGTTTCTTGTCCTGTGCCTGTTCCTTGGGAGAAGAGACCGACCCCCCCTGGCTCCAACCTCCTTTCAGGGAGTTGCAGAGAGTGAGAAGGTCTCCCCTCAGCCTCCTTTTCTCCAGGCCAAACCCCCCAGGTCCCTCAGCCGCCCCTCACAGCACTTGTGCTCCAGACCCTTCCCCAGCTCCGTTGCCCGTCTCTGGACACGCTCCAGCCCCTCAGTGTCTGTCTTGGAGTGGGGCCCAGACTGACCCCAGCACTCGAGGTGCGGCCTCACCAGGGCCGAGCACAGGGGGACGATCCCTGCCCTGGTCCTGCTGGCCACACTATGCTGATACAGGCCAGGATGCCGCTGGCCTTCTGGCCACCTGGGCACACTGCTGGCTTGTATTCAGCCGGCTGTTGACCAACTCCCCAGGTCCTTTTCCTCTGGGCAGCTTTCCAGCCACTCCCCCCAAGCCTGTAGTGTTGCCTGGGGCTGGTGTGACCCAAGTGCAAGACGCAGCACTTGGCCTTGTTGAACCTCATTGAACCTCAGTTGGCCTCGGCCCATTGATCCAGCCTGTCCAGATCCCTCTGTAAAGCAGTAAGATACAGAATTTCTGAATGCCATTATTATGGCAACCTGCTCTAGGTAAACCTGCTCTGGCAGGGGGGTTGGACTAGATGATCTCCAGGGGTCCCTTCCAACCCCCACCATTCTGTGATTCTGTGATTCTATGGGGAAAGATGGTAATAAGGCAAAGCAAATTCAGCGTGTTCAATTTAGCAGAGAGAATGGAACCAGCAAATGGCATTACTGGTTATAAATGGGTTAAAAAACCTGAAGTTACAGCTTTCATTTTTAGCTGGGGGGGTTGGACCATCTCACTTGGAGTTGTATGTGAATTATTTGGGTTGTTGAGGAAGCGCTTGGAAACTCTCTTGATTGTATGAAGCAGGACTTGAACAAAGTGTCTGTAACAGTCTCCTTCTTCTGTAAAATTTTTGAACTAGAACACAGCTGACAAATTCTGAGGTAGCTCAGTAAAAACCAGGATCAGATTATTGAGCTTAAGAAGTCAAAGCAAGAACTTGGGCAATGAGCTGAGGGGAAAATGTCTCCTGAGAGTGTCTGCATTATGCAGCCAGCCTGGCCTGAGTCAAAGCAGAAGTACAGCATTATTTTGCATAAAAATAAATGACGACTATTTTCTATGTGGCTCCAGATTGTAGTGAGCCAAGCCTGCAACACCCCAGAGGCCCCGCTTGCCAGACACCACGGAATGACCCCTCTCTGAAAAGCCGTATTACTCCTCCATGTTCTGAGCTGAACACTTAAATTAGTTCAGGGCCCTTTTGCAGTTTCATATTTAACTGCTAGTCTGAAATGTTTCTGTCTTGCAGCCTCTGTAGATATATAGCTGATATTCTGAGAAATGGTAGTGTTTGTACTGCTATATACTGCCCCATTTCAACGGCTGATAAATAAACGTGGGTCTGCGCTATCATATAAACTCTCATGTTTATGGAGATTGTGAGAGAGAGATTGGTATGCAAAGTCAAAGGGAAATATCTCTTTCTAATAACGATCCAAATGTCTCTCTAACACATAGTTTTACCATCGGCGAGTTATTAGCTACTTCAGACGAATGGCTGGCAGTGGTACATGGCGATTGTGCTGGGAGGCAGTCGAACCCATTTCGGTTTCTGAGGAGCAGCACAGTCCACCAAGAGGGACTGTTCCCTTGCAGACGGAATTTGTTCCTTAGGAGGAAGGAAACGAAGAAGGAAGGAGAGGAGAATGTGTGGAATGCAGATTAAATTACAGCATGGATGAAATAGGAATAGTTGTCAGCAAAAGAAAAGGAAGGACCAAAATAGTGTCTTTCTTAAGGCACCTTTCTACACCTGTATTTTCAAAGGTTTTCGCTAATACTTTTCCTTTACTATTTTAATATTTAATTAAAACCATCATCGTAATAATAACAACCACAAGATGGGGGTGTTTCCAGCTGACTTGGTAATAACTCTATCCTCAGCTAATAAACTTCGGTGCTGAATATTCCAACACCGCCGTTTAGAATTTATTTTGTCTATGATACGGTTATTGCATCCCATAAACAAGAAGCATCCTCAAGTTGCCATTATAATAAAACTGTTACAATGCGCTGCTTTTTATATAGGAATTACGGAATGTGCTTTTGCATGACTGAAAATTTATATTTAGTTCACAGATTTATGTGCAGGTTTTAGTGGCATTTTCAAGTGCAAACCTGCTGTACTCGGGTCTGTGAACACACGTTAGTGTGCCATGGTGGTGCTGTAGTAGGCAGATAAACAAAGGGTATGCTATATAGTTAGCTGGGTACTTTGGGCTCCTTTAGGGAGAAAGCCTTGGTTTAGAGATAATGTAGATTATTACTATTTCCTGAATAAGCAGCACATTTCCTCCATCCAGGCTTGCTTCCTTCCAATGAGTAAGACTGGAGAAAATGTAGAACATGTCCTGTTAGTAACAGAGTTTGGGCATCTGGATATGTTTCCTACACTTTGCAAACTGGGTGCTGATGCTATAGCTGCGAGGAGCACAGTGGCTTTATTGTCCCCGGTGGCTTTTATTTAAAGCCAATGGGGAAAGAAAGAAGACAGAGGGAAAAAAGTACTCCAGCAAGGAGGAAGGAGTGTGCGACCTCAGAGGCAATGTTGATGTGCCAGGTGGCCTTCATTTGAGACAGTGACATGAATGAAATTGCGGGTGAGCTTTGGGGTGTCAGAGCTCAGGAGAGAGGCGCTGGGGGCACCCTGCTCGCGCCTGGGGTGCACAGCAGGAGAGCAATGCCCGCTCCCCACCACTCTCACTCTGCAGCCGTCTCATTTCAGAGCCTGGGAAGGGACTGTGGAGCCAGCGCTCCCTGCCTGGAAACACCCTCATCCACCCTTTGTCCTATCGTAGCATCAGTCCGCACAATCTCCGTTCCTCTTGCCAGCTGTCCAGGGAGCTGCTTTCTACAAAATACCGGCCTGTGGGCAGAGCTGTGGGTACCAGGGATGAAATCTGTAAGATTTCAGGAAAGGAAAAGAACAGCTGCCTGCATTCACTCGCAACCCCTGTCACATGCTTTGCGATGATGTGCATCAAACTCGAAATAGCTGAACTCAGGAAAGTGAATTCATGTCCAGTCTGGCAGGCTGTTCCAGTGGCAGGGCTGCAAGGTGGGTGGGGAGGCAGAAAACTGCCTCGCACGGCGAGGCTGGAAGAGCTGTGACAGTGGAGTAACCACTAAGAGCTTTGCGTTCCTGAGCGCTGCTCCTCATCGCTCTGAACTGCAGGGCTTTCAGGTCCTCCACGCCAGAGGCGAAATGGGGACAGGACCTGGCCAAATGAGTGAGCCCTCCCACTTGCACGGGTGTGAACGGCAAAACGCAAGACTGTGGAAACCCGTGTCCTGGGAGTATATCCCACGCGGCGGCAGCACTCTTTCGGAGTATGCGAGCATGAGACGCGGAGTGCGTGCACTGCATCCAGCAGTGTCACTGGGGAGCAGCGGGGAGCTCCTGTCAGTTCAGATCTTGGCATGAAACACTGGAGCATCAGTGATTCCTCTGTCATCCACTGATGAAACCGGGAATAACTCAGTCTCAGCATGTTTCATCTGCATGAGGTAATTATTTTACAGAGAAGGGCTCCAGAGGGAGAGGAATCTCTGTCTGCTGGTGAAGGAGAGTGTGTAGGAACAGTGAGAGCCTTATTTGCATTACCTTTCCACCAGATTGCTTGAGTGACATTTTACGAGTAACCACAACTTACTGTGAACTCAGAAGTGGTTAGAGAGTAAAACTGAACTGAGCAAACAGGAAATCAAAGAGGGTCAAAGAGAGTTGCAAATGGGAAAGTATTGTCTGTAAGGGCACCCCAGGGAAGTAATTAGACCAAAAATTCTGGGTGGGATGCAGCTGATGGCATTATTTCTTTTTGTGAACATCCTCAATTATTTGATCCCAGCCCTTGTGCCGCCAGCGTACATACAGGTACTTGAAGATGAGTGAGCCCACTGGTATTCAAATCACCTTGCAAAGTAACACAGTATTATAAATTTGCTTTGAAGTTTGACACAATGCTTTTTTCCTAACTTTTTTTTTGGTATAAAATTACCATTTCTTGAAAAAAAAAATCATGAAAACCAAAGCTGGGCCAGAGGAGGAAAAAAGTTTAAGGTTTTATTTTTCTTTCCATTTTCACTCCTCTGCAGCCTCTCTCTGTCACTTTCTGTCCATTTTGAATGGGAAAAAGGTGAAAAGGAAAACAGCTAGCAATTAGAAAGGAGAGACATGAAATGGAAAATACTTGTGAAATTGTGCAAATGTTAGAAATTTTTTTTTTTCATGACAGTTTATCAAATTTCACAATCCCCTCTCCCGCATCCTCTTTTTTTTTTTCATTAACTCTCCATGTGCAAGACCCCCAGCCCCCAGAAAGACGAGGTCACGCCGTTAATTTGGTGTCGCAGCGCAGAGCGCCAGCAGCCTGTTTAGGTGCGGGGCCGGATCGGAAGGTCTCGTACCACAAGCTGGGCCCTCCGGCTGTTGTAACCCCCAAGACTGTGACCAACAGTAAACTCCCCGGGAAGTAAAACTATCTGTTCCTGTCCTCCGTTTGCGATGTCAATTAATTGCCTGTGAATGGGCCATCTGGATGCATGTTAGAAAGGAGTCCAGTGGTGCTAGAGAGAGCACTTTCGAACTAGAAATCCTTGGGTATTCATCCTTCCAATATCCATAAGACTCACCCAAGTGGCTACTGGCTGTCTGAAGAGGATTTATTTTTCTATTAAAAAAAAGCTCCGTCTCTCCTGCAAACACGGTATAAAAATAGTGGCCTGCCACTTACCGTCCTGCTTACTAACGCTTTGCTGGTATACTTTACACCAGACAATAAAGAGGGCAAACATGAGAAAAAACAATGGGTGTGAGGTGCCACTGGCTGCAGACTACAGAACAGGCGGAAGGGAGACTGGAAGGACTCTGGAACAGGTTCATAAAATCCAGCACGCTGCATGATGTTTTTTAAGCACGCTGTGCGGGAGTGTCGGGTCCAGTGGGGAGAAGTCTGGGATGGGGAGTTCAAAAGCGTGATTTCTGTCAGCCTTGCGAAGCGCTGTGCAACTTCAGCAATTCATGAACGTTTTTTGTGCTTTGTTTTCTTGGTGCATGTACATGGTTTAGTGCTGCATAGTCTCCTTTGAGAGAGAGCAAGGAAAACCACAGTAGAATTTAAGGGCTTGGTGGAAATATTTCATCAATATTTCAAAACAAGTGCCAATTTTCATTTAGTTGAGACTTAAATGTCATTTTGCATTTTTTTTTTGTTCCCATAAAACAAGAGGGAAACTAACTTGAGCAGAAACTTCATGAGAGCTAATTGCTATCATTATTTCATAAGCCATGTAATTTGATTTTTTTGAATTTTATCTAGTTAAAAAAATGAAAGAGAATTTAAAAAAACAATTCAAAATGGAAATAGTAATTTAATCTCATAAGTTTCAAAATTATACTGAAAATAACATATCTTGTGTCAAGCATTATCTCTGAGAGGACCGAATGTTTCATTAGAAGTTATATCTTCCCACAACAGAAAATTTTAAAAATGCATTAATATATGCTTTTCGCCGAAACCACAGCTTTCCATGGGGGGCTTTTGCTATTCAAGAACACCAGTCTGCACTGCCGTAAGCATTGCTTCATGTCAGCAGTAAGAAATGTTTCTGGCTGTGAGTACGCTCGTACACACAAACCTGTTTCAGGAAAGACTCTTCCTCACCCTCCGTCCATAACACAGAGCACAGGCTGAGCAAAACCGGGAGCTGCCATCGGTACGGACGTGGTTGCACACGTAGGGCGGGGGCATTGCCCCTGATTTTAAGGACCAGCAGAGCTGTATTTCACTCTTAATCCCTCCTCCATAAAGTATCACAGACAGTAATTTGCTGGCTCCGCACCCTGCTGTGTCCTCGCAGGTCTAGATGGGAGCTCCCTGGCATAAAGGTTGCTGCTCTGTTCCGTGCACGTGCAATGCCAAGCACACTGCACGCGAACACACCGCTGGAGCTCCTGGCCGTGCTGTGGTAACTGGGGATGCTAATAATAGCCCTGGTGTAACTCCACATTCACTTTTGGCCAAGAGAAGCAGTACAACCTAAATGATACGATATCCGTCAGTCATCTAGGCTATATTCTCAGTTCTGAAATTACTGTTGAGTGATTTTTATTCAAATTAACTCATTTCTCTTCACACTTGTTACCTTCTTAAAGTGTATGGGCAGCTCTTTTAAAAGGGTTTAGGTATCTGAAATGCAAATGATAGAAAACTGGGAGGAGGCGGTTGATAGACCAGAAGGTTGTGCTGCCATTCAGAGGGACCACGACAGGGTGGAGAAATGAGCAGAGAGGCACCTCACAGAGTTCAGCAAAGGGAATTTTTTTTGGCCATTCCTCATCCTCATGCTTGACAATGAGATGTACATAGGAGAGGTGGAATAAGGAAGCAGAACAGGCCCTAGGAAGACAAAGCAAGGTGAGAGTCTCAGGTGTTCTGATGCCAGCAGTCGAATGCTGCCCACACTTTGCTCCGATGCTTGGAGGGCAACAGAAGGGCCAGGCATTGCAGATGAATCACGGCAGGCTAATATTGCTACAAATCACCAGAGCTGTGCTTTCACCGCCGATGGTATGATGAAAAGCTCCGAATTGATTTATCACATGGTGCTCCATCTCACCTCCCTTGCTCTTCAGCGCATAAATCACTGCAGCCATTCACTGGGACATGCTGCTTCAACGTTCAAAGTCATTCACAGCTGCTCGGGATGCATCCACCACCAAGATCAGCAAGTGCACTAACAGTCTGCTTGGAGCAACCTGCTGCCTCCGCCCTCCGACAGAACCTCCTGCGCCCTTTTCCCACCGTCTCATGCACACACGTAGAGTTTATTGTAGGTATGGAGGGGTTAACAGTGGTAGCTCTACTCCAGGGAGAAGGACAATTATAGTTCATATTGTTCTGGTGATGCTTCATTATAGGAGGGGAAGAGTGACACTGGAGAGCCTCGGAGCAGTAGGTGTGTGCACGGTGGGTTTACCTAGGAACGTGGCGACTGTTGCGTTCCCTTCTTGCCCTGTCTCCCATCAGCTAACGCACTGTGTGTTCCTGTACTGTAAGATGCACAACTTTAACTGCCCATATATATAAAACTGTGGCCCTTAAGGGCGGGATTCCTCCGTCTTAAGTTATATATTTATTTTTGGGGTGTGTAAATATGAGAGTCAGTGGGAAGAAACAGGCTCCTGCAAAGGGGAGTTGTTCCCATAGTCAGACAGCCACCTCAGTTGGGTCAAAATAATTTCCTTTTGGCGATACCACTGACTTCAGAGGAAGCCTGGAGTAACTAGCAGACACATAGACATGTCCCTGTTTGTTAGACATCTAAAAGGAGAGATTAATTCTGATTCTTTTCTGAATGCTTTGCTTGGACTTCACTGGTAATTTTCTACCAGTGTTTTTCAAGGAGAATGAAAACCCACCCAAGGAGCGCTACACCTGCTGAAAGGGTGGGTGAATAATGGTTTAATTACTGCCAGTGCACGGTCTGTACTCACTTGAAGGCAGCACTGGAAGGAGGTTGCCAGCTGCCTACTTTTGCTTCCCAATTAATAAAGGGTAAATGATACTTAGATAGATGCCGCTGTGCCTTGGGTTAGTCCTTGGAAGCTGGTACTCCTTGGCTCTTTGTTAGTGGAGCCTGATAGCCAGCCTTGCCTTTCGGCAGCGACTATCCCAGGACATCATTCAGCTGTTGCTGCATAGGCGCCTGAATTTTTTAAGGTACATGGAAGTGTTGTGCCTTCAACAAACACATCTATCACTGTGATTACAGCACAGTGTGATGTGATTCATATCACTTCTCATTAATTTGAAGAAATTCAGCTTTGAAAACATTAGGGGAAAATATTAATCAAATAATCATTTGAAAATGTGCTGCAAAATAGATCTAAAGCATTTATCTGGCTAATGTTATTTGACCGGTTTGAGTGATCAGCTTCAAATTTGCAGATCATAATAATTATTAACAACTCCAGGAACAAGCAGTGAGCGGAATCAGTATGGCTGAGGGGACAGTAACAGTAACGAAGGGTTGTGTTTCTCCTGCGCGTTTTGTTTGAGGATCTCGTAGGCACACACAATGAGTGCTTGCTTGGCACTAACTGCCGGGACACAAGGCACAGACCTGCAAAGAAAGGTGCACAGGGATGGGGAAAGGTCAAGCTGTTTACCCGAGGTCATGTGAGAAATCAATGAAAACAAGAGTGGAATCATTCTGTGCCAGGTCAGGTTTGCCCAGGCATCCTGCATTCCTTGCTCTCTCTTCTGCCTCTCTTCATCAGACTGGCTGGCTGGGGAACAACACAAAACAACAGGAGCTCTAACGTGCCCCAAATAATAGTACGCTTTACTGGCGGATGGTTTGCAGGCAGAACGGGTCAAAATACTTAGTGCAGCTGACAAACAGGAAGAGTAGCTTTTATTTGTGTTTGTGTCAGGAAAAGCCCTTTGGAGCATGAACTTCGTATGCATAAAGGTCCTGAGCTGTCTTGTATAAGCTTCACTGTTAGCTAAGAGTGTAGTCATTGCCAGGTGCTCGCCACATTCAGTGGAAAGGGAAGGAGGGATCTCGAGAGAGCGCGGTGAGATGGGATTCATCTGAGCCACAGCAAGAGACAGCGCCTGGCCTCAAGACAGGCTTCAAAGATCCACAGGAGAGCAGAGAGAGGCAGCGTGTGCCATCGCCTCTTTCCAGGTGGGGCACTGAAACATGAAATGTGTTGCCATAAATAAGGGAATGAATGCGAAGCACGCGGGATGCTGAGCCAATCCCAGTAATTCTGGAACCGGTGCGATATTTCGGTGTCGCACCCACCACATCCAGGCAGCGCAGTCATGCTGGTTCTGCGGGGATCCAGGAGCTGTCGCCAGTGCTCACACACGTGCTGTGCTGCGCGGGCACCCGGCGTGGGCCTGAGCCACCCCGCAGTGCTCGCGTTTGGGGTCATGTCCAGCCTTGGCATCGTGTTGATGGGGTACCGGTACCAGCTGAGCTGGCAGCTTAAGGGTTCTCCTCACCACCCTCTGTGGCGTAGCGTTAAGGTGCCCAGCTAGCTGAGGTCCGTAAAGCAAACCTCCACCACAGCAATGGTAGAGAAATTTGGGGTGGGGGAATAATCTCCTGTCATTCAATCTCTCCCATGGAATTGCTTATTGTTCAGGTTAACCGGTACAGCAACAATACAGGTTGCAATGGCAGCTGGATATATTGTGTCAAAGCGAGACACCTTCCTTTATTAACTCCGAGATAATCTCTTGACTTTACCCTTCAGAGACATGTATTAATATTCTACTTGGAAAGACAGAAAGAAAATCAATAGACCGGAAAGCTCTGCGTGTTGTTTGTGGCAGCCAAGAAGGATTCATTTGCCTTATGACGCTTTGTTGTGACAGATGGTTACTTTGTGCTGTTCGGAGGAGGCCCATCCAGCAAAATTAAGATCTTTGTTGGGAGAAGTCGTGACAGATTTCATGAGGGCAGCAGTTTTAGGAGAAGCATCCAACAAAGAGATGCCGCATTTGCAGCACCTTCTTCTTGCCATTACAAGCTGTGGCAGCTTGTGGCTATTCATTTGCTCGGTAGCGCTTTGCTTGTGCTCGAAGTCCCTGTAAACAGTGGTCATGGTCATGTTGGCAATAGCACCAGGTGATCAAATCCAGTTCAGTTACTGTAGATGAGTTACCACTTCTCCGCCAGACCACGGTGAGTGACTGCATTCGTACTCTGGTCATTGCAGCTCCAAAGGAAAAGCCATTGATTTAACCCATTGCTCATTAAACCACGCTGACTTGATTGCCTGTCACTGTCCATGCTCTCAGAGTACAGCATATTGGTTTGGTTGCAAAGCATTTCTTCTTCTAATATGAACTTGAAAGCTGAGCAACACACTGGCCTCTGCATTTCCAACATTGGTGCACAGCAACTTTTTAAACCACTCCATTTTCTGCAGCCCCTCCTGTATTATTTCCTATTATTATTCATTGAGAAAATTCCATTTGAATCATGCCTGAATTCTAACCAGCGTAATTAGGTTCTGCCTCCTTCTTGCAGAGAATAAAGCAGCCTCTTTGGTTCTTGATCTAAATTCTGAGGTGAGGTTTTGCAAATAAAAATTTGCTTCTCTCTACTGAGGCAGCCCTGTTTGAACATTAAAGAGATGATTCAGTCTAATCTAATCTAATCTATCATCTGCCTACATTTCTTCCTTCAAACCTGCTTTTTTTGTCAGTTTGCCTGTTAAAAGCAATGAACCTTCCCAACTGACACATGCAGAAAATGCTTACTAAGGCAGTACTTTCTGTTTTAGAGGAGCAAACAATCCGAAGAAAGCACCAGAAGACTACGCTGTCAGTCAGCTCTGTCTGCCCCCACCTGTTGGCGGGGCAAATAATTCTTGAGTCAAAAGCAAATCACATCACATTTGAGAAATACAGTTGCTTAACAACTGGAGTTACCATTTCATCCCCCCACCCCAAATCTGTGTGCTCATACATTGGCAAAGTGCTGCAGGCTCCAGTGATATACTGCGTAACACAGTGCATTTATTGACCAAAACAGAAGACCATGTCCAAGAATACGAAGTTTTATTGATTTGTTTTCTTGTAGACGGTATTTTCCCCTGAAAGCTGCAGCATGATCATGATTTGTTTTCATCTCTAACTTTTATATATCTATTGATTTAGGATGGGGGAAACAAAAAGAAGAATTGAAGTTTGGTCTTCAGATCTGTCCTTTGTTGTGTTTGCCAAGAACTTGAGAGCTTTGAGAAAGAATATAAATTCATAACCACAGTTATTAGGGTATCATTCCTGATGTATGGTGGAAAATGTTCCCAAGCAATTCATTAAAGATGTTTTGTCTCTACCAAGGAAGGGAACACATAATATCCCTTTGCCAACCAGGCGTTTAGTTAAGGTCACCCTGCCCGCTTTCAAATCTAGAGAGCAGCATAAGCCTCCCCAAACCTGCTTCTTCAAAGTCCTCACTTCTCTAGGAATTGTATGGCCACTCAGAAACACAGAAGAATATGGACTTGTAATCTCTCTCTCTCTCTCTCTCTGGACTTGTTTTTTATGTGTATATATGTAGAGAGAGAGAGTACGAAAGTCTTACAATTAGATCCTAATCAAAGTCATGGTGCTTCTGGGAAGGTAGTTTATTTGTTCAGCTAGATGCACATAAGCCAATGTATTGATCCAGTATAGAAAATTTTACTTGCTGTATGATTTCTGCTATAGATGGAGGGAAAAAGAAAGCTGTGCCTAAGGCAAGAGTGGACTAAAACGTCTGACTGGAAACTGCCCTCAGTGGACTCAGGTTGGCTCCTTCAGGTTCTAGCTCTCCTGTCCAGAAAAAAGAAATTAGCCCTGATTTTGTTTCACAAAGACCTTTGAGGTTTCAAATTTTCTTTTCTTTCCAGTGAAGAACAAATCCAGAATATTTTTTTGACACACAATTCTGCAAATGTTTCTTCCTGCCATCTCTCTATTCTGCGATTCTCTCTCTTTCTAGCACTTTCTCCCTCTTTGGTGAGAAATGTCAAGCTCCAGAAAATTTCCCATCAAAACCCATCCTCAAATCGAATATAATTCCATAGGAGACGTTGGCTACAGCAGCACGGCATATTTTGAGGACAGTACATTGCAGCGGAAATGTTCTGAGCAGCAGGCTTCCTACTGCAACTTCAGAGTGATGTAGCCAGCCTCAGGGAAGTGAAATGTAGGAGTTTTGCCAGCTGGTGACCGTGCAAGTGAAGCACTCAGTTTTGGCCTTTGCTTCCCTAGGAGTAAATAGTGAATTAAAGTTACCAGTCATCAGCTGGAAAATAAACGCTTTAAAAAAAGTAATGCATTCATGGAATAGAACACCTCGGCGTGTCGTGCAGAGATGGGTGATTCAAGGCCCGGAGGAAGCAGTTACAGTCGTCACATCTGGCCCGCTGGAAAACGAGAGAAAGAACATCCTCTGCGGCTGTCTGCGTCAGCCCGGCAGCTCCTTCTTCAGCCGAGCAGACTTTTCGGAGCAAGGCTGAGCTCTGATTCTGTCAAAAGCAGCAGTAGGAATGCCTGGTTGTGGAGGAAAGCTGCATCCGCATGTTGGATGTGTGGAGATGAGGAACAACAAGGCCGGTGTACAGGGCTAGCTTAGGGCACCTCAGCAGCGTGGGCTGTCCTGGATCTTGTCACTTTAGCAACGAGCACAGAATTTCCCAAAGCAAGCTATCGCTAGTATGAAATCTTCATCCGGCTGAAACAAGCAGGGCTTGTACTTTCACCAGCAGCACGTTTGCTCTGAACACAGGGCTTTCGCCGTCCTTGGGTGAGGTCTCCAGGTCTCAGGTTGGGACTGAGCAAAAATCAAATGGGACAGCTCACATTTTTACTGCCAAAGGGAGACTGACGTGCAGCTCCTGTTAAGCCAGATAAAATAGCGATGTCCAAAACTCCTAGGCAGGCTACCCGTTCCATTAGGAGGCTTTGCAAATGAAGATGTCAGCTATTATTTCCTGGGCTGGCAAAGCCAAGGCAATGTCTGGGTCCAGTGACTGCCGCTGACCTGCTGCGTGACCCACGGTGCTGTGTTCCCTGCCGGCTTCTGGGGGCAAAACAACCTCCCCACCCGTGTTCATGGGCGTGCTAAGCAGCTGGGGACGGGCACCGCTCGGTGGTGCATTGCTACAGCTGTGACCAGAGGTGAATACTTGCATTTTTTTAGTCAGAGGGCCCAGGTTGCCAAAAGGCTGCTGAGGGACAGAATGTAACATTTTGAAAGAGCTCCGAGATCCTCTGATGGAAGATGCTATTTGAGTATAAAGCTGCCTTATTATCCTCTGCACGGTTGAGAAGCAGGTGCACAAACCTCCATCCAAAAAATGTTTGCATGTAATTGGCGTCACCTGTAGAGAAAGCAATCATTTTGGAGGTGGGAACAAAGGAAATGGAAAGTATGCCTGTCTGCTCACAAAGCAACGAGGTGCATCTCTGCAGGAAAAGATCATCCTAAGCTATCCAAATGGCTACTTTTGATAAGCCCTCTTTGCTAATATGCCGCATACTATCCAGCAATCAGTGCAGACTGTGTTTTTCATCATTAGGCTTGATGCAAAAAAAATAAAATTTAAGTGAGGCAGTATTATATTTCAATTAAAACTCCATGAAAATTTTGGCTGTGCCTTTTAATGTGATAATGTTAATTAAACTGTGCTCTCATGTTCTGAAGTCTTATAAAATGTCTTGGAAAAGGATAATAAATAATAGTAGAAATAAAATTGGGCTATTTATCTACCAGGAGATTAAAGGGCTTCTTGTTTCCTTTGTGAATTTAGATTTCCAGAATTAAATGAGTGTGAAGTAATGATATTTTTCAGCAGAATCATTATCATTTTTATTGCAATGGAAAGTATGCAGCATTTCATTGTTATTGTACTTAACTCACCTAATTGTACCTCTCCACTCACCAAGCACATCCACTGCGCAGCGATGGACTCTGTGCTCGTGTGGCGAACAGAACACAAAATCCAGCCCTTTCCTTCAAGTTACTGCCAATATGTGTTTTTCTGAAACCTGTGCTTTCCTGGGGTGCTTCAGGCAGTAGGTGCAAAGCTATTATCTACTTAAATACCCATCAGATTGGCCCACAAATGGTTTTTTTAATCTCTACAAGACCTGTTTTTATGGTGCATACCATACTTATGAAGTATAATACATTAAGGATACACTTTAGAAACATAGTTCATCATATAAATATATAACGTATGAAATACAGATGCCCTCACAAACACGGATAGACACAGGTGTTGAAGCAGAAACATGGATGTTCTAGTACAAAGCCTGTAAATGTCCTTTTGATAAAGTAATTACTATATTGCAGTTGCATTCAGAAAAGTGACAGTAGACACTATTGACGGGACGGTGCATGCGCTGCCTTTGTGTCTGCTGGCCTGTCTGTCTGTAGAAAGACACATTCACCTGTCACTTAAATGTGTCTGTAATAGAGCGTGGCAGCTATTTAACTGGGCATAGTGACACCACTGAAAAAGCATGGGAAGAAGAAAAGACTTACGATTCAGATCCCTAGCTGGGCAAAGCTAATGATTACTTGATAACGATGTAGGCAGACGATGCCCGCTGGCCAGCTGAGACTGGTTTTTCAGCCTGGCAGGGGCAGATGCCTCTGAGTCAGGGCACCAGCATGGGCCTGACTTGTTCTCCTGGCTTGTATCAGCAATAGTGTGGCCAGCAGGACCAGGGCAGGGATCGTCCCCCTGTGCTCGGCCCTGGGGAGGCCGCACCTCGAGTGCTGGGGTCAGCTCTGGGCCCCTCACTCCAAGACAGACACTAAGGGGCTGGAGCGTGTCCAGAGACGGGCAACGGAGCTGGGGAAGGGTCTGGAGCACAAGTGCTGTGAGGAGCGGCTGAGGGACCTGGGGGGGTTTGGCCTGGAGAAAAGGAGGCTGAGGGGAGACCTTCTCGCTCTCTGCAACTCCCTGACAGGAGGTTGGAGCCAGGGGGGGTCGGTCTCTTCTCCCAAGGAACAGGCGACAGGACAAGAGGAAATGGCCTCAAGTTGTGCCAGGGGAGGTTTAGGTTGGCTATTGGGAACCATTTCTTCATGGAAAGGGCTGTCAGGCCCTGGCACAGGCTGCCCAGGGCAGTGGGGGAGTCCCCATCCCTGGAGGGCTTGAAAAGCCGTGTAGATGTGGCGCTTGGGGACATGGGTTAGTGGTGGCCTTGGCAGTGCTGGGTTAACAGTTGGACTGGATGATCTTGGAGGTCTCTTCCAACCTAAATGATTCTATGATTCTTGTGCGTCAAAGCCACGCCGTTTGCAGTCTGTAAAGACAGCTCCTGATATGTTGACAGCTGAAAGCACCCTCATAAGGACAACTAGCGAGCATTTTGCAGCCATTTTGTATACGTTTTAAGGCCACTTTCCCCTAATTTGAGTAGAGCAGAGAATTCCTTCAGGGCAGCCCTGTTTCAGCTAATGGGGCCACTCAGCAGGACAGAGCTTCAGTTCAGCTTCTCATCACACGTTAATGCATCTGCATTCAAATGCCCACTTTACGGAAGCAAAGGGAGAGAAGGAAGACTATGAAGGGAATCCTGGTCCCAATGACAGGAATGAGAATTTTTCTATTACTTTCAGCGTGGCCAGGCTTTCTCCTCGCACAGCCGTATGTTCACAGGTCTCTGCTTTTCCCTATCCCCTGGACATAGCTGCATCTCACTGGCTGTCCCCTGTTGCCTCCCTGTAGTACTGGAGGTAGGATGAACAGGCAATGAAGTGGTCACATCATTTGTCTCAGCCTAGGGTTAGGGTACCAAGAAAGGGAAACCCAGGGCATACTGTAGAAGAGAAGAGCTTGTATTGTCTTTCTAAACACTTACCTTCAGTTTTCTAGTCATCAGTTCTTTGAGAACGGTACTGAAAGTTAGTAGGTATTGGGTTGTCCTGGTTATTGGTTGGGGACTTTAAGAACAACTGGAAACAAGTAAGAGCGATAATAATGTGATAGTTCTCACTATGAAGTATGAAGGGTTTTTCTGCAAAATTCCAGATTTCTAGAAGCATCTGAAATTTGGAGCGATTATAGCCAATATAGATGTCCTTTTGCTAGTGATGTTCATTTGTCACTGTACAGAATGGTGTTTGGAGCAATCATTGCACAGCTCCACACCTTGACGTCAGTTTATGGCAGAATTTGGAGTTTGATGTCCAAGAAGTTTGTATCCCTGTTAGCCTGAGTCAATGCTGTCATCTATATTTTCCTTCCTTCTTAGCTAGCTGCTTTGATTTTGTCAGTCATTGACCTTTTAAGATTTATCCATTAAAATTTTTAATCCTGGAGTGACAGCTACTCTGGGCACAAACCTAATATGAAGCTGTTTGTTCATCTCTCAGAGTTGGAGCAGAAAAATAACAGCGCATAGTCTGGGACCTCCAGAGAGGTGCAATAAAACTGTGGAATCATCTTGTAAACTGAAGAAGAAATCTCTTCTGATAACATGTATTTGTCAGCCTGACATTCTTTATTGCTCTTCAAAGTCCAAACTATAATGGGGACGTTGGGGCCAGGAGACTTTATGATGACAAGTCAGGGATGGGTCAAAAGTTCTCTGCCCTCAAGGCTTTTGATGCTGCTATTCCTGCCACTCCATACCCAAAAGAGAGGAAATGAAACTGAAGAGATATTACATTATAAAGAATATGCTTCTTGGGTTTCTTCTGGCTGTCCTCTGATAAACATGCTCCCCCTGCTTCTGACTCTCCCTCCATGCTCCTTAAGTTGTATTGGAACATGAAATATTTGTTTAGAGGAGTGGGGACTGGCCCAGAAATTACGATTTGGGATTCCGGTTTTAACGGTGGGCTTTAATTGGTTTGGCAAGGCACATGCTATGAGTTTTAGTGACAGAGGCAGTGAACCAGAACGGATTTTCCTGTAATACCAAGATTTTAAAATGGTTTTGCAATTCATGAAGCTGTAAGCACTGCTCAACATAAAATGTGTTTTATAAGACTAGATGTTTTTCCCCTCTCTCTCTCAAAGAAAGTGTCAAAGGCTCCTGAAACTGAGCATGCACAGGGTAGGGAAGCCTCGGACTGATCTCCGTGGTCCAGATGTAGATCGGAAGTGACAACAATGAAGTCAGTGCTGTGACGTTGGTGGAGGGTTGAGGTCGGTGCAGGTGGCACAGGGTGGTGCGGGTGCCTGGGGAAGCACACGTGGCCGTTACCCCCCGTGCAAAGCTCAGCTCGAGCAGCAGCGTGTCTGCGCTGCGGGAGGGCTCTGCGAAACCGCCTGGGTGAGGTGCGGAGGTGGAACCCAAATCCTGCTAAGAAAGTGCTTCTCCCACTGCTGGCAGGTGTGAGCGCAGGTGGGATGCTCTGGCGATGCCGTGGGGTACTGGTGGCGAGGGGTCCGTGTCAAATTTGGAATGCGAGTATTGTAAGTGAGACTTCCTCCGAGCTGACATCTGTGGTACGTAGGGAGAGGGATTAGATCCTGGGGAGAGCACAGAGAGTTTCCAGCGGCAGAATCAGGAGGAGCTGGACAGAATACTGTAGAAAGAGCTGCAGGATGGTTTGGGTGAAGCCTGTGGGTGAAGGTTGCTGCATTAACCCCTTCAGGACATCCCTGCAGCCTCACATCCAGCAACTGCTGGATTTCTTTCCCGTGCAGCCTTTCATCTTGATAGCACAGCATGAGGCTCAGCAGTCCTCATCTGGCTGCGCTGCCGATCACTGAATCTCTGGGCATGTACCCGTGAGACACCGGGGCTCAATTCCCTATCTCTTTCCTACTGGAATGATTCTACATGTGTAAGGCATTACGTGTAGCAAAAGCCTCCAAGACAGACATCTTCCCAGCATCTCCAAATGATGGAAGGATTTGCTGGGGCTAAGGGAGGGTCGGCGTCAGATCTCCGCTGTAGAAGGTGGTGAGCCTGTCTGCTGCAAGCTGTCACGGATGGAGTGATGCACTTCACTCGTAAGAGAGAAGCAACAACATAATTTATTGATACAAAACAGTGAGTTAACAAAGTTCAGTGGTAAATGCAACAGTGTTTAACAAGATTCAATGGCACGGTACAGTGGATTATTTACTGCATAGAGGACAGGGTCAGACAAAACTGTCGGGGAGACCCTCCCGTTCAGTCATGAGGTTCAGAAGGGACTCCCTTGCTTTCTGAACTCCTTCTCAGAGAGGAGTCTGGGTGCGGCTGGATCCAATCTTAGTCCCAGACTTGGTCAGTGGTTTATGTCTGAAGGATTATATATGCATAATCAATCCTTTATATCACTTAGCTAAGATTTCAAAGTTTAGCATGCTTTTAGTCACTTACCGAGGATCTGTTGTGGCAAGGAATCTCTCAACCTTGAGGAGGAACCTCGAGAGGCGTCCCTACTCAAGGGAAGATCCTGGCGTGCAGCCCGTTGCCATGCAGGAGAGCTCCGCGGGCCCTGGGCTGTCCGCTATTTATGGAGTAAGATGACTGGCCTATAGTCATGTTTGCATACCAGCTACAGGAGTGAGTTTTGTACTATTGTGGTGTTAGCAGTCATCTCCCCAGGAAGTCCAGCCTAAGCTGGATGCAGGCGTTGCAGCTCCCACTGGTGGCCGTGGCTTAAGCAGGGGGCAGTGGGGGGAGCACGCCGCCGCACAATGCACAAGGGCTGTATCCTCTGTCCTGATGGCTGTACTGGCCGCTGGTCGGTTTGTGTCCTCTCCTTGGTCTGAAGGTATCTTGAATGGCAGCCAAGACATAGCCAGAGGATGGACTTGCTACACATTTCCACCTTAAAAGAAATGTGTTCTTCATGTCCTGGAGAACATGTCTCCTGCAGGGCAGGCAGGCAGGAATCATAGAATCATAGAATTGTTTGGGTTGGAAGGGACCTTTCAAGCCCATCTAGTCCAACCCCTGCCATGAGCAGGGACATCCTCAACTAGATCAGGTTGCCCAGAGCCCCGTCTAGCCTGACCTGGAATGTTTCCAGGGATGGGGCATCTACCACCTCTCTGGGCAACCTGTGCCAGTGGTTCACCACCCTCATTGTAAAAAAATTCTTACTTATATCTAGTCTAAATCTCCCCTCTTTTAGTTTAAAATCATCGCCCCTTGTCCTATCACAGCAGGCCCTGCTCCAAAGTTTTTCCCCATCTTTCTTATAGGCCCCCTTTAAGTATTGGAAAGCCCCAATAAGATCTCCCCAGAGCCTTCTCTTCTCCAGGCTGAATAACCCCAACTCTCTCAGCCTGTCCTCACAGGAGAGGTGTTCCATGCCTCTGATCATTTTTGTGGCCTCCTCTGGACCTGCTCCAAGAGGTCCATGTCTTTCTTGCATTGGGGGGCCCCAGAGCTGGACGCAGCACTGCAGGGGGGTCTCACCAGAGTGGAGCAGAGGGGCAGAATCCCCTCCCTCGCCCTGCTGGCCACGCTGCTGGGGATGCAGCCCAGGATATGTTTGGCTTTCTGGGCTGCGAGCGCACGTTGCCGGTTCACGTCCAGCTTATCATCCACCAGCACCCCCAAGTCCTTCTCGGCAGAGCTGCTCTCGATCCCTTCATCCCCCAGCCTGTATTGATACCGGGGGTTGCCCCGACCCAGGAGCTCCTTGCTGTTCCTGTCCTTCCTCCGCGGAGATGAAGGAGTCTTCCTCTCCCCGCTAGCTCAGTTAACCTGGAGGATGGCGCGTACCCTTTGCTCATTATACCTTAAAGTGCTATCAGCATTTTTGGAAACCTCATTTCAAATGTTTTCTGTGGCAATATCTGTGCGCCAGGCAACGAATAGCTAAAACCTTATATCCACTTTTAATCACACTAAATCAATGCACCATAAGGGGGAGGTTTAAAACCAATTTTTTATGCACCGCTGCTTACATTGAAAAGACTCATTACAACCAAAATCAATCAGTACAGCCTGTAACTCTAAAGTAACTCCTGGATTGAATCAATGATGCTGATGAAGATGGGGGGTGGAAGGATAGAACAATGAGAGGGAGTGGGAAGGTGTTAAACAAAACAAAGCCTTTCTGAAATATTTTGCCTTTCTTCTAAGACAGAAACAGCCTCCTTCGGTGTCTTAGGTTGTAATTTGAGAGGTCTCTTTTCAGATGAGAGATTGCTCAAGGACCACAAGAGGGCAATGGAGATTGGAGACAGAGCCTTGCCCAGGCTCTGTGGAGCACGGACGTTGCCTCCTTGCTCTGCCCACCTTCCTTCACAGCACCCAAAAAATGCCATTCTCCGCCACGCAGAGAAAAAGATGAAGTGTGACAATAAGAGCGCTTGGGTTTCCAGGACTGCTTTTTTGGAATCAATGAGACATTATTACAAATAAAGCATATGTCTGCTTTGTAGCTAATGCTATCTAAATCGCATTAAGCCCCTAGCAGCCTGTATGGTCGGTATATGTATTCTCAGAAAGGTGCGTAGAAGCGGTATTGATCTTTTGACTAAGTGTCCTAATGAAATACAAATCTGCTATCATTTAGAGAGCCATCTGTCATGATGAGACATAAAAAATGCTACAAGCAGAACAATAACTATAATTCAATTTGGGAATCTAACCTACTCTCAGCAGGCGCAAAGCGGCTGGCCCCAGCCCTTGGCCTCTGGGATCGATTCTGTTTACTGTGTTAAACTTCGTCAAAAGGTAATAAAGAAATCAATCAATAAAGTATTAAAGAAATTTCCAATTATGGGTAAGGCACTTGTTGCAGAAGACCTCTTTAGCCCGGTGTGGTGATTTAAAAACCATCTACATGGCTCAAGTTCTTTGGCAAGTGACAGAGTAATTTAATGCTTGTGGTGTTATATTGTCCAACATAATGGTAAACTGCTAAAAAAGAAGTAGTGCACAACTGCTGAGAAGGAAACTAGTGACAGCAGGTTAATGGAGAGGTCATTTTCCTAATACTCTCCAGGCCACTGGTGATGCAGGACTCCCCTACTTGAGAGTTTTCAGGAAAATTAATCCAAATGAACTTCTCAAGTGGGTCGGTTAAATCATATTAGCCACCTACGTGGACATGCTCATTCAGAGTTAAAATGGGCTTTATTCAATTTAGCTTTGTTCGGTTTAAGCTCCGGTTCATCAGAGCACCTGAGCATTTGCTTACGGCTCTGGAACATGGGTGAGACACAGTCTACAGAGTTGTTTTGATTAGGGCTGGACTTGAACAGCCCCATGGCAGTGAGGCAACAGGTAAATGGTCCAACAATGGCTTGGGGCCTCATTTTTCAGTCTTTTCTATTTTACTTGCAAGTCTTTGGGGCAGGGTCTTGCCTTAGTCGCCAGCTGACAGCATGCAGCACCGCGATGCTCCTCTCTCAGCCAAGCTGAGATACGGCTGTAGCGCAGTTTGGAATGCACGCTCCGGCGGTACTTTCATGGCCCTTCATGCCTGGGTGTTTCAGTTCCTCGTAATTTTTCTTAACTGTTTCTCCACGATAGACTCGTGAAGGCCGGGCCAAGTTCAGCGCAGGAATGCAGGCAGACGGGCCGTGGACAGAGCGGCAGGCTGCTGGGGGCTGCGTGGCGGCCCTGGCCTTGGTGCCCCCCAACAGGGTGCTGGAAGGGGAGTTGCTGGTTATCCCCAGAGAGGGAGAAGGCAGCTGGCAGTCGCAGGAACAGGAAAATCTCTCCAATATCTCCAATACCCTTCCCTCAATCCCTCCGTCACTGCTTTGTCCCTTCTGTCTACCTCTCCCTTTGTGCCGCAGGGGTAGCTGACACCAACCCCCATCTTAGAGAGGCAATAAAACCTCATTTGGGCCAATTTTTCTGAAAAGCCTTTGGCTACCTATGTGGGGGAAATACTGTCATTGCCGAGGAAAAAAAGGATCTAGGTCCTCAGAGCTGAGCTGTAGCAGGCATGTACCAAAATACATCGGGGAGCGGCGTCGAGTGACTTGGACCAGGTCCCCAGGGCAGGGAGCAGTGCTCCCTTGCTGCCTCATGCAGCTCCTTGCAGCACACTCTCCAGCCTGAGCGATGCAGCCTGGCTCGCAGGCACATTGTGTGCAGCACGTGGGCACTGACATGACACAGCCTCTGGTCCATGCCCAGGTTTATTTTCTGAAAAAACCCAACTTACTTCTTTTTGCAGAGGAGCCAGATGAGAGCTCATATGTATACAGTGTTGATAAACAGGGGACCAGCAACATGGTGCCAAAGAAAAGGGGGAGAGCCGGTTTGATTGTGTCACACGCTTAAAGAAAACACGCTGTAGCTACAGGCTGATTCTTCTCCATTCTGTACATTGTTTTATTTCTTCCCTAGCCAGATATCTGTGGTTTGCAGTGGTGCCGCTTGGGCCATGAACCCCCCTCTGAAACCACCGGCTGGGGTCTAGTGAAAAGCCATGTCTGTGTGCACTGCTGTATTGTCTGAGATAATATATGTCCAAATTATTTTTTTGGACCCTTTTCCTAAAGTCTTTATCTGCCAGGCTCCAGGCTGTGGGATCGATGTGCTACCGTGTACTCGTTCGCTTTCCGTCTCTGCAGCTTTTCTCCGAGAAAGGCTGTGTTGGAGCTTGGCTTGTGACAGTCCCTGATAAGCCAGGTTACTGTTTTCTTTGACAATCATTTCTCCAGAATGTCCTGTGTAATTTTTACGGATATCAAAGTTTGGACTCCGTCATTGAAAAAAAGGATCTTTTCATATTAATTGAGGACCTTTTTCATCCAGATGATGATCAGTATTAATGATCTCACATCTGGCAGCAATCTAGGCTTTTAGTTTTGAATGAACCAATTACTAAAGGTGGATTTGATTAAACTTCCTCTGACAGAGGAGAATCAGGTCTCTGGGCATTGGGCTTTTGTGGATTTGTGTGATTCCAGCTACTTGGGGACTGATGGGGCTTCAGTATAGTGGAGCTTGCCACGAAGTGTTCCCTCACTGCCTGGGAGATTGACAGGAGTGACAGAGCAAGTATAAAAAGGAATGGAGCAAAGTGGGGAAGACTCTTCGTAGAGAGATGCTCCACTTGCCCCAGCCCTGGCAGGGAGGAGGCGTTCCTGATGAGAGACTCAGCCCGGCTGCCTTAAAGCTCAAGGACGAAGCCCCTGGAGCCCCAAGACACTTGTGCAGAGGGGAAGAGAAGGAGCTCGGCTGCGTCTGGGAAGGAGATGCTGGGAAGGGAGGTCTCACGCTGCCTGAGGACGAAGGCCTGGCTGTTGTCGAGGCGTGCCAGGCTCACAGTGTACCTCTGCCTAACCCCCAGATGATGCTGTTCCCTGGCAGGTCCATCATGGGAATAACTTGTCTTTAGGTGGCAGCGTGTCCTGGTTTCGGCCGGGATAGGGCTAATTTTCTTTCCAGCAGCTACTCTGTTTTGGATTTAGTATGTGAAGAATGGTGATAATACACTGATGTTACTAGTTGCTGTTAAGCAATCAAGGACGTCTTCCAGCCTCCCAGGTGTTGCTGATGTGCAGGTGCAAACACTTGGGAGGGGCAGAGCCAGAATAGTTGACCCAAACTGGCCAAAGGGAGTATTCCATACCATGGGTAGCATGGCCAGTAGAAGTGTGGGTTGGCCAGTGGGCCAGGTCCCTTCTTTTTCCCTTGTCTCGTTCGTTTGGGCCTTTTTGTTTGTTCGTTCAGCTGTTGGTTCCCTCACCTGCTCTCTCTGGAACTTGCTGTTCTGGGATAGCTGGGGGGGGATACCCCTGCTCCCTGCCTGCTGCTCAGGATGGGCTGTATTGGTCGTCAGGTGGTGAGAAATTGTGCATCCTTTGTTTTATATATTCTATTATTATCCTTATATTTTAGTATTATTACCATTATCATTATTAATATATAATATAATTTATTTTTTTCCTTTGCTTTCCTGGTGAGCTGTTTTTATCTCAACCCATGAGTTTTCCTTTCTCTCCAATTCTCCTCCTCACCCCACTGGGGAGGGGGGAGTGAGCGAGCGGCTGCGGGGTATTCGGTTCCCAGCTGGGGTTAAACCACGACACAGTGGTAGTGCCTTCAGCGTGTACCATGAGGGCAGGATATCGCAGCTAAACTCCCTTACAAGAGCCTCCACCAGAGGCAGAGCTGGAGGTGTAGCTATACCATGCCTGGAAAGTTCATTTAATTCCCTGTGTTGTTTGTAAATATTTTACTGTCTAGTATTAAGTGAATGTAATTATTGCAGCTTAAAGACAAGGGAAGCTGTTTAATGGGGATGCTGTCAAAGTATTTTCCCCTAAGTTTCAAAAGCTGTTATTTTTTTCTCTCCTGTCGTTGGTAATAATCCCTTGAAAGCTTGGAAGTGAAATGCACTGCCTTCCTTTGCAATTGTTTTTCTTTGTTATGTTTCTCAGACAAAGAGTAAAACATGCACTTTCAGGCTCGATGACTTTATTTTAGATTAAGGGAAATAAACAAAGAATGAACAAATCTTAAACTCTCTGGGAGAGAGAGCAACCTGGTTTGGGAACAGCGATGCCTGCCGCCAGCCCAGAGCTCCTACCACGACAGCTGGTGCTGACCGTGCCGCGTTCAGATCCACCCGCACTGGATGCCCCAGATGAAACACGCTGTGCTGTAACTCCTGCTGCACTCTCCCTGAAAGGTTGGGCTGCCCCCCATCTTCCACCTCCGTCGGGCTGCTCTGTGATCCCGTGTGTGAGATGCACTATGGTCAGGGAGGTGGGGACCTGCAGCATCCATGTTCACAGAGTGGAGAGGCAGCGGGAGGAAGGATTGCAGGGGGATGGGGCAGGATAGTGGTGCTCGGGACCTGTCCATGAGGTCTCCCTCAAAAGAGAAGAGAAACTTGTATGTATGTCCTGTACCAGTGAAGTGCCTCCTGTTCGTGTAGAGATGTAAAAAGGGATCTTGCAAGGCAGCATGAGCACCCTCACTGAGAGGTTGGTGTGGGACTTGTTGACTCCCCCAGCATGTGGGACGGGAAGGTATTTTCATCCGTGTCAGAACAGGAGGGAACAGTTGCATCGTTAGTGGGTCTGACTCTGCCTCCAGCCAAGGGACGCTGGGTTGGTTACAATGATGTCCTGGGCAGCTTCACAGCAGAGCTACTGGCAGTGCTCTGGATGTCATCTCCCTCCTCCTGCTTTGTAATGACACTTCCTTCTGCAGACTGCATCTGTACGATGCCACTCACACTGAGTTTGTGTTCCTGGACGACGCTTGAGAAGGAGTGAATGCCACTTGCTCATCAAATCTCAGGGCGGTGTTCACAGGAGCAGCAATTAAAGCACAGAAATTCCCCTGCACTGCAAATGTTTCTTTATTCTTATCAAGGAGAATAATAGACCTGATTATCCAGAGTCTGCTGAGATCCAAACAAGACACATTTGCTGTCAGTCCCTCTCTCTGTTCCTCCCTGCCCAGCGTCCTCCTCATGAGTGATCAGCATCACCAGCATCTCCACTGGTGCTGGCCAGGATTTCAACAGGGTGGTCCAGCTGTGCAGCAAACCAAGGGCTTCTGTTCTAGAAGTCATGGCAAGCTATTTTTTGGAAAAACACCTCAAGAAACTTCTAGCATACCTTTGTCATTTGTGCATGAGGCTTATGCAGGGTGTTAGTTGTCAGATTCCTGATATGTCCTGGATTCATTGGGGGTCTGTAATATGTCCGGAAAACTGAGACTTTCTTTGCGCTAGATGATGCTTGAGGTCTTCTGCAAGTCAGCAGTTACCTGCTAGCTCAGATACAGTTCAGAATGAGAATGCACAAACTGGTGGTCTGATCCGAGTGAGGTGGTGATCTTCCTGTCAGCCAGAAGCTCTTGCTGGTCTGGCGAAGGCTGAGCTTGCAGGCAGGCTGTTTCTTTGGCTGCCTCAGGAGCACCTGAGTACCCTGATCCTGAATTTAGCAAAGTTGACAAGATTTGATATCAAAGGTGCTGGTTCCTCTGTTAAGCATGTCTTTGTGAACTGTACTGGATCAAAGCCGGGCGGACGAGCACCCTGTGTCTGTGTCCTGGGCTGCTCCCCACAGATCTCAGTCCAGGGCAGCTCTGCTCTTCATCTCTGTGGCCTGCTCAGAGGAGCGCAGCGGCTCTGCCACCCCCCTCCGCTCTCACACTCACCCCTGAGACCGCTCCAGGGTTGTTGAAAGGCAGAGCAGGCAGGACACAAACCAGCTTTGGTCCAGAGGCACGTGCTCCTTCACTTGGTGCGTTTTCCTGGTAGGAGACAGTAACCCCGCAGGAACCTCCAGCGGGGAGGGCGCAGCTCAGACAGGGTCGCAGGTGCCCTTCGGATCCTGCCCTAAAAATCGTGTTGAGGGCCACGTTTGACATGTCTGACTATGGGCAGGACGCGGTTTCCTCTCCCGACCCTGAACGGGGGCAATGAGATGCCCGTCTGGCACCTTTGACTAACAATAATTCAACTCAGGTTAAAAATGCTAATGGTAGGGGTTTAGTTTGCAAGTATTAAGCGTGAGCTAACCATCCCTCATGAGGGGTTAACAAGTCTGTCTCTGTCTCCTGATCTCCTGACAGCTTCTTTTGAAATCCCCACAGGTAGTCCCAAGCTCTTACGTCTGGTGCTCGGTTTTCTTTAAACAATGTTACTTCCATTATTCTGCTGCTAATAAGCAGTTGCCTTGCTTTCTGGGTGCCGGTGGCAGGGACAGGCTTCCTCCATTTGCCAAAGAACTTTTTGTTTCCCTCTGATTCCCTCCATCTTTTTACCATAAAATCTAAGCCAATGATTGACAGCCCAATTTAAACTTACGGTTAATATTGCAATCAAGAGTGGTATTTTGTGTTTGCTTTTTGAAGTGAGGAGAAAGGGTAGCCGAATTTGCCTTCTTGCAATCATTTCACCCACAAAAGTGAATACATCCAGTAAAGTGAAATTTTGCTAGCGAAGAAGACAAAGAAAAGGAGAAGGGGGGATAAGAAAGAGACGAGATTAACATCCTTTAAAATGTGCCTGTTTACTCCTATCGTCTCAGAGCTAACTTTAAATAGGATAAAATGATCCTTTAATCCCCTTTATCTTCTTAAGAGCTGCTGTAAAAGATCTACTTGACATTTGAGAAATGAAAAAAAATAGAAAGTCTCGTAATATTCATTAGAAATGGTGGATGGAAAGATTTGAATTTAACAAAACATGAAGAGTTGGATCCTCAGCTGGGCATAAATTATCGTAGCTTCTGCCGAGTGGCACTGGTCCCCAGGGGTGGAGGAGCAGCCCTCCTTGCCTTGCTTCTCGCACACAACCAGGTGTGTAATGCAAGGCCCATCGTGGCGGGTCTGGCTCCTGATGCAGAGGGTATTGCTGGAAATCCATCTGACCCCGTCGCCTTCGCTGTGCTGGTGAGAGGAGGCTCGGAGACTCTTCTTACAGGCTGAGGAGCTCCTCAGTTGGCGCTGAAGTCTCTCTCTGTGCTATTTGCTGGTTTGCCTTTAAAAATCTGGCGTCTCTTGCTGACTTGTTATCTGCAGCCTTGTTTCCACAACATCTGTTTAGTCTTGAATAAATATGCATTCCAGTTATTTAATGGCCTTCTCTCAATTTTCAACCCAGAAAGAGTAATGAATCATGAATAACTTATAAGGAGCTACAGCACAGAGACCTCTAAGTTAAGCAATGTATCCTGCAATGTATTGCCTTGGCTATCTACGCCCATCTACTGAGACGCTGAAAAAAAAAAGGAAGAGAGCCTTTCATTTGTTGTTCTCCCATTTGCAGTGAGTAATGAAAGAATGACAACCACTAAAAGCCGATGGATGTTTGCTCCAGAATGTTGAACTTCCAGTGATGAACTGTCCTACTCAGCCATGCTGGGACTAATGCGTGGAGTGATGTATCGGGACTTCCACGGGCTCATAACTCACAGCAATGTGAGAGCAATGGCAGAGTTGTTTCAAGGAAAATAGACTTACCTGAACGTGGTGCAAAGAGGCAATATTACTTTGCTTAGCTAAGTGCGCACAGGCGCTGTGTGGCAGCTCGTTTTAGGACATCCTTTACTGGTGTCCTGGTTTAGGCCGGGATGGAGCCAGTTTTGTCTTCAGCAGCTCCTGTGTTTTGGGTTTAGTATGAGAAGAACGGTGACAGCGCACTGATGTTGTTGGATGCTGCTGAATGACCAAGAATATTTTGCAGTTTCCCAGGTGTTGCTGATGTGCAGGTGCAAAAACCTGGGAGGGGCAGAGCCGGAATAGTTGATCCAAACTGGCCAAAGAGAGGATTCCATACCATGGGTGGCATGGCCAGGATAAGTGGGGGTCGGCCAGTGGGCCACTTTTCTTTTTAACTTGCCTTAATCCTTAAGCTTCCCTTCGGGTTGCTTTTTGTTTCCCTGGTTTTTTTCTTCTTTTTCATTCATTTGGGCCTTTTTGTTTGTTTGTTCGGCTGTTGGTTCCCTCGCTCGCTCTCTCTGGAACTGGCTGTTCTGGGATCGCTGCTGGGGAATACCCCTGCTCCCTGCCTGCTGCTCGGGATGGGCTGTACCGGTCGTCGGGTGGTGAGAAATTGTGCATCGTTCATTTTATATATTCTATTATCCTTATATTTTATTATTATCATCATTATTAATGTATTTTCATATTTTTCCTTTGCTTTCCTGGTGAACTGCTTCTATCTCAACCCACCAGTTTTCCTTTCTCTCTGATTCTCCTCCCCACCCCACTGCGGAGGTGGGGAGTGAGCGAGCGGCTGTGGGGTATTTGGTTCCCAGCTGGGGTTAAACCACGACAGCTGGCATGGCTGGGAGGCTCTTGTCTGGATGGATGAAACTGCTGGGACAATCTAGCACAGGCCTTCGAAGTGGGGGTGAGCTGGGGGCCAGGACACAGTAGCAGCAATTGAGGTATCAGGAAGGGGGTTCATCTGTTCGAAAAAAGGTATATCTGTTTCAAGTACTGCACATGTAGGTGGTAGACTCTCTTTCACTTGAAAACAATATTACAAACCACATCAGGAGCCTCCTTTCTAATCCAGTTACAATTTCATTGATAATAGGAGAAGCCTAATGTCATCCTAAATATTTTCAATATTGAGTGTTTATATATCATCTTGTGTTTGTTACCTTCTTTGTCAGTAACGAGGTTCCCTGAGTGTTGAACTTCATTTTTTAACATATGTCGCAGGGAAGTACAGCTCCCGATTACTTTGGAGTTGGTGCTGAATCCGCAAGCAGTCTTTGCGCTTACGCCAGGACAGGACACCTACCAAGAGACGCGAGAAGGGAGGTGTGAAGGGAAGCTTTTCTGGGGAGCAACGGGAGCATGAGCGAGCTGGCTAAATTCCAAGGAAGGTTGTTCGAGTCAGCTCCACTAAATACCACCTAGAATTGTGGCACTGGTATAATAGTTGAATTGGACACATAAAAGCCTTTATATAAGAACAAAAAAATTCCCAGCACAGCAGCTCGCTCTCAGGCTGCCTGTGAGCAAACAGCGCATCTGAAGTGCCGGTGTAGCTTCCTCTGTGCCTCACCCACTACCAACAGGCATTTCTTCAGTTGGTAGGTGCTAGAAGTGCAATTCTATGTCACTCTGTTCAGTTTCTGTAGTGATCCCACGATGCTTGAGGTTAGAATACGCGTTTGTACAGTGCCCAGATAGATAATCCTACTGATGCTCTACCTCCGTAAGAATTAATCACTGCGATGAGCCTGTACAAATGGAGTTGAAGCTATCTTGTCTAATAAAGGAGAAGCAAGACACAGAGAGATTAAAAACTGGGTGGAAGGCACATAACCCAGCAAGCCCGGTGTTTTAACCCCAAAGCTATTCTTCTAGCTGTTGAGTTACGGTTACTTGCACATTGGGAATTTCAGTAGCTAAGATATTTGGACACCAGGTGGATTGACCAGAGGTTTTACAATAGTCTCCAGGTGCGTGGCTCTCTGAAGGACATGCTAGACCTGGAGGCATGGAAATAGAAATAGAAACATTTCTGACTAGGTCAAACACTTCTGTACTGCCCAGCTACAGCTCTGTCACTGCAGCAGACATGTAACCTTGAAAATCCCAGCCTAAACTTCTCGTTATCCTGGATTTGCACGTCTTTCACTCTGTCCAGCCCCTGAGTTTCCCTAAAATAAACCAGAAATAAAACAGAAACCCAGCTAGTTCTAGTGTGATTGCAGGTATCCTTCCAGAAAAGGGGATCGATTCCAGATGGGAAACAAGCACTAGATTTAGCTCAGCAGACCCCTGTCCTTTATGGCAGCGATCCTGGTGAGGATGCAGTTCAACAGTACGTACTTCAGGAGCTTTCTCATGCTCTGAGAGATTGCAGATGGGAATACACTTTCTTGAGCAGCATTGTACACAAAAGGAAACAGGTCACAGCTGAGAACCTTGAAAAAGCTGAAGATACCACCTCCAAACAGCTTGTTTAAGGGAAAAAAAAAAGATTGTTGCCAAAATGAAATGGAATTCCTAACCTTTAAAGAAGGTGCCAGAGAGCGCTTCTGTCCCGTCCCTCTTCTCCTAAAATAACAACGTTCAAAGTCTTCCAGGAATGCCTTAAATGTGAAATGTGATTTGCTACAACTGATGATAGGAAATTACCTCGGGAATACAAAAAGACACAGGGAATTCAAAAACCCAAGCACAAATTCAAGTGGTTTCAGAATTCTTTCACAAATGACTTGTACGTTTATTTTAATTCCTGTCAGGAGGAGCAGAATTGTTTCAGCTCTTCGGCTGAAGACCAGAAACAATGCGCAGTGATTCAGGCAATCAAAGGCGTGGCACAGGAGCATACAATCAATGTAAGCTGCTCATGAGCAACCTGCAGGCTAAAAAACTGCCTTTCCTAAGAATTCTGTGAAATAGTTTCAGATAATAAGTATCCTTGAAGAAAACCTCTGTGGTGAAATCACAAAGGATTAGATAACTGCAGAAGGAATCCCACGGCGGACTGGGGGCAACTTCAGGCAACCCTGGCTGGATGCCTGGAAGATGCTGGTCCTTGGAAAAAGCCTAAAGATGAGCCAGTGGAGCAATGCTCCGTCATTTATACTAGGTTGAGAGGGCAGTACAAAAATGGGAGAAACACCAGCTGGTTGTTGAACTTTGGTTTTGCTTTTGTAAATGCTGAGACATCAGGAGACGCAGCTGGAATCCCTCAGTGCTGATGATAAGCCCTGCCAATACACGAGTGCCCAGGAGCAGGAGTCCCGCAGAGGAAACCAGAGGTGTTTCTGGGGGCTGGAGCTGGCGTGTCTTAAAGCACCGACTCGCACCTCGGAAGTGCTGGCCAGCCACGGCTGCTCGCTCTGCATCACGAACCGGAGGGAAGAGCTGCCCTTGGCCATGGGGTTCAGTCGACACCTTTCAGTGACGTTGCATTTTGTTGGCCAAGACTTCATGCTCTGTTCCCCTCCAAAACCCCATCTATGCAGAGCTGACCTCTTCCCAGGCCAGTCTTTTCCACCCAGCCTTGTGAGCATCGTGAAGCTGTTACCATGGCGACTGTATTTTTGGTAGCTCCACATTATTCACGCCAGGGGCCATAATGTGATACTTACCGTATTTGTAATAAGCAGCAGACAGACGTCTGAGAGCACCCTGCTGAGCCCGGACTGGCACATTCTGCATCTTCAAGGTCAAAACGGGATCTGATGACCTAGGTGCCACCTTGAATGGATTTAAATGCAAAATACTATTAAGATGTAATGATGCTGAATGGCAGAAATGCATTTAGTTTAGACATATTTTCCCTTGGGATAAGCTGAAAAGTCTCACCAAGCGTCAGTTTATATTGAAGAATAGCTTGTTCTGGCAGTTAAATACATATATATTGTTTTTGCAGGCAACTGTGGAGGAGCTCTATTATCATTTGCAGTCTGTCTGAAAAATAATAATAATAATTATAATAAAAACATCTTGATTCCATTATACAGGGGAAAAGGGAAGTGGAGAGTCCCTTTCAAGCCCAGTCTCTCTGCCTGTGGGTGCTCCTTCAACACGGTGTTCGAGCTGACTGACTGTGCCTGTTCAGCAGCACGGCTCCTCTGGCTTTCCTGGCTCTCCTGCTCCGGTATGAGGCATTTTCCTTTCTCGCTAGGCATCATGAGATTTTTGTGAATTAAAGAAATCTCATTATAATGCTTTCACTGGGGTCTCAGGTTAGGCAGTAGAATTGTTCAAGTCGATAATCTGCTTGAATCTTGTCGATGCAGAGTAGGTTTGGCTATCAGTTTGGCGTCTCTCCACTGTGTTACCACTGTGTCTCCAGTTCCCCAGATGTAGCAGAGCTTCTTGTGCTTTCCAGCTCAGCTTGTGCTATGGAGAAGTCCTACAGGTACAGGCGGCTTCTAGCTGAGGATCTGAATGACCTGCCTTTTTCCCTGCGTTTCTCAATGGGGCGGTTGGGTGCCTGCTCTCTTCTCTTCCCTGCTCAGCCAGCCCAAAGAGCAGCAGCTCAGCAGATGAGGGTAACAAATCCTGCCTGCCAGAGGACAGAATCGCCATGCCTATAGGGATGGGATTTTGTCAGGAACCAAGCTGACCCGCTTTCCCGAGCCCCTCAATAGCCTGAGAAGGCTCCATGCCAATCCCACAGGGGCCAAGCCCATGGGTCTCCATCCAGCCCTGCCTTGCCCATGGGTCTCCATCCAGCCCTGCTTTGTCCCTGCTTCCTATGATGCCTTCCCAACTCCCTCCTGCTGAATTAAGGATGCTGGTGCTGATGGCAGACAAAGGCAGATGTTCCAACGCAATGAGCTAAATGATATCCTCGTGCAAGAGCCAAGCATGGAGGAGAACTACTAATACTGAAAAGCCCTCATGCTGGAGCTAGGATGCTTCGAGTTGGGAAGCTGCTGCCTGTCTTACAGTCCCCCTGTTTCAGTCCCTTCCTGGAGGCAGCAGGGGAGAGATGAAATAATCCTCTTATTCAGGAGATATCAAGCTAAAAAGAATGACTCATCGGGTTACTCAATTCATTTCTGTGCTGCAGCATGTCAGATACCTGTGGCAGCCTTGTCTCACGTAGGCAGTGGGCTATGCAGCCCTCAGGGCGACAGCAACAGCAGACGAGCACAGGCAAGTATAAGAGCTGGGGATGCCGGTGCTGTTGGCAAGAAAAGAAGACCCAGAATTGCAAATATTTAGGTTCATGAGCAATTTCTGTATTTATCTTGTCTCCCAGGGAGAAAGTTACTCACGTGCTTGAGCATCTGCAAGTCTTAAATCCATAGGGCATTTTAGAGGCTGCTATTCATTATTATTTCACACACATTTTTACACTGTTCCTTGAAACAGCAAAAAATACGTGATGAAGATGGGGTTTTTGTCTCTCCGGGAAGATGTTCTATCTCTGTGTATCGGCCAGCTGCTGAACTATTGCTTTCCCATGGAAGGATCCATAGTAGGGAAGGGCTGTGGTTAACAGCAGGGCTCCCTGCGGACTTCTTCAGCAGGACATCCCCATCTGCCTGAAAGTGCAGGGTGGCTCCGTGCGCAAAGGTGCTGTGTTTGAAGCCTCCAGACCTTATTCTTTAAACATTTTCAAAGTTGGGGTCTTAGTAGAAATCCCCCTTACTGAGTCAAATATTTCAGTCAGTCCTGCTTGGTCTGGGTATTTGGTGATTTCCTGTGTATTTTCCAAGCACGCTTATTTCAGTGGAACCATGATTGTAAAAATACCATCGTGGTGCTATTTTCTGCTCCTTTCCCATGTGTCTCCGGAGTTAACACTACTTAATTTATAGTCATAAATAGATCTTTCTGTCTGCCTTTTTTTTTTTTTGTAACTTTGAGAGAAAAAAACCCCAAACAATCCATCATCTGTTCTTCTTCATTCATGGCAAACAAAACAGCTAATTAAGTTCTGATTCCAGAGTCTTTAGCATGGCAATGACATCTTTAAGCACAACACTGACAGCTGGAATATTAGATTCCTGAACTGGGTCTTCAGTGCTGCTGGGTGACATTTGGAGAAGTCTTGAGTCCTGTAAATGGAGAAGATTTGATATCTTCGCTATTGAGAGATGAAATAAAGTGGAAACTTGAAAACTTTACTTTCAAGGACATAGCCCCAATTTTGTAGTTTCTGGGTGAGCTTTTCAACTGCGGCAGTTTTGAACTCCACACAGCTGGTAAACAAAGTGAACAAAATCCCCCTTAGCCATGTTCTGCAATTTGACACAAAACAGGCAAAGAAAGGAAGAACCAAATATAATCCTCCTTGGGAGGCAGGGGTGGGAAGAATTATTCTGCTCTTTCAGTTAATGATTTATTTGACTGGAACACCTTCTCCAGGTGAATAATTTTTCCTCACATGTCAGTAGAACTGACCTAGATGGGTTTAAAAAATTTGCAGAAGTTTGCTGCTCCTTGTACAACATGTTTGTGCTCAGCTCCAGTCTAGAGTTTGTTTTCAGTGGTGTGCAATATGGGTTTAATTTGACTCCCGTTGATGCCAGTATTAAATTTCCTGTTGAATTACTGAGAGCTTTTGAAAGTGTCACCCCTGGGAGACAACTTGGTGTCCTGAAAGCTGATGGCTAAAAGCCTATTGATTCAACAATCGGGAATTTATGCCAAGTTTCAGAAGGTCACCCGCCTCACTCCCTTTTAGTTCCCCTTTTCCACCCAAAACCTGAAGTCGATCACCACACAAAAAGCAGAATCACTGCAAATTAAGTACTGGTTTTTGCATGGAAGGTCTTTGGGGATAGGAGGTGAAGCAGAATCAGGAGACTTAACTCCCAAACTACGAGCTCATGACACTCTCACTAGAATGAAAAGATGACCCAAATGGATACACGCAATTACTCTACAGAACACGAAGGATAAGCAGGGGGTGGTGGAAACATACTCGCTGGATGAAGACGTGCTATTCCGGGGCAATTAAATTAAATTAAGCCTTGTAACAGCTCACGGAAGCTGGGAGGTAAGGGCAAAACATGCATCAAGGCGTGGAGGTTTACACCTAATGCAGAGGCAGAAAAGTCACTGGGTTCTTCTCTATCCGATTCCACTTCTCACTGCACAGGAGCACACGTTCCCTGCACACGTGTGAGGGAAGCCCGGTAAACTTTTCAAAGACAAGGGGTTTTGGTTCAGCTTTTGTCTGAAAATGCAAGAAAGGTGTTTTAATTGAAGCCATTCTCTTCACACTGCGCAGTGTTGTGGAAAACAGAGCAAGGAAGAGGGGAGGGGAACTTGGGTAAAGTAGACATTGCATCACCTCTGACAGCTGCATCGCATCCTCTCCACTGGCTGCTCTTAATTACAGTGGATGATTATTTCACTTCGGTAGCTGTCTGTGTTTGAGCACTTGGTGTGTTCGGTACTGGGGCAATTCGAATGCTTCCGTTCATTTTATAAAAAGCTGCTGTGATGTTTCTCAATTATTCATGATACAGGTTTCTTCCATCAGAAATACCTACGTGACTCCTCAACACTTTATTAAGCGAGGGTTATCACAGTGTGCTGCTCACGCTGAGGGCACAGAGGGAGCTGCTGTAGCTCCTGTATTGTGTGAAGGGGAGCAAAGTTTCTGGGTTGGCATTTATCGCAACTTTTTTGAGAAGCGGAAGGTGGACTGGAACTGTTGTGAAGATGAGCCCTTACATCCCGGTGAGGCTGCACCTTGAGTGCTGGGTTCAGTTCTGGGCCCCTCACTCCAAGACAGACCCTGAGGGGCTGGAGCGTGTCCAGAGACGGGCAACGGAGCTGGGGAAGGGTCTGGAGCACAAGTGCTGTGAGGAGCGGCTGAGGGACCTGGGGGGGTTTGGCCTGGAGAAAAGGAGGCTGAGGGGAGACCTTCTCGCTCTCTGCAACTCCCTGAAAGGAGGTTGGAGCCAGGGGGGTCGGTCTGTTCTCCCAAGGAACAGGCGACAGGACAAGAGGAAACGGCCTCAAGCTGCGCCAGGGGAGGTTTAGGTTGGATATTGGGAACCATTTCTTCATGGAAAGGGCTGTCAGGCCCTGGCACAGGCTGCCCAGGGCAGTGGGGGAGTCCCCATCCCTGGAGGGCTTGAAAAGCCATGTAGATGTGGCGCTTGGGGACATGGGTTAGTGGTGGCCTTGGCAGTGCTGGGTTAACAGTTGGAGTTGGTGATCTTAAAGGTCTCTTCCAACCAAAACGATTCTGTGATTCTATGAAAGGACCTTACCCAGCTGTACCACATGGATCTAAGTTACCACAAAGAGCTTAGGTTATCTGGTGGTGTTAAAATAGCACCGTCAAACCTATTAGACTGACAGTGAGATAGCAAGACAGATTAAGATTTGGGAGAATTTGTGAATGGAGTTAATTTCTTACCAAAGAAGATTTTGAAACGCTAATAAATATCCAGAAACACCATCCAGGCAGGGGCGTACTAGAGATGAGAAACATTTCAGATAAAAATGTTGTCTAGCCAGTATGTGACTATTGCTACCGGATGCAAAAAAGCAGAATGCAAAAATGAGAGGAAAAAAAGCACAGATCCATCAAAATACAAGGAATTGTATTGCACGCAAGGAGAATGAAACGCATTAAGATGTAGAAATCACGGTGCTTTGCAGAGCCAGTGGAGCACGGCGAGACTGGAAGAAAATGTCTTTGAAAAGAGGAACTGAAATCTCAGGATTCGTATAGCCGGTAACTGTTCCCTGGCAGTTCCTGGGCCACGCGTAGAAACCAGAACAGGCAAATTAGCATTGGAGTCCAGTACGGGGCAACTCCCGGGGAGTCTCTGTGAGTTCCCCTAAACGCTGTTTTCAGCACAGTCAGTTTACAGAGCAGAACCTCAGTGCCACTTTCCCACGTCGCAGACGATCCGTTCCTGTGCTTCTGAATCCTGCATATAAAGGGAGCGAGCAACCGAAATCCCTCTAATTCATCAGGGGGACTTATAAATTATAGACGAAGCCAACTCAGCGCCTCAAACTAAGGTACTTGGGACCTCAGAAATATGAGTGAATGCTCCTACATTACAGTGAAATGCTTCGGTTTCAACAAATTGACATTTTGGAGAGAAAAAATGTTCTATCATAGGAGTTGGAAGATGCAAATAAGTGTCTGGGGGGTTTTTTGGAAAGCATTGAAGCAAGTTGAGGACTAACTTCTCTTTTTTAAAATCTCATCTGGTTCCTAGCTACATCTTTCATTGCCTTTGAAAATTGGGTCCTTTATTAACGAGAGTTAAATTACATAATACCAAAGAAAGAATTTAAAATAATTACTTCCTAACCCCTTTTGCAAAGCCCTGAAGCACAAGGCTTTATTGCCCTTATCTTAACTTTCTTAACTACTAATGTTTTAGTAGTTAGAAAATTATCCTTTCCCTGTTGAAAATCCAGCTGCAGTTATTTTTTCCACATTTTTATTAGCCCTCTGTATATTGATAATAATCGCACCATATTGAGGTGTTTCAGGAGAAGACATTAAGGCCAATCAAGTGAATAATTCAACATTTTAAAAATTGTCTGAACACAAATTTACACAATAGCCTGTGACAAAAGAATCTTTAGGGGACGATCAAATAAATAACACCCATTTTTCAAGAACACTGCAACACTATCGGAAGAATAATACAGACCTGCTCTTTAATGGGAAGCTATTATTATTCATGTATGTTGGCAATTTTAAGAGCTCTGAAGCTGTGCTCTTCCGAGCTCTTACATGCTCCTTTGGGAAGAGGCAGTTACCAGCCACAGAGATCCCAGTCTGGAGATCTCAGCCGCACTGACCTGCCGTGCCTCTGAAGGCAGCTTCGTTAAGCCCTGTGCCTTCCTTTTCCCATTTGTGTGACAAAAAATATATTACTGTTTATTTATGACATGGCCAGAAGGTGCACGTAAGAGTAACACATAAGTATATACATCCCGCATTTTGTTGACCTGGGTGTGTATGCGTTCCCTGGAAAGCATTTCCCTCTTGTCCTTTTTACTACAGTATTTTTCTGGCAGTTAGTGTAGAAGATGAGAAACCCACACGAATCTATAGCTTAGCTGGTACCGCGATTTCATAGGAAAAGTTTTGGGCTCAGTTTAAGCTTGGATTTTCCAGACAGTGCTTTTGGAGTACCCTGGATTTGGTGGGCTTTCAGCTGCATCTCAGCAGCCTTTCCTTCAGAGTCCAGAAGGTAAAACGTCTTCATGCAACAGCAAAAACTATTCACCTATAAAAATCATTTCTAAGCTCTTATCGAATGAAGCTTGCCAGCTGAAGCCCCTCATTTACCTGTGAGAGGATTCACCTGCTTACAGCCCCCTGTGCTCCGCGCTGCGAAGAGGCAGAGCCCCCTTAAAGCAAGGAGGGGAGGGGATGAGAGGAGGGGAGGGGACCTGACCTGACCTGACCTGACCTGACCTGACCTGACCTTCCCAGTGAGAGATGCGAAGCCTCGCTGGTCCTGCTTGGCCCCCCTGCATCAAGCTTTAGGTGCTGGCTTGGTGCAGTCTGCTTCTTTAGCTGCTTTCTTTTTTAAAATTTGTTTCATAGGGCTTGATAATGCAAGAACTTGAGTCTTGATTTCTCTATGTTTGCTGATAAGAGCACTTAAAAGTGCTTTTTAAAAACTTTCTGATAAATAATGCTTTAAAATCTAGAAGGTGAGTGAGCTGTGTGACTGGGGCCATGGTTACGCAGGGCTGTTCCCAGACCATATGGGGGTCCCTACTGGTGTTGGAGCTTGAGACGCTCGAGGCAAGGAAGCAAGCAAGCAAGCAAGCATGTGCAGATTGTACCTCTAAACCCAGAGAGCCCCTACATCTGGATTTTGGAGTTTAGAAACTTGATAGCCTGAGCACTGTTTTCTCCTCCCTCCATCTCCTTAAGATCTGCTCTTCCCCCTGAAGCGTATCCTGGAGTGACTGGGGGCTGGCGGGTGGGTGCAGCCTTCCCGGGCAAGCCCGTAGCTTCTTTTCCTGTCGTCACAACAGCCCTTTATTGGCTCTGTGTTTTCGGAGGCTTTTCTGTGAACAGCGATTTAGTTTGACATTGTTCAGTCGAGGCATTACTTCTGTATCGGGATTGCAAGTGTCTGGCTGAGTTACAGAAAAGAAGTGAAGCTTTAGGAGCTCTGTCAAACATCCTGATGTTATTTGCTCCCCGCCACTGACTCAAACCCAGAGTAAAACTGAGTGGGTGGGAAAGTTGCAGAACAAATGTTACCCCATGCAGAGGAGAATTGCCAATATGGGGTTTGTTAGCCAATGGCACCAAATTAAGAGTTTAAAATCTCTTTTCATAAACAGTTTCTTCAAATGACTGGCTTGTTAGATCTGCATTGAGCTTGCCCTGTTGGATAGCCTTTGCGCTTTCGAGTTGAAGCTGGCTGCATTTGCAAATGCTTTTCTCTACTTGCAAGGTGATTATTACCACTGCCAGGGTTGTATCAAATGCTGAACGATACTTGGGTTATCAGACTATACCGCCTACATCTTAAAACATCCAACTCTGTCCTTCTGCAAGAAGGAAATAGTTGGAATTACGGTTATGAAATGGGAGTGAGCGGCTACGTGGTGCGTAGTTGCTGGCTGGGGCGACAGGCGGGACTGGGCAGGTGCTCTGCTAGAGATGCTGCTGCGCTGATGGGGACAGTCGCCTGGGGTCAGAAACGGCTGCGCCAGGAGTGCTGCACAATGTCCCGAAGCTATCCGTATCTGGCTGGGAACGGAGGCACAGAGGTGAAGGGACGTGCCAGACCTCAGCGCCAGGCCAGGGCCCGGGGCTGTACAGTCTCACGTCCTCCCCGTTGGGCAGCTCCGTGTGGTAGAGCCCTGCTCCTCTCCAGCCCCCCCGTCACCATATCTGCTTCTGGTGCTCTCCACTGTCAAACTGAGGGATGTGGGAAGAGCTGAGGGTGGGATGGACCTTAACAGTGGCTCCTCTTTTCAATGCTCTCTGTTTCTCCACTCTGTTGATTTATTCCTTCAAGATTTAGCTTCCGTTTCTGGGATTTTTTTATTATTACTCTTCAAGAGTTTGGGGCAGTAAAGAACCATCTGTATCATCTGTCTCCTTGAAGGCTGTCTTTGGTACTCCCCTGCCTCATTTTTCAGAAGACAGTGGGTGTCACAAGTCTCTGTATTTGGAACTTGTTACCTGGCTCCCTCTGCCCCTCGTTCTTTAAGATGCATACTCTCTGGTGATAAAAACCCATTAAAGCCTCCATGACCATTGGCTTTGTTATTTATTACTCTCTCCTAAATAATATTCTGAGATTTGGCTGCCCTTCTTGCCACTGCTTAGCCTTCTCTCTCTCACTCTGAGCAGCTGGGACGCTACTTTTTGCCTCTTGTCTCCTTAGCCAACCTTCAGCATGGGCTATAAAATGATGATTTGATGGGAAGAGCGCAGCTGACAGGAAACCATGGTACCTCGGGCTTGATTTAACGAAGAGGGGGCAGCCATAGCTGTGAGAAGTAGATTGATGTTAATGGTTTTATCAAATGATGAGAGTCTGGCTGCTCCGTTAGTGAGGCTAAGCACCTGGGGTCTGCCTTGCTAGGCACGGTACAAATCAGATGCAGAAATGCCCCCATTTCTAAAGAGCTGGCCTTACAGTGAGATGACAGATAAAGGAGCTAATTTGTGCATGCTCGCACTCAAAGAGATAATAGAGCCAGCAAGACCCCACGGCTTCTGAGCCACGGCCGAGAGCCAAAGGCACCAAATCGCAGTACTTCTCCTGAATATACCTTGTGGTGCAAAGAGCAGCCCTAGGATATCTTACGATATGAAACAGCAGATTATTTCAACCATTCATCAGTTAAATGTGTGAAGGTGGCTTCAGGTCAGCTTTCAGCATTGTAGACCCCCTTGGCTTCACGGAGACCGGTGCTGCGAGAGGGCACCTCGTGGATTTAACATAAAGCTCGTCTTGTGTTTGGAAGCCTGCTCGAGTCAGCCCAGCCCCGAGAGGCGGGGGGAGTTGTTACGGCGTGTACGCTGTTTCTCGCTTGAAGGGCCTTGCTCCCGCAGACCGTTGAGGGGAGGCGAGCCTGGTTCCTCTGAACTGTCCAGGGGTCCCTCCGGGTCCACGCTCGGACGAGAGGATCAGGGCCACAGCAGGTGGGCGGGGGGGCTGCACGTCGGAACTGCGACCCGTGAAAAACAGAACAGGATGGTTTTATGAAGATGGCTGAATTAATCAAATCAATAGTTTTAAGCACTTAATACCTAAAGCGGTTTGAGTGTTGGTTATAAAAGCCTGTGTAAACATAATATATAAATACTTGGTAATTGACAGCTCATTCTGGGAAAATACATCTCCTGTAAGTTTTGTGTGTATATGCTGCTTGTTTGTATACATAATCATAATTTATGTCTTTACAGAGTGTTCAGGTATTAATCAACTGTAACAATAATACACTCAGTGCTGAGTGCATCTCTCATAGCACCATCTGCTTGGATGGAGGAAAACACTGGCGAAGGAGCTGGCAAAAGAGCTATTTTGTGATTTAGCAGAAAACAGTGGGAGGCTGAGCTTTGTAATGGTCAGAGCTAACTACAAATTAATTCAAATCTGCCCATTTTGTACATACACTTATCACCAGATCATCATGATGTCATGGTCTCTACTGAGCTGCTGGAACGGGTATCTGAAGTGAACTTCAGCATTTAAACCTAGGCTGGACAAAGCGTTAGAAAATACAGTACAGAGGAAAATCTTCCTTTGCCTGAGGGCTGGCAGAGCTCAAGTGGTTTTGGTTTTGAATCTTTGTGATCCTGAGATCTCCTGTTGCCTGATTCCATGCTGATCCCGAGGTACTGTATTGTTCTAGGAAGCAACTATCGCAAAGCATGTCTGTCAGTGCACGCCCAAAGTGAGTTTAGAGCAGTCGGTTATTTGTACGTGTGCTTGGGCTAAACCAGGCGGTGTCGACACCAGAACCGCAGCCGGCCCGCAGAAACGCGTGCTGCTGAAAAGAGAGATGGGGCTTTCTGGGCACATGGCAAAGTTGGAGCTCTCTCCCTTCTCTTTCCTGTTCTCAGTCCCCGACTTAACTCACCAGAAGAGCGTTTAAGCCTATGTTTTAAGTTTAGCCATAAATTTAGAGGGATATTTTCGAAGTCATGAATGGAAGCTAAGCAGCCCTTTAGCTCTGATGGATTTGAGTAGAGCTTGGAAGTCTCCTTGATCCCTGGGATTTAACCATGTGCTTGAAGTTTAAGTGCATGCTGAGGCTCTGCTTCCATTTAGCTCCTTATTCCAGCAGAACAGTTTTTTAAACGTCATTTCACTGATTGAGCCGGGCTTCCAGATTCCTCCCCATCCCCGGGGGAGTCCTGGTGTTTTGCTGCTGGAAGCTTTACAAGGCAAGGTGATGCGCTACCAGCCTTCTGCATCCAGCATCTTTGACTGTCTGAAAGGTGTTTGGATTTTTAAAATGTTTATTAGGATAACTAACATAAATCAAGAAGATGAAATGTTTTAAACCCATACCTACTCCAGTGTTACGTCTGCTGGCTGATAAATCAGAGTATACTTATCATCAACTTTTCATGCATTGCAATGGACTTGGCGAAGATTAGCAGAAGATGAAAGCGCTTTATTACCCTCATCTTCAGACTTCTGAACATTCACACTCAAGGACAATTTCCCACACCTTATCTGGATGGAGACAGCATTGATTTAGCTTACATTAACCTTTTAAGACCTATCAGATTACACTGGATGCATTTCACTTGATAAGAATTTAGCTCAAGTTTAGTCTCTGCTGTTCTTCCGTGCAGCCGAGTCCTGTATTGCTGTATTAATCACGATCAGGCAATCTGCTTCCCAACTTTCAGCGGTGAAGTGGTTTTAATCACAATTTTGGTTCTAAAATTACTGACCACTCTTCCCAGCCACCTCACTAGTTTTAAATCAATTGTTCCCAGGAACATTTAACTTTCTAACAAAAAGTCTTTGTGCTACAGTGTTTCAAGGCTAACTTAAGGCAACTTAAGGACATAATTCTCAGACCAACCTACTTATAATATCCTGTACAACCTCATTCTCTTTTGTGTCTCACCTAGTTGTCATTTTATCAAGATTCACGTCTTGGCTTTCTGTTTGGAGTCCGGGGAAGAATTTTGTAAGATGAAGTCTTGTGACAGGTAGCTGACTTCTTTGCACGAAACCTGATCTGGGCCTGCAGATGGACAAAGAAAGCCCGTGGTATTTTATACCCACATGTCTAATATATGATAAGAAATCTCAAATAGGAGTTCTGCATCTTTCCAGTCCTGCCAAGGTCATATCACAAGTGCGATGCCAGGCGGTAACTAGAGGCTCTTTGTGTGTGACGCACAAGAAGCATCAACAAGCAACGAACGGCCCCAGCCCAGCCGCAGAATCACGCGAGTGGCCCGTGTGCGAACCCTCCGTGCAGGATGCTCTTTGCATAGCCTCAGCTTGCGCTGAGAAGCATCCTTACCAGTGCCTGTGAACTCAGAGCTCCCATCAAAGAGGAACTGCTTAGGAAGGAAAATAGTTGCAGTTTAGTACTAAACCTGAGGCTTCTGCACAGCTTGAGTACCCGCTTTATCGTGCCTGTTTACCATGGATGACCCTACCTGGGGATCCGCTCTGCGTGATGATGATATGCAGCAAATAACTGTGTGATTATGTTAATAAGGTACGGACCTCTGGCACAGAACTCGCAGTGAGGTCCAGTACTTGTTAAAGCAACATATTTGAAACACGGTTTGGTTAACCCTGTGCAGCGTTGTCCGCTCCTGCTGCTACTTCTCTCCTTGACTTAATAAACCCTGTCAGGAGAGGTCTGGACTCGGTGAGACTATCAAACTCCGGGGAGTAACATTGCGTGACATCTTGTGACATGTATATTACAAAGCTTCTGGAAGGAAGCTCGCATCACCTGGGAGAGGAAAGGCTTTTCATACCCCTGGGAACTAATTATGTCAGTTCAGCTGGAAGTAGAGTTTTTGCACCACACTGTTTTGTCCTTTTCAGTATTTTGCAATTTGATTGATTGCCTATTCTGCTCCTTTCGCACAGATTAGTGAGGCTGTAAACGGAGAGAAAACAGAAGAGGCAGCCCCATAAAAACAACCAAATACTGAAGAGACCAAAGTAGCACAGCACAGGAACATAACTATAAGTCACTGACTGCAGGTGGCATTAAAGATGTGGAGGGCTTGTTCTCATGGAGATTGTAATAAGAATAGTAAATGGCACAGAACTAATCTCGGCTCAAGATAAAATACTTTCAGTGACTATGGAAAAAACAATGGGAGTGGGTTCAGAGGGAGAATGGGACATAAATATTCCTGAGAAACAGGATAAATAACTTTTTCTCAAATAATCTTAATAACTTTTTATAGGCATTTCCTTTTAATATAAATTTGCTGTAATTCCGAAGGGTCTTTGTGGGGTGGCAGGGGAAGCAGAGTTTAACTCTGTAATGGTAGATAGTACACTAGGATACATTGTCTGGCCCTGGTATGAAATGGTGTCCATTCCGAGTGTCAGGAGCAGGCCCTGGACGTGGACCTTGGAGCTCTGCCCTCCCGCTGTGCCCAAGCATTGCCTCAAGGGCTGCGAGCTGCTGCCTCGGCCGAAACCACTCCAGGGAGCTCATCATCAGTTAACCCCCTTGGATGTTTCTGTGTCAATACTGAAGTTGATGTCCTCTTTAGTGTGGTGGTAGATACCTCCTGAGTGAGAGCTCTCTTTCAGACTTTAGCTGGCGTTTTTCACATAGGTATGGCACCGTTTCAGGAGCAGAACAGGGATGTAATCTTGCTGACAGTGCTCCCATTGCAGGCAAACAGGCTGGCATGTGCCTCGTGTTTCTAAATCCTGCGTGTCAAGACTTCCGGGCTTTTCCCAGCATTCAGGGGAGGAGAGGAGACCTAGGATGGAATAGTTTCTCAGTTTACCAAAGTTTTAGCCATTGGGATTTCCCTGGGCAATTCCTTTCGTTTACCCCAGGGGTGTACTGCATTACGGTGTCACTGCTGGGCATGTTGTGTGCTGGTGCGCGGGGAAGTAAAGCACACCAAGTACCGCAGCCTGTTAGCGTGGGCTTTCATGTCCTTCTGGATACATCAATAACTACAGAAATTGAGAGCATATTAGTTGAATGTGAAACTCCTTGTGTCTGGACATCCTCTTGGAAGACTGACCAGTAAGGGTTTTGAAGAAATCAAAGCTTTGGGGTAAGCTCTCTGTGCTGTTAAGAGTCAGTGGAACAGATTGAGTGCTGCTCCTCTGTGTCAGTGCAGTCAAATTGCTGAGCGTCAAACATCGCAGGAGGCTGGCGTAGAGAGGAGGCCAGCTCGGCATTTTGCACTGTCGTGGAAGCACTCGGGTAATCTCTTCTGTTAGCCGAGACTGGTGACTCTTAGCTGCAGAAAATAAATTATCGAACAGCTTGAACTAGTTTTAGAAGGGGACATTTCACCACAGCCTGCTGAAAACAGGCACTGGTCTGTAATACAGAAATAAGGAATTGTTATAAAACTTCCTATCAGTCCGGCCTGTACTAGATCTTTTTTTCAGCTGCAATTATTGCTGAGACTTAAACTATTTACCTACCCAGACTGGCCCTTCTGCCTCAAAAACTTCATGCAAGGGCAAGTCTAAACCTTTGTATCTAAAATGTCAATAAAGTAAGAGGAGATGAACAAGAATGTACTAATCCTTGACTACTAAATTTATGAACTTGCTAGTATTAACCTTTTGTTTTATTGCCTTTATGGCCATACTATAAAATATAGCCATAGTAAAATATCTGCGTATTTGAACTATGCTGCCTGGAATGGTTTGATTCCTGAAGATGGAGAGCCCTTCCTCCCGCTGTGAGATACCCCAAGGGAGCTGGGGGGTGGATGACAGTGATTTCTCTCTGTTCCAACATGCCTACAGCCAATATAAATGAGAAGGGTGATGACAGACTTCTGTGACTCTAACTTGCTGCTTCTCGTGGTCCGTGAGGGCTTGGCTGAGCTATATGTAGCTGGGGTATGTGTGCTGTGCCGTCAGCTGCGTATAGATGGAGTAGGCTATAAGTGATCTGAAGGCTGTGCAGGGTGACGGCTGAGACCTCGGCGGGGGAAGGAGGGAAGAGGACTTAGAAATCATGCAGTTCGGCAAGGTCTCACTGTGTTTCTATGCTCACATGTCTGAAGCCAAAGAGAGATGATGTAGGAAAAAAATAATGTAAAACTCCATTATTTGTGGTTGGATTTTCCGAGTTGTGGGTTATCTGTGCTATGTACAGAGAGGGCTCCGGTCTGCAAGAGCTCTGCGTATTAGTTGGGGGAATCCCGTTAGCTGGGGTAATATGGAGATGAGCTGAATGTAAATGAGAGTGTTCTTGAGTTCATCACCCTGGCAAACGGTGAATTCTGGTTTCGGGGCCCTGGTGTGGATTCCTGTTTACAACCAGCACTGTGACAGTGCTGAAAAGCCCCACTGCAGTCAAGGTTGTCCTTGTTCCTGGGGCTGCATCTCTTAATCTGTGGAAAGCACTCCTTGAACTCCTGACACCAAAACTGGCAAAACCTCAGCTTGTATAAACCAAATTCTGCTGCTTTCTGCCCCAGGCAGCTAAGCAGTGTCCTCCAGAGCTGCTGAGCTGAGCTGGAATCACGGGTGCTGTATGTGACCTGGAGCACCCCAGAGGTGATGGCAGCCTTTGCCCACATCACCATGCGTGGCCAGTAAAGCTCTGGTAATTGCCGTGGGACACTTGAATTGAATCCGAAGCCCACTGAGGGGGAAAAGTGTGGTTTTTCTTCTAAGCTAAAGAGCTAAGAGAGTTCTTTAATTGAGCCTTTTAGTCAAAAACAGCCAGAAAGATGCCCTCAGTTTGTCATGTCATTTAAAAGAGTACACAGGCAGTCCCTAACTTCAAGCACCTGAAAAATCCTGACAGAATGAATGGCCTAGTCCAGGTTTCACACCTGCATAAGTACCCACTGCACCAGGAGCCCGTGGTTCAGACAGTAACGAAGCTCCACAAATTTGCTCGTTAAAACCACGTACTGTGATATTTCTCTGCCTTTTTTTAAATGGGATGAGCTTCAGCACTAAGTGTAGTACCGTGTCTCTGGGCACTGTCCCTGCTAATAGCTCGGCTGGGCTAGTAATGGCCACGGAGCCCGTTGCTGGTGTGAGGTGTCACAAGCAAGTCTGAAAGCGTTGCAGATCAGCTCAATTTCTGTGTGTTTTGCCATATCCCTAATGCTATTTTACATTGATGAGCTCATTATAGAAAATGAGCTGTCGCAATACCCATCATCACAGCGTATGGTTAAGCGGAAAATAGGCCTTTTTTTTTTTTTTTTTTCTTTGACAGCTTTTGGACATGATGGGGCATTCGTACCTTCACCGGATGTGATAAATTTGCAAGGGAAATTATAAGGCAACATGGGGTTTGCGTTATTTCTTGGAGCTGACGGGAGTGCTTTGCAAGTATATTCAACAACTCGAGTCACGTTGATTAGCACTGATGGCAGTGTATCTAACGGCCTCATCAGAACTGCTTGTAAACCGATTGTCCTACTGGAGTAGTTATCCAGGAGCTTTAACAGCTATGATAGCAACTATTCTGCAAGCACCTGGCCATGTGTGAGTAAATATAGCAGCACTAAATGCTGGAGGTACTGGAAGCGACAGGCTGAGAAATTCTGCTGGGATCCCTAATATTTGGAACTGAGCATCTTGAGGGTAATGTCAGTTAGCCTGAGCTAAAGCCCACTGTTGTCAAGGAGGGGAAAAACATTCCCACTGATATTAATGGATTGTTTAGTTCTGGTGCTTTTTGGAGAGGGATGTGATGTTGTATGTACAGGCTTGGGGCATCATGGTTTTGGCTATTAGCCAGCCAAGGAGACTCAATAATCCTCAGTTTGTGCTTTCAATGCACAGACTCTCACAAAACAAAGCTCTTAATGAGCTTTATCGAGGAAGAAGAGTGTTGCTGTTGGGGTTTCGGAGACAGATAGGCTCTGATTTTTGTTGCCCTGCTGCTTGTATCACAGGAAGAGGTGCTGAAGACTGGCTGGAAAGATAAAGTCAGTTCCTCTGGTGACACAGAGTATCATTCAGTCCTTTGGATTTAAACAGGACGCCTGGATGGAAAAGAGAAAAAAATGGTTTCCCTATCCACTGCAAACCCTGGGAGCTTTAGAATAAGGCAAGAAGCAGGTTTATTTCAATAACAAAACCCTAGGGCTTTAATCTGAAATTCAGCGCACAAGGACCGTCCCTTAGAGACAGGGCATAGAGGATATAATTGGATGTGATTTAGTGTCCTTGATAGCAAAAAGCATCTGGATGCTTCTAAACCGAAGGCCTGGCTGGTTCACGCTCTTGTCGGCAGCAGTAGCTTGTGGCTGGTTCCTCCTCGTCCTGCAGAGTCCCTCGCCGCCTCCTTCCTGCTGTACCATGGCTTAACCACCTGCCCTCCCTCGACCTCCGCACTTTTCAGTGCGTTTTGCACAACCAAATCATCTCATGAAGGGTGTCCGCAAGCTTAAAATTGTGCGTGTACTATAATATGCTAATCCTCTCCCTCTTCCTCCAGCCTTAACGGCCTCATTTTCCGAAGGGAATTGAGTTTCTCTCGGAGCCTTTGAGGAATGTTTTCCATTTCTCTCTTAAGATCCTCTACACACATTAAACCATTTCTATTCATCAGAAACTCACCAGCTTGAAACTGATGCTCCATTTATCTCTTCTTTGAAGCCTCCACAGAGCTCACGAAACCAGGCCTGGTTGGCTCGGTTGCTGTGTGCCCGCGTTCTTATTAAAGTAGTGTTATGAGTTAGGAATGGGACTCTGGACTCTTAGTCCATTTATCTCCTCCTGCTATATCTTCTTCCTGAGTCATCAATATCTGTCTAGTGGATGGGCAAAACTCAGCATTGGCTGCTGTCTGGAGACCATCTCACTGCGGAAAAGCAAGTTGTGTTCGATTGTTCCCCATCCATCACCAGCTAATGAGCGTCCCGTGTCTAATTCCAGTAACTTCTTGTAGTGTCCCGGGTGGCCTAACGGATGGAGCACTGATGGAGAGCCCCGGGCTCGCTCCCTGCCTTTGCTTTTTCTCTGCTGAGGACCACGGGCAGGTTCCTCCCCTCCCTCCACCTCGGCTTCTCCCAGCTCAGAGCAGAGAGGAATCGCAGGCCGTAGTGCCCTTGGGGACCTAGAGATGAGCAGCACAAACAAGAGCTGGACTCTTCTGCTGAGGCTCCGTATTGACGTGTCCAAACCTACAGCAATTCCTCTGCACTGGCTTGGGACCGACTATTGCTGCCTCTTTTTATTTGGTCTTTTTTTAACTTTGGAAAGTATATCTAATGGGAAGATGGTTTTTTAAAAAGCTGCAGAGCCCTTCTTTTTAAACAGTTCTGAAGCTTGCTGATGTCCTAATTGATATCATCAGTTTGACAGTTGGGGGGGGGGGGAGCTAGGAGTAACTACCTTCTGTATGATAACATGACCCTTTGCCTTCTCTTACCGCTCTTTTTATGCAATGTTAGCTATTGGTGTTGACTCTCACAGGAGAAGAAAGACAAAGACCCTCATCTGCTATTGTTGTACATACAATACCGTGCTATACCCAGTTATTTTAAAACCTGCTATAATAAACCCTTCCTCATGAATCCTGGAGGCTTCTAGGCTTGGACTTGAAGACCAGAGGAGTAATAAGGTCGAGACAAGGGTCTGAAATAACTTCTGAGGGTATCAGACCTACGGGCTGTTTGAAAAGCACCACTCTTGCCCAGCTGCAGGGTTGGACAAGTAAGCCCTTAATGCAGTAGCAGAGTTTTATATAGAAATAGATGACGGGGAGGATGAGGAAGGCAGCGAACGGCTGCATCGTGCTGCACAGCCCGCAGCAGTAGCTTCCTTAGCGTTTAAAGCTCAATGGTGTTTGATTACTCCACACCTGCCTGCTCTTCCAAGGCTGAAAGCAGAAAAAGTAATCTCCCCTGATATGCAAATCCAGCAAATCTGGATGCAGTTGAGCAGAGTAAGAAATAAATCTGGAAATCCGAGTCACCAATTTCAAACCACTTCTTGATAGAGATTTGACTGAGTCCCCCCCCCTTCTCTCCAGTTCACTCAGAAAAGGCTGCATGAGAGAGGACGAGGACATCTCATTCTTTTTGCACCATCATCTTGGAAAAAATATGTACGTTTTCAGGGGACTGTGCTATACTAGAGTAGTCGGGCGTTTTCCAACAAATCTGCCAAACTTCTAACACCAAACGTTTTGAAACGAATGCTCCTTCACATTGCTGTACCACTTTCATCAAGAAAGCTCCCCAGATCAGAGCGCTCTGTGTGTACAAACACTTTCCACAGCACCTAATAGCTCACTTTGCCTTGGACGGAGTTCAAATCCACTAAACTTGAGCTGCTCCAGTGTAAGTGCTACTCACTGGCCTTTATTTTTTAAGGAGTTTCATTTTCTATGAATGAGTAGAATAAATAAAGCTGATTGGGAAGGGGGGGGAGGGGAGAAACTTTACACGAAACTGCAGCAGTGTTGAAAAGTAAGAGCTTCTCGTACTGATGTGGCTCCACTTGCTGAAGGGCGTCCTCTCTGGTTTGTGTCTTCTGCCTAAGGACAAGCTTCTGCTCGTGGGGGAAATGGGTGTCAAAACAGTGCTGGGGAAAAACCAAAATTATCTTATTGATTTTAATTGAAGACTAAGGATTTTAAAGTTAAGTAAGTAGGTAGGTGCCCTGTACAGTAGAGATTTCATCCAATTTAGAAAAATAGCAGATATTGCTGCTCTCATCGGAAATACCCAGCCTGTCTGAGAGGAGCTGGTTCTTTGCTCCTGTCCCAGGACTGAGCAGCCAGGTAGAGACTGTGCTCTTGTTGAAACAATGGTGTGGCTGAGCTCAATAGGTCTGACAGTTTTTGGGAGACAGTGATAGAATGTAAAATCAAACATCATCATTAAAAATCCATAATAAGGATCTTGTCATCACTTGCTGTGGAAGTTGGATTTTTTTTTCCCCCCATTGAACTATGAAACCCTTTAATATTATTTCCAAGTATGGGTTGGTCTTTCTAAAGCATCATTTTGTCATCCAAGTTCAGCACAGTCCTAACTTTCCTCATATCAAAGGAGAAAGCCAGCCTAAAATGTATTAAATTGGATGGAAGTCAAAAATGGCTATGAATTTGTGTCTCATAATACCATCCAAAACACTCCCCAGCTTTCCTAGCCTTTGAACCAGTGCACCGAGCTGATACTGGTATTTCTCATTCCAGCTGGATTAACGAGTTCCTGGACCAGCCAAAGGCTTCCTACGATTCAGGGGAGCAAGACAAGTGCCTCTTCCCTACTAAGTCAGGCCAGATGGAATGGGTGTCAGGCCAGCACTTCCCCTGAAGAAAAAAAAGTCATTTTTATGCCAAGGAGCATCGGTGCCAGATACGTGGAAGGAGTGAGACCAGAAGAGCGTACAACTGCAAACTGAAAGAGGAACCGTTCGCATCCTCGGTGCAAGGGTCGCGGCACGTGATGACAAACGGAGAATGCCTCTGCCGAAGGCTGGCCGGGGCGGTGAGCTGTGTACTTGTTCAGAGCGGGGGGAGAGATGCCTGGTCCGCCGTGATCTGTTCCTGGCCCAGAGTGACGCTTGGCTGACTGGAGCGTGCCCGAGCCAGGCGAGTGAGACCCGAGACTGCCCAAGCTTCAGGCTGGTGCCAGACATCGAGCTGCAGCTATTGGATTCCTGTGGCCTGCACCTGCCTGGCTAATTGCTCCTGGGTGGAAGACGTGCCCTGCTTAGAGAGCAAATGGCAGAGTCAGGAGCTCAAGGGAAAGTACAACACAATAAAACCAACATAAAAATGAGCTGAGAGGATGTTGTGCTTCCAAAGGCAGGTCTTCCAACAGCACAGAGTTAACAAGGGGCTGAGACTTATGCTGTGCAGGCAGGATGAAGGAAAAGCCACCGTCGGTAGGAACAGTGGCGTACTTGTCATCCCAGTGAGGCAGCAGGACAGAACCTTCCTCCTACAAACCCCAGCAAATGGTAAGTGTCTCTCAAACTTAGATTTTTGGAGGAACTGAGAGTATCAGTGAAATTGGACTAAATGCTACTGTCAGTGCTTAAAAAGGTAAGGGAAAGGTTTTTAGAAATGTTGATATTTTGCTTTGACTTTCATCACATCATCTTGATTATTTCTTCTAACCAAACTCTATGTAAGGCAATAAAGGCTTTAGGAAGAAAAAAAGTCGTATCTCAGTGGGTCGGCAGTTTTTTGTTTGAAAAATTTTTGTTGTTGTTGTTCTTTAGTTGTTTTTCATTTCAGTTGTCTTAGTTCAGATGTATAAATCCTTGCAGAGTTGACTCGTACCAATAGGCTTCAATGAAATCGTACCGCAAGGAGGGAATCGGAGGGGCAGGAAAAATGTCTTCTCATCCTGGTACTGCTTTGCCAAAGTGAGAAGTGTTGCAGGGGTGGGAATGCGCCCCAGGGTTTGGCAGCAGCATTGGCTTGTGCTGGCCTGGAGCGTGCACAGCTATAGCTTCAGTTCTGCCTGTGCTCCATCTGGAAAACGAGATGCAATAATTGCATTTGCAGACGTCATTTGTGAATAGGCACATGCTTCCAAACATCTGGAGCCGCAGAAGAGCACACCGCGTGAGCCAGCCCTCCCCAGCTGCCCTGCTTGTGGGTGCGCTGCCTTGCTTCCTTCCCCTCTCCTCCTCCGTGTTCGGGCTGTGCCACGGGCTCCAGCGCTGTGTCTGCAGCGAGACGCCGGGATGGCGTAGGGTGGCTCCTGAGCGTGCCTGCAGAGGCGCACGGCGGCTTCGCGTTGGTCCCACGCGTTTTGCGGAGCGACTGGAAAGGCTCTGCTGTGACTTCCCCTCTGCCGTACCTCTGCCTCATGCGTACCGATGGAAACTGAGATTTCACCCGTGTAACAAACCTGGGCCGGGGCTTGGCGCTCCAGGATACGCATCTTCCCCAGGGTTAGGGCCTGACCGTACCACCGGTGGGGACGGACAGTAACATCCTCTCAATTTTGGCCAGCCAGAGCACTTGCAAAGAGCAGGATCGCTATTCCATCCCTCTACCCAAGGATTTCGGGGCCCGGGCACGCAAGCCCATGCTGCCAGGGCCCTGCCGCAGCAAACCTGGCTGCAGCCTCTCCCCGTGAAGGTGTCTGTCTGTCGGAGTCGCAGGAGCTTACCAGCACGATAAAAGAAACATACCTGGTTTGAGATTCCTCTTCAAATTTCAGTTTGCTCTCGGTATTTTTTACTGCGTACATCATTTCACTAGCTCTCAAGCAGTAGCAAAACATAATTAGAGTTGATTAAGCACATGAAATATTCTTTTAAAAAAAAGACTACTGACAGTATTACTTACTTGAAATCAAAGCGTTTCCTTTGTGTGCAGTACTGAAAGCCTGGATGCTTTAATATTTCCTATTTTAATACAGTTTACTTTTGGAAATATTCATTTACATTAACAAATATTAAAACTATATACTTAGGGAATGCTCATATGTTCTCTGTGAGCCAATATAAGCATTGTGATTGTGGAGGATCAAGTCATAAAAATGTATACATTTGGAGGTTTTTTCTCTGTTCAAAGTAAGTGTATCTTGGAAATCCTTAGAACTGTTTTGGGATGGGAAATGTATTTTTCCGATCAGCAATAATTTCATCTGACTCCGATGAAAGCAGTGGTCCTTAATAGTAAGGCAGAATGGCTACTATTCATTAACAAGACTTCAAAACCTCGTCTCTGTGGTAGATAAATGATGTATATATTTTTAAGAGTGGTAGCACGCTGACTTGACTTAGCATTTTTTCCTTTTTCAGCCTCTGTGAAAGATAACACCCAGATGAGCATCTGGTAATTAGCCCCAAAGGGCCAAATGGACGATTTTATTTCAAAGGGAGACTTCCATGCTGGAAAAAGATATTGATTTTAAAAAGCCTTTTGCTTCAAAAAGAAGCCTCTGAGTGCTATGTATGCGTGTTTCCTGTTGCGTGCAGCCTTCCCTTCCCCACCTCTGCCCATTTGGGGGCTATTTGGCAAATGGAAAAAAACTTGGTACAGGCCAGAATGCCCTGAATAATTTATTGTCTACAGAAAGGCGGGAAAAAAGAAATTATTTGTTTGAACACGAGGTCTGGATCTGATAATCAAACTCATCTCTACCTGTTCCCAGCCTGATGTTCTTCTCTGTTGCGTTTATGAAAGAGCTCAGCAGTTGAACTCTTTCACAAATTATGCAGATCAAAAGAGCTGAGCTAACATGGAAGCAGGGAGCGGCAGGAGATTCAAAGAGCTGAACGATATGGGATGCCAAAGAGGAAGAAGGTAGAGCCGCACAAAGGTAGAACCGCTGTCAGAGCCAGCAAGTGAGAGACCAGCTAATTGAAAATGTGTATTATCTTCTGAGAGTCTGTTAATTGATATGTAACTTGTGATAGCCAGCGCTAGGCAATTGTGTGGGTGTGGGGCGGAAATACTCCAAATGATCCTTGCAAGGTTATTGTATTAATAAGCTTCCCACGTTTATTGCCTCTGTTATTTTGAGTTAATTACATGGGCGCCTAAATGTATCTCTTTTAAATCTCAATTAATGTCCTTTACAATCAATTCATATTTAATTAATATAACGGGCTGATTAAATGTAAAGAGAATGCTCATTTTGCACAAAGTGCTCCCAGTCCTTTCTCTGCTGCAGAGCGGTTGGAAAGCAAAACTGACTCTGATAGGACTGAACCCGACAGCTCTGGAGTCTGCCAACTTTTCGTGTTATTTAGGACGGTTCAGGAAGCCAGCAGCTGTAATTCAGCTGGACTGTCTGCAGGGTCAAACACGCTGCCGGGGCTGAGTCTCCACCGGGCAAGCCAGGGCTGTAGAAGCCCATGGTGACAAATGCAAAGGCATAGATAGGCATATATGTATGTATATAGGGTCAAACTCATGGAGAAGGTGACGGAAGGCCCCTGCTCACAGGTGTAGAGTCCCTTGCCCTTACTGACACACCGTTAGCTCTGATCTGGTGCGCACGGGCAGGGTGCGGGTGGTGCTGCACGCTGTGCCCCGGCAGCAGTGAGCGATGTGCCGAGCCGGAGTGAGAGGCGTCGGTGATGGATGCTCTGGTCCTGCGTCAGTCATTGCGACATCCAGCTTATGGAGACTGGAGGTGCTTCTCGGCTTTTCTCTATGCGGTCTGGGGGAATGCAGGATTGTAACGGTGGGGTATGACTGACGGATGCTGCTTAGGGGCCGTCTTGTACAGCTTGTCTATACAGGGAGAAGGACGTCGCTGCTGCTCCGCTGAAGGGAGTGGCTGGTTTAGGTCATATGGCGGGGGCTTGTATTTGGAAGGTAGAAGCTGCTTGATGCAGCCCTCAGCAGAGGTTCAGAGAGGGGCTGGTTCAGTGAGGCAGAGCTGAAATGTTGGGAGCTTCAAATGTCTAAAGCGAGTTTCTCCGACGCAGGCAAGCGGATGTGGTTAGGTGTCCTTCTGGAGGCTGCAGAGTGTGAAAGTAAGAACCAGGTTAGTAAAGAGCAAAATTTCTTAAAGTACAATTTGTACTGAAATTCAAGGGAGTTTCAGGGTTGCCACTTCAGATTCAGGTAGTTAAATTCCACACAAATGCTGCGTAAAATCTCTTTGCTCACCTTCACTTCAAGCTCTGTGATGCTGAAGGTCACTTTCTTCTCTTGACCCTTGAGGAGGGCTGTTCTTAGGTCTGTGGCTTGAATCTTCACTGGAGAAAGTCCCTCATTCATCCCCCTTGACTCTTGGGAGGAGGGACTTCCCATCCCTCTGTGCTTACTAGGCCCCAGTTATCTCTTGCAATTAATACAAGAATAATCCATGTTTTGAAATTCCTTTCCTGGATTAGCTGCTGGCTGGAGTACTTAGCTCATGTACATACGGATCTCTCCAAGGACTTGTCTCCTAGTATTTATTCTGATAACTGTAGCATACAGATAAGAGGAGCACACAACACTGGAAATGCAGAATAAATTTACATTTTGAAAACTGCAGAAAGCCACATTCAGATAGCATCCATGTTCTGAGGAAAAGCAGCCCGTAAGAGGAAGGAAATCCATAATGAAGGCTGGTGTCTCAAGCAGCCGCCTGCTAAATACGCCTGTGTTTTAGTTGATCTCAGGAACTGAGGTGTTGAATTCAAATTCGGAGGCTAGAAGCTCCACTCAACCCCAGACTTACCCTTACTCAACAGGAGCCTTGTCTCGACTGGTGGCAGGGTGAGGTACAAAGCAGAGGGCAAATCTTCACAGAAAAAAGTGTTTCTTTGATTTTTGCCCTCAATTAATTCATCCCTCTTCTCTGTTTGCTGATGATCTGCAAACAGATTGTGGAATTCATACGTGCGTTGGACTATCTGACTTTCTTCTCTCAAGAATTACTGGTCTGTGCCTCGTGCTGACTGCAGATTGCAGGACTGAACGTGTGGTTTGCAGTCAGGAGCTTCAGACTGAGTTAACAGCCGCAGCAGCTTTTTCGAAAGTCGACAAAAGATGTGTTTTTGGTAAAGCTTTGGCTACTTGAATTAAACTTGCGTTGAGGTATTTGCTTTCCTCTATTTGGATTGTTTGAATATTTGTGGTGAAAAAGCAGGAAGGAGCCAAAAAAAGAGAACTGCTCTCAAAAGCAAGCGAACACTTCTGAAATTTCTCCCCTTACATATATTTAATTCTAGTCAGGTACAGCATTGCCTGGATAAGCAAGGAGTGGATTGTTCTCTCTCTCAGCTAGACTTACGATCTTTTTGGTTGTGTTTTATGTTGAAAGTACTGGTTTTTGTAATTAAGCCTGTTCTCTCACTGACTTTTCAACCCTTCTATGTCTGGAAGTGTTGAGACAGGAGAACACTGCAGTAGCGTGGCTGTGCTAGTCTCTGTGCACTTTGGGCTATAGTGTGCTCTTTTCTTTTTTGGGAAGATGAAAGAGTAACTTCTCACATCATAATCGTATCACTCCAGGAGCTGAAGCTTTCAAACCTCAGCAACTGCGCGTGAGCACTTGGAGTACCGAGCCGTTTGTGTTCCAGGCGCCGAAGCTGGCGGGAAGGAGAGCAGCCCAGCGCCGTGCCGCTTGGTGACCCGGGCGCTCACCGTGCAGCCTGGCTCTGCGGGAGCCCACGGGAGAAGCCCAGGAGACTTTAAAAGAAACAAGACTTCACCCACCAAGAATTCCCTCTTTCAGTTGAAGCAGGGAAAAGGGATGTTCCTCTGCAGGAACGGATAGAAACAAGGCAGACAAGAAGTCTTATCAGGCAGCCTTGTCGTCGAAGGAAAATTAAAGATTGAGTTAAAGAGACAATGACTAAAGAATTAATTTTTTTCTGTCCTGTGAATTTAGATGAGGGAGAAGTGACAGTTTTATATTCCTTCAAGGGATGTCTGTTAAATAAAAGAAAGAGCAGAGAAAAAAAGAGAGAGAAAGAGGACGGAGGGAGCGAAGGAGAAAGTGAAAACTGCTTGGGGCTATAATACAACCGAAGGCAAGAATTCTTCATTAAGAACTTCATTTAAAATCAGGTGCATCTAAGTAGTTGTGCCACCCTCCTAAAAGTTCATTTTCTCTTCATACAGCACTTTTCTGAATGCATAAATCTTTAATAATCTCATTTTCCAGTGGCCATATATGTATACAATTGGCTCTTGGTCTAAAGAGTATGTTAAAGCAGTCTCGCTCCGAGACCTCTTGTTCTGAGACCTGGGAGTAAAGAAGTTTTCAGCAAAGCTGTAACAAAACCTTTTTCAATTGGTGCCCTTGGCTGTGGGTGGCTTTGTTTGTTTTATTTGAGACTTTTTTATTCTTTGAAGAAAATGTGTGGAGCTTTCATTTTGAACCAAGGAGTTTTCCGAACCAATTGAGGAGACGCTGTCACTGCGAGGTGAGCTTCCCCCTGAATCTGGAGGCACTGCCATTTGTACGAAGCAATAACTTTTTACCCAAACTACTTGTCAGTGGAAAATGTACTTTCTCTCTGTGAAGAAAGACAACCAGATTTCCTCTGAGTTTTTATTTTCAGTTTAAGAACAAAAAGGTACTGAGTGCCTTTAAATGGGGGATCTTGCCCTAAATTATAAAAATTTTTTTAAAAAATCAGGTAAGAGAAATTTTTTTCATATTTAAAAAAAAAAAAAGTGATTTCTCCCAGCAAACACTCTGAATTTTATCTGAGAAAATAACCCCAATTCTCCCAAAACATGCAAACCAATTTTCAGGCAGAAGGCTAATTGAGATTTTGGTGAAAAACTCGTGTGTCTCTAATCAAGACAACCTTGGGGCTCAGAAGAGTTTGGTTGGGGTAGCAGCTCTGCGACCTGGCTGGTCTCCAGTAAAAAGCCTCGGAGAAGTTTCTCTGGCTCTGGAGCCTGTGCGTGGCTGCGCCAGGCTGGGAGCGGTGGAGGTCCCCGTGCTGCAGGACCCCCCTACCCGGGCACCGTCCCTGGCTTGCTGCTGGTGGCACGGTCCTGCTTGCACCGACAGACCTTGTCTGCAAGGGCACCTCCTCTCTGGATAACAGAAAGTCCACTTTTCACCCCAAATTCCACAGACACGTAATGACCTTCACGAAGCTGGGGAAGGGTCTGGAGCACAAGTGCTGTGAGGAGCGGCTGAGGGACCTGGGGGGGTTTGGCCTGGAGAAAAGGAGGCTGAGGGGAGACCTTCTCGCTCTCTGCAACTCCCTGAAAGGAGGTTGGAGCCAGGGGGGGGTTGGTCTCTTCTCCCAAGGAACAGGCGACAGGACAAGAGGAAACGGCCTCAAGTTGCACCAGGGGAGGTTTAGGTTGGATATTGGGAACCATTTCTTCATGGAAAGGGCTGTCAGGCCCTGGCACAGGCTGCCCAGGGCAGTGGTGGAGTCCCCATCCCTGGAGGGATTGAAAAGCCGTGTAGATGTGGCACTTGGGGACATGGGTTAGTGGTGGCCTTGGCAGTGCTGGGTTAACGGTTGGACTCGATGATCTTGGAGGTCTCTTCCAACCTAAACGGTCCTGTGATTCTATGACCTCTTGTACTCTGGCACTTCTTACCTGTCAATGCCTTTACCGTGGTCCTTACCCTTCGTGTCCTCTCCATAGTGCTCTCAGCCTGGAGCCTCTAGAGGCAGCAGACTCTTCTGAAGGCTGAGGTCCATGGATACATAACTCGCTTCTCTGTGCTTTGGAGAGGTTTCCCTGTCTTACAGGGACTTGCTTCAGTTTGCAGAGGAGAGCTGGGGCAGAGGGAGATGCCCCAGAGGCTTTAGCACAGATTCTTCCCAGCTCTCCTGGAGAGAAGGAGGGAGCAGGAGGCTCCGATCATGCAGAGGCTCACACCCCCGGCACGTCATTGCTAAGGAAGGTGGGGAAGAGGGTGGGGTGATTTCAAAACCTGTAGATTCGTCTCTCCTCCCTACTACCTTGCTTCCTTCCCTTGCAATGATGTATTTTTGCATCAACTGCTCTTTGTGGAGCTTTTCTCGACACCCCACTGAATGCAGAGGCATCTAAGGAATTAAAAAATAAAAAAATCTTTTCTTCCGTTTCATTGGAGGGAAAAAGGCAAAAGAAAGAAATGAAAAACGGCCCACTAGCTCTGAGCGATAAATACAGCACAGGTCAATAACTGAAAGTGCTTTCATAGACCACAGCTGGATAGCATTGCTTACTCTGTTTTTTTTTTTTTAAATTCTATCTTTGTTATATGTGCAAAGCTCATGAAAAGAGTTGTTCGGATTGCAGCATTCCTGATCTTTATGCCTACAGACTGGTAAATCTGCGAGGCGTAATGGAAGCACCAGTTGTTGTGGCTACTCATAAAATAACAGCTCTCACAGACAACTCCGGAGGATTTTTAAAAATTCTGTTCTCAGCAGCTTTCTAGCTTTCCTTTCCTGCCTGCTACTTAATGTGCCTCCCAGCAACAGGACCCAGAGAGAACTGGAAAACCACTGGCAAGGTGGCCTATAATTAACTAGCTGAGTTTGTGTATCCAGAACAAAAGAGCTAATTATGTAGCAATCAGTTATTTGAAGGAAAAAAAGCACTGCTTTGAATTGCTACACAATGCTCCTGCCCCGGATGGGTGGGAAGGGCTGCGGCATGGCGATGCAAACGCCCGTGTGTTGGGGATACACTGCAGAAGATATTAGGAGGCTTGAAAACTGTCTGCTGAGGACGGCAGCAGCTGTAGAAAGCAGCACGCTGGAACCGGCGCTGACTCCGGAGGAATTGAGTCTCCAGCTTAAGATTTTGGGAGTGAAGCTCTCGAGTTTTGTTTCACTCTGCTGCCTCTTTGCTCTTTGCGTGGCACGCAGACATGCTGTTCTTTCATTAATTACTCAGCGTGTGCCTGTCTGAGCCATTGGAGCAAGTCAACGGCGAGCATCGGCAGGGTGAGAACAGCACCAGCACACAGCCACAGCCAGATGCGATGGGATCTGCTGTAGGGGAATGCCTGGAGCAGCCCCTTCGGAGGGACGTATTGGACCACGAGGACCTCCAGCTGCCTTCTAGACATCGCCTGGTGCCTTGAGGTGCCTTGGATGTGAGGTTTTATGTCAGCCTAGAGGCCAAAGTTAGCTGCAACTTAAAACAGAAGCAGAAAGTGTACCATGATCCTGGGAGGAGTGCAAAGCCCAGACTGCGTAGTCCTGCTTTACCTGCTCCCCTCCCAGGTCGGATGACCAGCTTTACCTTGCTTGGTGTGCGTGTGAAAGCCTGTAAGCACTCTGCCTTCTATCCAGTTCAATAGATGCTTCAAAAGGTGTCTATCTTTGCTATTTAAAGCGATGTCACTCCTTGCAAGGGCTCTTGTATGCAGGAAAGGCGCATCGCTAGCTAGAAGGAATGTTAGACAATTTCATGCCATGTTTTCTGGCCTTTTCAGGAAAGCTCTGTGGTCAGCATTGCTCTTCCTGAGACCAGGTGCTAAACAAAGGTCAGCTACGAGCAGGACTCATCATGTAAGATGGTCACCCTGAGGTTTCAGAAAGCGTCTGGGAGCCTGAGGCTGTTTGCTGCACTGATTGGAAACCCGTGAACGAGACGCTGAAGAGGGAGTTGGCTGGAGAAGAGACGTGTGGTTCTTGCTGTTCAGAGCAAGTCTGGTGTCAGCTTCAAATTTGGGCTGGGGTATTAGGTAGGAACAATTCCTGGGGACCTGGGAGAAGGTTGCTTTACTGTAGACTTGATTTCATGTCCTTGAGCCTCGTGCACACGTGTGAAATCCTTCTGTGCACCCTCCGCGCACTGGTAGAGCGGAGGGGATTTGTGACCCCTGGGACGTCCTTCTGCACAGCGCGGTCCCGGGAGCCTCACCCAGTCGTTTCTGCATCATGCCCTAGTGCCTCTATGAGCGATTAGTATCTTTAAAAGTATATGGTCTTGTTTACAAGATTAGTTCTCATGTTTTCATGTCCACTTTTCATTGTGAGAGGAGAGAAAGGAGTTGTAATGGACATCTGGAACATCATGTTTTGTGAAAGCGTGTTAGTTTTGTTAAACTATTCATTTAAAACGGTCTCTTTCTCCATAAAAAACGGAGAGAGTTTTTCTGACATTTTGAAATGAAACAGTTTCAGTTCATGACATCTTTTCTCAAATCTCCATTCTTTTTTTCCCTCTTTAATTATCCTTAAAAAGTGAGGAAACCAAGTATTTCTTTAAACCATCGCTGCCTTTACTTTTGCTACAGCTCTGAGGTGGGGTGGGGAGAGATGATCAGTCCAAAATGATCTTTTAATTCATAAAGACTTGAACGTGTGTTTCTGTGCCCTGACTTAACAGCTGTTAGTGATGGAAAATCACCAGCATTCCTGGCAAATTGTTCCAATGATTAGTTACTCTCGCTGGAAAGAAGTAGTCTTTTCTATCTTAATTTTTACCTTTTGCTTCTTTCCTGAAGGCTGCAGCCTGCCATTCTGCTAAGGATATTGGATTCTCAATAGATTTACCAAGTACAAAACCAGGCTCTGGGAGAACCTGCTATAATACTCTTCAGCTTGGAAACTGGAAAATTTATATTCGATAAAACATACCTACTGCTCGTATTCGAAACATAGCCACGCGTGGGACGTGGGTGACAAGAAGAGAGAAGCAGTCTGTCCCGTCTTCACGCGTGGTCAGGGATCGCGGGGGGCCATGGCAGAAAGACGCGTCAGCAGAGCGGCTCAGCGTGCTGCAGTTTCTGAAACTACTGCAGTTACATCTCCTGCAAGCGTCAGAGCCTTCCACCAGCCTTGCTTTTGGCCCCAGGTGCTATCCAAGCCCGGTCCTTTCTTGTGGCTGTTTTTCTCTGACCTTTCATCTTTACCTAATCAGATCTGCTCAAAATGAAAGAGCTATCAGCGGGGTGGGAAGGAGGGAATTTGCATCGCCTTGAAGGACAGGTGATAGACGGATGGCGCAAATACAAAAGAGAGAAAAGTCTCCCTGTCAGCTGGTGTTGAAACCTCCTCAGTAGATAAAAACATCTTGGAGGGAGTGAAAAAAATGAGGTACTGCTTGCGTCTGGCTTCAATGCCCCGCAAGCCAGCCTGCGGAATCGTGAGCTTAATGTCACAGGGAGCTGCAGTTAATTTATGCAGATTCCTCCTTAATGAGGCTGATGTGAGACCGGCCTATTTGGAAGATGATAGGTAGCTTTTGTGAAACGAATACTCTCTCCGAGGGCTGTTCAGTGCTTTCCTGCGGTCTGACGATAGCGTTACAACCCTGGCGATGGGACTCCGTGCCTCTGGCGAGATGCTCCATCACAACCCATCGCCCAGTCGTCTACTGCCCTCTCACCCCCTCCAGGCCGTGCGCCCTCTGCCTCCGGGGCTCATCCTCTTTCCTTCCACGTGTAGGAACAAATTTTCAAAGCAAGTTCCTTTCCACCTCCATAGAAATAATACTTTTCAAAGTGAATTAGTAAAAAAAAACCACCACCACAAAAAGAAAAAAACCCAAATGAAACCCAGAAGGTTTATTTCAGTGCAAAAGGAAGTATGCTGTTTCAGTTTTGACCCTTTTGGAACCTTTTAGGTGATGTTAGGTCTGTTTCTAAAAGACAACATGTTTTCTTGTGTTAAGGTTGAAGCAGAACATTTTAACTGCCCAGAAATTCACCTGCCCCCAGAGGTTTTCCTGCCTAAATTTTTTCCTGATTTTTGATCCATATGTGTGAATAATAATGATTCCCCTGAAACTTCCGTAATTTCTATTTCCCAAAAATAACTTATCTGGTCTTGTTCCTGTTTAACATCCTTTAAATAAGAGACAGATTTTCCAATGTTTGCATTCTCTAGCACTTCACACAGAGATACAGCAGGAAAAATGTTGATGTGCTAAGGTTTCCCTTCTAATTACTCCCCTATAGACCTGAAAGTGTTCCCTGAAATTCTCTCTTTATGGTAGGCAGATTCTGGCTCTGGTATGAATTCGCAATAAAAACCAATTTGTCCACACAATAGCCATAATATTAGACCTAATTCTGCTGTTGCAGGAGTGAATGAAAGATGAAGACATAAATAGCTGCAGGAATTTGAAAATTAGTTTCAGAGCCCTACAGAATCGAGTTTTTTTATTTGATTGACTGGTTAATGAGCTATTACCACCAGCCTGGGCATGCGTTGCCATTGCCAGCCTGTCCGGTAACTGCTGGGCTCTAATCAACGTGAAAGGGAATGTTTATACAACCTCTGCAGAGCTGAAATGCCGACTTGAACGCACTTGCAGGGCTGTTTGACCAGCATGGGTACCTCTGCTCGTACCTCTTGCTCACAGGTAGACGCGGCACCGTCTCGGGGAGGCTTTCCAGCCCACTCCCGATGCGGGTGGTCCTGCAAAGTATTGTAAAGTGCGTCCCTGGGCTCCAGTTTTCCTCTTACAGGTACTAATGTAACACCAGCCTTAACCCTGCTGGGCCAGACCCCGAGCAGGGGAAGGCAGTGTAGGGTTGGTTTAAAAACCAGCCCCAGGTCCTTCACAGAAGAGGCTGCCGTCCTTGCCTGCTGCCTCGGCACGTGGGATTTGTAGCCTGCTGAAGCTGGTTTACGGGAGCTTTGTCTCACCACCAGCCCAAGCTCTGCTCTTTGGACCAGGCAGCTTTAATGCAATTAGAGAGCTGCCCTGCTAAAACCTTACCAGTCCTGACTTTAATGGCTTTTTTCTTTATGAAAAGCCACAATCAAAACGAGATCCAAACGGTGTATAGTGCTGTGCAAACACCGACAGACCCTGCCTACCCCAGAGGCTGCATTTTCTGAGCGTAGGTTACAACAGACAGAAACGCAGTGACTAAAATAAGTCTTGCAACAGGTTTGCAGTAGGGCAGAGAGTCAGACCCGTGCCCTGGTTCCACTGCCCTGGACCCGGGACCAGACATGGTCTTTAGTAAGAAGCAGCTTGCAGACCAGAATTTTCCAGATCCATCCAGTTCTCCAACATGCAGAAGATTCCTTGATGTGTTATAAGCAGGGATACCTTAGCCAGAGATCTCACTTACTGATGTCTTGGTAGGAACCAGCTTGTACATTGAAAACTCAGACTTGGAGCTTTTTCAGCAGCTGAACTTCTGAAAAAGCCAGTTGGCTGCTCAGTACTAAACAACTGCACATACTTATCAACTGGAAACCATATGCCGCTGGATTAACAATTAAACCTTGCTGATCTATACTTCCCAATGCGAAGGGGCGGGAAACGGCTCCGTCTCCACATGTAGTTCTGCCGGCTTTCCAAACTGGCCTTTGTGCTTCAAATCGAATCATCTCCAAAACAGCACGGCCTTTGAAAAAAATACAACAGTGCAGAGTTATTCTGGCTGCAGTTGTGTGTGAGTGTTTCAGTGCCTCCCGTTTTGGTATGCAAAGAAGCTGGTTGTGCTGGAAATAAACATATGCATCATTTAAAGAAGTAACCAAGTGCTTTTACGTTTAATTCCTGACCAAGTTTATGTAAAATTAATTGCATCACATGTTCTGTATCTTTTAATTGCAAAACCAATTAACTTTAAAATGTTCTGCTTTGTAGTTCTCCTAATGGATGGCATAGTTTTAGTTGGCTTTACAAAATCCATCTTTTGTTGAAACTGGGCAGGCAGCCATACTCAGTTATCTGCTGGAAGTGAGTTCCCTTCAGCTGAGCCAGTTTCGAGCAGCTGATGCACTGAAGTTATTTCACAGGCACGGTTTTTGGGTGAGCATCTGTAAGGAGACTGTGCAGCCCTTCCAGAGGAAATGCCGGGCTCCTCGGGAGAAGCGTGGCTGGCTGTTTGAGGTTGCTGGTATTTGAAATTGGAAAGGCTGATTCCTATGGGCTAAACTTCCGTCACTGCTGTTCTGATTGCAATGATAGCCATGTCCTGAGCAGTCTCCGGCTTTCTGAGGAGTGCAGGGGCCAAGGGCGGTACCTGGGGATGGCAGCTGGGATGGAGAGCAGTCGGGAGGACCCTGGCGTGAAGGGCTCGCTCCTGCCTGGGAGACTGGGAGCAGCAGGAAAGCGCTGCAGACCTGGATCCTTCCCTTGGCATTAGCCGACCTGTGGCTCTTGGGAGCCGTGGCACAAGCCAAGTGGAAAGGAGAGCCACGATTGCTTTCCCTACCCTGGCTTGCTGCCTTTACTAACAGCCCATACCTAGGGCCAGCCCTGCCAGCGTCGGGGCCTTGTAAAGGACACTCGTGCCCCTCTAGACCGTGGGAAGCAAAGGGCCGAGTCCTGCAGCCGCATCCTTCCTTCCTCCGGGGCTGGAAAGACAGATGGCCAAAAGACCCTCTAGAAAGAATTTGCTAGCACACGGTCTTTCCCCGGCTAGCAGAGATCATGGGGAGGAGGAGTGTACTTGGAAGAGCTGTCAGGGCGAACCGTCAGACATCTGACGTCGCATCGTGATTATCTTCTGTGAGCTGAGCTGATTGGATTTTGTAGCTATGAGGAGAAGAAATAATCAGCATGTAACTGAAGGTTTTCCTTTTAAAAAAAAAAGTTCTGAAACATTTTGCAATTTGTGCTGCTGTTGTCTTCAAATAGAGCTTATTATTTTTATTATTATGGGAAGATTTTCGCACTGTTTTCTTCTGTTGTATGCGTCAGGGGTTTGACTTTTGTTTTTATAATTAAGACCAGCAATAGAAAAATGAATCTTTGCAGCTTGATCCTAGCTTGGAAAATGTGTCAATGCTGCAGAAATTTATTTTGTTTCCTGAGTTTCTGTCTCTTTGTCAAAGTTTGGGGCTATTTTAGCATTTGAGATAGTGTGTTTGTTGGGGGAAATTATTTATTTAAGGAAAAGAAAGGAAAGAAGAAAGGGGAAAACCCAACCTCATTGTATTATTATTGAGATAGGTAAAACCAAAAGGAGAAAAAACTCTCTGGAATGTGAAATAGTGTATACTTTGAAAAAAAATGTTAAAAATCATTTTATTTAAAAAGACCCCAAATTTTTCAATCTTACTGTAGTTGTCCATCCACGTAAGAGCCTCTTTATCTTCCGAGTGAGGCAGGTCTGATCTCTTCTTTCCCTGGGCTGAACATAGGGCACACGTAGGGTCTCCCCCCTTCTCCTTCTCATCTCTACTGCAGGTGCCCGGGGGAGCCAGGCTGTCTCTGCCACCTACACCCCCTGCCCGATTTGATGGATAGTGACCGATGGATTCACTCACGCATGCCTGCACACACAGAATCATCACTTAAGCCTTGTTTGGTTCGAAAGCCAAGATAAAAATAACAGGTATTTGAATAAACAGATCTTTCCACTTGTTTTCTGATTACCCCTCAGCACACAACTAGTACAGACACCCCTGCTCTCAGCGTGAGCCTTGTTATCTCACACTCCTAAAACAGGAATAATCTTTGTGCTTTTAGAGAAGCCGGTCCTGACGGATACTGCAAGATCAAAATCAGTCAGGACTCTGGCAGACAAAATGAATCTGTCCTACCAAAAAAGAAGGACCATCCAATTCAGATCCATGACCGTCATTTCCGATGGGTGCAGGCACAGGCGGCAGCCAGCTCCATCCCTTGGGGGGGCCTGCGGCAGGGCAGACACCCCATTCCTGCTCTGGAGGAGCTTGGCTGGACCCCCGTGAGTCCCCAGCCCCGGCTGGACCCCCCAGCCCTGCTCCCGGCCCCAGCACAGGGCAGGCCGAGCTGTCCCTTTCCGCAGGGGACTGTGGCAGGGGAGCTCTGAAAGCAGAGCCCTGGGGCTCCCTTGGGTGCTGTGCAGACCCGCAGCACAGGCAGCAGATGGTTGCCTTAGGATCAGCCCTCTGTTGTTCCCATCCTCATGGCTAATGAACTGGAACTGTTCGGTCCTTGGCTTTCCCTGGGGACAGGCTGCACTCCTGAAAATGTCAATAGAAAATGCTGTGAATCTTTCTTCCCTCCAAATGGACAGGATACAGAAATATGAGTCCTCAAAGAAGCGTTGCAGTTGCATCATCTCAGTAGAGCTCACGGGATGTATCTCTCCAGCACAAAGATCCCAGCCCTGCTTTGCCCGAGACTCGACTTGGAGAGCTGCTGCCTCTGAAAGTTGCCCGTGCAGAAATACGCGGGCAGTTGCCCACACCAGGCCTTGCTGAGACGCCGGGCTCCCCGGCTGCCGTGCGGCGAGTGCTGCAGAGGAGCAGGCAGCTTGCGTGGCCTGGCTGTCAGGGTGTCCCTTTACGAGCATCGCTCACCCGTGTGTGTCTGCACCGTCCTCCTGCAGCCATTTAATCGGTTCTGCCCAGACATTTTGCTATAACTGACATTGCTACCGGTGTGAGAGGTCAGAGATTGACTCTGCCCTGGCTTCAGGGCTAGACAAATGCAGAGGTCGTGGTCCCTTTCACATCCATCCGCATACGCCCACAAGGATCCTTCTCCCTTATTTTCTCTTTACTTCTTTTTTTGGATATAAATTTATTCCGGGAGAACATTTCTGCTCAGCTCCACTTCATTCATGTCTCCCACCAGCAGATTACTCAGCCTCAGCTGGGCAATTCATTTGTTTTTATTAATTAAGTATTTTTGTAATGTGGCACAAGCCCTTTTTAATCTGTGCCCAACCGCTGAGCTGAAGTAAAGTGCTTCATGGAAGAAAGGATCACCTGTTAGTGAGGGCTCATCCATGGGTCATTAGTTTGGGCTGAATAAATAGACACTAAAGTACAAGCTGAACCCTACACCCATGCATACTAACCTCCTTTATTGGCGGTGCTCTGCTCTCCCAGCCCAAACTTACTCACCTCTGAGCAGGTGTCTACAAATGTCGATGGCTGCTTGGTTCTCAAGCCTGCTCCAGGAGCTGCTGGGATCACAGGCTGGCAAAGGCAGGAGGCAGTGGCTGCGAGCCAGCCTGGCCATTTATTTAATAAAACAAATGGAAAGGAATGGACAAAGATGGGCAGAAGTGGTTGGCTTGGATGTCTGGGGTCCCCAGCCGGCAAATGGACTTTGCTAATAAAATCTGGTTCATATAGCTCATTAGGGCTCCTGGTGTTAGCTCCATCTGTTATCCGTGGATTCTGCAGGTTTATCTCACTGTCCTGGCTGGAGAGGGGTAACAGTAAGAAGTAGGCAGAGAAGAACCTGGCAGAAATGCCAGTAGTTTGAATCTGCAAGTTTTAAAATGGGATAAAGAAATCTTGTTTACAGCAGACGTTCGAAGGCATCATTAAGCTGGGGGACTTGGTAGGACACAACATTTGAGGAATCTCAGCACTTCACAGAAAAATGGTTGATGGCCCAAGGAGCCTCAGCTGGCTTCCCAATCTGCCGCTGCCCGTCTGCACCCCGTGGCTCTGCCGCTGCACCTCCCTTCACGTCTGGTCATGCTGGAAACCTTTGGAGGCAAGAAGTGTCTCTCTCTGTGGATTTGTAGGGCACCCAGTGTGATGGGTTTTAATTTGGTTCCTGGGTGCTGCAGGAATATGCACAAAAAAAAAAAACCCTTAAAAAAGCATTCGGTTGGATAACGTGTGTATCTGCAGTTCTGAAAGACACAAATAAATGCTATCGGCTTATCGATTGAAGTGCCTGATGGAAAGTTGGAAAAGCATCGTCGCAGGGAGCTCACTGAGTCACCATCATGGGTATCGATCCCTTCTGACCCTGCTGCTAATGCTTCTCTCCAAAATAATACTTTCTCCAGGGACCTTGAAGAAGATGTCATGGGTCTGGCTCCTGCTTGCAGTCCCTGTGGGGCTCTTCTGTGGCTGCAGTTGTTCTTTGGTGCAGAACGGCCCTCTCCTCGGTGCTCGCATCTTGGGCACTGTCACTCTCGTAGTACCTGAGACTGTCCTGAAGACAAAGATTTCCATCTGCTGTCCACGCTCTTCCTGAAGACTGAATGTCAGAGGTGTCTGGTAGACCCAACTGAAACCGTGGCTGTCCTGTAGTGGCTGCTGCACTGTGGGGAAGAACAGTCCTCGTCCTAAAGAGCAGTAATCCAGACGGGGCAGGTCACGAAAGCAGATTAGAGGACTCCCTGGTGTTTTTAACTTCAGCAAACAACTGAAGATCAAAATATCTTAGTGAGTTGGAAAAGTACAAACATTTCCCTTTCTGATGTTTGGCATTTTGAAAGAAACTTCTCTTCTGTTTTTATTTTATAATGTGGAAAGCAGACAGATTTGGTGAAAAATTCCATTTCATAAAGAGAAAATCAGATTTAAAAAGGAGTTTTGTGGGAACATTTTCGACCTTAGTGAAAGGCAGGAATTCTCAATCATCTCATCCTTTAGGAGACAAGATGTAGACAGAGAGGGACCGTGAGAGGAGTAAGCAAATGAGATAAGAGGTGTACAAAGGACTTGTGACAGAAGTTTAAGGCTGTGAAGAGTATGACAAAAACTGAAGCCTCCCGCTGTTTGACTCTGTCCTGTTGCCTATGAAATTAACAGCCGGTAAACTTAAAACTAATAAAAACCCCTTTGTCTTCCCTCTGTGTAGAGCTAGCCTGTGTCGTTTGTTATCATCTGGAGCCAGGAGCTTGCGGTTAGCTGGGTAAAGGGGCTGGACAGCTTTATGACCAATATGGACATAACGCGCAGGTTATCAAGCCTCTGCCTCAAAGTGTCAACCGTGGGTTGCCAGAAGCCGTGACATGGCCAGGAAAAAGGCTCCATCTGCTCATGCCCCGTTCCACCGCTCTCCTCTGAGCATCACCCCGGCGCAGCCAGGGGCCGGGTGCTGGACGAGGCGAGGCTCTGCTTGGATGGAGTAGCGCCGTTAGGAGACGAGCTGATTGCAGCAGGAGGTCACCGGTGGGCTGACCCAGTCCCTTCCGACAGCAGCGCCCAGGAGACTTCTGTTACCTTAGAGAAGGGCTGTCTGGAGGTGCTGCAGCAGCAGAGGTGTTCCGCCAGCCGGGATGTGTTGCCAGCCTGCTGCAGCGGTGTGCAGTCTCTCTTTTTTCTCTAATAGGAATTGATTTTGGTTCCCGGGTAACTCATCCAATTACAGGAGGGTGAGGGTAGAGCTGGCTGAGGAGTCTCCATCAAAACACAGTACATTTAAGAAGGTGTTAGCAAGAAAGAAAATACCTGATTTTATTTTTGTTCAGGTTGCTCAACATTTACTGAAAGGATGAGATCTGGTTTTTATGTAACCCTCATCCAAAGAAAACCCAACCTGGAAAACAAACAACCTCTCCCCAGTCAAGTGTCCTTAAAACCAGCAGCCGATAGCCCTGTTTCATGAAAAAGAAAACAGTGAGGGTTTTTTTTTTTTTCAATTGATGTTATTAAAAAAAATATTATTATGTCTTCTCTTCCAATTCCAATGGTCTTGAAAAAAGCCAGGCTTTAATCTCTGTACAATTCTCCTTTCATATAAGCCACCGTCTAGTCCATTTTGAACTTTGCTTTGAAGACTCCGCCGACGCCAGCACTGCCGCTCTGGAGCGGGGAGCCTGGGACAGCTCTGGATTCCAGTGGATTCCCCAAAGGCCCAGTGACTAAAGCTGGGTGAATCATCTCTTGAATTCTTCAACAGTTTTAATAACTGAAAGAAGAGTCATTTCAAGTTGAAGAGATTTTTTTTTCCTAAGTCTTTTTCTTACAGATCGAGGTACCGTTTTCGTTTGTTGTAGGTAAAATGCAAGGGCATTTGTAAACAGAACAAAAGAGCTCTTTGAACTAAGAAAAAGTAAACAGTTTTGCCTGTAAAAAGTCACACTAAATTGTTTATACTCTGCCACATTTTCTTTCTCACTGCAAATTAGTGAAACAGCAAAGGAGACCTCTTGCTCTCCCCAAATCTACATTTTGGTCATTGAATCAGTTCTGTAGCTGTTGGCAGCAAAAATTCAAAGATAAGATGGTACTAGAGAAATCTGTTGATCCTGTACGTGGGCCTCTTTCCCAATGCGTGCGGGGACACAGATCTGAGATGCTGCAAATGCTGATTTATTTTCCAGACTGTTGCTGGAAATGTCCAAGTCTGCAGAGGAAGCTGGTGGCAGGTCAGGAATCCTGACCTGGGCGCTAGAAATTCCATAAAGGAGTTGGGAATTTGCAGAGCAGGTTTTCCAAGGACAGTCTAATCACACTATAATCCCCTTGAACGTGCGACTAATTGATAATCAGATTGAATTAGCCAACCGATGTAGATGATAGGCTGGTTTGCCTTTGTCCTGTAATATAGAACCCAAGTTCTGTGTTTCAGATCATAGAATCACAGAATCGTTTAGGTTGGAAGAGACTTTTAAGATCATCGAGTCCAACCGTTCGGAGCAACCCTTTCTGGGCTGTCCAGTTTAGCATAAATCTCTCCGCCTGTATCATTTGAATGTAGCTCTCAATGGCGAAGAAAGTTCACATCCGTCCTCTTGATTGTCGGCGGGCTTGTCTGAATTATCTCTATGGGCTTGTTTTGGTTTGGGTTTGGTTTTTTTTCTGTAGACTACATGTCCTGGTTTTTATATTCAGAGCTGTTTCGGCAACATTTTTCTTACTTCCAAGTGGTTAAAACAGTTTCCTTTCTTTAAAGAGCTGTGGGAAGAAAACTTGATAGCCAGCTATTTTATCATAAGTATCACTAATTAATTAATTTCTCTCTACTGTTTTACTCTCTTTGCTTCTTTTAAAAATCAACTATTTGTGCGTCTGATGTTGGTTTCACTTAAACTGGTGCAAAATCAGGAGTTTCCTCTGTTACTGCCAGCAGTAATGTAAAGTGTGAGATTGAAACAAGAACCTACATGGCATCTATAATACCAGCAGTGGGGTGCTGTTCAGCTTTGTTTCTCTTCTGTATTGAACAGAAAGCCATGAAGACGACTTGCCTTAAGTAATTTGTAAAGGCATTTTTAAGAGAATGCAGAAGAAAAAGCAGGCAGCCTTACTGAGTCTATTTGAAATTCAAGAATGTCAGCAGCTAACGAACCTTGCTTTATAACTTAAAGACAGAAGTGCTAAGAAGAGAATCACTTTGAATATTTTAAGTACAGCTGACCAGCTTCTTATTTATATATATAAGCTATTTTTTTATCACTCTGGCAATATGAGGGTGTTTTAAAGGAAAAGTAAATTTTTTTGTTGCTCACTGTGAGGCTTTCTTGAGCCACTAGAATGGCACACAACAGTAGTTTCAGTTCCAAGCAGTCAAAATTCATGAGGCAGGCCTTGCCCCCCAAAATTAAGAAGAGACTAAAAATCATGGGATTCATAAACAGATATTTAGATTTCTTCATTTTTGTCTGGAGTCATGAGGATGCTTCCAAGTCAGCCTTGCAGTTTCTTTTCCCTGCAATCTAAAGATCCAGAAACCTAGTTATGGTTTATTTATTTCTCTGTGAAAGTAGAAAATTTCAGGTCATGTGGCTTCCAGAAGTGGAACATAAATATTCACCGTTAGCTGTGGGTTTCATAAGAGATGTATTAGTTTGACGTTACAGCTACCTAAAAGTAAATGATTTTCACACTTCCTACCTTGTTAATCATGTTCTTTTTCAAGGTAGGATGTCTCCATAAAAGCACACTTTGCAAGTCTCCGTGTTCTCCCGGAGGAGCACAACGACTATCCCGAAGCTTGAGCTGCTAAGAAGCCTGCTCCGTGTTACCGTAGTCAGCAGTGTTTTGAAAGAGCAAATGATGAGTTGGTGGAGAAATAGGACAAGACATACAGTCGATGTCTCATCTGCTCAAACAAGGTTATGCGTTCCATCTCCGGTTAAAGCCAACGTGATCCAGAACGATCTGGCTGGCGCGGCAGGGGCTGCTGCAGACGTGCCCAGGGCGGTGTGTCAGAAGCCGGGCTGCCCCGCGGGCTGGCGAGGAGGGCGTTTAGCTGGGCGTTACCGTCACCGAGCCTGAGGAACGGGTACCACTGAGGAGACAGAGCTGCAAAAGGGGCCGTAGTTTCTCATACACAGAGATAGTTTTTCCAAAAAGGGGACTCTGCCTCCAGGATGGATCTGGTGTTGAAATGTTCCAGCTGAAGGGAACTGTATCTGTTGTCTCATTTTTCTCTGAACAAGTGAAACCCCCGGTCAGGCTGCAGAGAAGCTGTGCTGGATGTGGAGGATTTTTCAGAGCGGTTCACACTTCATGGTTTTTCTCATGGAGCCTCTCTAGTCTTTGTGTCTTTTACAACAAAAGTCATCCAAATTTGAAAGGCTTTTTCAGATCTTAGTCTGACCTGGGGAATAGTTAGCAGAAAATTCAGGTTGTGGCTAGCTCGGTTTTGAATCAGGAGCTGGCTTAGCAGTTCAAAGACCCCATTCATCAAATGGTTCACGTCTGGAGCAGTCACGCAGCCCTGGAGAAGGCCCTTGGGTCCACAGCTGTTGAAAAATATTAACAATGAGAGCTGAAAAGGGTTTTTTTCTGGGATGTGCTCACGGCCACCCTCAGCCAGCATGGACGCAGGTTGAGGAGGAGAAGGCAGATGGATGTGATGCTTATTACACCGCTCCCTTACACATAGTTAGTTGTAAAACTGCAGCATCTGAGCCACCCTGGTCTGATGAGTAAGTCTGCTCTGGCAGCGCTTTTTCTTGCTCAGCGTTTGGCAATTGATGAAATTAAACTTAATTTAAAAAAAAAAAAAACAAACCCATGTCTGGTATCAATGTAAAAATATATCAAACTCATGTACTGACAGTACAGACTGGAGGCAGATGCAGTAAAAGGAACAGACATTGGAGGCTGGAGGCAGAGGAGATGAAAGTTCTGCAAAAAGTGGTGTATATATAAAGTGGATTGATTTTCCCTCCCTCCCGATGCCCAAAGAGATTAAAAAGAGAACAGAACGTGAATTGATGTATGAGACTGACTGTACTGAAAACATTATGATGGTGGGGACAAGTGGAGAGCAAATCCAAGAGTAGCAAACACAGTGAATGCAAGTACAACCACCGCCCGCGCTCGGAAAGATGGGTAGGACACTACCCACGGGGACATGACCACCCTGGGCTTCTTGAAGAGACAAGTCTGGTCTAATAAGAGAGACGACATTACAGTGCTGTCTGGGTTTGTAGAGACTGAATGAAATGTGAGAAAGGAGGAGAAAGGAGAGGGGCAGTAATATATGCGCATGTGTTCAGGGATGATTTTTTTCAATATCTAGTTCTTGTGATTGCAGAGAAGAGCTTGGCAATATGACCCAAAATGCTTAAGACAGTGCATATTCTTATCTCGTGGTTTGGGAATTCAGAGCTTTAAAAGACTCAATTTAACAAATTACTAGAGGACTGAAGGAACTTTTTTCCCACAGAAAAGGGCACTTGAAACTACGTCGTAAGCTGAACACTGTGCTTCGGGGGATAGTTTGCTATTATACTACTGTTGAATATTATATTCTTTTCCAGGTAATTTTGGACTTCTAGAGATTACAGTCCCAGTAACACAATAGGAAATGAATGGTTTATTCATTATACGGATCTGTGTCATTCTAGACCTGGGGATACAGTCTCCCTAGAATACATTATAGCTCTTTGCAGCCCAGGGAGAGAGCTGCAGACTTGCTGAAATCCCTATTTCATCTGCTCTGTGAGACCCAGGTCTTTGCGGCAGCTGATTCAAATATAATGAATCTCAGGAGATTCTAATCCAACTTTGGCAAGGGTAATATGTAGGATTACTCTGAAGGCTTCCTTGGAAATTCATTCTTTGACAGAAAATAGGGATCAACATCAAATCTGGAATGAAAGTGTCTACCTTCCAGTCTAGGTCGAACACTTGACTTTGGGAATGCATGAGATGATTGCAATAAATGTGCCTCATGTTCCTTTTCTTTAAAGACCAGTCTTCCTAGTTGGGTTTCCTGGTGTGCATGGATGCCCTAGGATGGTATCTCTGACCAGGAGGTTCAGCCTCTAGAAAGAAATGAGTCTGTAAATCAGGGCAGGTCCAAACGAAAAGATTTAATGTGACAAAGCTTCTGGGTCTTGTGATGTCTAAATCCGTGCACCAAATCTCAGGACACAATTGTTTTTCTCTGGGTTGCAGATGGGCCCTGAAATTCTTCCAAGAGCTGGTGATATTTCAAGATACTTCTTAAGATAATTCAGCACATTCCGTTAGATGGCAACCAGAAGTGGGAGGGAAAAAATACTTGTAGTGTTAAGTCATATCAAAGCCAAAGGCTAATGGAAGAGGACTTTGCGTCATATAAGCATATCGTAAGTATACAACAGGCTAATACTCCCTGGCTGTATGGACCCCGGCTGCTCTGAACACGTTCATCCAGTGATTATCCAAGATTTTCATTTTTGCATCTTTGAGATAAGATGTAGTTCCCATGCTTTAAATTCCCTATTTCAAGTTTCATCACTCCCACTTGACAGAATTATTGACCTGGGTTAATATTATAGCTGCTGAGACAAAGAGCAAAACAATGAGATTATAACAAATTATGAATGTTGGATGAATCATGAAAATTCATCCCTGCCCTAGTAAAACATGGGGGGAAACACAATTAAGTTTAATAACTCTAGCATGTGAGAATCAAAGTTATGAAGGACTATTTATCATGGAGATCCTGACAGTAAATAGAAAATGAAGTAATATCCATGCTCCATAAGAACAGAGTACTTTATCTGTTTGTTTGTTATTAAATCACCCATCCTCAACCTTGTTTATTGCTTACCCATGATTTTGATGGATGATGACCCTTAACCTGCCATTCAGGATGCTGCGAAATTGTTTCAACCCTTGCAAATACAGGGAGTTACATTTGAAATCACTGGGTTAAATCCCTCACTGAAGACTCCATCCCTGACATGTTGCTCTGTGTTGACTTTATCATTATACGCTCACATAGCTTCATGCATAACAGATAATTTGAATGCTGGATTTAATCCGGTACATCTATACTGTACGCTCAACCAAGAGTGCTCATAGTAGTGAGGATTTGGGGGTAGAATCTCAATTGTCCTTCTCAGCATCCAAGACTTCTGGAGGATTCCCCACGGCATGGTGCATCTGCAGATGATGACCACTGGGACTCCTCTGATCAGATGTATATGCCTCCACTGCTCCCATCTTTATAGTCAGTGGGGAATATAGGCACCTTGTAATGCAGGTTACCCAGATGGATGAATGATGCCTTCCGGAGAGCTGCGTGTGTCTGCTGCCTCATGGAACAGAAAACGTGGCTTGCTGCGGTATGGGTGTTGACCTTGACCTACGCTGAGGGGAGCTGCTCCGGAGCCGGCCCGACCCGCAGTGGAGCAGCAGATCTCGGCTCACAGGGGCGTTCCTGAGGCAGGGAAATGCCAGGGCAGCGGAGAGACTTGCCAGGAGCCAGCAGCTCTCGGGGAGATGCTGACGAAGCCTGAGCACTGCCAAAGCAGCCATGACCATCCCCATGCCTACAAAAAGCAGCCTGGGGAGCACCGGGACCAGAGCGGGCAAACAGGGCCCGGGGTGGCAGCCAGGGCCTGGGGCACCTCCTTGAAGGAGCGGCATTCCACTGGCTGAGGGGGACACTTGAAGTACACGTAACCCAGCAACCGGGCACTGCTCTGTGACCATCTGCACGGGCCAAGGGCGCTCATCCTCCCTCACCCTGCAGGCAGAATGGCAGGCACTCGTCTGAGGGCAAAGGCTGCCGCCCCGGCTGGGGGTCTGCACCATCTGCCCCAGCTGTGGCTGACGCCTCCAGGCAGACGGAGCTGCTGAAGGGAGAGGCTGCAGCGCAGACCCCAGACCTTTCTCCTGGGGCAGGGACAGGCGCAGACCTGCCTGCAAAGGTGTGCCCGGGTGGAGGAACCCCTGCAGCAGGCGGCTGAGCTGCAGGAGGCGGTGAGGAGGCTGCGTAGCACCAGGGAGGATGAGAAGGAGTTAGATAGATAGCTGGTTCCAAGCGCAGTCTGGTGGACCCACAGCCAAACAGCCAAACACTCCCCCACCGGCACACACAGAAGGGAGGGGGGGCCAACAATGCAGAAGAATGGAAGCTTGCAACGGCAAGGACCAGCAGGAGGAAGGGACTTCCCCTGAAGCCTGAAGTGCCCTTGCAGAACCGCTTCACTGCTCTGCAGACTGAAGAGGAAAGACCCGTCACATCAGGAGAGACGCTGGAGCTGAGTGAGGCAGCCCGACCCGCTCCCCGTGTAACAACCGGCGCAACCAGGAAAAGGCGACGGGTGACAGTAGCAGGTGACTCTCTCCTGAGAGGTCCAGAGGCACCCGTTTCCTCACCTGACGCACTCTCTAGAGAGGTGTGCTGCTTACCAGGGCTCGTATCAGGGATGTCACTGAGAGACTACCAAGCCTTGTACAGTCCACTGACTATTATCCGCTGCTGTCGTTTCACGTGGACACCAGTGATACAGTCTGAGGAGCATCAAGAAGGATCACAGAGCCCTGGGAGCAGCGGTGAGGGACTGTGGAGCACAGGTAGTTTTTCCATCAATCCTCACGGTCAAAGGGAAGGAGTTTGAAAGGGCCGGTCGCATCTGGCGAATCAACAATCGGTGGCAGGACTGGTGCCACAGCCAGGGCTTCGGCTACTTAAACCATGGGACTCGCTTTGAGAAACCAGGTCTGCTGGGGGCTGATGGGGTCCATCTGTCAGAGAAGGGGAAGAGCATCATCCGTCATAGGCTTGCCAAGCTGGGGAAGAGGGCTTTAAACTAAAGTTTCCAGGGGAGAGGAACCTCAATCCATCCGTCTCCTCCCAGTTTGATGCCAGCGCCAGCAGTAGCTGCCCAGAGCCTGGAGCAGGGTCACAGACCAGCAGGAGAGCACCTGCAGAGCAGCACAAGGGAATCCCAGCCACTCCAGCCAGCGAGTCAGCTTCATCGGGGGCCCGTTTGGGCAGTGGTTGTATGGATATGTGATTAGAGCAATCTTCCCCGCAGTGTTCGGTGGTTGTGTTGGTGCCGTTGACAAATGGTGTGAGTTACTTCAGGAGGATTTGAATTATGCAAGAAACTGTATTCATGTTCTTCTAATAAAATGGTTAGAAAGGTGCAGATGTGACTTAAAGCTACTTTACAGTCCTTTGGTACTGAGCTTCCTTCTGCTGAACTCAGGACTCCAAAAGTGATCAAATAGCAAAAGTTTGAAGGATTGGACACTTCAGCATGGACTGTGGGCTTTGCCTTTGCTGTGGATCCAGTAAATTCCATAGGGAATTCTCAAATTCATTATCCTTCTTGCGGATCGGGACTTCTTACAGCTGTAGAAGAGCTGAGGGGCTTCAAATATTATCAAGGAGTTACCAGCATCCTAAATTGGGGCTGGAGCCAGGGGGATGAACAAAAAGAGCCTGGAAGTGGAAGTGAAGCCCTTCTGCACAGCGCTGAGCTCCTGTCCTGTGCAAGAGCCCCGGCGCAGCTTCCCACGTCATGAGAGTCACACAGATTAACTCAACAATAAGCCAAGCAGAGGAGGCTGCATAGCACAGTAACTGGTCTCTCTCACACAGCCATTCTCGGTGATTTAAAACTTTGGATGGAACTGGGAGACTTGTCAGTAGTCTTCTGAATCTGAATTTTCCTCTCCGTTTGGTACCTGCAGCTCCCTTTATTAAAGAAGAGCCAGTTAAAAACACCCAGAGCCGTGACTTGAAAAGATATGTTCCCTTAGCAGGCGTTGCTATTGATCTGATCAGAGTAGCCAGGCACTGCCTCTTCGGAGAGAAGCCTCTGGCTGCAGTGATCTATGTTGCAGTTAAACTCCCAACTGTGCACGAATGGAGAGTGGGATCTGCCCCACTTGTTTCATACTCTGCTTTCACAGCTATAGCTATTTCCAGAAATTGCATGGGCACATGATGGCAAAAACCCAACTGTGTTGTAAGTCAGGGATGTCACAGAAATCGGGATTTCATCAGCACTTCTTGGTTCAGCCGAACTCCTGGAGAGTCCCTGGAATAATGCAGGCTGTCTAGGAAACCTGTGCATTTACATAGTCCCTGCAAACTCTGTACACATCAGCTGAAGAAAAAATTCCCTTCTGTCTCTCCTGTGTTAGCACCGTGTTTTCTGTAAATTGACCATTGGGTGGTCTCTGTTTGCACCTTCAAGCAGCTGCTGGGGCCTCGGTGCACCCCCTGCCGCTGTGCCAGCCCACCAGCCGTGCCGGTACCAGGTAACGGTGCCATGCTTTTCCGTGCCCTTACTGCGGTGCCTAGACATTGCGCAGCCGCTCCTGCACCAATCCTGAGCAAACAGAGATGCAAACCCGTCCTGCCCTGAGGTACAGAGAGGCCGTGGCGTGCCAGAGGAAGAGAGAGGTGCTTTGAAACTGGGGGATGTTCCGTATTCCTATTATTCCATATGCTTTCAGATCACCAGAGACGCCTTTGTACCAGGGTAGCAATTTAAAACAGCCCTGAGTGGTAAAGTAGCTTGCCAGGTCCCAGCAACCGCTGAAAATGGAAGAGCAAATGTTCCTTCATCCTTGAGCAGAGGAGGAAATCTGCCCCTGAATAAAGTTTGCCTTGAACTCTGTTTCCCCTGTTTTATACTTCATCTGGGGTTTTGGTTGTTGGTTTGTTCGCCTTTTTTTTTCCCCCTTCACGCACTAAATGTTTAATGAGTGCTCTAAGCATTCAGGCATCATGAAGTTTCAACAGTTCTTATGTTCAATGCATTTAAAACCCAAATCAAATGAAAAAAAAATTACTGCCGGAAGGCAAATCCATTTTATTCCGTCATAAATGGCCAGCGTGACATGCAAAACAAAGGGACTTGATGAGTGGAGCAGTTGAGAAAATAGCAGCAGGGAGATCTTATTTGTGGGAGTCACAGATGGAAGAAATAATTTACTTGTCTTCTGATTAACAACAACAGTAACAAAAGCTGCAGACACAGCTTTTGTTGTGCCTGCCCTCCCATCCCTTAATACAGTAACTCCTAATACCGTTTCGTTGCTTAGTCAGCAGTTCCTAGAGCTACGCCTTGGCCCACCTTGGCATCGAGGACTTCAGACCTGGCTGTAGCCCGAAGAGGGCGAATACAGCTGCAAACTTTGACATCTTCCAACTTCTGGACAGTGGCCGATTTATTTGAGTGAAGTTACCTGCTATATGTGTGGGTAAAATGTGTAGATGGCTACGTGTCCCTGCTCGACAAGAAGGTCCTTGCGTAGCTTTGGCTTGCAGAAGCTGTCTGTCTCCCAGTAGAAAACAGCTCCTTGAAAAGATCAGGGACTCAGTAGAGCACAGTCTGTTCGGAGCAGCCAGAGCGCTCACTCTCGTACTGATTTTTTCTGGGGCTAATCATCTTGTCAGAGGCGGTAGGGATAAAGCTGGGTGGGCAGACCTTTGTTTTATTTGTTCTTCTCCCTGTCTCTCCAATGGACAGCAGTAGCTCTGCTCCACTGCGTTTTTGCAGCCATCTCCAGGACTGAAGTGGCCTCCGTTGTCCTTCCAGGATTGAGATACTTCTTTCTGGCTCTGCATCCCTCATTTGATGGATATCTCTGGCTATTACTTCTGCTTGCCTTTGTAGCAATTTCTTTCATGCTTCTTTGCAAATAAAGGCTGTATATTTATATCCTAATAGCCTTGCTTGACTTGGGAGACTATTAGGAAGTGACATCCTCTTTCATTTCTGATCTCTTGCTCCTGTCAGAGAAGAAACAAGTGAGCTGGGAGGAAGTCCTTGAGGTTCGTGGTGCTAGTAATCAGTGATGATTTCTCCAAGTTCTATCTCCAGTAGCTGTGCATCTCTTAGGAGGACAGGTTCAGAGCATGTCTGACATGCCAGCGAAATGAGTTGTGTACTGCTGCAGAGACTTTCTTTGCACAAGTTCAAACATTTTACACCTGCACCATGCATTTCTGCATGCCCAAGATCACCAGTAATGATTATCTTTTTCCACTAAATCTTGATTAGGTTTCTCTCTCCTCATTCCCTATGATTAATCAATGAATCATTATCTCCTTCCTTTCCTGTGTCCATGTATTTTGGAAGCCGTTGAGCAGCAAAGCATAGACATTCAGGAAGGCGTGTACAGAATGCCCGTGCTGATAGCAACGGGGGCCAACAGCCAGCAGACACTGCTTTCTAGAGGACCCTTCTCTGCCGTTGCTAATATTGCTGCAGGCTAATTCCCATGCCGACAGTCCACTGACTGTCAAAAGGCTTGAAAACTTTGGGTCATAAGTTTGCCGTCTCCAATGTTGTGTGGCAGATACAGAGATCTGAAGAACTTGTGTGGCTGGGCAAGCTGGCACGTGGACCTCCAGATACTGGGGGTCTGCTGGGAGATGCGTGAGGTGACCCCTGCACATTCCCTCTTTCAGCAGCTGTGTTTGACATCCAGAAAAACAGCGGGGCTGCTTGCTTCATAGATTAGTTTCAAGCCATATTGTACAAAGTCCTTTAAGTTCAAACCTCTTTCCACTAAATCTGACAATGTTTTCACCCTCCCTTTTGTCTATGGTTGATCAGTGAAGCTTCCTCTCTCCTTTTCTGCATTCATACAGTGTGGAACAAGAGACCTATAGGAAAGAAATAAAGGAAAACTATTCTAACAGCAATATTTCAGAAATTCCAGATGATACCCAAAATTGTTTGATAAAACATTACCCAGAACATCAAAACTAACTGTCCGTTTTGACACAGATTGTCCTATTGTGTGTTGGATTTTCATTATCAATCTCTTTACTGCTTATTAAAGTGAATTTAATACAAAGCTCAATGAATGCAATACAAAGTATAACAGACATGAAATAACTTAAATATAGATAATAAAACAGAAACGTATGAAATACCGTAAAAGTGCTCTGTATCCAAGCAACGCTTGTAGTTGTGCCAGGTTCTGTGGGATCACCACTATTCAGTCACAGTGAAGACACTAATAATTCCTTGTTTCTAGTGAAAAGTCTGCTCAGTACAATTTTTATTGAATATCTACTTACTTGGGTTGAGAGGGGACTGTCAGAATTGCGGTGCTTTGAGAAGGTTCTTTGCAAACTTAGGACAAATAAATAAAGACTTGCAAGGAAGCAGCAGAGCTCTGAAGGCAGAGAAGCGTAACCAAGGTGAGCAGGATTGTCTCCCAGATAACTCCGTCTCACCCAGAGCAGAATCTATAAAATGATACCGACAGCTTCGGAGTCGTTAGAGCTTTGCTCAGAGAAACCGCTCCTCTCCCAGCTCTGGTGCTTCTCCACGAGAGGCATAAAGCCAGGAGCAATTGTGGAGAAGCGGGCAACCTTTCCCAACACATTGCTACCTACGAGGTGCTGAATGAAGAGTACATCCCTGCCGTCAAACTGAATCAAGGACAGAATCAGGGTAAAACAGCCTGCTGGCTCTGTTCCCTTAAAATCCACACTGGTTTTTTGTCCCTCCTGGATCAGCTGAAGACAAACTCTTCCTCTTCACACCTTGTTGAGGTTCTAGCTGTCGTTCCAGACATTGGGATGTCTGTACCTTTGCCCGGGTCCCACTTCCACGGACAGACAGATAACCACCAAGCTGTAGTGAGCCCGTCCCTGTCATCCGCTTCCATGTGTGGGTAGTCACGACCGTGACTGCCGCTGACTTTCGTTAACGTGAGTACAGTTGTTGGGCAAGGCAAGGTGAGACCCAGCACGAGCTAATCGGCCCCTGTTCCCACCGGTTCTTGGGGTGATTCAGAAATTTTGCTGCATTTTGTGATGTTGCAGCCTTACCAAAGCAACTAAATCCAAAGCTTGCATGGGTATGTCTGTTTGAGTTTTAGCCAGGACGGAGGATCTGGAGTGCAGATTTATTGCAGGCAGTGCTTTCCTTGGGATGACCGCGCAAAGAGGAAGGTGGGGAACCTCAGACACTATTCATAAAGTTAATTTTAAACAAACTTCTAACAAGGGATAGGGTAGAAAGATCCTCAGGCACCTTTTTGCTTTGTGTAGTCTCAGGAGACTCTTCTGAGTACATTGCATTAAACCATGGACCAGTGCCTACAAAGCCGCATTGTGATTTCCTTTATGTCTCTTTTTCCTCGCTTTCTCAAATTAGAATTATCAAGAGAAGCTGTAACCTTAAGCAAAACTTAAGCATTTAAGTGCTTCATCAGACAGAAGGTCGGTGTCCCAGAGGATGCCACAAGGAGAGAATCTTATTAAAGCAAATACTCTGTCCCTACAAGAGTGCTTGCTCTGTAGTAAATTCCTCTCCTAAGCACACAACAGCGAGCTCATGGTTGTTTCCTAATTATACAGCAGAAACTTTCCCTAACACACCTTCCAAAATCTTTCTTTTTTTATACACCCACAGCTTTTTAATCAAATGCTTGTCATTGTCTTTCCTTTTTTTTTTTTGGGGGGGGGGGGGAGTCTTTAGCATGTATTTAGAGTCCCTCCAACTTTTTTTATAGCCACAGTGACTAGAAATTTAATTTCTTGGCTGTGCTGTGACTTGCATATAATCACAGGACTCTGAAATGTGATGCTTTGAAGGCCCTCAACAGCGATTACAAAGCAGGCAAAACCTCATTTTTTTGTTACTGTTGTTGATTAACCACAGCTCCCCTGCGTGTGTGTTAGTCCTGCCCCCTCTTCCTGGATGGCTCCTTAAAACGGGCTGGTTCGGAGGCACGTCACTTCTGGCGCCTGGTCCATCGAAAGCCGGAGGGTGCGAAGGTCGTCGATCCCAGCGGGAATGTGTTTCAGCAGGCTCGGCCTCATGGGAGGGCGTCAGAATTGGTTCCCACCCCCTAGAATCTGGCTAGAGGGAAATCATGGGAAATATTATTTAGGGCCTTATTTTTACCCTTGTTTGCATCATGCTGAGGAAAATTATAGAAGCAATGTGAAATTCAGGTGGTCTTGATTCTACTCCACGCATTGAGTACAAGAGCAACTTTTCCCGTTAACTCTTAAAACCTCTGCTAACTTTTCAGAACAGCTTCTATATTTTTCAATCATTTTTCCAATTTTTCATTATTGTTTTGTCCCTTCAATAAAGAAGGATGAAAATTAAAACACATAAAAACTTCAATTTCTGCAGTATGGATCTATTGGTAGATAAAAATCTGCTACAAATCATTAATTCAAGATGCAATTTGAGATGCTGTTGTGACGATGCCACGGTGACATTGAAGCACAGACGCTTCATGGGATTTTCTGTCTGGCGCAGGTAACTAGATACCAGCTAACCAGCCGTCTAGCCAGCTCTGGATGTATCACAGGACAGCTGAAAACTCCCAACTTTCCAGAAGGGCTTCCATTTAGGAAGTGTAGATAAGACAAAATCCTACTCTGAGGAATCTCCAGGGGCCCTTTGTCCCTCCAGCTAAATTCCCTCATCTTCTTCCCTGTCTGTAACCTGAACAGAAAGCTTCTGTTGGCACCCGGTTGCCCTTTTTGTGAGAATGCTTTGAAATCTCTAGCAGAATTGTTCTAGGGATGAGCTTGTGTAGAAATTTATCCTCTGGGTGATATGGCTTAATAAAAACCAGAAAACTTGCATTTAACTTGATTTTTTTTCCCTTATACACACATTTTTCTCGATATCAGTGCTGTGCTGAAGTTCTTCAGTCTCTATCTTCATCTCCTTGAACCTTTTCCCAGTATTATTTCTTTTCTTGGTCTGATTTGTATATGGAGGCTCTACCGGGGGAGGTAATGGCTCTTTTGCGACAGAAAAGAGGCATTTTATAATGATGGATGCTGTGATTGGCAGGGTGTGTTTCAGTGTTTTGCAATACTGACTATAATCGCTTATTTGATTTCATCCTCCTCCTTCAGATAACGGAAAATCATAGAAACCACTTAGCTTTAACTGCAGAAGAACAGCCAGACATCTCTCCAATCAAGAAACGCGCGCAAGACCTGCGCTGGATGGCTTTCGTAACAGAACGCTACACGAGATTTTAAAGTGTGGGCTTTGTTGTGTTAATTACGCTGTTTATCTGAAATGGTGCATAAAAATGTACTTTTATAAGTGTGTGTGTATATATATCTCACCATGATAGTCATATTTAGAGAAAATGAATTAAGGAGAAAACACTCTAAAGACCTGTGCTGCTACATAAACACTGTAATGAGTGTTATCAGCAGTAGCTGCAGATGAATCACGCTTTGCAGATCACAGATTCACTAATTTGCAAAGGGCCGAAGCAAAGCTTCTGGAGAGGGCGGTCACCCGTCCCGACTCCTGTTTAATGGCCACTCTTTGGGCAGGGCTTGGACGGGGCTACCTGGGGGTGCAGACTCCGGTCTCCAGGTAGGCAGAGGTAAAAACGGGTGCTTTGCAGGGCAGTTCTAGAAGCTGCTTTTGAAGCAAAGGCAACAGGCTGGGGGAGCCCTCTGAAATGTAAAACTGGTGGCACAGGCTGGCAGTGGCAGCACCTGGCAGCGGGGCAGGTGTCCTGGTTTCGGCCGGGACAGAGCTAATTTCATCTCCAGCAGCTCCTGTGTTCTGGATTTAGTGTGTGAAGAACAGTGATAGCACACTGATGGTGTTGGGTGCTGCTGAACGACCAAGGACATTTTGCAGTTTCCCAGGTGTTGCTGATGTGCAGGTGCAAAAGCCTGGGAGGGGCAGAGCCAGAATAGTTGATCCAAACTGGCCAAAGAGAGTGTTCCATACCATGGACGGCATGGCCGGGATAAGTGGGGGTCGGCTGGTGGGCCAGTTCCCTTCTTTTTCTCTTTTTTCGTTCGTTCGTTCGTCCCTTTCCGTTCATTCATTCGGCTGTTCATTCCCTCGCTCGCTCTCTCTGGAACTTGCTGTTCTGGGATCGCTGCTGGGGAATACCCCTGCTCCCTGCCTGCTGCTCGGGACGGGCTGTATCGGTCGTCGGGTGGTGAGGAATTGTGCATCGTTCATTTTATATATTCTATTATCCTTATATTTTAGTAGTAGTAGTATAATTTTTAATATATTAATATATTTTTATCTTTTTCTTTGCTGTCCTGGTGAACTGGTTTTATCTCAACCCACCAGTTTTCCTTTCTCTCTGATTCTCCTCCCCACCCCACTGGGGAGGGGGGAGTGAGCGAGCAGCTGCAGGGTATTTGGCTACGAGCTGGGGTTAAACCATGACAGCAGGTTTCACCCAAATATAGTGCATATTTTACCTATATTTTCTGAACATTAGTAGTCCTGAATGTAACTGGGGATCCTGGAGTGCTGGTCCTAGTGTGAATATACTGTAGGGGGGAGCTGCTGCCTGCAGGAGCTTGACTTCGATTAGCAAGACAGCAAAGGCGAAGAGGAGGCAAGGTGATGCTCTCCGGATCGCGTGGCAGGGCTGGCTTTTGAACCGGTCTTCCGTGCCCACCGGTGCCTGCTTCCTTGGGGGTGACACTGCCACGCTCACCTGGCAGATTAAACTCTCTGGAAGAGCTCTGGGCTAACAAGCCACGTCAGAAGGGGACGTGAGCATCTGTAGCTGAAGTTCATTCCAGCTGAAGTCTGTTCTGTTCTGCATTTCCCTCTCCAAAACCTGTAAACTGAACTCTGCGCCCTTGAAGGCCAGCCCTGAAGCTCATGAACATCAGAAGAAGCCCTTCAGTTCACGATGCAGGCACTGACATAGGTGCACACAATTCATTTTTGAACAGTTCAGTTCAATATAATACAGTTACGATAATTGTTACAAAATTCAGTTATAGTACAAACAGGATTTCAATGACTGGGTTTTGTGTGAGCTCTGGGATAAAAAAGTCATGCAGTGAGAATGAGAGTGGGAGAACTGAAATAACGTCACTACTGATAAAATAAGGAATTAGTTTGCATTTCCACCTTCCATTCTGTAAAAAAAAAAAAAAGCTCAAATTGAACTGACACACTCCCCTGAATCTTGCAAAAATGCAGGAAATAGGCAAATATAAGAAGTTTAATATCATAGCTCTGTTCCCTGCTATGAGCGTTGTTTGTGCTGCCTCTGTTAGAAGACCAGGCTTTCTCTATCTGTAGTCAAAGAGAAAAATACTTTCTTCAGCAGCTGACTTAGAGTATTTGAGTAAATCATACGTGGATCTGATGTTGCTAGCCAAGATTTGTAGACTTCTGTGGTTTCAGGCAATTACATAGAAGTAAAAAAACCCTCTGCTTTTTTGGTGATTCTCTTATTCAATTGAACCACCAACCGTCTGAGGTCCATCCATCACAGCAGCATGCTCCATTCAGATAATCATGCAATGCAAGAAGAAACCATTTGAGCTATAAATCTGAAAATGTGGGCTAGGTAATATGATCTGCAGGTAAATTAAACTTGCTTTGAATAGCTGAGCTGTACATAATAATAAATGCTGGGTAAGGACAGGTGAACAATAAGAAATAAGCAGCCGAAGGTCTTTCTGGAAAGTCTAGTGGAAGAAGTTTTCTCCCTTGCTTCTGAGATAAGCAGCAAATTGAAAGGGGGTCACTTCAGCTGTTTCCAATAACCAGGCGAGTGCTGCTGCTGGGGGAGAGGGTATAAGTACCTGCACCCCGGGGCTCTGAGCTGGGGAAGGGCAGGCTGGCTGTTACTTAGGGCTTTGTGCTGGAGGTGGGCTCCTGAAAACTGTGTTCCAGTACCCCTCTTTTAAGGAAACCGGGAGTTTTACTCTGGTGGTGTGACCTGCTTGTATACTACAGCTGAGGAAGGAGCTAAAACCTGCTGCAGGAGAGCTAAGGTAAGGACAGAGCTGCTGGCCCGTCACTCTGGGCCCTGGGCTTGGGTGGTTCCTCCTTTGGCTTCAGGCTTTAAGAAAGCTTCTAGATGATTCATGCAGCTGGGACAAATCCTCATATGGGGGCTAAGCTCTCTTAGGAAGGCTGGTTGTTCTAACAGCAGAGGAACCTTGATTAGAGATGTCAGGAGGGGGCAATTGCTATAGAACTCCTTCAAAGTTGCAATTGCTGAAGAGTTGAAAATAGCTGCAGCAGATGGTGAGGGTGCAGATATAAATACTGAGTCTGGCAGGCAGTTTCATAGCTAAAACACTTTCTGGTCACCCAGCTAAAAATGGTCTTGTGGCAGTAAGACGCTTCCAGGAAGCATCAGCTCCTGGGGAACAGCAAAAGGCAGCCCTGCAGCCGTGCAGGGATGCTCGGGCGAGTACAGTCGTGTGGGCTGCTTGTCCCTGTGTGATCTTCCCCCAAAATGGGACTTCTGCTTAGCCTGTCTGGAGGGGAAAAGTGTGATATTTAAGTGGAGAGACAAGGTACAGAAGTCCTGGCTCTCGTGGGGTTTTGAAATTTAGGGTCATCTACCCTCAGGGCAGCCCAGGCATTTCTCACAATAGCTGTACAGCTCTTTTGGGGTTCTGTGGGTACTGATACGATGTAGACTCCAGTTTTTCTGGCAATGTGAAGTGGAAAGCTGTGCCCCTAAAAATAATCCTGTAAATCCTGAACTCCTGGAGAGCCTTGCACCGGAGGAGCCCTGCTGCCAGCGGGGGCTAAGCCTGAAGCAAACATAGACAAAATGCATTAGCACAAAGCCCTTTTCACTGAGTATGTTTTACCTCGTTTTTGTTGAGAGATATTAGCACATAGGAAGCTGGGTTTTTTTACGGATCAGCTGATGCATGCTAACTTGTTAAGCTACAGCAACTCTATTTCATATCGGAGTCTTTGTATTACTTGAATGTTTTTTTGAGACCTACAGCAGGTTGTGGGGAAGTGATAATAGCGTTCACATGGTGCAGTGCACACTCTGCAAGTGTGAAGTTCAGATTCAGTAGCTGTAACCCTAATCTTGTCATAAAAGGCACCTGGACATCATGCAGTCCTTTGGCTTCAAATTGCAGTGCTGCAATAAAGATGCCAATTTAGCCCTGGTGAAACAGTCTTGCTTATCACAATACTTATAGTATTCCCTGCAGCTACTTATAGAAAACAGCAAGTCAATGGGTAGCATTATTGTGTGAAGATAACTGGCAATTTAACAGAAGAGGTCCCCTCTATGGAGAACTCGAACACTTTTGTGGGATTTGGGGTCTTTTTATCCTATGGAATTGTCCCTCAGAACAACATGTGTCACCTGTCAATGTTCTCTATGTAGGAGGAGGAATAAAATAGCCTGAAGTGTACAATGCAGTGCTACCAATGCCATTTCCCTACTTCTTTTGGGATAAGGTAGAGATAAGAAGGTTATTTCTACCTGCTGGGTTTTCTACCTAGAGGGCGGAATATCAAATGTAGCAATAACTTCAGGTATAATGTCTGCAGTAGGCTTAAATTCCTCTTGTTGACTATTGGGTTTGTACTCCATTTCCCTGGAAAATACTGATGAGCAAGTCGAGATTCCCTGGAAAAGGGTTTTGCTCATGGGGGAACTGCTTTCAAAATTTGTGAAGTGGGATAAAATGGAGTGTCTCAGTTGCTGCCCAAATGCAGAGTACTGTGATGTGAACTGTTGTGGTAATTAACTAATGGTCTGTGTGAAGACAAACCAGAGCTTCCCAGCTCTGAGACTGAAAAGGAGGAGGAAGAAACTTTCCTACCAAAAGCAGAAAGGGTAGCAAGGAAAAGGCCTTGCCTAAGGGGGGCTGTAACTGCAGCTTTGGGACGGAGCTGCGAGTCCAGCCCAGCCTGCAAGCCAGTGCACGCCTGGCATGCTGCAAATGCAAACCTGCCCCGTTCCTCAGGTCGGAGCTCAGCGTCCTCCCATCAGCGTTTCAGCTCTGCCTCTCCAGTTTGGTCCAAGAGGATGCCTCTTCCAGACACCTCCGTGGGATACTTCCTAATGGGTCAGACTGCAAAGCAGCATCAATAAAATTGTCACTGACTTAATGACTTTTTCTCCTAAAGGCTACAAAGCAGGGTCTGAAATCTGGTGTTATCGTCCTTCTGTGGGCAGGCTGGGAATGTGACTGGAAAGTAACCACTTTCCCTGCTAGATCAGGACTGATCCTGTACAGTAGCTTTGAAAAGCGGCACTGCTTCTGATCCCTGTTCTCACCCCCGTATGATGCTGTATTCTCGGCTGTCGTTACTGCTCGGGACAAGCTCTTCAAATAGCCCGCGTAGCTTAGGGGCACGAGGCTGTTTGGCTCTCACTTCTGCCAGCCCGCTCTCTAATATCAGGTAGTAAAGAGGTTTCCAAGCCCTAATTGCCAAGGCTACTTTAAATGTGGTCACTGCAAATGATAAACCCAACCAGAAAAACATTTTCAAAGAAAGAGAAACTTGTTCTTGCTCGGTTTGGCCCTGAGCCTTTGGCAGTGTCTGTCCTGTCCCTGCTGCGGAGGCTGGCAGGATCAGCGGCGCAGCTCTGCTCAGGGGCTCTTCAGCACCGTGTTACCCTTCAGCTTGCCCTAACATGTCACTGCCTTGAAGGGCCTGGATTTAAATGTAGTGTTTGGAGACAAGCCTGTGTGACAAAGAAAGCCTGAAGTTTAATTTGGTTAGAACTGACCAGCTGTTAAGAAAACACCAGAGGAAGACAGTGGGCAAGCGGCAGGGGTGGGGAGGGAGGAGAAGTCAAACTTTCTGCAGTTGAGGCTATGAGGATACTGATCCTACTGGGAAACCCCCTCCATATGCAAAGACTAAGGCATTGTGTGGGTTTTCTGTTATTTTACATCTTTGTGACACTTAGTAGGATGTAATTTGATATAGGTACCGCCAAGACCTTGCTTTGAAGGACTTGCAAGTTGAGTTGGATGGGCTCTCCCAGACGGGCAGTGGAGAGGAGAGGTGTGAGTCACGCACAGAGAAGTGGCACCGCCAGCGCAGGACACCCTGACCCTGAGCGAGGTAGGCAGCTCGCGTGGCGCGGGCTGGGGAGCACAGAGGTGTGTGTTCATTGCAGAACTGAAGCTGTGAAAGCCTGGCTGGGAGGGGAGAAGCAGCTCTTGCAGCAACCCATGCCTTTTCCATTAAAGCAAAGGTAATAGAGAAAATTAGCAGCCTGAAGTGGCTTTTTGTTGTTGGGTGTTTTTTTATTAATTGAAGATTTCTTAAGAAATCAAGTGTCAGAAAGCCTTTAAGGAGATTGTATCAAAGCTTGAGTTTCAAGTGCCACTTCAGATGGTGAAGTGATGGGTAAGCAGTTGATGTGGCTCTTTTCTGAACACACGAGGAGCCTTATTTGTGGTAACAGGATTTGTGGAGATGAATTCCCAGTGTGTACCTGTTGGTGTTTCAGCTGCATGGAAGCTGATGAGGCTCTTTGAACATAGATGAACTTGTGGTAAAGCCTGTGACTGGGTATGGCTTGAGTCCGTCTTTGGAAATCATGAAGGACACCTAATGGGGCAAGACAAAGGTGGCTGTGGGTTCCCCTTCCCCCATACTGTTCATCTGTCATCAACTGACAAGGGATAAATTGTTGGCAATAGGACTTAATTTTTTCCTCTCCAGATCGGTGTTAACTGCCACGTATGTAGCGGGGAGTACTGATGGAACAGGACACGGAGCCCTCTGTCCATCGAGCCATCCACTTGTCCCGTTTGTGGGCTCCTTCGCACAGCCTGCGTGGAGTAATACTGGCTGATGCTTGATCTCCCTCCAAAGCACAGGGCTGATTGTTGGGCTCAAGGCTATTTAGTTAGAACAGTGATTCCAGTAATTTTGTCATCCTAAAATCCAGCCTCGAGGATGTCTTGCTGGCAGCTGGATTGGATCCTTAAATGACCAGGGAGTGAATATGGTCGAAATACCTTGAACAATGCAGAGGCAGGCAGGTGAATTACCATTTTCTGTGGAAAGAGTAGTTTTCATGTGTTAGGTCTCAGCATCCGTTTTTCAAACAGTAGGGCTAAAATTCAAGGAACTTGGTGACTAGCTCTGAATTGCCTTCTAGTGCTGATCCCCCCTTCCCTCATGGCTGTGTTCTAGGGATGGTGGGTGACTGCAGGCAGCGTGCTTCCAGCTTTAAACCCAAGGTTCCCCAGCTGTCTTGTAGTCCACTGACTAGAGTGTTAAACTTCCTTGGAGAAGGTAGGTCTCCATGAGCAGCTGTCCTTTTTTGGAGGAGAGCTGGAACAACAAACTCGCTCTGTAGAGCTGCTGCAGGGACGGCTGCCTTGCTCAATTCATGCTTTGCCTCTCTGGTTGCCATTTGAACTACAGTGATAAGGGGAGGGTGTCACGGCTGCAGGGATTTTTCTATACTGAACCATAAATCCCTTCTGTGGCCATCATCATGCTGCATGACTGCTCCATTTAAGCTGCACTCGCTTGTCTAGCATTTGTCCCTCTGGACTTAGCATTTTACACTTGTCTGCATTAAATTGCATTTACTGGCTGAGTCACCTAAAAGATGCAAATCCTCTGGAATCTGGGTGTATTGTGCTTGCCCTCAGTGGGAGGAGTAGGAGTGTGATATAAACATCCTTTCTTTCCCAGCTCTTGCGAATCTCTTCTGACCTAAGCTATGAAAAAATATCTGAAGGTGTCATTGGGCTTTTTACATTTACTTGAATGTGAACAAATCCACAGCATCTTCTGGGGTGTAGATCCTACTCAGGACCCCAGGTATAAATCCTGTCTGGGCTCCAGTCTTTGCTAGGGATTTTATTTTGCTTCTGTCACAGTACCCAAGAGGGGAACCTGTTGTGCTAACCTGTAAATATTCACTGTAAGCAATTCCTCAGCCTCAGGAGGCTGTAATCTAACTGGATCTGGAAGGATTAGCCTTGATTTGCAGGTGGAAGTCTGGGACTAAGCGAGCCAGCAGGTTGCCTGGGGTTGTGTGGCAGCTCTGCAGGATTGTTAGTTTAATACTCACTCGGGCAGCTCTGTATTGCTGGCACGGGTTGCAAAATAGCTTGAAGAACAGGTAGTTCACCTGGAGACTGTTTTGTGCCACCAGCAGTTCCCAATCTACCTGGCTGTGTTCACATAAGTGTGGGCTAGTCCTAACTCCAGTGAGAAGCAAAGTTGGGAAGTGGGGATTCAGAGTCTGGCTCCACTGCTGCCTTCAAATGATTGTGAGCCTTGTAGAGTATGGATTTGGGATTCCTGATGTTGGATTATGTGGTTGCCACGCGTTTTCATGCCTGAGGACTAGGGAGACCTCTGAAGAGGCACTGCCAGCGAGAAAGAGCTGTAGCATCTCCCCTTACAGTAGGGTATTTAGGAGAAGAAAAAGGGCTCCTCCAGTGAAAGCAGTTCAGTATAGACTCAGTTTTGCAGGAGCTGTCATGTAACTATTTGAGGAAAGGAGCTGTCAGCCCACTATTTCCTAGCGTGGCATGGGGATACTCAAGGATTACTGGGGTCTGTTTTGTGACCTGTGCTACTAAGAATATTTAGAAAAGATCTGAAAGGGTGAGGGAGAAGACAGTGACAAAAATTCATTCATTATACAGTGTTCTTTATGCTCAAAGCTGAGGGTAAACCATGAAGAACAGCAGATGGGCTTTATGAGAACGAATGGCAGGACAGATAAATGGCAACTGAAACTCGGTAAATGTGGAGTCGATGCATTTGTAGAAAACCAATCCCAAGTTTGCATGAAATGATGGGTTGTGAGCTGACTGCTACCGTTCTCAAGTGAGACTTTTGGATTATCATGTAACATCAGCTCAGTGTCCAGGAGTCGTTAAAAAAGGCTGTCAAATGTTAGGCATTCGAAAATTAATAAAGAGATAGAGTACATCCTTATGTCACTGTGTAAATCTGGGGTTTGCTTACACCTTGAACTTTGCAGTTCTTCCCATATCTGTAAATCAGAATATTAGGAAGAGAAGGATGATTATGATCTGCCTTGGTTTTGTTCTACAAGAACTGTCCAGGCTTGGATTCAGCTTGGAAAGAGGACTTTGGGAGTGTCCCGGTTTTGGCTGGGATGGAGCTAATATTCTTTCCAGTAGCTACTGTGTTTTGGATTTAGTGTGGGATTTAGTATGTGAAGAATGTTGGTAATACACTGATGTTATTAGTGGCTGCTAAGAGATCAAGGATGTTTTCCAGCTTCCCAGGTTTTGCTGATGTGCAGGTGCAAGAACCTGGGAGGGGCAGAGCCAGAATAGTTGACCCAAACTGGCCAAAGAGTGTTCCATACCATGGATGGTATGGCCGGGATAAGTGAGGGTTGGCCGGTGGGCCAGATTCCTTTGGCTTTTGTTCATTTGACTGTTTGTTCCTTGCTTGCTCTTGGGAATTTGAGTTCTGAGATTGCTGCTGGGGAAATTGCTGCTCGGGATCGTTCTGAGATCACTCTCATTTGGTCTGTGATTGCTGCTCAGGATGGGCTGTATCAGTTGTCGGGTGGTGGGAAGTTGTGCATCATTTGTTTTGTATATTCTATTATCATTACATTTTATTATTATCATTTATTAATATATAATATCTTTGCTGTCCTAGTCAACTGTATTTCAACCCATGAGTTCCCCTTTCTTTCTGATTCTCCTCCCCATCCCGCTGGGGAGGGAGGAGGAGGAGGGAGTGAGCAGCTGCATAGTACTTAGGTGCCAGCTGAGGTTAAACCACAACGGGGTGTAAGGGTGTTCTGCAGAGGTCTATGATGGTGGTCTGCAGAGCCAAGTATGGTCTGGACATGTTGGGCAGCAATAGCTGTTCTCTAGCACAAGAACTGGGAGCTGCCAAATGAAGTTAGTAGGAAACAAGTTCAAAACGGACTAGAAGCAAGACCTGTGGAGGTGCTTGTCAAAAAGGTATTGTGTGTGCAGCGACCGCGTACAGGCTGGAGGACAACAGGGCAAGCATTTGGAGGGAGACCCATTTAGGATCCACTTAGCCCAGAGTTTATGCCTCAGTCCTTCCCAAAGGACTGCAATATGGGTGATGTGTGAATGTGGTTTTGACAGGGCTGGGGGCTCCCCTAACGCAGGGCACCCTGTGCGCCGTCGGGTTGTTTCCCTTCTTGCTGCAGGGACCGTTGGTGCACGGCTACGTTAGCAAGTCTGTTAAATAACGCTTTCCAGAACCAACTCTCCCCCTTCAGCTGCAGAGATGCTCTTTCTGTCTCATGAGGATTGGATAAGGCAGCTCTGCACTCTCTGACAGTAACTTGCAATTCTTAATCACTCCTAGTAATTACAACTTTCTCTGGTTTATGCCTCCTCAACTCTAGCTGAGGACAGGAGCTGTTTCATATTTAAATAGTGTTATAGCTGGATCGCTCTCCTGGGGAGCTGTTGGTCTTGAAGGCTGAGGTTTAATTCTCTGCACCACTAATTAGATCAGGAAAATAACTAGGAAGATGTAAGCAGAAGGTTTGTAGAGGCGTGTTAACAAACACGTCTTCTCTTGCTTTAAGAGCAGTGTAGTGGGCCTCCTGTGATTCAGAAGCGTGCGTTTCTTGGGGAGATCAAGAGGAGGAGGAGGAGAAACAATTGGGTTTTTTCCTCCCTAGATGTTGCTTTTACAGTAACGCAGCAAGAGAAGGAAGTGGAAAGTATGAGTCCAAAGATTACACTCGATTTAAAAGCAGAGAAGTTCCTTGGCTGGGAGAAACCTGACAGAGCTGGCAGGGGAGGAGGTCGTGACTGCAGTTCCATCAAGCTTTTACTTTGAAATTGCTCTCGGTGATAACAGGAGATTGCAGTTTGCCCCACGTAGACTGATTAAATGTCATGACAGTTTGTTTAAATGTGTTTAGGCACCAGGATTGACAGCTCCTTGGAGCAGTCAAGCAGAAAACCCACAAGGGACGTGTAACTCTGCTAGTTGTAAGCTGTGTACAGGACCTAGCTCGAGAGGTAACTATGAAACAGCCATTCAGTTGTAGAGACCAAATGTACTCAAATTCAATGCTTTACAGTAATGAAACAGCCAAAAAATCCATTAAGGCAACACTGTTGATGGTGGTTGTCCTTTTTGAAGTGGAGAAAGATTGTTAACAGGGAACGAGGAGGAGGGGCTGAGGGCAAAAGACTCGCAGGAGGCTTGGAGACTGTTTAAAGCCATTGTGTGAGCAGTTCAGAGTAAATGTTTTGCCGCCTATCAAAACCATAGCTAAAATACTTTTCGGAGAACAGCAGTGTGGTTAAGCAGTGGAGAAATGGATGTTTTTAGAAGTGAAGGGAAAACCATGCCCCTTAAAGAAACTGAAGGCTCTTAAAGAACTTAACCATTGTTGGATAATATCAAAGGGTTAAAAACTAGGAAACAGATGGAATCACAGAATCATTTAGGTTGGAAGAGACCTCCAAGATCATCAAGTCCAACCGTTAACCCAGCACTGCCAAGGCCACCACTAACCCATGTCCCCAAGCGCCACATCTATATGGCTTTTCAATCCCTCCAGGGATGGGGACTCCACCACTGCCCTGGGCAGCCTGTGCCAGGGCCTGACAGCCCTTTTGGGGAAGAAATGGTTCCCAATATCCAACCTAAACCTCCCCTGGCGCAACTTGAGGCCGTTTCCTCTTGTCCTGTCGCCTCTTCCTTGGGAGAAGAGACTGTCCCCCCCTGGCTCCAACCTCCTTTCAGGGAGTTGCAGAGAGTGAGAAGGTCTCCCCTCAGCCTCCTTTTCTCCAGGCCAAACCCCCCCAGGTCCCTCAGCCGCTCCTCATAGGACTTGTGCTCCAGACCCTTCCCCAGCTCCGTTGCCCATCTCTGGACACGCTCCAGCCCCTCAGTGTCTGTCTTGGAGTGAGGGGCCCAGAGCTGACCCCAGCACTCGATGTGCGGCCTCACCAGGGCCGAGCACAGGTGGACGATCCCTGCCCTGGTCCTGCTGGCCACACTATTGCTGCTGATGCAAGCCAGGATGCTGTTGGCCTTCTTGGCCACCTGGGCACACTGCTGGCTTGTATTCAGCTGTTGTTGACCAACCTGCCCGGGTCCTTTTCCTCTGGGCAGCTGCCCAGCCGCTCCCCCCCAAGCCTGTAGCGCTGCCTGGGGTTGGTGTGACCCAAGGGCAGGACCTGGCACTTGGCCTTGTTGAACCTCATACACTTGGCCTTGGCCCATTGCTCCAGCCTGTCCAGGTCCCTCTGTAGCGCCTACCTGCCCTCCAGCAGATCAACACTCCTGCCCAACTTGGTGTCATCTGCAAACTGACTGAGGGTGCACTCGATCCCCTTGTCCAGATTGTTGATAAAGATGTTAGAACTGGCCCCAGAACTGAGCCCTGGGGAACACCACTTGTGACCGGCCGCCAACTGGATTTAACTCCATTCCCCACAACTCTTTGGGCCTGGCCATCCAGCCAGTTTCCTACCCAGCGCAGAGTACACCCATCCAAGCCATGAGCAGCCAGTTTCTCCAGGAGATTGCTCTGAGAAACAGTGTCAAAGGCTTTACTAAAGTCCAGGTACACAACGTCCACAGCCTTTCCCTCATCCACTAGGCGGGTCACCATGTCGTAGAAGGAGATCAGGTTGGTCAGGCAGGACCTGCCTTTCATAACCCCATGCTGACTGGGCCCGATCGCCTGGTTGTCCTGTATGTGCTCCGTCTTGGCACTGAAGATGACCTGCTCCATAACCTTCCCCGGCACCGAGGTCAGACTGACAGGCCTGTAGTCGCCTGGATCCTCTTTTCGGCCCTTCTTGGAGATGGGTGTCACATTTGCTGACCTCCAGTCAATGGGGACCTCCCCGGTGAGCCAGGACTGCTGAGAAATGATGGAGAGCGGCCTGGTGAGCACTTCCACTAGCTCCCTCAGTGCCCTTGGGTGGATCCCACCCAGCCCCAGAGACGTGTGTGTGTCTCAGTGCCGTAGCAGGTCACCGACCATTTCCCCTGGGGTTATGGGGGCTTCATGCTGCTCCCCTGCCCCCTCTTCCAGCTCGGGGGGCTGGGTGCCCAGAGAACAACTGGCCTGACTGTTAAGGACTGAGGCAAAGGCGGCATTAAGTACCTCAGCCTGTTCCTCAGCCTTTGTCACTGTGCTTCCCCCCGCATCCAATAAAGGAGGGAGATTCTCCTTCGCCCTCCTTCTGTTGTTAATGTATTTATAGAAACATTTTTTATTGTCTCTTATGGCAGTGGCCAGACTAAGTTCTAATTGGGCTTTGGCCCTTCTCATTTTCTCCCTGCATAACCTCACAGCATCCGTGTCGTCCTCCTGAGTGGCCTGTCCCTTCTTCCAGAGATCATAAACTCTCCTTTTTTTCCTGAGTTCCAGCCGAAGCTCTCTGTTCAGCCAGGCCGGTCTTCCCCACCAGCTCGCCTTTCGGCACGTGGGGACGGCTGCTCCTGCGCCTTGAAGATTTCCTTCTCGAAGAATGTCCAGCCTTCCTGGGCTCCTTTGCCCTCCAGGGCTGCCTCCAAGGGACTCTGCCAACCAGGCCCCTCAACAGGCCAAAGTCTGCCCTGCAGAAGTCCAGAGTGGCAGTTCTGCTGCCTTACCTCCTTCTCTAAGAATCAAACTCTATCATTTCATGGTCACTATGCCCAAGATGGCCTCCAACTGTCACATCACCTGCAAGTCCTTCTCTGTTCACAAACATCAGGCCCAGTGGGTGCCTTCCCTCGTTGGCTCCTCACCAGCTGTGTCAGGAAGGTCTCTTCCACACACTCCAGGACCCTCCTAGGCTGGTTCCTCTCCGCTGCATTGCATTTCCAGCAGACATCTGGCAAGCTGAAGTCCCCCATGAGAACAAGGGCTAGCGATCGTGAGACTTCTCCCAGCTTCTTACAGAATATTTCTTTCATCTGCCTCCTCATCCTGGTTGGGTGGTCTATAACAGACTCCCACCATGGTATCTGCCTTGTTGGCCTTCCCCCTGATTCTCACCCAGAAACACTCGACCCTTTCATCACCATCATTAAGCTCTAGACAGTCAAAACAGTCCCTAATGTACAGGGCTGCCCCACCGCCTCTCCTTCTTTGCCTGTCCCTTCTGAGGAGTTTGTAGCCATCCATTGCGGCACTCCAGATAGGAATTTACTCACGAGGCAGTTAAAATGCAAACTGAGAGGAATTATGGAAGATGTCCCAAGGCCAAATGATTGGAGAGAAAATACCAAATGCTTATGGAGTTGCTTTTTTTCCCCTCCCCTATTAATGTTACTTTTATATGCGAGGATTTATTAAGCATAGTAGGCCTCATCAATGTGGGGAAAAAGGAATATTTTAGTGGAGGGCAGGTGATGATAATGATATAAAACTACTTTTAACCTGGGAAGAATAAAAACTTGAGAAGCAGGCTGTGGGGGCTTTTTACAGCACTTGGAAGTAGTGTGATCTAAATGATTTAATCTGCCTCTTGTGCTCCTCATGACAATGCTTTCTGAGCATATGGTCATTAGCCTCTTCATCTTGTGAAGTTACTTAAAACCTGTCAGAAAGCTGTTGCTCGCTGGGCTGTGACTGTAGCTGTTCCCTGCCGCCCTACTGGGGGTCGCTTCATTTGTGCGAAGATAATTAGAAATAACACATCACTGTTTGTCTACTGGAATTCTTCCTTTATGCCCATCTGATACCTAAAATCCGGCTTGTTTTAAGCCATTGAAGAAGCTGATGTGTCTGGTTCTGGACTTGCCCAGGGTCAGAGGGGTTTGGAGCAGAGCAGAGAGGACAGCTGATGGGCTTTGGCTTGTGTCTCACAGGACAGCAAGCGCTTGAGCTTTCTTCAGGAAACTCTAGCCAAAACCACTTTTGATCCCTGTTACAACTCCTCTCCCCATGGTTTTCCCAAACTCTTGTCTTGAACTCCATGCTAGCGTGCGAGTAATCTGCTCGTGTACAACTCATTTCTGCATCTAGTGCAGGCTCTCACTTTCTACTCAGAGTTGTGTTCGATGGGCGGGATGTTACAGCAGGAGTTGCTTTTTTCAGTACGTCCAAGCTACAATTCGAGAACATGAATCGGAAGGTGGTTTGGGTTTGCACTGTGATGTTCAGTATGGTCCTGAGGTGCCAACGCTGGGTTCATGTTCTCAAACTGCCTCCCCAGAAAGACCCTGTGCCAGGGAGAGGAAGCCTCCAGCCCCAAAGCCCAGCGTGGCCATCTAGCACTTGTCTCAAAGCTGTTTCTGTTCTGAACCACTGACTATGGAAAATAACCTGTTTCTCTCAGGGAAAATAGACTTTGCTCTGAGGCTGCCTTAATTGCTTTCCTTGTTCTAATGATGGGGCAGTGGAGACCTCCATCTCAGGTCCTGCAGTGCCGTCTGAGTATCCACCCTTTGCTTTCCACTTTCCAGGCACTCTCTGCTCCCTCTGAGGCTATGATCATGACTAAATTGCCTCCTTACCTTACCTTTTTTCCTCTGAAGCCTCTTATTTTTCATATCATCTTCAAAACAGCGGTGCAGGTGGCACGCTTCCCTTCTGTGCCTGCCAGGTCGCGGTCCAGCCTTCGTGGCAGCAGGACTCTCCAGAGGGCAGCTCGTTTGGCCTTCACCGCTCTGAGATGTATCATTCCCTGGAGCCGCATATTTCTCGCCATCAACTGCCTTTAACGTGAGCTTGTTCAGTCTTACACGAAGGTGTGTATTCATCTGCTCTGGCTTGGACACCTGAAAGTTATTTACATCTACTCTCAGTCAACATAAACGAAACCCAGTTCAGCCAGATTTAGTCCAAAGCAATGCTTTTTACAGGGGATTTACCAACTTGTTCTTTTTCAAGAGAAAAGAAAAACTTCAGGCTTAACTTCAGTCATTAAAGGACTGCAGGTTCCTGTAGAGAAGCCTGATTGCAGATGTAGTTTTGCATGAGTCAGTAATAGAGTTTGTGTATTTTTCTGAAAAAATATTTGTACGCTCTGACCTTTACTCTCAATGGAAGGCAAAATACAGATCACCTCTTTAATGTGGTGCAATTTGAAACATTTGTCTTTTCAAACTGGGACAAATGGTAAATTGGCGTTTGGGACACTTAGGGATCCCTTTGCTATGCGTCACAGCAGGACAAAATCTGCTGGAGGCTCCAAAATACCCACCTGAATTGAAAAGTTGAATGTCAAGATTAATTTTTACTATTCTGCAGCACAGAAGGCACTTTAACCCCCTGTACTTCCAATTTGCAAGGCAAGCAAATTGGATACCTCTTTATTTTATTTGGTAATTTGTAAAGATTATTTCTGCCCTCTCTATTTTTTTTTTTCCTCTCAAGAGTGTAAAGTTTTATTGTGCTGCAAATGGGCTTCAGACTGAGATAAAAAGAGGACAATTTTGATAAAAATGCGTAAGCCAGAAAACAAAGGAGGAAATTTGAAGTGTTAAACAATAAAAGCAGAGGGAGAATTTTATTAAATAAAACCTTGAAATGATTTATGTAAAGGCTCTGAAAACACTGTTAATTATGGGTGGAAAAAGGCCACAGTTCTTATCCTTAAAATGTCTGTTTAGTATAGTGGACACCTTTATAGAAAACCTTCTTTTCCTGTAAGCTTTTATTCCAAAAAGCAGTTTTCCCCGTCAGGGTGGTGGTCCTGTAGGATGTGCAATTATTCCTGCCTAGTAAAGGGGACTGCTCAGGGTCTCGTCTTTCTGGTTTATTTTACTGTCCTGTTTGCGCAGCAGGGGAAAACGGGCTTGTGAAGAGGATGGCCAAGGTTGCAGGTGCCAAGCTAAGCCTGCATTTGGGTCGCTTTTCTCACACCCGATCCCCGGGTGGGGTTTGGCCGAGGCGGCTGGTCTGCTTTGGCCACGACACCAATTCTTTAGGGGCCCCGTGTTCCCGAGGCGTCTGCGGGAGTCAGAAGCCTAAATTCCCATGCAGGCACCCGGTGCCTCCAGAGGATTCAGCCTTCTGTGCCTCGGGAAGCTGTAGCTGTATTCCTGGTCTCTCCAGTCTTGTTTCACATGGAAATAAAATGAGCTTCTCTTTTTCTCCACAACTTGAGTCGTCCTTGACCACTTTGAGCCTGTTTGGCCCTTGTCAGAAAGGGATCGTGCTCCTCAGAGGAAGCATAATGCTACCTCACGTTTTCTGTGCTCTCTTTACAGCCTGGAGACAGCCTGGAGTTTTGAACCTTATTATTAACTATAAAACTCAATGATTAAATGCAGCAAGGTTTATTATTATTTAATCGGGACACTTGCTCCATGCTCTCAGCGAGATGAGACTTGCAGGAACCAATAGAGAGCCAAGCTCAACAGTAACAATTCTCCTTTTCCTGCTTATAATTTTACTTTCTAAGTTGCAGATCTTGCATCTTTTATGAAGCAGAAAGAGAAAAGGATGCGAACAGTTTAGCAACTTGTTTCTATTATCTATCTGCTGAAGAAGTTTCTTTTCTATGGCAAGATGGATAATGATGCCTGGACTCTTTTGATCCTCTCTGCAAAGAGGTTAATGTCATTCTTTAGCCCTTCTTGCTAGGGATGAAGTCAAGGGTGAGGCTAAATAGTTTGGGTGGTAAATAAGCTCCTAAACTCCAGTCTCCTTGCTAAGCAGGAATCCAGTTAAGGTTATCTGAGAATAAAAATGGTCCTGTGCTGCCCTGGTTGTGTTTGGGTCCTTGTCCTGACAGCCATGTCTGCATTACAGAAGAGAATGACTTGCATTCAGTTCTTTGCCACTTTTCTTGACAGAGTGGCTAAGATCAAAACTGGGCCAAAATAATGTGCTCTTAGCCATTTTAGTCTTGGAGTGGCGAGGAGCCCTGAGTGGGATCAATGCAGTCGCTGTTCCAGGCTGCAGCAGGCGGTGGGAGCTGCAGCTCCCAGTCCAGACCTCCAGCAATTACCGGGTCCCTCTTACCCTGAGCAATAGCAAATACATGTCGCTCTTCTCCATGGAGAAGGACAGCAGCAGGATCAGTTCTGGGTATTGAAAGCAATGGCATTGCCCCTGAAGAGGTATGCATGTTTCTAATAAGTGGTGGTTTAATTTCCAGCCTGGCCTTTAACACAGGCGGTCACCCTTCATTGCAGTCTTCCTCTGAGTAAGGGGGTTACTCTTGTTGGAAGTGACTCAGCTGGGAGAAGCACCTCTGCCTTTTGACCCTACTGAAATAATCATGGGGAGAAAATGAGTGGTTCCCCAGTAAACTGAAGCCTGCCTGTCCCTTGCGAACTTGGAGGACCTGCAACCCATGGATCTTTGTTCAAAGGCGGAGTCATTTAGAAGTCCTAAAAGTGGGCCCTGAGGCCAAAGATGGCTTTGCAGAAACGATGGTGATGTGTGGAGGTCAAGTCCAAAGCTAACAATGGAGAGGAGGTGGCTGCAGGGACAGGAGGCTTTGGCTGGTGCACAAGGGAACCAGTTTATTAATGCTACTGCTATTTTCTGCGACAGGTCTGGGTACCTTCAGCCTCGCTGATCTGAATGATCAGTGTTTCTCAATCTGCCCTAGTCCCAAGGGACCAAACTTCCCAGCTCCTCTCTCTAGGGTGGAGGGGGTGGTTGGAGCTGCAAAGCACTGACTGGTATTGAGTTTTTGCCTGGTGCAGTCTGGCTTCTCGCTTTAGCTGTCACATGTTGTGCCCCTCTGCCTCCCACCCAGCCTTTCCCCTGTCCGCCTTATTTCCTCGGGCGATGGGATTCCGATAGGCTCTGTAGCAATAGGCAGCTCGGAAGAGGGACCCTACATCTTTTCCAGCTAAGAAAAGGGTGTACATAAGCTCACTCCCACACCTGAAGCTCTGCATGAATCCCAGCTGTATCCCCCCCACAGGGAAAAACCAGAGTTGTTGCTCACCCTCCAACACCGATAGTCAACCAACCCTGAGAAAATATCTGTGACGAACCAGCCTTTTCATTGCGCTCCCCACACTCACCTCCCTGACCTTAGAGACCTGGGAGCTGCCAGGTTTTTCTAACGAGGATGTTACTCCCCTCGTCCCTGCTGCTCCTGCTTTGCTAACTCCAGCATTAGAGAGACTTATATTTTGTCACTGTTTTATAAAAATGTCACCGGCTTGAACACTTACAGTGAGACTTCGCGCTGTCATTGCCGAAGTGTTTAAAATGTTCTGAGGTGCCAACAAAATTTAGTTGACAAAATAATAAATCCAGATCTAGCTAACACTTTTAATGAATGTAAAAGATGTGACTGAAATTCCCTTTACCTCTCCGTTCACCCCTGTGACGTCTGTCTTTCCTTACTGCTTTGTTCCATGCGAAAGCTGAAATTTATGAGATCTGTCTATCGTGGAAACCAAGGAGAGGTCATTTTTGGAGCTTTCTAAGACTTGTCCTTTAAGTGAACTATGGTACAAAAATCCAATAAAAAACTTAGATGTTTTAATTTATAGTAAAGCTCCTGCACACCGCTCTGGGAATGTAAAGCAGTCCTGACATGATCATTAATTACCTGCATAGTTACTGTAAAATAGTCACATCCTAAGAAAGAACTGGAGTCAAAGTCTGTTTTATTTGTTGGGGTGGGGAGCTGTGTGGACGAGCTTTAAGCTGGAATACAGTTCTCCCAACCTCTCCTCGTCATAGCTTGAGTATCCAGAGTCCTCTGCTTAAATATTTCCCACTACAGAATCTGTGACACGGTGCAGAGCGGTCGCATCCCAGTGGTAACAAAAGAAACCCGTGTAAAGCGTTTGAGTGCCATCAGGAACTTGGAAGCCGCAGATCACTGCAGTGCAGCTCCAAAGGCATTTCACTGGCTGCCGTCAAAGGGCTTGGAATTACATCTTCAAAATTCAGAAGAACATACAGCTTTTTGTTTTTACTTTACAGTGTGATTAATGACTCTAGGAGCAAGCTTTTAAGCTTGATCCCCAGATGGAAGAATATTAAAAATATTGATTTATTAGGGCTTCTTGTGTGAACTTTGCTCAAATTGGACTGCTGAGCTGCTTGAGCCAGTGTTGCTGTCAGCGTGGCCGCTCGGTCCATGAGGCTTTAGCACTTCTGCTGCAAGTTGTTCCCCTGTAGCACTTTTGGGGAAAATATCAGTTCTTTGCAATGTTTGAGGATTTTAAAAACAATATAAGGAAAATCCTGTTCACACATATGGGAACTGTCAGTCACAGCGTGCCTGTGAAATCCAGCTGCAGGCACAAGGACACCGGCTTTGACTTCTTAAAATAAAAAAATCTTCCTTAGCTTTTTCTGTCTTTCTTCCAAGCAATCTAGGGCCTAAATCACTGTCACTTGTTAAGTCTGCTCAGGGCTGTGTCCTCAGCTGGTGCCAGTTAAAGTCCTGTGCACCCAGATTAAGTTGCAGTAATTCAGGAGGAGGATCTTTAATTAAGCAGAAAATCATGATCATAAAACTCTGTTCCTATATGTACCTGTTCTGTCCTAGGCTCCTCTGCACATGTGATGGTGTCCTAGAAAGCCCCTAAAATAAAAAAAAAGACTTCCATTAGCTGTTTTAATGAGCTTTAAACACTGTTGTAAAAATTTCTTCACTAATCAGCCTCTTTTGTTCTCAGAAGGGTATTAAGTGGGGGACCTCAGGAAGATGTCTGATCCCCCCTCCTGCCCCGCCAGCCTCTGCAGCCCAGGCCGTGAAAATCTGCTCCCGCTTCAGAAAACAGGTCTTGGTGCTCCCTGTCCTGCGCCTTCAGAAAGTTTTCCAATGTCTGAGCTGATTTTCTTCCTGCAGTCTCAGCACATCCTTATTTCTACCCTGGGCATTGGAAGTAGTTACTACCTTGTTCATATTAATATCTCTTAGTTGGTGCTTTCATAATGTCAGAAAAACTCCCAGTGTTCTTTCACATGGAGAGCAGCAACAGCTTCTGGCTAAGCCCCAGCTCAGGACCCAGGTGTGAAAATGAACAGCAGTTCTGGACCAAAACCCCTCTAGTTCTTGGTGGGAGGTGAAAGGCAATGGTCTCTTCCAGGTCTGAATCTCTGCAGGTGCTCCTTTCCTCCTCTCAGGAGTCCCTTGGTGGTAATTAATCAAATACGTTGCTCCTCTCTGCCTCAGAGCAGTGTCTTTCCCCCACAGACTTCCCCTTTCTAATTTTTCCTTCAGTCCTTCATCATACTCAGCCTGGAGTGAACACCTCAAAGAGTTTATCATCTGACCCTGTTGGGGTACTGGGGCAAAGTCCTTCCCTCTAACAGAATAAATCCTGTAAAACCAGTGGAGGTAAATGGGGGAGCTCACCAGCGATGGCCCTGGTCCCCATCGTGTGGGACCTGGAAGTCCCACTGCGGTGGGGGATGATGCTGGAGCCAGCTCCGACGTTGGTGAAGCCTGACGCAGGCTGGGGTCAGGAGGGAGGAGGACTGGAGACCCCAGGTTTGGCAGGTCTCATGCTCTGCTCTCCCAGTTGCACCATCTCCTGGGGTCCCCCTTTGTCAGGCAGGTGGAGGAATCCCCTGTGGGTGAACAGGGACAGGACGCTGTGGTCGGCTGATCGGATCGGTGTCCTTCTGCTGAAATCGGAAGGCTGTGGGCCTTGCTTAAATGCCAGACTGAGCTATGGGCCACCTGCACAGGGCCTCAAGTGTATTTCTCTTACCATAAATAAAAGTAGCACCAGTAGCCCAGGAAGCCTTTTAGAGGATGACAAAAAAGAACGGATAAAGCAATTACAGAAAAAAGCAAATTAAAGTATTAGAGCTCGAAGGACTCCTTATTTTTCCCCCCTCTTCTCTTTGAATTACTTTTCATTTCATTCCATTCTTAATTTCCTTACATCAGATTACAGCCCGGTCGTCCGCCAGCAAGTGACAATCGCGCTCGGGCACCTGTCCTTGCTGCTGCCGCGCGGGTGGACGCCGTCTGCGTGGCGGAGGGGACGGGGAGGGCTGTATTTCACCCGATTATCAGCAGCGTGCTTTAATTTTCCCAGCACATCGCTGTTAATCTGGATGTAGGCAGGGGATTGCAAAAATATAAAACAAAATTAAAGCCTAAAAAGCTAGCCGTGTGATAATGAATGAGATACTGCTGACCCGTGGGCTTTCTCTCTCTTCTGGATAATTACAGAGGAATAACTGTATAAATCTTAGTTGGATTTCCTGCCCCCTTTTCTCTTGGAAATGGATGGCTCTGTTGTGTTTCTGTTCCCCAGGCTGGAGGATTGTTTTAATTTAAATGCAACTTTACGATGCTTTGCTGCTGTAGCAAGTAGAATTAAAAAAAAAAAAACAAACCAGCAAGCACAAAACCAAACAACAAAGGAAGAAAAGAGAGTGAAGCTTTTGGTTAACTTGGTCGTTTATCATACTAGCTGGTAACTGCTCTTTGTCTGAACTGCAATTTGTTACGCCGCCTATATGCAGTTCCCAGCGAGCTCTTGTCAAAGGGTTTGGATTTCTTCTCTTCTTTGGCTTTCTCTGGTGCAACGGGGTGTACCGCCCAAATTGTCTCTTTCTGTTGATTGACGTTTTTGGGGACAGCAAGCTCATGGGATCATAGAATGATTTGGGTTGGGAGGGACCTTAAAGATCATCTCCTTCCACCCCCTGCCATGGGCAGGGCCACCTTCCGCTGGCCCGGGCTGCTCAGAGCCCCGTCCAGCCTGGCCTAAGGTGTCAGAGCCCGTCACGTTATGGCGGAGGGCGTCTTCATGCAGCCGTGACTTTTGCGCTCTTCTGTCGTTCACCTGAGCTTGAGATCGCAGCCACCTCCCAGCGACCAAGCGGGCAGAGACGGGGCTTGCACCGAGGCTGGGGCAACCGGGGCTTCTCCATAGCGGTGTTAAAAGAAATAGTACTTGGGGTTTTTTTCTTCTGGAATTTGGTAATTGTCTTTGATCTTTTAGTATCAGTGTTGAGCAGTTAGGGTCCAACACCTACCTTGTGCTGGTGTCTCTCACCAATGTTTCATCACTGTTTTAAATATAATAGATTTTTCTATATTATATATATTTTCATCCTGTGTTTTAGCCCAGCTTTGCAAGTGATTGCAGCCACTCCTGACCTCAAAGTATCTCCCGTAAACCTGTTAAAGAAAAACCATTGGACTTCTTGCGGTGTTCCTTATTAAGGCTGAAAATTACTGATGCTGCTTGGCAGCCCTTTCCCTCCTCTCGGCACACTGCGTGTAACCCAGAGAGACCTTTTCACCTGGCCGCAGGAGGGGAAGGCAAACACTGTCATCAGGTGCAGGATGAACCTGGGGCATAAACCAGCATCGCTTCACGCAAGGTTTGTTATTGTGGAGTGCTGCTGCGGGCAGCGCTAATCCACTTACTCCTTATCAGGGGCTTCTGGGCAGTTTTACTGCAAACGGCTGATTTTAAGTGAGGCTTGCTCGGGAAGAGGCAGGAGAGCGAGTGCAACAGGAGCCTGAGAAGGCTTTGGCAGCTGGGAAATGCAGGAGTGAATCACAGAACGGTGGGGGCTGGAAGGGCCCTCTGGAGCCCACCCAGCCCAGGCCCTGCCAGAGCAGGGTCACCCAGCGCAGGCTGCACAGGGCCGCGTCCAGGCGGGTTGGAATCTCTCCGGAGAAGGAGACTCCACACCCTCCCTGGGCAGCCTGTGCCAGGGCTCGGGCACCTCACAGCGAAGACGTTTTTCCTCCTGTTCAGGCGGAACTTCCCGTGTTCCAGTTTGTGCCCGTTGCCCCTTGTCCTGTCGCTGGGCACCACTGGGAAGAGTCTGGCCCCGTCCTCTTGACACCCGCCCTGGAGATATTGATAAGCGTTGGTGAGGTCCCCTCTCAGTCTCCTCTTCCTCAGGCTGAACAGCCCCAGCTCCCTCAGCCTTTCCCCACAGGAGAGATGCTCCAGGCCCTCAGCATCTCTGTACCCTCCGCTGGGCTCTCCCCAGTAGCTCCTCGTCTCTCTGGAACTGGGGAGCCCAGACCTGGACCCAGGACTCCAGATGGGGCCTCACCAGGGCAGAGCAGAGGGGGAGGAGAACCTCCCTCGACCTGCTGGCCACACTCTTCCTCACGCACCCCAGGGCACATTGCTGGCTCATGGTGAATTTGTTGTCTACCAGTTGTGAATCGCAACCAGGATGCCAGGAGGAGAGACAGTAACTCAGAAACACCAGAAAAGGTGGGATTTTGGCGAGCACGGAATGAAATGTGTTGGCAGGCTGGATGCAGACTAGAGCCTAGTCAAATGGCAGGGCTGACCAAGAGCAATGCTTCCAGCTGGATCTACCTGGGGATGATTTTAGGTTCACAGAAGTGTTTGTTTGCATGACGCTGTTCAGGTGAAGCTGCCGTCAGGGTTTGGCACAGGGCGATGGCTCAAGGCAAGTCCATTACGCATGGCCTGAATTACCTGCTCTGGGATCAGGTCAGATTGCATTAAATCCCAGCGTAGGCACTCTTCAGAGTGGTCCGATTCGGTGTATCTTCACGTTCAGCATTAAACTAAATCAAATTAGTCCTGTTCTAATTCTGAATAAGAAAGTGCCTGTGAGGGGCCTTAATGCAGTTTGAGTAACCACTTTAAATTTACACCTTTAATTCATTTAAATTTTTAAGGTGCTTAAAAGCTTGTCTCCACGTCATTTGTGAATACTTTCCTCACCTAGGATGCTCTAGCTGATGGAAAAAAGAGTGCATACAGGTTGGCTAGGAGAGGCTGGATAAAGGTTGGTTGTTTTTGTGGTGCTGTCAAGTTTTATTTTAAATTGCTTCAGGGTATTTTCTTGATTTTTGGAGTTTAAAGTTTCTCATTAAAGCAAAATGAAGTGTTAGCATTTCTGGTCTAAGCAACTGCAGAGGAAAACTTTGTATATGTACATATACATATGAATGTGCTTTAGAATCTCTAAAAGCAAAAGATCACAAATTTTTGAAGCATTTGATTCTAAGCTTATTTCTTGATTTGGCGAAGCATAACCGTGTTTTCTGAACACACGGAGGCCCCTAAACTCTGCTTTTTACCTCTCATGAAGATGAAACTTCAGGTATTTCCATGTACCGAAAGGGCTAGGAAAGTCGTTTTTTAAAAAGTCTTCATAATCTTTTCACAGGCTTCTGTTTACTGCAAAACTTCCCATCTAATCAATGATACAGCCAGATTCTGCTTAATTAACGACATTTAACCGAAAAGGCAGGGTGATCCCAGACCGGGTGGAAGCTCTTCGCAGATGACTGAGGGGGACTTCTGCTGATGGGAGGCATTGCAGCTCCCGCTTCCACTCCCGAACAAACCCAACAAAGGCTGTAATTTCTCATTTCCTAACAATATTCTGCCGGCATCTGCAGCTGAAGTTCTGGCTGTGAAACATCCAAAACCTGTTCATTGCATTTAAAAGATAACCATTTGCCAGCATGTAGAATATAAGTCTGTGTGTTTGAATAAGGAAAAGCTACTTATATAATCCATTAGCAAGCTGCTGGGCTGCAGTTTCTTGGTAATAAGATAAAGAGCAAGCATGGAGCACCTTTCCCACAGTAACTGCAAATGCTCCCATGTGTTCTTCCCTCTTAAATTATATTTGCTTGTTGGTGATGGAGAATAACATCCTATTAGTAAGGAGGACCTGAAGAAGCCATGGACGGCAGGAATATCTGGGGCTGAGGACCTCAAAGGAGCTGAACCTGGGCTCCTTTTTAGGGGGGGAGAAAAAAAAAAAGTATAAATTGCAGAGTCCAGGCACAGGAGCCCGTTCCTGGCCTGCTGCTAAAGCTCTCCAGGCAAGAAAGACTCTTCTGTGTCTTCTGACCCAGCAACCTGGTTGGATCCAAAGCCTTCTCCAGAGCTGAAAGCCTTCCCTCTCCTTTCCATTCTTACAGGCAAATCTGTCAGCTCCAGTTGATTATTTCTTTTCTTCCACTATTCTTTTTTCTGGAGGTGTCAGTCTATTTAAAAACTAAGTTGTCTTATTTAGTACAGAAACAAGGACACTTCCTCTAAAGCCAAATGCTGCATGTGAAAGAAGACCAAAGTCTGTCTAGTGAAAAGACTCTTGCCTTGCCTCTCCTTAGAGCCCTCTGTTTCTTTTTAGCCCCTGACTAGCTGCCTCCTCCCCCCAGATATGGTGCTGCTTCTGTAGGGAGTCTCTTGGCCAGGAGCATAATCTTCCCTTCAAGCAACAAGCCAGAGAATTGAGCAAAAGAGCATCTCTAGAAAACGATTCTTCTTGTTCCTTGACCTGGACTCAAATTGCATGCAACAACGTTGAACAGACTCCGGAAGGCAGTGAAATATTCCTTTTCCAGCTTTCTCTCACCCATCCGCTGTCCCTAGGCTGGGTCTGTGCCACCTGGTGCAGTTCGGATCCAATTCTGCTTTTGTTTGGCAGAGCCTGGAAGCAGCGCCCACAGCTTTAGAGCTGTGGATGCACTTTGAGGTTACAGCCTGCTACCTCCTCCAGAAGGGACTTCCTAGCCTGCTGTGGCCCCAGGAGAGTTCCAGCTCTTAGAGGCTCCACAGTAAACCAGACCCCAACTCCTTTTGGGGGTCACATATGATCGCTGGTGCACACAGCCAGAGACCTTGCCTGGGGTGTCAGGTAAAATTGCCTTTTTTACAAATTGACTTTAGGGAGCTGAAGAAAAATACAGATTTTACTAAAAGTGAGGAGCTTTTGCATGCTAATGTCTGCTTCCGTTTCCTCATGGTTCTTCAGCAGTTTGGGGGATTCTGTGTTTCTGTGGGGCTGCCCAGCTCTAGGGCAGCCTTTGCTTCCCAGTCCATGGCATCTCAGCAGTCTAACGCCTCCGGTCCTGATAGCTGCACCCATAGGAGATGCTTCCCAACTGCTCCATCAAATCGCCCTTTTTCTCTCCCCTCTCCACTTGACTGTAATTTAGTTTTAAAATGGATACTAACACTTGATTTCTTTGTTTGTTTGGGGGGATATTGTGGCTTCATATCCTTCTGGTGGAGGAATCCTTCCTGCCCACCCACCCTCCTTCATGTCAGCAGTGGTCTGCTAGGGCAGAGTCATTAAAAAGTTAATGCCACATTTTCTATGATCTCTAGCTTGCTTTAGGCAATGGCTTTACCAGGGTCTCTGCCAGCCCGTGACTGACGTGTTGCTCCGCAGAAGCTGGAGTGATGCATGGATTTCCTCAGAGCAGAGTGCCGTCAGCTTGTCCCATCCTTGGCTGCACATCTGAAGTGACACGAAGCTGCCAGGGAAGCGATTTTCCTTGTGCTCTCCCGCAACAAGTGGAGACACAAAAAGCTCTTTGGAGATGGGAAGTTTGGAGATGGGAAGGAGGATCTGAGAGAAGTGGGAGTTCCCAAGTACCATGAGCCTGGCGTCACTTTGCCAGAGGCGTTAGGAAGGGCAGAGCCTGAGCTGTCAGTTGTGCCCAGAGATGTGACCCGGGGTGCACCAGCATCTGCTTTAGAAGGGTAATTCAGGAAGGTGTGGGGAGAAATCCACCTGCTGCCGGGTTCTCTGTGCAAGTTTTTCCACCTCTCCCTACCAGATTCATCATCATCAGAGTCTGGTGATGAGGAAGGCAGATGAGACATGAAAGAAATAATTATTTCAAAAAATCTGGGAATGGCTGCCCCTTGGCAATCTGTCATATAGCTGAGAGCTACGTGATGCTACAGAACAAGGTCCTTTAATTTCTGTTTCCGTGAGACAAACGTATAAAGGCTGGAGCAGGTTTTGGCCCTGGTGCGTGGAGGGAAAGCAGGTTTCTCTGTTGCGTCTCACAGCCATCCTTCAGCCCCCCTAGGTTAGATACGATCCAATCCCCGCTTTAAAGGCAGCTTTGGAAAACTTTCCCACAGATGCTTACAGCCAAGATTGCTTCAAATCCACTATGTCCCACTTCATTTCACATAATTAGGAGCTGTGACTTCCTTGACCTGACTCTTTGTGTCTTGAAATGAGATTTTCCGAAGCAGCAACCCACCAAGGAGAAATTGAAAGCAAACTGATTATCCATGTGGGATGGCTCTGACCTCTTGGTATTAAAGGATTGACCAACTTCTTGCTAAATTCACTTAATCTTCCTTTTTCCCCCTCTCACTTTTTTAAAAAAATAAAAGGTCTTATGCTTAAGGAGAAATACAAATCCACTTACGTATTCCGCGCCCACCTTCCCTTTGCTTATTGTAATCACTTTTGCATCCTGTGATCCTGACTCGGGTCTGAACGAAGAGGAGAGGGCAGAGCTGGCATCAGCTACAGCCGCAAAAATGTAGGGCTTGAAGCAGAGCAAGGAGTTTCCCACACGCTTCAGCAAAACCAGCGGCAAACCTACAGCAAGGAGAAAATTGAACAGAGTTCCCAATTGAGTGGAATCTTATCTGTGTGCAAAGCCATCATTTCTGGAAACTGAAGAGAACAGCAGAGGCTTGAGCTTCTAGGGGGCAATGAAGCAAAACCTCGTGGCTCGGGTACAGACCCAAGATGTAAGAAACGTGGGATTTCTTCTGATCCGACCTTAGGCAGATTGATTTTGCAGCTCTGCCTTCGTGCCGGGCATGTGGGTCTCGGACACTTGACCCTTTTCTCGTGCTCCTCTGCTGCTTCGCTGTCTGCGTCTCCAGCCTTGGCAAAGCAGTGCCGTCCCCAGGCGTGCGCGGGGACGGGAGCCCGGGTTCGTGCACCAAGCTGAAGAGGTGCCCTTTAGGAGCACTGCACCAAAGAGCCCGGCTGAGAAATGGGGAGCACCCTGGGGTGACAGGCTGTGGCTCGGCGCTGGGAATGGGCAGCTCTGCTCATCCGTGTTTCACCCCAGCCCGCCGAGCCCTCAAACTGGGGGCAGTGGGTATGGGGACTCGGACACCTTCCCGAAATCTGCCTTCCTACATTTCATAGAGACACTGAAAAGAAATATATCAAGCACATTACCTAAAATTAGCAGCAGCAGCAGTTGAAGTTGCATATAAAATTAATCTGATTGGATTTTAAAGAGAGAGGTTTATAATAAACAAGGCTGGGGCTGTTTACAAACCTCACTGCAATATAATTATATTTTTCAGCACGAGTTGAGAGCTACAAGAGTGGCTGGTCCAGTGGCAGCTTTATTATATTCAGCAAGTCCTAATGAATAGGGAGCAGATTGTAAAATACGGTGTATTTTTATTGTTATTCATGCAGGTGAGAGTTTTGCAGCAAGGAGGTCACTGCCTTTATTGCTCTAGGTTCTCTGGGAAGAGACGAGTGCTTTGCCAAGATTCAGAAATGAGCTGCTGTCAAGGAAAAGGAGGAGAGACGGGTCTGCTCCAGCCTGAGATTCATTGTTTCATGGCAGGGGAGGTGCCATGGGGATGAATTTCACCTTCAGGTCACCTTGGACCAATTTCATACCCTGTGCAGCTCCGTGGACTTCCCAGCTGAGCTGTGCTGCGCTGCTGACCTTGACTCCAACCCCCGGAGCGTTACTGAGGTTTCCACCAGGGCGTCTGTCAGGTGGGGCAAGATGTGACCAGTTTAGCCCAGTGTGGGCATAACCCTGGGGCAAACCACACCAGTTTGGCCCTTTAGATCACAACTGCAATGGGAAGCGGGAAGGATTTGGTCACAACCTGTTGGTGACCACACCACGACGGGCAGGATGAAATGGGGGACAAATGCTGTGCTGTGGTACTCCCCATCCGTGAATTTCATGTGTGTGTGTGCACCGTGGAGCAGTTCTCCACGGCTGAATTTCCAGGAGAGAAATTGTGCCAGGAGAGAGAAATCTCGGTGTTGGCTGTTCCTTGCCGGCTTGTGTGCAGTCTGGAGAGACGTTTATTCCAGTTTGACCCGTAACGAGAGAGCCTGGGGAGGGTAGAGCCATGAGCAAGCAAATGTTCGAGTATTTCTTACAACCTTCTTGACAGTTGCTGAAAGAGTAGCAAAGATATATACACAGGGATTACAGCTAAAATGTAAGCTGCAAATATACACACAGATAAAATTGTGCTTGTCTGCATTTTATTTTTGTTTTAATGAGTGTTAATAATAAAGTGGTAGAAGATCACAAAGGTTTTCTTCCTCAGGTGTTAAAATAGGAAGCAATTAAGGCTGTTAAAAGTTGCTATGGTGGCAGAATAAAGATGGTTTGGGGAGGTGAGTTGTTTTTTCATCTGGTATCGGGGATTGCTTCTTCATTACTCCCGTTTGCCAGAGCTGGGACAGTTTTACATCCATTGCAACTGAACAGCGAGCAACCTTTGTACGTGCGCGCGCAGCTTTGTGCTGTTTGTTGAGGCTGGGGGCACTGGTGAGAGACTCGGCCTCATGCCCACCTTGTCCCCTGGCCTGGGGACGAGGGTCACACGTGGCTCCCTATGTCCTCATCCAGAAGCAGCATAGGTAAGCACAGAACTGCCACCTGGCTCCCCCCCTCCCTGTTTTTTTCCTCTCTCCAAACTGTTTTCAAGGCATCAGAGTCCATTGGGTGGAGTTTGTATTAATTAAAAAAGAAGTTACTTGCCAAGGAGCTTTTGAGGGAGTAGGTCTAGGTCTTTGAGTGGGCCCAGGGCATTGGGAGTGAAGGGCTTTGAGTTATACGTAACTCAAAGATCCAGTTTCTTGCTGTGTAATACCTTTCCTGCCAAACTGGGAATTCAATAAATTGCTTCAGTACTGACTGGAAGCTTTTTGGGGGTGGCTCTCTGTGTTACCAGACTTTTTGGCTTTGCAGTCAGGGCAGTGGGGCAAAATGAGGTCAGGTCTTGGACCTGCAATTGATTGTCAGGCCGATACCGGGCAAGTTTCCCAGCCTGAGCTCTCTGTAATTCCCGAGGTTGTGTCTCTGTGCAAGTCTAAGCAGATCTAACGATGGGTGCTGTCATCCCACCCTGCCGACACGTTTCCTTCTGGCACAGGCTTTCCATCCAAAGCCATTTCAGCTTGCCAAATTACCAGGAAACCAGCCTGGCAAAGGGGTGGGTGGTTTCTGGTGGCTTGGGGGGGCTGGGAGGGCAGCCCCCTCAGCCGCTGCTGTGCGTGGGGGATGGAGCAAGGCAATGTGCTTGGGTAGCGGGCTCTCATCAGTCCAGCGCTTCGGACGAGATTTGGCAACAAGTTGGACTTCAGAGCTTGAACGAGTCATCCTAGGCTGGACAGGCCTCTCCAGAGGGCTATTCCTCTCGTGTTACGACAAGTGTTAACAACAGGTCAGAAGAATTGCCCTCTAGCTGTCCTTACTTCTCTCCATTAACTACAGAGAGAAGCACATTCACTAGCTCAGTCTTAAAAATTAAACTTTAAAATGCCCCAAACCAGGCAAGGCAATACCTTCCCAGGAGGATCCAGCGTTGTAACTTTGGTGCTGAAAAACGGCTCCTCTTTTCGTAGCTGTCGCAGAAATCCCTTCCTTAGCTCACTAAATCCACCGTCTTCAGATGCGTTTTGTAGCGTGCAGCTTTGCTCAGAGGCTTTCATGGAAAGGTTCCTTGGTGGAAGCCATGTACATTTTTTTTTTCACTGGGATAAATTTTAGCATCCTAGTGAAATCCTGAGGAACATCTGCTTTTTCTACAGCTTTGTAGTGCAGGCTGCGCTGCTGTCTCCTACGCTCCAAAGAGACTTACGCCAGCAGTGACGTGTGCAAGCAGGCAAAAATTACTAAAAATTGGCCCAAATAGCCAGTATTAGTAGAAAAAGACTTCTTAAAGGCCCTGCTTTTGAGAGGGTCAATGTCTGCAACTGTCTTAGCACCAAACCCCACCTGATTGATGCTCTGAAAAGCGACATACGCTATTTACCTGTGGGGTCAATCTACCGTTGTCACTGATCGTTACTAACGTACTGCTGAATCAAATGGGGCGTAGACCCAAGCACTCGTCCAAGTACCCCCGGTTCTCTAAACACCTTCATTGCTCCCTGCTGTCGCTTATCTCTCCCAGAAAACGCCAAAGCCCGGTTCAGGAGGCAGCAGAGGCCGTTCCCAAGGCAGTACGGATGATGGGTGGTGGAAGAGTGTGTGGGCAGAGGCCGTGCGCTGCTGCGTGATCTCAGGGCAGAGAGGGAGAGAGGTCTCTGACCTGTTTTATTTGCTACTACAGAATAAGCCATTAGGATAAAACAATGTTATTCAGCTTGCTGGAAGGGAGGGAGAGGAGGAAGGTGTTAAAACATGATATTCCACCCCAGCATGCAGAATCATAGAGGAGAGAGAATCTGGTTTTACTTTCCATAAAACCTCTTAGCTGTTTAATACAGCTGAATCCCATAATCTCTAAGCTTTAGCAGAGAGCGAAGAGTTTCAGTCTTCCTAGGGCCGCGCAGAGGTTAATCAGTTGTTCTTTGCCACGTGCATAGAGATCCACGGATGGCAGGAGCCTGTGACAAGCCGTGCTGTTTGATTCCCGCGACTCCGCCTGCAGATGTTTTCCTAGGCTCAGGTTGCACGTTCCCTCTGCAAAGATCTGGGTTTGGGTGGGCTTTTGGTTTTGTTTCTCTTTCCCCTCCTGTTTGTACTTAAGAATATCCCGATTGCGGTTGCTGCCCTCCTGTCTGAAGATGGCACTGCAGCATCTCGCAAGCCGAATCCCCGGCATTAGCGTCTCCGCCAGCTCCTTCCAGCCCTAACGACTGTGGGGACTGACAGTTGAACTGGCAACAGCAGCGAGAGAAATGCAGGAGCTTGGGAGCAATCGGGGAGCGAGGGTGGGGTGCTTGGACACGAGCTGTGCAAAACTGGCCAGCGAGGAAGGGAAAAGCAGGAGAAGATCACAGATAAAGCTGGAGAATTGTGAGTTCAGCTGAGGTGCTACTTCATCTTCCTCCCAACCCCTTAATGCTTTGCCACGGGTGGGATGCTGAAGCGCCTGATTCGCGAACAAGGCCAAATTCATCACGGGTGCAGCCTGGCTCCGTTCCTCTGACTTCGTTGCTGCTCGCGTTTGCTGGCTGAGGCTCCAGCACTACGAGCTTACTTAAAATAAAAAAGGGGGGTGTTGGTGAGAGAGGGAAAGAAAGGAAATTCCCATTGACTGAGATGATTTAAATGATAAAATTAAACCACTGTAGATGCTTCTGTGGCTCGCAGCAGCTGCTGGTTAGTTTTGTGGATTCTGCATTGTGCGGGCAGAGGGGCATTGCTTTTTAGCTGGGGCAAACGAGGCCAAGGAAATGCAGACAAATATTAAAAAATAAAAGGGATATAAGAAAAGAGAGAGAGAGAGAGAGGGTGTTTAGCTAAGGTTCTGGTCTGGGCACCAGGGAGTGGGGCTTATGCTGTAGAGCTCAGCTGCAGGTATGCAGGGGCTATTAGCAAGGGGAGGGCAGTGTCACAGGAACGGCTTGCAGGAGAAATGGGAAAAGAACAAGGGAAGCTGCTGCTGTTCTTTGCACACACAGCTCTGACATACCTTCATCTCCTCCCACCTGGTCTGGTACAAATAGCTGCTCCGTAGACTCCCACGGGGCCAGTTTTCTGGGCAGCAGGAGGGATGGGAGCCTGCTCGCTGGCTTCTCGCCATGCTTACGAAACATGGGCACGTTGCTCTCCTGCTCACGCTAGTCCACTGGCTCCCTATTAACGCTGGTTAGAAATCAGCCTGGGTGGACTTGCCGCAGTCTGTTCCAAGGACCTCCTGCCTCCTCCATCCCTCGGTGCATCCCTATTTATCACCTGGCGCGTCTCAGCCGAGGAGAGCTCATCTGCGGTGCCGGGCCATGGGGAGCAGCCCCCGGCCTCAGCCCCGGGCAGCCTCGCGCAGTGCTGCAGAAAGCTCGGGAGTGCCACGGCAGAGCGGTCCGTGGGTCCTGGGCATTCCTGGGGCCGCTTCTGAGCAGGCAGAGAGAGGGGACGTGGGCAAGGCAAGGCTGGAGGCTGGAATCCAGTACCCAGCACTTGTGCTGGAAAGTGTTCAGCAAGCTGCAATCTGAGAAAGGCTGAAATCCATTGCAGAGGTGGGCGAATTCAACAAAGGAGGCATTGAGTTCGTGCTTATTCCTTTTTTTTTCTTTTTTTTTTTTTAATTTTTTCTCTGAAAGCTTTTGAATGTAGGCAGCTCACAGGGACTTCAGAGCCCCTTTGCTTCTGCAGACCTGTGGAAACCTTTCTCTGGCGTGTCAGGCTTTGCTGGACCAGGGGGCTGCCGACAGCAAACCCAGCAGCAGCGCTGCAGCGAGCGGTGGCAGAGCACGCCGGCGTCTCGGCAGCTCCTGCGGGCCTCTTGCAAAGGAGCTGGATGCGGGCAGGCAAAAGGATCTTCCCCGTTGCTGGCCATGTGGAGAACAGGCCACGGGAGAATAGAACGTCCAGCTATTTTAAAGCTCCCAGAGAAGATCAGTCTGCTGCTAAATGCGATCCCTCTCGCCCCAGCACTAGCCAGGAACTGGGTGCAGGATCTGCTTAATCAGGATCTTGTCTCTGTAGTATTAGCGTGTGTTTGTGGGGATCTTTGGGATGGAGGCCTTCCCATAACGTAACGTAACTAGCTGGAGATAATTGTGGTGACAGCGCTGCCCTGTTCCAAGGAAATGCCGAGGAATTCCCTGGAAGGATGTGGAACAAGCAGAGAAATTTGGGGATACATCCAGAGTCCACAAAACAAGATCCCACCTTCAGTTGACTTAAGAGCCATGGGAGATTCAAAACCAGCCTCTGAAGCTTTTATCACTGAAAGCACATTGAAACATTTCCAACAACTTGGCAAAGATTTTGAGATGGAGAGTGTTAGGCGAATCCCTGCCCCCAGCTCCCCGCGGTTTTCCATTACTCGCGTGAAGAGCCTTGGTTGAGTCCCAGACTTTGTCTTAAAGCATGAAAACCTTTGTGCGATGCTTACCATGGGCCTTTCAAACGCCAGACGTGTGAGACCCAGCTCTCGCGTCTACTCTCTAACCCGTCGCGAGCTGCTGTTACTGGTAATCCTCTTTGCCATCTCCTTTCATCACTGCCTGAGACCTTTCCCATCAGTTACCCCGTGCAGCACTGAAACAGCAGGTAATCTATATGTACAGTAAATTGACTTTAGCTTTTGCCTTGAGCAGCTAAAAATGAAACAAGAAAGGAAAGAGGGCAAACACTGATTAAAAACAAGTTATAACCTCTGTTGCAAAAGGGACAGCCTGTCATCAGAGCATCTTCTGCCATGCTCTGCTTCTCCACTGCAGAGTAAACAATTTTGTCCTCACTTTTGAATCGGAACACCTGAACTGTGTGGCCTCAGCTTTGAAAAAATTGCAGGTTCATTCTGGGCAGGAACGGGCAATTTTCCTCTGAGAGAAAATTGTTAAATGTCAGTCATCCTCATGTGGCGTCCGCAGAAGCAACACGGTTTCTGAAGGTCTGGGAATGTGTTTCGGGAGGGTAATGGACTGCGATCGCAACGCTTAATTCATAAGCCGGCGTGGCCCCCGTGGGAGAGGTGGTGGCGGGATGGTGGTGTGGGAGCCGCAGGACAGAGAGGAATTCAAGGGGATTTTTGCTTGCTGGGCGCACGGGACGGGAGGCTCCGAGGTGGGGCCGCAGGGATGTCTGTGCTCGGCGGGCTGCAGCGCGACCGAGCTGCAGTAACGGGGTTTGTTGTGGGTCTGTCCCGGCCTGACGTCTCTCTCTGTCAATACAGATGCCGTTAACTCTGCTCTGACTCTGCTCCGGGGCGAGGCAAATTTTATTTAGCAGCTTGCAAGGGGGAAAAGCGTGGTTTCGATTGAGCCAGTGCTGTTTCTTGGTGTCCTGTGCCACCGAAGGGAGCTGTGGGACAGTGTTTCCCCTCTCACATCCGTCCGTCCATCCAGCCTTGCCGTCGGGCTGCCCGTCGCCAGCCGTGCCGGTGGCTGTCAGCAGCGCGGGCCAGCCAGCCTATTCATTTCAGCGGAGATGCACTTGCAATCAGACCTGCTCGCTCTGAAGTGATTAGGAAGAATTATCCTAGATTTGTTTGTTGCATTCACTCTAGACCTCTGTATTTCTCTTTTCTTTCCAGCCATTGATTTGAACTCCAGACATTACGTCGTGGTGAAATCTAAGTTCTTACCCAGGCTCCGATGTTATGTTTAGCTATCTCATAGACATCCTTCTCGTTGTCTATTAGCAGGAATTTAGCCTTGAGGTCTTTCAGAGAGATGTCAGCCCTGGGGGGGAAGTATGGCCTCAAGTGACCGAGTTAGAGCCGCAAAGAGATTTTACACTGACAAGGGGACAAAGTCTAAATTCTACACCCTTCAAAACACAGCTCAGCTCCTACTGAACCCTATTTAACAGGCACCGCCATCCCGTCGCAGCTGTTTGTCTCCAGGAGAAAATGGGTTAGTATTTTGCGTTAGACAGAGAAGGTTAGAAATTCACCTTCAAGAAATCATTGCAGGCTTTAAATCTGAGGCAGAGAAATTAGCTCCTCGTTGTGCTAAGCAAGCACCTAAATCCTGGAGGCAGGATTTGCCGAGAACCTCAGCCAGGACAGGTCTGTGGGTCCGAGATCCGCGCTCTCACACCAGGCAGCACGTGGAAGTTAAAGCGTTTGAGTCCCTTGGGCGCTAGCGTTAGGAATTCATTTGGCCTGGAAGAAAGAGGATTTGAATCGGGGTCCCGCAACAGACTTAAAGCAAGAAAACTGTCTTTTACTTCAGATTCTGATTTGTTTGATGCGCAGGTACCTCGGGGGGGATTCCTGACTGTCACCATAAACTCAGACAAATCAAAGAGTGTGGATAAAGGAGGCAGGGAAGGAAATTTTTTTCTTTTTTTTTTTTGCGCTGGTAGGGAAACAAAGACCTCTGAAGCTTTCTTTAATGTTTTTGAATGGAGATCTGTTCTTGGTTTGGGGTTTTGTTTTGGTTTTTGGGTAAACAAGCAGATGTGTTCACTTGACCTATAGCTTCAGGTTCAAACATGCGCTGATGAAAATGTATTTTTCAATACAAAATGAGACATTACTAATAAGTCAAATTTAGATATCTTGTTCTGACATACGCTATATGCTCTTGCTGTGGGAGTTCTCATACAAATAAGAGGTTTTCAACCTGGACCACAACTAGTCCTGGGGAAACTGCCAGGATGGGGCTATTAGGGAGCCTGGACCCGCTGCTGGGTCAATCAAAGTCCTTCCCGGACCTCAGGAAATGCTCACTTGGAGCTGTCACTGAAATGGGTATGTTCCCGCAAAAGGGGAACGGTTTTGACAAATAGTCTCTTTCCAGCAATCATCTATATTATTTTCCAAAAATTAATTAAGAAAGTATCTAATAAGTGATGTCTCAATCTCATGAGCCATCTCGGAGCAGTGGGGCTTTGATTTCTCCCAGCCCGGAGGAGCTCGCCTTCGCCTCCTGCGTGGTGGCCAAGCCTTTCCCTGCTCGTGCCCATTTATCTTTGCCGCAGACAGGGAGGGATCATCAGTCAGCGCGCAGAGCTCCGCAGTGATTGATACCAACAGGCCATTGATTGTGTTTAACAGACAGGAATTTCTGTCGCTCGCTTCCCTTCCCTTAGGTTTTCAAGTCATTTTGGCGTTTTGCTCAGTCTCTTGCCCCTGTCTCCTTACCATTAATGCCACATTCGCTCTGTCCAACCATCTTATTCTCCATAAAGCAGGCGCGTCGCTGGCTGACTGGAAAATAAATCACCAGCTGAAGGGGGAAAATAAAAAAAATGGGGAAGGGTGGACCATGAGACTGTGCTGTGGCCTCTGTGGAGTCAGGAGACTCTTTATCTGTCCCTTCCACACAAGCCATAGCGTGTTGCTGTATGTGGTGTTTGTTTGTACCTCTGTCTTGTGTTTTCTCTGTCGTTCTCTTCATATCTGTGTCTTTATTCATAATAGCCAAGGCATAGGCATAGAGGCATCATATTTTCCCTCTTCTCTGATACAATCTGCCAGAACAGAAATGTTCTAGCTGAGAAAGTTCCTGAGAAGCTCAGCGCTAATATCAGCGGCAGCATCTTGATACGGCCGCCGAAATAAAATTGCTTTTTCTGGGAAGAAACATTCTTCTGCAAAAGAGAGAGTGCTTCAGTTGATGCATCCGGGAATAAAATTAGATTGTTGTCAGGGGACTTGACATATTTTGTTGATCACAACGAAAGCTAAGGCAACCAAGAACGAGTCAACAGAGGAGCAGCTCGCACCTGAAGAGCTCGCTGTGCCTCAAGTGTAACTGCTACCAGAGCAGAGATGTTCATCCTGCTTTTCTTCGGGCGGAGCGATGTCCCCCTCAGAAGAAGTGGTTTGAGGGGGGAAGAGCAGATGGACTTTATGAAAAGCTTATGCCGCGTTGCAGAGCGCTCGGTTCCAGCGGGAGTTTCAAGTCTGAGTCCTAGAAGGAGTTGAAGTACCATGATCCGGGGCGTTTGCTCGGAACGTTCAGTTCAAACCCGGAGCAGCAGAAGTCACACAGGAGATAAAGGACTCGGTTCAGCAGGCTCGAAGGAGGAGGGTATTTTAGCTAGACTTGAGAGAGCTGGCTTGAAAAGAATCCTCCTTTAGCTAAAGAAAAGCTGAGAAACCTCACGGTACTCTTTACACAAAATCCAATGAGAGATGGAAAAGCTGCTTCTTGCAAGGTTTGCTGATTTTGCTGTGAATATTTCACAGAGCTGCGAGAGGGTAAAACTCACCTCTTAAATCTAATATTTAAGGTCGAAAGCCTCTTCTTTCTTTACTACTTTTTATGAATACGAGGGTTAAATGAGCAGTGATCTGTCTTTAGTTTGGCTTTTGCCAGCTTGGAATAGACTAGTGATTGTCTGTCTTCTGGGTAAGGATGCTTTTTTTTCTTTTTCCCCATGAATTTAGCACACAGTAGAGATTATAAAGAAAGGGAGGGTATCAGTAACTGTGCAGTAATACTGTCTTGTTGGGATGATGAGACTTCCTCCTACATCCCAGCTCAAGATCGGCTGAAACCTTGCAGCAGCAAGATCGATCAACAGTTATTCTAGCTGGTGTACCTCAAAAAAATACCTCTGTGAAGGGCCTGAAAGCATTCCTGGGCAAACATGGCTCATGCCTAAAGTCACTTCTATAAAAACACAAGATCAAGTAATTTTTCCTGATAAAATTATAGATTTTCCTAGCTTTCCTGGTTACAAAGGGAAGGTTTAGCAGGTGATCCCCATGTCATCAGCAGAGCAGGGTGGACAGCTTGAAAAATAGTTCGGAGAGGTATGAACGTCCCCGCTCATCCAGAGGATGAGTTAATGCTGAGTGTGGTCCCCAGGAGAGCGGGGGCACTTCCCCTCTCGCTCCGCAGCAGGATGCTGAGGACAGGGCTCCAGTGCGACAGGACAAGGTATTTTTCTCCAGGATCTGAGAGTAACCCACCCCCTCAGAGCATCGTGGTGTTTATCAGCTGGCTTAGGTTTAAATACTCTGAATAAAAATCTCAAAGGTGAATTTATTTACAGAGGGGATGTGACCAATGCAATCTGGAAACAAAGAAACAATCAGCTCCGAGACGGCTCCACATGAAATGTAAAAAAAGCTATTAAATATCCTCTTTAAACACGGTGGAATAGGCCAGTGTGAACGATGTGTCTCCTGACAGCTCAGATAGGAAACGGTTCCTGAGGTCAGCGAGCTGTGAAAGACTCATGTTTCCTCCCATTTAATTGCTCTGTAAAAATATGAAGCGAATAGTGCACTTTCCAAAGGTCACCCAAAAAATAGTAAAATCAACAAAATCTTTCCAGCTGGGATTCCTTCCCCTCCTCCTCAGAAAAGCTGTAGATGGACGTGTCAAGGGCAGAGTCCCGCGCCCTCTCCCAGGCTGGAGGAGCTGCCCCGTGGGTCTTTGTCCTGCTGATTTACGTGGCTTGGGGCTCCAGGTGTGACCCGGAGGAAGGGTCTGGAGCTGCCCGTGGGGCGTCTGGCTCTGCAGCGAAGAGCGACATACCCACAGAAATCACCGAAAGGCTGCGAAATTAAAACGGGCGATGTTGGGGGGTGCAGCATCCTCGCGCTTACTGGGCAGCTTTGGAGAAGGACCATCGGGGACCGGCTGCCAGGGTGCTGCGAAGAGTTTGTCTTGCTGTCAGAGGTGGTTTGTGCACACACGCGCCTGCAGCGACAAGGGAAGGGGCCGGCACTGCCTGAGGGGCTTTGCTGTAACCGGAGGTGCGCAGTCAAGCCATGATCTGAGCGTCTGCCAAATGCCACCCCGCAACTGAACTGGGAACGAGTACGTGAGGGACAGGGGCCAGGTGAGCTGCTCCCCGGGGTGCTGTTGGCTGTACTTTCCCCAGCAGCGGCATATTTTGGGGTTGGGACTGGCGAAGCCCTCCCCAGGGCTCTGGCAGTGCGTCTTGTGTCCGGTTGGCCGCACGTCCCGCTGTCGAAGCCGTGCCTCCCTGCACACAACTGTGCTATCACCCCGTTTCTCTTCATCTGCTGCTTATCTCAGGTTTCTTGCCAGATGAACTCTGCAGTGCCTCTGTTGTGCTGTTATTTCCCACCCTGACTGATTTATGGGCACAGGCGTATTTTTTTTTTCTTACTGGAAAGCTGATCACCCCCCCTGCCCACTGCAAATGATAGACCTGATCCTTGACCAACCATGCACTAGTAAAGGAGGAATGTAGGGGGAGATGGACGTGCAGATTTGCCCTGGGTGGTGTAAGAGGACAAGGAGAAGCCAAGGATTAGAGCTCGGGTACCTAAAGTCCTAGTTTAGTCAAATCTCTGCTGTATCCATTTTCCTGCTCCTTTTCATTTGCTATTTCACTGCATCGTTGTGCTGTGAAGACAGAAACGTCTGAAGCCTCCTCTGCTGTTCGTATGTACTTAATCTTGCAACAGGAATGCAGGGAAAATCCATGAACTGTTACTTCTGAGGCATGAAAAGGAAAGAAAATTACCATTGAATTACCTGGAGTTGTACCAGAATGAATATTACAGAGGCCATGTAAAAAATCCAGGCAGGTTTTCAGGTGGATTCAGGAGGTATTTGCAGTCAGTGGGCTTAATGTTTCCTAGGATGGGTTGCTAAATAAAATTATATGTAACTTAATGGATGCAGCCATGTAGAAGATATCCCCAGTGGAAGCACTGAGAATCATTCTCTCTCTTAGAAGACTAATTTCATTCATCTTTTTCTTAGTCAATTAACAGAAAACTCTGCTATTAATATTAACCAATACAAGCCTGGAAGGTCCTCTACTCAGTAAAGAGATGATCAGAAGAAAATGGTACTGTTAATCATCTTTCAAAGGGCACCAGATGCTCGCAAACTCAGCAACTGAGAGCCTAAACTCGTGGTTTGGTTTTTAAATTATTACATGCAATTTTAGAACAATTTGTAGTATAATTAGAACTGGTTAATTAAAGCATGACTTGCTTTCAACAGCACACTGTATTTGTGCTTTGGATTTGGAGACTGGGTGCTGTCTGGGTGGGCTTGTGCCCCGTAGCTGCCTCGCAGGGGTAGTCGGCATCCTCAGGTGCCAGGATGAAATCAAGCACTCCAGAAAGTCCCCGTTCAAACCCGCTGTGCTGTGAAAAGAGCCAGTCGCGGGGTTTGATGGCTTCTAATTATTCCATTTAATTTCTGGGGAAAACGGGGTCAGGCACTATGAGTCTTTCCCCTCTTCACACGGTGGGTACATACAGGCATAAGAGCTTTCCTTGCCCGATTGGAGATTGCAACACTGGTTTTTGTTCGAGCAATAATCCTGATGGGCAAAGGTTCAGCCCTTCACTGGTAATTCAAGAAGGATCTGCTGTAATGTTCCTTTTTATGCGATTTTAACGTGAGTGAGGTTTTCTTTTCTGTACTCGTTTACTTAATGCAATAACGTCTCTGTTCTGCAGCTCTCTGTGTTCAGTTCTGGGCCCCTCACTCCAAGACAGACACTGAGGGGCTGGAGCGTGTCCAGAGACGGGCAACGGAGCTGGGGAAGGGTCTGGAGCACAAGTGCTGTGAGGAGCGGCTGAGGGACCTGGGGGGTTTGGCCTGGAGAAAAGGAGGCTGAGGAGAGACCTTCTTGCTCTCTGCAACTCCCTGAAAGGAGGTTGTAGAGAGATGGGGGTCGGTCTCTTCTCCCTAGTAACAGATGACAGAACAAGAGAAAATGGCCTCAAGTTGCGCCAGGGGAGGTTCAGATCGGATATTCATAAAAATTTCTTCCCTGAAAGGGTTGTCGGGCATTGGAACAGGCTGCCCAGGGAGGTGGTGGAGTCCCCATCCCTGGAGGGATTGAAAAGACGTTTAGATGAGGCCCTAAGGGATATGATTTGGTGGCGGACTTGGTAATGCTGGGTTAATGGTTGGACCCGATGATCTTGGAGGTCTCTTCCAACCAGAACAATTCTATCATTCTATGATTCCATATGAACGTTGTCAGTCTGGTCTGGCTGAAGAGCCGATTCAAGCCCTCGTGGCTGATTTGGGCTGTGTGGTAAAGACGTACCAGAGTCATTTAGCCAGTCTGGCTAGATCTCTGCTTCACAGCCTGTTTCCCCTCAAAATGTGGTTAAATGGGATAACCAGGTTCAAGGACAGAGGAAACTCTGGGACTCTAGCAACTTAATCTGATGTCTCTAATTGAAAAGCTTGTCAGGTGTCTCATTAGGCATGCAAGCAGTGAGATTAGCAGCAATGCAATTATATTAATCCACATCTTAATATAAGCGGCAAAATGTGGGAACTTTTTGGTATTTATAAAAGAATTTATTTCACTCTGGGAAGCCTTTTTTATGCTCTTACTGAAAACTGAGGCGCCTAATCCAAAACTAGCTCTGGCTTGACTGTGAGCTCTAGTGCGACACTTTCCGCATTGACAACAGACTATAACAATATTCCAGCCTCAATGTTTCCTTAAATTTGGGTCTTCGCCCCTCACCACCTCCCCTTCCCTCAGCAAATAAAATCTGTAACTTTAGTAACCACTTGCTCACAAGAGAGAATGAACATCGAGGATATTTTTCCACTCATCGTTTGCTTAGCAATTAGGAGTGATGAATAAAGTCAGCAAAGTCACATCTTGTCTCCATACATCTCCCTTGACTCTGTAAACTGCTTGAATCAATCGTCTGTTAGCAAATTGCTGGGACATTTACCAGCGTAGCAGATGTGGCTGGGACGTAGCTGGAAGAGTCATCAGCAGGTGCATCCCATCTTCTCATTCCTAAATGTTCCACTCTGTAATGTGCTAGGATGCTCCAGCACAGGTGTGTGCTCCCTGCGTGCCCGGGGAACACACTGCGAAGTGCCTGGAATATTTCTGGATGCAGGTTCCAGCACAGCTAACCCTTGCTAACCCATATGGACCACATCTAACATACGTATGCCATATGGTCACATGCCTGAAAGAGAATTACAGTCAGCGCCGTTGTGTTTTGCGTAGTCTCCTGTTTGTAACTGTGCGCCTGAGCTCACTGTACAACGTACAGGGAAAAGCGAGTACTTGAGAAACCCCACAGGCAGAAGGAATGCCAGCTTTTGTGGCTGGGGGAAGATCTCGGGATGTTTGGACGTTGTTCTGATTTTGTGGTTGTGTGCATACCTGCCACCATCAATGTGACATCTGGAGAACCTTACTGATGGAGGTTAAGCTGCTGTGAGAATTTAGGCAAGACTGGGTGTCCTGGTTGCGGCTGGGATAGGGTTAATTTTCACCAGAAGCTGGCCGGGGTCTATTCTATACCATGTGACCGTCACGCTCACTATTTAGAGGGGGTGACTGGCGGGGCGGGGATGGCTGCTCGGAGCGGGCTGGGCGTCGGGCTGCGGGCGGGAGCGACCTGTCCGGAAAGCACCGCTAAGTACTCGCTGTTGTTGTCATTGTTGGGGTTTCTCGCTTGTTTTGTTCTCTTTCCCTTTGTTGTTTGGTTAAACTGTTGTTGTTGTTAACCCACGAGTTCTTGCTTTTCTTCGTCCCAATTCTCTCCCCGTCCCACCGGGAGGGGGGGGGGTGAGCGAGCGACCGCGTGGCTCAGCCTCCGGCTGGGGCTAAACCACGACAGTCTTTTCTGGCGCCCAACGTGGGGCACGACAACAGCACTTTTGTATTAAGTGTGCTCTAACTGTAGTAATTACTAAGTGACAAGCTCCTGCACGGGTCAAAAAAAAGTTTGTTGGTTGCGTTGTTTATCTCTTGACTTTTGGCAACATGTTAATGCGAATGTGGTTTGTTCTGGCACTGACGGTCTCACTGTGCTGGGGGAGCTATCTGGTGGAGAGGATGAGGGAATACATCATCTCCCTCTCCCTACCCAGGGTTAATGTAGACAGGCTTATTACACAGGCTCCTGAGGTCTTTACTCACCCTTGTGTGAACTGCTTGGTATTACTTACTAATATTGTTGGCATATTATGGGGTTTGTGGAATCTGGTCTCGTCCTGGTGGAAGAGAAGACAACTTTTGGGTGAGGCTATATTGAAGCGTGACCTGAGGCAGCCGGTCCCAGGGTGGCAGGGTGTGTGGAAGGACTTGGGCAGGTTCCTAGGGCGGTTAACACCTCCCATAGCCTGGGACTTTACACCTGAACAAGTGAGCAACCCTAGCAAACTGACACGCCACCTGATAGAAGGGTGCCTTGCCTATCCCAATGAGAACCACCAGCTTCTAGCGTTGTACTGGGGCCTGGCTTGTGCCTATCGAGCCGCAGTTCAGCATTCCCAGAGGACTCCGGTTGAGGCAGGGACCCAAACTGCACCTGAGGACACCATGGTTGAGATAGGGACCCAAACAACACCACCAACTACAGTAATTGCCCCAGTAGTCAAAAAGAAGCAATGGACAAGGAGGACAACGGGTCCATACCCTCGATTAGTAAGGGAAAAGGAAGAAGAGGAAGGGTCAGATCACGAAGCCGGTCCTTCGACAAGGACATCAGAGGAAGGAGTGAGAGAATTTCGACAGGAGGCAGAAACTACCCGGTCCCTGACCTCAGCAGAACTTCGAGACATGCGGAAAGATTACAGCCGCCAGCCAGGTGAGCGGATTGCTGCCTGGCTGCTCCGATGCTGGGATAGCGGGGCTGACAGTCAGCACTTGGAAGGCAAAGAAGCCCAACAGCTGGGATCCCTTGCTAGGAACCGGGGAATTGAGAGAGGAATTGGAAGAGAGGCAGCAATTTGCAGTCTCTGGAGACGGCTCCTCTCAAGTGTAAGGGCAAGGTATCCATTCAAGGAAGATCTTGTGAACTCCCCAGGAAAGTGGACCACTGCAGATGAAGGCATCCAGTACCTGAGAGAATTAGCGGTACTGGAAGTCATCTACAGGGATCTAGACAATGATGAGGTCTCCAAAGATCCAGACGATGTCCTGTGCACACGGGCTATGTGGAGGAAGGTGATTCAGAGCGCCCCAGCATCATATTCTAACAGTCTGGCAGCGATGTATTTCCCAGATATTGATACGCCAACTGTGGAGAGAGTGTCGTCTTGGCTCCAAAACTTTGAAGAAAATCTCTGTACCGCCTCATCCCTACGGGCCAGTGCCTTGACTATCAGGAATGCCCCAAGAAATCAGTCCTCTCCTGCCTCAGTTGGAGGGAAAGGGAGCCCCAGACGCATGCCACGTGGAGCACTCTGGTTCTTCCTGCGTGACCAGGGGGAGGACATGAGGAAGTGGGACGGTGAACCCACCTTTAAGCTAGAAGCCCGTGTACGTGAACTGAGAGGGAAGACAGCTGTTAAGAAGGGGCCACCCAAGAAGTCTGTCAGCAGAGTTGCTGTAGAGATGCACGAAGGCAATCGGCGATTTCCCAAACAGAGAAGAACTGAAATCACCTCCCTTGATCCTGAGGAGGGGCCTTCTGGTTTGGCGCTGCAAGGCTCAGACAGGGAATACTCTGACGAGGAACAGGAATAGAGGGTCCCTGCCTTCGGCCAGGAGGAGGAAAGGGATGACCGGGTATACTGGACTGTGTGGGTTCGATGGCCTGGCACATCAAACCCACAGAAGTATAGGGCTTTAGTAGACACAGGTGCACAATGTAGTCTGATGCCATCAGAGCATAGGGGCACGAAACCCATCTGGATCTCAGGAGTGACTGGGGGATGCCAAGAATTGTCAGTATTGGAGGCTGAGGTGAGCTTAACAGGGGACAAGTGGGAAAAGCACCCCATTGTGACTGGCCCAGAGGCCCCTTGTATCCTTGGCATAGACTACCTCAGGAAAGGGTACTTCAAGGACCCAAAGGGATACCGATGGGCTTTTGGTGTAGCCACGGTGAATGCAGAGAAGACCAAACAGCTATCTACCCTGCCTGGCCTCTCAGAAGATCCCTGCGTTGTGGGATTGCTGCAAGCTGAAGAACAGAAGGTGCCAATTGCTACCAGGACGGTGCACCGGCGGCAATATCGCACTAACAGAGACTCCCTGGCTCCCATCCGTGAGCTGATTCATCAACTGGAGAGCCAAGGAGTCATTAGTAAGACGCATTCACCTTTTAATAGTCCTATATGGCCAGTACGGAAATCTAATGGGGAATGGAGACTAACAGTGGACTACCGTGGCCTGAATGAAGTCACGCCACCACTGAGTGCTGCCGTGCCGGACATGCTAGAACTTCAGTATGAACTGGAGTCCAAGGCATCCAAGTGGTATGCCACCATTGATATTGCCAATGCGTTCTTCTCCATCCCTTTGGCAGCAGAGTGCAGGCCACAGTTTGCTTTTACTTGGAGGGGTGTCCAGTACACCTGGAATCGACTGCCCCAGGGGTGGAAACACAGCCCTACCATTTGCCATGGACTGATCCAGACTGCACTGGAGAAGGGTGGAGCTCCAGAACACCTACAATACATTGATGACATCATTGTGTGGGGCAACACAGCAGAAGAGGTTTTTGAGAAAGGGGAAAAAATAATTCAAATTCTTCTGAGAGCTGGCTTTGCCATAAAACGAGGAAAGGTCAAAGGACCTGCACAGGAGATCCAGTTCCTAGGAATAAAATGGCAAGATGGACGTCGTCAGATTCCAACAGATGTGATCAACAAAATAGCAGCTATGTCTCCACCAGCTAACAAAAAGGAGACCCAAGCTTTCTTAGGCGTTGTGGGTTTTTGGAGAACGCATATTCCAAATTACAGTTTTATTGTAAGCCCTCTCTATCACGTGACCCGAAAGAAGAATGATTTCACATGGGGCCCTGAGCAACGACAAGCCTTCGAACAAATTAAACAGGAGATAGTTCATGCAGTAGCCCTTGGGCCAGTCCGGGCAGGGCAAGATGTTAAAAATGTGCTCTACACTGCAGCCGGGGAGAACGGCCCTACCTGGAGCCTCTGGCAGAAAGCACCAGGGGAGACTCGAGGTCGACCCCTGGGGTTTTGGAGCCGGGGATACAGAGGATCTGAGGCCCGCTACACTCCAACTGAAAAAGAGATCTTGGCAGCATATGAAGGGGTTCGAGCTGCTTCGGAGGTGGTTGGTACTGAAGCACAGCTCCTCCTGGCACCCCGACTGCCGGTGCTGGGCTGGATGTTCAAAGGGAGAGTCCCCTCTACACATCATGCAACTGATGCTACATGGAGCAAGTGGGTCGCACTGATCACACAACGAGCTCGAATAGGAAACCCCAGTCGCCCAGGAATCTTGGAAGTGATCACAGACTGGCCAGAAGGGAAAGACTTTGGAATGTCGACAGAGGAAGAGGTGACACGTGCTGAAGAGGCCCCACCATATAATGAACTACCAGAAAATGAGAAGGAATATGCCCTGTTCACTGATGGGTCCTGTCGTATTGTGGGAAAACATCGAAGGTGGAAAGCTGCTGTGTGGAGTCCTACACGACGAGTTGCAGAAGCCACTGAAGGACAAGGTGAATCGAGTCAGTTTGCAGAGGTGAAAGCCATCCAGCTGGCTTTAGATATTGCCGAGCGAGAGAAGTGGCCAGTGCTCTATCTCTATACCGACTCCTGGATGGTGGCGAATGCTCTGTGGGGGTGGTTACAGCAATGGAAGCAGAGCAACTGGCAGCGCAGAGGCAAACCCATCTGGGCTGCCAAATTGTGGCAAGATATTGCTGCCCGGCTAGAGAAGCTGGTTATAAAAGTACGTCATGTAGATGCCCATGTACCTAAGAGTCGGGCCACTGAGGAACATCAAAACAACCAGCAGGTGGATCAGGCTGCTAGGATTGAAGTGGCGCAGGTGGATCTGGACTGGCAACATAAAGGTGAATTATTCCTAGCTCGGTGGGCCCATGACACCTCAGGCCATCAGGGAAGAGATGCAACATACAGATGGGCTCGTGACCGAGGGGTGGACTTGACCATTGACACTATCGCACAGGTTATCCATGAGTGTGAAACATGTGCTGCAATCAAGCAAGCCAAGCGGTCAAAGCCTCTTTGGTTTGGAGGACGATGGCTGAAATATAAATATGGGGAGGCCTGGCAGATTGATTATATCACACTCCCACAGACCCGCCAAGGCAAGCGCCATGTGCTCACAATGGTGGAAGCAACCACCGGGTGGCTGGAAACATATCCTGTGTCCCACGCCACTGCCCGGAACACTATCCTGGGCCTTGAAAAGCAAGTCTTATGGCGACATGGCACCCCAGAAAGGATTGAGTCAGACAATGGGACTCATTTCCGAAACAACCTTATAGACACCTGGGCCAAAGAGCATGGCATTGAGTGGGTGTATCACATCCCCTATCATGCACCAGCCTCTGGGAAAATTGAACGATACAATGGACTACTGAAAACTACACTGAGGGCAATGGGTGGTGGGACCTTCAAACATTGGGATACACATTTAGCAAAAGCCACCTGGTTAGTTAACACTAGAGGGTCTACCAATCGAGCTGGTCCTGCCCAATCAAAGCCTTTACATACTGTAGAAGGGGATAAAGTTCCTGTAGTGCACATGAAGAATATGTTAGGGAAGACAGTCTGGGTTACTCCTGCCTCGGGCAAAGGCAAACCCATCCGTGGGATTGCTTTTGCTCAAGGACCTGGGTGCACTTGGTGGGTGATGCGAAAGGATGGGGAAGTCCGATGTGTACCTCGAGGGGATTTGATTTTGGGTGAGAATAGTCAATGAATGAACTATTGATAAAACTGAGCAAAGTGCAGCAGTAATGGAAGCAGAACTGGCTTTAGCAACTGGCGCCCATCAACTTCCTCAAGAGATGGACATCTTCAACCCACAGACCGTGGACATGATGCAGCAGCCGAACCAGATACCGTGACTGCAAGTTCCAGATGCAACAATCCAACACTACACACCATCCTCCCACAGCGTCCAGTGTCACCTGCCGCACCACGCCGAGACCCAGCCCTGTTTCACCGACTGAGCAAACTCCACATCATCTCTCCTGCCCCAAGAGACTATTCTGACAGATGGAGCCTGAAGTCATGGACTAAATGAACTCAATGGACACTTCAAAGGGATGGTCCATAGACTAAGGGAATGATGTCTGTGTGTATATCTATATATATATATAACAGGAAAAGTGGTGGTGATTAATTGGAAAATGTAGGATCTGAGCGTGACATATATGGTATAGAATAAGGGGTGGATAATGTCCTGGTTGCGGCTGGGATAGGGTTAATTTTCACCAGAAGCTGGCCGGGGTCTATTCTATACCATGTGACCGTCACGCTCACTATTTAGAGGGGGTGACTGGCGGGGCGGGGATGGCTGCTCGGAGCGGGCTGGGCGTCGGGCTGCGGGCGGGAGCGACCTGTCCGGAAAGCACCGCTAAGTACTCGCTGTTGTTGTCATTGTTGGGGTTTCTCGCTTGTTTTGTTCTCTTTCCCTTTGTTGTTTGGTTAAACTGTTGTTGTTGTTAACCCACGAGTTCTTGCTTTTCTTCGTCCCAATTCTCTCCCCGTCCCACCGGGAGGGGGGGGGGTGAGCGAGCGACCGCGTGGCTCAGCCTCCGGCTGGGGCTAAACCATGACAGTCTTTTCTGGCGCCCAACGTGGCGTGTGTTCCCTGCGTGCCCGGGGAACACACTGCGAAGTGCCTGGAATATTTCTGGATGCAGGTTCCAGCACAGCTAACCCTTGCTAACCCATATGGACCACATCTAACATACGTATGCCATATGGTCACATGCCTGAAAGAGAATTACAGTCAGCGCCGTTGTGTTTTGCGTAGTCTCCTGTTTGTAACTGTGCGCCTGAGCTCACTGTACAACGTACAGGGAAAAGCGAGTACTTGAGAAACCCCACAGGCAGAAGGAATGCCAGCTTTTGTGGCTGGGGGAAGATCTCGGGATGTTTGGACGTTGTTCTGATTTTGTGGTTGTGTGCATACCTGCCACCATCAATGTGACATCTGGAGAACCTTACTGATGGAGGTTAAGCTGCTGTGAGAATTTAGGCAAGACTGGGTGTCCTGGTTGCGGCTGGGATAGGGTTAATTTTCACCAGAAGCTGGCCGGGGTCTATTCTATACCATGTGACCGTCACGCTCACTATTTAGAGGGGGTGACTGGCGGGGCGGGGATGGCTGCTCGGAGCGGGCTGGGCGTCGGGCTGCGGGCGGGAGCGACCTGTCCGGAAAGCACCGCTAAGTACTCGCTGTTGTTGTCATTGTTGGGGTTTCTCGCTTGTTTGTTCTCTTTCCCTTTGTTGTTTGGTTAAACTGTTGTTGTTGTTAACCCACGAGTTCTTGCTTTTCTTCGTCCCAATTCTCTCCCCGTCCCACCGGGAGGGGGGGGGGTGAGCGAGCGACCGCGTGGCTCAGCCTCCGGCTGGGGCTAAACCACGACACTGGGGAAGAGTTTAGAGAATTTAATTTGGGATTTAGCGTCTTGCGTGGCAAGGATTCACTTCAACTGACATGAGAGATCAGCAGAATGAAGATCTACAGCTGAGCAAGCCACCACGGGGTCCCAGGGTCCCTTTGCAGACAGTGGAAAGAAATGGGCACGTAGAGGAAAAGATTCGCCTCACCACTTTCAGATGTAGACGTTTGAACAAGATGATGAGTGGCCTCAGTTCCACTGTCTGTATTTCCTCTGGGATGTACCTAGGCAGAGAGGTGCTGCAATGGTTAGATCAGATATAGCTACTTAAATTCCTGTGGATTCTGCCCAACTCCAGGAAGGAGTTCACTGCATGGACGTTCGTCAAATGAGGTTTTAGGCATTTAATTGAGGGACACCTCCAGAGATCAGGTCAGCCTGCCAATCACCTGATCTGAGTCACTCTGGAAATAGCTCTCCTTGTCCATGGACTACAAAGGGAACGTTGGGCCAACTGTGTTTCAAACTTAATCTCAAATAGATTACATGGAATTGATCCAAACACCTGTGTTTTTGGCTCCCTATCTAGCCAGGAATGTTTTCTTTCTCCATCATTTTGTCCGCCTTGTTGCTTCAAGACGTGGTACACCCATCTCAGGAACATCTATTAGGTGCGCTAATGTTGACCATGACATTCCTTGTACTGTAAAGGGAGAGGGAAATTTATCTTACGGAACTTCAGCTGTTAGTCATCTAATCTAACCTCCGCATTCGAGCTTTGCTGTCTGGCAGTAGTGTGATGCCGGTGCCGCCCTGGTTCTGAGATCGGTGTCCGATGTAGGCAGGACCCGTCGCCCCCCGGCAGCGTCCCTCTGCCTGCGCCCACACTCGAGAGCCGGCTTTGCTAGAGGAGCTTGGGTGTTGGACTTTCAAGCAAGCGATCCGAGTACAGTAAAGCCACCCTCTGCCTCTTAGACTGCAGACGATCGTTTTGTTGTACATTGGTATCTTGCCTGGCACAGCAGGATTTTAGTACATGAGTAGAACTCCTGTAAGTTAACATAATACAAATGGTAGCAATAACATAATAATTACACTAAACTCCAAACCGGTATGTAACACAGCAGGTGTGCGGATCCTGGCTGCATCCCTGGTGTTCATTAGTCATGCAATTAAACCTTTTTTTCCCTCCTTCTTCTTTGAGATTGCACAAGGTTAATTTTAAAATAGCCAACAAGATGATCGAAAATGAGTATACAAGATAGTCCTGAAGCAAAACGTCCAGCTGTTTCCTTCAGCCCATGCTGGAAATGAGCCTGCTTGTTCTCAGAGAAAATGCCACCAATACAACTTTAACTTATCAAGTTGCAAATGTCAGTGCTGTAACAACTGAATTTAACATGGGGAGATGTTGAACAGCAGGTTACTGCAAGTTCAGCTCAAAAAGAAACCCTTCACTGCTATTAACAATTTTACTGTTCCGTGAAAAAAGAAGAAGAACGGGATCAAATAGTCATTATCTGAATTGGCCGGCAAATGCAAGACTAGAGACCAGGCAGTTTTTAGTAGGTCAGCTATCTATTTAAAGTAATTTGAATTATCTAAGGATAATTGAAATCCAGTGTTCATCTATTACTTTCACTTTCGGGTCTTAAATGATTATATCCATAGCTCTGCCTCACATTCATTTGCTGACCTATGAGACCTTCAGCTTTCCTGTCTCTAATAGGTCACAGTATTATTTTCCATCAGATTATAACATATGTAGTCACGGGTTCTTCAAATGCAATTGGCTTGGCTGGGTGACAGCTGGAAGGAAAGCTACTGCCTCAGTCTTCTCCGGGGCTATTTATATTCAGCTCTGCAACCAAACACTCCTTCTTTTATCGGTGTTGCTCTGCTTACCAAGAAGAAAGAGCAGTCCTCTTTTGCATGGGAGTATTGGTTTTTTCTTTTCCAACATGAGACACCAACACCAGTGGCTTTCTGAAAAAACATGCGGTGTTGCAATGTATGTGCTATTAGTCCCTGGGAGACAAGGTAGGCCAGCTCTTACGCTGGCCACAAGTTTCTCCAGAAGATTTTTTTTTTCCTAATGAGAGATCTGGAAGCAGTTAGCATGTGATTTAGCCCACAACAGATGATTTACGCAATAAACTGCATTCAACTTTCATTGTCATCTCTTAGAAGTGAGCAATTAAGGAAGAGAAAGAAAATCAGGTCGTATCACAATCAAGCGCAGCTGTACGGCCGCCGCGTTTCCCCGCGAAGCTGGCTGCGGTACAGATTGTGGAGCGTTTCACTTCGGTCCCAGGAGCAGCATTCACGGCCGCCTGCATCGGCGGCACAGAGCAGGGGTTTCTCTTTGCGTTACGCAGTTACCTGGTGTTTTGTGGTAGGTTGCACGTTGGAGGTGTAGCTTTGGGAGGGGTGTATCTCTAGAGAGTCTTAAGAGTGTGCGAAGGTGGAAAATCTCTGCTGCCACTCCAGCTAGATTTTTGGGACTGCAGCAAGGAGCTTTTAGGATACGCTTTTTTTGGTGGAGGAAAACCTTACAGGCTCATAGCAGAGCTAACTAGATGCTCAGTTCCCTCAAATGAGCATTGGTGCTGATGGGAGGAACCATTTATTTACCAGCTGAAGACTCTCGGGGTGAGGCGTAAGGGTGCAAAGGGTCCCAGCGTGGGGACAGACAGGGAGAACATCCATTGCTCCCTCTCCACGCAGGGCTACGCGTGGCACTGACGGGCTGTGATGTATGGTAACGTCGGCGTGAAGACCCGTTGAGTGAGTACATACCTCAGCTTCAATTTGTCTCACGCAGCTCATGGAAAGGGAGGGGAAACAGTTTTAAAAATGAATAGAGAGATTTATTTCTCTTTTCCTCATTTTATTACAAGAGCTTGTGCTATCAAGGGAATCTGTCATTCGGGTCATCTCTCTCCTTGTCAGTCCCGCGACGGCACCGCCGAGAAGCAGCAAGGGCACGGGTGTTAGCTGAGCCGCTGCTGTCCCAGGGCCTGACGTACGGGCCGTAGCTCTCGCTTTTCTGGGGTTTTGTTTTTCCTGGAAAGGAAAATAGATAAAATATTTATTTGAATTTCTACTGATGGAGATATTATTATTTGGGCAAGATTTATCACTGACTCCTGTAATTCCGCAGAGGTCTGGCACAGCAGCCACTTACTGAACAGGCGAGACAATACAATACGATTTTGTTAGCTGCTGAACTTTAGAAGCCCATGGTATTCAGAAGGCCGGAGAATAGTCGATTTCTCACAAGTTTCTCTTGAGATGATCAGTAAAATCTGAGCATTTTGCCTACAGGACCAGGGGTATTTGCTCAGCAGCCTTAGAAGATACGAACTGTTATTACTTTTTCTTCCTTTAGGGATAAAAGGCACAGGGATTACACATATATCTGTAGTCTGTGTTAGGCCTAAACTTGAGCTTATCCTCAGCTCAAAATGTGTCTGGCAAGCACAGGGTATGGATGGAAGGACGCCTGTGCTCAGACAGGACAGTCACCAGACGTCTGTGTCTGTGGTGTGGACACTTGGGTCTCAGCTCGGTGTCCAGATCCCCTTAGAGTCAGAGAAAAGGAATGGGATAAAACTAAGGAGAGAAACCGTAGGTGAGAACGTGCTATCTTATGGAAAATTTGAGGTCTCCCAGACCTTCCTTTCCTCTCTTCATAAGGTCTTTCCCCCTTAGTAAATTCTTGTGCATAAAGTTGAAAACGTTTTCCAGAGGAGGACATTATTTCCATGTTATTGAAGGGATAAATTGGGCCATGAAGGAGCAGTAATTGTCCTGAGGTGACAGTACCGGTCGGTGTCAGCCTGGAGATCGGCACTCGGGTCTTTCTCCTTGGGGCTTAGATCTCACAGAGCACTTGGGCGACATCTTCTCTTGCAAGGATTTGTCAGATTGCACCAGCGTTTTCGATCTCCGGCTCCTTTCTCAAACGTTAACCCTATGGGCTCAGTCCTGCCTCTTGACTGCCATGCTTGACGCCGTCAGGGCAAAGGGAGAACGTCCAGCCTTGATCGGGAAAATACCTGGCGTTTGGCTGAAGCAGAGCGTTGCAGGGTCAGGAATGACCCCGGATAGGACACACTAGGGTTAACTTGCTCACCAGAGTTAGCAAAGCCTCCTCACCCGTGCTTTCCTAACTGACTTTAATGTAATCCGTGTCAAGAGGTTTGACCAAGATTGTCTGAGCTTCATCATTTCTGAACACTAACCAGGTCCTTCAGGAGCACTTTGTGCAGGAGTAAAATTCGGGGGTCATTAAGTTTCCCATTAGAACTCAAGGAGACAGGCTATCACTGGGGCAAATGAGACGTAGCACATGATTTCTGGGTTTTTTTGGTTGTGGGGTTTTTTTTTTTTTTCTAAATGTAAGATTTATTAAGGACTCCAAAACTCCAGACAAAAAGAGTTTCTTTTCCTACTATTGCACAAGAAATCAAAAGGTTAATCTTAGTGGGGTTTCAAGCTATTGTGTTGAGTGCTCCAGCTTTTGTGAATCTTTTTGTTTATGGAAAACTTGCAAAACCATATGGAAGTGTTAAGTGTTGCAAAATGTCCATGTCTATTCTCTCACATACTTTATCCATCTTCCATAGTCCTTCTCTCCCCGTCCTTCTACATTTTCTATTTTTGCAAAAAATAGAAACAAAAAACAGAGTAAAAAAGGTTTGAAGTTAAGTGTTGTAACTCCCAAATGCTTCTCCGTACGGTGTTCAGACACCTCTCCCTGCCCTCCGGCTTGCAGGCTGTGTGACACCATTGATACACCAGCACCATGGGATCACCATGATGACCTGCAAAATGGAGATGCCAACCACACGAACCGCAAGGCTTGTGAGCTGGGCAGGCAAAGCTGAAGTCAAACTTTTCACTTCACTGTGACAAACCGAAATGAAGCACATCAAAACAGACTTTCATTCTGGAATAAAGGGAAAAGCTAGTTTGATTTGGGGGATTTTTTTTGCTGTTGATGTAGGGTGATAAAAAGAAAAGGATATTGTGGGGTTTCATGTCGCTATAGTAATGACATCCACATTTCACCACCAGCTTCTCTACAGAGATATTTCTTCAGCATGGGCTTTGCTGAAGCATTTCTGTACTTTATCGTGGAGTTCACTGTGCCCAGGTCTCATCCAGTGACTCTGCCCAGCTTTTGAAAGGCAGATTACCTCTAGAACTCCAGCAATCTGTTGAATTTAGAAGGCAATTATTTTGATATGTAAATGAAACGATGGGAGGAAAAAGGTATCAGTTTTGAAATGCAATCAAGGCCGAAGATAAAAAAGGTTTCTCATCTACTCTCCCATAATTGTTTTTTAAATGATGCCCTTGGCATGGGATACGTGGCTGTTTCCTTAGCTAACTGCAAGAAAAGCCACTTGTACCGTTACCCCCAAGGCTGGGAGGAAGGTCATGTAGTTCGCTTTTGCAATGGCAAAAAAATGGTGGTAAAATCTCTATTGAGTGCACTTAATGGCTCGACAGATTATTAATGAGATATGGAGCTTTTCAAATCTAATTCACTAGGTTTAAATCCAAGCCCTGTCAGCAGCTGGAGAAAGACCTAAGGAAAATTAGTTTATGTTCTCGGCCCAAATCCTGGAAGATGAAAAGCCGCACAACAGTTGGCACTAATTAGCGCTTGTGTTGGCCCTCTATCCCGAAATGCCGGAGCCAGCACGGGCCAGGGAGAAGTGAGCTAAAGCTGTGGCGGGTGGGATCTGTGTCTGCAGCAGGGGATGGAGGACCAGCCGCACTCTCACCCGCACACCCATCCTCTTCCTCAGAGAGTGTCCCATCTTGGACATCCCATCTGGAGCTCCCTGGCTAGGTCGGTCCCTAAGCGGGGCAGCTGCTGCCCAGGCACAGAGCACAAGGAGATCCAAAACCTTGTGGTTTCAATGGACTGAGAAAGGGTGGAAAAAGAAACCCAAACAGGAGGGAAAGAGCCAGAGACAGGACCCTCTTCTCCTGTCCTCCCTGCCTACGTTCTCCTCCTGTCCTACCTTGTGCTGGCCTCTGCTTCTGCTCTCCACCTCTCACCAGCTGTAAACCTGCCTGGAAATTATTGCAAGGTGCATTTTTCCATTGTATTTGTGAATACTAATTTTAACACTTGGGGTAACCTGGATCCCGCTCCGAGATGTATTTCCCAGCAGTGACTCCGTCTTAACGTAAAAACCAATTAGGATAATAAATAAAGTTCAATATTGTACATGGAGTTTCTTTTGTCAGTGGCACTTAATCACTCAGTTTGGGCTCAGGCCAGCCTCCAGATCCCATCTGGAAAGCTGGAAGGAGAGCAGGATGACGTCTCCAGCACTGCGGTCCCTGGAGTGGTCCAGCCGTATTTCAGCCATGCCTAGCTACCCTGCGCTGGGTGGTCCCACCGTGCCCCGCTGCATCACTTGTTCCCAGTGGTCTATCACACCACCTCTGCTTTTACTGGGAAAAGAAATGAAGACAGACCTTGGTGCACATCCTGAGCCAGAGCTTTCTGCTCCCCGAGATCCGCTGGCAAGGGGAGAGGTACCAAAGCGATCTCAGTCACGCTAGGACAGGTGGAGGGTGTGAGGCATCCATCTAATTGGCTGCTCTTATCCTGTGCTAATATTACTTTTCTTTGGAGTCTTTTATCTTTAAATAGTAATCACGATCTGTAAAAAAATAAATAAATAAACCAAAATCTTCTCTAAAAGCTACTGCACCATGTTTAAGAGTGGGCAGTCCAGCTACTTAGAGACCTCAGCCACTGCGTTAATGCAAGTGAATGTCCGACCTCTTCTTTCTCCATTCGTCTTCTTCAATCCACCGAGGGCTTGTAGGATTTCCAATTAGTGGCCGTTCAGTAATGTCTTCATTTCCAAAGAGGCAGAAGTCTCGGTCTGACTGGCAATGCAAGCTATGGCGCTGCCTTACTGAACAGAGCTTAGATTTCAGATTATGGGAGGAAAGGGAACAATTGTTAGGTCAAGGGAAATACCTTGCTGGCAAAGGTGTATAAATGTCATTCAGCTTGCAAAAGTTAAACCAAGGTTCTAGGAAGTCCTGGGATTTGTTTCAAAATCACGGTGCTCAACAACATTTGCAGGTTCTTTCTACTTGACCTTTATTTTCTGAAGCTTTATGCAGCAGGCACTTCATCCTACTTAACTGCAGCCTTCCAGAAGTGAAGTATCTAACCTAAGCCCTTTAGAGACTGTAGAAAGAAACAAGCACGGCCTGATCCACCTACCTTGGAAATGGATCCTGTCTTAGAGGGGAAGGAAAGATGAAAGGGTGGGAGTCCTGCCGACCGTGTTAGACTAGCTGCTTAAATTTAAAATTAATCCTACGCTGACATTATTTTTTTATTATTATTAGTGTAGTCCAACTAGGTCTGATGCTGGAGAGGAATTTCCCTTGGAGCTGTTTTCAAGCCAGCAGCAATATTAGACAACATGTTCCTTTAGAATAAGTTGTCTATTTATGCATAGGACCGCAGCAATACGAGAGAATATGATTCAACAGTGACAGATACGCTCGGATATTTCTCACTTCCAGTTTAATTCTGTTCAAGTTTATCCCAGATTTCTATACTTTCTAGGACTGTGTTATTAAAAGACAGTAACAAAAGCCAGAAAGGCTCTTGGAGTCGTTAGGACATTAGAATAAGGGTCTTGCAGGGATTTTTCACTTTTGCCTCCATCCAGAGCTCCTGGACTCATCTGTAAATGAAAGTGTAGCTCTTCTGTCAATGGGGTTTTGCCACGGGTCTGTAGAGTATTAAAAAAAAAACCCACTAACCACAGCTGTAATATTGGTATTTTGGGAAGATGCCTGGGAAGCCTGAGGGGCTCAGTCCTGGCTGTGAACGAAGGGCCGCTGAAGGATGGGGCCAGCTCCTGGGACGGAGACCTGAACTGGGTCTGTAAACCCTGGTGATGTGCCGGGGAGGTTGAGCTGTGAGGTGAATTTTTGATTTAGCAGGTTTAAAAGCTAATGGGATTCAAGAGTTAGATCCAAGATAGCGTACAGCTATCCAGCCATGAAGAATGGAGCAAGGCTCGGTTAGTACCATAATAGCATGTTAAAGAAAAAGAGAGAAAAAAAAAGCCCTAGAAGGAAAGATTTTCTTTTCTTTGCATCAGGGTGGAAGGGAAATAGATTTTCTTGCTGTTGTCACACACAGCCAGGTTCTCTGTGCTCTCTCCAGGCCTTGGTCCCCTCTTTCTCCAGCACTTTGTCATGTCTGTTTAGACTGAAAGATCTTCAGGGCAGAGACGGTCTCTTAGAGGGGTTTAGAAGAGGGCAGTGGTGCCCTGATCTTGCTGGGGGCGTGCGGATGGCACAGCAGTTGAATCCATCGGGTGTTTATGTTGCAAAGAGGGAGAGAGACAGTATCTTTCAGCCAAGAGTTGTTCATCCCCGCATTTATCAGCTCAGCTGGAAAAACGAGGTTTCCCTCTCGTGCCACGCACCGCAGGGAGGAGTTTCTTACAGCCAGGACCTTGCCAGGGCACGTGGCAGCTGCCACTCTGCCTCTGAACGCGGATCCATGGCCACAGCATGAAGTGGGGAAAAAAGCGTCGTTTGGGGTTAGCTTTGGTTTCTCTGCTCCCTCTCAATCTCTGCTTAGAATCATAGAATCACAGAGTTGTTGAGGTTGGAAGAGACCTTTAAGATCATCGAGTCCAACCGTTACCCCAGCACTGCCAAGGCCACCACTAACCCATGTCCCCAAGCGCCACATCTACACGGCTTTTCAATCCCCCCAGGGATGGGGACTCCCCCACTGCCCTGGGCAGCCTGTGCCAGGGCCTGACAGCCCTTTCCATGAAGAAATGGTTCCCAATATCCAACCTAAACCTCCCCTGGCGCAACCTGAGGCCGTTTCCTCTTGTCCTGTCGCCTGTTCCTTGGGAGAAGAGACTGACCCCCACCTCAAGGTTCTTGTGAGATCCAGGTGTTGCTGATGTTTGTTCTGGCTCCCCAGCCATTTTCTGCTGGGAACGGCTCTTTGCTTCCCTCTGAGCTGTGTCCCAGCAGCCAGCTAGGAAATAAACCCTGCGGCGCTGTGTTCGTTTCATTTGGAGTGATTAATGCTACAAACTACAAGTAATACCCACAGGAAGTTTACAGGAAACATTTTCTGTAATTAAAAATAACGCCTGGGCGACCGCCTGGGGGTTATGTTACAAAAAAGTACTATTTCCTCTCTCTGCCTGTTCAAGTCAAGATTATAAAGGGAAAATATTAATAGTCGATGGATTGACTGGCCGGGGAGGTGGTTTCGTTGCTGTTTCATTCCACGGTAGCAATTACCTGCACCTGCTTTCACCAGTTGCTCGCTCAGGTACATTTGGGCAAAGGGACTGCTTGGGGAAATTCCTAGGGACTGGAAAAAATGATGGTGTCTGGGCAAACAAGGAGATGAAGCTGGTTCTTGAGCATCAAGTGGTCTTCTTGGCACTTACAATGTGCTTCTGCATGCTGCAGGATATCAGGTCCGATCCTTACCATCTGGACCAATAATCAAGGCTTCATTAGAAACCCAGATTTGTTGTAAATTAGAACATGTAATTAGAAAATGTGTCTGCTAATTGAGTCCCTTTGATGTGAGCTTCAAGATGTGACGCTGATCCCACACAGAAAGGGGTTTTAATGCCTTTTATTTATATACATTTTCCTCCATTTATTGTTATTTGCAGCTCGAATTCTTTGCTGATCAGAAATATTCAGAAGTTCTTCTTGCAAAGAGCAGTGTCACTTCGGCTATTTATAAACACGATGCTGGCACAAAATGCCATTCAGCAAATTCCTTTTTTTAGGTTGCTTCTTCCCCCCCCCCCCCCCCCTTTTTTTTTCCCTTTCCTTTATATTTCCAACTACAAAACAAGAAGTTTCTATTTTAGTTTGCGCAGAAATGTTCAAAGCCAGCCAAGTGTTGATGATTCAGTAGGTGGCACTCCTCCCTCTCCGTCGGCTCTGCGCCGATGGCAGCCCTGGCGTGATCAGCAGGATTTTGCCTTCCGGAAGGTGCTACCTCTCCCGAGCGGTGGGAAACGGACTCCTTGAACTCAGCATCCCAGAGCACCCTCTGCAAAAAAAAAAAAATCAAGGTGTAAAACTCCATGCCACGGCGCATTTCCGACTAGAACAATCTCGGTTTAGCTCTCGGCCGTCCCTGCAGGTTTAATTAGTGGCGGTGGCTTCTGTGTGTGGCCTTAGGGAAGTGCCACGTGCTCTTGTGTGGTGTTAAGTGGCTGCCACCGTGCTCTGTCTTTGCACGGGGGCAGCTGCGAGGACTGTTTCTGTTTCTGCAAAATGTTTTTGAGTTTCTTGAGAAAGGGAGCGCTGCAGACATGCAAAATCTTATTACCCTTATATAAGCCAAAGGAATTAATTAAATAAATGCATAAAAATAACCTCTCAGAAAAACAGAACAGCTAGCATATAACTTAATTACCTGCCACTCTCTAAAATCTGCTACAGCACAAAGCCGGGTCTCTCTAATGCTTTTCACCTTGTGAGAAAATATCTTCAGATAGAGAAGAAGAAGGTTTAACCCCTAAGACTCTGGCCCCTTTCTGTGTTAGGGTGACAGCTTCATTCTCTGACTTTTTAAATACGTGTAAAACATAACGGAATGCAGGTGAGAGCCCAGCACAGGGAGCCACGGCCCTGGAGGATGCTGCGCCGGGTGCCGTGCACGTCCCCGGCAAGAGGCCAGTTCTGCGCTCCTGCCAGGCACTGCTTCACCACACCGGCTTTTCCAAGATGCAGCAACAAGCTTCACGGGACCAACGCTGACTTCTTTCCAGCCACTACTGGTGCAGAACACGGAAGGACCAGAGCAGGCTAAGAAGCAGCCCCAGAAGGGTGAAGAAGGTGCTGTCAGTGTCGCATGGGACCGTGCCGTAGCCCAGCGTCGCTTACACCGCTCAGGGGAATGGCTGCTGCGTTACTCTACATTAACGAGAGAGGAATCGGACCCAAAGGACATTTGCCAAGGGAAGCTGGATCAACAGGATGGATTTACCACCAAACTCTGCCTGCTCCGTGCAGGCTTAGCTCACTAGCGAAGGTCTTTCTGGGACTGCTGCGTGGTACCAAGCAGAAGCAATTAGAGCAGACCAACATGCTTAGCCCCGCTTGCCAGGAGTCCCCACTGCAGCAAATAAGGTTCAAAGAGCTCTCCCTGCTCTCTAGGCAAACGGCAATTGCTTTCCTGGATACCAGACAGTCCTTGGAGATGCTGAACATCTCCGGCGGTGGAGCAGGTATCCTGTTGGCCCCAGCTCGGAGGGAGCGCAGCTGAAATAATGATGCTGCTCTGCAGATGCCACGGGAGCAGAAAACGCCTCTCTCATCCTGCTCACCGGGGAACTCATTCAAAACCCAGCTCAGCTACCTGGATTGCTGCAATGGCTGAGGATTTAGGTCTTAACGAAGCAAATGCTCATGGCCACAAACCCCACTGTGACACCGGGCTGTATGCTGTAATCAGGAAAAATGCATGTTGCTCAAGACACAAGAGCATGGCAGATGAGTTTAGTGTTCCTAATAAAAAAATCTAATTCCCCTAATCTGTATCAAACACTAAAAGCTACATGCTACCAATTATTTTCTTCTAGTTTTAATTTGCAACAATCAGTTATAATGGATGAAATTAATTCTTAGTTTAATTTTGTTGGCCGTGTGCTTAGAATCCCATTTTTTTCCATCTCCCCTTTTCCTGTTGCTGGAAATTAGCTGCATCTAGCTTCAGTGCCGCTAGTTACGATGGAACATTGGTCCTAATTGTTTACTAATCATCACAACCTTTAGTGTAATTCACTATTTGCTGCAGCTTCAGTGTGGGTTTTAGTCTCATTAGCTTTGCTTACCCTTTCAAATCGAAGGTTTTAAAATTAAAATGATAAACATCGCCATCTGTATCTTCCATCAATACATCTCGGTTTTCATCACTTACTCAGGTCTCTCTTTTCCTTTCGAGAAGCCTATAGGGTTATTCTAATTTACGCTCGTTTAACTGCATCTTACGACTCTGGAACTGCTCAGAAATCCTATATACGAAGCACAGAGGCGCACGCTTAAACTTGGTCTCACTGCACGCGGGGACGGGCGCGATGAGGACCGTGCTACGGTGCCGATGCGCAGAGAAGCAGCCGGGGAAGCAGCAGAGCCTGCACAGGCACAGGGCGTTTTGCACATCGGTAAGAGAGCTCAAAAGCTGTTTCAGAAGACGGTGTATCATGAATGGCAAAATTATCCTCCGGGTTATAAGCTCTTGTGCTATGCAAATCATTGACAGCCTCTCCTTCTTAACTACACTCTGCAATTTCCTGCGGCAGCGGTGGCTGTGAGCAGCTGTTGCGTCGCAGAAACTCAGCACAAGCCTCCCGGCGTCGAGAGGAAGGCCTTTTCCCTGCTGAAGGGAGCCGTGGCGGAGAGTTTTCCATCACGCTCTGCATTATGCAGCGTAATTATCCCAAAACACCAAAGGTTGCGTTCCCCTTTTGCTTGCAGGAGCGTGGTTCGTATTCAAGCCTCAACCACCTTTAAATAAAATAAACCTGCAGAGCTGGCTCAGAGGAGCTCTGACAGATCGTGTTCGCTTAGCACTTGTTGACATGAAAATGTTTTCCAGATTTATCCTGATTTCCCTAGAATTTTGCCGTTGCGGAGAACTGGAGCAAAGTTCAGACAGAGTCAAAATGCTGGTATTTTTAAATACAGCATCTCACTTTCTCCTTTCTACATCGCTTTTCATTTTGAATGATTATTTTTGCCTGGCAAGTGATGACATATTACATCATCAGAGAGTCAGCTGTAAAGCCCGACACGCTGCAACCAGAATGTCAGCGTTTGGGGGTTTGTTTTCTCTCTGACACCGAGTGAAACCAGTGTGAGAATTGAGACCTCTGGGCAAACAACACACCAGTCCCCTGCTCGGTTTTAGCAACAAAGAAACTTAGGAAGAGCTTTTAGCACGCTCGCCTGTTGTCATCGCTCCGTCTGATCCACATGATGTGCTCAGGACAGCGGGGACCGGGAATACTCGCACTCTTGAATGCGCACAGAGTTAAACCGATCAAATACGCGCCGCTTTTATTTGCTTTAAGTGACTGAGCTTATTTTGCTTTGGTGAAGACACAGAGATTGTTATCGAGCTGAAATCACTCCTGCAGACCGGGCGCTGCTGGCCGCGCTCCCCGAAGCTGATCTACGGCGTTGCCCAAGCTTTGGCGTCTGCGAGATCAGTCTTGCCGGCCGAGTGGTGCCACGGACAGTGGGAATAGATGGGACCTTTGAGTTCTTGTTTCCTAGGATAAAATGCCAGACACCGGGCAGTTTTAAGCGTAGTATCACGACCTCAGCATCGCTTCTGGATTATGCGCTCGATACCCGAGAGATGGGCAGGTCTGGAGCCAGAGTTTCAAACCTCCTTTCCTCTCTCTCCCCTCCCCTTTTTTCCCCTTTCCTAACCAAGATTTTAGTCTGTGGTATGGAAAACCCTTGGAAATCGCCCTGTCTCTGTGCAGAGCCTTGTATGCAGATGAATGGTTAATAGGTGCAATGCAGATGTAATTACAGAGTTATAAGGGCTTTATTTATGCTCTTCACATTAAAGTGATATCACGCTATTAAATCTTCTTACCATTAGCTACTCAGTGTGGAGAGCGAGCGAGCGCGTGTAAGTGAGGCAATCACGGGAAAATTTTCTCATTAGTCTCTTAAGAACAGCGGAAGACACAAAGAAAGGTGTATTTGTCAGTCTGGGCTGCTAGGGAGGCAGGCAGAGGCAGATTATATCCCTTGACATTGTTCCTCTAGAGAAGTTTGCTCACATTATTCTGATGAGCAGAGCGTGGAGGTCACCGCGTACTTTCTCCTCCTTTCTCAGAGTTGTCTTGGCTGCAGGCGCTTGCCCACGCCGCCTCCGCTCGTAAGCCAGTCCCCTCTCGCCAAGGGAAAGGCGCTTCCCGTGGGAAACGGGCCTGCACAGGGCAACGGGAGTATTTTTTCAGCTAGAACTTCTTTAGGAGGAGAAAAGTGCGGATTTGGTGATATCGGAGCATTTCTGTTTTCACTGGTGTTGGCTTTGCCCGTGTTCTGCGTGATGGAAGTGAAGGCAGCCTGCCCCCGCCTCAGACGAGATACTTCATGGCAAGGGTTTCCGAACAACCGGGATCGCTTCTGAAAGCTGGAATAATCCATGGCTTTGAAATTCCTTTCCAACATGTTAAACCATATCAAAGCTGCATATGGGTGAGGAGGGCCTATGTATTTATTTACTGCTACACATCAGTGAAGTATTTTATTGAACTCAAAGCAGAAACCTTTTGAGTTTTCTATTTGCCAAAAAGGTCTCAAACCCCTTTTGGGTTTAATTTTCCCCCATTTTTTTCAGAACCGTCAGCAAAACACAAAGAGCATCAGCCCTGTAACTCCGTGTTCACCAGAGGCTACGTGGAGGATTTGCATTCTGGTAAAGGGCTCTTAAAATGTTCATCTGAAATTAATACTGGAATATATTTTTATTATGTGATGTGGAACAGTAAACCCAGATGTTCACTGTGCAACGGAGAGCTTGCTGCAGTGATATAAATCTTTGAATTCATTTAGTTTTTATCTTTTGTCAGATGTGTAAGGACAGGTTTTTGTGCATCTTCTCTTCAACTCAATTTTTACTTAGGAAACCAAAATGAAGCTGTTTTGATCCCAAATGCAGATGTTTTAACTGGATGAAAAGGCTGCAAACCCCAGAATCCAAAAGATGAGCGGGGTCGGACCTCGGGGGTGCTCGGGTTTGGGTCTGTTTCGGGTGGGTGTAGGTTTCTGCTTACCTGTCTCCTGGATTGATACGGCTATGATACATATCAAAGCTTCACCCTCCTCCCCAAAAAGTGAATCCCAAGGGAACTGCCGAGGCTGCTTGCCAGCTTTTGCAGTTGTGCTGTTTGCTCACAGCGATTTCGCGGGGCGTTTCAGTTCATTCCTGAATGAGCCAGCGGCTCGGGCGTGCAGCTGGTGGCTGCTCTCCGGGGCGGGCGGGCGGGAGAGCCCTCCAAACCCTGCGCAGGGACACGCTGGTGCCAGGATGAACTGGAGCTTCCAGCAAACTGGAAACCGTGTCTTGGAGCAAGAGCAGTTTGCGGAGTTGTCTTGTGTGCAGTGCAAGTCCTAATGTGAGCACAGAAAATGGTAGTGTAACCACTCACTGGTGTCGTTTCTCCCTCCGCACCGTTTGCTCAGTGTTTCACGTTCAGAGGACAGGGGTACACACGTGCGCGTCCCAGCGCCGCGCGCGTGGGATGACTGTGTCGTCTCTTGCGTTGCACAGCCGATCCATAGATCGCAGAGCAGCAGCACCACGTTTGCTTTGCAGGTGGGGAAACTGAGGCACAGTCTACTGGCTTTTCATCACAGTCAGGAGGAAACCCCGGACCTGAACCTGGGTGCTTTCTGCTGCATCTCCCTTTCCCTTGCAGAGCTCTAAGAGTCCAAGTTTTTAAGAGGCTACGGAGGAGCTGTTGCAGCCCCTGGGCTGTTAAAGGCTGTCGAGCTCGGCCCTCTGCGTCTCACAGCCAGGGCTTTGGATTGTCACCTCCTTACCTCCCCATCCCTATGGAAGAGGACAAGGGGAAGGGGAGGAACAGCAGGGACAAGCTGCGCAAAAATGCTGGGTCAAGAACAGGTCAGGAGGGGAAAAAAAGGAAGAAGAAAAGGCTTGTCGTGTGCTTCCAGTAAACACAATATCTGACACAGAATTAATGGGGGGATTATGCAGAATCAGCATATACATTTCTCAGAGTGACTTTCCTCGACAGAAGGACACTAATCGCACTTTCAGAGATCAAAGCCTTTAATCAACGTTTAAGCATCTTAAGTTTGTTCCACTTTATTAAATGAAAATAATGACACTGTGTTTTACATTACGTTAGGGAGGAGGAAGGTGCCCCAGAAGAGCTGCCGGCTTCCTCTCGCTGCCTGCGTCCCACCCTTCACAGCCGAGCCCAGAACTCCCTCCTGCCCACGGGCAACGGGCTTGGTGGCAGCTTACAAGGTGTAGCTGGAAAAGGCAAGCTTGGTCTCCGTCACCCAGGAGCAGATCGGACGCGTCTCTTGACACGTGGTGGAGGTAGAGTCCGATACACGGGCACATCCACAGCGGCTGTGCATGTTCACGAGATAACAGAGAGTTCTGCGGTGATTTGATGGAGTAAAACCTTTCTTTTCACTGCAAAACACAGAGTGCCTGATTGAAATCGTTAGCAAACTTAGCCCTCTTCTGCGAAGTAGCTTGCACTTGCTGGCTGTGCTCGGGAAGAGTTGGATGTGTCCCCTTGGCAAGTGCTAAAATGAAACTTTTGCATTTTCCACTTTGAAGCAGTCTTGCTTAGAATTCACCATTATTTTTATGATCACTTTTGAAAATGCTCAAGCTGGAAGTAAAACTTTCCCTTGGGTCTGCAATTACTTTTTTTCCTCCAATTTTCCAAAGAAAAAGTTTTTTAAAAAAAGGTTAAACGGAGTCTTTTATTTCTTATTTTAAATTATGCAGCATTACCAAAGAGCCTTGAAACCAATTATTCAAACAGGTCTTTGCTTTCTTCCGCGCTGAAGGACAAATCCTGCCCTTGCAGTGGAAGAACGGCTCCAAGAAGGGGAGGGAAGCTTTGCAAACCTTGTCTCTCCCCAGCACTCACCAAGACAGGGGAGAAAATGGGCCTTCTTGTATCAGGCTTCTTACCACCTCGGTTGCTGTCTGTCTCCCAGCTTCTTTTCCTCCGTGCTTGCCCACTCCTTAGTAATCTCCGTGTGCCGAGCAGCGCGGTGGGTGCCCCGGGTCGGAGCGGCACTCGGGACCCTCCTGCCCAGGCTTGCAGGGGCTGCTGCTTGGCTCGCTCGGCTCCGCTCCCGCCCAGCCAGCCTGGCCTGGGGAGCCACCACCGCCGTCCGGCTCGGGTCCGTTTCTGTTCCGTGCTGTCGTGATGGATGCCTGTTTCCTATTGCTAGGAGAAAAAGGGGGTTATGGCAGATGGCTACAGCTCCCCACTCCAATCAATAAACATGCAGTGACGGAGAGATGAGTAAGCAGGATTGCAGGAGTCGGCAGCAGCTCGGGCTTCCAAAGCTGCTCTTCAGGGCACTGTTAGCAGGTGCTCCCCTCCTCACCCTTGCTGCAATGCTCGGCTCATTGACCGAGCACCCACATCCCACGGAGGTGAGCAGCAGGGAGCCCAAGGCTCTTCAGGTCCTGGCTTTGCCTGTGAGTCTCTGTATGACTTTGGGGTATGTAATCTGTAAGCTGTCAAAAAGGGTTTCCATCCTTCACTGCTCCAGGTCCATCTCCACATCTCACCCGTGTTTGGAAAGACCCACTTGTTTCCGTATTGGTTTGGGTGCAAGAATCTGCCAGGACGGTGTCTGCTTGGGTCAGTGTTCGCCACTCTCCCCGGTTCTTTATCTGCAGAGGCTTTCGGCTGCACTTTCAATTCTTGGCCTGAACATTTCCACCTTCCCATCCGGATGGCTTTAGAGGAAGGGATTGGATAGTTATTGTCGAAACTCAGGGTTTGTTAGTTAGCAAGTCAAACTTTTTTATTAAGCAAACTGCTTTCCAGGGCCTGCGGAAGTGTGAAACTTTGCCGAGTGTTGGATATCCACAGTCATGCGCTAAGAGGAAGATGATAGCTGAGATATAAATCTGTAGTTTCATCTTGAAATGATAACTTTTTCAATGTCTAAATCTTGTTTTCTTCAGTCAGCGCAGGCCTTGTCTAGACACACCGGTACTATTATCTCTTCCTAAATGGCCAGTCCAACGGTTATGTGTTGACAAGGTTGCAAATTCACTCTGCTCTTGCATTCCTTCCCATCCAAAGTCACATTTGCGCTGGGTGCCATTGGGTCCTTCTGAGGTTTGTTTTTCATAAACGATCATTATCACTATCTTCCCTGCAATACTGAACGGCCTGATCTTTGCATGTCACATGTCATTAGGTTTAAAGTCATTTAGCGAAGACATTAGTCTGCAGCTGGATGGAACTGTCTGGTATGTGCCACTTGATTTCAGCTGTCATGGTCTGACACTCACTTCAGGCTTTAAGATCTTAATGTGATGAATCTGTGCCTCAGTTTACCTTCCTGATCTACTAATTTCATTTAAAAATGGAAGAAATGTATTTTTCCTCTAATCTTTGCTGTCTCAAGTAGCAGTGCACTAACTATTGGCAGCTGTTCGAGCCATGGAGACTTTTACAAGTGAACAAACACACGTGTGCAAGCACACACCAGCGCGTGCACATCAGCCTCCGAACCGAGGGAGCGCGTGGCTCTGCTGCCCAAGAGACCTGCTCTGGTGGAGGCTCCTCCTGGGAGTTCAGACAAGCCTGGGCTTCCCCTTCTCCCTGCGCACAGCGCCCTTGCTTCGGAGAGCTATCGTAAGGGTGAGTTCATTAACACTTGTAGGAGGCACCTGAAGTGGAAAATCGTTTCTGAGCGTGCCGTTTGGGCAGCGGAGAGGAGCTGTCATGCCAGTTCGCTGCTTCCCATGAAACTGTCACCTCCATTTGGAGTTTGCCTTTTGCAGTGTCTGAGCATGGACATGGATGTAACTCCCACCCTGAGCTACCAGCATCATCTGGGCTGGCTCTGACGTTGCAGACAGATTTTTATCTGCCTAAACAGGCGGAGTGAGAGTCCAGCAGGAGGTTTGTCCATGAAAGGAAGGAGGTAAATAATTGACCAGAACAAACTCACTGCAGAGCACCGTCTAGCCTGGTGGCTGGAGCACACTGCTTGGATCTCAGCAGCGGGGGCTGCCATCCGCAGACAGAAACTCCCCACCTCTCCGTTGTACCTGTTCTAACCATGTGGGCTGGTGGAAAACGAGGAGGGAACGTGGTTTTCTGTCCCAGTCATGACCATCCCATTCTTTACCTCTGTGGCGTTCATCACGCAGGGCTCAGGGCAAAACGAGCCAAGCTTTCCGTTTCTTCCACCCAATGCACGTTTGTCTGGTTTTTGTCTCCCTGTCGGTGAAATGACGGATGGGCTCACACTCGCTCCCAAACGGAGACGGCAGCTATCGCTCCGACATCCCCGCAGATCCCAGACCTCGTCAGCACAAACTGTTTGGCAGCTTCTGCCGCTCTTTGGGCAGCATCTGCGGGGGCCTGACACGACAACAGGTTGAGCAGAGAACAAAGGGCAGAGGCAGCAGCCTGTGCAGCCGCTGCTGTCGCTCCTTCGCGACTCCGGCCTCTCCTTGGCAAGCGGCTGCACGCCTGTTAAAACCAATTGCTGGGAAGTGACGGGGTTGGTACACGCTGCCACGCCGGCTCATCATCGCTTTTGTCACACAGTGACCTTGGCAGGTATCGAGTGTCTGGCAGCACTAAAAATATCAGCTCTTGCTGTCTGTTAGTCAGGCTGCCAAAGCGTGGGGCACCCGTGCAGACACGGGGTGTGCCGGCGAGGTGGGGCTCTCCGAAGTCTCTCCTCTCCTCCTGGTAAGGCAACGTCTCGGGGTTCTTGTACAGCGACTTAGTTGTCGTCGAGTGAAGACCTTTTTCAAGATGAAAATCCTCCCCTTTTGAGGGAGGATGGGAGAAACCCATGGTGACGTGACTTCAGAAAGTGTGACGTAAGGGGAGATACAGAAGAAGAGAGGGGAGGAATGGATGGATGGATGGATGGACGGACGGACAGGCACTGGGCTAGCATGGCAGGAAATCTGGAGGGCAAGGGCAGCCTTGAAGAGACAAGATGGTCCAGACGACTCTGCAGTGGTGTTGGCAGAAGGCTCAGCAGGCTCCTGTGGCTCTGATGCTTCTTCACACTGACTTTTTGCATTCTGTTCATGTTTCTTTCTATTTCTACACCTGGATCACGGCCAGAATGAAAACCAAGGAGGGGAGATAGAAAACTTAGTGCTTTTCAATTAAACAGGAAGCACTCTGCCATTGTAAGCGAGCTTATTTAGACATTAAATCAAAATCAAATGCTTGCACTATCAGTGCTACTTACAGTCTGATAATTAATGATGGCTTTCCCCAGCGAAAACTCTTCTGTGTTCTGTCAGCACCACTGTACATCTTTGATCGAAAGCTTTTTAAGTAGTTTCAGAAGCTGGATCTGTAAAATAAAAATAACACGTAGTGGTAATTCTCTGCCCCGAAAATAAATAATAAAGGCTTGTTACATTTAAGTGTTGGATGTCAGCTAATCAACAATTTCAGCATCATTGCATGGTGGTGAGCTGAGAAATGGGAGAATGAAGGGTTTTCGTTGCAGTTATGTGGGAACTCTTTTACATCCCTCTGACAGTGTGAAGGAGTTTTAAAGCAGATGTAAATTATTTTCGCCTTGTTTTCAAGACCTTTTCCATAACCTAAATGGTGGAAAGGGATCTTAGTGCTAATGAAAATCAAGCTCAGTTCTTTTTATGGAAATACAAACCATCCCAATTGCATTTGCCCTTCCCCCTGCTTAGTGCTGCAAGAGGATAAAAGCAGAAAGGGAGGCAAAAGGCATGCGTTGGACTGTATGCGTTAGTCTTTGCCACGCAGGAGTCCCCAGGGTCGTATCCCATCGGGGCCCTCAGCAGCCAGAGGGTAACCTGGCCGCCTCTGGCGCTGGCAGCAGGACCTGCTGGGAGGAGAAGCTGACTGCAGGTGTAAGGGCTGCAGGAAGGTCAGAAACCTCAAACTGGGATGTGGCTGGCAGGTCTCGCCTCCCCACCAATTCCGTACCTTTCTTACAGAGTTTGGATGGACCTCCATTCACGGATATGCCTTTCTTTTCATGACTTCCCCCCCCCACACTTGCTTCAGGAGCACCTAGGAGAGCTGTCTCCTTTCTCACCCCTCCATTGGGAGGTGGAGAGAAGCCCCACCTGATGCTCTTGTGCAACATGTGCCTCCCCTCTCTGCTCTCAGCCACCGCGGCAGCGGGTGTGAGGACAGCATCCCTCACCCTCCCCTCTCCCAACCTGGCTGCTGGAAGGAGTCTTCTCTTCTCCCATCGACATGCTCAGCAGAGTAGACAGCTGCCAAGTACAATAATTAGGCCTCACCTCACTCCGCCTAGCACTGCCAGCTGCTGGTACAATTAAGCTGCATTATTACTTTCTAAATTGAGAAACGCTTCCCCTCCTCCCTTTGCTCCCCTCCTCCTCCCTCCTTCTCCCCCACGCACGCCACGCGATTCACCGTGGTGCAGCTTCAGCACTTCCCAGCCCGAGCGGGATGCGCGGTGCCAGACAGGGCTTCGAGCTCAAGGCAGGACCTGCCCCTCCATCTGGGTGAGGAGAAAAATGGGGTTCTGCCCTGCATGGTGGGGAGGAGGGAGGAGATGGAGCAGTGAGTAACCACAGAGTCTTCCTTGTAACCTGTCTGCCGTTACCGCCTTCGAGAGGATCAACACCAACCAGACTAAAACTCTTCCCATCCCTCCTCTTCTGCCTCTCTCGATCTCTGCCCTGTTCCCAGCTCCAGGGCTGTTGTCCCCATCACCACCCCGAGCAGGAGGGTCGGGTCTGCTCGGTCTGCTGGCACAGCGGCTTGTGTGATCGCTCACTCGCCCCGTTGAGCGAACATAGGCCAGAGTAGCATTAGACAGTAGATCTTTGTGATTTTGGTTCATCAGGACCAGAGCTTACGTTTGCGCTCCCGTAGCAGATCGGTGTGCGGGTAATGAGAGCAGCAGCATCTTCAGAGAGGTGGTGGAAGCTGGGGCACACGCTGAGCCCGGCGGCCGGAGGAGCGTGCGGACCTTAAACCTTAGTGAACAACCGGGACTAGAAGCGGAAAGAAAAACCATGGTCTTTCCCGTCATTCGGCTGCCAGCGTGCAGACAGCAGACGCAGGGCATGCTTTCTGGCTAGGGACAACGGCATGTTTTAGTTCGTGGCCAGAAGCAGACCCGCCGTGCAATAAGGATGGTTTTCTGTTGCTCAAGTGAGAGACACATCTCATCTGCCGCGGAGGACAGGCCGTAGCGAGTGGGCTCCAGCTTCTCCAAAAGAAGCCACGTGGGCTGCCTTGCACAGAGGAGTAGGGCTCCGAGAGCAGGCTTACTGGAAATAGTTATTAAGAACAATTTCTCATTTGGCAGTCATTACATCTCATGCTAGAAAAACACAAAATGACGCGAAGCTGTGGTAAGCAGCCATGAGGGACCTATCCATTCTTCTCACTACGGTTAGATTTGTTGTTACTTTCCTTTTTTTGATTCAAATCGGGTTGAAATAATTGGAAATCATTAAAAAAGCATGTTGGAGCAATGTGAGCAGGATCATGGCAGGAACAGTTTGTCAGGTTTCCTCAGGCTGCATGAGAGGCCTACGGGGGGAGTCTGAAGCACTGGGCTTTCTAGAAGTGACAGCTTGGATGCTACTCACTTCTTGTCCGCGGCATGTGATTTACTCACTCATTGCATCTGGTGTCTGGAGTACGTGGATTCTTTACGGTGGGGTTGTGTGGTGCAATGGAGGGACAATAGGTCTGAATTTGTCATCTAAGGGGATTGTAATCACGGTAATTAACAGTATTTGTAGATTTTAGTCTGGCTGGCAGTAAGATTTTACACGGTGTATCTTCCGCAGAACGATTTCTATTACTTGGAGCAGATAAAAACTGACATAGGTTCAGAATGACTTGGAAAATCAATAAGCAATAAAACTTAGCATGAAAACAAATAAATTAGCCCAATCAGAAAAAACACTGAGAGACCATCAGACAGATGAAGTCCAACGTCACTCCAAGAGATGAGCAGTTGTTAAGGCAGAGATGGCAGGCTCCTTTTCAAAATATTTTCTCGACCTCGTTGTCTCTTTAGGATTGGGCTTGCTTCCATCTGCCAAACTCAGTCTGAATCAGGCGGAAAAGGATAGACAGCCTGTAAAATACCTCATCTTCCTCGAAGGTGTTTTCCTTTGTATTACTCTTCCATAGTGAATTTAACAGTGGCTAAAAATGCCCTTTGGGAGCTGGAAGTACTGAGGTCCTCTGCCTACATCTCTGCCGATAGCTCGGCAAAGGGAACCGTGGGACGGGGGGCTCTTGCACCGGCCTGATTTGAGACTTAATATTGAAGGGGAAACTGAAGTTCCCCCGGGCACGTTGCGGAGGGCTGGCTTGGAGGCCGAGATGGCGCTGGAGGGGTGCGGGAACCGCCGGTGGCTGTCGGGGTGTCTCTCACCAAGAGAGCGGTTGCTCTCTGCACGGCAAGACCCCGCGTGCGCCTGTAACGAGTCGCCCTGCCTGCGCCGGGAATGGGAAACCAACTTGTACGGGCGATTAACTAATTAAAATGCACTAGAACAATTGCAATTGAGTGTCTGACTATAACCTTCAACTCTGGCTTAATTAGTACATAAACCTTGCTTTGCACCCCGTGCAAGGGAGTGAATTTAATGTGCTTGGACATTGCTGTTTAGCCTGCCAAGGAGAGTACCAACAGCTACCGATACCGCGCGGCAGGGCTGTGACCATCCATTTGTATCTCACGGGGCACTGAACAGGTTTAAGACTAATGATTTAAGTCGACGTGGGTTGGGCTGGGAGAGCCGCTAGGCCTAGATGATGGCAGGTGTTGCTCTTGTATGGAGAAACAGTCTCAGCGAGTTTCCAGCAGCAGATGAAATAATTTTTTATTGCTCGTAATTATATGTTTTTAACTAAATTAATCACTGGAGTACATCTAGTGTTTGGTTCGGCAGAATTGCGCCATGCTACACTTATTCTGAGTTTAACCCTCTGGCTTGATGTGAGCTAAGTCTATGGCTGTTCATTGGGGGGGCGGAAAGAATAATCCCCTGGGTGCAGTCCAGCCGGGTGCTCTGGAGCAGAGCGGGCTGGGCGGTTGCGCTGGTGGCTACTGCAAAATATTTTGGGGTCGACTTGATAAGAGTTGTGTTTTCTCCAGCTTTTTAGCAAAAGGAAACTGAATCAGAAATAATTCAGCTTGAACAAAACATTTGCTTCATTTGGGGGAGATTGTGGAGTCTTTGTTGTTCGATTGTCTAGAAAGAGGTTGAGTAATAAAATCCCATCTCAAAACAAAACATCGCAGCGTTTTGAGCAGGGAGTTTGAAGCGGGGGAAGGGGACGAGCAAGCTGAAGTGGATGAACTCAGCACTAGCTCGGGCCATGTTCCAGGTTTATCGGAATCTGGGGTTTTTCAACACGGAACAGCTGAGCCCAGCTGTACTTGGAGGAGGGAACCTCCAGTCCTTGCCTGTCACAGGCTCCGTGGTGGACCTCGGGTGAGCCCTTTGCCCTTCAGACCTCAATGAAGGGCAATTTCAGGAGAAGTTCCAGGGAAAAAAGTAAAAAATCTGTGTTTTTCACAGATGGGTAATCCATATAGTGTTTATGTCTAATCTAAAGATTTTAATTAGATCAGTTCTTTTTGATTTTGACCTTTTCATCCTTAATTGTTTTCTCTCTTTGTAAGTTAAGTTAAATTTTGAGTTGGAAAATCAGCCTAAACAGAAAACCAGAGCTTTTAATGAGGAAAATGTCAAAACAGGATGTTTCAGACTTCAAAACTTTTTGAACATTTACCATTACAGAGAGGTCAAAATGGACCTTTTCCTTTGAAAAGTCCTGGTTCCAGCACATCAGCATTTCTCCGTGGGGGAAAAGATGAGGGAATTTCCTGGGCAACCTCCGAATATTTCTGGTACCTGCAGCAGCTTTTTAAAACCTTTTCACATTCACTTTTACCCTCCCACACACACTGCTGAGAAATAAATCCTTTGGAAATGGAAATCAGGCTTGAAGTAAACAGATTAGTAATGGTTATTTGGTAACACTTTATTAATTAAATGTCCTAAACGCATTTAAACCTAGGCATTTAATTTAGATTTATAAGGATAATTTAGATTTATAAGAATCGTTATTATACATTAAGTACAGTAAATGCCAATTGATTTTTATAGACAATATTTACTGAGGTGTAACCACACTGCAAAATTTAATTATCTTCATACTTAGTTAAAAGGACAGTGCAAAGGTTTCAGAACCAAGCCCTTGTGTAAGCGCTGGCAGGGTTGGGAGCTGCTCCTGCTGATCTCACCTTAGAAAGCCACCCTTTGCCCGGCCCCGTGTCCTCTGGAGTCGTTTCCATAAACGCCAAGTAAAAAGCTCGACGCGCACTTTTCAGCGGGAGAATCCGTCACCGCGTTGTTCTCCGGCTGTCGGCTGCGGTGTCAGTCGGATGTCGAAGCCGGAGCCGGTCCCCTTCAGCATCCCTTTTGGTAGAGAAGTGTAAAGGATCCCGGCAAATGTTTTCTGCCAATATGGTGCATCGTTAGGCTCCATTCTTGATATGAGAACTTAATACCTTTTAGCGTCACTCACCACAGAAAGGGCCAAGGCGTAAGGCAAACAGCGCCGGGAAGCCAGTGGGGTCAGTGGTTAGGAGCAGAAGAGGACATTTCTGACTCCTGCCCTGCAGAAGCTCTGATTTGTCATTCTGGCTGTTTGTGGGAAAGGAGCCGCATCGACACGTCTCCGCACTGGGAGAAAAATGTTAACATTTTCAAGTTGTCGTATGTGGTTTCCAAAACAGAAACCATTAATCCTTTTGTTCCAAAGGACGTTTTATTTTGCCTTTGTGTTCTTTATATAAACATACTTTTGCCGTCCGAGCGGCTTTCATTTTCTTGTTAGCCTGTGTAGGAGCTCATTCATAAATCGGGTCAGATGCATCTTCCCTTTCTCGGTCCGAAGCCACCCAGAAGTTGGGGCTGGCCAGACCTGGTGAGAGGGACCACGCAGCCGGTGCTCGGGGGAGGGAAAGCGGGGAGCACAGTTCCCTGCATGCAGAGCCGACATTTGCAGGAAGGTAAAACACAGCCTGAATAACCAAGCCTGTGGTTTCCAGTCCATCCGTGGTGGGCACCTGCAGCAAAATCCTTTCCACTGCTGTCTTCCAGGATGGAAACATCAGCAGGGCGGGGACAGGCTGTGTGGGATCTCTCGCTGTTTCATTTTGCAAAAACTTTTACAAACATTTGATTCATTGGCAGCGTAGGAAGGTTCATGTTCCGTAAGCTTCGCTTTGAGATTTGAGCAAGAACGAGCCCAGAATCTCAAGCAGAGGCCAATGAGTCTCACCTGTGTTCACGTCAGCCCCATAAATCAGCCCAGACACTCAAACAAGTTCATGAACCTTTGGGAAACTTTCAGCGAACCTGGGCTGAATCTCCAGGCTAGATGCACAGTTCTCGGAGGAAATAATTCACAGCATGCAGCTCAGAGGGCAAGATAATGATTTCTAAAGTGAAAATAACGTAAAGCATAGATATTGTATGGCATAAACACATTTTTAATGCAGTTATGCGGAAGAGTTTGCTGTTGGAATCTTGGAATGTAAATTTGCCTGCTCTGGCTTTGCCCACATTTTTCTCTCTCTCAAACATCACAAGCACCAAAAGCCTACAGTTCTCATCAAAATTAACAGCAACCCCAAGCGCCTTAAAACCTCTGCACAATCCCGCCCATGCTCTGTAGTCTGTGTTGTAGCTCTTTAAGATGCAATATCGCACATCTTCCAGATGAGAAGTGATCGACTGCTGCACGGGGTGAGTTCACAGCTACGTTGCTCAGTGGTGGCGAGGAGTAACAGCTCAGGGCAGGGCAGAGCGGGCGCTCGGAGCGGGAGGACGCTGTGCGCGGGGAGTCGGGCAAGCAAAGGAGATGATCCTGCGGAATCTGTAATTGAGACAATTCCTTGGAATATGGGTAGGGAGTTTGTGGAGGAGAAGCTTCTGCGTGTGTGCTGGTGCGTCTATTCATGTATTTGTGAGGCTACACGAATACTTGAGCTGACTCACTGGTTGCCGGTCGGGACCAGTTGAACTCAGTGATGATGCTTTTAAGGAGGCCAGGCTTTTATCCCTAAAAATGATAGTCTTTGTATGTAATATTGGAGAAAGAGCAACGATTAAGGTGGACTTCAGGAAGGAGCAAGGCTAGGTGCCCGCATCCCCATCACCCAGTGGGAACGAGGCACGTGACCTGCTCTGGCTCCTTGGCAAATTCCTGGGATAATGGGGTTGGAAGCGAGAATCGTAGTCTAAAATACTTCTAGATGTGCGCTAGCCATGAAGTTGGAAACAATTTCTGAAGTCTTCGGAAATTCAGAGGAATTTGGGGTTTACTTTTGTGGCTATGCTGTCATGTGTCTGTGTAGTACAGCCGGGGTGGTGAAAGCACAGCGTGGCTCTGCTCCCGAGAGGCTACGAGCCACAGCCCCGTGCGTGTGCCACGCTGTGCCCGGGCTGGCCCCCCGAGCCGTTCGGGGGGGGCTCGGTGCCGGAGCAGCGCAAGACCGTGTTAGCAGGCCCTCAGCTTTGTAGGTACGGGCTCTCTCCATGCACGGGGACCCACCGCGAGCGCCTTCGTGGCAGTTTGCCAGAGGAAGGAGAGCAGGAACCGACCTGTCACAAACACTTCTTCGCTGTCTGCGCCTGCCACTCTGGGGCAATTCTGAACTAAAACTGCTTCACGTGGCCTTCTTTGACTTTACTTCCCAGGGTGTCTGTCCCACAAATTCAAGCCTTGGCCCAGGAGGTGCAGGCAGAGCAGTGGAAGGGTTAGAGCTTGGTGGCTTTGCACAAGAGCGACGAGCACTGGTCTAATGTCTGGACCAGCCTTCTGCTGACAGCGATTTACGGCCCCCCTTGTCCTCTGGGTACGAACAAGCAAAAATGATACTCGGACAGGGCAGCAGCCCCAGAAGTGAGGTTTTTCTTTTTGTTGGCCTTGCAGAGAATGACCAGACAGAGAAATAAAAAGAGAGATAAATCTACTCACGCGCACACACACAAATACTGTGATGAAAATGAAGGCAGTTCTGTTGTGTGAATGTTTTGAGGAGCACAGAGCACTGGGAACATGTTCCAAATGTCAAATGGATTATACTCCAGCGCTCTTATTGTTTCATATAATTCTCATCTAATGTCACCCCTGGCAACAATAGTACAAGTCTCAATATTCGCTTTGATGTAGCCTCACTGAATATTTTTAAGCAATGAGGAAATTGCCAGGGGGAGTGAGGGAAGGAGGGGCAGGCGGGGCGGGGGTTGCTGTTGCGCCCAACACAGGGGTGACAAAACAGATCCCCGAATTAAATCCATCAGAAAGATTGAGTTTGCAATTTCAGGGCCCCCGACGCCTGTGCTGCTGAAGCCTGGATAGGCTCACGCTTGAGTTTTAATCATGAGGTTTGTCTCCATTGGAATACAATTAGGGAGCCCCGAGCTTGAAGCAAACAGATTGGAGGAGCACAGCAAAAGCAAATGCAGTAACATGAAGGGGGACAAATCATCTTAATTTTGCCAGGCTGAACAGAGCTGTCACATTACAAGGTCAGGCCAAAGCGAGCTGATTTTGTGGGAAGGAGGGATAAAATGACTAGAAAGGTGGAAAGTGCAAAGAGGCAGCACAGGCTTGTCCTGTGTTATTTTATTACTCTTTTGACCCCAAAGGTTTTCATAAAGTTGATTAACAGGTACAGCACCAACCCCCGAGGCCCTACACAACCGTGACTCCATCCTCCTTCCAGGCACGCTCTGGCTGCTGCCTGCAAGGGCATCGCACCGTAACCCTGCAGCACCGGCACCGAGGGCTGATCCGTGTCCCCCTTGCTCCCGGCGGAAGGAGGGTGGCACCGGGCAAGGAGGGAGCAGGGGAGAGCCAGCTCCACCGCCTCGAGCTGCTGAGCAGCAGCTCAGGCAGCGACAGCTCTCCCGCATCTGCCTCCCTCCACCCTGGGTGGATCCATGGAGAGGTTTCCCAGGTTATCCCAACGCCTCCTGCCCCGTGCCCTGCACTGCGCTGGAAGAGGAAGAGCCCATCCTGTATCTGCCTCCTAGAAGCTGTATTTCTGTGTGAGGCTTCTCTTTGCACGTGGTATGGGAGAGGGAACAATATTCTGCTTAAATGCTTTGAGAGGCTGCTGACAAACACAGGAAAACCTGGGTTTAGGTCTACTAGGAGTTGCAAATAAAGCATTTCTCCTCCTGCAGGACCTCATCTGGGAGGCACATGGGTGTCCAGGCACTACAGATGGGACCGGGGCACTTGTACCCTTTTCTATCCAAAATTTCACTGGCCAGGGAGCCGCTCAGCACAGAGTCAGCAAGTCCTCTCGAGGGGCTAGACCCACAGTGGAAGAAGTAAGAGTAAAGGGGAATTAGGAGCATTCAGGCTTTACTCAGTGCAGGTTCTACTCTTCAGAGCAGGAACAAAATATCATTAAAGTCAGTCACAAAGTTTATGTCCTGTTGACCTGAGTTTATGCCTGTTGGCTCAGACAGAATCTTTGTACAGGAAGAATGGAAAACATTCCAAAGCAATTAAATCAGAGAGAGATGCTTTGCCTTGCGCTGTATTCTCCGAGGAGTCTCCTGGAGCAGATGCTCCTGAGTGCACAGTGTTTGTCTTATTCCAAGAGCCATCATATGTGACATGGGCATAACGTTTCCCTTCGTATTTCTCCCTTAAATTATAGGAGTTTCACTGAGCGCTATGATTTGTGTGGTTGGTATTACAGGCATCAATCACAGCTTGCCTTTTTCCCTCCCATCTCTAATGCCACAAGGTTTCTTTCCTTCACTGCTCTCCATCCTACGCAGACCTAGCGTGGATTAAAGAGGCTGTCGCTTGTGGAGGAACTGGAAGGACAGAGCAGCGTAAAATGGTTAGAGGTCTGGTGTCAAATGGGTGTGCAAAGAGTAAAATACCATCAGCATGTGTGGTTATAACCTGAATATCGTTTTATGGTTATCTTCTCATGTCTCACTAGAGCAGCCACAGGACAGGGGTTCTGGAGATGGGGTCAGTACCTGATGGGCTCCTGCCCTCGAGTGGACTCCAGCACATCGTACCCCCACTCGTATCGTTACTCACCCCGGCCCCTTTATTCCTTCTCTTTGGTTACAATTCTTGGACCAAGTTCTCCCTGATCATAAATGGTCATGATGGTTCCTCATGTTCAGGCAGAACTTCCCGTGTTCCAGTTTGTGCCCATTGCCCCTTGTCCTGTCGCTGGGCACCACTGGGAAGAGTCTGGCCCCGTCCTCTTGACACCCGCCCTGGAGATATTGATAAGCGTTGGTGAGGTCCCCTCTCAGCCTCCTCTTCCTCAGGCTGAACAGCCCCAGCTCCCTCAGCCTTTCCCCACAGGAGAGATGCTCCAGGCCCTCAGCATCTCTGTACCCTCCGCTGGGCTCTCCCCAGTAGCTCCTCGTCTCTCCTGAACTGGGGAGCCCAGAATAGATAACTCGGTTGGAATCTCTCTTGGAACATTGTCCCTTTCTGGTGAGCGGCACAAGATGATTTAGCTTGGAGTAATCCAGTGCCAGGCCCCAGTGATGTCCTTTCCGTGCCCTTGGTCCTGCCGTGCCGCTGGAATGCGATAACGGCCAGCCACCTCCAACTGGATTTGATGCCGCTGATACTTCTTACTCTCTTTGCCGCTGCCTGAGGGTATGCACCAATCTCTTAATACGTATATAAATATTATCCTTGTTAATCCCTCGGAGAAAAATAATATCAACAAAACTTACTACCATTTCCTGCGTGGCTGACTGAGAATGTGAACCAGATGATGTTTATATTTAAAAAATGAAAATGCCAATAAAAAAGTAATTTAAAAAAATTCACCTCTTGGTATTTTCCTATTGCAAATGGAGAAATGAGAGAGACATGCTACGTCTGCATGTTAAAATTCAGCGAAGAGAAACGGTCTTTATTAGAGCGGTCACAGAAGTTACAACCACGATGGTTCCATTTCAAAGTGACACTCCTCATTTTAAGCGCTACCTAAATTTTAACTATTTCTGTGGGATGAGCTTACTAAATCAAGAGCTTGTGAACACTTCTGGTGGGAGTAGAGGCTACCAGGGGTCGGTTGTGCCCTTCACAGTGCTGAGCTAGAGGGAAAGATCTGTTGCTGGGAAAAGCTGGTGTAGCTCTTTGGTAAGACCACACTTATGTACACAGATTTACATAGTTCTGGAACTCGTTCATCCATACCAACAGCACAAGATTAAAATAAGGGGGGGAGCCACTAAAATCGCACTTAAACCCCTCCAAATAGGACAGAAGTACAGCGGTGCTGTGTAGGAATGGCCCTCGGCATGTTGCACATTGGGCACCAAGGGAACCCATGGCAAACACCATCGGTGGATAATTCTCGTCCCCTGTAAAGAGACAAATTTATCTGATGCTTATTAGAGAATGTATATCTGACCAGATGTTAAGCTCAGAAAACTCTTTCCAATTTCCTCCTTTCACACCTCCGTTGCTTCCCAAAGTTTTCTTCTTTCAGGCTATAATTATTACTGATTGATCCCTTTCATTAGATGATTTCTTGGGTTTTTGTTTGTTTTGTGTCTTTGAATACTGTAAGCAAAATCCTTTTTGCCATTTTTGGTCACAATTATAAAAGAAAGAATCATCGAGTACTACAAACTGAATGGCCAAATTATAAATCAAGGGTGCCCGTCATCTTCCAGAAATGAGAAAAATCAGGGCACTTTTCTAACGTGATGAAAATGGAGCTCTCCATTGCCGGTGCCTTGTGTTGCATCTATCAGACCTCAGCCTGGTCTGTAATTGTGAACTGGCTATCGTCCAATTACAATTCTGTGGCAGTTCTCCCAAGAGCTGGGTTTTTTCTTCGAGCTCCACGAGCCATTTGTGTGATCAGACGGGACTCTCGGCTCGCTTTAAAAAAACAATCAGTCGTCTTGTCTTTGTGGCTGTTTAAAACGCTGCTTCTTAAGGAGAGATCGACAGCAAGAGGCTGGTATGAATTTCTCTTTCTCCAGTATATCTATTTACGCCTCTCCACCTAGCTAGCTGATTGTCTGTCTTTCTAAAAATAACAGATGTGCTTAAAAAGTAATGGAGAAAGGGTGACAGGCGTTCAGCAGAAGGCCTTGCATCCCATGAATCTTATTCGAGCCTTCCTCTGCGGACCAGGAAGGCGTTAGCTTTAGTGCTGGCCCTGCTAAAAGGGTGATTTTCTCCTAGTAAAAGCCCTACGGCAACGGAAGGGCTCAGCCGAGTGAACGCAGGACACAGGAGGAATGGTACCATCCTATTAGGACTAAACATCTCCAGATCAGGCTCTATCTATATGAGATGGGTGCTCCCACACCTCCACCCGGCTCTTGAAGAAAGACAGCGGCGGGACAAAAAGCTAGAAAGGCTGATGCACATCCATGGTCTTCCTCCCCTGCCTGCTCCTCCCCGGGCAGCTCCGCCACCCAAGGCAATAGCAGCAGGGTTAGAAAAGTTTCTTTCAGTCACTGGAATAACAAAAACGTCTCTGGCAGGCACACATCTCCAGCGTGCCATGAATGAAACAATTACAAATGATAAAAGGTCTATCTTGGCTCTGAACACTCCGGTTGAGTGAAGAGATAAGCCCCCCTTTCATTCAAAGTCATTAACGGCTCAGCAATTTCAATGCCGTTTCCCATCGAAATGTATGAATTTTTAATCCTTTAATTGCATGTTATCCTAAACGCCACGTGTGCTTTCTTCTTATTTATCCACTTGCTTTTGTTGTTGCAGGTAAATGCTTTTCTGAACTCGCCTCTGTGGGGGACAGACCGCATTGTTCTCTCTCTCTCTGCAGGAAGACAACGGGGGCCGCCGGCCTCTCCCGCTGAACGGCACAGGAGGGGTGTCTCAAGTGACTTCTCCATTTGGAAGCCGCCTTTGGATGAGACGGGCTGCGATCCTGGGATCGGCATGGAGGCCGGTGAGAAAAGCGGGGTTTTTTCTTCCCAGTCTCTGAAATGGCACTCGCGATAACAGAAAAATTAATTACTAGGGAGATTACTGAAAGAAATATTCTGCCGATACGATAACTGTGTTCATTGGAGACATCTGTTTGGTTTTATTTTAGAAGAAGCTCCTGTGTTTCGCTCTTGGAGCTGTGAATGGCGGTAATACAGCTATTGTTGCAATAAATATGCATTCATTTCCGACCTCAGGAACATTTATGGAGCTTTGTCTACCCTGAGTTGAATTTTTAGGAGACTGAACACAATGGTTCATGCCAAGATTGAGATCAAATTTTTTCAAAGACTGGGGAGATTGGAGCCAGGGATTAAGTCTAGATCGCAGGCTTCATAATTATAATAGGACTCATTTGACGGAAATAATCAGCAGAACAAACCATTCCTAAAACATCTGACATTTGCTGGGAGGAAAAATGAGCTGATTTTTCTTGTCATGAAGGATCTATCAGTGGCCTATGGTGACACACATCAGATTTATTTTTGAATTGTCTTCGGTAACTTTCCTGTTGTGGATATATTTGTTTCTTGCCCATGGACTAAGAGTAAATAGTCTTTGAAATTCCAGCCGAGTCGCAGATTTTGTCTGAGATGCTGTTGCTCTGCCTTTTGCATTTTTACCCGCACTTGTACAAAATTGGTATAAAAAGCTGTTAAACGAGAACCCTGATGGTCTGCACTCACCTTGCACTTTGCTGCAAATTGATGACATAAATTTCAGGCCAATGAATAATGTGGGCAATGGAGTTGAAGGCCAGAAGATATCACAGGAATTACTTAGATGATTTCCTCCATAGCTCAGGTCACACATGGAGGAATTCCTCAGCTGGAGGACATCACTCTTCCCATTATGCAAGGCGTACTGGTTCAAAAGGTCAACTGTTTGGCAAAATTCACGTATCACTCTAGTGTCCTGTGCTAAGAGGGAGGATATATTTGGATCTTGCAAGAATACTTCTGTGAACTGAGTGCATGTGTCATAAATCTGAGAATTTTCCTCCATACTCGAGCCTGTTCCTTTCTCTGAGCCAGACCTCCAGGGTTTTTAGGAGAATATGAAATGGCCATGGCAGACAGAGGGCTGAGGGGATGGTGGTGGTTGTTTTTCTTGCAAAATGGGAATGCATACTGCTGCTCTCCTGTCCTGGTCTAGGCCGGGATGGAGCCAGTTTTGTTTTCAGCAGCTCCTGTGTTTTGGGTTTAGTGTGAGCAGAACGGTGACAGCAACTGATGTTGCTGGTTGCTGCTGAACGACCAAGGACATTTTGCAGTTTCCCAGGTGTTGCTGATGTGCAGGGGAAAAACTTGGGAGGGGCAGAGCCAGAATAGTTGATCCAAACTGTCTAAAGAGAGTGTTCCATACCATGGACGGCATGGCCGGGATAAGTGAGGGTCGGTCAGTGGGCCACTAGGCTTTTAGACCCTTAACTTGCCTTAATCCTTAAGCTTCCCTTCGGGTTGCTTTTTGTTTCCCTGCTTTTCCTTTTTGTTTTTCGTTCGTTTGGCTGTTGGTTCCCTCGCCTGCTCTCTCTGGAACTTGCTGTTCTGGGATAGCTGGGGGGGGGATACCCCTGCTCCCTGCCTGCTGCTCGGGACGGGCTGTATCGGTCGTTGGGTGGTGAGAAATTGTGCATCATTCGTTTTATATATCCTATTATCCTTATATATATTATTATTAATATCATTATGAATATATTTTTATATTTTTCCTTTGCTGTCCTGGTGAGCTGTTTTTATCTCAACCCACGAGTTTTCCTTTCTCTGCGATTCTCCTCCCCACCCCAGCAGGGACCAGGGGAGTGAGCGAGCGGCTGCGGGGGATTGGGTTACAATTCGGGGTTAAACCACGACATCTCCCCACACATTTTTTGGGGAATTGTGATGGATATTTTGAATTCGAGTGTCGCAGTACCCTCAGGGTTGTCACCTATTTCTTTTCTTTGACCTGACTAGAACATAAACGTAGCAAAAAGCTCAGAACGGTGCATTCTGGTCAAATTCTGCAGATTCAGCTAATCTGTTGAGAGTTTGGATAAGGGCTGGAGTCTCGCGCTGATCTGAAAGCAAACATGACTATGAGGGCAGTTATGCTTCTGGCTAAATACTCTAATTGCTGAAATCAGCATCAAACCAGCTGGTGCTATGTTCTGTGTCAGGATTTGCCGTAACTAAGGTCTGAATTCACTAACATTTAAGGGTTTTCATTGCTTTTTTGGCCAAGAACAGGGATTAGTGGCTGAAGCTGAAGGCTATGCTTGTTTTTCCCAGCTTTAGTTGATCACGCATAAAAAGGCACAACATATAAAACTTCTGCATGTCTCTGCCCAACCTTTGGAAGACAGTTTTATTTGGAACTGGATCATTTGCCTTCTCTTACTGTAGCATCGTTCCATGCAGTATCTGAGAGGAGTTGAGGCAAGATGCGAGCCCTGGGTGTGAAGCTTGTGCAGATCCCCATGAGCTACATCGCATGGACCAGAAGCCCTCCAGAAGGGGCCTGGATCTAAGGGATCCAGGAAGGCCAAAGAAAAAGAAATGTCTTGTGTGATTTCATAGTTTAATGCCTCAAATACAACAGCAAAGGGCAAGCAGAAACATCTAATGGTTATCCGTGGTTCTGGACCTACCGGATGCATTTTGCAGCCCTGCCTTTGATTCGATCTGACACGTACAGACCCGGTAATACAGGGCCAAGCCGATTCAGGTCCTGAGCTCTCCTTGCTAATATCGATGGTAGTTTGCAAACCTCTTAGGGATTCAAAATGTTAAATGCAATGAAGAAAATGTTTCCTTAAGCAAGCTATTCACAAGTCAAGACCAGATGTATGCTTCACACGGGCTAATATCCAGCATGACATGGCTGAGCAGGTATACGGATATTAATGTCTTTGTATTAGGATGCACAGTAAATATGATTCTAGCAATATCACAGGGACCAATTGCCTATTAAGCTAGAGGCTAAATTTGTTTTTTTTATGTTGCAATAAATCTTACTTTTCTACAAAGCCTAGGCAAATATTAAATCAAATCCCTTTCTTCTCTCCCCCCTCTTTAGTTATTGATTGGGGGTATTATATATCAACTAACCACTAGGAGAGCATGCCATAACTTTGATTGATTGCCCGTATATTTTTGGCACTCATTCTGTGACAAGTGCATGCTTTGCTGCCCACCCTTGTCTGTGCTTTATGTCAGTGGCCTTCTCCCCTGGCCGATTCATAGATTAGAAGATGGGAACAGCATGATGTATGAGGCCTTCCTAGGTGCCTTTCTGCTCAGGGAGCTGGGTACCCTCCTGCATAGGACAGGCAAATACTCACCCCTCTCCCAAAATAATGTTCCTCTATGCAAAAAAATTGCTTGTGAGAAGAGAAGGAAGGAAAGGAGGTAGAGCAGGACTGAGAGAGACAGGGAGAGAAATAAATATCCGCAAGAAAAGCTGGTAGATCAGAATAGAAAAGGTGGAGATCTTCAAACGAGATACGGTGAGTCCATCTGTAGGGTCACAGAAGTCTCTGGGCAAACGCGGGTTGCGGTAACATGGTACATCTCTTACCAACACGCACTGAGGGTATCAGTGGTTTGGGATCGGTGTCACCTACCGATTTATACGGCCCTTTTCCCGTTGCCCATCCCTGCAGCCCATACAAGCAAATGTCCAGTATCTCATTGCATCTTGGCTCTGAATCCTTGCTGCCCCATTTCTGCTGCTGGGAGGACCCAGAAATCTCCCTGCAAGTGTGTTTCAGGTCTTTGTTGAGGTCGGGGAGACTGATGGAGAAAATCATTTCACTCACATGGTTATTTTTGTCATATTAAATAACAGAAGGAAATGCTATTATGAATATAACATAATTCAGACTCATCCCTTAGCACATTTCACTTTGGTGGGATAAATTTATCCCCGTCGGATTTCAAGAGCTGTCCACTGCTGGTTCCTAATGAATCAAACCAGCTCTGGATAACCATAATTTCTACAAATCTGCTTATCTGGGCTAAATGTTTATCCCTTTAGCTGCAAACCTCTTGATCCAAAATCATTGTTATAAAACATAAGCAGGGAGTGTCTGCAACAAGCATGTAATTGAAAGGCACTTATTTGCTCAGTTGTTGAAATGTTCAGCAGAAAACCAGGAACGGGAATTGAAGTGCCTGTTACCTGCAGATTCTCCTGTTTGATTCATTTCTACAAAATAGCACATGGAGGCTTTAAAATCACTCCTTATAAAAAACCCTGAAGGTGCTGGATGAAAGCCATTTGGTGAGTGTGGGACACGAGCAATTTGTGCAGTGTGATAATACGCCTGCTGGTGAGATGAACATATACTTTGAATTCAGACCCAAGAATAAATCATCAGAGACGGGAAGAACATGGGAGGAAACAGAGACTCTAAAATAAAAGCTGTAGAAACATTACAGTGAAGCGAAAATACTTGGGCTAGATCGCTGTCTGATCTAAGAGCAACGCAGAAAAATGCTGACTGTGGTCTGTAATTAATCTGTTGGGGCTGGCTTAAAACACCTCTTGCTTAAATTGCGATGTATGGAGTAAAAGGATTGATCAGCCCGATATAATGTGATCAGACTCACATTATGGTATTTGACCTGCAAAATCATAGGTATCGACGTCCAAGTAAATGCAGTGAAGGAAAATAAGAGGGGACGTGCAAAGCGGTAACTGTCAGCTGGCTGCGTGTGAAAACCATTGTGGCCACGCTAGAAGATTGTCGTAGATTGGTTTTTGCAGACTGTGTTGTCCGTTAATTTCAAGAGGCTGAGAAACAACGCGCTATGTGAGCTCCCAAGAGCGTCCTGCAGATCCGCACTGCGATACTTCTTTCTGTAATCCTGGACAAAAATATTGCACTTTTCATTGGGGCCCACCAGAGGAGGAGGGTGGCTGGAGGAACCAGCTTAGTGCGTCAGTAGGGAAAGCGTCAAGGGTTCTCCAGGCGGGATGGGGATTCCAAAGTCACCCATCAGGCCGGGGACGTAACAGCTACAGAAAAGCATTTCCCTGAAAAACGGGGCTCTTGGAGTGCTCAGAAGGGCCCCGGGCCCGCACCGCTGCCCGCGCGTGGCTGCAGGAGGGCCCGCTTGGCCGTTCCCAGCCTGCTGGTCACTGAGAACACGATGGGACCTGAAGTGGCAGGTGGCCCATTACTTACCGTTATTTCAGGTAGACTGGACCTGTGTTATTTACAGCTCCCAGAACTAACAGTAAAACCTTGGCTTTCGTTCATGTGTGTCACTTGGCAATTTGTCTACATTCAATATTGCTTCAGTAGCATTCATATAAACAAATTAAGGGAGGAGAAAGCAACAAATGCAGCTTAAGACTAATTCCCCTCCACCCACTGAATCACCGAGGGCCTTTAAGAGTGTTCAGAGCCAAATTACACTTCAGTGCACAGGATTTAATTTGCATCTGCCAACTTCAGAAGGGGGATTTAGTCGGATAGGGCATTTGCATTCCATAAAAGGAGCTGATCTCTAATTAAACTAATATCATGTTTGAGTTTCCACAGTGATAACTGGGAAGACAAAACATGCAGGTCTTGGCAAGAGGAAGGAGCAGGCTCGGTGCGCAGAGGAGAACGGCTCTCCTTTTAAAATGCCAAATGCAAGCGGGCGTATTAGAATGCGTTAGGAGGGGCTGCCTGTTCTACAGAGAGAAACACTTACCTTGTCCCTGCAGACCCATACGAGGTCTCTGCACCGTTTACGTAGCACTTACGCTCCGAAAATGCGCCCAGCTCGCTCTGTTCGGAGGGCGTTTTCCGAGGCGCTGAGGAGCTCCAGCACGGTGTGGGCACACTCAGCTCCCGTGGCAGCACCCCCGGCGCCGGGTGCCTTGCGGGATCGGGACGCTTTCCTGGCGAAATTAAAAAAAATCTCCTGATCTACATGCTCTAGCCTTTCCTTGTGTGTAAAGTAAAAACGACTTTCTATTTTTGCTCTTCAGCTTGGTTAGGACACAGCCTGGTGTATGTCCACAATTTGAGTCACGTCGGTTAGCGAGAGTGATGTGATGGTTTGCAATTAAGTCAAGTAAGTCGGAAAGTGCCCGTGTTTCTCTGCATACCAGCATTCCCAGGCCCACCCAGGGCGTGATGCTGAGTGGTCCTGACAGCCAGATTCCATTGAGCAAGTACAGAAAAAAATATATCAAACAGCTAAGCAAAGATCCGTTTGAAAGTTTTCTTTGGTTATGCTGAATCAATTTTTTTTTTTCTAATTCCTGCTCAATGCAAAGAGGAAATTCTTTCAGGGCAGCTCAGGCCACAGGAGACAGAAGTATTTCTTACCTACCATCAAACATTCAGGAAAATCAGTAAACTGTGGCAATTATTTTCACAGATCAATAGATTTTAAGGCCAGATAGGACCACAATTACAACCATCAAGTCTGATTCCCTGCCGTACACTGTCACAGAGCGATTCCTTTTCTGAGCCCAAGAAGACGGGTTTAAACCAGAATGTATCTTTTAGCAAGACATCCCATCTTGACATAAAGACGCCAGGTGACAGAGAACAAACATCATCCCTCGGGAAGCCCTGTAGTGATAAATTACCCACCTTCTTAAACCGTGGCTGTTTAGTTCCTCCTTTAATTCTTGTAATATTCATCTTGGAGCTACCGAGAGCGGTCTGCTGGGTTGGGGAGCCCCTAGCAGCAGACGTGCGGCTGAGAGAGGCCGTTCTCCTCCTGCAGCTTGTTTCGGGCGGTGATCAAATCACGGTTTACTCTTAGTAGCAACATGTGAGTCCCTTCTGAAGTCATGACTTCACTGAGAACCACGTGCCCACGGAGCGGGGGTCTTTTGACGTGATACAGAGGTGCCGAGGCTGCATCTGAAGTCTGTGGTCCGACAGTGAGTGTCCGTCTGTCCGGGCAGTGAGGAAGGGATGAGAAATGCTGTGACTTTGGCGTGCCAGCCCAGACTGCAAGCCGCCCGCCCGCGTCTGGTTTTCCCCCGGACCGCAGCCAACAGCGAGATGAGCTGAGCAGCCCCATCAGGCACAGAGGGAAATCCCAGGCTCATTAAAAGCAAGAAGTTTTGGGTTTCCCTCTGATGGGACTGACATTTCATTTGGAAACTTTGGAGATGAGAATATTCATAGTCTTGTTATGCATGCTCTACACAAACCCTCCCGTTCCTGATGAAAAGCCCAGCTCCAGATCCCTTTTACATAGTTAATTTTAATATCATTTTTTATTTATTTCACAGTGGAGTGCATCTGGCTTACGATACTTACCCAAGTAAATATTCCATTTCACCTCTCTCCCAGGAAACGGATGTGCATAGATCAAACCGAGAAAGACGACTGTTTATTTTTTTCCCCTGTGACTCAAGCCTGTGCATCTGCCACAGCGTGTGGCATTTTCCACTCCTCAAAGAAAGCAAAATCACACATGACATTAAAGCTTGGTTTTCTAGAAGTTAGTGTTTTTAAGATGAAAGCACCCAAGCAAAATAACCTTTGGACAGAAATAAAACAGGTAACTTTTCAAGCTAATGAGATATTTGTGGTCAAGTTCTGATCTCCATTTCAGTGATGTGCATCTGGGCTAATTCCCTACAGAAGATAAAAGCTCCTGCTATATCTGGTGGGTAAAACAAATTCTCTTGTGATATAAGCCAGTTTTAAAAAACTCCCTTAGTAATCAAAGCCCCCAAACTCTTGGGATTTGCATTTCCTGAGCTTCTTAAAATAGCAGTGGGGTGGTGAGTCCCTGGAGCTCAGGGGTCGCTGCTCCCCAGGGGCTCTCACCTTCCACGGGGCCTCCTGGGAGAGGAGTTAGGGGGTCCCAGCTCGCAGCCTGCACATCCGCAGCCATCCCTGAAGGGTTCCCCTTCAAATCTGCTCTAAGGGAAGAAAACAGAGCAGGACAAGCAGAGCTTTTTCACCTTCTCGAAGAGAGCCAGACCCCACTCCCCCAGGAGCTGAAGGCAAAGCTCCCCCTGACTCCACGCCTGGGGCTTGCGACTCAGACCCACGCCGTGGACCGAACAACAAGTGTCACCGGGCCCAGGGACACAAGGAGCACAAATACCTTCTCCTGCTTTTTCCCTCCCCGAAACGGCGTATGGGAGCCAGCAAAAGGGGAGGGCAAGCCACCTTGTTACGGTGCCGCAGGGCAGCCAGCCTCGTAAATGGCGGTTTATGGCTAAATAAATAAATAAAAGGGAGTTGTAATTGCGGCTCAGCGAGCCTTCAAAACTATCCAAATATGCAAACTTCCTCAGGAGGAAGGGGAAGAAAAGGAACGACAAAAAAAGGCAACTCGTCAACATGCTTTGCATGCTAAGGCTCCTGTTGTTCCAGCAGGCTGCAGGCTGCTGTAGGAGATTATAAAGCCAGCTTGATTTCACAGCAGGATGCGAGGGAACACGGAGGGGGAAAAAAACTACCTGTGCAATTCCAATTAACATAAATTAGCAGGGTCTGCACTCCAGAAGTAAACAAACAAACACAGCACTGGTGGGAGCAAAGGGCAGCGCGGGGCAAGATTGCTTCTTGTTCACCGTTGAAACCGGGAGGGTGCAGATGCCGGTGGTGCCCGTGGCGAGGAGAGGGGATGCTGAACCCGGCCGGAGAAACGCCTCCAAACCTCTCCAAAGGTTCAGTGGTTCGCAGGGCGTGTGGGAGCGTTGAGTGGTGCTTCCGAGCCCCCTGGGTCAGCCCCAGAGCATGAAGAGAGTCAGCAGAGGTTGGATTCGTCACACGCGGATCCCACCTGGATCGCAGGAAAGAGCCCGGTGCCCCTGGGAGGTGACATCTCACCAGTCCCCTGCCAGATGCCAGATGAATCTCAGCCTGAGGGGCTGATTTCCAGGGCTATTTGAGCACCCGTAGCTCCAGCTGTAGGCAAGACGATGAACTGAGCACATCAGACATCCTGGATATAACACCAGGCATCTGTTTGCATCTGTAGGTGCCTCAGCACCTTGACAAACCTTGTCATTAGATGCTCCGAGAGGCTGATTCCTCGCTGGAAAGCGGAGACGGTACCGCTGCCCTTCTCCAGAGCAGGGCTAGGCACATAAACACGACGGGTTGCAAAGCGTGTTGGCAGCCCAGTCCTGGGGCTGGGTACATGCGCTGGAGAGACGGAGTTGGACTGCTGCTACGCGCCGGCGCAGCGGAGGAAGCTGAGCACGACCTGATGCCGGGGTTGTCGCGGGCAGATGCAAACGACTGCCCAGGTTTTTGACAGGGAAGGGAAGCAAAGCAGGAGCTGCGACAGGAGGTGGCTTCCGGACGGGCTGTTTTGTGCGCTCTGCCTTGCCTAGGGCTGGGGCTCCTGTTGGGGCGTCAGCGGCCGAGCTTTGGAGGCTCTGTCAAAACAGACATTTCTAGTCTGGCGGTGTAAAGATGAGCCGAAGAGATTCATATTCAATTCCTAAGAAGTCCTAAAATTCGTGGTCAGATGGCCTCCCACCAGCCTTCACTCCAAAGGAACAGAATCCCGTGTATCTCATTTTCTGCAAGATCTTATTCCAGCCCAGTTCTGACCCCAGCCCAGCTTTGCTCCACTGAAGTCTGTGGTTCTTGGTATCTTTACAGACAGAGCCCAAAAAATCAGGAGTAACTCACACAGTGTGCTGTTTTTCAGCCCCTGGTTCGTATCCTCCGATGGAGACCTCAACAGCACTTTATTGATTTACAACCAGCAGGATCAGGTCTCCTTTTCACGCGTAAAATATAAAAATTACTGCTTTTGCTACCGCTTGTGTTATCTCCAATTAGCTGCACTGACATGATTTGTTCTCCCATAGTCTTTGTTGCATAACTAATCACAGCCAATAAATATAAACACAAAAAGTAATTAGCTTAAATCAGCTAGCCGTACACGCCAAGCACATCCATTCAATAACATAGAGGACATGCAAATTTCCTGAGATTATTACATTTTATTTTTATTTCCATTTGGGTTTGGGGTTTTTTTTTTGCTTTGGGTAAAGTTAGGGGGTGGAGGTGCATCTGCAAGGGCTGTAGCTATAGTAACATACACCCAAATAAACGATATTGGCTCTCTAGGTAATTCAGTGTTTAATTCCATGTCAGTTCTGTTTATCGCTTCATTCCAGAAGATCCTCACATTTTGACATTCCCGGAGCATACGTCTGAGAATTAATGAAATATTGAAAGAAGTCTCCAATAAGGGCTTTCACTTGCAAGGGGGGAAGATGAGCAGAGACCCTGATGCTGCTTCTTATTCTTAATAGCACTAAAGATGCCACCCCAAGGACTGGATTGCTGGCACTAACCTAATAGTGGTAATTGATGGGGACATAATACTGTTTCTGTGAGGCGCTCGAAAACAAAACTGAGATGGGCTGGCTCACGAGGATCGGGGAGGAAAGCGATGGCAGCTTTTCTTCGATTCCCACACGGGGCTGGGTTGGTGGCTCGGGAGAGGCGGGGGGGAGAGACGCAGAGGGGACAGGACGGTGCCCGGGGAGAGACGCAGAGGGGACAGGACGGTGCCCGGGGAGAGACGCGGGGAGGACAGGACGGTGCCCGGGGACTGCCCAGCGGCACCTGGCAGGGGCCAGAGGCTGGACGCGGGATAGCAGAGGCAGAAGAGGTGTTGGAGCCCGCAGGCCAGCTCGGTGTAACAATCCAAATGCCCTCACCTTTCCGTTTATCAGACACGTTGGCAGGAGTTCTGCACTGTCACGGCTTGTCTGAACCTGGAGGCACAGGCTTTTTTGTTGTTGTTAACTCCACAGGTGTCCTTCTGGGCAATTCCTGTCATCACCAACGGATGGAAAAGTATATTTATTACCTGAAAGTTTTTGGCTGCTGTGCTCACCTACTAGAGCACAAGGCTATCCAGCCACACAACCTACGTGAGGCGCTGCCAGCACTTACAATGCAGGCAGGCTTAGCTTTTATTTAAAAAGCAACGGGACCTTTCCAGCCTTTGTATAGAAAAGCTTGAAAATGTGAGCAGGTATAGAGCGGGCTGAGTATCTGAGGCAGCAGACAGAGCGAGCCCTCTGTTTATTATCTCTGCAGCTCTCCTGGTATTTCAGCTGCTTGGATGACTTGGAAGGTAGACACAAACTTTTTGAATGTGTGGGATTAGCGATGCTGCCCGTGAGATATTGTCTCTCTGAGAGCTATCCTTTTACATTTAATTTTTAAATTTGCTGGGTTTGTGGTTATTGCATCTTACATCACCGTCTTTTATTTCATTTGCTTTATTTCCCTGGGGCTGAGCTTTGCCAGCAAAGTGTCCACCTGCAGGAGAAACACAGCGGGAGCCAGGTGCTGGGAGTGACTCCACTGAGAAGCTTTCTGCCAGACAGGTGAAGACTATCGAACCCCCCCAAGTTTCGAAAACTGCACTTAGTTCATACTAGCATCCATAAATCTGGATGCTTCTCTGAACTGTCCAGACTCCCTGACTCGAAAAAGTAGGAGTAGAAATCTCAAAAGAGCGAGCCTTTCTCTCGAGAACCTCTGTGCTTTGTGTGCTCCTTGCAATCAAAACTGAGAGGTGAAAGAAAGCGTAACGAGCCTGGGCCGTGAGCTCGTCAATGGGGATTGATCCGAGCCCCTTCGGGTTGAATTCAGCGGCTGACGAGTTCAGGGCTAAATTAGCAGCGGTTAAATGGAAGGGGCAGGGCGAGGATGGGGATGCGAAGGCTGACAGGGCTGCTGCATGCTCTGTTCTGTGAGATATTCCAATTAGCCTTCAGAGGAGTTTCAGCAATATCTAGCCATTCATGGGAGGTTGTTTTCAGTGGATTTCAGGTACGTGCTTTGTGCTGGTCTCGTTGTGGGAAAGGGGTTTTCATCTCAGGGCAGCGGATGAGATCTCCCCAGATCTGCAGCGTGTTGCTGTATTTGGGCAAATTCATTCTAGATGCAAAGCTGTGGGTTTGCAGGGAGTCCTGGGCGCGTACTTTTGGCCCTGATTATTTATGTTGTGCTTAAAATTTGGAGTTTTTGCATGTGGAATTGAAACATTGTGCAAATATGCCAATTTACACTTCATCTTCTATGGGAAGTCGAGTTGTTTCATTTCAGTGGTCTCATTTCATTTCAGTGGTGTCCTAAATCTGTTGTTTCAAGACACTAAATCTGCATTTTTTTCCTGTGTTCTTGTTATGCTTCATTTCTTTTGATCGATTTTATTATATCATAATTCACATTGTCTCATACTTCAGATTTCATATCGCAATGGTTAGGATCATCTAAACAACATTTTTTACCTCATCAGAATGATCAGTTTTGAAATTATTGAACTCGGATGAGGTAGCTGTGTCGAAACAAGCCACCATGCAGTGTCCAATATAGAAAATGTTCAGAATTCAACTGCTTCACTGTTGGGGTTTTTTTCATTATTATTCTTCAGACTTTTTTTTTTTCTGAACCAGAATGACGTTCCATGGGAAATGGCAGCATTTCCCAAACAACAGAAATCCCATGTGCAAACCAGTTGCCATCTTATCCCCCAGTTTCTCGCAATGTCCTGGGGATTTTTGCGGGGAAAACATTCCCTTTCGGTATCGGTAAGATTTGTGAATGAATCCTTGGGACCTCACAACATATCTTTCCGCAGATATCAGCCTAGTCACACGTGGGTGCATGATCATGCCATTTCCAAGGTGAAGCACTTCGTGGGTTTTGACAGCACTCTTTTTATTTCACTTTTTGCTGTAGCAACTTCATTTTCCCTAATTTTGCCATCTGCCGCTAAGAAAGTAGGTAAACCACGGAGGTAGGTAGACACACGGAGAGCTCAGGGACTGTTGATTACAAGGCTGGGATTTCAAAGGATCTGCTCATGGATCCTTCCAGACACCAAATCCTTTGGGCAGCGTCCAGTGCAGACAAGGAGCCCTGCTCTCTCGTGGGCTGGACCCTGCCTCTCCGTTAGCGCTGGGGCAGTGCTTGCACATGTCACCAAAATCGTGCTATCGAATTCCTAGTCCTTCACATTATGGGCAGACTCAAAAATGTGAAGCCGTCAGAGCTTTTTAGATTTTTATATTAGCAACTTGCATGCAAATACATGCAAATAGATGTAAATAGACAGACATTTTCTGCAGCCCAGGTTATTAAAGGAGCTGCTGCTCATAAGAGGATTTTCATAATAAGGCTAAGGATCCCACAACATCTATTAAAACACAGTTACTGTAAATTACACTAAATACGGGGTTGTTATCCTTGACAGAGCTTTGCAAAGGGAAGGAGCAGGGAATGAAGCTGTTTCTCCCACATCGTCTCCTGTCTCTTCTCCATTTCTTGCAGTAGCTGGCAGGGCAGCGCAGTGCGGAGGAGAAAGCAGTTCCTGCGGTTGCAATATCCCCTGGGACAGGTCTGGCCTGAGGGGAGGAAACAAAAAAAAAAAGCCCCTGGCTGGCTTCCATGGAAGCACTCGGAGGAGCTCCCACCCTGGCCGGGGGGCTGGTGGCCTCGGGGGCAGGAGCCCCAGGGGAGCAGCAGAGGGGGTGGCTTCTGCTCTGCCCGAGCAGCCGTGACCCTCGCAGCACTACTGCGGTCTGGCCTGCGCTTTCTGCAGCCCCTGCCCTCCTTCCTTCGGCCCTGACCAGGAACATCCGCCGGCAGCCCCAACGCGCGCCCCAGCACCAGCACCTTCCCTCTTCTTCCCATCTCCCCGTGTCCTGCGCCCTTCCGTGCTCCTCCGGGTGTGTGTTTGGAGGACTTGCCTCACACTGACAGACTGGTCGTACTTAGACAGGGAAGCAAATCCCTTGGCAGACCTTAAAATAGCCCAGAAAACCTTCCCTTGCCTAGACTGTGACTGCTTGTCGCTCTGCGCTGCAGAGACATGTTAGCTCCAGCCCTGGTCCTCCCGACATCCACTGGAGTGAGCAAGTGAGGAACCAGGACTGTGTCTATCACTTTTCGTGTGATAACCCACCCAGAACAGGCTTACGTTGCACTGGCAGGGCTCCAGGCTGACTTTCCCCACTGCTGCTCCTGGGAGGATCCCTTGCTCCTCCGATGTGCACGGCTACGAGCAGCCGCGCGTGCCCCTCCGCTCGGGCACGCACCCGCTCCCCGCCCTTCAGCCCGGGGCTGAGCATGCCGCAGCTTGTGCCCGCTCTTACGCAGAGCAAAGCTTGCAAAACGACAACTTTAAAACAAAGCACGACTTATCTATCCCCGCAATGCGCAGAGGACCCCGCACGGAGAGACCCCGCACGTGTTTTCCCTCGGCCAAGTTTAACCCCTCCGTCCCGAGCTCAGGCGAGCCCAGTTTGTTCCACCTCCCTGAGCCACAGGGAACAGCTTGTGTTTCACGCAACATTTGCTTTTCCTCCCTTGAATAACGTCTTCCCGGGCTGTCAGCTCTCTCTCACGTACCGTGGGCAGTTTCTGTCTCCAGCCTCCTACCCCCTGTTGCCTTTTTTACCGGAGGCTACGCACTGCATGGGGGAGGAATGTCCTTTGATGTGAGGAAGGGGTAGGAGTCCGTGGTCCAGGTGGAGCTGGCCCTAAATCCTCCCCTCCTCGCCAGTCCAGCCGTTGTTCTCGGTGCTCCTTTGAAGCTGTGTACCAGAGGCTGTTTTATCTGCGTCCGCTTTACCTTTCTTGGTAATTCTTCAGGAAATGTTTTGCAGCTTCCTTGGGTTTAACTCTGACCAGTCTGGCAGGAATTGATAGGAAACCCAAGTAGGAAGCGAGGTCATTGGGGATAAAAATGAAGGTGTGTCCCCAGTTTGCTGTAGCTGCAAATAGCTGGGGGGTCCCTGGGGCATGCAGAGCACTCCAGGCATCTTTCAGAGATGGCAAAATCAGGGAGTTCACCACCCCAGGCTGCTTCAATGGTCAAAGGGAAGAAAGAGATGTCTCCAGAGGGTTATTCAGAGCACTTGCTTTGATATCTTCCTCTGAACTGCCCTCAGGAGAAGGAGCTGAGCTGGTGTGGTAGGTGCCTACAGCTGGCTGAAGGCCTGTGTAGATGCTGTCCTGCCCGGCAAGCCGCAACGAGACGCTGCTGTAAAGTGTCTCGTGCACGTGGTCATAGCTCTTGTGTCAAACCAAGAGCTCCCAAACCCTCCGTCTTCCCACAGCGATGCGGGGGGGCCACGCGCGCTACGTCCTAGCTGTCCCCTGCGGTGGCAGAGGTCTCGGGCTCTTTTCTTAACTGGCATCCCTATTAAATTACCTGTTTTCTCAAGAAGAGCCCAAATCTTGGGATTCAGGTGAGGATAGAGACACGAGGTGACAGAAGAGATGAGTCTGTGAGGAGGAGGAGAGGGGACGAGAGGAGGAGACAGCAGGGCTTGAAGTGACATTTAATTCATTAGCTTTTATTACCGGGAGGCTTTGTAACGAGGAACGTGAAGTAGAGCACACTTGATGAGCTTGTTCTGCTCCAGACAGGAGCCGGAGCGTGCCCCACGTGTGTCCCTCTGGCCAAGCCCTAGACACAGCCCTCATCCCGATCCGGAGGGGGCTGGCGGGGGTCCAATGCTGCACCCCGGTTCTTCCTGCCCAATTTGGGTGGCAGATGGGATCTCATCTGGCCTTCATCTGTGCTCTGCCTTCCTCACACCTTTACAACACACATTGGATCCTGACGGGAAGAAGACATTAGCCTGGGTCCCCCTGCTGCTCTCCACGGGAGGCACAGCAGAACCGTATGTTAAGATCCCGAATTAGTGCTGCGTGAGTGCCGGGAGCTCGCACGCCTCGTACCGGGCGCCGTATCCGACAGCACGGCAAGATGTTACAGCGGGACCAAACTGTCGGAGAAACTTACTGCAAAATTGTGCAGGGACAGCCGGAGCGGCGGGAGCCACGCTTACCCGTTTAGTTCGCGGCGGTGATGGGGCTGGGAGAGAAGGAGCGTCTTGCTGTTCCCAGGCATTTCCAGCACTTCGGTCCCGAGAACCAGACTGGCACGTCATTAACGGGAACTGTTAACGGGTCGTTGCACAGGGGGCTGTGGGACTTGGGCTGCAGGCTCTGCCCTACGCTCCCTGCACGGCCGTGGAGCAAAACTACACAGTACCTGCTTTCCTGTAGCAGATGTCTTCTCCTCCCAAACTATCCAATCAGTTATGCAAGTATGGACTAATCCCTGCAATGCCCTACCGTAAGATGATTTTAAGAGACAGTGTGGTCCAGTTGCCTTGGACCGGGCTTGCTTGGCAGGTCCTGTCCGCTGTCAGCAGGCTGCTGGTACGGCCACGTGGCTTACGGTTTATTCGTGCCTACGAGCTCCTCTGGCAAGAAGGGCTCTTCTGTCCTTCAGTGCCATAGCGCGAGGGATTACAGAGTGACAGGGAGGTTTCCAGGACCTCACCCGCTCAAGGAGCAAAGTCAGAAGAATTTGCATGCTGGCTTTGTGCTTGCGAGGGAAGTCGGCTCCTCTAGAGCAGCTTGGCGGGCCGCATCGCAGCGTGCTTGGCAATAAGGCGACCTCCCACCTTGGCTTCTCCTGAGGCACAATCGGAAGAGCCGCTTGTCTTGCACCTTTCCCCTGTAGTTTAAAAACCAGCTGTTAGTGAAAGGGAGCTGTAACAGACTGTTGAAAGAGATCTGTAAATTGAAGGAGCATCTGCTTAGGGAATTGTTGGATCGCAGTCAGGCCCAGAAGCAGCCCTACAGCAGGGAGCCTGGGTTTACCGGCTGAACCAGGACCTGTGATTACAGGACGGCTGCCAGGGAGATTCACTTACCTGTCCCCCTTCTGCACAGGGTCAGGAAACAGAAGAGTTTTTCTCCCTCTCCTCAAATTACTTTTTTTTCTTTTTCAGATAGAGAAAACGGAGCATTGAAAAATGATCAGTCAAAATGTGAAATATTTCCACTTAGAAATGCCATTTCGGCGTCCTGGGGCACTGTCAGTATCTCAGCCACCCTCCCAGACTTCTGAGACTACCCACTGTAGTCCATCCTGGGCATCCTGGCATGTTCTTGAAGACTTAGCGTGGAGTTCATGTCATTTAGCTTTAGCTATCTAGAAGTTAGAAGTTATAGTTGGACATTTCAGACTCCCCCCAGAGCTGAAGGAAACAAGCGGGAGCTCTGCAGGCTCATTCATCCTATGTTTACTGGACATCTACCTGAGGATCATGGAATCATTTAGGTTGGAAGAGACCTTTAAGATCATGAAGTCCAACCGTTAACCCAGCACTGCCAAGGCCACCACTAACCCATGTCCCCAAGCTCCACATCTACACGGCTTTTCAATCCCCCCAGGGATGGGGACTCCCCCACTGCCCTGGGCAGCCTGTGCCAGGGCCTGACAGCCCTTTCCATGAAGAAATGGTTCCCAATATCCAACCTAAACCTCCCCTGGCGCAGCTTGAGGCCGTTTCCTCTTGTCCTGTCGCCTGTTCCTTGGGAGAAGAGACTGACCCCCCCTGGCTCCAACCTCCTGTCAGGGAGTTGCAGAGAGCGAGAAGGTCTCCCCTCAGCCTCCTTTTCTCCAGGCCAAACCCCCCCAGGTCCCTCAGCCGCCCCTCACAGCACTTGTGCTCCAGACCCTTCCCCAGCTCCGTTGCCCGTCTCTGGACACGCTCCAGCCCCTCAGTGTCTGTCTTGGAGTGAGGGGCCCAGAGCTGACCCCAGCACTCGAGGTGCGGCCTCACCAGGGCCGAGCACAGGGGGACGATCCCTGCCCTGGTCCTGCTGGCCACAGAAATCACCCTTTGGAGATGCTTTCATCTGATGGCCAGCATTTAGGTCATTGACCCTGGTGAGGTAAATCCAGGTAGATTCAACCTGAGCAGATAAATCTGGCTGGGGAATTACAGCCATGGAATGGAAGAAAGGGAAGGGATACCCATATTCCCCTTCCCATAAGGTGCTGCTGTGGTAATCGGAAGCAAACACGTATGTTTTAATGCCTGTGTCTAGGTCAGCCCTACAGATGGATCCCACACCCGTATATAAAAGTCCCTTCAGCCGTCTCATTGACTACACGTTCCACAGGACAATGTAGCACTAAATTCAAAAGTGTGTCAATTCATGTATTTGTTGTATACAAGCAGTGGGTGAATGTGATATAACTGATATTAGAAGTGGCTAAATTCTGTTTATAAATGTTTGCCCTTGAGTCCTCCGATAGTAACGGAGTCATAAGCTTCATACCTTTCTAAACGCTATAGGATTCAAAGACACACACTGGCTTAACACAATTACCCCGACTTCCATTCCTCTTCCTTAATCACTAGACCTCGCTCCCAGGGGCTATTTGTAATTCGCAGTTGGAGTTTATGCACTTTCTTTGAACAAAGAAATTTGATTTTTTTTTTCTTTTCGTTTCCTCTTAAATCCTGACAGGTTAAAAAAAAAAAAGAAAACTCAACCAAAAAACCCCGATGTTTTCATGAGAAGCTGAGGTTTCTCATGGAAAAGGAGATATTTCTGGCAAACTGAACAGAATAATTGTATGAAAGCTGAAGGGAAAACTAATCTTTGACCTGTTTTTGTAATTATTGTTAATTTGTTGTTACCATCATTGTCCAAGACAGTGCTCCATTGCAGCAGGCGCTGCACAAATCCAGGACATCAGCAAAAGTAAAATCATTTAATGCAGCGTACTGCATTCAGCAGCAAAATTCGAAAAACCTTTCTTTTTTTATTCAAGGACTTGAGCACATACCAAAATTTCTACTTCCAGTGAAAAATGTTCAAAACAAATAAATAAATAAAATTTGGAGAAGACATCAGAAAAATAAAATGCCTTTCCTGTTTCTCCAAACCTTCCAATTAAGCGTGCTTTTTTGAAGTTAACTACTTCTGAAAGCATTTACTGAAAAATTCCTAACTCGGAATGAAAACTGTGCCACAAACCCCAGTCGCGAGGCTGGTTTTGCCGACCTGCTCCGCTCCCTTCCCAAAGTACCGGCTCCGCTCTGGCGCAGCTTCAGGTGCAGCTGTGTGACATTTCCAAAAAGTTAAAATGTTGTTTTCAAAACAAGGCACATTTTTCAAACTCCACTCCTTGTTTATTCCAGCAGGTCAAGATTTGGATTTAATTCAGCTTTGATTACACTGCTGATTTAAGGTGTTGGGAGGAAATTTCAGCTTTATTCCACCCAGAAGCACCGAGTGAACCATCTGGCCTACCTAAAGTACCTGTCCTAAGAGGAGATGAATTGCTCTCGGCGCTGCCTGACTCTCTCCATCGCCTACGCGGATAGCCTAGCTCAACTTGGGTTTACACAACCAGATTAGGACCAATAAATCTCGCCTTTAGTGATGCTAACTCACCCCTCTGGCTGATGACACTTCTGCTCTACTCAGCCTTGGTACCGCGTTGGTGGGTGCCCTTGGGCAAATGCATCACCTCTTCCTGTGTCTTCTGCTGCTCGTCTGTCCTGGTACAGCCTCTCCGGGGCTGGGGGCACGCGCCGGGTCTCTTCATGCTGCAGCCGTACTTACAGCAAACAGCTGAAAACCCCAGCTTGCGTAGACTATTACTGCCTGAAACGTTTTCGTCCTCGCCACTCACCGGTGGCTGTTGCTCAGGAGTGCAAGGGTATGGGCTGCAGTAGGGCAGCGCTGGGTGATCCACGCAGAAATTCAGCTTCGCCTCCAAGATATCCATATGATTCCCAAGGGCACCCTGAGGCGTTGCTCTTGGTACCTACGGTGAAATATTTAGGCTGGCTTTTTTTCATATAAAGATGTGATATATGAAGGCTGTTGTAGAGAAGGGATGCTCATACATAAAGTATTACTCACAAGGTTGTTTGCAAGTCGTAGGGGAGGCTGGTGTCATTTCGCCAGTAAAATGGGGCCCTCCGGAGCGGGGGACCACAGCCATGGAGCAAACTCGAGGTGGGGTGCAGCATCGCTGCAGCAGTTTCAAACCTGGAGTCTCGCTGGAGCATGGAGGTTAAGTTCTCTGCTCCAACAGGGAAAAATATTTTTAATTGCTGTGTCGGATGAGGCTGCTTGGCCTTTGATGGCTTCTCTGAAAGATGGATTTCAGTGGCTCCAGCGCCAGCAACGAAATACATATCTAAATCCAAATGATACATTTCAGTTTGTAATCGTGCATTAATTAAGGCAGCCAAGCAATGCCCACATTTTGTCAGCGACTAGAAAATATAACAAGCCTCTCAGGTAATGAGTTTCACTCACATGTACAGCAGTTCTCTGAAATAATGAGCTTTGGAAACAATCTGTAGGTGCTGACTAGATATTGATGTTATGAACTCGATGACCCTGTTGCAGGCAGGTCGTGTTTTTCACGCAGCGTCCTCCCTTCAGGTGCAAGCTTCCTCTCGTCAGGGTAGTAATTCAAACGCTGCAGCACACCGACATGAACAGAGACATCCTGCTTTGCCGTCATGCCGTACGGTCAGAACCAGAACCTTCTCCCCGAGCCTTCGGCATCGCGGGGGTTCTGCAGGATAAATTACAGCCCGGTCCTTGAGCCCTCCCTCCCTCCCTGTGAGTTTTCAGTGCTCAGGTTAAACTCGATCACTGAGCAAAGCCAGAGTTTAGAGAGGCCCCTGTTGTGTTGCAAGGTGGGATCCTACTTCTGTGCTGCTTTTGGTCTCTTGGAAAATGATGCTTCAGATAAAAGTGAATCCGGATCTCTGTGGCTTCTCTTCCCTCCAACTCGGCCGGCTTAGCGCACGCCTGTTACGGAGGGACTGTTGCTTTGTATGTTGGTCCCTCGGTGTCCTCAGCTCTTGAGGCTGCATTACACCGGAGGCTCTTTCCTGCTTGTTTTTCTTAACAGCGTGCAGTCCAGGGGAAAGGCTGGAAAAGTCTCTTTTGCTCATTTCCCACCACATTTCAACAAAAGCAACTCTTAAGAGCCACCATAAGAAACCTTTAGGAGGTGAAAACGTCCACTGGAATCACCAAGAGTGATCTGATATTTTCCCCCATGACGAAATTCAAATCAAGATGCTTTAGAGTCAGACACATCGCCTGCCTCCCAGCTACAAGAGTCAGCTAAAGAGTTTAGTAACCTGTGGTGTCTGTGCCTGATTTGCTTTGATTTACTGCGAGTAGCTCCTGGCAGAAGCACGGGCTTTGCTGCCATCTTTCCTGGAGTGAACGGATGCAGCCGTACGTGTGCAAGAGACACAGAGCATTTGAGCTTTGGTTTGCTTGACCTTGGGAGGATGGATGACTCTGATCCTTTGTGAGCCAGGTTTCGCCCAGACTGTCCTTGCTTCTTCCATCAGCCAGAGGAAGCATTTGAACGTGCTCGGTGTGGATCGAGGAGCGGATGGCAAAGGAAAAGGTGGGAAAGGGAGAGCGAGGCCTCCCCGGGATGGCGCTGAGCCTTGGCAAGCGAGAGGGGGAGATGAAAGATGTCCCTCGCAGCAGCCAGCAGCAGGGCTCCAACCCAGGAATCCCTGTAATGGGATTACACGAGGCAGGAGCAGATGGACTTCCCTGGAAAACAAAGCCGTGCAACCAGCGCTGAGCGTGTGCGTGCTCCCGCAGCGAGGAGATGCGAGCGGAGGAGAGAGCGAGGGCTCTAATCTAATATATGGAGGCAGCTGGAACAAGTTCAGGGCTCCCGACCCAGTGCCCAGCAGTGAGCAAGCAATATTTTTAGAGGGGCCTCTCTAACTTGTTCCCACTATGTGTGTGTACCAGAGATAAGAGGGAGCAAGACTGGGATCTGTTTATTTAACTGTGTAAACAACTCAGCTGACAGCTGAAATTACAAGCTGCTAGCGCGAGCCTTGCCTCGCGTGCTGATCCGCCATATACCCATCCCTATCCGCTTTCCTGCCGTGCGCGTAACAAACTTACGTAAAGCAAGAGCTAGAGTCCAAGCAGCCTTCGTTACAAAGGCCTGCCTTCACTGCAGAGACAGAATTTGATTACAAATACTCTCAAAAGATAACATATACTTTAATTATAATTTTTTTCCATTCCTGCACCGCTCTAATCTGCAGAGGCACCCTCAGCTTGGATAAGCTGCCTGTTGCTGTCTCTCTCTCTCTCCTTCGCTCTCTTAGTAGGCAAAATAAACCTTTTCCAGCAACATTGCAGAGGATTATGTTAATATTGAGACTTAGGGACTGTATTCCCAGCTGGTATAAGCAGAATTAACTCTGCTGACTTTGGTGAGGTAGAGCCAGTGCGGACCAGTTTAAGATCCAAGAGCTGGTGCCACCCTGTCCACCTTCCTTGGCACCAGGGTCAAAGTTATTGCAGGGAAATATCCGAGGTTCTATCTAACGGGAGAGAGATGGACAAAATTACAGCTGAAAATGCAACGTTTCTTTGGATTTCCACCAGTTTTCAGTTGTTTTACTTATTTTTTTTTCGGTTTTTGATGGTCTTTCTCAACCCTGGTATTCTGCGAAAAGCTGCTGAAGACTCAGTCCACATGTTATCCCAGAGGCGTGACTGGTGTGTGTGTATATATATATATATATACCGCTTGCAAGAAAGGATTGCGTAACCCCCTGCAAAGCCCGGCAGTGACGGAATGTCGCTTTCCCCAGACCGCCTGTTCCGGTGTCTTCCTGTCCCTGCTGTTAACAAGTTGTTCTGTCATGAATTTCAATCCGCTTTTGTTTGTTTTGTCAAAGATGGACAAAGAGATGAGATGATTGTTTGTTTCCTTCTTCTACAGAAGCCTGTTTAGATGAAACAAATCAAATCCAACTCATTCTGAATTCACACTTTTTACAGGGGAGGGGTACGCCCTTCCGCACTGGGATTCTGTAGGGAAAAAAGAGATGATGTTTTTCACCAAAACAATGAGCATCTTTGTCATGGTGAGCGTTTCCAAAAGGAAAATAAGGCACTTTCAGACAATGGCTCTGTCTTCATTCATCAGAGTTGCCAATCCAAAAGCTCTCAAACAGCAAAACGCTCACGGGAGAACAAAAGGCAAGCCCTGTTTTACACAACACCGAACACGGATGACGGTTCTCAAGCAACAGGACTTTTGTTTGAATAAAGATGGGACATGAATGCAGGGCTTGTGGCACTGCCTGTGGTCTGGGCCAGGAGACAGCCGGCACAGAAGCCCTTTCTCCTCCTCCTCTGAACATACCTAAATAGGTCACCCCTCCAACAGCCAGAAGTTCATCGCCGAACAATGAGAGCAGCAAGTTGAAAGAGGGAATTTAATGAGGAAAGAAGAAGGGTAGAAAGAATTCAGATGAGCAAAGAGAGACAGGAGCAGCTGGTGTCTTACAGCTGTTTGAGAAAAAGTGTTTTCTATCTCACAAGAACTCAAAATGCATGGATATCTTTTGGACTGCTTTTTTTTTTTTTTTTTTTTTTTCCCCCCAAAACTTAAAATAAGCAAAAAATAAAACCAACCACCCAACCAAAAAACTCTGCCTTCTTTTCCCCTTGGACTAAAGCCAAGCAAGAAGGGGGAAGGAAATGCGAAGGATATGCAAAGAATCAGAATGTTCAGTGATCAAAATTGGAGATATTTTAACCCAAACAACAGCTTTCTGCTAAAATTCTCACTTTGGTTAAAAAGCTGCTCCATGCTTAAATATACACAGAGTAGGAGAGAGAGGGATTTTAACTAAAATTATTTTAACCACTTCGGTATGTTTTCTCCTGCTGGTGTCTTCCATACTTCAAGAATTTGGAGAAAGATTAAAAAAACTGCAACTCCAAAGAAATGTGAGGATCAGATGAACCAGTTGTAGTTGTCGTTATTTGCCTTTATCGTGAAACATCAAGAAACAGTCCTGACTGAAAACCACCTGCAACATATAATGATGCAAAGAGCTGGCAGAGTCTGGAAAGTCCTGTATCCCTCTGTAATCCAGTGAAAATCATTAGTGAGCGCTTTAACTTGCCCTGCCACAGCTTTAAGTCTCCTAATCGTATCAGCTCCTGAGCTTCGCTGGCCATTTTGGAAACATGATTTATCTTGGGATTAAACTATAGTCATCCTCCTTCTACTCTAATTTTTAAAAAGCACCTCCTGTGAACTAATAACAAGAAGCCATTCTTACAGTTCAATTTCCCAGCCATTATTATATTAAGAAATATCATCTCAGTTCAAATGGCTTCAATTTTCTAATCCTGAATAACCTAAAGGATGAGGAGTGACCTTGCTTTATATCAAATCAAATGTGATGCAATGGCAGAGTTTAAATCCCGGACAGTTCATCAGCAAACGCCAACATCGCCACATTTATTAGTGAAATGAATGTCTAAAATTGTACAAAATTTGGTAGCGGGGTGATGGAGTATCACACTTCTCTCAGCAGAGGCCTGGCAGTGGTGCAGGCGTGCCTAAGCGAGACATATCAACGTGTGCCGTGTGGAGCCCATGATGAGCATCTATCTGGTGCTCCAGGGCATGGGGCAGAGATCCTTCGGCTGCTGTCAGACCCTGCTCCGGCACTGGAAGAAATGTTGAAAGACCGTTGTTGCACCAGGGTGTCGCAGCTGACCTGCCAGTGTGGGCTAACGTGACCCACCACCGCCTTGAGCTGGCTCTGTCGCTCTTGACAAGAGCTCGTCTCGTCGTTGCGGTGCCTGCGTGAACAAGGATGAGGGTACGCTGTCTTACGAGACCCCTGCTCTCGCTGTGAACCTGCACAGGCCCGTAGTTACCCTCCGTGAGCACGTAACACGCTGGCAGGCAGAGGTGTCCCACTCTTGGATTGAGTTCAATGGCCATGAATCAAGCCAGCAATCAATCCACGAGACCCGGACACCAAATCCCAAAGGACAAGTACACATATACAGGACACCGACAGCCCATATGCAGATCTGTGGTGAAGGGAAGAAGGCAAAACCTTCAGGGAGGCATTCAAGCAGGATGAAGCGTGCCACCGAAAGAGTGTTCAGGTCCACAGAAGTAGCTGGAAGGACCATCAGAAAGCAAAGGGTTTGGATGGGCATGGCCTGGAGTGAGAAAGTGCTCTGAGAAGACCCCAGGAAAAATTCCTGTTTGATTTTCCCTAGCATGTGCTCAGACCAGTATGGATTTGTGTCAGTTGGACTGTGTTTCTCTCTGTCAAATCCAAACAGACCCCCTTCGAGACAGCAGGAGGCACGGAGGTTCAGTAGCTCCAGGGCAGCCTGCTCAGCAGAGGCCCGATGGACAGTCCAGCCTCTGTCCGTAATGTGCTGTGTCGTCACTTGTGGTTCACTTGGGCTCTTCCTCCTGCTCCAGAAATCCTGCCTGACGTATTTGCATTGCAGATGGTTTGGTCTAAGCGCGGACTTTAAGGATGCATTTGTCCAGCACCTAATCCAGCAGCAGCCTCGGGATCTTATCATCCGTTGTGCATCTCTAAAGTGCGGCCCCAATCTTTAATTTATAGACCTGTAGAGAGGCCCTGATGTAAGCTTCTGAGGCAGTAATGGCTATATAAATCACAGCAACAATAAGCTTATTGCCAACAAGATTTTCCTGATATTCAGCCTGAATTTTCCCTTTCTTAATTTAATCCCATAACTCTTCAAAATGCTCCGGTGACCTGCCCCAGTTAATCCTGACCCTCCTTTGGGTTTGTGGCATACAATTTAGAGTTCTCCAGAAAACACATGTTCCATTCAACGATATAATTACAGCTTCAAAATGCATTTTCATTATATGTTTGAACAGAAGGGAAACCGTCTAAACTTGGTATTGAAGAACTGAGGCAGGGAGAGTTATTACACAGGGTTCAGCTCTGGGCCCTGAATTAAAGTCAGGACTTGGACTTCTCCCACCCGCTTTCTCCCAGAGCATCCGTCTGAGACTCCTGGCGCCGGAGCCAGCCTTACCTGTTCCCTTTGTCCAAAAGACCTGGTGATACAAAAAGCACTTGCTTTTTGCAAGAAGAGCAGATTTATCAAAACAAATGCCTTTCCCTTAACATTTCCACTCTAAAAGCTTCTCTTTCTACCATAGAAATAAATGTTTCCCCAAAAATTCCCTGCGAGTGACACCCCATTTCTTCCTACCTCTTCCTGCCCTACCCCCACGACACCCCAGAAAGCTCTGCGTGGGCACTGTCTTGCTTTTATCATAGAATCATAGAATGATAGAATTGTTCTGGTTGGAAGAGACCTCCAAGATCATCAGGTCCAACCATTAACCCAGCATTACCAAGTCCCCCACTAAATCATATCCCTTAGGGCCTCGTCTAAACGTCTTTTGAATCCTTCCAGGGATGGGGACTCCACCACCTCCCTGGGCAGCCTGTGCCAGGGCCTGACAGCCCTTTCGGTGAAGAAATTTTTACGAATGTCCAATCTAAACCTCCCCTGGCGCAACTTGAGGCCGTTTCCTCTTGTTCTGTCGTCTGTTACTAGGGAGAAGAGTCCGACCCCCATCTCTCTACAACCTCCTTTCAGGGAGTTGTAGAGAGCAATAAGGTCTCCCCTATTTCAATTCCCATCATAATTTTTTGGTTTAAAAGTAAAAAGAAATCCCCAAAGCGTTTCCATCAGCAATATTGTGGTTTGTTCTGGGCGTTGCATTAGGCAGAAAAGGAACAGAAGTGGCAAAACGCTATCACCAGCCTACGAAGGGTGATGAATTATTACCTGTATTTTCTTACTCCAAGGATGCCTGGGTTCTCAAACGTGCGCTAGATGTTTGCTCTCTCCTTACGTGTTTCAAGCATCATGCGATGTTGTACACGTGCAGTGAGAGGCAAGGGCAGGACCTGAATGTTTCACTGTAAAAATCACTTAGCCAGGAATTTGATTTCCTTCAATTTTCTGATTTTTTTTCCACTAGGGAGCATCAACCATATTGTAACTGAACTGACAATCATAGTGTCTTACATAAAATGAAATTGTCAAAATATTGTGTCAGGAATGCTGTATAAAGTGATTTCTTTGGCTGTCACTCATGCTTGCCATCCTAAAGAGTCTGGTTACTATTAACAAAGATACTCAACACATAAATAATCTCAAAAAATAGATACAGCTAAAGTTAGGAACACCTAGAAATATTAATAGCAGCAATAATCTAACCCTTGAGAAGATGTTTAGGGGGGAAAAAAAAAGATGAAAGCAAGAAAATCCAAATTAAAGAATAACGTAAAAAAAAAAATCTTTTGAAACATGAAATTTAATATTAACAGTTAGTATTAACTCTGTCCTCATATACCATCTAATTATATGTTTGTGCTGTGCAAATAATGATAACGATGCCGTGCGCTCCAATTTATGCTCATTTTTACAGTGTATAATATCATTACAAGAGCTGTAGCATTTTAGCAAAATGAGATCCTTCATGTCTGCGTTAGTAACTGAAGAGCTGGTCCAATACCTACGGTGCAAAATTGCAGTTAGAGATGATAACAACTTGCTTCCTCATGCGCCTAACCTTGAATTCTCCCGAACTGCTCGCTCAAAGCGTTAATTTGAGCAGTAAGCGACGAGAAAGGGTTGTATGAAACAAGGACCAAACCCAGCAGCCCAGGGCTTTGTACAGGAACTCCAGATGGGTTTTGTAAGGTGCTGCCTTGTGTGCTAAAGGCTTTGTTAAAAACCATCTCCCCTGGACTCGGCCCTGGTGAGGCCGCACCTCGAGTGCTGGGGTCAGCTCTGGGCCCCTCACTCCAAGACAGACACTGAGGGGCTGGAGCGTGTCCAGAGACGGGCAACGGAGCTGGGGAAGGGGCTGGAGCACAAGTGCTGTGAGGGGCGGCTGAGGGACCTGGGGGGGTTTGGCCTGGAGAAAAGGAGGCTGAGGGGAGACCTTCTCGCTCTCTGCAACTCCCTGAAAGGAGGTTGGAGCCAGGGGGGGTCGGTCTCTTCTCCCAAGGAACAGGCGACAGGACAAGAGGAAACGGCCTCAGGTTGCGCCGGGGGAGGTTTAGGTTGGATATCGGGAACCATTTCTTCCCCGAAAGGGCTGTCAGGCCCTGGCACAGGCTGCCCAGGGCAGTGGGGGAGTCCCCATCCCTGGGGGGATTCAAAAGACGTGTAGATGTGGCGCTTGGGGACATGGGTTAGTGGTGGCCTTGGCAGTGCTGGATTAACGGTTGGACTCGATGATCTTGGAGGTCTCTTCCAACCTAAACGATTCTGTGGTTCGGTGATCATTGGCAGATCCTCTGCTCCACGCTGGACGACTTACACTTTGAATTGACTCGTGCCACTGCTCATCTGCGTGGCCTAAGGATGAAAACCCTGAATGGAGAGAAATTTAGGCAACACTTGGCCATGTGCAATCGACTGCGACTGCTCTGTGCTGCGTGTTTGAGGTGTGAGAGAGAAGTCTTTTAGATCCAGCTGTAACAGCTGATGCTTCCAGCAGCTCTAGTCCCGAGGACAGTGCCCGCTGCAGCTGCCAGAATGAGCTTTTGTCCCATGCAAAGCAACGACAAAATGCGCGGAGGGGGCAGCCTCTGCCTTCCCCGCACACCAGGCCTTCCAGGTTACTACACCTACAATGTTGTCTTACAAAGCCAACGAGATTTCCCCGTCGGCTGCCAAGCTGACCTTCTTTCGGTCACCTTTCACCTTGGCGGGCGGTGCAATTTTGCTGCCTTCCAGCCAAAGCGGTGTAATAATGGTGCAATGTGATTTAAGTAATAAAGAAATTGCTGTACATGCTGTTTGGTTTCTGGAGAGCTGGGAATAGCAAAGGCTCAAGTTGCAGACAAGTGCATTAATCTTTTCAGCTTTCCTGGAATGAAACATCAGAGGCTTTAACCTATTCTTTATTGCTATTCCAATGCCCTGGGTGGTACTTTTAAAAATAAACTCCTGAAAGAAGGCAGGAGGGGAAGCGGGAAGGATCTTGAAAGCTGTTCATTAACATACTGTACAATCCTCAACCTCTGAAAAACAGAGAAAATAAAAAAATTCTGAGGCTGGCAATTTTCAGTATTCTTCTGGAAGCTCCGGCTCCCAGAGTCAGAGGTAAAAGAGATTTCAGCTTCTCATTTTAAAGAAAAGACAATGGTTTGGACTTGCAGTACTGAAGAGTGAGACCAAGCAGCACATGAAGGCCAAGGAGCCCACTGGAAAGACAAAACTGAACCTCACTACTGATTTGTATTTATGAAATCTTATTATTTTTAAAGCACATTACACTTGTGATTTGGGGGCCTGCCTGAAGGTTTTTGAAATATCCAGACTGGTGTTTCCGAGAAAACTCTGCCAGGGCAGAAACCTCATACACAATTTTCTCATTATTTTAGCTGCGTTTACCACTATTGCTCACCCTGTTAGTACCAATGGAAATCGTACAAAATATACTCCTAGGTACATGAAGGAAAAAAGGATTTATCTATACAAGTTAACCAACTTTGTGAGCTTCTATCAAGTTTATGGTCACTAGTGGGATTAAAATTTAAACCTTTCTGTTATAAAATCCCTGGCTTGAGCCACCAGCGCTCAAGGGGCTGCCAGCAGCCAAGCTAATGTTAGTTCTGTGCATGAGCTGGTAAAAGTGGCCGTTCGGTGCCTTCGCGTAGGACAAGGTCTATGCTGGTTATTTCTGGACAAAATAGGCAAAATTGTACTGTCTAAAAAGAAAGGCTTGGTCCTCTTCGGAGGCGGTGGCACGCAGAAGCTGGAAGTTCAGCAGCTTGGTCTCTTCTGCTTGTGCTCAGGTGCCGCCGCCGCGAGAGCAGCAAAGCCGTGCGAGCTGCGGCCAGGCGGGAGGGTTTCGGAGGAGGCAGTCCTGTCGCGGCAGTTGCAACGTTTCCTTTTTTAATGGAAAATGAAAAGCTGTGAGTTGGAGGGTGGTGAGAATGAATATTCCTGAGCTTATTAAAATTCCAGTCGTCGTCTTTCAAAGGCCTCGGTTACTGATTCAAACATCCATCAATCGCTCAGAGTCGGGAGGTATCGGAGCTGGCTGTAATTGCAGAGATGTGTGTTACAGCAATTACAGCACCTGGTGCACCCTCATCCAAGCAGGTGGAAGAATTGATGATGAGTGTTTTCTGGTTTTCCAGCATCCTGGAGAGGTTTCATAGCGGTTTGCTTCTGCCAGGTCTCGGGGCAGCGTTCTGCTGTGCCGTGCTGATATCTGAGAAGACCCTGAGTGGGATTATCTGCTCGGATCTGAATAAAATGCCGCCTGGCATTCCCTTGTTACCAGCTCGGTGGTTGTCTCAGAAGCACGGCAAGGAACGGAAAGGGAGTTTGCAACAGAACTGGAGAGTAAAGCCCAAGTTTTTGTCTGCTTTCCTCAGAAAAGGAAGCCCAGAGCAGCGAAGCAGAAGGGCTGGGACAAGCCATGAAATTTATATTCCTAAAGAAGTCTCCAGCTCTCTGCTGGAAGTTTTTTCCGTGTGGTTGAGATGGGGCAGCTGTCTTAGTGTTTGCTCCTAATCCATGCAAATACAAAGTCATCTGGGGTCTCCGTGTCCCATCCTCGGTGGTCACTTGAAGGCCCCGGGCTGTACCCTTCGGTTGGGCTTTCCTCTCCCTGGAGCTCACGAGCACAACCGAGTCTGCTCAGGTACCGCTCTGTGCCTGACTCATCTCGGCAATAGGAGTTCAGGTGTGAACGAGACGAGGACACTCCGCTGGGTGCTCCCACACAGCTGGAAAAGCAGATTTTTTGGTTGACAGGCATCAGCTTTGCTGTCAAACAGTGGTTGGTCCAGTCCGAAGAAGTCATACCCCGTAGTCAGTATAGATGGTACGTTCAGAGGGCAACTTACCCTACCCTAAATATAGCATTTGAGTTAAGCAGGATGAACTGGCTGCCTTCTGGAACTGCCTGTTTCTTACCTGGATGTTACGAAATTTCAGGCAACAAAACAGAGATACTTAAATTTTAGGCCAGATTAAACTTCCTTGTAGTTCTGAGTCACAAGTTCAGCAAGCCCATGGGTGCAGCTCCTACCAACATCTTACAACAAAGCTTAAGTCTTTCTAAACTGGGCTGAAAAGAGTTAAATGAGTTGAATCTTTGCTTTCACCATCTCCCAGGTGAAGCGAAAGGTACCTTGGATGCTTGTTGTAATGGAGAGTGATTATGGGAAGTGAAATTTGCAATGGAATTATGGTAATTGTATCTTCTGTTCCAACAGGTATTTTGAGGAAGCCAGCGTTTTAGGTAATTAGTGTTATTTTGTGCAAATAGCCGAGAGGATACAGGAGGAAGCAAGGTGATTCTCCGACAGGCGTGTGTTAGCTGACATTATGGGTTTGACTGAACCTACGGAAAAGTTCCCCTTCAGAAGGAGTGAACTGGCTCACGACAGCTTCTCTGCCGGGTGGGGAAAGGGGAGGGTGCATCCAGCAATTCAGGTGTTTGATTTAACCAACATCTACTGTCGTGTGCTTTTTTCTCCCCAAATTCAAAGCTTCTCAGGCTGACATTTTAGTTGCCTCGGGCCTTCTCCATCTCAGGCTCTTGTTCACATGTTCAGCTGGAACAATTAAATACAATAGGAATGGCATTTTTACTGGTATTTCTGCCCTTCCAATGTTGAGAATAAAAGAGACAGACTGAAAATAAAGGAAAAAATAAAAGTAAAGGATTATTTTCATCACTGAATCTCTAGTGAGGTTTGAATTGTGTTTTCAATAAGATTCCAGTCTGAACAAATCCTGCTCTTCCTACTTGATGCTGCCTTTCTCTGTAATATCATTTCACACTTCAGTTCTGTAACCTTGACTTTGCAGAGGGTAAAAGTGCCCATGTGAACCACATGGCTCAGATAAGCCAATGGAAGTAAAGATGCAGCTTGTTCCGGACATTTTGTATTCACAAAAGGCAAAATTCAGCTTCATACAGAGAACAAATGAACTTTGGATAGCCTCAAGCTGAGACGTCCCTGAAAGCTGTTGAGCCATGACAGGTCAAGGCATTACTTGTCATCAGCTGAGCTGCGCAGGAGCTCTAAGCCACCCCAAGAACTGCTGGATTAACTACGTTTCAGAGAGCTAGCGCGTTTTCTTTGCAACGGGATGGACAAAGAACATCCAAGGAGCTCGTTACCATGTCTGTCTTGGTAGTCAGCAACCCTTTAAGCCATGGTAACCCAAGGACTTTGGTTCATAGCCACCGTGCCTTCTGCAGGGAATGGGCAGGGAATTTCAGCCAATCCCTTCCCATACAAAACAGTGAACAAAAAAGTCCAGAAGTCACGCTTTGATTACTGTTTGAGCTTCCCATCTGGCAACAGCAAGGGTTCCACAGACAGGAAAAATGACTCAGTCACTATCTTTGTTGCAGGTAGAAGATAAATAAATGAGCAGGAAGCACATGTGGGACCGTGAACCATGCGACATTTGGCATCAGGAACGGGCTTGCTGGGTCTGTCACATTTATATTATAAATCTCTTTCGCCCACACCTAAAAAACAAACAAAAAATCTCTCCCCCAAGCCTTCCAGATTTTGGAAAGATACTGTTTCCAAGCATCGCTCTAACCTGGTGCAGAGAACCTGACTCTCTTGTGTAAGTACCAGAGAGCCTCTGGAGTTACGGCAATTTACTTCACATGGGAACCTGCCTCCTCTGTGCTCGTTCCTACTGGTGTGGTCCAGGCAGCTGGCAGCGATAGGAGGTCTCCCACAGACGTCAGTTGTCTTTGACACTGTCCCACTCGTTTCAATGGGAGTTTGTCCAAGTGGGATCTGAGGATCGGAGTCAGAGCCCAGGAACCACCATCGCAAGGGCTGTGCAAAACTGGCAATGCTGTCCCATGCGAAATTTTCCCTTTAAGTATCTTTCCTGGCTTTCTCAGCAGCTTGGTCATTGAAGTCCTTCAGGGTGTCCATCCCCAAGAGCTCTGTCATGCCTAGAAGAGCCTAAACCTTGGCTCTTTCTGTAGTCCATGGAGCTGGACCGACAGCTCACAGAGCACTGCACCTTGTGGGTGAGCTAACATCTTCTGGAGGTGCTCTTCTCTCCACATGCTCCTGGTGAGAAAGCCTACGGAGACTGGACACCTCATTTAGATCCTGCAGCTACATATGTAATGTTACATGACATGAATCTGGGCATGCGTGCAGAACTGCAGCCCCTGAGAAGAAAGTCCAGTGGATTTAAGAGAATTTCTGCATCTTGTCTCAGGCAAAACTCACACTGAAATGCCTAAAAATCCTGAGAACGTGTGATGTCCCTGCACTCTTCTTTCATGGGTGTAGACAGAAGCAATAGGGGTTGAGCAAAAAGGAACCACATCTATCTTAAAAACAAAGTGAAGACCTTGATATCCCAGGACAGCCTTTCATTCCCTGGCATGTGTCACGGCAGTTAACACCACACCAATTGACTGGAGCTCACCAGAAGAGAGATACATCTTTTAAGTCAAATATTTGTCATGCCTGTGAGAAATTAATTGCTGGTTTTACATAATTAGCTGCCTAGCAGTTTACATCTCTAAAAACAAAATGACCTGAGGGACAGTAGCAAATTCTAAAATTTTAAGTGAATAAGTGATTCCAGTTAAAGAGATCAATGAGATTAAATGATTCATTAAGGACCTATTTCGCAGATTTTTGAGGAACATTTGCTGGAAAAACCTGAGCAATTAGGGTTTTTTTCTGATTTGGGAACGGATGGTAGCAAATGCCTAAAGCTCTGCAGAAACCCCCTCCACATCCACCATGGGTCTACAGAGCACCATGCCATCTCTCTCTGCCATGTATGGGACGTGAGGAAGAGGATGGGGAGTAGGAGAGACAACCTGGTGCACGGAGCATCTCTTACTCCGTGGAGGTGGTCAGGGAAGCACACTGCAAAGGACAAGCTGAGCCGATGGGGAAGAAAAGCACCCGTAATGACGACAGCAGAGTTCTCCAGCTGGCGTATGGGCTTCATTCTCACAGTGTGATCTTCTGGGCTGGACCATCAGCAGAGGCTGGGGATTTATTATCTTAGACCGTGGGGGTTAGAGGAGTGAGTCCCTTACCTGGCAGTAATGCCCGTGGGAGTCAGCCACAGCACAGTGCAGGGCACAGGCCTGGGCTTTGCAGCAGTAACAGAAACATGAAAGATAAAGGGATTTTCATTCGGTGTGCTTAAATATTTACAGACATATAGACAGCTTGTTTGGAGCCACTTCTTGTAATCATGGAGCCATTTTTGGTAGGCGGGAAAACTTCAGGTACGCACACACAGTTTTCAGGCTTGTAAGTGTAATTAATACTTTTATGATTATCAGTCCGTGATTTTTTTGTGTGTTTGGGCTTAGTCACACGCAGTCACTAATGCACATGCACACACATGTATATATACACATATTTACACACAGAGAGCTTGAAACATACTGACAGAGATCTTGAAACGGTGTATACATTGCGTGTAAGTGCTGTGTTGCTGCCACTCCCTGCTGCATATATTCTGCGTGTCCAGAGACCGGCAACGGAGCTGGGGAGGGTCTGGAGCACAAGTGCTGTGAGGAGCGGCTGAGGGACCTGGGGGGGGTTGGCCTGGAGAAAAGGAGGCTGAGGGGAGACCTTCTCGCTCTCTGCAACTCCCTGAAAGGAGGTTGGAGCCAGGGGGGGTCGGTCTCTTCTCCCAAGGAACAGGTGACAGGAGAAGGGGAAACGGCCTCAAGTTGCACCAGGGGAGGTTTAGGTTGGATATTGGGAACCATTTCTTCCCCGAAAGGGCTGTCAGGCCCTGGCACAGGCTGCCCAGGGCAGTGGTGGAGTCCCCATCCCTGGAGGGATTCAAAAGCCGTGTAGATGTGGCGCTTGGGGACATGGGTTAGCGGTGGCGTTGGCAGTGCTGGATTAACGGTTGGACTCAATGATCTTGGAGGTCTCTTCCAACCTCAACAATTCTGTGATTCTATGAAAATGTGGCTGTAGCTCTGCGAAGACAACTATGGTGTGTCAGTTCCCAGCAGATCCTCTCTGTCTTGATCTTTAAATCACATCAGCTGACTTCAAAGGTAGTTTGGCTTTTAGCCCTACAGAGCTGAACCTGGCAGAGAGCTCCTGAGATGAGATCCCTCTGTGCTGCTGCCTGAATTTTATATATCGGGAATTTTCCAAAGTGTCTAAGTGACTTAGGAACTAGACTTTGCAAAATCTTTTGGAAGTCTCACTTATACGACACTGTCTACTGGCAATGAAGCCTAGGGCTTCAAAAACAGAGCTCGGATTTTTTAGATCTCATGAAGGAGAATTTATGGTCCTAGAAATTAGGAAAAAAGCATTCTGACCTTAAAAAGCCGTGCACAGCTCCAAAATCATAGAGGGAAAATTAATAGAGAGCCCTAGGATGCCAAGCATACGGACACTTGTTTTGGCTGCGTGCCTAAATTTGAAAAAGATACGTTCCAAGAATATCCTTTAATTAACTGCCTAAAGAGCTCAAAGCTAACAAACAAAGGAAAAATCATGTTCTCCAAGCTTTGTGGCGGTTCCTTTTATGCGTCCTGTTAACCATTAACATCTGTTAGCGGAGCTACAAGACTTCCTCCCTCTCCGCAGCCCCGGTCCCTTCTCCGTGGGCAGCGAAGCCCTCCCTCTTCGCTCCGTCAGTCCCTGTTCCAGCGAAGCTCCACCTTTCCACCTAAACCCCGTCTTTTTTTTCCTGGGATCAACTGGTGGACGTCTGCTCCCAGGCTTAGCCTGGCCGTCCTCCAGCGAGCAAGTGGATTAACAACTGAAATGGAGATGTATCTCTTCTGCTTAAGTAGTAAAAAATAAACCAAAAACTAATGGTTATTTCAGATAGCCTGACAGTGATTAATTGCTGTCCAGCAGCTGCTGCAAATAAAATACGCTTTAGCATCCCTGATTTATACTGGGTGCGGAGAGACTAAGAGGAAACACATTGCGAGGACCGGGAGGGGGACAGCACCCACCTCCAGCCAGCGCATAGAGCCAACATGCCGGAGGGATAAACCACCGCCAGCTAAACTAAACTGAAAGACGACTGACGGTTCTATCAGCCCTCCGGAGAGGGGCAGAGGGGACGGCAAGAGGCTGCAGGACAGGCAGCAGGTCTCAGTCCGGCTGAGGGTCATGTAGGAATGAGAGCGGGGGGAGGAAGGCAGGGAGGACATGGAGAGCGTTTTACGATGGCATCAGTCGTGTCATAACACTGTGGTTTTTTACGCTTGCAGATGGGAAGAGATAACGATCTGGTTTATGAACGGGGAGAATCAGTCAGACATCGCCACTGTCGTATTAAGACTGGGGACCGTTTGCTTGATATAGTGTATGATTAAGCGACAAGACAGGGGTATCTAGAAACCATCATCTAGGCAGCTAACCATCCATCTTTCTGACTTGTGTGAGAAGCAAATTAAAAACCCAAGGGTTTTTTTTCTGTGTGTGTGTGCGTGTGTGTGTGTGGTTTTGCAAAAGCTACCACACTGGGTGCATTAGGCTCTGAGGTCTGATTTGAAAAGGTGAAGGGGAGAACGACCCTTTGGGCAGGCGCTGCTGGAGCAGGAGAACGTTCATGGCCAGGTAACGTGTCAGAGCCTTCAGTATGGGCACGTCGACGTGGCGTCCCTGGAGGGTCTCGTCTCTCCTGGCCAAAGCCGATGTCTGGAAGCGGAAGAGCTCACGCAGTAGCTCATCAGCAAAGGTGATTCCTGTTTAGACTGATCACAAAAAGGCTTTAGGTCCCAGTTCGTCTGCCCGTTCGCTCACTGCGTACAAAAGGAAGGTTTCTCCATACTGCAGCTGCAATGCGTGTGTGTGCACTAGGGCGTAGCATGGTTCCTGCCACACGTGGGCCTAATCCAGCGCCCACTGATGCCAAAAAGACGTTTTCCGTGGGCCTTGGACGTCTCTGCATAGATTCCTACTATACCAAAGACACGTATCAAATTTCCTCCTTTCTCCAAGGCAGCTTTGCTTTTCTAAAAATATCTGTTTTATAATAAAGTTATCTGGATTCTTCTTTGCTTCTACTACAGGTTTCTCATGATTGTAGGAGATAAACTATGGGGAACAAAATCCCTATTTGATCATTAGAGCATTTCTAGGCTCTTTCATGTACATTTGCGAAAGTCTTTTTAAAAAATCTTTCTACTTTTGGAGCTATTTTCTGAGACCTGAAGGGTAAAAAAAACCCAACAACCCTTCGAATGTCTCACAAGCAAGCTCAAGGCCCCTATTAACTTTTCCACTTTCCCTGCAGTAATTGTTTCTGTCTATTTTAATTTCACCTTGGCTGAGAGGAGCTCAGATGCTGCTGCAGACCGAGGCAGGGAGTTGCCACAGGCGCCGCTCAGCACAAACCCCGGAGCCCTCACGGGAGTTTCGGCACCAGCCCGTAGAGGTGCCGGGGGTGGAGTGTGCACAGTGCAGCTCACCCCGATACCTCGGTTTGAAAGTTTATTTCGAAGGCTGAAGAGTCACTGGCAGAGCCTGGCTCAAAATCCAGCTGCCAAGGGTTCAGATTCTGGCTCTGTCATGACTTTATTGTGTTTGGGGCAATTCATTTTAGCAGTCCCGTGCCAGGCGCCACATACACAGAGATTCTTGGTGAATCTGAGAATCACAGGATGGTGGGGGCTGGAAGGGGCCTCTGGAGCCCACCCAGCCCAGCCCCTGCCAGAGCAGGGTCACCCAGCGCAGGCTGCACAGGGCCGCGTCCAGGCGGGTTGGAATCTCTCCGGAGAAGGAGACTCCACACCCTCCCTGGGCAGCCTGTGCCAGGGCTCGGGCACCTCACAGCGAAGACCTTTTTCCTCATGTTCAGGCGGAACTTCCCGTGTTCCAGTTTGTGCCCGTTGCCCCTTGTCCTGTCGCTGGGCACCACTGGGAAGAGTCTGGCCCCGTCCTCTTGACACCCGCCCTGGAGATATTGATAAGCGTTGGTGAGGTCCCCTCTCAGTCTCCTCTTCCTCAGGCTGAACAGCCCCAGCTCCCTCAGCCTTTCCCCACAGGAGAGATGCTCCAGGCCCCTCAGCATCTCTGTACCCTCCGCTGGGCTCTCCCCAGTAGCTCCTCGTCTCTCTTGAACTGGGGAGCCCAGAACTGGACCCAGGACTCCAGATGGGGCCTCCCCAGGGCTGAGCAGAGGGGGAGGAGAACCTCCCTCGACCTGCTGGCCACACTCTTCCTCACGCACCCCAGGGTGCCATTGGCCTTCCTGGCCCAAGGGCACGTTGCTGGCTCATGGGGAATTTGTTGTCCCCCAGGACTCCCAGGTCCTTCTCCGCAGAGCTGCTCTCCAGGAGGTCACCCCCAACCTGTCCCGGTGCAGGGGGTTGTTCCTCCCCAGGGGCAGGACCCTGCACTTGCCCGTGTTGAACCTCATGAGGTTCCTCTCGGCCCAACGCTCCAGCCTGTCCAGGTCTTGCTGAATGGCAGCGCAGCCTCTGGGGTGTCAGCCAGTCCTCCCAGTTTTGTGTCACCAGCAAACGTGCTGAGGGTGCGCTCTGTCCCTTCATCCAGGAGATGGAGAAACCAACCCTGTTGATCCATCTAAACTTTAGGGCACGGACCACCTCGTACAGGGGGTACAGAGAGCTCCCTGTGCAACGGGACACTGACCCCAGCTGGGGCGCGTAGTCCCACAACGCGGATAACGTGGTAACAAGTATTCTTTTGGAGGTGGCTCAGCGAAACCTGCCAAGTGCTGACGTTATGTAAAAGTGTAAATCTGCACTAGTGCTGAGGGAGCTGCCTAATTACATCAATATAATTAGACAGGCAGACGGATAGATTTCCTCTGAACGTTGCCTGGCAGGATGGGACCCTGCAGCCTTCTATATCCTCGCCTCCAAAGCCTGCTCAAGGATGGATGTGCTGCATATGCCGGAGCTGCCACGAGGGAGCATATTCTCCATTCCCTTGCCTTCCCACGCTCCTGCAGCCTGCGAGCACGGCTGGAGCACAAAGCTCCCCTGTTGCCTGGCTCTGAACTTCACGCTAACGAAGCCGGGGTTTGTCCGCCTCCCACAGCCCGTCTATTCTGTCGGTAGGATCAGAAATCAACCTGCAGGAGGGAGCACAAACCCTCCCCGAGGCCTGGGGGCTCTCCGGACAGGGCGGTGGGCAGCGGTGTTGAGGGGACGGATCCAAACAGGGAAAGGGGGAGCTGGGGGTGCAGCTTGGAAGCCGCTGTGCGTGAGGCACGCTCCGCGCTCCCTCGGCCTCGCCGGCCCTTCTCCGTGCTGCGTGGGTCTGGCCGGGGCCGGCCCCGTGAGCCAACGGGCTGAAGGAGACTGGGGATTAGCTGGTGAATCTGGGGACGATATCCAAGCTCTCTGAAACTTAGTGGCACTTAAAAACACAGGGAAAGTGAGCCCTGGAGCACAGAGGTGCCGAGAGAGCAGACTGGGACCTCAGCCTCCATGTGTGCCTTCAGATAACTTCTCCATTTACTGAATACGCAGACGGGAGGGAAAAGCCCAGCCTCTCAGAGCTCTTTGCTAGCAGAGCCACAAACTATTCCTGCTCCCGTCTGCTTTAACGTCAGTCTCTCACAGCAGAGCAGCGGGTACGTCACCGGCTCCTCTCTGATCACTCTCAGACAGGGCACGTTTCCATCACAAGCTATTTGACAATTTGTCTGTAATAAAAAGACCTGGCGCATTACATTCCTATTTTACTGTGAGCCTGATATGTGGCAGCCTGAAATTCTAGTCACTCTGCCTCTTTCTAATGTAGATTCACAATATAGGTCTTTCTCACATTATTAAAAAGGGACTTCCCTTTCCTATAACCTGTGCTCTAATTCTGTGTCAAGTTTATTTTACCAGGATCTGGCATTAGTCTTCTTTTTAACTCCAATCTCTTCACTCCCCCCTTCCGTGTACCTGGTGTTTCCAAAACAAAAGACAAAGAAAAAGAGAGAGCGAGAGAAGTGATGAATTTTGCCCAGGCCAGTACCTCCCTAAGCAGTTCACTCCTCTTCCCAAAATGGGCTCTGCTCTGTAAATGGTGCCTCCTGCTCCGTGCCAAAGGGACAGTGCTGCCCTCCTGCACTTCCATCCCTTCCAGTGCCTCGGCCCTTGCACCTACAGCAAAGTCATTTACGTCGTTATTCCCTTGGTTCCTTCTTCTCTCCATCTCTTCTGTATTTAATGGAGGTGGTGGCCGTAGAGAGCCAGGGAGCCTGACACCGACCAGGACTTCTGCTCCGCCTGTGCTTGGAGATGTACGAACCCAGACCAAAAAGATGTGCCATGGTTAAGCCCTGATTCTGCTCCCACAGAAGCCAGTTGCCAAACTCGTTAGCTCCAGCATGGGCAAGATAATCAGCATGATAGGAAATGTCTTGGGGACTTCCACGTGCCTGACCTTCTAGTCTAGAAGTTTTGCACACCACTTTTGTTTTTAAAAAAATTAGCATGCATGAAAGGAAGGGAGGAAGAGGAAAAGGTTAGATGAAAAATAGAAGTGCCCATCTGTATTATTTTATGATAATTACGTGTAGATGTGGCGCTTAGGGACATGGTTTAGTGGTGGCCTTGGCAGTGCTGGGTTAACAGTTGGACTTGACGATCTTAAAGGTCTCTTCCAACCTAAATGATTCTGTGATTGTAGGAGGCTCTTCTGTCGTCAGTCTTTCAACGTTTCCAGAAGGGAGGTGAAAAACAGCATGTCTCTTCAATGGCACAGTCCGGCACAGGATGATGTTAGCAGCAGGTCGGGTGCGGTGGACATCAGTCACTCTGGCCACCACGTGCCTGCTGACGCTGGGTAGACACAACTGGGAAAGCTGCCGGACCTGTGCTCGGGTCTCCTGTGCCAAAGGGAGCAACCTCTGCAAGGACTATTGACCTGTGTCTTGCCCTGATGCGAAGGTGTTCTGGTTTCGGCCGGGATGGAGCTAATTTTCTTTCCAGTAGCTACTGTGTTTAGTGTGGGATTTGGTATGTCAAGAATGTTGGTAACACACTGATGTTATTAGTTGCTGCTGAGAGATCAAGGATGTTTTCCAGCTTCCCAGGTGTTGCTGATGTGCAGGTGCAAGAACCTGGGAGGGGTATAGCCAGTAGAGTTGACCCAAACTGGCCAAAGAGAGTATTCCATACCATGGATGGCATGGCCAGTATAAGTGGGGGTCAGCCGGTGGGCCGGGTCCGTTTTTTTTCCCTTTTTTCATTCGTTTGGGCCTTTCCGTTCATTCGTTCGGCTGTTGGTTCCCTCGCCTGCTCTCTCTGGAACTTGCTGTTCTGGGATAGCTGGGGGGAATATCCCTGCTCCCTGCGTGCTGCTCGGGACGGGCTGTATCGGTTGTCAGGTGGTGAGGAATTGTGCATCGTTCATTTTATATATGCTATTATCATTTTTTAATTATTTTTATATATATTATAATTATTATTATCTTTTCCTTTGCTTTCCTGGTGAACTGTTTTTATCTCAACCTGCGAGTTTTCCTTTCTCCCTGATTCTCCTCCCCACCCCACCGGGGACGGGGGGAGTGAGCGAGCGGCTGCAGGGTGTTCGGCTACTGGCTGGGGTTAAATCACGACAGCAGGGGAAGGGTTTCTGTTGCCTGTGTTAGCACCAGCTGGGGTGCCTGGTATTCCTGGGATGTGCCATGGGATTGCACATCTCTGAGCCCTCTGTTAAGATCCTGGCACTTCTGTGTTACCAAAGCAAAAAGATCCAGAAAGGGCAATAAAACAAGATCCATCAGCCAACACAGGTTGACCTGCTGGTACCGTCATGAAGGAGCTTTTATAACACAGATTGCCAAGGAAGACATTTTTCCTGCATTGTGAAAAATCGTGTCAATATTTTTCCCGTGTTAGACCAGCCCTTTAAGGCCGTAGCGACCCAAACCAGAATTAGAGGTTTGAGTGCTGTTTACTCTCGGTTTCCATCCACAGACAAAAAGAGCCAAATGCTGATGGCCTGGTGCAGAAAAAGCAAAACACATTCAGTCTTTGATTTTCCAAGAACCCTTTCTTTTTCCTTGTGAAAAAGGCAGGAAGGAAAGCTTCCATTTCATTAAGATGCCATTCGCTGTTGAGAAAAGATATTAGGGAGGAAAATAAGCGAGCAGTGCCCACTTCATGACCTTGTTGTGCACATGAAGATGAATGACCCAAACCTGCTGAAACCCTGATTATACACCAGCTGCCCCTAGGAAACGTGTGTGTTTGCTTTCACTGGGTGGCCACAGAAAAGGTAGATCATGAGACAGGCCAGCAGCGAGAGAGTGAGATGAAAAAGCAGGAGCAGCTGGCTTCCAGTAAATGCTCTCAGACTCACATTTTCATTAGTCCTAAATTCAATCACAGTTTAAAGGAAGCAAAAGATAAAGAGCAAGGGAACATTTGAAGGATTCTTCAGAGGGAGAGAGGCTTGCTTTACCACTAAAAAATCTGACTAAAAGTTATTGTTATTATTCGCATTACTGCTGTGCTCAGAGGCCTCGTTCAAGATGAGGTTCCCGTCGCGTGGCGTGTGCGTCCGCTCAGCCCCGTGGCGGGCGAAGGGGCTGCCGCGCATCTGCTGCTGCCCCGGGGCGGCTGGAAGCGCTGCCCCGGGAGAGCGGCTGCCGTCCTCGCACGGCTCGCCCCGCAGCCAGGGGCTCTGCGACTTCGGTAGATACAAGTGACAGAGCGGTTAAGTCAGCATAGTAATAGTGATAGTAATAATACGAGGATTATTATTATCATCACTGTCTTGGCAAGAGAAAGACGCTGAGCGGAGGGTGAGGCTTAGGAGTCGCAGGCGTCCGGATTCCCATCACGGCTCTGCCCGCGTCTCTCTGGGGGTGTGGGATGGGGCAGGTCACTGTCTCTCTGGTTGCCCTCACTCGCTTTCTCTGTGTTCAGGCCTCTGAGATGGAGACTCTCCATGCGGCAGGTCCCAGCTTTGGCTGAGTTCCTGAGCACAACAGGTCTCTTCAAAGCACGGTAACCTCTGTGCTCCCGGGAGGTGGTGCAGAGGGGCTGGAAGTCAGACTGTCCAAATTGCTGGTGGGCTGCAAACTTAGCCTGTCCAAAGAAAGAGCCCTGCAGGTCACTAAAGCTGATCCTAAATGCTTTTTAGTGTATCCCCCAGGATTAAAAATGCAGCCCGTGAAACCTTTACCAGAATCGGATAGTGAATCAGTGGCAGAAAAGAAACACAAAGCTCCTCATGTCAGGCTGGATTCTCCGCAAAGGAGCCTCCCACTCCAGAGGACGTTTGATGAACCCTCCTGATCCTTGATGTACATCAGCCCACGCCGACACCAGGCTCAGGTGCATTTGGCCCAGCATTGCAGCAGCTCAGCCCCGTGAGCCACGCTCTCGTGGGCACGGTGTGCTCACCCTCTTCACCAGCTCAGGGCCGTGTCTCACACTGCCTCAGTCGAATTGCCAGAGAGCTGGTCCTACGGTCCTGGTGGAAGAGAGGCTTCCTAAAGCTCTTGGCATGCCCTGACACCCCTACAAGCCAACGTGACCCTTGAGGTTGCAATGCAGTCGTCTGATAGATCTAACTGGCCACCAGAAGCTGTGGGCTGGTCAAACATGTGCCTGATGTATCAGTCCCGCTGCCTGTCGGCATTTCTGTAGTTTCCAAGGAAACCTAGTGGCTCCGAGAGCCGGACGGATGGGTAGTGTTTGACAAAGGAGTTCTGTGATGCTTCATTTTTTAACGACAGTTGTTGTTACCTCCTTGGCCTTTGCCCCTTTGAACGTGAAACGTTGCTGCTTTGCACAGATGGGGCTTTCATGAGAAAGAGTGGGAAAATCCCAACGCTCGCGCGTGCCCCGGCTGCCCTTCCTTTCCTGCTCTCTGCAGATGAAACAAACAAAACAAAACAAAGAAACCGTGGCGGCTGGGGCTGCTTCTAATTTAAACGAGGTTTCACCTTCAAAGGAGCATCCATCGCTGAGCGGCGAAGAGCAGCATGCACCGTTCAGAAGCACTTTCATGGGGACGCACAAAGAATCTTGCCTCTGAACCTCTGACAGCTTTCACTGCTCACAGCAGAGATCAGCCGAAAAGATTTATTAGCCAGCTTCAAAGCCCGAATTGCTCAGGAAGCTTTTGCTCTTGCCTTATTACTGGAGAACTCTCCAGGTCAGAAACCTTTATTGGGAGAGAAGGGGGATTTTTTTGGTTGTTTTGTTCTGCTGGTTCTGGACGTGCTAATCTAATGACATGACTAATGTCTTCCAGCCTGATAGACGTCGGTGAAAATAGATGGGGGAGGATTCGGGGATGTCTAGACTGACATTTCTCTTGAAGATGGAGGCTGGGCCTGGTCCCTAGATAGGAGAGTGAAGACCGTGCTCTACAAGGGGCAGAGTGCATCCCCTTCTCGTTTCCTGCATGAAGAAGCAAAGGTCGGTCCCAGCGCCTGGGAGGTGAATGCTGGCAAAGTGCTGGCTGACATATTTCCATGCAGCAAGTTGCCAAGACCACAGCGACACCAGGAAAACCAGTACCTGGAGTAGCATGGAAGTGGCAAAGCTTCCTCAAACGCATCCCGGTTTCTGTTGCAGAACACAGGTCCGAGTAGGCTGGCGGTCAGTGGGGTACCATGCCGGCCTGGCCTTGTTTTCCCCGGAAGGGAAATGGCATCAATGTAGATCACGCTTTAGCTTCTGATTTTCTGATTTTTTGCTTTGTTCCTAATTTTTCTTAAAAAGACATGTTCCAAAGTGACTCAGAAGCCCTTTTTCTACCCTTTTTCAGGGGGCTTAGGAACATCAGTGGCAAAGGAACAGTTGCACATGCCACCAGTTGCCAGTTTGGTCATTGAGACAACTGTGGTGTCAAGACCTTGGGAATGCAGCCCTTGGATTCCTTTGGAGAGGGGACTGTAGCTCATCAGTCATTTGGGGCTTTTGAAGCCCTAAATCTGTAATGAGAAATAATCTGTTGGAGGGTAACCCAGCATCGTTTCATCTTTGTGGTTAGCGTTTGTGACTGGACTCCAGCAGCAGTTATCGGTCCCTCTTTGCAGCATCACTCTTTCTCATTGAGTCAAATGAACAATATTAAATGGAAATTTATTCTGTAAACACAACCCTATTAGTCCTGAAGCCTCGGGGATCAGAGCAGGCTGTAATTACAAAGGGATACCCTTAGGTGTGGGTTATCATGTGCTGAATTAGGAGATAACAGCCCTTAGCAAGGTAGGTGAGCCCATGCCGGTCCCCTAATGTCACAGATCTGAGGAAGGCTGGGTCCTCTTATCACAGCAGCCCTTTTAGGAGACAGGCATTGCACATCTGTTGCTTATCAAAGACAGCCCATTCGAGGCTGGGAAGGACTAGAGAATGCCTCTCTGGAGATAGGGTTTTGTCAGATGGCTCTTGAAAATCAGCCAGGAATGATGGGCTTGCAAGAAAGGTGTGATCATGGGAATCATCACCGCGGGAGTCACCACTCCGCCTAAGCCACCGCACTATCTGATGCAACCAGAGCCACAGCTTTTGTAAGAAAGTGCAGAAGTCCTTGAGCCGACTGCCTTCACTGGGCTCGCTCCGTTCAGTCCTGCTCAGTTTAGGGCTCTCTTTGCTCTGACACGAATGATCAGTATCTCCAAAAGCCGTGGTCCTTTCTGGGGCAGTGTGGCTTCCCTTCCCCGTACAGCCCCAGAGGCTGCGCTCCACCATGGTCTCAGAGAGGAACCCTGGCAGTGAGTTCCACTCTTACATCTTAGCTGCTTAAGATCCTTGCCCTGTAAAATGGGGTAAAAGGGAAAGAAATGTGTGATCTGAAATTTAAAAGCCTTAAGTGAGAAAATTAAGTTCCAGAATCAACAGAGTGAAGTTCCAGAAGCCACAGAGTTCCACTGATCAAAATCCACCACCAAATCATCATTGTTTTCCAAGGGTAGCTCTTAGGAACGTCACAGATTTTTCTCCTCTCAAAGCAACAAAACCAACTCAGAGTGCCTTGACTCTCAGACTAACTCTTAGTTCTCCGAACACTTCATGGACATATTGTGCCTGTCAGTGATTTCTCCATAGCAAGTTGGTCAATGCTTCCTTTTCCGAGGAAGTCTGTGATCTGTCAATGTTCTCTGCAGGGTGCGGAGGAACATCCTTCCCATGCACGTACTCTTAGCTCCGGGGGGAGAGACATCCTTCTGATCTGCCTTTCAACTTGCAGCACAAGAGAACTGGCACTTTTTATGTCGCTGCGGTTTACGCATCAACCTCCACAGGCCTCCTTGCAGTTCCTCCATCTTCTCACCATTGTTTGCTCCAGGGCTTGGGTGGTGCGTCTCACGTAGCACGAGCCATCACACCTCAGGGTGTCCTCACAGCAGGTCGAGCCCTGTGACAGACAATAGCAAGATGAGGCTTTTTGACTCCAGAAACCTCCTGGTGAGGTATGATGCACCTCTGCTGTGTCAGCCAGCAGCTGCTGTGAGCTTTTACAGCCAATGTTACGTGAATTTTGCCTCTTCACCTCGAGCCCCGTGGGATGTTGGAGCTCTGCGGATCTGGCCCCGGAGCCGGCTGACCTCGCACAGCTGCTCCGGCAGCAGGCTTGTGCTAGAACTGGAAATTTTGCCTGGTATCATGAAGTGTATGCGTCTCTTAGGGAAGAGAGGCAAACACACGCGCCATGTCCTGACTTTAAATGCCTGAGTAGCGTATCAGAGGCGGTAAGTGGGGATTTGAATTCAGAGATGTAGCTTATCTCTAAATACACATCTTCCTATTTAGCTGCGTTTACATCCACCCATATCTCACTGACTGCAATGTGCCTTATTATATAGCAGTGCTTACCTTTGATGTGCTGAAAGGCTGTTTGCGCTGGTGATGAGAAAAGCAAGGTAGAAGCAGGCTTTCCAGTGCTGGAGTTTTCTGTTGCGTTCTCCTTTCACTGTCTTTCATTTAATGTGTCTAATAAATGGTAGTTTACCGGAATCAAAGAATTCAAAGCTTCTGTTCTTGGTGATGAATACAAGGAATAAGAGGCTTTTATACTCTGAAATCTACAGAAAGACTAAGATATGGGGACAGCTTTCCTATACGTCTCGTAAGTGCTTATCCTGAGATAGATGCAGTGATCGCTGCAAGAAAAAAATCAACATTTCCAAGCAAGCACGGTGCTGTTGCTAAAGCTGAGTGAAAGCAGAAGTACTGCAGGATCTCAGAGATGATGGGCTGACCTGAAAAGCTTTTCAGTGCAGTTAGGATGGGGTTTTTCAGGGGTACCTAAGAGTAGCACAGATCTGACTGCTATTTTTTATTGATTACAGTTGAGTGTTTAATTTAATGGGGTCCTGACAGTCCAGCCCCCCCCACACACACACCTTGGCCCTTATCCTATTGCAGCTGAGGAGGGAAGGGGCATCAGCGCTGCTTTGGGCACAGTGATGATCTGGAGTCAGTCCTAGCGCGGGTGACCAAGGACTCTGGAAACCTTCACTGGCTTAATGCAGCTTCAGCCGGAGCTCAGTTGCATAACTCACAGCCAGTTTTGGGACATACCAGATCAAGAAATGATCACTCCATCCTCTCATTTGAGATCAGAGCTCATCATGCAACTAAACAACAGAGGAGAAATTGGAAAACCAGAAGTAGTATCCTTCTCATTTCACAGGGAGATACCGAGGCTCAGGGGAGTTGCCCTGATGGGAGCAGGGTGCTGTTCCCGACCTGCTTAGGTCTCTTTTCCTTTCATCTTGGGACGCTAGAACTGTCCTATTAGCAGAGAGAGTCTGAAACTGGTCCTCCATCCTTGGAGATCACCCAAGTGTCATCCTGCAGAATTGGGCACAGTCATCCCCTCTCAGGCACCTGACCTTCAGCTCTGCTTTTCTGGATCGTGTGCCAGCCGGGCTGTTGAGCTACTCTACCATGGCAAAAGCTGTCCTAAGAAACAGCTACTAATATTAGTGCGTGAATTCAGGGCTCCGGTATGTATCTCCACTGAGGCGGGGGGAGAGAAGTTGATTTAGTCACCTAGTTTAGTTGATTTAGCCTTGAGGTGAAGAGCTGGACTTTGGCACGTTGATGCCAGGACACAGACCCCTACTCCGTTAGAAACCCATCTGCCGTCAGGGCAGACGTGGAGCCAGCAATGTTCAATTCAAAGCTAATTTCTTCCTGATCAATCTTGCTGCAACAGAGACTGTCTGACCAAATGCCTGTAAAACCTACTAAAACATTACTGATTGGGAGGGAAGTTTGTGGCATTCCAGTATTTCTCATTGCTTGCAAAATTAACTTTGGTTCCTTTATCCTAAAAGTAATTTTACAATAGTAAAATAGTTGGGTTTCTCAATAGATAGAGGAATGGCTAGGTGGTATTTTTGATGAACCTTCTCAGTGAAACATGCCTTGTAAATCATTTCCTGGAGACACAGAATCGGTACATTTAAAACAAAAAGAAGGAGCTAAAGAATTAGTGTTGGCTCCTTTGCTGCTCTTGTTTGTGTTCATGCACTGAGGGCTTCGTCTATCCGTTGTACTTCCCAGTGACTCCAGATTACTGCCTCAAAGCACAAAAGCATTAACGCGGCAAGAGTCCTGCTTAATAACTCTGCAGAATTGTTCTGCATATGAACAGAGATAACGTTGGCCTGACAGGTTGAGACTGGGCGGGTGATGAAGGCTGAGGCTGAGAGGAGAGATTTCTCTGATAAGTCCCAGCATCAGTCTGAGAGAGCAGCTGGAAAAAGAGCAATAAATATCTTTCCTCCTTTTACATGTCGCAAGTTATAAATATGAAGCTTCAGACTCTGCGTTACAGCAGGAATTGAGTCCCTTATCCGAAGCTGTCTTGTTTTAAGCTTCCGCCTGCTGTAGCTGTTCGGATGTGGAGCATCACGCTGCATCACAAATGGCAGCCGGAGCATTCTTTTATGACTATCCCCATTCCCATGGTAGAGGTTCTCTCCAGAGACTAGGAACACTCCGCTGAACCACTCATTTCATTTGGTGTTGCTTTTTGTGGCCAGGATTCAAAGGGAGTTTTGCCTTGGACAAACAGACTGTGTCACAAACTAAATGATCGAAATGGAAGGAAAGGGAAAAGAAAACTCACGCTTTTGAAGGAACTGGTGCTGCGGTCTGTTTTCTCAACCCTAAAGCTTTTCTTTACACTGGCAAAAAGTCAGGGAAAACATTTGCTTGGAGTTACAGCAAAACAGGGGCCAAACTGCTGCCTCCTCCAGCAGCAGAGACACAAGAGCTGGCTAAAGTCCTCGTCTGCCGGGAGCTCCGTTGGCAGCAAATGCTCTTCCCCGTTGGGGACTGGACAAGACAGACCTGCAGAAAAGGTTGTGGAAAGGATAGTGCTCAACAGGCTGGGGCAGATGAGGTCTGGGCATGGCCCCCAAAGCTCCCTGAGATTCTTCGAAAGCAAAGATTTGTGGTACGTAGGGAGCAAACATTCACCACGAACCGGCTGTAGCAGAGGACGGCTGGTCTACCAAATACCTCCATTTTCTGAGAGCTTCCCTTTTCTCCCAGCTCACCTGTAACTTCAGGCATTTGCTGACCTGAAGAAAGGAGACATTAAAGGCATCACTTCTGCAGGGGCTGCGTGGGCTGGGGGGTCTGCCCAGGACCGTGCAAACACGCCCGGCGTTGCCTTTCACTCCCCTCACAGCAGGTAAATAGAGAAGGACCCTGGAAAAATGTCTGCCAAAATGAGTTTTTTGAACAAATGGTAAAGTTCTGAGGATGCAAAGATCACTGGAGAAAGAGCCCAATTTTTTCTTTAAAAATAGAAAAGAAAAAAATTTTTAGTGAAGATAAATTTTCTGCCAGGAAATAAGAACTCTGCCAAAATAGTGACAGATGTATTTTTTATTTTATCAAATATTTGGCCTGGAATCAGAAGTGCCGAGGGTCTGTAATTACCTCCACATTTTCGGGAGGCTGGGTGAAATGCTCTTCACAGGCTCTTGGCATGAGCACGTGTGGAAAACGCAGTCTGTTTTGCATTCCTGTTATGTTCACAGCGGCTGCCTCAGTTTCCCCAGCTGTTCAGTGCGCTCCTTGCGTTGGAGCAAAGCATTAATATCTCGTATTAGGTGATGGTAAAAGTCATCATTAAAAAAAAGACAAACTCTTTTGGAAGAGCATAGGGGAGGCAAAGAAAGCAAACAGCGGTTTAGTCAAATTTTTAAGGAACCGATGATCCTCTTTGCTCTGGAACTGGTATTTTGTCCTGGAGAAAACCCAATGTAAGACATTAACGGGTTCTGGTGATGGTCTGTGCCAGGGCTGCACCTGTTGGGAGAGATGTATGTGAAACCCCAAGCTGCGAGGCTTGGTGAAACCAGCTGCTGAATTGTGTCATTCTGCTAAATATCACACGTGTTTTTCAAGTCTCATATCATAAAGCCCGTGCTCCTGAAGGCATGCGATTATAGGAGAATTTCTTCTCTTGTTAAAAGTTTTTAAAAAAAAGCAAATGCAAAGCTTTCTTGTATGGATGTAGAAAAACGCCTGAACACTTCATTCAAGTGGGCTTATAAAGGTTTAGAAACCAAAAGAAACATAGAGAATGGACAATACTTCTTGTTTCAAATACTTTGTGATTTTCTGAAGTCCAGTCCTTTCTTCTGTGCAATTCGCAATTCTCTGTTCTGTGAAACTGAACCCGTTTAATTGAGTTCAGCCATTTAACCCCGACATGCCTCTCGCATTTGGCCTGACGCCCCAGCACAGGCTCATCCCCGAGACTCGCGGCAAAGCACGAGCGGTTCTGTTGCTTGTTCCTCTTCTGTATAGAACAGAAGGTTTGAGCAACAGTTAAGACCAAGTAATTACAGACAGATATATAGCGTTACAATTCAAACCTGCACCGTAATGGCTCCATAAAGTCACCTAGGTTTAGATATACATCAAACCATTTTTCACATTGCAAATGAATACTTTTTTAAGAGCTATAACTTTCTGGGAGTTCATGAATTTCCTGGATTCATAGCCCTTTACTAGATGGGGGAAGGCACAAGAGATACTGCTGTACAGAAAGAAAAAGGAGGGAGAGTGGCAAAGGGAGCTGAGGCAGAGGAAAAAAATAAATCCTTAGAGATGAGATTTCCAAAAGCTGCTTGAAAAAAAAAGCTGGGATAAATGTATGACATACTCAATAAATATCACTTTGCTTTATCACTCCTCCTCTTTCCCAGCCTTGCCTGGGGATCTGGGGAGCCTGATCTGAAACACGAGGCCTTTAATGGCCAAGAGCCTGGAATTCCACCCTCCATCGGTGCTGGAGTCCTTCAGCAGGGTGTGAGCAGCGGCTGGGCTCGTAGCTTCCCGGCAGTGCCCACACCTACGTGTTGGCCACACTCTGCCTTCACCCCGAAACACAGCCAGGAGCCACCATGAAGTTGGTGACAGCTCCAGGTGGGCACCAAACAGCCGTAACTGGGCAGACCTCACTGCGGTGGCCCAAGGAGAAGATCTCGGTAAGGGGAATAGATGCAGGACCTGAGCTGCATCCCCTGAGTTCCATCCCAGGGGTACTGGGATGGCCAACCTCCTTGCCCACTGGTTCACTGGCCTGAAGCACTTCATGGACCCTCTGTCCCAAAGAGGCCACCAATGAGTTGAGCCTAGTGCTGCAGTCCTTAAAACCATTTTTTTTTAAAGATTTTGGAGGTCCATAGCAGTGATGGCTCAATTAAAGCATTCCCTCTTCTAAACCCACTCCCAGCCTGTACCACACGCCACGTCCCTGTGTCCTGGTGGGAGCGGAGCACGGAGCTGCTGGGCAGTGGGGCTAGGACTCCTCCCAATGCTGTTCCTAAAGCGTGCTGTGATCAGATCAGACAGATGATGAAAGCAGGCTATTATTTTTGCATTTTTAAAGTGAAGGAGCACAGATACATGGTGTTTGTGCTGCAATTTCCTATCCCGAAGAGCACTTTCAATCTGGGCAATTTTGGCAATTAAGGGAAACCTCAGAGAGGCACAAAACAGACGCCTCCGTGCCCGGGGAAGCACAAGGCGTGACTCATGTTGTAACATCCCTCTGGGGTTGAGTCATTGTGCCGGCAATCCTGCACAACAGCAGCGAAGTGTCTCAAAACTGAGCACCCTGCACGCCCCGCAGCGGCCTGACACGCAGCAGGGCACGCACCAGGCCTCCAAGTCAGGAATTCCCGGACGATGCTCCTGCGTGCCGTGATCATCCTTTCCTACGTATCGACGAAAGTGCTTTTACTCCTTTTCTAAAATCCCCTTAAATTCTCCTCCACCCCACTGGCTAGACCAGCAAATCCATCTTTCTCATGCAGTTAAATCAAGATTAAGGGGGCTTGATAGGTAATTAATTTTAATAATAATACGCTTTTTTCTTTCTGAGTTATAGACATTGGCTTCTTATAGGGTTGGGAACCGATTTTCCACGATCTCAGTGAGAAGCACGAGCCTCCGTATCTGTAAGGATCAGAGTCATCTTCCCTTTACAGGTACGGAACGAACCATACCTGCTTTATGAAGCCAGGACCTGATGAAGACTCATGCCTGGGAACCCTCCCGGGTGCTCCAGGGAGCCAGCAAGGGCTTTCATCTACTGCTGAGAATTTGGATTTTTCTAAATTCTAATTTGCTTAACTGAGAAGAAAATCTTTCACTTTCTTCTAGGGGCATAATTCGCTCCCTGGGGTTTGTAGTACTTTTTTTTTAACATAATTTGGGCTATTTTCTTTTGTCAATTGACGAACGAAGGAGACGGGGAGAGAGAAAGAATCCCGCAGAGGCGTAAAACGAAGATAAACAGGTGTGAACAGGTAAAGTATGCTGATACGGTGAATGCACTTGAGTCTGTACATTTAACCGACCATGGCAATAGGCATCTATCTTTCCTCCTGCAGCTTTTTCTAAATGTGCCCCAGTGTCCCTGGCAGAACATTGCCTTTCATGGGAGGGCGTGTAATGAAATGCCCTCATCCTGTTTTAATCAGTTTTGAATGTGGAAAAGACAATCGTGATCTGAGAAAGGCAGTGTTTCCCTTGCATGTGAATTATGTGATACTGTAGCTTCATTAACATGCTTTACAGTCTTATCTTTATTCATACTGGCAAATTAAATTAGCACTGTCTTTCAAATCTCTGCCTATTTTTCCCCCTAGGCAACCACCAGCAGCACACAATAAATGACAGTAACGGGAGTGGATTGCCGTGCTCTTGACGCTAGTCCCTGGATTTTAAGCAACCATCCCTCCAAGAAATCATAGTTGTTCTTGTTCCAAGAGCCGAGCTGCATTACAGCGAGCTTGTTCCAATTACGGAGCTCCGCACGCTGGCACAGAGCCTGGGCCAGTGCACGGGGCGCCGGGCTGGCAACCTGGAGCCCTGACGGTCCTGTCCTCTTTGTCTCCCCAGACGTGGACCGTATTTTCATATTTAGGCAGGTGCCCCCTTCATCCCTTCATGGTCCTTTCTCTCTCGGCTCCTTTGAGGTCTTGATGGGAAAAGCACAAAGCATGATCGTGGTTAAGGATGAGAAGTCAGAAGCACAGAGATTTTTTGTTGCACGGGGTGATTTTTCTGAATCACATGTGAGAAAATGTTTATGGGAAGGTGTAGGGAGTCTATGACGAATATAACCCCCGCTATTTTGAGGAAAGATCTTGGTGGAAAGGTATAAAAGGTGGGATGAGGTGGAAAAGACTTTCCCCATTATACCTTTGCCATGCAGCTACCTGGGCTGAGGACTAGTGTGAATTTGTCAACTCTGCAGTCAGGCGTAAATCGAGCTTCATAATCTTGCAAGTGCAAAGCATTAGGAGCAAGTGATTTTACATTAAACACTAAATATTGCAGCTATTAAAGAACATTCATCATCCACGCAAGATGCCTGAACAGAAATGAGCTGTAGCATCTCCTGCAACATTGACTGTAAACACATTAAAAACCATCCCTGTGCTGTCAGTCATTTCCATCTCCGAGGGGAGACCTGGCACTCAGGTGAACATCAGCCCATCCTTGGCGCAGCATCGTGGGGTGACCTCCAGCTCGGCTTAGAGCCACAGGCCCCGGTACCTCCAAACCCTGCCGCTTTTTATTTCCTCTGGTGTTCTGCTCTTCAGCTCTGTCTCCAGTTGTGGTGTCCCAAAATGGAGCATCCTGGGACACTGCTGTCCCCACTGGACCAAGTGCTGGTAAAAGAGGAGGCTACAGATAGTACCCAGTGACCTGCCCGATGTTAAATCGTCCCTGTTGCTCATGGGTGAGTTGTACCAAAAAGATTGAAGCCCATGGGCAACACTGTGCAGTTAGTTGTGATGGAGATTACGGGGACATTGCATCTCTCTTCCCAAAACCTCAATGTGAATAAATCAGGGAGTCTTTGTTTCCTTTTCCCGAGCAATTCCTCTGGCCTGTACATTGTTATCACCAATCCCCAGAGATGGCCCAAGCCTCCGACCTAACGAAGTTTTCATTTCCTTCTGCTTTCCTACCACCAGGCCAGCCAAGACCGGCCCTGCATCGCGCAGTCCAAGATTATGCTTCAGATAAGGGTTTGGATGATTATGATTAATACGACTGCTTTGTTTGTCTGACAGGTGGACTGATAAATAGATATTGTTGCTCGGCCCCTGTTCCTTCCTGCCACGATAAACAACACAGACAGCCTGAAATGCTGATGTTTCTTGGAGATCTCTGAAAGCAGAGGTCGGGGCAGTCTGCGCCTTGCCCTTTGATTGTACTTGGATAAAGGACTTCAGTCCTTTAAGTGAAGAGTGATGATTTCATCAAGACCTGACATGTCCTTAGTTTCCAGTAAGGAAAACAAACAAAACCTCACAGTTTTGAGAATATAGTCCGAACATAGCTGAATGCTCATAAAAGGGCAGAGAGTCCACAGATCCAACAGAAAAAGTAGCTTAAAATGTCACCAGGAACCGTTGCAGTCTTTGGTGAGGTTTTTTCCCCCGTTTATCTGATCTCCATTTATCATTCGTTCTGTCTTTACCTGACACGAACAGATGAAATGTGGGAATTTCTCAGCGAGCGGGGACGCTGCCGGCAGCTGGGGGCGCGGGCTGGGCTCAGCCCGGCTGCCGCGTCGCCCCTGGCCCAGGCCCGCGCCAGCCGGAGCGGCCAGTCCCGCCTCGGGAGCAGCCCCAGCTGCGGCGACGGGCGCGTTCGTTGCACTTCTGGTCCTTGCACAGCTCTGAACAACTGCATCGCCTGTCCCGGCACCCCGGGGCCACCAGCATCAGCAAAGCAGAGAACAGAGCAGCAAGCTTTCAGCTTCGGCCTTAAAAACCCTCTTGCTTCGCTTTGCATTTACTAATCTATACTGTACGGGGTTTGCGGGCCAGGTTTTGGTAGTGGGGGGCTACAGGGGTGGCTTTGGTGAGAAGCTGCTGGAAGCTTCCCCATGTCCGACAGAGCCAACGCCAGCGGCTCCGAGACGGACCCGCCGCTGGCCAAGGCCGAGCCCATCGGCGACGGTGGCAGCGCCTCGGGGGTAACAGAGGTAAGAAGGGGAATAAAAACCTGCTGCGGGAATACAGCAGTGGGGAGAGGAGCCAGATGGGAGAGCAACAGCCCTGCAGAGCCCCAGGCCAGAGGAGAAGGAGCAGGAGGTGCTCCAGGCGCCGGAGCAGAGGTTCCCCAGCAGCCCGTGGTGCAGCCCGTGGCGAGGCCGGCTGTGCCCCTGCCCCGTGGAGCCCACGGGGGAGCAGAGCCCCACCTGCACCCGGGGAGGAGCCCACGCCGGGGCAGGGGGTGCCCGAAGGAGGCTGTGACCCTGTGGAAGGGACCCATGGTGGAGCAGAGGAGGAGTGTGAGGAGTCTCCCCCCGCGGAGGAAGGAGCGGCAGAGCCGACGGGTGATGAACTGACACAGCCCCATTCCCGTCCCCCTGCGCCGCTCGGGGGGAGCAGGGAGAGGAATCCGGAGTGAAGCTGAGCCCGGGAAGAAGGGAGGGGTGGGGGATGGGATTTTTAAGATTTGGTTTTATTTCTCATTATCCTACTCTGATTTGATTGGCAATAAATTAAATTAATTTTTCCGCAAGTCAAGTCTGTTTTGCCCGTGACGGTAACTGCAGAGTGCTCTCCCTGTCCTTATCCCGCCCCACGAGCCTTTCGTTGTATTTTCTCTGCCCTGTGCAGCTGAGGAGGGGAGTGACGGAGCGGCTTTCCGGGCCTCCAGCCTGCATCCACGCGTTATTGGGGTTGGCCAGTCCCCTCCCTGAGTCCTCTGCTGAGCCACCCCCCCGCCCCCCAGGTGGTAGAAATCCTCTGCAGGCTGGGCTAATGATGGGGAGGGTCTTTGTGCAAATGGCCTCAGATGTGTGAGGGAGCCTCACGGCAGTAGTTTTCAGGGCCTGTGCTGTTAATCTGTGTAACTCAGCCTCCAGAGAAGTTAGCGACGCGGGCTGGAACTCGCCTGCCTCCTTGAAGCAGCTCCCTGAATACGGGCTCTTCTTGCAAGTGTGTCTGGGAGCCTCCCATTTCCTAATGAATTTTTCTTCTTAGTAGTGGAGGGAATGCTGATATTTCATTGTACTGATCAGGAGCTTTGGGAGAGAGAGAGGACCTCTGCCTATGGAGACAGGTAGATGAGGGGGAGCTGGAATCTGCTGCAGAGCTTGGGAACCTGTAGCAAGAGCAATGTGCTGGACCAGGCACCGCTCTCCGCTCAGACCCTGCATCCCTGCGTGTTGTCAGAACGTGAGCTGGTTTAGGTGCTCTCCTTGAGGAGGAGGAGTAGGTCTTTTTAGCCATAATTAAGGATTTTTTTTTCCTGAGGTTAATGGCCTCAGGATGAAATCAGCTTTTACGTATTTTGTGTTCCTCTTGGTCAACCTCCAAAGATCCCTGGGTGACTAGATCCGATGTACAAACTGGAACTGCGGTACATTGGTGCCAGATGGAGCCCGCCTGTGCACAGGTAAGCTCTTTCCTTCTGCTGTGCATCTTGCCCCCTGCCTCGGGGCTAGCAGGGTCCGAACAGACTGTACACTTGTAGCTAAGTAGCTTTAGCCAAGTTCAGGCTCTTTTGTGCCGTGTGGCCACTAGAGACAGGGGAAATGCCCTGTCCTTTCTCTGGTTAGGTAAGGATATTAGTAACTTTGCTCTGAGGTTAAGTAGCTTTGCAGCAAATGCTGGAACAATGAAAGGTTCCTGTTTCTTCCTAGGAGCTCTGTTGAATATCCAACACTCTCCAAAGGTGGGTGTCCTGGTCTAGGCTGGGATGGAGCCAGTTTTGTCTTCAGCAGCTCCTGTGTTTTGGGTTTAGTGTGCGAGGAACGGTGACAGCACACTGGTGGTGTTGGTTGCTGCGGAACCACCAAGGACAGTTTGCAGTTTCCCAGGTGTTGCTGATGTGCAGGGGAAAAAACCTGGGAGGGGCAGAGCCAGAATAGTTGATCCAAACTGGCCAAAGAGAGTGTTCCATACCATGGACGGCATGGCCGGGATAAGTGGAGGTCGGCCGGTGGGCCCCTTCCCTTCTTGGTTCCCTTTTTTGCTTGTTCAGCTGTTGGTTCCCTCGCCTGCTCTCTCTGGAACTGGCTGTTCTGGGATCGCTGCTGGGGGGGATACCCCTGCTCCCTGCCTGCTGCTCGGGATGGGCTGTATCGGTCATCGGGTGGTGAGAAATTGTGCATTGTTTGTTTTATATATTCTATTATTATTATTATTATCATTGTTGTTATTATATTTTTATCTTTGCTGCCTGGTGAACTGTTTTTATCTCAACCCGTGAGTTTTCCTTTCTCTCCAGTCCTCCTCCCCTACCCCACTGCGGGGGGGGGGGGAGTGAGCGAGCAGCTGCGGGATATTTGGTTACCGGCTGGGGTTAAACCATGACAGTGGTGCTGCTTATTTCAGAACCAAATTAAAACTTGGTACATGGCAGTTAAGGAGAGGCAAGAGCTTTCCAGCCTACTCAGCAGCCCGCGTAGGGGGGCCAGGCCGCAGGTGAGGGCAGAGCCCATCAGCCCATTAGATGCCCAGGGAGGTGGTGGAGTCCCCATCCCTGGAGGGATTCAAAAGACATTTAGACGAGGCCCTAAGGGATACAATTTAGGGGGGCACTTGGTAGTGCTGGGTTAATGGTTGGACCCCATGATCTTGGAGGTCTCTTCCAACCAGAACAATTCTATGATTCTATGAGCCAACCCACCCAGGTGTCCTGTATGAGTTACTGGTTCCCACACCAGTTGCTGCTTTTCTCTTGATTTTCTGCCTGTATTGCCTGTCTGCAGCCTGGTGTTTCCAGAAGCTTCTCTTTGGTCCCTCCTCTTGCCAAAAATGCCTGAGCCTGGGTGGGATGGGATCTGCGGCTGCGGAGTGACGTGCGTGGGATCAGGTCCTTGGTGGGCTTCGTCAGTCTGTGCGTACTCGGACTCTCAGGCACCGGTGGTTGCCCAAAGCAAGTGACTGTGCTTTGGGAGTAGATGGAGCTTGCTGGGGTCTGTCCTTTCTAGTCTGCCTGTGCCGTCGGTTAGATTCCCTGGAAGGGGCTGGGTGATGGGGAGAGGTGAGCGCGTTAACATCCTAGTGCAGATGTTGCTGCTGTCCAGTCTGGGATCAGCTTAGTTGCCCTCTACTCTTTGAACAGCTGAATCTCTCCCCTCAGTCAGGCTTTAAGGGAAGATTAAGTGTTCAAAAGCACTATTTACATTTCAAAAACTAACCAGGGCCTGGTGTGAGATCAAAGTGAAAGTGGGGTTTAGGTGTATTGATCAGATGCCCGTGATGCTGGGCCTTTCTGCTTTCCTGTATCTTGTAAAGGATCAAACAAGAGTTTGGAAACGTAGGAACTGTCAGCACGGGTATTTTTTCCTAGGTAAGAAGAGCTTGTAATCCCAGGTGTTTAGATGCTTGCCTCAAAGAGAAGACATTCCTTTGTGGTGTTCCCCACATTAATTAGTGACTACAATTTACATGCGTGGCACTTGTCCCTCCCCGCCCCAACCTCCTTGCAGGAATGCTGGTCATCTACCAGCCCTGGCAAACAACTCTGGTCCACGCGTGGGGTCCTGTTGTTCAGAGCTCACATTCTACTCTACCGCTGCTCTTATGTGTAGCCAGAGCTCAACCCAGTGTCCTGGCTCTCCTCTCCCCAGGGACATGACATAGCCTCATGCGTCGAAACTTGGATGTATGTGAGACTGTGATGGCCGGGTAGAGCTGCACTAAAGCGCTGCCTCTCTGAAGGGTTTTCAAGAGCAGGAGGTGCCAGCAGAGCATGAGCAACCGGGTTTGACAGGGGGATTGGGTGAATTGGGAAAGATCCCATCATCATCCCGTGCTTCATCCACCGTGCTGATCCAGAGGTGAAAGGTTGGGGCTACTCTAGCATGTACCAGACTCCTCGTTTTGTGGGTGCGTGCCTGAAAGCTTGGCAACGTGACACTGGTGGCTGTCAGTTGTCCACACGCCTGCCTGGCCACCCGCACCAGTCGGCTTTCTGCCGTGGCCGGCTGCACTGGGCGAAGCCAGCAAACAGCCTTGCGTTCCCCTCTGTTGCAAATAGTAGTAATACACCTTTGCGCTTGTGGATTGCTGTTTCCCGTGGATAAGCTAACGGCATCAGGTTCGAGCCTCTGGGCTCGAAATGGCAACCGCTGCGCGTGCCAGCCTTCCTTCGCCTCTCGCCGCCTCCCCTTTGCTGCCTGCTCAAACAGCAGCCGCGCGTCTGGCAGCAAGGGGACCCTGCGGGAAGGGTAGGACGAAGCATCCAGTCCTGTTTATGTGGATTTTGGCCAAGCAAGAAACTGTTTCAGTTAACCAGTGTGACTGTTCTCCTCCCAGAGCAAATGTAAAAAGTCTTTTTACTTTGTGCCAGGCTCCTCACAGCTCTAAGTAAATTCCCTCGAGGAAATGGTGTGTGGCAGGACCAAAGCACCATGGCAGGCACAGCCCCTCTCCCCGCGGCAGGAGATTGGTGGTGAAACTGCGTTATCAGAGTCACTTGGAGCACGTGTGTGGAGAAGTTAGCAGAGGTAATTATTTAAAATCCTGCAAAATGCTTGAACCTGAAAAGGCGCTGCCTTCTCCCTCGTTGGGCAATGAGTGGTAGGGCTTTGCCTGCGTCCGGTGTGCAAGGAGACCACTTTTTGGTGTAAAGCAGTAAATGCAGCTGCAGGGACACTGCTGGGACGCTGGATGGGTGGCAAATGGTGCCAGTGGTGCAGAGTGAAGGAGGGGATGGAGGATTCGACATGTTGGTCTGTGTTGGAAATGCCAGCAGGGTGGCTCCTCTGGCTGCTCCCTGGAGGTTAAAGCTCCCCAAATCAGAGTTTCAGCTTGTGAAACTGTGGTCCAGTGTGCTCCGTCTCAAAGAAGATGCTGCCGTGCTCTCAGATAAATGCAGCACTGCTGCGCCTGGAAAAAATATTTACTTGGGAATGGCAGTAGCAGAGAGTTTACCTCCATCTGCAGACCTTTCATTGTGGGAGTCCCTCCAGGGGATCTGAAATGAAATTGCTGTCTCCATTTCTGCCCGGGTGAGTGTTGCCAGCGAGGCACGGAGGAGGACGTCAGCCATGCAGGGAAGTGCTCTGCTCGCCTCTCCTGGCTGCTGGGCTGGTTTCCCGCGGCGCAGCCGCTTCCACCATCCGTGGGCGAACACTCGCACAAGCTCCTGCTCCGAGCTGCGGTGTCACGGCTGCGTCGGGCACAGGGACTGAGCGGGACAGGGACGTGGGGCTGATTGCGGGGTCACCGCATGTTCATCCCAGGATGCTGACAGCAATCGTTATTTCTCATGTTGGAGCCATCTATTAGAGCATAGGCTGATCAATTTGCATTGAGGGAGATCCCACCCCTGCTCCCCAGTAGTGACTTAAATCTCCCCCGTCTCAAAGACCTTCAGCCCTTTCTGCAAAATCGTGGTGTGATTTCCCCTCACAGGGGCTCCCGCGCTGAGAGGACAGGGCTCTCCTGGCGTGTCCCCAGGGCTCCTGTGCTGTGGGGCTCAGCAAACACCCAGCCCCTACCCTCCTCCTCCTCCTCCAGCCATCCCACCCGAGCCTTTGGTTTGGGGGTGGCTGCCGTGTGCCAGCCCGAGCTGCCCCCTGGGCTCGTGCTGCTTCCCAGAGGTTGTGCAGGATTCCCAGTTCTCAGCCCTCTCCCACGGAGCTGCTGAGTAATGCTCGGGCTTGTGACATGGTCACCTTGTGTGACTGGTCACTTAATGGCATGGCACGGGTCCTTCCCTGGCTGGATGATTGCTGAACTGCTATTCAGAGCAACAGGCGCCTGCACTGCATAATCTGGAACCCTCAAGACTGGGGGATTTACAGAAATAAATCTGTAGCTGTTGGAATGGTTTCTGTGACAATCTCAGCGTTGCAAAACCTAAAACCAGCCTGGCCTTTCAGCCTCCTCTAATTGCACAGATTTTCTCCGTGCTGTAACGTCCAGTAAGCGAGGACGTGCTGGTCCCAGAGGCTCGCAGCAAGCACGCGTGGTCTTGCGGCTGGCTTCTGATTAAACCTTCCCGCAGCCAGAAAGCAAAGGTCGCGCTGACCCTGCACGGGTGCTGTTGGCTTGCTCCTCTCCTGCTCTACTCGCCCTGCAAAACGGCTCGCCCGGCCCACGGCTTTCGGCTGCAAGTCACTTTGGTTTTTTTGTGTAGATTAACAGAGACTTTGGGCTGCGGTTGAATAATTGATCAAACCCATCCAGGCTTCACAGACTTGAACATAACTTTTTGCAAAGTTTCATTCCCACATAACGCTTCAAAATCGAGGAAGATCTGAGCCGCGCTGCACCTGGGTGTTTGGTATCTGATCTCGCTGGAGCTCTTAAACTATGCATCATCTTTGTCAAATCTTCCTGGTATGTTTTGCGTATTGCAGCGATATGAACGCGTTCAACAAGAGCTTTTCTCGTATAAAAAAGGACTTTACATTTTAGTTCCTTTCCAGTGGGTTCTTCGGGATGGTTCAGAGGATGTGGACTTCTCTGAACATGCTCCTTTAAAAGAAGGCTTGGGTCTCTAGGTGCGGTGAAACACGAAGGTCTGTAGTTCCAGCACTAGCTACAGAGGACCTGCTGGAGCGGGGCCAGAGGAGGCCACGGAGATGATCCGAGGGCTGGAGCCCCTCTGCTATGGAGACAGGCTGAGAGAGTTGGGGTTGTGCAGCCTGGAGAAGAGAAGGCTCCGGGGAGACCTTATTGCGGCCTTTCAGTCCCTAAAGGGGCCTACAGGAAAGATGGGGACAGACTTTTTAGCAGGACCAGTTGTGACAGGACAAGGGGTGATGGTTTTAAACTAAAGGAGGGGAGATTTAGACTGGATATAAGGAAGAAGTTTTTCACACTGAGGGTGGTGAGGCCCTGGCACAGGTTGCCCAGAGAGGTGGGAGATGCCCCATCCCTGGAAACATTCCAGGTCAGGCTGGACGGGGCTCTGGGCAACCTGATCTAGTTGGGGATGTCCCTGCCCGTGGCAGGGGGTTGGACTAGATGGCCTTGAAAGGTCCCTTCCCACCCAAACCCGTCTGTGATTCTGTATCCATTTTGTGTGGCAGGCTTTATAAACAGCGCACTGAGGATTTTAGTCCTCGTAGGAGTTTATCCTCATCCTCCCAGCTCCCCAGCTGTGCTGTGTGGGGAAATGAGCAAATACACCGGTGAACATAGAGTCGCAGGTGGGTCTATGTGTTCGTACGTGTGTACGTGGCCATGTCTCACCCCTGGCAGGGGAGATGGGGAGGGGGAGAGGGTGGCTGCGGGCGTCCCAAGTGACTGGTAGCATTCACCTTACCTCAGCAAAGCTTTTAGGCAGGTTCACGCAACATGTCCATCACCTTCCCGGTGCTGGGCAATGAGTGGGGATGCAGGCACACCCGGATTTACACAGGACAGGAGCCGGCGTGTGAAAGAGCCCACGGATCTGACATGAAACCATTCACCAACGGTCCGTGTTGTGAAAGTCCCCGCGGCAAAGAGGCTCCTTGTGCAGTCTGAACCATGAGGCATAGACAGGTCACGCATGTAGATGTACACACGTGTTGGGGGTCAGACATCTATAGATAAGATCTGATGTGAACAAAAGAAACACTAGTGAGACATAGGCATGAGCAAACGGCGTATCTCGTGTGCGTTATAGTGTATGTCTGTTGTAAGAGCGACGGATGTGCCCGCTCTGTGGGTTTTATTCCTGCCTCGTGATTCAGGCAGGCTTCGGCAGCCAGGGAGCCTCATCCGGGGTCTGCGGTGGAGGAGCCGAGGCAAAGCTCGCGGGGCAGGAGGAGGGACGGTGCCCAGCGTGGCCCTCGCAGCTCCGCGGCTGGCTCTGCCCTCCCTGGGTGTGCTGCAGCAGCTCTGAGTAACGGGAACCAGCGTGAAAGCTCCCTTTATTCCCCGCTTAATCCCAATGCTGTCTTGTGGGAGACAAAAAGTACGAGCCATTGTGGAAAGGCTTGTTGTCCTTTATGCCTTGTGACAGATACAGGCATAAAGTGACCACGTGGCCGCTGAAGGACAGGTATTGTTCCCCCGGCTGCTGCTTGGGAAACGCACCGTAAAGCAGAACAAACATCCCAGTTTTCATCTTTCTTGCCTCCTACTGATCTGTCTTGCTTTTCCCCACCTACAGACACTAGTTAAGCACTAGAAAGACGCTTAGATCAGTGGTGACTACTTGTTGCTCTTTAATTCATGCAAATGTTCTTTTTAACTAGCTTGGAGTCTCAAACAGCCCTCTGGGGAACCTTTTGTGTTTATGATTATTGAAACAAAAGTTTATTTATTTTGAACACAAAACAATTGGGGAATAGAGGGAAAGAACCTGTCTTCTTTTCTTGCCAATACGGTAAATTTAAAGGTCAGGTACAAGTGGACATAGCAGTAGGCAACTCAACACTTGGAAGAATTCCCCATAATGGCAGTAAAAGTGTCAGCTTTGCAGCCTCACAACAGGACCAGGGGTTTTTGTGTCTGTGTCTGGAGTCAGAAAGACCTTGGAGGGTCTGAGAGAGGCTTTGGTTTGGGCCGGGGTTTCGCTGCTTCGGTGTGTGCAGATACCCCACGTCAGGTGCAGCAATAGATCTGCCGCCACTTTGCAGCTGCAGTACCAAGTTTTTCCTCAAGGCTTGGGGACAGGCACTCAGATGGCCGCAAAACCTAGCCACGGGTCACGCTTGTGCTGCAACCGAGCATCTTCCCACAGCAGACGGGGCTCCAGATCCCTCCCTGCCTGAATCCATACACAGTCCGATTCCCGCTACGTCTGTCATTCGCCCTTGGAGCGGTGAGACGGCACTGCAGCGCATCAGTGTGCCGGACCAGTCCTGAACTGTTGCCTGAACGAAAAGGCTAACTGGTTTCCCAGTGTATCTGCTGCAGTGATAGACGTGGCCTCTGAGCCCTGGACCTCCTGTGATCGCGAGGCATGTGCCGGCTCTTCGGGGAGACCGCAGCAGCCGTTTTATCCTCGGGCAGGCGTAACCCCTGCTCTGCGCCATGCAGCCCAGCTCCAGCTCCCTGCCAGAGTGCTAATAGCTCCCAGCTACGTGGTGGTGCAACAACTGGGAATGCTTGATCTTAAGGTACTAATGCTGAAGTGGCACATAAATACACCGTGAAAGGGTCGTTCACCCTGGGAAATAGATTTGAATCCTTTAAACTGAAGGTCGTGGTGGGTATAAAGCCAACCGTCTTCCTCTTTAGCGGTGGAGTTAATGTGTTTGCAGGCTGAGCGCTTGATCTGCGCTCCCTTGGTGGGTTTGGGTAAGGCTGGAGGTTTCATGGTCGCTCGCGTGGTGAGAGGTAGCTTCCACTGCTGCAGGACGGGCATTTTTGCTCAGTAAACGGCCTCGCGTGGCCAGGTTAAATGTGCTTCCCAGCTACCTCTTGAAGTTTTAGCTTTAACCGAATTAAGGTCAGTTTGGAGCAGCTCTCCTGGCTCAGGCTTTTCTCCATCTGACAGTGGCCAACAGGAGCTGCCAAGAGCAAAGTGTGAGAATATGGAAGGCGCGTAGTGCTGATTCCCCCGAACGCTCCCACAGTGACCCGGGGGGTTTCCTAAACCGGAGTGACTTTGTGCATGGGGTCTCTTCAGGGGCTGCCTTCTCCCAACAGCTTCTCCAGTTCTGAATTCATGCAAATCTCGAGCTCCTGCAGCACCCTGTGGCAGAGCTCCACGTTGTTGTTACATATGCGAACAGCTTCCTCTTGTTTTCAAGCCTGCTGCCTGCTAATTTCAATTAACATCCCATAATTCTCTTATTATGGGCAGCAAACACCCTTTTCTCTTTACCGTCCACGCCTCTTGTGTTTTCACAACTTCTGTTTCCACCTCCCCAGTCGTCTCCTCTCGAACCCTCAGCCAGCACCAGAAGAAACGGCGTGGAGCCCATGTCCTAAGCTTCCCAAAACAGCCACTGCCAGGGATGACAATCTTATTTTGCACCAGATGAACTGGGCTCAGCATCTTTCCCTGTCCTCTCAGTACGCCAGAGTCAAAGACAGAGGCCCTTTGCTCACCGACCATCTGTGTAATAGATCACTCTGACACCAATTCACTTGTTCTTTGTGTAATAAGTTATAATCTAGCCGTTCAGACAGACATGTAAAAAAGAAAACTAACATGGCCTCTAAAATCAATGAGCCAGTAAATAGAGGGCTATAAATAATCAGGAGAAAAGATTTAATTAGCAACAAAACTCACTTGCCGTACGCTGGATGCGTATGGCAGCCTCTAGCCTGAAACCGCCTCACGTGCCCTGACTCACTCTGGCAGTCGCTGGCGTGATCCCTTCTCACGCCCATAAAGACAGAACGACTAAGTTGCGTTTTGGGAGCTTTTCGCTCCCCGGCGCCGTGCTGCGCGATGGCTGTCCCGTAGGTCTCTACGTCAATGCTGCTGAGAGCGGCATCAAACCCCCGAGAGCCCAAGGTCAGTAGGAGAGCAAAGCTCACACGGATGCGTGCTCACGTCTGGGAGCGATGCTGTGCCCTCTGCTGTCACAGCGGCCGTGCGGGTCCCGAGCTGCCCGCTACCTGGGCAGAGCGCAGGCAGGATGGCGGAGGCGGCGCCTGCCCTCGTGTGTGTAGGCTGAGGGTTTGCTGAGGAAGTCCCAGGCACCAGCCCGATGGACTTGCCGTGCTTTCGGAGACTGGCGTGGAGAAGTCGAGAGTTCTCTGTGAGCCACGGGCGGTCTGTGCTGCTGCTAGCGTGGAGTTTGCGTGGCAAAATCTGGATGTGGATCCAGACCCAGATGTGAATCGCATCCAGCTGGACGTGATTCTAACCTGTGCTTGGTTGTAAATCCCACGACAGATCCACTGGATATGGGTAAGGAGGGGGTTTCCCTCTGCAGAGCGTCAAAGCACTGGTGACCAGAGCTGCTCTCCTCCATTCCTGGACTTGCCAGTCCCTGCGCGTGGACACGGGCTGTGCACCGGGCGCTGGAGGAGAGGGGCTGCATTCCTGAACGTGGTCATTAAGGAGCTTTTTCATTGCTTCGCCTGCCGGTATCCCAGCTTATTGGTAACACAGTAGGTGAGGATACATCAGCAGAGAACCCAAAATGAGGCTCAATTGTACCTAGAGTCTATGGTTTGAAGCATCTCTGGCTTGAGTTTAGGGAAAGGTTTGATAGATCCCTAATGTATTCTGGCAGACTATCCTGGAGTCTGCATCTCGGGCAGAGCCGCCGGCTGAAAAGCGATCATTTCATGAAGGAAGCTTTCTGCAAAGCCCTGTCTTGTCTTTATTTTGCACCTGTTTGTCTCCTTAGCCATAGTTCAGTTTCTCCTCATCAGTCCGTGTTTGTGAATTCACCTAAGATTTCCAAATGAAAACGTGCTGTTGAGCAGCATCAGCCCTAAACTCCTGAATTTTCTGGGAATTACATCATTGATCTGAGGTATGCTATATCATGTGCCAGTAAAGAGTAATTTTATTATTGAAAGAATGATTCCATTAGGTCAAACCAGATTGTAAAGATCCCTCTCCTGTGTTTTACTGCCCTTATTGAGTACCCAGCCATATGCCTCTTCAGTAGCCACGTGCTATTTGGTTTTATTAATGCTTGCATCTGCTGGTGATTTGAGCAAGGGCCAAAGGTTCAAAATTGAAACTCAAGGACCCTCTACTACTAAAAGATTTTATTAGCCATAAATCTATTATAAAGTGCCTGTGTTGACAATAGGGAATAATATAATCAAACCTCTCTCCCCACCAGTGACAGCCCTACTCTGCTGCAAGGATCCACATGAATTAATCTGTCTTGTTAACCGTCCCAGAGTAAGTGCCTTTCAGGAGAAGAAAATACTTGAGCAAAATACAAAGAAACATCTGTGCTCTTACAAATACACCCCGCTTTCCATAGGGGCTCTTATATAAAGAGATGATGCTCCATTCCAGTACGAATCTCCCGGGCCGTGTACTTTGTGTCGTTGCTGTCTCTGGCGCAAAGCGAACCGCAGAATGTTTCCGCGTAAGAACGGTGGCTGCGTGCTTGCTTTGTGCCGGTTAAAGGAGAATATGCAGGGCAAATGAGATCCCTCTTGTACTCCGTGTCTTACTATTGCTTGTTTGGTTTGGGGTTTGGTTTTTTTCTACCTTGGGAGGAGTTTAATCAAGTTCAGTCGCAGCTTGCTTGAGTAAAGTTAAAAGATAAGACCCTGATCCTGAGGACCTGTGTGCCTGTGACCCTGTACGCGTGCAAGAAGGGACCGTCCTGTGCATAGTTACTGCTCCCGGAGGCGTTTGCAAGACCTCGGGGCTGGGAGGAGCTGAATTTCACGCGCATTTCCAAGACTTGCCAGTCCTGCTTCCACCTCAGCCACAAGCTCTTTGGGCAACTTTTGCTCTGTTTGTGACTTGCATGTATTTCGTTACCGGTAAAAGGGCTGATCGCTACTACAGAAGGAGACTGTGAGACTAAACTGGGTAACGTTTGTGGTGCTTTGGGGTCTCCGTGGGACATAGGCTAACTGGTGCTTGCACCTGGAGATGGATAATTCCTTTTCTCAAGACTGTGGTGGTGTTCCTACAATGAAGGCTATTCCCGTTTGGACGGTTCCCCCTCTTCCCTGTAAATGTCATGGGAGAACGTTACGTTGCAGTCTGCCTGACAGCCCTTCGCAGCTACCGTACAGCGTTAGCAAACCCTCTTTTGTCTCCCCTGTCCCTTCGTTCTGCAGTCTCTGTAATCATAATCCCAAACTGGTGCTCGCAATTGCACGGTGGTTTAGGTGCACACTGAAATAAAAGTCTAATTGCCGTCAAAATTGGGGGAGGGAAGCTCTTTCTGTAGTAACAAAAGGAGAAACGATGAGGACTAAACACCGTCCTCGGTTACTCCTCTAAACACAGAGAACCTGGACATCTTAGCGGCACTGGTTTAGATGTATACCAGCACAGCATTTTAAAAACTTGCTTTAAGGAATTAAACGAACATGATTCTGAGACAGAACGCTACCAGAATTAACATCAAGCCCGTTACTACCAGGCTCCGCAAGCGCTGCGCGGCCAGGCTCTGATTGCTCGGCAGCAGAGAGCGAGCAGCTCCGTAGGTGCAGTGAGCTGCCCCCCGCTCCACGGGGCTGTCGCCACAGGACCAGTTTGCAGGGTGCAAGAACTGTGATTTCAAACCTTTCCGGGCCTTTTGTTCAGGTTGGTGTTTCCAGAACAGCTCTGGAAACTACATCCAGCACAAAAGCGAGTGACGAAAGCGTGCGATGCTTTTATAACTCGGGACCAGAGAGGCAGGTGACCTCCTGCTGGCAGTGCAGCTGGTCACTCCGACGGAGCATATGGAAGCAGTAAGTTCATATCCTTTCTCCTTCTACCTTTCGTGCTGTGATTGCGCTCAAGAGAGAAATATTTCATTGTCCAGTAGCAAAAGCTGACATTATGGTCCTGCCTCCATCTGTCCATTAGCTCCCTAAAAATTATCTGAGACGGAAAACAACATTGTGAGTCCATGGCAAATGATGGGTGGAAAGTACACAGGCACCTCCCAGAAAATTTTCTGCAGAGATGGAAGTCCTGGCACTCTGCCTCCTTCTGTTTGTAAGCATGCACAATTAAATTTAAAAGTTTGTCATGTCACTGACCGCTACTGCTCTTATAAAACCCAGGAGTTCTGTATTTCTGGCATGAAACTGAGATCTGGTCTTGAAATGTCATGAGCAATGTACCAAGACCCCGTTTCTTCCTGCCTGCTAACGCTGCCAGCTTCGCGCTGCCTGATCAGTTCTTTTTCTTCACTCCGGAAGACAAAATAGCGATGAAAAACCCCACAGTTTGGGTTTTGTTTCCTCTCTGCGTCACTTGTATTTCTCTTGCATTAAATTCTGTTGGGGCCGTTGCACACATAAACTTTATTTTTCTTTTGTGCTGGAGGAAACCTGAGAAATCACTTAATGCGACTCCATTTGGGAACCTCACTGTGACAGCAGCCTGTCATCGCTGCTGCTGCAGGGACAACGTGAGCGAGAGAGGGGCGTGCGGAATATGCCAGTCAAAGGGGAAGGATAGGCTTGGGCTTTTGTAACGTCTGGCTGGGCTTCAGGAGCTTCATGGACTCGGTGGTTTTGAGGCAGACGATCTGTTTGCATTTGCTCAAAGTACTTGCTCCCCTTTAGACAGGAGACGTCGGTGGCTCGTGCCTTTCGCTCCTGGGGATGCGGAGTGGGGAATCAAAGCCTGAAAGCATTCGCGGAGGCAGGCATGCAAATCCAAAGCAAAACTCCCCAGGGCTGCGTGTTCGGTAGCTGTGAGGGCAGGCGAGGGCCGGGGCGGGAGAGCCGAGGGCTTTTTGGGGAGAGGGGGATGGGGGTGGGTGTGATTAGGATATTGGCAGCATGTTCCGTGCTGGATGCAGAGGTTGGGGACGTTAAGACGTGCCTTATGTTTCAGTTATTCTATAAGCTTTCAGCCACCCACAAGCTCGTGCTTTAAGAACCCTTTTGAGAAGGCCTGAGTGAAACAAGGCCATTGTATTTTAGAGTCACTTACTGCTGGGTTTCTCATGCCAGTGTTACCGTTGGAAAATAAATGGCTTCTCTTTTCCTTTTGCAGAAACTTTCAAGCACTTTCAGCAATCTTAAATGGAAGAATAGTTTTCAGACTCACAGTAACTTCTCTTTCTAAACCCTGCTTTCCCAGAATTACTCTCGACATGCATCTGAAAGGATAACTAAAAATAAAATATTGACAGTTTTGTCAATATCTTAAAGGTGTTCAGGAACCAATGAACTGAGCTTAAAAGTGAGATTGTTGGTGCTATTGTCGGTGGACGGCAATTCGGTGCACTTCTCAGCAAGACCTAAAAGCTAATGCTCCTTGTCTGCGACTCCCACGTAGTGCCGTGTGCTGTAGCGGGGGGTTAAGCACTTAAACTTCTTTAACAAAGGCTCACTTCAGCCCTGGACTCAGCCTAGGGGAGGAAAGGAGAAACATCTAACTTTCTGCTCCAGAAACTCTTGAAGCTTTGGTTGGTTTCTTTGCCAAAGGGAGGGCTGTAGACTGGAATAGCTGCAGCTTTTAGCAGAGCTGGAAGGCTGGGAACAGCAGAAGAACAGGTACAAACTAAATGGGCAGATTTATTAGGCACGTTCCTGCCGTCCAGAGCATCGTAATCTCACTACTTCTACCACCAGCAATTCCCCAGATGTTCCAGAGCAGCCTCTGCTTCTTAGGGAATTTCACAATTTAAAAATTGCTTATGCACAAAAAGGAAAAAAAAAAAAAACAAAACCCTTAATTTTAACTTCTCACGAAACAAAGTAAAAATCACATTGCATCTAGCAAGCTCTGCTTTTAGTTTTAACTCTTGGTGTAAATTATGTTACGATTCTTTAGAAGAAAAATGTAACGTTGGGACAGGTGCTGTAAGCTCTCTGTTTTGCCAGCACTAACGTGGACACCGTAGAGTTTTTCCCCTCAAAACCCTAATGTTCCCATCAGAACCTTTGCCTTCATGATTTTTCATGGGGAGAAAGCTTTTAACTAAGAAATAATTTATCTATTTGGGAAAAGATTCCCAATTTTAAGTTGTGGAAGAAAGGGATGATCCATTCTTGTGTTTGAGGAGCTATAAATACCCATTTACTTTCACTACTAAGTAATCATCTTCCTGCAATTCATTTTTGGAAGTCCGCAAAATCCAAGTCCTTGCTAAATCAAGCGTACATCACCCGTCGGCAGCGGTTACCTCCCAAAGACTGCCAGAAGCGCAACCAAACCCAGCGAGGCTTCGCGTCGGCTCCGGCCAGCTTTGCGTTCAGCCCCCAGGAAGACGTCTCAGTGCGTTTATGTTTTTTTCCGAACGCTTTTTGAGTCTAGAGCTTTTCAGGCAGATCTGGCCAGTTTGGGTTCTCCAGATAAGACGATACTTGTTTCACGTTTCTGTTATTGTCCGCCGGGTCGGTGATACTTAGGATCGTGACATTTGCTGTGCCTGAAGTCAGCCTTTGGTTTTAGTACTTTGCTGGACCTTGGTCTTACGCCTCTCGAAGGCTCCGTGTCTACGGGAAGCCTGTGCTCCTCCACGGATCCTTCGTATGGCCTCAAAAGTCTCTCCGCGTGACCCCACCGCACGTACCCACGCCCTCCGCGTGCACCCGGCCAGCATCTCTAGCCCATCTCTTTTCGGGGAAAAAAATGCCCCGAGATCTCTGGATGAAAAATGCTTTATGAAATTGTTGTTCTCTGGAGAGCAATAGAATTGAGTGAGAGCCTTTCTGTGGAATTCGTAAAGCCAACTACAGCGTTTAATGGCAAATTAAGTCTTTACTGCAGGACTCCATAGGCTGGTGTATTGCCGTTCCCAAAATGCCTGGAATAATCCGTTTCTCTAAAAGCCTGAGGACACTAAGTGAACTGCACGAAACCCCTACAAATAGAGAAATAGTCTAGACTGTTCTCCTTTCATTTATTTTCCAGTAGCACAGGGCTTGTTTTCTCTTCCATGTTGGCCTCTCGGACTAGTCCACAGAAGCAGGAATCTGCTCTTGCTTTAAGACAGTTGCCAAATCCATTACTCCTCTGCGATGTGCAGAGCCCCTTGTCACTGTGGCCACTATCTTGAATCCTGGCAGCTGGCTTGGGGTGTTGGGCTGAGCTCCAAGAGTCAACATCTTTGAAGACATTAATCTTTGTAGTGATTATCTACAGCAACCTCTTCATCTGGCTTTTGGAAATCCATCTGGGGTGGGGCTTTTTTTGTGTCTTTGGTGAACATAATTTGATATAAAATTCATGGCTTCTCTTTGGAGGGGTCAGTCCTGCCCTGTGCACAGAGAGGCTGAGTGGGGAGGTAGCAATCGCTTCACCAGAAGACATTCAGAGGCTGTTTGGGGCCAGTTCTGATCATAAATTGGGGTTGCATCTGGGCTTGTGGACTCGAGGGTACAAGGATAAATTGTCTCCTATTGGGGGGTGCAGCGCAGGTGCTGCCTGCAGGATACAGGGAGATCCTCTACGAGGAAAATTTTGACTCTCGTGGTCCTCTCGTTGCCGCAGTCTGCCCCAACACCCCTTCCCGGTTAACCCCGAGGGCTCCCGGGGCTCCGTTACCCAGCTAGATTAAAGCGGTAGCCTAACCCACAAACCTGAATTCACGCTGAATTTACAGCCCGTCTCTCTCTCTGCTCACAGCAACTGTTTCCGTCTGAGATACCAAACTGCACGCGGCTTGCATCCATTTCTTAGTAGAAACTGTAGTTTATGCAGGATTATACCTCCAAGGGTGGTGCTTGGCAAACTGCGTCCCCTTTGTCTTCATGGCAGTAGTGGCATCTTCACATCTCTCGCCCCAGGAGCTTCAGCCCGTGAAATGTGGGGCGTTCCCGCACCGCCCAGCCCGTCAGGTCCCACGTGTCCCACAGGTCCCACGTGTCCCACAGGTCCCACGTGTCTGCGCAGGCGCTGGAAGGCAAAGGGGGGGGTTTCAACAACTGCAATATTGAATCAGGCCCTTCAGCAATTCTTCTTGCATCACTCCGGCATAGGAAAGGGAGGGGATCAGAGAAGAAGTGGGAGGAGGATCATCATTTAAGGGCAAACATTAAAGCTGCATTTAGCACCTGTCTAATTTTTAATATGTGCTTAGCTGCGACATGATATTAGGCACTGAGATAAGTGACAATTTATGCAGCATTTCTAGATTAGCTGTAGCAGGGAGAGTAACTGACTTTTTTGGCTCGACAGCTGCAATCAAACAAAATCACTTCAAGCCAAAAAAAAGGTGCATATTTGGGGGAAGGCAAGGAGGATGTCTCAGATTTTCCTGCCTTTTTGTTAAAATGAAGGGAATAGCCATATAGGCTAGACAGAAGGAAGAAGTTTTTCACGCTGAGGGTGGTGAGGCCCTGGCACAGGTTGCCCAGAGAGGTGGGAGATGCCCCATCCCTGGAAACATCCCAGGTCAGGCTGGACGGGGCTCTGGGCAACCTGATCTAGTTGAGGATGTCCCTGCCCATGGCAGGGGGTTGGACTAGATGGGCTTGAAAGGTCCCTTCCCACCCAAACCCGTCTGTGATTCTGTGGATTTTGAAGCCCAGTGTTTTGAAAGGAGAAACATCTCAGTCTCGGAAATGTGCGTGTCGCTTCATTTTCAGAAAGGCAAGAGTACAAGGAGGTGACCCAAAGCTGCATTTTTTTTCGATTAACAGATGCTATCTAAAAAGAGAATCCCCAGCTTTCACCCTGTCCCGGGGCAGGTTCTCTTAACACAGCACCCGCCCGGCCAGCCCCTCACGCCCTCGTGTAAGTGCGTCTTACGGACGCGCCCGGCAGGCTTCATCCCGGAACGCACAGGTCCGTTCCCGGCACTAAATTAGACAGAACGCCGCTGACCAGACGCGCGGGGGACAGTTAGGGTCTAACAGGACCGAACTGCTGCGCAGTCTCATCGCAGCGCCGGGGCCAGCCTGACTTTGCTCAGCTCCGAGGGCAATACTAAATCCGGCTGCATCCCTGGCACTCAGCGTCTCTCTCTCGATTCCTTCGACAGCCGCTCTCCTGCCGTAGCCCAGCAAGGTGTGGGTCTCTGGGTGCTGCTGGCGGGCGCACAGAGCGGGTCCGTCCGACTCCTCGAGCCGACTCTGTTATCTTCGCTCTTGCACGGTCGTTGACCCGGCAAAGCACGGAGGGGTTTCACTGCTCACGCTGAATGGGAACAGCGTGCGAAACGTGGCCCCATCCCAGCAGCCGCTTCTAGAAGATCGTCGGTTCTCCCAGTCCAGCTTAGATCACAGAGAGGAGAAAAATCATTGATCTCCTGCGCGTGGCAGCTTATCTTAGCGCACCATGGGTGAAATTTCTTCCTTATCTGAAAGGCCATTGAAATACCCATGCGCTGCTTGTTTCATAGAAACCTTCATGGCAGGTTTTGGTCTGTGCACAGGGTGGTTTTTTTATTTTTATTTTTATTTTTTTTTCTAGCTAGCATAGAGAAAACAAGCCCCAGCCCAGGAGCAGAAGATAAGCAACAGAATGCCCTTGCACCTTGCAATCCATATAGCTTAGGTTTCATCTGAGTGACCCAAGGCCAGGGTGAATATACATCTGAACCGAAAGCGATGCTGCTCTGTTAATAACGTCGATACACAATATCCAGCTGGCTCTTAACAGGGGAAGGGTGTTTTTCAACTAATAGGGATTTTTTCACAAGTGTAAGATGCCAAGAGACGGCTCCTGTGCAGTGATGCTCAGTGTTTTGTCTGGCACAGGAGGCTCTCTGACGACAAAATGCCATTTCCTGCTCTCCTCACTGCCCCACTAAAATCTGTGCTTGAGTAGCACCTACGTCTCATCAGACGTAGGCACCACAGGTTGGAGAGCAGGGCGAAGTGCCACCTCAGCAGCAGGCCATGGGTGCCAGCGTGCCAACGCGGCTGCCCGCCCCAGGGGAGGGCTCGGGAGCTCTGCTGTCAGGTTGGCAGCACCAGGGCTTGCTCCTGCCTCGGTGAAGCAGGTGAAAACTGCACCTCTGCCTCGGCAAATAAGTTTCAGGTCAGCATTGGAACGAGCTTCTGCAGCCAAGCCGTGACTAGATCTGCTTTGGGACTGGGCTGGCTTCTCGCTGCACGTGGTACCCTGTCCTCCAGCATCTCCCCAAAGGGCACCGTGGGTGCTCAGTACTCCCTACGATATGTGCAATAACTCCTGCTTCCTCAAAGTCTGCATTTATGACCTTCTTGAGGCATTAAGACTGCCTAACAGACCCTCCTTCGTAGCAAAGGTACAAGAGAATATGCTCAGCCCCAAGCCATCCAAGGGAAGGTGGAAGCTTGCTCGAATTTCCGTCCAAATCCCCGCAGTCCTAACGCGCTGCGCAAAGACCCGGGTGCCCGGCCAGCCCTCTCGTGCTGCCCTGCTACAAAAGCCCCCGGAGAGATTCGTGCCGTTCCTGGGCACGGCGCTGGAGGTGCTCTTACACCGAGCAGCGAAATGGCACGTGTGGCGTGGCTCTGCATCGTGCCGCTTGCACGCGTCGTTGGGGGACCTGAGCTGCCAGAAGGCAGAGAAAAACATCGGTGAGGATCCGAGCCACCCGGGCAGCGGTTGTGGCTGGCAGAGTGCTTTCTGTACTTGTCCTGCTCCAGATCAATTGTGAGGTTGGAGTGGGGCTGGGTGGAAACTCTGCTGGTATTTTGGGTCACTTTGCCCTGTAATCACCGCAGCACAGCGTGGCAGCGGTACGGTGAAAGATCCCCCCTTCTCTCCCTGCCACCTCGTTTATATGGGCTCAATCATGCTCTCACCAGAGGCAGCCGAGCCATATTCATTGCACAGTTTGTTTGCGAGCTTGGCATTTTTCATCATTTAATAATATGCAGCAAACGGTTTTTCACACTCTTAGAGCAGCCCCATAAAGCACCGCAACGAGCTTTGGCAGTGATTTTACTCAGCAAGTTTATTGCATCAGTTGTTGAATAGAACTGTTTGTGCATCTTAATCAGAAACCTGCCCCCTCTTTTGTTTCTGCTAATAGGGGAGAGGGGGACAAAAAGGACTTTTGGGGGACATCCCGGTTGCTCCAAGTTGCAAAATCATGGCTTTGTTGAAGTCACCAAATCTCTGCTGGAGGTCTGACCCCTGTGTTTTAAGGTAGAGGGAACCCTGTTGCTAATTAGGGGCAATTTTAGTCCTGTTTTAGGCGAGCGACCTCATTTTGTGTAATAGCAGCATGTTCCGACAGGGCCTCCAGGCAGGCTGTGCCTGGGTATTCGCAGGTCTGGCCTGGGTTTCTGCTCTCGGCATCCCACACGACCTGGCAGCGCTGGTGTCCGAGGACCCGCAGCGGGCAAGGAGCAGGCGCGGGTCTTCAGGGTCAGGCAATGCACGTAGGGAGCCTCGTGCCCGATTCCTCACGTGGTACCTTTTCACCTTCCAGAAGAAGCCCAGAAACGGAGCCAGCCAACGTAGTCGCTGCACTGCGGTGATCACAGGGAGGGAGAGGAGAGCCAGCTGGCTTCTGTGCCTTGGCATCTCGCTGGCTTGGGAGAGGGACACTTGCAAAAGCTGTCGTACCCTAGTACTAGGAGTCCTAGCTTGGGACTGCCTCAGTTTCCCGACGTTTCCAGCTGTCTCTGGAGTGCGTGTTGGATGGGACTTGGTAAAACACAGGTTGTGTCCGGTTGGCCAGCAGTGGGACGGGCAGCTGGGACCTTCTGGGGTGAGTGGTGGGAGTTGCTGTCACCAGAGAGGGGGATGTATTCTGCTGGGTGTTGTAGGCAGCTTTTACCCTCTTTATGTAGCTCTAACCACTAGATTGGGGCACAGATTGATACTCAGGGAGTGCAAGTTCCACCGTGGAAGTAACTATAATCCCCCATTTTCAGCAACTTTTCCTCCTGGGGTCTCTCGGTTTACTTATAGGGTCTACAGTGGTCGGCAGGCTGGGAAGATACAGGGACTCACCCACTGGTGGGAGAGATTTGTGCTGCAAGAAAGCAAACAGCAAATGCCAAAAAGGCAATGCTGGCGTGGGATACTGCCATGGGAACCCCTGCTCCAGCATGGCACCTGCAGTTAGGCTGCAAGGACATCTCCAAGGACTGCAGTGACACGGTCCCTACCCCTGTTCTTGCCTTCCCACCTGCCTCCGCAAAGGCAGCCTCTCTGCTCCTTGCAGCTCTTTCAGCCCACGGTTGCTTCTGCACGCTGCAGCGGGGTGACGGTGGCATCTCTGTCCTTTACGCCATGGCTAGCGTTGCTCTAACTCGGGCTGGAGCAGCCCAAAGGGCTTTTACAGGGACATCCATACAGCAGAGCACAGGCTTGTTGATCTCCCTTCCCCTCCTCCTATCTCTGCCAAGAGCCAGGTCTGAGCCTCGTGCGCAGCATTCGCGGCACCAGCACATCTAGCTGCTTTATTCGAACAACGTCCCCTCCCGCTGCCTGTGCCCCCCACGTTGTCCCCTCCGGCGGTGGGGTCCCTCCGGCTCTCCGGAGCAGGGCTGCCCAGAGCCCAAGGCGAGCTGCAGGCCAACTTGGTCCTCTCCTGCCCTCCCTGAGTTACAACGGTTTGATGCATATCATGAACCTCCAGCAGCACATATTGGTAGGGGAGCCACAAAAATGATGAAAAGGTTTTGAGAATTGGGCCTGTGAGAGACAGGCAGGCTCAGGCTGGAGAAAAGATGACTGTACGGAGGCAGGAGGGCTGTTTGCAACTGGAGGAGAGGCTGTTTCAGGGCAAGTGGGGAGAAATTATCCTCATTAGTCACTGACAACAACGCGAGAACTAACGGGCTGGGGCTGCGGCAGGGAAACTGCCGTTTAAGCGCTAGAAGAAACATTATAACTCTAAGCAAACCTGATGCATTTCAAGTGGGTAAAGAGAGTCCATGGCATCCCTGCTCCTGGAGGTGCTCAGCACGGGGCAGACATCTGTCCTCTCTTGCAGAGAAGAAAACACCAAGCCAAGCTCCTCTCTCGGACGCAGAAGACGCTCATGGAGCAGAAGCAGCGGCCTCCTCCCCTGCCCGCGCTGCCCAGCGATGCGGGTACCAGCGTACGTCCCGACCTGCTGCCCAGCAGCGCGGCACGCGCGAGGGGGACGGCGGCTGCTCCAGCCTGCCCGCTCTACGGCGCAGGATCTCCTCGCTCAGGCTTTACAGCCGGCTTCCTTTTGCCACATGGCGTGCATGCTGCTTCGCTGCTTGTGGCACGGTGCCTGCTATTTTTGCTACAGAACAAACCTCATTTAAACGAAACTCCTGCTGCTGAAGTGCTGGCACAAGATGCTAGACGTGGCGAGCACCACGGGTGGTCAGCGTAACCCCCTCCCCGCTCACGAGCGCTTTCCCTCCGGCGCGCACCAGCCTTCTGGCACCGCTGGAATAACTGGGACTGAGATCTGGGCATTCAGCATGTCCACCCCAACCGAGCTGCATTTGCAGCATCGTCCACAGGGGCTTGGGGTTGTTTTTTGGAGGAGTTTGTGGCCAGCAGCCGAAAAAGCTGCAATGCAAATGCCAGCCAGCCGGCAACTCCTACGATCCAACTGAACAAAGCTGACAAACTTCATTTTTAGCTCTCGTCTCAAGACCGCACGCTGCAAAGCACAGGGAAATTAGTGTCATTAGTGAGGAAACACAACAGGAGAAGTCGAGCCAGTTGGGATATAAACTCTTGGCTCTGAGATTCAGCTCTCTGGCGGTGTCTGGTAGCAGAGCCTCATTCAGCCCATGTCCTGAAGAGACGTTTTATGCCTGTCTCCACATCAAAGCTACACCTATACTCCTAAAGAAGCAGCGCAGTCCTGCAGAGCATCTGTGTTTCCCTCGGAATAAAGAATTATGCCAGTATAAAGTATTTCTGTAAGGGAATGTGCTACTTGCATAGTTATTAATTCATTACTGGTCATGGCCAAACTCACTCCTCCACTAAGTCATCTATTAAATGAGCCAAATGAAATTTATTAACACAGCATTGATCATTTAAGTCTTTTAGCATAAAGCATAATGGAATAGAAGCAGAAGTAATAATTTCTTGCCTGGCTTCTGGTTCATGTCGTGTGCTCAGAGCCCTGTGTTATGGCTCCAATTGTTCCTGGAGCTTCTTCCCAAACAGGCGTGTCAGAGCAGCGGGGGGGATTTTCTGGGGTTTTGTTTAAAGGCAAAGTGAGTTTCCCTTTAGGCTTGGCCTGAAATGGCTCTGAAATCTGAATCGGAAAAATAAAAGCAAGCCTTTAAATAGCTGTGAGGACTGGCTAGCCAGAAGGAGGAAATTCTTCTTTGGACAATAACGCGGGTGTTGCCTTATTTGCAGTGAAAGAGGCCGGTTGCCCATCTCGGGCAGCACCCAAGCTCTGGTCTTGTAGGACCTCGGCTCTTTTTTGCCCTTCTTACAACTAGAGGAGCCGAGGCTTTGAGGGGAGCTGGGGCAGGGTCTGGGCACCGGCGGAAAGCCCGGTCTCGCTGGGCTGCCTCGGTGATGCCGCGGCCGGCACAAGGCAGCTCCTCGCCTCCACTAGAGGTTGCCCCAGTGTCGCTTTTTCGGAAGGAAACGGCGCGTCCCCAGAGGAAATCGTCTAATCACCGTTTTGTACAATTAGACTCAGCCTTTACGAAGCTCTGATCGTTTACGTTCGCAAAGCAAAGTTTGTTTCTACTGGAGATAATTTAGCCTCTAGGCAGACGGGGATTTTCACGGGGTTTCTAATTCTGAATTGGTTTGATGGGGAAGCGGTGCTCCGTTTCCCTCCCACCGCCCCCCAAGTCAAGAAGGAATCATAAATATACCTCTGGGGCGAGGCAGGTCTGGGGCGGTATCGCTACAGACCAAAGGTTCTCGCCTTTGAGAGCCCTGCAGACTCGGAGATGGCAGCTAAGTGATGTTTGCGAGGATCTCAGTAGCATCTAAATCTTACGCATTTTACTACATAAAATGACAGACAGGTCCCTCGATGTTAGGCCAGGTCAAAGATGCTCAAAGCTCTCGGCTCCTAATGAAGTTAAATAAGAGTTAAGCTTCATGGCTCTAAATTACCTTAAATGGGACTTACAAGATTAAGCCGCAGAGACCCGGGGGAGCACAGCCCTTCCTTTCTTCCCGTCTTTAATTCAGCGTGGGGACAGACAACAGACAAGGGAGTTTGCACAGCGGGGGCTCCGCCATGCCTCTGGGAAATAAATACGTTCACCATCGGCATCAGGCATACGGTGACTCACCCCGGCCGTGAGACGAAAAGAGCAGCAGCATCACCTGGCCGGGCGGGGAGAGCGGCAGCACTTGGGGTGAGAGAGCTATCACGGCCAGAAATCTCCGTCAGGTGCCTGCAGGGAAATGTCATATCAAATCTAAGTTGGGGGTGGAGAGGGGAGGGACAAAATACTGAGCACCTCAAGAATAAAAACATCAATTAATCCTCTGTTTTCACTCGTGCGTCAGCGCGATGCCCAGGGGAGCCGCCTCCGCCCCTCACCGGCAATCAGCCTGTATCAAAGCATCGTTAACCATTGTCAAGTCAAAGACATCTCGATTATAAACGAGTCCTAGCCCAGACTTAGAAGCGTTTTGCCATTCACGCTGTGTAGTCCTGACATGAAACGAAGCAACGCATGAATTTCTATCCCAGAGGCTCTGAGCAACGCGTGGGATTTACCCCTTAACCCCAACTCCTTTGCTGCTACCTGCAATCAAATATTTATTTACGGATATTCAACAGATCATAAAACGCGAGGAGAATAAGTCTGGAATCGCCCTTAAAAAGTCATCTGCTCCATCTCTCTATCCACAGCGGGATCAATGCTACTTATAGTGTCCCTGGCAGATATTTTTCCTAAACTGTTCTCACAGACCTTCGGTGACGGAGGCAGCACGTTCTCCATAGGTATCTTTTCCTCACTGTCCTTACCGCTACCCCCGTTAGATGCTCTTACTCCCTGGCTCTGTGTCAGCGCAATTCAAACAAGCTCCCTCTTGACCAGGTGGTGAAGGAGTTTGGGTTTACTGGACAAGAGGGGTTGTCACAAGTCACCGTTGGCACACGCAGGTTTACCTGTCGCTTCAGTGGAGCTCGTGAAAGTCTGCGGCCTGAAACGAGCATTGATTTTTCATAGTATGTCTGGGTTTGCTTTTTGTTACGGGGATACGTCTTGCAGAAGTTGAACTAGAAATGAAAATATTTCTCATAAGTATATTTATAAATATAACAAGTTTGCTGCTGTTATTGCTACTGGACTTACTGATGACTTTGGTTTTTAAAAATAAGATATTTAAGCAGAAGTTGACTTTTTCTGTGGGAATTTTAATCACGACACAGATTTTCTGTTTTTTGAATCAAAACTTTTAGATGAAAACATTTGAGTAACAAATCAAGAAGGTCTGCAAGAGTGGACGCGTGTGGAGTATCACAAGTTTTCACTAAGACTTTCAGAAGTTAGGGGGGAAAGGAGGTCTGTAAATCCACATCAGCCACCAAGATAAATAACCTGATTTCAGGAGGGCCGGCCGGGCAGGGCTCTCTTCGGGTGCCTCCTGCGAGGGAGCGCTCGGGAAGATGAATGGAGGTTTCGAGCCAGCAGCTTTCCTGACTGCAGGGAAGCCGCGCACACAAATAGCTCCTGCTTGAACCGGGCTGTTCGTTACTTTTGCGTGGCACTTCTAAAAATAGGGCTGTAAACATAAAATCCCCTCACCCGCTTTCCCCCCACTCGGGGCAGCCCCTCCTGAGGGCAGAGGTTTAGCAGCCTTCTCCCCGTCCTCGGTTGCACGGTTGGGACAGAGGGGTGGTTTATGCACAAGACATTATGGTGTTTTACGGAGGAAATATGTGCCTGTGTCACGAGATGTTGCCTGGGTGAAAACTGGCCTAAGGGAAGCCAAAATATTGAGGCGTCCCCCGGACAGAGCCCGGACAGCTGCTTGCGTTCCCCAAGACCAGTCCGAGCTCTCCCAGACTTAAGAGCCGAGGGCCGAAGCTCACGTCCTCATCTTCTGCCTGTGCCTTTCTGCTGTCATCACCAAAGCCACCTTTGGAACCGTACCTGTGGCAGGAGAACTGCTGGGAAACGCTGTCTTGAAAATGTTACCAAAACCACGAAAATAAGGAGAAAATCAGTTATTCTAAGCGGCTGGATTCTGGAGTGTGGAAGCTTGTTTGTTATTTATTTGGGTGAAATAAGAGCACATTGACATTGTTTCTTTGCAGTAATGAAGTGACAGAAATGGTCCAACACATGAAAAACATATGTTTCCCATCCGGCTGCTGAAAACAGCTCCTATATTTTTATTCCAAGGTCAGGAACGTACCAGTGTGCGCAGGGAAGCTTGTGTTCATCGCCAGCGAGAAAAGACTGGATGTGAACAATTTCAGAAGCATCCCCTGAGTCTTACGCAGGCAGATTTCCCCAAAGAACAGCTTCTCCGAGCCAAGGCACACCGGGCGTCTTCTGGCAGCGATCCGAAAGGCGTGTGGTCGCGTGCCTCCCTAGACGCGTTCCCGCAGCTCGTGCTCCAGAGCCGGGTGTTGTGCCAGGCAGCAGAGCCGGGACAGTGCAGGAGGGATGGCAGTTTCTACTCAGACATCACAACTGAGGTCGTTTGGGGCTGTAAGTACCAGGGCTGGAAAAAGGGCTGTGAAGCATCTGGCCTCTCTTCTGCTGATCTCCAAGCCGTGTCCAGGTGGGTGGGTTGTGCTCGACCTCTCCCCGCTCAGGCTCTGCTCAGCTCAGGGTGAGGTTGGTTTTGGTTGGGAACTGGGCTTGCTGGACCAGCAGCTCCGAGAGCTGTTGGTGGCTTCCAGCCAAGAGTCTGGGGAAATGGGTAGAGAAGGTCCATCAAGGTCTCCATGGCTCAGGGCAGACCCTGGGGAGCTTAATGTTTCTTCACAGCAGATACTGACCCTGCAGAAGGTTTAATATGTCCCAGCAGCATTCACTACAGAACAGGAGGGGGTTATTCCCCTCTCCTGCAAGGAGGGAGGAAGGTCTGTCCCTTCCCCTAAGTAGCTGCTGGAATTGTGAATCCAACAGAGGAGGCCCAGGGAGGACCACAACCATCTATCACTGTCAGCAGCCCTTGAGTTGAGTTCATGATAGGTTACAGTCCTGCAAGCTTGGACATTTTCAGACATGAGTTATTGCCTTTTGTCTAGGAAGATCTCAGGGGGCAGCTCACTGGGGGGGGGTCCAGAATTCGGCCTTGCAGAGAAACCGAGCGGGAGGCCCAGGCAGCACATAAAACTTCAAAATTCCAGCTAAAGTCTAGGCCTGGGAAGCTGCAGTGTGCAGGGAAGAACCAGACGGCCAGACACGGCAGACTACAGCACTGGACATGCAGAAAAAGGTCCTTCCTTCGGACTGCAGGTGTCTGTCTTCACGTTAAATTCACCGGTTAAACCGCCGCGGCTTGCTTTTCTTTGCAATTAGGCACCGCGATTAGAGCAGTTCCCATCACGTAGCTGTGTAAGTGCATGTATCTTTTTTTTCCCCTTTATGAATGTCTTCTGCCTGATCCTTTCTTTCCATTTCAAGAATGGATTAAAAGACTCCTTTTAAGAAGCTGGAACAAGTTTCCTAGGCTAATGCAGCCCCAGCCAAGTTGTGCTTTCATCAAGGCAGTTCAGTCTTCACCGCAACATCTCTTAGGCTTATTAAATCAGCCTTGTCTCCTGAGGGATGTTTTAAATGGGGGTAAAATACCATATTAAGCAGTCCAGGAACTCATTTGATTTAATTTCATTTGTATTTAGTTTCTTTCTTTGTCTCCTCTTCAAGAAGGAAGAACGAAAGATGCTCCTTTTCTAACCTTTTGGTGAATATAATAATAATTCAATGAAGCCTTAATAATCTGCCTCTCTTAGCACTCGCAAAAATCTGTCCTCCTTTCTTGCTACCTTTTCTCTTTCCTTCTGCTCTTACTACATAGATGCAATAGCACAGAACTGTGATGATGTCTCTCGTTACGAAACGTTCATGAACTTTGCAAAGTATGTAGTGGAGAACGTTTGCTAGAATGCTGTAAAATGTTAGGGTAAATATTAAAAATAAATTATACTTGTCAAGTAAATGAGCAAAAGACACTATTTGATACATTACCCAGCTTTTTGCTAAGGGAATTATGGATGTGTACGTAACAGATTCATTTGCCGAACGGTTGAATTTAGGAAGTTTGGGGTTTTTTTTCCCAACATACTTCTTGATCATTAGTGCAAATTGCTCAGATTGTACAGTATATGTGTTTTTAAAAAATCAAAAGGAACTAAGTCTATTTTTTTTTAAAAAACAGCTTTTAAACATGACTGCCTAAGGAAAAGTAGACTGTGCCGTCGTGCTCTGCGTGTGTGCGCCCGTGCGGTGTGTGCGTGTCTCTCTCCATTGCAGCTTTGCAAACCGTTGGTGAGTTCTGAGAGAAGTTTGGTAGAGGCGAGTGATAACATTTATGGTGTATATTAGATGTTTATGGTCTGTATTAGACATCAGAGAACCCACTTACGAGCTGGATCTACAGGAAATCATAGTTTCGCTCTGCTCTTTCCAGAGTGACTTACAGCCGCTGTGACTTACAGACAGTCTGTCCCTGACCCAGCCCCTTCTTCTGGAAATGATGCTGCAAAGGCCGTGGCAGGTACAGGTGGTGCTGGCTCTGCCTCTTCAACACCCTCCTCCCACCTCGGCGTGAGGTTCTCCGCTGCTGCACGCTTTTGCCAACCGTTTCCACCAGGCCCATGAGGTCCTGTCTGCAGGGAAAACGCACTGGTAGTGATCGGTACCCTCTTGGTGTGGCTGGAACTCACGAGTCAGGGACAGTCCTGGGGCTTTTGGATGGGTCAGCTTGGCCTGGAACAGCCTGAAAAGTGGAAGAGTAGGAGGTGGGGTCACTGGGCGTCAGTCTCTGGGGATATTTTGCTGCCTTTTCTCTGTAGCCATTCAGTAGCTCAAGTGCCTCATCTGAATTCAACAAGGCTGATGGTGCTTATCTGCATTTCATGCAAATCAGCCCAAACACTGGTTTCTGGCTGCTTTCCAGTTCAGATTAAAAGTCTCTCTTGCACGCTCACACCAGCCCGTTAGTGGACTTTAATATCTGTTAAATGCACACATGGCTTTGACAGCACAAGAACTGTCTGAACTTTGGACCAGGGAGTAAGATCCGAAACAAGAACGAGCTGAACTGCACTGCTGTGCCCTGGGCGAGACCTGTCTCCTCTGAGGGACCAGAGGGGTTTGTTTCTGGGGCCAGTTGGGCCTGGATGAGCAGTTCATCCTCAGTCCCGAGTCTCAACAGCTCTCCTGCTCCCCTCCTCGGCTTGGCTCGCAGCGAGACGCCCTGGGTGCGCTCGCTCTGTGGGTGCCCGTGCCCTCCCAAGGCTTGGCGTGTCTGCGCGGTGATGGGTGATGGTGCGTGTCTCAGCCGCTCCAAAGAGCAGCACAAACACATGCATAAGGCATTGGCTTGAGAAGCAGGAAAAAAGATGTGCTGCTCTAAAATCACTCAGCAAATCACCTCCTGCTCTGTGCCTCAGTTTTCCCAGGTTTTGCCTATTTAAGCTCTTTGTTTAGTCTCTCTCCTTACATGTTTGTACAGTGCCAAGTACAGAAGGTGCCCGATTTTGCTTCAAGTTCTGAAACGTTTCCATAATGCAGACAGTAACTCTTCTGTGCCAGTGTTTTAATTGCCAGGATCCCTGAGGTTTCTCTGCGTACCCCTCGCAGAAGCCAGCGCACGGGGCTGACCTCTCCTAGCTCACTTGTTCTGCCTGGCAGACTCTTTTCAATTATTTTCTCCCCATGTTGCTGTTTACATTTTGCACTCGCATCCTCTGCGGCATTTCCAGGCACCTTCCAGCAGCCCGAATGCCTCCTAATCTGAAGCATATTTCAGCCTTATCTCTATCAAAGCAGAAGGGTAGGGGAGTCATCCTCATTCCCGGCTGCTCTTCAGCAGCCTGATCCATAAGGAGACTGAAGCCATCAGCTGCTCGTCTCGGCTTTCACCCGAGTTTGAGTAAGTTGCAGACGATTCTTCTGTCAAGAGCACTGAGGACAAAATGAAACTTTCTTTTTTTCAGGGCTGCACGTTAATCTCTGCTCAACGTGCTTGGAAATGATTGCGTGTCATGTTTCATTTCGGGCTGTCATTGAGTTTGCTCAGTCCCCTCGCAAAGAGTCCTCCTGCGGCAATTCGATAGCTGTTGTGTGTGATCGTGGGAGGAGGGTCCAGAGGCGCCAGGGCAAGAGCCCTGGGCTGGAATTGCTTTGCTGAAGCAACCGGGTTGGTCTCCATTTATACACTAGTGTAAACTGGGATTGGCATTCACTCGGGTACCACAGGGAGAAATTATTTTGAAATTACATAGGAAAGAGCAGCAGAGCAGTTGCTGCTGATGTTGAGCAAACTGGTTGTGTTGGCTGAGGGATCATGGAATAGTTTGGGTTGGAAGGGACCTTTAAAGATCATCTAGTCCAACCCCCCTGCAATAAGCAGGGACACCCTCAACTAGAGCAGGGACGAGGGACTGAAGAGAACAAGAAACTTGGGGGGCTCCTTGGGTCTTCCTGGCGAGCCTGGGTGCGTTAGGGAGTTGTTCCTCGTCCCGGCAAATCCCAGCACCCCCCGACTGCTGCATCTTGCAGCTCTCAGCAGGGTCCTAAAGTTTTGCGCTGCCAGGGATGCACACCCACTGTTCCGTGAGTCATGGGAAAAACATGCAGCAAGGCAGTAAGTACCAGAGAAAACCGAGCTACGCGCTGAGCACAGGGTGTCCAGGGCACTGTGTGCCGCTTTCCCTTTTCTCTCTCCGTAAAGGATTCTCTCAGCTGCCTCTCATCTTTTCTCACAGTGGTTCTCCCTGTTCTTCTCTTATTTTCTCCACTTGTAAATGGGGATCACAGAATCACAGAACGGTGGGGGCTGGAAGGGCCCTCTGGAGCCCACCCAGCCCAGCCCCTGCCAGAGCAGGGTCACCCAGCGCAGGCTGCACAGGGCCGCGTCCAGGCGGGTTGGAATCTCTCCGGAGAAGGAGACTCCACACCCTCCCTGGGCAGCCTGTGCCAGGGCTCGGGCACCTCACAGCGAAGACGTTTTTCCTCGTGTTCAGGCAGAACTTCCCGTGTTCCAGTTTGTGCCCGTTGCCCCTTGTCCTGGCGCTGGGCACCACTGGGAAGAGTCTGGCCCCGTCCTCTTGACACCCGCCCTTGAGATATTGATAAGCGTTGGTGAGGTCCCCTCTCAGTCTCCTCTTCCTCAGGCTGAACAGCCCCAGCTCCCTCAGCCTTTCCCCACAGGAGAGATGCTCCAGGCCCTCAGCATCTCTGTACCCTCCGCTGGGCTCTCCCCAGTAGCTCCTCGTCTCTCTTGAACTGGGGAGCCCAGACCTGGACCCAGGACTCCAGATGGGGCCTCACCAGGGCAGAGCAGAGGGGGAGGAGAACCTCCCTCGACCTGCTGGCCACACTCTTCCTCACGCACCCCAGGGTGCCGTTGGCCTTCCCAGCCACGAGGGCACATTGGTGGCTCAGGGTGAGTTTGTCACCCCCCAGGACTCCCAGGTCCTTCTCCGCAGAGCTGCTCTCCAGGAGGTCACCCCCACCTTGTCCCGGTGCAGGGGGTTGTTCCTCCCCAGGGGCAGGACCCTGCACTTGCCCGTGTTGAACCTCATGAGGTTCCTCTCGGCCCAACGCTCCAGCCTGTCCAGGTGCCACTGAACGGCAGCGCAGCCTCCGGTGTGTCAGCCAGTCGATTAGGGCCACTTGCTCCTCTCCTCCCCTTCCCTCTGTGCAGATTCATCCATTCTCTCCTTGGCCAAATGGATCCTGAGGAATAACTCCCTGAGGGTCTCAGTGTTATCCTGGACATGGCCAGGCTGGGGTGTGCTGGTGGAAGAGGTCCGTGCCTGGCACCAGTGGGTGCCAGAAGAGCCATTTCTAGTGAAGAGCAGAGCAAGGCTTTGTGTCCTTATTTTCCATCCTCAAGTTTTCCAGTTTTTACCCAAATCCCCAGAGTTCTGTTTATTGTCACCTGGAACATTTGCTGAAATTTTTATATTGATCAGGCTCAGAGGTGCAGAAAAGCCGTTGCAAACAAAACCCCCCTGTCACGCTGACAGTGAGAGCTCACTTCTCCCAGGCAGCGATAAAAAAGAGGTGACAGAGCCGAGTGCACCGAACACGCACCCATACATACACGCATAACTGTGTAATTACTAGTATCCGTGAAATGATAGGTATAAAGACCTAGTTAGCAATGGAGCAGGATCATTAGCATAAAAACTACAAGCACAAAAATGCACCGAAATGACAAATACAAGGAAGCCGCGTGAGATTTGCATTAAATTAGTGACTGTGTGTGAGATGCTATTTAAATGGCAGGTGACTAGAAAATTTCTTTCCCTTTTAGCGTAAGAGGCTGAAATGTTCATTTTCATGGTAAACAGTAACTACACATTGATTTCTAGCTTTAAAGCATCTCTGCAAATAGCTCACAGTAAGTGGGGTTGGAGTCACCGAAATCAGAGGACTGGCTTGCCCTACGTGTCTCTGAAACTAAGCAGCACAGCTTGAATTTCTTTCAGACACTTGTTAAAAAAACGGCAGTGGAACAAGAAAAAAAAAACTGTGTGTGGGGGTGGTAAATCAATTCACATACAATTATTTAGGAAAGCGATCTGATGACTTATTTCAAACCAGAAACACGTGTGAGGAGGCACGTCAGGAGCTTGCAGTGAGCTGGAGGTGCCCGCTGGCTGCTCCTTGTCCCTCGGCAGCACCCTGTGTTTCCACGGAGCAGAGGAATGGGATCGTATCTGACAACTGGTGGATGAAGATTACTCCTGCAGCTTGCAGAGCCCGTTTTGGATAGGCAACCAAGGAAGATCCTCGGCTTGGATTAGTGTATCGGGGCCCCCGGTGCCCATCTGTACCCTGACCGTACCCAGCAGCCTGCTGGGGCTCTCAGTGCTCCCAAAACTCAGCACAGAGCCTGGGGCTCCCCCAGGTCGGGCACAAACAGGGATTCCCAGGTCCTCCAAGCTCTCACCTTCGCGATAACCCTTGTTGTTGCTGCGCCCCGGGGAGCCCTAAGACCTTCACTGTTTTGTGAAGGTGTCAACCCCACCAAGAGGAGCAGGTTTCTGATAGGAAAAAGCCTTGTTGTGAAAGTGCAACTGAAAAATGCTTTTTCTCCTGGCACCAGGGCGATGTCTGGGGTCCCAGGGCGATGTCTGGGGTCCCAGGGCAGGACAGGGGATGCTGGTGAGGCTGCGGGGCGGTGGCTGCTGCTGGGAGAGGGGAAGGAGCGAGTTTCTCCGCGATGCTTAGCCCTGTCCCGCAGTAACAAGGAGGCTGTTGTTCCTTTGCTGGTGCGCTGCAGTCACACCTTCGCTTCTTCTCAGGGACACATCTGTGCCCTGCAGCACGCAGAGCTGCCAGAACTTCAGCAGTTACCTTCAGATGGTGCAGGGCAGAGCCGCCGTGGACTTGCCGGCTCCCAGCCCGAGGCTGCGTGGCTGCACTAGCACAACGCTGCGCCTCTGCCAGTAAATCCTACCTCGAGACCACTGTCGTAACTCCCCGGGGGCTGTTAGCCCACGTGTATCACAGCCAAGCATGGCCGTCCTCTGTCCGTAATACAGAAGCCCCAACCTGAGAACATACCACTTATACCTGCGAACACGTGAAAACTGCAGGTTAGTCCATCAGCTAGAAGTTAATTTGCACACGATTAATGGCACGGACAAAGTTCGGTGTAAAGGCAGGTAACTCGGCATAACCACCTAAATCCCGGGTAGGTTCATCCCAGGCACGTGCTGACAGAGCAGCACGCACGCAACGGGGCTTGCAACCGTCAAGCTGTACTGCTATAATTAACTCTCGCACTTTCCTGACATGGTGCGGCTTTAAGCAAGAGCTTTTGAAAAGGTTAGCCTGTGACTGAATGAAGTCTTACCCTAGCACATCTCTAAATGGTGCTATTTTTGGAATGAAAAATGTCACTTCTTTCCCCAAACGGGCCCACCTGAAGCTGGTCACTCTGCAGCGACACGTTAGAAGAAAGACTTCTCTCTCTCTGGGTTTAGCTGGTGGTCGCCGTTTGATGAGTCGCTCGGGTTCAGTTCAACCGTGTAATTTGCGGGGAATTGTTTGAATGGCTTAATGTGTTGTGAATCAAAAGAAGAAATTCTACTCTTGGTAATTAAGATGAATGGGTAATTATTTTTCTCTGTCTGTAAGTTCACTTTCTGAAGAAGGAAGGAGAATACTGAGCTTTCAAATGCCTTTATTCTTTTCGCCGTGGAAGTAGTCCTCATTCGCACCCACAAATGTTTGAGCGTACTTATTTGTGCCTTCCCTGGCAGGCGCGGAGCCCCTTTGAAAACTGAGCCCACCTCATGAGAGGAGGAAAACGGGAGCCGGTGCCGAGCGGAAAACGTGCGGCCGCTCTACTGTATCTTTCTTCTACAGGTTTCTCCAAGTACTTGGCAAATTTTAAGATCAACAACTAGAAACGCAAAGGGGCAGGGAACTGTTGTAAAGCTTTTTTAAATGTGGGACTTAAAATTTGCCCTGAAAGGCAAAAATTACTTAAGTCACTTGGCTGATGATCAGAGGGTACAAATCAGAAGCCTTGAATGCCCAGCCTGTGCAAAGCGACTCTTCCAGCTAGTTATTCTCGACGTGTCAGCGACACGTTTGACCGCGCTGGTGTCTCTATTTATTTGCTCGTTCTCTGTAACCTCAGCCTGTCAAACCGTGCATCTGTTTGGGCTGCTGTCAATCACACGTCAATTTTTATTTTCCTTGGCTCAAATCAAAGCTGGTGTTTTGACGAAAGGTGGGGGGGACGAGTAGCTGTCAAAGCACGGAAGGCGAGAGAGAAAGGCAGAGATCCCAGAGGTGGGGGGAGAAGTGGGGTATTTATTATCCATGAAAATGATGCAATGTTGTGCGGGAGAGGCAAAGAGCTGAGAGCCGCGGTGAGAGCGGCGCTGCGAGTTTGGGGGTGGCTCGCTCGTGCCGTTTGTGGGGTGCAGAAGAGGTGGTGGGCTGCGCTTCAGACTGCCGCAGCGCAAGGACTCTAAGCAGGAGGGCAAGGAGGAATAATGCTCAAGGGCAAGGAAGATCCCCCACCGCGTGGCCCTTGGCAAGCCGCTGCGTCGCAGGTTGAATCCAGGGGCCGTGCGGATGGTTGTGCCCCGCGGCCAGAGCTGCTGTGCACCGGGGGACCCCACAAACACAGCCCGATGTGGGGGCACAGGCTGGAGCGGGAGGGGTTTGGGTGCTGGCGTACGAACCCACGCGCTGATGTGCCGCGGGACGGTGATCCCTGTGTGCAGGGAGAGTCGCTGGAAGTGTCTGGTTTTGCCTGGGGGACCCCGGAGCCCCAGAGCGATGCTGGCGGCGAGCAGCTTCCACTGCAGTTTATGTACGCTAAAACCCCCTACAGATCGCGCGTTGGCTTTGGGCTCAGTGACTTTTCTCCTAATAGGGATTTTTAAACCTGTGTAGGGATTATTTTGCCCACTCTTGAGAGACTTCACAATTTCTCGTTTGTTTTTTTCAATTCTGGGATGGGATTTTTTTTCCCATGTTTCCTGTAAAATTCTGAGGAGATGCAATTGCTCTGGGGATCGCTCAGACCTTTGGGGTTTAATGACTGAAATGTCTCCCTCCTGTTTTACTTTTCAAAACTGAGCATCATTTTAATACCAATGAAAAAAAAAAACAAAAGCTAAAATGAAAAATCGCTTCAAATGGAAAATCAAAACAGTTCCACTCTGTGTTTTTTTCAAATAAAGCACGATTGAAGTCAACATGTTCCTGAGCAACATCTCACTCATCATAAAGTGGCATTTTCTGACAGAACAACATTTTTTCATAAAATGAGCACTCAGCCTGGGATTCCTGTATAATGACATTCAACGGGAATACTTGGTGGATCTGAACGTGGAGAGGAGACACAAATTATAGCTGGCGTGGACCAGTGATTATTCTTTTTTCCTATGCTAAAACAAAATAACCTGTAATCATCCAGAGTAGCCAGAGTCTTCTGCTCAGTGTCTTCACGAATGCAGCAGATGCAATTAGAAAGCTGTAGCTGTCTCTTGAAAATAGGGGCAATGAACCAAAACAATTGAACAAAAATAGGTGCCAATAAGAGCTAAGAGACTACACATTTTTTGGTTCAATGGCCAAGTGGAAAAAAAATACATTTTGAGTTAACCTGAATTGAAAATTTTTCAATTTTTCCAGTGAAGCAAAAAGTTGAAAAAATTAATAGCAGATTGCTTTTTCTTTTAAGCCTTTTTTATTTTCTGTTCCATTTCTTTTTGAACTCCTTTTGGGGGAAGTTTCAGAGCCTGTTTGATCAATCCCAACCTACAGTTTTGTCATGGAAAAAACAAGTTTTGACTGCAATTATTTTGTTCGTTGCCAAGTGGCATGAGGAGAACTAGGTGAGACCTTCCAGCGGTGTGAATTGTATGAGCTGTGTTCAGCAAACGGAGTTGATTCATCTCAGCTGAGAATCAGCCCCCGTGTCCGTGATGGGGCCGCGTTATTTTCCGCCCTCGGCGTGCCGGTGGTCGGCCACCGGCGACGCTGGGCCCAGGGTGTCCTTGCAGACCTTTCGTTTGAGGACGGGACTCTTCGTCCTGGTTGTTGGAGTTCTCAGGCAGGCAGTTGGTTTGGGAAACATCTCACCATGGAAATAAGCCAGACCAGATGCCAGACCAGACACCGGGGAATTCTTTAACACTCATTTGTTTATTTTTTTTTTCTGCAACAGAAGCAGATTTAGTTACACCAAAATGTTTGGTGAATCCGTATTGATGTTACTGAATCTCCCACTTGAAAATATTCTGAAGCGTTTAGAAAGCCCAGCTTCAATGTTCGCAGAGCTTTGCTTCTTCCAGTTTCCTTTCAGAAATTGTTTTACGTTTATCTAATCTGTCATCGAAAGACTAGGAAGCAAAACAAAACATTTCTTTTCTAGATCACCACAAACCATATTTAATTCAGAAGTTTGAGTGCACCAAACATGCAAGAATTTTGATCAGACCCTCAAGGAGATTATGCGTCAGCTTTTTCTAAGGTTGTGGAATACCCGGCCAGCCAAAAGCAAAACCTGTTTTCCACCCAGACCTGCCCATGGGGACAGACAGGGTGAAGTCAATTTTGTTTGCTCGCTCTAATCCCGGTGCCTGAATCTGCCCACAGCCCAGACCCGGCTGCAAGGGGGAAAGCGCAAGCAGCCCCGGGGAGTTAATCATCTCCTCCAAGTCTGGCTTAAAAGCCTTGCAGTTTTCCACCACTACCGCATTTTTAGCGCTTAGCTTGTAGTTATAAGGCTAGATTTTATTGCTATCCAAAGAAATGCTCGAGCTTTCTGCAAATCCCGCCTGGCTTTGGTCTTGAGCGGCTCCGTCTCCCTGGGAGGGCCAGGATGGCTTCGTGGGTCCCGGGAGACGGCGTGTCCCTCGCACCCCTTGGAGGGGCGGCCAGGCGAGGCACGAGGAGCGGCGGCTCAGCACGGAGATTTAGCAGTGGGCTCCAGGGGTCCGAGGCACGCGCCGGCGTGACTTCGCCGCAGCCCTCGCTCCTGTACCAGGCAGTTCTGTGCCTGCAGGCATGCCCAGATGCCACTAGAAGGAGGAGCAGTGCTGATTTTCACATAAAAATGTGTTTCTCCAACAGACTTACTGAATGGCATTTGCCCAAATCCTCCCCCTGATCCCTTTTCCACCCCGACCTGCTCCGCTCCCCCGTAGCAATCCCTGGTTTCCTAGCAGATGACTCGAACTATGATAATTCCCCTAGCATGCAACTTCTGGCCGAGCTTTATATTAAATGTTCTCTGTGGCAGGGAACGTAATAGCAGGCTGACTTTGTTGTAAGAAGAAAAAACCCACCGCACACCCTGAATGGCGTGTGATGCGAGTGCTTTCTCTTCGGTAACTCAAGCTGTTATCTTTCCCAACTCCTTCTCAGCACCTTCCCTCCCCAAACCCTCCACGCCTTCATCTTTTTGAATATGATATTCCTTAGGGTACATAATTATCAGGAAGTCGCATACATAATTTAGACAGAGACTTTCTGATTCTGTGCCTCGATGGGCTAGTGACATTTCCAAGGGAAATTTAGCTGAACACCAGGGTGAAGCTCCCACTGTTCCTCGACAAGTTTAATAAGATCCTTATTGTTTGCAAAATGGCCTGACCTTAGCTTTACCCTTACCACCAAGGGGAAGGGGAAGAGATAGCTGGATTATAACAACTCCACAAAATAAAACTAATGAAAATATAGAAAACGTTCTTTAAGGGAATCTGTGGAATAGAGAAGCCCAAGGACTTGGGTGGTGGCTTCCTCTGAGGCACGAGGAGTAGGGCAGCTTAGAAGGTTGGGTCTGGCCTGGCAGATGGTTCGGGGCTCCTCTTCTAGGCTGGGAATCATCTGTCCTAATTTAGGTGTCCAAAAGTAAGGGATAAACTCTAAGCTAGTCGCTCCAACCTCTCTCTCTAGTGACTGGAGAGGAACTGAGACCTCCAAGGATTGATTCGTCTCCCCTAATATTAGTCCAAACACTTTCTGGAGTACCTGGGGCTGTGATGAAAAGATGGTAAATAATATCATCATTGGTTATAATGATATAATGATATAATGGTCATAATCCAGTGTTTGCTTGGGAAGCTGGGCTCAAGCTGTTTTAAGAAATGAAGTCCAGAAGTCCTTCGAAATGAAGGCCCAGGTCTCCTTTGGAATGAGAGATAGGCTTTCGTAATAATCAGGGTCTGGATGGGGACTGGAGTCCAAAGACAGGAATGTGAGACCCAATAGTCAAGGCAATAAGTCCAGACTTCCTTGAAAACTGGACCTAATAAAACTTGAGTCACTTGGCTGGTACGTAATTAGGAACTGGGATCCAGCTTATCCTGAAACTTATTCCAGAACTGCGACTTGAGCTCTGAAACCTAACGTGTCTGGGACTCCAACAGACTGAGGAGTTTTTTAGGGTTTTTAGTAGTTTGCCTGATTTCAGGCTTTACAGCCCAGTTTTGCACTTAATCCTGTCCTGAAGTGGCTTCTTCAGACACAGCTGCCGTTTGGAAGGGTTTTAACTTGCTGCTTTGCAGACTGTTTCTTGTTTGTTTTGTTTTCAGAGAGGTTTCCTCTTTATAGTATTTAGCATTTAAATGGAAAAAGGAAGGGGGAGAAAAGCAGCATTTTGGTATCTCACAAACCAGATGCCTGAAACAAATCATTGCTTCCTGGCCAGCTATTAGCGAGCAGGGCTGGGTAAAGAGACGGCGCGAAACTTCTAAGTCCCTTTGCTGCTCAGAACATGTTTCTGAGGAGCTTCGTGGCTTTTGTCAAGACCCACAGGGATGGGATAAAGCAGCAACAAGCAAGTCATTGCCCAGCAGGAATCCTGAGAGCAGCGGGAGGCCTAGAAATGAGGAGGGATGGAAGAGGTAGGCTCGCCGCTCCACCAAAACAGGCGGTTTTGACCAGGGGCTGTACTCCAGAAAGGCAGAGGGATGCCAGTCACCAGCATGTGCCGTATCAGCCGAAGAGAGATCTGTCAAAACCGAAAGGGTGGGTGAGTCGCGTCTGTCTTGGGACCGGTTCTATATCTGTTGTCGTCTGATGCGTTCTTTAACGACCTGGAGAGCAGGCTGGAGATCAGGCTCATGGAGATTGTGAGCTATATAATGATGGGAAGAGATCCACATATGCTGGAAAACGTAGTCTGTGCGCAAGGCAAACATGACAAATTGGAGAATCGAGCTGAAAAAAAGTAGGATGTGACTGAACAAGGACAAGCGTCAAGCCTGCGCCTACGAAGGGTAATCCATAACTGTGGGATGGAGAACAGCTGGCTTGGCAGATGTTGTGCCGGAAAGGATGGGGAATTTGTGGGTGATGTGAAGCCACACACGATTCAGCAATGCCAGGCACAGAAAAAAACAAATGTATGGGGAAGCGTAACTGTCAGTCCCAAGGCACGTGCGTGATCCTTCCGCCAATAAGGCCACGTGTGCATCTGGTTTTTAATGCTGTGCTTTAGGAAAACTGTGGATCAGCAGGAAGGCATTCAGGGGACAGAAAACAGGGGATCAGCAGCCCTCAAAACACGGCATGAAGGTAAAATGAATACAGAGGAGCTGTTTAGCCTGAAGAACACATGGCAAGATAACAACCTTCAAATGAAAAAGGCAAAGAATAAGGGAAGAATTTGTTCTTCATGCCCCTGGTGAACAAGTGAAGAAGAAATGGGCTTAAAATTGCGGCAGGAAAAATTCAGGTTAGACATTAGAAAGACTGTCTTTAAAGCTGGTACTGTGAGTGCTGGAGTTGATTGCCCAGGGAAGGTGCAGAGCTTCCGCTGCTGAAAGGCTTCAGGAGGTTACGCAAATATCTGTCAGGAGTGGTTCAGGCAGCGTTTTCTGGCTCGAGGCAGAGGAAAGACCCACCGACCTCCTGAGATCCTTTCCTGCCCCTTCTTTTGTTCTTGCAGTTTTAAGTTTCTGGTATTTCCCAGCTCAGTAGGACTCCCGGACAAGGCACTGCTGTCAGAAAACAAGCTCTTCTCCCTGTTTATCAGAGTGAGCGAGAAACCACGCTACTATCTGAATTCCAGATGTAATTTTACTCAGTGGTCAGCGCCTGAAACAACTGAGGCTTAAATACGGGTTCAAACCTAGTCATTTTGGCTTTCAAAATTGCCGTAAATGCAGATGTCCATGTGTTGTAAAGTGCCGAGTACAGAGTAACAGGCTTTGTTTAATTTGTGTGCTCTGATGCACAGTTCACGCCGCACGGTGCAGTTCAGGTTAACCACACAGAAACAGAGGTTACCCACTTCTAATGTGAGCAAAGAGTGGAGCTGTGCCTTACTACTGGACTACTCAGCTCTTTGTGGACATGAAAAGGGTTTTCATTTTGGTTTTGAGATTTTTTTACATCTCTCTCTAATGTACAGAGAGCTTCATTCTCTGTTTCCAATTCCTAACTCAGGTACAAACCATTGAAAAAAATGTGGCCAAAGGTAGGAGCTCTCACATCTTCCAAACCATTCCCAGTCTGACCTGGAAGGCCTGTGAAACCCCGGCTGGGATAGGGCTCTCTCCCAAATGTTCACACCCCCCTATAGAAACATAAAGAATGGACCACTGAGAGCTCTTCAGGAGATCCAGAGAAGTGAATCTGCTCTAGGTCTTGATTATTAGACCCTCAACTTCTAGAGCAAACTATATGAATGCCTATTTTTAACCTAGGTGGTGCAGCTGTCGGGTTTTATGTTAAAAATGTCAATAAAACTCATCCCAACAGCACTGGATGAATTCTGTAGAAATACTTGGGATTTAAGATTTGAGATCCATGGGAAACTCTGGTATTTCTGCCTTAATCTTTTTTTTTCTGGCCATCAAAAAAACCTAAAAATAATAGAAATATAATTACAAACACAATAAAAAGCTCAAACTGGAAGATCTCAAAAGTAATGAAAATTCTGACCCTATTCTTTTGAAGCTGTTCAAGCTGCTCACTCCACTCCTGTTGAGTCGTTTTGTTTTGATGAAGTCAGACCCCTTCTCGTTGAGCCTGTAACAGAAGGCTTCACATCTGAAATTCTACGTGTTTCCAACAATAAAGGGATCCTGGAGAATAAAAGTTTAAAAGGAAATGAAAACAAAACCAGAAAGTTGTAATGAGCCATTCTTGTCTTATCAAAGTACTTTGACATCTTTGGAAGAAAATGAGAAAATGGAAACAAATGGTTTCAAACTTTTGTGCGTCAGAAACGTAACTGCGACTGATGTGACCCCGTGAAATGTCTAGATCATGGCAAAATTGTGTTTTCTGGTTAAAACTCTTCTGTCAAGCCTCTTTAGACCAACACAAACACTGAGTTGTAATGATAAGCTGGCCCTTGAGGGCTGACACGACTCGAGTGACGGGAGGAATGATACACCCCGTCTTTGCTTTTGTGCAGGAGAGACCCGAGTGCAGGAGATAACGTGGGCCAGCAGGATCCGGTGACGGAGCTGGGAGACGAGAGAGGAAAGGTCAGTGGTACCAAACACCATGAAGGGACCAGCCTGGGCAAAAATCCTTCATCTCCACCATCTTCTGAGCACGGCAGAGGAGGTTCTCGGAGTGGCGCACACCCAGGAGCATCCCGCTGCCACCGATGCGGCCGCTTCCCGTGCGGGGTGGTAAGGAGCCCGTTATGGCTCAGAAATCTCCTAGGAAGGCATTTTTGTGTGTGTATTGGAAGATTGCGCTAAATGCTTGGAGCTATTAGCAGCCAATTAAAGCTAATGTTGCAGCCGGCAGAAGGATCCCGGTTAGTCATTTTACTCAATTTAATCTTTGAAAATTTTCACAGTTCTAATCAAGGAATAAAAAGGAAAATACATATAGATGCACATATATATATATCAGAGCATTAACTTTCATTGTCAAATCAAGTAAAAAATTGCTGAATGAGGTAAATATGAGGAGAAACGTAATAGACTATTACCACAATATAGCTTGTGGCTTTCATTTTCAAATGATATTCACACAACCCTCACCCCCACACCAACGCGCTTTGGGATATTTAAGGGAAGAAAATAGTAATGTTTGAGACGGATAAAATAATCAAGTAAAAGGCATAAAAATCTGCAAAGAAGCAGGTTGTAGGGGGGCTGAGTTTTAGGCTGGGTGTTAGTTGGAGGATTAATTTGTTGGAGGTCCTTTCTTTTTCTGGAGACAAAATAGAAGAGTATTGCATTAGTCTCAAGAAAGAGAGAGACTAGAATAACAAAAGGTAAATGTAAAAATGGGTGGATACGTGGATGGATAGGTAAGAAGGAGAACAAGTGAGTTTTATGTAAGGAAGATAAAGGTGGCTAAAGGCATACTGAAGAAAGAGAAATGCAGACCAGTGCGCATGAGAGCTGTTTCATTAGACGAGCGGTGAGATGGATAAGGTAAAAACAATATGAGAAAAAGCAAAGATATATTCCACGAGAAGCTGACAGATAGGTAGGCAGCCACAAAAGAACATGCTGCATAGTTTAAAGCTTTCTTTTTCGTGTAAGCTGTCAAAGAAACCACCTCGCTGCCTGTTTCCAGTGGTTTGGGTTGAGGAGGGCATTATATTTGTTCATGAGGTGAGGTGCTAAGCCATAGCTGTTTTTCCAGTACTTTGGCTCTCTGTACTTTGCCGTGCCGTTGCCACCAGGAGGGAGGTGTCCATGTGGAGATCTGGCTAGAACAAGGAGGGCCATAGTAAGAAAACCAAGCAAACAAACCCCACATTTGGAGACTCGCTGACTGAACAAGGATGAGGAGAGTTTGTTGCCTGGGGTCTCCTGGGAGCCTTCTTTGAGGCAAGTCAAACCTACAGAATTATCTGATGTTGTCTAGGAGACAAAACACTGTCAAACTTGGCTCCTTTTCCTGAATAAAGCAGCCCTGTTCTGGGTAGCCTTGAGCAAGATACCTCACCACCTTGTTCATAGAGACAGTCAGTTCTTACCGTGCGTATGTGCAGCACCAAGCACACTGGAGTCCCGGTATTTTCTGGCGACTCAAAATGACAAGCTCCCTTGTCATTGATCATGGTTGCTTGCACAGGAGGTTATTTCTGCCAGAAGGGAAGGCAGCGCAGCCCAGCAAGAGCACTCGGATGTTATCGCATCTTCTCCAGCACTTCCCAACTGTCAGAGCACAGAAAGAAAGAGAGGAAAGATGGGGCAGTGCCCTCCAGCTGTTCATGCTGCATCAGGAGTCGGTGAGACCACGACGGGTTCCTGGAGTAGTGAATCAACACCGTCCACCTGAACCCTCCTTCCCCGTCACTGAAATTCCTGGTGATAGCTTTGTCTTTGCAGAGAAGAACCAGGGAAGAGAGCAGCCTGGCTCTGAGCCGACGTGCCTGGCTCTCAAGATATTTGCACGCCAGGCGTTTTGGCACGAAACTGCAGCTCAAGGCAGCGAAGAGTTTTTGTTGCTGAATGTCATTCCCAGAGTTGGCTGCTCCAAGAACCTGAATGTGGGCGGCAAAATATCCGTCCTGTCCAACACATCGCCCAGATGCTGTAGGCTTTGGCTTGGGACAGGTTTACCATCAGTGCATCATGCCTTGACTAAACTTCAGAAGCCTCTCCATGGGCTGAAGGTCAGGATCGGAGAGCTACAGCGAGCAGCAGCGTCAGGGTCAGTGATTTTGTGAGACATAGGGGAACAGGCTGGAAACCACGTGAATGAGCTATTTGATCAGTTCTTCAGAAAACACCACCTATGCCCAGAATAAACAGGCATGAACATCAGAGACCATCCTACATTACCACCAGGGCCACGAGAAGCTTACTGGCAAGTCTCCAGTCGTTGTGGGAGAGATGCAGTTCTTAGCAGCTCTCCTGCGGAGCTGTGGGAGATGCAGTTTCATTGTATCAGCACATTTCAAAATGTCAGTGGCAATTGGAATCAAATTCTACAGTGCTGTAACAGGCACAGTAGTAGTGTAATAATAACAGTAATATTATTATGGAGTTAAGTGCCTGCATTAAGACACTGCACTCATAGGGCACGCCTGCTTGAGAAGCTCGCCGTGCTGCTGCTTGAGTGCCTTTCTTTGAGACGTTAATGCTGATGTAGTGTGCGTGGCCCTCAGGGAGGTGTGGACAGTGCCCTGGAAGTGTCATTCTGTTGGTTTCCTATCACCATCCAGCCCAAGTCATTTACCTTCTCTAGCCTGGCCTTTCCTTCCCTGCCACCGCCAGCTTTTCAGGGAGTCTGTCTCTCATCCTCTGTGAACATATTCCCGGTCCCGCAAAGGTGGTTTCCCATAGCTCTGGGTCAAGTAGCCTGTCCCTTCTGCATCCTCCTCCACAGACCTCTGCAATTCACTGGAATAGGACGTCTGGCCCAAATGCATCACCCTTCCTCCCTCTTCGTACCCCCTTCCAGGAGGGGAGCAGCAAATGTCCCAGAGATGGTGCTTTCCTGTCATAGCCCAGCTCAGCCCGTGGGTGGTGAGAGGTAGAAGAGAAAAACCATTAGACACTGTTCGTAAAGCAGGTTGGGGTCATCTCGTTTATGAGAAACGCTTGGGGAGAGGGACACAAAAAGTATGGCTGTTTTAACGTTCCCAATAGCTCCCCGGTGTTTTGGCAAAGCAACAGAAGTAGAGCTAGAGAAACCAAAGCCACGAAATCTAAACAGAAAAAAGTGACTAGCAGAAGGTGCAAAGAGGTTGTAGCCGATCTCCCGTGTCCTGGTCTGGGAGGGACAGGACAATGGAACAACCGTGGTCCGTCCTGCAATCTCTACCTGTCAGACCTCTGCAACGCGGGGAGGTGGCCCAGCTCTTCTGTCTTCCCCAGCTGGAGGTGGAACCAGAAAGCAAGGGGTTGACAGTTGGATGAGCAGCAGCAGAGGCATCTTAGCACTGCCAATGTTTGGTGCTGAAGCAGAGGAATTCACTGGGCTTAGGGAGGTGGCCTGTATTCAGAACACGACCGTTTCTCACCCAGCAAACTCACAATTCGCTTGAGAGGATGCCAAGGGGAAGAAGATATCTTTGGTGTGGGTCTAGGGCTAAGAGGGCAGACGGCTTTGAAGGGAACATACAGGAGAAATGCATATGAATGTGTTTCACAGTGTTAAGCTGCAAAACCACACACTTCAGACAGAAAACACACACGGGGCTTTGTAGTGAAAAGGGAGATGGAGCATCCTGCTGACCCGTGATGGAAAGACTATACTCAAATGTTAACAAGGGGGCTGACTCCTCTGCTGCTAGCCAGGCCTTTGAAGGGCAGGATGCGTCTATCCTGCATCTATTCTCCAGGTCAGCGACCTGCTGGTACATGCAAATGTGCCAAGGAAAAGGTCAGCAAAGGAGTAAGTACCAAGGGGCTGCAAGAGAAGGGAGGAGGGATCCGGCTGAATGTCAAGGGCCGAAATGAACCTCATGTTTTCCAGGCAGAAAGGCTGGCAGCCTGAGAAATGATTCTTATTTACACCTCCAAGAACTGGTGCCAGACACGCAGATGATGGGATGGCTGGGCACAAAGGAGGAAAGTATCGACCGGTGGATTCTTCAAAGATGGGAATAGCAGAGACCCATCAATCCAAGTCACCAAGGGAAGGAGAGTTATTGTCTTGCACGCGCTCTCGCTCACACACAGACAGAGAGACTTGCAATTGCTTTGCCAGTTTGGCTCCAGTCTTCCACCGACTCGTAATCCAGCTACTCGATCATTTCTAAGTCAAGGGCTGTCAGTGCATCCCACCACCTTGATCAAACAAACGCTTCGGTCCCAGCTAATCCCACCAAACCTTTCTGCTCATACAGTGCTAAGATCAGACTGTCTCTGTTCCCTCTGTAGTCAGTGGAGCAAGAGATGAGTTTCTCCAGGGGGTGACTGATTCTTTCCTAACAAAGGTGCTTAAGGTTTGTGGCTGAACTGCCCTTGGCATGTCTGGCTTTCCCTGGAGAGCCTAGCTGGCCAGCTTAGGCATGGGCTTGCATTACAGCAGTTGATAGTGCTCTCCAAGTGATGGCAATAGTCCCCATTCAAGAAAATCTCTTTTTCCTGCTCTTTGCATTTCAATGTAGCTTCAGGAAAGAGAAACGTTGCTTTGGGGCTCCTGCACTGGCTGTCTCAGAAACCGTGGATTCTCTTCGTAGGTCTTCCATTGTTGTCTTCTCTGTGGCTCTAGACTCTGCCATAACAGAGCATGATGGATGTTCCCTTTTTCCCACTCTTCTTTTGTTTCCTCCATTTGGATGACATTAATGTAAGGCTTACTTAATGTAACCGCAAAGTTATAGGCTCTTCTCTAACATTTTGGATGTCACGGCTTTGCTTTGCTAGGGTCTGTGATTTTTACAGAAGGTAGCTGTGCAGTGTCCAAGCACAGCAGCGTCTAGTTACCTGCACCACCATCACTGCTCCAGGCCTGGTGTCCTTCTGGGCAACAAGTCCCACGCACGCATTCCCCTGTTCTAAGCACAAGTGTTATTCCTGTGGGATCAGCATACACATATCCCGAAGGGATGTTATCCTCATAAAATAGCTTTTTGAAATGAAGTCATGGGAGTGGACTGCCCAAAGTCACCTGGCCAGTGTGGAGAACTCCATTGACACCAGCCAGATCCACAAGCCACCTTATTTCATTGATCTACGAGAACACTTTCACTGCCAGAGACCTGCAAACTCTACCAAAATGGCAAGATCTGAGCTAAGAACAACCCAAAGTGCTACTATCCATATGATGCCTCCATTGCCTTCCACTCAGTGAAGGTCTTCTATACTTGTCCGAGCCTACAGAAGCAACAGTGGTCCCTAACCCCATGGAGGGTCCTCTCCTCGGACAAAACCTCCATTAGCTCAGCAGTTCAGCAAGGTAGCCACGCTCCACTGCCTGGGGAACACTCGGCCGTTTAAGACTTGCTGAGCAAGCCCTATAAAAATTAACGCGTCTTGCCAGGGAGACAGTAGGGGATGATTAATGAACACAGCCAATGAAAGGGGGGAGGAGGGAATCAGGGGAATAGATTTGCTAAATTGACAGCATATAAAATGTTTGTTCCTGCCTGAAACAGCAAGGTTGGCAAACCCTATCATGGGCCAGTAACTTGGGTTAAGTGAGAAGGCCACGGACCCGTAAATTGTCCATCATCTATATTCAGATGTACAGGCTTGTAGCCTCTCTGGTCCAGTGAACCCAGTAATGAAAGACTTTAGAGCTGCCCGAGACATAATACGGAGTGCCCTGGTTGTTCTAGTTCTGATAAGATTTTAGATGAGGATTAATTTTGTTAATGACGTTCTCAGTGCATACCTCTCCTTCTCATTCAAGGGTTATTGTGTGTGCTTTCTGCAGAAGTGAGAACTTTGAGGGATGTTCAAGAGCGACTTTTATCGCATGAGAAAAAACAGAATAACTGAACAAAGCGAGGGAGTATTTGGTATCAAATGATTTGGCCCAAAGAAAAATACAGCATCATGCAAAACTTGCCCAAAACATTTCTAATGCTATTTTTATCACATGATTTTTTTTGCTCAGAAAAGTTAAAAAGGAGTCTGCTGAGGCACTTAGTTTTCCCTCTGCTCAACTGGCTGAAAACTTTCTATCGAATCTTTTTCTCCCCATTTTAGGAGTAGACATCTCCCTGGCTGTGAGTGTGAGCAGATCTGTGGTGCTGATGAGCTCAACTGCTAATTTGCTACTGCCGAGTGTTTCACAATCATGAGGAAAACGTCGTCAATGCAAGTCCTCACCGCCGTTCCCCCCCTGCATCCCTTCCCCTCCTGCCTCCCACGGAGGGGGTCCTTGGGTGCTGAAGCATGGCCTGTGCCATGCTGGTGATGGTCCTGACCGTGCTGGATGCTAGTGCCGCCGTCTAATGTTCTTCTGCATGTTCCTCGTAGTGCACAGGCCTGATAATGGTGCTGCTGGCTCATTTCTGAAGGCAGTACCGATGCCCCCAGGGGTGCAAAATTCAACAAGTAAAACCCCTCAGATGTGAAAATGTTTCCCACCGAGCAGATCCTTTCCTGACTCCTGGAGGATGGGAATTACTGTCATTTCCCCCGGCCACATCTCTCCACGACATCTGCCCTCGCCTAGTGATCGCAGGTTGGGCAGACATTCACATCCGCAGAAGAACGCCTCCGGGAAGTCACTACTCAGGGGCGGGAGGACTGTCCCCTTGCATCTCTTATTGGCAATGACTTCCCTCATTCATTAAGTCTGACATCTGCTATTGATATCAATTATGATAATTAATGAAACATTTCGCTGGCTGTGGCTGGCGATCTGTCAGCGGTTTCACACTGAATGCTGGTTGGTGGTGTTAGTGGTAGCACAGAGGAGTTATTTAGGGAGCTCTATTGGATTAGGGGAGCAGTGGGATCAAAAGATCTCATTGCCAGTTGTGCTAGGACCCCCTGTGAAAAGGCAGATGGGAAGAAGGAACCTGTAGAGACGTGATGGATGGGGCACCTGCACCAAGGCAGCAAAGGGAGGAGCTCTAAGAAAATTGTCTGGGGTCTTCCCCCTCCCTGTTCTGCCTGTTTATGAAGTGCCTTACAAAAATTGCACAGCCTTAAGCCCTGGGGTTTTCAAACGAGGCCAAGTGCTGGGTTTTGCTTTCTCTCAGCGTTGGGCACCTGGATTGCTCAGGCACCTTTGAAGTTTCCTCAAGGTGTCTGCCTGCATCTTGCTGCCAGAAGCACCCTCACGACCTCGCCTTGCAAAATCAGGATGCCCAGCAGATGCAGTAAACACTGGACGTGCACAGGAGCCACTCAAGGCTGTCCTGTTTTAGGAAGCGGCTTAATCATTAGGTGGGCTAAAGAATTGGATTTCTGCAGTGGAGTGTATCTTGAAGACCCTGGGGTGCTTTTGAGAATGCTACACGCCATTCCCTGCAGCTCTGTCAAATCTCCCAACCCATTTTTCCGCAGAGAAGCTTCCAGAGGAGACATTGTCCCTTGTCAGCACAACAGTTATTTGTTCCAGGAGTTCGGTAGGCAGCCAGGCCCCGAGCTGTCCTACCGCTCTTTGTGCGGCTTCACCGTCCTTGCAGAGGAGCAACGCATAGTGCAGGACTCCCCTGCGTCTCTGCAGAGCCCCCTTGTAAGGAAAACAGATTTCAAAAGCGTGTGTTGCTCCTCGGGACTCAGCTCGCCCTCCTCTGAAGACAGCCCACTAAACTGGGTCTGGGGATGTACCTCTCCCTCTGCGCTGGGATGGTGGCCCCGAGTGGCCCCTCAGGTGGAGACATTTATGCTGTTGACAGTGGAGGTGAAACCAGCCCCACACCTGGCCAGAGGTTGTCCCGTGGGACCTGGGTGCGGAGCACTGGGAGCGGGAAGGCACTGCAGGGCTGTGTCCTGGCTTCAGCTGGGATGGAGCTGATTTTCCTCCCAGTAGCTACGGTGTTTTGGGTTCAGTGTGGGATTTGGTATGTGAAGAATGTTGATCATACACTGATGTTATTAGTTGCTACTGAGAGATCAAGGACTTTTTTCAGCTTCCCAGGTGTTGCTGATGTGCAGGTGCAAAAAGTGGGGAAGGGTATAGCCGGAATAGTTGACCCAACAGGCTGAAGTACTCCATACCATGGGCGGCATGCCCAGTAAACCAGTAGGTAAGTGGGGGTTGGCTGGTGGGCTGGGTTCGTTCATGCTTTCGTTTGTTTGTTTGTTTGTTCGTTCCCTCGCTTGCTCTTGGGAACTTGGGTTCTGAGATCGCTGCTGGGGAAATCGCTGTTCTGAGATGACTCTTTGGGGTCATTCTGAGATTGCTCGCGGTTTCACTCCATGACCGCTGCTCAGGCCAGGCTGCGTTGGTCATCGGGTGGTGAGGTTGTGCATAATTCATTTTGTATATTCCATTATCATTATATTTTATTATCATTATTAATATTTTTTATTATTATTATCTTTTCCTTTGCTGTCCTAGTGAACTGTCTGTATCTCAACCCACGAGTTCCCCTTTCTTTCCCATTCTCCTCCCCACCCCACCAGGGAGGGAGGTGGGGGAGTGAGTGAGCGGCTGAGTGGTGCTGAGGTGCCGGCTGGGGTTAAACCACGAGAGGCTGCGCATGAGCACTGGGAGGACTTGGTTCTTTTATTATTGCTCAGATTAGGTGTACAGACTTCGGTGGGGTGCTTTGGTTCCTCTAAAGATGCTCAGCAGTTTGCTGCTGTATATAAATGAAGAGATGAGGAAGGGTGTCCCAAGAGATCGAGGGGTTATGAAGCTCCTTCCACGTCCAGTCAAGGCACTTGTGGGGTTCTCAGTTACGGTCTCCTTCTCACCGTATGAATGTTTGACATTTCATAAGCTGCTTCCTCTTGACAGGCTGAGGGGGATAATTCTGAGTAATTTCCCATGAGAAGTGAGGGAGAGTAGGGAGTCACGGGGGGGGTCTGGTTTTTTGGAAATGTCTTGGAACATCCTAAAAAAAATGTCTGTAATTTCAAGCTTCTGACTTCCTTTAAAACTCTCCTGTCCCCAAGACTTTACTGTTGTTTTAAAGTTCTTCTGACCTTTATTTTCTCTCTTCAGTTTCCTAAGTAATAAAACTGTAAGGAGCAATATGGGATTTGGGGTTTGGGGTTTTTTTTCCCGCTCGAGACAGAATGGTATTTGAAGTCACAAGGTGAATGAAGCAAGATTTAAGCTGAAGAGATGCTGTAGCAGTCCTGGAGCTGCCTGATAGCAAAACAAGCAGTCAGTTATTAGAAGACACAAATCACTCTAAAAGATTAAGTACTGAAAATAATAGCCATGCAAACCTTGAAGGAAGGGATGTCAGAGGCAAAGGTCATTAATTGACTGGTGAGATTTTGGGCTACAAGTAACTGGGGAATTATCTTTCTTTTTTTAAACAAAGAACAAATCCATCTGGTTCTACTATCAGTGGCAGTGGTGGTGTACGGTGATTGCCGTGTTGACTGTTCTAAGTTCGGTGTTAATTCACTATTCCAGTGGATCCAAAGTAATTATTCTTCCTTGCAATTTTTCTATTTTATTTTATTTATGCATTCGGCACTTCTATAGTGCTCTTGCTCTCTAGCTGAACATGAAGCAAGATTAAAAATGCTCGGCAATTAAGAGCTCCGGGAGGTAAATGAAGCACATGTAATGCCACAGACTGCCTGTGTGTGCTCCTCAGGTGAGGTGGACGAACGGGTCAGGTATGCGGGTAGAAGCGGCATCTTTCAACGCCGTGCCAGCACGCACACAAAACCCTTCGCTGTGCCACCACACGGGCATAGCGACGTCCCAGACAACACTAGAAAACTCTTTAGGGGCCCGGGCTGAAAAGAAACTAATGAAAAACTAAATTTTATTGTTATTTTTTAAAGTGTGCCTTGCAGTATGAGGCTTGGGAACGGCTCAGGAGTCATGATGGCACAGATGCCGAGGCATCTCTCTGTTCGCGCAGCGCTGTGAGTCACGCTCTCCCTGCTTTGCTGAAGAAATGTAGGCCAAAATCATGGGCCTTCGCAAAGCTTTGCTTAGCCTCTATCCATCCGCACGCAGGCATACATCCACGGTGCGTAAATAAACGCACACATCTACGTCCTCCAGACACCTGGAAATTCTTCAGACGTCTTCTCTTGATTGTTCCCTTCGTGTGATATATTTCTTTGTCCAAACGTGGTGATGCCCCTTTTGATCCTTCAGTATTTCTGCTTTACGCTACACCGTGGGCTCCATTTTTCAGAAGAAAATAGAAATATTAGACCAGCACCACTGCCTGCACAACTAGCTTCACCAGAAACTCCAGATGAAGACATTCAGGAAAATGAATCTACATTATATGGCAAATACACTAGTTCAGCTGTTTTAAACTCTTTTAAACTCTTCGAGCTCAACTCTTTTATTCAGCGCTGAAGTGGCATAAATCAGTGCAGCACACTCCAGTTCCGGAGGTTTTCTCTTCACAGTGAAATTGCAGCAAATGGTGTGAATTTCTAGGACATCAGCTGCTCTGTAGGGACTCTCCAGAGTAAGGCCAAGTCCTGTGCTTTCAAAGCAGAGTAAGCAGCAGAAAGTTACTCTAAAACACATCAAAAATAACCCCATGGAAAGAAAGTGCGTTGTAAGTTCACCCCTTCCCGTTCTCTGCGTATCAGCCGGCCAAGGACAAGGGAGCTGAATCTGGGCTGCTCTGCTCCTAAATATGAGTGTTTACACAATGATTTAATGCAGCTTGGCTAATCCACTTTAAATCCCCAACCTTAATTAATTGCAATTATTAACTCGTGGATTAAATTTCCCCGCACCCTCTGTGGAGATGAATCTTACGTGAAAAGTCTCTCAGCGGCGGCGTGTTTGTTCTGCAAATGCTGAACAGGAATTGGGGGGGTTGACCGAAAGAGGTGCTCCCAAAGCTAGCTGGGGCGCGGGGAAGCGGTGCGCGCCTCGGGGTCGAGACAGCCCCTCGGCCAGCGCCGGCAAGTTCTTCCCGTTCTGCTCACGGGGGCTTCGCTCCCCTTTCGTGACGCATAAGCGGGTATTACCCGCCCCGCGCTCCTCAAAAGGTGTCTTCTGTTGCTGGTGCCAACACACTGACTTTTTCATTCTCCATGTACCCATCTTTGGGTTTAAAAAGACCTCACGTCTCACTCCTGGTTACAATGTGTCATTAGCTGTCATTAGACGTTAAAAAATAATCATTATTTTTCTCAAAAATGTAGACGTGAACAATATAATTATAATTTAATTCTCACTTTTCATTTTGATTCCGCTCAAAGCTTAACCATTTGAATTAAAAACCCTACTTTTTGCTTCACTTCTCATTTAGTTCCATATTCTACAGGTAAGGAGAGAGGAGAAAACAGAGAATGGAAATAGAAACCTCAAAAAAATCTTTGTTTTATTTCAGTGCAAATACATTTCAATCTAAATCTATTTTCTTTTTGTTTGTATTGAAACTGAAACTAACCCAGACACTTTTATGAAATATTGAAACACATGGATTACTACAAATATTTTTTCTTCTAAAAATGCACATACTCTTTGTAATTCTAGTTTTCATTGGCAAATCCTTCAAATCAAAGAAACTTGCCAGCTCCAGAGAGGCAAGCGTACGGTGGTTACATATTCATTTATCATTTCATGCTGTTCAAACATGTGCTAAATACTTTATAGAACAAATAAGAGAGAGGCAGAAATGTTTGCCCCAGTGAAAATGGGAAAAACCCAGGGATTTAAACCAGAATTTCATTCTGTCCCTGTTACAAAGTATTTCCAAACTGAGGCTCCTCTCGGTGTGCGCACGTTGAATCTGAGCCAATTCCCATCAAAGAGAATAAGATCAAATTGCAGGACTAGGGCCCATGTACTTGACAGTTATTAGTTCTTAGTCTGAAACATAAAGTATTTTCTATCCTTGCTAATACACCTATAGCTGATGGTGTATTTGTTCAAATACTCCTCAATGAAAAAAAAAATATATGTATTGGGGTTGACGGGAGTGATTTCCTGAATCAAGTAGAACTAATTGAATTGTTTTGCCTGGGAAATGTGAAAGTATTTTTGAAAAACTAAAACCAAAAAATGGTTTGTTTGTTTTGAATGAATTAAATGTTCCAGGAATGAATTTATTTTCCATTTAATTACCAAAAAAAAAAAAAAAAAAGGAAGGAAGAAAGAAAAACAAAGAAAAGAAAATGAAAAAACGGAACGAGGGCGTCTTCTCCTGTCTTCTTCTGTCTCTTCAGTGGTACTGGGGGACCATGTCTGGAGCGTGTCGCTGGTACGGGCACAGCAGGGCTGAAGATGCTCCACTGTGGTTGCGGCTCAGGGTGGGGATGGCGTACGAGAGCAGCTTTCTCCTTTCCCTCCGCAAGGCTACAGCAGCAGTCGTTACCTTTTTATATATATTATTCTTTCCCACGCATCCTTTTTGTTTGAACTTCTGCATGAAAAAATGTAAAACATTTGAAAATGTTGTTAAGGGAGGAAAGGAAATCAATGTACGTGACCTTCACTTGGCAGCCTTCAAAAGTGGTAAAAAGCATCAGAACCAGGAGGCCTTTCGCGTGTTTAGCTGCGATTTGTAGCTGATCTCCTCAACTCCCAACTACTCCATGAATTTCATGCATAATGCAGCAGCAGTTTTGATTGAAGTCAAAAAATCTGCTGACAGAATGTAGTGTCAGGCATCTGGGGAGATGTCTAATTAATTATTATAATTGACATCCACACCAGATGTCTGATATATGACGGTCTCTTTGTTGATAAAAGGTTTCGGTAATTCTGTTTGAACAGCACTTTCAGAACAATATGTTTTCCATTTAGGTCACCGGGAAAAAAAAATATGATTTATTTTTTTCAGGAAATTGAATTCTGTCGGAGAGCAGCATTCTTTCGTCTTGCCTTCCAACTTCTAACCAGCCTTGAAAATGCATGGGATGAAGGATGCAATGGAAAAGCATTCATCACGGCGTTGACCACTGATCAAAAGCACTTAGCTGGGAAGTGCAGGATCTGCCATCGTCTTTTATTCTCTATAGTCACAAAGAAGAGTAGCCGATCTGACATCTGTAAAAAAATAATAATAATAAAAAAGTGAAAACCTCAATCAAAGAGCCAGTCTCAAATGGAAAGGCGATATGTTAGGTTATCAAAGAAGGTCAACAGCTTTTGAGTTCTTTCCAGTCGTTATAATACTTCCAGAGCACCTCGTATTGAGAAGGGACAAAGCACACAGTAACTTCAACCTTTTGGCCCCAAACTCAAACCAACTCTCAGCCCAGAAACTTCTAGTAGTAAGAAACAGCATGCCTAGCGTTCTGCCTTAGTAATCCACATTCTTCTGCCTATCTTTGCTTTTCTGTTTGGTTTGAGCTTGCTGAGAAAAGGTCTGCTGACGGTGTGCTCACTCTGGGTAGAAGCAGGAATTACAAATCCAGTCTTATGAGCTTTCCAGAGTATTGGATGGATCTCAGAAGATCCATTCTGGAATATAAGCACCTTGCCTTAGGATACGGCTATGCCGACCAGATCTCTGCGCTGGTTGAGATTCATCCACTGCTAATTAACATACTTCAATGACAGAAACTTATCTTCTGCCTACCTGGTTTCTTCACCCTACCAGACAAGTGCCTGGATGTCTGGCAGTGCTTAGGAAGCCACCCTGCTAAACCAGGAGGCCTCAGATGCTGCTCAGTTCATCCTCGTGCTTCACAAGCCAGTAGAATCACCGTCAGCCATCCCCAGAAGCTGTCTGGGGCTCAGATGAGAGGTGACCCTAAAGAGAGCAGAGAGGGCTCCTACATCTTTCCATCACCTTAAACAGCTTCTTCTTCTTACAGCCTTGTAACAGGTCTACATGATTTTGGAGAGTCAGGAAAGTTCTGCCTGTGCTTATTGCAGACGTGAGTCAGCTCTGAAGCAGAACATGTAGATTGTCAGGACAACATGGACCTGCGCTCAGGCCAATAAGCCCTACCTAGTTTTTAATCCATATTAATGGAAGTTTGGCAGTCTGGATGCCTCCTTCCGTGTAAAGCCCCTTTAAAGTAAAATAAGGCTGTTGACAACCACACTGATTATTCCGTGCCCCATCCTGGGCACATCAGTTATTGACAAATTTTTCAAACCACCTGGTGGATTTGACCTAAGCTTGGTGTAAGAGTAGGGCGTAGTCAGATGAGTGCTTGCAAATCATTTGGAGCCGTTTAAGAAGTTACCTGTTCTCAGCTCCAAATTGCGGCTCCCTTAGCTGGGACATTGTCTCTGACTCATCCCTTCTGGTGCAAAGTATGACAGATTGACTTAAATTGCCTTTGAAAGTTCCCTGTCTAGAAGTAACCAAATACACTGCAGATATTTCAAGGTGTTTTGATGCCCAAAGAAGCAGATAGGCTCTAGTCATCATTTCGAAGTCTGGAAGTGCTAATTTGCATCCCAGATACCCACTTTCCTTCCCAGATGTGGCTCGCAGGTGCGGGGGTACGCGGGCACCTGACCTGACATAGACACCTAAACTAGAACGATTTTAATGGGAATTCAGGCACTTGGCATGGGGCTTCAGTTTACCTTGCTTCAGTCATCTGAAATTTAAATGTCTTGTCTTAGCGATTTGTGGAGAGTCCCTTTACAGTTACTGAAGAGACATTTGTAGTTATTATGCTGTATAGCTATATTTGATGTCCCCCGTTCTGCGTAGGAGTTAAGTGCCTTGATACCTTCGCATGTTTGTCCCTGAGGGTTTGCATCGCTTCTGGAAATAGGACACAGGCATCTGTGTTACCTAAACCTTGTGTATGTATTTTCTGTGGGCGCCAAACTAGACTAAAGCTTAACATGAGAACAAAGCCTTAACCAAAGCAAGAATTCACATCCCCCCCAGCACGAGGGTGCTGAATTTCCAGTTGAAGCAGCAGCTTTATGCTGAGTTACTCGCACTTTTTGTTTTATGGATACCCTTACTTGCTTAACAGAATAAAGGCGGATAAAGTACTCGCATGGAGATGTACTCACTTCTGTTCTGTTGGTAGTGATTTGAAACCTTTCACTCCTGTGATGTTGATGTCACTTTTAATATTGCAAATTTGCTAAGATGCCGAGCGAACAGCATTTAAATAATGTCTTTACAGGACTGATGTGTGCGTGAGCGTTTGGGCAAGGACAGCCGTGGCTTTTTTACTAGCATCCTTGCAAAGCATGTAGTCTGCAGCCTCTTGCTTTAATTTCTGATATAAATGTAAATGGTAATTCTAACATTTTAGATACTAACTTGATTTCATCTGATTTTGGCAAGACACGTGCCATGTATTTTACAATTTAAAAATCAGGTTTGAAAATGTCAGCTTTCACGAGCAGGCGGGCTGTGTCATTTACAGCACACCCAAGGCGGGCGGCAGATAAGGCGAGGTGGGGCTAAGGAGGCATTTGGAGATTATTTGCATCAGAGAAGGCTGCTGAGAGGGAGCGGCTCAACTATAGGGAAGCTGGTTGCCTTAATATGAATATCTAAATGAAACGCTGTTAAACGGCTTCTGACGCCACAGCTGAGTTGCACCTTGGCTACTAGCTGTGCAAAACATTTAGTAGTTGGATGCAGCCTGCGAGTCCCACTCCTGTCTCTGGCGTAAGAGGTCCACCCGCACGGACGGGTAAGCATGGTCTGACCCCAATCTCGGCTACGTTGCAAGTGAGGAATGGCCTGAACTCCTGAGCTCTCCCAGGCGTTAAAGGCTCAGCGCGTTCAGTGCCAGGTCTTGTCTGTTCAGTTTGGATGGATCAAGCCTAGGAGGGCTGAGCTCCCAACACTGGCTGCTGGTGGCTGCCTGCCACTGCCGTGGCCAGAAAGCACTCGGCAATGGAGTTCCATAAATATCCGTCTTCTCTCATGGATGTACTTCATCTCCTGTGCAGACACAAACCGCCTTCTCAGCCATCTCCAGAAGAGCCCTTCGGCTCCTTCTGCCTCTTCATCGGTCAGATGTTATGCTCCACGGTAGGGACGAGCAGACCTGCACAGACCCTCAGAGAACTGTAAATGGATGACATTTTCCAAGCCCTGGAGACACGTGGATGGTGTCTCCATCCCTCCTTGTACATCTCTCCTCCATCCTGCGCTGTCTGTCCCATCTTCCCTCTCATTTCACACTTCCAGTTGAATTGCCGTGGTTATATATGCTACTGGCAGCCGGGCTGAGCCCAGCTGCAAGCACCCGCTCAGCCCTTGGTGGACCTCACACTGCAGCCAGAGGCTCAAACAGAGCTACGTTGCTTTGCATTTTCTGAGCATTGCCTTAGGAACGCTTCAGCGTTTTGTTTCAGGCTGGAGAGGACAGTGTCATGGTGAAAGAAAGTCAATTTAAACAGCTCTAACAAACCAGGTTGTTTAGTTGCTCGTGTTTCCAAGGACTGGGAAAGCGTTCCTGAGGCCTGGGTGGGATGGGACTGGGAAGCACAGGTTCCAGGGTACCCATCGCCCACCCGTCATGTCCCAGTGATGCTGAAGAGGTTGCACAGTGAGTACCGTGAAAGGACGAACGAAGTTTCCAACGGGTGCAAAAAGGAGCAGAGGGCTCTTTTCAGAGCGGGAGCGCAAAGTCTCCCTGTGAGACAGTCGCTCCTGTGGACTCTTGGTGTGGAGGCTGCTAATTAAGAAACCCGAGGCCTGAAATCACTTGCTTTTATCCTGCAGTTTTTCTCTCGTGAGGATCTCCTGGGGTTCGGTTAGTCAGCACATTGAGGGGATTAGAGAGCCCTGGGAGATACCTTCAGAAATACTAGGGAGCTCATTAAAGCGAGCAAGGGGAGCCGGCCAGAGAAAGAGTTTCACAAACACACGGGCATTCAAAGGCACAGGCAGAAAATGCAAGACAAGGAGAAAGATGGAGGTTTAAAGAGAGACAAACGAGGGAGACGGCAAAAGAGGGACCACCTGCAAGGAATAGGAATTATTAGCAACTTTCTTCTTCTCCAGCAGCCATGTTTTCCCTCTGGATTTTGCCCACAGGACCAGCACTGTGGCCATTATGGAAATTTTTCCTAAAACAACAGGAATCGTTTGCTCACTTCCAGTCATTAACAGCTCCGTTTCTCGCACCCAGCTGCTGTGTGCGCACACAAGGCAGCGGGAACTGGTAACGCTGCCTCTCCTTTTGGTTCCTGAACATTTCTCATTGTAAGATCCTGCTTTGCATAATTTGTTAGAGCACCGGAAAATTTGAAATATTTGGGCTCGCATTTTCCTTGATATTTGTTTGCAACAGGAAACAAATTTTAGTGAAGTGCAAAGTAATATTGACTGTGTCTGAGAAAGGAGTCAGAGAAAAATAAATTGCTTTGCTGCTTTATAGAAATACCTACCATGATTCATGTAATAGCTCTTGCTGTTTGAGTAAGGAATCTGAGATTTGGAGGTAAAGCCTCCTTTGTACCAAAGATTCGGCTTTGCCATCCGTTCCTCTTCCACCGAGTTGTAAGCCAAAAAGAAATCCCGGTTCACATAGTCATGGTCCAGGCTACGTCTGTCGGAGCCTTCCTGCCCTCTGTAGTGATGGGGGGGCACTGTGGAACAGCCAGCCTTAAAGCCATGGGAGGAAGGAGCTTAGAAGTCCCTGGAGGTTTCTAAGACCTTCTTGAGTTGGCGACAGTCCCGGAGGCTGGGCAAGAGACCTCCAGACACCCCTTCCCACTGCTGCCGCTCGGATTTTATGTAGTGAATAGCTGAGTCCCGCTATTGTCTCTTATCTCCAGGGGCCGCTCTGCCAAAAAGATAAATGGCCTGGCAGCGCTGCTCGCTGCTGCCCTCGCCCAAGCGCTGGGACACGATGGAACCGCTCGAGGCTTTACAATTAGTGCTTAAAAAAGGTGATGGGGGGGGTGGGGAGGAATTAATGAATGGTGAGAACTATGAAAAAACATATTGTTTGTGCAAAGTCAAATGCTTGAAAAAACAGAAGCGGCAGCCGCGAGGGTGCTATCCTCTTCCTCTCACGCTGGAATATTGCAGCAGCCGAGTGGGTCCTGAAGTGGTCTCGAGCCCGGTGCTGATGGTGCTATAGGTGAACCCTCAGCTCTGAGGAGCGGATGAGTTGGCTCGCTCCGCTCACAAAAAAAATACAGCCATGACTCAGAAATGCACGTTAGAGCACTCTCCGCGCTGAGAGGGTCCCAGGCAGCGGGGATGATGGAGAGCCGGGAGCAGCAGCAGGTCGGTGAAGCAAACCAAATTTGAGAGGAAGGGTTCGCTCTGGAGAGGCTGAGAGAAACCAGCAATCATGGCAGTTAGCAAAATAATAAATAAGCCCTCCATTTTTTTGCGAGAGAAATGGTCACAGCTGAGCAGATGCCTCGCAATGGGCTGTCTGGTGTGAGTGATGGATAGAGAGAGGAACAAGGCTAGATGAGGTTTCATGAGCAAAGTAAATACATGAAAGCGACCGCTTGGCAGGAGGGCTGTGATGAGTGGGATATTTGGAGGTGGTTCTCTGAACACATGCCCCTCGCCAGGGAGAGGCTCTCTCTGCTCATAACAAGCCCATGGAATTACAGAGATTCAGGGAGGATAAAACCTTCTGGGTCAACTTTTGTAAATGATTTTGGCCAGAAAATAGAAATTAAAAAAAAAAAAAAGAGCTTTTACCCTGCCATTTTCAAACTGGAACATTTTGACTGTTTCAAAAAACACTGTTTTCATTTCAAAATGAACTTAGATGTTTGAAGAGTAATAATAATTACGCAATTCAAGCTGAAATGAAAAGGTTTTGTTTTGCACTGGGCCAATGCTGACAGTCAGCTTTAACCTTCGTGAGGCTTGGAGGGGCTGAGGGCTGGAGGAGGTGCCGCTTCATACACTGAGAACATCTATTTGTAATAAGACCGAGAATTAACTATTTTTGCCCCCTGAAATTTTGCCACAGAATACTGTGGGTTTCAAAGGCAAGTGGGCGGATGAATGGGGAATGAATCCATGAAGGGCTGTTAGGTACAAAAACATCAACAGGCAACCACACGATGACAGTGCTTGGGAGAATAACCAAAGTACTCACGCGGTTCTTACACGCATCTCCTGGTGTCCACATTAACCACTCAAGACAGAAACCTGGGTTACCTATACCTTTGGTCTGACCCATAATAGCTGCGCTTGCGTATCATAAACTAAAACTAAAAATGCTCGTTTTATTCCTTTCTTTCCAAGCCCAAATTGAGTCATGAATGAGTCATTGCTGCTGCTATTCCAGCTCCTGCCACCATCAGACCTAGTTCCCGCCGACCTCCCTCTTCACCCTCACTGCTCCTTCAAAATGTCATCTCTTGTACTAAAACTTACACAAATCATTTAGGTTTTCTCCAATGCTTCTTTCCTCTTGCACCCCTGCTAGCACGGTGAGAGATGAGCCATTGCTCGTGGGTGCGGGTACCACCCGTGACAGGCCTGCGGCTCAGCAGCATTTGGGGAGCAGCACCGCAAGACAGGTACTGGTGGAGGTGAAATCTTCAATGAAGGAGCTCAGATTCCAGAACTGCTGATTTTTGATCCAGCCAGGGCTAATTTCCAAATCTCACTGTTAACTTTTGCCCCAAACTCTCCCTAATCTGTCATCTTCAGCTCCTAAAGGAACGGTGAATTCGTCGGTTCGACGGCCAAACAAAGCAAATACATTTCAGAGGAAATTAAATATATGTTCTAGGGTTATTGGCAAAATACACAAAAACTTCTTTCGCAACAAGATAAACATGCTGTTTGACCCAAAACGTCATGCTCGGCTGTCCTGGTAGCTTACTTAGCCCTTTTGTTTCAACTCTCCTTTTTCACTTGCAACGTATGACTTTTTTTTCAGCAAATACTGTCTTTTACCTGAAAAGGCCAAGGAGCCCACTTTGAAAAAGCTGGAGTGAAGCCTCCTCTCATGCAGCGACAGGCAGGGTGCAGAGCTGCTCCCCAGAGCCCTGCAGTGGCACCAAGCCTCTCTCCTGCAACCTGCGGGTGCTGCCTGCACTCTGCCTGCACCTCGTCTGCCTGCGCCTCGTCTGCCTGCGCCTCGTCCGCCTGCGCCTCACCTCCCAGCGCGTTGCTCTGCTCCTCGGGGTGTGCAGATAGCTAAACCGCCAGTTGAGATTCAGCGTGTTATCTAAAATTGTTATCTCCCTGTCGCCCTGGTCCCCAGGACCTCATTTGCTGATGACAATACCTTAATGAAAAGCCGTACTCGTCCCTTTCGGTTAAGATTAAAGAAATGGCAAACGGGATTGTGTTCCGCAGCAGCCCGGTTCTGGCGCGGTCGGGTGGAAGAGGGGGTGGCAAGCATTAGCCTCGGAACCCAGGTGGCTTCTTAGTCTCCTGCCCTTGTAGCGGGCTCTGCAATGAAACACTGCAGGGAGGTTTGAGGCCGCAACGGAGGCCAGATGTCATGAGATGCTCTTTAAGCAGAAGTGACTGTCGGACTCATACGGTGTGTAGCTCTCACACTGGTTCACGTGGGTGAGGGGAGAAATTCCTCTTAAACACAGAGCAAGGTTAGTTCTTGCCCTGTTCTCATGCACAAGTGAGTGCACAGCCCCGGTTGTGTTATTTCGTATTATCTTCGTCCCACCTTCGTGGGGTGGAGGGTTCGGCCCACTGCCTGCAGCTGCAGGACTTGCCGGAGACTCTCGCTGATACCGTCACCTTTTCTCACATCTGCTGGTCCGTGTGGATCCCCAGTGATGTGAGTAACTCAGAGCTCTGGTCTTGGGCTTCCCTGCTAGGAGGCTCTGCATGATTCAAGCCCTGCTCCCCTTGAAGTCAAGTCCTAGTGATGTTCTAGCTTAGGCTGATGGCCGTGGTGACTCTGCAGTGAATGGGGCAACACAAAGTGGCTCCTGAGATTTTTATTTCCTTTGCCTGCAAATTTCTTCGTTTCAGACCCTTCCAGGACACAGGGCATAGAAACCAAGGTATAGTTTATAACGCAGTTCCTCCCTGTGCTTCTCCAACACCAAAGCATTTCACAGAACAAGTCTGTTTGATGAGGCAATTCCAGTCCTCCAAGGGAGCTGTAATTCAGTAACCAAAATTCAGGATTGTTTAGGCAGCTGTTATTCTGAGCAAACTTTTGATCACTACCTTTATGACATTGTAATTTCAGCAAGAGCATGGTCAATATATGGCTGTACAACAAAATACCATAGCATTACAAGTAATAGGATTGTAAATAGTCTTCTCAACACCCTAACCTTAATATACAGCCATGGTAAGGTGGGTTGTTACAGTACCCATCACAGCAGCATGGTAGCAGGCCAAATTACTAGCATTCCGTAAGTGTTACCAAGAGACTCACAAGCAGTAGCAAAGTGTTATGTTTTTCCACGCACAGAATGGAACAGATGTCTTCGGCGGTGAAATCCCCCCTGTGCCAAGGACAACACAAGCTGCCTCTGAATGCTGGGCTGGAAGGTGGTAGTGAGGGCTTAAAATCATCTGTATCGGGTCAGACTCAGGATCTGCCCACGTCTTGTCCAAGTCAGTAATAGATGCCTAAAGGGAGTGTCGAAAGAGGGTACGTATGAAGTGATAGTTCCCCAGCTTGGCCTGGTGTCCCGTAACTCATGCCCTGGGGATATACCAAGCCAGAGGTAGGGCCTTTGTAGGTCATAAGCCCTGATCATCTTTCTCCATCCATGAATTTGCCCAGGAGCTCTTTGAACCCTCATATATCTGCATCCCCATCCTCTTGCTTCTGCTTCCCGAGCAGGGCAAAATCATCCTTTCAACTAATTAGGGGGCTTTTGGCCACCGTCCCTCACCTACGCAATCACAGGTGTCAGCTGAGCGGGACATTTAATTTAACTGTAAGGTGAATGAGCCCACAGGTGGGTGGGTAGCAAGCAGGTAGAGAACCTCTCCTTGATCATGGTGGTGGTTAAAATATCCCCAGGGCTGGCTTTAAAAGGAGACCCTTCAAAGGGTTAGAAGGGCAAAATCCATCAAGGGAGGCTGATAGGACATGGAATAGTCAAATTCTCTTTTGAGCCATGCAGGGGAACAAGGTTTGATAACAATCAGAGCATTTACAATCTCTCAAAGGATTAGGAGCGTCAGTCAAACCCAAGGCAGGAAGGCGTTAGTAAAAATAAAATTAGAAAAAAAGTAAAATAAAATAGAAGGGAATAAAAGTAGATAGGGACTGCTCTAGAGGAGTTTGCTAAGTGCTTTCATTGACTTCCACTTTGAATTGTGAACTGAGTCCAAAGTCTACATGGTTTTGAGAAGCCATTTCCTTACAGAAGGCACAAATAGCAACTAAGAGATGCTATTCCGAGCAGCACTTGTCACTGTATTCATTCAACGTTGCAACAGTGAGTTGTGCCAGGATTTTTTTTCAGCCCTGCTAATTCTCTGTCAGCTCTATCCTTCTAGGTATCAGCTCAATCTCAGGCTGTGAAACCATTTAAGAAATTGAAAGGCTTTTGGTTCTTAAAAAAGGCAGCAATACAAGTATGAAAAATATAATTTGGGAGTGGATGTAATAAGATTCCTACAGGCATTCCAGCAAAGAAAAACCCTTCCAGGGACATCTATCCCACTCTGGAGCAGCTCAGGCTTAAATAGGATGCAATTAGGTAGAGCAGTTGTGCTGCCCTTGGGCCCAAAACTGGGCTTCACCCTTAACAGGGTGTAGGACCAGTCGAAACTACATTTTGAAGGAGAATGTATGTTTTCAAGTGAACTGCCTGGGGAAGGGGACAGAGTCACCTCCTGGGCCACCACAACCACCCAACAGGAGCCCAGCAACCTGCAGCACCAGGACTGTAACTCCCAGTGCAAATGAAGCGGTTTCCCTGTCAGAGTCTCAAATGTACGTATATTCAAATATATGAGCACAATATAAAATTTCTTTCATAAGTTAAAAAAAAGGGGGGGGGCTAGTTTTAGCTCGTCATAAAGAGAACTTTGAGCAAGAAATCAGAAAATACAGCATATGTAACAGTGCAAATATGTATCTAGTATGTATAAAAAGTTGTAATAATTACATAGGCTAGTTGATATTGTACGTGTAATAATATACATGTATAAATATTGATATTATACATGTGATAATATAAATATATTTAGATAAATAACCTTATATACAGTAATATAAATCGATATATTTTTTATGCAGCAGACAGCCAGGATTTCTGAGACACCGAAGCCTCGCTCCTCCTCCTTCCAGAGCAGGGATGATCCCAGGCCACAGCCACGTCAGCCCGTCCCCGTGCGGGTTTGCTCCGAGCGCCTCCGGCCCGGCAGAAGGAAGACGCGCCGACACGTGTGCGAGCACACATACCCACACTGTGCTCTCGGCTGGGGATTCGGCTTTGATTTTTACCTGTTTGCTTTAATATAAAGTAAAAGGTCATTTTAGAGTAACATTCCGCGGTATTCACTGTTTATTCTCAGTTGGAGATGCAGCATCTCTCTTATCTGACATTTCCACGACAAATTAAGTTCCTCAGACGCCTTTTTAGGATGCAAAATGATTAATACCTAACACAACTCTGAAATATAATAAACTGCCTGTCACTCGTGCGTCTCCGCTGGCATGGCTTTAATGTATTTCTCCTTGGGGCAGCTCTGTGGTAGGGCAGAGTCTTACCCTTGTTTTACACGTTGGGAGGGGGTGCACAGCCTTCAGAACTTGGAGAGGATTATCTCATTTATCTTGCTCAGCTTTAAAAACATCCATTCTCTCCAGCACCTGAATGTAGACAGGACTGGAGCAATAGTAGGCGTTGAGTAACTCTTCTACTTCTTTTCCTCCCACAACGTTCGCTACATCCCCCTACGCTGTCCTCTAGTTCTGTCAAATTTCTTTGAACGTGGTCAGGAGGCTGAAAAGGCAAGGAGACACCCAAAAATAGGGTGATCCCACCTCCCTCACTTTCCTTAGGAAACCATCCTGGAAACAGCGGGAAGCGTTTCCACGCTCCAGGCGCCGAGAAGAAAAGAGCAACCGCAGCACAAGCAAACAGCACGAGCAGCAGCAGCCCCCGGCGCGTCGCGGCTGGGAGCTGGAAGACGTTCCCAACCAATCTTAGAAAGTGTGTAGAAACTCAGCAGCCTCGAGCACACCTTGGAAAGACTGAAATTCGTCTTGTTGACACGGTAGATGACCCGGCCAAGGGACCGGCTGGGGAGCAGGGAGGCGGGTGGGATCCAGGGTGCCGGCGTGGCAGGATGTGCTGCTGAGGATGCAGCTGCCCTTTCTTCTGGCTTGTCTCCAGCCTGGATCCAGGTAGCACTGGAGTAAGGAGTCGTGCTTGGGGCGATCATGTTGAAGGTTAAATTGTGCTGTTCAGTGAGGGATAACATCTTTTCTCCATCGCACACATAAACAGAAGGCGTGAGCTAACACCAAGCACATCACAGCAGTGACAGGTAGTGTGGCTGGCCAGAAGATTGTTTCCAAGCAGCGATTTGGGGTCCAAAACACAGTTCTGTTAAACTGAAAGCACTTTACAGGGAAGACTTCAGTGTTAACACCGTTTTCTTGGAGGAAAATCACAAAGTTCAGCCAGGTCTTTCTCACCCCATTTCAGGGATTTTTTGGCGTTAGTGGTTCATTGCTGCATCTCCGCAGCACCTTGATACCACCTACCTCACCCGCGTCATTGTGGCTCGTTAGTCTTGGCTTGGTGGTGGCTTCGACAGCCAGCTGAATACGAGCCAGCAGCGTGCCCAGGTGGCCCAGAAGGCCAACGGCATCCTGGCCTGTATCAGCAATAGTGTGGCCAGCAGGACCAGGGCAGGGATCGTCCCCCTGTGCTTGGCCCTGGCGAGGCCGCACCTCGAGTGCTGGGGTCAGCTCTGGGCCCCTCACTCCAAGACAGACACTGAGGGGCTGGAGCGTGTCCAGAGACGGGCAACGGAGCTGGGGAAGGGTCTGGAGCACAAGTGCTGTGAGGAGCGGCTGAGGGACCTGGGGGGGTTTGGCCTGGAGAAAAGGAGGCTGAGGGGAGACCTTCTCGCTCTCTGCAACTCCCTGAAAGGAGGTTGGAGCCAGGACGGGTCGGTCTCTTCTCCCAAGGAACAGGCGACAGGACGAGAGGAAACGGCCTCAAGTTGCGCCAGGGGAGGTTTAGGTTGGATATTGGGAACCATTTCTTCATGGAAAGGGCTGTCAGGCCCTGGCACAGGCTGCCCAGGGCAGTGGTGGAGTCCCCATCCCTGGAGGGATTGAAAAGATGTTTAGATGTGGCGCTAAGGGATACGATTTAGTGGTGGGCTTGGTAGTGCTGGGTTAATGGTTGGACCTGATGATCTTGGAGGTCTCTTCCAACCAGAACAATTCTATGATTCTATGACTCTACGATTCTGGACCAGAAACATTTTGCTCCCAGGCTGGAGGACACACTCACCCTAGATATTCCCCCCAAAAATGATGGAGCATTGGCCATTGCCATGGTGAGGTCTGAGTCTCCATCCCTGAAATGGGCAACGCTGCTGGAACAAGAGGGAAGGGAGCACAGGAATTAAAGATTCCCCTTTGCAGCCCTTCGCATGTGCTTGACAGGTCCTCATACTTCATGGCTGTAAATACATGCCCAGGACACGCTGCGAAGATCCCTTGGAAAAAAAATCACTGTTTGCTTCTGGTAGAGCAGGCTGAGACCTTACAGGTTTTCGGTGGCTCTGGCAAAGAATAATGAAGAGAGAGTTACTGGAAATGTTGATGGGAGCTGGTAGGAAGGAATATTGCCAGAAAACAGCTTTGAGGAGAAAGTCCTCCAGGCACAGCGGTGCCCAGTGCTGGACCGCAGGGCAATGCAACACGGCATCATTACTTTGGCTGGAGACAGAAGTCACTTGTCTTACTCTTTTCTCTTTTTTTTCCCCCACTTTTAGAGGGAATCAGAGGTTTTTTACTATACAAATGAGGGTCTGTCTACCATGGGGAGATTCAGGAAAGCTCATCAAGACTAATTCTTAAAGTGGATAAATGAAAGCACGTTAAACAACCTATGTAGACACACTCATTTGGAATTAAAGGGTCCGTAATTCAGTTTTACTTAATTCACTTTTGAAGTGACTTGAGCCAAATTGAATTAAGGCCACTTTAATTTTAAATGAAAGTATCCAGACCTAGGTTTAATGTAATTTAACTAATCCACTTGCAATTCACACCACTAGTTAATTTTGGATTAATTTCCCCTTGTAAGCAAGCTCTTAAACAGACAGCAGGAACACAACTTCATTTCCCCTTTTCCATCTAGAGAGGGAGCCACAGAACTCCTTTTCCCCCCAAAACATGCCTCTGCTCTGTGCAGTTTAACCCCTTTTTGTGCAGTTTCGCCCCTCTTCACCCTGCCTGGGGTGAGCCCGACCCAGGGTGTGCCAGATGTCTGCTGTGACATCCGCGGCTGAAAGGAGACAGGGATGCTCCTCTGATGGGTCTTCTGAATCACCACCGATGTCCATCTCCCAAAAATGTTCCCTCTTGCAGGATTTTCAAGCTCACTTCCAGAAGGTTTCATGTAGGGTAAATAAAGTTTGGCAACAGGATCTGAGAAGACACCGCTGAGGATTATTGGCCTGGCTTGAGGCGGGGCAGGATCCAGGCAGACTTTTTGGTCAACTGAAGTAGGGCAGATCCCAAACTCAGGAGAGATGCCATGTGCTGCATGGTGGGACTGGAAAGACTCCAGCCACAAGCTCCATTTAATTAATGCCATTTAAAAAGCTGCAGAGGTCAGTTTTATGTGCCCTGGACTGCGGCAGCAGCATGAGGGTGGTGGTGTTTTCCTGGGCTAATTAAAATAAGGGATCTCTTTGGAGCTTCTGACAATGACAAGTCGTTAATAGAGCAACCAGCAAATGAACAAGCAGTCGTGGGGCTGGAAGGGACCTCAAGCGTTGGAGGAAAGAAAGCGTTTGCAGTGGAGGGCGAGGGTCAGCACAACTAATGCAGATGGCAGATACCCAAATCTTGCTGCTTTCGGTTTGACCTACCGCGGTTCGAAGGCAGTTCAGCTCATGCCAAGTCTCTTCAGGGTTTAAGTAACCCTCCTGTAGGACACATAAACCCCTGACAGCTTGGGATTCACCCAGAGAAGGGCTGTGCTCCCACCAGTAATAACAGCGATGACAGCTTTTATTCCTGCAGCTTGCGGCGGGCGTTATCTGTTCACACAGGCTTTGAAAAAAAGGAGATGGTCCCAAATAAAGAATCATAGAACCATAGAATGGTTTGGGTGGGAAGGGACCTTTCAAGGCCATCCAGTCCAACCCCCTGCCATGAGCAGGGACATCCCCAACTAGATCAGGTTGCCCAGAGCCCCGTCCAGCCTGACCTGGAATGTTTCCAGGGATGGGGCATCTCCCACCTCTCTGGGCAACCTGTGCCAGGGCCTCACCACCCTCAGTGAGAAAAACTTCTTCCTCATGTCTAGTCTAAATCTCTCCTCCTTCAGTTTAAAGCCATCACCCCTTGTCCTATCGCTACAGGCCCTGCTAAAAAGTCTGTCCCCATCTTTCTTATAAGCCCTCCCCTTTTGTTTTTTACAGAGAAAACAGTCCACTTCCAAAAACATTTTGGGAGTCAAGCGGTTCGTCCATCTGTTAATCCCCAAGGGGCTGCTAGATCCACACTTCGCTTGCAACGTCTCCCTCGTGTAACACCTTTGGCGTCTGCCAAAAGCACGAGTAAGGTCATCTGGCGTCTGTCCGTCCTGGTGCCGCAGGGGAGGGACGAGTAGCTCATCCAGGCATTGCATTCTCTGGAGTAAGGAGTGAGGTTCAGGAGGAGCCTTCACCAGGAATAGAGCTGGCATCGAAGCTCATACGTCTGCCATCAAAGACGAGAGCTTTCCTTGGTTTGAATCCAGAAGCTGCCTTTCTTTTCAGCCGCAAGCCAGAGCAGTTTAACGGAGAAATCCTGCCGGGAGGTACAGCTTGGCTCCGGGGTGCCTCCGCCCTTCCCTGCGGCACCTTTGATTTCCTAAATCAAACTACACTTCCCAGAAGGCGCTTTGCCTGGCGGTGCCTCCAGGCAGGCCCGTGGCTGGGGCTACAGTTTCCGTCTGCAGGCGTTTGACTTCTCCCGGCAAGACGAGGGAAAAGACACGTTTTGTAAAAATACCATTTAATCAAAAGAAAATCGATTCTTATGGGAAAAGAAGAAGAAGAAAAAAAAAAAAAAAGCCTCCGGTAAGATGGAATATTTTCAACCTGCCTGGTGGTGACTATCCCAGAGTTCTCCAGTCTGGCTCCCTGCCTTTCGCGTAAGCAGCGAATGGGTAGGAACTCCTGCTGTCAGCGTTTTCCTTCATTTGTGACCCACCACCTCTTTTCAAATAAATTCCTATTGAATTATCTGAAGTGAGCAGAGAGCAAGGGGGGAAAGGAATTCAGGCTTGCAGGATAATACGGAAGTTATTTCAGCTGGAAGATCGAGTGTATTGCATCCATTTAAAAATCATTTAAAATGGTGAAAGAGGTGTTTTGAACTCAGTGGGAAGTTGATGACTGATTTGAATTCGCGCTCGCACACCCTGTTACAACGAAAGGCTCTCTGGAAAATAAAAGTCCCCAGGGAGATCTCCCGGGATGCGGGGAATGGCACAAATCAAAGCCAACTGGAGGTGGGACACAGGAGAGGAGCTGGAGGCACCTGCCTGTCCTGAGCGCAGAGGTGGGGCCGTCCGTGCCTGTCCCGCCGCGACAGTCCTCAGCCGCTCGGCACCGCCGGGAAGCATCGCCCCGAAACGTGCGTGTCCCCGCGGGAAGGTGCCTGCGGCTATTTTTTCCGACTGAGGCCGCAGGATGATGCCCAAATGCAGCGGGGTGGAAAATGAAGCAGGGCTTTGATGCATTTACCAGCTTAGTTTAGCAACAAGCAAGAGCAAGGACAAGCCCGTGCCGCTAATTCCCGAGCAGGGTCCTGCTCCCCCGCGGCCATTAGCCGCCTGCATCAGCCGTGTTTCTGCCTTGGCTTTCCTGTCTGCGGAACAGCGATGATAAATAATACAGACCCATTTTTGTGATTGATTTGAGCTCTCTGGGTACAAATTGCTAATAATGGCAAATACTCTTGAAGGTAGTTTAAAGAAACATAGATAATGCAGTTTGTTTTGTACTGTAGCTTACTCACACTGCTTATATACACATATATATGTGTTTCTGTTTCTTCTTAAGATTCATTTCATTTTTAAGTGCATGTGAGAAGATCCCAGAGTTCAGCTGTACATCTCTTATTATTGATGTTTTTTAAAAGTAAATAAGTGTATGCTATTACAATTTCATCTCCTGTGCCGGAAAGCAGCGCTCTGAGCGCGTATTGCTCTGGGAGACCTGCTGTGTTTATATCCCTGACGAGATACGTCTTTGTTTTCTGAGGCGCAGAGAGAGTCTTCTCCATTTCACAGCACACTAAGGATTAACACCCAAACTGTAAAATGCATTGAATGCATTGTACTTCCACTGTTAATCTGTCACATAAAAAAACAAAAAAAAGAACAACAACAAAAAATCTTCGCTCGCCTTCACTGACTTTCCACGTTGGTGATTTTTTTTTGCGTTTTTTGGAAGACAATCGAGTATTTCCAGGAGATGGGTGATGTCCCTGGGGGTCTCCAGGCTGCAGCAGGGGTGATCCAAACCGTATATAACCTCCGTTTCACACCGTAGCCTGAAAGACGGGTTCCTGGTAGCGGAGGACAACCTTTGACTCGGGAAGCCAGGCCCGAAATCTCTGCTCTTCCTATATAACCTTAAATAAATGAGTTTGCGCTGCAGTTCCCATGTGCAAGGCGGGTATTGTGGACTCTCTCCAGTCTCACCAGGGCTTTCTGTGGGGCTTAGATGTTAGGACAAAATAGGGTATGTAAATAGATAATACGGGGAGAAAATGCAAGCCCCAGCTGTTTCTTGTTTTTGAAAGAAAAGAATGCCTCCAGCTTAGGAGCTAGTAAAAAGTTCGTAGCATTTTATATGAGCCTGGATTCCCACACGGGGTTTGGAGTGAATTTTACATAAAGTTTGTCTGGAAATATTCCAGCCTGCAGCTGAAAATAAAACGCTGCAAAGGTACCAAACCTCGGCGACTCAAATGCGATCCCAGGCTGAAATTCAAAGCTGCAGAGGAAAGGCGGATAGCAGAGTTCACATTAAATTTAATAATTGGGCACTCAGATCCTGTAAGTGATAGCAGGGGCTATCAGCCTCCAAACCTGTACGAGCCCCGGCCAAGCGGGACCGCGTTTCTGCGGAGCTCTGACAGCTCCAAGCGCCAGTGGGAGCCAGCAGAGACCCAGCGCAGCACGCGGCCACGCGCATACGTGTACCCAGCGCCCGCGCCCGTGCCATCGCCTTCCAAAAGTGATGGGAACAACTTCTAGCCTCTACATTTTGAACTTTTTTTTTTCCCCCTGCCTACTAGGAAGCAGGGATGATCTGCAAAATGTGTTCATGTGGCTAAGAAAAAGCTATAAACATGCAAATTCCAGTTCAGCAAGTTTTTATGCTGATTGCTAGACCTCTTCTTTGAGCACATCCGAGCAGCATATAGCTTGATGCGTAGGAATTTCTTAATGAGCAAGCTTCAGCACAGTATTTACGGCAACGCTGAGAGGTGCTCTAGTGATCAGGGGATGAAACTCAGGTTTGGAGGTTCAAACCATTTCTTAATTCAGGCTTTTAACTCAGACTTGCAGAAGCAAATAAAACACTGGTAAGTGCAAAACTTCTGTAAGAACCTCCCGTTGCCACAGTCTCTCAATGCGAGGTTTCCCAGTGAAATTTCGTAAGAACATTATTGGGTTTTTTGGCTTTATTTTGGTGCTCCTGTCGCCCTCCGTGAAGACAGACTTGGGCCTAAGTCACAGCTGGCCCCGGTCTAAGGCTGTGGTAAGGGATTCTGCAGTGCCCTGCACCCACTCCTGAGTCCTGCTGGATTCAGGAGAGGTCCTTCACCAGATCCCTTCAGTGTCCAGATTCAGCATCAATAAATGAATACGGTGGCTCTTACTTTTTCATTTGTAAATGAAAAGGCAAAAGGGCGACAGTAGCGAGTAAGCCTGCGAGTGAAGACCATCAAAGGTTTTCAAACTCATGAATGCTCGGTACCTGAAATCCACTTGAACATTTAATGAAGGGTCTGGTTAGTTCTTAAACCCAAGTCTGTCCAGGCCTCCTTAGGATTAACTCTCCACTTTTCTCAGATGATTTTTAGGAGTATGATTTAGTAAGAGAAAAAGCAATGAGACATTCCTCTGGACAACTAGAATAGCCACAGCAGACCCCCGCGGGTCAAAGCTGAAATTCAAGTTCTGCCTACCGGTTGCAGGGCTCTGCAGCTGGCCCAGCGATGCTCCCCGCCTCTGCAGACCTGGACGTCTCGTGGGGACAGCCCTGTGCTGGTGTCTGAGCATCTCCGTCTTCCAGGCAGGAGCAGGGATACAGCACCAAGAGCTGGAGGAGCGCAGTCCAAGAAGAGGTCCATCCGTTCCTGGCCGGAGTGATCTGCCCATGGTCAGACTGGGAACCGCAGCCGGGGAAACAGCTGGGTTGTTTGTGCTGTTCCAACCCTGAGGTAAGACCTCGCCAGGCAGAGCAGCTTCCCTCGTGCTGGCACTTGCTGGGGACCGGTTATGTGGTACCAACTGCTCCAGCAGTTCTTCTCATACAGCACTTACTGGAAAGCCACTTTCCTTGCCAAAAATGCTTCTGCTTGGATGTCAGTGCTCATTTGCCAAGTTGTGTTGCCTTTAGATGTTGTTCATATACTTATCAAAGTCATTTTCCCCCGAGCTTTCAATCAGATAGCCCTGTGCTGAGCAAACAGGAGGAGACGCTCCTTAAGTCCTCAATTACATTTCTTTTCTCCTCTTCAATTCCAGCACAGACAAGAGGTGATAATACCGAATCTTTAAATATTTGATATACAAAGAGAAGAGCTTGTTAAAACGAGACCAATTAATGCATTTTTAATCCACATTTAAACACATGCAAAGATCCTGAATACTAATGCCGTCATTTACATTCCAAGTGGGGAGGGCTGGCGCACGAGGCCGCGTATCTTCCAATCTCTACTTTCCTGCCTTGTTTGAATCAGGCAAGGGCGACTCGGCGCTGCTGCTTCTAATAAAAAGGCGTATTTAGGCTCCCTCCAATTTTTTTTAATCACCTGACGATGTTCTTGCAGCTACTGATCATGTTGTTATTTTTTTTTCCCCTCCTTCTTCCTCCTTTTCTTCCCGAAGTTCAAGGACAGTTTGAATCCCCCTGGGTGTGCCTGCTGCTAGGAGAAAGCAACCACACAAACCATCTGAGCTTCTAACGTTTCCCTTAATGGTGCAACACGTTTGCTTCCAACTGCTCCTCATGCAAAGTGATCAAACCCCTGATTTTTCGTCTTCTTATCATCTTTGTGGACACAGTAGGTTGTTCAGGTGGGCCGCGTACACAGGCAAAGGTAATTCATTTGCGGCATCGCTTGTGTTTCCGTTGGACGTGGCGGCCCTTGCGGCCTGACTTTCTGCATATATCTAATTTTTGGCCCAAAGGGTTTACAGCACACGTGGGAAAAGGGGGAGGGAGAAAACAAAGTGAACGCGGTCGCCAACCATGACTGTATCGTTGCGTAGGAAGCTACCACCTGCCAGCTGAACGGCAGCACCGAACCGCGTGTGCGTCTGTACGGGCGGCGTTGCCAAATCGCGTGTTAATTAAAGGGAGCAGATGAGCAGATATACCTGTTCTAAAGAAACGCGTTTTGCTTTGACGCGGGGAGGTGTGTGCACGTGGCCGGCGACTGAGACGCAGCTGACGCTAACTTGTATTTCACAGCGTCTCAGTCACTTCTGCCAGGGCAGTGCACCTGGAGATTATAAAAAGCGTCACAGAAAATAGGTAGAAGTGGGAAAAGCAGCTCCATCCCCTAAATCAGAGCCCGTCCCGCAGGCCATATTGTCCCCTGCTGCGGTACGGGGTGTTACTGGGAGGCATGAGTATGCCTAGGAGGCATTTGCCAAAAAAATGTTCATCATAACATGTTGATTCATCAAAGCCAGAATATTTCAGAGGGAAGGACCAATTTCAGTAGATTTTACATTTGGGGAAAAATGGAGAAAAGTTTTTAAAATTATCAGTAGGTCACTGTGACTCCTAGAAATGGAACTATTATATTTTGCTTCAAATTTGCTTTTTGCTTTGAAATGTAGGTTCAGCTACAGGACGAAAAGATTGAAATGGAAATGAAACCTTTGGAAATCACCAAAACGAAATGTTTCTGTGAAACCAGACAGGACTTTTTTTTTTTTTTTTTTTAATTACTTTGTTAAAGTCTTCATTTTTTGAGTCTTACTTTAGGTTTTCAGCTTTTGTAGGACAGGATAGGGTGAAAACACTTCTAAAATCCCCAAAACTTTCAGTCTACAGGGAAAATGTTGAGTGTAACATCACTAGTGAGCGCAGAAGGGGCTGTTTCTCCGGTCCAAACAGATCTAACTGTGAGACCACCCCTTTTAATCAGCTACCCCCTGCATCCTCGAGATGAGTGATTATCCTGTATTTAAAGCTTTGGCCTTGAACTTGCAGTAGGGGATGGTGTTTCTCAGGTTTTTACCCTTTTCTTAATTAAGAAGCTGTATTAAATATTCAGAAATTCTGCTCTGTGACTTTCCTGGGAAGCACAAGGACATCCTGGAGAGACAAATCACTTTCTCATTAACACCTGCCTGGGCCACCGCTCTCCTTTCCCTTTTCCCAGGCCTGGCTCTGGTCCTCCGGGGCCACAAAACTGCCGGAGAGTGCAGGGAGGTTTTTTCCTGAGCTGGTGGAAATGCAGCAAGAGCTTTCAGTGACTCCGGTTTGCACCAGCTAAAAGATTGGCTCTTTGGGCACGGGAGCAAAGGATGCAGAAGCAAAGCTGTTGGGAAGATGATGCTGCTCCAGGCACCTCCAAACGTTGCTGATTCTTTTCACGTATTCAGAGGGTGGTTTTGCACAGGAAGGGCTTATGAAAACCAGGAGGAACTCAGAAATCCCAGCCTGAGCATCATCAGTGTGGCAAACACCCCACAAAACCGAGTATTCTGCTGTACGAGACAGCCAGCGCATCCGTCTTTGCGCGCTACTTGTCGCCAGGATCCTAACAAGACCCTATTGATTAGGACCATCGGCATCGCTACAGCATCCGCCAGCTGAGCGCGAGCTCGCTGCATCTGCGCGGGGCGAGCAGACGGCGCGCTCGCGGCGCAGCGCCTGTTCGGGGTGATTTATTTGCTGCCAGGGGCTGGATCAAACTGTTCTTTGCCTTTTGATTCCCATTTTGTTTTCTGTTGTGGCCTGTCAGTTCTCCAATACTGAAGAAACATTTTTCAATCGAGCGGGGTCCCTGACCTCCTGCATTTAATTACTAATCAGAACCACACGGGCCATCAGTAAAGGTGCTGAAAGGCAGGTCTGTATTGGCTCTTTGCTCATTTTTCCAAAGAAGTGTTGGCTCCTGGAGGTGATAGGTGCTGAAAGTTGCAGTCATGGGGGAAATGGGTTTTTTATTAAAAAGAAGAAACAAAGAACCTCCTGCGTCTCATTTTTCTGAAAAGAGATGGAGCAACCAAAGACCTCAATTTCTTGCGCTTCTCCTAGCAATCCCCAGGCAAGGGCCGGGCCAGGGATTACCACCCACATAGGCTAAAACTCAAGCTTTGCCCCAAATCTTTAGCATTTCCATGTCCAGGGCGGGCAGCCAAGGTGTCCCGGCTTTTCCAGACCCTTTCGTTGTTCCTGCTGCAGAGCTGTGTCTCTTGGGAGCCCGGCGGAGCGCGGCAGCTCGTCCTTTCCGGGGCCGGGAGGACAGAGAGCAGCCGGCCCCGTGCCGTTAGCAAACCCACACCGTCTGTGCCTCGTTAGTCTTCCTTAACGAGACCAAATAAAGGCTCGCTGGGCTCTGTAATGGTGTTGGGCAGAGGCAGTGGAAGTTGGTGATGGAGAAGAGGAGTGTCCAGGCTCTGCAGGGAGGTCTTAAGGCCACTTCTGTGCTTTTTATTTCCTAGGAAGAAAGATGGGAAACGGGGAAAGCTGTGTCATGAGGTGTTGCGCAATTTGGCCTCGGAGGATAAATATTCTCGGTTGCGTCTGAGCTTGTTTGCTGTGAGGAATCTGGGTGTTTGTTGCTTAGGAAGTGTGGCCTGAGAAAGGTTCTCTGTAGCTTGGTTAAAAATAGTAGATGCATAAGAAGGCTAATGGTGCAATAAGGGAACTTCATTTTAGGTTCTTTAGACTCTCAAATTTAAATGATGAATGTGACAGCAATAGGTCTAAGGCAGGTGTGCGTTCAGTGTGAAAGACTGATGACTGAAATGCTCCTGGTTTTTCTTTTATTTTTAAAAAAAAAAAAAAAGCTGTTCCCAAATCCTTCCAGAACAAGAGCTCAGTGGAAGGAGATGTTACAGAGAGGGTCTAAATATGCTGCACCACCATCTGCCAGCCCAAGGCAAGGCCCTGAGCAGAGCTGCCCCACTGATGCAGGTCCCTGGTGCCCCTTACTCTGGACGTATAGGGGATCTCCGTTCCCCCCGTGTGAGCTGGCAAAAAAACAGGCAGGGCTGTGGTCGGTCCTGGGAGTTCGTTACAGCAGAACCAAGAGATCTGGCTCTGGGAAGGCGCTGCCTGGCAAGAGGCACGGTTTGTGTTGCAGCGCTCCGGCTCTGTTGCGATACCCCGTGGGGCACCTGCCTTAAAACGTGCTGGGGAACCTGTGCCTTGCTCGACACGGGTCGGGCTTTCCGCACGCAAACGGAATAGCCACGGCTATTCCACTGGAGACGTTCACCTCTGCGTGTGGCGCAGAACATTCAATTATCCCCAGAAGAAGCAGGTGGGAAACAGTGTGGTAAGTGACTGGGGTTTCAAAATGTCAGCGGCTGTGGGATGGCGTTCTCTTGTGAAGCGTTTGTACAGCGCGGGGAGCCACGGGACCGCGGTCTCGGCTGGGGTTACTGGTGCCGCTGCTGCTGGCTGGCAGCTCAGGGGCGCGTCTTCTCGAGTCCCGCATCTCGCAGGGACAAGCGCTGACCCTGCGGCGTCAAAGCAGAGCATCTGCCGGCGCAAGCCAAGGAGGGACGGGGGAAGGCTTGGTGCATAGGGCTGAATGCTGGCTGGAGACCAGCCTTCAGAGCTGGTGGGGTTGAAAGCTGAGGCCTCCTTGCTTTTGCTTTTTTCCATACCCAACCTGTGAGGTCTTACAAATGTCCTTTTTCCTTTGCCAAGGTCAGGGACTCACCCTTGCAGGCTATTTTGTCCTTTTTACTGGTAGCTGCGCGCTACTTGGGACGCCTCAGTCATTACATGCAGGTTTGGCCACTCACCATCTCACATCAGCTGCAAGTCCAGAACACCGATGCCCTTTTCTCTGCTGCTAGAGATAAAAAAGAAAAATCCTTCTGGCCCTTCTCTCCAGAAGGGCAGAGGGTCTAGGACACCCGGCATGGATCTCATCCCCTGCAGTAGAGGACAGCAACTCACAGCTTCGTTACCCTGGTGCTGGAGTGAACTAGCTAACGAGGCTGGTGGTCCCAGAGCTGCCCGTGACATCCTCCTGCCCTGGCAGTTCAGCTGCTGCTGCCGAAAATTATGCGTGGGAATCGAACCTCGGAGCTGCGCTCGCAGCCCCGACGCGCGTTTCTTCTGCCGGTCCGTGTCCTGCTCCCACCTCCGGCCCCGGCCGCCCAGGAGGCTCCAGCAGCCCCCTCCCCGCGCTCCCTTCCCGTGAGCAGCAGAGTTTATTAATTGATCCGTGTTGCGGCAGGATGGGGGGGCAGAGGAGGGAACGGGCGTGCGCAAAGGCAGCGATAGCATCTGCTTTGTACCAGGCAGCAAGCAGCGGGGTTATTGTTTGTTAATAGATTGCTTTTGAAAAGCTGCTCGTATGGGACCAGGCGAGTTTCAGAGGTAATTAAAACTCTGTCTATGCAAAAGGCAAGATCTGATTATTTCCTTTCCAGAGCAGGCAGATTAAACCAGGAAAGTTTATTTCACCACTTCTAAGAGCGCAGGGTTGCTTTGAATGAAGTTCATAATATGGCATATAACAAATAAAACTCTTCAGCTGCTTCTCTTATTTTTTTTTTTTTTTTTAAAAAAAAGGCAAAACAGAACTTTTTTTAAACCATCTTCCTCCTTGATGCTACCTTGGGTTTAAACAGTTCCTCTAAAGCAGGGCACGTATGCACCTACGGAGTACTGTTGTTCCAAAGCTCATTTCTTGTCTTTTAAACCCACTTGCTCTCATCTTGGAAGACTTTTCTGCACCAGGACTCCATCCTGCCTGAAAGAAAAGTGATGGTGGGTTGGTAAAGAGGCTCAGGAATAGCAGCAAAGTCTCCCTATCACCTCTCTTTTTAATAAAAGGAATGAAATCAAGTTCACTTGAAGACTGGCTGTGAGGTTGTGGTGTTGCCCGTGGGATTCAATCTCAGCATCGCTCTTGTTTTGGGCTCTGCCTGTTCTGCATGTTTCAAAGAGCTGACCTTTGTGGGGCTTCAGGGAAGACGAAATCCGGGTAGGGATTCATAAATCTACAAATGAGAAGGGGGGAAGGATGACTTTATTATCTGAGAATTTTTTTTTTGTCATTATTCTCGTCCTTTCCTCACCTGGGGCCCAGCTGAAGCCCTGAAGGAGTTACCTTGGCTGGGAGATGTGGGAAGCGGAACTGGCCGGGTGGGTGAGCGCTGGGTTGTAGCTGGAAGGAAACACATCCCATGGAGCAGCAACACGGCGCGGGGAGACTCCCCAGCGCTTGTGAGCGGTTCCCCGGTGCCTCTGAGGCAGAGACCGTTTCTACTGGCTTGGTCCAGCCTTGGGTTTTGTGCGCCGAGATGGGGACCCCGTGCGCGGTCAAGAGGAGCCAGGCAGCCTAATGCCACGCTGCTTGGGGGGCAAAAGCCCTTGGCAAGCTCTGTGCCAGCTCCGCACGGGCTGAACTGTGTCCTGCAGGGACAAGACAGGGAGTGCACAGCTGCCGCCTTCGGAGCGAGTCCTGCCCGGCGGCTGCTGGGTCTCACCGCCTTTCTGCGGTAAATAATGGTCAATAGTGGTGAATACGTCGGGCTCTGAGGGACAGCTGTGGGGAACTGGGCAGGCTGAAGGACTCGGAGGGATGTGGTCAGTAGGAGAGGGGGGGAAAAAACTTAAGGGAAAAAAAAAAATCAGTAGCTTAAGCTGTTTTTCCTGGCTGCATTCAGCAGCTTGGAGACCAGGAGGCTTTGCCTGCAAATCCGAGAAGTTGCCAGCTGAGCCTATGCCCAACCAGACCAGCTGACGGCGGTGGATTTACAGAGGTGGAGACCTGGGTGCAGACCTGTCTCCTGGCTGCTGAAACCTGCCAGCAGCCGTGGATTTTTTGCTGAAAAACAATATGGAAAGAAGGGCTGGTTTGTGCAGGGGCACGTCAGCAGCGGCGTGACTGCCGTCCCTCCTTCTGTGGCAAGGTCACCGAGGGCTGCGCAGCTCGGACGGTTGATTCTCACCTCCTATCAGGTGTATAACAGCGGTCTGGCTCAAATGAGCTCCTGAGGTCTCGGTCCTGTTCCTAGTGAGAAAAAAATCTTAGTTTCAGAGCTGTGGGGCAGCTCTGTCAGCAGTGCCAGCAGACAAGGACCGTGATGGGATCATAAACCTTTTCCACCCCCTCTTCGCCTGCGGGCACCCTCCGAGCTGCGTAATGCCGATTACACGAGTCCTAAATGAGGAGTCACCCTTGAAAATCCTGTCCGCTGGTCAAGTGAGGGGACGCTCCGTTGCACAAACTCTCTTGGTCAGGGCTGGATGTCTTTGCTGAAAGGGGTGACTTGATGCCGAAATTACAGGGCGAAATGACATGGCCCTTGTTTGATAATAGCTTGAACTAGCTGATCATAATGCTCCTTTCTGCTGTGAAATCTGCCTAGCATATGTAATACACTCGTGTATTTTATGAGTGCATGGGTCTCTTCGCGTGTACTTAAACTGAGCACATGTATGCATGCATACACGTATTTTATTGCTGCTAGGAAATGAAACCTCAGATTAAAAGACATTAACAAAGATAAAAAGTAACAGAATCTAATTTCAATTGTCTGTGGCAGGAACCCAATTTTCAAATGATAATTACAATAATTAAAAATTCCCTTATCAACCGAGACAAAAATGCTGCACGTTGGCAGGCAGAGACGATGAACGAGGCAAGCAGAGACTCCTCGGTGCTGAAATCCGTTTTCAGAAGTTCAGACAAGCCCAGAACAATTCCAGTTGTGTTATGCTTTTTCCTCCTGGGGGAGGAAGAGACTTTCCCCATGCACGTACACATATCGGGGGGTTTTGCCTCCTTTATCCACAAGGTCACATTAGCTGAACAAAAATGAAAGTCTCATGTAAACAAGGCTATTTTGCTGTAGAAGTGCAGTATGGGGAAAGTTGAAAATCATATCAGGCCTCCCCAGTTTGGGCTTTACTTCTAATTACAGATTATCTCGTTTAGAATTAACAAACGTACGTGCTCAGCTTTTGGAGAATGTGCCAAGGAAGGTTCTCAAAGCTCTTCGTGCTGAGCCGTCGCGAACTTGCTTCCTGCAGCCTCCTTCTGCCGTTGTCCCCACGTACCACTGGGGAGTTCGTGAACAGAAACTGAAGTCTAATTAAAAAAAAAATTGCAGATGGACATCTGGAAAATGAACTTTTTTGCCCTGAGGAATCTCAGGTTTCTGCGCACGCACTTTCCAAAGGTAACAGACTGCAGAAGTTGGGACTCAAGTTTTTATTTCGTGGAATAGAAATATGTTGTATGGGTTTCTATTTTTGAAACAGCATTATGATGTGCACAAACTAACAGGCATCCAGGCCCAACCTGTCGAGCTCAGTGACGCTCTCAGAAAGAGAGGTGGGACTTCAAAAAGATCTCGGTCTTCAGCCGTAGCAATTCACAGGGAACGGAAGACGGGAGAATCGCTTGGGATGGAGCAGCGCTTTGCTTTCTGCAGGATGCTCAGTCAGGGTCTTCAGGGAAGTTCTCACTTCAGCCTGATGGAGTTAGTCATGGCCCTGTCATAAACACTGGATCCAACGTGATGTATTTATGAGGAGATGACAATTCTCCGTGCATGGCAAATGCGTTAGCGCTCTTTAAGCAGTTTTAATTGTACCTAATTAGTGCAGAGGGTCCCTGAGCAGAAAGTTTGGCTCTGAAAGTGTTTCCAGATGTCTTCATTGTTGTGTATTTGACTTCAAGATTTCGGGCAGGCTGACGTCACTTTGAGATCTTTTATTTGGGGGGGCTGGCATTTCTCATGTTTTTCTGATGACACAGTGAATTCATCCTTTCCCCCGAGTAAACGTTCGCACTCTCGGTTCCATACTGTGCACGCTGGTACATCATACAATTACTTGCTGCTCTTTCTCCTGGTGCCATCTAACCGGCTCGGGAAGATCCTATAGAAAGGATCTCATTCCATATTGAATTGTAGGGGTTATTAGTGTAACTGCTCTAAAACCACATTCGTTTCATTGTGGCTGGATTCCATACGAATAGGATTTTTACTCCTGGGATAAACCATTATTCATGTAACGGTCAATGAGAATTTTATTTATCAGTGCATGGTCGGGAATGTGAAGACAGACAGAGAACTGTGACACCCTGGTTGTTTCCTTCCTGGTTTTGCGAACAGTCGTGAGATCGGGGAGGAAGAGAAGGGGAAAAAACATTGCTAGATGGAAGGTGGGCTAGATCTGCCCCATGCAGATCAATGAAGTTGGGACTTGTTCTGCCAGTGTGTTTTCTTGTTGGCTTTTTCTTCCCCAGTGGATGACGAGCCTCGAGATGGTAGGACACAACTCAGCCATAACTTTCCATGCACTTGGAATCAGCCTGGAGCAAAGACTTCTGCAGGGTGCGACTGAGAGCCACCCGCTGAGGGCACAGCAAGACGGGGAACCCAGCAGGAGCGGAGAGGGCTTGAAGCAACCAGAATTGTCCTAGATGTATTGCTGTTAGTAACTTTTAATTTAAGCTTCCCCAGATCATCTCAGTGGCTGGCAAAACCAAGCCCCAGGATAACAGCGGTGCTTACGCCAGGCAGGAGGAAGTTCTGCCTTCAGAAAGGAGTGAGGTTTCCATTAATGAGGAAGAGCTTTTGTACCATTCAATGATTTTGATGATTCTTTCCCTGGTAGCAGAGCTTGTACACCCCTGTACCCGAAAGGGTTGTATTTCCCTTCCCTTACGGAAGAAGCGCTGGAGCTGCAGAGCTGGCTGCATGGAGCAGCAGGCTCCTAGTTGGGTGATGCAGCCAAGACCATCATAAACTTCAGTTACACTCATTGTCTCTCTTGGGAGAGTCTCGAGTCACCACGGCCTTAATGCCAGCTTTGAAATTTCCCTGCTGCCTCTCAGCAGCGCCGAGGTGAGAGGACGAGCGTCGATGAGCCCAGCCCTGCCGAGCCGGTGGCTCCGATAACCCCCCACTCCCCGGCGCCGAGCAGAACTGACGTCTTGGTGGGAGCAGCATTGTCAGAGGGGGCAGAGCTCAGGGTGACCTCAATTTCTCAGCTCTGGTATTCAATTATTTCTGCTAGGAAAAGAATCTTTATTATTTAATAGTGGCTGAGGTGCTCCAAATTATTCATCAGCGCAGGAAGTGAGTTGCGGAGATGCACGGAAGGGATGTGGTTGGTGATGGGGGGATGCAGTCGGAGCCCAGCTGAAGGGAGACCTTTGTCTGCCTCACCTCGTGCCTCTTCCCAGCACAGGCAAAACCTCCTCTTTCTGGGGTCTCGTCCAGTCGTGCAACTTGGAGAAAGATTTTATTTTTGTAGCTGGTTTAAGCTGGTTTATTTTAAGCTGGTGCATTCATTTTTATGAGGAGCCCAGGTGATAACTGGACCTGACCCTCTCGATGGGCGATCCCATGTTCTTGTGGGTGTTTCGGGGTTGGGATGCCCGCCAGGTTAGGCCGTGGGGCTCTTCCCTGTGGGCACATATAACCCATACCCAGACTGCCAGTGCCTCCACGGGGCTTTTTCTTGCTCGTCTAGAGACCCTGGCAGTAAGCTGCTTCTGTAGCGAAGGTGGCTCTGCTGGGTTGCACAAGCAGCTCTTTCCCCCAATTGCCAATGATAAGCACCCCGATTTTTAGGCAGCGAGACGTGGGATTTCCCCGTGGAGGTCCCCTAAATGGTATTTGGATGGCAGAGCAGCGGTGGGCTGCAAGATGCCGCTGAGTCGGCGTGAGTCTGTGCTGGTGTAAGTGTCCCTCGCCCACACAACGCAAATAGTATTTTTCCACTCAAGTCAGAAGGTGAACCTGTAAAATGCTGGAAGCTGTTTTGTGAAAGTACCATACCTTCGTGTTTGAAAAGAAAAAGCATCCTTGCTTGCATATTTAATTGCCAAATTATCATATAAATGTCACATTACTTAGGATGCCAGAGCTCACTGATATTTTAAATGTTTCCATGTTTTAATTCCTTGCAAGTCAACCTTTGCAAACCTAATTACAAGGGGAGAATCATTGATGGCATTTTCTTCACCATGTTTGGAGCTGAAGGGAGGTTCCTGAGACTCACAGAAATTTTAAACTGATTTCTTTTTTTTCCCCCCTCCTTTCTCGGTAGTGACAGGAGTTCTTCCTGCTGCTTCTCACTGGGATAAGATGGATTTCTGTCAGCGAAAACCGTGGAGTAGCAACAACAGAACACACTTGCATATTTGGGTTCATTCTGCAAAATTATTTCTGCAAAATAACCCAAAAATAAATGGAAAAGCCCATGCAGAGTTGAAAACCTTGGGGAAGCTTCATGCAAAACGGCTTTCCACTTCAACATTTCCTTCAATTTTCTTGTAAAAGCAGCTGTCTAAAAAGGATCAAAATCAAAGTGAAATATTTCTGAGCCGGCACAGAGTGGTTTTTGACATTTCCAGTGCACTGAGAACTGCACGCTTTCAAGCCGGTCAATATTTATGTTTAACACTTGCGAATACGCACTCGCTGACGTCCCTCTGTTCCCTTTTTAGACACTGACCCTGTAGGTCTGTGCTCCTCAGGACCTGCACGGCAGCGCTTCGTACCACCCTGTCCTCGTCCCGTGTTAGAGACAGACCCAGCAGTTGGCTGCATTCCTGATCCAGGGAGATCCTTCAATATCTGTCCTCAAACGTGACGGAAAGAGTTGTGCTCTCAACTCCTCTCTCCCAAAGGCTCGGGGCACCTTGTGGCGCTCATTCGTGCGTCTCTTCAGTAAGAGTCAAGGGATCGGACGGCTGCAAAAGGATATGAAATCCTTCTGTCCTAAGGACGTCCAGCCAGCTCCACGCAGGTCCAGTGGAAGGGACAGTCTTTAGCCCCTCTAATGCTGTTTGGAGCATGGAGGGACGTGCTTCAGTCCTTGGTGTAGGAGAAAACAGCGGGGGGATGATCTGTTTTACATCTCGTGGCTGACAGTGCTGGTTTAGCAGCTGCATTTCAGAACCGAGCTGCCTCCGGAGCAGCAGATATTTCTGTCACCTCTTCAGCATTGTGTCTCAGCACATCCTCATCCCCTGTTTGTGAAGAGATGGAGAACAGGAGAGCGGAGGATGCTTTCCCAAAATCCCACAGTGAGGCAGGACTGGAAATCGGCTCCTGGTGCTGAGCGATGCATGAGAAGCAGCGGTTTGCGCTGCCCAGGGACTTCTGAGGCTGCTGTGGGGTTTTGCCCTCAACTTCCATCTCCGTTTCCCCTGTTGAAAGCGGAGTCTGTGCTAGTGCTGTTCGGTGCTGGTCTGGCAGCGTACCCCTCGCCAGCGCTAGCTTTGGGGCTGGAGCTCCTGACTTCCAACCCCTTGGCGTAGCATCGCTGCTGCTGCTAACCCTTCTCTTGCATGTGCGTTCTGGTTGCAAGGTGGTAGCAGAGCACTGGCTTTTCTAACCTGTTTATGTTGCCATTTTTCTCCTGATTTTTTCTAGCCTGAAGCGGAGGAAACAAACTCACATCCACTAATCCAGACGTTTAAGACTACACAGCCAAGGTTAATAATCCAGTGACATCTGAATTGCACGTACTGTAAATAATCAACATCTTTCTGAAGAGCTGCTGAAGGATTTAGAACAGGCTAATTACAGAAATATGAAAGGGAAATGGCCCCATTGATTCAGCACGTTGCTAAACAGAAAGGCAATTTCATAAAAGACTGGGGGCGATGCTCTGATGTGCAAAACCGCGTGTGTATAAAATATATGTATGTGCGCCATACAAAGTTTAGGAAACAAAGATTTTATTTCTGCTTTGATATTTTTTCCTTCTTAGTGAAGATCATGCCCTCAACTTTTTACTCTTAAAAAGCAAAACTAGTCGAGAGCATTGACACTCAAATTTCCAGGTAGTTTCACTCCGATCTGTCCAGCCTGCTTGGATGTGCAGAGCAGAGGCTTTGACTGCCGGAGATCTGGGGCTTGGTCCCAGATGTCTCAGGCCTTCTGGACACCTCGATCAAGGCTCTTTGTTTGTTTGTTTGGGGGTTCGTTGGGTGTTCTGTCGTTTCTTTTTGCTTTCCCTCCCACTGTAATCTCAAATCACTCTGCCTCTGCTTGCATGTCTCCCCCGTGCCGGGGAGAGCAGGGGTCCCTCCAGCAGAAGGGCTGCCTGTGCGCTCTGCCCCTGCCCCGGCTCCGCTGGCCAGACCCTGACGTGAACCAGCGCAGCCCCAGCACGGAGCAAACCCTGCAGCCTCAGCCCCTGCAGCCTCAGCCCCTGCGCAGAGCCTGTATCCAGCCCGGGGCTGGACAAGGAGCCGGGAGCTGCTCCCTCCTGTGGGACCGCGTCAGAGGGGGCAGGACCCCCAGCCATGGGGTGCAATGAGGTGATGGGGCCCCCGTGCTCTCCCCTCGTCCCTGGAGGTCCCTGCAGGTCAGGAAGCCAGGGAGGGGTCGGGGCTGCGCCCTGGGCTCAGGCTCCAAGGGTCTGCCAGACATCCTTCAGGAGCGTAAAATACCTTTGTTAATGAAGCACTTAAGAGTGCAGAGCCTGGAGGGAGAAAACGAGGTCTATATATAGCGACAAGCACTAAGAGCTGAGCAAGGGAGTGTGTCTGTTAGCGAATGCCAGCTATTGACTGCTGAGGTGTGGTGGATGTGTGGAGGGACAGACCCCGACCACTGTTTTAAACTGTGACAGCAGGGAGGGACCTGTGCTAGTGTACCATGGTGTTTCAGCCCCACAGAGAACCACAGAACAGTGGGGGCTGGAAGGGGCCTCTGGAGACCACCCAGCCCAGCCCCTGCCAGAGCAGGGTCACCCAGCACAGGCTGCACAGGGCCGCGTCCAGGCGGGTTGGAATCTCTCCAGAGAAGGAGACTCCACACCCTCCCTGGGCAGCCTGTGCCAGGGCTCGGGCACCTCACAGCGAAGACGTTTTTCCTCCTGTTCAGGCGGAACTTCCCGTGTTCCAGTTTGTGCCCGTTGCCCCTTGTCCTGGCGCTGGGCACCACTGGGAAGAGTCTGGCCCCGTCCTCTTGCCACCCGCCCTGGAGATATTGATAAGCGTTGGTGAGGTCCCCTCTCAGCCTCCTCTTCCTCAGGCTGAACAGCCCCAGCTCCCTCAGCCTTTCCCCACAGGAGAGATGCTCCAGGCCCTCAGCATCTCTGTACCCTCCGCTGGGCTCTCCCCAGTAGCTCCTCGTCTCTCTGGAACTGGGGAGCCCAGAACTGGACCCAGGACTCCAGATGGGGCCTCACCAGGGCAGAGCAGAGGGGGAGGAGAACCTCCCTCGACCTGCTGGCCACACTCTTCCTCACGCACCCCAAGATGCCGTTGGCCTTCCTGGCCCAAGGGCATGTTGGTGGCTCAGGGTGAGTTTGTCACCCCCCAGGACTCCCAGGTCCTTCTCCGCAGAGCTGCTCTCCAGGAGGTCACCCCCAACCTGTCCCGGTGCAGGGGGTTGTTCCTCCCCAGGGGCAGGACCCTGCACTTGCCCGTGTTGAACCTCACAGGGTTCCTCTCAGCCCAACACTCCAGCCTGTCCAGGTCTCGCTGAACGGCAGCGCAGCCTCTGGGGTGTCAGCCAGTCCTCCCAGTTTTGTGTCACCAGCAAACGTGCTGAGGGTGCGCTCTGTCCCGTCAGAAGAGCTTGCTAAAAAATTCAATGGCAGTAGCATAGGGCAGCGAAGGACCCAGCCACCCTCACTCTGGTGTCCCCAGCCTCCGGGTTCAGTTTGCACAGCCTGGCGCTGGGTTTGTGTCTTGGCCAGGCTGAGCAACGCTGCCTGTGCAGGGCTGCGCAGCTGCGGCTCCGCGCGCTCAGGCTTCCTGAGACAGGGTCCATAAATGTGGCTAATTATTGCGTAATGAATAATACATCTTTGTGGAAATCTCATTTATAAAAATGCTGCATTGTATTATTTTTTTCTCTCTTCCAAGCAGAACGTGTGATGTTCCTCCAAAAGATGATGTACAGAGCTTGTGTTCCCTTGTTCTGGCAACCGAGGTTTGTGCAACGTTGCAAGGACAGGTTGCTGCAAGGTTCGTCTCTCGATGAGGTAGTGAGTCTGCTCCCTCTCCAGCAGCGCAGAGATGCAGCTCCCAAAGCGGGGAACTGCCTTCGCAGCCCACCCCTCTGCAACGGGGCAAGCAACATGCATGTGGTTGCCCTCAGGATTTATATTGGATTATGGACGTAATGGAGCCCTGACATTTCAACCAAGAGCTGAGACATTTTAAGCTGTGTGCAGGGAAAATTAAGGTCTTTGCACTTTCCAGCAATGATATTGCAAAGAGTAGGAAGCCAGGTGAGATTCGTTATGGCCCAAAAGCTGCGTGCAGAACTTCACGCTTCCATTTGCAGTTTCCATCTTTAACCATCTGTCATTCCAAAATGTTTGTATGACATGGGGGAAAAGCAAGAAGCAGGAGAGCTGGAGAAATAAACCTTGCAAACACACATTCGTCTTACGTGGGCCTTTTCTATTCCTTTGCAACTCCACCAACTTCACCGAAGACACATCTGAATTACGCAGGTCTGGGTGAGAGCATGGGGCACCAGATCTTACAGCCCAACACAGGTTCTTGTAGGATACCAAAGAAAATGGCTCAAACAAGCCATAGAAGCTTATGTAAGGCAAAAAATGAAGCTAGGCTGGGTATAAAACCAGAAAATTTTTGCTCGTGCTTATTTCTATTCACATTATTACTGTAAAAAACCTCTTAATTACTGGAAGGAGTCTTGTCATAGGCCTTTTAGTGGAATGCCGCATTGTTAGCTGCATTTGTTACATTATGAGCAATCTGAAATCTATTATAGAAAAGTTCTTCTTTGAAATAAAGACAGATGGAGGTGGGGACAGCCAGAGCTTTGTGCGACTGTCCCCTTTCTGCTATTTGATGGCGTAATGCTGTCAGAGACTTCGGTGCTACCCTTCAGGAAGCAGTAGCGTGTGACTTTTTGCATTCGCTTCATGGTCTAAGTTCTGATGGGTCCTTTGATCCTGCCGGTGTTCTCCGCTCCGACTTGCTCTTCTGCTGGTTCAGCTTAACGCCACTGTGCCCGTTGCTCCGGCTTTGTCTGCGCTTCTCTGGAAAGCGGTGTGGCCAGGCAATGTCCCTCCCTAAGGACTAGGAGGTCAACCGAGGTCTTAGGAAGAAGTTTCTCTCCCCAAAAAGTTGTCTTGTAACTGTCAACCCCAAGCATTTCATGTGGTGCACCCAGAGCTCTGCTGCGGGTAGAGGCGAGGCAAAGCAATTCTGGTCCTTCCAGAGATTTTCCCGCTGCTGGCTCACGAGTTACCTTAGCAAGGAGCAGCGCAGAAAGGTGAGAAACACCCTCCCGCAGCCCCTCCAGGAGCTCTCAGCTGGGGTAGGGGGCCCAGATCCCGTCCCTTCCCCTCTCCCAGCAGGTCTTCCCGCTGGCCTGGAGCCCGGGCAGTCTTGTGGGTCTGCACAAGTCGTGAGCCGCTTTGTGTAACTCAGTTTTTCAGCTGCTGTAACTTGCGTCAGGCTCTCACCTTGGGTGACAGAGATGAAATGACCCTCTGCAGTCCTTACCTGCTGCTTTCAGAGGTCCTCTTCTGCACCTTCGGCTTTGCAGTCTCGGTGGCAAACTCATCTTTTTACCTCTGCACAAAATGAACTTGGAAGTGTGGAGAGATGGGGTTTGGGTGGGACAGGGCTAAGTCTAGGAGGAGATACCCTTGCAAAAACCGGAGACAGCTGGCTAGGCAGAGCATCCACAGCATTGTGTAAAAGGCAGGATGGGAGCCTGGTCCAGCCAGGAGGCAAGAGTAGCCCAGATATGAATTGCAAAGAGAATGAAACTTTGATTTTTCTGTCAGCCGGTGTGCTCTGCACTCCTGGCACCCTGCTGATAAGCTTGTCTTAATGGCAATGGGATACAAAGCTATATTGACCACGTTTCCAGGCTGCCTGGCTCAAAGGGAAAGCTCCGCGTTCCTCAAGTTTTATGACTTGAAGCTGTCAGGCACCGAGGGGGGAGAGGGGGAAAGCCGTGATGGATTCATTCTTCTCCCTTATCCAGTGGCTACACTGCACCTTCCGCAAATATCAGCATCTTGAAACACTGCGGAGAAAGACAGAGGAGAAAGAGCGAGCCCCAGATAAATCGGCAGGGTTTGCAAGGCTTTATTGCAAATGACAGCAGCATCTGAAAGGGTCTTTATTTTTCTCCCCCCGCTTGACTCTGCTGTTAGGCTTTCTCCTCACCTTCCTTCTGTCCTGTTCCCACTCCTACTTGTTCATTAGTACCATTAACAACAATTAGGAGACTTAGTTATGGGTCAGAATTCACTTGAGCTTGGTGCTACAGAAATTCAGAGTATATTTCATCTGTGTGTTCCTTCCTTCCTTCTTCCCTCTGTATCGTCATCTCCCTCCCCCAAAGCATCTCTCGGGGCCCTGCCCCACCTCGAGGTGCCTTCTCCAGAACCCAGGAGCTGCCCGTCTCTGCCCGTCCGCGGGAGATGCCCTCGCTCGGGGCCATGGCACCGGCACAAATCCGGAATGGGGCTGTTCCAGGCTGGATCTTGGCAGCAGGAGACAGCCGAGAGTTTTACGAGTCACAGATCAGGCCAGCTCAGTTTCAGCAAACAGTCTGCATGGGTTAAGTTCAACCCGTCCGTTCTTTTTGAGTCTTAAAAATTACAAATACTCACAGGAGTGAAGGAGAAAAATACTTTACCAGAAATAGGTATAATGGCCGCCATGTCAGGAGCCTTCAGCGCTGCTGGGGACTGGGGCCGTGACGCGGGAGCGGTGGGGGTGGTGGCTCCTAGCTGAAGCCGGCTGTCCCTCTGGGGACCGACGGCGACAGAAAACCCGAGAGGAACTAAAACCCCGGGGGCTGCCGTCTCCGCACCACGGGGAGGGAAGGGCAAGGAAAATGGAGAGCTACAAAAGTCTTTAAAGCTGCTGCTGCGAACGCTAAACTGCCTTTGCAGGACTCGCAGCTGAGTTGCACAACGGGGGGTGGATTTATGTTTTCTAGAGCTGGATCCAGACTAGAAATCCTAAGTGAAATGATTTATTTTGAAGCCTTCGTTTTGCCCGGGGAGATGCGTGTGATGCGTGGTGGTGTGTTTCGGGGAGGGTCGCAGGGGCTTGGTGGCTGCACGCAAACTGCCCAAAGCTGTCGTGTTGCTTTGTTACTGGAGGGGGGTTGGAGGTGGATTAAAGGGATTAGGGTTTGGTATATCGTATACCTGCAAGAAAAACCCCAGGAAAGCAAAAAGGACCCGATTCTGCAAAATGCTGAGTCCCTCCTCTGTTGGCTTCGCTGAGTTGCCAGGGCACCAAGCTCTTACTGTCATCGGGGTTTCTGTTACAGACAAAAGCCCTAATGAAATCTCGCTCCGGTTTGTTGAAATGCTACCCCTGCCTAAACGGAGAGGTGATCGCTTTTCCTGGAGCCCAACTCCACAAAGTCTCCCGGGGAAATGCAGAAAACCCCGAAACCCAAGGATTGTTTTTACCCTCCTGAAAGCAGCGGGTGAGCAGCAAGCCTGAGGCTGGACCTGCAAGGAGGTTTGAGGCATTTGTTTCCTAGGAAGGCTTACGGGGTGGCTCGGGATCACCCAGGACGATGGAAGGAGACCCCAGATCCAGATTTGTTGGTGGCTGGTCTGGGTCCATCTTTCTGGCTGCCTGGATCCATCCTTTATAAAACACAAAAGGCTCTAAAGCAGTTTTCAAATTTTGTCGGCAGCATTTGTGAGCGGGAGATGCTTTTAATTTGGATTGATTAGCATGAACTGTGAGTTTTCTCATTGGCTGCGTCCTGTAAATCTCTCTCTTGCCTCTTGCTCCTTTTTTTTTTTTTAAGAAAAAAAAAAAGCGGACTATAACCCCAGCAAATCTACTTTAACACATGTAAATCCATGTCTGCTGTCTAACTCGGCAAAAAGCTTAAGCTCAAGTTAGAGTGGCTTCAAAATCGGACCTTTTTCCTACCCCCTCTTACGCTCAGAATTTCCTGACAGGTTTTATTAATCGGCACAGAGGATGTGCCGCTTGCTGCCATACAAACACCCGTAAATACAGCTCGCGGGAGCTGCGGGGCCCCGTCGCAGCCGGGACCGAGCCTCGTGCTTTTGCACACAGCAGCAATTCTTCCCAGGCAGCGCCGGCGCCGCGTTCGAGGAGGCACCGCGCGAACTCCCGTAAAACGGGGTACACGAGACCTTGGAGAGGAGCTCGTGGGCCAGCCTGGCGGGGGGGTGTAAAGCCGCCAGAACCCATTCAAGTCAATGGAGCTATCCTGATTTACGCTAACGGAGCGTATGGCCCTTAGCGCATGATACCAGATGGTATTTTGTAAGCACGGGAATTATTTAGGAGTGTGGCTATTACCCCAGTACTAATGAATTACAAATAACTCCTTCAGGAAAGACCCTTTGCTGACTAAGAAACATGTCCCTGAGATAAACTAACTGTTGAGGTTTAAAGGGTCAGCAATTTTTTAAAAATATATTTTATTCCTAGTAAGTTAAAGGGGCCTAGAAATATCCCACTTGCCTCATTAGCAAATATTACCCAATTTTTCTTTCACAGTGTAGCAAGGGGGAAGAAAAGCATATAAAATAAACACCTGGCAGGAGTGCATAATCTGCATAAATTCAAGTGGTTATACTCCTGACAGAAAACCAAACCAAAATGAGACTTGCGAAGCCGGCAATGAGACCCCAGCGCTGATTTATTTTCATGCAGAGAGAGCATGGCTGGGATTTTAAAGAGTAGCCTTGCTGATCCCGCTGCTCCATTCCCTCTGGATGGACGAGTCAGCCGGTGCAACTCCTCCAGCTTTTCTAGGCGCAAGTCACGGGCGAAACGGGGCCGGTCCCACCCCCGCAGATTGCTGCTACCAGAGCTGAGCAGCAGCGTCACGTCGTAGGTGTAGGTCTCCCACGGGGTGGGAGGTTTGGTGCTTGTTGCTCACAAGCGTGCAACGCGTGCCGCTGCGATGGAGCGGTCGTGCCACTTCATGTCGCAGGTGAAGTTCGTTGTTTTGGGCCCTGCTAACGGGTCGCAATGCATTTTTTGCTCATAGGAGCCTTGGTATTCTCCTTCCTTGGGTCTTTTGGGGATGACCATCTCCAGCTTATGCCATTTCTCCATCAGCACCCGGTACCGCAGCGACCAGGCGAGGACACCGAGACGCTGCGTGGGTTCGCAAGCCGTGGTTTGTCGTGGCCAGCTGGCTGTGCCTGGCAAGCGGTAGGGTAGGGCCAGCACAGGAGGGACAGGGCATGTGACGTTTTCTCCACTCTCCCCTGCATTGTAGCCCTGACAGAAGGTTTTCTACTATTTCATTCACCCCCTGGCACGAGAACCCTCTAGTTTCCCAGGGAAAATGATTTGCCAAACTATTTATGCAAATTGGCATCAAAGAACCTCTTGACATAATCTATCGTGTCTGCCTGTTTTCAAGCTTTCTTTTGCCTGGCAGGTGGGTGTTGGGGATTAGGAGATAACTCATACCATCTCACCCCATCCTGTTCTTTAAACTGAACAGTGGTTCGTGTCTTCCTACATGGCTGCCACACTGGAGACCGTGTTGAGGACTGCATCAGCCCTTACCGTTGGCAGGCTGGCTCTCTTCAGTCCTCCATATTCCCTTACCTTTCCAGCTGAAGGAGGAGGAGAAAGGAGTGGGAGAGACGGAGAAAGGTGTACAAGCTGTGGGAGGTGGCAAGAAGACAAAAAAAGATTGATCTGCAAGGCAAGATGAGGTAAGCCTTGTGAGCTACTGGAGGAGAAGAGCCTGGGGTTGATGCCCACCCTTTCCCTGTGCTGGTAGCTCACTGCACATCAGAGCACATTCGGATGAGCGACAGCCGTAAAATATGCCCTGTATGTAAGATAAAATGCTTTCTGCAGGCAAATGGCTGGGCAGGTTATGACAGAGCTGGGAAATGGTGTCCCCGTTGCAGCTGCTGAGGTTCTCCAGGCGCTGCAGGAATCTGCAGGCAAGAGCTTGGCTGCCTCTTTGCACCAGGCGCCTCTCGTGCCAGCGGAGTTCCCCCGAGGGAAAGGGGGGCCTTTTCTTTTTAACTGTATGTCCATTGGGAAGGGGAAGAGCCAGGGGGGACAGTCCTAGAGCGGGCTGGAGAGGAGCCCTCACCGTGCCAGGAGCACTCATGGCTTTCTCCAGGTTTGCTCTGATGCTCGATTACCTGAAAATTAAGCCCACACTGAGATGCTTCGATAGTACGAGGGGAGGAAAAAATGCAGAGGGATAGTCTCTAAAAGGAAAAAAAAAAAAGTCTTAGTAAATTCTTAATGCTCGATTAATTTTAGGTGCCAAACAACATATTTGCAACAGAGCTGGTCTCATCAGAATAATAGAAAATCCATGTTCACGGTCATAAATTATTGATAAGGGTTAACAGGGCCATACCCATTCAGGGTGGCGCGCCGTGTTGCTTCTTCCCCGTGTACATCTTGTTTTCTGTTTCTTTCATTCCCTTTTTTCACCTTTTAACCCCAATGTTTTAAACCACCCCCCCCGAGCCGTGCCTTTCCTGCTGACGGTTTTGCCCTAGGAATGACTGGTTTGTTTTCTCCCCCAAGAACAGGTACCATTCAAGGTGTCAGAGTGCAAACCAACATGTTAACAACCCAAAATACAACAAATCCAGCTGTCTAATGTATTTCAGCTGAAGTCTGGAGACTGCATTTAAGATTATGCGTTGAGGTGGAGGTATATATACCTTAGAAACAGAAGGCAAATAGATTGGTTTTTTTAATCTTTTGTCTCCAGCCAAGAAAGCTAGAAACCAGCAAGAAAAGAAAAGGGAGTGCTGAGATTCTGTCAAAATTGCAGACTCAGAATTGAATTCTGAAAACCTTCATGGAAAAATTGCAATAATTTTTTGTGCAGCAAAATTAGGAATGATAATTTTGAGATCAAGTCCCAGAGGATCTTGTCACTCACTGGGCTTTGGAAACCACCAGAGAGGCAACAACCCTGGAGGATCCTAGCCCTGGTTTTATATCGGATGGGGTCCTTCGGGACTGCAATCACCTCTGGGCCAATCTCCAGCCGCATTGAACATGTAACACCACCGCTCAGTCTTTAGCTTTTCAGCTTTAGGCCTAATGTTTTCATTTGGCTTTGGTCCATCCTCTGGTTTCCCATCTACCAGTACGAGGATTAGTGCAAGGCGAGATGGCACGAAATGGCAACTTCTGGCAAGGATTTCCTCTCTCCCTGTCCTGGTTTCGGCCGGGATGGAGCCAGTTTTGTCTCCAGCAGCTCCATGTTTTGGGTTTAGTGTGTGCGAGGAACGGTGACAGCAACTGATGTTGTTGGTTGCTGCTGAACGACCAAGGACATTTTGCAGTTTCCCAGGTGTTGCTGATGTGCAGGTGCAAAAGCCTCGGAGGGGCAGAGCCAGAATAGTTGATCCAAACTGGCCAAGGAGAGTGTTCTGTACCATGGACGGCACAGCCGGGATAAGTGGGGGTCGGCCGGTGGGGCACTGCCCTTAAGGTTCCCTTCTGGTTGCTTTTTGTTCCCTGCTTTTCCTTTGGTTTTTCGTCCATTTAGGCCTTTTCATTCATTCGTTTGGCTGTTGGTTCCCTCACCTGCTCTCTCTGGAACTTGCTGTTCTGGGATAGCTGGGGGGGGATACCCCTGCTCCCTGACCGCTGCTCGGGACGGGCTGTACCGGTCGTCGGGTGGTGAGGAATTGTGCATCGTTTGTTTTATATATTCTATTATCCTTATATATATTATTATTATTATCATTAATATATGTTTATATTTTTCCTTTGCTGTCCTGGTGAACTGCTTTTATCTCAACCTGTGAGTTTTCCTTTCTCCCCAGTTCTCCTCCCCATCCCACCAGGGACAGGGGGAGTGAGTGAACGGCTGCAGGGTGTTTGGTGACCGGCTGGGGTTAAACCACGACACTCCCTCACTTGGTGACATCCTTCAGCAGGAGCGAACCGATATTACTCCTTTGTGGCAGACTTCAAAGGACCACAGCAAGGTTGGACCCGGGGCATGGAGAGAAACGGAGCTTGCTGCTGTCTTGGAGACCTAGGTGAGGACGAGGACGTAGGAATGTTCTTCAGCTCCAGGGTTATTTCCAGGCTCACCCCAGATGGGATGATGCAATGACAAGGGAATATGTCCCCAAACAGCATCACAAAACAAAACGGCCAACGTGATTATGCATTAGTCCAGCAGGCAGGAGCAGCTGTCTGTTACAACCAGCACAACCCTCTCAGTACCATTTTACTGCAATTGTTTCATGGTTCTTCTTCCAGGCAGCAAAAAACCCCTCATAATTGTGGCTTCTTCAAGGCAGGGATGAGAAGGAAGGTTGATTTCTTCTCTCCACATCCATATTTGAACAAAGACTAGGAAAAATTCATATGCAGAAGCATCCTGTGGCAATTAATCATAAAAACTAGCATAATGTAACAATGATTACTTAGCAAGAACAAACACCCACTCTGTTCTATCTTCTTTTTGTCATGGTTTGGACAATTTTCAAGAGTTAATAGGTAAAGCCTAGTTTTCAATAGCTCTGACTTCCTTTCTTTTTCCTTCTTTTTTTTTTTTTAAACCTGTTCTTTTCTTGATTATTACACATCCCGGTAAGTATTAGGCATTAATGGTTGTTTTCACATCACTTGCTGGGTCCGTATTTGAAAAGCAAAGTAGGTACCTGGTAGCGAATTTGAGTGCTCCTGACCCACGTGTTAGAAGCAAACTCAGAAAGTTTACGGTGCTGCCGAGTGATTATGTGGATCAGCACCAGATGACCCAAAGTAGATCCACGTAACTCGTTTGTGTTTGGTGAGGACGGGAGAAGAAAGAAGCAGGGAAACAACATGGATTTTTTGCCAAATCTGTGAAATTCAGTGCTGCAGGATATCACTGTGGCCCTCAGATTGCTGCTTCTCTCCCCGAGCTGCTCCGGGTCACGCTGCAAGCTGGGCTGCCTGGATTTTATTCATGCCTCATAAATAGTCCAAGAAAAAAGCGCCATTATTCTGGTCAGAAAGCACTTTGGCTGAAAGGCTGCATTTTTTATTGTTTGTGTCTGTTGCAGTCCACAAATAATAAATAAAACCTTGGGTAATTTAGCTTTAATGATGCTCCCTGGTTTCATTGCTTTGCCGTGTCCCGGGTTTGCCAGGTCCGTCCCCCTGTTGAGCCGCTCTATCATTTCCACAGGCGTCTGCTTGCGGCCCCTTTGTGCGGCGGGGACGGGCAGCAGCCGGTCCCTCGCCTCACCTCGCCTGCTGGACCTCAGCTTTGCCGTGCCGCCGTGCGCCCTGCCCCGGCTGGAGCAGCTGCAGGGCCGAGGGGGCTGGGAGCGGGGACCGAGGGGCTTTGGGAGAAATCAGAGATGCTCAGGTTGTAGCTCACCCTCCCCTTCCCTCCCCGCAGGAGTCGCCGGGTTTTCGACATCAGAACCATTCACGGCAAAGAGTTGATCCCTGCATAGCTCCCCCTTCAAAAACAGAGAAATGTTGAAACATTTGAAATAACCCTTTTGGACCTTTTTGAAGTGAAAATATCCTCTCTGAGGGTCAACATTAATTTCCATTTAGATGTTTAACTGGAAAAGAGAAGGAAAACAGGATGGTTGACATCAAAAGAGCCGCCTCTTGCGCAGCGACGCGGGCACTCAGCACTGACCCAGCTGGGAGGGAGGGTTTTCGGTTGTTTCATTTTGCGGTTTCTCTGTTGATGGTGCCTCTCTCCGCAGCAACGGTCTTTGCAGAGCCAGGAGAGCCGATATCGCTGGCAAAGCTCCATGGCTAACCAGAGACGGTGCAAACACCCCGTGTCTCACGGGGGCTCCCTGGAGCAATTGGTGATGTTTCCCTCCTTCAGGTCCACGTTTGTGAATGTTTTGGGAGATTTTTAATACCTTGGATATATCAGCTGAAGTGAGGAGTGCTGGTCGTGGGTATCACTCTCACATTTTCCGAGAGAAAGGCTTTGCAGTTTTCCTACTTGCAGTTAGCCATTTGGATCACCTCACTGCTTTGGGAAGATTTCCAGGTCCCCTCAACAGAGAGCTCTCTGTCCCCAGCTGTGTCACCTTCCCTTCTTGGCTTTGCGAGCTGCCTTGTCACGAAGGAGCACGGCTGTCGGCTGTTCGCAGATCAAAATCCACTTTTTGATGTAAGCTGGAGTTCGAGCCATGAACTGCATTGAAAATGAGGACCATGACCTTAATCTGGCACAAGCAACTGCCCAAAGCTCAGTGGGGGAATCTGAGCCCACGTCTGATGTCCTTGCAGCAGCCGAAACCGAGGACGAGCATGCAGCCGCTGTAGCAGAGGCAGTTTGTGCATCAGCTGAATAATTGGAAATTTCCATGTAGACCTTCTCTGGAGAAAGATCACAAAAGAAACACTGCCTGAGTGGTGTTCGTATGGCTTAGACGTGAACCCTGAGCAGTGGATCTGGCTGTCCCACCTTGATGGAGTCAAGCGCTGAGAGCAGGACCCTGGTGCTCTCTGTGACAGGGTCCTTTTGCTGCCCTCGTGCACAGCAGGGTTTTCACGGTGTCGCCCATCATGGCCCTCAGGCTCAGGCGGGCGGTTTGGCTGGGGTTGGGGTGGATGATCTAGGTGGTTCACCCCATGAGCACCCTTGGCCGTGTGGGCCAGTCTTGGGCAGAGGTTTGTGCTTCACCTCATGCTCATGATGATGGAGGAGGGTTACCTGGCATGGACACCCATTCACAGGCTTTGTCCACGTCTGCTGGCGTGTTTCCCTGGCATATTTTGCATGTGATGGGGAGATCTCAGTGCATAGCAAGTTAAGCACCAAAAGCTTTAACGCGGTACTTTATCCAAAACCAGGTGGAAAACCACAGCTCCAATGCTTTACTCCATAGACTCAGAGCAAATAGACCTGGAAAGGAATTGTCTACCCTTTGGTGTCTACCAGGCAGTGGCTGAGAACCGAGCAAAGACCCCAGGATCACTTCACAAAGCTCCCCTGGACCCAATTTCCAGTCGGTTGTGCCATTTTCATGCCCTCAGTGGGGCAGTGCCAGAACCCACCACTGCACCGTTCAGCCTGCATCAACCCAGAAACGGTGAACCTCGCCTGGCCTGTGTCCAGGGAAGCGTACAGATTGTATTATTCAGGGTGTAAGAGCTGTGGGACAGGGACTGTCTACCCTCGTGCTTCATTAGCATCAGGCCCAAACGCACCCTATTCCTGCCCGGCCCTTCAGGACTATTGCGACGAGCAGGCTTGGGCTGGCAATGGGATGCACCCAAGCACTTGGGGAGCTGGTGTCCCCTCCTCCATCAGCTCTGATACTGGTGATTTCCAGCACCTCGATCTAAACAAAACGAGCCTTGAATAAACATAATAGTAAGCGCCATCGTTCAGTGGTGGGATGCCTTGCCTTTAGCAGTCAGTTCCCATGAAGAGGCATCTCTTCCCCAGCATGCTGGATATAAACCTTAAATTTACGTCTCTAGTTAAGTAGCAGCTTCCAAGACGAAGGCTTCAGTCTCTAGTGACAGTGAACAGAAACATCTCCCCCATTAAAAAAATTCATCTTTTTTTTTCTGATGAGAGCCTGTGCTGTGCAGGCGTTTTTATAGGTTCCTGCAGAGGTGGTCGAGCTGCGGTGTTAAATCTGTGCCGTGTCAGGCTGAAAAGTCACCAGAGGTGATGCTCAAACACCACATCCATTCCCCTGCCCTTAAAAAAAATCCTTCGCTGCTGGATCACAAGTGGGAGATTAAAATGGGCACAGGCTGCGCGTCAGACGGGGAGGGGAGCCAGGGGAGCGCAGCAACGGGGCGCTGCGAGCCAGCACACCCGGGTGCCCCCCGCCACTGTCACCCACCTGCGGCACGACGTGAGTGAGTCACTTTGTGTCTCTTCCCAGGGTCCATTTTTCTCCCCCGTTTATTAAAATCACAAACATGCCAGAGCAGGGACTGTATCTATGTGGTGCAGAGCACCCACCCCGGGCCGATCCCCAGCACAAGACCAGTAACACCAGTGTATTCCAAACATCATACGGCCGTGCCTGGCCTCCCTCCCCTCTCTGTGGGCAGCGTAAAAAAAAAAAAAAAAAAAAAAAAGGCAAAAAGATGTTGTTAAAATAACATTGCTTATTGCTTAAACAGAAAAAAAGCCTGGTGCTGCAGAATTAAAGGCTCTCGTTCCCCCCTGTAACTCACCTAGCTTTATGGAGCACATATGGCAGCCCGGCCACCCACTGCTCCGAGATTTCAGCAATCCAGGAGCGCGTGGGGGTGGGGAAGTGAATTAAAGATGAAGCAGCAGCTGGAACTGTGAAGTTCCTGGCTTAATATCATTTTCAGAGGAGTTCTGTGCATTCGATAATATGTGCCATGCACATGGTTATTTCCTTGAATTAGATAACAGTAGATAACACAATGATCCTAATCTCCCCCCGTTGCGTGGAACCTGGCATTGCGCGTCGGCAGCAGAGTCCCTGCTTATCGGCTCTCCGACGGCTTCCTCGGGAGCTCTCCCCGGCAGCTCGCTTTATTTAGATATTGCCGAGATTACTGCGGATGGAAATGAGCGTCTGCTGGCAACCGGCGTTGCCTGCAAGGTGCGAGTCTGGAGATAGCCTGCCCCGGTGCTGGTGCTGGAGACAAGCTCCTGCCATCTGCAAAACGCAGGTGGTCTCGATGGGATTAGAAGGAGGAGGGGGGCAAGGGGGGCACAGCCAAGCCTGGATCTCCAAAGAAAGGGCCTGAAGAGCAGTGCTGCTGGGTGAGATAGTGCCTCCCACCGCTGGCTGACCCCACGAGAGGATGTGTCTCATGTTCTCTAGGTGAGAGCCACTTGCCCAGGACCCACTTCAAAGCACTGAGAAACCACAAGGGGTTTATGGTTGGCTGTTTTATTTTCTCCTCCCCAGATTTCACCTGAGATTCTGGCGTTGGCGCAGTGCTGTGATGATACTGCATCGAGGACAGGACCTCCTCGGTGGGCACAGCAGGACACGTTCGCTGTGCCGGTCCCACGACATCCCGGCTGATCCCGTCCCATCACGGGGAGCCTTCTGCAGCGATGTAAAGGGAGAGACCCGCATGGGAGGGCACTGGTTTGCTGCACACCAGCTAAAGGCTACTTGAGCTCAGGCTGTCGAGATGCCTGTAACACTTCTGGTCTTGCAACAGGTCAGGGGCAGGAGGGCATTAAACATAAAGGTAAATCCTTTACGGCACCTCCTGAGTGGAAAATGGGGCTCAGACAGGCGGTGTGTGAGTTACCAGGTTTGCAGAGGCAAAATCAGCCTAGCACCTCCTTGTCTTTTGGTGCAGCACGGCATCTGCTCTGCCCATCGCCAGACCTCGTCAGCCCCTTCCCCAGCCGAAAGCAGCTTCCTCTCCCGACGAAGCAGGGATGCTCCTTCTCTCTCTCTCAGGCACAAAGGGTAGCAGGATTCCGGTATTTATGTATCGTTTTTCCCTGCTGGCATTTAATGGGCGTTTTAGTAGCACAAATAGAAAATGCTGCATATTCATCTTCCATGTCACAGGCATTGAGATGGAGAGGAGCGAAGGGAGAAGCGCCTTGGGCTCATTGTACCAATCTTGTCCTCGGCAGCAATCTCGAAGATGAAGAATAACTTAATTACCGCATATCATTTCGTCTCCTTTATTTGCTCTCTGTTGCTCTCCTCCGATGCCGGTGCCCACACTCCGACACACGAGCGGCAGGCAGGCAAATCACTGTTTGATTAAAACGCCCAGTGGACTACCGATCCCTGAGCCACTTAGAGCCCCCGTGGAGCAGGAGAGGGGTGATAAAATATGGGCTGCACCTCGAAAGATAAAGGAATGAAATCCATTACGCTGTCAGGGGTGTTGACTTTGCAGAGCGGCAACCTGGCCTGCAACGCAATCGGCCGGTGACGGGCTGGCCGCTCCCGGGGAGCGTCTCGGAGAAGAATAAGGGGATCGCATGTACATCTGTCTTGTTCAATTTGCTTCGAGGAGAGTGTGGGCGCTGAGTTCATTTGAATGAAAAAAAGGCACTCTGAAGCCAGGAAGAGCGATTTTTCCCCACCCCCAACTCAAATATGGGAATCAGGATTGCTCGGGATGGGTTTTTCTTTTGAGCTACGTGGCACGAGCGCTTGGCAGTCCCACCCAGGGCCCCGCGTGATGCCCGAGGTACAAAATGGGAAACAAAAGATGTCCTTCGGGACGTGAGGACAAGGGGAAGCTCTGGGTAAAGCAATGCTTATAGCCTTGGAGACCAAGAAATAGCCACAAAGCTCAGCTCTGCGAGTTCTCCGTCACGCACAAGGCAGACGGGCACAAATAAAATCTGATGCTCCCTGCTTTGCCCTGAACGAGGCTCCTGAGTCCTTCTGCTAAATCACCCTGACTTTGAGCGCTGCAAACCTGCACAGAGCCGCTGCGTTGTTTTTTCCCAGGTTGCCCGGCTGTGGTTCAGCAAGGGCCAAGCCGGGCAGGGAGACAAGGGCAGCTGGAAGCCAGGGCAGAGCGGTCGGCCGGGAGATGCCCGGGCAGCATGGGTGAAATCCTGTGTTCTCTGACTGCCCTCAGCGTTTCCGAGACACGGACATGACCCGGGGGGCTCAGCAGCTTAAGCACGCTCGTTTTCACAGGGTGGAAAGCACCAGGAGCAATTAACGTGTTTAAAATAGCTTCACAAAACCCCGCTGCAAGTTTGCAAGGCAGGGAAGAAGCCGAAATACTCTGAGAACAGGACCCCCACCAGCACGTCCACAGAGGGACAGATGCTCATGGAAATGCTTTCAATGGTCCGGAGCATAGCGCTAGAGCCAGACGTCAAATCCAGATATCCCCCCTTTCTTCCACAATGTGTCATTTTCTTTCTGTCCTTAAGAATGATAGAATTGCTATATTAATTATCCTACAAAAGTGCAAGGGAGCGAGCTCTCTGCTGCCCGGTACCGGTGAGTTAAAGGAGGCAGCAAACGGAGCAGAGCTCACTTATGGTTTTCGTCAGCGCCGTTCCCTCTGAGCATCCTGGCTGGTTTGGTAAATGTTTCATTGCATTTTGAACCCGCAGGTAATGAAACCTTATCTTCATGGTTTTGTGATAAAAAAGACACAGGGCTGTGCTAAATATGCACTCAGAGAAGAGTCGCTGCAACCAAGGCTCTCAGCAATAAACGTTAAACAGGACAACTAGATGAGGTCCTGGTCTGCAGTAATTTGATCAGGAGTATGAGGTCTTGGTGAAATATTGGTCCCATTTTGTAGAGTAATGTGGAGCTAAACAAAGCAAACAGGTAGAGATATCTGAATTTAGTGATGCAAGGATAATGGAAGAGGGGGCTTTGTGGCTTCCTTAGGAATCGCGGGCTGTGCAGAGTCGCAGACAGAGAGCAGGGCACGTGGAAAGAGGTTAAATAAATCTCCAGCAAGCTGCCCCGGAGAGCTGCGGTCATAGCAGCTGGTCTGGAGGAGGCAGCCGGGGCTGTGCTGCGCGTCCAGCTGTGCCGCAGCGAAGGGGGCCTGCGGGCAGCGCTGCCCTCTCCTGCGGGCCCGGGGGACCCACGAGCTCCTCCGCGTGTGATGGGACCCTGCTCAGTCCCCTCTCTCGCTGTCCCTGCTCCCAGGCGAAGACTGACCCGCCTGCTGCAGGCATCCTGCTAACTGGTACGTGCCGCAGCAAGGCTCCAGGACCGGCACCTCAGCATCGGTTGCTGTGAAAAGAAACCAAAAAAACAACCCTTGAGCTGAAAGATTGGTGAGACACAGCCGAGGGGTGGCTGCCCCATCCCTGGAAGGGTTCAAGGCCAGGCTGGACCGGGCTTTGAGCAACCTGGTCTAGCGGAAGGTGGCCCTGCCCATGGCAGGGGGGTGGAACTGGGTGATCTTTAAGGTCCCTTCCAACCCAAACCCTTCTGTGATTCTGTGATTCTGTGAGTGTGGCATTATGTTATGGGGGGGGGGAAGGGAAGGGAAGGGAAGGGAAGGGAAGGGAAGGGAAGGGAAGGGAAGGGCAGGGCCAAAGGAAGTGTTGTCATTCTGTCTGACAAGTGTGAGTTTGTGGGATGGGGAAAAGAACAGCCCGCCACATACTGCCAGTTCACATGTGGGTGTTTCATTCTGCTGAGACCTCACTAGGGGGGACTGGAAGATCATTTCACCCATTCCGAGTTGCAGCTCACGTTGCAGTTTTCTATGCATGCTTGCACAGCAGGGAGGCGCTAATGATTAATTAACGCAAGCACCATGTTTGCAAACTGTCATGGCAAAAGCTCTAGCTATAGAAGTTGCACAATGGTATCAACATGCAGCAGATTTTTTGCCACGCAGACTCATTTCAGACAAACAAAACCCACACAGCGTTGTTCTGACTTGCCCTACAGAAAATAAAAACAGTGCACTGTCTTTATGCCGCATGTGAAAAATGGCATGTGGATAATTTAAAGTGTTCTTTGGAAGCATCTGGAAATATATTTAAAAGCATTGTAAGAAGGGCGGTAAATGTCATGTTGGATTTTATGCAGGAGCAGGCACACAACCTACAATCAGTGTAACCTGCTTTCTTGAACTCAGAGTGATGGCACTGTCTTCCGAACACCCAACCTGCCTCCTTGGGCTCTGTCACAGCTCAGGACGCCGAGGATCAAGAACTGCTTTATTTATTCCCTTCCTTTCTAGAAGAAAAAAGGGAATAAAAAGCCCTTGTTGCTCACAAACAACTCCCATGCAGAAGTTAGTATTTTAGCAGTTCTTTTGGGAGAAGACACCTTAGGAGCTGCGTGGAAGTCAGCAAACGCCGTTTTTCACTGCAAATGCTCCTGCATCCAGAGATGTTCAGGCCATTTGAGCTTCTGGGCCAGCCCCTTTCTAAAAGGTTAGTTAATGCAATCCAGGTCTCCACTGCTGCGCCTCATCCAGCACGCGTTATTAAAAGACAGCTTCCAGGAAGGCATTTAATCTTGGTCTGAAGTCTTTCAGGACATGAAGAATGCCCTGCTTCCCCAAGTCATTTGTTCCACTCCCTCTCCTTTAATTTAATAGCCAGCCGGTCCTGGTGAGCACCGGCCTCGCAGGGGGATTGCGCTGGGGCTGGCTGGGGTGCAGCGGCAGACGTGGGAGCGGAGCAGGCAGTGCTGGAAGGGGAGCCGCTGCGTTCAGCACACGCTCTGCTGTCGTGGCCCCGTTGCTCACGCTCCGAGCTGGCTGGTTTCGAGGCGCAGCGGGCACGTTTGCATGAGTGGCCCTGGCTGAGGAGCAGGGCAAGGGCATGCGGAGTTGCTCATTTGGTGCAAAACTTGGAACGACAGTCGGACGCAATCCTGGCTCGTTTGCTAGCCAGCCATCACTTCTTGCTGTCCCAGTTCCCTGGGCTGCACGTTGCTTTTCCCCTTCCTCTTCTGCAGCTTTTCTTGCTGTTGTTAGTGTGTGTCGAGGGGTTTTTAATCCACATAAAACAACGAGCAAATGTAAAATATTATGATATGATGAATATGATTTTATATTGTAGTTACCTCTAGGCATTCACTTCCTTATTTCATTGTGATTGTTATGTTCTTTTATTCCTTTCATAAAGAAAAACATTTGATGTAAAAATAAAAGGAGTCATGGTGATTTGGGTGAATTGCAGTGCTCAAGGCTTTCCTCCACATGTGCTTAAAGATACGTATGTGCTTTAATGCAAGAGCCTGCGGAAGAAACACCTCATCTCAATCCTATCAAAGGCAGTAGGAGTCTGATCACAGAGCAGAAGACAGTGGAGTGGCTTCAGGTGGGGAAAGGAGGTTTCAACCAAGCTGGAAATGTCTGCCCAACCTGGGCCATCCGGAAGGTCCAAGCTAGTTTGCAGATGGGGACTTCTCCTCCAAAATTCGCTGTTGCTACAAACCAGCCAGCGACGCTGGTGCGACCAGCACTGTCAGGCTGCTGCGGTCTGTACCCATCGCTGCAGCCTTTGCATCCTGCGGTGTCAAATCAAGCAGATGGGATTAAATCTGGTGCAGAGAGGGCTGAGGTGGGCCCTGAGGGTTCAATGGACGAGCGGCATTAATCGGTCAGGAGCAGGCTGAGCTCATCCACTCTTACACCATCACAAGAGGCTCCATCAGGCCTCTTCCAAAGATTTCCCTCTCTTGGTTGAAAAACCCATTAGGCTTTAGTGGTGTGATTGCTCGTGGATTTTAAGCCTTTCAGATACTGTCTGTGGATAAGTGAAGGGCTCAGGTCATTTAAAGGGTCCTTTAGGGCCAACTTAGAGGGTCAACACACAGGGGATGATCGATGGAGTCTGGAACTGGCTGAAAACCTCCCAGAGGGATTTTTCCCCAGCTCCGAGCATGCTGGTTTGAGATCCTTGCTGAAGGTCCTCCTGCCCCTCCTCACGCTGTTTCTCTGCACCAACAGATTACAAGGTCCCTTTTTTGCTCTGCGCATCCTTCTGACTAAGATGACAACAAATCTGAGAAAGAAGAAAAGCAGCTTCCCTGCAAAAGCTTAGAGTAGGAGTTGGTCTTTGTGTGGGGCTATAAAAATATTAGAGTGTGACTGACTAGCAGCATCCTCGCGGCAGCCCCGCTCGGGCCGTGGGGGAGTGATTGCTATCTGCAGCCCGCAGCTTGCAAATCTCTCCAAGCCCTGGTCGCCGAGGGGTCTGCGCTGAGTGGCACTCGCCCACGGAGCGGGGGGCCACAACTGAAACCTGCCCAGGGAACGGCATCCGCTCTGTCGGTGCCGTCAGCCTGCGAGGGGCTGTCAACGAGATGCTACCAGGAGCCAGATGAGAGCAGGCCATTAGCCCCAGTGCAGCCGTGAGCACGTAACTCATTTGGACCGCGGCACAGGGCTGAGCACGGATACAGCAGGGAGCAGGGTGGCTGTGGCGGTGGAAGGGGATGTTGTCCCCTCCTCCCTTCACTGCATCAGTAAACAGGCAACACAGAGCAGATTTATGCAGCCAGATGGCCTTGGAGACTTAATAATAATGCCTTATATTATGGCCAGTGGCGTCTTCAGGGAATGTTCTTGAAAGGACCATGTAGCACTAGTAGCTGCCCAGCATCTCTAAGTGTGAGAACCAGCCCATCTCCAGGTGCAAGAGCCAGCGAACCTGCCCTGGAGGGAACGGGGCAGTGCTGCTCCTTCAGCGAAAGCCTTTCCGTGCACAGGAGATCGGATCCATTTCTTGGCACAAACACTTAAGCAGAAAATATGATTTTTTTTCAAAACCGAAGCTGCTTAGCAGGGAAAGTTCTGGAGTTGAGGATTCATGGTAGGAGCCATTGCAGCAACTCACAGTGATCAGTAACAGGGTCAGCAAATCTTCCTGGGCTTTGTGTTCCCGCTCAGCACCCGTCAGAGCTGTCCCCAACCAAACAAGTGCCCCAAACACCAGGGCACAGCGCTTCCAGAAAAGTATTTAAGGAGTTTCGTTTTCATCCCACGTGGAGCAGGGCATTGCCCAGCGCTAAAGATAATCTTCTGCTGGGCATTTGCAGAGCGCGGCTCTGGCGCGCAGGGATGCACCGGCGGAGGAAGCTGTGGTTTCAAAACTTCTAAGAGACCGTCACAGGCAATAATAAGCCTAATACAAAGCCAATTACCAACTATTTTTAGAAAGCCTTTGACAACATCCCCTCTTCAAACCCGAGGATATTTATTCATTATATTCTAAATCAGCTCGCTCACTTACCCTGAGGTTGATTCCCATGTCACAGGCGCATAATGTTAGCAGCTTAGCATCAGCAATGGCGCTTACCACACCAGCCTCCATCACGGCGTTATTGACTGGTGCGGGTTGCAGACGGGTCGCGGACTATCAATATCAGCATTGCCGTTAGTGACAATTAAGCACTAAGTGTGCATTGGGCAGGATGACACAAGTTTGGGAAACATTCAGGTCACCGCGAAGTATTGATGGCAATAAATCCACGTGTTCCTGATACAGCGGGAGCCACCTGGTTGGAAAACAACTCGTCCTGTGCATAAAGGGAGCATCAAAGTGAGAAAAAGACAGTGAGCCGGGATGTGCTGAACAACTGAGACGCGAAGGGGCTCTTGCTTCACCGCTCGGCGCATGCACTCGCATACACCAGTTCCCGAGTGGAATGGCCTTGTTTTGTCTCTGCTTTGCAGAGGTGGGAACAGGCAGGGGAGGAACCGGCAGTGGAACATCAGGCTGTTCGACATCAGCACCACGCGCTGCCTCCCAGTGAGCTTCATAGAATCATCGAATCATCGAATCATCGAATCATCGAACCTTAGAAACACCCTGGTTGGAAGAGACCTCCAAGATCGTCAAGTCCGACTGTTCACTCCTGAGCTTGCTCATACTTGCCTCGCTTGGGCCAGGACTTGCTAACAAAGTTCTGGAGAGGTGCACAGAGCCGTGTGTGACCTCCTCCAAACTAAATTTACTCTTTGTTTTTAAAAGCTTTGAGGCCCAGGGCCAAATTCAAAGATGATGCTCTATGTGGCATAAAGCTAAGAGTCCTCTTTCTCTCTCTCTCTCTCTACTTAGAGGCTATTTTAGGCCGGGAGTTATTTTAACTTGCACCTTTACTTTGGTGCATAAATTACACTTATTTAGATTGCTTTATGCATCAGCAGACAGGGTGTGATAAGTGCCCAGGGAGCCCTGAGAAGCTCTAAATCATGCCTCCTTAGACAGCGCCACTGAATTTGCCCCGTGGCATCCCAGGTTGCTGCGAGCATCGTGACTGAAAGGGCCAAGACGTGATATGGATGTGGTGATCACCCCTCTCCTGCTTTTCTGACCCATATGAATAGTCTGTGATGGCCAGCAGGAGCAGGGCAGGGATCGTCCCCCTGTGCTCAGCCCTGGTGAGGCCGCACCTCGAGTGCCGGGGTCAGTTCTGGGCCCCTCACTCCAAGACAGACACCGAGGGGCTGGAGCGTGTCCAGAGACGGGCAACAGAGCTGGGGAAGGGTCTGGAGCACAAGTGCTGTGAGGAGCGGCTGAGGGACCTGGGGGGGTTTGGCCTGGAGAAAAGGAGGCTGAGGGGAGACCTTCTCGCTCTCTGCAACTCCCTGAAAGGAGGTTGGAGCCAGGGGGGGTCGGTCTCTTCTCCCAAGGAACAGGCGACAGGACAAGAGGAAACGGCCTCAAGTTGCGCCAGGGGAGGTTTAGGTTGGATATTGGGAACCACTTCTTCCCCGAAAGGGTTGTCAGGCCCTGGCACAGGCTGCCCAGGGAGGTGGTGGAGTCCCCATCCCTGGGGGGATTCAAAAGACGTTTAGATGAGGCCCTAAGGGATATGATTTAGTGGTGAACTTGGTAGTGCTGGGTTAACGGTTGGACCCGATGATCTTGGAGGTCTCTTCCAACCAGAACAATTCTATGATTCTATGACTCATAAAGTCTCTCGGAGTTTGTCCCTGGGTTTAGTAGGGGTAGAGCAGAGCCCACTGAGGCTGCCGTCTGCTGGGTTGTTGCAGGGCTCCTGCCAAGGGAAGCATGGAGGTGTCACCAGGGCTGTACCGTCACACAGCTACCACAGGCTTCACAAACATCCTCACGGAAAAGGGGAGCGAGAGTGAGCTGCCGGGTGTGTGAACCCGTCTGGGACGTCTTTCTGCTGGAGGAGAAAGTCTCTAGATGCAGCACGTGGGATGAGCAGGGCCAAGCAGGCATGACTAGCTCGGGAGCACATGGCTGCCTCAGCACGGGCTTCTACTCACCAAAAACTACCGGTTATATCAGAGCTGTCCACTCCCTGTTGCACCAGCAAAGCACAGACCAGACCAGCAGCTCCAGTGACTGGGGCTGCGACGCAGCTCTGCTGTGGCCTGTGGATGCCCGTCTCTGGTGACGAGCAACGCAACGCTCCGGAGCTGGTTACAGCAAGCAGGGAAATCGGATGCAGGGCTGGGAAACGAGACAAGGTCTCGGCCTAAATGCACGTGAGCGCCGACAGAATTATGGTGGGAATGGAAGTGGGGGGTGCGTTGAATGTGCTGCTTAAAGCACTGCAGGCAGCGGCGGGAAAGAGAAGGCAGCATTTGTAACACGTCGCTGCAATCCTTTGGGGTGCAGACCCACCACGCGCTGAACTCTCTGTCGTACCTGACTCACAGCACATCAGGGTGGAAATGCTTTTAATTCAGGATACGCCGGTGTGTCGTGCTTCTGCTGCAGTGTCGTGGTTTAACCCCAAATTGTAACCCAATACCCCGCAGCCGCTCACTCGCTCCCCCCATCCCCGCTGGGGTGGGGAGGAGAATTGGAGAGAAAGGAAAACTCGCGGGTTGAGATAAAAACAGCTCACCAGGACAGCAAAGGAAAAATATGAAAATACATTAATAATGATAATAATGATAATATATATAAGCATAATAGAATATATAAAACAAACGATGCACAATTCCTCACCACCCGATGACTGATACAGCCCATCCCGAGCAGCAGGCAGGGAGCAGGGGTATCCCCCCCCAGCTATCCCAGAACAGCCAGTTCCAGAGAGAGCAGGCGAGGGAACCAACAGCCGAACGAACGAAAAACAAAAAGGAAAAGCAGGGAAACAAAAAGCAACCCGAAGGGAAGCTTAAGGATTAAGGCAAGTTAAGGGTCTAAAAGCCTAGTGGCCCACCGACCGACCCTCACTTATCCCGGCCATGCCGTCCATGGTATGGAACACTCTCTTTAGACAGTTTGGATCAACTATTCTGGCTCTGCCCCTCCCAAGTTTTCGCCCCTGCATGTCAGCAAAACCTGGGAAACTGCAAAATGTCTTTGGTCGTTCAGCAGCAACCAGCAATATCAGTTGCTGTCACCGTTCTTCTCACACTAAACCCAAAACACAGGAGCTGCTGAAAACAAAACTGGCTCCGTCCCGGCCTAAACCAGGACATGCAGTTCGGCAGCGATGGTACAGACCTGGCTTCCCAGCGCAGCTGGGTTTTCTGCTACTCTCTTCTAACAGCTCCGACCCTGCCCTTGCGACAGCGCCAGTGAGTTTCTCAATCCTGGAAAACACCTTTGGTTTTAAGGGTACAGGACTGTTGCCAGAAGAGACTTCATTTTCTTGTTATAGCTGGGCCCAAGCTGCGCAGCAGGGATACCAGGGATGAGCCTTGTTTGAGCCGTGAGTTCCTGCAGGCTCTTCTCCCGCTGGGCAGGAGGTGAGGGGGGCTGAGGTGGGGCACCCTGTGCTGGAGCACTCCCCCCAGGCCTTTCGATGCTTTGCCCTTGCCAACAAAGCTCGTCACGACCTTGGGCAAGCTAATTAACCTTTCCAGCCTTCCTGAAAAAAAAAAAAAATAGAGGAACAAATGACATGTGGTGCCCTTTAGTTTAAGGATCTGTAACCCTGTTTTCCCAGCTGGGTGCCCAAGTTACACGCTCCATCTCTCCGTCCCGGTTAAGTATTAACCTCTCCTTTGGAGAGGGCACTGTCCACAAGATCTAGAAAGCCACAGCCCTAAGCGTGAGCGAGCGGGAGGCCCTGGACACAACCAGCTCAGGCAGTGACCCAGCAGGAGCCTGACCGCCCTCTCACGCTGTCATTTGTGATCTATGGAGGGATTTATGCTCAAATTCCGATTTCATGCAGCGTCGTAGGGCACTCCTGGGGTGTCATCGGGCAGCAGTGCCCTGTGCCTGTGCCCACGGCTGGTGGCAATCTCGGTGCGGTTTGGTGGATGCCCATACAGCTGCTCCATCACCCACCCCAGAACGTGGTGAGAAGGTCCCTGTCCCCTCCGGCCCAGGCTGGAGTTCCCTGCTCCGTGGGCTGACTGACATGGAAACAAATGTGATGAGTTAAGGTAGATCTGAAGGTGTATTTGCAAAAAAAAGAGGTGCATTGGGCTTAGATTAAAATTGCAGTGAAAGCAAAAACAATATGGCTTTTAATGCAGGACATGTGCCTGCAAAGAAGCTCGGAGTTAATTCCGAGCTGAACCTCCTTTACAACCCAGTTGCTTTGTGTTCGCTTCTATCCTGCAGTAGCTGGTTAAAATGCAGTTACCTGAGCCAAATTAATTCATTCTCCCCCTCAATCTGCATCTTACCTTAAGGTGAAGATAAAGGCCCACTCTAAAGGTCTAACTCGGTGTTTTCCAAGGTTAAACCCCTATTATTCACCCTGGTTAAACTCCGAGGATTTGACCCCGGGATCAGGATTTGCAGCCTACCCTGTCTGGGCTTGTTTAATTCACTGTGACAATTCCCAGGCACTCCAACGGACTTTGGATCGAGCCACATTACTACTGAAAGTGCTGCATCGATTCTTTTCTAACTGTACCCAAGTTTTAGTGTTTAATATTTAAACGTGAAAGTTCCTTTTGAGACGTTTAAAGCAGAATTATTAACAGCCCCATGTAGAACTGACAGGTTAACAGTGCGACAATTAAAAAGAAAGGTTAAATACATTTTCTTTTCAGACCAACTGCTGTTGCTTAAGACTAATAAATCCACCAGGAGATGGTTTTTACAGAGTGTGAGGGGCTGTGTGTCAGCTTTTATGGGCTTGAGTTTTTCAGAAATCACCGCACTTCTCTTTCCAGGCAGCTACAGGTTTCAGTCTATATTTAGCAAACGGGGCTTCTTCCAAAGAGTTGTGTGAATCAAGTCAGAAAGAAAGAAAAAAAAGTTGGAATGTGAAAAAAAGCAGAACCTACCGGCTGTGGGATTTGCTCACAGTTTGCTCCGCTTTTTTAATTTATCATTATTCTCTGTTGTCTTGATGCCTTTGAAAACGGAGGTGCTGGAAAACAGCAGAAATTCTGGCCGAGGTTCTCTAAGGGATCAATTCAAGCGCTAAACTCCTATTTCTCCTCGGGAAAATAGCTGTCCCCGCTGGCTGGCAGGACCCAGCCCCAGGCACAGCAGGGGGGTCCTTCTGGGGGGCAGCTGGATGCCAGCCGGGACACCCCGGCTGCTGAGGGGCACCGAACCGCTCCCGGGGGGGTGCAGCCAAAGTCTGGATTCTCCGTAAGACATGTCCGTGTGTTCATATGTGTCTAATCCTATAAACGTTAGCTTAATCGTGTTTTCCACGTGCTCCGGTTACATGGCGGAATGTATTGCTGCAGGGTGACCCTTTCATCACGCAAAGCGAGGTGGCCCTGCTCGAGCAGGGGGTGGGCCCAGATGACCCCCAGCGGTCCCTTCCAGCCCAACTGCTCTGCAAGGCTGTGAAAGGAGGGGTGGGAGATGTTCGTCAGCATAAATCCACCCATGACTATTGAACGTGAGACCCAAGAACAACCTTCGGCTCTTTGCAAACCCTCGGCACTTGCTGCAAGGCGGATGGAGAGACAAGGAGGAGGGGGACCTGGCTGCCCTCTTTCCTGTACCCCCCTCCCCGGCTTCCTCTTCTGGCCGCTCTCAGACAACACAGGAGTCAAGTCCGACTCACTATGACCTTTCTTATAATTATATCACTCTTCCAGCTTCTTTTTCAAACCACAGGAGTCCTTCCTTGCCTTTGATGGCCATTGATTTGGCCCCAAATTTGCAACCACGAAAGGTCATGTGACTTACAAGTACAGAGGAATATTTACTCACCCTGTGCTTTTAGCAGGTTAAAAAAAATACTAACTGGTGTTTCAAATGAGTTACCGACAGCAGGAGCGGATGTTACAGATTATTATAAGCACATCAGTGGAAGGTATTATAGGATGGCTATAAGCCATGGTTATAATCAACCTGGTTTTGAATTATTGGACTCTATAGCAACCCATATAAATTGATTAGCCATTTATTAAAATGGCTATTAATCACGGATTATCTCTTTGTGCAAATTTAGAAAACTACCTTGGTTACAGCCAGACTGGAAGATGGAGAAGGAGAAGTCCTGCGTTAAAACTTTGGGGGGACAGCCAGGCTCCTTTTCAGGCTGTATCTTCTTAGATTTCCCCCTTCCTACCCTCCTTCGGGCCATACCACAGTGAGCAAGCCCGGCTCGAGGTGCCGCGCTGCCAGCTCTGCCCGTGGGGTCCCGGAGCTTTCTGTCACGCGCAGACAGCCCGCGGCATGGACACAAAGCTGCGTCCCCGCTGAGCCTGGGACAGGCGAAGTGTACGATAGCTCAGCTGCAGCTCCGGCAGGCTCCTAACCATCACTGGTCATTAAACCAACTTCAGAGCTGCTGATGCTTCAGAAGCCAAGAACAGAGGGTCCCCTTTTTATTGTTCGGACATATTTTTTTTTAAAGGTCAGTTTGACGGCGTTATAATGGACTTGGGGATATTCTGCTCTCTGCCTCGCCTCTCTCCTATCTGTCAGCCACACGCTCTGGTGTCATCTTTTCCACACGCGATATATCTTAATGCACCAGTCTGTACTGATCTTCCCCCCTTTCCCACATCCCCCATGAATATATAACCACCAAATGTGATAGGAAGAAATTACTGTTGTAATAAAACTGGTTCATTACATCCTTCTAGTCAGAGGCGTTTAACGAGCAGCAGAGCTGCCTAATGCTGTTATGTTCCCTTTGAGCCAGATGCAAATGTAATATGTTTCATCGTATCGTTTAATTTATGCTTTGGAGCTGCGGAAGGAAGCAGGCAGGTCCTTCGTGCAGTGGGCAGCAGCGGATTAGCCAAGCCGTTAAGAAACGCCTTGACCCTCCGCAGCGTGGCGGTGGCTTGGGCGTAGCGCGATGGCAGTTGGGTTGCCAGTATGGAGCTGCTGCGTAGCCAGATGGCTCAGGACATCTGAAGAGCCGGGCTGGTCTGCAATACGGACAGCTGCGGGGATGCGCTGGCTCAGCAGAGACCTGCACCTTCGGAGAGAGGATTTCTCCCATCCTAAACCAGGTGTTTAAGTTAGGGCGTAGGAAGGGTCAATGTAGGTGGACCTAAATCACCACTGGGAGTTGCACATCTAACCTATAGATGCCATAAAAGCTGACCGAGACCTTCGTTTGTTCTGGTTTGACTAAGAAGCTCTTTCCCAATCTCAGGAGCATTTGCATTGAGTTCTTAAGCAGGGCACGGTGGACGCAGCAGACAACAATTTGCAATTTACTTACAAAAAGCCTCTCCCCAAACCAGACATTAGGGACAGAAACTCTTCATCGAATTCAGATCAGGATGGATTCAGCTGCTTTGGCAGATGAAAATGCTGGACAAGTTCCAAAAGTTACATTTGTTTTGTATTTTCAAAATGGATTTTTCACATTATGTTTTGCAATGGCATTTGTCATTTAGGGTTTGACCTTCTTAAAGAAAACAAAGAAAACAATGTTTCAGAAAGGATTAATAAACCCAATAGGAGCACAACTCTTCACCTGAAGGGGCAAATAACCACTTGTTGGATACGGTGTCAAATTCTGGGACTTCCTCTCCCTTTTTTTTACTATCTTTTCCAGTTTGATTCAAAGCAACTTAACCTCTGAGCACCTTGGTCCTATCCCAACCCCTCCGAGAACCCAACAGGCTGAAATGCACTCGTGATTTCACCGTGGAAAGCAATGCTCCTGATGCATACCGCATCCGCGGTGTCCCACGCCTCCCTCTGAGCATCTACTACCTCTAGCAGGTCCTACAAGACAGCCACCACCCCGGGCTTCTGCTCCCACTCTCATGCTGACTTCTCGGTTGGTGTGGGACAACGGCTATCGCCTAACTAGGAGCACCAGCTAATTCAGGGTGCCGTGGCGTTTCCAGAGTCCCATGCACTGGAGAAGAGGGGTTTTTCTCCAAAAGCCGCTGGCAGTCACAGGTGTTCAGCCCATCTCCGCACGTCGCAGCCCCAAGCCCCAGGCCCAGGCTGTGTTAGTTTAAGAATCCCATAGAGGATGAAGACAGCCATCTGCCCCAATTCCCTCCGGCACATCTCGGCAGAGCAGGGTTTTCTTCACAAGGATATTATTCTGTTGTTTTCACCCAGCCTGTTTGTGGCAAATAGACCCTTGAGATACAGTCCTTTTGTCCAGGAAAGCTTTAATGATCTCGGAGTCATTGTGCTGGCATCGGTTTCATTCCAGCTGCTGGAAGCTGGCAAGCTGATGAGAGGAGCTGGCGTCACGGGGTCTCCGGCGGTTTTGCCGGGGTGCGTGGTGCTGTGCTCACACGGACATACAGGGCTTGGCAGGGCCGGCGATTAAAGGCGCTCTGAAAAGGTCTCGCCAGTCATCTTGCAGACATGAGCAGTGAGCCTTGGGAAACGACACCCTGACTTGCAGCGGGGCTTGTTTCTTCGGAGATGCCTTTGTCTCCAGGCTGGGATCTGGAGCATCTCCCTGTGAAATCCCTTCTGGCACTGGATTTTATGGCAGCTTTTTCCCCTCTGAGCCTCGGTGGCTTTGCCTGGCAGACTAGCCTGCCTCACGGAGCGTACAGCATCATTTCCCATACCCCAGCTGCTCGGGGGGCCTGGGGCAGCCCCATAACCCGGTTGTCTCAAGCAATGCCTGGAGCTTCCAGCGGGGCTGGATGTGAGGATGGGGAGGCTGGAAGGGATTGCATGCAGCTGCATGGTCGCTTGCCCGTCATTTAGCTGGGAGCGTGTACCATGGCACGAAAGAGGGTAAACAAAACACGTCTTGGCCGATTCCAACCAGTTTGTCCTGTGAGCCACGTGTGCCAAACCTTGGCTGCTTCTCAGAAGGCTCATCCACACAGGGACTCCAGAAAATTAATCTGAATTAAGCAAAACCCTGAATTTCCAGTGGATTTGCTAAACTGCATTAAACCCCAATGTGACTTATGCTAAATGGAATTAAGACTACATTAATTTTAAGGATGCTCCCATGCGTGTTTGAAGAACACGTTAATCATCATGGATATCTCTCTGCAGAGGAACCAGGGGGCGAAGCCGGGAAGCTGGGGGGGTGCAGGCTGCTGCTCATTACAAAACGTGAGAGTCCTCTGGGCAAAAAGGATGGGGTTTTCCCACCTTGCAAAGCTGTAAGGGAAGAAGAAAGCCCGGTAGCTCTGGACAGTGGGCCATGCCCAAGGTTTAGGTCTGGACTAACGAATTCTGGGAGGTTTCTCCCCAAAGCTCCCGGGAGTGAAGCACTCTCAGGCCGTTCCTCACACTGCAGAAAGCAGCGTAGCTCTATCACAGCCTCCGAGGAAGAGCAACACGGCGGATTTGCCATGAGAACTCCCTTCCCTAGTCCTAATCTGTGTCACTTTAAGTACAGCAGAGAACCAAATCCGACAGCTGTTTTAGTTTACCCCAGCGCAGAAATCTCCATGTGAAATACTCCGGGCTTTTAAGCCCTATTTATGCCCCAAAGTGAAAGCAGCATTAACTCCCTGAGTGCAGCAAACAGCCTTACTGACATAAACGCACTTATGTGGGGAAGAGGAACAAGCTGTGTTGCTAGAAACGACTTTATACCTTCCAACTAAATCTGCGCTTGCCTTTGTGCCGATACAACTAATAAGCAGTTAATATGCAGTCCCATCAGCACAAGGAATAACAAAGCCCTCTTTCCTTAAGATCTGCATTTCATGCTTGATTGCGAGCTCCGATCAAATCTTTCCCTGCCATTCGAATGGGTTTTTTCTAAATTCTCTCCCCTGGTGTGGAGTCTTTGATGTCTGATAAGGTAGAAGCCCACACTACGGGCCTGTCATTCAGACAAGAAATGCTGATTGGGAGCATTTATAGGCTTTCTCTCCTCTACCTGACCACTGTTTTCACAGTGTGTATAAAAACTTCACTGTATGTGAGACTGCTTTCCTCCCCCATCAAATCTGCTTGAAACCGCCGATGGGTTCAGGAATTATTAAGGTCAGAATAAACATGCAGAAACGCACATGCATTCATTACATGATCATATGAGCTTAATTTCCTCAGGCAAGCAGGCTAAAAATATCCCACATGCCCAGAAGAGGTAATTATACTGGTATAAAATCTCGGCAGGGTCGTGCTGGTTTCCTCCACTCTCTCTGCGGTTTGAAGCGGTGTCCTGACACATCCAGCACGCCTCTGCCCACCCCACCACCCCACGCACCTCCCACAGCCGACAAGCATCTGCCACCCAGGAACAGGAAAGCGCTGAATTATTAATTTCCATGCGCATAGAGCGCAATCCTGCCGCACCGTGCCAGGGGCGGGCAAGGATGCGCCGAGGCCCTGAGGTGGCCCGGGGGAGATGTTCTCTTATATCATCTCCTCACCCCCTAGGAACAAAACGCTTCTGTCAGGCTGGTTTTTGAAAGCAAAGTGCTCTAATGATGATAGACAGTTCCAGATCATCGCCTGCAAAGCTGCGTCCCGGAGAGCTGGCACTTCTCACCGGGCCACCAAGAGGTTTTCCGAGTGATCGGCACGAAGCAACCGCAATGCCAACCGATGGGCAGCTGGAGCTTGGATGCTCCCTTCATCCCCCAGCCCTCCCCGCTGTGCTCTCACCTCAGCAGGGTAGGGGCTCTCCGTTCAAAGGCAGACAAGTTGCACCAAAGCACTAATAAATTCAACTGGCCTTTCTTTTCAAGGAGAGAAAAATCGTGCAATAGGTAGACCTAGACTCATGTGACTACTTGAAAATATATTTGATGATTGTGGAGGAAAGCCCCCAAGCATGGTCTGGGTGTCCTCCTTCCCAAAAAGTCATACAGAAGAAAGCAATTCTGATTAGTCCTAAAATTATTTTTAACCAAAATAAGATGCCTCACTTGGGATTTTGGGGTGTTCAGGCTTTCCTGCCCCTTTTGCCGTGCAATCGGGGTGAGAACGGGAGCTAACAAGAAGAGTGACGCCTTCGTTTCACACACCTCATTTCCAGACAGAAGACTTACCTTTGCCCAGTGACCCTGAGGAAGGGTTCGAAACACACCTCCGGGTTGAACGGAGTTACTTCTTTCACTGGAGAGCTTTGTACTCCAGCTGGAGGATCTCTCGGGACACAGTCCTTCTTACCAAGCACCGCTGACCCTTTTCTAGGTCCTAAAGGGATAAATTTTCCATCAGGGACCAAATCAAACTTGCAATTTGGAGCTACCACAACACAGGTAATTAAGCTGGCCGCTTAACGCCATTTCCTCCTAGGCAGTCCAACAAAGAGCGATTAACCCTTTCGATGAACCGCTTTCCCTTAACATCCGTCTCTTGGGCACCGACATTTAAACACATCACTTGCTGGCCAGCTGCGTGAGGAACTTTTCCAGTTGCCTGGAGGAAACAGGTTAGGGAGTCATTTCTTTTAGCAGGGCACATTCACAATTCAACTAAAGCAAATGATTCAAAAAATTAAAAATCTGCAGCACAGCTATGGAAGAGATTAAAATTGGACAGGTTGATTATAACCTGTCACAGTTACAAGCTAATGAAATTCCATCGACAGGGCACGAAGGGCCCCAAACCTCCCTGAACCAAGTTTTAAGGCCTTTCATCTGAACTCCGAACTTTGATCATCTGCTGATGAGTTTCTGCTGAGCTCCCGTCAGCTGAAGACAGGCTCATTTCCATCCACCAGCGCAGCACTGGCCAGCACAACTGAGCTGTTGACGGGTGAACTGGTAGACGAAGGTCGGTGCGAGAGATGCGGTGGGTCGATGCCGGGCATCCTATTTTGGATGTGGGGCATCCACGTTAGCGATGCTATTCAGAGTTCAGTTTTAGCCACCCTTTGCATTTTACTGAGCTGCGCAAGTTCAGTGCCTCGGGGGAGCCTCTCCCATGGCTCTGAAAACCCAGCGTGTCGGAAGAGCTTTCTTAAGCTTCACGGGGAAGAAAGATAAAGCTCAAACTCTGATCTTTTTCTAGGGAATTTCCATAAATCATGTTATTTCTGAATGTCTTCCTCTAGGAATGAAGGCTAGAAGGAGTCTTCTGGTTTCATCTCTTGCTTGGCAAGGAATTTCTTGCAAGGCAGCTTTTCAGATAGCTGGATCAGTTTATGCGGTTTAATGCAAAAGAGGATCCTTGTATATGTGTGTGCAGTGAGGGCAGTATGTTAAGTTTTGAAAAAGCTGAAAGTTGGGTCCGTCTCAAGGAACCCTAAGACCAGCCAAGCCCTGTACACTTCAGATCCTCTTTAGTCAAGGAGGTCTTCTCATCCCGAAGTGAATTTTATCCCATTCATCCTATTGCCCCCACATCTCGCAGCAGCGACCTCAGCAAGCGGGGAAGCGCTCAGAGGCCAAGAGGCTTCCTCCTGCCAATCACTAGTGACACTACAGCATCAGTCCTTCAACTTATGATCGTACACAAACCCACTGTGGATACAGGACAGTTCACTTAGCGCCTTTCCCAGCATCCCTTACTTTCTCCTTTACATGTTTGGGAGCAATAATTTATGTGCAGAACGCAAGAACTAATGAGTGTGCCTCTTGCTTTCTGAGAGGGAGCAAAAACCATAGCAAGTGACATTCCAGCAAAAATGGGGTCAGCTTGGATTAAACTCTCTTCCCATTTATCTTTGGTCTTTAGCATTAAATTTACCATACATATTAGAAACAAATTTTAATTTTCCACAGCATTGGGCAATATCTTTTCCTTAAAGCCTAGAAGAACATTCGTTAGCATCCTCTCCCTCCCGTTCAGTATGACTGTCCACTCATTTGCACATGAATGTGAAGTTTGCTGCCTGGCCAAGTCTGCCTGAATGACACCAGAGTTCCTGTATCAATGTGCAACACACATGTACACACAAATGCAACTCCCACCCACACTCACATACCTGTCCTCCCCTAGGCTTGGTGTGAAACAGTGCCCAAAAGCACTTGCAAGAAGATGCTATTGGGAACACCAGAGCATGAGGAGGGACCTCTAGAAACAGAAGTGCAGGCAGAGGTTGAACTTCCCATCTAATTAAAGCAGACTTCCCACCTTAAAGTTAGGCCTTAAAGTTAAGCTACTCCTTAGAATCATAGAATGGGTTGGGTTGGAAGGGACCTTTCAAGCCCATCTAGTCCAACCCCCTGCCATGAGCAGGGACATCCTCAACTAGATCAGGTTGCCCAGAGCCCCGTCCAGCCTGACCTTGAGTGTTTCCAGGGAAACATTCCTCAATAGGCAATAGCATGAAAAGATATTTCCAAAGGGCAATTCGTCCCACCTGAGCAGATGCTGTGATCATGAAGGGCCGCCCAGTGGTGAGGGATCTACCGTCTGCAAGGAGTGATCAGTGTTCAGTGACCCGCTCAGTCCCAAACTGCCCAAAGGTCGCTTCAAGTCAGTCACTTAGACCTAGAATCTGCAATACCCCTAAGTCTTTTTCCAATGAATAGCAAAGGCATTCATCTTACCCAGCGTTAGATATTTTTAAGGTAGATGACAGTCCTACCTTGACAGTCGGTGGACACACATAAATCTACCTGGCACATGATTCATATGGGCTGTTTTAGGCAACCACAACTGGCTGAGAAGGTCCACACCTTGGAAGTGCTGCGTCCTCTCCAAGTACAAAAGGACTCTGACAGCCACCTCCTGTGGAGACAGCTATACGGTGGGCTTCTGGCAAAGTGCGATGAATCTCATGCCCATCCCGCTACAAACTGCTCCATTTTTAATACGTAAATATTGCCCGCTGTATCACTGCACCTCGAAGTGGGGATCTGGGTCGTAGTGAAGCGTTCCCCATCTGTGCGAGGAAGATAATAGCACTTGCCTATCCCCAGGCTTGCTACGAGGATGAATACATCACAGAGAGCTAGATGCTCCGATACCGTGGTAATCGGGTGCTATCTCAGCACACCAGAGAGATAAGAGCCGACAAAGTACAGATGACATTTCAGCTACAAATCCCTGGCCCAGTGGGCAGAAGCAAACTGTGTAAAATGAAAGCTGCCTGCTAGGTTCATGTAACCCTCCATTTTTGAGTCAGTTTTCAGACTTTTTTTCCTGCTGTAATATCACCATAGGCAGCAACACCGCACCGTAGTGAAGGGACAGCAGCTACGACACCAAGGGGGATTCTTCCAAAAGGCTGAAACAGCTGTAGCTGTGCCAGCCAACGCTGACATTTAACAACATATTGACCCTCTCAATAGCATCCGAATGTTTCTTCTCCTGACTTCAACAATACTAAAGCAAACAGGAAAATGACAGCAGTTTCTTACCTGGAGCTACCAGGGTGCCAAGACTTTCCCAGTGGATTGCAATAAACTCCACCAGCAGTGACCCGCTCGTGCAGGATAAAACACGGTGTCAGCAGCTCTTATCCTAATTTCAGTCCCAAGCCTCCTGTCCGTGAGCAAACAGTGGAAAGAGGTCTCGATACTGGGTGCCAAATGCCCTGACTCGTCCCTTGTACAAGTGAGCCTGGAACACGGGAAAATGATCAGAGGGCTAGATGGTGCTGCAGATTTGGGAAGGGAGAAGCCTGGGAGGAGATAGCAGATGGATGAGATAAGCAGCCGAGTGCAGCGCCGATGGATAGAGAGGGAGTGCGGTTTTCCTGTACCAGCTCACTCTTTTAAATATTGATCTGGAAGCTTTCTTGGATCCATATCAGTGAGCTCTGATTTACGTTCCCATCTCTGCCTGCCTGTGTTCTTTTCCCAGTGGAAAATCAAAGGGCTTGTACCTACAAATACCCATTTTCCACTTGGCCAGCTAGCTGGCAAACGCGAGCACCGCTGCATGCCAGCTGTGCACAGATGTCCGTGGGCTTTGCCATCTGCAAAGTGTGGGATGATGCTTTCTCCTCGCCCGGCGCAGCAGTTGGAGCGAGCGGAGTGCGCTTCTGATACCCTTAAAGGAAGATTTTTTTTTTAATTTTCTTCACCCACTGTCCTTTGATCTTTCTCTGGCTTGTGGTTCAATCCAAGGAATGCTGTTTAACGCCCTTTATGTGCCATTTCTGCAGGCCTACTTGAACTTGAGGAATTGGGTTTTTCTTATGACTTCAAAGCCAGGTTTAATGACTGGAAAGAGCAGCACAGCTGTGGCACTCCAGGTACAAGTCGTCCTGTCTGCGGGATTGTCAGGGAATAATAAAAGTATACATGGTAGAGACATGTTGCAAGTCACCTGCGCTGTAAATAAATGTGCCTGCTGCTCTCAGAATTGACTTCTCTTCATTGTACTCAGAATGATTCTCTGAATTGAAATGCTTTCATATCTGAAGGGAGGGGACGGGGAGAAAAAAATGTTCCCTGAAGATAAAAAGTGTAATAGTCTATTTTATTTTCCACTTTCCACATCAATAATGAAAAGTTATCCTCCAGGGACAGCTAGCAACATGCTCAACTCTACCTCTTACACATCGGCAGCACAAAGTATCCCTCGACGTCAAGGCTGTGATACAAAGCGCCGCGCAGATCAGAGCTGGGGCAAGGAGGGGAAGCGGGGGCAAGGCAGAGCCCGCTCCCAGCCCCAGGCTCTCCGAGTTCCCAACTGACGAGTGTTACCACTGAGGTCATGCCTTGAAGTCATGTCTACAAAAGCAAGTGGAGGCAGAGTGGCTCTGTTAACATCACCGAAAAAGAAAATTAAATAAATATAGAGAAAAGAAAAGAAAATGGCATAAAAATCCAGGCAGAAGCTGTCAAATAAAGTAACATTTCGTTTTAAGCCAAAAATAAATAATATATAAATAAGGCTTCCTGCTGCTTGCTGATACTAGAGTTGACCAGGAGCTCAAATGCCTCAAGGAAATGGGCTCTGTTCACTCGATTTCTTCCTCTGACTACTCCTTTTCTCGCTCTGTTTTCCCCCTTTACACCAGCTTCTCCCCCAGCTCTCAGGCTGCAGTGACGTTACACCCTTCTGAGAAAAATGACCCCCTCCAGCTGGACCAGCACCGACTTGGCTATTGCTCAAGTTTGTCCTAAACAACTGCTTAGGAGACAATATCTTCAATTTACCTTCCTGACCAAGGTCCTCCTCTGCAGGTGGAGATCTATTCACAAGTGATGTCCCCAGGGCTCGGTGCTGGGGCCAGTCCTGTTCAATATCTTTATCACTGATCTGGACGAGGGGATCAAGGGCACCCTCAGTCAGTTTGCAGAGGACACCAAGTTGGGCGGGAGTGTTGATCTGCTGGAGGGCAGGCAGGCGCTACAGAGGGGTCTGGACAGGCCGGATCAATGGGCCGAGGCCAATGTATGAGGTTCAACAAGGCCAAGTGCCGGGTCCTGCCCTTGGGTCACACCAGCCCCAGGCAGCGCCACAGGCTTGGGGGGGAGCGGCTGGAAAGTGCCCGGCGGGAAAGGGCCTGGGGGGGGGTTGGTCGACAGCGGCTGAAGATGAGCCAGCAGCGTGCCCAGGTGGCCAAGAAGGCCAACGGCATCCTGGCCTGTATCAGCCATAGTGTGGCCAGCAGGACCAGGGCAGGGATCGTCCCCCTGCGCTCGGCCCTGGCGAGGCCGCACCTCGAGTGCTGGGGTCAGCTCTGGGCCCCTCACTCCAAGACAGACACTGAGGGGCTGGAGCGTGTCCAGAGACGGGCAACGGAGCTGGGGAAGGGTCTGGAGCACAAGTGCTGTGAGGAGCGGCTGAGGGACCTGGGGGGGTTTGGCCTGGAGAAAAGGAGGCTGAGGGGAGACCTTCTCGCTCTCTGCAACTCCCTGAAAGGAGGTTGGAGCCAGGGGGGGTCGGTCTCTTCTCCCAAGGAACAGGCGACAGGACAAGAGGAAACGGCCTCAAGTTGCGCCAGGGGAGGTTCAGGTTGGATATTTGTAAAAATTTCTTCCCCAAAAGGGCTGTCGGGCATTGGAACAGGCTGCCCAGGGCAGTGGTGGAGTCACCATCCCTGGAGGTATTCAAAAGACGTGTAAATGTGGCGCTTGGGGACATGGGTTAGTGGTGGCCTTGGCAGTGTCAGGTTAACAGCTGGACCCGATGATCTTGGAGGTGTCTTCCAACCAGAACAATTCTATGATTCTATGATTCTATAAGGTCACTAAGTCCAGCCTGACAGCAGATGACCCCTCTAGCCATCTCCAAGCCTTATTTCCTCTAGTTGTCTAACGGTCTTCTCCAAACAGGTTCCTTCCAGAAAGGGCGATGCTCATTGGATCAGTGTCAGCATCCAGACCAAGGAATAACAACAACAGCACCGCACTCTTGGTCTCGGCAAAACTGGGACATGCCTCTTTTTTGCAAGAATCCAACTTTGGGATTCAAAGTCTTCACCACAGCCTGCCCTGGACTCTCAGTTTTTGTCCTCCAATTGCTATTTTTCAGCCCGAGGGTCTCAGAAGCACGGTGACACACCATTAGCAGCCTGTGCTAATGCCAGTAAATTCGCCGGCAAAAGCAGGCAATCATTCTGGGCAGCTTAATCTGTGGCTGCTTAAATTAAGATCTTTTACAAGGGCTTTATTTTCAAGGAAAGAGTGATCAGCTTGTCCTGAAAATGAGATTCTTTTAAAGTGTTTCATCTGCATTACCCGCTTTTGACAAGTTTGACGTGATGGAAGTCCTGTTTGAGTACGTACTTAGCAGGTTTGGTGTAAATTCTGGGCAGGCTTCTCAGGGAATGGATCTTCAAGTTCCTCCCCAGTCGGTTACTGACAGTGACCCATCTCTTCTGCTTTCTGCGAGCAAATAAAACCTGAATTTGTTTTTACAGTCCCGTCCCAGTGTTTTTCTCTGCAATTAAGTGCTGCTTTTTTTTTTTTATCGCTGCATCTAATGCCTCAGTGTAAAATATATCATTCTAAAACAGAAGTGATGGTTTCACACGTATCCCTCGGAGTCACCAACTAGCCAAGAAACTGTCACGCTGGCCGAGCCAATGTGGCACTTGCTTGGGACTTGTTAACCATGAAAGCAATCGCATCCTTTTTTATCAAGGTAAAAGAGGGAAAGTTGATGCTTTGTGTTCAATAAGGAAGTACCAAAAATAATAATAGCTATATCTGCGGTGAATAACGAAAACGGACACCCCGCAACCAGCCTATCGGGAAACGCCGGCCAGCTGGAAAATGCAAGTAACAAGCATTTTACATATTCCAATTCGTCCTTCCATTTTCCTCTGTTTAATAAGGGAGAGAAAGCGCTCTGCGCATGGAATGGAAAACAGAAACCAGGCGCCTTTCCCAGTGAGCACCACTAACGGGTCTGTGATGGATGGAGCTCCTCCCGTGTCCCAGCAGGCATGACAGCAACGGTCACCAATCACAAGTAAAACTGAAGTAATTAATAGTGGGCCACCACCATCTTTCACTCCCATGCTCCCTTTTAAATCATGAGAATCTTAATTTCTTGCTTGACTTGGGCTGGGCTTGATTGTACCCAGGATAATCCTAGTGCAGAGCTGGAGGAGCTCCGTGGGGCAAAGCTCAACCACGGGAACACTGATTCCTTGAGTGGGAAGCTGGGGACCGCTCCGCTGTTATCACACCAGGACCCTCACTGCATCCTGGATCCGTAAGTTATCTGTGTCCTTTTTCTTTCTTTCTTTCTTTTTTTTTCCTCCTGAATTAAATAAAAGCTGCAGCAACAAGCTCAAAATGTCGGTATTATTTATTATACCTACGTGGGGGGTAGAGCTTCTTCTATTGCAGCATAACAAATACACGTCAGCAGATTTGATGCAAATCCCTGGCACTCCAAAAGCTGCACCAAGACCACTGTCCTCCAGAAAGGCCGGTCCAGGGGAGGACATGCTGCAAGAAAAGGGATGGCAGATCTGGAGGCAGAGGGAGAAGAGGAGGAAGGAATGAGTCGAGAAGCCCAAGTGCTGTGCCCCTGCCAGTCCCGTCATGTCGCTGAGATACTACCACGCTACAACCCACGGTGGGGCTTGCCCAAGGTGTTTCTGGCCTCCAGGGAGCCCAGGCAGGGCGCTGAGCATCCAGCCCTGAGCCCCACGCAGGGTGATGGGGCGTGAAGAGCCTTCCCCTGCGCAGAAGTGGGAAAGCTGCAACACATCAGCCTGGAGTAAACAGAATGGCAGGAGAGTGGAGAAAGCAAGAGTGCAACGCTGCCTGCTCCAGCACCGAATCCCTCTTCCCACCGATTGTGTCGTGAACTAGAAGTCTATCACTTCAGCCTAATGGAGCATCATCAACTTACCTCAATGAGGCACTTAATCGAAAGAGCATTTATACCACTTGGATTGCCAGCTGCACTTTATGACAGCTCTTTGCGCAAGAGATGTCATTGTGCATTTACTTCTTTGTTAGACTAGATTGGAGTTATCAGCGGTTGAGTAAACCCTGCCATTCGCAGGAACACCCTGCATACGGTTGCAGGACAGAAAGAACAGAACAGGAAAAAAGACGGAGCTGGTAGAGACAGGCATGACTTTGGCGATAAGGTGAGACGCAACAAAGCCATTCTCCAGCAAGACACAATGATTTGGGCCACATCCTGAACTGGTGTAATCCCCATGGTGGGCTGCATTCACACCACCATCAGTGGTATCTGTGTTTAAGCAAAAAATAAGTAATTTGGAGTAGTTACCATGCAGGACTGAAGATGATTCTTAGTGCAGGAAACAGAGATACCTACAGCCTCTGATTTTCCATATAATTGTCTGAATTTGGCCCTTGTTTCTTGCTATGGGCTGTACAACAAGCTGTGGTTGACAGCTCTTAATAGTAGTTTTCTAATGTCCCCATCAGTGCTTGGGCTGCAGCAGTAGTAAGTGTCCCGTCCACCTGCAATGCTGCAGTAGATGATCTGAATACAGCACCGTGCTAACTCACACCAACCTGAGACATCGCCCGTGCAACACAGGCTGCCAGTCAAAATAAAGTATAAATAACCTATTTACAAACACAAAGAAGGGGAAGAAAAACAATCACAGTCGGAGAGAGATAGCTACAGGATACAAGAAGGTACGAGTCCATTCTGCCAATTCTGCTAAGGAAACAATTAAAAAAAAAACCCAAGTAATAATTGGCTTTCCTTCCTGAAAGCAGGCTGAGACGTAGCCTGAGCTGGAGGAAGAAAATTCAGAGTGAAACATTCAGAAGAGAAAGAAGTCAGATCCTGAAAAAGTGGTGGAGATCCTACTGAGCATAGGAGAAGAGAGGGCAGTTACTTTAGGTACCTAAAGTTTATACGTGTTGTAGTGACTGGATTACACCTAGGTAAGCTCAGGGGGATTGCTGAAAAGCCGTTGCATTTGTGTACAGGGCTGAATAAGCATCGCTTAATCTCTTAGCAAACCCAATTTACACAGCAGAGTTGGACTCACCCGGTGGACTTACCTCACTTGGTGCTGCAGCGCCAGATCAGACGTGTCTCCAGACCACTCTGCACCCCAACGCCACCCCAGGTAGTGCCAGCAGGGTCCATCCCACCAGCACCGACGCGAAGAGAGGCAAAGAGCGAATCATCCACTGATTTAGGATGGGGTGCAACAACCCTCTCGAGAGGCCTCTCTCTCTCTTTACCATGGCGTGAATCTAGATGGCAGTTTTAGTCAAGCACGTGCAATTTAAGTGTCAGAAGTTAAATGCAACGGACAATCTGGATGAAGGTGTGCTTCAGGTCTTGCAGCCTCCGGGAGCCTGGCTAAGACAGTGAGCAAAGTCAACCAAGGAGCCTCCACCTTGGGACGAGGCCTCCGTTGAGCATCAGCGCCCAGGTTTCACGGAAGCCTTTTTGCTCTCCGAGCTCCTGTTTCTCCCCAGTGCTCTTTGCGGAGCCACGGGGACTCTTTTCCAACAAAACTAACACGTTTTCTCTTCTGCTTGCAAGTCCCTTCCTGCAGGTAACACGTGAAACATCCTCCATCTCTTCAGCGTCAGCAGCCTGTGGGGCACCCCGTTTGTCCTGGGGAAAGGTCCAAAACCGGGCAGAAAATGCGGATCCCGCTTCCTTAGCGTGGTGGCGAGAGAGGGATGGATGAGTGAAGCGTGCCTGGTGGCCCAGGGAAAAGCTGGTGGGAAGACAGCAGTTTTCACACTAACCCGCAGGGGGTTTATTTGCCTCTGTTGAAATCCAGTGTGTAATTAACTGATCTCTGATAACATTTGCCTTGTCAGGATAGAATTCAGATCTTATCTTGTCTGACAGCAGCGTTTATGGTGTTAATGCTGGGAAAGAAAGGGGGAAGCTGTAATTGTGGAAATCCTATTTAATTTGAGGATTCTGTTATCTTGTCACAGGGGCTGAGATTTCACTAATAGATTCTGACTCTGGGAAAATTATATGCTCGAATAGACGGGAATTTAACAGACAAGATCCCATTGATATTTATGTGAAAATACAGTAAGCTGCATTGAACGCTTAGAAATGTGGCTTTGCTTAGGAAAGCTGCTAAAGCTAAGGGTGGCCGAGGGATCCTGCCAAGAGCCGCGTCCTCCCAGGGTGGCCCAGGACGTGAACGGAGGGTCACCAAAGCAGGCAGAAAGTGGTGCAGGGAGTTTTGATGGGTCAGAGGGAGCCTTTGCCCCCATGAATCAGTGAGCACGGGACTTGCTGCCACAGGCAGGAGAGCAATGAGCCGTAAATGGAGCTCACGTAAGCCCTCGTACAAAGTTTCCAAGACATCAGCTCTGACTTGGTCATCCTGGCCAAAGTCTGACCATACTTTCGTTTTTATCTTGGATTCTTTTTTCAGTTTTTAAATATTGTTTGCCGTTGCCGTGCCTTCTCACAGAAACCCGCTCCTCTGGTGTGCAAAGGGAATTCTGCCACCCTAAAATGCGGATAAAATTGTGAAAACCTGCCCTGCCAAAGGAAAATGAGGGAAGAGAAATAAAGCCAACTGCCAAACCCTGTCCCGTCAGGGGGTGGCGCGGTGTCTGCTCCCAGCATAGTATGGCAGGGGCGATGGCGAGCACGGACCAAGGCCACCAGTGCCACCCACCCGGGCTGGAGAGATGTCCCTCGGAGGAGAGGGCTTGTGGGGAGGCACTTGCAACCACCACGAATGTGTGAATCCCATCTACTGCCTGCATGTCCACCCCAAAACTCCGCTGCTTCCACATCCCCACGGCACATTAGCAGAGCATGAGGTGGTTGCAGGGAGGGACAACGGTCACCACCACCAGACTCTGCATCACCTCCTTCTTTGACCAGAGCACGTGTGATGGATCCCTGATACGGATCTAGCTTGGGTTTATAGACAAAGTTATTTGCCTAGAAGAACAAATGCCCAGAGTATCTACAATACCCTTTACAACCGTGTTAGCTAATGGATGATCAATTATTTCTATTTATGACAAAATCGTGAACTCTAGGCTACAGAAACCCACTACGTCTTCATCAAGACTATCGATTACCTTGCAGCATGTTAACGACTATTCTTAGGAGAACCCCCTCCCTTGAGTCCAGCCTGACTCCAGCACAAATCTTGCAGAAACAGATTATTTGTGCGTGTCGTATGTGCATGTGCAAGGCTTTGAAAGACCCTGCTTGCACTTGAAAAATATTTGCCTGGAAACTGAACTAGTGATAAAGCTGCCTGTGCTTGCTATCAGCCAGGAGCATGAAGCAGATGTCTGCTCCATGGCACTGGAATACTCAGGTCCAATAGCATAATCCAGCCATGCTGGATTTACCCAACATTTTTATCTTCCTTGCTGTTTTTTCCCCCTCCTCTGTGTAAGATAAGAGGAACACTAAAATAATAAATAAATAAATGCACAAATAGCCTCGTTAGTAGTTATTGGAGGAGGTTTATCGTCATTACTTATTTATTTATAGCTGATTAATTCTTATCGGTGATGCCAGCTGTCAGCAAGACAAATGTGACACCCCGTTAACACCCGATTCCCTGGGAATGCTGCACGGATGAATGATGTTGTTTCAGTGAGGCACCCGTTTGGTTTGGCTCAGGGCCCCGAGGTCCCGGCTATCTTGCTTCCCCAGGAGCACTCCAAAGCAGGGATCGCGGGACCAGCCCAGACGCCCCTTCCCTCTCTCCCTGCCTCCCCTATTTTCCCTCAAGAAGGGAGAAGCCCTCGTTGAAATCTCCCTGCTCTCGGACAGCAAGCAGGGATGTGAGAGCGTGTTCGGGGGGTTTGTGCTGTGGTGTCTCTGAGTAAGGGCTTTGCAGAAGCGACAGAGGATGCGAGGGACTGAGCTCTGACAAAGCCCGACCGAGACCGGCTGGAACCCAGCCCAAACGCTGCACTCGGCTGAATTTCAGCCAGCGCTTCCCACCAAAGCTGTGTCCTCGTGACTGAGTTTTGGGTGGTTTTCTAGCCCAAAGGGCTTCTGAGGACCGGGAGTGCTAGAGAAAAGGGGAGGACAGATGCTGCCACAGCACTCGGTGCTTCCCATCAGTCCTGCTCCACCTTTCCGAGCTCTGTGCTAAGCCATGTTTAAGTCATTTCTCCCCGCAGCACCCTGGGGAGAGGGAAGGGTGCTCTTAAGCACCTGTGCAGAGAGGGAGAGCATGTGCTGCATATGGCATGGAGGATTTCCTTCAAACCAGCCCCTCTGCAAGGCTGTCTGCTCCTGTCTTATGAAGGGACATGATAGTGGCTGCTGGTAAGGTCAGCCCCGTGTCCAAGTACGGATCATGAAGAGAAGAAGCAGATGGGAACAAAAGGACATTTTTTGATTAAATACCTGTGTTTCTGAAACATTTATACCCGGCCAGATTGATCTGTTTTTCCATTGCCATCATGAAAGTGCTGTAAAGCCCCAAGTCCACATGAGCATCATGTCACACGCTCCTGTCTGAGCAGCAACCTGCCCGTCTGCTCACAGCCCAGGTCCGTCACGGCTGCTCCCATCGGCCTGGAGCACTGGCGGCTTCTGGGATCAGGGAGCATGAAGCCGTACGGTAACAGGGCTGGAATGGGCGAGGGTTCACACCCCAGATACTGGGATCAGCACCGTGGGATCTGCAACGAGTAGGGAGATGGGGCTCTGACTGCAAGGAATGATCTCCCGCTCTTCCCCATGCTGTGTCCAGGGGGGACACCGAGCTCAGTAAGTCACACCAGCAGCGCACACTCCCCGTTCGTCCCTGCATCTCGTCCCCCATTTGAGCAAAGAGAGAACTGTGCCCCTCTTGCCCGGGCAGCCGCAGAGGGAAGCAGCTGCCCAGGTCCTGCCTGCCCACAGAGGTGCTCCTCCGGCCATCCCAGAGGTGACACCTGTGACATTGCCTTCAGCAATGGGGACATCAGCCCTGCTCGAAAGTACTGCAGGGCGACTGCTGCTTTCACCTCCCTGGCGCTTGTGGCGGTGGAGAGGGTGACACGGAGAGGGTGACACGGAGAGGGTGACATGGGAAGGGTGATGTGAAGAGGGTGACACGTGAATGCGGATGGCAGAGAGAGATCTCATGATGCAGAACAAGTCCCACGTGCTGTGTTGCTCCCGCAAGTAAGAACTTTCCCCTCCTGCCACCGTGCCTTTTGGCGAGGACGGGAGTGCACCTCGGTGAGCGGCAGCAGGAGAGGCCGGGGGAGAGGGATGATGCCGTCCCCGCGGGGGAGCGGGGAGCTGTCAGCACAGGTTCTGCAGACAGCCTTTGTGAAAGCTGCAGCTTTTGTGCCATTTGAGCAGATTTGATCAGGCTGCTCTCTAATTTCAGGCACTTGCTTTCGGGCACAGGCTTGCCCAGGCACAGGCAAACATAACCGGAGTACGGAGGGGCTCCAGGCTTGACCGACAGCATAACAGGAACATCTGACCGTCCAGGGGACCTGATCCTGGCTGCGGTCCCGCTCTGGGGCTGTGCCACAGGACTTCCCTCCTCGCAGCCGTCCCTCGGGGACCCTGACAGCCCTGGAGATAACAGTTACAACGGGCTCTTACGGTTTGCTGGCCTTTAGGAACCTGGGCATAAAGTACCATCTCAAAACCACACTGCAAATCCCATCCTCTGCATGGGGATGCTGGGCTGACACCGACCTCAAATTAAGCTATAAGTATTCTTTTTCTAATTCCCTATATGTCAGTGGGTACCTAATTCCCTTAGCCAGCACTGAAAATCCCGAAGTCCATAACTCAGCATGTTTACGCATGTTCCTATTCCCCATCAAATCCATCCGACTCCAAAAATGAGGTTTTGGTTTAAACATTCACTTTATGCCATGCTGAATCAGTCCTGTTTCTTATGCTTCCACTTCTCCCAATCTCTAATTAGAAGACAAATATTCATCTTCCTCACCTAGCTGCTGCGAAGCTTAGCACCTTCATGTTTGTTTGCAAAGTGCTTTCAGATGCTTGCTGGAAATGTGTTGGAAAAGTTCAACTTAATCGGCGTTATGATGCCTGCAGCCAGAGCCTTACAGACGGCGGTCGGAAAGGAGATTTCTCTCCGTCCAACACGAGCATTGTCACGGCACAGAGCCCCTCCGCTGCTGCACGGTGCTGAGGTACCACTAGTGCTGCTGGTGAACTCTATCTTGAGACCATTTGAGGGCCAAATTTTCACACTGTCCCCCAAAAGCCTAGGGCAGCCTCCCATCTTTTTCACCGCCTGCTCAGCGAGCTGCTTTTTGCTTCAACGCCCCCTCCTACCTCCGCGCTACCGGGGATGGGCCCGTCCTGCCCGTCTTGCCAAGGGTGCTGGTGGCTGGAAGCGCTTGAGACGATGCTGCTGCTGACGGAGGTGGGTAGTTCTCATGGGCAGGGCTCCTGCAGACTCGGCTCCTTCCCTCCTGCTTTCCTTCTCACTTTGGCCTTTCCGTGGCTCAAGGAAAGAAGTTACGGTGCTTCCCCTCATTGGGATAACACCTTGGGAACTCTAAAAAAAAAAAAGGAGAAGGGAACAAAAAGAGAAATAGTGCTGCAAACCCTTGTCGACACGCTATTCACAGGAGGCATCCATCCACTTCAGCCACTTGCAAGTCAATAGGGCCCGGGCTCCTCGGCTGCCCAGCCGCTGCGGCGAGGCAGCGCAGCAGCCCAAGTGGGGCTCAGCGGGCTGCAGGGCCGGGAAGCGGGGACGGGGAAGCAACGGGAGAGACCTCCTGCGTCCTGCTCTCGGCAGTGCAAGGAGAGCTGGGCAGCTAAATTGTGTGAGCTGTCTGCAGATTTTGTGAGTGACTTGTGCGTCATGGAGTGAGTTTTAAATACCCTTGGGCACAGCGGTTATTTCCTTTACTGGTCTGAGGAAATCAGGTTCAGGGGGAGGTAGCCTGAACTGGTAAAAGGGAGGGAGCAGCGATTCGCAGACAGCTTAAGCAAGAAGAGCTTCCATTTGCATTGGAAACATTTCAACCTTGTGGCACAACATCCTGCTCAAAAACAAATAAAACATCAACCGAAAGCCAAGGATTTTTTGTTTTCCCAGTGAAATATTGAGATTTGCAGCAGCAAGCAGGCAGACCTCGTGGAAAAGAAGAAAAGAATCACTGTTGAAAGCTTAACAAAGTCCAGCCTTGGAGGGGGAACCTCCTGCCCACAACCCCCTCTCCAGACACCAGCCCCACCAGCCCCGTCTCCCCTCGCCGCGGCGCTGGCCTGCAGCTCTGCGGAGGAGGAGGATGCCCAGAGCCGGATCCTGCGGGCGCGAGCGAGCTCAGCAGAAAAGCACCGGAGCTTGGACGTGTCGCAGCAGGCAGGCACGGGGCTGGGGGCAAACCTTGTGGGGGGCTGTAAGTCATATGTCTCCAGGCTGGCTGCTTGTGTCTTTTTTTAATTTGGGGAAGAAAGGCCTGTTCATTAGGAGAGTTCCTTCTAATTCCATTGAGACAAAAATTATGTTAAACTCCCAGGAAAATCTATTTTGCTCCATCTTCAGCTGCTTGCTTTTTACCCGTTCTCTCTCTAATGGAATTACTGAGATACTTCTGAGCAGCACAGAGCCTTATCTTAACCTTTGCTCCCTTTTGGAAATTATTTAGTACAGTTCTCTTATCTGGACTGAATTAAAGGCCTTACGATGTGTTTTTCCACTGCGATCCGCTCCTCCCCACCCCCTCCAAAAACGCTACAGACTTTAAATCATTAGGAAAAAAAAAAACAACACAACCCCTTTGATTTCGAAAGCAGACGTTATTCCTAAAAAAAGCTGATGGGTAAAAATATCGTCCTTTTGCGAAGGGGGGTTGGAAAGTCACCGAGCCATGCACGGGCGGCTGGCAAAGAAACGTGGAAGGCAACAAAAGCTGCGCGTGGGGCAGGGCTGCTGGCAAGTCTCTGACAAATGGCCTGAGCTGCAGATTAACCCCGTTTGGTTTGTGCTCAGCGTTGTCTCGCCTGTTTGCCGGGGGGGCTGACGAGGCCTTTGCTAAATGCATGGAGCTGTTTGCTTAGCCGGGCTGTTGTTTCTCTGAGTCCTTCCACGGAAATGTCTCCGGTTTGGACCTTTTCCTCGGGCGGCTTTTCTGCTGCGCGGCTTTAGCACAGGCGACGCTGCTGTGGAGGCAGTGTTGTCTCATGAATAAAGCACCACGTTCAAGCAGAATTTAAGATACTTACCTGTTCCCTTTCCTGTTTGGCTCCCTTATCTGATGGATCCTCTCTGTTATTGTACGGGACTTCAATTCTGAAATGCAACCCTCCCTGTTGCCGGAGAGAGCGGCAGAGATTTCTGCGGGCGCTGCTCACCTATTCTCACTGCGGGGGTTAAAACACTGCCTGGAAGCATTTGATGTGCAGGGGCTGACGGCCCTCTCTGCTCTTGACTCCAGCCCTGACCTGCAGCGTGACCTCGGACACGTCAGCTCACCTTTTTCCATTTCCTTTCCCACACCGTCTTTTGACTCTCTAGCTGGGAAATCCGGCGCTCTGGACTGTCACTTACCACTTGCAGCGTCCCACGGGGCCGGAGCAGAGCACGAGGGGGGTTATCGCAACGTGAGGCAGCTAACGAGGACGTGGGAATGGGAATACGCCTGGGGAGCCGGGCAGTGCCAGCAAGGATGCAGAGCATCCCTCTGGCCAGGGCACCCTCGCAGCCCGTACCCGCAGCAGCAGCACGGGGACCGTGTCGGGGATGCTTGGGGAGATGCTGGGTGTCAGAGCCCCCCTCTGCAGCTCCCAGACGTGCCAGGCTGTGGCGTCGTCCCAGGTCAAGGGTGGGCTGCGGTCGTGGGTCACTGGGCACCCCCTTGAAGCCTTGGGAGCAGGCTTGGGCTCGGCTCGCAGCAAAACAGCTTTAGCATGAATGGAGGCTTTGTTTCCCATGCCAGGAATGCTCTCGGCAGCTCTACCGAGCACCCCCACGGCCTGCCCTCCACTTCTCTTAGCAAAACCCTTCTGGCTGGCGGCAGAGCCAGGCACCATCGGGACAAGAAGTAGAGGTTTTGCTCTTCCAGCTGAAAAAAAAACAACCAAGAGTTAATCCCATGCATTTGCCAAACATTTGCAGGATCAGACTTTTGCAGGAGGGGCTGAATACGAGTCTCCTGCACCCCCAGCCCATCAGGTACCCAGTGCTTCGCCCCAAGTCCCCGTCCTCCCCATTTGCTCTCCCTGTCCTCACAGCTCCTTGCAGGGAGCATCATTTCTGGGCATTTTTGTACAACATGTAGCACAGAGGGGAACTGCGGTCAGTGACGGAGGCGTCATCACAATTTACTTAATAAATACTAACGCAAGGAGGGTGGCTGCTGCGGTGTGGTTTCACCTCGAGAGCTGACCCAGGCAGCGCTGCCGCGGTCGGGTCAGTAACGCTCACATGGAAAACGCGTGTGAAAACGGTCAGGAGAGTTAAATACCAGATGTCAGTAGATGCTTGATGGAGTCGTTAGTGAAAGCAGTGAAGTGGGCAGCGCTTGGGGGAATTAATGAACTCGTTCAGCCATAACGCCAGGAATGGGGGAAGAGGGATGGCACCCGGGAAGGGATGATGTGAGATTTGGAAAGAAATGAGGAGTCAATGAAGTGGAGACATGCGGAGAGGCCACGGTGGAGGTTTCTGCTCTAATAGCACGAACATGGGGTGGGAGAGGGGGCCAGGACCCAGCCGTAGCCCAAGGGGTGCGAGGGGTGGTTTGAAACGCGATGGCCTGGAACAGAGAGCTGAAATGCAGCCTCACCTCGGGGGCGGTGGGGCGGGAAGGAGATGCCTCCGGGGCATTGCACAGAGGCGGAACTACGGAGAAGTAAAAGAAAAGAAAAAAGGCCACATTCCGAGCAAGCGGGACCCGTTGCATCCCGTTATTAAGTCTGCTTCAACTAGGGACGACTGACCAAGGCTTCTGCACAGGTTGGGAGTTACTGGGGCTTTATAAAGGATGCATCTTCACACACACACAAAACCAGCAAGAAAAGTTTGAAGCCTTTTTCCTAGAGCAACCCCGGCAATTTGAATGATGACAGAAAGACAAAGGGCACAGATCCAGGTGGTAAATCAGTCCGGAAAGAGCAGCAGAGTGTCACAGACCTGTTCTCCTCTTCCCCCATTAAGCGCTTTTAAAGCCCAGGCTGGGGGCAGACGAATTTGCATTTAAACTTCCCTTCCCCCTCCAAGGTGGCACTTTCTACCTTATGCTTCTTTGAATCAGGAGATGCAGAACTGCCAAAGGAAAATAAAATAAAATGTCATCTTTTTTATTTAATATTTAACTGCTGCTTAGACTCCTTCAAGAAAAGACCCTGATATTACTGTTTGGATTGAATTATGATGGCTCCGTCTGAAAGTTATATATTGCTGGTGCTCCATTATTCATTAATCGTAGCTTTTCCTGTCAAGATCAACATGTACTTCTCAGCTGGTGCCTTGACTGCGTAATGCCTCAGATAGGGAGGGAATGTAAAAAAGATGCCTCTTAATTGTTTGGGGATTTCAGACATGGCTTTTAAAATGTCAGTGACGGTTCCTGAAAGATGGCATCCTTTTCCCTGTGAGCTCTAGATTGCCAACAGATGTTAACAGCCCCCGGCTCCACCCGATACTTTATGAACTATGGAGAAAGTAAACAATATCAGGATACAGGCAGCGAGATCTGCTTGTAAATTCGTTCCTGGGGAGTAGCAAAAAAACCCCAGCCCGGGGACTCGGTGCAGCCTGCAGCACCACGCGTTGGGCCACGGCTGCAAAAGAAGTTGGGCTTTCAGAGAGTGATGCAGCTGCCATCAGACGGGGAAGCTTAGGGGGAAGGAAATAAATTTAGGGCATTTTCTGGGCTGCTTTGTTCTGCTGCAGCTTGAGGGTGAGCACTCCTGGGGCAAAGCCTCCCTCCCCGACGGACCCCCCAGGGTGAGCCACCTTCTCACTGGGGATGAAGGTGCTGGATCGCAGACACCTCACGCTCCGCAGGAAGGGATGCTCCATCCTGTGCATTTTGGACTTGTTCTCTTCCATTTTTCCCCTCAAATTACTGTTTTTTCCTTCCTTATTCAGCTCTTTAGGATACAGATTTCTCATCAAACCTTAACTTCCCAGCTTTGGACAAGTCTGGTCTCCAGTGTGGAACTACCAGCACCACTCACACCAGTGTTCAATGGGGAAGAGGACGGAGGAGAGCAGGGTGAATGTCCCTGTGGTCAGAGCAGCTCATGGTTTCACCGGCGCGGCTGGAGTTGGAGGCTGGTGAGGGATCATAGAATCGTTTAGGCTGGAAGAGACCTTTAAGATCATGGAGTCCAACTGTTAACCCAGCACTGCCAGCGCTTCCCACGCAGCCTGTCCTTGGGCAGCACGCCGATGTCTGCGTGTCTGTCGAGGCATGGCATGAGCCGAGAGCTGCTCAGAGGAGACATCCCACCCACCAGCCCTTCTCTAAACTGCTGACCACAGCGTCAGCGTGCTGAGAAAAATGGTTTTCCTCTGCTTTCTGCAAGCAGGACACTTCAAGACATAAGGTGGTGCAGCCAAGAGGGAAAAACTGAAGCTTTCAGCAGAGCTGGAGCGAGTTACAACTTGTACTGAGGACGAAGAACATGCCCCTGTGGTAGCCCCCAAAAGCCACAACAGTGCGTGGGTCTGCAGCGTGCAGCATCCTCGGCGTGCGCACACCAGTGCCCAGGGGAGCGCTCACCGGGCTGCGCGCAGGACGGGGTATCTGTACCCAAGCAGTGGGGTATCTGTACCCGAGCGGTGCCTGCCCTGGAAATCCTCGCGGCCGGGAGCTCATTTGCACGGCCATGGTGCTACACGGCGTGCGATCCGCTCTGCTCCGTCCTCTGCCCCTCTGCAGGCTTTGCCGTCCCTGCAGGCAGCAACAGGAGGGCAGAGCTTAGCTGTGCCCCCTCCCCGAAGGAAAACATAACGTCCCCAAATGTCCCTCGGACATCGAGGCTATTTCCGCAGTCATTGGACGTGTTTATTATAGGGCAGACGGGAATCTGGTATTCAGTGGCAGCCCCGTGCTCCCCTCACTTGTCCTTCAGTTTAATGGGATACAGGCATAAATCATAGATCTGATACCGCACATGGGCTCTGGCTATATTTTTTTTATAAAGAACATTTGCTCTGATTTATAGAGCACTGGGTTTTGAATTAGTCTAGCTTGAAAACTGAATCAAATCTTTCCATCAAGTCTGGTTTTTTGCATTATGAATGGCTTAGCTGTTTAGTAATGGAATGCCAATCAGGCATTGCCTCTCTCCATAGGCAGTGCTGAGAAGATCATTTCGGAACATAGACTCTGTGATTAACTGAAATGAACTGTAAAATTGTATTTTGTTTAAAGCTTTTTCTTTTGCTGGGAGATTCCGGAGCGGATCGTGGAGTCACCTCGCTGGTGGCGTGAAGGGGGTTAACGGCAGAGGGGGGCACAGAGGGAAGATGCATCCCTGAACTGGCCACCTTATCTCTGCCGGAGTTTTCTCATGTGTAAAACAAGGATGATCATTTCCTGAGTTACAGGGATGTCTTAGCAGTTAGGACCAGATCCGAGATTTGGCCTACGGACTTGCACAGAAGGGTAATAGCTTTTTCCTTGTTTTAAGAGCAGACTGTTCTCCCTGCTTGGGGAAGGCGAAGCGCGTAGGCACGGCCCTCCTGGCACGCGGATTGCTGGAGCCAGCTGTGAGCTCCGCCAGCCTGTATCCCCTCGTAAACCTCAGCTGCGCTTGGAGCCGCTCTCTGGCTTTGCGAGAAGAAGATGCAGCCCAGACCCGTACTTTCCAGGCAAGCCGTGCTGCGCACGCAGCCCCGCGCAGGGCTGGCACAGCTCCTCGTCGCAGCTATAGATGCCTGGGGACGAGCACGAGTTAGAGGGCAAGCAAAAAACCGAGATGCACGGTTACTGCTCCCCCACCGCTCTCAAAGCCTGGCTTGACGAAGAGCCCTCTCCCACGGATGCGAGCAGCGAGTCCGAGCTGACCCAAGACCCTCAGCCCCGAGTTTCCGCGCCGGCCCCAGAGCTCCAGCAGCCTCTGCAGAAGACACGTCCCAGCCCAGCGTGAAAGACGACAAACGCTCAAAAACCCGCCGCGTCCCCGAGTCGGTGGGGCTGCTGCTACCTACCCTCCCCGACAAACGCGCGCGCCTTCTCTCTGGTTGGAATTTGTCAAACTTCAGTTTTAATGAACCTTTCACCACGGAAGGCCCTTGACACCAAGGTGACAGAGCTCGCCACCTTCAACTCATATTTTTGCTTTGTCACATACCCAGGAGCATAAAAATAAGCTGGTTTTCAATCAAACAACCCAAGGTTCTCCAAATCTTTCATATTCAGCTGGAGTGAATTATTCAGTGAATTATTTTGCTGTATTTAATGAGTTCCAGGTTGATTTGCCTAAGTATAACTTTACAAACACGTTCTGTCTGCTCCCATCCGTCTCAATAGCAGCTTTGAGATCTTCCTTTAAAGTCGTGTTTAGCGGCTTTAGGTTAGGTCTCATTAATACAGTAGTGATTTTACTAAAGAGCTCACATGCTAAACCCACTCTGCAGAATACGTTAGCAAAATCACTTTAAACGGGCTGAAATAAATAACTTTCTGGAGCTTTTGTATGCAGCTCCAGAACATCTAAGCAGATACATACTTGAATGGTTACATCAAATTCGTGTTCCTCTATAAAAAACTGATGTAATCCCACGTGAGATGATGTCGGGACAGACACAGGGGCATGGTTACAGGCTGGCACTGGGGAGGAAAGGGTTCCCGTCTCATTTCAACTGCTCTCCTGTAAATTCGGGCATTTTGCCTGATGTTCTTGGTGCCTTGGCTCCCTCTCCCACCCTCCGTTCAGCCTCCCTGCGTGGGTTTTGCACAGTGCATTGGAGCCTCACCTCCACGTCCCTACGTACATACATAAAAATAGTAATTCAGAAAAACCAGGAGGAAAAAAAAAATGGTTACGTGACTCTCGGACTCCAAGCTGGCTGGTTTCCTGCAGCTTTGCGTCTCGTGGGTGACTGCGAGTTCTGGTTGAGGCTTTTCATGTCATTAAGTCTCCTCTGTCTTCCTCCCCGCTGGCCTGTGCCGCGGCTCTGACGTCTAATCCCGCTCTTGACGATGCTGCGAGCTTCACTCGGGTCGTTTGTGGAGACTTGCTCCTCTGCTTAGCTGCTATAGACGGGAGACGGCAGAAACATCATGAACTCTGTCAAATGTGCTTGAAAATAGCCAACACATTGAAAAGTTACGGAGGTGGCAGAAAACACGGATACGCGCACACACACACAGCGTGTAGGGTCTTTGAAGCTTGATTTCCTCAGGAAAAGGGACTAAACACCTGCAGAAAGTTTTCCTATTTACAAAGTCACGTCTGTGTGCAGGGTCTCACCAGGAAGACCGTGCCGGTGGTCGGCTGGCGGGCACAGCAGCGGGTGGGACTGCCCCTGCCTCAGTTTCCCTCCTGGCAGGGTAGGGATGATGATGCTAAGCCCCTTTTTTTTTTTTTTAACTCATTTGGAGACTGACATATGGAAGAGCTACCTAAGAGCAAGGCACTCGGTATTAATTCACCGGTGGCCAATTTTGTACCTGGGAACAATACGTGTTTGATTGTGCCGGTGCCAGTAGATTGCATTTCATAAGGGTGTCCCTGGAAGGTGCCAGAGCTGGGATCTTTCTCAGTGGGAACAACCATGAGCTGTGATGTATCGCTTCACTCTGGAAACATTTATAGCATGCTCCTCGCAGTGGGCATCTGCAAAGCAGCTTCTTAAGCTTTTATCACAGCAGGGTAATATCGACAACCAATGAACTTTCCCTTTCCGTAGCAGTTAGAGAGGGATAGGTATTAAAATCCTCCACCCGCTCGGCTCCCCGTGGACTCTCATCCGTGCTAAGCAACTGGCTTATCAGGGGGTTATGTCTCACCAGGAGAGAGGTTTTCGGCAAGGCACTGTCCCGGAGGAAAGCGGACGGGGGACGCAGCAAACCAGCCCCAGCCATCGCAGCCGCTGCACCTCAGGGGCCGGTGCCCTCAGCGTGGGGGGAAATGCCCACAGATTTCCCTGAAGCTGGGAAAAACACCGGCAGCTGCAGGATGATGCCCAAGAACCCTATTGCAGCCCCCACCCACCCACCTCGCACCCGAGAACGCTATTGCAGCACCCACTTACCCACCCCACACCCAAGAACCCTATTGCAGCACCCACTTACCCACCCCACACCCAAGAACCCTATTGCAGCACCCACCCACCCCACACCCGAGAACCCTATTGCAGCACCCACTTACCCACCCACCCACCCCACACCCAAGAACCCTATTGCAGCACCCACTCACCCACCCCACACCCGAGAACCCTATTGCAGCACCCACTTACCCACCCACCCACCCCACACCCAAGAACCCTATTGCAGCCCCCACCCACCCACCCCCCCCACACCCGAGAACCCTATTGCAGCCCCCACCCACCCACCCCACACCCTATTGCAGCCCCCCCTTACTCCCTACCCACACTGGTGGCTGTCGAGGGTGGCTCCACCAGACCGCGCGGGGCTGTGCCCATTTACACGCCCCGGGGCACAAGATCACCAGTGGGAGATGAGTGAGGGGCCACAAAAGCCTCCTTATTCCTCAGGACTGACAAGCTTGGCACTGGGACACGGTAAGGAAGAGGCTAAAAAGGTGGAATAAGATAAATTCAGCCAAACGCGGTATGTCCCTTTGATACTTTGCCTCCACTCCGTCTGCCTCTTCCTGCCTGTCTCTTTTCTTTGCTCATGACTTCAGCCAAAGGTCATTAAATCAATAAGCAGATTTCCTGGTATCCAACCATCTGGGGTCAGGATCTTTTAATACAAGGGAGGGACTGTGCCCCTGCATATGAGCGCGGCATCCAGCACATCGCTGTATTTATTATCATGATCGTTATTATTGAAATATCACTCACGATTCCTTTATCGATTTTGGCACACAAAGCGGGGATTCAAATCTGTGTTAAAATAACAGCTCCACTGCAGCGCTCGGTATTGATGGACGGGGAGCAGTAACACTTACTGGAACGAGAGGCTCGGGGTGCTGCGGGTGCCACGGCAGCGCTGCGACAGTGAAGGACGAGGCTCCATGGAAGGGGTCTGGAAGAGGAGAGGACCAAGAGCTGGAGGGATGTCCCAAGTGGGATACCCGCTGGAGATGCGTGGCGCAGCACTCGGCTCCTAAACATCCCTACATTTGCATCCTTCTCCCTAAAAAATTGGGGAACCTACTGCTTAAAAGCTCCTGGGTCCCCGCTCCCAAGACAGAGCGAGGCTGCCTGGTCAGCGAGCTGCGGTTCTCGCAGATGAGCACACGTCTTTGGGGTCAGCTCCTGGGGCCGCTACCTTGGGCGGCCGCAGACGTCTCGGGGCAGAGCAGGGCCTCGTGTGCGTGCACGTGGGAGGACCGGGATGCACAGACTCCAGCTGTCCGCTTTGATTCATGTTGCAATTTCAGAGGCTCTGAAATAGGGTGTTATTTGTATAGAAAAAGCCAATGCAGTGACTTTCCCAATAACTTTCTGTTGAATGATCCTGAGTTCAGGCCCGAGGAAAGGGGACATTAGCAGCTGACAAGGCAAAAAAAGATATTTTTAATTTTACTTTTTTTTCCCCTCCTCTGGAATACGTTCCCTCCGAAGGCAGAGCCGGAGCGAGCAGGGCAGAACAGCAAGGTTAGCAGCAGCCCTCGGTGTGGCCAGGGCAGAGCTGCGGCCTCGCGGGGAGCAAGGGCAGGACAGGCATGGCTGCTCCAAAAACACGGTGTCCTCTCTCCTTTTCATTCTCCACGTGCATCTTTGGGGGTGAATATAACCTCTCTCTCCACACTATCCTAAATTCTTTCTCTGTCAATCCCTCTACTTAGGTTTCCAGCTATTTATCTGCTTGCATCGACTAGATTAGATAAAGATTTAGGTGTAAGGACGGATGGAGATGGATCGGTAGAAAGCTGCCCAACCATCCATCTGTTCCTCCACCTATCCATCTCGCTTCTTAAATCCTGATACATTTCCCATCATAGGGAGCGAGCTCTCCTCCTGGATGAAGACTGAGGATAGATAGATGGATGGCTAAGTAGATCTTTATTTAATCTATCCATCTATCTATCCTCCCGGACTGACCTATCAGCCCATCTTGCCTCCTAATTTTTTCTCTGCCTGTCTATGCTCAGAAACCCTGATCCATCCAGCTCCCAGTTAAGGATTTACTACAGCTTCTCTCAAAGAGCAAATGTGTTTGACCCTTTTCATTACCCATAAAATTACTTGCATTGCTCCTTGTTTTTGCTATAGTTTTAATGGAGAGAAGCAGAGCCTGAAAGCTAGCAAATACCCAGGCGCTCTCCCCAATTAAAGATCAGGTTAATCATCACCAGGAAGACAAGAGCAGCATGCACCAGGCAGGGTGCAGCCGAGGGCACGCGAGGGACCCCAGCCCAAAAGATCATATAGAAAAGACGCATAGGTCCCCTAGCATCAGCGGATCGCATCCATTTGGATGGCACCAGCTTATAAATTGCTGGTTAAAAGCAGCCCTCCACTGGGCAATTTTCCCGTGAAGGAGTGAAGATTCGGCTCTGCAACGTCTTGACGTGGGTCTGATTAAACACCCTGCTTCCGTCCTCTCTCTCCCACGCCGTGCCAGGTAATTTGTGACGGCTCCCAACACGCTATTGTAAATGTTCCCCACTGCTCTGGCAGCACTCTTCCCTCCCTGGTACACTGTTCCCCCCCCGAAGAGAAATGAGCTCAGCTAGTGATGATTGCTGCCGCCCTGGAAAAGGTTCCAGCAAGACTATATCACACCTTAAAACCCGAGAAAATTAAAGGAGGAGGAGAAAAATATTGACCTGGAGGCCAATTAAGTCCTCAGCACAAGGAGGAAGCTGGGACTTTAGAAAATGTCTATTTGGTAAGACTGAACTTTTGCGTAGAGGAGGTTATATCAAGCCCCCTCCTTTCTGCCTGCCTCCGGGGCATTTTTGTCTTTTTTTCATGTTTCAGCCTTGAGATTTGCGAAATAAAAGAAATTTCTGGTTTGAAATGATTCTGCCTTTTACAATGTTGAGCTGATTATCGTGAAATTAATTATTACAAACATAAAGTTAACGCGGCAGAAATGGAAACAAAAACCTCCCCAAAATTGCCAAGGGAATTATTTGCACAGATCAAAAGCAATTTACTCTGCCAAGCTTTCATATTGCAAATGGTATTCGAGAGCTCCTCTTTCCAACCCAGCACGGTTGGCAGAGGAGGTTCGCTGAACTCAAAACATTTGGCAGAGCAGGAAAATTTGTCCTCATCCAGTTTAAGCGTCGGGCTCGTTACTTCAAGGCGGAGGAGATCTCAGCGAGTCCGGGAGCAAGACCCAGGGACAGCCCCAAGAAAGAGCCGGGGCCGAGGCATCGGCGTGTTCCCGGGTGCACGTCTAGTGCCAATATTGCAAACCAAGGACCGGGAGCTGAGGGTGGGACTGCCCGGCCGGACGAGGCCGGAGCGTTGCGCAGCAAGGGTGAGGTGCCTCGGTGCGATGTTTTTAGGGAATCACCGGCAAAACGCCCAGGCAGGCTGGAGGGGCCGGCAGGCACGGCAGGGCAGGGAGAGGGCAGCTGCCTGTCCGCAGATCTCCCGTCCCAGGCAGTTTGTCCTTCATTTCCTGAGCTACAAATTCACTTGGACACATGTTCTGAATTTAGAAACAAGCACATTCAGTGGAATTCATATTTTATGAGGCTCCTTTTAGGGGCATATTGTAAAAGAAATGACTAAGTCTGATTTTTCCATTCTTTCCATTCTCTTAAAACTCGCTAATGAGCGTCAGGAAACATAAAAGGACCTGCTTAGGCTGCGCCGTGAACCAGGCGGTTCAAGAACCTGTGAACATCCCAGAACTTACTACGAGCCAATGCGATATTAAGGGTTAGAGGATGGCTTTTCCTCCCATGGCAGTCCAGGAGAGCTTTGCCGTTCTCACCCTGAGCCAGGTTTGGGGAGGAATCAAGTCAAATATTACAGACCTGGAGATCCACAAGCGTGCTCCACCCCTGCTGTGTGGTCCTGGAGGTGGGGTTTCCATGTTCTACTTCATTTTTCATTTAATCTCACAAATGGCACACGCAGAATTACATCCAGAAAGGTGGAGGCTGTGAAGTCCAGCACTCAGACCTTTGACAGCTCAAATCTGCCATTTTAATATTTGTAGATATAGAGATATACGCGCATAGATACACTTGAGCTGTCCACGTAGTGCTGACAAAATGTCAGAGCCTTACCTTTTCGGAGGTGACTCACGGTGTTTCGGCTGCCCAAGCGGATGAACCGGAGACACGACACAGATGTGCTGCGGGGGCAGAAAGCCGCAAGCCCTGCTGGCTGCCCCCAGAAGCTTCTCCCTAGAAAGGGAGGATCCTCAAAACCACAGCTCCTCTTCAAAAGTAAAAGCCGTATTTGTGTGCTTGGCTATGTCTGCATTAACGACTATGTTATATGAGTCTGGGGGAGTTGCTTCGGACCGGCCCCAGCCCTATCCCGTGCTCCGGACGCGGCCGGGATGCTCCCAGAGCACACTTTCCCATCCAGGTGTTGGGCAGGAGCCAGTTCACGCTCTCCAGGATGGCTCCAGAGCGTGAACCAAAACACGGCCCATGGGCCAGCGAGGAGCATCCCTTCCCAGGCCCAGCTTGGTCCCAACTGAGACGCTAACAGAGATGTCCCACGAGGACCAAGCCGCCATCCCTCACCCTCGGCCGAAGCTCAGAGGTTTGGAAATTCAAGCGCGCAAAGTTTCTCTGCACCCTCTCTAATCTATAAATCATCCCCCAGCCATTTGTTTTGGGGAAATATATAGTTCCTGCCACAACCACTGAGAGATAAAGCATTGTAAGTGTTACAACATGTGGCTAATCCCTTTAATAGATCTCTCGCTATTAATTTCAGTACTTGCTTTGGCTTCGCCAGGCCCTGTCATTATTCCTGTGGATTATGTCTTCAAGGTGGCCTATCTGCTTTATCCAAATACCTTTCATATTTCAAACTCCAGAGCGCACTTAGCATTCAGCACAAACCCGCCAAACACCTTGCGGAGCCGCTGAACTAGCGAGGCATAAATCTGCCACCCGTCTCGCGGCGAAACAAATGGCTGCAAGTGAAAAGGAAGAGGGCTCCGCGCTGTATCATTTAGCAGCGACGATGGCCAGTGCCGCTGCAGATAGGTGCAATTTGCTCCTTCGTTGAATAGCGGGAAGGTGCGTTTTCTCAGCCTCCTTGTAGGACAGTTTGGAAAAGAGTAGCATTGACCTGAGAGTCGCCAGAACAAATCTGGTCCCGTTTGTGCCCTTATAATTGACCTCCTTGGGCGTATTGAAGGTCAAATGGCAAAGTTTCCTTTCTAATCTAATCACAGATGGATTTTTAAGAGACAATGGAGAGCAATTGAGGAGCCTCCGTGTCCTTCCCAGAAGTTAACGGGCCCTGACGCCTCTCATCCCGGTGCTGAGAGACATCAGGAGCTTCAAGGATGAGTTTCCAGCTGGCATCTCCCTGCAGCCCTCGTGGGACCGCAGCCACCAGCGGGCTGCACGTGCAGCCCAGCATCTTTCATCCACGCCGAGCGTGCGGCAGGGAAGAGCCATGCTGCTCCATGACCCGGGGAAGGGTGAATTTAGAGCGATGAATTCTCCCACCTCGGCTTGAACTTGCGCCCAGCAAAGGTGAGCACTGCCCAAGGAAAGGGCAAATGAAAGAATCCAGCGAGGACATCAGGAACGCAACCTCCTAACAGCACATTGCGGCCTTGTTTGGACCAACCGTGTGCGCTACCAGCCAGATGCATCCAGCACAAAAGCCGCGCGGCATCAATTCACGGGCAGCTCAGCTCAGCAATATTGGGCCGGGCAGAGGAATTGAGCCCTGGACCCCCTTTTCGAGTCCTTCATCCCTCACTCACTGCCTTTGTCGGGCTGCCAAAGCCAATCGGGAGACGCTGAACCTCCTTGGCTGGTGTTCATTTCTGGTAAGTAATGACTATTAGTATTCAGGCCAAAGACCTCGCAGCATTATACAGTTCAATATTTTCTGCCCCTGTAACAAAGGCAATCCATTTCACATGCAGAACGCGGGAGTGCAACCTTTTGTTACTCGACTTTCTTAAATTTTTATCTCAAAAATCAATGAAGGAATTGGAATTCCACATCTCATTTTATGGTCAGGAGAAAAAGAGGGAGAGCACAAGGGAAAATGATAAAAGAGGGGAAAAGGGGAAAAAAAAAAAAACCTAGCTCATCCAGACATGCTCATAAATTCTTTAACAATTTAATTACTGTGCATTTTGTGCTTTGGTTTTAAAGCTTTGAATGAGGGTTGGGTTTTTTTGTTGTATTTTTTTTTCCCCTGCAGAGTCTATAGAATTGCTTGTCTTTTGTAGTTGATCTTCTTGGAGAAAGAAATTATTCTCCATCCAATTAATCTAATTAGAATGTAATCAAGTTGTAGAGATCTGTGCAGCAGTGTGAGTGATTAGGAAAAATTACCTTTCCGCAAAGAGTTTAAATTTAATTTTAGTTCCATAATCTAAAGCCCAAATAAAGGAAAGTGTAATTTGCACTGCAATACTTCGTGCCACGCTGCCTGTTTCCCGGGTAGAAGAGCAAATTTCAGCTGTATTCACAACAAACCACCCTCGTGGTTCACAGCTCAATCTCCGCAAAACCAACGGTTTCCATTTTCCAGAAGGAAATGGGAAGACACGCTCTGCTCAAGATCACGCGACGGGTGGTTGAGAGCAGAGCTGGGTTTTTAGTGCTCCAGTCTAGTGTTTAACCCATTAGACCGTGGCCCAGAGATGCTGCCAGCTGGTGGGTTCCCGGCACCAGGACGCTGCTGCCAACCGCGAGCGTTGCCGTAGCATTCAAGTGAGAGCGAGTAAAACCCTGCTGCAAGGAAGAGTCCACGGGAATTTTTCTTATTGTCTACATTGTCTCCTCAAATCAAGACTAAAAATGAAAGACCTCAAATTTATGAAATATTTTCAGAACGCTTGCTTTCCACCACATCGGGAGGTTTCCAGAGCCATAAATAGTTCAGGAAATAGGAAAGAATTAAACTGGCATTTTTTTTGTCATTTTCTACATTATTCCTTTGGCTTTCAGCCTTCCCGTCTCCACTCAGCTGAGATATTTCGCTGCAGACACAGCTTTTCTTTCCCTCAGGGAAAGGTGTCGGGGGCGGGAGGTGTACCACCACGCTCAGCTCATCAGCGCAACGGCAAAGCTACGACAAAAAGCGTTGCATAGGCTGCGTGAAGTCTCACTGAAGCCGGCGACCAGAACAGCTGCCATTCGCATTAGACAGCTGTGAGCCATCACAAGCACCTGGATCTCCAAAGCCATCTACCCTTTAGAGACGTGGCCCACCCAAAATCTTGCATCAGGCCCCTCTGCTCCGTCCCACTAGCCAGATACAAACCATCCTCCCAAAATTCAAGTAACTGTCTTCCAGGGACATTCAGTCTCCAAAATCATACCTCTGCTGAGCTTGGGCCAGGTTCTTAGACAGGATCTCCACTGAACTGCTAAGCTTCATCCTTGAAACCTTGTTCCTCTGTTCACCGGTCAAAAACCAAGCGACAGAAATGTTTTTGTGATGGAGCACATCGACAGACACTTGCATGCGTTCATACACACGCGCGTAGCCGAAAAGGCTAAGGAGGGCAATGATTTTCCATACACCCCATGAGAAGTTCCTACGCTCCTTAAGCCGAGTTCTGAGGCTAAGAGGTAGAGATGGGGTTAGTACCCAGTTAGTTGCAGAACTGTCCAGCCAAGATTCGTTCCCATTGCCCAGCCAGGGAAAAACAGAAAAAAAGGGGGGGGTAAATATTGATTTTGTTTTCATAAGTCTCAAATTTATGAGTTCTAGAACATTTTTAACATTGTCTATACTAAAATAAGCACTTCCTACCCTTTTCTTCTTTTTGCAGTATGCTGAAGCATTTTTAGGGTGTAACTCTTCATTCAAGAGAGCTGGGAGGAGTGGGGTGTCTGCTCAGTTGCTTCCCCTTCGGGTGACACTGATCCCCCCAGCCCTGGCTGTAGTAACAGCGGAGGTGATGAGGGTGTTGTCCCCTTAGGACCCTCCATGGAGCAAGACGTAACCTTAGTCCTTGAAGGAAAGAGGTGAAGGAAAAGGGAAAAAGAGACAGTGGGAAGGAGAGAGAGAGAGAAAAAAAAAAATATGAATTGCTTAAAACTTCTATTACTCTTCATTACCTTCTGCTTTATGTAAGTTCCAAGGTTCATTTACCAGCTGTAAGTAGCCCGGTGCCTTTGTGTGTAAGAGTTGTCATGCCTATTGCTCCCATTAATGTACTACGTGAAACTAGAGGTGGCTCGGCTGGTGCTGCAAAGCCAAATCAATGTAACTAATGTACCTCGTGCAACAAATCCATAATTGTCCATTGTTGGACTAGATGGATGAGCTTTGAGTATTTGTCGAGAACAGGGACAGAGAGGGAGGTTACTGCCGGTGGGAGCTGGGAGCGACGCTTCCCCTCGAGCTCAGAACATTGCTTGCAAACCTTTCCTTTCTTTGGCGCGGCGTGGCCAGGTACTCTTGTATCGGTGGCCTGAGGAGTTCATCTGAATGAATCAGTCTGGTTTGTAAGATTAAAATGTGCTTTTTGCAGATAATCCTCAGGATTCCTTTAAATCTGCTGTATCTCTGCACAGACCCGCTGGGCGGGTATGGCCAGGACAGCCAGCCCCCCGATTCTGCATAAAAACAGCAGTGACATGCGACAACACGGTCTGAACGCAGAGGAACATTCATCTGTTACCTGAGGGAATATAATTTTTTTATGGATTTTTCCTAGCATGTATTTGTAGGCTTGCTCATGCCCTGCGCTCCATTCCCACAGGAGGCAACTTGCAGGGGTTTTTCGTTTGGGCTTCTCTTAAAAAAATGAATTTTTTTTAAAGAATATATGGTGCAGCTCGACATTCAGGTGTGGAGAGGAGGGTGGGAGCTGCTGGCAGTAATGGGACAGCCTGGATCGTACACAGACCCTGGCTTTTCTGGGTTTGAAAATGGCAAACTGAGATCTTCATCCTCTTCATCCCCAGGGTTGGTGAGGTCCCGGGTTCACTTCCCGGCGTCCTACTCCAGGTACAGCCTTCGTGGAAATGAACTGGGTTTTCCTCTTTGCAGTCAGCAAAATGTATCTGTAGATAGTTTCACTCATGTCTTGGGATGCGTATTTTAGAGAAACAACATGAATATTTCGGACTGCCATTCGTTAAACGTGTTTCTTTAGAGTTCACTGGGAAGGCAGGTTGCAACCGGAATGGTCTGTGGGCCCCTGAGGTCAGCTTTCGAGGAAAAGCTTGACTCTTTCATGATTCTTGCCTGTTTTACTGCAGACTCCTCCAAAAAAAAGGGCTCTGTGTCATGGTGTCCTTCCTTCCCGGGCTGGGGAGCTGTGCCAACACGTGCATCTCGCTCCTGTGGGCTCTTTTGGAAACCCTAACACTATAGCAGCAGCTGGGATCTAATTCATGGCCCCTACATTGTAAGTGGCCATCTATAGCTACGTTAATTACAATTAAAAAAAAAAACAACACAGTATTTCCGAGCCCACCGGCTGGTCTCTGATGTTCCTGGATGAGCCTGGTGGTGTGTGCTGTGAAGGACACAGCAAAAACTGGTCCCTGCCCCAAAGACCTTGAAACCTAAATGCATGAGAAGTTCAGAGAGGGAAGGAGAAGTAAGCACTGAGAGGGACAGTGAGTTATCCAAGGTCACCCAACAAATCAATGGCAAAGGGTTTTCCGACCCCCACAGAAGTCCCTCGCAGCACAAAAATGTTTTCTTGCAATGCAAAAAATCCTCTTTTCTATATTTAGCTACAGAATTACTCCTGGAACACATTAGTTCTCCAGGCTCCTTGGACAAAATAACGTTATTAGACCGAATGCCAGTGGAGGCAAAGATGATTTGACATTTCATTGAAAATCGCACCCAGAACTATTAAGGAAGGGGAACTTATTTGGATGCGCTGCAGGCACAAACTCTTCAGATTTACACTTTTCAGTCAGAGCTGCCTGCAACCCTTCTGCAAAATCGGAGGAGAATTTCATACTTTTTTCCCCCTCTCTCTCTCTTTACACTGAGACAAATCTCCAGGAAAATTCATTACGCGGTTTAAGCGATGGGATTTATCATTCCATTCAGCTTCTCCAACTCGGAGCTCTCCTCGCTGTCACACCAGCGAGGCAATTCTAATTTGTTTCTTTCATATTTCCCCCATGAAGTTCGCCTCTGAATGACGGGAAGAAAATAGAGACGAGAGCCTGGAATGGCTTGGGGCTAAACGTAGTGCCGTGGGATGATTTTCTGCCGGCTGCTTCGCTCTCTGGGGCTGGGGAACCTTCATAAAAGGGAAGGCACTCCAGGCCAGTTCACGGGGACCTAACGCACACCTCGTAGCAGGGCTCCCGCACAGCGTTGGTGCAAAGCAGAAGCCCAGACGGATCTATCACCTACCACGGAGGAGGTTTCTCACCCCCGAAGGAGGGCTGCCGGCTCAGCGGGTCCTGGCGTGCGTTGCATTTCTCTGAGATCTCCCCATCATCAGAGCACTTCTTCCCATCCGGTGTCTTCTCCCTGCTGAGCACAAGGATGAAAATAAAGCCCTGCACTCAAGGGACAGCTTCACTCCGCCTCTGTGTAACGAGAAATCTCTGCTGGGCGGTCGGCATCACCACGTCACCATCCTCCTGAGACAGGACCAACGATGTCCCTCAAAGCAAGAGGCCGTGGGCAATGCCAGCAGCTGACGTAGTCAAAAACGCCCTGGAGCAGCATGAAAAAGCCACCAGAGCTTGAAGGGGCCCAAGGCAGCAGCGTGCCCAGGACAGATCCAGCCTCCTCACTCCTGTCCCCGGCTCTTGCTCAGGGTCCGGGTCCTGTCGCAGCTGAGGTGACAGTCCCTGCACCCTGCGCTCGCTGTCCCCTCTTGTCCCCCGGGCTTGCCGGGGGTGGTGAACCTCAACAAGGCACTGTGCAGCCGGACAAGACCCTAAATCTGGCACCCAAGTCCCATATTAAATGTACAAGTCCTTTATTAGCTCTGACCTTTATCTAACATTAATAATAAATGGATGGTGTTTCATATTAGCCTCATATAAATACATCTTTGGGTAATAAACATGGTGGCCATACACCCAGAGAGTTTCTTTCTCTCTGCCTAGAGTTATCACCCCATAAACAAGAAGCTGCTCCGCACGATCATCTAATTGATATATTTTGCTCGATTCCCAATAAGCTATAAAAAGGTACGTCCCTTGTGGGGAAAACTACGGTTTTTATCATCTTCTGCCTCATTCTAAGGGAGGATGAAAGGAAGAAATCCACTTTATGTTTACTAAAATATTTAGAACAAGCTGTGAAAGATGGAAAACATTTTAGAATAACTATAAGTTGTATTAATATGATAGTCCGTCCTTGAGAATAAAATGTAGTCATAGGTAGGTAGATAGCTATTAAAGAGATAAAGAGATCTTGCTTTAAATTGACACGTATCTTATTTGATTGCAGCACCATTCCCATGCAGTTTCAATGTTCTTTCTCCACTAACACCAAATTAATTCATTTTGATTATTGTTATTATGGCAAATGGCAAAAGGAATTAACGGTGATGAATCGGGCGCTTGCTGCGAAGCGCGGGCTGGATTTCCCACCTCCCGTTGAGCTGCAGCGAGACCTGCGCACGGTTGCAAGGCCATAACAATGATGGAAGGAAATCATCTGGCAGATTAAAAAGATTCCTCGCAAGGTAACGTCTGCCAGGCTTTGCACAAGACCCAAGATCATCACTGTGACCTACAAACAGTTAGAGACAGCAGTATTTTTTCCCTGCTGAACTGCATTTTTGGCTCAAGAGAGGGTGGCGTGGTCGGAGCGAGCGCCAGGATTGAGCCTGGCACCGGCGGAGCAACCAAAGGGCGATTTCTGCAGCTGCAGGACGTTGCCCATTTGAAAGGCAAATTTCAGCAGCAGCAAACAGGCAGGGCTGCAAAAAGTGAAGCGGGTCTGGGAAGCAGCTCCAGGGCTGCCGAGGGGCTGCCGGGCCTCTCGGGTCCCATCCTCCTGCCCGTACGTTTGCAGTCAGCCCCGTGACTTCTCTCCAGCTTGACTTGAACCAGGGGTTTTTTCCCCCCCCAGCATCACTGGGATAAGGGAGGCACCACTCGCCCTCCTGAAGCTCCCCCTGTTTTTTCCACTAATAAGCTCCGGGAAAATACCAAACGAACTACCCCGTGCCCCAAGTTACAACCCGATTTTCTTCTATTTGTCAGGCCAGCGGGGCCTCAGGTGAAAAGCAGAGAGCCAAGACCCAGCTCTGCTCGTCTCTGCACCGGTGTCGCTGCGCAGGGGGGGTCTGGCATCACTGCTCAGCTACGTGGGGAGAGCACAGGGCTGCACTTAGGGCAGGCGATGGGGGACTCGGGCGATCTATAGTCAAGTCCCACCAGGGCTGGAGAATCCCACATGTTTGGGGGATTTTATTCTGGCCTGGAAAAAGGTTGCTGGCATTGGTAAGACTAAAAGGACTGTGGGGAGAAAACAAAACCACAACCCTGACTGACAGGCGTGTTGGCAAAAGGGGAAAAAAATAAATAAAAAGAAACCAGCCCCGCACAAATGAAGTTAACCCAAGTTGGAGCATCCTAAAGCTCCAGCTTGTTCAAGGAGGGGATTGAGCTCAACAGCTGAAGAAGTCCCCACGAGAGGGCATCGCTGCCGTGGCTCTGTGCAGGGCCCTGCCTGTCCCTGCGGGGCTAACCCCTCTGCCAGATGGAGATGGCAGCTGCAAAGTCCTTCTCCCCACGCCGTGTTTATCCTGGGGCTTTTCAGGGCCACAGCCTGGATCTGCCTCCATCAGCTCGGCATGGACCCCGTCCACCTCTCCCCATCTCCAACATGCCCTAACACGTGCTCATCCCGACCTGAGCTCTGGAGCGGCTGGGATAGAGCCCCAAGTTTTGTGCTGCCCTGCTCTCATTTCAGGCAGGACAGACTGAGCGTGAGTGGGAGCAAACAACATTTCAGGGACGACACGGAGCACGCGTGCACTGAGCCCAGGGGGTGCTGCCTCGCTCGGTGGCATTTCCCTTGCTTTCCTCTCTGTGCTCTCAGGTTCCTTTGGCAGAGGGAACAAGATTGTAGGCGGGGGCCGATGCCGCCTGGCAGCTCCCGGCTCCTGGCAGAGACTCTGGTGGCATCGCTGCAAAGTGCCCTGCGGTAACGGGCGCGTTGGGTGTGCGGCGTGGGCCGGGGCTGCACGCACCGCTCATTATGGAAAGTGTCACTCGGGCAGGCTTTTATTGGAATTCCCGTAATTAATGTGCCTCTACCCTGAATCCCAGCCAGCACCTCGCCAGGGCTTACGCTTCCCTTTCACATAGCTGTTAGGGCTCGACGGACCGAGGCTGTGAGCTGAGAAAAGTCGAGATGACGAGTGCTGGGTAGGGAGCTCTGCCACTTGTGCGATGCTCGGGGCCACCCACGCCACCCCTCAGCCCGAGGTGGCCAGAATGGCTCAGAGGCCAGAGCCAGGCTCTGTTCAGCAGGTTGGGGCTCTGCCAGGGAGGGGCATTAGCTGCTTCATATGGACAGGCAAGAAACTCTGAGCTTCACCAGGGAGATGGGCAAGACCCGGCGGTTTGGGTCCCTGCTCTGCCCGGGGTGGGTGTGAGCCTCTCTCTGCCCTCACAGCGGAGGCTCTCGCACTTTCCTGAGGACGTATTTTGAGATTTTCAGAAAAACAGGCAGCGAGAAAGACCCACTTGCATATCAAATTCATTTTGAAGGGCTGACACAAGGCACAAGACAAGACCCAGCATGAGCCTTCCCCCACCAGATACTTTTCCCCACCAGATTCCTGCCCCCAGCACCTCGTACCTGTCCCTGCAGTTACAGACCCGGCCGCCCCCGCTGTGGCCGGCGGTGGTGTTTCCAAGGCTGGGTCCTTTGCATGGTCAGGATCATCTCCATCCACCCAGGAGCTGCAAAACCAACAAAAACTTCGGGAAGCTGAAGTCATCACAGAGCAGACGCCATTTGTTTGTTTATTTGTTCGCAGACACCGAGAAACAATGCGATACTATTAGCATCTCCGAGCCCTCAGCCATGCTGAGTGCGCACGGAAATAGCAGCACCGCGTCTCCCTCCGTTTAACCCAGCGGGAGAGCAAGGGCTGCTTTAATAGGGAGGCGACGCCGAGGTGGCTGCGCAGGAGGGAGCACAGGGAGAGCAGCGTCCTGGCTGGCCAAGAACATGGTCCCCCACGTGCCTGTTCCCATCCCAGATCTGAGCTAAAGTGGGGGTCCTGAGCTGCAGGGGTGGGGGAAGGAGGGGAGGACAGCAGGATCGGGAGATAGGGGCAGGGGAAGGTGCATTCCTCATCCCAAGTGCAGCGTTCCTTAGAGGTGAGATTCGAGAGGGACTAATAACTTGGGGGGGGTTAATACAGCAGCAGCAGCAGAGTTTGGGAGTAAGGGAGGGGAGATGGCCACATCTCCCTTTTAACAGTCTCTAACCAGTCTCAGCATCGCCCAGGCTGACCCAGGCTGCTTCAGCAGAGGTTTTCTCGCCATGCTAACCACTTCAGGGCCCCATCATCCCTTCCCTCCGGTGTAACTCAAAACCTCTCTCTGCTCCCCTTTCCCACTTCTAAGGGATGCAGCTATTTCTGTATTACAGGGAAGTTTTAGGAGCAGAATCCATTAGGGGCTCATTTACAGCCATGCCCTTAGGCAGACGCAAACCTCGCTTCACCGAGATGATAGACTAATCCATCAACCTACTTCACCGCTGGCCTGTTCTGTCTGGAAACGGCATTACTGAGCACAAGTACCTAACACCAGCCTGCGCCTGTCTTCTCACTCTCTTTGCAGCCTGGAGATGCTCAAGTACTCCTGGACCCCTGTGACGGACGGTCCCCAGGGAAAACCCCCGCAGCACCGTGCCCGCGTGCCCCACCGCTGTGCTAAAGGGAGAGGGTTTCTCTTCCACGCGCTGTTCTGCGGCTTTCGCAAACATGTGGGCTGTATCCTCACAGCTGGGTCACAAGGACAAAGTTTGAGCATCTCTGGGACAAGGGGAAAGACCCAAATTGTGTCCAAAGCTGTGGCTTGCCTTCCTGCGAGGAACTAGCAACAAAGTCAGATCCAACCTGAATTGCCTTCCAGCTCCCATTTTGATCGATCTCTAATCGTTTATCAAAGGCCATTTGTGAGAAGGGCGTAAGAAGAGCTTCCTGGATCAGATCAAAAGCCCATCTAGGCTGGTCTTCTGCTCCCGCGCTGGCCGTGCAGGACAGGCGTGTGGCCATAAACCCTTCCCGATCCTGACAATCTGCAGCTCGGGGCCTTCCTGAGCCAGAAGATGTATCTGGCTGTAAATACAAGTAACATGTATTTAAAAGCCCTTAATGGCCCTTTTCTGTACATATTTGTCTAATGACTTTTCAAACCCATTTCTGCCTTTGGTCTCCACTGGCCCTGGCAGTGAGTTTCACAATTGAATTAGGCATTGTGTGAAAAAGTCCTTCCTCCGTAAGGAGCGAGATAAAGTTATCTTGAATTTTATCTGTTGCTGGCATCAATCTGAACCCAAGTCTTTCTTGAACCTCTGCGAGGAAGTGCAAGTGATGCCTGGCCAAAGGCTGGTATGCGGCAGGATCCGGGTGCCCAAGGGACCCACGAAGGAGCTATGGGTCTCCCTGGGGCCGTCTGTCTTCGTAAGGTTCAGCCTGTCCCTCAAATCTCCCTCATTCTGGGTAAGTGTGTTCCTATTAGGACCATCCCGAAGAACTGCACCTTCAGGCCTGTTAAGCTTTCCCATCTCTACCAGGTTCCTTCTAAATCTCTTTCCATCCGCTGATCTAATGGGACAGAAGATTTTATTTTCTTCCAGAGATGGAGAAACTGAAGCTATGAAGTTACATTTTTCAAAGGCATGCATCAAAAGAGGAGCTTGTACATCCCCAATAAGACACGAAAAGAAAGGCAACCCTTTCTAGGGACTGGTATCCTCAGCCCACTTTCAGCTGGAGATGGGACAGCTCTGTCACATCAGGCTGGTTACAGACTGGGCCAGCTTTGACAACGTCAGCCTGGCTTTCCAAAGTTTCCACCAGGCTTGCATCAAAGCAAAAAATAAATCACAGGGCTCCCAAATCCTGTTCTCAGCCTTCTCAGTCAGAGATGCTCGTGCATTTGTCCAAACAACTCTGTCCCCTTCCCCCTGAAAATTTCCAAGGGAAGCTTCAGCGCTGGGAAGCCTGCACGTGGTATCTTGTGCTGATACGGACCTTATCACTACCCGGCCGCAAACATAGTTTTAGCGCTGAATGGTGATGTTTTGATTTATCGGTGTTTTCATCACACACCCCAGATGGTGACAATGTTCCTTCGGGTGGTTTCTGAAGTAGATGGCAAGAAAGGAAGGACCGGGAGAAATAAAAAGAAAGTTCCTAACAACGACAGGGATCAGCACACACCTCGTTCTCCTCATGTTAAACACTGCTGACACAGGCCCTGCACCGCACAAATCTGTAGCTTCCTTTAAATTAGCAATTCCACAGACACAGTAGGAGCTTGCATAAGAATTGTCCATAAAGGGAAGAGAGTCACAATATCAGCCTAGCATGAAACCCTGGTTTCTGCTTTTTAATTAAGATTTCAAGCTTGTGTCTCCCCTGAGGTGCTGTGGAAGGTTTTGCCAGATACAATAAGCAGCCGGGGTCCCTCTCAGCAAATTGGCTTTTCAGAGGATCCTAGCTCCGCTCACATACACCTCAGCGTTGAATTCTCAGTGCCAATTTTGGGGTACAGCACCCACAAGAAGGTGAAGCCCAGAAGGTGGGCACTGGGAGCCATCCTTGCAGGCTCGGGTTCGTTTGTGACTCCCCTTTCTCAGCAAGGTCTCGCGGGCGATACGTGGAAGCAACGGGACGTGAGTTTTGGTACACATCACTCTCAGTTTTAAACAGAAACCCAGTAACTCTCAGGATGACATTTCCAGTGTGAATATCTGTGTTTCTATGTTTTAAAAACCATTCTCCAGTCTTCCAAGATCTCTTAGTATTCTCTTGGAGCTTCTCTTTTCCTAGCTGCTCCTGCCTGCCGCGCATCCCTCAAGCTGGAAAGTGAACTCAAGGAGACATGAACAACCAAGCCAGTTATCTTCCAGAATTAAAGGCAGATGTCGGCATTTGCCTTTGCCCTGGTCCATTCCTCCATCACAACCCTATTCCCCCACCTCTAACTTCAGAGCAGAGCCCAGTGGATCATAAACACCTCAAAGATGAAGCCGTAGCAAAACCGGGGCTCCCTGCGGCGTGCCAAAATAACCTCGCAGACACAGGGGTCACAGCCAGAAATCCCCGTCTCCCTTTTACATCACTGCTTATTTGGGATTCATTTAGGAGGAAACAGGGACACCACAGGCACCCCAGCATAGCTCTCCCCCGGCTGTCGCGGTTTCGGATGTGTCAGGACACACCGCTGTGCGCATCCGTCATCCCCGTTAATGCTGCCCCTCCGACGGCAAACCCTTCCTGAGCAAACACGAGCTCGCATCTAGCGAACACCGCACCTTCCCCTGCCTGTCACTGCCTCCCCGCAGGCAGCGCGAGATCCAAGCCAGGCAATACCTCCGAGCAGGGACTTCGCTGCATCTGCACGGGGGCAGCCGAACAGGGTCCCCGTCGGAGACTTTTACACGGCACCTGCAATGTAAAGGGAGAGGTACACCGGTGAGCGACACATCCCCCCGCTTGCTGTTGTCATATAGAGGGGACATCGACAAAGATTGCACTGGAAGCACCTCTGAAGGTTTCACAATCACTCCCATAAAGCATTTAATGCGCAATAAAAATGGCAAGTAAGTTATCAAGGGCTGGCGTGGAGAAGGAAGCTAATGCCTTGCCCTATAGATGTTCATAAAATATTAAGTAACTTTAAAAAGAGGAGGGAAAGGACGCAGTTCGATAGACCGCTGTTACAAACAGGTCCACTCTGCCAAGTGAAATGCAGGATTTCTTTCGGACTCATTAACTCCCATGCCAGCGTTAATGGTCCTGCGGCCGTTCATTCCTCTTCCTCCGCACCACGAAAACGGCTTTATTTAGAAGCTGAGATTGGAGCCCAGCTCCACGAATAACATTTGCCTGGATGTAATTAGGCATCAGCAGAGCAAAACTCCCCAGCCAAGGGAGAGTGGAAATCCAGGTCAGGCAGCTCTCTGCCCGCAGCTACCTCCACCCAGCTTGAAAATAAATGAATTTGGGGAATTGGAGGGCGTGACGTGGACTTTTCAAGGCCCCATGTTTAACCGGGGGACAGAGGTAAACGGCGCAGAAAGTTTCTTTGGAAGAAATGGGTTGGCTGCCCTTGGTAGTGAGCTGGGGCCCACCCTGCCGTGGGGACGGACCAACTCAAGCCAGAGCCACCCGAGGAAGACGAGCCCACTCCTCATCCCATCCTCCTGATGGATTTGCCCTGGGGCTCGTTCAGGCAGCACTTTTTCCCCACCATTTCCAGGCGCAGGCAGCAGAGGTTAGACCAGCCATCGGTGGGCAGCTCTAGGCAGGGCTGTGCTGCCAGACCCAGGCGGGGAGGAAGATTGCAGAGCACGTGCCTTCAGTAAATGAGTAAAGAGCAGGCAATTTCCAGGCTGGTGGGGAAAAAGCTCTCCCGGGAGCAGACAGGAGCCAGGAGCGATGCCGTCTGTCTCGCTGCAGCGCAAAGTGAGCCCGATCTGTCGAGCCTGGGCGATACAAGGGAGCAAATCGGTGCATCGTCAGAGCGACTCGGAGACAAGAGGCAGTAAAAATCCAAACCTCATGTTTTGACATTTGCTTGTCCTAAATGAGGACAGAAAATTCAAAATAGGCAGAAAAAAATATGGCAGAAGTGGAATCCCATGCAATTTCCATTCAGATATGTCAAAACAGCTCGTTTTGGCACAGCAAGACATCAACCCACCGCTGCCCACGGTGCCGTTCCGCCCGGGAAAGCTGTGGGACAGACACCCAGGCTGGGCTGGCGCCCGGGAGCCTGAGCCACGGAGGGAAATAGTCCATCGTGATCCTTCGGCCAAAGAGGAGGTCGCGGTCTTGAGCATCTCCCTTGGGGCACATAAATACCCGAGTTCTCATTGGGCTGCAAGACAAATAATGAGGAGAAAAACAATTTGATAGGAATAAAATCTATTCTTTAAACTGAAAAGATTCCATTTTTTATATATATACGTGTGTGTGTTTTAGTGAAAAGGAATTAAGTGTCAAAAAACAAAAAGAGAGTCCTTCTGAATTAAGGCTCATTTCATTTTAAAAATGTTGAAAGGCAGAACACCAGGTGTTGTGCAGAGGTTTCTTTGTTCGTTGTCACAATTCAACATGAATTTGCAAAATACTTTGACTAAATCCATTCTGATTTTTCTGTCAGAAACATTCCAGGTGACAATTTTTACCCAGAAAGCTCCACTTGTGGCAACTCAGACAAAATAGTTTAACATCAGCCTAGAGGGAAGTATTTCATTCTTACTTTCACGAGGAAAAGAAATGAACACTTCCAACAAAACTGACGCTTATAGGGCGAGATATTTTGCAGAAATCTCATTTTTTACAGAAACCCAGTAGAACAAGGATGTTTTCATGGAAAAATCTCAGTCAAATTCAATGTATCCCCCGACCTCACCTAAAGCTTGCCCTCCCCAGACTAAAGCATCTGGTTTGAAGTGTTGGGCCAGCATTTCCAAAGGCAGGCACCCAGGCGAAGGCACCAAACCATTTGCAGACTCCCCAGCTCCAGAAGTCTGGAGGCAGCGTTCAGCTGCCGGTACCCGAGCGGGGCCTCCGGAGCTGAAACCGAAGGGCTGGTACAATCCGGCATGTGTTTCCTGACGTTGATGGAGTGACGTTAATTCATAGCAGCTGAGAGCCTGGCCCCCAGCCCTTCCCCGTGCTCCTCGCCACGCTGAGCGCTGGCCCGGGGTAAATCTTGTGCTGTCCCCTCCATATGGCCCTCCCTGTCTCCGAGAGGGGTTGTTTGCTCAGATGGGATGGAAAGAGAGATGTAAACATCTGTGCCAGCTGCGGCTTTTGCAGCAGGGAGGACCATCTCCCAGCTATGCAGCAGCACGGCAGCGCATCCCCCCCACAAAAAGGCTGAGAGCTGATTTATCGCCACCAACCCCCCTTTCCAGGAGAACCATCCTCAACTCATCCCTCCAGAGCAATAAACTCCTTTTTCTCCTTGAATTCTTCCGAGATGGTGAGACCGGCCGTTGCCCTCCAACCTCAGCGGGTCAGACCTGCTCCAACGGTACCCAAAAACCACCCTGCGCTGCGGCGAGACGTGCTCCTCTCCCGCAGGACCTCAAGGGGATGAGACCTGAGGGACCCAGAGCTCTTAAAGTTGGGGGGCTCAGGGCTTCCTCTCACACTGCTGGCTTTACTTGACTTATTTTAACTCCTTATTGAGGTTTAGAGGGTTTTTTTTTCTTTTTCTGCTGCTAAAATTTTCCTCCTTCACATTGGAAAAGCTAGATTAGACTTGCCTTGTCCATTCTCTGCAGGTCTGGTTTGGTTCATCTCATTACTGGAGGCAGCCCTGGTCTCTGTGGGGTGGAGGGAAGGGGGACCCGGCTCCCCGGCTGTGGACTCGCAGCTGAGGTATCTGCGTTAAAGGAAATCCCTATGTCAGAGAGCGATGGTGCTTGCAGGACATCGAGTCCTTTGTGGAGATGTTTTTACTTGGCGTAACTGTGCATTTTGGACTGGCAAAGCCGGAGCGCTTCCAAGCGCACTGTGTGGATACAGGGGGCCGTAGCTAAATGATGTACATTCAAGCAGACTCTAAGCTGGCCTGATTACAGCAGATCTGCCACCAAAACAGTGCTGGCATGGGAATGAGAAGCCATCCAAATGGTCTCCAACAGCGTTGGACTCACCTGAGCTCGACTCAGTCTTCCCAGGTTTGCATGATTTCATTGCACATCTTGGTGGAGAGGTCCACCAGCAGGAAATGGGGACTCAGGATGCTCCAAACAGCAAGAGTCGGAATGCAAAAGCAAATGGAAATGTTAAGGTTGGGTTGTGCTCTGGGCACATCCACAGGTCTCAGCTCCCCGGACCACTGGGAGCCATGGGAATGGGAGTCAAACATCACAGCTTGGCCTGTGTGCTGGGAGGAACCGAACTGCCCGTGCACATCCTTACCGTTACCATTATCATTACCGTGTCAGCTAGAAACCCCAAGCACGCCCCTGCAGCAACACACTGTAATAAAAAAAAAAATATGAATGGTCCTTCCAGAAAGGGTTTACATTTTTCTTGGCTAATGGCCTGTCCCGTGATTCGGGTTGAGCCAAATCCTAAATTCTAAGAAAATCTCCGGCATCCCCCTTCTGTTTGAAGGGAAACTGCCAACATGTCTCACCGATAATCGTCTGAATCTAAGGAGAGACCTTCAAATTTATGATGGGAGGCAGGCAGCCAAGTCCCATTGATCTTCAATGAAAATCCTTCAGTGAAAAATCCCTCATCCCCCGTCACTGGTGCGAAGAGCCGGGCTTTGCCTGCGCAGCCTGTTTTGTTCCACGGCACTCATCATCATTGGGTCTGAATTCCTATTGCTATCCTGTTATTATCTCTGATTAAGCGGCATGGAAGAGGAAATTAGGCGATTCCTGTGTACTCTTAGGCTTGCAGCGATGTGCCTTAACAAGCCCTGTTTAACCCATTTGTTACCTTCAAAACAAAGTTTCCCGGGAGGGCTTTCACCACCGGACTGTAGTCTCCCCCTCCTGAACTTGGGCGTTAGGCTCGGGCACGTGGCAAGTGGGTCAGGGTAACGACTCTCAGTATTTAAAGCCAGCCCAATAAATCCCTAAACGACTTTCTAACAGTGCAGTAAACTCCACAGAACATAATCAATGCACATTAACAAAGCGCTGGGAAGCCAAGAAGTTCATGGGGGGGTAAAGCACATACAATGAATCTTTCCCGTGTTGTTGTATCGGGCAGGAACCTCTGACTCCCTTACTGCGTTTGACATATATAGATGGGAAATATTTTCTAAAGCGATTCATAGGCTAGCCCGGGTTTTTCAGAGAGGTCTATTGGAGCAGAAAGGTCTAGGCCTGATTTTTTTTAAGGTATAGAAATGCCTTAATGTTCAGGTGCATACAAAAAAGGATTTTTACAAATGTCAGAGAATTTGGGGTTGAAGGGACCTCTGGAGGTCTCTAATCTGACCTCCTCAGAGGACTTCAGCCAGCTTCAATGTTAGCTCAGGACCTGAATATCTCCAGAGATGGCATCTCCACCACCTCTCTCAGGGACCTGTCCCAGGGCTGCACAACCCTGCGGGGAAGAGGCCTTGGTAGGACTTCACCACGTGCGAGGGCATTGGAAGGATGCCCGTTCCCTCAGTGAGAGCTTGCGCTTAGCCCACTCCACCTCCCGGGGCTCGACATGCCAGAGGACATGCCCCTGCATGACACGCTGGGCAAGAAGGTCCTTAAAAGACCAGCTTGCTTTTTTTTCCCCTTGGTGTGTCAGCAAAATTAGTCACTTCTAAACTCGTGTTAGTTTTGCACCTTAAGGGGAAAATGGGCCCTTCTCTCAAACCCAGCCTTTGGATGAGTTTCACTCACCCTGACCTGGGCACAGGAGAGTTAAGCACTTCAAGCCCTATGAGGAACGGCTGAGGGACCTGGGGGGGGTTGGCCTGGAGAAAAGGAGGCTGAGGGGAGACCTTCTCACTCTCTACAACTACCTGAAAGGAGGTTGTAGAGGGATGGGGGTTGGACTCTTCTCCCAAGGAACAGGCGACAGAACAAGAGGAAATGGCCTCAAGTTGCACCAGGGGAGGTTCAGATTGGACATTCGTAAAAATTTCTTCCCCGAAAGGGTCGTCAGGCGTTGGAACAGGCTGCCCAGGGAGGTGGTGGAGTCCCCATCCCTGGAGGGATTCAAAAGACATTTAGATGAGGCCCTAAGGGATATGATTTAGTGGTGGACTTGGTAATGCTGGGTTAATGGTTGGACCCGATGATCTTGGAGGTCTCTTCCAACCAGAACAATTCTATGATTCTAAGTTCTACACCTTCAGCTCTCTCCATAGTCCTTATGGAGAAAAAAACCCCAACAAATTACCTCATACCGCAGTCAGCTCTAAGGTAAACACTGGGCTGTGGAAACTAGCTCAGACTTGAGCAGATATCAGTGTTGCAGGTTAGGCCAGACAAATCCTGCCCCTGGACCACCGTCAAACCCTGAGCTCCAACCAGCATCTCCAGTCATCTCATTACCGGCATCGTTACGGGATCTAGAGGTCCTGATCAGACTCGGCGCCCTGTTGTGCTAGGAGCTGCACACAGACACACAGCCAAGTCCTGACCCCAAAACGACTGCAATAAAAATAGACAAGACAGATGGAGGCACAGATTTATGGAAAGTCGCACAGCAGGTCGGAAGCAGAGTCGAAATGAGAGCGCAGGCAAGTAGCAGGTCCGAGATCCCTCAATTAATGCTTTTTCTTTGGCACTAAGGCACAAACCATACAATTCAAATTTCTCTAGCCCAGATGCTCTGGCCACCTTGAATTCAGAGCCCAGAAAGCTGCACAGCCTGTTGCAGAGATAGCCAGTACAGAGCCATAACGCCTGAAAACAGCTACAGCCCCAAACTGCTTCTCCCAAGACCCACAATTCATTAATGTCCTGGGTTTTCAGCCTCCCATGACAATTTTCTCTGAAGCTGGGCATCCTCTCCAGCTCCCGCAGCTTTCCCTGGGCTCTGGCTCATCACACTAACCCTTTCCCAAACCCTCCTTCCTTTGGAAATCAAAACGTGTTGCCATTGCATCATCAGTTGCGATAGCAGATAGTATTACTGGTAGACGTCATTAATTATTAGACCAGCAATCACGCTAAGTATGCTTTGTGTTCATTATTACAGCGCTATGTTTGTGTTAGTATAATACTTATCAATAGTATTAATAGTAATTGCATCAATAATAATACCACAGTTATGAAATGTTTACGTAGCATCCATCTGCTCAGAGATCCACTGTGACAGACAACGCTACAACCATCTGGCATTGCTGGGTGCATTTGGCTCGTACTCCGCAGCGTGGCAAACCAGGCAGCCGTCTCCATCCCGGCAGCTCCCACTGGTGCTGACTTGCCAGCAGCCGTAAATCACCTCTAAACTGCAGCCGCCCCTGGAGAGGAAGATGGGAACCCACAGGCAAAAGTTGGGAGCACCAAGACGTAAAGCAAGAGAGCTTCTTACTGCAGCGTGCAAAGAGGCCCGGAGAGGGGAATCTGCAAAACCGCAGTGAAACGAGGAGAGACACAAAAAGCACAGCCCCGTTCAGAGCAGTTATCGGTTTAGTTGCCGTTGCTTTTAAAAGTAGCCCTTGCCCGGTTTGGGCTTTGAAAGGAATCCCTCTTCTCCTGGGCTGGCGGGCACTGCGCTGCGCGGCCCTCGCGCAGCAAACGCAGCACCCCGCTGGCTGCTGTTGTCAAGGCTGTATTTAATGCCTGGAAACGTAGACATTGCCACCTCCCTCCGCGCAGGTCCCCCGTCACTCTGTCAGGCTCACTGCAAAAAGAAGAGCAGGGCAAGGGAGGGTCGTTCCTTCCCCAGCCAGCACTGGCAGGGGCAAGGGTGCAGGTTTGACAACAGAGCCTGGACCCCCGCGAGGAATCCACGTGCCCAAAACAGGCGCGGGCTGAACCGGCCACGAGCGTGGCTGTCTATGGGCGCACACACACGAGCGTGCCAAGTGCCTGGTGGAAAGGGCTAAAACCACTCAAAGACTGGGTCGTGTTCAGTGTCCCCCTTTTTTCTTCACCCCTGTGACCAAAGCAAGAGCTTGGAGGCGAAAGGAAGAGCGGTTAGTCCATGTTCTCCCATCAGAGGAAACCGGGTCTTGTCCCAGGGGAAGAAGCTGTTGGAAGAAGCCACTGAAGCTGCAGCAGTAACGTCCTGGCTGGGGAGTTTTTGTCTTGTCCGCCATGTCGTGAGCAGGATTTCAGTCCAGGTCTTCCTCAGGAGGTCTCCCAACAGAGCAAGTCTGAAAAACACGGCTCTCAGGAACGGTGGGTCAAAAGATTAATGTTCACTCCTGCTTCTTGTCAGCCCCCGCACATCCCCGGAGCAGAATTCAGCACTTCTGCTCCTACCGTGGCTGTGAAAAGGACTTGCAGAAGACAATTCATGGGCAGATTTGGGCTCCTCAGGCAGGAGGTCCTGCAGGGACAGACAATGTGGCAGCAAAACCAGCCCCCCAGAAGGCTCAGGATCTCTGTATTGGCTTGTATGGAGCCTTGGAAATCTCTGATTTCCTTCCAACATCGAGATCCTCAAACAAGACACTGACTCCACGCACTAATTCCCCCAGCTAGAAAGCAGGGACGATGCTGTTCACCTGCCATTAGGAAGCCCTCTGCTCTACCCGGGTGAATCACTTGCAATTTTGGAAGATTCCCTTTTGCTTGCTGTAGCCAAGACAACCTAAAAAGGATGAATTGCCGGAAAACTCCCAGCCCTTGGCAGCTGGAGTCACGGTTCATCGCAAGCTGGGCACCCACTTTCGATGCTCTTGACCTACAGAGAGCAACACCACGGCAAATCCCAAGCAGAGCCTTTGTGCCAGGCGGAAAGAGATGGTCTCTGCGTTGGGAGCTCCATGGGATTTGCCCATGAAGAAATCCAAAGCAGAGCAGTCCAATTCCAACATATACAATGAGCTACGTCCATGAAAACAGCAGAAATCAGCACCAGAGAGCTTATATTTACAAATCTCGAATGAATTCCTTTTATATCCTCTTATATCCTCCTTTTTTACATATTTTTGGGGCTTCCACAAGAATTTCTGGTTTAGGCCAAAAAAGACGCTTTCTTTTCTTGTTAGAAACGGCATTTGAAGGTAAAAGGGTTCATTCCAAGACAAATATCTTTCAAATATTCTCATCAAACAAGGAAAAAGATTCGGGCAATCTGACATTTTCCTCTACAGAAAAGAACAGTTTTGACCACACCATCTTTTTCCAATGGGAATATCTTTCTCGTGAAAGCACGTCTCATTCTCTCAGCCACGCTCCTAAGCGCAGCACATTCAGGAAAAGCAGCAAGACCCAGCTCATCCCCGCTCACCAGACACACAAAGGTTCTCCAGCTAAAATCAGGTGAAATAATGACACATGTAAAGAAAGAAAAAAAGTTTCAAATGAACTCTCCTTTTTTTCACTCCTCCCAGCTCAACTGCAAGCTCTTCAAAGTTTCTCCTCTCATTGAGTTGAGTCATTAGTCTTCGGATAAGTGATGCTTGAGCCTTTGATTAAAATTACTGGGGAGCGTCTCTGCATGATTAAAGAGAGATAACACAATAAAAGGAAGAGGCCTTTACACCATTATTATGGCAAATAAGTGCAATTCCCAACCTGAGAGCTGCATCAACTTGTCTAATGTAATAAATGCTTCCCCTGTTGGAAACGCGTCAAATTAGACTTCAAGATGTCAGCCTTCGGCTTTCAAAGGCCGCGGAGCTGTACGGGGCGCTGTGTGACTGCAAGCCTGACGCGACGACGAGCTGGAAGGTGACGCTGCCCCGTCGAGCGGGACACGGAGGGAGCGATACCTGCTCGTCAGCAGCCGCCAAACACCCGAGCAGCGTCTGTCACCTCCAAAAGGTAGGAGAGGGTGCGGACAGACACGCAGATGCACGATGCCGGAGAAAGGAGGGCGGGGGCGGGGGTCAAGGGGTGGATTTGGGATCCGGGAGAGGCAGGTTGGGGCTGCTCCCGTGCAGCGACGCGAAGGTTTGCCCAAGTCAGAGCCGCCAGCTGCAGGCTCCTTGCAGCGAGCCGCTCGGGGGGCTTGGCCGCGCAGCCAGGGAAGCACCTTTGTCTAGGGAAAAAGCATCATTTCCAGTCTTACCCAACCAAGAATAGTTGTTCTGAGGGGGAAAAAGTCATTTTTAGTCCAAAGAGAATGTCTACCCAAGAATTTATCTCCGAAGAGCTACACAATCTGACTCCCTGATGGAGACAAGCCATGAATCTCTGCTCTCCTCCTGGAAGAAAGGATCATTCATTCCCTCCCCGGGCACGATGTGGGGCCACATTCTCTAACTCAGGGAGTAAAGATACTATACTGCTGGTAGCTTGTAAAAGTGTAGACCGATAGCTCACAGAAACATCCTATTTGCGGCTTAAAATGTACTAGTTTATCATGCAAATGACACGTCAACAGAATAGCTGTACTTGGCAATAGTTCCCGAAGTAAATTAAGCAGTTAAACATGCCATGTGTAATATTAAGGGGGTTATGTGTTACATATAATAAGGAGACGAAGCCAAGTTGTCAGGAAGCCAGGTTTCCTCAGAAATCTGAAATTCAACTCAAAGGAACCAAGGTGCTCCCACTCGAGCAACGCGGAGAGGCTGAGGCTCGGGAAAAGCGGGGTTGCGCTTCTGCCAAGACACCTCGAGGTGACGGGGTCCCAGCTGGGGCTCACTGCGACCATCCGTGAGACGAACGGTCCAGTCTCAGCTCCCCGGTTGGCATTTCAAGAGCTGGTGCAGGCTGAGCATTGTGCATTTTTCACAGCTTGAGCTACGGCGTCTGGGAACTATTTGCAAGGGTAAAAATAATGCATGATCCAATCTTCTCAAGGCTTTTCGCTTCCTGGAGGGTGGAAATACCAGGCAGTGGGGGAAAAAAAAAAAAAAAAAAAAAGCTCTTGGATTATTTCAGCTCCACAAATTGCTCCCTGAGGCAAGTAAATGTTGTAAAAAACATACACAAATATTCAGATTCAAGTTTAACCAAATACCAGGACATTTGGATTTATTCAAGTGTCAGCAGCCCCCAAGCTTTCCTAGTTATTTCAGGCTCCCTTACATCAGCAAATGTTTTCTGTTTCATGGAAACTCAAAGTCAAACCTGGGGGCTCACAGGGCCCGAAAGAGCCAAATAAAAACGTTCGCTGCCCGCCCCATGAACCAGCTCATTACACTCCAGCCCTCACACCGCTCTCCAAGGCGCGAACGGCTCCGGTGATTTATGGAGAATCAAAGCGAAAATCCCACTTGTTTGCAGACGCGATGTTTGGCTTTAGGGTGTTGTTTTAAAGGGATGAAACGCAGTAAGCCGTGGAGACGAGCGCTCCTCAGTCCCACCTTGCCTGGGATGCCCGTCCCACCCAGACCTCCTCTCCTCCAGCACCTCCAGCCTCCCCCAGGTCCCCTGACCCATTCGGGACCCAGCGTCTGCATGGGCACCTTGTTTTGAAGGGAAGGCTCTTATCCCACGTATGCTCCCAATTTCAAGACTGCTGCAAGCCTTTAGGCTAATATTTCTCACACATCCTAAAAAATCGTCCCTCCCCCTGCACATTCCTTATGGTCTGCTTCCCCTCAGGGCCCCCCGGGCCCGAAGAGACAATAAAATTTCAGTAAAGTAGATTCTTTCTTAGGCGTTTTCTACAGTTCATGACCCTGTTTAAACCCCTGTGAGAAACACAGTAGGATGCATCACATAACCCTGAAAAAAAGGATGTTTTTGAGTTAATTGCTTCCAAAACATCCAGTGATGAGAAATCCAGCAATCGCACCAAATCATTTCCTGCGCCGTTAAAAAAACACCACCCTGCTCCTGGGCTGGGCCGTCCTGGCAAAGCCGTCCAGCCACGGATGCTTGTGCAGCTTTTCCCTGCCACGGCGTGAAGCTCTCCAGCACGACCGTTTCTCTTCCCCGCGGGGGTAAGGGTGCCGCCAGCCAGCTATTACCCTCTCTTTGCTAAATTAAGCAGATCCCACGCCTTGATTTGCTCTCCGAAAGGTGCAATTTCCTATTCATTAGTCTCTTTCTGGCTCTTCTTTGAATCTCCTCCAATATTTCCACACCCTTTTTGAACTGCGGATACCGTGCCAAGTACAGGGTAATGTAACCTTCTTATGCAAAACCAGCCGGAGGGTCACAAGTTGCTCATCGGTGACCTACTGTCTCCCCAGGGCTTTCCCGAGTCATCAGTTACCTCAACCTGCGATTATTCTCCGCATTCCCTGGCTCCACAGCTGGGCTTCCTTCCTCCCCAGCCTTAGGCATCTAGGATTTACGCGCTTTAAGTTAGCCACTCGTCTAAGTTGCCTCCACTATCGGTAGAGAGAAATGGGCACTGTCCAGAGGCGATTCATCCCACTCTAAGGGATATCTAAGGTACAATGAGTAACTCGTACTCTGGAGGTGCCTCCACCTTTCCTAGGACTAGAAGTGGACCCCACATACCTAACATTTAGATGATCTCAGTCAAGTGAGGTGGATGCTCTGACGTTTGACCATACCAAAATACCATGTTCACTTGACCCCAGGCTCTAGATCATTGACTGGGGCTCTGCCAGGGCTGCTTTTCCTCCCCAGTCTTTGTGTCACTTTCACCATTTATCAATGAGGATTTAACAGATTCTTCTCTTTTTTCCCTGGCTCATTGCTGGGGACATGAAACGGGACAGGGTCAAGACCAGCCATTTAGGGTCTCCACAAGGACCAAAGCCGTTTGATGTGGAATTTCCTTTTAGGACTCCATTTGGAAACCAATTACAAACCCCGTTCGTTTCACGTGCACCATGTTGATTTTGGATGGCTCCGCTTTATCCATTAGGACGTCCTGTGATAGGAAGCCAAACACTTTTGAGAAGTTTGACCAACTTTTAAGAATAAGTGTCGAGGGCGACAGCTGGCCTCCCTCAGACTGATGGGCTTGGAGGGCAGAAAGGTTTATCATGACCAGGGCTCCAACCTCCTGAGCGACACCGGCTATAAAATTTCATCCATTAGGCTCCTTTTAAAATCCCAACTATAAATCTTTCAGGTCCAATCCTTTCCCTACCCAGTTCCCCTGGCAGCACCACGGCGGCTCAGAGAGCTCAGCAGGGTGCTGGTGGGGTCAGGGAGGGATGGGTCCAGCTCCGGACGTACCCAGCTCTCTCCTACCTGTGCTGACCTAGCGGCAGACTCCCGAAAGGATTCATATTTTCCGCGCTGCTAATTTTAGACCTTTGCTTTCCGACACCCACAGACCTGGAGACACAGCCCGCTGCCTCGCTGCAGCTTAAATGCTTTCTAATGGCCTCAACCCAGAGATTTACACTGAGCCAACTCACTTTGAAACCCTTCCATAAAAACGCCTTCTGCAAACAGATTTGTTTCATTATCGTTTCAGGCCTGAAAGTGCCTGAAGTAACAAACAACTTCAAACTCCTTCAAATTTATTGTGGCACTAGGTTTGCACTTCATTTAAATCCTGTGTACCTGGGTGCATGTCTTCTGGGGGGCCGGGCAGGGGAGGGTGGATGGAGAGCCCTGGTGCAACGCATCAGCGATTATGGTGCAATAAATATTGGATGGAGGATCTATGATAACATCTATTACAGCTTTATGAAATATTGATAGCGTCTGAATACATATTGCCTCCTGAACAGCTCGTTCCGGAGATGTTTAATGAAAGACATCTGTCGTTTTATCCTTGAATCTACACGCAGGCGAAGCCTGGTCTCTATCCGCACCGTAATCTCCGTAAGGGCTTCCAGAGCTGAGGGAACAGCGTGAAATACTCGGGCTCACCTATCCAGAGGGGTGGAGGGGGGAGAGAGAGAGAGACAGGTTTATGTATACCGAGTCTTTCATTTTGGAAATGAATTAACTTTGTGCTCCTCTGAAATCAATCCCTGCACAGACAACTGGCTTTAATGGGACCAATAAAAGACTGCACAGGCTGCTGCGGCGAAACGGTGGGAGCGAGCGGCGACTCCCAGGAAAATCAGCTCATCCTTCAGACTTTTATCCCTGATCGTGCACTTCTCACCATTTAACCCCATGTGCAGCACCGGGGCACAACACCCCTACCCTCCGTGAGCCGAACGCGCTAATCCCGGACACACGTTCACCCTAAATGCCCAAGAGATTCCTAAATTAATGACGCGTGGTGTTATTTCTCGCCTTGTAAGGTCTCTCCAGGCACGCAGGTGCATGCACGCACACAAACCCCCCCGTACGCTTGATTATTTTTATCTTTACACCACAGAATTCACGTTCCTTTGAACATGTCTGCCTGCACAAAGCCCAGCCTCCCCTCCTCAGCTCCTCCGGCGCGGGGGAAGCAAAGCACGCCGTCTCCACGCACCTTGCGCTGGCGGAGCTCGAACTCCCCCTTTCCTCCCGCACAAACCCCGAACGCCCCGTCGCACACAGCCACGTGGAGATGCAGGTCTACGATACAGGGAAGAGATGCCCCCCAAGACCTTCCAAATGTACGGAGGTCTGAACGCAGCCCCGCACACAGCTTTCGGCCGCCGCTCGCACGCTGTGCCGTCTCACCCATCCTCCTCTTGGCCCAGCTTCATTTTGGGGGAAAAAAAAGAAAAAAAAAAAGTTGCTTTCCTTCCACAACCCCTTTCTTACTCTCTTGGGGAAAGAAACGTTTCTCTGGCTGTGCTACAGCGTCTTCACAAAAGACAGGAAAGCCTTGTATGAAGATATGTCCTGAAATCCTGTCCCAGGGACAAAATTCCCACAGGATTCCCAGGGATGGCGACATTTCGATGCACAACAGTGACCCTCGTTGTTCATCTCCTGGTTGTGTCTAGTGCAAACCCAGAGACATTCCCCTGGCAAATGACTTACTCCCTGTTGATCCTGGGAGCAGACAGTGACCCTCTGCTCTGAAGACGGAATGGGATAGCACCCAGGAGAGGGCCGGTTTGGCACCCGCTGCTCTTGGCCGGGTCAAAGTTCCCACGAAGAGCAGTGCCTCAAACCTGCGTCAAGCAGACGGAGCTGAACTTGTTGTTATTCCTCATTTTCTGTTGTGGTGCCAAAGCTGAATCAAGAGGATCGGGAGGAAAGCGTGCCGTCTTCAGAAGCCAGCTATAATTGAAGAGCAGCGACCTTTCCTCACCCGTGGAGAGAAGACGTACCATGAAAGCGCAGTACAAGGCGGTGTTGGCTCAGTTGCGGTGCTTTGTGCCCGTTCAGTCCTCATCGAGGGCAGCCGTCACTTCAAGGGTCCAGCCGCTTGCTTTGCAGGTGGGAACACAAGGTTCTGCTCCGAGCCACAGCCCCGGGTAATGGGACAGACCTCCCAGGCCTGACCCAGCAGCTCCTCCCCAACCCTGAGGCCAACCCGTTGACTAAAGCAACGCAGCAAAAGGTTCTCGGAAAGCAGGCGCTGTGTGCTTTTATTTCCAGATTAGTAATTCTAGATGTTCACACCTGGGTGCTGCTAAATAGGACAGAGCCAACGCGGGCATCCACAAACAGCCTTTCTTCTTGCCTGGCAGAGCCGGCAAAGCCCATTTCAGCCCACTTAGCCCCAGGTTGTGCCTGTAAAACTGGTCCATGGACCTGCCTGTCAGCATCCTCCCGTCCTGGCCCTGCTCCCACACACTCGTCTTGAATGAATCCTTTTACCTTAGGTCTTAACTAGAAAGGATAAACCTTGTCAGCCCAGGGACCGCCAAGCTGAGCCTCCTCAATTGTCTCCCCAAGGACAAGAACCCTAATGAAACCTTATTTCCCAATGTTTCTTTCCCACACGCACAGAATCCTTCCACTGAACCACGGGGCACGCAGGGCAACATCAAAAGAGAAATCAGAAATGAAAGCGATACCTCAGACGCCTGCTTTCTGCAACGTCTCATAAGATCAATAGCCGCTTACAAGCAACGCTTCCCTGGAACATTTTCCCCCACCGTGAACTGCCTTATCCATCCAGCAACAGCCAGAGTCACCGAGGAGCAATACAACACCTCTCCCACGATTTGTTACCGTGTAGGAGAGTCTACTGTATTTACAAAAACAACACGCAGCACTCCCCTGCTCTCTGAATTAATGATGGGTGCGATTGTGTTTCTCTTTACTTAGCAGGAGGAATCCCAGTGCCGGAGCCACCTCTGCTCTTCATGCAGGGAAGCATCTCCTCTACAGCCTGGGCTTGAGAAAAAATGCAAAGCACTGTAAAAACATCGTCAGAGCCATTTCTTGGTCCTGTCCCTTTGCACTCGTTCAATTTTCCTCTATAGGGGCTGTGAGGCAGGAGCAACATCCCATTCCATGTTTGTATGGAGACTAGTCCTGAGAAGATCTTAAGGTGTGAGGGTACAAATAAATGCAGATGACAGATGATGATATGCTTTTGTTGGTTTGTTTTTTCTAGTCTCATTTCTTGGTCGAAAATGTGTCTTTCTTTAGTGAAAACTCAGCTTAGCATTATAAGCTTAGCTTCGTAAGAAACTGGCTCAATTTTGGCACTATTATTTTATGAAAATGAGAGTAAGATCTTGCCTCTTCCAGTAAATTATACCGCTTTCTAGTTGAGGTTTCAAACCAACTCAGTGAACACCCTGGAAGCCCTTGTGGGGACAGTTCTTACTATAGTAACGTAAATGGGGTATTAAATACCATCTTTAGCTCAATCAGTGCAGGTTTAAATAGTAGCATAGGAAAGGCAAACACACGCTCCTCCTGACCATTTCTCCTCTCCCTCGATTACTTTCCCAGCCCCAGTTTGGGAGCAAAGCGCTCCAGGCTCTCAGCTCGCCCATCTCCAGGCAAGGTCAGACACACGGGGTTAAGTGCAGGTCCAACGCCGACGCGCACCAGGGTCGGTGCTGCCCTTCCCCTTCTCGAAGGGACGGGGCCACCGCCTCAGCTCGTCTCTGCCCAGCCTCTGATGGGTTTTCTGCCTGAGCGCGCGCACCACAGAGACAGCACCCGAAAACAACCTTCGTCCTTCCCATCCCGCCCTCCTTCGCCTTCCGTCCTCTGCGACGGCGCATTTCTTCTACCGCCCTCCATCAACCCCTTTTCAATGGCATTTCCCTTCCTGCTGCCAAATGGATGCTCGGGAGCATGGAGACAGTAAAACATCGCTCTAATGTCCCTTGCTGAGGCACAGTCTCCTCCCATTATCGGTACAGCAGCATCAGGTTATACGCCGTTAATAGCCTTTCCGCTTGTTTATAGCTTCCCTGGCACCATTCCTGGATGTCGCGCTGCCGGGTTGCCTCCTCTCCCTGCTTCGGGGACGACCTCCCCTCGAGCGGCGGGACTCGTGTCATGCCTGCGATGGGTAATTCAGCATGCGGGAGCTGGCGGGGGGCGTCACCGGCACATCAAAACCACATGACAATGAAGCCGACGAACCTCATCTCGGATGGGGTCGGGGTCTGGGGGGAAGGGATTTTTTTTTTCTTTCTTTTTTTTTTTTTTTTGGTGAAGTGAGTGAATAATTCATAGGCAAACCATTGACATGATAAATTCCTCCATTTCTTCTCTTTTGTGAATTGACAGCGAACAACTTCCCAATTCCTCTCCTCTGCATTTTCATTATCCAGAATTATTCACTAAACAATTGCTGGGAATAATTCTGGGGAGCAAATTCTCTGCCGGGGACGTCGGCGCTGACGTCAGTGGAATTAGCGCCAGCAGGAGCTTTGGTTCAGAGGCGACGGGCCGTCCACAAGCCTTTCATCCCGAGGATTTGGTCTCTAGATTTTGAGCCCTGCTGATTAGCTGTGGCAGAGCACAGAGGCTGGACGGTCCCGTTTTCTCTTCCATTAGCAGAGCAGAGTTCTGCAAATCAGGTTTTCCGCTGTGAATACTTATGTTTACAAATTAACGGGGGTTGAAATCGCTGAGATGCAATGATACATCGCCCTGGCGCTTCCAGCAGCACTTCTGCCAGCATGTTTCATCTCCAGCCCTGCAGAACGAAGGGGAACAAAGCGGGATTTCTACATTTCCATTTCGGCTGCTGCACACGAGCCCTGCCCTTTCCAGGAACACTCTGCCCAGTGCCATACGGGCTCTGAACCCACCGCCAGGCTCACCCGCGCAGCTCACTGCCTTTGATATTCATGGGAAGTGAAAGAAAACAGCTGAAGGTTTGCTTTTTAATTTCATGGGAAATTTTGAAAGTGGCTTTTACTCGGTTCTGCACTTCATTTATTCATTTACAGGCTGACCCAAACCCCATATGAACGACTGAATGTCTTTAGTATACCGCAGCTCTGACTCAGACAGTCCTTGATATTTATCTGCCTGCAGTTTCCAATAAGTTAAAGCCAGCTGACCTAAAATACCAAATTCCGAGGGAGCTCTCTGGCTGATGACTCCCGGTATCTGACAGCGATTGTCTGGGGTGTATTTTCTGTATTTATTTATTGTAAATGAGACACCTGACACCATGAGATCATAAGCAATTTCCATCTCTCTCCAAATCACCGGTAGGGTTCCAGTTCCGAGCCTCACAACATCATCAATTCTGCTGCAAAACTTTCTGTGCTGATTGTCAGTAATTTGCAACACAAGGTGGAAGGAGAGAATTGCTTGCAGTTCTCCCCTTCATCATCTCGTGAAAATCAGCCCGTGTTGGGTAGGCCAACCGGGCTGTCATGACCGTAAAAAACCTACAGATCTGGGGATCTGACTCTGTTCTTTGAAACCTTTTAGGTCAGTGGCAAAATATAAACGTCATATCCATATTTCCAGCTCTAGCTTGGGGAAGATATTAACTTCTTTGGTCATTTCTCTGATTCAGCATCTGCTTTCCCCGCATCACGTCACTGCATTTGGATTTAGGTCAATTCCTGTCACCATCCTGGACCTATGTGTTGACAAAATAATTTCCCAACAGGTGACAATGGTTCTTAAACACAAACCTGATTTCTGCAAAAGTCAGGATCTTCCCCTGCTGCTAAAACCCTCTGGTTAAAGGTTCTCCCACCGCAGAGGGGAGAATTTCACGTGGAGGAAACACAGTTGCAGACCAGCAAACTTTGCTTCTGCGGTGCCTCAGATAGAGCCTCGTGCACAGCTGAAATCTTCAGACGCTTTCCTCTGAATCCCTCCTTCGGTGCATCGCTGCCACCCACTCCACGGCCTCGCGGCAGGGCTGCGCGAGCACTGCCAGCCATTTGTAACCTCTTCCCCTTAGATGCACGAGTTCCTCGCACGCTTCCCTACCAGGAGCAAACATCCCGCCTGCGATGCCGTGCCTTCAGCTCCAGCAACGACCAGGCAGACCCCGCAGCCGACGCGTAAACCTGCTCATCCTGTATTTTAGCAAAGGATCAGGACATATCCATGGCGTATAGTTTCTCTCTAAGAGGTGCATCCCTGCGCTTCAGAATGACACATTTCTGGTACGAGGCAGCTTTCCCTGCCCACCACCCTCCCACCCTGGTGTCTTGGAAAACCCCAACTCAAGTTCAAGTCCCCAGCCACGTCATTGACCATCAAACACTATCTCCTCCTTTATGCTTAAGCCGAACAAATACAAACCTCAAAGACAGAAAGAAATGAAACCCAAGCCCCTGGGTTTAGTCCCCGCCAGCACAGCCGTGCTCTTCTCTCATTAGCACAGGCTGTCCCCGGGTGCCTGGAACGCAGCAGAATTGGGCATCATCCGGGATCAAACTGCTGCCCGGCAAAATGCAGTTGGCTGATGCAAAGGTGATTATCCCTTAGTTGGTTTTTTTTGGTTTGGTTTTTGTGGGAGGTTGTGGTGTTGGTGGTTTTTTCAATAAAAATCCTGGATAGGACCCCACGCCTCCGTTTCCGTGTTTGGGGCAGGTGACATGATGGCTGCGGTGAGGGCGAGAAGCTCAGGGCAGGCAGGAAAGCTTAGGCACAAAGAGATAAAGCCCAGATTTTTGGACATCTAACCCCTGCTGACACCGAGAATGGGTAAAGCCCTTTCAAACCAGCAGGACCCGCGTTGTGCTGCTCTGTGCGGTCACCGGGGCTAGAGCCAGAACGAGAAGCCACCACCAGCGCTGGCAGGGTGCTATGGGCTTGTTAGAGACACTGGGCTCCTTAACCCGGCCACACCACCGTGCCAACGTGGTCACGCTGCTGCCAAAAGCTACTATCTCAACACAAGGTTGCAGTCCATGATGCAAACCCTAAACTGACGCTCACAGTGACACCGGGAGCCGAACCTGGAGCAGCCCACAGGCACGCAGCTCCCTGCTCGTGCCCCGACCTCTGCCCATCCAGCACCAACACCGTCTGCAGGCGACATCCCCACCAGAGCCACAGGTCTGCCGTGTGCCGTGATACAGCCCGTCTGCCACGGGAAAGCAGGAAAAACGCATCTCTCACCCTCTCCGCCGGGCCCCAGAGGACAAACCTTCCCAGCTCGGGACAGGAGATACTCGTGTGCCTCCTGGCCTCTCTCGATGCGTTTGCAAATCCTCCCGGTGTCAGCTGGCTCTGTGCATCCTGCAGCAGGGAGAGACGGTCTCCATCAGTATTCAAAGGCACAGAGATGCAGGGAGAGAGGAGATAGGTAGGGAGAGCCTCGCTGCCACAGCCGGAGGAATGAATCTTGCTCGGAGGCAGAGCAGGAGGGTGGTTATTTGCAGGGTCTGTGTTCTGCTGCAGGCACTAACCAAGCTCTGCACTCACAGAGTCCTTTCGTCCCCGTCCACGACCACCCTGCACCAGCATTGTGTCTCAGCCCAGGCCCACAGATCGCGACCGAGGGCCCTGGAGCCGCTCCAGGGCTTTGCACACTACAAAGAAGCCCCAGTTCTTTTAATTAACCGGAGAATGTAAATGAGCACGGCATGTGCCCAAGCCCCTCCTGCAGAGCCCAGGAGAAAGTGCCACACGCTGCTGGGATCGCTGTCAGGAGATGAAAAAGCCGTTTGGTACCCAGGCTGCCAGCAGTGGGCTCGCAGGCAGGCTCCGTGGGGCAGCATGAGCAGCAAGCACCCGCCAGCACGGGAGACCAGGCAGCTCCTGCACCAGCTCCCTGGCATTAAAATCCCTGGGCCCTACATGCACCAGATCAGGGACCACGGGGGAATCATTCCCCAGGACCAAGACCAGTGTCCTGGTACCACCATCATCTCCTCCCCATCCATCCCCATGTATTACTGGCCATTGCTCCCACCACCCAACCCCAACCACCCATCCATCCTTCCCCCTACGTGCTCTTCTATCCATTCTTTAGCCCCTTTCCACACGTTCAAGGTTAGAAAGTCAGCGTTTGTCTGGTCTCATCCACTCTGCAGGAGTCCCTCTATCTACGAGGGGATACAGGAGGGTGCAGACAAGCATCCTGCAAGAGCAGGACCAAACTCGCCCGCCCTGTGCCTGGGAAGCACCCACCAGCTCCCACTGCGTGGGCAGAGAACAGTGGGGGCAGAAAGGGTTTTACTGGGGGGGACCCAGGCTGGGACCTGAGGCAGCCAGATGCCCGTGAGGGCCCTTTCAGGGACATCAAAGGGCCCTTGATTACATCCGTACCAGGTTCTCCTGCTGCTTAAGAAAACTATAGGTTTATGTGTTTCTGGGTTTCAGCTTTGGTTTGATCCTCTCCTTTTGCTGGTGTTACAGAATCAAAAGCCCCTGGTGCTGCAGGAGAGTGAAGAGTGCACCAGAGCAGAGCCGGTGACCCAGCGAGTGCGTGAGACATATATATATAGACCCTAATTATTACTGACCCAGGACAAAGTCCCTATCCTCCTTTGGGTGCAGTTCACGCTGCTCCAAAAGGCCAGGCTGAGCATTAATTCCCATTTTATTTACCCAGTAAATACCAGCCTGGAACCAGCGCTGGGCACCCCTGGGGCAGAACAGCTCGGTCTCACCAGGCTGGGCATTTCCCCGAGCCCTGCGTGGAAGTAGCGATGCTGGCGCAGGCAGGGCCCAGGTAACACCATCAGTCATCACAGCGTCTTTTGATTGAAGCTCTGCAGGATATTGTGTCCTCCAAAGAGACCAAACCAGCAAGGGAGATCAGACAGGACCTGGACTATAACCTTCCCAGCCCCAAGTCCCCCCCATCCTCTGAAACAGAGACCATGAGTCAAACTTTGCCGCTTCCCCCCCTCCTCCTTACACCCCCGCTCCTCTGAGCGCTAACGAAGAGGAAGGAGAGGACATGCTAGAAGCAGGGAGATGCATCCCGTGGTGCGACGGGACCAAGACGCCTTGTCCCTCGAGGGCACGGTCCTCCTGGGACCAGGCGGGTCCTTCTGGCGGGGCGAGAAGAGGCTCGGCAGCTCCGGCTGCAGCAGCTCAGCCGGCTCTCCAGCCCTCGGCACCATGTCGCGTGCCAGTTGGCACCGCTGATGCCGTGGTGCTCTGGAGCACCCTTATCTCTCCAGGAGAGGCTTTCATCACAGCCCTCGAGCGCTAGGAAATGGAGATACTCAGCTCACTGATACTGCTCTGCAAATCAATCAGAGGGGGAGGACGGGAAGGGGAACAGCTTGTCCCTGCCTGTCGCTCCGTGGAGGCTTTGCCCTTCGCTAGGGACAGCTGATTACTTCCCAGCCAAGCCTGGGCAAAATTGGTGCCCCCATCTGATGCACAGCAGGGAAACGACTAAGAAGTTCAGCCCCTGCCTACACGTGACCCACCGTGCAGGCAAAGGCCACCAGGCAGCATGGGGGTCCCCGGGACACAGAGGGCTTGGATCGTACTGCCCGTGGGTGCCTGAGGTACGATCCGTGCTATAAGGGTTGTACATCTGCAGACTTTCTTTGCCAGGAAGCTCTCTCCAGGCCGGGCTGGCCGTTTCCCTCGGGTAAGAGAAGGAGCCATTGCCAGTGCCCAGAGCCAGCAGTGCCATCCCTGCTGCGCGCAGGAGGAGGGATGGCAGCAGGTCTGGGACGTTTTGGTACCTGGAGACAGACCCAAGCTTGCTGCAGTCACAGCACCATGAAAACACGGTGGCAAAATGGGCTCCCAGCCCCCACCAGCTCCTGCACCTACAGCAGAGCTTTTCCCCAGGCTGCTCGGGTGGGAGAGGACTCCAAGGAGAGGGTAGGTGTCTGCACGCCTGGCGCAGCCCCTGTTCCAGACACCCACGCAGGGCTGCAGGGTGCCCCCTCCCTCCTCTCCCCTCCCAGCAGCGCAAAGCACCAACCTGCCCTCCTGGATGCTGCTTTCTGCTGGTGTTTTGTGAGTCACATCATTGATGTCACCTCCCCGCGTCACCGCAGCTCGGAGATGGATTTAATGAGCCTTTGTTTTCTTCAGCTAAGAAAAACCTCAAAGAAGCTGAGTCTCAAGCACGCTGAGGAGCCAGCAGGTCTCTCTGCTACTGCCACTGTCCCCACGGGACAGACAGAACTGCAAAAGGGTCCAGCGGGCTGGCTGACAGTGACAGCAGAGCGTCAGAGATCCGGGGGACAACACGCCAAAGTCGCACAAAGATGCCTTTGTCCTCACTAGAGCCTGCGACGTGCCACCCTCCTCGCAGGACACGGCACGTGTCTTGCGTGAAGACAGTGGGATGTGCCCTGAGCGAAGCCACGCGTGGAACGAGGGAGAGGTGGCGAAGCGGTGGTGGCACCGTGCCTGCAGTCAGGGGACCCAGCAGCGTCTCTAAGGGCTTCTACACAAGAAGCTGAGATGGTGGCCACTGCTCCTGGGTGGCATTCCTGCGTGCACGCTGGCGCTTACCGACTGACGCCGTGCTCTTGTCCTGCTCTCTGGGGCCACCAAACCAAGAGACGGGGCCACGCTAGCGTCTTCCTCGCACTGCCCAGCAGCTTTCGTAACGCGAGTCGCACCCAGGGAGTGAAGCCTGATTTGCACCAGTATAAAGGGAAATTCAAGCCCGTAGTGTTTTAAATCCAAAGGAACAGATCCTTGCAAAGCAGAAGGGAACAAAACTCATTATGAAAATCGAGGGAAATGAGGAGCATTTTTCTTTCTTTTATGAAGGTCACTAAAAAGAGAAGCATCACGTGGGGTCCCTGGGAAACCAGTAATGTAAATAGTCAGTGGACAGAGGGCATCTTCTATTAATGAAGGTGTCTTGCCAAAATACATAGGCATCGTATAAATTATTAGATAATGAAATTCCAGTTAATTTGCTGCCTGGTCAGCCACAGCCCTCCTGCCATGCTCCTGAGCCTAGCCAATAACATTAAAAAAGAATTACATTGGTACTAGGGCAGCTGGTGGACTTGACTCAGAAAACGGCACCTTCTGCAGGACGAGGCGGGGTGAAGCCCCCCAGCCCTCCCCGCTGGGTCAGGCACCACCGCTCTCCCGCAGCACGGCCGGCATCCGTGGCTGCAACACAGGTCCTCGAGAGCCAAAAGTGAGGATTCGCCACTAGTTAGAATCATAGAATCACAGAATGGTTTGGGTGGGAAGGGACCCTTCAAGGTCATCTAGTCCAACCCCCTGCCATGAGCAGGGACATCCCCAACTAGATCAGGTTGCCCAGAGCCCCGTCCAGCCTGACCTGGAATGTTTCCAGGGATGGGGCATCTCCCACCTCTGGGCAACCTGTGCCAGGGCCTCACCACCCTCAGTGTGAAAAACTTCTTCCTTAGGTCTAGTCTAAATCTCCCCTCCTTCAGTTTAAAACCATCACCCCTTGTTCTATCGAGGTTTGAGGACAAGGAACCAAACCTTTTTTTCAGAGGCTTCCTTGGTAAGTCTCACTTTCCCAGGGGCTCCAGAGAGCTGCTGATGTGCGAAGTCTCCAGCCGGTGGGAGTCTGTCACCTCTCAGCAGGTTTTAGGGCTGAAACAGGCTGGGGTCATAGCGCTGCAGACCAGAAAAAGGCCAGAAAAATCCAAGGCAATTCCATCTTCCTCCGTCTCACTACCACAACCTCCAGCTCCAGGCTCATCTCAACAGGTGGTCTGCCCTCAGGGGTGGCCAACAGCAAATCCCTTGGGAAGGACACAAGAAGGGGATGACTACGCAGGGGCACTTCCCAAAAAGTCTCTTCCAGCCCTTACCCTTTTGCACCTTTCCAAGGAACAGCCATGGACGGATCCTTCTGCCCAGTTATTCTTGGGCTCCTCATCACACCTTGCTCACAGCTCTCCCCTCTCTCCTTCTGGGGCTGCAGACAGCACGGGGGTTGTCTGTGTTTACTGGGACCTGGAGGGAGTTCCCAGAGGACAAGGAGATGACAACCACCCCCTTCGCTCTAGTGATGCCTTGATCCCATGGGTAGAAAGAGACCCGAGAAAGGGTGGGGGCAGCTTTCCCTTCAAAAAAAGGCTGGAATGATTGAAAGAAAACACAAGGTGCAGGACCAGGTCTTGCACTTACAACCTGGAGTGGGTTTCAAGTACAAATCCCGTTGTAACTCCTTCCCATTACCCTTCTCCCTCTGCTGCTCTGAACTATTGGCACTTCATAGCACCGAATATTCAGCATGCTCCGTGTAATTTTAAAGCCATTATGTAAGCTGCTCTCTCCCCCCATCTCTCGACGTCTCCAATTGGTGTGTCAGAATGTAATTAGCTTTTGATGGGATGTTAAGATTTCTTGAGCCCCTGTGGAGAGGCAGCATGGGGAGAGGCGAGGCAGCGGATTGTGATTGTCACTCCCCATGGTAAGTGCTCGAAGACCCTGGAAGACTCATTTACAAAAATATAAAATAAAATAAATAAAAAAAATCCAAAAGCAACAGACCCAGTAGGCTTTCGTTTAATTGACTGAAATCACTGAGATTTTTTTACCTCTGTGCTTTCTCCCGCTTGGAGAGAAATGGAAATTAACTGTCTCGCGACCGAGAGAAGCGTGCGGTGCTGCGGCAATGGTCAGGGCTGTTCTGCAAATCCAGCTCAGACGCTGAGAAAGTCCCACCCAAGCCGTTCATTCCTGCATTTCCGACCGAGGCTTTGCTGGGAACTTCGCTGCTGTAACCAATCTCACGAGCGCTCCTCCGTCCGCACCGGGACTGCGTCCTCCAGCCCTCCTCCGCAGCCCACGGACCCCCAGCCATGCCAGGGCAGGACACCCCACCAGAAAGGGCCGGGGAGGGGTGATAGTTTCCTGCAACCGCATTCGCAACAGCACATCTGATCACGGCAAAGTGCAACCCACAGCCCGTCTCTAAACAAGATGGCACTTGAAATCCCCGTCTGCAATTTCGGGGTAGTTTGGTGCCTCTAACAGAGCGGCAATCTCGGCTGCCATCGCGGCGGGGGCTGAGCTCCTTCAGGAGCTATTACAGCAAATCGCGGCTCTCCGCTGCGGCGAGGCAGGACCGCAGAGCCGCTGCACCCCACGGATGGGAGACGTGCACCGAGACACGGGGTGCCTTCCCCAGGGAACAGCGTTTACCAGCAAGGCCAGTTGGTTCAGCATCTAGTTCATCACCCCCAAGTCCTCCTGCAGCTCCAGCTGTGGGATCCCATCGGAAGAGAGAGGACACGGGGGTTCTGCAAAGGGATGCCAGTCCTTATCCAGGTAAACCACGCCGGAGATGGATGTTTCGGGGCTTACGGCCCCAGCCTTACATGTTACAACATAGAAATCTGTCGTGGAGCTTTTCGGAAAACAAATGCATGTGGGTGTCAGTTTTCCAGCCTCACAGAGACAGATCGCTGCAGGACCTGTGCCCCAACGACCCACGCAGGAAACACCACATTTTCAGAGCTCTCTCCGCACTCTTCCCCACTAGCCGAGCCCCGTGGCAGTGTAGAACAAGGCTAGCAATTCCCCCAGAACAAGCTTTCTACACTCTGGCCGGGCCTGAACTTTCACGAGAGCATCTGCCCCAGCCAACGGCAGCACATCGAGCATCTCCGTATCTACAGATGGTGCCTATATCACCGAGCAGTATGTTTGTCTACACACCAGCCCAAAGCCCACTGGAGTCATCGGATGCTTTTCATTAACTTCAGTGGGCTCTGGGTGAGGTCGGTTTGGTCGGTCTCCTCCAGCGCGGAGGCATTCAGACAAGTCTTACGGGATACCCAAGCACACGTGTGTTCGGATCAGCCACAAACACTTTCCTAAACACAAACCTGCCGTAAACTCGCTGCAAACGCACGTGGCCTGATATTAATACACCTCTGGCTCTGAATTAGGTGATGATGTGAAGCACAGACACATCCAATACAATAACAAGCCATTCCCATCAAATGCCAATTCAACTGGATAATGGGCCATATTGATTGCTTCAAGGGCCAGACCAATTTCACTTGTCCTTTTAATGATTATTATGACATTATCTATATTATTTCTGCTTAGCAAAATTAATTCCTCTCTCCCCGCCCCTCTCCCTCTGGATGCGAGTCCGTTCAAGTCTCCATTCCTGCTGAGACGGAAGCTAAGGAGACCTCTGCAAGGACTGGACTTAATTCACTTCTAAAGTGTTGTCAGGCAATTGGATTTTTTTTCCTCTAATACTGCCACCGGCATTAATGGAAAGAAAACAATAAATGTATCTGGTCACCTAAGTAGTCAGCCTCCCCTTTCAAAGCTCTGCTGACATTTCTGTCTCCAGCCTGGACAGTAATGCATTCCATTTTAATTTTAGCAAATGCTTTCTTTATGATCAGAGACATTTTTCATTTGTACTTGTTTGCATCTCCCTTAAAATTCAATATTTCATTTGGGGATGCAGGGTTATTGCCTGCTCCTCAAAATAAAGCATATGTGGCACAAGGATATTTCAAATTATTTTCTCTGGGTTCCTTGACTCAAGAGCAGCAATTGCCGTTCCAGCCTCTCCCGGGAGCAGCCGAGAGGAGTCAGTCCCAGTCCCTTACGGTGCATCCAGCCAGCGGGGCCACGGGGGAGACGTGGGACTTCTTGGGGCTGCCCTATACAGGATCACACAAAAAAAAAACAAAAAGAAGGGTTTGAACAAGCTTTTGTTTCCCTGGGCCAAATGCACCTGTGGCTGCATTGACTCCTGTGAGCAGAAGCCGTATGTCCCGGCGGTTTCACCCGTACAGAGCTCCGACAGAAGTCACGCGTGCAGGCGCAGGCAGTCACCGTTTCGGGACAGCTCTGTCCCAACCCACCGGCCTCCCCCGTCTGCCAAGCTGCCAGAAACCCACCAACACCAGAGGCTGGGCGAGCTCAGGATCCCTGCTGGCTTTAGACATTTGTAATTCTCAAGTGTTCTGAATCAGCAATAGTGTGGCCAGCAGGAGTAGGGAGGTGATTGTCCCCCTGTGCTCGGCCCTGGCGAGGCCGCACCTCGAGTGCTGGGGTCAGCTCTGGGCCCCTCACTCCAAGACAGACACTGAGGGGCTGGAGCGTGTCCAGAGACGGGCAACGGAGCTGGGGAAGGGTCTGGAGCACAAGTGCTGTGAGGAGCGGCTGAGGGACCTGGGGGGGTTTGGCCTGGAGAAAAGGAGGCTGAGGGGAGACCTTCTCGCTCTCTGCAACTCCCTGAAAGGAGGTTGGAGCCAGGGGGGGGTCGGTCTCTTCTCCCAAGGAACAGGCGACAGGACAAGAGGAAACGGCCTCAGGTTGCACCAGGGGAGGTTTAGACTGGACATTCGTAAAAATTTCTTCACCGAAAGGGTTGTTGGGCATTGGAACAGGCTGCCCAGGGCAGTGGTGGAGTCCCCATCCCTGGAGGTATTCAAAAGACCTTTAGGCGAGGCCCTAAGGGATATGATTTAGTGGGGGCCTTGGTAATGCTGGGTTAATGGTTGGACCCGATGATCTTGGAGGTCTCTTCCAACCAGAACAATTCTATGATTCTATGAATACAAAATAATAAATCTGATGAAATTCCCTTGCAGCAACCTCTTCCTCCCTTCCCTGCCAGGTTACCCCGAAGAGGTTTGGGCAGGAGCAGGTGAAGCTCCCATGGCATGTAAATGAAGGAGGTGCCATTGGGAGACTTCAGTCTCCAATTGTGGGGCCCAGGTCTGTGGCAGGCCCCAAAAAGGCATCAGACAACATCTAAACATTGTGCCCCAGAGCTGCTGACGATCAGAAGCGGTTTCCTCAGAAATACTTGGTACCCTGACGCTCACACACTCTTAAAACAAGCATCCCTCAGTCTTACAACCTACCTGGAGAAAATGGGCAGGTGGTTTGCAACGTGCAGCATCTCCTCTGGCTAGGCAGCTGTGGGGTCCCTCCCATGGGAGACAGTCCTCCACGAACTTCTCAAACGTGTGTCCTTCCCACAGGCTGAAGTTCTTCACGACTTCTCCAGCATGGATCACTTCCACAGGGTGCAGTCCCTCAGGAACAGACTGCTCCAGCGTGGGTCCTTCCCACGGGGTCACGGCCTCCTTCGGGCACCCCCTGCCCCGTGTGGGCTCCTCCCCGGGTGCAGGTGGGGCTCTGCTCCCCCGTGGGCTCCACGGGGCAGGGGCACAGCCGGCCTCACCACGGGCTGCACCACGGGCTGCCGGGGAACCTCTGCTCCGGCGCCTGGAGCACCTCCTGCTCCTTCTCCTCTGGCCTGGGGGTCTGCAGGGCTGTTGTGCTCCCATCTCGCTCCTCTCCCCACTGCTGTATTCCCGCAGCAGGTTTTTATTCCCCTTCTTACCTCTGTTACCCCCGAGGCGCTGCCACCGTCGCCGATGGGCTCGGCCTTGGCCAGTGGCGGGTCCGTCTTGGAGCCGATGGCGTTGGCACTGTCAGACATGGGGAAGCTTCCAGCAGCTTCTCACCGAAGCCACCCCTGTAGCCCCCCACTACCAAAACCTGGCCCACAAACCCCGTACGGCAGCTTACACCAAAGTGACGCTGGCTCCTCTCCCAAGGGTCCGCCCCGACCCCCACCCAGTAGCATTCGCTGCTGCCCTCCCTTCCACACAGCGAAAATCGGTTCCTTCCACGGTTGCCTTTGGGACCCAGCTGTCTCAGAGGATAATTACCAGTTGCTCTTACCTGAATACTCCTCCGATCTCTGGCACTAAATAAGAATTGACAAGAGAAGTGAGTTGGATATATACATAGCAATTTTCTAATTTTCTGAGCAAATTTGGTTAAAGCTGCTGAACACGAAAGCCTGAAACCTCAGGAATAGAGCAGCCAGACAGGGAGAGGAATGACAAGAGCTCTGAACTCAAACGTGGTTCTGCCCTGACCTAGAGGGACCGTTTGAAAGGCTGAAGGAGATGTTTGTCCTCCCTTGGCCATGACATCAAGGCTGCCGAGAGCAGCTTCCCAGCAAAGAGTTTTTCACAATATAGTTACATCTCCACCAGGACCCGGCACGAGCTGCTTCAGGAGGTCTGAATCCATCCTTCGAGTCAACAGAACGGAGGGAAAAGCTTTGCAGACGGGCTGCGAAAGGTTTTGTGTGCTGGCGACTGTGCCTCCCTGTGCATATACACCTTGAATAATTATAAAACATTTGCAGGTAGGAGGAGCCCCTTTGGCAGCCTGTGTGCTTGCACAGGAGGACGAAACGAGACCTCAGCTGGATGTATTTCTGCCAGATGAAAGCGTCCAGCACCGGAGTTATTCTGAGAGCAGGAATCAGCACAAGAGCTTGTCTCCCAGCTTCCCTGTGATCTCCCGTAACAACGGCGCAGAACAAAAGGTCTTGTCTCTGCGCAAGAAAGGGAGGGTGTCCTAGTTCCTGCTGCCTGCCTTGGCTGCGGCACGGGGACACGGCCGCTCTGCCGCGGCGCTCGGTCGATTGCTGTTGTCCGCAACAGGTCTTGGGGAGCAACGAGCGGATCAGCTCGAGGGAAGGTGCCAGGAAGGTCCTGGGCAGGGGGAGCAGAGTCCCTCAGCGCGTGAATCAGAAGCAGCCCATGGGGGTGCTGGGGGAGTAAGGCACTGCTCAGCGCCGGAGCAGCACAACCTGCCCAGAAGTGATTTTGCCCTTATTATCCACATCCACAGATCTGCGATTACGTGTGACACAGCAGCTTGGCTTTTTCCCAGGCAGCCCGGCCTGCGCAGCGGGTGTCAGCGGGCCAGGTCCACCCACGCCCGCGCGAACGGCTGGAGCACCCGCAGCTCTGCTGGAGCCCGCTCTCAGCCGAGGAAAGATCTGGCAAAGCTCTCTTGAAGCCATGTCTTCTTCACGCTGTTCTTTTGCTTGACTCATTTCTGGTAGCTTTCCAGGACATATTATCATCTTGCTCACGGGTTTAGGGTTCATCTAACACGCTAGGATGTTACCTCCTCGCCTCTGCTGTCTTGCTTTCTCCCAAGCCTGATCCGCTCACACCCACAAATATCTCTATTTTGGTTTCCAGTACCAGGAATCTCATTTTAATCACTCGCCATCTTCAGACACAACAGAAGACGTAATGCAATTGTTTAACATTCATAGATCCACCAGCTCTGCTCCTTCATGTATTTATTAGGCGGTGCCAGAAAACATCACCCATCATGAGCGTCCCCGGCTTCAGTCCCCGGAGGGTCAGTCCCTCTGGAGCACACGTTGGAGGACATCTCTTCTGATCAATGAGAAGAGCCTGGCAACAACAATCCATAAACCTAAACTACATTAAGAACCCCCCTAGACTCGTCTTCCCATATCTAATTAATTTAATGCTACTAACTAGCCCTATGGTCCATGCTTTTCAGGCTTTGTTACAAGCTTTTTGATGGAGTTGGAAGGAAAATTGACTCTCCCTTGGTGGGAGTAAGTGACATGTTAAATATCAGTCCCACGAAAAGTTAGATACTCGGTGTTAAGAAAGGAAAAGAAATCAGAAAAAGAGGAGGAAAGGCGAGAAGACCAAATGAAATCTCCTATGATGGAGAACATTTTCTGTGCCGCACTGCCAGAGAAACCTGATTTGAGCTCCTGATTTGGTCAAAGCCTGCCAAGAGCAGGCTAAGAGATGAGCTGCCTCTTAATCAAATCATCTCTGTCTCTCCTACAAGCCTGATGACACCAACACATGAAAACCATGGAGATAACAGAGGGTTCCCAAGGGCACGGAGCTGACAGCAGAATTTCCTTGCTGTCTTGAAACCGCACCAATCAACAACCATTTATTTAGAGAGCTTTGTGTCTCCTGGCTTTTGTCTCCATGTTCCGCTCTCATCTACGTCGTCTCCTACACACTGAGGTCCTTCGCTGTCGGGCTGGCCCCGAGGAGCAGGAGCCTGGTTGCAATGATGTGGCTCCAGAACACTCTGAAATCTAGGGACGAGGCTGCCTGCCTTGGGGACACCAGCACCTACAGGAGATGTTCTGGCTGGACAGGCATCAGCAGATGTCCCAGCACCCACCCACTTCATGCCTTCCTCAAGCTGGACAAAGCCACATTACTCACCCCTGGGATAAGATGTACTCTCATAATTCCCAGCACCTTTAAGTTGCTAAAAGTTTTAGACATTCCTCATAGCTCTCGAGTGCTCACAAGCTTTTGCCTAAGAATATTGATGGGGTTTTTCCAATCCTAAGCCTAGGTGTCTCCGGAAAGTTTGCTGACCGCTGCTTCACCACGTTTTTTCATCTGGGAAGCTCTCTCCCCTGCCCAAATTGGCCTCGTACCGGCTCTTTTGTTAATGCAGCTTCCACCGTCACCTCTCTGAAGAGCACACTTACCTGCTTTATGAATCTCTGGATGTTGCATTCACCTTCTCTGGGCAGCTTGTTAAAAATGGATCTGTTGGTGCTTCTATCGATTTCAGGTGCTATTAACACTAATCGCCCTTCCTGTAAGTGGATTTCCCGCTGCTTTTGCTGAATACCTGTTCCCCTCCCTCCGCGCTGGCTTGGTGCAGGCTGGTGGGGGTCTCTCCCATCAGCGTGTGCGCGCCTGTAAATTTAAGCAGCTTCGTGTTCAGGATTAATGTTGGAGGTGCGGTCAGTCCGAGCACAGGCTTAGCACTGGTGTATACTGGGAGCAACACTGCGCAGAAGGAGATGGAGGCGCGGGCGAGGAGAGCGAGACCAGCGCCTCCGATAAACACCCGGCGTTTGCTTTGCTCTGGACTTTCTTGGTCAGGAAACGGGGTCATCTTGCAAGGAGGGATTTCTTCCTGCTTTCTCATCTCTGAAGCATCCCCGCTCGACGGGCGCTGAAGCCTGAAATCCCTTTCCCTGCAGCCCTGCTACAGCAACAGCAGAACCAAGGAGATGCCTCTGGAGGAGAGAGGGAGAGCAACAGGAAACCTGGAGATCGAAGGGGACCTTCTGCCCAATGCCGTGGCCTGTGCCGAGGGCAGTCCGAGGACAGCTGCGGAGGCGCTTGTAAGGGCAGAATGAGCCTAGAGACCCCCACATCCATCCCTAGCCCGGGAATCAGAGCCAGGATTAAACCTGGCAGCTCCACACAGATCCCTGTGTCTGGCTGCTTGGGTGTCTTGGGGACCACTCTGGTATTTTAAGGTCCCGGAGTCAAACAGCAGCAAGTCCCAGGGCATCTCCACCCTGGAGAGCAAACTGCCCAAATGGCAACGTGTGCTGATGTTTAAGTATTAATGAGTCAGTAGCCATTAAATCCTGATAAACACCCAGGTGCAAAACACTAACTCTGGGAAACGAATAGGATTATTAGTGCAGTAGGGGACCTCACTGCAGCAAAAATTGCCAGCCTGCTCCGCAGCTGGGTTTGGTTGGGTCCGAATCATGCCCAGCGTGGATAGAAAGAGGAACAGCAGCCAGGGCGTTCGCCTGTGCCACAAGCCCTTTTCTGCCCTGTGCGTGCACGTGAGCGTGCTCTTCCCGTTCTTTACTGTGCGTCTGTAGCCCAAAGGAGCGGGCTTCACCCTTCCGAAAAAGCCACGAACACCTCCATCCCTTGGAGGATCCCTCCTGCCTGCATGAACTATGCACCCAGCCTCAGCTGAGGAGGAGACTCTCCCTGCACAGCACCCACTTTTTTGTTAGTGGCCGTCTCACCGCAGAGACAAGCAAGATGCTCCTTTGCATACAAGATGTTCCTCCAAGAAAATATGTGAGCCCGCAGGTAGCCTGCTTCTGGCCTTTTTCACATGAAAATCCTTAACTACAGGGTGTTCTCTCTTGCAAGCAATGGACTTGGAGCCACCAAACTTTCATGGAGAAGAGAAAAAAATATAGAAGAGTAGTACCTGGTGTAAGAGTAGCACTTGGTGTCCACATACATACAAATATGAGTCTAGGTCTTTCTGACTGTATCTGCATGGTGGAGAGCAGCGTCCTAAGGAGACGTAGCTACCTAGGCTCTGCAGAACATCTCACCAGCCTGGTTGCACTGCTCCTGACACCTCCTGCAGACCCAGTTCCAAGATTCCTGCTGTGAGGCATCAGGAGATGGGAGCGTGCCAGCATGCTGCAGAGGGACACCCCAAGTTTCCATCCCAGGAGACGCAACATTGGGTGATTGCAGAGAGCCGGCAGCATGAGCTGGGCAAGGGACATTCATCCACTTACCACCACACACCTTCAAAGAGAAGGCAACCTGCCGAGAACGGAGAGCAAGGGCAGCAGGGCTTGGCTCACCGGAGCAGCTCCAGCTCCGTTCCCGGGGGTCAGACCGTGGCCCCCAGGCTGACGCAACGCTCAGCCTTCCCCCCACAGACGGGATGTGTCCTTGGGCTGGTCTCACTGGTCACATCATGGGCAGGGACACCCAGGGAAAAGCACCCCAGGGAAAAGGCGGGGGGGGGGGATGCACCCCGGACCAGGCTAACAGTCCCCCAGCCTCTGCCATCCAACGGACAGGCTCCGTAGGGAGCAGTGCAGAAGCCGTGTTGGCACGGCTCGAAGAGAAGAGAGCGACTACACATTATATCAGCAATAAATGTCAGCAAGTAAAAACAGGCTTCAATTTCTAACTGTTGATTTTCAATAAAAATAAAGGCTGAATACTACCAAGCCTAGTTAACTTGCAGGCAAGCTGGCAGACCCGATCAGCTCGGTTTTCTTTAAACACGGTGGCACCTGAGCGTCTAAGAAATCTAACCTCCTCGCGCCAGAACAGACCCTCCCTAGAAGTGGATGTCCCCCTTTAAGCGTGCCGTTACATCTCAGGATATACAAGCAGCAAGTCAGGGTCAGACATCGTCCAGTGCAAGAGCCCCCTTGTCCCCCAGGTGCTCTCGTATTTACAGCATTTCTCCCACTATTTCTTTTTCCTAGTGTTTCTGTCCAGCCCAGATGTAAACGGCTGAAGCAATAAAGCTCCCCCATTTCCCCTGGAAGGTTATTCCATGGCCTAACAGACTTTACCTTCTTTTTTCCTTTTTCCTTCCTGACAGCTGAAATTTGATGCAGTTTAGTTCCATCCCGTTATGTCAAGGCATGGAGAGAAATGAGAAAAACCACGGCTGTAGAGTGCCTGAGAGGGCAGAAGGACCTAGACCGAGGACCCAGAGGGGTCCGGGCAGGAGTGACAGGTCCTGTCACAGTCCCAGTGCTGTCCCCAGCCTGGTGTAGCATGTCGGCTAGTCCATCGCTAGCTTCTCCCCAGTCTGTTTTGCCCATAAACTGGAATAACAGCCCCTGGAATAACCACCACCAACCCGGCGAGGCTGTGGCCGCCCTGAAGGGATGCTCCCAGCAGCCGCTGGCTGGGGAGGGTGGCAGAAACCCACAGAATTTTGCATGAAAAATTAATCTCTTCTGAACTCGGGGCGGGGGGAGAGTTCAGGGTGTTACAGCAGTAACAGAATATGCTCCTCCTTCCCTAATCAGGGTGTGTTATTGGGGAACAATTAAAAACAAGTCAGGGGTAATTAAAGGTAATTAAATGCTCTCGGTGGGGAGCGAGATGCTTGTGGGATGCTGCATAGCGGACAGGCAGAGCGCTGCCTGCCTGCGTGGCACGTCTGCCCTCCACGAGGGGCAGGAGAGCGGCCGGGATGGGGCGTGGGAAACGCACCCCCGGCTCTGCACCGGGGATCGGGCCCCCACAACCACGCGGGAGCCAGCCCTTGCGGCAGGCTTGGGCCTTGGCTTTGCCTTTGGGACATCTTCCCTCTGTCAAAGGCAGAGAGAGGTTTCTGAAGGAGCTCAGCAAGAACGGGGCTGGGGCAGGGGGAGAGCTCCGGTCCAGGGAGGAGCTCGGAGCTTGACTAAGAGCACTGTCCCCAAAATGCAACGGGATGAGACCACGCCGCCCGCGACAGCCCAGCAGACACAAACAGGATCGAGGAGGGGAATGAAGTGACTGGTGGGACTGGAAGGCGACGGATTGCAAATGAGAGTTCAGCCTGAAGAGCAAAAGCTTTCCCCAAAAGTCAGCAGTCGCTCTCAGCAGCGTTCACCTTCCCTGGGTTATCGGGAGAGGCTAATAACGACGGATTTACACAGCATTCCTAGTTAGACATGCGAGAAGTTTCATAAATATCCGCTTAGAGTTTTATATGAATTTCAGCCGCATCCAACTGCGTAACAATAGGTGGAGCTAGAACTACTGTCAGCTCACAAGGACGAGAGCAAAGCGATGCGCTAAAGCTCGATCCACAGCCGGAGTCACGCCTGCCTGGGACGTGCCCCGTGCTGGCTGTCTTCAAGGCGAGCCTGAGCACAGCCGTCCTCCGAGCTCGCTGCGGCCAGAGCCTGACTGCCGGAATACTTTGCGTGGGAAGGACTTTTGCTTTGGGAAGGACTTTTGCATTAACAGGGCCTGATGAAGCCACGGCTCTTACTACAGGTTTTGCGCCTGGTTGTGTCCGCACAGCTGGCGCTGCCGAGCCAGGACTCCAGGCTTGGACCTTGGCCAGTTGTTCTAGGAAGGCTGGACCTCCAGCTCTGTAATTCCAGTTTAAACCAAACTAGAGGTGCTCAACCTCCACCAAGGCGTTTTGGGGTCTTTGGGGTGGATTACGCTGCCTGTATGGATGTTATCAGGGGACGCTTCATCCAACCAGACCCTCACGCACCCTGTCAGAACTAGATCAAGTAAACTGCCGAGGAGCGAAAAGAACCCTGGACTGTGCTCAGGAGGGAGAGCTGAGAACAACAGTATTTCCAGCAGCACAAAAATCCCGCCTTGCCAAAGCTATAGGGATGGAAAGGATCTGCCATGCCTAATATATTCCCTGCCCCAACATGTTTTCCTCCCCTCTCCCATCGACCCAGAGCTGGCTGAAGGGATGCTGAGCACGTGCAGCGAAACGTCGCAGCGTTCACGCAGCGGAAAGGTGCTGGCCGAGCCGCCCAGGACCGCGACGGGAGCCAGGCTAGCCTCGGGGGCACATTGGGACCACCCCCCACCCACTCGACGTGTCCTTGGAGCCTCACCCGGGCAGGGCTGCTGCTCCACCTTTGCTCGAACCTGGGTGACGGGTAATTGGCTGTTTAGCACAAATCCAAACTGTCTCTCCTGCCTTCCCTTGGGATGGAGAGACAAGGGGTGTTTTTTCACTTCAGAGAAGCTGAACGATCTTGTACTGGAAGGCGGAGCGAGGGGGATGGGGGAGGCTCGCAGCAGCCCCAGGGTGAGGGGGCATTCAGGATGCTCTCCCCTGCTTCAGCCCCTGGTCGGAGGGAACTCCAGGAGTAGACGGGACAGAGTTTTCCCCGGGACTTCTCTTGCTATAAGGAAATGCACAGCACAAACGCTGTAGCTGAAAGCAGAAGGGAATTACAACCCCCTCCTGCTCCTTCAGAAGCTGAAGGTGAAGGAAGCAGGTCCTGAAGGGGTGGGGGGATGAGGACACCCTCCAAGGGGCACAGCAGCACTCCAACCGATGCCTGCAAGCAGGTCACCAGCTGGACATGGACCTTTATTCCCCTGCGCCCCTGGACCCCCTCACCATTTCTGCACCAACCTTTGCTGAGCTGGGCCAAGCCAAGGGAGGCGGGGGGCATTTCCCCACTTCTTGCACCTCCCAGTTGCTCCTACAGCGACTCTTGTAACTACCTGACCATGCTTGGGAGGGCAGCTGGTCTCTGGCACCGGGTTTCCCACACTGCCCGGGCAGCCCTTCCCCTCCACCTTCAAGGCAGAAAGAGGGAAGGGGTGGACAAAGTCATCTGCAAAAGGCTGTCAGCACGCAGAGCGCTTCTCCCAGCCACCAAACGCAACCACCTCTGGCCTGACTCACAGCAACAGCACCCGAAACACTCGGCACAGGTTGCAGAGGACGTCTCAATTATACCAGACAAAGAGCCAGAAATACAGATAAGGAAACAAACCCTGAAGAAATAAACAGCGCGGAGGAGCCCGGGAAATGGCAAGGATAGTAGCGTACCTTTCTCCTCTCCTCCTCGGTGCTGCTGCTCCTCTGCAGGGGGACCGGCTGCTCCCCCAGCATCGCAGGATCCCAAATGTCACCGTGGACCATCTCACAGGGCTGGGGGAAAAGAAGGGAAGGGTTTGCTTTCCCTGGGTGATTGTCATTGGTTTGGAAAGGCACAGCCAAATGGAGGGCCCTGCCTGAGCCTCCCGCACTCCTGCGGGCAACGGCGAGAGCAAGAAGTTACCTACCATTAAATTACATCTTTCTGCTTCGCGGATGCAAACGCAAGCTAGAAATCCTCGGAAGAAGCCTGCGACAACATAAGAGCTGCGGATCATCCCACCCATTTAACTCTGCAACCTAAAGGCATCCTACGGAGGGGTGGCTCGGAGCGAGGTAGGGGAGAACAGTGCCCTTGGGACCCACACGCCCCGTCCCTGCTCCATGAGCACTGCAGCTCGGGTTGCTTCTGGCTTCTGCACACGTGCTGGTCCTTTGCAGCTTTCCCCTCCGGGCCATGCTACAAAATTAGTCTCTCTTCAACACTTCATTATAAAGTGGTCAAAATTACAGCCAAAACTGGATCCCGCAGCTTGTTGACTGGACATAGGGCAGAGTCTCAAACATCCCAGCTGGTGCTCAGACAGACCCGAGCCGTTGCCATGAAGATGAGTCTTAATTGCACTGGGCCACGCAGGAAAAAAAAAAAAAAAGAGTTGCAAACCAACTGCTTTGATTAAAATGACTGATATTAGAGCTGTTCTGTTAAGACACAAAACTACCCACTTTATGGCAAGAGCTTTTTGCAGGAGCTGGTGGCTGTAAAATCGGTTTCTCGTCTGCTCTGAAAGCAGAGCGGCAGGGTGATAACTTGAGAGGGACAAGAGCCTCCTTCAGCCAGAACAAGCGCCCCTGAAGCCCTCCGTTCCCGGTCCCTCTGTCTCGGGCTGGGGACGTTTGCCAAGGCCCCAGGTGGGACCAAGAGTTCAAGCTTTCTCTGCTCACACCAGGCTCCTCCGAGGTGCCCAGCAAGCCCAAAGTCACAAGCAGGATGGAGGCACCTGCACCCACTATTGAGGATTTGGGGCCAGGGGCCAAATTTTTCCGCTGGGTAAATTCTCCCATGGGAAGATTCTTCGAGGAGATGCATGAAATTTAAAATTACACAAAGGTTTAAGCACCTCACCAGGGCTGTGGCATCAACAAGACGCTTCATCTATAAGCAAGCAAGGCGACCTCTCCGGTCCTCCATGTGTCTGGGCCACCAGGACCTTCAAGCAGCTCCTCTCATCCAGGGGGTTTTAAGGCAGCACTTTAAATGAGAGCCTCGTCCCTGCTGCCTTAACAAAGGGCGAAAAACGCATTGACAAGGAACATTAAAACTCCTTTAAAAGCATCAGAGGCAGCAGCCTTTCTCCAGGCTGCAGAGCCGCTATTGAAGCTGGCCACCAATTGCCCTGCTTGGCCGGGCTGCTCCCCGAGACAGCTGCGGGCAGCAGCAGGCAGCTGGGGTCGTGCCGGTTTTAATGGAAACCCGCTCCCCTCGGCCGTATTCAGCGCACGGTGTGAAGTGCCTCTCTTTGTGAGACGCGCTAAGTAATCCCGGCTTCCCGGTAAGATAATTAAGTTCCACTCGACAGTGCGACTGCTACAGTTTAAAGCACACGCGCAGAATGAATAAAGGGTTGTGGGGGTTTTTTTCACCCCTCTAATAAAAATAATTGGCTTTTACCAGTTGAGGGTGTTCCTTCTCCCCTTTTCAGCAGCATTGCCGTGGCGAGCTGAGCCCGCTCAATGCTGGAGCCATCCTTGGGCCGTCCTTTCCATGGCAGGAGCCCACGGAGGTGGTGCACCCTTCACGGCACCCGCTGGATGCGCACAGAGGAATTCTGCAGAGTTCAGAGCCTAAACAAACAAGAAAACCACCCCGGCAGAGCAATCTGCCTTTAGGAGCATCAGTCGATGTGAAAACAGAGAGTTACTGGGATGACATCCTTACGTTGCCTCTGTTTCTGGAGCGTGTGTGACATACCCATGGGAATAAACACCCCCGTGAGCTGGCCCGGCTGTTGCCCACACTGTTCCGTGGTGACAAACGGAGGCACAATGGCAATGACGACAGTGCCCGGGGGATCCCGGGGCTGGGTGAGACTGATGCATCCTCAGGCCTGTCTCCGTGCATCCATATAGCTCTGGGAAGGCCCATATGGCAGGCGCTGCTGGCACCCACGAGGTATAAGGGCTGCTTGGATGGAGGCTGTCTCCGAATCCCATCTGCCACCACGGGCTGAGCCCCTCCATGCAGGGCTGGCACGGCAGGGAGCTATTTCCAGCCCGGATGAAGCCTGGAAAGCCTGAGCATCTCAGAGGGGCTGGGATCCAACTTCAGGAACCCATGGAATTTCTAAGCTTTGGACAAGACGTTGTTGTCTTAAATACCAACATTTTCACCTGCAGATCCCGAAGCATCTTGTAAAACACTCATCTGCTCCGTCACAGCAGCAGCACATCCCTAACAGTCGTAGAGACATTAGAGGACTTACCCAGCAGCCAAATTTGGGCTATTCCTGCCCAGTTTCTGAGTCAGGCCCACCTCCATAGATCTGCTGCCACTTCCGTGGAAACAGAGCCGTGCACGTCAGCATCCAGAAAGGGTTAAATTCCTAAGTGAGCCAGTAATTACATTTTTACTGTAGTTTAAAAAGGCCATTTGAGGCCCTACGGAGCAAACATTTTTCCCTTTTAATGACACCGTAATAGATTAAGAGGGACCTGTCTCCCAGCAAACATTAAACAAAGGAGATGGATTACCCTGGCGACCGGAGCGAGCTGATCTCCTGTGCACGGAGACATCGGGAAAACAGCTGCAACAGCTTCGGCACAGATGTGGCACAGGCAGGTCAGGACGGGTTTCCTTCGCGGCCCCTGCTCGTCTCCAAACAGCCACCGCGGAAGCGAAGCTGTGCCAGAAAAGGAAAAAAAAAAAAAAAAAAGAAAACAGAAAGTGCTTTTGGGGTGAGATGAGGTATTATTGCAGATGTTTCGGTTATTGCAAGGTATTGTCCGGGAGGAGGAGCGAAGGGGAGAGACAGCGGGGGAAAGGAAATATTTACCAAGCTTCAAAAGAAGCGGATGGTTGCAAAGGAAGGGAAAGCGTATGCAGGACGATGGCAGCAGGAGCAGGATTAGTCCCGATCTTGTAAAGGTTAAGTGTTCCCTGCTCCAGGCAACCACATCACACGAAACCCCAGGCTGCTCCGTACTAATCTGGGTGCTCTGTGCAAAGCCGGGTGCCAGTGTCTGCCCAGGCATCGGGGCCAGCGGGGGGTCCCCGGGGTGTGGGAGTGTCCCCCCCCAGCGCCGTCGGTGCTCTGCTCCGGGACGGGCATCCAGCCAGGACCCACAGCTCCCTGCGCCGGCCTCGGGCCACCTCGCCGTCCCAGGAGGCTCAGCTGACGCCTGGGCTGCCCCCGGGACACGAGCCATCTCCAGCCAGGGCTGGCGAGGGACACGCTGACCCTCCTGCCGCCCACAGCGGGGTGCTCGCCCGGCCGGGGCGCCCCAGCGGAGCCACCTCCGGGAGAAGCGCCTGCGACTGGCAGGGTGGAAACCCGCCTCATTAGTGCCGGTAAAAGCAGCAGCAGCAGCAGGGGCCCGGGCAGCCCCTGCCAAGTAAACATGTTCAAATCAAACTGCAGCTTCTTTGCTCCAAAGTTTACAAGATGTTTCTTTCAAACCCTCATTAAGCCCTTCTGTCGGCCCCCCTGCACCGCCTGGCCCCCGCGCCGAGGCCGAGATGCTGTCGCACGCAGCCGCTGCCCCAGCCCCGTTCCTGCTCTGCTCCCGCTGCCCGTGGGGATGCGGCTGCCGACGTGTGTGGCATGGAAAGGCCCAGAAAACCTGAGGAATTGGGCTTTTGCTCTTTCTGGGTCATCCTCCAGTCACAGCCGCCTCTGTAAAAGGACACGGGATAGCGTTTTTGACGTGCTTTGGGAGTCTCAGGCAGCAGGGTGGCTTCCCCTGAAGCTGTAGATGTGTGAACCCACGTTTAGACCTGAGCTGGCCAGGCAAGCCTCCAAAATGCATGCAGAGAAACAGGCTCGGCCAAGGTGCGACGCGTCTCAGACTGGGACGGGTAGGGCAGGAGGCACGTCTGCACGAGAGCCTGATGAAGAACCCAGATGGTAGCAAAGGCTAGGAAATGCATTGACCCTAAACAGGGGCCAGCAGGGAGATCAATGGGGAGGGAAACTAAGGCAGGTGATGGCCATGTTGGACATCTCACCACGATGCGTTAGAGACAGGTGAGAGAGAGGAAGGGTCTCCACAGGGAGGAGGCCAGTCCCAGAGGATGGGTGCAGGTGGGTCCATGGGGATGGGATGGGATGGGACACAGTGGGCTCAGCGAGTCCCTCGCCACGGAGGGCACTTCATGCTTACCTTGCCTTTATTCTCTCCTCTTGACTTGCTCTTCGGTCACTGTTGGAGACCTGGGCTGGTGGGACTCGCAGCTCCCACACGCCGCAGGCAATTCCTGGTCAGCGCAGCATCGAGCGGCCGCAGGACAGTCTGAACCGGAGCTGAGCTGCCCCCGCGCACACACCCCCGGGCAGAGCAGGCAGGGATGCAGGCAGGGTGTGCAAGTACATCCCTACCAAGCTGTTCCTTGGCATCGGCAGAGGGCTCTCAAATGGGAACGGCCCATGCCTTGAGCACGATTTTTAAAAATAAGTTAATTTCCTTGGACTCTAATTAAATGCTCGGCAGCAAGTCCTAGCTCTGGGTGAGTGCCCAGGCTCCTCCCGGCATTACAGCAGCCTGGCCTGCTGCTTCGCCGCTAATTGTGCAGCCCAAAACTGTCCCTTCACCAAGCGGTGCCTCAGGCATGGGGACACAGCACCGAGGAAGGTGCCAAACTGCAAAGCCCCACACTCTGCAAACAGCTTTTCCTCCTGAGTCGCACACCCACCCTTTGGCACCAGGACCTGGGTGCACCTGGACAGGGGGGGACCCCAAACTTTGTGCCGGGGGACGGCATCCCCTTGGCATGTCCAGCCTGAGAGCAGCGAGCCGGGTCGTGCCACAGGGCTCTGGCTGCGCAGAGGGAGCACGGAGGAGCCCGGCCAGCACCGCACCGGGAAGCGGGACAGTGGGAGCACTCTGTCAATATTTATTTAGCATTTTGAATAATTAGTCCTTTTCCTTTTGCTGTGCTCATGAACGTGTTAAGTGCAGTTCATAGGCAGCCAGATGCCTCACGGGGAGCCTAAGAGGTGAGGAGGCAAACATCAAGAGGGGAAACAAGAGGGAGCAACTCACCCCAAGTCCCCGGCCACGAAGAAAACCAGCCCTCCTGCTGCTCTGCGTGCAAGCGCTCAAGTCCTCCTCCTCTCGGAGCCCTGCCTGGTTTTCGCTTTGTTGGCTGGATCAGACAAGCGCTTTCCTGCCCAGTGGGGCATCCCTGCAAGCATTGCCCCATGCCTGGACTTTGTAGAGGTTCCATAGCTGGCCACCTCCAGCGCTGGCAATTAGCAGATGATAAAACTAGCAGAGAAAGAGCCACAATTCAGTTCTGGCCTATTCCTGGCCTCCCGCCGCTGCTCATTACTCATAAATGGTCGGGGCCCCTATGCCGTGTATCCATACCCTCCTTCTCTGGAGCAGCTATAGCAGAACTCCCTGCGAGGGAGCACAGACCTGGAGTCAGGGTGAGAACAAGCAGCCGGGGGACAAGCCGGCGGCGAGGCAGAGCCGCACGCGAGCGGCACGGCTGCAAAACCTGCCGGGTGAACCCCCAAGGCATCTGCTTGGGCTGAGGTTCACTCCTCTCCAGCGAGGCTCCTGCCCATCCCAAGCCACCGCGTGTGGCCATCCCAAGCCGTACGCCTGCCAGGAAAGGGCCGGTCGCGGGGGCTGTTGGCAAGGCACGGGGCAGGGGATGCAGCCCGAGGGGCGGTGCAGCCTTGGTCAGTTTGGGAGGTTCGTGCCCTCGCGTTGGGCATGAGCCGGCAGCCCGGCTGCGCGCCGCGTGCGCAGCATCTGCAGAGACGCACGCTGATGAAACAGCCACCTAACGACAAGCAGAGCTGTAACGGTGGCAGTGCTGGCTCCGGATCAGAATAAACCTCAACGAAGAGTCCAATAGAGGCAACGGGCAGGCTCTCGGTGCCGCAGAGCAAAGGGCTCCCTTCCTCGTGGTGGCTTGGCCCGCGCTGGCCGCCACGGTCTCACCCGCAATCTCGCAGCACAGCGGCACCGTGCAGCCCGACGGGGCTTGCGCTCAGCTCAGCCCTGCCGAAAGGGAGCGGAGAAGGGGCTCGGGGAGGGGTGTGCACAGGGGGGTGGACACGGGGCAACGCAGAAACCAGCCCCGCAGAAATCTCTCTTTGCAACTCCGTTGGAAACGCACTCCAAGCTTCACAAAATCCGTTTGGGTTTTTGAGGGGGGTGTTGGGGTGGGGGAAGGCCAGGGAAAAAGCACTAGAAAATATCTGGTTTCAACACTCACATAGCGTTGTGTTATTCCCCTTTTGATGCTACTTTTTATTTTGATTGAAAAATACTTTGCGGTCTGACACAAACCTCACTCTTGCCTGAAGAGCCAATGTCAACATGAAGTTCTGTGAGCTCCTCAAAGGGAAACGTTTAAAATTACAGAATGAAAAAAAAAAAAAAAAGAATAAAAAGCAGCAGCCTCCTCCTTTCCTAGCTTTGCCCCTTCCTTCCCAGGGACTTGCAGCACTTTTTGCTCTCTTTTCCCTATGAAACCAAGTCACATTTGGGGGTCTCAAGCTTCCTGCCCCACCACTCGCAGCTTAAGCGGAGCCCAGCTCCCAGGTGGCAGGGCAGTGCCCAGACCCGCTCTGCTCCCACTCCGGGATATCATTCCAGGGAGAAGACCCTGGCAGGCTTTTCCACCCAAAATCATTCCTCCTGGAGCTAAGCCAAACACCTTCCCCTCTTGGCATGGCTCGCAGAGGCCAGCTGGGCTGCCGATAGTTATTTAGTTCAGGCTGGAAAAACCTTGGATCGGGAGAAAAAACAACATTTGCCCACAGAAAAATGCAGCCCCCTACCCCTTCCTCTGGTCAATTAAGGCAATGCTGCTAATTAGGCTTCCGTCTACCCATCGCACCCCCTTTCCTTGGCCAGCAGCTCTCTGCCCACCCTCACGCAGTCGTTAACCAGCCTTTCCCTAAACAAAAAAGCCCGTGAAAGCCATGAAACCGGGCAAGGACAGGCTTGCAAACAACTTCAGCTTCTGGATCTTGGCAATATACTTAATTTCAGCCGGAGAAACTCAAACCCAGAGAGGCCTTTGCCAAACGGTCTATCTATAGGGCAGCACGTGCACGGGTGTTCAAGGCTTTTGTGCCCCATCTTTGCATTTGCTCTTGCTATAGCAGCGTGGAAGGGGAAAACCTATACGTGCCCGTGCCCGTTTCTGTATCCGAGTGTCTCCATATAGGCTTGCTAAAGCATCTGCCCGCATGGACGCGTTTCAGGCTTACTGGGGGGCGCGGGCCTGTTTATTTGTGTCTGTTTATGTATCTGCATTCTGGCTGTTTGTTGGCATGGGCTACATTTCCCTCCACATATGTCTCTGTGGCTACGTGCCTGCTTGCGTAGGAGAGTTTCCCGTGGCTTTTTGGTGCCATTCCCAGGCAGCTCCAACAGCAAAAGGCACACTCTGCAACGGGAAATCAGTAGACGGCGAGGGAAGAAGAGGGGAAGCGCTGAGAAATGATTAATTTGCAGAGAAAAGCCAAATGGGGAAACAAGTGCCCCAGAGGGTCTCTTTGATGGCTCCTCCCAGACACGCGGAAGGGAGCGGATGGGTGTTTGGGAAGGGATGGATGCTGGGGTTGCACAAGAGGCGTCCATGGCCAAGCAGGGTGAAAGGCAGAGCCACAGGGAGGAAAACACGTTGCAGATGCCACACTAGACGGCCTTCACAGAATCACAGAATGGCCGGGGTGGGAAGGGCCCTCTGGAGCCCACCCAGCCCAGCCCCTGCCAGAGCAGGGTCACCCAGCGCAGGCTGCACAGGGCCGCGTCCAGGCGGGTTGGAATCTCTCCAGAGAAGGAGACTCCACACCCTCCCTGGGCAGCCTGGGCCAGGGCTCGGGCACCTCACAGCGAAGACGTTTTTCCTCCTGTTCAGGCGGAACTTCCCGTGTTCCAGTTTGTGCCCGTTGCCCCTTGTCCTGGCGCTGGGCACCACTGGGAAGAGTCTGGCCCCGTCCTCTGGACACCCCCTTGAGATATTGATAAGCGTTGGTGAGGTCCCCTCTCAGTCTCCTCTTCCTCAGGCTGAACAGCCCCAGCTCCCTCAGCCTTTCCCCACAGGAGAGATGCTCCAGGCCCTCAGCATCTTTGTAGCCCTGCATCTCATTCCTTCAGGGTTTTAAAGGGATGTTTCCCACTCAACCTTTTCTGGCACATAAACCAAGAAGCAGCTGGAGCAGCAAACCTGTCTGCCAGCATCTGCATGGCCCACAGAAACACCATGCCCATGACACAGGTGTCCCACACCACAGCACAGAGCTCTTCCTGCTAGAAGGATCCTCCAGTTCCTCCCACAGCAACTCCAAACACAGCAGCCTCCAAGATAACCAACGTGAAATGCCAGCTCTGCAGTTCAGACACTGAAACAAGACAAGGACGCACCATACGCTGAGCTGTGATGGTCCCAGGAGGAAAGTCCTTGGTGCATCTGCGCTTCAGGAGCCACTTTCTCCCAGTCTAACACCAGACACAGCACCACCATCCTGCAGGCACCTCACACCATCTGACCAGGCAGTTGCTCAAGCACCTTGGGATGATGGCCACCATGCTCCAACAGCCCAAAAGCTCCTTGCTTCCCAGGGGTCTGCACATGAACCCTCCCCTGGCCCTGAGGTCCTGCCCTCCTGCATTGCTACCACCTGTGAAACACCCGAGGAGAGCCTGCCCTCGCTAAGGGAGGTTAATGACTTAATGAGTCCTCCAGCCCTTGGCCTCCTCACGAGCTCCCTCTCCCCGCACCAGGTGGCTGGGCGGCTCTTCCCTGCTCTAATGGACGTACAGGAGGATTTCTGGTTGCCTTGGGCCCCTAATGCCGGTCTCACGTGGTCCCTCCACACTGTATTCTGGGCTTGCCCACCACTCGTGACCAAATTTCCCTTTCCTGGGCGTCTCTTTGCACGTGAGTGTGCAAAGCATGCCCTCCTACTTGCCCGCTCAGCCCCACCAAAGGTAGTAGGAGTCACCGACACCCTCTGCGGGGGGGCTCAGCCCCATAGCAGAGAGCAGAGTCCCCTTTCACGAAGGGATTTGGCCCTTCTGATCCCAGAAGGTCCTCAGTGGCCAGACTTTTACTTTCCAAATTCCTTACAATGCCAGCGGGGTAACAGAGAACAGCGCGCGACGAAGCTGCCCATGGAGGACCATGGGGGGCAGGTGGAAATAAGCCCCCCCAGCAGCCTGCAGGCACTGAGCGACGTCGGCTCCCAGTGCCTTCCCCCAGCCAGCCCCGCGGTGGGCCACCCCAGCTCTGCCCCGTTGATCTGCACCCCTTGCATGGAGACCAGCCCGTGGCACAGCCGTGGCACCATGGGGGTGCTGGGCAGGGGCTGCTCCGTCTGCATAGACCCCCCCCCACATCAGTTCTTCATCCTCTCTATCTCCAAGCAGACATTTAGGTTGGAGCCGTCCTCGCACCCCGCGAGGTTTCCCTCCCGTCCGCAGCACAGAGCGACCCGCACGGGCCGCGGTGCAGAACCATCGCTCAGGTTATCTCCGTGCCGAAGGTCTCTGGGGGTCCCATCTATTACGCTCCTATCAGCACCCCTTTTTGGTCCATTGCTTTAACAGATCTGCCCTGCGCATCTTGGTGGAAACAGCCCAGAGATAATAACAGCAGATACGCGTTGACCTATGGGATTCCTGGAGTGATCAAACTGTCAGATAACGGAATAAATCTTTCTCGTGGGCTGGGGATTAAATCAGAGAGTGTTAGCTGCTGCGGCTTCTTATTTATTTCTGTTCTCTTAAATTGCATTTCCCTTCCCCCCATGAAGAGCGCTTGCTGCCTACAGCTGTAAATTACTGCAAACCTTTATGGTAAGTTTAGACACTGAGTCTCTTAACCTTGCAAACACCTCTTGTTTCTCTTAATGGTCTCCGAAAGCTCTTGGGAAAGAGAAAGCAAAAAAGGGAATATGATTTGATGGTAAGCGCATACCTTGGCATTGCACAGCAGCATGACCCAGTCTGAAGATCACCTAAAACGCACGGGCTCCGTGCGCAGCTCTTGGCTGTTTCCTTGACCAGCTTCATGACCTTGGCTGCAGCATTTCACCTCCGCTTCGCCCAACCCTTCAGCCGTCTCCGTTCTCTGCAGCCTCTTGGGGCCGAGGACGGTCTGCACCCCGCAAACGGGGCTGCAGGGAGCTGAGGGCACGGCTCTCGTACCTGAGCACGTGTCCTGTCCCCCCAACGGAGCGTTTCCCCTTTTGCTTTGGCCGGGGCTGCGCCTGGATACCTGGGCATCAGGCAGCCCCTCCGGGATTTGGGTGGAAGAGCACCACGACAGCTACAGAGCACAGGGCTGCCGCACACCCCCGAACGAGCGGAGGGAGAAACACCCAGAGGGGGTCAGTCTCTAGCGTCTATTCAGCAGAAATTTTTGGCCGTGGTGAAATATGTTCTCCTTCCCCAAAAAAAAAGAAAGAAGAAGAAAACAAGAAAAAAAAAAAACAAAAAACACAACAAAACCAAACCAAAACACAAACCCAAAGTGTGAAATTTGCTGTGAGACTATTACTCCCCTGGAAAAGTTTCTACATTTCCGTGCTTAAGTCCCAGCTTCAGAGGAGGCTCCTGCCCGACCCCCTGATGTTCCTCCAGCTCCCCAGGGTGGGCTGCGCCGGGCCCCTCTGCATTAGCAAAGCAGCTGCCTCCAGCGCCGTGTATCTGGATGCCGCTGAAGACACCCGACGGGAATTAGGGCTGTAAGACCCTGCTCTCCCTCCGGCAGGACCCGGCCTCTCCTGCCCACCTCCCCGCAGCCCATCCCGGCTGCCGGCGGTACCCCCCGCGCCGCAGGCAGCCGGCCCTGCCAGGGATGGGGCCGGGGGCCGGGATCCCGGGAGCGCTGCGTGAATCACACCGGACACCTCAAATCCGACAAAATGAGTTTGATAGCGGGTGCTATTCAGGTGCCAAAAGATTTGCAGTAGTGCGTGTCCTACGGGGGGAAAATCTCATCGGAGCTGACATCGCAGAGGCTTCGCGCCGCCGCGCCGGGCTGCAGCCGTACTCCTGGCCTCGCCGGGGGGGCTGACACCAGAACCAGGCTCCGCAGGCCGCGTTAGGCTGGCGGCCGGTATATCGGCGTTGGGATTAGCAGAGCGATATCAAGTCCAAATGTGGCACATTAGCTTGAAAACACCTTTGCTCTAGGCTGGGGGAAAGCAATCAGAGAGGAGAGCAGCTCGCTGCGCAGTGCCGCCTGCTCCTGCAGCGCCAGCTGTCCCTCCCCTCGGCAATTTTCACCCAAGAAAACTTTGTTTGCCTACGAAGCGACGGTTCTCGAGTCACCTCCAATCCCATTTGCACCGGCCGGCGGTGTCGGGGCCAGCTCTCCTTCCTCCCTACGCCAGGCGTGCTCACAGCCAGACGCGATTGCATGAAAAGAGGCAGAAAGGGAGACGGAGGGAGGCAGGGACTGACGCACGGATGGACGACCATGTCTTTACATAGACAAAAATCTCCCGCAACTTTCTAATCCTTCCTCGGAGCAACAACTTTCTGAATCCCCCCCAACCGCCCCCCATCCACGTGCTCATCAGGACCTCAGTGAATTCCCAGGGAGCTGCAGAGCCCCCGGCATCCTCGGGCCGAGCTCGGGGACAGCCATCCCCTTTCCACTCCCTTCCCAGCCCTTCCTGCAGCCACTCCAGCCTCCCTGCCGCGAGCCAGACACTTCTCGCTGTAAAGCTAGTCCTGGCAAACAAAAAACAAAAATAGAAGAGCTATGAGACCTAGTTCCCAGCCAGCCATTTGTAATGAATTTTGATTTTTATAAAAACAAAAATCCCGGAGACGCCGAGTCAGCCGATCCCTCCTCAAACCGCATTAAGTGTCCCACAGAGCAGGGAGTGACGAGCGGCTCCATATTCCCTTTTTTTTTTTTTTAAAACATCGTCTATTTAAGGCTGGTGAAAGCTCGATCAGTCGGCAGTGCCGGCGTGGGCTGCGCGAGGTGCTCGCGTGCTGTTTCGTTAGGGGATGATTATTCTGCCGCCACGAGCCCCCACTGCGACCGGCGGGGGACGAGCAGCCAAGTTCAAAGCCAGCCCTCCGAACCCACCCGCTGCCGTGCCGCAGCGGGGCTCGAGCTGGGGGGGTTCGAGGTCTACGGAGCAAAGCAGACGGCCCGTCGGGTGCCGGGGAGACAGCGCTTCTTTTCATGTCCCAAATTAGAAAACAAAACAGGGCTGGCACCCCGGGGGAGCTGCGGGAAACTTCCACTCGAACCAGGGCTCGGCGCGCGGAAGAGAAAAATCCGTGCGAAGGGCGGCTGAGCGGCGGGGGCTGGCGGCGGGGGCTGGCCCAGAGGTGGGGACGTGGGCTCGGGCGGTGGTCGACAGGGTGTTTTTCTGCACCTCCCACCCCGCCACGGGGGGAAAAATGTGCCTGAGCCCCCCCGGCGCTCAGCCAAAACCCCGCTGCCGCAGGCAAAACCTCCCCGCGTCACCCAGACACGCGATTGCCGTGGGCGCCGCTCCTTTGGGCTGCGCCGATCCCGCAGCACCAAGCCCCAGGCTCCCCGCAGACCCCTCTCCTGCGTCCCGGGGACCGTTTCGCTCCGGTGCGGACCTGGCTGCAGCCCCCGTGCGTCCCTCCGGGGATGCTTCAGGGCCTCATTTTCCAAAGTCCTCGCTAATTTTGGGTGCGTTCATCTCTGACCGCCCCCAAGAGAGGCCCGAAGCTCAGACACAGCTCAGTGCCTCCTCTTTAGAAACCTGGCAGCGTTACCAAGCCGCTGAGCCCGTTTTAATGGGCAGCAGCAGCATTCCCGGCGCCCGGAGCGAGTCCTGCTCCGCTGAGCACTGTGCTGTCCTTGGCCAAGAGCTCTGACGGAGCAGAGGAGGGCAGGAGGACAGCAGGATCGTTGTCCCCAGGGTGACAGTGAGCGACGGGAGATGCTCTGCCCGGTACGGGGGACTGCCCTGATGCCACACGCAGGGGAAGCCACCAGATCCAGCTCAGACAAGGTCATCCCGATTTTAGGAAGGGAGAGGTGAAGCGCTGGGAGATCTTGTCCTGGAAGTCCCCCAAAGAACCACTGACAAAACCAAGCAGCCGACTCAGATCCCTCCGCTCTTGCTGTACCCGAGGGACCCCTTCCAGCCCGCCAGCAAACGGGCAATTTGTCAGTCCACCAGCACCACCAACGCGGTCTCTTTGGGCTTGAAAGTCCTCCCGTGACCTTCTTCACCTCCTGGGGCTGGAGAGAAAATGTCACTTGGCCATTGATCCCAAAGTGCAGAGGATCTGGTGCATGGAGATATGGATCCAGCACATGGAGACATGGATCCAGCACATGGAGATACGGGCCCAGCACATGGAGACATGGGTCCAGCACATGGAGATATGGGTCCAGCACATGGAGACATGGGTCCAGCACATGGAGACGTGGGTCCAGCACATGGAGATGTGGGTCCAGCACATGGAGATGTGACTCCAGCAACCATTAACACGGAAGGGCAGACTGAGCACCCATCGTTGGCCACTGGAGATTCCCTATTGACTCAAAGGGCTTCTGGCTGCTCGGGGAGGGGAGGATCAATTATCCGCTGCCGTTAATCTGCAGGGACATCCGAGACCGCAGATAAATCACAGATAAAAGCTGTTCTACCTCTTCCAGTGGGAATACCTTCCCCGTCCTGTAAACCTCAGAGACACGACACTAGGAGGAAAGTTAAATGATTAATTTGTTTTTCAAAACCGCGTCCTGAGAAAAACACCAAATTTTCTAGCCGGAGGAAAATTCTTTTGGCAGCCCACGCCCCCGTAAGCTGTTTGGGAGCTCATTTTAGTTGACAGAGTGTGCTGACACGTCTGTGATTAGGCACTTACTCTCCCGATTTTTTTGTTCGCCTCCCTCTTTGAAATTCTCCCCAAACTTCCCAAGCAGGATTTTCTTGTCCAACCATTTGTATTTTATATCCATGCTGAAATACTACTTTATAAATAGCGAGAGCTTTATCTTGACTCTAACCAGCAACCTCAACTTAAAGCTAAATGCATAATTTACTGCAAATTAAACTTAATGGGACTGGAATAATTATGTTGACTTTTGGAAGTACTTAAGGATAAATACATGATTAGATATTTTGCACACCGTGAGGAAATATTTATTTCGAAATACAAATTCTTCCCATTGAGCCTTTTGATGGAACATTTAGAGGTGACACTATCAGCATATAGATTACAGTACCATTAAGGCTACTTAAATAAATTACCCTGCTGCATTTGCAGCACCGGGGAGATGGGAAGTCTTCGGCAAAGCGCGGCGTCTGCGCCGCCGGTTCGCCGCGCGGGCACGGGGAGCTCGGCACAGCCCGGGACAGGGCTCTTCAGGCTCCGTGCCTGTCGTGGAAGAAGTGCCGTGGGCATCCCTGCAGAGCCGGGCTGCCCGTGGGAACAAGGTCACCCCGCATAGTAATCCCACCCAGGGACCCTCCACGCACTTCTGGCCCAAAAATGAACCAAGCAACACCGGTACTAACTCCTCTTTTCTCCCCGAGGGATTTGGGTTTTATAGAAACGGCTCAGTTTTAGAGCTGCTTTTCTTTTTTTCTCCTGCAAGTCAAAAATTTAGGGGAATTTCAGCAGGAGGAGAATTTGCAGGATCCTTATCAGCAGCTTGTGTTCTAAAACCAATCATGACCACAAACCGCTCCTGCTTTTTGCTTGTGTTTCAAGCTCCGGCTGCTCTTAGCTGCCCGAGGGGCGAGCGAAGCATTTCTAGCGAAGCACTTTTCCAGCGGGCAATCCCGGCTCGCTGCTGTGCGGGCTAAGGCAGCCCCGTGTGAACAACCAGAACGTCAGGTGGGGGGAAATACCAAGGCAAAGGGGCTCACCCTCCTCCTCCTCCTCCAGGCTCTGGCTCCCGCAGCCGCTGCTCGGGAAGACACAGATCCCCGGCCCGGACCAGGCTGCTGCCGACATCCCACCCCGCTCCCGCAGGACACCCGGCACCACCCCGGGCTTGGAACAGAAATGACAGGGGGTGGGGGCCCTTTTTTCTTTTAATAACGTTAGCGGGAGGGAGCTTTCCTTTCGCTCCGCCTCGGGGCTCCCCGTCGCAGCAGGAGAGCATGAGTACCCCCGGTGAACCACGGGCTGGTTTGGGGCTTTCCTGGAATTCCTGATCGTGCTCTGGATGACCCGGGAGCTCTCCATCTCCACACACACCCACAGGGCCAAGGGCTGAGAATAACCAGGCTGTAACGTGAGTGAAACCCGGTGACATCTGCATGGGACGGACTGAGTTATGGAGCTGAATCGGGGTATGTGTTGGGCGGGGGGCTGGTGCGGCACCCCGGCTCGCCCGTCTGGACCCCTCCAGCTCCCAGTTTCGGAGGTGAGCTCTGGTGCTGCCGCTACTGGGAGCACAGAAGAAATGAACTGGGATTAAATCTTCTTACACATGGGCCCTGTGTGAGCACAAGCCAGCGTGGAGCCTGAGGAGCAGCCCAGAGCCGCCCGCTCGTCCCCAGGGCCACATTTTGGTGCCATCAAGACCGACAACTCATGCCCAATCCAGGCTGTTGGGCTCGTTTGCAAAGCAAGGACAGACAGCTGTCCCGGGGACAGGAGCATGACATGCTTGTCCCCAGTCCGGTCCCACTGGATGAGTTGGGAAGTGTTGATGCTCGGCAGGGTCTCCGGGCGCTGGGGATCGGAGAGGGGATGGAGAGGATCTGCCCAACCTGAGCCACCGACAGCGCTTGGCCTCGCAGACACATCTCAGGTGATAAATGGGCCACCGTAACTAATTGAATTTGGGTTTCGCTTTAATGAATTAATATCTGCCAAGGTTAATCTGGAGGGTTTTAACACGCCCTTCCCCCAGCCCTGCTTTTGCCCTCACCCTTGACTCAAGACAACTTTTAAAATGCCACGTAAAAAGGAACAAGCCAAAACCTGAGAGGGTGAACTGCCGCAAGCTGCCGAGAGGAACAGGGGTGGGGAGCCCCAGGTAGGACCCCCACGGCAGGGAGGGACCCGCTTCACCTGAAGCGCTGGAGGAGAAGAGGGAAAAAGAAGCCCTTGCTCTGCCCACAATGCCTTTGCCTACCTTGGTCATGTCCCTTGAGAACTGGGTGTCTCCCCCCACTGAGATGGGTGGAGGAGACCTGGGCACCATCCTGACAGCGCTCCCCATGTCCTAAAAACCTGCTTGGGTTGCAGGCTCTCCAGGGGCTCTGCCTGCAGCCCCTCACGAGCCAAGGACTCCTGGGTGGTATCTTAAATTTGTTTTTCCTGCAGCCCCCCCACCCATGGTGCCACCACCACCTCGAGCAGCCCCGAGGACAGGAGCGCTGGCGCGAGGAGCAGCCTCCCTGCACGCCCCGTTACTTGCCGCCCCAGAGAGGAGGAAGGAGGAGAACGTGGGTTGCTCCTGCCCCGGGAAGATCAGCACCTTTCTCCATCCCGCGGCTTTGTCGGACATCATGTGCTCCAGCCGGGTCTTGGCACGGAAGTAGCTGCTGTGGGAAATGGGGCCATATCCAGTGATACGGCATGGGAACACCGGGGGGTCAGGGCAGGATGGTCATGGTGGGGTTGGCGAGGACAGAGCAGAGCAGCCACTGGGAACATCACCCCCTCCAGGCAGGAGGACGGGGTTCGATGGGGACAGAGGTCCCACCTGCCACCTCTGCAGCTACTGCTGGACACCAGCCGGGGCCGGAGCCGGGCTCCCCAGGCACATCCAGCGCTGTCTGTCAGCCTGGATTAGGGAACAAGCCCATGAACGGAACAAGAATATCCAGGTCACCTCCAACAATACCATGACATTGGCTTTAGGACGTTATTACCAGCTCTAGCGGGGCTTGTGTGCTGCAGATAACAGCACAAAGGAGGCGTTGAGTTGGCAAATAAATCTCAAGGGCCAAAAGTTGGGCGTTGGACGGCACATTTGGATTAGTTATTGAAATGCAAAGAGCTCCTTTTAAGCGCCTTTAATCCGTCCATGCCTGGCCGAGAGCGGCAGCGAGACCTGTGGCTGTGCCAAGGCGCTACTGGCTCCAGACCGGGGAAAGAGGAGTTTTGCTCCATCCCATCCCCATCCCCGGGCTACCCCCCAACACGTCACTCACCGGGACACGCTGAGGAACCAGAGCTGGGACAGGGGGGGCATCTCCATGAGACATCTCGACGGGACGGGGACCCGGACTCGGGTCCCGCCCCGGCTCTGCAGGCCGGCGCCGGTTCCCTGGTGGTGCTCCTGGGCTGGCCGTGCCTCTTCGAGATGTTGGGGGGATGAAGCAAGGAAGGAAAGCGATGCCACCCACCTCCCCGAGCTCCCGGGGCCTCAGAGAGCCACCAAACCCGACCACCACCCCCTTGTCCCCGCAGAAACTGCTCCTTTTTTTACCTTAACGGGGCACAGCAGAGAAGGGGTAATTCATCGTTCCTGGTGGGAGCAGGGCCCCGGGGAGCAGCTGCCGTTTCCCTCTTCATTACGGAGCGGCTGATGGAATGATGGCTTTCATAAAACCAGAGGGAAAGGTTTTTTCATCATTAGCGGCCGGTGACAGCGAGCGCCCAACGAGCTGTGGCTGAAATACAGCTTGGGAAGAGCGAGGCTCCAGCTCCGGCGGGGAGGGGACACGGGGAGGAGGGTGACCGGGCTCTGAAGAAATCAAAAGCGGCTCTGGACGGACGAGGCACCAAGCTGGTGGCCAGCCCGGCTGCGTGCCCGGGGCCGGGCTCGTTGCTGCGGGGCAGCCGGGGAAGCCGGGCGCTCAGAGCCGCGCAGCAATAACCTCGCAGAAGGCTGCCTTGCCCTTATTTTTGAGAGACGCACATTTATCAGATGCTTTCCAGCTCGGTTTGGGGTTTTTTTTGCGCAGGGTCACCACCACGGATAGCAAGGGGGATGGGGAAGGAATGGGCAGCAGTGGGCCATCACCGACGGCTCGGGGGCTACGGCTTTGCGGGGAAGCTGCTGTGGTGCGGAGCAGGGGCCGGTGTCCCCAGACAGCCCCAACCCCCCCAGCAGGGACCGGGGCACGGGAGGCCGCAGGGCTGCGGGGACCAGCCCGGCTCACGCTCCCCAGCACCCGGGGCACCGCCGCTGCTCGAGCCCCTGCCCCCCAGGACAGCGCCGGGGGGCTCGGGGACAAGGGGCTCCCCCAGGGCCACCCCTGCCAAGGGCCGGCCCCGCGGCCCAGAGGCGACGTGCGCACCCAGAGCCCTGCCCAAGTGCAGGTCTTGATTTTAATTCACATTATCCCCCTTTTTATTATTTATTGGTAAAATGTAATTACCGCATCCTTCACGAGCCTTAATTAAAGATGAAAAACAGTCCTGACAAGTCAATTAGATTTTTTTTTTTTTCCTTGGTCTCCATTAAATTAAGACTCAAGTGTTACTGGAAGTGTTTAATATCACAACACATTAAACTGAAGGCTGCTTTGTAATAAACAAATCACTGAAGACAATGCAGGAGCTTTCTTCTCCAGAAGGCTTTTCTTACACCAGGGTTTCCTTTTCCAGCTAGGAAACGCACCGAATGAGTTTTTTCTTCCTCCGTCCGCCTTTTCCAGCAACGGAAAACTTCCATCCGCAGTGTCGCGTGGACGTCCAGCCTCCGCGGGCTGGCTGGGGCGTCTTCCCCGGTCCGAGACCGCGCTGTGCCGTTACCAGGAGCAAACCCACAGCACCCGCGGGCACAAAGCGGCCCCAGCTCCTCTGCGCAGCGAGGGGCAAACACGGCTCCTCCATGCCATCAAGGATTTGCCGTCCTGGAAGCTGGCCCTGCAGACGCGCTCCCCCAAAACACCCCGAAAAGCACGACGCGGCCGACACGGAGGTCTCTGCGCCGAGCTACCGCGTGGGCGCCTGCGCCAGGGCTCCCCGCGCCGCAGCTCCCGGGCCGGAGCCAGCGAAAGAAATGCAGAGGCCGTCACAAATTTGGAACATTTATTTATGCAACTGATTTTCTTAAACGGAAAGAAAGCCAAAAATAATAATAATAATAATAATAATAAAAAAAAACCAGTTAACAACAGCTGGATGTGCGTGGTACAATCCGCAGCGGACGTGTCCCTCCTTCGCCATCCCTCCCTCGGTCCCACTCGTGGTACCGTCCCTTCGGCAGCAGCTCTCAGACGCTGCCGGCTTTCGGGGTCACTTTTTCTGCATATAGACAAAACCGTTCCAATTTGGTGTCTTTCTCACGTTTTAATTTTTTTTTTTTGCTTTTTTTTGGTTGTTGTTTTGTTTTTATCAAAAAGAAAAAAAAAAAGCACCACTCCAATCTGTAATACCAATAAACATTATCCATCTTAAGAACAGTATATTTTTTTATATATATTTCTATATATATATTTCTATGTACAGGCTGTCCTTGCCTCATGTCCTATGAGCATCTCAGTAGGAGCTGGAGAAGGGTTGGTTTTTAGAGCGCTTTGATATTTCAAAGTCTGCCCTTCGCAAGAGATGCCCTAAAAACCCAGAGACATCCAGCAAGGAGATATCACCAAAAAAAATAATCTTGCTTTTAAAACATATGTACAACTCCTCCAGTCTCTGTTGTCTCATTAGGACTAAACGGGGTTTCAATTTTCCTGGGTTTTTTTCTTCCCGGCAACACTTGACCTGCGCGGCACTGGGGGATGCTCCCTCCCTCTGGAGCGAGGGAGGACGCAGGCGGCCCAGGCTCCCGGCAGGTCCGGGATAAAGCAGCATCCCCAGGCTCTGGGGCCCAACGGTGCCACCAACATCCCGTCCCCGGGAATTTCGGAGGTTCAGCTCAGCCATTTTCATACAAAACCAAACAATTTCTGCACCCTGGGACCTCTCTGCACCCACCACACGGCACCCGCCCTGCGGCATCCCGGGAGAGCGTGGATGCGTCTACAGAGATGGGGATTGGGAAAAGGATGCTAATTTATTCCAAGTCCAGGCTTGCGATGCGAGTACTGGTGTTACCGGGTACTGGTGTTACCGGGTACTGGTGTAACTGGACCGTTTTGCAGGCTCCGATGGGGTAAAAAGACTATTTGGTCACAAGACGGCATGGGCACACGGCAGGGTAAGACAGCAGGGAGAGAAAGAAGGGGAATAATGTTCTATAGCCCTTGGAATAAGGTACTGTCAGGCTGCATGAATTACTCAGCAAGCACATAGGAGCGCCAAGCGTCTGGGCAAAACCCTCCGATGCTGCTGAAAGCCTCATCACCACCCCCGGGCGTCTGCGAGGCAGCGGGTGGGACGTCCTCCAAGGTGGAGAGAGGGCAGAGATCCATCTTGTTGCTCTCCTCCACCCTTGGAAGGGGGATGGAAATATCTCCGGGGTTTGCCCGTCCAGGGCGCAGCCGTTCGGGCTCGGCAGCCTTCGTGCTGCAGGTGGGTCGGGCCAAAGGGCGTCTTCCAAAGCTTTGCTTCGTGGTACGGAGCTGAACGCAACTCCCCGGGGAGAGGGAGCCCCAGCCCCCGGGCAGGCAGGGCAGGGAAGCGTCCTCTGCCCTGGGGAGATGGGGCTGAAGGACGGGGGGATGAAGGATGGGGGGCTGAAGGATGGGGGGCTGAAGGATGGGGGGCTGAAGGATGAGGGGGATGAAGGATGGGGGGATGAAGGATGGGGGGATGAAGGATGGGGGGGATGAAGGATGGGGAGGAGATGAAGGATGTGGGGGGATGAAGGATGGGGGGGGACAAAGGATGGTGGAGATGAAGGATGGGGGGGGAGATGACAGATGAGGGATATGAAGGATGGGGGATATGAAGGGTGGGGGGGATGAAGGATGGAGGGGGGATGAAGGATGGAGGGGGGATATGAAGGATGGTGGAGATGAAGGATGGGGAGGAGATGAAGGATGTGGGGGGATGAAGGATGGAGGGGGGATGAAGGACAGGGTTGCCTACATGCAGCCTCCGGCGTATGGAGGACAGTTTCTCATCTGTTCTGCTCCACCCCCTCAAAAAAACGACTGTGTAAGGTTATGCCTGGCCCTCAAGACCGAAGCGACCTCCCCTCGGTTCCTCGAGTCCCCGAGGCAGAGCCCAGACCTGCATCCCTCTGGTTGCACCTTCTCGAGGCCGTTTGCAGGGAGAGAAAACCCTGACCACAGCTTGCTTGCACCCCGGCTCTCCCCTGTAGGCAGACACCCCTGTAACGATCACGGTATCAGACAGACAAAGTGACATCTCGCACCCGCCCGCAGCAGGATGAAGCCAAAAATGATCAGGCACCTCCAATCACCGGCCCCGTACGCTTGTCCCCGGGTGGCACCGAGGGCGCGGGGACCTCCCCGCGCCCAGCCCCGAAGCACGGCCACGGCTCAGGGCTCCAGCACAGCTCACCCCACGCCAACGCCATCGCCAAACCCGACCGTCCCGCTTCGCCAAGCCCAGCAAAAGCCAAGCAGCGTCAACGGGCAACTGCCTGGGGGAGGCATCCAGGAGGCACCTGGGACAGACCCAAACGGTGAGGATTTTATCTCCAGGCACCAAAGGTGTCTCACGTGCAGCGATTCACAAGGGAAGGGTTAAAAACAGACCCGTGGGCTGGTGCCTTTGGGTGAGGCCAGGAGCAATTAATTGCTACGGATGGAGAAGGCAGGGCAGAGACGTGGGGGAAACATCGCTCGAGAAGCTTTGCAAAGACGCCAGGAGGGGTCCGCGTCGGTCCCTGCACATCCCACCGCTGTCCCACGTCACCGCTCTGTCCAGGGTTGCAACTCACAGAACTAAAAAAAGCGAAGATCAAACTCATGGCGCGGACGGGCAGAAACTCAAGAGCTCCTCTCGGGGTTTTTGCTCCGGCTCAGAGCGTGTCCCCAGCAAGGGCGAAACCTGCCGGCAGCCGCCTGGGCTCCTCGGAACAGCAGCTTCAACTCCACGCACAATGAAAAAAGCAACGTCTCTTCTCCAAATATCCATCCTTCCCTGCTGGGAAACGGCCTCGGCTCCTTCTGTCCTCGTCCTCCCCTCCCCGGCCTCCTCTCCAGCTGCTTCAGAGATGCCCAGGCAGCGCCGCGGGGCCGCATCCTGCACACACGGACCCCACGAGCGGGACTCACAGCGACGCAGGGACGGGACGAGTCGCGGCATCTGGCCCGCGGCCGCTCGGATGCGCTCGGGGCGGGAAGGAAAGATGGAGAGCGGAGGATGAAGATGGGGAGCGGCCGACGCGTCCCCACGTCCTTTCTTTTTTCTCAAGCTGACGATGGGGTTTCTCACCGGGTCTTTTGCCGTTTCCCTCCTCACCTTCAGCACTACCGCAACGTCCGAGCGCGAAGCGCACGGTTGGCGCGACCCCTGCGCGAGCCCTTGCTGCCGCTCTCCTGGCGAGGTGCTATCTGGTCTCCAGGGACTCCAGGTATTCCAGTGCTATGTCGTAGCAGAAATGATACTGCTCCTGTTCGGAGAGAGAAGAGAGGGTGTTACGATCCCGAGTAAACTATTTCCCGAAGCGATCCAAGCTATTCAAGGCAAAATAAGTTTCGGCAGCCCTAAGGAAAGGCCTGAGAGGGGCTCTATAGGGGGAACACGCGTCACCCCTCGCTGGGGGCTGCGTCCCTCTCCTGTCCCCCGTGACAGTCCTGCCGAAGCGACAGCCAGGAGGAACTCCGCTTTCGGCAAACGACGCCCGTTGCTGGGGATGAACTCGGAATCCCCCGGATCCAACCGCACCGCCCGCGCCACATTTCCTGCACTGGGGGGCACGCGGCACCTTCGCCTCCCCCAAAGGAAGGACAAGGACTGCAACGTCCCCTTACCGTGAAAATATGGTTTATTCACTACACCGGGGTACAAACCAGGCTCCACTGACCCCCCCCACCACCGCAGTGATTGACATCTGTCAATCAGATGGTGACAGAGCTGTGAGAGGGCCAGGGTCTGGGGTTAGGGGCGTCCAAAATAAAACCCCGGGCATGGAATCAAGGAGAGTTTTTATTTTGGAGTTCAGCAGGGGCTGCAAATGGGGAGCACGCCCAGGCGAGTGTCACGGCCTCGCTGCTCCGTGGTCTGGAGATGCCAAGACATTTCTCATCGCAGCCATTCCTGCTGCAGCTCCAAACAACGCCATTTCCCAATCCCAGGGATTGGGCCCGGGCGTTCGCTTTGCGTGGGGGGAGAGGCACGGAGGGAAGTCCCGGGAGCTTTCACTTCCAAAAATCCAAATTTTCCAAGGGAAATGCCAAACAAATAAGCATTTTGGTGCTCAGGTCAAAGTCTGACCCGCCGGTGATGGCCGGGCCGGAGCCAAGGGGTGTGGCTGGGAAAGCTCCTCTCCGACCCTGCGGCAGCACCGGCCTCGCTCTCCCATCCTCTCCCCTTCCCGAGACAGCTACGGACGGCGTCAGCACCTTCCCCCTTTGCTCCCCAGCTGCGCAAAGGCAAAGCCCAGCATGGCCGGCTCCTGGTGTTACAGCAAAACCCACTGAAACCGGGCTTGCGACGGCATCTCCTCCATCCTCATCCTCCTTTACGTGACCTGTTCTGGTGCTCTCCTGTCCTCAACAGCTCACAGCGCAGAAAACTGCGGGGGATTCGAACCTGGGAAGTGCCCATCCCCACGAGATGTTGCTCCTACGAGTAGCCAACAAGCAAAACCAGCCAGAGTGGGGAAAAAAACACTAAATAAATAAGGTTTCTGATGCTGCCGCAAGTGCTGGGACATGAGGTGGGAGCATTCCGGGTGCAAGAGCAGGGAGGGGAAGGGGAGAAGCTCATCCCCAAGTCCTCGGCAGCAGCACAGGGATCGCAGCCTGAGCACCGGCACAAAAATCCTGTCATCCCCCAGGCGCGTGGGCGGCTGCTCGGGGACCCCGGGCGGGAGCGGGCAGCAGGGGAGAAGGGCTTTGCATTGGGTTTGCGGGCCAGGTTTTGGTAGTGGGGGGCTACAGGGGTGGCTTCGGTGAGAAGCTGCTGGAAGCTTCCCCATGTCCGACAGAGCCAATGCCAGTGGCTCCGAGACGGACCCGCCGCTGGCCAAGGCCGAGCCCATCGGCGATGGTGGCAGCGCCTCGGGGGTAACAGAGGTAAGAAGGGGAATAAAAACCTGCTGCGGGAATACAGCAGTGGGGAGAGGAGCGAGATGGGAGAGCAACAGCCCTGCAGAGCCCCAGGCCAGAGGAGAAGGAGCAGGAGGTGCTCCAGGCGCCGGAGCAGAGGTTCCCCGGCAGCCCGTGGTGCAGCCCGTGGCGAGGCCGGCTGTGCCCCTGCCCCGTGGAGCCCACGGGGGAGCAGAGCCCCACCTGCACCCGGGGAGGAGCCCACGCCGGGGCAGGGGGTGCGCAAAGGAGGCTGTGACCCCGTGGGAGGGACCCACGCTGGAGCAGGTCGTGAAGAACTGCAGCCCGTGGGAAGGACTCACGCTGGAGAAGTCCGTGGAGGACTGTCTCCCGTGGGAGGGACCCACGCTGGAGCAGGGGAGGAGTGTGAGGAGTCTCCCCCTGCGGAGGAAGGAGCGGCAGAGCCGACGGGTGATGAACTGACGCAGCCCCATTCCCGTCCCCCTGCACCGCTCAGGGGGAGCAGGGAGAGGAATCCGGAGTGAAGCTGAGCCCGGGAAGAAGGGAGGGGTGGGGGAAGGGGTTTTAACATTTATTTTTTATTTCTCATGATCCTACTCTGATTTGATTGGCAATAAATTAAACTAATTTCCCCAAGTCGAGTCTGTTTTGCCCGTGACGGTAACTGCAGAGTGCTCTCCCCGTCCTTATCTCGCCCCACGAGCCTTTCGTTGTATTTTCTCTGCCCTGTGCAGCCGAGGAGGGGAGTGACGGAGCGGCTTTGGGGGGCACCTGGCCTCCAGCCAGAGTCAACCCACCACAGGCTTCAAAGCGAGGAGGCTGCGACAGCTGAGATTAAAAGCACATAATGCTTTTTGGATTAAGAAAAGGGATTGTTTCCATTTATCATCATATAAAAATAAACCCCCCAGGCAAACAGAGGGGGAAGATGCACGGGCAGCGGGAAACTGCGACGTGCCGGCTGCTCTCTGCTGGGCTGCGGCTCTTTACGCCGGGCAAGGATGCGGCCTCCCAGCGACTCCGGTAGATTGGGATTCCCAGAATAGACGGTTCAGGTTCATTTGAGGCTGGAAGATGCTCGTGTCCTGATGTGAAGCGTTGCCTTTTTTTAATACCTTTGCAATTTAGCCCAGTGGGTCTGGTGGCTTCATGCTTGTCACATCATCTTTCCATTATCTGCATCCCTCCCTCTGCTCCCCTCTCCCCTCCCTCACCTTCTCCTGCACTTTAATTCCTAATGCAAATCACATCCCCTCCTCAAAACCATTTCATTTTGCAATTTAGGGATTTTATAATCCAAATAGGGTAAACCTTTCCGGCTGACTTGCTTTTAAAACATCACGAGGCACCTGGATTCCTCCACCACGGGGACGGACACGCGCCTGCTCCATCCCCTGTCCCGTTATTGAGGGCCTGAAATAGGGCACAGGCTCTTTGCCTTGACCCGCTGCCACCTCCAGCCTCCTCATCGTGAAACGTGGCTCCATCGCTGCTCCCAGCAGCTTCTCCACCAACTAATTTCACTCAAAATGCAGTTCCCTTTTATATTTCCAACAGGAATTTGCCTGACTCCACCTCAGAGCTCCTCCCGGCACCACAAACCCTCTGAAGAACTGCGATTACGTCCCGTGAATTCATGTGAACCCGCCTTACTACTCCTTGGAAGGATTTCCAACGAGCCCAGCGCCGACGCCGAGGGTGTGTCGGCACGGCGAGATGAAGGCAAGCCCAAGGCTGCTTTCGAGACCTGCCTCGCCTCCCGGTCCGCCCCAGCCCACGGCACGGCGCCGGCACGCTCGCCGAGACGTGCTCTGCGTGAGGATGCTTGTAACGCTCATCAGGATTTGGGATGGGAAAGGAGGTTTTGGGGGAGGTGAGCACCCCCCAGCACCTCTCCTCCCCGCCGGAGGGATGCGCGGGGACCGGGGCGGCCGCCAGCGGTGTCTGGTGCTTACCAAGGTCTCTACCATATTTGGCTTGTAGTTGCGGAGGGTCTTTGCAGCATAGAAAACATCCGCCATGTTGTGACACTTGATCATCTCCAGGATCATGGTGGAGGCACAGAAGGTGCCGCTCCGGCCACCTCCGTTCCTGGTGGGAGAAACACACGTGGGAGTGGTGACAAGATGGCTCTAGAGCATCTTCCTGCAGCCTCTAATTCCCCCCCTTCTCGACAGAGAAGGATCCATCCCTGCATCCAGAAGATGTCCCAGAGCACGGGGTCATACCCCAGAGTCCCCCCAAACTGGGAGACCTGAACCAGACCCACGTGGTGGCAGGAGCTGTGATCCTGCCCTCTGGTCCTCACAAGAGCCACAACAGAGCAAGAAAACACCTTTTTGGACCATCAGGGCTGAATCTTGGACACCTGGGCTGTTTCCAGCCCAGATCCCTCATGTGACCTCGGGGAAGCCACTTTGTCCCTCTGCCACCCTCTTCCCATCTGCTGGGTGACCCTGGGCCAAGGACCTGTTGGGTAGCACTGGCCAGAAGAACCATCCTACGTTTCACCCAGCGCAGAGTTGGTGGGTACCTCCCCCCATCCTGGGCTGAAACCATCCCACGCCTCATCTGACCCTGGCAGCGAAGGGGACCAGGGAGAGGACGAGAGCCCATGACACGAGCGTTTTATAAAGCACGTTCTCAAATTATCCTTTGGCTAATGAAGACGGACGAGGCTGTAATTAATTTTTGATTAAAGGCTCGCCTGCTGTCTCTACCAATCTGCAAACGTGCTCAGTCCCACCCGAGGAGAGCGTGTGCGGGTGTTTGTGTGAGCCAAACCCAGCTGGGAGGAGGGGGATGGAGAACACGTCCACCTCAATGAGAAGCAAGCGGTGGGAGTTGCACAGCTCCTGCCACGTCCCTTTGGGGCCTGTTACACGCACGGGACGTGGTGACAGGGCTGGGGCCTCTGCCGAGCCCCGCTGCAAGGCAGGGGACCAGCGCGAACGGCAGGGTTGGTGCTAGCGGGTGTCACTCCTGCTGAGCACCCATCTCATGGAGGAGGTCTGACGTGGTGACCACAAGGTGCCTCACCCAAAACTCGTGTTGTGGGAGAGAGAGCATCATCTGGGCACAAAGTCACCCCGGTGAGGGCTTTTTAGAGGATTTCCAGGCAGAACTGGGGACACGTGAGCTGGTGGCATCTGCCCCCACGCCAGAGCCTGCTCCTCTCCAGCGGACACTCACAGGCAGTGCACCACGGTCCTGCCATCGCCGCTCTCCTTCTGCCACCTCTCCACTTGGGCCAGGAGGTGCAGAAAGGATTTCTTGGAGTCTGGGGTGTCTCGATACGCCGACCACCGCAGGTACTGGAAATGCCGGACCATCAGGTGCCCCTCCTGCAACTAGAAAAGCAAACCTCATCAGCTTGAGCCCATGGGCTGCCCTCATTTGCCTCCACTGGAGGTTTGATGGAGGGCAGGAGGGGCTTGTCACGCATTAATAATAGAAGAAGAAAGGAAAACCCTTTCTTGGTGCTTTAAGATGGATGGTTCAGCTCTCTCCTCCACAGCTCATGCTGACCCGCTGGTCCCACCACCCCATCCCACCCGAGGCAGCTCCGCTGACATGGTTTATCTGAACTCACAGCGTCTCGGAGTGTCCGTGTATCTCACAAAACCTGTTACCAGACCCCTGAGCCTCGCCAAGGCTTCTCCATCACGTCAAGATGGTCACTTCTCCATCACATCACTCCCACAGAAGATCCCAGGGGATGTGTTTCATTGCGTTCGCTGTATAACCAGGAGGCTGATGAGAAGCTGCCACCCACGGGCGGGCAGCGGAGGAAGCGCGTCTTAATCCCCTGGTAATCTGGTTAGGTTTGAAGCCTAATCTAGTTAGCAGGCTCCAGGAGGACGATTACATCCCCACGGCTAAAGGAGGCCAGGCTTCAGCCAGGCAGACGTGGGGCTCTTGCTCAGAAGCGCTCGGAGCGTCAGGAGTGCCTGATGGGATGAAACCACGGGTCACACACTCCAGCCGCATCCCGGGGCTCGGCGGCACACGCGTGGGGAGCGTACGTCGGACGAGGAAGGGGAGAGCAGACACAGACAGGGGATCCCCAGCTCTGAGGGCTCCGTCCACTCGATTTCAGGTGCCTGACGAGCGGGGCGAGCACCAGACCATCTCCAGCCAGCGGGACCAGGTATTCCTGCGGCTCTGCAGGGACCCCCCAGGCTGGGGGGCGGGTGTCGGAGACATTCGGTGCCCACTCCAGCCAGCACACCCCAAACGCACAGGGGCTTTGCTGAACCTTTTCGGGAGCTCCAGTGTGGGTGGGATGGGCTGACCTCCCCGAGCTTGAGCTTTTGCTTCCAGCTGGAAGCCAGAGGGGGAAGAAGTGGAGTTAAAAGAGGAGAAAACTCCTCTGACAGCCCAGGAAGGAAAGCTTTGGGATCCGTTTTGAAGCCCAGGTGAAAGCTCTGTCTGGCTCTGGAGGACCTGTGACACCCCCCAACGCCCAGCTCCCCTCCAGCCGGCACGGCTCGGCAAGAAGCAGCCCCTTGCATTTACCAGCGCTCCTCCAGCGATCCGCTCCCCGGGGAAATCTCTTCTTGGGGCCAGAGGTTTCAATCACGCTGCATTTTAATTTAGCACGGGGTATATTCTACCACCTGACAGCGAAGCACGTTTGGTGAAGGACTTTGTGCTGACCCCAGGAAATGCCAGACGCTCCCACGGGGAGCGCAAACCAAAACCCTCTTTGTGTTAAGAGTCCAGATAATCAGGATTTCTCTCCTCCGACCCAGCTCCCACGCCGAAGCACCCTTCCCAGCCAGGCCGTCAGCCAAGCCGCGTGCTCCCTTCCAAGCTCCCTAATTCCCATCTGCCCGATGACCTCCCCTGGGGCATTGGCCTCAGCCTCTTGGCAACCCTCAGGAGATTTAAAGACCTCAGGGATGCCACCTCTTCATGGCTGGCTTTTGTAGTTAAATCGGCTTTTCTTTCCGTGTACAGTTCTCCACCCACGTGGGCTGTTCATCGCAGTCCTTGTCCCTTCCCAACTTCACTATGTTTCTCTTCATTTAAAGGCAAGCTGAACCAGCCAAGGGTCAATGCAACCAGGACAACAGGTGAAAACCTGTGCGGATCTTCTCACCCTGCAGGCAAAAAGGGCTCTGCCGGTCCCAGGGGAGCCGCCGTGCCCCTGCAGGGACTCTCCATCCTGCGATACATGCGTGGCAGGGCAGAGACAGACCTCCAGGCAGGAGGAGAAAGGTCTTCCTACAGAGTTATCTAAAATCTTGCAAGGAGCTGCGAACTCCAGAAAGGTTGGATGGAGCCAATGGCAATTTTACAGGCTCCTCTCTGCCAAGAGGAGAGCTGGGGCTGCATCCTCGGGAGGAGCTGGATTAGGCTGAAGAAGACACCAGCATCTACAGCACCATTCAGTTAGTTTATATGGAGAATTACCTGGCTGGGCAATGCCAAGCTCTAGGACTGTGTGGCCTCACCAGACGCAGCATCCTTCTGCTCTCCAAAGAAGGTCTTCGCTCACATAAAGAAGCTCTTGGTGATGGCCCAGCCCTTCCCCAAAGCAGCAGCTAACAAAACCGATCCACCCCCTGCACACGAGCTCACCCGACCCGGACCTCTGCACTGGGAGATGCCTGGCGGGCACCGGGGCGCACACACAGACACGCGTGAAGCCCCCCCACCCACCCACCCTGCGCTGGCATGGAGCCAGAGGAGAGACCCTCACCCGTGTGATGTTCTGCACTCGGAAGAGACGGGACACGATGTCCTCATCCGCCGCTCCGGAAACGTACTCCACCTCCATCGGGCCGTACTGCTGGAGCCCCGGCTCAGGCCAGTACTGCAAACAGGGCTGCGGAGAGAAGAGACGCGGCTCGCTGTGACCAGGGACATGCACCGGGACACGGGGAAAGGGCAACGTGCATCACGGGCAACGTCAAGGGGGATGGAGTGGTTGGCGCTGGACACCGAGAGGGGCTGCTGGCACAGGGGGTGGCCCCAAGATGGGATGCTGGGCCCACAACGCCGTCACTCCTGCAGGACCCACGGCACGTTGCTGGGTGGCCTCAGCTTGTTGAGGGATCAAAGCTGAAAGATCAGGTCACCCCTCAGCGCCCAGGTAGCCCTCTCCCCCCTGCACGAACACGACAGCTGATGCTCCTGGAGATGGACTTTGCTGGTCCAGGAGGACGCAGGATGGTCTCTGCCTTGGCCAGCATGGACCCGATCCTGCACTGTGATGGAGCAGGGTTCGGCTGCTCCAAGTCTGCTGTTGAACCCCACAGAAGCAGCTCTGCCATCAGCAGCACCAGCGACGTGGGACAACCATCCCTCTGTCCCCATGGCCAAGTCAAAGCAATCCCAACCTGCAGCCCAGGAAAGGGCCGGGGAGCGGCTCCGGCTCCCCCTCCCGTGTCCAGCACGGCACTGACGGATGGCTTGGTCCAAGGGTCACGGGTGTGAATGTTTTCACACCGCGACAGCCGGGAAACCAGCATCGACACAAAATATATGGTGTTTGTCACCGCACTTTAACAGGGCATTTAGTATTTCAGGCCATCTAACGGCTTGGGCCTAACTGCATGGCAAATGTGTTCGAGAAATAATCGGTTATTAATAGGGGCTATAAATCTCCAAGATCTCTAAGCCTTCTAGACTCAGAGCCGTAATTTGGATATTAAAACTTCCTTCGGCAAGACGTAGTTCAAGTGAGGGATATACCCTCTAAGTCACCTTTCAGAGCTGCCTTGCTGTAAAGGTTGATTTATTACCTGTTGGTCCTAAACCGGTAAACATTTAAGATCCAGCTAAATATTGTAACAGAGGCATCCCTGAAGAGCAGACGTCCAGGGAGAGAGGCAGGACTGGATAATGAAGAAAAATGGCAGAGTCCCCGTCGGACGGTGCCGGGGGACGGCGGCCGCTGGAGGGGACGGGGACCTGGGGGAGGATGGCACAGGAGCGGGCAGCTCCTGCGAGGCTGAAGGGCATTTCTGGACCGCGGAATGAAAGAACAGGTTTAGAGGGAGAAATAAAATGGGGTTGGCTGCCTCCTTCCCCGCCGCGGCCCACCGCAGCTGGGCTCAGCTGACGTTTGGGCTGCAGGCGGGAGGTGCTGGATGGTCCTGGCGGAGGGACAGTAACACGGTGGCACGGCTTCAGGGCTGGGTTTTCGAAGGGGCACTTGGTCCCCGGCAGGTGTGTCAGTGCACGTGAGGGTGAACGTGAATCGAGGTGAAAAATGCACGCGGGAGCATCAGTCACCCTCCCCTAGCCGGACCGGCCCGCTGCTCGGGCAACATAGCCGCTCTGCTCCGCGGCCACGCTTGCCGGCAAAGCCCTTCCGTCCTCCAGGCTCCCACACCTCTCCGCACACAGAGGGAAGCCAGGCAGGTCCGTCCCAGCGGGAGCAAAGCCTGCAAGGCTCAGGGCAGTCACCGCCGCCAGCCAGGGCTCGATGCGGCAATGTGCCCAGCCCCGTCCTCACGCCGGGACCGGAGAGCCTGCCCGCCCACGCCAGAGCCACCCTTGGGTGCTGGGTCTGCACCGACACCCTCTGCTCTGGACTCGCAGAGGCACAGAGAGGCAACAGCCATCACCAGGACCCTCTTCTCACCTCGTCAGTTGAAAACACCCTTCATGGCTCTGCTCAGAACATCTCCTGAGCAGTCCACAAACAGCTGCTCACTGTCTCACGGGCCACAGACCACAGCTAAAGCCTTTGTCATCGTTCCTGTTTTCGTATGGTCACATCTGCGTGATGGACTCGAGTAAAGCCAACACACTCAGCACGTTACTTGTATGAGCTCCTGGGAAGAGAAGCGCTGGTTCCTACAGGAGCTAAACCAAACCTTTCCTTTCCTGAAAAAACCACACAGTGCTGCCGAGAGGGTGTAATTTAAAAGGTTGATAGAATCATAGAATCATAGAATTGAGTTTCCTCGTTTGGGTTCTAAAGGTTCACTATGAAAGAAAATGAAGTGCTCTCCAGCCACTCCTCTCCCAGTTTATCCTTGTGCCCAGCATTACACCCTCCCAGGTGCAGAACCCAACATTTGCTCTTGTTCCATTTCATGCAGTTGATGATTGCCCAATGCTCCAATCTATCTAGATCCCTCTGCAAGGCCTCTTGTCCCTCAAGACAGTCAACAGCACCTCCCACTTGGTATCGTCAGCAAACTTGCTAACGGTGCATTCAACTCCTGCACCCAGACCTTTCATACAAACACGGAACAGAACCAGCCCTAGGACTGAGCTCTGAGGAACACCACTGGTGACTGGTCCCCAGCTGGATGTAGCCCCATTCACTACAACCCTTGGAGCCCTGTCGTCCACCCACCGCACCGTGTACCTGCTCATCTCACAGTTGGACAACTTGTCCAGAAGGATGCTGTGAGGGACAGCATCAAAAGCCTTACAAAAATCCAGAAGAACTACATCCACCATCTTCTCTTCATCCACGAGGTGAGTGACCATATCGTAGAAGGATATAAGAGCACTTAAACAGGACTTTCCCTTGGTGAACCCATCTTGACTGTGCCTGAAGATTGCATTATTCTTTAAATGCCTTTCAGCAGCACCCACTACAATCTTCTCCATCATTTTTCCAGGCACCGAGGTCAGACTAACAGCTCTGTAGTTTCATGGGTCTTCCCTCACACCCTTCTTCTACATGGGAATAACTCTGGCTGGCTTCCAGTCAGCAGGGAACTCCCCAGACTCCCAAGACCTTTGGAAGATGATCAAGAGAGGTCCTGCCATAACATCCACTAGCTCCTTCACTTCTCTGGGGTGAAGCCCGTCAGGCCCCACAGACTCAGGAACATTCAGCTGATGCAGCTTCAGGAGGGGACCCCTGAAGATCTTTGAAACCAAGTCCATGAGAGGCTTCGTTCTCCAACTTAACCTCCGTGGATTCTGCAAAGTGGAAGGGGATTCTCTCGTTTCTGCCTCCATCGAGGAGCTGCGAGCAGTAGCGGGGCTGTGGCTGCGGGGCCGTTTTGGTGGGGACGGACCGGCACAGCCCATCCGGGCGGTTGGGTCAGCCCGCGGCTCGGTCGGTGTGGAGCTGGCGGTTGCAGATGTCTGGGTGTCGTTCTCCTCCTCCGCAGCTCCTACCGCCGGCTGAGCATCAGGTCGTCGTCTTCTCGGGTGGTCTTCCTTCGTCTTGGGGCCCAGTGGGGATGCGGCTGGGGCTCTCTTTCTTTCACCAGCACTTTGTGTGCACAGCCTGAGGAGGCTGGGGTAACCTCTCCTAAAAGAGGGGTTGTAGTAGAAGAGCAGCTACAAAACGCAAAGGAGAGGAGTTGGCTGCCGTCATTGCAAGAAGGAGAAAACCAGAGATACTCTACCTAAGCATTTGCATCAGCAAAGGCAAACATGGGTATTAAAAGGACTCTCTGGGGCATTTTAAACCTCAAGTTTCGGCTGCATAAAATGTTAGGATAGAGTTTTGTTAAGTAATAACCACCCTTGTGTTTTTGGCAATCAGGAGCAGAGACGTCTAGGGTTTTGAAGCCTAAAAACTGATGGAGAAACCCAAATACCACTAGTTTTCAGGCACCTCAGCGTGGAATGGACATGTTGGGAATAATGCTGATGCTGGTGTGTATCTTCTCAGCATTCAGCAGATGCCACAAGAAGATTTAAACTTTTGGTGCAGCCAGATAGGGAGCAAGCCCCAAAAAAGCATGATGCGATGGGACTATCTTTCTGTTTCACAGATTCAAAGTAAACAGAAATAACCCAAACCCATTTTGTCAGCATTTCTGCTCCTCTGAAATCCTGCGTCGAGAATTCCTGAAAATGACCTGCAAGACAAAGTCAGGCCGTTTGCTCCCGTCCCCATCTCCTACCTCGTAAAGGCTTATTTTACCCAAACGTGAACCTCTCCCCCCGGGCCCAAAGAGTTGTGGTGAATGGAGTTAAACCCAGTTGGCGGGCAGTCACAAGTGGTGTTCCCCAGGGCTCAGTGTGGAGCATCCCCATGGATTGTCCTGCACACCCCACTCTGGAGGCCACTGGCTTAGAAAACCTACGTGAGGAATGATCTGGGTGTCGTCTGCTGGAGACGGCGTTACAAGCCCAGAAGCCTTCGACACCTGGTTCGGTACAAGGGACGTCCCCCTCGCTGGGTTAGTGTTTTTAACACTCATGACTTCATCGGGTACGTTTCCTCTGTGAACCTTGCTCGAACTAGTGCTCCCACTTCGCTCTGCTTCTCAATGACGTTGCGCAGACCTGGAAAGCTCTCGGATGCTCTTGAAGATCTCCGATTTCTGTAACCCAAGCCTCCTCATCCTGGTTGGATGGTCTATAACAGACTCCCACCACGGTATCTGCCTTGTTGGCCTTCCCCCTGATTCTCACCCAGAAACACTCGACCCTTTCATCACCATCGTCAAGCTCTAGACAGTCAAAACAGACCCAGCTGCTGGTGCTGGAAGGGCCTCTCCAACGACCCCAGCCACACAAACCCTCTCATTTCAGCGTGTCCATGGGCAGATCGCTTCGTTAAACATGAACCCGATCTAAGAGCGACTCCTCTGAGTGAGCAGACAAGCTGGGAAGCTCTTTGGGGCCAGCTCTGCCTCCCCTCCCAGCAAACCTCCGCAAGGCAAGAGACCCTCCCAGGACGTCCCTCGATGCTCAGGCTCTGCTTAATGCCACCCCAGGCAAAGGTCCTTTGGAGCACGTGGCATTAGCTCAGCACGGAGGGACGCGCGGGTGCGCTTCTCAGCTCTGCACGTGTCCAGCGTATTTATTTATATACATAAATACCAGAGCATTTACACACCGCTCGGTACCGGTGCCGCATCCACGTGCATCCTCGCAACAAAGGGTACAACTGCCGGTTTGGGTCATTTACATTGAGTATCTGACCTGAACTTGTAAAATAAGCCAGCAACGTCTTCTCCAGACATCCATTAAGAGCCTATAATGCTAATTTTATGTAAAATCCAATGTTTTCCTCATCGAATTAACATTACAGACCTGCAGAGGACTTTTACATCCGCTCCGGGGGCGGCAGGAGCGCTCCAGGCATTCCCCGGGGGAGCGGAGCACAGGGAAAGCAACGCGAGGTGAGGCTGAGCACGGTCCCCGGGCGACAGGGGACACCTCCCCTCCAGTTTGGCAGATCCGCACATCCCATCACACCGTAAAACCCACGGAACAGCCGCTTTGCAACAGGCTGATTTGTAAAGCGGCGTTCACAAGCCACCAGTGCCCATGGAAGACAAACGCGGGAAATGCCCTCTGCCTCAGTTTCCCCTTTGTAAAAGGAGGATAAAAGTCAGTTCTTTCTAACAACAAGGTTATACTTGTCGTTAACCTTGTATCTCTCTGCGGCATCTACAAAGATTATGGTACAGTAAAGCAACGCCAACGCAACGCCAACGCAATGCCAACGCGCCAACGCAATGCCAACGCAACGCCAACGCAATGCCAACGCAATGCCAACGCAACGAAGCCAGGCTGGTTTGCTGCTGCCACGTATCTTTGGCTCCAGCTGGCCACCTCCGTGCTTACACGGGATAAATCCTGGGTGCCACAGCCAGTCCCGTCTCCCTTTGCAGAGCAGAAGGAGCTGAGCAAGCAAGGTAGGGGCTGCAGCACTTCCAGGGTGGTGGGGACGGAGCAGAAGGAGCTGAGCAAGCAAGGCAGGGGCTGCAGCACTTCCAGGGTGGTGGGGACGGAGCAGAAGGAGCTGAGCAAGCAAGGCAGGGGCTGCAGCACTTCCAAGGTGGTGGGGACGGAGCAGGACAAGGCCACCTGCGGGGCTGGCGTGGTCGCTGGGGCGGCAGGACTCACCCAGGCGGAGTTGGACTGGTTGAGCTGGTTGAGCATGACGATGGAGGTGCAGCCGTAGTCGTACACCAACCGCCAGAAGTCGGTGGTGGTGTTCTGCAGCGGGTGCAGGGTGACGATGAAGGCAGCGCTCTTGGTGTAGCTCTGCGGAGAGGGAAGACGGGCACCGTTAAGGATACGGCAGCAGCTCCGAAGCCACTGCTGTCGCACCCCAAAAACCCTGTGCAACCTGAAGATGAGTGCCACCAAAGCCATCTCCTCCATGCTTGAGCAGAGCTGGCCTCCCTGGCACAGCCTCGGCCCCTCCATGCCCTGGCGCTGGGAGATGCTATAAAAACAGGTCTAAGTGATCCCTGCCCTTGATGGGGATGAAGGCACCCGCTTTCTGCTCTCGGCTCTTGCAGGGAAGGGCGTTTCACACAAATAACTGGGGAACAGATGTCACCTTTGAGCCAAGAACAAGCAGAAGCCATGGCTGCCAGATGGCCCCAGCCCTCAGCTCTGCACCCCAGTCCTGAGCAAAAGCATCACCCCCAGCATCACCCCCGCAGTGCCCCAACACCTCCGGGCACCGAGAGCAGCAAAGAGACAACGGGGTCAATGGTCTTTTCAGGGAGGAAAGGAATCCCGAATGGAAGACCCCTAGAGACTGCAAGAAGGAAGGGGGATAGAAAGTGACTGTGCTTCTCATTCGTGCTTTGAATGAGATTTGTCCCCTTGGCCATCCCGATGCCGGCTTGCCAAGGGACGGGGAGCCCGTGGCCGGGCTCAGCGCTGCATCAATCAGACTTTTAAATTAACACCCTTTAGCTCAAGCCTCCTCAGATACAGGAACAGAGCAGAAAACGCACAAATTAGCACAGCTCTCCACTAACGGGGAGTCCTCTGGCTGCTGCAAAACCTCCTCATTTAGCTCATGGAAGTGCCCTTATCAAACCCTTCCCCCTGCTCCATCCGTGGGGCAGCATCGAGGGCCCTGGCCCACCACACCCGGCTCTTGGCGACAGCTTTCCGCCCTCGAGGAGGGGATGAGAGCAGCGGGGAGAGGGGGCTTTCGTCAGGTGCTGACCGCGCTTGCCTTGGTACCCGCAATCCTTGGGCACCGACGTAAACGACGGCAGCTAGCACGGAGCGGAGCGCGGCTCCGGCAGCCTGCCACCGGCACCGGCACCGACGGTGGGCAGCACAGACCAATCTCATCCGACAGACGGACGGACTGAGCAAACCGCTGTGGCACTTAAAGAAAATGAGCTTTTTTTTTTTCCCCAAAGAGGGAAATGGGTTTTATCCCTTCAGCAGAATTTCATCCAAAGGGCTTTTTTTGCCTGCAAAGAAATTTCTATTCTCTGACCCTGTAGCAGAGATTAAGGGAGGCTCAGTGATGTATAAAAATAAAATGGACATGCAAACACCAAGCAAGCCGAAAACAAAGCTCCCATCCCACGACAGCCAGAGCCTGCAGCCCACCGGCTCTGCTCCCCGGCCGCCAGCAGCCACCTCTGCTTTACAAACCGCTTTTTGCTGCGAGAGCAGGTAACAGGGAGACAAATCCACACAAAGATAAATCACCCGGGGGGTAAAAAATGCAGGGCTCAGCCTGATGCCAGTGCTCAGCTGCGAGGCGGAGGGTTCGGGGAAGGTCCCGGGTGCAGCAGGGCTCAGCACTGCCGGTGCAAAGCTCCCGGCTCGTTTCAAGGAGCGGAAAGTGGGTTTGGTGATAAATGACCCATCGCTCGGCGCAGGCTCAGACCCCTCAGCATCCTCTCCGCTCTGCTTTGCGGTAGTCAGCACGTAGGAAATGGCTTTGCTGTTATGGGTGTTGTTTCTGACCGCACCAGAGGATGCGGAGCGGCTTCGGGACCAGTTCGGAGCCCCCTGAGCTGCACCAGGAGAACGGGCAGGGGGATGCACGGCAGGGTGCCGGCAGCACGCGTGGGGGGCTCGGTGCTACCGACCCTTCCCAGAGCTTCTTCTCCCTCCCGTGCTTCGCTTGCGCTACGAAATAAATGAAGACCCTTTGTGTGCAGCTTGCGAGAGCAGGCGAAAAGCTCTTTCAAGACAAACAAGACGCTGCTACACAAAAGCAGGGGTGAAGGACCCCGCTACGCCAGGCCCAGCCCTTCCTCCCCCCGCACGCAGCCGGGGGCTGCCACGCGCCTTCGTGCCCTTGTGCAAAACGAGGCCGTAGATTCAAACTGAACGAGGTTTTGCCGTGAAAAGCTGCCCAAGACGAGCTGAACCAGCCCCCTCCCTCCCCGCAGCACGCTCACATCAGTTAAGGCCGCGTTGATGTAGTTGTTGCTGTCTCCGTCCACGGAGATGAGGAAGGGAAGGCATCGGTCGGGCGGCAGGACGTCCATGCTGCGGTTCCTCTCCCGGTTGCGGGGCAGGAGGGCGATGCTGCACTCCTCCACGTCCAGGTGGGGAGTCACCGAGTTCAGGGTCTGCGGGTACACGTGCTCCCCTTAGCTCCCCTCCTGCCTGCACCGCTGCCTGCACCAGGGCCAGACGCCCCTGCCAGAGCCCGCTGCTCCAGCAGTGGCGGGCAGCAGGAGGCTGAGGAGCAAGGGGGTGTTGCAGGGGGGACGCAGGGGTGTTGGGGCCGCTTACCTGAAACTCCTCCCGCAGCTGCGAGGAGTTGCTCTGCGGCTCTATCCTCACCATCTCCTTGTAGGTGGGCTTGAACTCGCTGGCGGGGATGCTGGTCTCCCCGCACAGGCAGGCTTCCAGGATAGCGTCGTGAATGAAGACGTACTGCTCCTTTCGGGGGGAGGAAAGGGGAGAGGGCTGAGCCTCCCCTGCTGCTCCTGACCGCAGCCCCACGCGTCCTCGGCTGTCCCCGACGCCCGCTCACCTCCGTCTGTATCATGTTGATCCTCCGCGAGCACAGGGTCTTCACGCAGTTGTAGATGTCCACGACGCCCTCGCACTCAGCCATGTCCAACATAACGTCCAGGACGATGTAGCAGCCAGTTCTCCCCGTGCCGGCACTGGGGATGGAGGAGGAAAACACAGCAAACACATTCCCAGTCCGCACGGCATCCACACGCAGCCCGAGACGCCAGCGGGCACGGAGCAAGGTCTGTGTGGGCCAGGGCTCGACACACAGTCCCTGCTCGTGAATGTGGGGGCAGCCGGGGTGCAGGCAGGGCTGCCAGGACCTCGCACGCCGCCGTAACCACAGCCTGGTTTTGCCTTAAACCGCCCTCCCCACCACCGCCCACGCACACCGCTGCAGCGGCCCGGGGGCTGTGACGGTCGGGCTGAGGGGGGGCACCCACGTCTTAATGTTCATTTTTACTTTAAGACAGCAACACAGGCTTTTGCAACAAAACCGGCAGCTAAACCATCTGAGTCCTGGCAGTCCTCCGGGATCCCATCCCAAAAGGGCCGAGGAGGATGCTCAGCACCGAGCCCCGAGCGCGCAGGCCTGGCACAGAGCGGGTGTGAATTCCCCCGGGCAGACCCCTGGGACAAGGCTGAGCCCAGAGCCAGACGACCCAGCAGCGGCGATATCCCAAATCCTGGCACGGTTGGTCACAGCCAAAGACCCACTGATGCTGCGACCCCCCCCCGCAACACGTCGGGAACAGAACCCGCTCTCCCCCTGCTCCTTTCCTACAACGTCTTTTCCAGTGAAATACTAATTTCTGGGGCTGATGAATCACTCGTCGTGATTATCAGTGATTACAGGCTACGGGCACTAATCGCACTCGCTGTTGCCGGTGAATGAATACTGATGAGGCAATTGACAGGGAGGAATCAAATAAAAAAATAAAAAAAAATCCCTCCTGCTCATCAGGTCCTCCTTGTTTGCCCAGCAGAAGAAGAGCCATTAACCCGTCGCGTGGGGCTGCCTGCTCAGGGGACAGAGAGCCACCGCTCCCGCTCGGATGTGCCACCAGTGCCGGTGTCCCGGTGGCTGAGCCCCGTGGGGACAGCCCTGCGGGTACCCTGGGGCTGTCCCTCCTCGCCTCTCCCTGCGGCCAGACCCAGCGTCCTGACCATCAGCAGCAGTCAAGCTGCGCGTCCCCCCGTGCCGCCCTCGCCCACGGGGACAGAGCTGCGTCATCAGTAACGGGTGCCGGGGCAGCCCCCAGAAAAGCGCTGCTCCCTGCTTGCTCCCCTGGACCAGCCGCAGCCCCCCCACCCCTGCTGCCACCAGCCCGGTGGTGACATTTTACAGCTGGATGCCATCGCAGAGGGACAGCCAACCCCACGCCGTCAGCCCCGGCGCCCGCCCTGCCTTGCTATGAACCCCATTTATACATTTTCTACCTCCCTGCCGAATATTTTAGCATCATTCAGAGCCAGAGGCTGAGCACCCACCTAAGACACAGCGTGCTCCCTCCCGGGGCCATCCGTACCCCCCCAAACCCCACCCCAGAGGGGGATGCTCCCCCCACAGCCAGCTCTGCCCCACGGCCACGCACGTACCTGCAGTGGATGACGATGGGGCCAGCGTCGGGCGGCGTGGACGCCTTCACCCTGCGGATGAAGGCCAGCAGCCCCGTGGCGTGGTAGGGGACGCCGTGCTCAGGCCACGACGTGAAGTGGAACTGCTTCACCTCGTGCCGGGCCGAGTAGCCCCGCTGCAAGGGAAGGGAGAGGCGGGGTGAGGGTGCACGGGGAGGGCAAAGCCACCCAAACACCTAATTTTCTTGGGAATCCATGATTTTGCCAGCTCAGCATCCAGCCAGATGGACCACACAGCAGTCGGTCGCTTCGGCAGCCCCACAGCTCCCTCCTCCTTGGCTGCAAGGGGGTTAAAATCCAGCCGAGGAGGAAGAGGAGGAGGCAACAGCAGCCACAGGTCTCATTCCACGAGCACCTTTGCTACCTGCCCTATAACTAGACAGTAATTTCACATTCCTGTAGACGAAGGGGTAAATCGCACCAGCTCCACCCCCCAGGTACCACGCTGGAGAGTAATGGCCACATAACCTGCGCTCCAGCCCGGAGGAGAAAAAGCATCCTTCACCCCTGTCGCAATTACACGGTGCTCGCCGGGAAATTAAATACTCGCTCGCTGCCGAAACCAAAGCGGGGCTGAGCCGCTCGCCCCAGCGGAGGGCACAGAGCCGGGGAAAAGGCAAAGGAAGAAGCTACCTGCATCCCTGGGGTTCAGAATTGCACCTCAACCGGGGGTGAAAGCCCCATGTTGGGGTAAATAAACAGGGTATTGGGAAATGCCAAGCTCGCGATGGTGAGAGCTGCCCAAGGCGGTGGGTTCCCTCCCTGCGAGGGCAGGGTCGGGCAGGTCACGGCTGGCCGGAGCGGGACCGTACCCTCTCGAGAGCGAAGGTGCGGACGGCGTACTCGGCCAACGTCTCCGACTTCACCAGGGTGATCTTGATGTCCCCGTACATCTCAGAGTCATCTGGCCAGTACTTGGAGCATTTCACCTGCAAGGAGAGGATGGGACGGGGTTTCGGCTCTGCAGAGGAGGCTTCTGGCAGAGCCAGAGCCCAGAGGGAGAGGGACGGGATGGGGTCCTTACCCGGCCCACCTCCACCAGCTTCGTTATCATGACGATGCTGGAACAGTGCTCCTGCCACACCATGCGCCAGAAGTCGTACACCATCTCCTGCTTGGGCCCTGGGGACGGAGGAAAGGCCACCGGGGATGGACGGGCAGCGCCGGCAGAGCCCAGCCACAGCAGCACCGCCGTGTCCCCGCGTTTCCCCTCCTGCCTCTGCGGCACTAACACCCCCACATCATCTTAAGCACCTTTTTCCCCCCCGGGACGTGCGGTGCCATGGGGCAGCAGGAGGGGTGGGAGCTGCTCCACATTGCTACCGCCCTGTTCGGCCCCGAACTGGCCCCCTCCCTCCCTTTCTTGCCCACGCAAGGTTAAATCCCGGGGACGAAATCCAGCTGCTAAATCAGGAGCTGCTGAACCGCTGGCCGAGAGGGCAGGGGAGGTGGCAACTCACCTTGCGTGGCTATGAAGTGGTTGGACCTGTGGTAGCCCTGCAAAGGAAGCAGAGACATCAGTCCCGAGTGAGGGGGACGCATCGGGGCACAGCCCCGTAAAACATTTCCCAGTCACCCAAGTGGTGGCAACCGCCCACGTCCAGCGGGCCACGTCCCGGCCACCGGTGCGGTGCTACCCACTGCTGCAGGAGGGGGTTCACCAGCCACCCTGCACCCAGCACACCCCGTCCTGGCAGGGTGCACGTCCCACATCCCACAGAAAGCTCATGGAACCCCCAAATCCTCATCCCCATTCTGCACCAAAATACCCAGGAGCACCCCGTGAGCATCCCGGGGTCCAACGGCTCGACCCCGGCTCCTGCTGCTGCCGAGCGCGGCCACCACCGCGAGAGCCCCGTTACCGACACCCTGTCCCACAGCAGCCACGTGATGCTGGGTGACGGCCCCGCTCCCCTCCTTCATCCCGGCCACTTTCTGGGGCCATTCCCAACCCTTAGCAGGGACGGGCCAGCCCAAAGAGCACATCCCGGCGAGGCCACTGCCAAAGGGACCAGGGGCCCCGTGTCCCACCCCTTGGCCGTGGGTCCAGCAGAGTTCAACCACATCACACGCATGGAGGTGACGATGACTTCTCCATCCACCCTGGGTCCTTTCATGGGGGATTTTCGCGGGTTGAATTCAACCCCTCCTCCAAGCACGCGGCCCCTGCTCCCCATCACCCCGGGGAGGCCGTGCCGCGGGGACCTCGCTTTCCCCTTCCCTAGACCGTACCCAAGTCTATCGACGCCTTTTCCCAGCCTGCCTCTCCCAGACGCTATTTAACGCCACGCTGCCCAGCACGACGCCTGGGAGGAGACGGGAGCGGAGAGAAGGAGAGGGGAACTGTCTACTTACTTCTCGGTTAATCCGAATCTTAACAATCCCGTTGGGACACAGGTTTGAGAGAAAAAGATCAGAGACAGAGACATTAGCGAGGCACAGCTCAAGAGACAGGTTAGAGCACCGGCCCCGGGACGGGTCACGGAGAGCCACAGGGGAGAAAAGACACCTGGGGACAGGGGACAGGCATGGGGGTGCTGCTCGGGCACAGGGAACCCATCACGGTGGCATCAGGCCACCACTGCCAGATGACATCCTCTGGAAAGGAGGGGAGAGCAGGACTCGCTGCTGCTTCCAGATGCTCAAGCCCTGTGCCCTTCCAGCACCTCCGCTGGTCTCAGCATGGCTGGAGGCGACAGGGGACATCGCTCCTGGGGGACATGGCTCGCAGGGGACACCAGGGCCAAGCTCTGCCCAGACTCACATGCACCGACAGGATCGGGGGGTATCCCAGTGTGAGCCCCGAGCTGGTCCCTTGGCCCCCTCAACCTCTGCATCCTCCGCCCAGGGAGGAGGGAGATCCACGGCCCGAGAGCAGGCGAGGGGAGAGGAGGGGATGAAAAGGGGAGGAGAAAGGAGGGATAGAGCGGAGCAGAGAAGGGACAGACACAGCAAGCAGAAATTGCTGATGAACATAAATAACGGAGCAGGCTCTTCATGGCGTGTCTCAGGGCCATCCTGGGCTGTCTCAGCTCCTCCAAGTGCTGCTGGTTCTTCGGGGACAGGCCCCGACAGCCCACAGGGTCCGCAGGAAGCTCCTGTCCCCACCCAGACCCCCACGGAGAGAGGCACCGTCCCCACTACATCGATGTAGTTGGCGTTGATGTAGTCCGAGTTGGGATCGCCCAGCAGCGGGTGCAGCTTCACTCGGTGACGGTCGTCTGGAGAGCGAGGGGAGAAGGGACCGTCAGCCCCGGGGGACGAGCACCGGGACGGCGCGTCACCCCGCCGGGCCCCAGGGCACCCTTCGCAATTGTTTTGCACTAGGAATCTGCAAAACGCAGGCGGGTGGGACGTATTGAGGAGCAATAAACACAACCTGGGGGAGGTCTTTCCAAAGATGGTGGCTTAGACCAGCAGGGACGTGGGCAAGAGGCTTTCGGCACGGTATCTCCCTGAGCTCTGCCCAGTCCTGCCAAAGACAGAGGGCACCCACCCTCCAGCACCCTGCGATGGCAGGACACCAGGATGGCCAGAGCCCAGACAGGCAAGCGGAGAGCTCTGCCCAACCTTTGGTGTCCACCTGGGGCCCTGGGCAACGATGGAGTGGAAGGGATGAAGATGCAGAGCAAAGGATGCGGGAGGTGGAGAGCACCAGAGCTCCTGGAGCGCCAGGCTTGGTGTCTCCGTCCCTGCAGGAACGTCACCGGAGATGCAGCATGGACCAAGGTGGCCATGCCACGCTGACTGTGGAGGGAGCTGGTGAGGAGCATCCTCTCTCCTACGGGGTCAAGCCCTTCCCCAATCTTCTGTCCTAAGAACTCATCCTTTAACCCCTTTGTCTCATCCTGCACGTCCACACCAGAAGCTCCCTGGGGCAGGGCTGCAGTTTCTCCTAAGTCCATACAAGAAAACACACCCCTGGTTATCTGGGGCCTTCCAGCACCACCCGGAATATCATGGTGATGTTATCGTCACCCCAAGACGTCCCATCCTCAAGAGCTACCCAGCTCCAGCCCAGCTCCAGCCCTCCTATTTGCCCCGGTGTCCGATGCCCAACAGGAGCTCTCAGGCTGGGAACCCTGCACTGAGCAGAGACCTTTCTGCTGCCCTTGACCAACCACATCCCACCAGTTTATTCCTTGCCATGGACCGCACACCTACCCAAAAAAGCCCCCAAAGCTCTTTAGAAGGTTTTTCAAGTTGTTCAGGGTGTCTAAACCTTTGCTAAAGGCACTCACATGTCGACACGTGATCCTGTCTCCCTTTGGTCTTGTCTTTCTTCTTCGAAGCATCCCAGCCTTCAAAGAAACTCTGTAAGGGAAGGCCGGCTGTCACGACCCGCGGGCAGCACTGCGGGGTCCCCCCCAGCCCCACAACCCTCCCGGGGAGCAGGGCAGGCAGGGTGGTCCCTCCAGCCCAGCAGCCAGGTCCCGCAGTCCCAGCTCCATCTCCACAGCACGCTCTGCCAGCTACACGCTCCTGTTGCATCCACAAAATGCCCCATTTTCCAGCGAATTACAGACCGCCTGTTTTTTTTTCTAAGGTTGGTTGCGGGTTTTTTCTAAACCTCCCCAGTCCCTTTCTCTCCCCAGCACAGAATAGGTTTGTGTGTAATAACAGTAACATTCATAGATTGGCGTAAGAGGAGGAAAGTGGAAGGAAATTACATGTTTTCTCCCCTCCCATAATATCTGAGTGCTTTCAAATGACTAGTTCCAAGAACATACAGCAGCTTTTCAAGGAGCACTAATGATTATAGCAAGCCCTGGTTTGTCCAATACATGAAAAGGGGGGAAGAAGAAAAAAAAACCCTCCTGCACTTGAAACAACTAAGCATTAAACAGTAATTTCACTGGGAAATTTCAATCGCTGGACCTGTGGGACACTGAGGAGTCGGGAAATCAACCCCGCCGGGCGCGCTGCGGCAGAGGCGTGCGGAACGGCACGCTCCGTTACAAGCGCTCCGGCCCAGCAAGGTGGGACGGGCACGATGCGGCCAGCGACCCTTGAGGGGGGCTCCCCTCCCCCGGGATCACCCTCTCTCGCATCCTCTCCCTGGGGTGTCCACGTCTTGGGAGCCGCCAGCCTGCAGAGGCTTTAGGCTATGATGTCCGTGGCTATCGGAGGACAGGAGTGTTGGAGAGCAGAAGAAGGTGACATCGTGGCGCCCGGGAGGACACGAGAACGGGAGAAGCACCCCCGGCCCCTGCGGGAGAGGCGGGAGGACGCACTGCGGACAGGAGAGGTGCGGGCTGGCTGGCAGAGCCGGTTTGGCTCATCCCAGGGACCTGCTCAAGATGACGATTCAATCCTGAGCTGCCAGGACCAGAGATTTGATCCAGACCCAAGGACACCCCATGTGCTGATGATGTCTGCCCAGAGAGCTGGGAGCTCCAGCTCCCGCTGCCCAGAGCGCTGCAGCTCCAGGTCTGGAGCGTCTTCTCCTCGCACACGGCTCCCACCCACGCCACCTCGTCCATCCTACCTCCACCCTCCCCGAGACGCCAGCACAAGACGCTCTCACCAAGATGCTCTCACCTCGTACTCCTGCTTGAAGCCGTAGCCTTCTGCCGTCTTCATCTGGTTGATATGCTGGAGGAGATCCGCCACCCGCACGGCGGGATGGAGCTGCCCGGTGTGATACGGGGAGCCTTTGCGGCCGCACTGGCGGCGGGGGGAGCCCCCCAGCAGGCTGCTGGACTCGTTGACCACGCTGCTGCGCTGGTCGCCTGCAGAAGGGGAGGGAGAACCGGGGGCCGTCAGGGGAGCAAAGCCTTGGATCGTATCCCCATCACCTCCTCGCACCCACGGTGGGGTGAGAGGGCACCTGGAAACATCCCCGGGAGATGCTGGTGCTGCAGCCGGTCTCTCTCTGGGGACCACAAGCGGTCCAGACCCCCCCTCCCCGTGCTCTCTGCAGCTCTTCCTACACCACAAAGCCAAAAACGCCCATTACAGCCTTTCAGGACCACAGCAGGTCTCTTAGCAATCAGTGGGCAAGATCTTAAGGGGGCTAATAAGCTTATTTCCCATCAATCGGAGCAATTAACTCCCATCCAGACGAGTAAGAGCTACGTGCCCAAATATTCACACAAAGTCCTGACTTGAAAAATCGCGTTGCCAAAGTCTCCAGCCCAGCTTAACAGTTAATTTTCCTCACTGCTAGACACCAGCGCCTTATTCCTAGCGCTGACACAAATGGAGCTCGCTGCTGTTTAATGGGGGAGTTTATGCAGTATTTACCCTGGTTTATGCCTTCGCCGTGTAATTACCAGCAGAGCCAGACTAAGGCCTCAGCTGCAAAGTCCCACACCGGATCCTGAAATCTGGGTTTGCACAAAACCCGATGCTCTCCCCTGCTGCCAAGAGATGCGGCAGGCACGGATCCTGCAGCGGCAGGCACGGATCCTGCAGCACCCAGCCTGGAACGCCGTCCACGCGCTGCTGGGAAGCAGCTTTCCGAGACGGTGCATCCTGGACACAGTTTCCCCTAACAACACTTCTAAAAACCGCCCTTGCCATCTCGCTCGCAAAGCTCCCAGGCTTGGTTTTTTTTTATTTCGGGTGCTCGAATGCAAGGAGCAGCCCCTCGCCTCCTGCCTGCACCCCCCGGCTGCCTGTGCAACGCGGGCGCAGTGTGGGTGCAACACGGGCGCAACACGGGTGCAGCACACGCGCAGCGCAGGGTTTCCATCGCGCATCGCAGCCCCCAAGGAGACGATGCTCCAACCTTTGCAACCGGAACCATCTCCCTTCCAGGCTGCCAACGCGTGGCTGAGCCAACGGGACAGCGCAGGAGGGCCACGCTGCGCCCCGTGGCACGGCTGACGGGCGCACCGGCCGCTGGCTTTAACGAGAAATTAATTGCAGGCGTTTGCAAGGTGCCGACAGCTCCGCGCAGCCACACGCTGAGGTTTCCGTGAGAGGTATTAGTGACTTTGTTTAAATACAAGGAAACTGAGGCACGGGGGGAACAGCCCCCAGCCGGGCACGGAGCAGCCCATTCATCTACCTTCGTTCATTAACAACGCTTATAGGCAGGGGGTGGCCGCAGCAGAGGCTGTCCCCAGGTGTGACAGGCAGCCCAAGCTCCCCACATCTCCTCCTCTACCAAGCGGAGGGATGAGGAGCAGCCAGAAGCGGAGCAAGCAAGCGGGTGGGAGCAGGATGCGGCCCCACAGCCCCCTTCCCTAAAGAAACCGAGGACCAGCAGCCCCGACTCAGCCCACTCGGAGACCCACCAGCCTGTCAGCGTTTCGAGGACAGGAACAAAAAAATAATACACCTAGCTAGATGTATTAAGAGGAGGAAAAGTTTGCCCTCTGGGCTTCTATTATCCGCGAGACAAAGCCGGGAAGCGTATTAATCCCGCAGCCGGCGGAGAAGAGCCGCGTGTAAGCAGCATCTTGAAGTTACTGTAACAGATGTTATTAGCATATGGTTGAAACTGGGGCATCCAGCGAGTTATTTTACAACTAAATCAGCACGGAGATGCATACTCCAGTGGGTGGGAAATTCTCGGTCTCCCTCTGATGTGAACGCGGCGGCTCTTTAACCCTTGGAACACCGTGGAGCAAAGCCACGCGGCTGTGCTGGCTGACGGCTGGTGCAAAGCGTTCAACCTCAGCGTGAGCCAAAGAATTGGGGTTCACCCAGCTTCGGGGGGCTGCAGCCAGCGTCGGAGCCCACGAATGGCCTCAACCCTCCCAGCCACAAGCTCAGATCTCCGCTTCGAGAGGCCGAGAGGCAGAGACCCAGCTCAAGCCGCCCACAAGTGTTTTTCCTTTCCGATGAGATTGCCGCCCTTGGAGGTTTACACAGGGCAGGGAAAAGCCTGCAACGTGCCACGCACATCAGGCTAAAAGAGATCCAACACCTGCTACTGAGCCGTGGACAAATATTTTAGCTCTTCCTGGGATATTTAGGGATTATCGGGGACCCGAGCTGCGGCTGGGTGGGAGCAGGGGAGATGCCGCGGTGCCCCGTCCTTACCTCGGTTGCCGTAGTTGTGGGTGTCCATGAAGGAGAGCCCCAGGCGCTCGTCCTCCTGCAGCGTGCTCTGGTCGGTGAAGCTCCTGTCGATGGCACTCATCATGTGCGTCTTCTCGTGCCGGTAGTTAATGGTCGCTTTGGTCATGTTGACGGGTTTTCTGCAGGGGGGTGCAAAGGGGAGGAGGGGGAAGAAGTGCACGTAAGCAGGGCTGACCCGACGGTGCTGTAAAAGATCCCCCCCAAGCTACCAGGCTTGGATTATTTTGGGGAGCAGGATGGATTATTTCCACCAGTGGTCATCATGCTTTGGTCTTCTGGTGCCCCGAGCCGGTCACAGCCCCACACGGATCATCCCTCGCCGGCTGCAGCAACTCCAGCTGCTCATCCTCAATGTCCCCTCTTGTCTCCTCTCCAAAACGCCCAGGGGCTGGAACAGCCGGGAGCGCTCCTTGTGCAAGCGAAGACTCTCCCGGGCCGGCTGGCGTTGCGCAGGGCTGCCCCAGCTCTCCCCCAGCCCCGCTTCTCCAGGCATCACCCACCCATCGCCCCACACCACCTCGCTGCGACACGGACCGTCCAACACGCCGCGTGCATCACCGTGCTGCACAGTACCAGCGCACGAAGGAGAAGACAGACATGGACCTCTTGGAGCAGGTCCAGAGGAGGCCACAAAAATGACCAGAGGGCTGGAGCCCCTCTGCTATGGGGACAGGCTGAGAGCTGGGGTTGTTCAGCCTGGAGAAGAGAAGGCTCCGGGGAGACCTTATTGCGGCCTTCCAGTACCTAAAGGGGCTTATAGGAAAGATGGGGATGGACTTTTTAGCAGGGCCAGTTGTGACAGGACAAGGGGTGATGGTTTTAAACTGAAGGAGGGGAGATTTAGACTAGACCTAAGGAAGAAGTTTTTCACACTGAGGGTGGTGAGGCCCTGGCACAGGTTGCCCAGAGAGGTGGGAGATGCCCCATCCCTGGAAACATTCCAGGTCAGGCTGGACGGGGCTCTGGGCAGCCTGATCTAGTTGGGGATGTCCCTGCTCATGGCAGGGGGTTGGACTAGATGGCCTTGAAAGGTCCCTTCCCACCCAAACCCTTCTGTGATTCTAAAACCATCCCAGGGGGCCAAATCCATCCCCAAAGGACAGGCTGGACCCCCTGACTGCACACGTGCTCAGCACCCGCCGGGGAGGCTTTTTCCCCCGTGCAAGGTCCCCGTTAGGCACCTAACGAAGATGCTGGAAAAGCCCAGGAGCTCTCGCTGGGACAGAACCTCACACCCCAAATTTGAGACATTGAGGGAAAAAAAAAAACTGATTGAGTGTGTTTGAGAGGCAGCATCAGGCTCCCGAGAAGCCAAAGCAGGGATTAAACCAGGGGAAGGATGAACAGGAGATCTGGTCGGCATCGTGGTGGGGCCGGGACGCTGCAAGACGCTGCCAAAATCCAGAATTCAACCCGGAGCCGCTGACCCTTCCCCTTTACACCGCCTTCGGTCTCTTAATGAGCTCCGCGGCATTATTTTCCCTGAGCCAAAGAGGCCCTTAAAACGTACTCGGTAGAGAAAAGGACTTGTTGGAGCAGCAGGGCGAGGGGAAGGGCGAAGGAGAGAGAGAATGACAATTACTTACGGGTAATAGGAATAAGAATAGTAGTTCCTCCTGGCAAGCGTGCAAACAAAGAGAACAGCAGAAATTGCATAAGCAGCTTTTATCCGGCATAGGGAAGGGGGGTTATGGGGCAACTCGGCTGCCGGAAAATTAAATGCACCGTGTAAAGAAACCTGGCTCCCCTTTTGCATCCAGAGGTTATTTACCCCGGGCAGGAGCCGGCATCCCGGCAGCAGAGCCCAAGCGCTGGCTCTCAGGGTGACCAGGGTGCCCGGGCCGGCAGTGGGGTGTCCGTAGTACCCTTGTCCAAGGGGCGATTCCACAACTTTTAAGACTAAACAGCAAACGTGACGAAAACGTAGGGCATCCCCCGGGGAGCCGGTTAGGGGCCAGGCAACGCCAGCGGGGAAAATGGGGTCGGGACGCCACGTTTCCAGTGCACCTTCATTAGGGGCGAGCGTGTTCTGGGGGTGCATTTCCATTCCACCCCATCAGTGTTTTTCCAATGGCAAAACACTCCGGAGGAGATTTATGGGCTCAATCCCAGCTTCCCAACAGCCCCGAATTCAGGGCCCTCGGCACCGGCTCTGATTTGTGGCTCTGGTTTGTCCTTCGACAGGTTCACCCCGGGATGCTGAAGCAAAGCTCCTCCTCCTCCTCCCGCCCCGCAGCACGGGCAATGGGAATGCAGCAGCCGTACTCATGGCTTCCTACCCGCCAAACCCACAGCATCGCTCCCGAAAACACATCGGCACCGCCGGCATTTGCTCTGTCAGGGACAGATGCGATGCCGTACGTACGGGCATCAGCCCAGAGCAACGGCGGGCAGGGAGCCCCGAGCCAGTCCTGCACCCTCGCAGCGCGCAGGGATGCTACAGCCTTGCTTTTCCAGCTGGCGTAAATCAGCAAGAATCCTTTAAGGGCGAACGAAGCCATAAAGAGATCTGCGGATTTACATGGGCTGAGGTTGTGCCCTGTGATTTTTCTCTCCCCCCCGGGCTGTTAACGTACTTTCCTCCCATCATCCCGAGCCCTGCGCAGGGAAGGCGCGGAATTGCTGCCCTTCCTCCCCGGCTTTGAGAGCCCCCCCGGCTCGGCGCCGCCTCGAGCCCCACGCAGTAAGAAGCCGCTTTCCAGGGCGCTGCACCCGAGCGAAAAGCAGCGGCCGCATCCCCAGCGCTCCCAGGGATGAGTGTCCCGAAAAGCCCTCGCCCTCCTCCCTCCCACCCTGCTCCGATGGCCACGGCCGCATCCACGCTGGCCGCGCTCGGCTCCCCGGAGAGCGGGGATCCCTGGGGGGGTGGGAGAGCGGTTTGGGGGTCCCCAGGGACCGTCATTCCTGGGAAAACCTCCCCTCCAGCGCACACCCAAATTTTAACATCGCAGTTAGAGCTAGCTGGGGGCTCTCACAAGGGATTGCTCATGTCTCACTGGAAGCTCAGTGGTTCCCCATTAAAACAAGCCCAGGAGGAATGACCTGGAGCCCAGGATAAGAGCCAGAGCCTGCCCGGGTATTCCAGCAGGACACACTGCATCGCTTTCCAGGCCAAAGCTGTGGACGGAGCTGTTTTTCTGGCCATCGCCCCAGAACCGAGCACCCCCCGGGCTCTGCTGCCACCGGTGCTGGGAGGTGCTGGGTGCTCGCCTGCCATCTCGGGGGGTGCTCAGCGGAGGGGCGATAGTGAAAATGCCTTTCCCTCCTCCCCATCTCCGGGAACGCCGGCTCGATGCAAGGGAACCGCACACGGCCCCATCCCTCATGCACCCCGAGGGCAGGGTACCAGCACGGCCAGGCCCAGACAGCAACGCTCACGCGGACGGACCCAGCCCCTGCCAGGGCAGCGGGGAAGCCCAGAGGCAGCATCTCAGTGCGGATTAAGCTGATTTTTGTAATTTGGGGCTGGAAGGATGCGGGGCTGCACGCCCCAGGGTCTCCTGGCTGCTGTCAGCACGGGGAGAGCTGGTGGGATGAGGACAGCCGGGCTCAGCGCCGGCCCAGGGCCCCTCCGAGCCCGATCCTGGCCATTTTCATCGATGCAAAATTGACAGAGCAGCGCAAAGCCAAGGAGGAGCAGAAAAAGAAGCAAAAGACTGAAAAATACGGGGGAGAGAGACAGTGAAGAAAGCAAAGGGACATCCCTGGGACTTCACTCCTTGGTCCCCAGTGTCCCCAGTGCCTCCAGCCATGCCCGGTGTCACAGGGCAAGGAGGGCACCGTGCCCGGCGGGATGCACGAGCGCACGGAGCCACAGCTCGAGGGAGGGTCTGGAGTCTGCCCAGCGCGGCGGTATCGCCACCAGTGCCCCCCAGTTAGTGCTGGGGTGGTGGTGAAGGGCTGAGCTGGGAGGAGGGGACGGATGGAGGCAGCAGTCACAACGCCAGGACTCCTTACCCTTTCCGAATGACGACGATGATGGCTCCCAGGAGGATAATCAGGACAATGAGCCCTCCGGCACAGATCCCCAGGATCAGGCCCATCTCCTCCGAGTGCTGCGACACCTCCAGGGGACGTTTGCTCTCTTTGCAGGCAGCTGCCAGGGGACAAGGACAGGCAGGAGGGGTCAACACTTCAGCTCCAAGGGGGTTGGCAACATCAGACAGGAAAACACTGGGATTTGTCCCGTGGGATGCACATTGCTCCTTGAACACATTTTATTCCACCAAGACGTTACGGGGCTCTGCAGTGCCACACCGTGACCGTGGGGAGTCCCTCTCTATTCCCGTGGGGTGTGACGGTCCCTTTGTGCCACCTTTCGGCACACCCAACGTAAGCTTGTCCATCCCTGGATCCGGCAGCCAGCACCCCCGACTCCGGCCTCCCACCGCAACAACGGCATCAAGAGGAAAAACTCAACCAAGGGAAAAACCCAGACACCAAACAAAGTGGGAAACAACAGCGCGGGATGGGGCTGTAATAAACCATCGCGCGCCCCCCGACTGCCGGCAGCGCCGGTATCGACACCCGCCGGCACGGCCCCGACCGCCGGCGCGGCCGCAGGTTTGGGTCCGCAGCCTCGGCAGGATCGTGCCGGCTGGGAAAGGGAGGGCTCACCTTTGCGGGCGATCCGGACACAGTTCAGCCGAGTTTCCTACGGAGGAAAAAAAGGGGGGGGGATCAGCAGTGGATGGGCATCCCAGCCGTTCCACTCCCAGCGATGCTGGGCAGACGCGAGGCTGGTCCGTTGGTGCTTTGACCCCCAAATCGAGGGAGTCTGCAGGTGATTTGAGCCAAAGGAGCTCCTGGGGACACACGCCCCAAGAGATGCTGCTGAACGATCTGTCCCCAGCGTCCCCTAAACCAGCGTCCTTCCGTTTAGCCGAGGCCATCGCTCCTGGCACAGAGGGGACGGCAAAGCTCAGGAGCATCGAAGGAGAGACCCAGCCAAGCCACAGGTCACCGGCACATCACTGACTGTGGCTAAAACACTCCCAGGTCATCATTCAGAGCTTCGTGGGGAGTTTTTATCACCCAAAATTTCCAAGTCCCACCCCCGGTGCTCTGCGCGCGCTGCCAAGGTTGCCCTGAGGGCTTCCAGCTCAGGTCTCCAACAGTTTTAGCATTTGCATTTTCAGGGATGGGTTCAGCTAAAATATTCCTTCTTTCCATGTATCCAACTTCTGTTGCAAAATAAAAAGCACCATTTTGGCAGGACTGCCTTCTTCCCTGAGCATCCTCCAGCCTCTTGGGACAGCAATGCTGGCAACGCTGCTCCATCCGCCCTCGGATCGAGACGCCGAGACCTGCCCGCGCCGCGTGCCTGGGGCAGGGCCGGCTCCGGCACTGCTCTCCCCGAGGTCTCCAGCTCTTCTTTCTCCTGCTTCTCGCTCCATCTGGCATAAAAAATCCACGAAAAACCCAAGCCGGGATCCAGCTTTTTCGGAATGTCTGACGGCAGCCGGGACAAATCCATTGCCTCCCAGCGGAAAGGCTATAAAACAGCGTCAGCCACCAGTTATTATCCAGCAGTTCCCGAGCGAGCCAGAGCCGAGATCCTCCCCGTCCGTCTCAGCTCTAATTACAATCCAGCGAGGTGTGAACGATCCCAGAGCACGGGAAAGCATTCGAAAACCGGCACCTTTCCGGCAAGACGGAGCCGTGCAGGATGAGGATGCTGTCGCGGTCCCGCTGCTTCGCTTTCGCAGCTCGTCCTCCCCCAGGTGGGACGGGAGCTGCCGGAGCAGGTGAAGCTGAGAAGGGTCCCAGGGGGTCCCAGTGCTCCTCCCGATGACTTGGAGGAAATCGGCCCGGGGGGATGCGGGGGCTGCTGCCGGAGAGGGGCTGTTACGGCTTCGCTGAGAGAACAGGCAGCAGCAGGCAGGGAGAAGGCAGCCCGGGAACTCGGCAGCTTCCCAGGAGCTCCCTGCAGCATCCGCGGTGTCCGCAGTGGGTCCCAGTAACACGCACGTGGCTGTTGCTGCCCAAATGGTCCTTTTCCACCCCAGGATCGGCCCCAGAAAGGTGGTCTCCTCTGCACCAGTGCTGGTGGGGTCCCAGCCGGTACCGCCGTGGGTGGCAGAGGCCGGGCTCCATCCCCCCCAGCGTCGGCACCGGGGACAGCCCAAGGGTGCCGGGAGGAAGGGGCACACCCGGCCACATTCCCGACATGCCGTAAGGGTGGCCCGGAGCACCAGCTCCCCCCGGGCAGGACACTGGGGGTGAGCCCAGAGTGGGGGGCACAAGGAAGGGGGATCTAAAACAAGTCCCATTTTTTCCAGCCTCCCCCAGACCCCAGGTAGGCTCCTGCTTGGTCCAACCGGGACCCCAGACACCCCACCAGACGGAGCGGGGTCCCACGGCTACTCACCCCTTTGAGGTTGCTCATGGCTTGGAAGTAGATGAGATACGCCTTCTTGGGCTCCAGCGGTGGGTTCCAGTAGCCGCTGTAGGTCTGGTTGTCCCCCACGGTGAAGGGTTTGGCTTCGGTGAGGCTGCTGGCGGGCAGCTCGGCCCCGAAGTAGTGCACGGAGCCACGGGACACGGCGTCGTCAAAGGTCAGCGGCACCGGGAAGCACTCCTGCCCACCCAGCTCCCGCTTGAGCTTCTTGGGCCGGTCTTCTTCTACGATGACCTGGTAGGTGCTGGTGAGGGGCAGGCGCAGGTCAGCTTCGTGAAAAGGACGGTCCTGCCCTTCCCTTGGTGCCTGACCCCGCTGTCCGTGCCGCGCCACCCCGTTTGTGGGGGTCTCGCCCTCGCGCGGCCCCAACCTACCTGATGGGAGCCCCTCTGCCCTGCGCCGGCCGCAGCAGCACCGTGATGGTGCTCTCCGACTCGCTCAGCGGCGACGGCATGTCCCCGTAGTCAAAGGTGGGAGCTGCAAAGGGAGCAGGGGAGAGCGGGCAGGGCTGAGTCCTGGTCCCCAGGGATGCACTCGAGGCTGCCCTCCCGTTCAGGGGGGAAACTGAGGCACGAGTAGCCTTGCCCATGGCAAGGCATCACTGAAATGTGGATTATTACAAAGAAAGAAAACCCCTCCAGGTCTTGAGCGAACGTCGCAGCTGGGAAAGGACCCGCGGGTGTGCGCCGAGGGGGGTTATCAACGCCGGTCTGGCCGAGGGGAGGAGACGGGAGCAGGATCCGACCTCGGCAGGACCCGGCCTTGAGATGCACCTGCACGGCTCCAAACCGCCGGCACAGCATGGGCGTCCCACCGGGGGCAGAAGCACACCCAAGCCAGGCCAGCAGCACCCCCAGACCAAGGCGGGGGGACCCCCTCGTGCCCAGCACGGCCCCGTGGTCCCCAAGCCATCACCAGCTTGTGCCGCTTTGCAGTTTGGGTGTCCCCACTGGGGCTCATCTCAGCCCGTTTGCTGCGGTTAACAGCGACGCCACGGACATGAGCAAACAGCCCCAAGGACTGCAAGGCTTATTAAAGAAGCCCAATTAATCCCTCGCTTGTACAGATAGCTCAGACAGCCCCGGCATGCCGGGCTGGCCGGACTCCCCGGCCAGAGAGCCGGACTCAGCCCAGCTGATGGGTTTGGGGCTGCCCGGGGGGCTCACGACGTGGCTGCCACCACCAAGAGCATCCTTCAACAGCAGCATCCAGTCACCAAACCCCACAGGAGCGCACCGGAGGCTCCGGCACTGCTGGAGCCCAGGGGAACCTACCGGAGATGTTGGTGGTGATCTCGGTGAGCGCCGTCTGGCCAAAACCCTTGCCGGTGCGGGCCCGGACCGAGAAGAGGTAGGTGGTGCCGGGGTGGAGGTTGGAGAAGACGTGGTAGGTCTCGTTGCGTAGTTTGGAGACAGTGCGCCGCGGGCCGGGCACGTTGACCGCCGGGTCGGAGGACTCGATGCTCTGGTAGCTGATCTGCAGGGACAGGGCAGAGCATCACCAGCGGCCGCGGGAGAGGGGAGAGACCCCGGATCCGGGCGGAGAAGGGGTTAAAGGGATGGATTCAGAGGAGGGGATGGTCATGGGGGCATGATGCTGGAAGGCAGATGCTTTTTGAGGTAAATCAAAAGAGATGTTCATCGGAAAAGCCGTTGCTGGATAATACCGGTGACCCCGAAAGCAGGACTCCCCGGCAGGGCCAGACCCCGCTAGCAGGGGGACGAATGCAGGCTGGATCCGTGCTCCAAATGAAGGGCTCGGGGGCAGCAGTAACGCTGCGGCCGCCCTTAATCCCCACCACCGAAAGCAGCGGTTGCCCCAGATCCCCCCGACTCCGCATCCCACCCAGGGGACCCTCCCGTGTCCCCGTGGGTCCCCCACGGGCGCCGCAGCCGGCCAGGACGTACCTCGTACTGCGTGATGAGGCCGTTGGGCTCCACCGGTTCCTCCCACTTCAGAAATATCATGTCCTCCAGCGGCGTGAAGGTGAGGGACTCCGAGGCGATGCCGCCAGGCACTGGGGAAGGAAAGGGGACGTGCTCGGATATGGCAAGAAACCAGGCTGGAAGGAGAAATCCTCCGGGAAACCCCTCCGGGCGGCTGCAGCAGCTCTCCCCTGCAACCGAGCCCCCTCGTCCCCTCTGCCACGTCACCCAGCTCCGGCACGTGGCACCAGCCGGGGCTGGCGGCTCCGCAGGGCGACGCTCCCCAGGGCGGCGACGCTCCCGCCGTGCCCCCAGCCCACCAGCGGCACTCGGCTGCGGGAGCCGGCAGGTCCCCACACCGCGGCACCAACCCCGCAGGGACGCTCTCTGGCATCGCACCCAGTTTCCGACAGCGCCGCAGCGAGCCCCCGCGCGTCGCCACCGGCAGAGCTCACCCGAGATCCCCAGTGCGAGGAAAGAAAGAAAATTTCCCTTCTCCGGTACAACCCGAATAGATTCATCCCCCCCCGGAGCCACCAGCATCCTCGGGAGCCATTGCTGCGCTCCCCAACAAGCAATAACACCCTCACCCGCAGCCGGGCTCGACGTGCCCCAGCCTTCCCCTCTAATTAACACCACAACAATAATAACCGCAAACAATAACAGCGATCGACGGCACCGGCATCGACAGTCGCTTCTCTACCGTGGATTTCTTAACCCGAGGGGGTCAGCGAGGAGGACAGGAGAGGCGATGGCTCGGCAAAGACCACGATTCACCCGCAGCCCCCTCCACGCGGGCCTGAACGCCCGAAACACGCAGCCCCTCGGTGCAGAGGGACGTCAGCTCTTCCCCTTCCTTTTTCTTTTTTGCAGCTTTTGTTCAGATCTAATTACGTGGCCGAGAGAGAGAGGGATCGCCTTCCGCGCACTTCCCGCCGTGCGAATACACAATTTCCACTTGATTTACAAGTTAATTTAATCAGAGGCGCCGTGTCCTACACGTGTACACAAGGCGCTTATTAAATTCGCAGAGAATTACGGAAACCTTTAGGGCAGGAATGTGTGTACCTATATATCTATATAGGTATAGGCCCCACGCGCTTGTGCGTGCACTGGGATGAGACCGGCAGAGGTACGCAACGGCTCCCAGGTGTGCGTATACCCCTCTGCCATCCATATACGCGTGTATATATTGATTTATGTATTTATATATATTTATTTTGGCTGGCACTGCGCGCGCCCTGCCTGCAAGGGAGAACTGGCTCCCGGCACACACCTCCCCGCAGCACCAACCCGCTGCAAGGATATTTCCATGGGCACCTGGGATCGAGCCTCAGCGTTTCGGGCAGACATCGTCCAAAGTCTCCAGCCGCGCGTCACCGACCTTCCCGAGCATCCCTGGATCCATACGGGGCACTTAAACACCACCTGGGCAACCTACGGCTCGGTCACCCTCGTCTCTCGGTGTCCTGCCCACGCACCCAGGAGCCAGCAGGACTTTGCGCAGGGTCCAAGGGAGCTGCTGTGAACAACGCCCTTGGTTCAGCCCAGTTATTAATGCCCCAGAAATGGGGTTTCCAGCCCAAAACCAGGGTTCCCCACTTGGGATGGGGCTGTGCATCTTTGCAGCCCACACCAGGGCCCTCTCCCCGCCGAGACAAGCCCCGGCGTCGCACCAGCGGACACTGCGACTGAAGCAGCGCCCAAATACACCACGATCAAGGGTCTTATTCTTAACAAGCCTTCGCCGCCTTCGCTGAATTGCACGGGTGGCTGCTCATCGCTCGGATGTGGGAGCTCGAATCCTCATCACCCTCCCAGGCAGGGAGACGCTGGGCCAAGCGCACGTGTAGTATTTGCAATATATCCATAGGCAGATATCCATCCATCCAGCGATCCCACCCGAGACCGAACGCACACGCGGCCCCAAGTTGAATCCAAGGGGGAAGCCGCAAGCCCCGGTTAATCGAGGCGTAGGGGAAAGCAGCTGGAGTGATTACGGTATAGCAAAAAACATCTGGAGCTCCTGTATTAATATTCAATACGCAAGCAGCTGGAGCAGTCACAGCACGGCGAGAACAGCTGAAGCAGCTACAGCCAGAAAATAAACTCTCAGGAGCGTGAAGCTGGGTGCCCTCGCTCGGGCAGGCTCAGGGATACAGAAAGTGCCGAATTTAGGCTTTCGAGATGAGAACAGGACCTGGAGACCCTCCCGGCTCCGCTCCAGCTCCGCAGGTTTTGCTTTCCAGCCCGGGAAACGGGAGCGATGAGCAACACACGCGCGAAAGCTGCGCGTTTTGGTGGGTCCCAAATCGAGGCGAGTCCCACGCAGGGGGATTTCGCGGCAGGCGTCTCCTCGGGGGTTGTCCAGGGGGTCCAGAGCCAGCCGGATCCTTTGCAATTACCAGTTCTTCCGTCTTAATTGCCGATTTTTGATGCTGAAAAGTGCTTCGGAGATTAATTACGTTCTTGCGTAGCAGTAAGCGCCAGTTACTCCGCGAGAGCCAGGGATGCTCCGGCCACACTCAGCACCCAGCACCCACCCCGGGGCGCAGCGGCTGCTTGCACCCCACGCAAGCCCCCAGCGCTGCCGCCCTCTGCGGACCAGGACGAGACCCCCTCGCCCCACCGGCTGCAGGACCAGTGGCCAGAGCAGCGCTTGGGGGCAGCCAGCGGCCCTCGAAGGCTGACGAGTCCTCGCAGCACGCCGAGGAGATGCTGACGGGGCAGCGAGGAGGACGTGAGGAGCCGAAGCTGCCGTCGGCAGGAGATGCCAGCCCTGGATGCGGCCCGTCACTGATGGGTGGCACCGGAGACACGGAGCCAGCTCTGCCCTGTACCCCCTGCCACGTTCACCAGATCTCCAGAGCCCAAAATGACCCGAGCGCTCTGCCGAGGGAGAGCCGCAGCCAGGGAACACGGTGCAGGGTAAGGCCAGACCTGGGAGACCTCTCCGGCGGCCCCGGCTCCAGGACATCCTCAGGGAAGGGCTGGGCAGGAGCAAGAGACGCCAAACCCAGGAGTCCTGGAGCAACGCTGGAGCCTCCCGCGAGGACGTCAGCCCCGCTCAGGTGCCGGCAGCGGGGACCCAACCCCAGGGCACGGCCGGGACGTGGAGAAGAGAAACAGCTCGGCTGTCGAGGAGCAACGTTGCTGGCAAATAATCGGGGCCAGACAGACACCCCTTAGCAACACACGCTCATCCGCAGAGCTCGTTTGCACAACCCGAACCCACCCGAGAGCAAACTTAACCAGGGAGGAGCAGCGGGGAAGCCGAGCAAAGCTGCGCCGGGCTCTGGTTAACAGCACTCTCCCAGAAACGTAGCAATGCCAAATTAATCCGCGACCAAGCAGATGAAAGACGTTACCTAAGTGCAAAGTGTTGATTGTTTTGTTACTGCTCCCAGGCTTTGATTCTGCACTACGGGACGAACAAGGATGACGGGTGCTGGGGTGAGCCAGGCATCAGTCAGCTCCCGCACCCTCCACCAGACGGGGCACGGCTAAAATGCTCCGCTCGAAGGACGAGGGCGGCGTTTCTGCAGCGACATCCCCGTCCGGTCCCCTCATCCCCCCAAGCCGCTCCCAGCATTTCCCTTCCCCGGCCGCCGTCATCGCCCCTTTCTCCCACCTCCCCTCGCGCAGCCCTGGGGCTGCAACAGCCCTTTCACCTCCGTTAGCGCGACGGCCGCAGGAGACATTCCCATCACGGCCCCGGCCAGGAGCCACGGATGTGCACCGTGCCGCAGGAAACTCCTCGGCAGCTCACCAGCCACGGAGTCCCCTTTTTGGGGACCACACACCTCCCTGAGCAGACTCACCATCCTCATCCGTCTGGAATATCACCTCCTTGCCCTCCTTGCGACCCTCGGGGTTGGAGAGGATGAGCTTGACGTGGATGTTCTTGTAGGGCAGCAGGTTTTTGATGGTGTAACGGTTGGCACTGCGCTCCATCTTCACGCACTCCCGGAAGGTTTGGTTGTGGCCGGTGCCCACGAAATAGCGGTAGCAGAGCGAGACGGTGTAGGTGTGACAGCGGGTCAGGTTGTAACCCAGCGGCTCCCACTGCAACGTCAGCTGCCTGGACTGGATTTCGGAGAAAGCCAGGCCTTTGGGGGCCCGCATGGGCTCTGAGGGGGAAGAGAGACGGGGAGAGATGAGCGATGAAGCAAAACATCTCGCGGGTTTATGCGTATTATCGGGGAAAGACCTTTTCCAGCATAGGAAGGAGACAGGCAGGTGCAGACAGCAATCCTGACCCCAAAACCGGGACCAGCCCCGGCACAGGATGGTGCTGCCCTGCAGCCAGGGCTGGGGACATCCCCGGGTCTCAAAGCCACCAGCACCGCAGGGACAGCAGTCCCCGGGGGCTCATCGTCCCTACGAGGTGAGCCCGGGTGCCAGCCCCAGGCCGGCGCAGAGGCACGGCAGCACCGGGAGCGTCCGCGCCACGAGCAGCCCCCAAAAACCAGATAAACGTGCCTGTGCCACGGGAGCCCTCGCGCCTTCATCGAGCCCACGTCAGGCTCTTGAAAGGACAGAGACCGAGCGCCATCGCTGGGAAGGAGTTTAATTAGCTCTAATTGGCGTGAAGAGGAGAAGCCGGATTTAATGAGGAGCCGAGCTCCTTTGCCAACGGCACACGCACACGGGTGGTTTGGGTGAGCGGCAGCAGACTCCTCTCCACACCCAAGGGTGGTGGGAAGGACCCCAAGAGGGAGGGAGGGTCTTTGCCCACCCCATTCCAGAGCTGATCCCTCAGGCAATTCCCCTGGGATTTGCACCGTGGAGGAATTCGAGCAGCTCAAGGTTGCAAGAGGCTTTTGCAACCTCAGCGGATGCTCCTGCAGGTCCCAACACCCTCGCAGGACCGTGTGAAACCCCAGCTGGTTTTGGGGGGTGACCGTGGCCACAGGCGCACAGCCCCACGCTGCAGCGACCTCGGCTTTAACCTGCCACCGCGTCCGGCCCTGCTGAAACCCACCAAACCTCAGCCCTGATGCCCACCACCATCACTGCTGTCGGGTGGCAAAGGGCACGGGGACATCTCCTTCCGCCTCTCCCCGAGGCCTCCGGAGCCCCCCACACCTCCCTGGGCAGCGCCAGGCTCTGAGCTTCCCCTCTCCTTTTAATTCCAGTGTATTTAAATGCTCCGGGGGGGGGCCGGGGGTACGGCACCCAGGGCCAATGATGGCCAGCAGCACGCGGCCGCATGAGGCACCTCCCCTTGACCCGAGAGCTGCAGGATGCATCTATCCAGCAGCTTCTTCCAGGGTCCCCTCCTGGGCCGGATCCTGCGAGGCCAGAGATGCTGCGGGCAGCGTGGGAGAGGCGGTGCTGGGCAGACGGGCTGGCGAGACCCGGAGGGCGCGAGGGTCCAACCGCGGCCGCCTCTCGGGTGGAGGAAGGGCGGCTGTGTCACCATCCGCAAGCCCATCGGGACCCAGGGGAAGCCGGCGAGAAAAATACATCGTTATGGCACATGGGAGGAGCCGGGGGAGCCTGAACCCGATAAAAACAGGGAATTAAATACGGGGCACTGAGATTGTCAAACAGCACCTGTCATCGGCTTCGAGGTTATAGAGAAACCTGGGCTTTCTCGCAGCACCTCTGGAAATTCATCTGGGATGAAAAGCTGCCGTCAGCCCCTCGCTGTGATACCCGGGTCGGGGTTTGCATCTCCCCCTCCACCGGCACCGGCCACTCTCCTCGCACGCCTGAGCGCGCCCGTCTCCGAAGCCGACCCCGCAGCCACGGCCAAAGCCACCGGGGACACCCCACAGCCCTGGGGCCGCAGCCGTGTCCTGCTCCGCTCCTGCCGCGCGTTTGAAGGAGGATGCGCCCACGGGCCCCGTCTGCGGGGCGATGCTCCCGGCTCGCTCCCAGCTCAGCAGCACGGACCTCCGCTTTTGTTGGGTTGGGGGTTTTTTTGTGCAGGGTCCCAGCCCGGCACCGCGGCGACAATCCCGTGCCTCCGTCACGCCGTCTCGCTGCCTTCCACTTTGCTCAATTGCCCGCAGTTAAACCCCGGCATCGGGAAGGCAGTTGCCATGGAGCGTCTGAAACGCTGCCTGTCACCAGCCCCGCCGGGGACAGGGACGTCCCCCAACCCAGGTCACCCCTCGTAGGGATGCAGGGTCAGACTCCCGGGGGACACAGGCTCCCCTGCAGCCCCACGGTGCCGGAGAGGTCTTACCCCCATCACCCCCTGACCGGCACCGTGGCTGCACCACGGGCTCTGTTGGGGCATTTTGGCAGTGAGAACCCCAGCTCCCCGCTTCCCTGCCAGCCATCCCTGGGGACACCCCGAGGCGGCCTCGGCAGGGATGGGGTTGTCCTGAATGACCCCCAGGCCACCACCGTGCGTGGGAAGGCGGCCGACTCCCCCAGCCAACGCCATCACCCCTCCAGAGGGGCACAGAATTAACATAGTTTTAGATATATTTTCAGAGGCACCAACCGCTCAGAACAAGGCACTGCAGAATCACCTGCAGCCCCCTCCGAGGAGGGAACGAGACGGGAACCTCGCTAGGGACAGCCAAGGGGCTCATCCTGCTCGGCTCAGGGGCTCAGCGACCCTGAGATTTGGGGACGCCCTGAGCTGGATCCGGCCCCGAGCCTGCAGCCCCGGCAGAGGAGCAGCAGCCGCCTCCTGCCGGCATTTGCCCGGCTCCAGGGAGGGAAACCCGCCGCGCAGCAGCTGCTATCCCTGCGCATCCCGTTGCCGCGCTTTCCTGCACCGAGGTCGCGCCTGGCTCCTGTTGACTGAGCAGCAAAACCCCACCGGCCATCAGGGCATTTTCCGGCTGAGGGATACTCAGCCCCTCTGCACAGGCTGATTGCGTTGGCTCGGGATCCGGCCTCGCCCGTGCACCCCCCTGCCCTCCAGCCGCGATCACGACGCAGGTTTAATTAGCGGTGCCTCCCGAGATGCTGCGTGCAGCCCCTAAAAAGTCAATTAAAGGCAGATCCATCCGAGGAGCGATGCTTCAAGCGCCCGGACCGCAGCAGCAAACACCCTCAGCATCCATCCAGCCCCAGCCGCGCTCCCTGCCCGGGGCTCGGGGTGGCAGGGACCTTGCCCAAGGCCACCCGGGATGGTGGGGACCTTGCCCAAGGCCACCCGGGATGGCGGGGATGCAGCGCGGGACCCACCTGCACACTTGGTGCGGCTGATGAGGGGTGGCCCCGGTTTGCCGGTGCCCCCCTCGCCGGGGCGGGTGAGCAGGACGCTGATCTCGTACTCCGTGTCCGGATCCAGGTGCCAGAGCTTGTAGGTCTGCATGTTGACGGCGTGGACCTCCGACCAGGGCCCTGAGGTCATGCGGTACTCGATCTCCTTGCGCACGATGGGGCCGTCGCCGATGATGGAGTTGGTGTTGAGCTGGATGATGAGGTAGGTGGAGCCGGCTCGGAGCAGCTGGGGGGGCGCGATGGGCGTGGGGGGCTCTGGAAGAGAGCGGAGAGGGGGCAGGTGGAGCATCCCCCTCCAGAAGCAGCTCCACAGCATTCCCAGCCCCGGAGCCAGGTCAACACCAGCACGACCACAGGTACCACAATTTTATTTTATTTTTTACTAGCTACAGCCGAGACATTCACAACATCTCTTCCCAAACCCATCACCTTCGCGCTGCGGAGCACGGGACAAACTCGGATCCCCTGCCCAGAGGACGTGGGGATCGACACCAAAGTTTGGGAGGGCACCCTCCAGCTCCAGCCCGCGCACGTGCCCTCCATCGCTTCTAACAAGGCTTTAACAGCTGCAATAGGGTTTCATCTGATCAAATCTTAATTATCTTTATAAGATACACTGCCCAGCGTGGTGCTGCACAGTTTCACCATAATTAATCAATTCCCATTAAAGGCCACCGGGAAAGGTAGTTTCCCGGTTTTATGTCGAACCATCCGTGCGTAGCGACTCATTCGCAGCGAGAAACCGCGATCCCACCGCCCCGAGCGTCCCACCTTCCTCCGCAAACAGCGGAGCAGAAATAGCCCGTCCACGACCCAGAAACCCGGTGGGCAACAGCAAATCACCCACCTTTCACGATGAGCTCGGCGAAGTTGGAGACGCCGGAGCCGCGGCTGGACTGGGTGACGCAGCGGTACAGGTCCTGCTCCTCCTTGGACACCTCGTCCAGCTGGAAGGTGGCCAGGAAGCGCCGGTGGCTGATGTGCTTCACGGAGGCGGCGGGGACCACCTCGCCGCTCTGCCTCTGCCCCGCGGGGAGAGACAAGGCGTTACCAGGAGGCACGGTGTGACATCCAGAGCCACCAAACACGTCCCCAAACGACGTCTGCTTAAAAGGGAGGGGGAGTTTGCCCTTCTCCCCCCTGCCCAGCGGTGTCTTCTCCCAAAGCGGAGGCACAGAGGCGTCGCAGAAGCGATGCACGGGGTTGACGGGGGAGACGGAGGTTTGGCCGCTGCTCACCTGCATGAGGAACCGCTCGGCCTCGGCGGCCTTGCCGGCGGCCACGCACTGGAAGGTGGCATTCTGCCCGGCGTTGACCTCCACATCGCCCAGGCGGGAGAAATGAGGCGCTTTCGCTGCCGAGGGACGCAAGCGTTGGTATTGCTGCAAAAATCCCACCGCAGCCCAAAAACCCAGCGGGGATGCTGGGGCTGGAGCCGAGCTCTGGATGGGCTCGGTCTCCATCCTCGCAGCCCAGCCAGGGTCCCTCCCCAGCAAGCCAAGCCCACCGCGAAGGTCCTGGGCAGGATCCCGAGCCCCGAGTCAGGGATTTGTCCCCAGGGAGGGGGGCCCAGCACCCCGCAGCGCTGTCGCCAGATGCAGGCTATGGGGTTGATAGAGGGGGGCAGATCTCCTACCCCTCCCTAAGCCTGGAAGAACTAGGTGAACCCCAACATGTTGGGGCAGCCTGGGATCTCAGGTCCCCACCAGCCTGGCTGACCCCTCTCGATGGGGATACCCAGGTCTTACGTTCAGCCTGCGCTTCTCCAAGGTTCTACAAAAACTCGGGGATGGGGGTGGAAAAAGGAGTCGTGGATGTACCCGAGGAGACGGAGCTCCAGCAACCCAGGGGACAACAGGAGGCTGCACCTCGGCGTTAGTCCCTCAGCTCTCCCCAGGACCATCCCAACAGGCACCAGCTCCAAACCCTGCTGCCCAGCCCAGCTCAGCAGCACCCACCCCCCCACCCACCGCCCCGCCGCCCTTCGGGGCCCCCCACCCTTGGGTCCCATCCCCTGACACTCACAGCACGGATAATTCAAGAGCAAAATGTCATCCAAGCCAAGATAACCCCTGCGCTCGCTGGAGACCACCGCCTCGAAGAGGACCTGCGGCACCAAACAGAGGGGTCACCCATTGCCGGGGGGTCCGGGTCACGCAAGGGGGGGGTCCGTGCCATGGAGGGGGGGTCTACTGGGGCTCACCTGGTACTCGTTGGGCCAGAACAAGCTGACGGCCAATTCCGCCTGGTGCCACTGGCGGCCGTGGGAGCCGGAGGCGTTCCAGACGGCGCTGCCCACCGGGCCCCCCGTCACCCGGACGTAGGCGCTGAGGGTGCCGGGGCTGTGGCCGTCCCGGCTGTACATGAAGTAGCTGAACTGGAGGCAGTGGGTGTCATTCTCGCTCAGCGCCTGGAAGAGCAGGTGAGCTTTCTGGCCCGGGGCGTGCTGCGAGGAGTTCACCATCAGGTAGGAGCCTGTGGCAGGAGGGAAAAGGGGGAGAGCGTGGAATAATCCCCCTGTTCCGCATCTCCTGAGCTTTGCCGGCAGGGATGGAGCGGGCAGAGGACGCGGGATTGCAAAGATGCGCATGACCCAGCAACGATGCTCGGGTCCCGCTGGGTACCGATCCACGCCGGCGCGCGGGGACACGCAGGACAGGAGCCAGGACCTGGGATGGGGTCGGATGCCTATTTAGGCAGCAGCAGGACACCGAAATGGGACCTGGCCGCTGGACGAGGAGGGAAGGATCAGACCCTCCGCCTCCAGGATAAGCTGGTCCCCCTGAACGCCGGGGTCGGTAATGGCTTCGGTGCCCCCGGAGATCCTCCGCCTGCTTTCCGTTAATGCTCGCAGCTTCGGCTGTGTCAATACTGCCCTCCCCAGCCGGGTCCCAGACGTTTAATTCCCATTCCCGTTGCCTCGTATCATTTACCACGCAGTCATCGCCGAGTTTAAACTGTGCCTAGCAGGTGCTCGCAGGGGGGGAAAAAAGTACTCATCGGCTTAATGAGCGGCAGCACCGTGGCTCTCCGGGACACCGGCACCGCGGCTCTCCGGGACGCCCGCCCCAGGCCCGGCTCCCCACCCACCCCACCGCCGGCAGCCGCTGGTGCCCCATCTCCCATCACCCAAAACCCCCAGCAACGAAACCAGGAGTCCCGCCACTTGCCCCGGCACAACCCCAAAGCCGTACTCACGGGGCAGGCAGAATGAAAATCCCAAAGGGGATCCCAAAGGCAGCATCCTTCCCCGCCCCGCATGCTCCATCCCAGGCGGTCCGGCGGCAGGAGGGGGATGCAGGAGTCCCGGCTCTTCGCGGCAGCTCCCAGAGCCGCCTGGCACGGCCGTGGGGCCGGGACACGGGGCGGAGGGGAAGCCGGGCTGTCAAACCCTCCCCATGGCCAGAGGCGAGGGGATTATTAATATCCCTTCCATTTTAATAACGGCAGAAGCTGTAACTAACAAAGCCGGGCCATTTATTCAAGGCTGCCATTGTTTTCCTGACAGTAGGCGCTTAATTATTAATAGCTCTCACCGCCGGTTAATTTAAACGAATTCACACGCTTTCCTCCCATCGGCTCCCAGCCAGCGGGCACCGAGAAAAGCCTAATGAAGGGATCGCGGGGGGCACCCATCTGTCCCCCCCAGCGCTTGGGAGCTGCGCCCGGGGGGACCCCGAAACACCCAGGGGGTCACAGCATCAGCTGCGGGGACGCGGTGCCAGGTACCACACCACAGCACATCCTCCAAGCGTATCCTTCAGAGACGGGAGCTGGGGCAGGTGAAAGAAAGCACCAAAAAGCAAAATTTTTCCCATGTCGCGGATCCGCGCAGCCGCCCGGCGCTCCCGGCCCCTCCGGGCAGATGTTCAGGGTGAAATAAAACAACAACAATTTATTTTCTCATAGTCAACACAGCCTCATTTCACAGACAGAGGGGAAGGCACTATGCCCATATTCCTTCTCTTTTTTTTTTTTTTCCCCTCTTTTCCTCCAGCAAAATTATTTCTGCACTAGCGAGAGCGGCTCCGTTTGGGCCGGGCGCCGGCAGCGCGGAGAGCGAACGCCCACCCGCCCCACGCCAGGGGACATCTCCCACATCACCCGCTCCATCTTCCCGGCTCTCATTAACGAACGCAGACCCCTCTTCCTCCCCTCCCGTCCCAAACAAAAAGCCAGAGGACCAAAAATTAAGAGATCGAGATTAAAATTAAACCACTGACAAGTTATTTTAAAAGACGGAGAATGTCCATTAAGGTCAGCGGACAGGAACGGTGGCAATCCACCGCTGCATCCCTCATCTGGCAGCGTTTCCCCCCCTTAATTTTCTTGCCAGCGTCGCTGCATCAGAGAAACCAGGTTCCCACCCCTCGCTTTTGTGCTAATTATACCCTCCTCCCCCGTAAATGAGTGGTCCCAGCTTCAAGTCCCAGGTACAGGTTGAGTTTTTTGTTTTGGTTTGGTTTTTAATGCAGAAGCAGAGGTACTTGCCCCCGTGTTGGGGTGCTGCATCCCGCACCGGGGTGCTGCATCCCGCACCGGAGCATCCCCCAGCACAGGCAGCTCCTCGCAGGGAGGTGGCTGCAGGTTACAAACTCCCTCGGCAGCCCCTGGGGTTGTTTTGCAGAGGATGTTTTTGGGTTTCAGTGAGGTTTTTTGGCTGGTTTTTTAATGCACCCCAATAAAAGGGCAGCACGGCCCCGCCTGGGTGCTCCCACCAGCAGCCCTGGTGCACAGGGAGCTCCAGAGGCAGCGGGACAGCCAGCTGGTGACAAGAGGGTGACAAGGGGGCCACCACCCACCCCGCGGGACACAGTCCCACCGCAGGTCACCAACCCGCTGGGCCCTGGTCTCCTGATCCAGCTGGGATGCTGCCGGGCGGCTCCGGGGGACGCTCCGGGGGGCAAGGGGGCTGCGCAGCCCCTCCCAGGGTGATACAGCAAGGACCCGGGGGTCCCCCAGACCCCTTCCACTTGTTCCCTGTTAATCCAGCCCTGCTGCCAGGGCCCCCCCTGTGCCCCCACCCCGCTGCGTGCTCAGCTTCCCCCGGGATCCGGCAGCTTTCCCAGCCAGGGCAAGAGCAGAGCTGCAGCAAGCGCTACGCAAGCTGCCAAATTCCAGTTTTTAAAGCTCAGCTTAATTCCTGCCAGCAAAGCCGGAGACGGGGATGGAGAGGAGGGGGTGTCCCAGCCCTGCCGCGTCCCGGAGCCGGGGGGGACAGGCAGGACGGCTCCCGGAGGGTCGGTGCAGTACCGCAGCTCAGCAGCACAGCTGGGGTTATTTTTGAGCCCCGTCCATATGTTGGCATTACAGTAAAAATCTGCTCCAAAAATCACAACGGGGAAAATCATTTCCAAACCACCCACGAAACGGGAGCCACAGAAACAGCCCCGGGGCACCCCCAGGTTGAGGCTTCAAAGCAAAGGAGGGGATTTGGGCGCACATCCGTATCGTGCTTCGCTCCTTAAATCCTCCCTCTGATCCTCGGTTTAAGGTCGGTTTGAATTGAGATGGGGGTCCCGCGGGCTGCACCCTCCTCCGGCACCAGGAATAACAACTCAGTCCCTCCGTGTCCCCCCCAGCTCGGCAATATAATTTAATTTAGTTTTCGGGTGGGCTTGTAGGGAAGAGCTCAAGCGCTCTGTGAAGAACGAGAAAAGACTCAAAAAGCGCTAGATAATATTTCAATCAAACAAATGAAAAGAGAAACAAGTTTCCAGTGATGTTCCCTACGGAAGAACCGTCACTTTGCTACACGACAGGCGAGGATGCGGTTTAAGCTGCAAAGCCAGCCCGGGGGGGCTGTGCACAGAGCGCCGCACGCCCGTCCCAGCAAAGCCCTCGCGCGGGGTCTCCAGCCAAACCTTCCCGCTTGCGGCAGCATCAGCCCTTCCCTGGGATTCCAATCAGGCCTGCGAGGATAACTCGGCACCTCCGGCAACCTCGGCCAGGGATGGGAGAGCAACGAGCCCCCAAGGATTTTCTCCCCAGCTCTGGGCCGAAGCCCTGCGCGCCCGCAGGGAAGGGGCAGCTCCCCGCATCGCGCTGCCGGTCCCCAGGGTCCTGCCTGCAGCTGCCCGCATCCCTCCGGGAACAACCCGAAACAGCTCAGCAAGAAGAGGAGGGAAGCACCCGCTCCCCCCTCCCCGCTTCCCTGTCTCGCCGAGTTTTTCCTCCTACAAAACCACCGAGAGATAAAAATAAATTTTTAAGAGGAAAAAAAAAAAAATCAAAGCGCTATTAAAAGGCAGGAAAACGCAGGCAGGATGACAGGCAGAGGGCGGCACCGCCAGCCAGGAGGTGCCAGGGGAGCGGATCTGAGCGCTGCAGCGTCTGCCTCCAGGAAACCACTTCGAAAGACGAAGCCCGACGGTGCCTCCTCCCGCCCTGGGTTTGCTTCTCAACACGTCGGAACCGGGTACCCCCCTCCCCGCTTCTGCGCCGAGCATCTCCCGGGGGAGCCCCATCACCGACGGCTGCTCCGCCACCGCTGGGGTCCTTGGCCAGACCGGAGTAATTCCCCCAGGAGCCAAAAATCCAGTTTAATTTTTCAAGGTTTTTAGGGATACGCAGCAGGAGCTGGTCGGGAAGCAGTGCCGGAGCGATCGGCCAAAGGAGCAACTCCTCGGAGGGGACAGAGGGACGTCGGAGCTCATCAGGGTGGGGACACGGGCTCGGTGACCCCGACACGGCCGCGCCGGGGCATCGCGATGCGGCTGCGCAGAAGCACGACGGCAGCTCCGTGCACAGAGGGAAGAGCCAAGCAGGGAGCAGAAACTCCGATTCACAGAGGGGTTTCTAACGTCCCTGAGTTTGGAAGGAAAATTTAGGGAAAAAAAGCACCATTTCAGGAAAAAAACACCCCACAAACATGTTGGTTTAGTATTTTTGAGTGCAGCTGTGCGGAGCGGAGGACCCCGGGACGGGGCTGCGGAGGGGCAGGAGGGCACGCGGCCTCGGCAGGGAGCTTTTCCCACAGTTTCTCCCAACTCAACTCACCTCCTTGGGATTTCCACGTGCGAATTCAAGCAGCAACAAGAAGAGGAGCCTGCCCCCCCTCCCAGGGAGACGCCGGAGCTCGGCAGAGCATCACCCCCCCGAGGGGCACCCCGCAGCTCGGCAGGGCTGGGGACAGGGACCCGACCCTGGCTCTGCCCCGTGCTCCATCCTGGACCTGCCCCATCCAAACTCCTATAGGGCTTAACCTAAACACCCTGTTTTATTCTGACGTTCATTAAGTAACCTCAACCCGTGTTTCACCCCAGGAGCTCAAGAAATCAGCCCGATTTCCCTCCCCTGTCCCACTCCTGCCTGCTGGACCACCCCGCCGCCCGCTCCCCGGCTCCTCAAAGGGCTTTGGGATCCGGCGGGATCCTGCAAGCCCTGTGGCAATGCTTGGGGGAGAGCAGGAGGAACGCGCACCCGAAGCATCCAGGGAGGGTTATCCTGGTGCGGACACAGCGATGGTGCATCCTCGCGCCTGCCCTACCTGGCTCCCTGCAACTGCTCCTTTAAAAAACAATAAAGGGCTGAAAAATAATTAAAAAAAATCACGATTGCAACGTGGGAGAGACCCATCCGTGGGAGAGACCCATTCCTGGGAGAGACCCATTCCTGGGAGAGACCCATTCCTGGGAGAGACCCATCCGTCGACTGTAGGCGCAAGAGGCGGACAAGTCAAGATGGGAAGAGAAGGGGGAAAAAGCCCCAAACGAAACAAGCAAGCAAGGAGAAAGAGGGATGCAAAGGTGGAGGCAGGTGGCCAGCAGCCAGCATCCGCTCCAATAAATCCTACGCTCCTTCAAACTGGCTGATCTCCAATAAAAACTCATTTTAATCTAAGACCACGAGACTCCTTTGGAAAGTGCTCCCTGGAGAGGCCCCGGTGCTGCGAAACGCTCTTCATCCGCCGAGCTGCTGGGGGGGACCGAGAGGGGGATAAGGCTGCAGGAGCCTCCTGCAAAGCTCCCCACACGTACTGGGGTGAAACTACACAAAACCGGGGTCCCGGCACCTGCTGGGCGCCCCAAGGTCATGGGCAAACAGTGCCCACCTGCACCTTTGCAGCCCCACTGCCTCCCAGGAAAGAGACGGGGGTTATTGGGGAGCCCCCGGCTACGGGGACGAGCACCCTTTGGGCGTCCCCGTCGATCCGCAGCGGGGACGGGTGCTCTTCCCGGGGGCCGGACCCTGCCGCGCTCCATGCTCACAGCTCGGCCTCATAGCATCCAGCCCGGGACAGCTGCATCCACCTCCCCATCAGCTCCGGAGTTTATTTCTTAATCTCTTCGTGCTCATTTTAGCCTCCATCTCTCGCTAAGCCTCAGTTATTTCCCCGAGCAGAGAGAGCAGCCCCATTCCACCCGACCCCTTCAGCCCCCTGCAAGCCCCCAGGCTTTAAACTCAAGCAGTTTGCTGCAGATTTTAAATTACAGCTGAAAATCCAGCAGAAAACCCAACTAATTACAGGTTTAAGACCCTCCATCATGAGCCATCTCAATCCCCAGCTCCGCTTCCCTCCTCGCTGCCCCGGGAAACCCCCCCCCGGGACACACACAAATTAGGATGGTTCAGTTTAAAGCAATTATTTGGAAAATCATCAGGGGAGGAGCGGGGATCTGTCAGCCGTCCTACAGCCAGGCGAAGGGCTGGTTTGCCCTCAGCCGGTGCCCAGGACATGCCAGCGGGGACGGGCAGGGAAGGAAAAGGCGATGGGAAGAGGAGATGGGAAAGGAAGAGGGTTAGCAGAGGGGAAAAGCCAAATTAAGCCCCGGCACGAACAAGGCATGAGATAAACAGCTGGAGGCAGATTGATGGAGCAGGAAAGAGTTTTCTATAAAGCAGTTAATGTTTTAATAAAAAAAAAAGTCATTTTTACTATCGAGCTCCAAACCGGCTTTCCTCTCTTTCTGCCCAGCTCCAGCCTGGGACCGGACCTGAGCCGGAGCGCCGGGACCGGGCTGTGCCGCAGCCGGCGGTCCCGAGCATGAGGGGCATCGAGCCCGGCGCATCTCTCGGAGCTAAGGGGTACAGGGACGGCTCGGGGGGGTCGCACCGGGACACGGCGCGGAGCTGGGAGCGAGCAGAGCCCCCCAGTGCCACCCAGGCTCGGCGCCCAAGCCATCCCCGTGGGAGAGGGGGAGCTCCCCACGGCTCTGCTCCCCCAGCCTGGCGATCGGAGGGAGGAGATGGACTCAGAAAATAATGAAAGCCAGTTTAAAAGCAATGAGATTTTTAAAAAAAAACAACATAAGTCTGCTTGCATTTTCTTCCTTAGAGCTCCTGAGACTTCAGGGATGCCTCCAACTCAGCCATGAGCCTTTCCCCACACTTGCAAGAGCCAGAAACACATTTTTTTCCCCTTTTCCACATCTCCCCGAGACAGGAATTTCTCACAAGACCCCAGACTTGCAAAAGCAGCAGGAGTCGAGACACCAGCAAGGAAAGAGCAAGTGGTGGCTGCAGGTCCGGAGCAGGGAGAGCAGCTCCAAAGGTGCCCCTTTACGGTGGGGTCTGGGCACATCCCGGCTGGCGGCAGCCGCAGATGCCGCGCTCGACGCCAGACGGGGAATTTGGCATCGCCGGAGACGCTGCCGAGAGCCGCGGAAGCGTGGGAAGCCGCCCGAGCCGCTGCCATCCCGCTGCTGCGGGCAGGGAGACGCCACGGCGGAGGGGACGGCCCCCACGCAGCCGCCTGGGCTGCGGGCAGCCACGGTAAAGGTCATGGGCTAAGGGAGTGGAGCTGCAAATCTTGGCTTTCTACCCCAAAACCACACACCTGGACCCTCTGCAGGCTCCCCCAGCCCCCGCCCCAGGGTGGGTTAGGGTGGCACGGGGTCACACCGCACCAAGGCGGCGACACGGGGCTCCGAGGTACCCGGAGCCACCCGACGTCCCCGACCCTGCTGCGCTGTTAAAAACCCTCCTCCCCGCAGCAGGGACCCCCATCCCCACGCAGCGCCCTGCCCCGCCGCGCTGAGGACTGACACAGCTCATCACACCCTGCCGGCAGGCACAGCGGCACCCTGCCCACACAACCGAGGACAAGCCAAGACCCAATCGATCCCCACCCCAGGGGCAGCAGCCTAAAACGCCGCGGGGATTAAACCAGGAGGAGCCGCGTGGCTCGGCCCCGGGGTAAGGGATGGAGGGGCCGCGGGGGACTCACCGTGAGGCAGGTCGGCCATCAGGTGTGGCATCATATAGCTGCGGACGAGCTCCCACCCGAAGTCATCGTCCTCGCCCTGGCTGTACTCGCACTGGTTCGGGTCGCCGTCCTCCTCGAAGGTGCAGCCGGCTGCGGACACAGAGACCCGTCAGTCCCCGCTGGGACCCTCCCGAAAGCCCTGCCGGGACGGCGTGCTGCCCCCCGAAATGCGGGGGGACCTCAGGCATCCCCCCACGTGCCAGGGTATGGTCTTTGCTGCTAATCCTCATCTCTCCCATTCAGTTCCGCCACCAGTGAAACGAGCTGGCAGGTCTCAGCTCCCAGGAGCGGGATGCGGTTCCCAGCTCTACTTCCCGGGGGCCGGACACGGAACAGGGGGTTTCTCCCAAGAAACAGGCACTCGACTGCAGCGGTCGCACAAGGGTTTGCAAAACCCCCAGGGGCTCCTGCAAAAACCCTGCCTTGACCTCAGCCCTCCGCCTGCCCACGGGCCTTCTGACCTTGAGCTCCGGGGGGTCTGTCCATTGCCTGACACGACAGCGGCAGGTCTCAGCCGGGACCTCCAACAACCCGCAGCAACCCCACCCCTACAAACGCATCCCTGAACCCCCCAGCTGCGGGCGGCACTTCCGAGCCCTTTCATTTCTCTTTTGGGGGGTTGGGGTTGGGTTTTATCCCTTGCAAAGAGCAAAGCCAAAAGCCCTGCCCCACCTCCCGGGGCTGCAAGGCGCTCGGCTGAGCACGGAGAATCGGAATAAAGGCCAAGAGGCCACTTGTCCCCACGGGTACCGAGGTGACACGGAGACAGCACACCGAGACGCCAGCCAGCCCCCCATCCCACATCCCATTGCCCCCTGATCCTGCATCCCATCGCTCCCCCCCATCCCGCATCCCATTGCCCCCCTATCCTATATCCAGCCCCCCATCCCATCGCTCCCCTCCATCCCGCATCCCAATGACCCCCTATCCTGCATCCAGCCCCCCATCCCGCATCCCAATGACCCCCGATCCTGCATCCCATCGCTCCCCCCATCCCGCATCCCAATGCCCCCCTATCCTGCATCCAGCCCTCCATCCCACATCCCAATGACCCTCGATCTTGCATCCAGCCCCCCCATCCCACATCCCATCGCTCCCCTCATCCCGCATCCCAGTGCCCCCCATCCCGCATCCCAATGACCCCCGATCCTGCATCCCATCACTCCCCCCATCCCGCATCCCATCGCTCCCCCCATCCCGCATCCCAATGCCCCCCTATCCTGCATCCAGCCCCCCATCCCGCATCCCATCGCTCCCCCCATCCCACATCCCAATGCCCCCCTATCCTGCATCCAGCCCCCCCTTCCCACATCCCAATGACCCTCAATCCTGCATCCAGCCCCCCATCCCACATCCCATCGCTCCCCCCCATCCTGCATCCCAATGCCCCCCTATCCTGCATCCAGCCCCCCATCCCGCATCCCAATGACCCCCAATCCTGCATCCAGCCCCCCCCATCCCGCATCCCATCGCTCCCCCCATCCCACCAAACCCTGGAGCTCCAGGGCTGGCTTCGCCCACGGGGTCGCTCCCGGCCGGTTCGTTAACACTGACCCGTTGTTCCGTTAAACCCACGGATTACAGGAGCACCAGGGCGCCGGCGCTAATTAACACGAGCCCCTGGAAAGCCCTGAGCAAGCGGAACGAACAAAGGCAAACATCCCCTAACCGGGCAGCATGAAAGCAGAGCCCGGCCGGAGGATTATTTCTTCTGGGTTTTTTTTTTTTTTTCCCTGTTTTATCCCCAAATTACGTCGGTAATTCCCCCGCCACCCAGGGATTCGCCAGTTAACGGCCTCGCCGCTGCCGGCACCGGTTGTGCTTCCCCGTGCCAGGGGATGCTCGGTCGCATCACTTATGCAAACACGAGTCCAAACGCTGGAAAAAAAGCCCGTAAGATGCCCAGAAAATTATAATTCCCAACTCTTTCACACGTAAGAACATTATCTGGGGCTTTCTCCCCTCTTTACACTCATTTTTTACAGCACGAGGGCGCACTCCAGCTCCATCACCAAGGTTTTGGTTGGTTTTTTTTTCTTCTCAGAACAAGAAAATTCTTTTTAAAAAAAACTAGAAGCAAATTCTCTCCTATTCATATGCCTGGAGGCATCGAGACCTCACAGCTTTCTTAAAATCCTTCCCGAAATGGAGCGTCTGCCCAGCCCACGTGCGGATGTGCCCCCGCACCGCAGACCCCGGTCGCCGGCTCCTTCGGCTCTCACCACGAGACACGCCGGATTTTAAAGAGTTTGAAACTTGGCTGCGGTTTCTAATGGGAGAAAAAAAGCACAAATGTGTCAAAATTTTCCAGGAAGGAAAGGAAAAAAAAAAAAATTCAAAATAAAACAAAGTGTCAGAAACTACGTGCCAAGTGATTTTAAAAAAGAAAAAGCCCAAATGTTTCTTTCCAAGATCTGCTGAAACGGGATATTCTGGGAGGGAGAAATTTGTTCTTAGCGTTGGGGTTTTTTTTTTTGGTCTGATAAACCGGAACGAAGGCAACAGCGTTTCGGGCTGGCGGAGCCCCATTTCCCGGGGAAACGCGATTCCTTCGCCCCCAATAAATTATTCCTAGCTGCTAATGACGTCGAGGGAGATGGCACCTCCTCCTCCAGGGCTGCGTCTCCACCACCCGCATCCCGGTGCCACCCCCAGCGCGGCCGCTGGCACCAACGGGTCCCGTGCCTCAGTTTCCCCACTGCTCCATCCCCCCAGGCTGGATCCTCGGCCACCTGCGAGACGACGCCCAGGCTCCAGAAGCTTCAAATGCAATTACGTGGAGTAGATATTTCGCCGGCGGAGGCACAGCTGGCCGAGCCGATCCATCTCCCTCCTCGGACAGGTTTATTGTTACGGCTTTTCCCGGCGCGAGCCTTCCCTCCCATCCGCTTCCCGCATCCACGGCACGAAATGAAGGCGGCTCGACCAGCCGCTCCATCTCGCCGACAAATTTGTCTATGATTCGTATACGCAGGGAAAAAATAAAAAGGGTTTTGCGGAGCCTTGGTTTGCACGAGCTACGGGATGCTCCTGGCACCGTCTCTCCCCATCCGAGGGCAGCGCTGGGGAGAAGCTCGACCTCCAGCCCCTTCTCCCTCCCCATCACAAGATTAACGGAGGCATAAAAATCAACATCTGAGCAACTCAGTGCCGACATCCCAGCTCCAGAGGGGGGGGCCGTGGGTGCCCCCAACAGCTGGGGCAAGTCAAAGGGGGTAAACCCAGCGTGGCTTTCAAAAAATTAAGGTTTCATCAACACGTTCGCAAGGAGGGCAGGGAGAGTGCCACTGAAAATACCTGTCTGCAGCAACGGGGAGGGTTATAGCCACGCTAAGGGCTAACGGCAGCGAGACGTGGTCTGCGGGATCCGGGCAGGAGCGCTCCGGGTCCGGATGCGCCCTAAAAATCATGAGGCGGAAAGAAGGAGCCCCCGGTTCCCGGCCCCTGGGCTGGCTCGAGGCCAGGGTAACAGCAGCTCCGGGCGGAGGGACGAAGGCAGCGGGCGCGGGAGGTGCCATCCGAACCGCGAGAGCGGCTAAAAATACTGCCGGGGGCGTGACGGTCTGCTCCCCGGGGCGCGACGCATCCGAGACGGGGCCTGAGCACCCCGAAGGCACCTACACCCCCCCCAAACCCAGAGCCTGCCCCCAGGCCCGACAGGCACCCCGCGCCCGGGGCGGGCGCACCCTCTTCGACACCCCGCGCGAAGCCCCCGCGGCACCGCGGGCAGAAGGGAGAAGAGGGGCGAGTGCTACCGTGGGGGTTAAACACCAGATGGGCCAAAATTTTTTAAAAAGAAAGTAAAAAGAGGTGGCTTGAGGGATTCACCAGGGAGACGGGTACCGGTGCTGCTCAGCATCCCCCCGGGTACTGGTGCCACCCAGCATCTCTCCTGGGTACCGCCACCACCGGGGAGCAGATGGGTGAGCACTAATGTGGGGGTTAAACACCTGAGGAACCATTTTTTTAAAAAAAAAAAGAAAGGAAAAGAGAGGTGGTTTACTGGATTCACCAGGGAGAGGGATATCAGCGCCGCTCAGCATCCCCCGGGTACCAGTGCCACTCAGCATCCCCCCTGGGTACCACTGCCACCCAGCATCCCCCTCCCCGGGGATGGAAAGCAGGAAAGTCAGGGAAGGGGAGAGAAAGAACGAAAGAGTCAGGAAGAGGAGGGAGGAAAAGAAAGAACCAAACCACCAAGTACAATGGACGGCGTCTAATTAAATCTCCATGGCCACCGAGGAACGTGGCCGCCTGCCCACCAGCCCGCCCGGCGCTCTTTCAGCCGCCGAGCCTATGCTCCTCTCGCTTCAAAGTTAATTACACACTTAAACCTTTGCTGTTTAACCTCCCGCACCGCGGGACATGCTCCGCGGGCTTCTCTTCTCCTTTACCGAGCAGCCTTGAGAAGGCTCCCGTGCTGAAGGGCAGCCCAGCACCATCCGTGATGGGACCGCACGCTCCCGTACCCTGAGGAGGGTAACGACATGGCCCAGATCCTACGGGACACCGTCCGATGGGGATGCTACGCAAATAACACACGTAAAAGTGGAAAGGCTTGAGGGAAAAAGGGGGTTATACCCAAAAATTAGCAAGCGCAGGTTCCCCAGAGCTATGAAATTCAGGGTGGGCGCCCAGGACTCCCAGTCCAGGACGAAGCAAAGCCAATTGATGGGAAAAAGCCCATTTTGGTCCCATCCTGGCTTAGCCAGGACTGGATTAGCCCCACGGTCGTCTCTGGGGTGCAGCACCTCGAGGGCACAAGCCCCGGGCACCCCACAGCACAGGCACCAGCTGGGAAAGCTGCCACAAGTGACCTGTTGGGATCAGGATTCGTTTTTCACCCCCGGCCTTTTCCAGCAGCTCCTGCCCCCGTCCCGGGCAATTGCCAGGAGGAAACCAGGACTGGGGTACCCCCAGGACACGCCACATCGCCCCGGCTGCCGAGCGGTCACACGCAAACACCCCACGCAGCGAAACAGGGCCGCGACCCGCCGTCACCCTGAACACACCAAGGCGAGCACCTCCCGAATCAGCAGTTTGCGCCGATTCCCGGGAGTGGGGACAGAGCTGGAGGCTCCGCGAAGCCGCACGGCCCCGGACCATCACCCGAGACCTCCCTTCAGCACAGGAGAAAGATGCTCTTTCACCGCACCAAAGGATCGAGTTCTTTACGCAGGGTGAGTGGTTAATGCCTCTGCTGCAAATAGGGAAACTGAGGCACGCAGGTGATTTGGCAAAGTCCCGCAACACCAGCAGCAACCGGCATCGTCCCCCCAGGACAGCGGAAAGCCCAGGGAGCCGGGGTTTGCCGGGACGCACAGCCCCGCTCCAGCGGGTGCCGGCGAGCTGCCGTCCCTTCCCCGCGCCCCTGCGGAGCCGAGCCAGCCTCCCACCTCCCAGATCCCGGCTGCTATTTAAAGGCGATTTCCTCGGCACGCTCCTACGGGAACGTGCCCCGGGGAAGGAAACGCCGGGAGCCGCTTTCCTCCAGGCGCCAGCAGACACGGGGGATAGGGAACACGCACTGCAATTCATCTCAAATTAGATGCACTTATTAACCAGCAGGATCTTGTATGTACCACAGCACAGGCTCCTGGCCGAGGTTATTACCGGACAAGGGATCGGAAATCCCATTTCTATCCGTGGGGATAGAACTCCTGGGGTGATGGTGACAGACTCCTGGGGGGATGATGCTACAGGGGTCTGGCACTCTGCACACTCAAAGGGCCTGGGGCACAAGCGCAACAGGCACCCACAAACGTTCTTGTGCGTTACACACACCGGAGATGACGATAAACACCCTCCCTGCTCCTCTGATCCCCACTTCTGTGAAACAGAAACGTTTAAAAAAAAATATTACCGATTTCCTGGCCCCGATAAAGGCTGATTAGAAGAATATGGAAAGCAGCTCCATTAAAATTCTCGCCAGTAGTTTGTTTTGCTTCTCCGAATCATTTTAAATATTGCATTTAATAGAAAAATAATTTGCTCAGCTGTAAGAAACATCAATTTGCAACTTGAAGCCTTGTATATTAGCCAAAGAAGCTAATGTGTAAACATTAGCAGCTCCAATAACGCATGGGGTTCAGCCAATGCAATTCCAGGGAGAGAGCAGCCAGATATTAAGACAGAGGATTTGCATAATAAGTCACTTATGCCTGATAACCTCAGCGTTTGGAAAGCACAGGTCTAGGAGAACAATATCCATCTACCAGCAAGTACAGAAGACGTAAATCTCCTTTTTTTGGGCCTGTTAAAGACTCTTTATGGTTTTACCTGCACGTCCCCGTGGAGGTGTTCAACCTCCCGCGGCAAGCGCCCGTTCCCAGCTCTGGCCCCAGGAGCCTCCAAGGGACCACGGGGACGGGGAGGGAATGGGAGATATGGATTCGTTACAGACATCCCCAAGCCTGGGGGGAGCAAACACAACTCGGAAAAATACAACCCTGAAGGGTCCGCAATGCCTCGGGGCCGGCTCGCGCTTGCGCAAGGACCACACGCGCCGTGCATCCCCTTATCGTGAAGATGCGGTTAAAAGCAAGGAGGGAATAATCAATCTCGCCAGTCGGAGTCCTTCCTTGGGGCACATCCAGCTGCAAAACGCAGCCCCCCTTCCCTCCCACCCCCCAGAGCAGCTCCCGGGGGGATCAGCACCGCTGGGACCGGGGTGCTGCATCACGCCGACGCGGGTGCAACCAGGCATTGCAATCCCCGGCCGTTTTGCAGCGATGCCGTGGGGCACAAGCCGGGGGGGTTCGGCCCCACAGCCGGAGCGGACGCGTGCATTTAACAGCCCATCCAAGCGCTGTCCCTGCACAGCACCCGGATCCGGCCGGCGCTGCTCCCGGGGGAAGGACCGGCATCGCTCCTCCGTTATTTATACCCAGGTCGGGAGAGGTCCTGCAGCACAGAAACACCCGCAAGCTCCCCGGCCAGGAGGCCACTAACCTGCAACGCAAGTGCTTTAATAATTAACCATCACTTAATTAACATAGTCAGGGCTGCCTCTTCGGCTCCATAGGAAGAAAAACAAGGCAGGCCTTTGGAAACCTCTTCTCCTGCCATTATCGATCACTTACTGTGCAAATACAGACCTGGGGCCAAGGAGCCACCTGGCACCTTGCGGGGGAAAGAAAAGATGAAAATAAAATGAAAGAAGGGGGAGGGGGAAGCTCATTTCTTCCCCCAGCTCCTTTATTACCATCAGGTCCCCACAGCCCCGCTGAAGGCTACGCGTCCTGTGCGCCCACGGACCCAAAGAAACCAGGACCGTGAGCCCCGAGGGTGAAACGCTGCTTTCGGGGAACCCCAGAGATGCTCCTTTGGCACGAGTTCGGACAGGGAAAGCAGCTTCCCCAGGACGCGGCAGCAGCATCGCCGCAGCCCCGGGGGGCTCCGACACCAGCCCCGGCTGCAGAAATCAGGGGAAAAAACAAGGTTTTTTCCAAACCAATCCCATTTTGCAGGGGATAAAGATGGGGGAAACCCTTGGTCTTCCCTTCCGCAGTCTCCCGCCCTCCAGGTACCCCCTCTCCGCAGCGACGGATGCGGGAGCGAAGCGCGCCGGTGGGCTAATCCTCCTGTGATGGAGAGAGTGCCAGCGCCGGCGCGGCCTCGGGGAGGCAGCTCCGCTGGGTTATTTATGGCCTTTCAAGGCGCAGAACAGAGCCGCTTGCGCTGCCGAAGAGCCCTCGCGCGGCAAAATCAGCCGGTGACGAGGCCGCACGGTCCCCACCGTGCCCAGCATCCACTCCTCAGCCCTCGGGAGAAATAAGAGTGGGAGGAAGAGGAGCAGGGAGGAAGGTCAGGGCAGAGCAGGAGCACATCTCAGCGCAACGCAAAATCCAGGTCGACGTCGTCCTCCTCCTCCCGTTGCACCGGGAGAGCCAGGAAAAAGCAACGTGGGAAGATTGACACCGAGGTTTAAAGGTGGCGATGGGGCTGACGTGGGCAAATCAATCACCCGCGGGCCCGGCTGCCAGAGCTGGGGAGGCGAGGGCTCAGCTGAACCCTTTGCTATTAAACGGGGGGGCACAGGATCGGCCGGGAGGTTAAAGGCACCAGCAGAAGCCCCCACGGGGGGAATAAAAGGGAGCCTGATGCCCAGGGGGTCCATGTCGCAGTTCTGGGGAGCATGACGGACCGAGCTGGGCACCCTTTGGCCAGGCAAAGGTGGGGGTACGGCTAATTGAGCCCAAAGAACCCGTCAGCAGGGGTGTTTTTACCAGTCCCCGGGCTGGGCTCAGCCACCCATGGCCAGTGCCGGCTCAGGCATCCATCCATCCATCCATCCATCCCTCCCTCCCTCCCCCAGGCTGGGGCAAAAATCAGCAGCTCCAGGCAAACTCATGTCAGGGCCTCCACCAGCATCCCAGTGCCACCCAGTGCTCCCCGAGGTTAAAACCTCTTGTACCCAGGCAGGTAATTTCCTGGGGTCCCCCCGGGTGCAGGCGGTAGATATAAAAGCAGCCGGCGCTTGGGGACAGCACGTTGTAAATCCAGAGGCGCAGGAGCCCGCGGATGCCTTTCCTCAAGAGCTTATTTATTGCTTTTAATACCTCCCCTCCGCCGCTGGCAGCACCGGCTGCAGAGCCAGGTTTGCTTTGCAAACGGTCCGAAAAAAAAAAAAACCAAACCCCAAATTTCCCTTTTTTCTAGAAAGCTGCTCAAAGTCTGTCCCCACCCCCTTTATTTTCATAGGCCCTATAAAAACTCTGCAGAGACGCAGGCAGGCGCCCACCCCCAGCCCCTCTCCAGCTCTGAGGACGGGCAGGCAGGAGCACGGCACCAGGCAGGGACACCACGGTGCCGCCGCACCGCCGAGACCTGGCGGACTCGGTGCATGGAACCCCGGCTTTGAACCCACGTCCCCAAAAGCAAAACCCCGAGTCTGGTCCCGCAAGATGAACTCGTGGCCGACAGCCAGGGCGCAGGATGGATCCACGGACGGCGCCAGTGCATCTGCCCATCCCAACTCCTTCCTTCCCTCCTTCCCAGTTGCTCCCACGCAGGGACCCACTCCCCAGCCCCCCAGCAGCACCCCAGCCCCCCCGCCCTCCCTCTGCCCATGCAGGTAAGGCATCACCCCCCCTGCAAACCTAGAGGCCCCCCCCACGGCTGGATTTTTGGCAAGCCCCTGGGATGCAGCACCCGCCTGCACCGCACCCCCCCACGGGAAGGCTCAGGACCCTCCACCCAGCTCCAGGGAAAGGAAAACTGCTGCCGAGCAGCAAGCACACCGGGCGGGGGGCTTGCCTGCAGCACCCCTTCAGGCCCCCCAAAAACCACCCCCACCACAGCAGCTCTCATCGCAGAAGCCCCCACTCCTCTAACCCCCCCCCCCCCCCCCCCCCCCCCCGCTACCACCACTCCCCCATTTCAGACCCCCAAAGGCTCATTCCTGGGATTTCCTTCCCCAAGTATTTTTTCCTCTTCCCCCTGCAGACCAGGATGCAATCGCTGCCTCACCCCCAGCCCGGTGTCTCCCACCCCCCCATCCCAAAGCCACCCATGACGGGGTGTCCCACCACCCCCCCAGGCCCAGGCACGGCCCCGTTGGGACCCTGCCTGTAGCCCCGGGCAGACAGTTTGGCCACGGCACTACGCTCCCACCCTGCCCCGCTGCCACGTCCCGGAGCGGCCCCCATCCCCACGGGGGGTGACCTGCAGCACCCCCAGCCCGAGCCAGCACACGCACCCGTCACACGCTAAAAATTCTGGGCTTACGCTAATTATGCGGCGATAACTGGAAAATTCGGTGGAGCGCACGGGTGGTCGGAGAAGAGATGCTGTGAGGGTGCTGAAGCACATGCAGCACCTTGCACCCCCTCCCCGCACGCATCCTGCCCCAGCCAGGTCCCGGCTCCCATCCCCGACCGGCTGCAGCCCCCGAGCGCAGCCCGACCACCCCACGGGAGGGAGCCGGCCCTGGGCACCGAGAGATGCTGTTCGGAGCCGGGCTCGGGGAGCAGCAGGTCCCGGGACAGGAGCCTGCGTGAGGTTCGACTAATAAAAAGAGAAATAGCCCAGCGCAGAGATGCGCTGCTTCAGTTTGATACCATTGCGATCAAAGGAAAGCAGCTGATTGCCGGCTGCGGAAAAATCAATGGGACGTTAGCACACAGCTGAGAATACAGTAAAAATAAGCAGCAAGGGGAGAGTCCTTGGGAAAAGGCCCAGCTGGGCATCAGCCAACCCCCCATCGCATCCCCGTCCCCACGGGGAGAGGCCGGAGCCTGCCCTGGCACCGGGGGGCTCCAGAAGTCACCCTCGAGCTGCTCCGTTCCCAGGCAGCCCCTGGAAAGCTCTGGCACCCACCCCCATCGGGTGCGGAGGCGGGCGGCCCGTTGCCACCAAAAACACAGAACCAGACGTCCCAGAGGGGACTTTGAGGTGCCGGGGGGGGGGGTGACCAGGGATCACCCACCTCCGCTAATTCAAGCAGCCAAATTGCAGCACCTAGTGATTGCGTGAAGGGCATTTCTTCTGCTAATTACACAGGGCGTTAACGCGCCTCGCTGACGGGCAGGGATGCGCTGTCGCAGGGTTAGGGGCATCGCGTGACCCGGGACCGGGCACACGAGGGCGTGTGGGGCTGTCCTGCCCGTGACCGGTCCTTGGCCCCACAGGTGGGCTGCCAGCGGCAGGGGAAGGGCTTCGGAGGAGACGCCATCCCCAGGCAGATCTGCCTGGAGTTGCTGCCCAGGTTTTAAAATACCTGCTGGTGAACCCTCCACCATCACGGCTCAAGATTCGGTGGGAACCAAAGCACTGGGGCCATGCGGCACAGGACAGGGAGGGGGCTGCACCCCAAGGAGCCCTGCAGAGCATCCCCAAAACCAGAGCAGCTCCACAGACACCTCCTCCAAATCCATCCAAGCAAGGAAGTGCAGCTTGTCCGTAGTCCATCCCTCCACCCGCCTTGTGCTCCATAAGCGAGCGGCTGCGATGCTCTATCCCCTTCGGCTCATCGGAGGAAAAGCCATTTCCACCGGCTCCTGTCGGACGGCAAGACGTCCCCCAGGCAGCGCCCCAAAGACGAGCCCCCCGCACCGGGGGAGCAGCTGGGCTGCAGCAAAGCATTTCATGTCCTCTCCAGACCGGCTACCGCTCTCCTCCCGGCGACATCCTCCTCCCGGCGACATCCAGCTGCCCCGGCCAGCGGCTCACGGCCCGATTGCGGGGTGAAGCACGCTGGACCGGAGCAGCGCTTGCTCCCCAACTGGGCTAATTGGGCTAATTAGGCTGAAGGTCTCCGGCACGCGGCAGCACACCAGGCGCAAATGCCCAGGGGCTGCCACGGCCCATCTCCACGCGTGGTCATCTGCAGGCAGCAAGTGGCCGTGGGGACAGTGGCCTCGTTAAGACGCATCAGGTCATCGGTGTCCCCGTCCCCTCATCCTGTCCCAGGAGAGCTCAGAGCATCTCAAGCTGCTGCATCCCAGCCACAGCCCTGATTAACTTAACGATGTCCAGAAGGGTCTGATCCACATGGGGGGGGAGGGGGGCAGGAAGTCAAAGCAGTTTATGGCATACAGAGGGCTCCCCAGGGGGGTCCCCAGACCAAGGTGGCCCCCAGCACCCAGTGGGTGCCACACTGGGGCAGAGCCCAGCACCCAGCACAGCCCCGGAGCAGGGAGGGATGGACCCGCTGCCAGCCCCGTGTGGCCAAGGAGGGCTGGAGCCGCAGGGAGCCGGGGAGGTCCGCGCCGGCACAGCTACCCTGCCGTGGGCGATTCGCCGATATTTTTCAAGCCAAACAAAAAACAAAACACAAAACAACCAACAAAAAATAGCATATGACAAAAAAAATATTCAGAGTGAGTTGCTCTGGCTGCAACACATTTACACCCCCCAGCTGCGGCGAGGCCGCAATGCTCCGCTCCCCGCTGCATCCCTGCCCGGGAAGGGGGGGCTTTCCCCAGCCCCCTGCCTGCCCGCGGGCCGGGGGGGGTGCCCAGGCAGCGGGGTGCACGGCAGATACCCTGTCCCCACTCCCCCTGTCAGGGATGGGACTGCCCAGGGTCCCCCCCTGCCAAGCTGGGGCCACCAGACCCGGTGCAGGACACTGGGGGGGAAGCAGGGTGCAGGAGGGGTGCCAAGCACCCACCCACCCTCACCCAGCTCCTGTTTCCCCAACATCTGGAGCACATTGAGGGGCAGAAAGGTCGGGAAACCACCAATTTATGGCCAAGCACAGTCAGGAAGCTCCTTCCAGCTGTGACTCTGCCAGGCACAGGGGGGGGGTCACACACCAGCACCCCACAGCCGGAGGGGGGCTGAACCCCAAATTGCAGGAGTATCACCCTCCCACTGCTGCCCTGCCTCTGCTTTGGGGTCAGCAGCCACCCAACACCCTGATGGCCAGCCCCCCCATGGGATCGGCCCCCCGCACCCCCCACGGGAAGGGGGAGCTTTGCTGCCCTGCCCCTGCAGCGAGCAGAACGCTGCAGCAGAAAGCACAGTGCCAGCACCCAGATTTGGGGTCTGGCAGAGGCACCCAGGGACAGGAGACTGCCCTGGCCCAGCTCACAGCGTGCAGCTGCCCCGATCCACACTTGGCTTCACTCTCCAGGCGGGGAAAAATTGGGGTGCAAAGCCTGAGCCCCTTAAACCCGCAGGAAACCCATGGGCTGCCCCGGGATGTGTCCCCCCTCCCCGCCAGCACCGGGCACAGGCGGGTGCTGCAAACCCGGGCTGCGACACCCCAGGCAGGACCTGGAGGAGCACAAAAGCAGCCAGGGGATGAGCTGCAGCCAACGACCACCCAGCGAGCAAGAACAACACTCCTGATTTTAAAAAAACAGCTCAAAGGGGCAGCTGATGCACAAGCCCCCCGTGCCAGCAGCAGCTCGGGGGGCCGGGGCTGCCCCCGCGGGCAGGAGGCAGGCAGGGGCTCTGCCTTTGCTTCCCGGCAGCCGGAGCAGAGCTGGACTTTGGCTTTCGATCCGGGCAGAGGGTGTAGAATCAGCCGCTCCCAGAGCCAGGAAAGGAAACGGCTGAGGAAACACCCAGGGAAGTCCCTCCAGCACCCGCCAGCTCCGCAGCCCTCCTCCTCCTCGCCCCAGAGATGCCCTTCAACCAGCGAGGAAGAGCAGGTCCCGTGTCCCCAGGATCCCTCCAGCCGGCGAAGGCCGGGGCACCGCAGGCTGGCACCCACCCCAGCACCCACCCGCATCCATCCCGGCACAGGGAAAATCAGCAGCAGCTTCTGCCAGGCCACCTGCAGCGGAAAGAAAAAGCTCCATCTCCAGGACTTATTTTAAGGCTGCCAACGAGGAGGCAATTAGCTCTGGGGAACTAATTGCTGGGAATTCTCCTTGTCCAGAGGGGAAAGCCTCAGTTTCCCCAAGTACAAGGAGGGGTCCCCAGCCTGGAACAGGAGAGCGGGATCCAAGGAAAGCTGCAAAGCAAATCCCAAGCCACCGTCAGGGAAAAGAGGAGGTCTGGGAATCTTGACATTTAATCACGCAGTAACTAAAGGTTCCCAGACATGTCTAATAAGACAATTATAGTGCATGTTAATAATAGATTATTAAAAAGCTTATTTATGGAGGTTTAAGCAGGCAGATGGCAGGGCTGTGTCGATAAGGCTCTCCAGAGCCCACGCTACCTCCCAGCTCTGAGCAAGCGGCAGGGATTTACCTGCCTCTGCCTCGCCAGCCCCTCGTGCTTAACCCTTGCACGACTGCCAAAAGCAAAGCGGCGAATCCCTGGAGGGGCTGCAAAAGCCAGGAGAGGATTTTTACGGGGTGCTTTGGGGTTCTCGGCCCCTCTGCAGAGCGAGGGTGGGTTGCGTGCGATGGGAAAGCTCCATCCCGGGTGCAGTCAGGGGGAAAACCAACAGCAGCGGGGAGGTTGTCACTGCCAGGGCAGGGGTCAAAGCCACCAACAAGCGTCTGCCTTTGTCTCTGCTCCCGCAGGGGCCCTGATCCGGCCGGGCTCTGCTCCGGGAAAGCTCCCAGGGAAGCTGGAATGGGGCTGGTTTGGCTTAGTTTGGATAACAAAGGGAAAAATGTGCAGTGCGGGCCAGGAGGTGACTCACCAGGATCCCTGTTCCCGAGGCCAGGGCAGGTCCGAGCACCCGGAGGAAAAACATGGAACAGGAGTTTTGGAGCAAGGAGAAGAGGGCAAAAACAAAGCAAATGAAACCGCGAGTATTGCGGGGGGGAACAGGCATTGCCACCCTCCACCACGGAGCTGCGGATACGGAGCCAGAGGGATGGGTCCATCCAGGAGCATCAGCATCACTTGGAGCATCCGTAAATGCTGCTTCATCCCCACGGACAGTGAAGATCCACCATGATCTACTGCGCGGAGAGGTGATACAGGAGAACCGAGGGCTTGGGAGCAGGAAACCCCTGCCCTAGCACACTTGGGTACATCAGCGGGAGTGGGATTTTCCAGAGCATCCCGGCGCAGGAGCCTGGAGGGTGTTTGCACCATCTGGGAGCTCTGGGAAAGGCCATGGCACTCCCAGGGCATTAAAACCACACATGTAGGAGCAAGCAAGAGAAAGAGACTCTTCCCCAGCATGGCAGAACAGGCAGGGGAGGAAAAAAATCCAAGCCTGGAACAAGCTGACAAGGAAAATGTAATGCTCTTGCACATTTTATGTGCTTGTTGAAGGCGGGGTAGGGAGCAAAAAATGCCCTGGCATGGGAGAGCCCATCGGCAGCCAAGCAGAGGGAAATAAACACCGGGCAAAGTGCTGGGAAGAGCAGGATCAGGCACCCGAGCACCCAGAGAGCACGAGACACCGACTCCGTGCCCAGCACCCCGGGGCTGGGGGGGGGGGGGGGGCTGCCAGCAGCACGCGTCCCTGCGGCCCCCAGGGACAGCCCCCCGCTCGCAGCCCCCACCCAGCCCCTGCGCGGGGACACACAGACAGCGTCCCTCTCCCCCGGGCACCCCCCCGTGACCCCCGCTGATGAAGATGCCGCCGTTAACGGCCGGGGCGGGGGGACGCCGGGCGGATTTGTTCCGCTTCCCAACCCCAGCCCCGGGGACAGCGTCAGCTCAGCAGTTCCCATTCACTCAGCCGAGACAACACAGCCACCACGGGGTCGGGGTCACCCGTGCCGCCTCCTGCCCGCTGCAAGGGCTGTCCCAGGTGGGCGACAGGACCCTCGGGGGGCCCCAGCTCTCCTGCCTGGCCCCCAGCGAGGGGCTCATCAACACAACCAGCAGCCACCCCCCACGGCTCCCCCCAAACCAGTCCTGGTGCCACCAGGGATGCCACCGACGCCATTCCGGGGCTCCCCGGCAGCACCAACCTCTTAAGTGGAAGCTGCAAACCCAAATATTTTATTTGCTTAATTGCTGCTCACGCAGTCAAAGCCAAGCGCAAGAAGCTTCCGCATAATTATGGCAGGAGTGCCACGCAGCGCCGGCGGCTGCAGGCGCGTGTCCCCGCCGTCGGAAAACAGCCCAGGAGCACAGGGGGGACACAGGCTAGGGTACACCTGGAGAGCAAGTTATTGCTCAAGTTTCGGGGTGCATGGGTGCAACCCAGAGGAGCAGAGCTGCACCCCTTCCTAGCAGGCTTTTAGCAGCGGGAAAGGCTCCGTGTTTTATTGAGAAGAGCCCAGAGAGGAAAGGTGGGGCTGGCAGCTGGCAAATCACGCCGGTGACAACTCGCAGGTCCCCGTCACAGCCAGCTGACACCGCAAGAGCAGAAGGAACCGCTCAGTTCGGAGGTTCAGCGAGCGCCTTTCACCACCACCCCAGCCCCCCTCCGCGATAAGCACAGCGCAGACAGGCACCAGCAGCTTAGTCACTGCGCAGCCTTAATGAATTGCAAAAGTTTGCACGCTCCGGGAAGGAGCAAAGAGCATCCCGAGCTGGTGGGGAGGCTGCAACCGGGCGATCGGCTTCGCTCCCAGCTCATCGAGGTCAGCCGGTCACAGGCACACCGTGCCTCAGTTTCCCCACTCGTGGAAGGGATCAGGCTACGCCCCTTCTTTGCAAAGGAGCAGCAAGAAAACCGCTCATCTCCCAAACACCCCCAGAGACAAGCAGCTGGTCCTCCCCGTGACTGGCCGGGGTCTCCTGCGCCCCCAGAGTACATGCAGCTGGCTGAAGGATTTTTTTACCAGCCCTGCCTGCCATGCAGCCCGAGCCCCGCAGGGACGAGCTGGGCGATGTCCCCACAGCTGGCCAGTGTCCCCACAGCCGGCCAAGCCGCATCGCCAGGATTCACGTAAAAAGCAGCCTGCGATAGGGCCGGGGGGCTGGAAGCAGACCCTTCGCCTCCGGCCGAACCCAGCCCCTCCGGCTGCATCGCGGAGCCGAGCCTGCTCCGCATCTACCAGGGAAAACGCTGGAGCAAACACACTCCTGATTTACACCCGAGCGGGCTCAATCCTGCCCTTTGCAAATGCCAACTTGCAGGGAAAGGAGCCCACAGAGGGGAAAGGGTTTGCTTGGGAGGGGGAGCGGCCCCACAAAGCCCCCCAGCCCCGCTCCACCACCAGGTCCCCGCTACCGTCCCTCCAGCCCCTCGCAGGCTGCTGCGGCTCAGCCGCGGCAACCACACACGCACAGCCCAGGCCTGGGGAGCAGCACAGCTCAGGCCCCCCCCCCCCCCGACACCCGGGGGGTGCAGAAGCCCCTTCCTCTGGCAGAGCACTCGGAGCCCCTCACCAGCTGCGTGCCTCAGTTTCCCTCTTGCCTCCTTGCTCTGCCCTGCAGCACGGGGCTGCTCCCTGCACAGAGCAGCATCTCCCCCACCCCAGCGCACGACTCTCCCCCCTCCAGCCGCCCCAGCAAAATACAAGCCCATTCCCTCCCCATCTCCTCCACCTCGCATGAGCCCCGGGGAGCCTCAGCTGCTTCGTATTCCCCCCCCCATCCATCCACCGTCCCCCCACTGCACAGGACAGCCTTATTTTGCTTTCTGCTGATGGGTGTCACTATTTATAATTTTTGGAGAGGCCACTACCCGCCCCGCCCCCCCCCCCCCCCGAAAAAAAGGAAAAAAAAAATCAGTGCACCAACACAGGGACTGCATGCAGGTGAGCCGCTTCGTTTTAAAGGTAAAAAAATAAAGAACCAGGCAAAAATACACCTTAATGCACAGAGCATCACCCAAGAGCCGGAGGCTGCAGCACTGGGGTCCCCCTGGAGCAAGGCACCAGCTCCCTCCCCTCCTGCGCCTCAGTTTCCCCTGCAAAAAGCACTCTCAGCCGCAGGCAGCACCTCGGGAGCCCCAAATTCACCCACACCCCACTTCTGCCTCCCAAGGGGGTCGGGAGCGAGCTGTACCCCGCGCCTCTGCCTTCGTCCCTTCCCCAGCCCCTGCTCGCAGGGTCAGGCCACGCTCCTTCCCGGGGGGGCAGAGCCGCAGGTCCCGCCGCTAAAGCGCTCAAGGGAAGGGGGAAAGGAGGAAAAAACACGGAAAATAAATTTAAAAAAAAAAATCGATCGTGCTTTGGTAAAACTCTAATTATGTCCCCGTGACATCAAGCGAGCCCGGGGAGGCTGCAGCCGGAGCGCGGCCTCGGCCGCCACCTGTTCCTCCCGCAGGGTCCCCGGTCCCCCGGCACCCCCCGGGCCGAGCGGGGCTCGCGAACAACCAGCCCGGCCCCGCCGCCCCTCGCCCGGGGCCGCCCCGCTGCGCGCCCCGGCCGGGCTCCCGACGGCGCCGTGCGGTGCCCGGTGCGCCCGCCCCGCTCGCTCCTCGCCTGAGCCCCGGAACCCCGGCGGGGCTCCCCGCGAGCGAGCCCCCGCTGCCGCCGGGGCGAAGCTTTCCCTCCCGGGGGTGCAGCGGGAGGGGAGGACGGAGCTCGCCCCCGGTACCCGGGGAGCGAGCGGAGGCCGCCGGGCTCGGGGCGGGCGCAGCTCCGGCCGTGCGGACGCGGGGGGGGGGGCGAGGGCGCAGCCGAGCCCCTCCGCCTGCCAGCGGGCTGGGCGAGCTCCGGCCACCGGCGTCCCGAACTCGACGGCCGCTCGCCCGCCCGGAGGAAGCCCCGGCGGCGGGACGGGCAGGAGCCGTCGTGCACCGGGGGGGGTGGCGGAGCCCCGCCTTGCCCCACCGCCGGGGGTGCTGGGGAGCGCGCCCCGAGCTCGCAAGGGCCCACAGAGCAAGCGGGACCCCCCCGAGCGCACACCCCCCACACACCCCCCCTCCGGTGCCCCCCTCCGTTCTTACCGGCGGGCGTCTCGGAGTCCAGCGCGCAGACCCGCAGGGCGAGGGCGAGCAGCAGCGCCCGGGCGCTTCGCATGGTGCGGCCGAGCGGGAGGGGGCGGCGGGGCGGAGGGGCCGGGGCCGCCGCCGCCGCCGCCTGCGGGCCCGCGGTTCCGGCGCGGCGGCGCAGCGGGGCACGCGCGCCCGCCCCGCGCCTCAAATAGCGGCGGCCGCGCGGCGGCGGCTCGCTCCGCCCTGACGTCAGCGCCGCGCGGGCCCCGCCGCCGCCGCCGCGGGCAGGCCGGGGGCGCCCCCTGCCGGCCGCCGCGCGCACACGCAGCCCCGGGCCCCGCCCCCGCCTCCCGCCCGCGGCGAGGGGAGGGGGGAGTCCCGGTGGCTGGGGGGGGGGCGGGGGGGGGCGCGGCTACGGGAGGGGTTTTCTGGGAGCGGGGGGGCGGGGGGAGGCTGCTGGGGGGCTGCTTGGGGGGCGCGGCTGGGGGGGGCGGGTGCGAGGGGGGGTTCCCGGGTGCAGGGGGGGCTGCAAGGTTCCCCGGTTGCAGAGGGGTGTGTTGCCGCAAGAGGGTTCCCGGTTGCACGGAGGTGCACGGCTGCAGAGGGGTCCCCGGCTGCAGGGGGGTGCACGGCTGCAGAGGGGTCCCCGGCTGCAGGGGGGTGCGCGGCTGCAGGGGGGTGCACGGCTGCAGGGGGGTCCCCGGCTGCAGGGGGGTCCCCGGTTGCACGGAGGTGCATGGCTGCAGAGGGGTCCCCGGCTGCAGGGGAGTGCACGGCTGCAGAGGGGTCTCCAGTTGCAGAGGGGACCCCGGCTGCAGAAGTGTCCCCTGCTGCAGGGGGGTGCACAGCTGCGGGGGGGTCCCCAGCTGTGGGAGGGAGGCGGGGGGTCCCTGGGTGCAGGGGGGACTCCCTGGGTGCAAGGGGGTGCAAGGCTTTGGAGGGTCCCCGCCTGCAGGCAGGTGCCTGGCTGCACAAGGGTCCCCAGCTGCGGAGGGGGTGTCCCCGGGGGTCACAGCTGGGGGGGTCCCCACAAAGCTGGGGTGGATCCTGGGGGTCCCCAGCTGTAGAGCAGGTGTGGGAGGGGGACCGTGGGGGCTGCAGGGGCAGCAGCACCAAAGCGGGGGTGACACCCACCCCAGGGCAGGCTGGTGGGTGCCCCCACCCCCTTGGGTACCCCCAGCCCCTCGGGGGGGTCTCCAGCCCCCAGCCCCAAGGGGCTGTGCCGAGGCTGCGTGGTGCAGAGCCGGGGCAGAGTACGGTCCCCCGGGGGCAAAGGCCCTGCCGCTCCTTGGGGACCCCCAGGGGGGTCCTCAGACCCCAAACCCCCCCCGGTCCTCCGCCACAGGCTGCCATGTCCCGTGGGATGTCCTCGAGGGACACCGGCACGACGCTTTCTCCCACGGGACGGTGACATGCAAACCTGGACGAGGCTGTACGGGGGTGGCGGTGGCACAGGGGACCCCGGTGACACCCAGCAAAGCCACCGTCCCCTGGGGTAGGAAGGGGGTGACAGAGGGAGGGCGGTGCAGGACCTAAGTCGGAGCAAGCAGAAAGGAGAAAAACCCAAAAGGGTGGAAAAGGAGGAAAATCTCCGGCCCTTTCCCGGCCGGGCCGCGGGGCGCAGGCGCGGGAGGAGGCACAAAGCGCTGGCAGCCCCCGCGCGTCCCCGCCAGCGGTGCCAGCGGGGATGAAAGGCGCCTTGTTCGCCGACATCCTCTCCGGCCCTATTTCTGGAGGAAAATGTTTTTCCAAAGGTTTGGGGCGAGGAGGGGGGGAGCTTTGCACCAGCTTTCCGGCGTGATCCGTGCTCGGGTCACCCAGCCCCGGCTGCGACTCCGGGGTGGGAAACGGCTTGGGCAGGTGAAAACTTGGAAGGCGGAGGGAACGACGCTGGAAATATTGGGGCTTTTCACCCCGAATCATGCAGGGAGAAGCCTCAGCATTAGCAGCACCCTGCAGTGACGCAGCCTTGTCCTGGCAGCACCCAGCGGGGTGGGGGGGGGCCGGGGACGGTACGCGGGTGTCACTGAGCCCCATGAACCCGCTCCCAGCCCTGGAGGGGGGACAACGCCGCCCGCCAGCGCCCAAAAGCTTCGTCCAGGGTCAGCTCCTCCCCGGGCTGCTGCTGTGCCGCTTCTCCCCATCGGGCCGCCTTATTTATCTGGGGGCAAATCCAGCCTTGGAGAAACACTTGCCGGGAAAACCGGGGAGGACAAACCACCCCCGGAGCCGGTTCTTGGGGTACGGGCGAAGGACCGGGCACCCCAACAGTGCTTGCATCGATGAAGAAAGGCCGTCGCTGCCGCGGTTTTAATCGCAGCCCCGGCCGCATCGTTGCAACTTCATGTGCAAGATGAGTTTTTCCCAGGAGCTGAAGAGCTTTTTGCCGAGTGAACCACGGCGGGCGCTCCCCGGGCCGGGAGGATGGCGTCGTTCGCCGGTGCGCGGGGAAAACCCGGGATGCACCCGCTACATCAGACCTAAAACTAACGGCCTGTGTCGCAGGGCCTTCGTCCCCGCAGGGAGGAGGAGGAGGAAGGCTACGGCAGGGCTGGGGGTGGAGGGGTGGGGGTGCTGGGTGGTGTCTGTGTTCGGGCCAGCCTGGGACCACAGTCCTGTCCCCGTGGCTCCACGTGGGAGGTGTCCCCTACCCAGAGCCCCTGCGTTGGAGCGATGGCAGCAAGGGAGTCTGCTGGGGACAGGTGGCTCTGCTGGCAGCCCAGGGACACCGTACAGCCCCGGGGACACTGCACAGCCCCGGGGACACTGCACAGCCCCGGGGACACTGCACTGACCCAGGGACACTGCACAGCCCTGGGGGCACTGCACAGCCCCGGGGACACTGCACTGACCGAGAGACACTGCACTGACCCAGGGACACTGCACAGCCCCTGGGGACACTGCACTGACCTGGGGACACTGCACAGCCCCAGGGACACTGCACAGGCCCTGGGGACACTGCACAGCCCCTGGGACACTGCACTGACACGGGGACACTGCACAGCCCCTGGGACACTGCACTGACACGGGGACACTGCACAGCCCCGGGGACGCTGCACTGACCTGGGGACACTGCACAGCCCCGGGAACACTGCACAGCCCCTGGGGACACTGCACTGACCCGGGGACACTGCACAGCCCCTGGGGACACTGCACTGACCCAAGGACACTGCACAGCCCTGGGGACACTGTACAGCCCCGGGGACACTGTACAGCCCCAGGGACACTGCACTGACCCAGGGACACTGCACAGCCCCTGGTGACACTGCACTGACCTGGGGACACTGCACAGCCCCAGGGACACTGCACTGACCGAGAGACACTGCACTGACCTGGGGACACTGCACAGCCCCTGGGACGCTGCACTGACGTGGGGACACTGCACTGACCCAGGGACACTGCACAGCCCTGGGGACACTGCACAGCCCCGGGGACACTGTACAGGCCCTGGGGACACTGCGCTGACCCCTCCCTGCCTCCTCCTCCTCCTCGCAGGCCGCAGCAGCTCCCCGGGGCAGAGGCTCGGCAGGGCCGGGGTCACCCAGAGCTGCCAGCCCCAAACACGCCCTGGCAGCGTCCCCAGTGTCACCCCTCCCTGTGCCATAGCGGGGTGCGACGTGTTCCCTCCATTCCCAGTTCCCCCCAGTTGCTCCCAGCAAGCCCCCCCAGTGGCACTTGCTCGCAGGGCTGTGTCTGTCCCCAGGGACAAAGCGGACATGTCGCACCCCCCCGCCAGCGGCACCGACGCGTGTCCCCCAGCTGGGACAGCACATTTTGGGGTGAAGGCGGAGGGCGATGGACACCTCGTTCCAAACCGCGCCAGCCCCGAGCCAGGCGCGGCTGCGGCTCCATCCCCAGCCGGCACCGGCAGCGCGTTGCCCCACGCCCGGCACGGAGCGATCCTGACAAATCCTCTCCCAGCGACGTTAGAAGCCAGTTAAAATAACGCCCGGTAAAGCAATTAAGCCGCTTAGATGCGCGGCAGCGAAGGCAGGAGAGGGCTGGCACGGCGCCGGCTCCGCAGGGTCCCCCCGGTCCCCAGGGATGTCGCAGGATCCGGCCGTCGCTCTCCTGTTTCCCGTTACGTCCCTAAGAGGTCGGGATGGGGGGTTGGTGCTTTTTCAGGCATCGAAGGGAAAAGCCCCCCAAAATCCTGCCGGGCAGAGGACCTGGGTCGTGCAGCGCCCGAGGGACGGGCTGGGGACGGGCTGGGCAGGAATATGGGGGGGTTCCAGCAGCTGAACTGAAACATCCAAGTTCAAGGGGGGAAACGCAGCTGAGGCCAAGCAGAAGCAGGATAATTCCAGGATTTTGGGCGAACCAACCCGGAAACATGGAGCTCTTAAGCCGCACAAGCCCGTTCGGGCATTGCACTGCACTTCCCGCAGCCGTTTAAACCCCCAAATCGTGTTTCTAAACCAATCGCTTTGCAAACCGAAACGGGAAGGGGTTTTCTTGCAGCCAACATCTCGCCACAAAACTGTCCCTCGTTCCCCGGCGGGTCACCATCCTGCTCCGTCACCCCGCAGCCCAAACCGCGGCGGGGAAAGATCCCGACCGCAACCTCCTCGTGCGAGCTCTGGGATTAATTTGGGAATAGATCTGTGCTGCTTAACGAGGCCCATGAACGCAGCCGGGACCTGCCACCCGGCGCGGGGACGCGGCCCGAATTTTGCATGAGCGGAGCCGGAGGGAGCCGGGGGCTCCACAAAGGCGCCTTGTTCCCCGTGAAGGGCTGGCGCCGGCCCAGGGCAGGGCGGGCGGGCGGGCGGGCGCCGCTCCCTGCGGGCTCCTGCCCCGGGGAGGGGGCTTGGAGGAGCCCCCCGGGGCGGCGGGGATGCATGGAGGGGATGTATGGAGGGGATGCATGCGTGCATGGAGGGGATGCATGGAGGGCATGTATGGAGGGAATGCATGCATGCATGGAGGGGATGCATTAATGGCAGGGACACATGGAGGGGACGTATACATGCATGGAGGGGACATATGCATCAATGGCAAGGACACATGGAGGGGACGTATGCATGCGTGGAGGGGATGTATGCATCTATAGCAGGGACACATGGAGGGGATGTATGCATGCATGGAGGGGACAGACACATGGAGGGAATGCGTGCGTGCGTGGAGGGGATGCACGGAGGGGATGTATGGAGGGGATGCATGTGTGCATGGAGGGGATGTAGTGAGGGGATGTATGCATCTATGGCAGGGACACATGGAGGGGACGTATGTATGCATGGAGGGGATGTGTGAAGGGAATGCGTGCGTGCATGGAGGGGATGCACAGAGGGGATGTATGCATCTATAGCAGGGACACATGGAGGGGATGTATGCATGCATGGAGGGGACAGACATGCGTGGAGGGGATGCACAGAGGGGATGTATGGAGGGGATGCGTGCGTGCATGGAGGGGATGTAGTGAGGGGGTGTATGCATCTATGGCAGGGACACATGGAGGGGACGTATGCATGCGTGGAGGGGATGTATGCATCTATAGCAGGGACACATGGAGGGGATGTATGCATGCATGGAGGGGACAGACACATGGAGGGAATGCATGCGTGCATGGAGGGGATGCACGGAGGGGATGTATGGAGGGAATGCATGCGTGCGTGGAGGGGATGCACCGAGGGGATGCATGGAGGGGATGTATGGAGGGGATGCATGCATGCATGGAGGGGATGCATGGAGGGGATATATGGAGGGAATGCATGTGTGCATGGAGGGGATGCATGGAGGGGATGTATGCATCTATGGCAGGATCACATGGAGGGGACGTATGCATGCGTGGAGGGAATGTATGCATGCATGGAGGGGACAGACACATGGAGGGGACGTATGCATGTGTGGAGGAGATGTGTGAAGGGCGTGTATGTGCGCATGGAGGGGATGCATGGAGGAGATATGTGCATGCATGGAGGGGATACATTCATATGGCCAACAGGTTTGGGGACAAGCAGGAACGGCCCGCGGGGCGCTGGGTGAGGACGGTTCCCCCCCCCAGCACATCCAGCTCAAATCCCACTTGTGTAACCGCTCTGAAAAGGAGGAAAAATGGGCAGAGGGTCTGTCACGGCCCCCGGGGCTGGGGGAAGGACCTGCCTCGCAGCGGTGCCGCGGCAGGGCCAGGGGGTGCAGGCAGGGGCGCAGGGATGGGTTTGGGGGTGGCACAGCACAGCACCCATCCTGCATGGCACGGCACTAATCCTGCATGGCACAGCACCAGTCCTGCATGGAGGGAAGAAAGGAGGGACAAAGGGAAGCAGGGAGGAAGGAAGGACAGACAGACACATCGATGGAGCCGGTGACAACCCACCAGGGCCAAGCTCCATCCCATCCCCGGGGTGCAAATCCCATCCCCGATCCCTCCCCGAGCATCTCCGTCCCCCCTGAGCGAGAGCGGTCGGGGGGCAGCGAGCGCTCAGCACCCCGCAGGATGAGCCCGCAGCCCCCCAGCCCTTCCCCTGCCCCGTCTCCCCGCTGCCGTCGGCCCCCGAGCGCCTTGCAGGAGCAATCGAGTTAAAATGAAGTAATCACTCCTCAAATATAGTCATTTGCAGGAAAAATACAGGCCTCGCCGTGATTGCAAACGGCCTCGACTGAAACCGTCCCTCCCAGGCGAAGGATAAATGTTTTCAGCTCCGGGGTGTTCGGTCACAGCAGCCTCAACCGCAGCCGTCGCGGCCTCACCACATCTCTTGGGTCCCCCCAGGTTGGGGGTAAAAAGCTGGGGTTCGGGGGTTTTAAACCTTTTAGGAGTCAACAGTACTTTGGGGAGGATTTGGGTTTGCTCTCAATTATCTCCGTAAAAAGGCAGATGGAGGGAGAGGGGCTGCCCAAGCCCTTGCCCCGGCACCCACGGGATGGAGCTGCAGCACCCACCGGCCTCACCCAAACCAGCTGGACGAGCATCTCCACGCTGACCACGGCTTTCCATGCCAAAACCCTTTAATTTTTAATTCACCTTCAGAACACCACATTTTGCTGCCAGCACAATAATTCCCCCTTTTTCCCCATTAAACCCACAGGGCCCGTCGTCACCTCCCGGGAATCGCTCCCAGCGCTGCCTTCCCCGCAGCAAACGGCTCCCGCAGAGCTGCAGGGACACGACCCCCAGCAGCTTGCACTGAAATTTAAGCAATTTCATCCCCTAAATTTTTACCTTCTACTTTTTTTTCCCCCCTTTTCCCTTTACACCAGGCTCTCTCCCCCTTCCCCCCGCGTCCCCCTCTTTCTTTTTCTATACCTCCACCTATTACACCCCCATCCAGTTCTTTATCTCTAATGAGTCTCTGCTATTTTCTCAAATCACCTGCCTTTTACTAATGCCAAAAATCCTTTTTCTTTCTTAACAGACAAAATAGATTATCTCATCCCGCCGCTCTCCTCCCTGCCCGTCCAGCCCCGAGCGGTCAGACGCCCGGCGCGGTGCCGTGGCCGGATGTAATAGCCCTATTAGATGAGTTATCACAGCCTGAAAGGATGAAATAACTTCTGCGTCTTCGTCCAAATAAACCTCCCTATTCCTGTTCAATGCGACGAATGAACAAGAGTTCCCGGAGGAAATAGCCGGGAAAATGTTAGAAGATGTTCGAAGATGTTATTTAAGACCCGACCCCTTGCCCACCCGCCTCTTGGTTTGTGCTCGAAGGGCGCTGGGGTTTCGCCGCGGGGAATTGGGAAGCCCAAGGGTCAGCGCTCAACACCCAGAGCTAAATCCTCGCCCGGGCGCTGCTCCGACAGCATTTTTTTGAGTGCTCGGTGCCACAACCTCGCAGATGCCCGACGCGTGGCTGAGCCCGAGGACCACACGCATCCGGAAAACTGCTATTTTTTCGCCCCAGCCACCGATTGCAAGGGGAAACGTTGCTCTCCATCTCAGAAGGAGCTTTCTCGAGCTGCTCCTGCATTTCCCGGGAGCTGCACGCGATCTCCCCAAATTGGCAGGCGAAACCGCCGGCACAGCCCACGGCAGCATCCCACCCGCGCGGGAGATGCTCCAGAGCCGGCGAGGCAGCTCATAGCCGCCGGGCCGGCCCCGCAGGGCAGCACTGCCCGGGCCAGCTCACACGGACCTCCCCGTGCCCACAAATTCCCCAGCAGGATTTTAAAGGGATTTCATTAGAGTGAGGCAAAAATCCCAGGTCCAACCTCCTGGCCTGGCAGGGAACGGTCCGAGGCAGCAGCTCCGCTTCCAAATGCAAAATCCCGACAGGGTTATTAGGGCTATGCCCGTTCCCCCTCTGCCACCCCCCTAAATCCTCCCAGTTCCGTCCTTCGCGAGTGCGACGCCCGCGGGGACTCGCCGGGGACCAGCACCATCGGTGTCACCTCCAGGCCCACCGCGATGCTCCTGCGGCCGCATCCCCGGGTCCCGGCGCCGCAGCCGCTCCCCAGCCGCTCCGCTGCTGCCCGGGCAGGATCAGCCCGAATATCTCCTCCACGGGACCCTTTTTGGGGCTTATTTATCTCACTTTGGGTCATTTTTGTCTCTTTTTTTTTACTCCTGGAAAGACCTCTGTGACGGTGGGGGTGAAGCGGGGGAATAGCTCTGCGCTTCCCTGCGGTCCTAAACACAGCATCCGCCGGCATCGTCCTGCAAAACAGTTAAAAATCCCATTATCGGGGACGCGCGGGTCAGGGTCAGTCCCTTCCCCTCATCCAGAGCTCTCTGGGAGCATCAAATTTGCTCCTCGGGTTTTTACAAACTGCTTTTAACCCAAAAATATTCCACAGCGCAATGCACCGTCCGTCCGTCCATCCGTCCGCTCGGCGCTTAACCCAGACCAGCTGCCGTCCCAGCTGCGTAGATTTGCCCATCCCTAAACCTTGCAATAAAATGACTTTGATTAAAAAAAAAAAAAAGAATAAAGGCATTAAAACCAAGCAGCTCTACACCAAAACTCTCCGTGCCCTCTCCTCTGCGGCTGCCTTGGGGTTTTTGTTTTTGAGGGAGGGGGGATGGAAATCAGCCGGGGTGTTTTGGGTCTCTGATCACATCCCAAATCATAAAAGCCATTTATTTTCAGACCTGGGGTTTGGATATTGCTCAAATTTCTCATAATCATCTGTCGGTGCTGACAGGCTGGAGCCTGAGCACAGACGGATGTGCGACCAGCCTTCCCCGATCGTCTAAAATCCAACTGAAAGGAAAGGAGGGAACAATATTTTACCCACCATTTATTTATTATTATTTTCAATTTGTTTTTACAGTTTGTTTCTTTTTATTTCATTCGATTTTACGGCCGTGGGGAGGGTCAGCTCTCCTCCCTCTTGTTTGTCCTCCTCTGAGCATCCGCAGCTCCGGTTTGGTGGTTTTCCAAGCCCCGTCGGAGAAAGGATGCGCTCGGCGGTTTCCAACAAAAAGAGCTCGTCGGGCATTTGAGCCGAACAGGAACGAACAAAACCAACCGGCTTTTGAACCGGCAAAACCCAGCGATCGATCCATTCTTTTCCTAAACGAGACGGTTCACGCTCACAGTTTCCTGCAATGTCGGAAATGTTTCGGGTCTGCAGCCGACGGGAGCAGAACGGGAATGTGTTGGGACCTAGAGCCGGGGGGAGGGAAAAAGAAAAGCTAAAATACAGTTTAAAACGGATAAAAGACGCCGATTTGATGCCTTTCTTCACCTGGGCATCTTTTCAAGATATTTCAAGAGATCTCCCCTGCTCCATCTGAAGCGGGGATGGGACCGACAGCGCCGCTGCTCCTACGCTGTATTTCCCATGGAAATAAATGTATAAACCCTCCTGCCTCTCCCGCTGCCGGGCGCGAGCACGCGGGGCGCTGCCGCGGATGCGGGGAGCGGAAAACGGGGGTGACGCTCAGATGAGATGGGCGGAGGGGTGCAAAGTCACCCCGGGGGGATGCCTTCGGGTCCCAAAAGCAGCATCTCACCCCTCGGGCCACGATCCTCCTCCGCCGGGCTGGATGACGCCCTACGGCCATCGCCCCTCGATTTGGCACCGACCCCCAAACGCCCGTCCCCGAGGCGCAGCTCCCGCGCTGCCCCGAGCTGGAAAGATGCCCAAACGTGAGGATTTCTGCGTTAACCACCGCCGAGAGTCCCGGGATGGGCTGACTCTGCTGCACGGCCCGAATAGGAGCCCCAGGGGAAAAACCAGTGATGGGAAAAGCAACAGCAAGGACCAAGCAAGGACGATGTCCCGGGGTTACGCCGCCCGCGGCCAGAGCCAGCAGGCAGCAGCACAGCTGGGTCCTCTCAGCATCTCCCTCTCCTTCCTTATTTATGGCTCGAGCCGAAGCCTCCTTGTTCATCTCCTTGGCAGAGGACCAGAACTCATCCGTTGTCCGTTAGCCGCCGAACATTGCGCTTCTTTCTGTATTTTTTTTTTTATTATTAGCTGACAATGAAACAATTTAAAGGGGGCTAAAAAAATCAGAGGGGCAAGAAGCCGCCGTCGGCACGCTCAAAAAAAATAAAGCCTCCCTGGGCATCCCGACACCTCGGCCCTTGCCGCCGCGCTGAGCCGGGAGCACCGGGCACAAGTTTTTAGGTGAAGGATTCAGCAGAGTTTATGGGATTGTCCAGCACCGTCAGAGGTGTTAAAGGAGGGATTCAGGGATAAGCTGAGGATTATGTAAAGTGGATCTTTAAGCCCAACGTATTTTTCATTCAATGATTCAGGCACGTCTAACAGAAAGGCGATCGAGGCAGAGCGATGGGACTCTGCCAGTGCTGCTGGGTTTGGGGGGAATGGGGCTCAAAATGGGGAAATAACAGCCGAGCTGTTCCTGCGCCCTCTAAAAACCAGGCGGTGGGGCCGGGGCCGGCCCCAGGAGCCTGCGACGGGCACGAGGAGCCGGGCCAGCGGCTGCGGGGACCGGGTGAAGAGGGAGAAGCGGCTGGTGGAGCCCCTCAGCCGCCTTCCCCCCTGCTGCTCCTGAGCATCCCTTTCTCTGCCCGGAAAAGGGAATCATCTCGCAGGTTGTTTTCCAAGCCTTGTCCTTGTTGGTGCATCCCAGCCCTGGGATCCCAGCCCAGCATCCCGACCCGAAACACCCGCAGGGGTGTGGGGTCTCCGGGGAGATCCGGCAGTGCCTGGACCAGCCTCTCCATCCTCAGCTTCCGTCGTTACTCCTGAGCGAAGCAGACGCACCTTCCATTTCTCCACCGACAAGAGAAAAGGCAGTAGATTATTATTCTCCTTAATTAAAAAGCGTGTCGATCGTGTAAGCAGTTAATTAATAATTCCGCGTTAACTCGAGGAAGCGCCAGGGCAGCTGGAGGCAGCGCAGCTCACACGGGGCTCCCGGGGCCGGGCTCAACCCGCCGGGCTCGACCCAGCCCTGTAAACCAGGGGGTGAATTCTCTGGCCCCAACAGGTCTTGAGGTTTTAGGGACAAAATCACAGCAAATGCCACCCTGGGGTCACCCCGGTGGCACCCAGCTCTCGTGGGCGCTTGCTCCTGCCCATCCCCGTGTCCCCCCATGCTCCGGGCCGGGGGATCCCCATTTCTGCAAGAATAAACCCCCCTCATTGGCAGCACTTTGGCTTTCCAGCCATAAACCAGCATGAATTGGTCAAATTAATCAACGGCTGGTGTAAATCATGGCTCATTAACGAGAACAGGGTTTGGGAGCAGAGGGGAGCGGGGAGCAGCGCTCCTTCCCCCGGCCGGAGCACCCACGGCGGCACCGGGGGCTCGGGAGCCGTCTCCTCTTCCTCCTCTCCCCACCCACCCCTAAACCCTCAACCGCAAAGTGGATTTTCATGCATCTCTCCTAAAAAAAAAATGCAATTTCAGGAGATGAAGTAGTCATTAATCACCGGGAAATTGCGCTTGTTACAGGAGAAACGTTAACAAAATAATCATAAATTGTCTGCCAGCCCTGATTTGCGACTGCACACGTTTCTGAGGGTATGGGAAGGCGGCTCATTTGCCTGGTGTAATTAGCGATTAACCCTTCGCCACGCGGCGCAGAGCTCGCGCACCCCCGTCTCCCGGCGCGCGGGCTCGCCGGGCCGCGAGCATCCTCCGCCGCGCCCGAAGCCGCTCCTGCAGCCGCCCCACCGTAAAAAACCTTAAGCACTCTTGGCATCCTCGGAAAGCCGCAGGGTTTGAGGCTATTAAAATCCGATTATTTTATTGCCGTGATTAGATTAAAGTGCTGATTTAAAGCAGCCGGCCGTGCCGGAGACGGCTGCACACCCTGCTCGGCCGCCCAAGGACCGGTGGAAAAGCTGCTTCCAGGACGCGGATGTGCTCAGGGTCCCACCAAACCACCGAGATGGGAAAAGCCTATTTTGTGCTCCGTGGCTCTGCCGGCGCTCGGCGGCTCCCGGCGGTGCCATCACCAGCGGCACGGGGCTGCTCTGAGCCCTTTCAAACTCACTACATGGCTGAGGCACCCCCGGCAGCTGCAAGAGCAGGGAGCAAATCCAGCCTTCCCCGAGGATTCTCGCTGAATAAAAGGGGGTGCTGCCAAGTCGAGCAAGAAAATGTGGTTTGAAATCCCTGGGATCATCCAATTCCTCTCTGGGTCCGACGGCTGCCATCGCCCTGACCGCGGGGGGCTGGGTCCCCAGCTCCGGCGTGGGGTTTTATCCTGGCACCATCCTCGCACGGGGCTGGAAACCAGCTCCAGCGACCCGCGGGTTGGTACCGATCCCGGCTTCGCTTGCCCCAGCGCTCCCGTCCCTCTCTTTTTCGATGCCGTATTGGATTGAGCCCAGCAGAAACGGGAATGCGGAGTTAATTGCCAGCCCACGACGGAGGCGGCCGGGGAGGCAGGGGGACACGATGCCACGTGTCAGGATCCGGCCGACCTCCTCCCGCGGCAGATTCGGCTCCCGGAGGGTCACCATCGCCCCGGTGCTACCCTGTCCCTCCATCCAGCTCCTCAAGTCGTCCTGTCCTGCCTGGAGAGAGCAACCAGTGTCACGAGCGGCGCTGGTGCTCTGCGGCACGCGGGCGCCGTCGGCTCGGCCAGGTGTTTGCGGGTGCGTTTCTCAGCAAGGATTCACTTGCAAACCCCACCCGTGTCTGAAGACTTTCACGCCCGCTCCCGTTACAAGCGACACCGACATTTCTCGTAACGGAAGAAGCCGGTGAGACAAGTTCGTTTTCCCTCTGCTCCCCGGCCTCTTCGCAGAGCCTTCGGCAGGGATGCGCCGAGCCGAGCCCTCCCTCGCCCCCGAGAGCAGCTGCAAATCCTACCCCAGAAGAGCGGGGAGGCAGAAAAATCCTCATCAGCACCTTTCGTAGGATTTTTTTTCCCAAAATTGGGCTTTTCCTTCATCTCGAACCTCCCGCTCACGTGAATTCACACCCCCGCAAAAGTATTTCCCTTTTTTCTTAAAAACATAATGTGAAATATCAAGCAAGTTGATTCCAGGATTTTATTTCAGGTCACTAAAGCCTTAGAGACGGGTCGTTTGAGCCTGGAAGGACCCTCCCCTGCGGCACCCCGGGTAGTTTTGGACGCCCACGGGGGTCTGCGTGCGCCGCGTCACCGGGGTGGGGACAGTCTGGGGAGGGGACGGGCGAGGGCCTGGCGGGAGATCCGCTGGAGTAACGTCTCGCTCCGATATCGATTGATTGCAAAGCGATTTTACGGGAATAAAATACCGGGTGCTGGAGAAGGGGGCTGGGGGAGCGGGAAGCGAAAGTGGCCGGATTTAGGGGTGACGCTGGCGGCCGTCGAGAGCCAGCGGGCGCGAGGCGGGGAGGGGGGGAAGCCTGACCCCAGCCTGCAGGAGCTCCGGGAGGCGCAGGACCGGGCGCTGCATCCCCTGGGTGCTCTGGTCCAGCAAAGCCGGCTGGCGAGGGAGGGATGATGCTAACGAAGGAACCTGCTAATTGCGCGCAGAAGCGAGCCGTGATGAGCAGGCCAGGATTTACTGAGCTGCTCCCGCCGCCCGGTCAGCGAAGTCCAACCTCTCCATGAAAGGAGAAACGATTTTTAAGCGCCGCCGTTTGCTCTGCGGCGACAGGTCGATCCGTAAGGCAGGCGTCTGCGCGTCCCTTTTTTCCCTCCGATCTAATCAGTTTTAATTGGAAGAATAAATGAGACCTTTCCTTCGAGATAATTATACAAAACATTGAACTAAATTACTATTAGGAATGTTTTCTCCTCGCCACTCGTGTCAGGCATCTGTCGTTCTAAACCACCGTCTGATGAGGGTTTGCGGTGCAGCTCGCCCTGCCTATAGCAGGCACAGGCCTCCCTTCCGGGGGGGCTGGGAGCCACCGGTTAATAAACCAGAGAAAAGGGGCTGTTCTCCCCAAAACGCCTCATCACACACACCAGGATCCGAGGACCCTCTGTAGGATGCTGCTGGCCCATCACTGAGGCCTCTGGGCTGGCATGGCTCAGCACAGGGAGCTGGCGGCTGCCATCAGCACGTTTAATACTTTCATGAACGCTTTGGGATAAACCAGCCCCGAAGCGGGACCCCGACCCCGGCAGTCCCGGGAGCCCCCCGGGCCGCCCCGCAGAGGCCCCGCCGGCTCATCGCAGGTGTGGCCGGGCCGCCTTAAGGCGGGCGGGGGCGGGGCCGACCCGGCGGGGGCGGGGCTACGCTCGTGACGCCGCTGGTGGCCGCGCCGGGCTCAACCGAGTAGTGCCGACCTGAGCCGGACAGTGACGAGCCGGGCCGGACCGAGCCGAACCGGGCCGAGCCGAGCCGAGCCGAGCCGAGCCGGAATGCAGCGGGCGGCAGCGCGGGTGCTGCGCGCGGCGCGGCCCCCCCCAGCGCGGGCGCGGGCGCTCTCGGCCACGGCGCGGGGCCCCCCGCGGGGGCTGCTCTATGAGCGGCACGGGGAGCCCCCGGCCGTCGTGCAGTAAGGGGGGGCACGGGGGGCCAGGGTGGGGGTGCACTGCAGGGGGGGCGGGCATGGGGGGCTGTACTGGGGTGCATTGCAGCAGGGGGTGCGGGAATGGGGGGGCTGTACTGGGGCTATATTGCAGTAGGGGGTGCAGGAATGGGGTGAGGGCCAGGCTGGGGGTGCAGGTATGGGGGGGCTGTACTGGGGTGACTTGCAGAAGGGGGTGCAGCTATGGGGGGGTTGTACTGGGGTGACTTGCAGAAGGGGGTGCAGGTATGGGGGGGCTGTACTGGGGTGCATTGCAGCAGGGGGTGCGGGAATGGGGGGGCTGTACTGGGGTGCATTGCAGCAGGGGGTGCAGGTATGGGGTGAGGGCCAAGCTGGGGGTGCATTGCCAGGGGGTGCAGGTATGGGCGGGGCTATACTGGGGCTATATTGCAGTAGGGGGTGAAGGAATGGGGGGGCTATATTGGGGTGCATTGCAGGGGGTGCAGGTATGGGGGGGGCTATACTGAGGTGCATTGCAGTAGGGGGTGCGGGTGTGGGGTGAGGGCCAGGCTGGGGGTGCATTGCCAGGGGGTGCAGGTATGGGGGGGCTGTACTGGGGTGCATTGCAGTAGGGGGTGCAGGAATGGGGGGGCTATACTGGGGTGCATTGCAGCAGGGGGTGCAGGAATGGGGTGGGGGCGAAGCAGGGGGTGCATTGCAGGGAGGATGGGGGTTGCTGGTGTAGGGGCAAGGCTGGAGTGGGGGTGCAGTGCAGTGGGGGGCATAGGCATAGGGTGGGGCGCAGTGTGGGGTGGGGGTGCAGTGGGGAGGTGTATAGAGGGGGGGCAGGTCCGGCAGCACCTGGGGGTGCTGGCTGGCTGGCCTGGGGGTGCATTGCAAGGGGGGGCGGAGGTTGCCCACCCCAGGGGCGCGGGGATGGGGTGCAGCTCCCTGCAGGGGAGGGCCAAGGGTGCTTGGAGGCTCCCGAGCACAGGGGGGCCCCGGGGGTGCCCCCATTCCCCACGCCCCGCAGCGTGCTGAGGTCTCGCCTGCAGGTGCCCGGGGGGGGGTTGCTTCGGGAGGGCTTTGCCTCCACGCCCCCCACCCACCTGCTGCTGGCTCCTTCAGTTTGCCCTAAACCCACGTGTTTTCCCCAGGAAGCCCATTCTTGCTTAATTTGGGGTACGATGGGGAGGTCCGAGCCCCCGGTGTCGCTGCGCCCCGACTTCGTCCTCGGTTGCATCACGTTGCTGGGGTTTCTCGTTGAGGTCCCAATGCAGAGGCCAAGCCGGTGTCGCACCCCTCGGCGTCGCGAGTGTTTTTTGGGGCCGGCGCTCGGCGTGGCCGTGGGATTTTCCTTCTAAAGCCGCCGAAACGCCTTGTGAGGGGAAAATCCCATTTGGGTGGATTTTAGGTCTTTTTTTTCAAGGGAGGAGACCTCGAGGACTTGCTGCCCCGCTTGAACCGGCTCCGGTCACCCCTAGAAACGCGAGAGGTGCCGATGCGTTATCGGGGTGCATCCGGACACCGAACCCCTGGGGGTTTTTTGGGGATGGATGATTGCTTTTCCTTATGACCGTTTAATTGTGCAACGGTGCTTATCACGGCTGACGACTCCTGAGATTTGCTGCCCTCACCCCATTGCTTGTGCAAGGCTGGTCTTACGCTTCATGACTTCTCTTTTTTGCGGATTTCTGAGAATATTTGAGTTCCCGTAACACTGAAGCGGGGCAGGACGAGCCGTAAAATCCCCGGTCAGCTGAAACAGCAGCTTTTTTACGCAACCTCCTGAATTTGTTAAGATTAGCGAGCGTTACTTTGCTTGGTGAGGCGGGATTTTGTTGGGTCGTTGGCTTTTAGCAGCCTCCATCAAAAATCTGTCCGTCTGTCTAATATAAACCTGATTTTTTTTTAATGGGACGGAAATCTGAGCAGCGGGTTCATGCCCAAGGCGCTGGCACAGGGTTGATGCTGTGCAGCGATGCTGCGTGGTATTAACTTTAACCTCAATATTTAACCTTAATTAAGAAAAAGGAAGGGATTTCAATTAGTCAGACATGCGGAGGGTGGCGAAATCCCAAATGATTTAATTTACCGCCTAACAAGGCAGAAAAATATATACAGCACGAGATGGCATTGCTGGGGGCCAGGGAGCCGGAGGCGCGGGCGCCCGTCGGCAGCAATGCCTCCACCTGGGTCCCCGCGTCTTGTAATGCTGATTTTTATTTTCTTTTTAATTTTTTGTCAACCTTAAAGAGGACGGAGTCACCGTGTTTTCCCGCCGAAGCCTTGCGGTTCCGTTTGAGCCAACTTCGTCCTGCTCGTTCTGGCGGGCGGTTTGCACGGCAGCCGCGGCTGTCAGACACGCGCCTGGCTTCGTAATTCACAACCTTACCAAAAACGCATGGTTTTGAGCAAAATCCACCGAAGTCAGGACTCTTGGTCACGCTCAGCGGCTGCAGGGCCGTATCCTGCACCTCGCTGATGCCAAACTCTCCAAGTGAGGTTTTTGGACCCTCCTGGGAGCCTCCCTCACATTTCGTCGTCCTAATTGCTAATTAGGAGGGGAAAATACTTGCAAAAGCCAGAGATCTGCCCCCGAGAGGGGTGTGCAGGGACGGGGCGGCCGCAGTGACGGCGGGGGGGATTCGCATGGTGCGGACGGAGGATTTCTGTGCTTGGGGATGCACCCGTACAGCGAGGGTGCTCAGCGAGGGTGCTCAGCGAGGGTGCTCAGCGAGGGTGTGGGCTGGGGGCTTTCTGTGTGGGTGGCTGCTGCTGACAGCAAGCGCTGGAGCCCCATGCCCTCACCTGAGACCAGTACCGGAGCGTATGTAGGACCTATAGCCAGAGCTGCAGCCGGCGATGCAGATCCCGTGTGCTGAAAGCCTTCTGGCGCGCGCGGTGCTGTTTAATTCAAACCTCGAAGTCCTCTCCAAATCAGCCGGGCGGCTTGGAGGAGGGAAGGGGGAAACCACTCTGCCAGCACAGGCCGAGCCAGGAAAAGAAATTCGGCGTATTGTTGCTAATGACACGTACTTAACGGCGTGTAATTGCAGCAAATAAGCGCTCTTAAAATTGGCGGCCTTTGCAGAGCCCCCAGCTCGTTTTGGTGTAGTTAGAATTGCCTTTGTCCGGGCTGGATGGGTTTGCCCTGGCTGGGAGGTGGGTGAGGCGGTCACGGAGCCCCCGGTTCCTCTTTCCCCTTGGTCTGCGGCACGGTGCTGCTGGGGTTTCCGGAGCTTCTCTCTCCCCTTGCAAGACCCAAGGTATCCCAAAAGCTTTATACTGCAGGTCCCGTATCCCAAAAGCTTTATACTGCAGGTCCCCCGGGGCAGCGCACGCCAGGAGGGTGCGTTGGTGGGAGGGAGATGAGCTAAATTGCCCAGCCCCGCTCTTCCTTTGGTGGAGGAGCATCTTCATCGCGTTTGAAACAGTCTCGTGGCAAAGGGGTTGGGGCCGTCATCCCTCTTGGAAGGGCTTTTTTCTGTGCAAGGACTATTGAGGGTTTGTTCCTCACCCCGGGTGAGGGTCAGGGGTGGGTTTGGGCATTGGTACCTGCTGCTCCCCAGGGACAGGGGAGTCTCGATGGGGTTGTCCCAGTTGGATGTTGGGTTTCTTCCCTGGAGGAGACCAGGCTACAGCAATATAGACGCGATGGGGAATACGGTGCTCTTTATTTTAAGTCCAACGTGCTGTGTCGGTGATACAGGCGTCTCTCTCCAGCTTAAACCAAGGTGCAGAAGACAACAGCCAAGCCTGCATTAATGCACCTTTCCTTTCTGTCTCCCTGTTCAGACTGAAGGACCTCGAGGTGGCCGAGCTGGGGGACTCCGATGTCCACGTCAAGATGTTGGCAGCCCCCATCAATCCCGCCGACATCAATATGATCCAAGGTAACGCGCCGGCTGCATCTTTTTTGCATGTTAATCCTTGCGTGATGCTCTGGCGGGATATCTCGGAGGGTTTGGAGGCAGCTCCTGGGCTGGGGAGGTCGGGGGTGTGACGAGGTCTGCGGCTCAGCTCTGGCTTCCCGGCAGGGACCTACGCCATCCTCTCCCCGCTCCCGGCCGTGGGAGGGAACGAAGGTGTCGGGGAAGTGCTGGAGGTCGGGCGTCGTGTGGCGGCTCTGAAACCCGGCGACTGGGTCATCCCGGCGGGCGCCGGACTGGGTGAGTGCGTATCCCGGCATCCTCGGTGCCGGGAGCCGCGGCACCGCTGGATCCTTGCTCACCGGCGAGGTCTCCTCTGCATCCCCCCACCCGCGAAGCATCTTCTCGGGGAGTTTTGGGGATGCTTGAGCCCGCCGGGAGCTGCCCAAGGCTGCACCGAGAGCAAACCCGTGGTCATGCTCTCGTGCGAACCGGTGCTTGGGGAGCTGGGAGGGCGGATTTTGGGGGTCCTGGAGCAAAACCGCAGCTCTCCAAAGCACCGTCTTTGCTGGGTGTGGGTAGAGCCATGTGCTCCTCCCACTTACAGCAACTACATCTAATCGGATGGGACTTAAAATGGGAAAAAAAAGCTCTATTAGAGAGTGCTGGGCGAGGGAGGCAGTGGTTCGAACCTGTTTAGTGCCGTATTAGCCTAACCATAAATATCACGGGCTCAGACCAGAAGCATCGGGATAACCGCTGGAGCTGCACAAAGGCATCTTCGTTTCTTACCCGTGTATATCTTGGTTTAAGTTTTATTATTCCGGCCATGTATTTTTATTTTTAGTGTTGTTTTTTTTTTTCAAGCACGCTCAGTACCTGATCCCCAGCCACAGCGAGTGATGCTGCTCATCCTCTGCAGATGCAGGGTGGTCCGGGGAAGGACGGGGGTCCCCCAGGGAAGGACGGGGGTCCCCCGGGGAAGGACAGGGTCCCCCAGGGAAGGACGGGGGTCCCCAGGGAAGGGGCTCCTGTGCACGGGACACACGCGATGCGAAAACCCGGAGCACTTGCAATAGCAGCAGTAGCGATGCCATTGCTTATGCTGAACTTGAATTTAGAAACAATCTGCTTCTCTATAGCACAGACCCTTTACGGGGCTTCTGCGCCGTTATAAAGCATCGCAGCAATCTGTGCTCCTCTGCAAACGGCCGCGTTTTGTCACATCTACTTAGAGCTTCTTTAAAGACGCGGGATAAAGCATTTAACCTGCGCGAGGTCATGGTTATATCTCGTTACAGTTTTCTCCTTAATAGTGCTCTGATGGGAAAGCACGGGAATTTATTTTCCAGCAAAATGTCTCCTGTGCTCCTCCAAAATGCCAATGGCCAGAAAAATCGTCGGTTCTGGCTTAGTGTAACAGCTTGTTCTTTGCCTGTTTCTTCTTAAAAGGCTTTTTCGCTTAATGGGAGAAGGAGAGCTATCTAGTTAAGATCCAAATGTGATATTTTTAAACATTAAAAAAAAAAGTAAATGGATGATAGGGGGTTAAATTGGATATAAATATAGAAAGACTAAATCTAAGTAAATTGGCTTTGAATATATGGGCTCATCCATAGGATGGGGAGTGTTTCCATTAGCTCTGCACACACTCCCTGTGCGCGGGGAGCCCCGGGCCTGTTATCCCTCTGGGAAATGATGAGACTTTGCTGGGTGACACATCTCGGTGGGCAGCGGGGGATCCGTTCCCAGCCTCTCGCAGTATTTTGGCTGTGCCCACGTGGGAAAATGTTTCATAATTCACCCTCCAGGATTTAGACGGTGCACGGCGTGGCGATGCTGCCGCGACCGGCGTTAAGGCTGTGGCGGGAGTTGAGGTCTCATAACGTTTTCCTTTCCTTGCCCGCGCTCCTGCCTGCGCTGCCTGCGATGCTGCCGGTACCCCAGGGACGTGGCGGACGCGGGGGGTGTTCCCCGAGGAGATGCTGCTGAAGGTGCCCAGCGACATCCCGGTGCTGTGCGCCGCCACCCTGAGCGTCAACCCCTGCACGGCGTACCGCATGCTGGCCGACTTCGAGACCCTGGTGCCGGGTACGGCTTTACCGGGCGGAAAGAAATCCGGGTGGATTTGCCGGTCGCTTCTGCGATGAAAATCTGGACTTATTTATATCCAGGTGACTCCGTCATCCAGAACGCGGCCAACAGCGGCGTGGGCCAGGCCGTCATCCAGATCGCCAAAGCCTCCGGCATCAAGACCGTCAACGTGGTGAGGGACAGGTGGGTCCCCTGGGAGAGGAGAAGGTCTCCTGCGGGGCAGGAGCTGCCCTCGGCCTGGGCTGGAGCTTGGCAGGAGGTTGGGCAAGTTTGGGAGCTGGATCTGGTCATCCTGCCCATCCAACCCAGGATTTTCTCCTGTTTGCTCCTCCAAGGCGTCCTCCACGCTCTGCCCTGTTGTCCCCGAGCTGCGTCTGAGCAGGAGGGAGGAGAAGGTGACACTTTGCTTTCTGGCTCATCAGGTCTTTATTTTTCCTCCCCCAGACCTGATCTCCCAAAGCTGGTGGAGAGGCTGATGGCCCTGGGCGCAGACCACGTCATCACGGAGGAGATGCTGAGAAAGCCAGAGATGAAAGAGATATTTAAGGTACCTCAACGCTGGTCCCACTGGAGAGACCGTCCAGGGCTGGCCCTGCGGTTCAGCACTGCGGGGAAAGGTGCAGGGATGGTGGGAAGGACAAATCTCTCTCCAGATGAGGATTTAGCCCCAGAAGTTGGGGGCTTCCGATGCTACCGCAAGGGCCAGATCATAGATTTTTAGCTCTACAACTCTTAGCTGCCCCCAGGTAAATATTGAGGTTAAGGCAGTTGCTCCTTCAGGAACCACGGTCCCATCCTCAAAAAGAGCCCTAAAATTTGGGAACCTTCTCGATAAACTCTTGCAGAACATCCCGAAGCCCCGGCTCGCCCTGAACTGCGTTGGAGGCAAAAGCACTACGGAGATGCTGCGGCACCTGCAGTAAGTTTGGCTGGGACGTGGCTTGGGTGCGGGCTCGGGGGCAGCAGCCGGTACCGGGGGGGGGTCCTGCTCCAGAGCCCCCCGAGCACAAGAGGTGGCCGGAGATGTTTTTAGCTGGTGTTGGTCATCACCGAAGTTTTGGAGAGGGGAGATAAGCGGAGAAGAAGTGGTTTTGGAAAATAGCAGTGACTTAAAGTTAGCTCATCATCACTGCGTGTCTCAAACGCTGCCGGTGGCTGGAGGCAGCTGAGGTCCAGTGGTGAAGGTCCACCAGGTCCCGCTCAGGTGTAACTGGTGTATTTAGCTGCAAATTCAGCGAATGGCGCGTGGGAGCGAGGGGGGAGCTCTGGCAAGCGGAGTCTGGGGGAGCTTCGGTGCGAGAACAGCCCCGTCGGTGCAGCGGTGGGGTTGGGTATGGCAGAGGGTGCAAGGTCAAAGCCGCCCGTTGGGGAGCGGTAACCGAATACCCCCGTCCTCTTCCAGGCCCAAAGGGACCATGGTCACCTACGGGGGGATGGCGAAGCAGCCCGTGATGGTGCCTGTGGTGAGTACTGGAGATGCTCTTCATTTCCCTCGGGGCACGTCCCCTGTGCCCCGCTGCAGATGTCCCCATCCCCTCGGATGTCCCCGTCCCCTCGGCTCCCGCTCGGCACAGCGGGACCTCGGCTCTCCTCTGCCTCCAGCCTTTTTTTTTTTGACCGATGGGGTCCATTACGGGCCGAGCTGCTTTGCATCCCGGTGCGGGTGTCTTGGCTTTAGTTATGGAGGATTTGGGCTGCTGTGAAATCCCAGTTGGGAAACAGCCCTGCGGACACCAAGCATTGAACCCGCCCTGACTCCACGCCTCAGAGTCGCATCTCCGCGTCCCGCTGTGCCCCCACTCACGAATGAGAGCTCTAACGAAGGCGCGAGGGTCCTCGTCGCCAGCTTCCGCCGCCGTCACGCTGCGGGGATGCACAGGTTTCACCCGGGCGCGCGGCTCCTCTCTCCGCAGAGCGCGTTCATCTTCCGGGACGTGCGGCTCCGTGGCTTCTGGATGACTCAGTGGAGGAAGGACCACGCTCAGGGTGAGCCGACGGGTGCTGAGGGACGGCACCGGTGCGGCGGGTCGGCACGGGAATGGGTGCTGACCTGCAACAACGGTGCCGTCCTCTTTGCTCTTACTCGTGTCATGAGTGCTGATAGTCCTCAGGGCGGCGGGCGGTGTGGCTCAGGCAGGGACCGCGATGTGCCACCGTGCCGGGGGCTCTTGCCCCATCCCACACGCCCGAGCTGGGAGCACATTGCACCCCGGCGTTCCCGGGACCCTGTACGGCTTCAGGCGGGGGTTTGCCCGGGGACGATGAGCAGCTCCGGCACGGCGCAGGCGCGGGACGCGCGGCGGTGAGAGCTCCCTCCTTCCCTTGCAGACCAGGAGAGCCTGGCCAGCATGATGGACGCCCTGTGCCAGCTCATCCGGAGGGGACAGCTCGCCGCGCCGGCCTGCACCGAGGTCCCGCTCCAGGACTACAAGGCGGCGCTGGAGGCCGCCATGAAGCCCTTCACGTCCTCAAAGCAGATCCTCCTCCTCTGACCCGCAGCTCGTGGGCGGCAGCGCCTGCGCCCGGTGCTGCTCCGCCACGGCCCAGCGTTCCCTTGCTGCCTCGTGGTCAGACAAGAGGTGCTTGGGGGGGGAAAAAACCCTCCAGATCCATTGATTTTTCTTTTTTTATTTAACTTTTGGGCGCCCACTTCAAGGTTTAAAAGCCTCTGCAGCTTTGCGTGGACGGCAGCGCGCGTCACTGCGTCTGGAGGGAGGCTGCAGTCGCGCTGTGCTGGGGGGGGTTTGGGTGCAGAAGGCTCAGGGAGCCCAGGGACGGCGGCTCGCTTGGCTCCGGGTGTCAAAAGAGCAGCAGTTCCCCCTCGCGTGTGTGTTTGGGGCTGGGGGGGCTGCGCCGCCGCCTCCTGCCTGGCTTAGCAGCTGGCAATGTTGTTCTGCTGTTTGCACTGTCCCTCCAGGTGGTTTTCGGGTGACTTCGGGTGACTTTGCAGGGCAGCGCGGGGCTGGTCGCTGCCTTTCTCCCAGCCGCCACGGCCCCCCCTGCGCTGCTGCAGCCTCTGAGCTGCCTCCGTGTCCCCCCCTCCAAGTTCAGCAGGGGCTGGGGGTACTCCCCACATTGACTTGCAGAGAAAAACCAATTTTTTAAACTTATTTTTTATTCTTTAGATTTTTTTTTAAATTTTTCCCATGCGCTGCTGGCAGGACGGGGGCGGGGGACGCCTGCACAGGCTGGAGGACAAGGGCACAAAGGGCTTTTCCCGCCCTTGGCATCAATTCATCTCAAAAATGAGCTCAAACAGCAAAAATAAAGAGAAATGCAAGTTAGCAGGTGCCGGCCAGCGCTGCCGCACCATCGGGAGCTGTAAGACACCGCAGATGTCATTGTCCCCTCGGGGACAGCCCTGGGGTGGTGGCATTCGAGGTGGGGACAGGTCACAGCCGGACACGTGCAGGACAAGGGGGGGCTTTTTGCAATACCTGGACTTGAATTCAGTTTTGCTGCTGTTCTTGCTGCCACTACTGATCGTGACGAAAACCTCTTGTAAATCAATGTCTAATATATGTATTTTTTTAAGATGCCAATAACTGTCTCTGTGCGGAGTCTGGCGCGCGAGGGTGGGCAGGGGATGCTCCGCGTCGAGGATGGGCAAACCCAACGCACCGGGCTCCCTCCCTGCCTGGCCCTTTCCCTCTCCTAAACCTCGGGGGATTTCCATCCTGGAAAGCTTAAATTACAATTGCGTGGAAGCAATTCGCGTCCTGCTAAAAGCAGCTGCAGGATGGACGCGCTTGGGGCAGCCAGCTGCTGGCCGCTGCGGGGGAGATGGGGCTGGCTCTGCCCTGTTAGCACCCGTCGGGCACCAAAACCAGCATTTCTCACCCCAGATTTGTGCCCTGAGACAGACGAAGGCTCATTTCCCCTCCCAGTTCCTGCACTGGGAAGGACGAGGCTTGTCCTTGGGGTCACAGCACAGAGCGACCGGAGGGTGCCAAGAGCCACCGGTCCCTTCAAAAGCCATTTCAAAGCAACGCGCTTTTAGCTTCAATTTTTGGTCTTAATTAACGATATTGCGCGGGGTGGGGGACGCCGCTGGTGACGTCCCTCAGCTGCGTGGCCACCAAAGCCCCGGGCGAGGGGCCGGTGCCTGGGGGGGGACACGCCTGCCCGGCCTTTCCAGGTCCAGTGCAAGCGGCAGAGAAACCCCAGGTTATTTATTTCCCCCCCTAAAACCGGCAGCTGCCCGTGTCCCTCCGCTCGCCCCCGGATTCGGGGTGAGAAGAGGACGGTTCGGTCCTGAGCTGCAAGGGGATGGATGCTGCGAGCGCGACGGACACCGTCATCCCTCCGTCCCCCGGGGCTCCACCAGTAAAGCCAGAGCCACCGCCAGCCTCATCCGCACTCCCCAGAAGCGTGAAAATCCCGAAGATGTGCTATAAAGCTTTGTACAACCCAGCGGGAGAATGGGGAGGGGGGAGAAACTCCGGTGCTGCCGCTCGGGAGCGAGGTTCGGCACCACTCGGCCCTGTTAGACAGCGGGGAAGCCGCACCGCAGCGCTTGCAAAGTAACCATTGATTTACGACAACTCGCCGAAGGATGGGGTGGGATTTCGGCAACGTGGCTGCTCCCGGCTTGGGTGGGCGCGCTCTGCGCTGCGTAAAAGACTGCCTGGATGGCCGGGCCCAAAGAGCTGCGGGGAATGGAGTGAAACCCGGTTGGCGGCCGGTCACCAGTGGGGTTCCCCAGGGCTCGGTGCTGGGGCCAGTCCTGTTCAATGTCTTTCTCACTGATCTGGACGAGGGGATCGAGGGCACCCTCAGTCAGTTTGCAGAGGACACCAGGCTGGGCGGGAGTGTTGATCTGCTGGAGGGCAGGAAGGGGCTACAGAGGGATCTGGACAGGCCGGATCGATGGGCCGAGGCCAAGTGTATGAGGTTCAACAAGGCCAAGTGCCGGGTCCTGCCCTTGGGTCACACCAACCCCAGGCAGTGCTACAGGCTTGGGGGGGAGCGGCTGGAAAGTGCCCGGCGGGAAAGGGCCTGGGGGGGTTGGTCGGCAGCGGCTGAGTATGAGCCAGCAGCGTGCCCAGGTGGCCCAGAAGGCCAACGGCATCCTGGCCTGTATCAGCAATAGTGTGGCCAGCAGGACCAGGGCAGGGATCGTCCCCCTGTGCTCGGCCCTGGTGAGGCCGCACCTCGAGTGCTGGGGTCAGCTCTGGGCCCCTCACTCCAGGCTGACTGGACGCGCTGGCTGCTGACGATCTTCCAGAGCTCCTTGAGGAAGGAGCGGGCTGAAGACGGGCTGGTGTTGGCACAGATCTCCTCCCAGAAGTGACAGCGTGTGATGGGGGCCCAGGATTCATCAGGCAAACCTTGCAAGGTGTTTTCTTCTGTGAGAGGTCCGGTGGCAGCATCCCAAGATACTCCTGTATCACCTCCTGGATGGTCAGGAGAAGCTGAAGCCGCCCACCGATCTGGCTCCTCTGGGTCGGAAGCCCAGAGTGTCTCTGGTGAAGGCAGCTCCATTTTAACTTGTTTCTTCAGAGCTTGGCTGCAACTTCCAGCCGTGGCCCTTTCCCCGACCAGCCGGGCTTGGTCCTGCCGGTCAGCAGGATGAAGGGCCATGGCACCAGCTGCCTGCGAATTTCTCCAACATCATGGTGATGCCTGTGTTGCGTCACAGTGACATCACAGCTTGGCACCCGTCTCCTGGCAACTGGAAGTGGAAGACAGAAGAAATTGCTAAAAATCCCCGGTTTCTTTTCATGGAGAGAGCCGTTTTGAGCCAAGAAGTGAATCCAACTGCATTTGTGTTTGGTCTGTCCTGCTAGGGCAGTGCTGCGTCCCGCTGCCCCTGGGAGCTGGTCCCCAGGGAGGGATGGGGAAGGCTGCAGCGTTGGGCATCAACGTGCCCCAGCCCTGAAGCTTTTCCCTTGGGCACCTTCCCCCCGTGCAGAAATGCCCGTACCCTCTTAGAATCATAGAATCACAGAATTGTTTAGGTTGGAAGAGACCTCCAAGACCATCGAGTCCAACCGTTACCCCAGCACTGCCAAGGCCACCACTAACCCATGTCCCCAAGCGCCACATCTACACAGCTTTTGAATCCCTCCAGGGATGGGGACTCCCCCACTGCCCTGGGCAGCCTGTGCCAGGGCCTGACAGCCCTTTCGGGGAAGAAATGGTTCCCAAGATCCAACCTAAACCTCCCCTGGTGCAACTTGAGGCCGTTTCCTCTTGTCCTGTCACCTGTTCCTTGGGAGAAGAGTCCGACCCCCCCCTGGCTCCAACCTCCTGTCAGGGAGTTGCAGAGAGCGAGAAGGTCTCCCCTCAGCCTCCTTTTCTCCAGGCCAAACCCCCCCAGGTCCCTCAGCCGCTCCTCACAGCACTTGTGCTCCAGACCCTTCCCCAGCTCCGTTGCCCGTCTCTGGACACGCTCCAGCCCCTCAGTGTCTGTCTTGGAGTGAGGGGCTCTGCTGTGGAATAACCCCGCTCTGTGATTCCAGTAGCGCTGCTTCCGCCGTGGCTGTCCCTGTACCCCAGTGATGCTCTCAGCTTCCAGCAGGCTCTCCGTGCCGCTCCTGGGATGACCTAGAAGTGAAACGCCGCCTGAATATATTTTGCAGTGGAAATCAACTGGTGCACCAGCTCAGAACAAGGATTGCGGTTATTTCGTGCACGGCGTGGTGCAGCACCATGGCGTGCCTCAGGGAACGCCATCCTCCAGCCGAGCATCCCGCAATTTCAGAGTCAATGCCATATTTCTCCTTTCCCGTTGGGACTTTTGGAGTATCGCCGGCGGAGAGCGGTAAACGGCCGCTCTGCTCCACCGCTGCCCTTCGCCGACGGCAGGGAAGAGCCGCAAGCAGCACATTTACCTCCCCGGAGGGTGACGTGCGATGGAAAACACCGATATGTAAAATTACTGCTGCAGGGGGGGGTCTCGCTCCAATCCCTCAGCTTTTGGGTGTGAAAAGGGAGAGTTAAGCATCGGACCTTCGTTTCTATGCATTTTCTGGGCCCGGGGGCGTAAGGAGGAGGGCGATGGGGCAGAGACGTCGCTCAAGGTTGGCGGGGGTTCCTCTCCAACTGCGTGTGCTTTTGGAAGAGCAAACCGCTTTGAAATTAAAACTCACAGCCCGTGTCAGCAGCTGACTTTGCCGAGCCGTATTAAAGCCATTTTATCCCCCTGCAGCCCCTCGCACCGAGACCCCCCTTAGACAAGAGCAAACCGAGCAGCCCACTAGATGTAACCCGTGATAAACTCCTTTGCAAGAAAAGGACTTTGAGATCGTCAAGAGCACTATTAAGCGTGACATAAAGCAGGAAAATCAATGCAAAGCTTTTATCCCCCTTGTTTATTTGACTCGGCAATAAAACCTAACAAGCTTTAGAGAACTCTCTTACTTTCACAAAATGTTCCCGAGCGCTTACTCCTACACCAGGGCACGAAGGAATAAATAATTAAATTTAATTCTACTTGTCAAATGAGCGGGATCGCGGTTGGAAATCCAGCTGCTGGCATTGCACATACATGGTATCAATTTTGTGGGGAGGTGATGGTGGGGGTTTTTACAGAGGGGGGGTGGCTGCTAAAGCCAAAACGTTCCCGGGAGCCTCTGCCGGGGTTTGGTGCGATTTCGGCATCTGATGTGTCGACCGAAATGACAAAAATAGGTCCCCAAAAATGGCATTTAGGGATCTGTGAGAGGGACGTCGTTGCTCATCAGCGGGAACGAGGAATGGCCGAGTGTGGCCAGGGATGGGGAGCGACCCCAGGGAGGGGGGACGCCATGGGGGGACCCCTGCGCACCCCGGGGTATGGGGCACCCCCATCCCTGCCTGCCTTTGGGGAAGGAGGAGCCCATCGGTATCCGGTGTATCGGGAAGGGGGCACCCCACAAGCCCCTGCCATATAGGGCACCCCATAAGCATCCTGGCACATGGGGGACCCCCACCAGTGCCTGGCATGTGGGGAAGGGGGACCCCCAAGGCCCCTGAGCCATGGGAAGGGGACCCCCATCATCCCCCCGTACACGGGGAAGGGGGACCCCCCCAAGAGCCCTGACCCATAGGAAGGCAGACCCCAGCAACGCCCCGCATATGGGGAGGGAGGACGCCATAAGCCCCCAGGCCCATGGGGAAGGGGGACCCCACCCGTGCCCTGCATATCGGGCACCCCACGAGCCCCCTGACACATGGGGGACCCCCACCAGTGCCCTGCATATGGGGAAGGGGAGGGCGATACGTCCTCTCCATACGGGGAAGAGGGACCCCTATCCCCGCCCTGTATATGGGGGAGGTGGGGCCCACCAGCCGCTGTCACACAGCGGACGCCATACGGAGGCGTGGCCCCCTTAAGAGCCGCGAGGCCAGGCCGGGAGGCGGGAAGGGAGGCGTGGCCTCCCGTGACGTACTCTCCCTTATCGCTCCCCCTCCCCTCCCCGCGCGGCGCCGTGACGTTGCGCCGCCGCTTCGCCCCGCCCTCGGCGCGCGCGCTCCGCCGCCGGTGCAGCCCCGCCCCCGCGGGCCGCCCCCCTTCCCCCCCTCCCCCCCCCCCGGCCCCGCCGGGCGCGATGCCGCGGGTCTACATCGGCCGCCTCAGCTACCAGGCGCGGGAGCGGGACGTGGAGCGGTTCTTCAAGGGCTACGGCAAGATCCTGGAGGTGGATCTCAAGAACGGGTGAGCGCGGCCCGGCCCGGCCCCTCCTGCCGCCCGCCGGCGGAGCGCGGCCCGGCCCGGCCCCGGGCGGCGGCTGTGAGGGGCGGGCAGGACGGCTGGGGCCCGCGGGGGGGGGCGGGCAGGGCGGCGGGGGCCCCGCCGGGCACCTGAGTCCCCTTGGGGGGGGGAGGGGCAGGACGGCTGGGTCTGTGTGGGGGGAGGGCGCCTGGGTTCCCCGGGGGGGCGGGGGGGAGGACGCCTGGGTTCCCATGGCAACGGGGGGGGGGGCAGGACGCCTGGGCCTCTATGGCAAGGGGGGGCGGGACGCCTGGGTCCCCAGGGGGGCAGGACGCCTGGGTTCCCATGGCAACGGGGGGGGGCAGGACGCCTGGGTCCCTGCTTCAGTTATTGGGGGGTTGGGGGGGGGCAGGTCACCTGTGTCCTGCCCCCCTCTGGGGGGGGGTGTCCCCTGAGGGGTTCCCCTGTGCCCCCAGGCCCCTCCGCGCCCCAGGAGGAGCACCCAAGGGTGAGCCAGGCCGTACCCCGGGGGGACACATCCCCCCCAAAGCATTTGGCACCCGCAGCCTTTGGGGGGGCAGAGGCCCCCCCTTTGCAGCACCGTTGCAGCAGCTGGCGGGGTGTCCTGCCCCCCCAGCCCCGCTGGAGCCCTGACTCCCGTGTGTGTCCTCCCGCGGGCTGGTCCGGCAGCCGACCCCTCCTGCACCTGGAGGTCCCGATCCTGCTCCGCCAGGACTTGCCCGAGACATTCGAGTGCGGATTTTTCAAGAAAAACCAAATTGCTCTTTTTGGTGGGATTTTTCCCCAACACTTAGAGCCTCATGAGTGTTGGCGTCTTTACTCTTTCCAAGAAACCCAACTGGAAGCCTTGCTTAGGAAGACTGAGTGGAATACGGATTTTGTTATTAGCTAGGAGAGCCGATTATTCATTTCACTTTAGAAGTGGAGAAGAGGAATCTCTTGTAAAAGTTAGTCCTTGAGCATGAAAAAAAGGGCTCATTAAGTTTAAACGCTGGTTGTGCTGGTAGGTGGACATGTCACAGGTTTGTGAGATGAATAAAATCCGTCATTAAAACAAACAAGTGTGCACGTGTCAGTGTTTCAACCAACACAGCTTCAGGCGGTGGTGAAGGTTGCCCACACCTGAAATATTTGAGTGCCGGGTTTTCCAGTCCCGCTGCGTATCCTTGAAAGTGTTTTTGGGGGAGGGTCAGTTTTCATGTTGCTGTTTAAAGCCTTTAAATTAAATATTTCTGTGATGTTGGGGAAAAAAAAAAACTTGACTTTTTCTTAGCAGATGTAGAACTGCCACGTTACGGGGCTGATGTGGCTCCTGGACTTGTCTTCTTGCTTTTATTGAAAAGTACCCACCAAGGCCCAGCCCTGCGGTCCCAGCGCGGCGTTTGGGAGTTGTCTGGGGTGCAGGAGCTGACTTGCGGGTGTGCTTGAGCAGCCCAAACTTGTGGCACCTTACGTACGAACGGCAGCGGGTATGGAGGGGAGGGGGGCACAGCCCGGCTGTATCTAAAATCCAGGCGCTCTGTATGCCCGGATTCCACGCTTTATTCCAGAGCTAGAGTCAGTTTTGTAACTTCACTTGGGGGAGACAGAGCTCAAAAGTTGGAGCTAACGGAAGGAATCCAGGAGACTCCAGATAACTGAGTGGTCGTTCACCGCGCTGCTTCTGCAGCAGGTTGCTTCCGCCGTGGGTTACACAGAGCTCGGTCCGTAGTTCTAGGATTAACTCAACAACTTAATTCCTTTTTTAGTTGTATATTCTGAAGTTCTTTCAACAGGCTGCTGCTGGCTTGTAGTTAAATTCCAGTTTGACAAAAACTTTACTTCAGCTATCAGATTGTGTGTCTCCACTTGGGACAGCCTCGCGCTGTGCTTTTGCCGGGGTACTCTGCGGTTTGCTTTGTTCGCCCTTGGATCCTTTCTCCGCGACTTATTTTTAGCAGTGCTTAGCAAACGATTAAAAATGACCACGCAGTGTTTGACTTGAGAGATTCTTTCAGTTTCTTCTGGAAATTTGTGGGCCATCTTCGATGCTCAGCCGGCAGGAGACGAGCCGTTCGGTATTTTAGCAGTTAAACTGAAATGCTTGAGCAAGAGGATGAAACCGCAATGTGATACAGCGGAGTCCTAAAAGGGTCTCGCTTGCTGCTAGTTGTAATTTAAGCTTGCAATTGAGAGGCTTAAAGCGACGTTTACCTGAGAGAAGGAGAGGAAAATAAAAATCCTCTTGGATTCTCCCTCCCAGGTTGCAATTTCTAATTGTACGCTTAGAGTTTTCATGTTCTTTTTTCCTACTTGGAACTGCACTGATGACCGGAGCTGTGCCGGCAGTAGTGTATGTACTAAGTGACCAGAAAATTGGACTTTTCAGCCTGCTTTTTTTATCTTCTAAAAACACGCTACAAGCCAGCTGTAATAACTTGCAGTTCCTAATGTTTTCATTGCTGGGGAAACCAATCTGCAGTCCTGCTGGGTTAAAAAATAGCTCTACCTGTGTGCTTACCTGCCCTGCACGCCCCTGACCAGCTTTCCAGAATTCACGGCTTCGTCCTCCTCAAATATCTGCGAGACAGAGGGATGTAACTTCTCCAGCAGGTTGAGGAACGTGGATCAAAACTAAAGGCTCCAAACTTCAATTCTTACATCTAGCTAGGCTCAAAGTCTGTATTTGTTCCCCAAAGAGAAGCGATTTGATTTCCCTGTGCCCTCCCCACCGTTAAATTCAATTAGAGCAATTGGTATTAAAAAAAAATCAAATGGGTGTCACAAGGTGATGATGCCCAGTACGCCTAGATGACGGTAAGGTGACCTGCTAACGAATTGGGTTTTAATTCCAGTGGCTTTTTTCCCTTTGCTAATATTAGGGTGGATAAGGTGAGGTTTTCTTTTGGCTTTAAGGTATTTGGTTGCAGACCAGGGATTCTCAGCGATGTCTGTCATTAGTACAGAAACTGGAAAGAGTCACTACTGAATCTTCAATTACATTTAAATAGTTTAAGTATTGACATTCAAATATTTTCCGAGCTTGTAACTTCAGCGGCTCATTTAAATGAGTGTTTTGTTTCAAGCGGCCTGAAGATGCTTTTCCTCGATAACGCCCAGGCATTCCCGTTCCGTTCCGGCTGCGTCTCCCCCTCGGAAGCGTGGATGCGGCAGGCAGAGTGCTGCCTGCGTCTCTGCCGTTCCCCTTCCTGGCTGCGGTGCCGGCGAGCGTACGGCTCGAGCGAGCAGCCTGAACGGATCACGAGCCGCCTACAAGTGAACTTCCAGGAGTGCTTTTTAGGGCTGGACGCATTGCTTGCTTTATTCCAAACGAAGCTCAAGCCAGGAATCGTTTTTCCTGCGTTTCCTACTCTGCGGCTGCTCGGGTCGATGCCTGCTTGCCCCGACCTCACTCGTCCAGAGACGTTGGAGGAGCGATGGGGTGCAGCGAGCTCATTTTGCTTCGTACGGACAGATACGCTCTGTTGTGTAACCTGAAATTCAGAAAGCTGCCAAGCCACCAACTTGGTTTGCTGCGAGGAGAGCGGGGCGAGAGTTGAGCAGGTCTCTCTTCGTCGGGAACCTGCAAAGCAGCTGCTGAATCAGCCCTGGAGCTGCAGGTCAGGCTCAGACGGATCGCTGCCCGCGTGAACTCCGTGGATTGCGAGCCTGCCTTGGCAAGGGCAGGGACGGCAGCTTTGAGGTCCTTCTCGGCGCGCGGGACTCGTGTTTTTGGGCTCCGCCGCGTCTCCAGCACCAGCCGTTCGTGAGTCGTGGGAAGAAATTGGCACCTGGGGAACACCAGAGTGGGCTTCGTGCTGGTCCTGGTGGGCTGGCGTGGAGAGGAGGTGGGCGGCCGGCTGGGAGCACCAGCGCGCTTCGGAAGCGATGCAGGTGGGGGAGCATCTGAAAGGAGGAGGGTCTGCCTTTCATGTCAGGTATTAAGCAATTTTAAAAAATCACATTTTTCCTTTCACTTCAGATTTAAAAACCAAAACCCCCACCTTTGAGGAGGTTCAGTCTATCGGAATTCCTTGGGATAAGGACATACTCGCTTTTTCCTTTTCTGATACATGAACAGAAAATGGTGTAGCTTCGCATTAGCTGAAGTAAATTGCATTGACGTTTTTAGTAAGTAGTTTTATGCCACATATGAAGTAGTAATAGCAGACATTTAAAGGAAGATTTACTTGCACTGCTGTCACATCACAGCAGGCTCAGATTGCTGTAGTTAAGGCTGTGTCAGTAGTTGTGGCTTTCTGCCGTGTAAAACTGTGCTTCTGAAGGGTTTTGATTCATGTTTTTAGCTCATACGGTGCAATATTATACATATTTAACAAGCGGATCAGTATTACTTTCATTTATGAGTGATGTGGGGTCTGATTTTTAGTGTTCTTTAAAAGCAAGTCATCTCAAGGTTTGTATGAGCTTGCTTGTGTGCGTAAAGAGAGAACTGCTGGAGGTGCTGTGGTTTGTGTGGTGTGCGATACGGGTGCCCCAGTGCCCCCCGAGCAGCTTTTGGGTGCACTCCTGGGAAGAACAAGTTCAATACTGTGCTCTGATCAAATTCAGATATTCCTCCATTATTCTGGCTTCAAATGTCTGTGCATTTATTGCCTTGAAAGTGCTGGTGCGTACCAGGCACTTCACCTGGTAAGTAATTGCTTTTAGGGTGAGATCTCCTTTAAATGTGTGCGCTTGCTCGCTCTATTTTTGGAATTGAAGGGGAGAAAGTTCCAATTTGAATGGTTTTATAATGACTGTGATTGTTTCCATTGTTAGAAATCAATCACGCTTGTTTCTTCCACGAAACTACAGTGCTTGCATGAGAAAGCAGCCACCTATTTTGGGGTGTTTGGAGTCGTTCTGAAGTGTTTGGTTAATACAGGTACCGTTACACAGCAAAGCTGTAGCCGTGGATGGGGGAGGTCGTGAGAAAGGGTAAAAATGAAGTGACCTAAAAGAGGCGGCCAGCGTTTTTGTATCAGGGGTTTGTTCTGGATTATTTACACGACCAGCACTCACACACACTTCCCCCCTTGGCTTGCTGAGACCCGAGTTGAGGATTGTCTTTGGCTATGGCAGTTGGAGGGGCTGCAGCCGCAAAGAGGCTCCCAGTTGTGCGGCGGCCGCAGCGGCCTCGGCTGTCGCCTTGGGGGCTCTGGAGCCTGGCCCTGGTCTCGGCAGGTAGCTGGAGGAGAAGTGATTCCAGCTGCAGGTAGGCTCCGAACTCCGATAAACTGCGCTCGGATGCTTTGTGTCCTCTCCCTCGGACCCGTCGGGATAACGGGCGTCTGCACAACGTTGGGTGTTAGGTAGGCGCTGAACTCCTGTCTGGTTGGAAAGTGGCAGGCTTGAGTTTTGCTTCAGTGCTGCTGGGAATTTGCTCTGCAACCATAAGCAAGTCACCAGCTTGTCCCTGAGCACCAGCTGTAAGAAATTCCGTAGAAACCCTGCGCTGGGGCTTTGGGGATCTCTAGCCGCCAGGGATCAGGCGCCCGCGTCTGCGGCACCTCTGACAGTTAAACTGGAACGCAGGCTTTAGCTTTTCGGGCGAGCAGCGCTCTGCGGGCTTTTGTCTCTGTGTCGTGTTCGCTTTTGGTGATAGGAAACCGATGCTAAAATGTTCCTTTGAATGTTGAAATTAAGCATTATATATTTTTTTTCCATTTGTATCCCTCCTCTTGCGCTCGATCAGCCCGTGGCTTCCAAGTCTTGAGCAAGGCTAGTGCAGTGGATGTTTTCAAACCCAAAACTCTGTTCTTCTCCGGACCTGCGCCCTGTGCTGCCCTTGCAAGGCCTCCTGGCTGCAGGTGGACTCTTCTTTTGCCCAGGGAACTTGTTCCTCATTACTGCTGCTGGATTTTAAATCCATTAACAAGGTTTGGACTCGCCATGCTCTCCGAGATGCTAGGATATTGGAAATATATAAAACACTTTCTCAACAGTACATGGGAAGCTGCAAGTATCTCAGCAGGCGTAAGGTCTGTCCCGTTGCGTGAGCACGTTGCTTTTCTTACCCAAACCATCAGGACTGTCCACAGTCAAAAGTAAAACGAGTCTGATTTAAAACAAAACCCCTTTTCCTGACCTGCCTTCATATTTTATTTCTTGTTGGACTTTTCATGCAGGGTGTACAGACCACTTGCGTTTACAGAGATGAACAAATATTTCCATTTGAAGTGTAGGAATTAAGGTAGCTTCCTAATAGAACCGGGAATGAACCCAGGGCTCTTCAAAAATCAGGATAAATCCTAATCCATGGAACATATATGCTGCAATATCTGTCAAATGCCATTTCAGCCTCACTGCTGTTGAGCAAATGTATTGAATAAAGCAGCGTAGCACCATATGCTATGCTGAGGGACCTGGGGGGGTTGGCCTGGAGAAAAGGAGGCTGAGGGGAGACCTTCTCGCTCTCTGCAACTCCCTGAAAGGAGGTTGGAGCCAGGGGGGGTCGGTCTCTTCTCCCAAGGAACAGGCGACAGGACGAGAGGAAACGGCCTCAAGTTGCGCCAGGGGAGGTTTAGGTTGGATATTGGGAACCATTTCTTCATGGAAAGGGCTGTCAGGCCCTGGCACAGGCTGCCCAGGGCAGTGGTGGAGTCCCCATCCCTGGAGGGATTGACAAGCCGTGTAGATGTGGCGCTTGGGGACGTGGGTTAGTGGTGGCCTTGGCAGTGCTGGGTTAACGGTTGGACTCGCTGATCTTGGAGGTCTCTTCCAACCTCAACGTCTCTGTGATTCTATATTTAGTGGGTTTGTGGGGGTAGCGCTCGTGGCCTTGAACCCTTAGGTAGCCTTCCGGAGGCTGCAACCGATGTTCATCTAAGGGCGGTAGGCGGAGGGGCACGGTCTTCGGGCTCTGCGGAAACCCGCCCTGGGATGCGAGTTGGCTTTGAGCACCTCGGGTTCAGTTCTTTCCGAGTGATTCTTTTTCTCTCCCTCTCTCTAGGTACGGCTTTGTTGAGTTTGATGATCTGCGAGATGCAGATGATGCTGTTTATGAGCTAAATGGTAAAGATCTTTGTGGGGAGAGAGTGATCGTTGAGCATGCCAGAGGCCCCCGTCGCGACAGCAGTTACGGTTCTGGACGCAGTAAGCACTAACATGCATTTGTATCCGTGGCTTATTTTAAATAAAACATTTTTTGCTCATTTTTTTAAAAAAAAGTAATTTTAAAAGAAAATGATATGAAGTTGTGAATAGTGTTCTGTAACTGTAAATGTAACTGTTGATCTGAATATTTATTAACGTGTTTGTTGTATTAAACTATTTTAATTGATAAATTAATAAACACAATTTCTTGTACCATTTTTATTATTATCATTTCGTTTAACTATTTGAATGGTTTCTTTGCAATGTGATGTTTCACGTAGATTTAACAAAGACCTCAATGTTTTAATTAAAAGAGTCCTTTGAGGCTAAGATGACTGCCCGTTCCATTTGCTGACCTTGGGGTACCTTTCCATGAGTGGCTCTTTGACCTTGGTGGCCCTTGGCTGACCAAAAAAGGAAGCCATGTGACGACCGCAACCTTTTCCCATTAGACCTGGGTGGTGAGGATCCCAAGGGTTAGAGCCAGATGAGATTAATCTGAAATAGGTGCCTGAAAAGCTTTATTCATGTCAGATATTCAGAAAGCCTTTAAGCAATGTAAGTAACATTAGTAAACTGGCTTAATTCGGTGTCTTCTTTCAAGCTGCTTTAAAAAATAACTTTAAATTTAATTGCATGTTAATTGTAGCGTAATTATAACTATGTGCGTTGTTTTAATTATGTGCTTGTAGTAAATTTTTTTAATGCTTTGGATCTTTGTAACATTTTATGCAAGGGGGGGGCCAATTTAGACTAGCGGGTGGGTGAATTTTTAATGTGTTTGCGAACACGCGGGGCAGAACAGTTTTCGTCCGCGATGTAGAGCGAGCGCTCCATTTCCCTAGTTGAAGTACTGCTGTCTGCTTGTCACCTCCTAAAGGTGGATATGGTTATAGAAGAAGCGGAAGAGATAAGTACGGTCCTCCGACCCGTACAGAATACAGATTGATTGTGGAAAATTTGTCAAGCCGCTGCAGTTGGCAAGATCTTAAGGTATGGGGCCCCTTTCTTTACCCTCTCTCTATCAAAGAGCACAAAGGGTAAAAAAGCTTCCATTTCGACAAGGAAAAATGGTATACACCTGTGTTCTTGACTCCAGCTTGCTAGTAAGTCTGTGTGCTCGTATGCATACAAGTAGATTTTGGAAGTAATCCATATATTAAGTCAATACGGAAGCGTATGTGCATATATGAGATCATTAATGCGACATTGGGAGTTGCACCTGCAGACTTGGTGTCGCTGGACAGTGGGAGAATAACTTTTTTCTTTAACACAAGCCACCATCACGTACAGATGTGTGTTATCTTATCTGTAAGCCCTGTCAAAACAGACTTCCATCACGCCAGTGGTAGGATTCACTAGAGATAGAGGAGTTTGCCCTTGTCACTTTGGATTTTGCTCATCGGCTTGTAAGGTACTAGAGCTATTTGGAAACGATAGCATCGTTCTTGCACAGTCTCTGTGAAGAATTTCCACACCATGTAAAGCTGTTTTAAAGAGAGTTTCAGGGGAAGGACGCTTCCAGAATGAGCAATCACGCAAAACCTCTGCCAAGAGCTAATATTTTCTTAAGTCCGAAGGAGCGGAAGGTGATCCTCAGCAGCGGAGGTGTTGGGTAACGCTGTGTAGCCCACAGTACCTCCGAGTACACTGGAGGTGAAGCGTTGCCTCGTGGTTATCTGCATCGTGGACCGAGGGGGCAGGACAGGGAGCAGAACTTAAATAGTAGGTGCAAAAAGATAGTGTTTCCTTATCAAACTTAGCAGCAATGGTTAAAAACACTTGTTCTTACAGGAACGCTTTCTTTTATGGTTCTCTTTTAAGGATGTGTAAAATTTGTTCTAAACACACTTTGACGTAGTAGAAACTGGTCTGTAATTGAATGTGTAACACTAGTTCAGGTACGTACTGAGATTCTTCAAATGTCTTTTGTTGTTAACGCTTCACACCATCAATAGCTTGTCTTTGCTTCTGGTATTAAAAATTGTAAGTAGAGCATGGCATGATTAATCCTCTCCTGGATGCGTTGCTTTTTTGAACAGCTTTCATCTCAGTGTACTTAAGATGGGAGTAGCTGGGTTGCAAACAGACTGACCCGGAGTTCTGGGCCCCGTTTCCATTGCAGCCAAAGCTCGAAGCAGGGCAGAATGGCCTTCCCTGATAAACGGACGTGTTTAGTAATTGAAACAGAGAAGCCAGGAAGCATGAAGTGGGAAAACGAACTGAGCTTTTACTTCTGCGGGGGTTTCTTCCAGCAGAATGAGATGTGTTACCTAGCTGGAGGATGAAGGGAAGTCTGCTTGCCTGTAGTCTTCTTGCCTCTTCGTATTCGACCTTTAAGTTTATCACCTTTCCCAAGTTACCTTTAAAAACAGGATTTAGAGAGCAAGCGTTTTATTTCTTTAATCGCTTTTGTAATTTGAAACTTATCATAGTCCAGAGCGTATTTGATATTAGACTCAAGGTGGGAGGACCTTAAATTATCGTTTGGCTCCAAACTATCAACGCCACCTTAGTTCTAATCACACAGACTCTGTGAAATCGTAGTGTGTTATTTGGCTTGCCCAGAAACCTTGGCGTTGGCGCTGCAGATGCTGCCTGGTTAAAACCCTTGCCGACATGCGTGTGAATAGAAGAGGCTAAGCGAGCGGTGTTGCAGAAACGAGCGGGGTCAGCCTGGAAGCCTGACTCTGGATTCGAGGCAATGGTTATTCTGTCCTCTTCCTCTAGGATTATATGCGTCAGGCAGGGGAAGTGACATATGCAGATGCACACAAAGGAAGGAAAAATGAAGGTGTGATTGAGTTCAAATCCTATTCTGACATGAAAAGAGCCCTTGAAAAGCTGGACGGGACAGAAGTAAATGGCAGAAAGATTAGATTAGTGGAAGACAGACCTGGATCAAGACGGCGCCGCTCTTACTCCAGAAGCCGAAGCCATTCGAGGTATGTCTCTTTCTGATGTAGCTCAGGCTGAATCTAACTGCAATTACATGAATATACAGCAGGTTCCAAAACACCTTGGCAGGGTTCAGGGTTCTCAATAAATCTCATTTTTGAGAATGTATTAGTTGCCTGCAAGTAGCTAAAGGCGATGAGGCCTCTGCTCTGAGGTGTCTTCCTTGGTGAGTGTGTATCCGCTAGCTACACGCCCGACAGCGTGCTGCTGTTCTTCCCCAACTGCATCAGGTCCGTGGTCCCTGCTGCCCTGGAGGAGAAGGCTGCGTGGCAGGTGGAGCTGTGCATGCAGAACGAAACAGAAGGTGCTTTTAACACTTCGGCTCTGAACATTGTGTTCTGCTGTAAGCACCAGGACTAAGTTCTTTTCTCAGCTTGGAAACCCCCACCCGTTCCCTGTTTCTTAGAGATGTGCTGCTTCCGTTGTATGATCGAGAGAAGTGCTGCAGCAGCACGCAACACCAAGTATTTTCCCCTTTCCATTCTGGGGTAGAACTTGTTCGCCTGAGTTTTCTTCCAACAGCTTCTACTGTTCATAGAACAGCGTACGAAACCAAAGCCCGAAATCAAAGCTTTATCCTAGTGTCTCACTGCATTCAAACTCTGACTGCGTTGGGAAAGTCATTCTCGCTTCCTTGGCTGAAATAAGGTTGCATATCTTCTTCCAGATTAGCAGCCCTGCTGACTTCCAGCCGTGGCAGCAGGGGATGAGCAGTGGGGAGAAGGGTGCTCTGTCTGTAACTGTGTTGTCTAATGCTCTCGCCCTTCAGCTGCTTGAAAGGTGCTTTAATACTGTGGGGTTTTACCCTGGGGACCAGGGGATCACCAACTCTCCGTGGGCACGTGCTAACGTTAAGCTGATTGATTTTGTTCCAGGTCTCGCTCTCGAAGCAGACATTCTCATAAGAGCAGGAGCCGCAGTGCCAGTACTAGTCGCTCCAAGAGTAGATCAAGATCCAGGTATGTCTTTGTGTTGGGAGAAATGGGGGCTACCCACTTAAATGAGAAGCATCATCCTAAATTTGCAGTAGGAACACCGTTTGTTTTGCTTTTCCCTGCATTATTATGCACAGTATTTAAGTGCTCGTCAAATCCAAGCCGCACTAAAGTGGAGCCGTCTGTTGCCTTTGCGCTTTCAGGTCTGTGTCCCGTTCCAGAAGCAAGAGCCGTAGTCGAAGCAAGAGCCGTAGCAGAGGCCAAAAAGAGAAAAGCAGGACTCCAAGTAAAGAGGATAAAAGTAGGAGCCGCAGCAGGAGTGCAGAGAAATCCCAAAACAAAAGTAAAGATAAATCTGAGGGAACTCTCCATAACAGTGATGAGAAAGCAAAGAGCAGGAGCCACAGCAAGGAAAAGAGCAGGAGCAGGAGTGGGAGTAAGGACAGGGGAGAGACGAGGGAGAGCATGAGGAGCAGGAGCAAGGAGAAGAGTAGAAGCAAAGACAGGGAGAAGAGCATTAGCAAGGCTAGAAGCAGGAGCAAGAGCAGGGATGAGAGTAGGAGCAGGAGCCGCAGCAAGGATAAAAGGAAAAGTAGGAAGAGGAGCAGGGATGACAGCAGAAGTAGAAGCAGGAGCCGCAGCAAGAGTGAGAAAAGCAAGAGGCGCAGCAAGCGAGACAGCAAACCAAGTAGCAAGAAGAAAAGGAAGGACAGCCGCGAGCGGTCCAGGTCAGCCTCCAAAGAGAAGGAGCATCTAAAATCAGATTCTGACAAAAAGGAGGCAAAAGGAGAGGGTGAGGATGCAGCTGCACGTCGGGTGTCTCGCTCCAGGTCTAGGTCGATTTCCAAGTCAAAACCAAACGTCAAATCAGATTCTCGTTCCAGGTCTAAATCTGCTTCAAAGCCTAGGTCCCGGTCCAAGTCTAGATCTAGGTCTGCCTCTAGGTCACGCTCCCGATCACGGTCAAGGTCTCGCTCCAGATCCTAACCTTGCTGCAACCACACTCGGAACGGTCGGAAAAGTCTTTTGTACATGTTTAGTAGTTGTAGCACAAGTGATTGAAGTAGAAAACATGTCGATGCTGTATATTTTTAACAACCCCGATGGTGTGTCTGTCGTTGTTAACTGCAGTGCTCCCTCCCTGCGACGCTCTCCGGTGCAAGGCTGTTCAGCTCATTTTCTATCCTATAGAAAGGTTCTCTTTAAATATAACTCTTCCTGGAGCACCAAAATTGCCCTGTTTTCCAGGAAAAGCCTTGCAGAGAATGAGCGCTGCGCCTTGGTGGGTTTATGAGATTGCAGTGGTGACTGATAGGTAGGTATGACGGCTTCAACAGTCTTTGCCCTTGAATTTGATGCCCTTCGATGTATGCCATTTAGTGGAAGTGCTAAGTCTTAAGTTTCATACTACTTTTGTTTCATATTTTTTGGACTTACAGAGTTGTGAATAGCACAGTTAAAAGGGAAAAAAAATATAGGTACTTGCAGTAATACATAGGGAAAAGAAGTATAGTTCCATATTCTGGTATTGTGACAATATCCTTGTTTTATATTAAATTTTTTTATTTTATTTTTCCCTGTCTTGCAAAGTACAGTGATTCCTGTTTCCATGAAATTTGAATAAAGACTATTTTTGCTTGATGACACTTGGTGGTGGTTACATGCAGTTGTGTTGCGATTGTCGCTGGTTTATATCGGTTGGTGTAAGCTTGGATTTGTAGAAGGGTTACTCGCAGAGAACCGGCTCTTCATTTAGAAAGCCGCTTAATAGTAAATGTAGTCACGATGCTCGAACACAATCCAGTTAAAATACCTCGTCCCTCTAGAAACACTGCGTTGGTTGGAGCTTTAGCATTGCAATGAGGAGAAGAACCCAGGAAAAGGAACCAGAAGCGATAATGAAGGTGACAAGCCTGTTTTCCACTGCCCACATAGATGAAACGTGGGGACCTTCAGCTTCCGTAACACAGGGGAGAAAATTTTTCACCCACTTAACTCGCTCAAGGGTAGGAAACTGGCTGGATGGCCGGGCCCAAAGAGTTGTGGTGAATGGAGTTAAATCCCGTTGGCGGCCGGTCACAAGTGGTGTCCCCAGGGCTCGGTGCTGGGGCCAGTCCTGTTTAATATCTTTATCACTGATCTGGACGAGGGGATCGAGGGCACCCTCAGTCAGTTTGCAGAGGACACCAGGCTGGGCGGGAGTGTTGATCTGCTGGAGGGCAGGAAGGGGCTACAGAGGGGTCTGGACAGGCTGGATCGATGGGCCGAGGCCAATGTATGAGGTTCAACAAGGCCAAGCGCCGGGTCCTGCCCTTGGGTCACACCAACCCCAGGCAGCGCTACAGGCTTGGGGGGGAGCGGCTGGAAAGTGCCCGGCGGGAAAGGGCCTGGGGGGTTGGTCGGCAGCGGCTGAATACGAGCCAGCAGTGTGCCCAGGTGGCCCAGAAGGCCAATGGCAGCCTGGCCTGTATCAGAAATAGTGTGGCCAGCAGGACCAGGGCAGGGATCGTCCCCCTGTACTTGGCCCTGGTGAGGCCGCACCTCGAGTGCTGGGGTCAGTTCTGGGCCCCTCACTCCAAGACAGACACTGAGGGGCTGGAGCATGTCCAGAGACGGGCAACGGAGCTGGGGAAGGGTCTGGAGCACAAGTGCTGTGAGGAGCGGCTGAGGGACCTGGGGGGGTTTGGCCTGGAGAAAAGGAGGCTGAGGGGAGACCTTCTCGCTCTCTGCAACTCCCTGACAGGAGGTTGGAGCCAGGGGGGGTCGGTCTCTTCTCCCTAGTAACAGGCGACAGGACGAGAGGAAACGGCCTCAAGTTGCGCCAGGGGAGGTTTAGATTGGACATTCGTAAAAATTTCTTCCATGAAAGGGTTGTCGGGCATTGGAACAGGCTGCCCAGGGAGGTGGTGGAGTCCCCATCTCTGGGGGTATTCAAAAGAGGTTTAGATGAGGCCCTAAGGGATATGATTTAGTGGGGGCCTTGGTAATGCTGGGTTAATGGTTGGACCCGATGATCTTGGAGGTCTCTTCCAACCAGAACAATTCTATGATTCTAAGTCAACCGAAATCGTTGTTTCTCCCACGTTTTAGGTGTTGTACAGCTGATGCCGGAGGTAAGTGTGGCTGGCGCGGAAAGCGCTGTTCCGCTCTGCGCTTTGTTCTGTAGGTCGTCGGTTCGGTTCTTTCCTCTCTCCTGCTGTTGGCCTTTCGTGTGGTACCTTTGGGAGATGAAGGGGAACGAAGCACAGTGCTTTTACGGGTCTTGCTCGTCTAGCACACTCCGCAGGAGAACGCGAAGCCGTCCCAGCTGTTTACTTCTGGTTCTTTGATGTCCTGATCCCTGATTGCGAGTTTGGGATTTCAGTCATGTCTCCCGAAAGAGGAAGGTGTTGGTCTGACCCAGGCGGGACGAGGACGTTACAGACTTCGACAGCACGAACCAGCCCTTGCTCTGGGCACTGCGCAGCGACCAGTGTCTATCTTAATGTCCCCCAAAAACGCGGGCGAATTGTAGCTTGGGGATTTCCAGTCACGGATTGAAGGTTCAGTTCGTGCGTGGCCCCTTCCCAGAAAGCCCGTCTGCTCTCCATTCGCGGTGTCCAGGAGGGCTCTGCCGTCGCCCTGGAATTCCCTTCGACTCGCTTTCCCCGTCCGGCTTCTCTGGTCGCACCCAGAGCAACGTGAGTTGGGGCTGGAGCCTCAGCTTGTCTCTTCTCAGCATGTTTTCCAGGAGTTTTTCCCTCCTAATAAAACACGTGTGCTTGGGGGGAACCTGTAGTGTCCCCAGCATCCCTGGGGGCGTGGGGAGGAAGGCAGGTGGCTTCTACCAGGAGTTTTGTAGATGTTCCTGAATAATATCCCAATTTTAGATTGGGGCCATGAGCAAATTGCTCAAACTGAACTTTCCACAAGCTCCTCTGTTGCTCAGGTGGCTTTGAATGAAGACCTGACATCCCCAGCACCCCGCTCTGCCAGCAATATTCCCAAAAAATTAAAGGCGAAACATATTTGGTGAGTTCTTCCTTGGTCAGGAAAAAAAAAAAGGTTAATTACGGCTTTATCAAAAACTTTTCTTTAGCAAATTTCAACCTGCCAACAATACTTACGACAGCAGTTCTCGCAGCGAGATGTTAACTTCATAGGTGCAAGTAATTCCGTATAATTTGATCATTTGAAACTTGTGCTGCCGCATTAAAAAGATGAAAGGGCGATAGATCGTAAGAGTTGCTTTCAACACGAAATATTTCCGTGGAGTTTAAGAGGGGTCAGGGCTTGGCGAGTGGCGCAGACTTTATCAAATGTCATATTGCTACAGCAGCGTGAGAAAGCTCTGCGGAAGTGGTATTTAATTTCTTTAGAAGGAAAAGCCTTTTTCAGCTCTATATATTTAGTGCTTTAACATCTTAGGCTCTCATAATAACATTTCTAATCCCTTTTCCTGCTTAATCTTAGTACAGAAGCAAACCAGGCTAGGCAAGATGTTTGCTAATGGGGGATAATTAGCTTAAAAATACCTTTAAGAAAATCTGCAAATGATAAAGTCTAGGTTAAGACTTCAAAAGTGATTCTGGCTTTTGCTGTCTGGCTGCCAAGGCCGCTCCTAATGAAGGGAGCGTGGTTTTAGTGAGCCCTTTGGATGCAACGCTTCTTCCCTCAGTACCCGACGACAGGCCTTTGGAGAGGGAGGTACGTGGAAAACCCTTGGCTGAGGTGTAAAGTTTAACGGTGTGCGGTAAGGGATGTTCCCTGCGACGGGAAAGGCAGAAACCCTTCGAGGTTGGGTGCGTGAGCGCCTCGGGCGATGCCGAAGGTGCGGGGCCGGCGCCTGCCCGGCAGGAGGTTTCTGTGCGGGAACAGGGCGTTAGCGTGGGTTTTTGATATAATTAATTGTGAGTTCCCTGCTTTTGTTCCTGCTCTTTGCAAAGCAGGTGATGGATTGTTGCAAGCAAATTTTTGAGGGGTAGAAAAAGCAAGTTTTGATTTAAAAAAAAACAAAAGACATTTGAGAGCTGGGCAGCCTGAGATCAGCGCCTGCTTGGCCCTGTCTCCGCTTCCGTATCAGGAGGCGCCTTTGGCTTATCCCTGTGGGGGCAGCTCTTAAGAAGATCACTTAAGTATTAAAGGTGCAGCTAGAGCATCGATCTGGAAGCACTGTTCTTGATTTCGGCGTGAACTTGGTCGCCTATCAGAGACAGGGTCTTCTGTAAAGCCCAGGGTTGCTTCCCTGCGCTCCAGGCTCCTGCTACCTCAGCAACCCTTGCTCCGAGGCTGCGATCCGGCGGGATTTGTGTTGAACACAAGTAACGCCAGCGAAGGGCTGGGACTCCTCGTGCTTGACACAAAGCCTGTGCTTAAGCACTTGCTACGGTTCGGCTCTGCACTCTCCCGTGCTTTGGTTCACCCCTAAATGCGCCCAGCTCTAAGTGGGGGCTGCGGCGATGGAGCGACCCCAGCAGCAGCGTTACCCCCACCCCCAGGGCAAGCTGCTGTCTCAGCCGGCCGAGTCCTTTTTTTGGGCTGGTTTGAGGTTGCCACATCTCGGGCTGCTCCCGTGAAGTTACAAAGCCGGGAGCCCGGCTGTGCCACCGCACGCACGTGATGCAGCTACAGCTCGTGCTGGGCACCCGCGCAGAAAGGATGTGGTAGGAGCGACGGGGGGAGAGCTTCCTGAAGAGGAGATGTCATCTGCTGCAACCATCAGGAAGGTGACAAATTAAACCCTTGCCCCAGCTCTGGGCTCTGGCCCTTCCTTGGGTCCCAAATACCCCAGCGCCTTCCCGCGGGAAGGTCCCAGTGCTGGCAGCAGGACCAGCAAGTGGCTCGGTGGGGGCTGCGTACCCACGCGTCCTGCTCTGGGGGGACCTGGTGGTGCTCCCACGGGGTGGAGGTGGCAGGGAGGCGACAGCCGTCCCGAAATGCGCTGAGCTGCTGAGCAAAGCAAGCTCCAACGCCCTCGCCCCGCTCCCTCTGTGCATCTCGGCTGGGGCTTTCTTCCTCTGCCATGAAGGCAGCCTTAGCGAGGTGAGCTCTAAAGCAGGGTTTAGCACGTGAAACGTGTTGTCTGCCACTGCAGAAGGCAGAGAAGTTTGTAATAAGAAAATAAAAGGCATTATTTCTCCACCTCCTGCCTCTGCGGGGTGGGCGACTCCAGCTGCCCCCAAGTCCCCGTGGGTTCCCTGCAGCCTCCTCGTCCCCTGTGCCCTGGTCTGGCGCTGCCTGGGAACAGTCCCCTCCGAGGCAGCCGCCGGGGCCCGTCATGGCCCAGTGTCCCCAGCCGGAGGCCGAGGTGATGACGGTCGTGTCCTTCAGCCTCTCTGCCTGCGGGTGCTGGTGGGCTCTGTGGGCCGGCCTGGGGATCCTCAAACCTCTCCTGGTCCCTGTGTCCCCATCTTGGCTGCAATCCCAGCATCTCTGCTGCTTTTCCAGGACTGAGACCCCCTCAAATATCTGCTGAGATGCTCCAAACCTGGGATGCTCCAGGTCACATCTCATCCCGAGAGCGCAGCGTCGCACCCGCCACCCCTCTGTCACCGACCCACCAGCACGTTTGCCCCTTCCTGGCCCCAAGAAGCTGCTTCAGGCTGCAAAGCCCTCAAGCACCGCGAGGTCTCACGCCCAGGAGGTGGCACATCCACTCGCCGTCCCCAAATCCCCAGCGATCAGCGATTTAAAAAAGGCAAACCAGCAGCGCTGAAAATCCAAAGCCTTTTTTCCCCACCACCCCCAGCTCGGGAGATGCTGCGGTTCAGGCAGGGCTGGCCCCCGTGGGAGGAAACGTCCCGCTGTAATCCAGGTGAGAGGAGCCTCTTTCCCAAGAATTTTGGGTGCATCATGCGGAATTCTGATCTGAATTTGGCAGCTTTGGGCGGTGGCATCCGGCAGGACAACACTGGCAGTGGGCACGTCGGGAGTCTGTCTTTTTTCTTTCCTCGTTTCACCCTTGCTCGATGTTTTGTCCAAGAGAAAAGGGAAACTATTTGAGGTATGTCTGGCAAGCAGAAAAAATTAGGAACAGAGACATTTCCATGTCATCTTCTCCTTTCGCTGTATGACCCCGGGTGCCTCGGAGGGGCAGGGACGATGTGAAGCCTCAGCCCGCTGCCTGCCCAGAGCCTGCCTCAGTTTCCCTGCCTGTAGGATGGAAATACTGACTTGGGTCTGCCTGCTCTCGGGTGACGGGTGTCATCGCTCCCCCAGCGACCCGTTGCAGGAGGGTCCACGCTACCGTCCCGTGTCGGGAAAGACCCGGGAAGGGCGACCGCCCCGTGAGCGGGCTCATCCCCCCCGGCGGGTACCACGATTTTCAGCCCAGGTACCTTTGTGCACCAGATGCGTGGCCTGGGGTGTCGGAGCAGGAATTTGCAGGGTAAGGACATTCTGGGACATTTTATTCCTGATAATTAGGCTGAAGCGTCGTAAGTGCCCCCCACGGCGAGGCAGCGATTGCACCACGTCTCTGCAGCGGTCACCGTGCCCGGCACGCCTCTGCCACCGGCAGTGATGGGCACGTGCCTCAGCCGCGTCGCTGCTGTATAATTTAACGTCCGTTTGTCTCATGGGTGTCTGAATGTCACTGAGTGAGTCTCCCCCACTAATTTTGCATAAAAGTGTAGGTTTTGCATCAAAACCTTCGGCTCACGTGGCTCGGTGGTGCTGGCACTTTGCCTTTCCCTGCCCGGGGCTGTGGCAGTCACGGCGCTGCACAACGGGCTCGTGAAACTGCAGGGACAGTGCAGCAGTTGTGAAGCCAGTGCAATAATGGTAATACTGATATAAAATAATAATAATAATATTATTATTGCATGGCGGGAGAGGAAGAATCAGTGGAACGTCTGCAATATTTCTGTTTGAATAATGAAATACGAGAGAGAAGCCAGGTTTAGGCTGGAGATATCTACCCAGATGTGCTGAAAACCAGCCCCAAAATCTGATTTAGGGTTGGGAGACCCATCCTGTGCGGCAAATGCAACTTGTAGGTGAGCTCTGAGGGGAGAAAGCAGAAATTCCTGTGGCAGGCACGGGGCAGGTTCTGCCGAAGTGATCGGTCAGTGAGGAAAAAGGGCAAAAAGCCCCGAAATAGGGAGATCTCAACAAAACTTCCCTTACTACAGTTAAAACCAAAATACGAGTCTAAAGAAACATGGACAGTTTAGTTATTTGTAAACTCTTTCGGCTCCTCAGCGTCCCCGTAAACCTGGGCCCAGCGAGGGCTCAAACACCGGCCGGGAGCGGCTGCAGCGTCGGGGTGATGCTGGAACTCGCTGGCACAGATGAGGTGAGAAATGTATTTGTTTTCTGACTAATTTTAAAGACGGGTATTTTATGTGCCTCACTCGAGGGATGAAGAATATTATGATGTGTATTTCAAATGAGCCATTTCAAATCTCATTTATTATTTTCCTGAAATCCCATTCCATTTAAGTTGTCACAGCTTGGGGGCCCGCTCGTGCTCCTTCCTCGCTTACCATGGCAAAAAAACCCCAAAGCGCCATTAAAAAATCCTACCACCGCTGCTTTTATTGTTTCAAAATTCAAATACAAAGGAAAATAACATTCTCGGATGAGAAGAAAAACAAGTTTAACAAATGCAGAGAAGAGGGGGAAATATTTCATATTAATCATCGGCGAGAGAGGCGGCGTGATGGCGCGGTCCGGCGCGGTCCCGATCCACGGGACACAGCGGTAACAGGGATTTACATTCCCATCCCAGACGTGACCGTGCCCAGGCTCCATCCCCCCAGCTCAGGGGGAGCAGCACCAGGCGTGGGGCTGGGACCCCACAGCCCCACACCTGCCCTGTCCCAGTTCATTCCCATCCCAGCACCCCCATGTCCCACTGCTAGCGCTGTCCCAGTGTCTGCCTGTCCCAGTACCAGCCTGTCCCAGTTCATCCCCATCCCAGCGCCTGCCTGTCCCAGTACCTCCCTGTCCCAGTGCCAGCTGTGTCCCAGTGCCTGCCTCTCCCAGTGCCAGCCCTATCCCAGTTCATCCCCATCCCAGCGCCTGCCTGTCCCACTGCCAGCCTGTCCCAGTTCATCCCCATCCCACTGCCAGCCTGTCCCAGTGGCAGCCCTGTCCCAGTTCATCCCCATCCCAGCGCCTCTCTGTCCCAGTGCCAGTCCTGTTCCAGTTCATTCCCATCCCAGTGTCCAGTCCCATCCCAGTACCTCTCTGTCCCAGTGCCAGCCCTGTCCCAGTTCATCCCCATTCCAGTGCCTCCATGTCCCAGTGCCAGCCCTGCCACAGTTCATCCTTATCCCACTGCCAGCCCGTCCCAGTGCCAGCCCTGTCCCAGTCCATCCCCATCCCAGTGCCTCCCCATCCCAGTTCCCCGTCCCGCCCTGCCCCCAGCGCCGCCTCAGCCGGGGCCGGGGCCGGGGCCGGGGCCGGCGCGGAGCGGGACCGCCGCGCATGCGCTCCGCTCGCCCGCGGCACCGCCGGGGCACTAATTGTTGCCGGAGTTAAAGAGAAAAAGACCCGGTACGCGAGAGAGGCACCGGGCGGCCGGGCCGGGGTGAGTGGGGGCGGCGGGGGGGACGGCGGGAGCGCGGGAAGCCGCCGGCCGCCATCTTGTGGCGGGGGGCGGCGGGGCCGAGACGGCGGAGCCGCGGCGAAGCGGCCCGGCCCGTCTCGGCCCCGGGGTCTGTGAGGGGAAATGGCGCCTCTGGGGTGAGGGGCGGCCCCGCGTCCCGTCACAGCTCGACCCCCGGCGAGGACGGGCCCCTCTCTGGGGGTCTCCTCCCCGCTGGGTGCTGAGGAAACCCCTCAGAGTTTCCCCTCAGGTTAAAGCTCCCCGTTGGGTGGCGAAAGTGTATTTTAAACCACTATAAACAGGAAAGTCCACTCTAAAGCTCAGCTAAGGACGCGTTCAGAAGACAAGTTTAAGTTGTTCGCTGGCTGCGGAGCAAAATTCTAAAATATTTACGGTTTCTGGGGTGGTTTTTTGCCCGTTTCTAATGGGTCCAGAAGAGGGGGTTGAGAAAATCAGAGTTATCCAGCCCTGGTCCCAGCTCCAGCAGAAACTTCTTGGGAGTGTGAAAACTCAAAAATATTAAAAAGTACATAAATATAGTGCAATAGAAGGAGATTTTGGAGACTTACCCAGGACCAGAAAGATTTAAGTTTGAAAACAGAGATTTTATGAGGGGAAAAAAAAACATCATCAAACTTTCTGACAGCAAATTCAAAGACTGGAACTAATAATATCAAGATTTTGATGAACAGAAGGAAGGCCAGTGCCAGATAAATAGAGGGATAAATACAATACTTTAAAAGTATTGATCAATGCTCCGGGTAAAGATCGGTATGGGACAATCTTAATGATGTTTGGTGTTCAGAAGAAAGGGATTAGGACAATTTTGTTGATGCTTGGTGCCGCAAGGAGTTGGATTGGATTTTTAATATGAAAACATTTCCTCTAATTTATTCAAATATCGCCCAGATAAGTTTAAAAAAGAAACAAAAACATACTCACGTTGGTTTGTAGTTGGGATTAAGGGATCAAGAGCTCCGATCTTTTGTGCCAAATTGCGTAAGACCTCTCTGGTTCGTGTCTTATTATATAATAAAACAGAAGTAAAAGGAGAGAAAATGGGTACCTGATGCTGCAAACTTCTTACCATGCAGCAATTAACAACAGTCCGACATTGTCTCGTTAGCATCAGTGTTTTGCTTCCCCGCTCTTCCTTGTCCCATCTATTTAGATTATACGTTTTTGAGGGTGGGAACAGTCCTTTCCTCAGCGAGTATTTCTACTTGATGGTGTAAGATATGTAATAATAATTAGTAAGAGTCCCCAGGGTAATTTGCTGAATTGTAGTCTTATAAAGTAATTACAGATGCAGTTAAAACGGAGGACATTTTTGGCCTCTGTGCTCTAGTTTTGGCCTAAAATTGATTGCACCTTACATTGCAAATAATCCCATTAAGGCTGAATGCGTGTGAAATAAATTGTAATTCATCGTGAGTACGGAGGTGGAAATGGAGCCCGAATTTGAGCTGCCAGGTACAACTGGGTACAACTACCGGGCAGATTGTGCAGGGCCAGTTCCATTTTTCCTGGCCAGAGTTAATTTATCTTGCCTTTGTGGTTTTTATTGCCATAAGAAGTAAGTTGCAGTAGGGTGAGTGGTTACAAACAGCTGTGCTCTGCAGACGTTTCCTGACCGACTGACTTCTCATGGCCCAAGGTTGTGTTTTCTTTGCCTCAGCCATGCTGTTTGTCTGTATGTTTTACCACCCGTTCTTTATTTACTGGAATTTTAAGCCAGTGGCAGGAACGTGCGTCTTTCGACCAATTATTTACAGTAGCATCTAGAATGTATTTAAAACAGCATCTGCAATTTTACTTGGCTTGAAATTGTGTTGTTTTTTCAGGAGGACGTGTGGCTCTCCTTTATCTCTCTTTTCTCTTCATGCAAAGCTTTTAAAGCCTTGTAGGTATGATGATATATTCCATTGGCAGGGGAGGGGATATGAATTTGAGGGTAAAGCCTCAGTATAACTCTCTTGTCCTTTTCCATACGAACGCTGGTATTTTTTGAGAGGTGAGAAGCACAGCGGGCTGCGAGCCTGACGCTGGGAGATGGGGAATGAGATCAGATTTTCCCAGGGTGGTGATGGAGATGGTGATGGAGACGTGGATGAAGGTGTGGAAGTCGTCTGTTCAGCCTTCCCGTGCCAGTCCATGCCTCGCCTCTGCGCAGGAAGGGGTTTTGGAGGCCCAAATCCCATTATCAGAATTGCACAATTTGAGTATCAGGAAAACATAGTTAAACTGGGTCAAAACCAGACTGAACCACAGCAGCGGTTACTCTGGACTTTATAGTCTTTCTGTGGAATAACAAGGTGGCTCCTGCGTTGCAATGTCAGTTCTTCTTCCCCAGACAAATGCTGTTCCATCTCTGCCATAGTTTATACTTTTTAAACTATTTCAGCCTTTTCTTGAGCCCTCCGGCAGTGTGTTGTCTTGAGGTAGAGGAAAGGGAAGAAGACGGCACAGTGAGTTGAAAAATTAGATCAGAGACTGGGGGGAAAAATGGCCAAATGTTTACTTGTTAATGCTCCGGCCCGTGGAATCAATTAGCAGTGGAAGCAAACAGAGATCCGACCAAACCTTGTCCTTCCTAATTAGTAGCACTAACTGTGCTCCGCGGGTGAGGTAGGCGTGCAGATGTGCTTTGCTGAATTTGGCACATCACTTTCCAGAGGATCGTTCAACTTATTGGCAGAATACTTTACCTCCAAGGAATGGATGTTTTATTACTACCTTTAGCATCTTTTGGCTCATCTCCTGTTTTTTTCTTTTTAATTTCCGATTGAATCCAGCTAAATGATGGGATAAAAGCATGGTAGATCTGAGCAAACAGAGGTAGAAGCTGTATTCATGAACCACACAGGATTTGTTTTGATAACCTTATTTATGCTGTAGCTTTTAAACCAAACAAAATACGTGATTTAAGCAAGAAGCCTGAACATAAGGAGCAGCAGAGTTCGTTGTTGGCTGGTGTGAGGCAGATCAAAGCTTCCTCGCGTGTTGCTGTCGGGCTGTAGCAGGGCGGTGCAGAGCTGAGGTCCCGTGGGCACATCAGATGATCCCAGGCACGGAAATAGTCACCGCTGTTAAAAGCCGTGCGGCTCATCTGTCTCTTTGCAGTGGGGTTGGTGGAGACGGGAGTTTTGGGAGGCTTGCAGGGGTGTGCTGTGTCTTCCAGCCTGCATCAGAATGGCTTTTCAAATAGCACACGGCGGCTCTTCTTGCGTTCCTGCTGCTCCGTGTCTTTCTGTGACCTTTTCTTTCCTAATTGCACATAGTTTGTTGGGTTGTTTGGGTTTTTTGACTGCTTCCTCATATTTGGTCTCCACGATGCTACTTTATGGTGTCCCCAGAAGCTGGAACGTGCATGGTGAGAACGCTGGAGCAGGGGGAAGATAGCTGCAGTGAATTTACAGGGTGAGCTACAGTAGCGTCAGCCTTCACTTCCCTTGTTAATGCTAAACTTGCGTGGGTCCGGTTTCCCCGTTGGTGCTGGAGCTACATCCACTTCGGGGGCGGAATACATGTAAGTTTGGCATAGCGCAGCTTTTCAAGTGAGATAGCATGGGACTGGATCACTTAAGTTTTTTTTAAAAAATAAAGTCAATAGATAGGAAAAAGATCAGTCCCATAAAGGTGTATTTTTAAAATGTATTTATTTCAAACAGCGCAAGGCCCTTACCTGCTCAGCAGTCCCTTCCGTTGTCACTCACTTGTGTTGAAACCAGGCGCAGATTTCTGTGCTTCCAGCGGGTCACCCTTGGCTGCAGAAGGGGTGTTGAGAAGGAATCGCCTCTGAAATGCCCACAGAGGGTCTACAGCTGCCCTTGCTCCCTCAGCTGAGAGGAATGGCAAGACCGGGGACGGTACTGGGTTGTTGGAGAAAAATAGCATCTCAGCTCTGGTTTGTAACTCTTGCTGCACTGAAGCCGATAGAGGGATGTCAGAGCCCAAGGTATCACTTGTTTATCCTTGGTTTATAAATCACAGGATGTTTATAAATCACATTTGGAAAATATTGGTACTTCTGGATTGTGGGCGAGGGGGTTTTATCTTTTTTTTTTTAAAGAGCTGGAAATTTGGGTTATAAGTTTTCAAGGTGAAAAGTTGGGTGATGTAGTCAAGGTAAAAAAAACGTGGGGTTCTGGGCACTTGCATAGATGCTCTCAGGGAATCGCACACAAAATCCTTTAGGAAATCAAACAGGACTAAGCATATACTTAAGTGCATTGTTGGATCAATAACAGCAATATTGCTCACGAAATTTGCACATTTTCTTCCCCCGCTCACCTTTCATGACTGTGATATCAATCCATCTGTACTTGCTGAAACTTCTGGTGGGGAAGGGGGGATGGAGAATGGCTTCTGTATGTGTGCAAGCTGTGCTTTTTTCATATTATCTGAAAAAGTACTTCTCTAGGTTTTTGTTTAATGAGTTCCTTGACTAAACACTTGACTTTTCAGATTCACATGATATTCTAAGAAGATTCATTTTTGACCTAACCTTTTCTGCAACAGGGACAGCAGTATTTTTGCAATTTCTCATTGTGTTTAATACAAATAAGGCATGTGATGCTTAATTGAAAGAAGTTTGGATGTTTATATGGCCATCTGTGCCAGATTTTACTTTAATTCTTTCATTCTGTGGTAATGCTAAATCTGCAAATAACAATTTGACTGCATACTCTACCAAGCTATTTAGAAAACAAATACCAGAAGAAAAATCTGTTTTGCAATGTTTGTTGCACAATTATGTACACAGAATATGGGCACTCTGGCTGGTTCTGCTTCTTGACTTCGGCATCAAATAGATCTGAAAGACAAGCCTACACTTACTTGTATTTTTTAAGCTTGCTTTGTCAACTCTGTGCCCTTTTTTTCTTTTGAAATACTTGGCATGCATTATGCAACGTGGAACAATTGCTGTTGGTGTCAGTATGACACATGAAAAACTTGTGGAATAGGTACTGGTAGTTCTGGAGTTTAAGACTAGTCCCCTTAACACCAGTCGTTTGGAGTTTAGATGATAACCAACATTAATTATTTCTCAGAAAATTCTGAGTATTTGGAGAAGTACAATGAAATAAGTGGCTTCAGAACAGAAGCAAATGAAATAACTAGTGCAGAGATTTGACATCCCTTTAAAACGTCTGTCTGGGAGCCTACACCCGACATGCAGCCATTACAGATGTCAAAAATGTTGGAGGACAACAGTACATTACAGGTAAAGGCCCACTCCTCTTCATTGTTTTCATTAGCTACTTCCACTTTCAGAGCATGTTTTATTGCAAAATTAATTCTTTGTGTCTTAGTTAAGCATGTACGTGGCTGACTGAACTTTTTGTTTTCCGTGGGAAGAGTCACTTTTTCCCCCCAGCACTGCAATTTTTATGTTGTCACAAAATCGACTTTATCTTGAATCACAAATCTTACAGCTTCCTTACAGGTCGTTAAGTTTTGAGTGAAAATAATTCTGATTACGAGTGATGGAAAGTATTTGTGTCTTGCATCTGTTGTTGTAGACATCGGATCAGATTTAGAAACGGCAGACGTTGCAGCGTCTTGCTAGGGAGTGCCTTGGGTCGCTCCTGCAGAGCCGCTCCTGAACGTGACGGTTTTTATGGTGTGTGATTTCTGTGTGGCACCGGGTGACGTTCATTAGCGTGAGCAAGTGTTACAGTGGTTCCAGGGGGTTCCCAGAGACTGGGATGAGCAGCGTCGCGGTCTCAGGCCTCGAGGAGACGCCCCTGGGGCTCCTGGCTGAGCCCGTTGAGTGTGAGGTTTGCACAGGGCTTTGTCAGTGGCCGGGTGCCTTCCCTGGAGCCACCGTTCTTCGCAAGCAGGAGGAGATGAAGAGCTGGAGAACAGCAGCTCAGCACCAAATGCTTTTAATGACAGCTGTAAAAATGAAGGTAAGATGTACTTCTGTTCCTCGCTTTCAGGAAGAGAACTGAAAGCGCCAACTCTGTGGCCATGGAAGTAGGTTTTGTACCTGCTTTTGCATCCTTCCCCTTCTATTTGGAATAGGTTGAAATGCTTTCCGGCGTAGCACTGAGTTCAGCTCCTGCAGCAGAAAGGACGGGAGAAAGGCTGCTTCCTTGCTGGGTTCATGATGTCATATAAATCTAAAGAGAAAGGTAGCAAAGTGAGTATGATCGCAGGTGGGGATAGTCAGACTAGGAGTGAGGCAGCGCCGCTCTCAGCCTTCGCAGCCAGACGTGCTGCCGCTGACTTGCCGCACGCTTGCTTTTCAGTGTGCTCCGTGGGGAAAGCTGGCTGGTGCGTCAGCGGGGCGGGAACGAGTTTGCGTGTAAAACGGGTGCTTTGCAGAAGGTGCATTCATGTAGCAAGCAGCCACAGCCTGTGCAGGTGCTTTTCTTTCAACAGCTGAAATAAATGTGTGCACGTGTGTGTATTTTTGACACAACTGTGTCAAGAAGCCAAGAGATAGCAGCTTACAAACTACGATGCTGGTTTGGGCTTAATACTAGGATCAGCTGCTGGGTTTAGAGTAAATTCGCAATATTGCTGTCTGATCTTATAAATTGATTTAAGTCGCACTGCCATGGTGCCTGTTTATTTGTCTCCCAGCACAATACCACCTAAGCATAATTCGTACATTATTGTGTGCTTAGGGTAACCTTGGAAGGGCTGTATTGTACAAATGAACATGGCAAACTCCTGAAAACCAAAGTAGTTTATCTTAGTGGTCCTGCGGCAGAGCTAAGACAAAAAGCGTTTGCTTCTCCTCCGTTCCAGCCCGTGCTGCAAGCCCAAGGCATCCGTCTCCTTTCCTAGACCATTTTCCCCCTCTCATCTTTCCGACCAATATTTTCCTTGTTTTGTAGTTACAATTTTTCTCTCTTTTCATGAGAAACAAAAATTAGTAGGAAGTACAATGGGTGGAGCCTGGGATTCCTCAATTCTGAATGTTACTTTTTTTTTTTCCTTCACTTACTTACATAGGTAGTGGAAGCACTTAAGTCTTCTTCGCGCCATTAAATGCTTGCCGGTGGCTACTAACACTTTCTCTTGAGGCGCTGGCACGGTTCCATTGCAGGCTCTGAAAGTTCATTTCAATCCCTGACTGATGAGGTTCCTGGAGGTGAGGCTGGTTTTTTTTGGTAATGGTATTAGTTCAGCCTTGCAAAATATTACTCGCCTGAGGTGAGTAATAGGTTTTGATGGGTAAGTAAAGTATCATCGGTCATCATCATAGCAAAGGACAGGCAAATGATTTTTGTGTCTGAACTAGTGAGTGTTCAAAGCAGTTCCTGAGACCAGATTAGTTGTGCCCTGCAAGAAGTCACGAAATCTTTTTTGTTTGTTTCTGTTTAAATTGCAGTTCGGTTCTCCGCTAACGTCATGAGAGTGACTGGCAGATCTAATGCATTGGGTGTTAGACACCGCTGTCAGATCTTAGAAGAAACTGGGGATGCGCTGAGCTCTGAATGCCAACTCGCTTTGAGTGCATATATATTACACTGAATGAAATGACCAGCTTTGCTGAGTTTCCCATTCCGTTTCGGGGAAGAAAGGTGATTTGTAAGTCGGTTATTCCCAGAACAGCGCAGTATCAGATCGTTTTCTTGATGCCAGCTGCTTCTCAAATGGAATTTTGCCTCCTGGTATACGGAGACTTAGCCAGAAGGGCTGCAAACTTCAGTGTTGTTACTTGATTTACCATCTTTGGGTTTATCGCACTGTTGTGTTTCTCACATTTACCCTCATATAAAGACACCGAAATCCTCGTGTCATTGGAAATCAACCTGGCAGCATCTGAAATGGGACTTTTGTTGAAATGTTTCTCTTCCCATTAGGTGTGATGGTGTATAGAGAAATACAGTGAACCCCCATCCACCCATTTAGCCTTCACACTTTTATTTGTTTGTATGAACTTGTGCCTTTTTTCTTTCCTTTTTTTTTTTTTTTTTTGGTCTCCTAACTAAGGCGAGATGGATGTTAAAAGCCAAAGCTGGTTTTCTACAATAATGATGAAGCAGTTTCCCAAGGCTGCGCTGTGGTTCAGTGGCAGAAACGAGATCAAAACCTGAGTATTTCTGACCTCTTCTGCCTATGGATTCCCTATGTAAAGATAAAGCACAGAGGTCTGGGTGGTAGCATATTAATTACGAACCATTATCTCTGCCAGCATGGTAGTCATTTATCATTTCATAAATCTGAATCTGCGACTTGGGACTGAATGACTCATCTTAGCTTTGCTCTATCTTCTTTTGCGTTAGTGTTTCTGAGTCTTAAAATGTTAAAGATGAAAAGCAATCACAAATAGGGACAAATGGGGAACGTTCGTGCCTGACTACGGCTCTTCAAAATGTTTCAAGTTAGTTTCTGCTGTCTTTTTAATTGCACAGTTTGCTTCCTTTTATTGGGCTATCTTGATTTTATTGTAGATTTTACTGATAGGGAGCGTTATAAGAATAGTAATTTCTTTATTTTTCTAGGGGTTTTACTAGATTTATAAAATACAGAGTTGAAAAAGACCCATTATTGTATTGAGTCTTCTCTGGTTAGTACAAGATTATCTTCTACATTCTGATTTTTGACGGCTTTCCTGGCCCAGTTTTATGTAAATTCTACAACTTAATTACTTCTGTCCAAGTATCTTCCAAACCCCTCGTCTCAGAGGGAGCTCTGTAAATGGTCTCTGTGTTCGAGCTTCTTTATTTTTAAAGCCTGAATGCAAAGAATAACATCTGAAAAGTGATGGGTTTGCCCTTGCTGAAACTGTCATCAAAACGTTGGCTACAAACAAGTGTTTGTAGATGTACAAGGCTACATCAAATATTAATGTATGGTGAGCCTTTGGCTACAGTCGTTCAGTACCACCGTACGTAAGTCTTATTTAGTGCGATCCATAAGCCTCCGTCCAGCCGTGGCGGCGATGCGGGTCTGTTCTGTGTACGTAGCCGAGGACACCGGCTGCGGATCTTCGCACCTGCAGTTCAGTTAAAACCGGTGGAAGCTGAGCTGGCTTCGGCAGCTTGACTGCTGCTCCACTTCGCTCCCGTTTTCACCCTCCTGACTCATTCTGACTAGCCTATATGCCACTAATCTTCACAACTATGCAGGACTGTGAGTAGCTGGAATTTTATATTTTGGGGAAAAAAAGGAGGAACTCCTCCTACAGGGATTAGATTGTGATACCCAAAGATATTTGGTATTGCAGTCTACAAACGTCTGTCCTGCTTTTGACACAATTAAGGTGATCATAAAGCGCTGTGGTGCTTGAATTAGAGTTGTGGGAATGCTCGAACGTCATAAATTATCCTGCATCAGATCTGTGGTTTTGCCTTTGGCTGAATTAAACTTACACTTTCAACCTATAGGTAGAAGGTCTAGCGTGTGGAAGGCTTCACATCAAGAGTGGAGTTCACCTGCCCTGGTTTAAGCGCTCAGCAGTTAAAAACCTGCCCTGGCCACGTATCTTAGGGCCCTTGCCAGTGCTCAAGGAGAGAAACAATCTGCCAAAGGCAGTTCAAGCGCATGGTCCTTGGATGGTGCTGCTCCTACTCTGAGTTAAGAGCTCAGAGTGACTTTGTTGAACGCCGAGCGTTCAATGTTGAGCGCTCAGATGTCAGAGGGAAGCCCCCACCGTGGGCAGTTTTGACCCTTCTCACAGGAATGCCGTTAGACCTGTCAGTGGGGCCGTGCTTTTCCAAACTTAAACATCAGTGGGTTTGCTCGCACTGGAAAAATTAGTAGAGCTGCTGGTTCAAGGGAAGGTTGAGAATCTTTTTTTTTTTTTTTAAGCAAGCAGCTACATTCATAGATTGAAAATATTCAGGTGACATTTAAAGGGCAGGAACGTACAGTTAATTTGTGGTTAGTGTTTGTTTAGTGTCTACCACAAAAATAGTTGAGTAATTGGATCTGGGGAGCCCATATAGCAGTACAGCTTTTAGTCGAGTCTTCTAATAGAGCCCGTTTGCTGGGACGCCAAAGCAGTACATGGAGCTTAAGCATTTTAAGAGCTTTATAGCATTTCTAGCCTAGAGCCTTGGCGTTACAGCAGTATAGAGGGACGTGGCAACAGCCGTTAGGTGCTGCTGCTCCCCCTCAAGTTGTACGGACTTGTCACTTGGATATAGCACATGAGTTTGTGCATGACCCTTGTATTGGTGTTTCTGTAATTTTAAATCCTGGTACTCCTACCGTCTGGACCAAAGCTCCTACTGAACCCAGAGACCCCAGGATCTTGCCAGTGAACTGTACTTGGCAAAAACATCACACAAATCAAGTAACTCCTAAAACTTACTGGTTTATCTTTTTGTGCTCAAACTGCACGTATGCTTAACGCTCTTAACTTTCTATTCATGTTGACTTAAGTGTCATGGGCAAAATGCAAGTTTGACATCTTTTCCCATCTTTTGAAACTAGCATTGCTCTGAAAACCCTTCGTGAGATGTAAGCAACAGGCCTGTTTATGTTGTGCCTCTTGTTTTGTTTTGTTTTGTTTTCACACCCTAGTTTTCTTTCTTAAAATTAAATAAAGAGCCCAAAGACTAAGCAGAAAGATGGAACAGAATGTCTCGGAGAGAATCGTCAGCATCCCAACAGCAGACCACGATATATTGAGTGCCTTAGACTGGAAAGACGGCATTGGTACCTTGCCTGGTAGCGACATACAAGTAAGAAACCAAGGAACACAATACATGAGCAGCCACCCTGCATTTGGCAGTGCAGAATATTTGCAACATATTCCAGGGTTTACAAATAAAAGTTGTGCAGAGAAAACATTTTGTTTTAAACAACTGGGTTGGCATTCCCAAGGAAGTGGTGACATTTTAGTAATGTTTCTGAAAGCCTGGTGATACTCCCTCTCCCCTTCTAATTTCTTGCTCAATTGATTTCTAAAGGCAGGAATTATTTTAAGTAATTGTTTTCTGCTGATGGGAGTTACAGGCCTGATCTTCCTAATTCTCAGTCGTGTCCATACAACATACTCAGGCAAGAAATCCTGTTAATTTCAGCCCAGCAGGAGAAAGACATTTTCTCAGAAAGACAAATTTTCTCAATTTGTGGGGTTGAGTCTTTAGGTTCTTTTCACATCAGTGGTTGTTTTCTGCAGCTTTTGACAGCTGTCTACACCTTACATATTCATGGTGGTGACGAATACAGCTCTCGTGTAAATGAGAACCAAGATCTGATGGTCACAAACGTGGTGTACTATGTTAGAGGGGGGAGGAGGGTGAGTGTCTGTTGACTGCTTCCCAAATTACCTTCAACTGTTCTTTCAGTTTCATTGCACTTCTGATGGTTGAAAATGAACACATGAAATTGCCCTCAAGGCTGCAAGTTCTGAATCGGGGGGGGGGATATGGATCAATTTCAAGTGAAATAAATGGGAGCTGAAGGGACTTGAGAGCTCTGAAAAATCAGATTGTTGGTATTGCATCAGGCATTCAGAATCAGGCCCCCACCTTCTGCAAATGTTGACAGTCTCCCCCTTCTTCCCCTCCTCCTCCTCCTCCTCCCTTTGCGCAGAAATATCTTCTGCATGGGCTGTCAGACTTCACTTTAGGCTACGAGGAAAATGCTTCTGCCAGCAAATGTTGACAAAACATGGATGAACTTGCATGCTTGGAGTATTTTGAGATCAGTGGCTTACACTCCCATAAAACGGACATGGAATTGGGTCCACTGGCTGTCTAAGAGGTCCTTTGGATGATTATTTTGCAGTGTCCTAACTTATGCCCTGTATTTAATCAAAGTCATTATACTTCTGCTTCTTAAAAGAGCTTAGCAGTGTATTGCCACAGGTTTTCTCTTAACCAGCAGTAAAGTTCCTTTGCAGAAACAGCTTCACTTTTATTGATTCCTTGTAATAGTAGAGAATCAACAAAGCACCACGTTATTTTATTAGACTGAAAGACACCAAATAATACTGTATTATTTTATATTAGGTGATCAAGTATAAGAGCACTGCGTACCACGGTTAGAGAGTCCAGTGGAAATGTTTAGCTGGAACATGATAACTAGCTGCGCAGGAAGCCACTTCATTCTTAAGATGCCAAACACTTTTTTTTTTCCCTGCAGAAATGCCAAACACTTTTTTTTTTTGCTTTTGCTGTTCAATCCTTTTTCCCCCCTCGCTTCCCACTATATTCCAGTTCTTGCATGCACGATGAAACACATTTTTCCTTAATTCCCTTCAAAAAATTCTCAGGAAGGACAGATTATTTCTGGAGGGTTTGTGTGGATTTCATATTAGCAAACATGCTATATTGAACTCCTTTGTGTAAAGGAAGGTGTGGTCCTCGTAGTAACACAGTTATGCATTTCCAGAACTTAGGAATGAGGGATATTGCCTTGAAGAGTCTCAGGATGAAACTGGTGGTTGCCTCCATGGATCAGCCAGTCCTCAGCATCAGATCAGAGACTGTTAATAAAGATGCTCGTTGTTTTTCTAACACAAACTTACGTTTTCTGGGGCCTGGCTGGACTTCACCAGTTCGTGTGGCTGCAGTTACGCCATCAGATTATTGAAGGAGGAAACAGCCTGCTCTCTTCGCTGGTTTGGGCTGAATCAGAACTCTTAATTTGTATGCGGGAGTGTGTCTACCCCAGAGACTAATCTGCTAATACAAAATGACATTGGCACCCCTCCCCACCTCCAGCTGCAAGCTCTGCTTTGCACTCGCTCTGCTGCTTAATGGCACGTAGAGCTCTGGAGATGCTCCTTCCACTGACCTTCTCCTCACGATGCTGAGCTGTCCTTATCAGCCATGGCAAGGAACCCCTGGGATCTGCACCGTTGTGCTGCTGCTCTTCTGGCGTTTGGGGAAAGTGATAGATTTCTTCTCTAAACCAGACAGTCTCCCGCAGAAAATTTAGTCCACTTAGAATTACCATTTCTTTGAAATGGGTTCTTTCTCTTCCTGCGGAAATAAAAATGATGCTCTGTCTCTTCAGGGCTGCAGAGGAAGAAGTGAGCTTTTTAGAAGCAAGTCCATCGTCTTTGAAGCTTTAAGAAATACAAGTTTCAGATCAAAAAGAAGCAGGAGGGGGAGGAACATCTGGGGTAAGGTTTGATAGGGTGCTGGAGGCAGGATCCTCAGCCCAGGAAGCATGCAGGAGTAGAGGAAGGACGGTGCTTCTCAATGCAGTGAGGAGCCCTGCTTCAGAGGTGAAGCAAATGCTTTTAAACTGGGTTTAGCAGGTTTGAGCGAAGAGCGGATGGCTGAGAAAAGATCTCAAGCTGATAAAGTGCTATGAATAAAAGCTTTGGAGCAGAGCTTGCAAATGCGACCCACCTTTGACTTGTCTCTTTCATTCTGGAGTTCAGTAGCTCCATATTGCAGACAGTAAAGAAGATCAAGGAGTGAGTAATCTTTAGAGCTATTTGCTCATCAGAAAGATGATTTTTTTTTTTTTTTTTTTTTTTTTGGTACTCGGTTGCCTCTGCAGATCGGGACTAATAAAAGATGCACATTGACACTATTTGGCACGCTTTAATAATTTTATCTGGACCAATGAAGTGTTCCTTCATAACCTAAGAAATTTATTAAGCTCAAAGGATAAGAGTCTCTGAAGTCTGCCACATACCATTCCTTTTCCGTAGCTACCCCATGGTGTGAGCGCTTTGCTGTGTGTCTAGAGGGGTTTTCTTGTTCTGCATCTGAATTTACTCCTGGCCTGTAGTAGGGCAGGCAGCGGGCGTGCAGGCTGGTGGGCAGGCGCTGTGCTGGATCGGAGGCTGGGTGTGCTAGCAGAACCTCCGTGGGACGGTCGCCTACCCCAGCAGCTGGTGGAGGGTTTCTGGGTCAAAACCTGGGGGTGCCGGGACTGGGAGCGCAGACACTGCGACTCCTGGCCGTGCGGGTACGTGTCACCTACCCACCTGTGCTGCCTGTGGCTTCTGTTAGGTGTATTTCTAGGTCGTTCGGAAACGGTTTGGACTTGAGACTCTCCCCGCCGTCTTTGGGTCAGGACCCTGCTGCAGCTTTCGCTAATAAGTGGTACTGTGCAAGGACGAGCTTATCAGTCGAAGAAAGGCTAGTGATTTCTCAGTGTCTGCTGTTCTTCAGCAGTATTGCCTCTGTCTATCCCCGCGTTCCTCTGCTCCTCTGAGAAATTCATTTCCCACCGGGCTGTCAAGTGTCGTTGAAGAAGGGTTGAGAACCGCTTGGCCTCTTGCAGCTCCAGATGCTCACTGTGCTTATGCAGTCCCGGCTGCCGCTGTGCTCCGAGGTCTCTCAGCCCAGCCAGCACCAGCTGCGGGACGTATTGGACAAGTTCTCTGCTGGAACGTGACCTTTCTGTCCGCAGCTGGGTCATTCCTGCTTGCACTGAGATTTTAGGGAAGTTGCTGTATGTCATAACTGCAATAAATGTAATTGTGCTTTGTTGGATGAATTTGAACTGCCAGAGCAGAGTTTTGGGTTAAACTGCTTTTCTGAGGGTAATTATTCTGATATGTTCGTCAGAGGTCTGGGTTTCCTAAGGGGAGCACATCCAAAGCAGGTAGAATTAATGTTGCTTTCCTTCGTTGACAACAAAATGCATCATTGGGGTTTTTTGGGGGCCCTTTAGTGCATTCTGAGGAAGAGTTGTGTTGGGTGTTTCTCACTTTTATTGTTACTTATTTTTAATGCTTTTTAATGCACATACAGCCATTTCTTTTTGTCCCATACCTAGTTGCTCCTCAGGGAATCCTATATTCCTTCCTGTCCCCCTTCCTAGCTCTTTTACTACTGCTTATTCGCTTGCTTTCTTCTGTTACCTGCAGTTCCGTTTAAATGAGTTTGGACTGCTAGAAATCATTACTGAAGTAGAAGCAGAAGCCATAAAAACTCTTTCAGCCTCAGCAGTAAATGCCAGCCCAACCAGCTTTGCTCCTGCTGCTACCGACGCTTCCGCTGCCTCTAGCACTGATTTGGAAGGTGAGCTTTTTGCTGTGGAAGAGAATATACAGTTTCTGAAAAAGCTTCTAGAAACAGGTCTGACTGAAATGGGTGTTGCAGTAGCGTGGTGCTCCCTGGCACAGCGTGTGGAGTGAGTCACTGTCTTATTTCAAGTATTTTAGGAGGATTTAGAGTGAATGTAATTACTGCGTAGTCATAACAGTACCTGGCGCACGCATTGTGCTCGCCTTTGTGGAAGGTAAGTGTGGTTATATAAACGATCTGGGCTAGATTTGTCGATGTAGTCAAACATCCCTCTCACGCTGAGCTTTAACTTACATCCTGGGATCTCTTTAAGTGGTGATTCTGGGAAGTCGGAGCCCCTTCTTTCCAGGGTAGTGGATCAGCAATGACATCAATGTTTCTCCTTAACACCGGTGATTTACTTGTCATGACAGCAATTAAGTCTGTGTCTGTATTAAACCAAACTGCCTGTTTGGGGGCTTTAAGACCAGAATGGTCTGGTCATATATACCCTGTTAAATACTCTCAGCCTCCAAACCAGAGTTGTTGCACACACTGGGCAGCGTCTCAGCTCCATGCTAACTCCTGAACCGTGCCTGGGCATCGCTTGGGATGGTGCTAGGTGCCCTAGGCCAGAAGTGCCCCAGGGCTGTGCTAAAGGTGCACGTGGCTGAGTTGCAGGACCTGGCACTGTTTGATTTGCTCATACAGCTGTGCCTTAGCTGACTGTTCTCGGGGGCAACGGGAGTTCCCAGTGTTTTTCCTTTCTCTGGTTGCGTGCGTTATGCAGTGTGGAGCACGAACGGATGGCACAGCGCTGTGCTAACCTGGGATTCCTGGCTCAGCATGAATGCCCAGTAGTATTAGTTATCTCTGCAAGAACATCCTTGAGAATCTCCTGTAACCCAGCTCATGCCAAGGGTTACACTATTAGCCAGAAAAGTTTTAAGGTTTCCAAGGCTACTGTAATTGAAACTAGGGAAAAACTGAGTTTTAACAGGCTAATACAAGCATGTTACTGGGCATGCACATCAGTGTAATGGACAAGAGATATCTCAGTTCTTTGCAGACCTGTTCTCACTCTGTTTATCCAGAAACCAGTAGCTCAAAACAGAGTATTTATAAGATAATCTCTGAGCTCTTTCATTCCAGACCACTCAGTTAAGCTGGCCAGCCTCACTTACCTTGGTAAATCACTAGCTTCCTTTGGTTAAATTACTCGCTGTTTCAGTAGAGCTCTCTCACAGATGTGCCTGAGTGTCTTCCAGAGAGTGCTAATGGAGACCAGTGCTAGGGAGTGAGTGACAGGTAAGAGCTCTCATCCCAAGAGTAGCGATAGCCATCCAGCGTACAGTCATATTTTAAAGGTGCTCTTGGTTAAACGTGACAGCATGTGGTCACGGCATAGGGAGCCCTTGGTAGCTTTGCCTGACACCTTGTACCGAAACAAATCTTCTTCTAAGATGGTGGCAGGAGACTTGAGAATTAGCTTGGGACACAGAGGCACCACAGGACCGCAGCTGGAGTCCATTCAGTGTCGCGTTGTCTTTGACATCACCAGTGCATCCTGGTGCAGTAACTGAAAGGAGGTTAACTCTTCGTACGAGGTCCGTGTTAGCGATGCTGGATCCCTCATCAAGGCAGAGCTTCATCACTGGACTCATACGTCCCTATGGAGGGAACTTCTTCTTTGAGGAGAGAACGATCTCTCGTCTTGTTGCCTGCCTGGCCAAGTGTCTGCCAGTTGGCTTCCCCCAGGGTTTTGATGGAACTATTTCTGTTTTCGGGTGGGAAGGCTTTGTACCTGTCTTCCCTGCTGGCTTTTCTCAGCTCAAATTTCATGGTAAGCTCTGCAGATTCACTTACACTTACAGGCATTTGCTTACGCTCCTGCTGATTGTGGGTCATTCTCCTCGTCTGCGTGAGCTGAGGAGATGTCAATCCATCAGGCGAAGAACCAGCTCTTGTATGGACACCTCAGCACTAAGGATTTTCACACCCTTTTAATCCAAGTGTATTCCATAGATCAGCGTGACTTCTAATTGAGCAGAGCTCTTCAAGCGCTCTTGGTTCTTGCGCTTTTTCCCTGTTTTGTCCTTTCCCTGCCTGGAATCATTGGTCCCCGACGGCACGGGGAGAGGCTTTCAGTTGTGATACAAGCCGGCGTGCGTGCACTCTGTGCGTAGGCAGTCTGGCTGCCCAGTTCCAGCCAGGGCCATCTGACATCCATACTGGGCTATAGGGAGCAATCAAATATAAATTGAAAATGTCAGTCGTCTTACTAGAATGAGTACAAGTACTGGTAAGCAGACTATGAAAATGGCTTTAAAAAAACCCCAAAGTGACTCATATCTCAGCGTTCTGGATTGTGTGGTGTGGTGTGTTTTTCTGTTTTTCTTTTGAAGTGTTTAATGGTGCATTCAAAAATGGATTGATCAAACCAGCGCACACAAGCGGTGCCACTAAATGCAGAATAGGAATGACGTATATGTAGGAGCCCCCGTGCACAATTTGCATGTCAGGTTACTTGAGCAAAGTATGCATCGGGATAGTGCAGATGGCTGGTAATGGGTATCACTGTAGTTGTGTTTTGTTAAAATACTAAACATAAACTAATTTACGTTAGGAAGAACTCAGATCATAAGAGAAAGTAAACATAAATGATATGTTGGAGTTATTCCTTACATTTTCATGCTTTCTTTCAGACGAAAGATTGATATGTATCCCTTGCTAGATATAGAAATAATTGTTTCTGTTCTCCTATCAATAATGTGCTATTTTTAGAGCCTATGAAGGATTTTCATATATACAAAGTATATATAAAGGCTGAAGTTTTTAAACTTCACCAACTGTATTAAAAGTATCCAAACAAGATGGACTTGTTTGACATTTGTCTTTCAAGTTAGAGGGTTACTAGGAATAAAGAAATATAAAAAGATTTGTAACTGTGTCCTGGTTATAGCCTTGAGATTATATCCTCCTTTATCACTTTTACAGGGGGCAGGGTTTCTCCAAAATGAAAATAATACAGATAAAAGGGATTTTTCTTTAACGAGGTGGTAAACTCTTTCTGTGTGCCAGCACACAGATAATAATTATTTCCCTCACAATGGGCCACTGAGGGTCGCTTAATGAAAGTTTGTAAAGGACTTTGACAGAACTAATTGCATGAAAGGTTTTTCAACATTTTAATTTAATAGTTGTCTTTTTCTTTGCTTCTGCAGTGCCCAGAGAAGACGTGCCCTGCTCCCATTTCCAAACCTGTGAGCAAATGGATTGCTTTGAGAATGGAAAGTTTTGTACTCAAACGGGCTCCCAGCAGCACAGGGACAGGTAAAGAAACCCCAGATTCTTCCTGTTCTGTGTTTAAAAACATTTAAAGAGAACCCTGTGTTAGAGAAAAGTGTTGCTGTGAGTGGAATGAAAGCCTCAGAGCAAGCGTTCCCACGGCATGGCTGAGGCAGAGCCCCCTGCGCTGCTCTGCCAATGACCTTCCCGTTACCCTTGAGGCTCCCACGGCCGACAGAGGAAAGCTCCTCTCTGGAGCTCCCTCCTCGTTTCTCTTCGCAGCCTGCAGAAATGCCGGTTGTGTACTTGATGCCTCAGTTCCCCACGCTACTACAAATAAGGATGATATCTTAACTTTCTGTAGAGTTGTAAAAAGGGGCAGAATTAAAAACCCTCTCGAGCTGCTCTGGTGGTGAGAGCTGTGCCGGTACTTCGGAGTGCTTTTAAAAGATAAATATCTGGCAAGCCCTGCAGACATGATTCACTTCTTTAGGTTCTCAGCCCAGGCATCCTCGTTCTTCTAAAGAGGTACAGAGGCACTGGGAATGCCGCAGGAGTATTGTTGCGCTTTTAATTTGATTTTGTTTTCAATTTTGGATGTTTAGTGATACCAGAGACATTCCAGATGATTGCAGAAACAGGGGAAATAGTAGAAATCTTAATACCAGCAGTGGCTGTCAGGTGAATGAGGCTGACAGACCTGTCAAACGTCTCAGAAGGAAGAGAAGACTGCTTCTGGAGTCTGAGGATGACGAGGAAAATGCAGATGAGGATGAGGTAAATGAGGCTGCATGTATTTTCTTTAAAGAGAACTGTGAAAAGCAGGGACAATTCTGTGTCTCAGATTTCACTGTGCAATGCAAACTGAGCTGAGGGAGGTTGTTCTGTAGCCGTGAGAGTGGTTTGGGTCTGATCCTGATTTACATCAGTAATGAGGAGATGTGTTCTGAAGTCTGAGGAGTCGTAAGGGCGAATATGTCGCAGTCAAAGGCAAGAATTCAGACTGTAACTGTGTAGGTGTAGTTATAGCCCCGTGCACCGAGTGTATTTCACAGTAATAAAAACACACACCTCCAAAAATACTTTCTCTAACTACAGTCAAGTATTATTAGGTGATACTGAAGATTAGTGTCAAACCTCAGAGTTCGATTGCTTTTTATTAGGTACTTGCATGTACCCTCACTACACTACTAGAAACCTGGATTAATGGCGGATGAATAGAAGCACCTCAGTCCTGACCTGATCTTTTCTTAACTTTCATTAAGCATCTTACTCCCTTTCGGGGCCCTTCTTTGCGCCAGCCTGCACTCTGCTACCGTGTGCGTAGCGTCTCAGGCCTGAACCATTTTATTTATATTCACGTGTTGCACGTGCTTTTGTAATGCAGAGACGCTGGGGTAGGTGTCTGTTGGTAATGCAAGCTGAAACTTCTGATATCATGAACAGTTTAACTCATCTTGTTGCTCAGCTTTTCTCTGTGATGTGTATAAGATGTTTTAAAGTACGTATGTTTTCAGAAGTACTTGCATTCTGTCTCTTCCCCCTTCTTCTCCTCCTCGTTTGAAACTGCCCCCCTGGCTCTTCTGGGGCATGTTTGGCAGGCAGCTTTGCATTTCAGATTTTGCCCTTTTTGGTTTGCTTTGAGAAATGACAACCCTGGGTGAATTAAACATGAGTTTGAAAACCACATGGAAGAAATGTGAATGGCAGTCTGGCTCGGAGTGTGACACAGGGAGACCACATTTTCTGGGGTGTTCATCTGTGACAGTAGTTACTTGAAGCTTCTGCTTCCTTCAGGGCTTCATAAATGATTTTTTTCTGTATCCATTCCCTGGCATAGATGGACATAAGAACCTCTGAAAGGAAAAGGAAAATGGAGCATTACAGTAAGGTTACTTACGTGAGCAGTAAATCCTGCATTGCAGAAAGCAAATCCTGTGTATTGTAATGGAGACTTGGGGCCTGTGCTGCTCTTCAGTAGCCATATTTAAACGAACTTTAGTAGCATATATTAAATAATTTGTAAAGCACTTTGGGATACTGCAGGATCAAAGTTATATATGTAACATACCCTACTAATGTTCTTGCAGGGTTATTCAAAAGAAAATAATGCTAGCTAATAGTCCTGTTAGTTACATGTTACATCCTTATTGTACCTGCATTGTGAGATGATCAAGGAGGGAGGAAAAAACAATATTGCTAAACTTTTTTTTAACATATCTGTGTCTAGGAGAAGAATAAATCAAATAATATGAAAAGCCGCAGAAACACTAAACCAATAAAACAAGGTGAGCTAAGCTCATAGTCTCTTTTCTTTAATGTTTATAGATTTTTTTACTAGCTATTATAAAATGAATAATAGTAAACAGAAGAGGAAAGGACAGTAGAGCTCATTTCACATTCAGAATAGCTTATTAGGTACATAACCCTCTTCCCACAGTCAGTCTTCTGAAGTGTGTTAGCAAGAATATACTGGCTTTGCCTGCGTGACGGGCACAGTGTAGAGGATCTGGAGGGAGACAGCCTGCTCCAAAGCTCACCAAAGCCAGTGAGAATCTTTTTTCCATTGGCTTTGGAGAGCTTCATAGCCACAGACTACAAATACTAAATAGAAAATAAGTTGTAAACAACATGTGATTGGTTAAAGACTATGGGTTAAATTTATTATATAACTTAAAGGAGTTAGCATATGTAAACTGGGGGGAGATTTTTAATATGCATTTAAAACATAATTTTCTGTGTGTATGACCGTGGTCCTACTAGAATGAATCCAAGCACCTGCCAAAGTTGTTGTTTTCATCATCTGTGTGCTGGTAGCTGCCTCTCTAGTAGATGCATTGTGGTATTAGCAGGTTGTAAATATATGTGTGTGTATATATATATATATATATAAAAATCTTGTGAACTGAACAAAAATTCACTTGTTTTTTCATTTGTTTTGTTTTAGGTTTATTTCAGCTGCAATTATATGCCTCTTTGTGCTGTCTTTTAGTTTATATCTAACCCCTTATTCCTCTGTGAAATATCAGGAGAAGGAATTATTTTCCACAATTTTAAGTTACTATATCTTGTCCACACTTTAAAGTGGCAACTTTCCACGGGCCGATTGCCAGCAATCCGGGTGCCACAATTCATTTGACCTGTGATATAATAATTTTTTTTTTAATGAGAAATGAGCACGGTTTTCCCACTGCTGGAATTCATACCTTTCCTCAAAAGTTGGGTAACACTGCCTCCTTTGGGGTGCAACAGCAAAGCAGCGTTGGCGTGTACGTGGGAGGAGAAGGAGAAGAGAGGGCAGAGCGGGAGGCATCTGAGAGAAACATTCATTTTTCTCTTTGTTTTTGATTGCTTAGTTGTTCCTGGAAAGAAGAAGGTATGGAACTGGGTTTCCTACTTAGAAGAGGAACGGATGCCAGCTGCTCCCCTAAAACTGTTCAGAGAGGTTGGCAGCTTTTTCAACTCTCTTGCTATGTTTTTCTCAGGCAACATCACAGAATTACTGACTCAGTGGAGGCAGGATTGAGACTACCCTCAAGCCAGCAGTTACATTTATGAGTTGTTTCGGTGCAAGCAGGCAGTAAAACCCCCACATGTTTGTTCCCAGCCCTGAAGCGCTGTGGAAACAAGCATCTGCCCTGTGAGTCTCATCCCAAACCAGGGTGTAAAAAATGCTGGTTGAATCTCAATTAGAAATAAACAATGACTGTTTCGATCTGCTTCGGGTAGCTCTGGGTAATTGGGCTGTTAAGCAATCTCCAAGTAACGTTGGAGAGGGACAGCTTAATGTCTCTCATATGTCCTGTGCCTCGTCTGTGGTTGTACAACACCCCTTCCAGCCTTCCTCTGTAGAAAACAGCGAGTCGGTTAGCTCTGCGAGTGTTGTAGATTGTCTCAGTGAGGAGTGACTGTTAGGAAGGAGGGTGGAAGTTGTGTTCATTCATAGTCTGATGCGCTGAAGGTGGGAGAGGATGAGTTTAGCCTTGGGGAAGCTGCTTCTGCACTCCAGTGCACCAGCCCACGTTAAAAGCTCAGCTCCCAGTGAGCTCTTCAAAGCCAAGGGCTGCTGGCACCTTACGGAGTGAGATGAGAAGGAAAGTCAGGTAACTGCAGTGGATGCAATAAGCCATTTGCAATTCCCGTTCAGATTTCTTTTAAGCCTTTACTATACTTCAAATGTTTAATTTGGATTAAGACTGCAAATAAATGAAAAACACAAATGTTGTCTGGAATGACTGTGTAAATGAGCTCCAGATCAAACGTGCCTTGTCCCTTTTACCATTTGAAGATGAGAAGTTACCTTTTGGGAAAGTCTGGACTGCTGACCTCATGCTGACCCAGGCAAAGTCATTTTAGCTTTCCTGGCTCTTTGTTTCTGCCAGCCCTCCTACACTGGGCTATGAAAGGGATTCTGGATTTGAATAGAGCTCATTTCTGCATCTGCTGAAAGATTTGTTCATAGCTAATTGCAGCAGGCTCGTGGTTCAGTGTTTTTGAGAGATTAATTAGAATAACAAGTAAATCTGAAATACGGTGATCATGCCATTATTGATCTCTGTACCTGCGCCTGTCTATTAAAGCAGCAATTATTTAGTGATAGAGTTTTCTTCTCTGAGTTGAATATTTGAAGCCTTAAGCATATCTGATGACTGCTCTGCAACAGATTTTGTCTTTAGGAATTAAAAACAAATGTTTTCTTCTTCCCCCCCTCACAGTATCAGTCATTCCCACAAGGCCGAAATGGATTTAAAGTTGGAATGAAATTGGAAGGGCTGGATCCTGAACACCCCTCTCGATTTTGTGTTCTCACAGTGGCTGAGGTAGTTGCTCTTCCTGTCTTTGATTCCAGAAGTCCCATGTACCTTTAGGGTTTTTTTTCAATAAGAAGTAGAAACATAAGAGTAATAGTACTTTCATTAATCAGTGGTTAGGAGGAGTTCAAGGTGACACTGAAGGAACAGTAGTATGTGGTTAAGGATCTGTGCCTGAAATCCTACTGTCAGATTTTTGCAATTGTAACTCAGAATAGTAAACCTATTAATCGCATGCAACGAACAAATATGAAAAAGAACAATGCAATTAGGCCCTAAAACTTAGTAAATATAAGCAAGTCAAAATGCTTTTATGCTTCTTCAATTATGTGAAAACTGTGTTGATCTGGTATAGACATAAAAGTTCTCGGGCTGCATTTGTACTCCAGATATTGCCGCACGGGAGTATGTGCATGAGTATGGACTAGGAGGCCAGTGAAGTCACACTGACGACTTTTATTTTCAACTGTTTGAAGTGAGGAAGGAGGAGCATGGAAACTGGGAGACGTAAATGAGGAAAAACAAAACTAGACTTTTGAGAAATAAATGAGATCTTAAATTTACTTTTAGCTAGAAATCCAAACATGGAAGGAGTGTTTGATTAGTCTTTTTCTTTAACTTATTTGTGACCCTTTATGATAATCAGAGCTCCCCTCATTATAGGTACAAGGGTACAGAATGCGATTACACTTTGATGGTTATCCAGAGTGCTATGACTTCTGGGTTAATGCTGATTCCTCAGACATCCATCCTGTTGGCTGGTGTGAAAAAACAAGTCATAAGCTACTCCCTCCTAAAGGTATGAAAAAAAAAAATAGAATGGTCTACAAGAAACCATAAATTCTACTAAGAACTAGTTATCCTGGCTCTGCATGTTTCATTTTTAGTATGATTTCATCGTGGAATTCGATCTGGGTGGCTTAAAGGGAAGAGGTGTAACTAGGAGAGTGAATCACAAAAGAACGAAACAGCTTCCTTTTGGTATTCCCAAAGATTGACGTTGTTAGTCAAATTAGAAACTCTTTATTGGATGAGCGTGTAAAGCAAGGAGTCTCTTCGGGGTTCAGAACTTGCTTCTTTCCTGCATTCCATTTCCTAGAAACATTTGAAGGTTGCGATTAATGATTGGACATTATACTGAAAAAGGGAGAGGTGTTTTAGCTGAAATGCATAACCCCTGAAGATTGTAGAAGGGCAGTTATCATGCAGAGCTCATATTCTTCCCAGGTAATTTCCATTTCTGAAAAACCAATCTGAATGTAACGGGGCTGTGTAAAACAATCTTTTTATCTCTCTTTCTAGGTTTCAAGGAGGGAGAATTTAATTGGACTTCCTATTTGAAGAATTGCAAAGCTCAAGCAGCTCCAAAAAGCCTTTTTAAGACCCTCAGCACTGTAAGTGGTGATACTGAATACAAGATGTTTCAAATAGGTCTGATGCTAAGTGAGTTTTGACCAGAATATTTACGTGGTTTTAATATGCTCACGTCAGAGGTACAACCATGGTACAATCAGATGCAAGCTGTTTCCTGCTGTGATTTATTTTTTAAGATGGGAAACTAGTACAATTTGTCTTCCTTCCCCCAGTCACTGACTTTGCAGAGAGAGAATTTGTATTTCCCTTCCTCCTTAATACTGGAGGAAAAGATTTACTCTACCATTTATTAAATATATTACAACAGTCTGTTTTGCTGTGTCCCTACAGTCAAGATATTTGTGTCACTTTCCTCTAATTTAATCATTTCCAAAATAATTTCTGGTTTCCAGCAGCATACTCATGTGTGCCATGGGATTCGTTATGAGGCTGTGGATCTTGAGCATTTTTCATCCTTCACCCACTGTTGCTTTCTTTTTGGTTGTTAGCTTCCGTTCCTGTATAACACTCACTCCCATTTTGTGTCACTCAGATGACACAAAGTCCCCGGTCTGGCAGATTTGGCGCTGCAGATGAACAGAGCGCTGACTCCAGTAGGATCAGGGCCTAACTGTGCAGCCCTGCTCCGCTTCCGAGGCACCTATTTTCCTTGAAGACTCTCTAACTTTCCCATTAATAAGACAGGACCTGCAATGCTCACGCGTATCCTCAGCCAATATCATCACTGCAAGGCGCGTGCCTTTGAATCTGCAGTGGTGTTGCGTACCTGGAGATCCTGTTATTCGAGCTACATCAGCTCTTTTTTAGAAATAGTAACAGTCATTGCCAGAACACATGGAAATCTTGTTTGTAGACCTCTTGCTAGTAACTATAGTATGGTTTGGTTTGTGGGTTTCGGGGTTACAACCTGCAACAAATGAGTTTTTAAGGGTAATTTAAATGGCCTGACCTAGAACGTGGCTGATTTCCCTTTCCCGATGTCCTATTCCTCAGCCTGTCACGCCCTCTGGTTTTCGTCTGGGAATGAAACTAGAGGCAGTGGACAAGAAAAATCCGTCACTGATGTGTGTCGCAACCATCACGGACATGGTGGATAACCGCCTGCTAATTCATTTCGATAACTGGGATGAGAGTTATGACTATTGGTAAAGAGATTCTATTTCTAATATATATCTGCAAGTAGACTGTGGTTTATTTTGCTCTTCCACTAAGGGTAATATCTCGTATTTTAAATGTGGTCACTAAAGTTGGGATCTTAAATCAGTTTTCAAGCATCTGAATAATTACTTTGGGTTTTTACAAAGTGCCAGTTGCCCAGTAGCTTCCCCTGCTGTCTGAGTGCTCGTCAGTTGGCTCAGTGCAAAACCCGTGGGGGTAGCTTGAGCTGCCTGTGAAGCGTTCGAGGTAAGAAGCGTTATGCAGCTGGCTGACGTGGGTCAGGTCAGGGAATGTTCTTGTTCCTCGTTCCTCTGGCAGAGCTGCGGGAAGAATGAGCTCCACTAGTGACACCACCTGGAATGGGTAACACCCTCTCCTCCACGACTCGTAGTGGGTGTTGGCATGGCGCTCTGCAGATTTACATTTGGAAGCAGGCGGTACTGAAGTCACTAAAAATCTTTTCCATTTGCTTCAGCAGTGTTTGGCTAAGGCCCTTTGAAGCTGAAACGATTGCCAGCATTTAGGCTTTTAAGTCCTGACCTGCACTCCAGTTGTTCTGCATCGGAGGATCTTGATCCCTTACCCTCATGCTGGGGCCAGGTGGAATATTAGCCAAGGAAACATTTTCCCTTTTTGGTCTGTGTTTTCCAACCTACATGAATGGAGCAACTTTCTTTGAATCTGTCTGTGAAAGCAGCACAAGGCACATGCTTATCAAAATAGCACTGATTCGATCAGTATTCTGTGTTCTCCCCATCTCCTTTTGTTTGTTTTTTTCAGAATTTTGCACCTGTTTAGTGGCAAGTTGGTCTTTTCTTTCTTTGCTGTAAATACGTCATGCAGAGCTTTGTAACACCGGTGTTTCCATTTGCAGGACTTCAGATCTTGTTCCTTTACCATTTTAGTGTGTGAAGCTTTGTTTCCATGCCATGTTTTGTTTGGAATTTGAAAATTTTAATGGGAAACACAAGCAAACAAAGCCTCAAAGTACAGGTTGGCTGAAAGCACACAGGTTTTTTCCTAGATCTGAAGGACTGCTTTGGTCCCTTCCTCGGAGCAGATGTGACAAAAGGGACTGTCTCAAATTGGCCCATCGCCTCCTTCAGGGACTCAGGAGATCTAAACATGCAATTAAGTTGGGAACCAGGCAAACTACCACTAGGTTTCAGCTAGAATGAATGGATAACGTGCAGCTCTTGGCAAAAACTTTAGAAGTAATTTCCCCTTCTGCCACAGTGATGGTGTTTCAGTTAGGGACGAGGGCTTGTTGTTTGTTTCTTTGCTTCCTTTGCATTTTAGCTTGGATGGTCTATGTCCAGGCTGAACTGTGGTTGGCATGGTCCACGTGTGGGGGGCTTTTTGTTGTTTTGTTAAAGCATGAGACATTCTTCTTTGTATTTCCCTATCATTTGGGGCAGCTTGAACGCCTTGAAAACTTGGCGTTATAAATTCTAACGAGGTGATGCTTGTCTTTTACACCATGATCACACCCACTGAAAGCATCTGCTAACCCAGGAAAGGCATATCAGACAGCATTTGAAATTCTACTTTTCTTTTTGCTTTAAAATTCACTGGTGCCAACTTTCCCTCTTTGATTCAGGTGTGAAGCTAGCAGCCCATATATTCGTCCTGTTGGCTACTGCCAAGAAACTGGAACCCCACTGACAACACCACCTGGTATGTTGAAAGTAAGACTTAGTTCCTGCCTCAGTCAAAAACCTGCAAGCTTTATCTTCCACATAATTACGTATTTGCAAGTTACAGCACTCCATTCAGTACTCTTTACTGACTGAACAATATTATTGTTCGTACTTTTTGCCGCTGCATTTTATTTTGTGTCGTAGCTCTTTCAAAAAATGGAACGGGGTTTGGTAATTTGTAATTGAATTTGATTTCAGAAGGGAAAGAACGTTGAAGTATTTGCAGCATTTCCTTTAAGGTGAGCTGGAAGAAAGGAATCAGTATCATGATTTCATAGGTGGTAAGATGGAATTGCTGGAAATGAAAGAGTAACTGAAGCCACATCTCTTTCTGCTGCACTGGAATTCAGTAAATGAAGAGAATGTTGGCAAATGAAAAAGGACAGAACCTACAGGAAAAATCAATGTTGTTTTCAGGCCTTGGAAGTGCTCGTTCACCTTAAAATAACAAAAATTTAAAAATGATGTCTGCTGTTTGCTAGATTGACAGCCCCAGAGCAGGAATTTCTGTAATTACTGCGTATCGAGTTTAGTAGAGTGGGAGGCACTACAAGATCCCTCTGCATCGGAGAAGTTAGCCTCTGTGCCTGTGCTGCAGATGCAGAAGGGGTTGTAAATACTTACTCTTCATCAACACCACATCCGTTCCTGCTCCTGGAATGTGCAACGAGGCTGTGGCGCGCAGCTCCCCAACTCAGGGCACGATTGCCTGTTCCCTCAGCAGAATCTGCAGTCAATTCTGATTCTCTGCTGAGGGATTTACATGCAGCAGTTTGTAGACTGTCCTATGCATTTAGTCATTGCACCCTCCTGCCAAAAGGAAACAATACTGACGCTGAAAAATACTGAAACAGGAAGGGGAAAAAATGTAGAGCAGTTTCTTAAACGTAGCTGCCAGGGAGAGACAGCACGTTGTTGTTAAGAGTAGCACACCCGTGTAGGTGTCTGAGATTATGGTAACAGCGATGGAGCCTTTTATCTCCAGACTGCTAGTTTTACTCAGCTATGGGTGAGCAGGTAGCAGGAGATGAGAAGTTTCTACAATCTTGCAGGCACTCACACATAGAATAGTTAATAAAATAGGAAATTAATTTAGTGATGCCATTGCACATCACAGAATCCTCTGACTAGCTCTTAATTGGCAGCTTTCTCTAGAGAATAAGAATTGATTGAGCTGTACAGAAATGGACTCTTCAGGCTTTTCGGGTCAGGGTTAAAGCCCTGTGTAGAAGCTGGGGAAACTTGCAGTGCTGCTGTGTGTGCTCTAAGTGGTGTGTACGAATAAACAGACCACTTCCCAGCGCCATCCATTGTAAGTGCTAAATTAACATAATAGCCATGTGTTACGAAGCTGCTTTTCTGTTGTTTGTAACAATAAATGTGGGGTTTTCTTACTTAAATGTTAATTCTCTGGGTTTTTTTCAGGATACAAGGATTGCAAAGCCTTCTCATGGGAGAAATATTTGGAAGAAACTAATTCCCAGGCAGCCCCAGCAAGAGCGTTCAAACTGGTTGGTGAATCTCTTGAGTGTCCTAGATCAGGAGGGTAGGGGAAGCGGCTGTTATCTACTAGATATGCTATCTTGCTAGATGCTTTAGTTGATGGTGGTTCACCATATCTGTGCCAAGAGGGTGAAACTGGGTTTTTTACTTGGAGTTTGAGATCATCTCTCACTGCTGCTAAAACAAAACACACAGCAGAGTACAAGAAAAAAGCCATGAAAAGCTGTCTTGGAAAGGATTTTTGACTAAACATCTTCAGTTGCCCCATTGGCAGATTTAAGGGAAGAGCCTTCAGTCCACGCAGCTAATTGTAGCTTCCAGAGGCATGTGTGAAGGGCAGTACCTTGCCTCAGAGAGGGCATGGAGAGGAGAAAGAGCTGCTCTTCTGCTCGAGGACTGACTGCGTGGGCAGAGGGGATCTCCCAGCTGACATCTGAGCAGGACTGGTGCTGGTTGAACAGACTTTCCAGCCTCTCCCTTCATGGGGGTCAGAAGTGGATGTCACTGGTCTGCGACTGGGGATGTTTGGTGGGGAAGGGAGGAAGGGGTGGGGTGTGTGTCTGTGGTTGGGGGGAATGGGAAGTGTGCAGTTCCTCCATGAAGTGTCCCCTCTGCGTGAAGTTTTAAAAACTTCTCGAAAATATTTTCACTTTGCAGTTACGCAAATCCTTCTTCCCCTGGTTGGTGAGACTGGAATTAATGTAGAGTGAGAAGTTCCTATCAAGGACTTAGATGTTCTAATATAGATCTTGGTTGTTCTAGGGAGGAGCCAGCTGTGCCCTCCACAGAAATAAGCGTACTGACAGATGATAGAGCATCTCTGCCAAACTCCTAGACAGAGTAAGATCATCCTGCAGGCTAAATCAGAAGATGGTTCTCTCAGCCTTGGGAGTGTGAGCTTTTGTTTCTTACATTGGAGTTCACTGCATTTACTGGAAGCTCACTGTGAGCAGAAATAAAACAAAAGCCTTTAAAATAACTTCATTAAAAAACCCCATACTTTAAAGTTGATTTTTTTTTCCTTAGCAGCTTCTTCCGCACTGCTGGCTCACCTTGCTAAACTTTATAATATGTTTAAAAACTTTTCTGTGCCATCGTGACACTTGTCTTGATTCCTTTCGATGCAGTTAGTGTTGCAGGTTAATACCTGCTGCCCTCCCGTGTAGTTTGTTGGTAAGCTCTTTGGGACTGAGGAGGAAAAGCAATCAGGGAGGCCTCAGATAAGGGAGGTAAAAATCCAGCCAGACAAGTTTGATAATTGCTAGATTTCAGCAAGTGTCCGTTTGAAGTTGTTGTAGGTTGCAAGGTAGGAGTCGGGGAATAGGAAGAGTCTGGGTTTGCCTCTTTAGAGAACTGTAAGGCCACAGCTGGAGTTATCTGCAGCACAGCTGAACTCCAAAGAATCCCTTGGATTAAGGTTTTCCAGAGCTGGGCAGACAGCATCTTCGATCATGCCACGCAGCGTGTGAAGCGCCTCGGAGCCAGTGTGCAGGATGATGAGTGACGCTTGTCAGTAGGACACTTGTGTTGCCCCCAGGGTAGGCTCAGCCTTTGTGCTCGTAAAATCCCAACAGTGCTGCAAAACGAGAACCTTCGGAATACAAAAGCAAAAGAATGCAGCAATTGGTCTTGTACACAATAGAGGAACAATAGAAGTAGTTTTGTAGAGACAAATATTTTGGAAAGATAATAAAACTCTTTATGATACAAAAAGAAACAGTGGAGTGCGACCTACTTAAAACTCCCCATCTGAAGTCCTCAGTAATCTGTCATTACCGCGTTCTTTACGCAGATTTTCAGAATATAAAGTGTGTTGAGAAATGTCACCTGGAGATAACAGGGCTTTGCTCAGGACAGGGAGGGTTCTCAGTACTCCCTTTTTTGGATTCTTCCAAAGTCAAGTGTCTTCCCAAGGGGGAATGCAACTGCCTTGTCTGCCTCTTTTCCTGTTTTACGTACGGCTCTGCAGCCATTTGTCTGCTCCTTCGGATATCTGGCTTTGAGGGAACAGCAGAAGGGCCAATTCTGGCTCTCATGAAACTCCAGAATATAAATTAGCATCCAAGACTGTGTTTCGAAAATGAGACAGAAAGAAAATGTCATTTGATGTATCAACAGTTAATAGAACTCTTTCAAGATCAAACCTCGTTATTTTTCTGGCTTGGTTTGTCTGAAGTGCAAATACATGGCACAGTTATTGATTTTTTTTTTATTATTATTATTATTCCAGCTAGCAATTACAGGAAATGAGTACATAAAAATACGGGTTGAGAGCCAGAACAGGCATTTCTCACTGAATTAGTTTTTAACAGTTTTCAAGAGCTATCTTACGTAGTCTGAAGACACTGATCATCAGCACAAATAGCAGATCTTGTGTCTGGATTTCTGCCTTCTCCTCCACCCAAAAACGCAGGAGGAGACAGCTTCCTCAAGGTATTTCAGGCCATTGTCTTGGGCTGTCAATTCAAAAACATTCAGACGCCTTTGCCAAAAAGGCAGCAACTCTTCAGCAAGACTTAAACAAATAGCCTGGCTCATCTTCTGGGCAGGATTTTGTTCTGTAGCACTCAGGCTCCTTCCTCAAGGAAGTCAGACACAGTTGGCTGGTTCAATAAGATGCTCTTAAAACTAAAAGCAGTTTAGATTGTCTGGCTTCCAGTGTGTCGTGTGGCTGAAAGCCTGTGGATAAATGTCTGCGTCCAGGTGAAAAGACCAAAGAGAGACTTGAGGTTTGGAGTCTGTAACCCCTTAGCTCAGAAGTGGACCTCCTTCCCTGCGCCCAGCTACTGGCAGTAAAAAGGGTAAGGAAGAATGTGAGGGAAGAGTGACTATAATCATCTTTTCATTAACCCGATCTTGTTCAAAGACACGATTTATCATCTCTTGCTAAAGTCCTGACCTTTGTGTGCAGAAGTGAAGAAGGACATGTTTTGAATGAGTATCTGGTGCTCCATAACCCCCAGCTGAGGAGGTCAGAGGAGGAATTTGCAGTCAGTCACTCAAAGATAAATGGAAAAACTGGTAAACGCTGTCTGTTACTTAGAGGTTTACATCTGTGGGTGCTCCAAAGGGCACGTGTGAGGTCAAAGGACATTCTGGAGTTTTTACAAAGTAGTTTGACTGCTGGGGGTTGAGAGACAGGGTAAGTGGGCAACTGCAGATGGGAGACTCCGGCGGCTGGAGCTGCTCTCAAGTCCCAGCACCGCAGTTCTCAGCAGTCGTCGTTAACAAGCACATGCAGTTGTTGTCATAAGAAGGAGCTGGTAACCTGCTTAATGAAGGTAACTCTAATATCCAGATGCCAAGAAGGATGTCACGTATAGCGTAGTGAAGAGAGACGTCGCGTGGTGGTGTGTTTCAGGTGTAAGACAGTGGTGAACTGGCCACTGTCCTTGTCAGATGTGAGGTCATCTCTCTGCTGTGTTTGGGAGTTCTGCTGTCAGACTGTGGAGTCTGTATGTCAGTGGAGCTTGTGGTAGTGTCTGGCCTTTTTTCTGTTAGGGAAGTGCCTCTTGCCCTGGCGGTGAAATGCTCCTCTGCACTGAGAAAGCTCAGACTTCCTCTGGAGTAGTTTTGGGCTGCTGACAAACAGACAGCTGAATCCTCTAGGAAACTCTGATTTTGACCTCTGAAGCAGTCTGCCGTGTGAGATCAGGGGCCAAAGCTGCAAAGGCATTTGAATGGTAGATGAAAACTGAAGCGCATTTTATTCAGAGCAGGTGACTAGCTCTGAACTCCCAGACTTTTCAGCATTCTGCTTACAATCCTCTCTTACAGCGTCCTGCTCATGGATTCCAAGTTAATATGAAGTTAGAGGCTGTGGACAGAAGAAATCCCATCTTGATAAGAGTGGCAACAATAGTTGACAAAGACGACCATCGCATTAAGGTATGACCTTGCTTCAAAGTGCAGAGCCCTTGTGCTGAGGAATATAGTGATTGGCAGTACAGAAAAAAATACCCATTTGGTATGAGGAGCAGCAAACAAATGCCTTGCAGATGATCTAGCCTACAGGCCTGCCCGACTGGAAATGATTTCTGTTGTTTTGTCCTGGTGAAATCTGATGGAATTGCCTGGTATTGTTACTTACTGGTTTAATGTAACTGTTTTGAAATAACATTTGACAGCATGATTTTCCATCTCTTAGCAGTTTCTGTGTGATCTGTGCGAGTGAAGGCAGCATTAATGTTCTGCTGGTGGGAAGCTACCTGACAATTTTTTTTTTGCTAGCATACTGAAAGGAAAACCCGAAGCAAGTTAAACCCTGTTACATGTGGGAAGCGGCTTCATTCTCCAGTATGAATTTGTTACATAAATGGATTTTAACGAATTCTTTTCACGGAAATATATTGCTAGAAAAAATTGTTGTGCTTTGGCTTCTGAGAAATTAAGTATGAGCCAGCTAAAGCAGAGGCTGCACTGATGGAGGCTTCTTGGCCACAGGTCTCCTTCCCAAAGGAGGATTATGTGGGCAGGAGTGGAGTTCGCTCCCCGTTAGCCATTTGATTCTCAGTCTCATGGCTGTGATTGCAAGCAAAAGTCAAGTTTTGCCAATATATAGTAGCATGATACTCGGTTCATAGATTTGCTTGAAACTTTGCTGCATAGGCCAGCCAGTATCCTTTAAACTGCAGTGATCCTTAGTCTCCGTTAACCTGGCCTGGATGTGAGTTAACTATTACTAGTCTCTTTGTCCAGCAGAAAATTCTAGCTTGTTCACTGCAAAACCCACCAAACTTGTTGGCTTTTACGGTATTTTGGGATCCTCAGAAAACCAAACAATTAAATAAGCAATTATGTTTGCATAGATTTAGTCTTTGAGTCTAGAGTGTGCTGGAGCACCCCATGGTCTGTGCTTTCTTGCAGACCTCGTGATTTGACTGTCACCAGAATCTGGTTGTTCTGTAAAACATAGATGCAGGGGCCAGGAAAACAAATAGTTACACTGAGCACAAAGGACGATTGTGCTTGACTGAAAGATTGAATGAATCAGCCCCAAGCTGAGCAAGGTGAAACAAAAGGGGAAGTTAAAATAAAAGCTGAGTCATGTCCTTAACTGTATCTCTCACCGAGACTCTGTGCTTCTTTTAGATACATTTTGATGGTTGGGACCATAACTACGATTTCTGGGTCGATGCAGACAGCCCTGATGTTCATCCAGTAGGCTGGTGTGCAAAAACTGGCCATGCTTTGCAAGTCCCTCTAGGTAAAGTAGATGACGTCATATTGTTATGTTGAATAATTTTCCTAAGTGCAATCTGCTCTTCAGATGCAGGGAATGTTTTACAAATCTGTTTAACTTTTTTTTCTTATTACCAGGTGCTGCCGATCGAGTGGGAACAGTGGGACAAGCGTGTCCTACTCCAGGCTGCCACGGTATCGGTCATGTCAGGGGACCACGATACGGAACACATTATACGTATGTATATGAGATCTTCTTATAAGGGTTCTGCCTGCGAGAGTCTGACTGCTGTCCGTAATAATAATGCAGCAACAAGCACCTGCACTGCACTGAAATTATCTCAGGGTGTTTATTCTGGAGATAGTTATAACTGCAATTGCAGCTCCCTCTTGTGTCTAAATCTGCTGTTTCATCATAAATTCTGTTTATACCAGTATAATCATTACAACTGCAATGCAATCCAACATAGATGAATTCACTTCAATTTCTACATTCCAGCATTACTGAAAGATTTTTTTCTGTAAAAAAATACACCCAAGAACATCATGCAAGGAGGCAGTTAAAGAGGGAGAGAGTGTGGGTAGATCATTAAAGTATAAGAGTGAGGAGAGCTAGCTCATGTTTTGTGTTCTGCCTTTTGATTTCTTATGTGCTCTTGGAAAAGGAAGGTTTTTCTCGATTAAACTATTTTAAAGAGCAAGAAAACAGTCTCAGATGGGAGGTCTGAAGATCTAGTAGTATATAATGTGGTAAAGGGCTTTGAATTTTTCAGAGTCAAAGTTGCAGGACTCTCTTGTTTCATGAAATATTGTTCAGACAAGCAGGTTACAGAGGAAGAGCTCTTCTTGTCCTCTGAGGTGACTCTTTAAAAACATGACTTTGGTTTCTAATTCTGCAATGTAGTCCCCTGCTTTCCCGCACCTCAAACTGGGTAATAACATCTCCCCGAGTGTTTCTGGCCTCGCTTTTTCTGGGTTTGTTGATGGGTATGTCGCCTGAGGCTAGTAAGACGGTGTGACTTAAAAACATGCATCGTCATCTCTCTCTCTCTTTGTGTTTTCTTTCCTTTTTTTCTTTAACACAGGTTAGTTGGCTGCCCATATTCTGATGTGAACCTCAACAGAGAAAACTTGTTACAGGACCGCCTGAGTGGGGAGAGACCTTCCCCTGGCAATAGCATGCAGAAAGCCAAGAGGCTGGAGACTCCTGCCCCGTTTCTGTTGGGAGCAGGAGAGTCTTCTCAGGAGGACTCTCCACAATCCAGGTGAGCCGAACCCTTTTCTTGGGCAGGTACTGGGGAGCAAAACCATTTTACAAGGCTGAAAAACACAGGAATTGGCACAGAAGCAGCAGAGCATTGAGTTCATCTGTCTGTAATATTGACCCATGCCCCAGACACTCTTAACACAGAGCAGTGCACTTTTATACCCTCATATGCCTTAATAGGTTTCTTGATTCCTTAATCCTGCTGCTCTGGTCACATTCCAACAAAGGAAATTGCATTCTGTCTCCATAAATTTTTCCTTGCTGTTTCAATTTAAAATATATTCTTTTCCTTCGTTTCCTGTCCTAAAACTGTCAAGCAAGGTTATTTTGCACTATTAAACTGTGACTGCAATCCACCCCAGAGCCGGCTGCGTTACACTGGTAGGCGTAATGACTGTATGTGTATGACTTGGCAAACAAGTTGAGCTCCTTCAGATATTTTATTTTCTTACATGAAAATCTTGGAATTGAGTAGCACTGAAGCAAGCCGTGTGTTAGTACTTGGACTGCAGGAGGCGGTTAAAATGTGTCGTGGGACAGACCTGGACATGAAGGCTTTTACTATTGGCACCTTTAGTCTGTACGAGTCCAGTCTCACTAGGGCAAACTCCAGCAATACTTTGGGTCTTTGTTGTATATGAAGGCTTATATACATTTTAAAGCTCGTGTATTTGCTTAGATTTGTAACATTTTCAAGATATATTTGGCCAGAGAAAAGGAATACTTCTCTCCCCTCCCTGGCATACATGGCCGAAGTTTACCTCCTCCCATCCCAGAAATGTGCAGGCGTCCCCATTTCCTCATTTTAACACCAGCATTGATTGCATTTCCATGGCACTGTTACCATACAGCTCTCTCAGGAGCTTTAGGATTCTCCCAGAATAAATGGCATTCTAAAGTTGTAATATATTTCTATTCTTCCAAGTATTTCATTTCCTGATAGTGGGAGATCTGAATTCAGTATGCAAATCTGATAACACCCTACTGCTTGTCCTTCCTTGGGCATCTGTGTAGCTTGGTTTGTGCATCAAACTCAGTCATGGAGACTCTTAAATGTTATCTGGAGGTGTCAAGATTCAAAAATCTTAAATCTCTTGATTTCACCATAACACATGCTTCAGTGGGTTTCTTATAGCTGCTGGGATCAGAGCCTCAGTCCACAGGGGCTGATTTATTTCACATAATCTCTCTCAATCCGCGCTGAAGAGTAAAAAAGCACTTTGTACTGTGCCGGTAATGATGGGGGGAGAGGAAAGCTGCTACCACTAGGTGGTAGTTGTTGCTCTCGCTTGCAAGGAGCAGCCAGCTTTGCTCTCCTGCGGGAAAAGGGAACAGCGGATGTCAGTTTAGCTACTATCATTTTTCTGTCTTTCCAGAAAATCTGTACAAGACAGTGAAAAGTCATGTCAAAGCAGTGTTCACAGTCTGTCGGAACAGTCGGAAAACAATCAAGAGAGAGACTGGGTAGACGAGGATTCCTCTGCAGACATCAAAGCCAAACGAAAAAAGTAAATAAGATTTTTGTGATGTGTTTTCATGCATTAACAGTTGTGTTTCTTGACGCTGCTGCTGTATCTGAAATACAGATGGACATAACTTAGAACAGCGCAATTTGATCAGAGATTTGCAGCATAGGGTTTTAGGATGACATGGTACATCTCCTCCCTTCCTCCCATTAGTTTGGGCCCTCTCTTTCCTGCAGTAAACTCAAATCTGAGTTCTAGCCATGAATTTAATAGCACAAGCCTTAGCTTAGAGAGAGAGGTCAGGGGCAGAGCAGGCTACTGCTTGTTTTAAGAGCGAAAAGTTTTTGGCTCCTAGAAATCTCATGAATCTCTGTATAGAGAAGAAATTACATCAATTTGTGTATCTTTTGAAATGTTTTGTAATTGATGCTTTCAGGCTTGGGTGCTCGCATGCCTACATAAAGTTCCAGCTGGTGAAACAGGAAAGCAATGGGAAAGGTTGGTTAAATTTTATTTCTTTTTCTGTGTGTGTGCATGTATGTGCAATACACCACAGTCACAAGGAGCATTTAAAACTACAGCTTTTTTGTCTTTGATTCCACAGTCAAGAGAAAGCACATGCTGGAGGTCATGGTAATGGTAGTCTTTCTTCCTTTAAAATGAGGAGGAAAGGTAAAATTACTTAGAAGTGAAATGTTTAATACTTTGTAGAGTGAAACCTCATATTTATTAACTGAGAAGACAAGCTTGTACCACCTCTTGTACCACTGCATGCTCTTCTGAAGTGGCAAGGGGTTTGTGTTCCCCAAGCAGTCGGTGGCCATTCTGCTGACAGAGCCAGCAGAGGTGGCAACAGAGACATGGTCAAAACCTGGCGGACAGTTAAAGTTCCATCAACTTCTTTCTTTAGACCCCACAGGGTATTCAGAAACATAATTGGGTGGTGACTTTTTTAAGGTTCTCCTAAGGATGACAAATAAAACAAAAAATTAAATGGAAAAACAATGCCTTTTTTTTTCCCCTGGTATGTGACAGGTTAAGTTTTAAGAGAAGCTTTCTGATAACACTTTAGCAAACCATATGCTTAACTTTCAGATTTACTATAAAAAGCTATTTCAGAGAACCGAGATGACCAGGCTTTTAGGGGGATTTAACGTGGTAATAAGTCTCCAATCAAAAATAGCTAAGCAGGCACAAACTGGGACAGGTGCCTAGCTTTTTTTTTTTTTTAATACTCATTTTTACCTAGTGCTGACTTCTGCAGTCAGAGCAGGAGAAGTCTGCCAGCTATGAGCTGCAGTTGCAGCTGGCAGGGCAAGCTGTCTGCTCTCCCTTTGCATTCACCTTAAACAGAATGATGGAAATCAGTGGGGGGAAATTCTGCAATAATCCACTGACCTGTAATTTCACGATTACCCAGAGCTTTCATCCCATCTATATTTAAATTATTAGAACACTGCTTCCTTCTCAAAGGGAAAGTAATTTGTTTAGGTCGTGGTTTGGATGCTTACCCCCCGAGGATTAGTGAAGGAGACAGTCCATGATAGCAGCACTGCCCACCCGGCGGGGACACAGTGCGTAAAACCCCACAGATAGGATCCCCTGCAGCAGGGAGGAGGTGACAGCCCTCCCAGGAGCACTGTCCTGTGCCCTCTTGTCACCAGGAGCATCAGCTCCTGGGCTGAGCAGTTCTTATTCAGGCTTTTTTTTTTAAATCCTCCCTCTCTGGTCTCATTATTAGAAATAGAGACCTGTGTTTGGTGCTGTCCCACATCCTTTAGGAGGTGGAGATGGGGTAAGGTGACACAGCTGGGGACAGGGGAATGACCTTTCGCTAGATCAGGCTCTGCCTCCAGTGCTGCTTTCACTTCGGCTGGTGAGGAGCAGGCAAATCACGGAACTTTGCTCTCTCTTTATAATACTCTTTTCCTTTGTGCTTTACATGTAGCGACTGGCGCACCCCACAGATCCTTACACACCATCCTACTAACAACCGTTTGTGCTAACACTGAGCAAACCCAGCAGAGGCGAGCGGCAGCCGTACCGGCGCTGGGCATGCCCAACCTTTCTGAAGGCAGGAACAAACTGGGAATTTTGTACGGTTGCCACGGGATGGCGCCGGGCAGCCTGCGCACAGCCTGGCAGGGCGGGGGGCGAGGGGACAGCGCACCGTAACCGCTGTAAACCAGAGGAATATTTCCCATCTTGTTTCCATCCTCTGCTTCGCTTCCTGTTGTATAACCAGGCAAGTCCCTGTAGGACCATGACTCTGCACTACTCGAGTGATCTCATTAGGGAGGGGTGATTTCTTCCTTCTTTTGCCTTGATTTTTAAAGCTTCCGTCACTTGACACATGAGGAGGGAGTTGATGTCTGGAGGTAACGTGCAGCACTCCTGGCCTGGGAGTCTCCCGGGGAGGCGGCGAGCCCAGGCCATCAGCTGGCACACGTAGCTCTCCTCACAGGCTGGCTACAGCTGTGAGCTGGAACAGTGCCATTAGTTTCCAGCCGAAGATGCTGTTACCAGAACTCCTCCACCTTGTCAATAAAACGCTGCAAACATCTTCTCTGTTAGCAGCATGACATCATTTTCCAGGGAAGAAGCTAACGATAAAGCCTCCAGCCTGGCAATCTTATCTTATCTTTTTTTTTCTTTCTCCTTCTCGGGAGGGTGGGAAGAGCGCCCTGAAAGCTCAGTGTGCCATGCGATAGCCCTGCCTGGCCGTCTGCTCGGCCCTGCTTGCTTCTCCCTCCAGAGTGCGGCCCTTCCTCCTGCTTTGTTGTAATTGCTCCTACTTGAAGCCTCGCTCTGACTTGTCTCGTTTCCTTTTCCAGACCCTGATTTGGACCTCCAGCAGGCCCTCCACCAGTCCATCTTCATGCCTTCCCTGGCCTCCAGCCCGACCCACCGCCTCCATCTCTGCTGGGAGCAGCACTGCAAGCTCTTGCCAGAGGTCTCGGGCCTCACGGCCAAACACGTGGCCAAATGGACTGTGGAAGAGGTGAGTTACCTGTTCCCTGTTCTGCTCTCTTGGGGTGCGGGAGTGACAGAGCCCTCCTCTTCTGGAGGGCTAATTGGAAGACATCGTTATTTTCTTTCCTTCCCTAGGCAATGCTTTTCTGTTTGCTTTGCATATGCCGTGGCTGACTCAGCTAGAAGTTATACCCAAGTCCCTTTATAAGGGAGGGGAAGGATCCCTATTAACCCTCTGGTGTCCACAGCTCACTTCCCTGAACAGGATTCCCTCCCTCCCTTTGTTTGTTTATTTGCCCCTTGATCTTTTAGTCCTCAGGCCTGAAACATGATTCTGACAGCAGGTTCCGTTTCTCTCTGATCTCCCTCCCCCTCTCCTGTGACTTTGCTGCTGATTCACTTTTACATTGCAGATAATTCCAAACTGCGCTGTGCATGCCCACTCCTCCCGCGTCTCCCTGCCTGATTCCCCTGAAACAAAACTGCCCACAGCCTGACCTGATTTCTGACAGAGGTAGCTGTGCAGCTGGGGATATGTCTCTGCAGTCCTAGCTCTTGAGATGTCTCCTGTAATTAGGTGGCGTGTGAAAAAGGCAGTATCTTTTGTGTGCTGAGTAGTTGGTTTTTGCCTCGATGCCTTGGGCATAAATAATATTTGTATCTCCACTTGAGAAGTGGTGACAATTTGGATCCTGGCGCTTAATCGCAGGCCATTTAATTCAAGAGAAATGCGCTGTAATGTTGTGCTTGCAAGGATGTAGGTAATCTGCAAAGCAGGAAAAAAGTGCTGTTCTTCATGATGCATAGAGGATCTTCAGAGACTTTTAGAAAGTGCATTTTCCCTAAGTGCCTCTTACATCAGATAAATCCAATCTTGACTTTGCTGTTCATGCTGGAGGACTGCTCGGAGTCTGATGGGATTGCAGTAGCACAGGAGATGGGAACCACAGCAGTTGTGAAGGGGATAGAGCAATTAGCGTTGCTGGTTTAAAACTTCGTCCTTTTTTTTGTGTGTAATGAAAATATGTTTGAATTAAATTCATAGCAGGGAGGAAAAAATCTCTCTGAAAGATTTGCTGTTCGTATCCTTCCTTTGAGAAAGCTTCCAATGATTTTTCAAAAAAGTCTTTTAGAAAATCAGTAAAGGCAGAAGCAGTTAATCCTCTGACATGAAAATCAGAATCTCTTTCTTTTGGATAAAACATGGAGGCTGGTTCATGGAAGAACAGAGTCAGGATACAAGCCAAATAAAATTTGTCCTTTGCAGTTGACCTTTAAAGCTGGGTAAATTTAACTGGGATATTAGTTTGATAACGGATGAATGTAAGCAGGGACCACAGGGCACGAGTGCAGGGCACTCTGGATATAGCAATTCAAAACCCAGAATACACTGAACTGTGCTCTGTGCCGCAGCCTGAAACAACTGATGAAGTTTCGACTGCCGGTAGGAGTGTGAATGGCACATTAAAAAGATCAGTTGCAGCATCACAGTGGACTGGCTAAAGTCATTACAGGTTTTGTCTTGAATTTCAGTAAAGTGGATCTGGTTTTGCAAATTGTGTTCATGACGCATTCCCATAGGAATCAATTTGGCCTCTGTAGGAGCGCTTGCAGGATCAGCACGTGCAGTGAAATGTAGCCGCGGGTCTGGAAGAGGAAAGCAGCAGGACTTTCTGTGTTTTAGTGAGGCCAAAGTAGATTTCGTCTGTCAGCATTTGGGCTCCTAACATCTTCCTACATGGCGAACATTTGCCTTTGGGTTGTGCTTTGAACTCTGCTGCACAAAGGAAGCCATTCTGCTGATCTGAAGCAAGAGCAATGGGGGTGTAAAATTCTCCTTTGGTTTTTATTTTATAAAACCCACATTAAGGGAAAAAATGTTGCTTTAATTCTCTGTTGGTTGAGAACAGCTGAAAAGGCAGAGCAGCAGCAGTATTTAGGGGCCCCCAAGCTAAGAAACTCTTGGTAACACTGAACAGCCAACGAGAGTAGTTACTTTAATGCAGCTTTGTTATTTATTGAAAGCTTCCTGTCATGTTTTCAGAGCCCAGCTAGTGAAGGGTATTGAATCACAGAAGAACATTAATATGCGCTGGAGTTGTATTGGTCATTAGTTAATCCTGCATCAGATGCTAATACCTTGGGGGGGGACTGTCCTTGTGCTAATTGCTTGTGCGTTACTAAATCCCAGTTAAACCCAGCTCCTCTCTGCATAGTCTCACGAGGCATTGTCAGTTCTGCTGGTAAAGGGGTGCCATATGAGGCCCCCTTCCGACTTTCCCGAGAAGGTATACCAACACTGGGCTGATCTCAGTACATCACACACATCTGGAGTTGCATCAGCACCTTCCATAGGGGTTGCGTGGAGTTTCTAAGGTGTTCTCAGAATTACATGAAGCTCTTTTTCAACCCGCTTCCCTTTACCAATATGCAGTCATAGCATAAGAGGCTTCCACCAGATAGCTCTGTGAGCGTTGAGGTTGTTACCAGCAGGAAGGGCGGGCAGGCATTCACCTCCTCGAAGGAAAAGCCCTGATCTGCCTGATCCCACTGTGCTCCTGACCTGTCTGACACCTCTCCCACCCTCACCTTGAGCCCCTCCGGCCTCACCCTTTCCCTTAGTTCAGGGCTTCACTGCCACCGTTGCGGGGCTGTGTTGGTTTCCTCTAGCCCATGGTGTTACTGTGGTTTGGCCTTGTCCCTCAACGGCCACGTCTTGGTTTGGGGACTCCCCTCCCCAGCAGTGTTGGGCGAGACAGGTCACTGCCGCTCAGTGGAACCCGGGGTCTGGCTCGCATCCTGGGGACCTTCTCTCCTGTATTCTCCCCCTGCATCCTCCTTCCCTCTCTTTTCTCCATTTCTGGTAAACCGCAGGACTCCTGTTTGTTTAAAAGGCCACTGTTGTGGCGCAGAGTGCTTGCAGTGTCCATACGAATGATTTCTGGGACAGATCAAAGGCCCGCCACTCAGTGTCCGTGACAATAGCCAGCAGCAATTGTGCAGGGAAGGGCACGGGAGCAAGGCAAGCTCTGATCATTCCCCGGAGATTTCTACCAGCCTCTCAATACCATAGACACTAAAGGGCACTATCCTCTTGCCCCGAGGGGTCCAACTGTCTCTTAAATTCTGGAAAGTACCAGACCCTGCAGAAGGATTTTCATTTGTGTTTTAATTATAAGGGGGGGGAGGGATTCAAAAGGAAAACAGTATTTTGTTATTTGTTTGTAATAGGAGTTTGCACTTCTACAGAAGAAAATTTTGAGCCACTGTCCGATGGAGATGGGGATTTTAGGGGTTCCCTTTAAAATGGAGGTGTCCCTATGAGCAGAAGATAAGGGCGAAACATGAGAGCGATGCTCTGCTTTCAGATTACATAACAGAAACAACGGGAGTCAGAGCTGTTCACCAAAAATCGGCTTCTGCCAGGGTAGAGCAAAACCGGAGGGCACACTGACAGCTCCGTTCCTGCGTGGTCGGAACTGGGGGAAGGGAATGAGTATTAGTCAAGTGGTGGGATCAGCTGGAGATGCAGTGACACGGTTTAGGAGAGAGTCTGACAATCCTGAGTTAAAAGGAAGCTTATATTTGACAGTGACCCCTCCTAACTGTTTGTTTGTGCTCATGGAAGAAATGTCACATCTGTAATAACTCAAATGAATATGCCTCATGGAACAGAGCCGTTCCTGCAAGGGAGCATCCAATTAGCATGAGATGTTTGATCTGATTATGCTTCAATATACAAATCTTCTGTGAACCAGTGAAGCTACAGCCGGAGAAGACAATACATATTAAGTCATCCTCCACTGCGTTCAGGATTGCTCCTCGCACTACTGAGTGTTATATAATGTAATCCAAGGGCTGCTTGCATGTCTCCGGGGAGATTATTCCAAATGTTAACAGATTTCCTGCTTAGAAAGGTTTTCCCTAATGTGAAATGTAAAATTAACTTTTACTCGTTTAATCCTGTTGGTTCCATGGATCCTGTGCACCCACCACGGGTGAAATAAAACCGAAACTCTTTTCCTTCCCAGCTCTTCTGCCTTCTGTATGTTGGTAAATCAGCAGTACTCATTCGGTTGGTTTATCTTGTCTCTTAAAGGCATGGCATCATGGGAAACTGTCTGAATCCCTTTTTTCTTTTTAATTTTACTTTCCAGCAACGCCATAGAGAAAGTGAAGTTGTGGATGGGGTTAAAATAGTATAGCCATATACAGCTTGTAATCTGTCAAAATAATGTTGATATTTCATGAGGACCCTTTTGAGCAATGGAGAAGCTGGACTCTGACAGAAAGAGAACTGGTCAAATGGCAGTACGGGAAGTTATTGCTGGTAACCAGAATATGCCTTGAGGGGTGTTGCAGCAACAACCCAGTAATGTTTTTCATATGTACCCTTCCTTAATGGGAGAGTTTTAAGTATTAAAGTATTTAAAGTATTGAAGTTTTAAAAATTCTTGCATATAGAACTCTCATACAGAAATATGAGCTTTTTGCTTGATGGTATCCCATTCTAATTATCCGTGTTTCTCTTTTCTCAAATGCAATTCCAGGTGGTAAGCTTTATCCAGCGTTTACCTGGTTGCAAAGAACAAGCGTCTGTGTTCAGGGAAGAGGTAAGTCAAGTCTGCCCAAATCCCGTGCTGTGCCGCTGGCGGGTCCCATGGCCGCGAGGCGGTTTTGTACCCCGTTACTCTGGAGTTACGGTGCAGGTAGCACAGACCTACTCAGACTTGTCATTAAAGAGCCTGTGGCATTTCGGAGGCAGCTTCAGCATCGAGCTGAATTCCAGCATGGCTAATTGCATTCTCCTGCTTTACATTTCCCCTGCCGTTCCAGTCACTGAGCTTATGCTTAACATCCTGTCTTGGACCATCGTGTAGTGGCTCTGGCATCGTTGTAAAGATGTCCTGTTGGAATGGTGCAGTGAAGATCTCGTCTGCTCCCTCTAACGAGCACATATGCCTGCTTCTCTTGGTGAGGCTGGCAGCCGTAGGGTTTCCCAGGAATTGCTGGCTTCCCCCACGGGCTGAGGTGAGAGCAGGAGGGGAAGCTTTCCTCCAACAAGCAGTGGTTGGGAAGTCAGAGCATCTCCTGCGTGCAGTGCGTCCTGTCATCACTGCCACGTGCTGGGCTGGGCTCTGTTCCCTGCTTGTGGTGCGTTCGCCATGGCTTCTGAGAAGCCTCCGCAGGCGCAGGATATGGCTGTCCTGGTTTTCAGCTCACTTCTTTGCATGGAGCGTAGACACTTAGTCTCTGTTGAGTGCTTCGGCTTCCAGTTACATTGCAGGTATGACTTGGAGGTTCTTTATGCGCCCCTGATTAATTTGCACAGACGTACCTCCCCTTCTGTCATCGTAGCTCTACAGCTCTGATGGTAAGAGCTTGAGGGAAGGGGCTGTGCCGTCGCTGTTCCGTGCGGCGCTGAGCGCACCCTCTGTACTGAGGAAGAGCATTGCACGTTGTAGCAACTGTGAAGGGCAGGTTTTTAATAGATGGCTGCTCCCCAGAGCTGGCTGCCTTTCAGGATGAATCAGGCTGTAGTGCATTTTGTGGGATTTACGTATCTGTATTTTGTTTTCCCATATTTTAAAAATCATGCACACATGCAAAATAAAAAGCAAAAGAAACAGAGGCTTGCAAAAAGCACCGTTCACAATGTAACAATATGGTGGACTACTGTTTAACTGGATATAGTGGGAATAATGAAATTTATTCAAATGAATCAATCTTTCAGTGTAGCTGAGTGTAAAAGGTGCGTCCTGATTTCTAGTGGAGATGTATTCAGAAGTGCGAGTTTGGTAGGTAAGATGTAACTAGCAAATCTCCTAATGAATCCAACCATTCACAATGTATTTTATTTCTTCTTGCCATAATTTAAACGGGTCCTGAACACTGACTGCTTTCTGGTTCAGAGAGCGGCATAGCCGTGTTCTATTTTAATACCTTACTTTCTCCAGCCTCAAAGTATGATTCCCTATGCCAAATGAGAGGGGCTTGGGTTGTTTTTCAGGTTTATGCTCAAACCAAATTGTCAGTTTGAAATTAAAACCCTTTTAGCAGTTTAGCTTTGGCCAGAATTCAGGTGTGAGTGACAGGACTGCTGAACTCCACCGGCATTGTCCATTAGCTGTAATCAGGCCTTTGAGTGCTCGCTGTTTAGGATAAATAAATCCCTTGCAGACTTCTCTTGGTGGCGGGGGGGAGAGGGATAAGTTGCTGCTTACATTAGGAATGAAGAGAACAAATTGTGCACAGAATTTTAAAAACCATCCAAATAAGATGGAACAAAGAAATGAATAATAAAGCACAGGCACTGATATTGTGCTTGTTTCTAGGTCCAGTTCAGGGAAGGTCTGTTTAAAATAAGCATCTTTGTGGCAATGCAGTGAAGATGAAGCATAGTAATAATACTGGACTCAAAAGCGTTTTGAAATGTAGGACTGTTTTCCAGCAGTTTTCTGCTACTCTTGACTCTGTATTATTTAATTTAAGCAGCAGTCCGTTTGTTTCAAGCTATTTTTAACATGTTCATTGCAGTAGTGTAGACTCTAGGCAGCTTGCAAATAAGATTCGGGGATGTTGTGCGGCCATCTGTGGACTGGGAGCACTGCTGTCATTTCCAGTGTACGTACTGGGAGGTTAAGTAACTTGCTAACAATCTCTTGTGTGGTTAGAGAAGGGGAAAGCAAATCTCCTGGCTCCCAGCTCTTTGCTTTAATTATACGTTTGTCCTAGTTTATTCAATGTATCCTCTTCCACCAGTCATTGACGTCCAAAAAAGTTCTAGTTAGGAAGACTACAGAAATAGAAGAATTGTTTTTCTGGATGAGCTGAGTGTCCGGAGCTGTCTGCTGCACTGGTGAACATCAAGTGAGAGGATGAGATGCTGTCAGTCTCTGTAAATGGACTTTAATGGAATAACTTAGGGAGACACATATTGTTTGTCTGTGTCCATTAATCTTCGGCTTCTTCCCTGCAGCATTTGGGGTTTATATTAATTATATCTGTGTTGTCTCTGTGGATGTTCTTGTAAACCCAAGTAAATTTTTAACCTCTTCTTAAAATAATATGTTACGATTTCGCTCGCTGCTACCTAGAGCATCCTGTATTTTCACAAGGTAGTATGTTTCTCACTTGCTTGCTTTGAATCTAATTGAATATCTCCTTGCTGATCGATTAGGAGAGCGTGTATGTAAATCCAGACAGATTACATGCCTTTACTATGCCTTGTTTTATGTAGCACACGATCTCTTTTACCATGTGCTAAGCAAGCCCATTTAGTGTCATTGAAAACGATTTCACAATAGCCTCCTGTTTCTCCTTTAAACAGAGGCTTGTTGGCTATGGGCATAGTACATCCTAGTTGTGAGAGCAGCCAGATGTTCACGTCTCAGCAATTTTTTCTCATCTCTAATGTTTTTAGCAGAACTGACCAAAAAAAGCAGAAAAAAAAGAGTGTTTGGCTTGAAGTTTTACTCTGAACAGCTTAATAGGGGTCAAAGAGTCTATGCAATCACAGTATCTAATGGATGCACTAGGAAATGGTGATTTTATGTTTCTAATCATCGTAGATCAGTGTAATATATTAATTCTTGGATAGCTGCCTCCTGAAGACTCGCATTCTGGATTTCCTGATCTAATTTCTGGCCCACAGATTGTGAATAGGCCCTAGGATTTTTGACAGTTGTTGGCTTTTTAGAGCAATTATAGTGAATATAAAGTCTAATGAACGAGCACCCCCCTCATGGTGTCTCCATAAGCCTTGCCCACACTTGGGCTTCTCTATTTCTAGAAAAAGGGCTGCTGGATGAGGTCTGGGACCCTTGGAAGGGGCAACATGCCCAGGAACCTCACAGGGGTGTGGGTGCCAGAACTAGGGAGAAATACAAGGTTTCAGCCTTCAGACCTGCGTTCGTACTTTCATTCCTCGGTTCAAAGTACGTTGTTTAATTGAACGACCAGAAATGAGAACCCTGCCTATCTCTTGATGGTAATTTTTATCTTATGTTGTGTTTCCAACCTCTAGCAGATAGATGGTGAGGCCTTCCTGCTCCTGAACCAGAGCGACATAGTTAAAATACTCAGTATCAAACTGGGTCCTGCCCTGAAGATCTACAACGCCATTCTCATGTTCAAGTCTGCAGAAGACAACTGAGAAGAGCCCTTCGGCGGAGCCCATGAGGAACTGACAGGGAACGGATCTTCAACTGAGAGCATTACAACGTGCCGAACAGGCAGATTGGGACCCGGATGTATTTTAAGTAGAACTTACTAAAATTATTTTGAGGACATAAAAATCCTGCCACAGTCTGGAATACGGGGCAGCTTCACTTCCAAGAAGAGGATATTATTATATTTTGTAATTGAATTTGGTTTTGATATATCAATCTCTTTTTGAGATCTAGAAGAAACCTCCAGTTATAAGGGGAATCCAGGGTAACATTGGTGGAGCTGCAATAGCAAGAAGAAAGCTATGAGTAAAATGACTGCTGTGTCCAATGATAGTGCCTGAAAGAGAGACTGAGTTATCACCAGCATGTTTAATATATTCTGTATGTATAAAAACTCTGAGAAAAGACAGTAAGAAAATAGGAAAAAGATGCACTTCAGAGCAGCTCACCTGTATCCTTCAATGCTGTGACTCAAGAGTTGACCTTTTCGGGACTGATTTTAAGATTCCAGTCTCCCCTACTGATCCTAGTTGTTCTAACACCCTGGGCTACTGGGCTGCTTACACCACAGCAGAAAGGTAGCAGGGGCGAAGGGTTTCCGGCAGTGCTGGCTTGCATCGTGTCTGGTAACGAGCAAAACGTCCTCATTCATGTCACCAGAGAGCGGGAAGCAAGCCCTGTGTAGATAGGCTTTGGGTAGGCACAGATCTCTCATAAAGGTATCTCCCACAGGAGACAAAGATAAATATTTTAGCTGTAATTCTCCCGTCAGTGCTTTTGTGCAACTGCTGTCTGGACCAGGAACATCTTACGGCAAAATGGCACAGTCAGGAGCACTTGGGAATTTGACGGGTTCATTCTTGTTCTCTCCGCTGTCAGCCAAATGCTAGGAATATGAGTTGGAAACCCAGCAGTGGCCAGCGTATGCATACAGATGCAAACAGATTTCCTAGAAACAATTTGATTTTATTTTTGAACAGTTGAAACTCGTGAACGCTTAGTGCTTTAGCCTTTTCAGCCTCCCGGTGGACTTGGGTCTGTTCTGCGGAAGAGGCAGTGTGCTGTAGCAGCAGGGCACCGCTCCTCTACCTCTCTGGTGGCCAGGCAGGCAGAGCACACGGGGAGGTTTGACTGGAGGGGAACCAGGGTTTAAATGGACAGCAAAATGAGGTAAGAATTACTTCTGAAAAGAGAGAGCTAATCTGCGTCAGGGAGGAAGCAAAGCTTGTGGCTGTGTTCCTGTGCACGCAGTCTGTGCTCTCCTGGCAGGAGGGGAGCACGAGTATTTCCTGCTCTGCTTGAAGTCAGAGCATAGTTTTATGAAGGTGCACATGGGACCGCGATGTCCTGGGTGGGAGTTGTCCACACCGTTACTTCCAGAGCCACCCTCTTACGACGGAAGCCCTGGGAGAAGCGGTGAGCCCTGCTGGGGCTCTGCTCAGTGTTTCCATTCGTGCCTGGCAGCGTGCTAGCTCGTGACTCTTCCTCTGGCCACTCTCCCTGATAGATATTTGGCTGTTCTGGAGTTAAGCTGGAACCATCTTAGCTAGGGAAGCCTTTTCACCCCTTCATTCAGAGCTGCCAGGCTGAATCCCGTGTGCGTGAACCCCTCTGAGCACCGTCCGTGTGCCATCAGCCTCAGCCCAGGGTTGCATGAATTTCTCAGGGCATTGCATGAGGAGATGTCATCCAGCCGGAGGCACCTCAGACTCCCTCCTATACTTGGCATCTTTGTCACCAGTGCTGTTCCCGTATCCCAGCCCTGCAGCTTCTCCAAGAGCTGTCAGGAACTGAGGATGAACACGCTGTCCGTGGCCGAGTGGTGACAGAAGGAACGCGCTTGGTCTTCCTTCCCTGATCACTCTGTGTCCTTTGTCCAACCTTCCAGCCGCTGAGAAGGTCCTTGTGACTTGTCTAAAGTAGTAAGTTCCTTAAAATTGTAAATAGAGCAGAATCCACACCGCTGAAGCCATTCAGTCCTGGATTAATATTTAGAGCAATTTGTCTCCATACTTTCTATTTTTGTATAAGATGTTAAGGAGTTTAAGCCTTCCACAGAGAAGACATAGGGGTGGTGGGATATTTAATAGCTGAAACATTAAATATCAGCCAGGCAACTGCAGAAGAGTAATTTAATGCAGTGTTAAGGACTAGACAAGATATGAATTTAATTTATTAAAATACATTTTTAGTATGATAACCAGGATATTCACCAAAGAGTCACATTCCTTTATCCCGCTCTGCACATCCCCCGTCTGCGTAAAGACTTGAATTGTAAGTGGCATGTCCTGGACTCTGACACAACTCGCCTTCTGGGCAAAGCAAAATTGTTTCCTGACAACTGGAGCAGAGGATCCGTAGCTGGACTGCTTTATTCCTGGCTCTCCGCCGACTTGCTAAATAACCCCGAGCCCTTCTTTGCTCCAGTTTCCCCCTCTGTGACACCCAGCCAGGTGGGGTGAGTGCAATTTCGCCTTTCTCTTGTTTCTAGCAAGCAGATCCTGCCGGATTTTCCGTTTTACCTCCTTCCTTTGGGAAACTGAGTTGGGGGACAGCAGATTGCCTCCAGCAATAAAACAAAATATAATATTATTTCATCTCTTTTACTATATATAGATAGAGGATAAAGAGAATCAGTGAAAACAAGCAATGAGATTCTAGTCACTGAAATTACTCAAACAGAAGAGAAATCTTTAATCCTAGGGGCTTCCAAGCCAGCTGGATCAAAGATGAAAATGTGTACTTGGAGTTTGTTCAGTGACAGCAAGAGTAGTGCTTTCAGCAAGGAGGAAGGAGGAACCCTTTTAGGGATAGAAGAAGGAGGAATGTGCTTCTTGTGCCTTTTTTTGTAATCCGATAATTGTCTTTGCAGAGCAAGCAAGAATGTGCACACATCTATTACTGACTCCTTCTCCAAATATAGCTATATTCTAATAAAATCTAGCAACTTCACAATAACGCAAGGGCAAAAAGATCTCCAGTGTCTTCACTGGACGTGTTTAAAATTCCCTAATATTTTACAGGGCTGAAGAAAAACTAAACCAGCTCATCTTTTAGCCCCATAACTGGGGAATTCATTGGTTGCTGCTGCCGTTTCGCTTGCGTCGGGGAGCCCCGCTTTCACGTGCGGCTCGGTGACTTGTTTCTGCTGCCAGGCTCTGCCTGTACAAACTCGGCTCTGCCTTTTCCCGCTCCTGATCGAGGCCTGTGTCAAGGCGAGGGGTCTGCAGATGCCTTTGATTGTCTAATGCCTTGTTGTCTAATTTGAAACATGCACTTTGAAGCAGAAAGCCAAAAGTTGTAGCTCTGTAGTGAACAAAGCTGAAACTGGTTAATGCCACCTGGTTTTAGGCGGCTTTTGTTGTCGGCTGAGTGTCAGCAGAAACCAGCTGTTCTGAACCCAGAAGTCACTGAGAAATATGTTGCTTAGAAGCAACCCAGAGCTCTGACAACGTCCCGTGGGCCAGCAGCGCAATTGGGAAGTCTCAGTTCTCAATTAAAGTGGATCTTACTCCTGGATATGGTTTTGTTCCTGTATTTTTGAAATCCAAAACAATCAGATTTTTCTGCTTTTCTCTTTTTCTCCTTGCTAGAGACTCCTGTTAAAATTTTTCTCTGCCATCGCCAACGATCATCCTTGTAATCCAGTAGCAGTAAATTTCTGCTCTGGGTAATGAATCGCATTAACGTTGGACAGAAACGTTCCCCAGCACTGATAGCAAAACTCTACAACCAAAGGAGAAAAAAAAAACCCCAACATTCAGCCCAGGGGATAAGCTAGTTCAGCTGTGGAAGATTTCCTGCCTGCTACTTTCATGCCCTGCTTAGGGATTTATACCGCAGAAAGCTTTAAGGTTTTTGACATCCTCGCCATCATGTGACGAGCTAGCTTATTTTTGAAATTCCGATTACTTGAACTGGAAACACGTGCAGGGGAAGGGAGCGTGCGCCCGTTGTCTCGGTTCAGCCTCTGAAATGTTTGCCTCTTTTAAACCAAACAAATACTTGAGCTTTTTGACACTAGCCATGACGTTGCACTCCACTGATGCTTTCTTCTGGAAATGTGAATAAAGTTAATATAAGTTCAAACCTGACTCGTTCTTTCCCTGTTTGGGCCCGACCCCGGCACGCGCTCGCAGGGGAGCTGAGCTGGCTGGCTGCCCTGAGGGGCCGTCGCCAGCATGGGCTGATCGTCGCGGAGGTCCCTGGCTTCATCTCCTTGTTTTCCTCCTCCTAAACCTGGCAATCAAAACGCAGGCAGCATTTTCATCTTTTCTCTCTTTCCTCGGGCGGAGCGAAGCCGTGTGTTTGAGCTCTCCCCGATTCGTACGCAGGACAGCATCAGCCTCGGCCGGCGGCGTCCGCTGAGGCCGTGCCTGATCCCCCCATTCCTTGCCGTCCTCCGCTGCTGACACAGGATTTCAGTCCCAGGACTCTGACATCTGCCTAAAGCAGCTTCCAAATTTGAGTCTTTAAAACTAGTAAGAACTTGTTCCCGGTATGAATCAATGTCAAACTCTGCATTTTGGGGTCTTTGTGTCTGTTTTACCTTCCTTAATGCCCTGTTGGGCTTCCTCGCTGTGTCCCCCGTAACAATTTTACTCAACTCACCTGGGCCTTTGTTTCTGCTCTAACTGTAATTAGCTGATAAATTGCGAACCACTGTGCAAGACGCCGTCCATTGGTTTTCCCCCAGAATCAGGTGGCGGAAGCTTTTGTCCTGATCCTCGCAGCGGTGTTTCCGACAGAAACCCGCACCTGCAGCGCGTCGCCCAGCCCGGGGCAAGAGGGGCCGAGGGCGCAGATTCACCTCGGCGGCCGAGATTAGCAGACCTTTCAAAACTAAAAATATGGGAGAGTTGGCGCCCAGCCATAATTTCTAAACTATCCCATCATCAGGGTAAACATTTGCTCTCATTGGTTTTTCCCTTCCAAGGTTTTTTTGCTTCTATTTAAACCCCGGCTTGTTTGCTTTTGTTACCGTGATCGGATTCCCAGTCTGGTTAGCTTGGATGCTTGTTGCACGCTCGGTAACATCAAATTTTGCTTTTACTTGCTCCGTTAGTTCCCTCGGGGCTCTGCTGGGATGGGTGCTTGTCTGTGCTGTTGCACTTGGGATATCTGAATTTCTCTGCGGAAGGGATTTTTTTTTTTAACCAAGATCTTGATGGAGAAGCCTTAACAGAGCAGGGTGCATTAATCACCCAAATGGCTGATTATATTTGCAGATTATTCTGCTCAGGCAGACGTGGAATTTTTTGTCCCGAGTCATATTTCTCCTTGGGCAGGAAGAACCTGGAGTTTACATTTTGCCTGCTTGAATGCTCAAGTTGTTCTGCGGTCAGCCCCGACCGTCCTCCTTGGGACTGATGTTTCCCTCGTGCCAGGGCCCTTGCACCGTTCCCCGGTGGGGTTTGCACACCCGCGCGAGGAGCTGGAGGGGGCTCTGATTTAAGGTGAAGACAAAGTACGGCGGAAGGGGCGTGCCACCCCCGGCGTCCTTCGGCCACACGTCTCTCCCCTCGCGAGCCCGGTCGCAGCCCTTCAGACCGGCGCAAGCCCCCGGAGCAAACCTCCCCGAGCTCTGCCTGTCCCGGATGCTCGGCAAACCCTCGTAATCGCACTGAGCTGTGGCAGCCGTGGCTCAAGGGTTGCGTTTGCACACGCTGCGTTGGAGCAGGTGGGCGAACCCCTTAGCCTGCACCTCCAGAAGAGACCTCCTCGGCCTCCTCCTCCTCCTCTTCCTCCTGTTCTCCAGCAGCACTGCCCCGTGGAGGACGGTGATACCCAGCTCTGCGGTGAGGTACGTGCACAAACCTTCACTTGTTGCCTTTCTTCGCTGAAATTGTGCTGTTTTCCCGTCAGGGAAGGTGTGACCTGCCGCGCTCACGGGGGGATCGTGTGATTCTATCGCTTGCACAGAGCTTTGAGCTCCCCTTTGAGCGGCTCCTTCGTTCCTGTTAACGCTGGTGTGAAAATTTGCCGCAGGGGCGACTGTGGCTGGTGGGGGCAGAGCCGGCAACGGGGAAAAGGACCATCCTACCCGCCTCCGCCCCGTGCGGCACATCTCCTGCGCGATAAAACAACTGACCCGCCGTCCGCTCCTCCTTCGCCTCCTCCCGTGGAGGATTCGGCAGAGCAGCCGTGCTGCGGCCGTGCCCCCGTGCCGGCATCCTCTGCCTTCGCAGCCGGGGACGCTGCAGCCTTCCGGAGAGCTGGGGGTGGCGGGAGGCTGTTGGCCTCGGCTGCGTGGTTTGGGGAGGTTAGGAACTGGTCCTTGCTAGGCTGAGCTCTGCTCCCAGCGTCACCAAGTGAGACGGTGTGGCACAGAGGGGCTGCACCGGGGCGGTGGCGGCAGCGGATCGGCGTTTTATGGTTGGGGTGGTGTGAGCCGGTTGCTTTTGAAGATGAATAACGTTAATTTTGAGAGAAAAGCTTGTGCTGGAGTTGCGTTGTTCCTTTGGAAGGTCGACTGGAGCCTCTATTCCCTGCACGTGTAACGGGCCCAGGGGAGATTCTGGGGGCTGCGGTGGGGTTGCTCTGGTGAAGGAGGCGTCCGCGTCCCCCAGGGTTCACCCGTGGGAGGGAGCAGCCCGGGGGCTACCGCAAAGGTTGCTCTGCTGAGCATCTCATTAAATGAAAAAGCAGCCGAGCCCATTCGCCTTTTAAGCGCTTTTAAACGCTGATTTTCATTGTGCTTTTGCAGCAGGGTTGAGGTGTTAATCGGCATTTTATCAGGGCTCAGTTAACCTGCTATTACCAGTGGGCGTAAAAGGAGGGGTGTTGCGGCACCGCCGCCAGCTCTTACCCCCTCGTGCAGGCCCACGGGGCCGGCCGGCCCCTGCGCCTCCGGGGACCCCCGGCAGGGTCGCTGCCTTGGTCTCCTACACACGCTTCTCATCTGGCCGCTTAAAACTCTGAAGCCCAGCAGCTTTCCCGGGAGCAGGAACCATAAAGACAAACACTGCTGCGGTGCTCTGACAGCCCAGCCCGAGCGGGGAGGAAGGACGCGGGATGGAGGGGGGAACCTGCCCTCTCCATCCTGCACGTGTGAAGCCAACGGGCAAATTCCAGCTTCAGGAGAAAGAGGGAACGGTGGTGCAGAAGAAAAATGCCGTGGTTTTTTCTTGGAGGGCTTCAAGGTTGAGGCTGGCTGGGGGGGGACTTGAACTGCGCTTGCTGCGCCCCGGCCATCAGCAGAACTGCTGGTTCTCTCCCCAAACAATGCACTTGCTCCACTATTTATTGGCTTTGCGTGTCGCTTCCCCTAAGATTTTCTTACATCCTTGCCACCAAATACAGCCTCAGCTTATTAATTGCCCCACGACGCTTTCTCCTCTCTACATTATTCACCATCCAGACACTGTTAATGTAAGCAAGATAAATTTTTTTTTTCCCTTTTGGAGACGGATACATTTGCTGCTGGAATGTTTCCAGCCATTGCTCTGAGAAACAGGCTGAAGACTCGTGCGAGTGGGGTGTCCGTGCCACAGCCCCGAGAGGTGCCGGCGCGGGGGCTCTGGCAGCCCCCCGGCAAACCCCGTCCCCGCCGGGCTGAGCAGCTCCCCTCTTGGAGCACGGCACCGGCGCCTTCGATCGCGTGGGTGTTGCATTTGCAGTAAGGTTTTGTCCTCAAAAACAAGGTTATGGTTTCAGCAGGGTCAACCTGATGTCCCCACGTGTCATCAGCGGTGGGTCTTTTTGGGCCAGAAAGTGGCTTTTTGCAGCAATGCTGATTTAAGAAGCTTTTCCACCTGCAGAGCGTTGTCCGGGCTCCCTTTCAGCTCTGTGCTTGAGTTGTCTCAAATTACCCAAGCGTTAAAAAAAACCCCAAAAAAGGTTGTTCCAAACCCAGATGGTTTCCATGGCTGGGGTCGTGGCCGTGCTGGGAGCCGGCAGCTCTGCGGGTCAGGGTTGCCAAAATGCCTCCGCTTCGTGCACCGTCCTAAAACTCGGCTGAAGCTTTTCCGCTCTGGGCTCAGGTACCCGGGGCACGCGGCTCTGGGTTTTGTTATCCCTGGCAGAAACGGAGCGCAGGGAAGCTGTGGTATGTCTCTGCGTTACGAAGTGGGACCACACAACTATTCAATGAGTCTCTCTAGATGGTTTTCGCACCATCTTGAACTCGTCTCTCTTATGGATGGAATTGAAAAAGGCCAGAGAAGAGGCTCGAATATAAATTTCCCTTTTCCCAAGCACGTCTCTGCTGCTGGTAGATGTCTGGGGAAGGTCTTGCTCTTTGGTTTCAGTGAAAAACTTTTCAAGCATCTTCATTTCAGAAGAAACACAACGGTTGAAACAATTGGGTTTTTTCCCCATGAAATTGATTTTTTCCTCCTTCTTGTGCCGTGCCAGAGCACCACGCACAGAAAGAATTAACCTAATTAGTCTTCAGAGCTCAGTTGCACCTTCTCTGTTTTTCTCCCTGGGTTTTTCCTCTCTCTGGTCGTGCCTGCGGGATTTCCCTGCCTGCTCGGCTCTGCTGCCCTGTGAAGCTCCTTCCCCATCAATCAATTCTTCATGCAGTCAGTTAGTTCTGCCGCTCTCCCTCAATCAATTCTCTTCCCATCCACGAATGCTGCACACACCTGCGTGAGCTCAGGGGCTTCCCCTTCTCTTTACCCCCATCCCTCCTTTCCCCACCTTCCCAGCAACATCCTCTCTCCCAAAGGTCCACCCTGACCCTGCATCCCTCCCGGAGGTGGTGAGTTGGGCAGCGAAGGACGGGGGGGGCCTGGGGCACTGTAGGGTGCAGGCAGACCCACGGCTTTCCCACCGGCTCCTCCAAATCCTGTAACGAACCAGCACAAAGATGCTCTTGGGCAGCAGCGATGCAGCTCCAGCAGTAACGCAGCCTCCCCTGCTCCCACTGGGACGGGCTGCAGACCCTTCCTGCGGCCAGAAAGCCCCAAATAAATCACAGAATCACAGAATCATTTAGGTTGGAAGAGACCTCCAAGATCATCGAGTCCAACCGTTAACCCAGCACTGCTGAGGCCACCACTAACCCATGTCCCCAAGCGCCACATCTACATGGCTTTTCAATCTCCCCAGGGATGGGGACTCCACCACTGCCCTGGGCAGCCTGTGCCAGGGCCTGACAACCCTTTCGGGGAAGAAATGGTTCCCAATATCCAACCTAAACCTCCCCTGGCGCAACTTGAGGCCGCTTCCTCTCGTCCTGTCGCCTGTTCCTTGGGAGAAGAGACCGACCCCCCCTGGCTCCAACCTCCTTTCAGGGAGTTGCAGAGAGCGAGAAGGTCTCCCCTCAGCCTCCTTTTCTCCAGGCCAAACCCCCCCAGGTCCCTCAGCCGCTCCTCACAGCACTTGTGCTCCAGACCCTTCCCCAGCTCCGTTGCCCGTCTCTGGACACGCTCCAGCCCCTCAGTGTCTGTCTTGGAGTGAGGGGCCCAGAGCTGACCCCAGCACTCGAGGTGCGGCCTCGCCAGGGCCAAGCACAGGGGGACGATCCCTGCCCTGGTCCTGCTGGCCACACCATTGCTGATACAGGCCAGGATGCCGTTGGCCTTCTGGGCCACCTGGGCACGCTGCTGGCTCATATTCAGCCGCTGCCGACCAGCCCCCCCAGCAGCACCGAGTTCACCCAGCCTGAGCGAGAGCGGGCTGCAGGCAGGAGCACCGTCTCTACCCACCACACAGCAGGAGCCAGGACGGGGTGACCCAAAACGAGTGGGAATCCCACGGCGCTCAAAGGAGAGACTCCTCTCTCGACGCGGGATGCTGTTGGGATCGTTGTGCTCCTGTAGCGCTCGCCAGTTGGAGATCGCGGGCTGGGCTGGAAGGAGAAGTGAGCATCGGAGATGGAGTTGGAGCGAGTGGGAGAGCGATGCCGGCGGTTGCAGCACGGGCTGCGTTGCTCATCTCGTTGCAGCATCCTCGCAGCAGAGCTCCGGCGAAGGCGGCTCTGGGAATGCTTTCCCGAGGAATGGGGAGGCGCCTTTCCCACCCTCCTCTCCATAAATCGGCCGAGAGGGTTTCTGTGTCTTCCCTGCCGCTTTCTCCGCTTCCCCAGGATTTTGCAAAACTCGGTGCTGAGCGACCCATTTGGAAGGCAACTGCCCTAAACTCCTTGTGGACCAGGCAGTAGGTAAAGGAATCATTTACATTTCAAATAAATAAAGCGTTTTTGGCTCTGGATCAAAACGTAGTTGTGTTCAATGTTATCAGTTTCAGAGTGAGTCTTTTTTTTTATACCCAGGCAGTTTCTCTTATAAAATGTGCATGAGGACTTGATGTAAGCAGAGTAGGAAGCAGACTCTTTTTTTTTTTTAATATTGCACAGAGTTATCCCCACGGCAGAGCTGCTGAACCTTTTCTCTTGCCCTAAAGCCAGTGCTTGTTTACATCTATTTACAATCAAATCCCATTAACCACCCGGAGTGGTGCAGCACCATTGCATGTTGCCACCGTATTTCCAACTGGACGTTGCAAATAACTCTACATCCACTATAAACGGAAAACCTTTATAAACTTGGATCTGGAGCTTCTGATTGTGGAGCCAAGGAGCCTTCTTCCAGCTGGGATAAAAATACGGGGCTTTGCTCCTCTAACTGCAAAGAAAAGGGCTGGACGTGAGCACAGAAGGTAACAAAATTAACCCTGTCCCCTTGCAGCCATAACGAGCTGGTGGTGATAACCAGGAGCAGCATAATGTGCTAATACCCCAAAAAACCACTATCCACCCCAGCTGGAGACTCTCGGCGTGGCGGAGGTCAACCAGGAGCCTTGGCTCTCATTCCACGTGTTGTGCTTAACGAAGAACCAAGCGATCGGGGTATCACAGCCTTTATGGTGAGGCGATGGAGCTTCTGGTAGGTGCTCCTGCCCACCTCCTCCTTAGGAGCTTTCTGTTTCTCACCTTTTCCACCCAGGCGAGATGGATGTGATGTCTCTGCATGAGCTTCATCAATGGGAAGAGCTGGGAATATGTGTCTAAGTCCGTCCAGACGATGGAAATCAGGTAATGGCGTCTTTGCAGAGGAATACGATGTAGTAAAGTGAATTCTCCGAGCACCGTTTGATCTTCCAGACTCTTCAGCCAGAGCAGTAGCAACTGCATCCCTTTAAGAAGACACGTCTGGTTAAGATCATCTACCGCTTCCTCTGAAACAAGATTTAAAATAGGAGACCTCCCCTTCAAAGAGGCGGCTTTGTTTAGCAGTAAAATTGATTAATTACTGGAAGGGATAAAGAAAACAAAGTCTTCTGTTGATCCCGCAGGGTAAGACCTGCTATGGCAGAGACACTGCAAATAACGGACGGTTTTACCTTCTGTTACCCTCTTCACACTCTCCTGCTCTCCGGCAGAAGCCAAACAGCTTTGGACCACGAGGGACCGGCGTGTGTTGCTCTTGCCTGGTTTCAAAAAGGAGAGCGTCATCCAGATGGATGTAGACCCGTCTGCCGGTAGCTACAACACGGAGCATCAACTGCTCGGCTCGAGGGCAAGTGAGGACAAGAGCTCAAGCCTGAGCCCGTCTCTACCGCAGGCGAGCGCTGTCTGCTTTCGTCCCTTCTCCTGGGCATGCGAAGGAGAGAGGGAAACAAGATAGGACGGGATTTATGTGATCTGGCGTGGTCCAGAGATACGCGGGGCAATGTCAAAAGTATGATTCGTTTCAACTGGCATCAGCTGAACCTCTCGGCTCCTGCGCTGGTCAAGGGAGAAGAAACCGGCATCTGCAGAAATGAATGAATCCCCCTTCCCTTACGCAGCTGGTTTGGGATCGGATGCGTGGAAACGCTCTTTCCTCCTTAACTCTTGGGAGAGCCCAGAGGACGGCTGGGGTCGGACGTGGTGAATCCCCGCAGGCGAGGTGTACGGGCGGCGTTCAGCAGTATTTATTGCATGTGGTATTACAATAATGGCAGGATTTTTCTCCTCTCTCCTCATTCCTTATCCCTGCCTGCGGAGGCTCTCAGAGCGTGATTAACCTAGGAAGGCTCCTCACGATGGTCAGCAAGTGCAGGTTAACTTTCGGAAACCGTCGGGCAGGGAATATCAGCAGCTGGAGGGGCTGGAGATGCGGGCGTGTGGCTCGGGGGGTCCCGGCGGCGAGGTGTGTTGGGCAGGAGGGTCAATAAATTTGCCGCTGCTCAGGCAGCTCAGTGTAAATCCAGAGATGATGGAAAAATTCAGTAGTTGCACGTGAGATCATGAAATAATCCCAAAAGAATGAAAAACCCCACCCTGCCCTGATGCCCCTGTGGGAGCCTGGCTTCAGCAGGACTCAGTCACCACTTGAGCCCTTGGCAGAGCGTTAATTATTTTCCTGCCTATTGGAGCCGCGTGTGTGATTGCTCCGGCGCCCGTTAGCAGGGTTAGTGAATTACTGTCCCGCATGGCACCTCTTTTTTTCCCTCTTTTTCACCTAGACACAGTCGCTTGGATCCAAGTCCTACTCAATGTGGTGTCAAAAAATCTTTGCTCACCAGATGATCCCTTTCCCCGGACCGCTGGGAGAGAACCCATTTTGCAGCGTTTTGATGCCAAAGGAGCTTGCAGTGTTGCCTTGGGAGAACTCCAGGGTTTGTGAGCCTGTTTGTTTCCCTCTTCTCCAGAAAATCATCCCAAATTTCGTATAATTTCTAGGAAGATTAAGCAGCACGTAGAGGAAAGCAGCGCTCCAACAGCTGAGTTCCCTCTTGGTGCGGGATCATTTCTTCCCCGGAATTGCTTCTCTCTGGGCGAGAGCCGAGGCCAGGCTGTTCTTCAGTTGCTGTTTAATTAGTTCCCAAGTTCTTCTGGTGCAAGCGTGGATCTACATAAATTAACGATAATAATCTCTATTAGCACCTTTCTAAGGAACGGAGCTTTGTAAGGTCCCTGCCTCATGGCACAGATTCCCCGCCTTCCCTTTGGACCTGCACGTTTCCTCTCCTCCCCGTTTCTTGCCTTTTTTTACCCTGTTTTTAGCTCCTAGTCCTTGTTTCTTGCTATCCACGTCTGGATTGGGATCTCCAGCCGAATACCCCGTGGCAAGGGGGATGGGAATAAATGGTCAGGTGGCTCGGACCCCTCATGGGTGGCTCTGCCACCACCCAACCCTGCTGAGCCCAACACGTGCCCCCGTAAAAAGGAAAGATGCTGCTTTTGTTTTTCGACTGCAGCCCCCAGAGATGCTCTAACAACTGAGCTTGACTCCTTGACAGATTTCAGATAATAATCACACCCAAATGTGCCTGCAAATATAATCAGCAGTAAATGCGCTGATATAATCATGCCAGGGAAGAGAAGAGGTGCCATTTAGCAGCTCTAGAGAAGCCTGCAAAGAATCAGCTTTCTTCAGACTATCGGTCCTTGGGGAACGATAGCACATGCAATATTCAGTGGGACATGGAAAGCAACACGGAAAGAGCCATAAATATCTCCAGGAAAAATATCACTGATGGAGATTTTGAAGCTGAAGAGGATCAGAGGTCTGGGGAGCCTCCTCCGCGAGCCACCGCGCCCGGAGACCTTCGTTGACTCCCCTCCAGCCCGTGCTCACAGGGGGAGAAACCCACGGCGTTTGCCCACAACACGATGGTGTTTTGGGCACCGGGAGGGTTCCCAAGCCCCGAAATCTCTGCCGGGAGCAGGAGCGGCCGGAGGGGAGCGGGCGCGCGGGGCAGCCCGTGCGCGTTGCTGCGCTGCTCGCCGGAGGAGCCTGGCGCGGCCCTAATCTCATTACGGTATTTTCCATAACATTACAACACTGACATAATTATTACAGGATTTTCCGTTAGCCAGTCCGTAATTGAAAACGTGCTGGGGGAAACAGCATCAGGTTCCCTAAATGGAAGTTATCCCTTTTGCTCCCAAAACCCCCCTGGCTGTTCCTGCTCGCTCCCTCCCGGGTCCCTTTGCCGGTGTCTCCTCCCTTGCTCAGTCCTTAGGTGGCCACAAAACGTCTTCATTTCTGAAATCAGCACGGCTTAATCCCCTCCAGAGGGATTACAGCCAGCGTTTTTCACGGTTGTCGTTGCCTTTGCGCTGATGGCCGTTGGGCTGTGACCGTCTTGGGCCTCGTGCCGGGTTGCAACAACCCGCCGGGGTCATGGATATGTGTGTGTATATATATATATATATATAGGCATGTAGGGACTGGGATGGGTTGTACGAGGCTTGGTGTTTTCGAGGTAAAACTTCTCAGCAAAGCACGGTAACGTGTTATTTCATCTCCTGAATTTCCGTCCGTGCATCCAGCCTCCTCACCTCTGCTCCGTGCCGTCAGGCCAAGCAGCGAGGCTCTTGGAGAGGAGGGGGAAAACTCACCCGGTGCCAAGAAACTCCAGCCGCGGGCTTTGAAGCTCGCTGAGGTCCAGGGGCAAGAAGTAAGACCTTGCAATGGGAAGGGCTGGGCTGTTTTAATTGCAAACAGCGTTACTGGCTTTGCTCGTAAAACGACTGCACGCGCTGCCTGGCTGCGCCACCGCCGCGTCCAAACCTGTCCCAAGCGAGCGGGAGCTCGCAGCGGCTGCTCCCCGGGTCTGGAGAAGCAGCTTTTGGATGTTTCTCCCCAAGAACCGAAGCGCACGGCGGAGCAGGGAAAGGCTGAGCCGTCCTTTCGCCGGGAGCGCTCGCACCGGGCTCCTTTTGGCAAGGCGAGTCGTGCGGCGAGCTCTGCGCCGGCAAGCGCTCTCTGCGGGGGGAGGCAGGTTGGCTTTGCACGCCTGCTCGTTAGCATGTGGGGTTGATTACGCACAAGGAAGGGCAGGAGGCTGGCAGGGGAGGGAGCGTGCCTCTGTGTGTGCGTGTGTGTGTGTGTGTGTGTGTGCACGGTGCGAACTATTCCGGTTGCCGCAAGCCGTAATGGTTGCCATATGGAGCAAGGCGCTGAGGATGCTTGGCTGGCTGGGAGCGGGCAGAGCCTAAGTCTCACGACGAGTTTAAGCTGCAAAATGTTGTTTGTGGGCACCTTTTCCCTGGAGCGCGCCAGGCTGGGACGCTGGCAGAGCAGCCGTTTCGGGGATGTTCATGCGATGCGGGTGTAGCCGATGCTGTGACATGAAACCGTCCCGACGCCTCTTCTTCTTGCCCCGTCTCCCAGCGGGACATCCCGGGGATGTCTTCTTGTGTCGTGTTTAGGTTGCACGTTGCCCAACGCTTGGCCTTGCAGGAGGCAGGAGGCTGCATTGAATTCCAGATTTCCACTATTTCTCCAGACAGGAGAGCGTGGGATAACTGGGTGTCTGCTGGCACATCTCGGCTGCCGGGAGCTTTGAGCCTCTTCTGGCTTCTCCTTCCAAACCCTTCTCCTGCGCCACAGCAGGGAGCGCGCTCGGCGCTGCCCTTGCATCCCAGCGGGATTTAAGCCGTCTCCCCGCTGGGGACCAGGGGAGCCCGGAGAAGGGGACGGGAGTTCTGTCCAGCTGGGGATGGCCATCCCACCCGAGAGGGTCACGCAGCTCGGCTGTTAACCGCGGCGGGGGGGGATGCCCTGCACCCCACAGACAAACTGCAGAGCTGGCGGGTTCAGCTGAGGCTGGAAAGGACGATGCTACGGCCCCACGACACGTGGGGTTTTGTTTAACCCCCAGCCAGATGCTGCTGTTCCGTTCGCTCCTGAGTGATCTGTGTCAGGGCTGAGCCTTCGGGTGGAAATGTATAAGCTGCCCTGCAAGAGGTGTCTGGAGAGGCACCAGCTCCTGATGGACAGGGACATCGAGGAGGCTGAGGCTGGCGCTGCGGGAGAGGTGGAGCGGAGAGAGCTCGCTATAAAGAAGATGGAAGAGAGCAGGGTTCATCCATCACATTCTTTTTTTTTTTTCTTCTTTCTTATTTTTAAGGTGAAAATGCATTTGCTGCAAAAATTCTGACTTCAATCTTAATTGCAGTCTTTAGCAGGGAAATAGTCTGGGGCAGCGGGCTCGCTGCTGGAGGCTGATTTGCCACTTTGGTGGCCTAAAACTGCATCTTTCTGCATCGTTTATCACCCACGTGTCACCGGCAGTGCCCTCCTGAAGGAAGAGGGCTCAGGCAGCCAGGACACGGTGGAACAGCCTGGTCCCGCGAGCGCAGGCGGCTCACGGATGCCGCAGAGCGTCAGCGCAACGAAAGAGGTCCCGCCTGCCCATCTTGCCCCGTCTCCAGAGCCGTAAGGACCTCTGCGCGCCCACGCGGGGAGAGACCTCGCGGCATCGGCTCCGAAAGTGTCCGACTTCATCCCCAGGCTCCTCGCCTGTCCCCAGAGCCCTCTCGCTCTGGCAGTTTTACCTGGGTAAGCTCCGGCTGTCGGTTCTGTTTGCCCGGGCTGCGTTAAGCGCCTGGCAGGTTGCGTTATTCTTTAAGTGCGTGTAGTTCTTCCCAAATTCATCTCCCTCCTAGGGACGTGCAGCAGTTCCCACAAGCTGCCAGCCGGGAAATGTTGCAGCGTCCCGGACAGTGGTTCCCAGTGACCTTCCCGAGAGCTGGTGGTCAGCGCTGTGGGATGCTGAAACTCCCACATCATGCTTTTTCCTGGTGAATACGGAAAAGCGGGATTACAGCTTCACCATTTGGGCTTTTTCTTGTGTCCCATCAGCTGTGGATCTGCCTATTTTTATCTAGAAAATAGCATATTGAAGGTACATACCTGTTGCTAGTAGATATTTCAGCTGAGGTCCCTCGTTACATCTAGAGGGGGAGGGAACACAATTAAAAGCTCTCCATTCTGCCAATAATAATTAAACAAGTGCATTTATTAGCCAGGGCAGCTCTGTTTCTGATTAGCATCCGTAGGATCCAGGGGTGACTAGTGAGATGGCGTTAGTGGTGAAGTGTCCTGCACCGGGACTTCAGGTCTGGAGGAAAAAGTGAGGTGTCCAGAGGATGTGTAGCAGGCTGGGGGGGGATGGAAACTGGGATTTTTACGTCCCAGGACCCATAGGGCATCGGCAAAGCGGCGCCGGGACCTGCGCTGGGAACCACCCGGGAGCCGCAGCCAAAACCACGCTGCTGTCGGCTCCCAGCGCTCGGAAACGGGGATCCCCGGCCCCCAACTCATTGTTCCGCATCCCCTCTGGCTCTGTCCCCAGTTCATCCCACTGCCACTCCCAGTGCTCGGCATCTGTCCCCGCTCACAGCCCGACCGGGACCCTCCCCAGCACCAGCCCGGGGAGGGGGAGATGCCTCCAGCTTTTCCTGCAAGGCAAGAGAAGACATCAAAGGCACCAAACCCCTGACTCATCCGTGTCCCGCCTCGGCCCCTCTCCCCCCGCAGTTTGCATCATGGAAAATAATGTCCGCGGGCCTCCAGCCGAGGCTGCTGGCTCGGCTCCACGGAGCCGCTCGGCTCCCTCGCGCCCGGGGCCGGCTGAGACACGAACACAAGGTCCTCCTCTGTCCGGGGAGGGGGCATTTTTCCCCTCCCTCCCCTGATAGCGCATCTCTTTCCCTCTCCGGGAATAATTACAGCTGCTCGGGAACCGCCAAGGAAAGCCAGCAAAAGAAACCGCTGCCTTTTCCTTTTCCTTTTCCTCCTTCCTTCCTTCTTATCCACCAGCCAGAACCAATTAAACCCGCAGAAGCTCAGCTCTTCTCTGCTTCCCTTTTAATTTCAGACCCCTTGGTAAGAGGAGCCATGATAACGTGCAAGATTAAATGCCTAATGCCCAGGATTTGGGATTACCGAGGCCAGGCTGGACGGCCGGAGGTAGAAGGATGTGTCTGGTTAAGGGAGGTTTGAACTGGTGATGCCTCCCCGGCGCCTTCTCTCCCGTCTGCGGCACCGAAAGGGCAGGGCAGACGTGAAACCCCTGCGCGGATCCAGCCCGGAGGCGTTCAGAAATGAAAGGCTTCGCTCGCCAGCATTCAGGGCTGGCCTTGGGAGGGGGTTTCTGCGCAGGGCTGGGGGGGGAGGTCCAAAATCCCGCCCCACGGCAGCAGGGTGGGGGTCCATGGGGCCAGGTCTCGTGGGTTTGTAGGTAACGGCATCGAATAGTCAACATACGTCACCTTGATTCCCCCTCTGCCTCTCGCTCCGTACTGGAGGGTTTCAGGCTTTGATGGCTGGAAAGATGCTGCTGATTTATTCATGGCCACTTCCCACCCATTAGCGTTAATAGCTCTCGTTGCCCTCGGCCGTCCGCGGAGCCCACTCCTGTCCCCGTCCGGCCTTGGCTGGGAAGGTCAAGCACAGCGAGATGCTGGAGCCCAAATAATTTTCTGGAAACAACTGGTGTGCCAGGTTTCCATCCTCAGCGTCCGACCTTTCCGACGGGGAAGGAGAAGGGTGCCAGCGAGTGTCCCCTCTCTGTTTCTTCTTCCTCTTGATCTTCTCACTCAGGAGAAGAAATTGCAAAGCCGAGATTGCGGAGAGCTGGTCTGCCTTCCTCCCAGCTGCTCGCCGGCCGCGCCATATGGCAAACAAGCTCTGCTCTGGCTTGTTTTGGGTGGAAATGTGCCCTTTGGGTGAATCCCAGCCCCGTGTAAACCCCGTGGCCGTTGATCTGAATGAGGCCACCGCAGCTCATCTCACTGAGCAGCTGGGGGTCCCCAGGACCGTCCCAGGGGAGGGAAAATCAGGTGTGCGAGAGAAACCTCCACGTCTGAGCTGGTCAGAGGGAAACGAGCTCCCCGAAAGATGCTGTGAAATGCCTGGGTGCTCCTGCTGAGGGTTCCCTCTCAGCTCCAGACCCGTCGCCCTGCCCTGGCCCCCCACCTCCGCCCCACGTCTGTCTCATTTTACCACCATCACCCCAAAACACGACCGGGGTGCAGCTCTGAGCCCCGCGGTCAGGCTGGTGTCCCCGGGGACCGGGATGGGAAGGACTCGGGGGGCTGTGCTGGGGTGCTGATGCTGTGGGGCTGAAATCCCCCGCTCCCCCTCGGAGGGCTGCCCTGCCGGGAGCATCGCAGCGAGGCGCGTGGGAGCGTTTCGCCTCCTCCCAAGCCCTAGAAAAGTGAGAGATGCTCTTTGCGCGCGGCGGCTCTGTGCCTGCGAAGCGGCGTGGGTGGGGGGATCCGGATCTGTCGGGGAGAGGCCTGCAGAGGATGAGCTTGAATCCAGGGCTGAAGCTGAATATCCCAAATCAAGCAAGCTTTGTGTCTGAGCTTCAGGTTGGGCTCGTCTCCTTTTCCATGGGATCTTGCCCAAGGCCTTCCCCCTCCCGAGGCCTCTGCTCCCCGCCTGCGCCCTGGGATGTTGTCTGAAGCAGGGACATGGATAAACGTTCAAAAGATGCTGAGATGCAGCCGATGGGTGGAGGAGCAGATAAATGTGTTAGCGCTGAGATGCTGCTCGGGCTCCTCCTGCTCCTACCTGACCTGCGGTAACTAACCTCAATGTGCAAGAAAAGGCTGCGGCTGTTGTATTGGGTGGGGGTTTAATTCTTTTTTTAAAATTACTAATCCTTTAGAGGCTCGATAGCAGAACCGGAGCCTTCTCTGGGGCTGCCTGGGGAGCTGGTGCTCAGGCACAGCAAGAGGTACCATTTAAGCGAGTAAATATTGGTAAGGGCACGTCTCTGCTTTGGGGATATTCGCTGTGTTTGGGAAATATGGGGCCCAGTTATCTCAGTTTCCAGTAAGGGCTGTTTAATGTGCTGGCCTAAGGGCGTCCTCAGCTTGTGGATGGAGGCAGGTGAGGGGACGTTTTCCTCTTGGGGCTGCCCAGACGCTGAGCCTGCGGTTTCCCTCCCGTGACGGACTGGAGATGCTCGGCTTCTGCAGCAGCAGATGAGCATGGAAGCGTTTTGGGAAGGGGGCGTTTGGCACAGGACGGCTCCGTGTGCTGCCGGGGGGAACAAAGAGTGGGGACGTTGCCAGACCCCGCTGGTGTCACCTCCGCCGCGCGGGTCCCTCCGTCGGGCTGCGAGCAGGGGACAGCCATCTCCCCCTGCCGCGCTGCCACGGCGAGCTGCTAATGAAGGCCTGGAGCTGACGAGGGTGTGATTTAATAAGGGAGGGGATGACCAAGGGCCGGGAGGCGCGGAGGGGTCGGGGACACAGCCGTCGGCCCCGTGGCAGGGCAGGTCTCCCGTGGGGGAGCGGGGTGGCAGCCAGGCGTGCGGAGGACGATGCTTTCCCGGCGTGCTCTGTCCCTCCGGAGCACAGATGCCTTAAGGGCTTTGCGGCTGCGGACATCATCCCATCGATCGCGATCATCAGCTGCCGATGAAGCACTTCATCACTTCGAGTTCTCCTCTTTTGAGCTTGTTCGTGAGCTCCTACAGCGATGAGATCGGCAACTCAGTTAAACAGGGTGTGAAAACGCGTTTCCCTCTGTGTACGTTAAAATTTGGCCCTGATGGTTTCATTGGGTTCCCCCGGGATTTCTCCTATAGGATGAGACGTCACGAAGGTCCCTCGCCTCGGCGCCGTGGTTTTACGGAGCTGCCGTGCCTGCGAGCGCCCAGCCTGCCCGAGCCCTGCCCTCCCTGCCCGCTCTGCCCAAGCAAGAGAGGCCTGAAAATACAAATTACCTTCCCCCAAGAGCCGAGTGGAGCTGGAGACGTTACGGCTCATTTTGAAATGAAAAGGCAATCTCAGAATATTGCGTTTCTGTGAAATATCCTATCCCAGCTTTAGCTGCAGCACTTCACTCCGGCTTTTATTTTTGTTACTTCAACATTAGCAAGCACTAATGCGTAGTAATTTAGAATATAACCGAAATGACAAACCGAAAGATTTTGATGCGGGAGCCTCTCCGAGATCTGGAAAAGAGCTAGAAGGACGAGCCTTTTGGTGCGTTTTGGGATAATCCTTCCTAGATGGTCCCCTCCTCCCATCAGGAGTCGGATCTTGATCCCTTGCGTGACCAAGCAAACGAAGCCATGGCCAGATGCAGCTACTCCAGAGGGAAAAACCCTCTCCTGAACAAACGCTTCTGGCTGCTTCAGATTAGGGCACTGACCCTCAGCCTGAGCCATCCGCCGAGGTGCTGGGTACGTGCGTGACAGGAGTGAGCACCTTCCCTCTGGCTTTCAGTTCAGTTCGTAACATACTGCGTATTCCGCTTTGAAGAGATTCTGGATGAAATTAAAACCAGCTTCACCGCGGATTTCCTCCCCCAGCTTGTGCAAACGCTGCGTCGTCGGAGCTGGAGATTAAAAGTCCAAGTGGCTTCTGGCTAGTGCTGGTCCCCGGCCCGCAGCATCTCTCTCCCCGCTCCTCCTCCTCCTCCCCCCGAGCGGCTGCCGGAGCATCAGGAATGTAAATGCAGCCAGCAATGTTATCTTCCCAAATATTTTCTGTCGAGCGTGGGTCTGTTTCTGTGGACCTTCAGTTGCATAAAACTTCACAGAGCTGCGTTTTGGCCTGAAGTTATCAGCTTGATGTTCCCTTCAACTGGAAAACATTTCTTTTTGGTTGTTTGTACGGAAGGAATAATTCTTTACGCGGAGCTGTGCGATCCGGGAGCCTGGTCAGGCGAGGAGGAATTGCTTTACATGGCCGTGGAGGAGAGATCCCGCAAATCAGATCCCACCTCGTCTCCTGTACAGGGATTACTGGGGGCGAGAATAAAATACAGCATCGTACAGTACAGTGTGATACGTGCAAACCAGGACAAGTTTGCAAAACGGGATTATGAATCGCTGGAAAGTTAAGAGGCATTTAACGTAAAGCTTTGGAAATATATTAAAACTCGCTCGTTTTGTAAATTTGGTTAACTGGTATTGATCTGTGAAAATATGCAGGTTTTCTTCTACGTGGAGACGGATGACATTTCCAGAACTCAAGTCTTCAGGCTTTTCCAAGTTCTTATTGAAAAGCCAGAGATAATTACTTTTCCAGGGACGTAAAGATAATGACTCCACATTTACAGAGCATGATTAATACCGAGTCTGTTTACATTTACAGTCACTTCACTTACCGCTGAAACGGGGCCACCTCCGAAGCGGCCCGTGGAGCCTTCTCCCACGGCGCGGGGAATCTGGCGCTGCGGTTATTTCCAGGCGTCATACCAAAAAATCTCTCTGAAAGGGACTTTGGGAAGACGCTGGCTCATCCCCCTGCTCCTAATGCCTTCCCCAAATCTCCTTCCCTGGCTTCGGTGCATGGGGGGAATGGGTTTTCCCCCTCCTCTCCGCAGCAACCTTGTGCGTACTGGGGAAGCTGCTACAGCATCTCGCGCTGGATGGGAGCGGGATGGGAGCGGGATGGGAGCGGGATGGGAGCCCTCGTGCCCTACAAGCGTCGGCTGCCAGCGCCGGGAGGGGTGGTCTGACTCCTCAGAGGTTGCTTCCAGCCCCAAAATGTTCTGCCTCTTCCCAGCGCGAGGAGCGCGTGACCACGGGCCAAGGATGCAGCAGTGAGCAACAGCCGTCACGAGGCTTTTTTTAACCTCCGCAGCTGACTCGGTGGTGGGAATACATCACCTCCCCGCTCTGTGCCTCAGTTTCCCCGTCACCAGGGAAGGGAGAGGGATGTCTGCTTCGTACCTTGTACTTCTTCACGGCTGCAGCCCCGGGCTGAGCAGAGCTGCCCCATCCAGCCCCAGCCCGGCCCCACGGCTCCGACTCCCCCCTTCCCCAGGGCAGCATCACCGGCCCCAGCCGAAAGCAGAAAAGCCCCTGCGGGTCCCGCAGCCAGCGGGGACCCTGCTAGCGAGGAACCTCACTGCTAAGCCCTGCCTGCTGCCCCAAATACCTCTCCGGGTGGTGACCCTGCTTTGGGAGGCGGCGTTCCCCTGCCCATCACCTCCAGCACAGGTTGGCAGATGCCTCTGCCAGATCGGAGACGTCGCAGAGGCTCCTCTCTCCCCTCTCTGCTAATGGGGAAGGCTCCGCAGCCTGGGCGAGCCGGTGCCAAATCCCGCTCCAACAGCTGTATGTTCTCCAGCATGAGTCATCCCCACCCCGAGCTTTCAGCCTCTCCATAACAACATTCCTTCTCTCTGATCTCAGATCCTGGCTGTGATCACTCGCTGTCTAGTTCTCCTTCCTCCGTCCACATGGTTCCTCCTGTCCAGGCTCAGTCCCCAGCCGAGGCAGCAGAGAGCGGAGGAGGCTTTGCCAGGATCGCCAGGGCTTGAAACAGGGTGGATTCAGATCCCCTCCCTCCCCCAAAATCAGGAGGGAGGTGCCCAGTTACCATGAGATTCATTTTGTCTCTCTCTGAAGAGAGACAGTGACATCGATTCTCTTTCGTACTGTCTTTTGTTGTTCCTCCCCATCCAAGACGTGTCTGTAACGGAGCGACCGCTGCCCACCCTCTCCCGGAGCACGGGGAAAGTCCTCTGAGCCTTTGGTCCTGCGCATCTCCCGTCCTGCCGCGAGCTCTGCTCCGGAGCCTCCTCCTGAGCCCCCTCCTCTCGCCCTGCTGTCTCCCTTGCTCCCGCTGGGTTCTTTTCTCCTCCTCGCCTCTCCGCTCCTCCGGAGGTGATCCCACCTTCTGCACGGACACAGGGAACAGCACCATCCACCTCTCCCTCCATGAGCTGGGCACCGCGGGAAGGGTGGAAGGGCCAGGCTGAGCTCTTCCTCCTCTGCAGGACCTTGTCGCCCGCACGGTCCAGCTTTAACCCCTGGAGCACCGCGGGCAGCTGCCCTCTCCCCTACGCCGCCTCCAACACCTTTTATCGCATTAATGGAAAACCCACGGGGAGACGGACCCACTCGGGGCATCACCGGGAGCCCTGCAATTGGGAAACTGCTTTTGAGGAGGCTCCTGCGTAGGGATGGGCAGTGCCTGAGCGCGACGGCCCTCTGCCAGCTCCCTGCTGCCAGATCCCTCCCCTGCCCGCGCTGCCGAAAGCGCTGACCCTCGCTCCTAAAGCCGCCGGCGCTCAGCTCTCGCCGCTTCCCCCTCCGGCTCTTTGGCCGGCTCCGCCTGGCACAGGTACAGCCTCTGAATAGAAATCAAATGTTGCTCAAAAGCATTAATTTCTTCTGGATGGTGGAGTGCCCAGATGGTCTCCAGTGGTAGCGAAGGGAGACCTTGAACGCGTTGCCTGAGCAGCCTGAAAAGCCGAAGTCAAGTGTCATTCCTCGCCGGGCAGTCGTGTTCGTTCCCTTGCCTGGGTGGCCGGGACGCGCGAGGCATCGCCGCGGTGCAGCCGGCGCCTCGGACCCGCGGCTGTCACCCCTCGCCCGTCCCCAGCGCCCATCGCTCGGGAAGCTCCCAAGTTTCCCAAACGTGGCTTTAACGGAGCCTGGCGGGGGACGGGGGGAGGTGACCCCGTGCAGCGTCTCTGCAGCGTGACCCACAAGCGGGGATTTGATTTCTCTCATCATCGACTCGCTGGATGATGCTCCCCTGCCGGAGGCGGGTGAGGAACCCGGCGTCCCGCGCCTCATTTCTGAGCTTTATCCCTAAAAAACCTTTCCGGGGCAGCGCTCCCTGCCGCAGAGCCGGCCGACTGGCTTCTGCGGCCGCTTACGGGCCGCGGGGTGCCTGTGGCAGGGTCACACAGGGCATCACAGGCTTGTGTTTTGTGGCTCCCTGGGGAGAGCAGGGGTCTGGTTTGATGCTCTTCGATTTACCACAACTACGGGGAGGAGGGGGAGTGCAAGCTCGGTACATTTTTAATTAAAGGCTGATAAACAGCCTCTCTGCCTGCAAAACACCAGTGGCTGGGGGGTGAATGAGGCCGAATCTCCTCAGCACTTACCAGCGCGTCGTGCTGTGGTGGCGTGTTGGTTCGTGGACATGTTGGTGAGAGCCAGGACGGGTTGTCTCAGCATGTCGCGGTGTGTCACCGGCACTGACAGCCGTGGGACGCTGCTCGCTGCCCCGTGGGGCTGGGGACGCGGGGCTGGGGACGCAGGGATGGGGATGGGGATGTGGGGATGCAGGGCTGGGGATGGGGGGATGGGGATGTGGGGATGGGGGGATAGGGATGTGGGGATGCGGGGCTGGGGACGCAGGGATGGGGATGCGGGGCTGGGGACGCGGGGATGGGGATGCGGGGATGGGGATGTGGGGATGCAGGGATGGGGACGTGGGGATGGGGATGCGGGGATGGGGATGTGGGGATGCAGGGATGGGGATGCGGGGATGGGGATGCAGGGATGGGGATGCAGGGATGGGGATGTGGGGACACAGGGATGGGGACGCAGGGATGGGGATGCAGGGATGGGGATGCAGGGATGGGGATGTGGGGACACAGGTATGGGGATGTGGGGATGGGGACGCAGCGCCACGATCGTTGGGGCTGACGGGGGGGTCTGTGTGTGTCTCTCTGGCAAGTTGAGAGGAAGAAAAGCAAAGCGCCGCACTCCGAGCCGGCTCCGTGCAGAACCTCTCCTCTTTGTGCCTGCCTGGAGGAGAAAGTGCCTCTGGAACCTGCTTTACCCGCTGTCTGCGGGGGGCTGCGTCAAACGCCGCCGCTGCCAGAGTTAACTTGGGGTGACGCTTTTATCCCGACTGCTAAACCCTCCTGTGCTCTCGCAGCTGGAAGGGGGAAACTACAGCAACCCCGAAACGGGATCTGTCGGTGCATCGTAGGCCACGGGGCTGGGGGGGGGAGTTGTGCCGTGGGAGTGGGAGGCGGGTCTCGGGGCTCCGAGCATCCCCGCAGGCAGCGGCGGGTCCCACCCCGCGCGGGGGGATGCGGGGCCGGGCCCTGCTGGGCAAGGCGGAGAGGGGACCCGGGGAGGCGGAGAGGGGACCGGGGGAGGCGGAGAGGGGACCCGGGGAGGCGGAGAGGGGAAGGCACCCCGGGGGGAGGCGGAGAGGGGAAGGCAGCCCGGCCGGCGGCTACCCGCCCGCCTCCCCGCCGGGCCCCGGCCCCGGCCCCGCGCCGAGGCAGGAAAATCCCCATCGAGCCCCGCAAAGCGATCGCAACTTTCCCACGGCCGGGAACCGGCTGCCGGCCCCGCCGGAGCCCGCACCCCCGGGGGGTCCCGTCCCGTCCCGTCCCGTGTGTCCCCCCCGCGCCGTCCCCGCGCTCCGCCCCCCGCGGGGCCGCGGCCGGGGCCGGGCGGGGCGGGGACCCGGGGCCGGGCGGAACCCGCCGCCCCCCCGCCCCGCGCCCAGACGTCCCGGCGGCGGCGAGGGCGAGCGGGGAGCCGGGAGCTGGGACCGGCCGCCCCGCCGCTCCCGCCGCTCCATGGCCCCGGCCGCGGCGGCGGAGCCCAGCGCCCGCCGCCCCCGCGGGACCGGCCCCGGCCCCGGCCCCGGCCCCGGCCCCGGCGGGAGGCGCACGGCTCGGCGGCCGCCGGTGAGTGCGGGCGGGGGGGCAGCGGCGAGGGGGGACCCACGCGGGTACACGGACACGGCACCGGCCGTACCCACTCACATCAACCCCGGGCACGCCGAGCCCGCAGCAGGATGCACAGCGGGGACCCACGGGCACGGGGCACCCCACGGGCACGGGGTACCCCCACGGGCACGGGGCACCCCCGGACACAAACACGCTCCCGCAGACACGGAGCGCACGCAGGGACACGCACAGACACGAGCACGCGGACACACGGACACACGCATGCAGCCCGCATCCGCACGCTCGCATGCACACGCTGGGACGCGGGCGTGCACAGATGTGCATGCACACTCGTGTGCAAGCCCACGCACGGACACCCCCCCCCCCCCCCACGGCCAGGAGCCGGGACCTGGAAGCAGGCGGCTGTCGTATCCGAATCCCAGCACTTTTTGCAGTTCCCCGAGTCTCCTCGCAGAGGGTTGAGGCGAGGAGCGGCCACGCAGCTCATCCCCGCGCAGGGTTTGATGTAGACACTCGAGAGAGGAGAAGTGGGTGGAAATTATCCCGGTAGCTCCTGGAGTTTGGGATCGGGAAGGCCTTTCGGCACAAGGGGCTCAGCTTTGCGGCTTGGAGGGGGGGCACGACCGCAGCCGGCCCCGCGGCTCCCACCTCGCTTCCAGGTGGGTTTTGATTCCTGTTGGTGAAATCGGGGAGACGGGGTTCTTGCGGGGTGAAGAGCAGGGAGCTGGGAGGTTTAAAATGCCGGAGGCAGGAGTAATCCCGGCAGGGAGTGCGGCCGGGCGCTTCGCGGCTTGCAGGCAGAGTGGGCTGTGGGTGCCTGGGGTGGGAGGCGATGGGTCCTACGCGTTTGTACCCGCCGGGTAACTTGGGCCGTGCCTGGGAGCGGGGAGGCCTTGGCAGCCCCCCGGGCTCCCCTCCCTCCGCGCTGGCAGGGATGTTTCAAAGGAGCAGCAGGGAAGGTGCCAAATTCAGAAAGAGTTTGGTCCTAATTCCCTGGAAATCCCAGCCTACGGGTTGGTTTTTTTTTTCTTCCCTCCTTCCTTTTCTCTTGGCCGCGAGGATTTGCAAGGTGCTTGGCTGCAGCCTGCATCCCCGGGTGCCCTGCCACCCTGCACCGCTTCCCGGAGGCAGGAATTCTCCCAGGAAATCCCCCTGAGCTCCCCACTCCTCCTCCAAGCAAGCAAAAAGCTGCCATTAGAAATCCGCTCTCCGTTTAAATTTAGATGCCTGCATTATCTTGAAGTTGGATTTATTAATTATTTGCATCTGGTTCATATCAAAAAAAGTTGAGCAATGCAGCTGTCCTGGTTTCGGCATCAGCTTGGAGGAGAAACACAAAATTCGCCGGCGTTTCTATTGTCTCCTTAAACAATGGCCCGTCAGAAGCCGCCAGGAATTACGATCCCCTTCGCAGGGGTCTGCCGCGAGTTGAGCATCCCTCCGACTTGCGTGATCCCCTCGCTGTGGGTGACGGCGGCTCATTTCCCAGCCGTAGCGATTAGTCTAATTAGCAGAGCAAATCTGGGTGAGGCGAGCTCTGGTAATTAGTAACCCGTTGGATGTTTCCACGCGCTTTCTTTGCCTGAGGGGTAGAGAGGAGTTTAGCAGATGGCCCCGTTTTGGGAGCAGGGAGGACTTCGGAGCAGTCAAGGTGAACGGGGCTGGTGGCACTGGTGGCACCGGTGGCTCTCCCCGCTCCCATTGCTGCTTCCCGTTTGCCCGTTGGGACCTTCTCGCCTGGGGGAGCCCGTCAAGGACGGGGTGGAAAGCAAAGGGACAGACCCGCCTGTGTCCCCAAACCACCCCGGCACTGTCTTTCCCCGGAGCCCGCCGTCCTGGCTCGTGTTCCAAGCGCCGCTGGTGGCCCTGGTGGCTCGGGGACGTGTGACCTGAAGGTGGGAAGCCAGGAAGATGCTTCTCCAGTGCTTGGCCAGGCGTGGAGGTGGTGGCTCCATCAGCAAGCGCTTAGTGGAGGCGGTTGCATGTTAACGTCTCGCCCATCCCGTCCCTCGCCTGGGGAAGCTGAGGTCTCCGCGGCCGCGGGGAGAAGTGAGGGATGTCTCAGAACGATGAGCCGCGGGGCAGAGGGTACGTTGTCACGCCCGGGGTCTCCCGTGCTGCAGCAAAGGTGAAAATATCTCGCAAGCCCCGTTAAGAGCAGGCGCGAGACCCCCAGCCCCGGACCAGAAGGTGGTTCCCGCTGGGAAGGGGGATAATCCTTCCCGCACCGTGATAATTAGAGTTACTGGGTTTATGTGGAAGCTTCTATGAGGGCACTTAATTAATTATGATTGATTAACGGGTGTCCCCAGCCAAGGCTGAAGCTGGATTTTGTCACCGTGTTGGGAACGCGCTTGTGCTGGGGCCGCGGCAGGGAGATTTACCCCTCGGGACCGAGCCCGGAGGAGGCTCTGCAGCTTCGGGCTGGGAGCTGCCGGGGGGTGCTGGGATGGTGACGGGGTTTTCTTCTGCTGGGACAGACCCCGAAAGGTGCCCAGCGGCTTTTGTCTTCTCCCTTCTGTCTGGACACCTCTAATGTGAGGCCAAGGGGGGAAAATCTGAAGTGGACTGAGGAAAAGAAGGAAAGGAGGAGGCACCACGCGGGCGAGGATGTGGGGCCTCGAACCACCCCGAGCCCCCGAGGTGATGGTGGCACCGGGACCGATGCTGCTCCCCCGCCGGCTTCGCTTCTCCTCCAGCCGGGCTGGGAGGCGAGATGGGGAGAGGGGAGCCGGCGCCTGGGCGCTGCTCCGCGCCGTCCCCCCCTGCCCCGTGCCGGGGGCGGCGTTGGAGGTTAGGCTGAAAAAGGGAGTTATTTTTAAGCGTCGCATCTCGGCGCAGACTGTCATTACCATTCTCTGTACCGTCCCCGGTGGGTGGGGAAGCCAGGGAGGGCTCCGGCAGCACAGCTCGGCGCGGCCCCGCACCCGTGAGGTCTCGGCTGCCCGGGTCCCCTCCCCTGCGGAGGGGGGATTTGGGGGAGCTCGGCCACCACGGGCTTCGGCATCACGGGCTCCCTCGGGGGCTTGGACGAGGCGGAGGGGGCCGCGCTGTGTCTCAGCACTTTGGGGGTCTCGCCCCTCACCGCGGCCGTTAAACACGCTGCGGGCATCGCTGGCTGATGTGGCAACAAATTTCAAAATCAGTTTATTCCCCAAATTAGAAGGGCAGCTTAAAAGTCACGATATTTTAGGAAAAGAGAAGGAGAAAGGAGATGCTTTCCGTTTGTCAGGCATTTCTTGAGTGTTCGTTACAGCCTGGGCTGCTCCCGGTACCAGCCCCCCGGGGTGACGCTCTGCAGACGTGACCTGCAGAAGACCCCCGGGATGGGATCCTGGGCGCGGGATGGGCCGGCAGCGATGGCAACGCTCTCCCTGGGGAGGTGCTGGGTTTTAAATCCCTGCTGGCGTGTGGAGCCTGCCCGGCACCGCAGCCCTGTCCAGCTGGGAGCCAAGCGCGCTCCTGGAAGGAAAACCGGCAAGGGGGATAAACCTGCAAGGGGAGGGCAGCTGCCCGCAGTGCTGCCTGCGCTTGGCCCTTCTCCCTACGGTGGTTTTGCCCCTCTCCAGCACATCCCCGAGCTGGTGGGCCGCTGGCTGGCACCTCCTGCGCCGTGGCACCGGGGTGGCCCTGCCAGGCGCCGGCGCGGCCCCTCGTCCCTCAGCCAGAGGGAGATTTTGAGGCCAAATCTGCTTTTCGATAGCCTGTGGCACGCTGCAAACTCGAGCTGACAGCACCGTCACGGCAGGGGCAGAGCATCCCCGGGGCACCCAAGGGATGCGGGGACCCGCCTGCGGGAGGGACCCTTCCCGAATTCCGCTTTACCCCCAGTCCTGCTCCGCTGCTGTCGGATGCGTCGGGGATTTAGTGTCAAATTTTAGGAGCGTCTGTCTGCGAAGGCGACGGGAGAGGATTGGGGTGGGAGGGTGGAGCCAGCAATATGCCTTCGTGATGGGGGGGATTAGAGAAATATTTGCGTTTATTTTAATGCCAGGCTTATCGCGGGGATTGGGAGCTTAGCTCGGAGCCTGGCAGCGGAGCAGCCCTCGTCTCGCTCCCTGACGCTCACGGCATTTACATTTCTATACTGTCATTCCTCCCCACCGCGAAGCGAAGCCTCAAAACCGGAGGCGTCGCGTCCCGGTGAAGCACGGCTGGAGCCCCGGGCCACCGCCTGTGCCCCCCAAGGGACCGGGCTGTCCCCCTGCCCCGGCAGCACCCCGGGACCCCCGGCCCTGCCCTCCAGCTGAGCTGTGCCTGGCACCGCCGCTCCGGCATTGAATTAATCCATTCGCCGGAGTGTCGGCGTCTGCGAGTTGCGGAATTGGATGGCAACGCCGGGGTTGTATTTTTTTTTTTTTTTAATTTTTTTTTTTTTATTTTTTTAAGAGCTTATATAACCTTGGGGATTCTATTAATAAAAATAATGGTTTTGAACTCTGGGAACAACCAGCCCTAACGATGAGCAATTAAATGCTCCAACTTCAGCAAGCAGGCAGCTATCGGGCGGCGGGGAGATAAGGGGAGAGGCAGGATAAGGGGGCAGGAATAGCGGGCTGGGGAGGGGGCGAAGGGGATTCCCTGCCTGGCGGCAGATTGCCGGCCCCTGCCCGTCCCTCCTGCCCGTCCCTCCTGCCCTGTATCTCCGTCCCTGTGCCCGGGGGAAGGCAGAGGAGGGGGGATTGGGGTGCGGGCCCCGTGGATGCGGGGGGGTGGGCACCCTCCGGCCCCGCTGCGCCCGTTTTGCAGCACCCCAGCTCCCGCGCTTCGATCCCGGGCCGGAGCCAGCACGAAGCCGTGGGAAGAGCAGCCCGGCACGGCTCCGGCGACCCTCACCCGCACCGGGGGGGGACCTGGGGGGACCTGGGGGGCCCCGGCTCTGGCTCCGCGGGGGCTCGGGGGGGTCAGGGAGGTAACAGCAGAATTGGGGTTAAAGAGGCTCGGCCGAGGCTCGGGGCCAAAATAGGAGGTGGCTGGTGGGGGGGGGTGTGTGTCTGTGTGTGTTCGGGGCGACTTTGGGGGCCGTGAGCCCTGGGGGGTTCACGTTTCCCCCCCCAGCCGGTGTCAGAGCCTTTGCTCCGCTCTTGCGGTTTAGGGGGTTTTACTTTTTTTAATCGCTAAGTCGCCAGCCAGGCGTTTAAAGGGTTGAATATAAATTTAAGAGAAGTTGAATCTAAGACGGTAATTAGAGAAAGCTGGGACATAACCTAAATCAGGGCGTTTGGAGGGAAAAAACCCACAGTCTTTGGGACGTGTTCAAGTGCCCCGTTGTTTCCCTTTAATACCAAAATATTTAAAAACTCATTTTTCCATTCGGGGTGACCGTTGCATTCGGTTTGGTGTGTCTCCCCCTTTGCAGTGCGGGATTGCCGGCTTGTTTCGCAGGAAGGTTTAACACCCCGCTCGCCAGCGGGCTGTGGGTCTGCGTGGTTTTGTTTGGGACTTTATTTTTATTTTTTTTTTCCTTTAAATCTGCCTTATTCAAATTGTCACAGCTTGCCAGCCTTATGCCAGGAACACACTGTCATCCTGAAACTCATATCTTTAATTCCTTCCCTCTGATGCTAATAACACCTTAAGATGATTAAGACTGGAAAAAAAACCCTTACTGCCTTATTTTTCTGCCGTCGGTGATGCTGGTTCCTGGCTCTCGGCGCTTCATTCATCTCGGGGAGTAAAATTAGAGCCGTCACCCTCCTCCTGCCGGGATCTTTCTCCTTGGTTTTAGTTTCTGGCTTTTCATTGCTGAATACCGATGCTGCCGCGCTACCCAACCGCTTTTCCTTTGCGATTTAAGATGCAGCGGCGCGGCGAGCCCCCTCCCGCAGCATCCCTTGGCTCGCGCCGGCGGCACGTCCCCGGCCCCCGTTTGGGAACAGCCCGGGCAGCGTTCCCACGCCGGCCCCGGCAGCGCCGGCAGCGCCAGGAGACGCGGGCGAGGGCACGGACACGCCGTCCTGCCCGGGCTGCGCAGCCACAGCCCGCGGTACCAGCCGTTGCCGGGCTGCAAGGACACAGATTCCTGTCAACGAGAGGTCATTTATTTTTTTTTTTAAAAGATGTTTTCGGTCTGGGACCTGTTCAGAGCGTGGTTTAGCGTCCCCGTGTCGCGGGGCACCGCTTACCCCGTGCGCGACGGTGCCAGCCCAGCTGATGCTTCCCTGCCAGGCTGGTCACCGGCTGGTTTTGGCAGCCGCTTCGACGCCTTCTTGCTCGTCTAGGAAACAAGGTACTGGAGAAAGTGAAATACCGCGCGCTCTGGAAGGCCCCGTAAATCCCGGGATGTGGAGCTTTACCTTGGTGCGTGCGAGGGCAGGACCCTGCGGATGCACTGAGCGGGTCGGCTTCCCCCTGAAGCAGGAGACAGCAGGAGATCAGGAAAAACGCCTCTTTCAGCCTAAATCCCGGGTGGGTGCTGGGCTGGTGGGTCCCGCGGTCTGACGAGCGGCTCGAGGATGATGATGGGGTGTTGGGTTAGGTTTTTAGGTTGCGTTCGGATAGCGAGCGGAGCAAACTAGGGAGCTGCATCGCTCGCAGGGCCCCGTGCGGTGTGGCTTTGTCAGACCTTTAGTTTGGGTTTTCACGAGCAGCCGTGCCTCAGTTTCCCCAGCGGGCAAATAAACGGCCCCTTCCCTCGGCGCTGCCGAGCCGAGCTGGCTGGTGACACCCTTTGCAGGTGTCGTAGGACTCGGTGGCCCAGGACAGGTCACCCGGGCCCCCGATGCCAGCGATGTCTCCGTGGCGGTGCAGCGCGTGGCGCAGCGGGGTCCCGGCCGTCCGGGGGGGTTAGAGCGAGGAGTTCTGAGGCTTCGGCGGCGCGGTGAGAGGGAGCTCCTTAGCCCTTCCACCGCTCTTGAGCGGGGAGAGAGAAGTGACTAGAGGGAAGTAAGTAGGTGAGGGAGGAGAGCAAAGCTGCTGGTCCCCGACGTGGTGCAGCCTGTGGGCTCGGCATCCCCATGCTCCTGGTGTCCCTGTGCCCCCCAATGCTCCTGGCACCCTCATACTCCCAGCATCCCTGTGCTCCCCGTGTTCCTGGCATCCCCCTGCTCCCAGTGTCCCCATGGTCCTCATGCTCCTGGCATCCCCATGCTCACTATGCCCCCAACATCCCTATGCTCCCAGTGTCCCTGTGGTCCCCATGCTCCCGGCGTCCCAGGCGCGCAGACCCCCAGTGATGCCCCTTCCCCTTTTTCTCCTCCCCACCCCGCAGGAAGAGCGGCCGAGCCGGAGACGATGACTGCCGAGAGCACCAAAACCAACGGACCCACGCGGGAGCCAGAGGTGGGGGGGACCAAGGCGCCGGTGCCCCCCGCCCCGCCGCGGCGCCGGGGACGCAGGTTGCGGCGCAAGTCACCGCCGGAGGTGCCGGTGAAAGGGCAGCTCCGCATGCGCTCGCCGTCGGGAGCCTTCGTCATGGTGGGCATCTCGGTGGTGCTGGTGGGCATGACCATCGCCGTCGTGGGCTACTGGCCCCACCGGGGGTCCGGGGGCACCGGGGCCGGCCCGGGGAACACCAGCATCGCGGGGGACATGAGGAGGGAGGTGGCTGCCGGGCGCCACATGCCCCACAGCGAGAAGCTCAAGCTGATCGGCCCCGTCATCATGGGCATCGGGCTCTTCATCTTCATCTGCGCCAACACCATGCTGTACGAGAACAGGGACATGGAGACCCGCAGGCTGATGCAGAAGGGGCTCTACTCCATGGCGGCGGGTCTCCCCGAGGGGACCGGCCCCGAGGACGGGCGCTGCCAGCACGGGGACGGCCAGCTCGTCCCCAAGGCCAACGCCGAGTGCGTGGAGGGCTGCTACCAGGTGGATCTCTCCTGCCAGCCCTGCTCCGGCCCCGGCAGCAAGTGGTCCGACTGCTACGGCCCCAACAGGCTCCACACTACAGCCCAGCTCCTCCAGCACCCGGCAGCCTCCCCCGCCGCCTCCCTCCTCAGCCTCCGCTCTGGCACCTCCGCCGAGGCCAACCTTGGCCTCTCCTGCCGCGCCGGAGCCGAGTCCCTCCTCTCCTCGGCCGTCGGCGCCTTGGCGTTGCCCGTCATCAAGCTCAACAACCGCTTGCTGGATGCGGCGGCACGGGGGGCCGGTGAGAGGGCAGAGGGGGGCACCGCCGAGCCCCCCGCCGAAGCCTCGCGGCTCTCCCGGGCTCCGCTCTCCGCCGGCGGCAGCATCGCGCCCCGTGGCCAGGACCGCGGTGGCGGCGGTGGCCACGTCGTCATCAACGTGGATGGCGGATGCCCTGGCGCGGAGCCGGCGGTGGCGGCTCTCAGCCCGGATGCGCAGCTCCACACCCCGGGACACTCCAAGTCCCTGGACCTCGGCCGGCCGGGGGTGCTGCTGGTGGCCCCCATCAAGGACCGTAAGAACCGGAGCTGGCCCCGCCTGGACCACGTCAGCCTGGTGGGTTACGCCAAACTGGAAAGCACGGGCGAGTCCTCGGACCGGCTGCTGGAGCCCAGCGAGCCCCAGAGCCGGGGCGAGCCCCGACCCAGCTCCTGGGCGGTGGGGATAGAGCGGGGCGCGCGGGTCTGACGTCCCCACGGCCCTCGGGGACCGTGATGTCGCAGTCCCTCCTCCTGGCCCCCAGCACCCACCAGCGACCCCAAAACCCCATGTCCAGGAGGGGTCCGGGGATGGTGTTTTTAAGCAGCTGCCAAGAGGGAGATCCCAACCTGCTGCTCCCGAGGGACGACTCGCCTGGGGTGGGATGGCCTCTCCTGGCTGCCTCTCGACGGCTTCCCGGTGGATGCCCTCGGCCTTACGAGCCCTTCTCCTGGTGGCTTTTCCGGAGGAGCCCTCGCTTGGAGACCCAACACAAGCTGCGGGCTGGGGACGCAGGGTGGGTGAAGCCCCCCCGGCCCCCGCAGCACTTTATTTCAGCGGGGTTGGGGTGGGGGGATGTTTTAGGGGGTGGTGTCCCCTTGCCAAGCCTCAACCCACCGGGCAATTTGCTTGACCAGAGCACGTCAGCCCGAGAGGGCTATTAAATATCTCGATGCCACGCGGTCCTGCCTCGCCTCGTCTCGCCTGCGGGATGCTCGGGGTGGGCAGCGCGCCTGCGGCAGCCGGTCCCCGAGGGTCTCCGAGACCTTGCTGCCCCCAGCCAGGCTCAGCTGGAGGGAGCAAGGATGCTCTGCAACCAGCCGCTGAAGATTTGCCGGGTAAGGTGATCAGCTCAAGGTTTGGGGTTTTTTTTTCTGCAGAGCAGGGATGTAAAAGGTGCCTGGGGAGCCGCAGGCAGGGAGCGAGGTGCTGCTGCCCACCCTCCTGCTGACCAGGCAGCTGCCAAATTAAAACGGAGTCGCGGGGGTGCAGCGGCTCCCAAATCCCGTCTGCGGGTCGGGGTTTAGTTGTGCTGTTTTCTGGTGGGGTGAAGGATGCGGGTCGTGGGAGGATTCGGATAGTGGGAGAGGTAGGGGTGAGCGTTGGTGCTGGTTTCGCCGGGCCCCGTTGGGTGCCATTGCGTTATTTGGTGCCCTTTGGATGCAGAACGGGAGCTGCACGGGATGAGGCCCAAGAGCCAGCCCCGGCGCCGGGGTGGTGCGATCCCCGGAGAGAGGGGAGCGCAGAAATAAAACCCATCACGGCAGGAAAATGCAGTAGGAAAATGTGGATAAAATACGAAATGAAGTAGAGAAATAGGGGGACACTCTGTTGGGTGAGTTCACATCCCATCTCGGGAGACGGCTCCAGGCTCAGCAGCCCGGAGAAGGGAAGCGTCGGCTGCCTGTTTTTCTTGCAAACGGGCAATTTTTGCTGCGGCATTTCTTTCCCGGTCCTTGCCCAGGGCCTTTGCCGTGTTTGCCCCCGGGGAGGGGGTGGGCTGGTCGCTGCTTTGGTGCTCAGCCCCGATTCGCGTCGCTTCCCCCAGCACGTGCCCGCGGTGTCCCTCCGACATCCCCGTGGGTGAAGCCCACCCGGGAGGGCTCGCGGGGACAGGGGCGAGGAGGTGTCAGGTCCCACCGGCCGTGGCGCGGCCACGAGGCAGCAATGGTGGGCACGGTTAAAATAACTAGGAACTGGCGGAATATCCTTCACCTTTGTATTTTAAGGCAGGGGCTGAGGGGCCCAGCTGTGCCACCGCTCGTGCGAACGCCGGGACAAACCTCCGCCGGAGTGTCCTCCCTCGACCCCGGGAGGCACGACGCTGGGGTTTGGCCCAGTCCTTCTCCAAAAAAAAAAACCCTTTTTGGTTTAACACCGAGTCCACCTCTGGCTGTGGCAGAGAGCTGGGAGCCGGGGGTGGTTGGGCACCCACCGCCAGCGGGTGCTGAGCCCCGGGCAGCTGCGAGGGCACCGGGGTGGGAGCATCCCCCGCAGCAGGGTACCACCTGGGCAGACGGCTGCATCTTTCCAAAGCATCTTTTTGCTCTTTGCCTGTTTCTTTTCCCCCATCTCCGGGGAGGTATCACCAACCAAAAAGCAGAGAAGGATTTTTTTTTTGCAGCAGCAGCTTTACCTTGTCAAAGCATCCGGCACCAGCACCTTGCCAGGCACTTGAGGACCACCCCGATCCTGCCCTCCCCATCGATCCAGAAGTAAACGGTGCCCCTCGCGCTCTGATCGCTGCCCTGATCCTGTTCTCCGGCCAGAAACACCCCGTCCCTCTGCAGCAGCCGGGTCTGCCGGTGCTGGGGGCTCATCCCAGCCCGTCCTGCTCCCCCCGGCTCTTCTCATCTCGGACGCCAAGGATGTCGATGGATGGATCAGAGCGAAGCGGCGGGGACGGCTCGTTCTCATGCGACTCGGGAGGCTTCAAAATGCAGCGTTGCTGCTTAGATGGGGTCTCTACCTTTTGCCTTCGCCAGACCAGAGCCTGCCGTGGTGCACGTAAATGGCTGAAATGTGTTTTCTCTGCATGACGTGGGAGTTTTTTCGATTCCTGTCTCTGCTTCTCCCTCTCTCCCGTCTGAAGCGAGCACAGAGCCTTGGACCTTGCAAACCTCGGGGACAATATCCTTCTCCAGACCAAAACCTCCCTGCAGAATGGCTTGGAACCTGCCTTTTCTGGCAAAAATACACTCCCAGCACAAGCCTTCCCAGCAGCTCGGAGATCGACATCCCCCTGGTCTTGGGGGGGCAGAGGGGAACCATCCCCGACCGGGGGCTTTTGTCACCCCTTTTGTCACCCCATGGGGTCGGGGACGGGGCTGCGGGAGCCGGGGAGGGTTGTGCTGGTGATGCTGTTGTCTCTTGCCCGGCTTTCATCTCACCCCGGCACTGGGAAATGGCAGATTAAAGCCTGCAAGAAACAAAACCGCTCCGCGCTCGTTTTAGAAAAGTCAGGGCTTTCCACAGCTTTTATTTTTTTCCCTCCCTTTGAAAACTCAGCATGTTTTGTTTCAATTTTTGTTATTATTTTTTCATTTTAATTCCTAGTCTGCCTCTCAGACAGGAGCGGTATCATCTGCTTCACTTTGCCCGGAGCAGATCCAGCCTCATCTCCACCTTTCCCCGAGCCCCTCCACCCGCTCCCAGCCTGCCCCATGCGCGACCCCCCGGCTGCGGTGCCGCTGAACCCCTCTTTTCCCAAAAAAGCACCCCCTAAGCTCCCCCCACACCTCCTCGGTGAGGTTTTTTCCCTGCTTTACAAGAAGAGGGTGTCTCTGTTTCCGATGCCGACTCTCCCAAAGAGGCTGGGTACCAGCATCCCCCTTTGCGGGGACGCAGCGACGGGGCCGACGGCTGCGGTTTGGTGTCCGTAGCATCCCCGAGGTTCCGCTGGGAGCGATACCAGCCCTCGGCTCAGCTATTTATTTAGCTGCTTAATCTCCAAATTATTTAGGCAGTGGTTCAATGCAATAAACAGCAACAACAAGAAGTCACCGGCAGGGTCTGCCCCGAAGCACCATCCCAGGGGCTGTGCCAGGACGTTGTTTTTAGCTGAAAATAACTTTTCATTTGAGCTTAACCAGCTGCAGCCAGAGCCAAGGCCGGGCCCTGGGCCACGCTTCGGAAACCGGCAGCAAGAAATTGGAGCCCAAAACGCCGCGAGGAGCCGCGCCAGGAGCTGCTGCGGGGCTGGGGGCTTGCGTTTGAATTTCCCCCTTGGTTTTCTGGCTGGGGCTCGGCTCAACCACGGGAAGCGGCTGCAAACCCACGTGGCAAACGATGGGGGGAACCTGCCTGCACCGTCTCCTGCCTGCACCACGCACCCGCTCCAGCATCCTCCTCCCGCCCGCCTTGGCAGCATCCCCTGGGGAGGCATTTCGGAGCCACGCAGGGATGGTTTCAAAATGCGAAGCTGCTTTATTAGTGAGGCCGGTGGGGCGAGAAGACCCGTGCTCTCTCTGAGGGGAGCATCACCTGCGCATCCCTCACTGCAGCTCTGCCTGCGGACGCGGTTTCGAGAGCGTCTGTGGGATTTTCCCAGGGCTGGCTGCAACGGCTCGTCCTGCCGTGGATGCTCTCACCCCCACGCTGTCCCTGCAGCGTGCCGGGAATCACGCCGGGTAGGGCTGGATCTGGGTTAAAAACCAAAAATTAAAAAAAATAAAGCAAAAAACCCCACCCCTGGATCTCCCTGTTGACCCCGTTCGGCTGCGGATCCTGGAAGCACCGGGGATCTCCCGCTGTGCGGCTTGTGAAGGGCGATGCTGGCCGGTGTCTCATCCTGCCCGGGAACCGGCTCTATCAGCTCTGGCATAAATACTCGGCTGTTATCACCCCCCCGCGCGTCCCGGCCCCAGGAGGGACCTGAGGCCTGCCAAGAAAAGGGGGATTTCACCAAAACCACCAGCGAAATAGTGGGGTTGGCCCCAGTGCTGACCACGACCGACCTCGGGGTGTCCCCCGGGGCCACCGCGGCAGAGGCCGGAGAGGCGAGGGCCCCCGCTAATTGCAATCACCCCCGCACCACCGAGGGAGCTGTAGGCTGGCGCGCGGCTACGGGACAGCCGTAGTTTGGGCCAAAAATGGACAAAATGCGGGAAATGGGTTGGGGGAGACCCCTGCCATAGGCTGTGTGTGGGTGCAGACCCCACCGGCGGCCGTCAGAGCCCCCATGGCCACAGCCACCCCGGGCAGCACCGGAGGGGTGCCCGGCTGGGACACCATCCCGGGGGGGTGTTAATAACAGCCCTTCGACCCCGTCTGTAACGGGGCTCCTGCACCGAGCTGGGGACAAGGGCTGTGCAGCTCACGTGGGGCAGGCTCGGAGCTGGCTCCCGGGGGGACCTGCCCGAGAAACGTCCCCCAAAAGTGCAAAAAAAGGAAGGGGGGGGGGGGGGGGAGAGGGAAGGGATGGAGCAGCCACACCGAAACACAGCAGATCCTAATTGCAAGGGATCCACACCCGAACCTCGGAGCTCGCCCAGCCCAGCGGCTGCCGGGGGCTGATCGCTCCCACCCCACACCTGATGCTGCTCAGCCCACCAAGCTGCCAGCCCGCGGGTTTGCAGCCCTTCCTCTTCCTCCTTCCTCCTCCTCTCCCCGCAGCAAGGGAGGCCGCAGCCATGCGTCTGTCTGGCTGGTAAGTCCTGCCTTCAGATTTAAAGTCTACACGAAGGAGAGCACTCTGCTAGCGGCCGCGCGCTTGTAGTGCAGCCAGGGAATGCGAGTGTTGGTGCGTTATTTAGGGCGAGTGCTCTCCGCTGTAAATCTCCTTCCCGAGGCGCTGGGAAGATGAAGCGTCGGGGCTTTCCGTGCCGGGGCTCGGGCCGGGGCCATTGCGACGGGCACCAAACCGTAGTGCGGCGCTTTGCACCTTATGTTTAAAGACGAGGACCCCTGAGCGGGGGTGATGGGGTGTGGATGTGCACCCTGGGCATATAAAGCCTTGCGACCTTTTGGCGAGGTATACGGGGTGCTGCTTTTGGATGCTTTATTTAAAAAAATGGAAATAAGTGCAATGCAAAGTGTCTCTCTGCATTAACGAGCCAGCACTGAGCCAAAGGCGCCCGTCTCGGTGCTCCCCAGCCCCTGAGGGACCTGGGACGGGGCTGGAGCTGGGGTGGGGTTGGGGGTAGTTGCTTGATTTATTATTTTTGCTTTATTTTTTGGCTGTTGTGGGTTTGGGGGTGTCCTGCACGGGCTCGCTGGCACCCCAGGCTCTGCGCGTTTCTCCCGCTGCAGAAACGTGGGGCTGATCCCGCCTGGGGCTGCTGCTGGGTGGGATGGGGAGGGCTGAGCTCCAGCGCCCAAGTCCCCCGTCAGCTGTGACCAGCGTCCCTGTGGCGAGTGCTGTCGGAGCTGGAGCCCAGCTCTCCGGAGCCCAAATCTCCAGGGCTTTGGCTTGGAGCCTTCGGGGAGCACTGGCCAGGCTGGGGGCAAACAGGGGGAGCAAAGGGTGTGCAGGTAACGGGGTATGTCTGGCATGGAAGGGGTTAACTGGGACTTGGGGCGTTTAAGGGCTGGGAGTTTGGGCGTTGGGAATCCTTTCCTACCCCAGGAAAACTGTCTCCTCTGGAGAAGCTCGGTAGGACGGGGGTGTTGGGGAGCGGCAGGGGGAAGCTTGTGTCTGACCGCCGTGAAGCTTCACGGCTGCGGAGGCAGAGCCGCGTGTGGGTCGGGACCGGCCCAAAGCCGCCGCGTGGGGCTCCCCGGGGACTCGCCACGCCGCAGCGTGGCCCGAAGCGTGGCCGGCTCCGGAGCCTGGAGCAGCCTCGGTGTCCCGCAGTGGGCAGGACGGGCAGCTGCTTTCAGGACATGAGCTGCGTCCCCATCAGGACGCCAGAGCTGGGACCGATGGAGCCGTCCCCGCCACGGGCACAGCGGGGCAGTGATCTGCTCCTGGACGCGTCCTGCGGGAGAAAGCTCCCGTGGCGCCGAACGCCGTGGCCACCCGAGCTGGCCCCTGGGTGCTGGAGCTGCACTCGCCCACCGCCTCGTCCTGGGCGAGCGTCTGGGCACGGGTTTGCACCTGCACAACCGGCCCGTGCCGCCGGCAGCGCCGCCGATTTCCCCTCGTACTCGCCGAGGGCAGTGGGGCGCATCCAGCCGGCGTGTCCCGCTCCGTGGGGCGACGGAGGGGCCGGATTCTGGCCAGGGAGCTGCTGCTTCCCAGCCGTGGGGGTTTGGAGGGGGAGGCGAGGCGGCGGTGGCGACGGAGCGGGCTGGAGGGATGCCGATCCGGGTCTGCGGTGTTCGGGAAGCCCAGTGCGGGCTGCCCTGGTGTGCACTGGGGTGTAATCCCACCCGTTGATTCGGTTTTCCAGCCTCCCAGGGGCTGGCGAGGTCCTGGGGTGCTCTGCAGAACAATGGGGATGCTCTGCTCCCCCAAACCGACTTGGGGGGCTGCTCCTGGGGGGGCCATCGAGCCCTTAGAGCTGGGGCAGGAGTGAAGAGCTGCTGGGGCTGATGCCCACCGACCCGAGGTGCCCGGCAGCGGTGCTTACCTGGGGGGTCAGGGACGAAGCGGGGATGAACCCGGTGCCACCGGTCACTCCCTGCCTCCAGCTTTGACTTTTTCCCCGTGCCTCAGTTTCCCCAGTTACGGAGCTGAGGGCTGAGCTCAGCATGTCCTACCCGGCCCGTTGCAAATGCAATTTCTCCCTTCCAACCCTGTTTATCCCGGACCCTGAACCACCCTGGGCTCTCCCAGTGATGGAGTCAGCCCTGCTGCTTCCCTGCCTCCCGCAGCAATTCCCGTCGGGGCCCTGAGAGCGGCCCTGACCCCAGGGCACCGCACTGACCCGCCGGGAACACGACTGGCTGCCCGATCCCCCGAAACGAGAGGAATGACCTAAAAATAGCCCGAGCTGGAACAAGCTGATGTTTGAATGGGAACTTTCTCCTCCCGGAGTGGTGGCTGCTCCCCCGGGTCGGGGTCCGGGATGGAGACCCGAGGAAGGACCAGGGATGGGGATGTGTGCTGAAGGGAAACACCTTTTGTGGCTCCTTCCCAAAGGATGGGACCTCCGAGACGGAGCCGTTGCCTTCGGGGTGGGATCCGGGGGCTGGAGCTGGCGCGGGGCCACCCAGGAGCCCGGGCTCAGCCCCCCGGGAGCCTGCGGGCTGCTGCTGGTGTTGGGACAGGGGCTTGGGTTTGGCTTTTATTTATTTGCATCTCTCTAGATTGCCATGGTGTTTGTTTACCTAATATTTTCCCTTGCTTGTAGCCAGGCAAAATGCCGCAGGGCTCCGGGCTTGGCAGACTTTGCAGTCTTGTGGGGGGGGGGGAGAAACTGAGGCACGGGGCTAAAGGGAAGCAACGGGGCTCAGACCCCCCCGCTCTGGCTCTGAGGGGAGTAAAGGCCCCCCGTGCTTGGGACACCCACCCCGGGGGAGCCTTTAAGGGGGGGGAGCCCTAAGGAAAAGCTTTTCCAGTCGTGGTGGGCTCCCGGTTGGCGGCCCCAGGGCTCGGTGGCAGAGCGAAGGGTCGCGGCTGAGCATCGGTGGTTGGTGGCTGCTGTCCCTGCGCTCGGCCCCTGGGGACACGCGCCGGGGACAAACTTCCCCTGGGCATTTCAGATGGGGCTGAAATGTCCCCTGTGCCGTGGGCGTCCTTGCCCCTGCCATGGCAAAGCACTGGGGCTCGGGCAGATGGGCCGTGTGGGACGGGGTCCCTGGTGCCACCGATGTCCCTGCAGCGCGTCTGGGCCAGCGCTGGGGAGGGGACGGGCTGGGAGCCCCTGGGGAGGGCAGGGGGTGGTGGGGACGGCCGACAGCTCAGCGTCCCTCGCCGGGGGGCTGCCCTGCTGCGGGGCTCCCACGGCTCCCGGCTCTTCTGCCAGGACACGCTGCTGGAGCCCAGACGCTCCCCGTATCGCCTGCTGCCGAGCCGGGCGCTGCGGGGACGGGCTGGGACCCCCCTCCGCTCCGGGGCAGCTCCTTGAAGCCGGGCAGAGCTTAGGGCTGCTCCCTGGGCCACGTTAAGTAATTCAGAGAGGGGGCAGATGATGCCTGGGTGACCGACACCCCAACATGCCGAGTCATTAAGCCGTTTCTTGGCTGTTTGTCCCCCAACAAGGCGTCTTTGGAGCCGCGGTTCGTGCCACGCTGGGGCTCATCACACCAGCGCCTCATCGAAAGGAGCCGGGAGCTCCGCAAGCCCCGGCTCCCCAGGACAGGGATATTTAAAGCACGTTTTGGCGTGACCCTAATCGGGTCGGACAAGGCGAGGAGCCCGGGGCCGCCCCGGCCCTGCGCGACAGCCCGTGCTGGCTTGGGGAAATAACGTGATGTTCGACTCGGCCTCGTTGCTGTAAAAGTAAATCAAGTTGCCGTGACACGTTACGGAAAAGCAGCTCCAGCGGTGGCCGTTTCCCAACTATCCGGTGCCGATTTCCGCGGCTCCTTTGTCATTTTCGCTTTGCAGTACGTGGAGATTCAACGCTTGGAGCGGCTTGAAAACAAACTGGCCAAGGGCGGGTGGCGGGAAGATGCAGTGACTTGTCTCTGGAGCTATTTGAACTAACGTTGCTTTTAGCATGTGAATATAACGTACATAAGCTGCAACGGGGTCGTGTAACCCTCCCCTTTCTGTCTGTTGGGGAAACTGAGGCACAGGGGGGAGCGCAGGCAGCCCTGGGGCTGCCCCTGCCCGCAGGGATGCTCTTCCCATCCCGTTCCCAGTCTCTGGCTGCCCTAACTGGGCCAACTGGGTTTTGTCGTCTGTCGGGCTGGCGGCCAAGGTGCGCCATCGGCTTTCTGCTCGGTATTTCTGTCCCTCCTAAAGATGCTGCGGCCAGAAAAATAATGAGACTTGTCCAAAAAAGCCGGGTCAGCCCCTCTCCCCCGCTCCAGTTCAATCCCGCTCGCTCGGGGCGAGGCAGCGGGTGCTGAGCAGAATCCCTCACCCGAGCGCTCCTTAAATGCAGTGGCTCGGAGGGAGGTTTTGCACCAAGCGATGACGCTTTAGGGAAGACTTGGACTCCGGGGCTCCGTTTTGGCCCTTTCTGGGGGCTCTGGTCCCACCCGTGGCCCCGCCGGGAGCTGTTTAAAGCGTCTGAAGCCGCCGAGAGCAGGAAAACGCAGCCGGCGGCGGCAGAGCCCAACGCGGGGCTGGGGAGAGCTCCAGCGGTCACGGCACGCAGCGGCACGGCCGGCACCGGCTCCGCCGGGGACGCGCTCGGGAGGCTCCGGGTCCGGCTTAGGTCGGAAAAAGCAAATTGTGACGAAGCCACGCTGGGGCGAGAGACGTGGTGAAGATAAGAAACGAGGCTTCAGAGCCAGGGGGACAGTTTTGTTTGAAAATTTATTGAAAAATGCAATACAAGAAGCAATAGTGAACACTTACGTCTGTCTAAAAGCTACGGCAACTTTCCCTTTGATTTACTATGAAAGTCCAAAATAACAGCTCCCATCACTAGTCAATCTATAAAGATTTGCCAATTTTAAAAGTTCCTATTTTTATAAAGAAGAGTGTAAATGGCTAGCCTAGACAATTCACAATTGCCTTAAAAAAATTTACAAAGCTCCTTCATATTCTCAACTAAATTATTTTAATTTTTTTTATTATTTTTTTTTTTTTTACAAGTCTCATCTCTAAGGCTGGGACACTACCACCTCTTAAGGTAATTGTACAATTAGGAAAATCAGCAAACCACAGTTTATTAAAACCAGAAATCAGTCAGTCCTTTGCTACCACATCTGTGTTGGTCAGAGATCGCTATTTGGCAACCGGAGCTGCCGTTCCAGTTTAATGGAGGAGAACATGAACTCCTTGCCTTCCTTTCTATAAAAACATTCATTCATATATAAATAGCTTCCATATAATGTATATTATACAATCAAGACAGTCTCTGGGTGAAGCTGTGGAGTGGGAAGAGCTGGGAACATTCATATAAATAGACCTTACTTAGCTGGTTTGTCCCTAGAAATAACACAGCGCACTAAGAGCCCAGGATTTTAAAAACCCGCCGGAGGTGGAAGGGGGTGCGGGCAGCCCCGGCTGAGGATGGAAGAAGCTTCTTCTGCTCTTAACTTTTATCTTCTTGCCCGGCTGCCGCTGCTCCTGTCCAGCTCCCGGGCTCGGGCGCTGCTCGTAGGCGGCCGTGTCGGCTGGAGAGCGTCAGCGGGGCTGGAGATCCCCCGTGGGGTCAGACAGCGGGGTGATGGCAAAGGTCAGCCGGGGCAGTGACTTGTTTAAAATACTCAAGGAGAAGCAAGAACTTCGAAGGGGGAAGTGTGAGCGTGAACAAGCTGGAAACAGCCACCCAAAATCCAGGAAAAAAAAAAAAAAAAAATAAGAGAGGGTTATTCTACTCTACGGGCCCTTAAAAAGGGACGTCCCAGCCACGGCGAGCACATCCTTTTGGAAAGGAACCACTGCTCGCGCCAGCAGGTTTCTCACCCTAGAAACCCCCTGCTCGGGCGTTCTGTCCCCCTCATCGTGCTCAGGGCACAGGACGCCCCAACCGAACACCCAAGGCCGAGCTTCAGCCTCGCACCACGTTCCCCTAAATTTGCACGGCAGCCTTGAAGTGCTACGGACAAACTTTTAATTTATCACGCTGGCTTTGTGTGGTGAAGCTCAGAAATCCTGGTAATGACGGCTCGGCGTGGCTGTTTACTCCTCAGGTAGCTGCTACAGGGTGAGAAGGAAGGACCGAGTGGCAAAAAGCTAAATTCCCTGAAAAGGGACGTGCCAGAGGGTGCTCAGCACGACGGGCGTTTAAGGCAAGCGTTACCCAACTACGTTGAGGAGAGCAGGGACACAGACCTGTTCGAGGATCTGCGTGGCAGAGGAAGGAAGGAAAGAGCTGTTCAGACATAAATAGGAAGACTTTTAATCTCTACGCTACAGCTGTGGAGCCCAGGACTCCCTAAATCCCCGGAGCAGGATGCCCGGTGCCCAGGGGAAGGCAGAGCATCACGGGAGGGGACCATGCACCCAGAGAAGCAGCTACCGGCACGGGAAGGCTGGAGGCTGAGGAGGACCCATGGCCAGCAAGGCTCAAAGAACGCAAAAATCCAGCAGCTCCAGCGTTTTCAGCATAGTCTCCAATCAATACTGACAGCTTAATTAAAATTGCACCTGACTCTGAGAAGCGACGCTAGCCCCAGCGTACTTCGAAGGCTGTTTGCAGCTGAACAGCAAGTCGTTGCAGCCTGAGCTAAATCCAGTGACTTCTGCAACACATTATTCAAATTTAAAATAGCAGAGAGCTTTTTTTATTGCCATTTTCTTCCCATCCTCGGCTGAGGAGCAGCAGCAGAGCACTCCAAGCCCTCAGCTACCAATGTGCCACACTATATATATTAAAAAAATTTCAAAAAAAAAAATCACAACTTCAAAGTGTACTAAAGCGTTCACAAGTGTCTGGGCAGACGCTTTAAAAAGGAAAAAAAAAATGGTAAATTTAAATGCTGGAAGGAGAAACCAGGGCATGATTAAAACATTTCCCCGAAGCTCAGAAAGCAGCGGCGGGAGCTCAGCGCCTGGTGCCGTGGAGGGAAGCGCATCCAGCCCCAGAAAAGAGGTTTTCTGGGCGGCCCCACCACGCTGGAGGTGGCCCCGGTGCTCTGTAAGCTCAGCCCAAAGAGGCAGACGCCAGCCCTGGTATTTCACACCAGCAAGGCGGTCACGAAGCCAAAGTACAGACCCTCAGGCCAGCGTGGAAGGGGGCGGCAGCACTTCCCACCTGGCTTGGCTCTGTCGCGACCAGCAACGCCTGACACCTCCTAAGATTCCTTGTTCAGGCTCTCCAAAATACAGCTTACAGGCCTAGGAAGGATTGTCTAAAGGATTTTAAATTAAATGATAGTAGGGTATAACACCTTGCCCTGGTATACGGGCAATGTGTTTAGCTTTAAATAGCACTGTGAGGGGAGAAAAAAAAACCCAACAACCCATGACTTACAAAAAAAACCCCCTAATTTAAAAATCATGAACACAAACAAGTGAAAAACTATGACACTGAAAAAAATCAGTTACTGTGAATGCTGCATAAGCCTACCTTAATAGCATTCAGAGTCCAAACACCTTAAACGCACGCTTCTAAGGGCTTTTTAATTTAATGGCATCTAGAAAACACAAACAGGTAGGCAGCACTCGGCAGAGACACACAGGAGGAAGGCGCAGTGCTATCACAGTCCTCTTAAAGCTCTAAAATTCACAGTATAAGATACTTGAAGCAACTTCCAGTATTCCTTAAATCTAGGCAACTATGAAGATGTGTGCATCGGCTACACCACAAAACCCTACTGTGTTCACACGTCGGGGGCCTGAAACCCCCCGGGGAGGAAACTCGGGGCGAAGGCAGCAGCTCTGCTCTGCCCACCCAGGTGTCGCGGCTGGAGTCTCAAGCTCCCTAGAGCTAAAAAAAAAAAATAAATCCAGAGGCAATCGGAAACGCTGCACAAAACTGAAGTCTGACTTTTTAAACTGACTCTCTCGGCAGAAGGACCCGTGGCTTTTTGAAGGCGCGGACAGATCCCGCGCTCGGAATATGCACAGATGGGGGCTTATCTCCGTTATCCCTGACGAGGCGGAGGGAACAGGACTGAAAACAGCGACGCTTTGAGCCCTGCGAGGTGTGTCTGGGTCAGGATCTGAAGAGGCTACGCGTGAGAGGGAATGCGAAATTGAAAACCTGTAAAAAATATTCAGTACAGTTAGAAATATGGCATACTTTTGTCACAATATATATATATAAAAAAAAAAATCTATATCCAATAGGATCCAGTGGAATCTGGAAAATCCCAAGTAAAATGTCAAAGCGCAACTCCTAATAAATGATATGAATGTCGCTGAGTGTCAAGTCTTGTAAATCCGAGGTCTTTGTGCTCCAGGTAGTTTCTTGGTAGTTTTGCTGGTTTCTTTTTCCTGGTGTTGTGTCTGGCAGGAACGCGTCCTGGAGAGAGAGATACACGGTAAGTTATGGCTACTAACAGCCCGTTTTCTGGGAAAGAGAGGAACCTGCTTCCCTGCAGCCGCTGGAGAACAGAAATCAGAAGATGATGAGTTACCATCCATGGCAGGCGTGAATTCGGGCTCAGAGCCACCGCCAGGCGCCTGGCACACACAACGTCCCGCTCCCATCCCTGAAGGGCCATATTTTACGAGCTGCAAGTTCAGGAGCCCTGAGGAAACCTGTGCCATTTTTATTTAGGTTCGGAGAGTTAAAAAGCTCAACCACAATGTCTGTTGAACCACGCTGCCTCTCCTCTCGCCTAATTTGTTCTTGTTCCACCTCCCAAATCTCTGCAAGTACCAGTGTTGTTGGGATGAGGCAAGAGACACGCAGGGCACTGACTTGGGCAACACCAACATCGCCGGCACGGGGCAGGATGGGCTCCTGGATTCCTCAAGCAGCTCTTTCCCAAAACCATCAAGACTGGAGAAAAGGGACCTTTCCGGGCATGTCAGGAGCTTGGGGTCCCGCTCAGGGGTTACCTGGCACTGATAGAGGCAGGGGTCTACGCGAAACCTATAGCTCAGCGTGCTGCTGGTGCATCAGAGGTGCTGGGTAAGGCAAAACAGCCTCATCACGGGAGCCACGTAGCTGCTTCTAGGCAAGTTTGGCTCACATCCACTGCAGGATTAGTCTGTATTTGTGACTGCTTCATCAGCCTTAAATGATTTAATAGGAACAGCCTGAGTGGGACTCATCAGCTAACAATAATAATTTTACTTAAACTTTGACCATATTTAGTCAAACCTCGCTTGCACCGAGACCAGGCCCCTGCCACGGGGGGAAAGCAGCACCCGTCACCCATTCGTACGTCATCTCCCTACTTACACGGCCTCGCTACTCCTCTGCGATCTCGGTCTCCTGGTGCACAACCACTTTGGTCACCGACATGTCCGGGTGCTGCTCCTTCGCTGCCTTTATCGCCTGCGCTAGAACCTGGAAGAGACCACGTCTCAGAGCGTGCCGCCAAGGGCCCTCAGCGGGACAGGAGGCTACTTCTGACTCGGGGGAGAGCAAAAGAAAAGTGAATCCACTTCAGCTGCAGTTTGGTGACTTTTGGTGGTATTAGATTATTTCTGAAAGGAAAAGCTGTTTCCTAGGAATACGCCACATCTCTCCACTGCCCCATGGTAGAAGATGGATGAGAGCAATTAAGCAAACTCTGTTTATTCTTCCAGCAAGCGTGATGAGCACATTTCAGACATCTTCTCAGACGTTCTCTGTTGGAATTAATAAACTAGTTCTTGTCGTACGAATATTCTCAAGCCCCATGATACTTGCAACTAAAATTACATTCGAAGTATAATTCTCTGATGACAAAATCATCACTTCCAACACACGCTAGAGGCCAATGAGGCTGACTCATCAGAAAAGTTTCATATAAAGCCAATGAGATTTAATGCAGGTGCTGAGTGCTACGAAATGACTTCTGGTGCTATACAGCAGCAATAGCACTGCAAAGTTACGAGAAAATTAATGCAGATCATCCAGATGTCAAGGAAAACTTTTATTTCCTATTTTTGTGGTTTTCTTTTAAAAATTGCATTTGTCCAAAACAATTCTGGAATCAAAACTTTGCTGCCAACACCAGTTTCAGAACAGAATTAAGCTTTGCTGGCCCAGCTATACAGCTGCATACTGTCAAAAAGGAATTTATTACTGAAATCAGTTTTGAAGTTTTATTTCCACCCCAGTAAAATTTCCCTAGGTTGTTTTCTGGTGAAGTTGTCTTGGGAAAGGCAGTCTGAGTCTGAGTGTCTAATTCGTGCCAGCTCCGAGAAGCTCTTTTGGACCGCATCCAAGCTCCTACCTGGTCGTGGTCTACATCTGCATCTCCTGTGATGACAATCCTCTTTTCAATCCGCGTCTCTGAAATGCCACCTTTTACAGTCTAGTACAAAAGGAAAAGCTACTGTTAGTCTAGAAGCGAAAAGGAATTTGAGTGCGCTGGGGCTGCCTGTCTAAAGACGGCATCCAAAAATAGCGTTACCAAATACTGCCGTCATACCACGGTAGCAGAATCACGGGGGAAAACTGCCGCTGCTCAAAGAAAAACTGTCAAATATTCATTTTCTTATAACTAAGCCAGGGAAGAGCTTTGACTCACAGTACAGCTCTGTCCCGTTGTCCCACAGAACAGTCGGAGCCGGCGTGCACAGACTGCACTGCAATTAACGCATAACCTACAGTCTTAATTCAATGCAGGCAAACCTGAGACCCTCGTGCTTAGTTTCAGGTATCAATCACATTTTTTGAAAGGAACTTTCAAAACCTTTTTTTTTTTTTTTCCTATTACTCAACTCTGCCCATCTCTCTGTCACGGTGGTTTTTCAGTTGTTGTTGTTGTTTTATCGTGTCCCCGTGCCGTTACCTTCGTGATCTGCGTGGTGGTGGTGCTGCTGGTGGTTTCCGAAGTGATGGTCTGAGCAGTCAGCAGGATGCCAGGGTCTAAATCTCCGTTGCCACCATCTGTCTGTGGGACAGAAGAACAGGCCGTCAGTCTCCACGGGCAGCGGGGACAGACACAGGGTCTCCACATCAACAGAGCAGGACACAATCCGAGGACAGAAGCTCCTCTCCACCGTGGACCGCGGGACGGAGCGAGCCGATCTGCAGCCGGCTGAGCTGCGCAAGGGCTTCGCAGGTCTCTGAAGGCTCGGCACGAAGCCGACTGTAAGGCTGGAAATGTAAGGATCCAGAAAATCACCCAGGCAGGACCTGTGACACCCCCCAGACCAGGTGGGTGGGATATACCCAAATCTGGGTACGTGCAATGCTGGCCATGCTCCTCCAAGCCAAGCTGCATGCTATGGACCGCGAAGGGAGACCAAAGCAGCCACCTTCCTGAATTACACCTGCCTGGATCCATGGAGGTTCACAATGCCAGAGAGCATCTGATTCAGTAGGTGCTTTCTACCCTTCCTCCCTCCTGACAACACCTTGCCCATCACTCGCTTTAAACTGCAGAAGCAAAGTCCAGATACCTGCTCAACTAGGAACAACTTCTTTTATAGTTGGGTACTTGGTTCCCATCCTGCACAACTCGACCTTTCACGGTCTGCCAAAAAACCTAAAATAAGTCATCCCGCCAACTCATCCTGGCCGTGTCTCCCTTACGGTGCACCACGAAGAACGCTGGGCAGCGTCCCCAGCACGGCGCTGGGACGATATCTGGAGTTACCACAAGGTGGGACCATTTTCCACAGACTGGAAGAAATCTCACGGCACATCACAAGCCGGTGCACACACGGCTGACTTCTCCCAGCCCTGGAGACGCACTTTTCCTTTTCGTTTCCCAGTTAGAAACGGTAACAGCAGTAACCAGAGCAAACCTCCTCTGTTCCTCTAGTCACTCGCTGAGAAACAGGGCGATGCTCACCACCGCCCGGTGCGGGCATATCTGAACGTCCCCTCTACTCCTGCAGTCAGGGAGGATGCTGCGCAGCCACGGGATTCCTCGGGAATCCCAAATTATACAAGCGTGGTCCACAGGATACCTGCACCGAACCTACATCCCACAGTCACTACACTCCAACAGCAGAGCACGGGCTGCTTCCAACCACCACAGTTATGACAAACCCAAGTGAACACAGGCTCCAAATTCTGAAATACATAAATAAAACCTATTTTAGATGGAGGATTAATTTTAACCTCAGCAATGAAACCATACCTGCATGTTGGTATCGCTCCATGAACATTTCTAGTTTCCAATCACCAGATACCCACTCTGGTTGCATTTTATACAAAATTTTTGGTTTTCAACACCTGTTTCAGGGTTGAAATCTAAAGGACAATCAAATCATTTATAAATCAAGTTCTGAAGAGGCATAAACGGCAAGGAGAGCTGGGGAAAACAAGACAAGGCATCTCTTGCAGAAAAAAAGCCAACTCAGGTTAACTCCGTACAGTCAAATCTACATCCTGAAGCCACCAGTGGCTGAAGATAAATTCTGTTTGCAGGCACATCTTGAAAAAATAATTACTTTTCAGGGACAGTAAAAACACTGCTCCTCTAAAAATACCAGATGAACCTGGAAATAGCGTCCACAGCATCGGTTAACGTCTGTGCTGCGACTCAGATGCTTGGAGAAAGGCAGGTGCCACCGTCTCATCCGGAGGATTCGGAAACAAAACGCTTACTTGAGTTAAGCCCCTGGAAGTTAATCAGAACACACCTTACCTGTGCAGCTTCGTAGGTGATGGTCTTCGTCTCTGTGTGGACAATGGGGACTTCTTTCGTGGGAATTTCGCTTTTGACGGCACTGGACACGTCGGAGATGGTGACCGTCTGCGTCTTCACTAGCGGTGGCTGTGAGACAGGGTTAAAAACATCTCCGTCAAGACCCAGATAGCACTTCCACGGCGTGACCGTGCTGCTGGCAAATGTTCTGACACTGATCTGATAAAAGCACTGTGGGAACCAAGGTCAGCCTGGAAATCTTTGGTTTTAAGCCTCTGGTACGACACACTGCTCAGAGGGCAGAGATCATGCGTGAGGATTAAACGTCCTCCAGACCTTCCCCAACACCGTGCCCTCAGGCCAGCCCAACCGAGGCATTAAGGGTTTAATCGGTGTGTCACAATACCACGAAGAAACTGTCTCCACTGATTATTAACTTTCTAATTACTAAAAGCTCATTGCCAGCTGCCAGTAAAAGATGACCCTCATCTACTGATGACAATGTCAAGATTAGCACAAGCCCTGGACAAATAAAGACTTGATCACGGCTGAGAAGCTTTATCCTGACGGCAAGTGAAACACTGTACTATTAAAAAATCCTCATCAGATCCTAGGTCTTTAACTTTTATTAAATCAATGTCAGACAAAACAGAAACATGACATCTCAAAAGAGAAATGGGGGGGGAGAGGAGGGGGGAGAAATCAGTTGTTCCACCACCTGGTAATTATCCAGAAGAAGACAGAGTTAGTTCAGACCCACAGTGTTTTCCCAGAGGGCTCGATTTCTGCTCGCCGTCCCCAAACCTGATCGATGCCGCCGTGATTGTTAGCAGGGGAAGTGGGCATCTATTTAACCGTAAGCAATTAACATCAACACTGAAGCAGGCAAAAATATCTCCCACGGTGGGGAGCAGAAAGGGCCATCAAAGCCCACGTTCACGATGCAAAAGCACGTTTGACAGCGCTTCAAATTGCTCTGCTGTGCTAAGGCTCAGCCTCCGGTACAGCAGGAGACGGCAAAAACCTTAAGGAACTAAAATTAGATGCCTTTGGAGCCTAAATATTTCCTTTTGGGGGATGCAACAGGATGCTTCGATCAAAGAAAGGCAAAGGGTGTTGCGCTGCGGCAATTGTTAAGGCAAAGATAAATTGAGAGGGGCTTGTCTTTAACGCAAAGATAAATTGAGAGGGGCTTGTGTGCACTGACTGCGGGAGATTAACCGGCTCATTAGCTCCAAGCACGAGTCCAAGCCAAGCAAACACAACTCCTCTCCGGGTCCGTGGCATCTGCTTGCTGCAGTGTTTGGGTTCCCACTCCAAAGCCAGCCGGGGTGCGGGGGAGCAGGCGCTGGGGCTCACTACCTGGAAGCAGCGAATGACCGCCGGCAGCCCGTTATTGCCATCTGAGTCGTGACACTCGCCACTTAGCCTTCTAAAGGCAAATTTGTCTTCGCCATCCTCTGCCACCTCCTCCTCTCCTCCCCAGGGCTGCCGGGGAGGTGCGGCAGGGCTGGCGGGGGGCTCCAGCTCAGAGAGCTCCGAGTCCTTCTCCACATCCGCACAAACCCTCTTTCCACATCTCAGGTCCTCCTCGCTCGCGGGGAGGCTGGGAGCTGCCTCCTCCTCCTCCTCCTCCTCCTCCTCCTCCTCGCTGCTTAGGGAGGAAGCGCCAAAGTCACGGCTGGGAGAAGGCTCTGAGGCGGGTGGCACTGGGGTCTCACTAAAAGCTACCGACTGCTTTGAGCCCTCCCGCGCAAAGCCAGTGTTAACACTGCTCCTCTCTGGCACTGCAGCCTCATCCTCTCTGGAGAGAAAGTCACTCATTTTCTAAAAAGAAACGAATACACAAAAAAAGGCCAGAGAGAGAGAGAGAGAGAGAAAGAGAGCGTTAGGGAGAACAGGAGGTCATGAAGCATAAAGACAAAACATCGGTTTCTTATAATATATCACATCTGCAGTAACGCATGCAACAGCAGTGGGTTTGGACACTTGAAAGCTTGAAAACCTTTGTGCTATGCGATGCATCCAGTGCATTTACTGACACGGCCTTCCTGGTCCATTAATAATCCACTCTCCTAAAGTTTAAGGAGCTAATATTGAAAGAACTCTCTGCAACTAAAGGAAGAGCCCCCAGAAGCACTTTTTGCCCAGTTTGGAAGCAGGAATAATTTCAGTGTAGCAAGTGGGGACTTGTGCGCATCCAAAATCCACGTGTGCAACAAACCCCACCGACTACACCATACCCCAATTCTGCTTTTAACTCCTTGAAATATTTTACGTTGTGCTTTAATTTGCACGTGGAGGTTAAAAGAGTAAGCCCAGAATTAGTGTGCACGACAATCCGCAGAGCCTGTGCTTTGCTCTTTCCCTCGCCCCTGGGAACGCGCGCACCTCCGAGCACCCTGTTTGCTGTTGCAGTGTCTGGGATAACCAACACGGACTTGTTATTATGGCATTGATGGAATTATTGTAAGAATATCTACAAGTTAGTATTGAAATCAGCTACTTCAATTACCAAGAGGCTCCTGAATTGACGATGCAGTCTGGTCACGTGAAAGAATTTGTATTATTTCTTCTAGACAAACTGGTTCAATTAATTTAGCACAAAACTTTTCAGCTGAGGAATAAATAAATGTGGCTTTAAACTGGAAAGCCAGATGTTCACGCTAATGCGTGCTGACCCCATCGCCACCGAGCATGCGGTTCAGCTGACGGCTCAACGAGCTGCATTTGACCATTTATTCGGGACTACCGAAATATTTGTAACGTACTTTATCCCAAAAGCAGTTGGCGCATGGAAACCTTTGCGGTAGCTAAACCTCCTGAAGGTACAACGTAATTGGCATTTGTGACGGTGCACGGGAGAGAAGACACGTGATGAAGCAACTCAGCGCTCCGAGAAGCAGGCAAGCATGTCTATAGCACCTGAGACACTTGGGAAGAGCGTGCCAAGCCAGAGGGTTTAACTAGGCTGGTGCTACTCTGCTCTCCGTTCAGCTCCTTAGCAAGGTCTCAACTAGGTCTTCTCTCATCTCTGGGAGCCCTCTGGCCAGGAGGGAAGCAACAGCGACAGAAGAGAAGAGTTAAAACGTGAACAAGACAGAAAGCTTTAGCAAAAATCAGCTCTTTGCCCAAACGAGCGATGAATACTTCACATGCACAGAGAAGCAGCGTTTCAGTCCCCAGCGGTGACCGACGGCTACAGTCCTGCCCTGCGCTCGGAACTGCCTTTCTCTCCTTGCTGACGTGGAAAGTTGCCTTCAAGGAAGGGCGGAATAAGCAGTTAGGGGCATCTACAATTTTACACATATCGAAGTCGGCACATCACCCAGCATCAGGGAACAAGGAGGGAAAAACCCAGAGGGATGCTGCTCAATCCATGCCATTACTATTTCTTCCCAATACTTAACCTCACAGTTGATTTCTGGTAACTTTGTATACAAACAGCCACATATCTGTACATCCAAAAAACAGTGATTCCATTTTCATAAAAGTATGGCAAGTGCGTTGCTGTCAACTGTTATTCTAATTTTGGTGGTGGTACTAAGATGAACAGAAACTGTGGCAACACTTTCTATGAAGAAGATTCTTCAGGCAACCAAAAAATGGTAATTTGTGCTCAAAACGTGAGGCCTGAAGCCTGTGGGTGAGCCGGTACGATGCATTTTCTGTAGACCTGAGGCTTTCACCCTGACTGACCTCGTCTAATGGCACAGCTCAATAGTACGTTAAGAACAGGAGCTGCTTTATGTAGGAACAAATAGATGCTTATTTTAGTATCATTTCAAGAAATGACTCTTCCACCGTCCCTCCCGGGTGTTTTTCAGTTCCCAGCTTCTTTATGTTGCAGATAGATTACCTGTAAGATTTCTGTCCATTAGGATTTCCAGCCTCTTGGGCTTCTCTTAAGTTCTTGGGATATCGCTTAGGAAAATGCATTTAACAGGAGTGAAGGGACAGCGATCAGCACTGTGATGATCAGGTCAGACCACACACAGAGGGAAGTGTTATTTCTGATCGAAACCCACTTCCATACGTGCTCCTCCAAAAGTATATCCAGCTCCCACCCTCATTCTGCCTAACGCAAGATATTATACTGCAATACTTCACAAAACAGAATAGGAACGGAGGTTATTAGCTTTGAACGCCCACGTCTTAATCTTGCTTTAAAACCTGAATTTATATACTGCCAATATACTGATCTTTCCTTAATTATATATGCTAAATCTTGCAAATTAATCATGGGATCGTGAGAAGACACAGTAAATCTTCTGGAGTTTAATGGAAAATGCCTTAGGAGCGAGATTTCCTGACATTCCAGCTGGGCACTACTCGACCAAAAAGAAAAATCACAGGTAAAACCAAGCAGATTAAGCAGCTACACAAACATTTGTATACAGTCAAAACAAGCTCCCAGCTCCCTTTCGTACGCCGAAAAAACAATTTGCGTTTTGGAAGTATCTTGTATGGTAAAAGCATAAAGGAAGGGAAAAGCTTAAATGAAGCCTATGGCGTACGTATAGTGCTCGTCAGTAGAGCAAAGTGCGGCAATAAACATGCAAGCTATAAAGACAGAATGAAATCCTGATAAGATCGACTGATCAGAAGCACTTTTCTTCTTGCCTTCCTATTCCACCGGTAAGAAGTCAGTCTAATTGAAAGGTATTTGTTTCTATATAAAATTATCTATTTACACACACTTTTAAAACAAACAAACATGTTTGTTCCTATATTTAAAAACACAGTTTGCACGTAGGCTAGAAAAGATTATCTTTTTATTAAAAAAAAAAAAAAAATAATCACGCCCCTCCCTCCCCCCGGGAATTTGAACATCTGTTACAAATTCTGATCTTATCAAGATTTATTTTAATTTGCAAATGCAAAAGCATTCCTATTTTTAGGGCCCAGATTTGCAGAGTTCCAAGCTCGCCTTGAGACCCACGAAACCTGAGCGCGCCTGGGCTGCAAAGCACTCACGCCCAGAGACACAGAACCAGCCCAGCGACGCCTAAACCAAGCACGAAGCAGACGATTCGCATAAGCCATTCACAGCGTGAAGAAAATACAGGACAGGATGCAATGCCCCAGAAGAAACAATCGCACCAGACACGAATGCAGCTAAAACGTTACCCTGCTAAAGACGAATCTTTGTGCACCCGACGTTGACAAAAACCGATGATGCAGCTTAAGCATTACGGTGTAATAAGTGACACACAATAATTCAGACTGGGGATAAATTAATAACAGGCTTAATTGCATGGCTGATACCAGCGATCAAAAGGATTTATTTTTCTTAAAAAGTCTTTTTGCATAAATTTGTTTGCCTGTATTTTTTCAAGAACCTACTATTTTGGATCAGGACATACTCGTATGAACCAGCTGCCCTGTGCTGCCAGAGTCAATGCTGTCTTCTGCAGCCCGTGCAGGCTTGCCGCTGCCTCCTCCCAGAAATATTCAATTATCCTCACCCCAAAGCAGACTCCTATCCCGCAGGAAACTTAAGGAGTGCTAAAATGACATCAACCTGCCAGTTACCAAAGACATTTGATAAAAATGGTTAAAACCACAGAGTTACAGTGCACGCTAACTCCCTACAACCAACCACCGTATGAAACGCTTTAAATTCCAGCTAGTTAGTACTTCCCAGTCCCCTCCTTTTTCAGTACGGTATCGTAGTCGTTAACGCTGGCGCGTGTTATTAGGTTATCCCCGAACAAGTATCCACCACATAAGCTAACAGGCTCGCTGTGACCGTCTGCAGATGCACGAGGAGATGACGTTGCTTTTGCAGCGAACCACACTCACCAGTGAGAACTCCCAGATCAAATGATGCTCACTCTCACGGCTGTCAAAGCACTTGGGTAAAAAGTATTATAAAGCAGAAAACAAGAGATCCTTATTTTACGATACCTGCCGTGCCTTATAGAACTGCTTTGCCTTAAACATACAAGTTAAAAAGTTTAGAAGCTCTTCAACAAACCCTGGCGTTTGAAAGTGATGGCCGTTACCTACGGATTTGCATTTTGGGGCTGATTTTTTAATTGCCGTTGATCTGGTCACAACATCCTGACCAGCCCAGTCAGACGACAGACGGATAGAAGAGAATGTGACCAAAGTTAAAAGTAAGGCTAGAAAATACACAGCATGCTACAAGCTTAAAAAGATTAAATTGCTGTCATGAACAAGAATCCCAGGGTATTACACGATACACAGCAGCCACTTCCAATCCACTGCATCAACTACTTGGCAACAGGAAACAACCTCAAGATCAATACTTAAATTATTAAAATAAGGTTGCTGAGCAATATGATTCCTCTCCCCATCCACCCTGATCCCCTTCCCATCCCTTTGTGGGCCAGGTACCCTTGGATGGGGGGTACGAAGCCGGGCACCACTTATTCCAAATTCCCTCTGCAGAGAAAAGGCTGCTAGTGGCATCGCCAACACAATTTAGTGTAGCAGCAGCAAGTGAAAAGAGTGGGGATACCATCAGGGTTTATAATTGACATCAATTATGTGCTGCTGCATTTCGCTTTCTTCATTTCATAAATAAAGTTACAGCTCCGCTCTGATGCCAGGCTCATCCAGCACAAGCCTCGTGCCGCTCCATCGCAGCCAGATTTCCTTCCCTGTGATCGCTCGTGACAGCGCAGAATGAGCCAAACAGTTTATCCAGAAGTAAATAATCTCACAGAAGAAAAACTGGGAGTTAAAATTAAGAACAGCTCTTGATACAGCCTCCAAACACAACCTCGGGCAGCTTCAACCAGCTAAAACCCGACCAGGGGCTCGCATTGTATTACCGAGCAGAAAGGCGGTGGTTAATTAGGAACATGGTTTCTTCGCTTACAAAAATAGAAAGGAGCATTTTTGTCCTCAAATGAATACAACGTGCGGGGGAGAGGCTCTCGCGGTTGCATTGCGCAGGACCTGCGGCGCTTCTGCTCTCCGGACAACTTGCTGCAAACAATTTTTCCTACCATTCACTCTCAGAAGCGAAGAGGGAGAATATGTTAGTGGTACATTAAGGATCTGGTACAGAGCTGAACCTTTTGACCCCTCTGCAAACAAAGTCTTTCTTAACCCAAGCCGGATTTAATCCTCAAGCGAATTATTCTGGCCGGTTTGAGAGCATGCATTGCTTACAGCCGCAGCCCTGCGTGTCCCCTCTCCCCAGGAGCACGAAACCCACACCAGAGTGTCCAGCAGACCCAACGCCCCGAATGCAACCGGTAACGACGTGGGGTCTGATGGCTCCTGGTTTGAGAAAGCAATACTGAGGGTTAATCCAAGGAAGTGGTCAACACAGGTCGTATATAGCTTTTTTTGTTAATAAGCAGTGGAAAGAAGAATCTGATTTGCAATAACATTTATTAATGATAAATTTACATATTTACAAAGAAAAATCTGAGAAAAAATACAAAACCAAAAAAGTGTTCCAAAAGAGAGCATTTTAGGTAAAAAAGAAAGTGTTTTTAGTCCCCACAAACGGATCCAACACAACTGCGTACCACTGCTAAAAGACCCCGAAGTGGCACAAACCAAGGCTAGTCCTTCCCTCCAGCTTCACAAACCAAGACAGATGCAAACAGGGACACAAGAGAAACCACCACTGTCGGGTTCTCCCACGTCACCCACTCGTAAGTACAGACCAAAGAGTTCCTAAATGAATCCGTAACCCTTCTTTGGGCTAAATTTTTCTGGAAAGCATCCTACCTCAGTCTGTATGTCAGAACAGGCGCCATCGACTCATGACCAGGAAAAAAGAAAACCCAATCAACCACTGGAAAAATTCTCAGAGTGACCAATTACTGACCCTTACGTGAAGCGAAAGACACTTTGCCCCCAACCTTCCCGAGGAGCCCGGCGGTGCGGACACAGCCAGGCCAGCCCAACCTCGTTCCTGCAAACACAAACCTCTCCTTTCGTGCCATGCCAGGGAAATCCACCTCTCCGCATTATTTCAGGATAGCCTGCAAATACTGAATACCTACTTTTTAGGGTCATCACTACTTACTGCACAAACTGCAAGGGAGGAGAGCTAGTCTCAGCTTAAGTCCGTACCCTAAACCTGAACTGCCCATAGAGAGTCCTCAGTTCATCTTCTGTTGGCCCACAGGGCAAAGCGGCACACGGCAGGAGATGCAGACAATACCCTCATTGATCTGTTCACTTTTAGTAATGGAAAAGAAAAAAGGGATGTTGTTTTACAGGAATGCCGACCTGGAATATCACCAATGAACAGCACGTACAGAGCCCGATGCCTAACGCAGCCTCAGAGCTGAATCCAAGTTTCAAGCAATCGGCTCTGGCACATTTGTTGCTTCAAAATACCAATGCCTGCCTTTTCCTAAAGCACGGAAGCACAAGATTCTGCATTTTATCTCAAGTTCAGAAGAGCCGATATCAGGATAAGAAGATTCAGAAAGTGAGTTTCAAGATTTCTCACGCCAACGTGGAGGAGGTTCCGTGCTGCGGACATTTCCAGCTTCCCTTTGGAAGGGATAATTCCGCTCTCCATCACTCTCAGACTGGCATCGCCCCGGCCACGTACGAACAGGGCGGTTAATCCCACCACTGCTCGGGGTCGGTGGTGGCGGCGGGGGGGCTGCCAGTGCTTTGCCGCAAGTTTGTTCCTGAGGAAAAAAGGGAGCCAAGTACACGCGTTGGTTCCTTTACGAAAACCCTGAGACCTCTGCCCTTAAACAAAGCCGGAGTGAATCAGCTCTCCCTGTGCACGGGTACGACAGCAGGCATCCCGAAATCCCTTCTTTCAGCGCCGCATCCTGCGCAGACATCAAGGGAAAAGGGTGAGACCAGGAATCAACCAGCACAGCACCGACACGTACGAGACACATCACGTGCAGGAACAAGATACACGATGTGCAGGAACGAGACCTGACGTGGATTGCCACGGGGCACGTCTGTAACTCCCTTTGCCTTGCAAGCAAACGGAAAAAAAAGCGGAGGAGCGACCGTCAAAGGAGCTGGAGCACAGCGGACACATCACTGCGGTGTCGAACGGATGAGGTTTCTGTTCCTGATAAGCTACAAGCCTTCTCTGTCAAAAGAGATCATATCCACCCGGATGAATATAGGTAACTGGCCTCTAAACTGCCATAGAAATATAAAGCATTTGTTCCGTTTCTTTATACTCTGCAGTGATAATTGTTATATAAATCCCAAAAATGTTCCTGAGCATTCTCAGAATGTAAAGTTTAAAGGTTTTTTGCTGATGATAACCAGCTTCATCTCAAGATTAAGAAAAGAAAAAGCAAGAAAGAGACTTTTGTTTTAATTAAGAAGCTGAAGAATTGCATTGAAGTGACCAACAGAGTGCATCTCTCATCACTCTGGGATAAGATACCCTGAGCACTATGTTCAAACATTGCTCCGGGCAAAGATTTTAGACTTCAGGTCCTTTGGAAACGGTAGAGAGAGCTACAGAAACCATGGCTTTGCAAAAGCTACTGGTATGGCTTCAAAGTACTTGTCATCAGTTCAGAAAGACAGCACGCAGTAACCTCAACAGTGCTCAAAGCAGCAACCCTCAAAGCAGCATCGCGGCAGCAAACCCGAGCGATGGCTTTTGAAAGGAAGCAGGTGTGTGTTTAAGCTGCTCTTCTCCAAAAAGCGTGGACAGAAAATGGACAGAGAGAGATCCGAACAACTCCTGCCCCTTCCCTCTCCCTGCCAGGCTGGGGAGAACGAACAGTCCTTGTTTTCCATCATGCCTGTTCCAATTTGGGGAAGGAGATTCAGGCAGGGAATCCCAGCCAGAAGCATCCCCCCAGGCTTCTTCCATCCTGCATCTTCCGCACAGCACGCGGCGCCTCAGCATCCTTCCCCACCTCTCCCATCTCTCCTCTCCAGGGCCCACCTTCTCGAGATCGTCTTCCTAAACGTCACGCCGAGCTCGCCGGAGATCCCGTGCATCCCAAGGCACGTTCCTAGGATGCAAGCACGCAGCCCACCGAGCGGCCCCGTCCGTCCGCCGCCTGTGCCGAGCACGCAGGCAGGCTGCTCTGCCGACAGCAATCCTTCGCGCCACGGTACGCCTGTACAACAACCCGGTGACTTCTACACTTCCAACGGCTGAAGGAGGAAGACTGTGTATTAAAGGCAGTGTATTGAAAAGGGAAGAATACTTTCCAATGAAAAATCAGCATCCTCACAAAACAAAGTCCTAAAGGCACGAACCGGTGAACTAATCAGAGCAGGTTACAAGAGTAATCGGAAAGATTCCTGCGAGATTAAAACGAAGGGTTTCACTAGCAACCTAAGTTTCTGAGACAGCATTTAGAGAGCCTCAACCTGTACACAGAGCAAGAGAGAGGCGGCTCAAGCGGTCCGTGATACACCACGGTCCTTCAGATCAGACAGCACATGCCATATTTGCCTTACGTCTTTTTCCTGCAAGCTTATCTGCTAGCTTCCTAAATAACACTGGTCACACAGATACGGATCTATAAAGGGTTATAAATACATGTATTTATATATATTCACACATTTTAGTCCCTGTAATAAAGGTCTACTCCTTTCTCTTCTGTGCTGCTGGAGCAGCTGCCAACACTGATGGCACCGGTGGCTGTTCTCAGAAGTAATTGTGTCTATACCAATCCTCCAGAGAATGCAACAGAAAGCAGATTACTACCGAAAGGAGAAGCGGTTGGCTCAGCTCAGTCCCGTAATTACTATATACAGAAAAGAAACCCCTTAGACACAAAGTCCCGTCTTCCCTCCAGCTCGCAAACCAGTCCTGCTCAGCCCAGCCGGGCAGCTCGCCTCGGAGCCTGCACAGCTCAACCAGGGTAACTCGGATAAACGGGAGCATCATCCGGACATTTACATTTGTAGGCAATAAACAACAAGCATCATGCAACGGTTTTGTTAGAGAAGTCAAAACAATCGATGGCTTTAACATTAGAACTGTGTCCTGATGTGGTAAAGTCAACATGCTAACAGAGGAGACGTACCTAACAGCAGGTTACTCCATTCCTGTGACCTAAGCAAACATGCGTCAGTTAGTTCAACACAAATTAAACGAAACACATCTGAAGTGCACCAAGACCACCAGATTCAGAAAAATGATTAATCTATGTTTACAGTAAATATTTCCTTGCAATGGGTTTTCTCCTATAACGCAATGTATTTTCTTGGAAACAAGAATAGGGGTGCGAGGGGGAAGCTGCGATGCTTTGCAAAAGGCTTTCCCCACCGGGAAAAAGAAAAGTTGCCTGTCCCTGTCTCTAAGTTAACACTAACAGCAGCATTGATAATCAACACTTTTTATTTAAATGCCAATCTTAGTTTCCTAGAAAAGGAGTGGTTATGGATTAGATTCAGCAGATTGCTGTAAAGCCGCTTTTGGATCAGTATCAAATGCTCTTCAGCTTGTGAACATCTCACATTTAAAACAACAAGCTTAAAAGCAAGTCTTCAGCGATTCCTACGTGAAGTCTACAGGGGCTGAAGAAGCAAACGTCTCCTCCCACGTATTTACACCCCCCGTCTGCCCTCTTACAGCAATTGGGAACACGGTTCAAAGGATTTGCTTTTGCACAGTAGGAAACTTCAGAATGGACCTGGCAATCCATGACCACTCCTGCCAGGTCCCGGATCACAGCTACACAACGACACGCAGCAGGATTAACACGACGGTCGCGGGGTGTCCCTCCCCCGGGACAGGGAACTACGGAGATCAAAGACCAGGACAAGGAAGATGCAGCAGAGGCTAGAGCCAAGAAATTCAGGAGCTTTGGTCTTGAGGTTTCAACATGACCCTGTTGCCACTCAAAGAAAGAGCAGCCACCAAACAGTCAGTGCTATGACCAGGAGAAAGGACATCATAAAGGGAATACGTGGAGAAGGAAAAATGCTAGAGTACAGCTGACACTTTTTGAGTGATTTCTGCTCTTCAGGAATTGGAATAGAAACCTTTGGAAGAGTTTCTTCACTTGCTGGCCGGGGAAAGGCTGTCTCAGTAGGTATCTCCTGCTTTTTTAGTTTGTCTTCATCCTGTACTAACAGAGGACGTTCCTGTGTCTGCTTTCGTGGTAGGAGATCAAGAAAGACAGAGAGAGATGAACAAAAATGACAGATGGAAAGTGCCCAAAATGATACTTGGAGGTGTGCAAAGCGTTAGGACAGCCACCTTCTCAACGTAAAAATAAAGTGCCCTGGAGAGCAGAGCCGCTGGTGGCTTGGGTCGCACCAGCCTCAGAGCTACAAAATCTAGTCCTCTCTGCAGAGCTCAAGGACATCTGGATCAGGATCACGTGTGTTTTGCGCCTGCCCCCCCAGAAAAGCTCAAAACCTACTGAAGTGTTTTGGAATTGGAATGGTTGAGAAAAAAGTTTGAGGCCTTAGAAATAGAAATGGTGTCGTACAAAATGTGGTCTCTGACAGCTTCCTATTCTACAGTGCCCTTAAAAAATAGGGTTTGTTAAACCGTTGAACATCCAGACTGCAGTGCAGATACAAAATGCTTTTTCAAAGTTCTGACAAGAGTATCAAAATTTCGATTGTTTTGAAAATTCTACTGGAACAAGTGAAAAAGTCTTAATCTTAGAAATCCCAGGCGTGGAACAGGCGGGATGGCAGTAGGAGCATTGCAAACTCCTGAAATTTTGCTCCGCGTTTTAGCACTTTTGTTTCTGGAGTCTAAAGAATGTAAAAAACCAGAACGAGTAAATCATCACGTAGGATCATGCAAGGGCTCTAGCACTTCCATTGAAGAAAGAAAAGATTGTGGGGAACGTTGCTCTTTAGTAACTCTCCATCCCTTTAAGTTTGCCAGACCTGGTCAAACCCAAGGGTACCTAGGAGAGGAAAAACTTGGCTCTGAGCTCCCGCAGTTGAGCTAGCCTCCTTTGATCAGTGCGGTATTTTGGGACTGGTTCTTTGCACACCCCTAAGTGGTGAGTATCGGGGAGAAAGTAGCTGGGAGACTGGGCAGCAAAAGAAAATATAAAATGCAAGAGTAACATGATCATTAAAACAAAAAACGGAAAGAAAGACAACATAAAAAGAACAGGGTACAGTTAAACTTTCATTAATTGCTTTTCTCTCCGAATACACAGTTATATCTTTCATGCAGCTTTTTTCGAACCAGCCATGCACCAAAATAAGCAAAATCGAAAGCTGCAAAAGCTGCAGCAGTGCAAAAGTCCTCTCGGTGTGAGTTATGAAACTACTTCATGTAGCCAAAAGAAAAAAATGTTATCCAGCAGCTGCTGTTGAGTTTTTGGTGCCATTGCAATAGCAAAAGTCTGGTTCAGAAGCACATATCAGAACAGCAGCTTTACCTCAAGCCCACCAACCTGTCTCTCAGAAGATAGGACAGTGACTTTCTTGACCTGGACACACAAAGCGTGTTAAGGTTCAGTTGTCTTGCAGTAAAACATATAGGAACAGCAGAAAAGTAGCCCCGTGCAGAATACCCTTTGGCCACTACAGCAGGGTGAAGATACCACCATGAACAGGGAAAATACGATTGCTTTGCATCATGATTTACCACCCTTAAACATATGCAGGTGAAGGAAAGCGTCCTCCCCGGTAGGTACCTGCTGAAGATGCATTTCTGGAAGGTCACAGCAGAACGTGTCCACCTCCACCTCAGAGCAAGACCACTTCAGAGAGGATCAGGTTAAGAGGGAATTTCCAGAAATGCAAATCCAGGGCTGACACCAATCCGTGCATCCCTGTGGACCGCTGCAGCCTTAGATGGGGAAAGCCCGCACCATCCAATTACCGTGAACAGCAGCCCCCCAAGACCTCACAATGCGGTCACCTTGCAAGAAATTCTTTGTAATAACCAAGAATATCATTCTTGAACTGCAGTTGTGGAGCTTGAGAGCCCCTGCTCTATCCCACCCGCACATCCACAAACCACGTGGCACCACGGGCAGAGCTCCGCATCGCTCTGCTGCCCAGACTCCTGCAGAATTTACCCTGAGACTCAGCAACCAAAGAGGAAAGCCCACCCATGTGATAAACAGGGTAATTCCAAGGATAACGATCAACCCTCATTAGTTCATTTTGCAGGTTTTGTTTTTCTAGTGGGGAAAAAAAGCCCTACAATTGTCATGGCTTTTCTCTACGCCTTGAGGAGCCTGTCGTAAACTCGGCCATTAAAACCCCTCGTACCTGTTCTGATAACCCTCCATTCACTGCAAGATCATTTCCGTTTAAAAAGCATCTCCCTTGCAATGGTTTGAAGATTAAATGCAAGCTTATCTGCAGCGCTGCGGGCAGGAAGGGGAGACGCTGGGCTTAAACAGGAGAGAGTCTACGACTGCCACCACTGCAGCCAGGATGCAATTTTTCAGTTGTAATGAAAAATTGCTTTTATTATTTAAGAGACTGATTACCACGGTTTCTGAAACTACAGTTTTACTCACAAGCTTCAACTCTGAGCTAGGTAACACCAGCGTCAAACAGAGAAGCTGTCTGTTATCCAAGAAGAAACCAGTTGGCAGACAGATCTCTGCTGCTCCAACCTGGTTTCTTTGAAAAATTACCTTTTTAAGGAAATTAGCAGGGAAACTGTGAATGTATGTGGCTACTAACACACAGACACTGTTCCTGTAAGGAGAAAGATTTCCATCACGTATGAACAGCCCTGCTGTAGCCACCTGAGGAGTCTTCTTGAAGCCTCCACAGCAGATCAGCACCTGCAGATCCTAATGCAAGACTAAACCCAATGACACACTGGATTAACTGGAGAATAAAGTGACTTCTGAAAACTGATACCATCCTAGTGCTTCTCCACTGGGTTATCTGCAGTATTATCTCTGAAGTAATAATTCCCTTTAACGTAGGTGTTTGGGTTTGGGGTTTTTTTTCCCACATTTTGGGGAGATGCACTCCCTGGCATCAGGAATAAGCCAGTCCCCAAAACAGCCATGTGAAATAAAGTCTAGCGTCATGGATGACAGCAACGCTAGGAAAAGCGGCATCAAAACCAGGTGAAGAACATTCTTTTCTACCAAAAAACCAAATCACATTTTTATGACACTACAACTAAAGCATCGATTCTCTCAGAGGCCATTATACATGTTAGAAGTCAATGTTAACTATTAAAATTCAATATAACTAAGAACTAAGGGGATCTGAGGCTGAATCCTAGGTTGCAAAGCTGTCCCTTGGAACAATGCAGCGCACTAACACCCACACGCCGCCGAGGTACTCACTCCATCCGCTCCCGTGGGAATCTGCCCGTTGACGTTGAGGGTTCGGAAAGGGGAGTGAGTGGACAAACGTTTGTCCCATTCACTCGGCCGAGGCTCCGGGACGGACTCCATAAAGTTCTTCTTCAGCTCACTGATGTTGGCGTGATGCTTCTTTATTTCTTCTTGGGTCTTATCTAGATCCTAGCAGTAAAAGGACAGGATAAATGAAGAGACACGGAGACGACACCTGCGATTGCCTAGGCTGCCGCATAGCAAAGCTGCGCTCAGCAGAGTTGTGGCCGACTTCCATCAATTGTGCTCACACTGCAAACACACAAAGGGAGCGTCCTCTCTCCTCTTCCCGCTTGGATTAATTGGGATAAACTGCCATCGGCACAGAGCGGGGTCTCCTCCAGGAGCGGGACGTGCCATCGGTTCATCTCAAGCTACACCGAAACAGATGACAGCTGAGGCGTAATCTCACGGGTTTTCCCCATATGGGATTTTTTTTTTAAGTTGCAAGACTATGTTTGTTTGGGTTATTTAATTTAATGCCTCTAAATTGGGTGGGTTTGCTTTCTTTTCCCTCTGCTACTCTGAATATTCACGGGTATAAATGCAATTAACGTTTAAGAAAATGTTCTCCCAATTTTATTTATTCTCTTCATACCTATTCTCTTTCATCCTACCAGGAATTATCTTTGGTCCCAGAATACCCCCATCACCTTTTTTCCCCCTCTCATCTCATCCCTCCAGGAGCTACCACAGGAGGTTTTAGACTTCTGAAATGAAGATGAGATGAGAGCTCTTTAAAAATCAAACTGAGAATTTACTTTATGCCGGATCAATCAAGAAACTCCTGCTAAAATACTTCATCTGGAAAAAGCCGGATTTCTACTCTGTGATGCCAGTTTACAGCATAAATGCACAGACTTCAAGGCAAGTCAGCTCTCTTCCACTTGTTTAAAAATAGCTTTTCCTTGCAAGCAAACCAATTTGTTGAAAACAAAGCTTTTGCATGAAAGAGGCTTGAGCCAAACAACAACTTTTCTGGACGGTGCCAAAAAGCAGCAAGCCTTACCTGTTAGAAGGGGGAAATTAAGGTCAGGAAAAGCATCACTGGGACATTTCCCTATTTTTGTGCTTTTAGTTGGTACTCAGCCCATCAATTTTAGAGAATGGGAGAGCAAATGCATCCCCTAAAGGAGGTGTCGTCCCCCAAATATCGGCGTCCCTGCAGCTTACCCGGGACACAGCGCCCTCCCTCCGCAGGGCTACAGCCCCACACGCCTCATTAACAACATTTGCTCTTTTTGGCACGGTTCTGGGGGAAAAAAAACCAGTTTTGTGCTTTCATCCGTGATGGATGCCAAGGCAAGTGCCTGCTAGTTAGGAAAATAAAAAAAAAAAGCACAAATAAGTCTGCTGAGGACTCCAGGGTAAAGCCCTGCCCGGGTCCAGGAGCCCTCCAGCTGCTCCTGGGTTAGAGAAGAGAGAAAGACCACCTTGGCCACCCACCACTGCGCAAGAGCTGGTCCTGGGAGGGTTTGCAGAGAAGCTAAAGCCACGAGGAGCTACGTGGAGCCACAACGGGTCTTGAAAGCATCTGGAGGAACAAGCTCGCTAAGCGTTAACGCTTCTCCTCCCGTTTTGCCCTTTTCGTAAGAACACGGAGCGCAGGTTACGGAGCACGGAGGGTTAAACGGCTTTCAATAAAATCAAGCGGCAGCTTCGGGAGTATGAGGTCTGCTGGAAAACATCTGATCTGCCAAATGCATGGAGTTAAAAAAAAAAAAGGAATAAAGGGGGTGAGCTGCTGGGGTCAGCCCTTTTCTAGGGGAGGGCTGGAGCACCTGCAACAGAACCGGTGGGAAGGGCAGCGGAGGGGGAATGGGCTGGAGAAGGGGCTGGGTGCCAGAGCCAAGTATTGCACTAACAGGAAAAAGGGGTTTAGAAGCAATGAAAAAGCTCTGTTTGGGGTCGGGGAGATGGAGATGCTCGAGTTGGGCAAAAGAAAGCGACACGCACAGTCTTCGCAGCGCTCCGGCGGCAGCCGAACCCTGCCCGTCGTGCCGCAGACCCTTCGCTCGTGGCCGAAAGCTTAAGTTGGAGCAGTCAAAAAAAAAAAAATTGAAAAAAAAACCCACCCAAAAGCTGCAATATTTTTCAAACTGAGATTAGAAGGCAGTTAGTACACTTCGCTTGCAAGAGATACCAACAGGGAAACCCTACCAGCTGCTGGTGCTGCAAGTTTGAGGAGAAACACGTAACACAGAGTATCAGAAGCCACAAAACGTCTTCCATAACACAGTGTATTTAAGAAAAATAAAATATATGATTGGCATGGTCTGTTCTGAGACTGTGCTTAGGCGAAACCAAGTGTAAAGGGCTCCCAAAGCCAAAGGGAATAGCTGTACGCGGAGGGATGAAATGGCTTCTCGCCCGCTCGCAGCCCACCCACGACCACCGAGCCCCCACGTCAGCTCCGAGGGGACCCGGCGCCGAGGCAGGATGGGGCCCGGGGGAGCGGTAAAGGTGCCGCAAGGCAAGCAGGCGTTGGGAGGAGGACTGCAGCGTGGCAAGCAGCGCTGCAACGCCGGCAGCAACGTCCGAAAGGAGGACTCGCTCCTGTCTGAAGCAACGTGGGCATCGCGGTGGCCTGAACGCCACGGAGGTGACGATTTCACCGGCAGTTTATCCTGGTTTTTGCATTTTCATAGACTGTCTTTTCCCCCAGGAAAATAATTTATGTCAAGCAAGGAGAAATAAATGAGCCCCCCCCGATTCATGCTGCTGGGGGCACCCAGCGGGTCCAAGAGCAGACCTGAGCACGCAGCCCTGCCAATCATATATTTTGGGTAAGTATGAGAGAATGAAAGTCAGAAGAGGTAGAAGGAAGAATGCCTGCACATCGTCATGTTTACTGTCACCATGCAAAAGCGTGTTTTAAAATAAAAAAAAAAAAAAAGTCTTTCATGCAACAGCATGCGCAAACAAAGGCAGCGGCAGAAGAGGAAGAAAAAAGTTCAGCGCAGATGCAGAAGGTCTAGGCAAACGCAACTGAAAAAAGCTTCAAGTTCATACAAACCTCCAACATTAAATTGCTATGCCTGATATAAATGTTTTCACCATCTAGCCTCTTTGATCTTTTCTGTGAAAATGAAAGAAAAGGGGGAAACAAAACAAAACAAAAAAAAAAAAAGAAAAGCACAAAAAATTAAAATGTTGTTCTTGCGGGATTGACAAATTGGCAAATTAAAAAAGTTAACTCAAGGTCGGGAGCGCAGCGCTGTGCCAGTGTGGGGTGGGGACCCAGCCGCAGGGACCCTGGGGCCCCCACCAGGCAATGGGAGATCTTGCTCATGGAGAATGGGGAAATGCAATGAGTCCGTTAAAGAGACAGCTCCCGGGGTTCAGCGGCTTTTGCCGTCGTTTATATCGCTCGCCACAAAGCGCCAGTTGACCGGTTTTCTGTGGAAGCCTCGCACGAAGTTCATATCCCTGGTAGTGATGCAGGCCCGAGGCTGTACTGCCTGGTGTAACCTTTACAAGGTCCCAATGTGCACAGTAACTATGTCTTAACCACCTCTCCCATCTTGGATATGTCCCCTGATACTCAATCAATACAAAAAAGCATCACACTTCTTTTTGGGGTTTTTTTTTTGCATTTCCTGGAATGCACACGATACAGTTTTCTTTGGTTTCTAACTAAATTTGTTACAGAGAAGCAGAGATAAATTTTATAAATCAAACCAAGTGTGTTTCTCTCTAACATTCAACATGCAAAATTTTAGCAGGCTCTCTATGGGACAAAAACCTATTAATTTTAAAATCAAATATTTGATAGTTGCAGTTTAAAAAAAACCTAAAAACCCAACTCAAAGCACGTGAAGAAATTGGAGCACTGTCTTTTTAAACAGGTTACGGATGCATGAATGATATGGCAAATTTGTTTGGTGAAAGTGTAAAATGGCTAACCTTCCTCATTCTTATCAGTTCTTCCTCTTTTTCTGCAGGCTGCTGCTGTTGGCCAGTGATTAAAAAAAAAAAAAAAAAAAAGACAAGTTGGTGGTTCGTTTAACTATGTTGAACCTCACTTTTTAACCTTAAAAAACAAAAAGTGAGCAACCTGACTGAATTATTAGCACAAACCTGGGGCTGGTCACCGTTCGTGGTGGGTACTGTGACCTCAATGTGCGTTTTCCTCACCTACATTTAAGAAATAAATTGGTAAAAACATTTCTTGTTAGTAGACTTGTTTCAAGAGACCATTTAGTTTCAAAACACAGCTGCATCAAGTTGGTTTTGAAATGCTGGGTGAACATGCAAAAAAAACCAACATGCAGTCCTCCGGAAAGAGTTAATGACACCGCAGCTCTCTGTTAGTTAACAGCACATTTACAATAATTCCTTCAGCTTGAGAATTATTTGCATTTGAAACCAGTGCTCTCTAGTGCTTCTGCAGACGGGCTTCCCACTTGCGTTAGCTTTCTCAGGCAATGTTTTCAAATTTCGTTTGCAGCTGGATCTCCCAGTGAAATCCTCACCAAAAGCAACATGCTCAAATTAACACGGACCTTCTCAAAAACAGGAAATTATTTGTTATGCACAGGTATTATGTTGACAGAGTCAGTGAGAAGAGACCTATCTATAAAATCAAACCTAGCGCTACAAATTACGTTCTTTACTGTCTGTAAGTAGAGAGCCAAGATTTTCTTAACACTTTAAGGGAAGTATTTTAGGGAAACTGGATTGCCAAATATTCTGAAGGCAAAAGCATCGGTGGGTGTTAAAAGAAGTGACGCAGCTATATTTGAGAAACAGGGTAAATTTGGCACCTTCAAATCCACAATTTCCTCCCACATCTACATTTAAAGAAAAAAAAAAAATCCAATGTTTGAGCATTTAGAAAAAAACCCTGTAATAGGAGAGATGGGATGAATAAAATTTACTTGATCTCAGTTTCACGCTAGGGAGGGTGAGCAGCCGTGCAGGAACAGCATTACAGGAACCGTGTGCCACGATGCACACTCCAAAGCGCCACCAGATCTGTTCAACATCTTCATTTAAAAACTACAGGTCACACAGGCCACGAAATTTTTTAAAGCAACTGTCCTTTCTTCACCTCCATCTCCCAACCTCAATTAATAGTGACCTCCCCTGGCGTATGTCCTACAAGACCCACTGCGTGACACGTTACAGCAAAAAACGGGGCTCCAGTAACGCTGAGAACAGCTAAATATTCAGGGTAATGTGAAAACTGTGTCTCAAGGCATACACCTCTGCTGCAACATCGGAAGGCTGCAGCCAATAAGATTTGCAGAATATTAAGGACACTGTAATATGAACGATAATTTTGCACATCATTTTGACCTACGAGAACAATACACATATATCAACACCCGCAGAGGTCTTAGACATTTGTAGAAAGCTCAAATAATGTTTAAAAAAATTTCATTTAAACAATAAACCCCCCAAGGTCTCAACAGTGCCATTCACAACTAAAGTTCCAGTCCAGTTTGCAGAAACATTACTAACAGCTGCCCCAGAGAAAGCCTATCAATGCAAAAAACATTTGCATGCGGACGCTGGGCTGCAGACCAGATCCGTATCACCGATTTCACTGGAATTGCTCCAGCTGTCGTACCAGGAATCAGCAGAGACAGCCAAGCGATGAGTGAGCCCCAAATTCAAGTACCATGAACTTCTGTGCAATTCTTGCCAGCTTTTTTAAGGATACATCAGCAAGTTGCATTTAGTTTGACTGCAACCACCGAAACCCAACCGCCCTGGACCTCCTCCTTCCTTGCACCCGGAGGGTCAGGGCTGGGATTTCCCTGGGACCCAGACCCCCGTAACTCGCTCCCACCCGATGCCTGGGTGAGGAATAAACCCCTCGCCAGCCGGGAAGGGAAGGGACACAGAGCTGCTGCTCCAGGGCGGCTTCTAGAGCCGATGCTCCAGCCCGGCACAAGCGCAGCCTCTTCCAAAGAGAGTCTGGACTGACATACCTTTGAGGCATCGGCTGGCTCCGGCTTGGCTTTCTCCACTGGCATTTCTTCACGCCTCACATCGGGTTTCGCCGCTTCCTTTTCTACTTTAGAGGCAGCGACCGCGTCCTTCAGGTCGGGCTTAGCAGGGGCTGGCTCTGCAGCGTGGCTCTGAGCGATGGCCGGGGCGGAGGTGGGACGGGGGCTCCTCTCGGGGGTTATCACGGCCACTGCTGGGGATGGGGGAGAGACAGACAGGGACAAGGTTCAGAGCAGGTAACATTTCTAAAGTGCCAGGCAAAGCCTTTCCAAATTACAGCGCTGTCATTTAAAAAGAAAGGGAGGAGGAGGAAAAAAAGGGAAAAGAAATAAAGATGTCGAGCAAAGCAGCTTGTGCATTTAGTACGGGAAAGTTGAGATTATCTTCCGTATGGTTTAAATAAAATAAAAACCCACAACAGATGGTTTACAAAAAGCAAGCTTGCACTCTGCAGAGAAGCCACACCAGAAAGGCAAATCTATTTTTGACACTGGGCCATTGATTTCTGGGTCCTTCACACACAGCAGACACAGAAGTCCATCTCAGTGCAGCCATTAAAATAGAAACACTTCAAGCTGAGGTGAGTTCTTGACTCATTGGCATCTCCTCAACCAGAAACGGATGGTTTGTGGAAGGGCAACACAGGCTTTCCCCCATCTCCCCAGTCTTTTCAGCAATTCAGACAAAAAAAATAAGTCAACAAGCATTGCTCTGTGAAACTTTACAGCACCTTCCAGGTGGGTTTCAAAGCAGGCTGGGGCTGCGTGTCCAGGTGGGTATCTCCTGCTGCAGCCCAAGGCACCGCTGCGAGAAGATACCCAGCATCTCCAAATCAGTGACAGTGCAGAAATGAATAGCATGCTGCCAAAAAATCATCTTTCCAGAGGATGACAGTCTTAAATACAAGCACTAGGTACACGCAAAATCAACTGCCTACTCTTTCCTCCGATTCCTGATTTCCCAGACAGTTCCCGATCCCTGAAAAGCCTGACACCTCCGAAATATTCAAGCCAACACTGTGCAACAAAGCAAGCCCCAATTAATTCACTGTGCGTACCTATAGACACAATAAACTATTTAGTTCTCCTGATGTTGGTTTTTATGACTGTTCCACTAAAAATATACCTAGTCACCTGAAATAATTTCTTTGACGTGGTCTCATATTCCTAAAGCCACAGTTTATGCAGCAAGGGTCACACTGTGTAACCTACCCCAGCCAACACTAGGTCACCAGTGTCCATCCAGCTAGTCAAAGACACTAGAAAATTTGGTGTTAAAAGAAGAAATTGTAATTTATAGTAACTCCTTAGTAAGAATTCTTGTTTCACGGAAAAGTTAACTCATCTGTGTGTGTAAAATGTGTATAAAGCATCCATGTGGCCAAGAACATACAAGATGGAGGGGCAAAAAAGAACCTGATTTTTCAGAGACTGAAATTACACTTTTAAGACAAACTCCTAGACACCATGTCTTGCCGAAAATCCACCCTAAAACCCCAAGCCACCGCCGCCATCTCCATTACCCCCCGCTCTTTAGCACAGCAGTTCATTTCTGTGAGCCAGACGCTGTGTTATCCTTTCGGAAGGACAACCGGTGCCGTGTCCCGGTGTTATTTATGCCACGGAAGCGGTGACAGCCACCGGAGAGGGGACAGTCGGGAGCAGGAGGATGCTGGGTGTGCAAAGCCGTTGCGGTGGTACCTGACTCCTTCGGGACCGGCTCTAGTTCTCTCATCACCACCATTTTTTCCTCCTCCTCCTCTTCAACTGGGCTTATCTCAACATTGCCAAGAGCATGTTTGGCTAAAAAAGTTACGGACGTGTTAAAATGCCACCTCAAATGAAGTAGCAAAGGCAATATTGCCATCAGTAAATCCACAAGGCCACCTCTCTTTAGAGACTCCTGCTTCTCTCACAGCGCTTCAGAGCATCAAGATACGCAGGAAAAACAACAACAGATACGAAGCTTTTCCTTTGCCATTCAACGATGCGTTCTGTGCTGTCCAGAACTGCGTTATTTTAGTTACATTTTCTTGACCTTTGGCTATTTTGACTCGTGATGATTTAAACACAGTAAAAAGCACTGCTCCAAAATATGAGATATAAAATATCAATCCATATCACTCTGGCCAAGTAAACGGTTCCTACTGGGAACAAAAGCGTCAAGAGGAGGAAAAAGTGCAGGGGGTGAATGAGAAGAAGGGGCAGCTGCAGCAGGAGACCCCGGCCGTGCTCGGGTCTGACGCTGGCTGACGTCCGCTCTGCTGCAGCCCGTCCCACGGAACATCCCCGAGTCTAAGCACAGGGGCTGGCTTAGGGTTTTCCATAATCATCAAGAAAACAGGCGAAGTTCCCAGTTACCTCCCTCCACGGCTTCCATCCCCTCTTCCTGCAATGACTAACCCACTCTGCTTTTAGTTATGATTAGGGCAGACCTGTCTGCAGCTGCGAAGTTGCTCTGAACCCCCTCCCCAACCAGGGAAGAAGCAGACTCTCTAGCGAAGAAATAAAGCAGAGTGTAGGTGACCCCCAGCAGTCCCGGAGCGCACAACCTGATTTTCAGGCACCGCACATTCCTACGGCTCAAGGGAACGAACCTTACAAGACGGGACAGTAACAGAGGAGCGTTAAAAGGCCACGGCACACCCATTTCAACACGCAGGCACACAGCCAAGCCACGGCACGGCACCTCCGCGTCTCACCCAGAGGCACACGCCGATAAAGCAGCACTCGCGTATTACAGCACACTTGCAAAGCCGGGTGTGATTTTAACGGCACTGAACACCACCGCAAACGATGCAACCTCTGTCCTACAGCACTGCATCACTTCAACCCAGCCGGTCACAGCACGGGCGGCCGCGGGAGCCACACCGATGGCAAACGCCGCTGCGGCTGTACCTGACCGTGTCTGCAACGGCTCCGGTAACTTTGGCTCGGCAACGGGAACCTTAACCACCTCTACCTTCTCCTCCTCCTCTTCCTCCTCTGCAATGGGTTTCATTTCAAAAGTTTCAAGAGCGTGTTTGGCTAGAAAGAGGTTTGCATGCATTAATAGAGCGGTTGGAGAACTGAACGGACACACGACGGTCGCCACAGCAGAGCAAAGAGCGAGAGGAGATCCCTCTCCAAGGCAGTGGCTGGGAACAGCAAGGAGGTTTTTAAATCAGGCAGCTTAATAGTAATTTTCCACCACGCAATTACGTATCGGTCTTTCTAGAGCTGCCAGGCTCAACAGTGTATTGGATGAGAGGGAAAAACCAACACAAATAAGCTTTGCAGGCTTCTTGCCCAGGCAGGGATACGTGGGGACATGCAAACGGCTCAAGCGCCGTACTAGGATGGGCTCTGCCTGTGAAGTCTGGGGAGACGCAGGTGCTGGCTGGTAAAATCCAGGAAAAACACACCCAGGCTCCTCTAGATAAAAACCTACATAAAAACTAGTGGTTTAATTAAATGGAATTGAGTGATCAACTTCAAATCTAAAAACTAAGAACATACAGCCATCTATCCTGGAGTCTTAAATTCTCCAGCATCAGGCTTTCCCTGCCAGGCGATGCTGACTAGCGAGAATTCAAGGCAAGACAGTGGTGGGGAGACAGTCTGCCACACTACTTTATGAAAGCTTGATCTAGATTTCGTACTAGAAAAACAGTGATGTCAAAAGCACGCTGTAAAAAACGCAGGGTGGAAGAAGGGAAGTGGAGCAGCACACAATGCATCTGCACACAAATTATCTCCAGCCCTAATGCACCACAGGCATTTGCTATTTACGTGACGAAGACTGCAAATATTTGACAACACTGCTGCTGTGATATGCGTATTAGTATTCACACATGCTGTTGTACCTACACACCTCTTAAGGGCATTAATATTTATTAATAGTACCTATCCTTAAGAGAAATGTAAGCTCCATGTAGCAAAATGGGTGGCGTTTCTCAACCCCCCAAAAAACCCCCTAGAACAGGCTTATAAAATGGCAAGCAGGTCCTGGGATGAAGAATTTCAGAAGCTTTACAAGAAGTTTCAAGATCAAACTTTAAAGTTTTCTAATCCACATTTAGAAAAACACCCAAATTTAATAAGGAGACAGTTCTCAAGTGCCAGCAGGTCCTAGACTTCTCCCCACCTCCCTGCAAGAATTACAGTCTAACGAGGTGCAAGGAGGAAATTTAACGAGTGTCCCAGAGCCAGGGCTCTGCCGGGCTGTCTGTCCTCTGACTGCGAAACTCTTCTTGCAAAGAAACGAAAAAAGAAAGCCGCCAGATTTGGTGAAACTTTTTGAGTTGTCAGGAACAAGCATGTAAAGGATAGGAAAGGCGCTGCAGAAGAGTTGTAGCCACCACCACAGCTATACCTGGCTTCTCTCGGATCTGATCCGCAGGTTTTGGTTCGGGAACCTCAACCACCACCACCTCCTCCTGCTTCTCTTCCTCTACGGCTCTGAACTCAACTTTTTGAGTCGCACGTTTAGCTGAAGAAACGGGGCACATGTTAACGACTGCCCACACAGCAGACGGAAAAAGGCTGCAGGCTTCAACGGGGACAGAAGCGTTACATTCACAGGCTGCTCTTTCCCAAGCTCTGACATTTGGGTACGGGATTGCAGCGGGGATTTCTCTACTCATCTGGGGTCGTAATGGTCTACAGAGCATGGCCAAGGGGCAACCAAAAGCGCTGGCCCCCTCGCCTCCGTGCATCGTGCCTGGGTAACCTCGCACGCCCGGACTGCAGGCAAGCAGGCACTTTGCTGTGCTGCGGTACGGAGCTCAAACCAAGCAGCCCTTCCCTCCTGGCCCTGAGGCATGAAGCCCAGGCTCAGGGCGTTGCTGAGCCCTGTAAACCCACGCCAGGAGCAGGGGCAGCCTGGCTGCTGCTGGCCACGGGGCGCTGGGACAGCCCTGCTCCCTCCCCGGTTGCAGCACGACCTCGGGGCTCAAAGCAACGCTGTTCCTGCTCCGTCCGGTGCCCTTGGTGCAAAGGGATGCTCCCCTTTCCCTGGATCCCAATTTTACAAGCACCCCATGATCCAGATCAAGGGGAGCAAACCTAGGCACCCCCCCTTCCATGCCTCACCTCCTCTAGCCTGCTGCTACCCGGCTCTTTTAAAAATGGCAGAGACGAGCCCAGCTAATTGATACGCCACAAACTTCAACATCAGCATCGCTTTAACAGATGCTGAAAGAGTTTCAAACAGTTGTGGCAAAAAATCTCCCCCTCAAGAAAAACTATGTAATTTAATAAGCTATGTTAAAAAAAACAAATGCTAGAATAGTTTAATTCCTGATTTGCTAAAAGGAAAACGCGCTGAGATTGAATGAGGAAATATCTTTACAACCAGAACTTTGCCATAAGCCTTCAGCACCCACCTACATCCTTTTTGTCAGTCAGTCTTGTAGTACTACTATTCTGTTTCCATTTTATATCCAGGTCTTGTATTAAAGTGAGAAGTTATGCTTTTTTTTTTGAAAGCAGGGAATTTAGGTAGTATTTAAGGAGTATTTCAGCATCCTGCAGAATCCAGCCAGGAAGAGGGACCAGACACTCACCTCCATCGAGGCTCCTGGAGGCTCGCTTACTTGCCGTCCGCTCGAACTGGGGAGCGGGTCGGTCGATCAAGGCACTCGCCTGCCTCGTCTGCGCCTGCGTCCGGCCGCTGTAGCGGAACTTGGAGCCCAGCGCCAGGAACCTGCTCTTCGGGATGGCCTCGGTGGAAGTCAGCCTGAAAACCACAAGCACGATTTAAAAATCATACCTCCAGATCTAGGAAGCGGCAGGTAAAGAGAAATTAAAATAGAAATTAAAGAAGTCTCTGCACACGCTTGATTAACAAAACAACATACACTAGCAATAAGCCCCACATTTACATAAGCTTGCAGACCTCTGTCTGATGTATCTTATGAAGCAGAAGCTGCCTAGAAATTTATTGCAATATAAACAACTTAATGTCTCTGCAACCATTTCACTCCAGTTTTTGTGGAACACCAAGGAGCACTGAAGGAGTGCTCCCTTTCAGCAGCTAACCCGAAGCATTAGTTACTCAAGGCGAGCCTACCGTTTAGAAAACCCACCTGAAAAATGTGTGATGTTCAACACATACTTTCCACAGCTTCTTTGCTGCCCGGTAACTTGGTAGCTTGAACCCAATTGTACTTTCATACTGTTCTTGCTGCAGAAAATACAAGTTATTTAGGTATAGCAAGAAATAAATGTGGCAGGAGTCCAGTCCCCAAGCCCATCAACCTGTTCTGCTGCGGCACAAAAAGCTGGTCTAGCCCAAGAGCAGCTGAACTCACTCCAAGATGTGCAGGAGGAGCTCGGGTGCGAGAAAAGACAGGGCTTGGCCACAGGACGCACTGGGATTTGCAGAGGAGCGTGCCGTGGGTTTTGCAGCCATTCAGACTCATTTACCCCCCTGTCATACTGCCCGGCTGCAGGATGGGGTCGAAAATTGGCCTCCCTGCACGGCTGGGTCATGGCAGTCGAAGCAGGAGGAGGAAGAAGAGGAGGAAAGAGGCAGACCCCCATTTTACCCTCTCTCCCCACCATGTTTCTAGTGACCAGGCTGCTCCGGGGATCTCCCTGTTCATGAGAGGCAGCGTCAGGGCAGCCACCCCCTGCCTGCTGCAGCCTAAGTGAAAAGGTATGTGTCTGTATTCTTTTAATTTTTTTTTTAATGAAAGCGAGACAAAGAGCCTTTGTTTTGCCTCGTTTCCAAAAAAGGAGTTAGTCCTCTCCCAGTTTCAACTGTGAACTTCCGACCGGTTTTCTCTGGATGCTGGGAATACCACGCGGTGCCAGGAGATGGTGCTGGATGACACGTTGTTTAAATTGTCACCCGCTGGCTTATAGCTTCAACGAGGTCAGCGGGCTCTACCTGAGCTTAATACCAAGCCAACACCAGAAACCCTAAAGAGTGTAAAATGCTCACTCAGAGAAAAGCTTGCTCCCTCTCCCCACTTGGTTTCAGTGAAGCATACACGTTGGTGATAATCAGAAGGCAATTAAAGACGACACGAGCACAAAGAAGTCCAAACATACCTCCCCTGGCCGAATCTTAATAAAGAAGCTGCTGCGTTTGTAGGAAATCTTCAGGACTTTGGGCCAAGGGAAGCGGTTGATTCTCAGTTTATCTTTGTAAACAAGAAGGCCACTGGAACAGACTCCCAGAGTGATATCCACTCCTTCCAAGTCCTGGGAAAGCACATGAGGATTTAAGCAGCGTCAGGTTTACAAGTTTTAGGTCAACGTCTGCCCTCCAAATTACCCCTTTGGTCTTCCCCGAATCCATCTCCCTCCCACCCAGACCTCAGCTTCCAGCTCCCTGCGCAGCCAGGGCCAGGCTTGCTTTTCCTTCACCTTTCTCCTTACAACCTCCTCCCTTCCGCTGATCTCTCCCGCGATGCTGTTGGCTCAAAGGGCTCATCTAGAGTCTATCCTGCATTTCCCTGAGCGGAGCGGCTCACCTTGCAGGGTCAGAGCCCTATATTCTAAGTGCCTCAGAGCAAGGACCTGTCTACACCGGTCGCTTTGTAAAGCTTCCTGTAATATATAAATAACAAGCAATCGGGAAGAATCACTTCTCTTGCAAGAATGCTCGAGGCATTTCTGTTGTGTGCCTGTGTTTCCATACTTCCTACATCTTTCAAAAGGAGCCTCCTGAAATAGGTAAACTTGCTCCTGCAAGGGAAGGATAATCAAATTACAACATCCACAGGCAGGTGCACACACGCTGATTCTCACCTTGGCTTGGTGAAGGTCGACTCCATACATAGACAGCTTTTTTGCATTCTCAAGAAATTCCAGGTCTGCTTGGGCTGGAGTCATGGATCTGGGGAAAGAGAGAAAGGGCTTGGTATTCCCCTAACTGCTGCTTTTAGGAGGGGACAGATCAGACTTCACAAAACCATTTACTCATTAGATTTTCTTCGGCTTTCAACACAAATTTGTGCTCAGATGATGAATTATTAAATTGCTCTGAATGCACAAATTTGTGCTTTGAGACATCCTCATGCAACGGATGCACTTTATTTCTGCGGAGCTGTACAGGCACTAGAGGAGAAAGCGAGGAAGTGCAGTAAGGGGTACAAAACTCGATTCGGTGGAAGAAACACCAATTCAGCCGAAGGCAAAGGGTGACAGGTACTGTCCTCCCAGACCTCCTGCCTCCGGACCTCCCCAAACCCAGTTATTGTTCTCCAAACCAAACACAAGGACAGCTGAGACCCCTTGGCAGCGATTCCTACCGGGGCAGACCAGATGAATGAGACGTTTTCTGGGAACAGATGGTACCCCGTCCGCAGGCGGGGCAACACAAGACAACTTTGCTTAACAGAAACATCCTGATAAAGGAGGCTATTATCAACGTTATTGAAGTGCCCTCGTTAATAAGTTTCTCGCGCACGAGGTACATCTAACAGCTCTGCTGGGAGAGCGTTCGGCTGTACACATCCCATTTTGTTCCCTGCTTTGATGTCTTCCTTACTGAGCGCTCACACACATCTTGTGTGTGATGTAAACAGCGGTTTTAGCGGTGGGAGACAGGGCAGACAAAGACGACTGTAAGGCCGATCCTCTAGGAAAGACCCAGGAGCAGTCGCCATCTCCGCCACGTGCCTTGTGCTTTGCAGATAAAGTAGCCAGAGACGGAGCACGGTTCAGCAGAGTTTTCCCACTGAAAACCCTCTGACAGTTTAATGTTCACAGAAGACGGACCAGAAATTAAATGGGTACATATTGCTTCCTCCCTCCCGCACACACGAGCAGATTAAATATAGCTACGTCTTATACCTTGAAGTAGCCCTCTAATGAAGCCATGAATAATTCAGCAACGTGATCTGCCACTTCTAGCACAGCTAACAGCCTTTGACTTCAAGTCATGAAGCTTGTCAGTGGCCCCGTACTTATTTTCTCTCATTTCCTCTCCTCTCAGTGCAAATGGAGGGGAATCAATCTGAAGTATTGATTTGCGGGGTTGAGCGAGGTGTTAATTGGAGCTTTGGTCACAGCCGGGGGCACACGTCCACCCTTCCCCGCTGCACTCAGGTTATTAGCTCCCGTCTGCCTGCGAGAAGGGCTCAGCTTTGCTCTGTTCTCGCTATTCGTGCATCAGCCAGCAGCTTTTCACAGGTCAAGGGGCTGCTGGCTGAAGGCCTCGGTATCACGGAGTGCTTTTATGGGCTTTTTTTTCCCCTTAAAACCCAAACGTATCTCTGGGAGGGTGCAGAAGCTGCCGGCTGGCCGCTCTCACACAGCTCCGCGCAGCTTCTGCAATCCACGCGCTCGAGAGCATCGATGAAAATAAGCTCAAAATAAGATGAGGAAGAGATTCAGTTGCTGTGGTCCTTTAATCTGGTACCAGAGGGACTTCCCGGGAGTCAACCTTCAACCCTACCTCAACAAGACACATCTGCCCAGGTCATGGCTGCGCTGGGCAGCACGAGGAGGACAGCCCAACTGCAGGTTTACACCTCATGCATCATCCAGAACACTTCCACATTATAAAATGTTACTCATTAAACGTGGCAGCAGAAAACCCCAAACACGCTGTAGGTACAGCAAATACACAGAGACGGGATCTGCTCCAACCAGGCTGCAATCCAAAAATTGCATAAATCCCAAAGCAAATATAAAAAAAAAAAAGGAGAGAAAGGGCAAGGTTAAAACAAGCAAACTTTGTATTGCATTTTCACGTGAAATAAGCCCCACTTTCATGGCAATACTGTTGAAAAAGAGCACTTGTTAAAAAACAATGGCCGGACTTTGCATCTGCTTTCTAAAAACATAGTTTCTTCTTCACGCAGGAAAAAAGAATTCCAGCTTCTAGACAGATTTTGTTATAACTTTAAAATATTAGATCTTTTTAAAAGAGTTGATTTTCTCAGTAGCTGAAAACTCACACCTTAATGTTAAAGCTTCTGTTGCCAACATAAAAACTGGTGCAGCAGGGAACCAAAAGCATGCAACAGAGGTGCAGAAAATACCAGAAAGCTCCGTTATTTCCATTATTTCAGGCTGCTCCAGCCACCGCACCTCACCTGTATGTTTTATGAAGCTCCACAACCTTCTCTTCCAGCTCTTTTGTCTGGTTCGGGGCCAATTTGAATTCACTGATGTAATCTGGGCTGTGCAGATCAGGATCATAGTCTCCCAACTCGGACTGGACCGTGTACGAACCCAGCAGAGCCAAAGTCGCAAAGGAACAGGGCAGCCGCCCCGTAATGATGTCTTGTCTAAGCTGGAGACACAAGTAATACCTGGGTGGGGAAAAAGCAAAATACTATTTACAGAGAACACGGAGAAACTTAAGAAACTCGAGGATCAAACAGAGCCTCTTTTTTTATGCCGCTGATGAATGCAGCATGACGCTTGTTTCTGATTTCTACCTGTATGTTTACTTATGGGATAATATTCCCACGGTAAACAGCGCGGAGGAGAGGAGGACTTAAGGACACCTCCACTCTGCAAAGGGAGGACACTTATGATCAGAAAATCTTGTTTTTAAATAAAAATGTGCTTTTCTATACAAACACGCCCACGCCAGGATTATAAATGTCACTGCTTTACACATGTGGACAACAATAAAGAGCAGGAGCATCCCACACATCCACTGAAACCAAACAAAAAACCCCTCCAAACCGTTAAGGGATCTGATCTCCTTGCTCAAGGATGGAATAAAACCTGAGTATTAAAAATTTCTGTTCCATCTTCCAGTTCTAGTTTCCTGAAAGCGCTCGGGGCTTGGCTGAGCGAGCTCCCTGGGTTCCCAGGTCATTCACCTGGTTATGTCCTCTGTCAGCTGCGCGGGATCCGGTGGATAAAACTTGACATTGAAGGTAAAATCCCAGGGGCCTCCTGCAGTTACAAAGAGGTTGAGAAAAATAAACACACCAGAACAGCTTTGTGACAGTCAGTCGTTACAAAAAGCTGGGAATATCCAATCTGATCTTCGAAATACAGCCAGTGGATCGTAAGACTGATTTTGATACCGCGCGCTCGCACAGCTAGCTGCTGCTTAAGCAGACGGTGTAAGACACAATTTCATTTACAGGACCTAAGAGACAAGCAGGAGAAAACAAAGCAGGGCAGGCAAATACACGTGAATAAACCACAACTTGTGGAAAAAATGAAATTCATTGCTAAGAGACTATATTTTTTCATTGATTGAAAAGACATATTTTTTCATTGATTGAAAAGAAGGATTCATGAAAAGAGGTCAGGCGTGTGCTATAGGTTAATGAATTAGTATTCATTAACCATCATAGACCCAATTTTCAAATTTCTCGTAAGGAGCAGATGTGCTAATTCACTCAGCAGCCTCACGCACTGTGGTCGGGTGGTCAGACCGCAGCTTAAACTCAGCACAATACAAGCATCAATCTCGGGCTGAAACCAGCAAGCGCTGAGACAGGAAGAGCTTTAAAAGTTCAGACCTAAACGCTTCAATTTGCAAACCTTGTACAGCACCGTTACAGGCCTTAACTGGAGCGAGAATCCACATAATCACACCTAGAATTGGCATTATTTGTGGTATGGACAGTTTAGGTGACGCAGCTGAAGGGGTCACTCCCTCTTTTTTGAAAATAATCACATTTAGCAGCAGAAACCAGTCCTGGCCGACCCATTAAGCACTCAAAGTAATTTTCACAGTTACAACTCCCCCCGGCTGTGCCCTTTAACACACACTATAGTTCAAAATAATATTTATTTCAGAAAGAGAAGGTACCCCTGTGCTTAACTTGCTCCGAGATTTATTGCAATCTCAAACAGGGAGGAGGGGGGACAGAGCATTCATGGATTTACTTCTTATGCAACACCATAACTGGGATTAACCGCACAGCATGTTGTTTCCATTATACACAGTTCAAACCGAGTTACTCCAAGAAGACATTTGAGGTAGCAGAGGTTACCTAAACCAACATACATTGGCGTACACATACTCATGTGTACGTTCAACATATAGTCAAGTAAACTCAAACAATTTGCCATTTAACCCATCTCAGGGGATCAGATCCCATAGCAAGTTGCTCATTACACTTACAAGCTGAATTTTACCTGCACGGCCGGAGCAGCTCATGCCTTTTACACACATCCTGCTATCGACTCAAAGAGAAGCTGCTAAGAGCAGGAGCTTTTCCTACTCCATAGCCCTGCGGCATCTCCCCCCCTAATCTGTACTTAATGACACACTTTGTTCTGCACTCCTCACCAAAAGCATACGTAAAACAGTATTTTACTTTCATAAAACAGTATTTTTACTTTCAAAGCAGTCAGACTTGCTCCTAAGAGAAAACAAAAGCCTCTAAAATGCATTTAACTTTGACACTGCCCTCACCTTGAACTAATTCAGTGCTAGCAGACCTTAAAATACAACTTTGGAGAGCATCTGGTACTACTCGAGCTATTTATCATTCCAGCACCCCTATTTGGACCCCAAAACAGTCTCAGAGCCCGTAAAACCTTGCTACAGCACACAATTTTGCTCAGGCTCTCCCAGTCTCCTTTGAGATTTAAATGGTTCCCGCTGACACCTATTTTCCCATCCTCCAACAAGGAGCAGATCTCCCATTTCAGCGTCGCATGGTAGCAAGGACAGCGTGGGTTTGCATAGGGCGAACACACCCCGAGCTATGTTTTCCCAAGGAAATGACCCTTTTTTTCCTAAAGCTAGAGCATCACTAAGTACTTAAGAAGAAGAGAAAGGATGCACAGACTGCTTGAACTTGTGATGATCCCTGCCAGACACCCTCACTTGAACTCTCGCTCATTCTTGGCCCCCTTGGATTGCCCGCCAAAGCCACGCTTATTTAGGGAAGGGGGGAGAAACCACACACCCCCACATGATAAATTCAATCTACTTACCATGAACTTGTTTTTTTATTTCTTTGGCAGGATCCAGCCACGTCTGTAAGAGGATAAAAACATTCACAGTTTAACAGACGTTCCAGAAACACCACAGAAAACTGCAAATCGCTAAAAATACGGCAAAATGACAACATTTGACACGAACACAGCCATGGAGACTGGAGAGACGGTGCATTTTTCAGCAACTTTTACTCCAGTCTGTGGTCTCGGTGGGTGCAGTTCCAACCCTTCACCCACCAGGTACTCGTAGGGGAGGCACAAGGAACAGGAGGAAAAAAAAAGCAGCGTATTAGGGCTGCAAGCACATAGCAGCAGGTAGGGTCACAGCCACATCCAGCTACGAGGAGCACTTGTGCAACACTTTTTTTCCTCCAGAACCTTTAAAAATAGGCAAATAGGATGTTTACATTCATTTTAGGCACCCTGTCTCCATACTTACCCTACTCAGAACAAAGATTGCCAAGACTTTCTATTATTAGCTATGGTTTTTAACGACCTAATCACTGAAATACGAGTGAAAACACCCCATTGCTGGGGAAGGCTGGAATCTTTTATAGGACTGTGACATAAACTTCATCTCTTTCAAGTATGACTCAAGTTTCTAGTAATTATCTCAGCTACAAATTTAGAAATATAGACCTTCCCCCCCCTCCCCCGCCCCGTAATTTGGGGTTTTGTGGGATGGTGGTGCAACATAAGCCTCAAAAAACAACTCCTGCTTTTGCCAGCACGGTCTGAGCAACCCCCGGCACGTCAAGTCTGAGCCTTTCCCTTTGCAGAGGTCGGGCTCTGCCCTGCTGAAGGCGACGGCACGGTGCTAACAGCCCTCCTGGCACGGCTACGTGAAACCATCTTCTTCATTTTCACGAGCCCTGAGCAGGATTTGGACATCCAGGTCTCCCGAGGTGAAGGAATTAACTCATTGAATCCCCCAAGCTAATCTGTCTTGACCAGAAGGATGCGTAACTTCATGGCAGGGAGACAGGGATACTTACGTTTAATCTTATCTTTTTATATGCTTGCCCCTCTAACCTATAAAACTGGGGATACGGAATCCATTTGAAAGGCAGACATGTCACTTGCTGTCTTTTTAGGGCCACCGTTTTAAGTGGAGCATCTCTACGTCCGCGCTGGTGCCACGACTGCTCGTTACTGCAGTGATTAACGGCTGGGTTTCGGGCGGCCCAGCACGGGGTGCAGTCATGCATCCTCGGCACTCACCCCGCCCGATCCAGCAGACAATGATGAGTACAGCAATTAACGGCACTTTTATCCGCACTGTGACATGGATCAGCGGGAAACAATCCTCCCTTTCAGAGCAGCGTGAGCATCAAGCTCCTTCGGTGCTGACCAGCTGCTCCAGCCACTGTCACCATCTCCTGCTCCCACCGTCACCATCTCCTGTTCCCACTGTCACCATCTCCTGCTCCCACGTGGGAAAATGCCCGTCCCCAGGAAGGTTTATTCCCTAAACATCAAGGTGGAAAATACTGCCTACGACCCTCCCCTGTCCAGGAATACACACGTGCGTCTCTGCTGGCTCTGCACAGCTGCGGGTGAGGTGCGGAAGCTCATCCGTTGGTTTCCTATTAAGATCATTTCTACCTGTGAATCAGTAACTCAGCATCGGGTCTTGTTTGAAGTTACAAGAGAGAGACGGAGCTTCAGATTTCAAAGCTCAATGAAACGTAACCAGAAAGATTCCCCGAAAAAGGTGTTTTCCCCCATCAGAGCAAACCAGACTTCCACCGAGCAGCTTACTCTGCACTGGAGCTAAACTCACGCACAGCGGCTTTACCTTCCTCAGCTCCCAGCTCCGAGAGACAAAGCTGCAAAACTGCCTGTTTTCAGTCCCTGCGGTTAAAAAGCTGCACAGCCCCTTCGCCCTCGTCGGCTGGGGGGGAAGGAGGAGCAAGCTTTTGCTTTCGGAAGAATCGACGCCAGCATGCCTCGACGCGAGACGAGCAAGTCCCGGGGGTGTGGGAGATGCGGCGGTGAGCTACCCCCAGCACAAGTGTGGGAAGCTGAGCTGCTCCAGCTAAACTCTTTTTGCTCTTAATTGGATCCAAAATTACACCTACCCCTCCCTCTGCAAGCACAACAAACTCCTTGAGTAAAAAATCCAGGCTATATACATGGAAGCAAATTTCACATACAAGAATACAGCAAGACACCAGAGACAGTAAAATAAACCCAAGACAGAGCTCTGCCTGCCTCAGATAGCGATGGGGTGTTACTCTGCCTGCGTATTAAAAATTCACACTTGTAATTATTAAGTATTTAATGACAAATGTCTGTCAGCCGTAGTCACCTGGCCCATAAGCAATTGCTGCAGCTGAAGCATGGGAATAGTCAGAATGTGGACCAACATAACTGGTCTAAAGGACATAAAAGCGGGCCCTTGATTTCAATTTAGCACACTTTTGGCTAGTTTCATGAAACAGAGCTTGAGGAATTGCTTGAGTTAAAGCCTAACCAAGGGTTTAAAATATAAGACACGGCTTGAGCCTAACCAAACAAAGACCTTAAACTGAAATAATGAGTAAGAGTTTTGGTACGAAGAGTCACACGTGTTCTTTTGCAGGGCAAAGCCTCGACTCAAAACTGCTCTGGATGGCTTCGACCAAACCTTACCGACGCTGACACCAGTGCTAGGGCAGCCCGACTTCCTGAGCTACAGCTTTACAAATTAATGGCATCGTTTTGCAGTAAACTAATACAATGAATATTCTCCAGGTGAAGATACAAGTTCACGTAGCTTTTTTACTAAAATCCACACTCCTGTAGTCATTTATTCACAATTTCTGCCTCTGTGATGACCCTCTTAGTCCTTTTTTGGGGAGGATACCAAAAGGAGTTTTAAGAAGAGCTTATGCACCAGCTCCTGCCCAGGGGAGATGATCCTTCGGAAGAGCTGAGCCCACCCGGGTACAGAACACCACGCAACAGGAGCTGCTTACCCTGGAGGTCGGCGTGTCCCATATGGCCAAACCAAAGTAGTCTTCTTCCAGGAGATTGAGGTGGTCGCAGACTTTTTTAAGCAGATCCTGCCCTTTGGCATGTTTCTGCAAATAGACAAAAGAAATTCTGTAGGATGGGTTGGGTTTTGCCTGCCCTCCTTCAAGGGAGGGGGGAGAAAGGGAATGTAATCAAGCCACACTGTACACTGCCAAGAAGGGAAAAAAGTCCCGAGTAGCTCAAAATCGGGTCTCCTGGCCGTTTCCGAGCAAGCCTCCCTTACAGGATAGAGCATCAGGCATAAAAATTCAAACCAGAGAGGCAACGGGAACTGCAGCGGGTCTCACCACGACCACCAGCTCCGTGTCTGAAGCCTCCCAAAGCTGAGCTTCTCAACACCACTCAGTAACACCAAGGATTTGTATGGTTTTTCCCTCCCAAAGTACATCTACTGCACTGATACGTCCCAGCCCCAGGCTGTCAGACAATCAGGCGTTGATCAAAAGATGATCAACATGGGGTATGAAACTGCTGCTACAACCCACTGCCACAGTCCCCCAGTTTGGGGGCAACCTGGCTTAGCAGGGTCACAAAAGAAACAGCGTCTGAGAACCAAAGACCATCAGTTCCGTGGCCTTTTCATCAACCCCGTCTGCTGATGAAACCCAGCTTCTCCAGCTTTGCCTTATGCACTGAAAGCTGCTTAGCACACAACTTTTTGCCTCCAGAAACACACTTTGAGCGTTCCTATCTCATCTTTTTTTTTTTTTTCCCCCAAATCCTGCAGAAGTGAACTGGCCCTAGGAACAGATACCCTTTTAGTCCAAAAACATGAAGGAAAACATCCCTGAGGCACAAAGCTACGGTAACCAGAAGCAGCTAATTCTATCAGAGGCTCTGCTAAAAAGAAAGTGCAGTTCCAGTGACGCGAAATAAGCTTTACTAATGCATCGCCTGTGCCCGCATCTCTCCTTTTAGACATGCTTGCATGGCAACTGATCCAAGACCATAGCCTTGTTTTATTCCAGTCCTTCAGCTGTAAGGTCCTCAGTGCATACGTTGTGACTCTATAGGTAACATAGTGCCTGTGTTAGCCTGGATATTTCTCAAGGAATTGGCACTTAAAGCCATATAGGAATTAAAAGCCTTCCACAGCTGTCAATTGGAAAGGATGTCTGAAAGCACTTATTCTTCTCGGACACAGGCATTTGTGCTGGTCTTTGCCTACACCTTTGCAATTCCTTCCCAATTAAGCCTTAATAAATTCTCAAAATGCTACAGTAGGATTATACTGACAAGTACCCTCGGCTTTAAGGCCAAGTCAAGAGGGTCTCACCGATACAGCAGCCCCTCCTGACCCTCTCCGCAGTGCCCACCGTGACCCTCTGGCCCTACAGAAAGAGACTTCGAACATCCTGCTCAAGTCAGGACCGACCAGACCACCACCAGCACCGTCCGTGCAGCCTGCCGGCGCCTGCAGGCATTGCTGCGGCAAACTCGCGCACAAAGCCACAGCAAGCTGCCACCAACATTTGGGGAACGGTTTCCTTTCGGGGGCTGCACACAAAATCCCCGGCAGAGGGGAAGGCGATCGGGGCGGCGATGCTCCGAGCTGATCCCGTGCAACAGCAGCAGCGACGCCGTTACACAAACGGCCGGCGCTGACCTACTTGCCCAGGATCACCCAAGGTAACTGCTCTCACAAGGAGCCCTGCGCCCAGATACCCTCTCCTGGCCCATTTAGGCAGCGGGACTGGGGAAAAACAAGCTGATGGAAGTATGCTCGAATGGTGAGTACCGGATTATTAATATTCCGGACAAGTGCTTCAATACTGAAACAGGGATTTCTGCGAGCTTTTTATTGCCCTGACAGCAAGACGGCCCTGGGAGAGAATGCACAAAATAAAGCAGAAGAAAAGCGCTCAGATGAAGGGGTTTGCAGTGCTGTAAGTCAACATAATGATCTTAAATTGTTTACTGCAAATATATTCAACTGCAGGCTAAATACAGCATGTTTTTCTTTACATCCAAGCTCCAGGAGTTATGTTAGCCGGCAACCTGGTAGGTGAAGGTACCTTGGGTGAACAGAAAAGCACAAATCAACTTGACAACCCATTTTATTCAAAGGAAAGGGGCAGAAGATATTTAGATTATCTCAACCTAACACAAAAACCTAAACTCTAGCCTGGGATACAAAGGAGAGAGAAGATGAACAGCAAGTGAGACAACTTTTTTTTTCAAGTTTCCCCCCACCTTTACAAAGCAAGACACCCTGGAAATTGTAGAACAATTTAAAAAAGAAAAGATTCCTAGGCACCCAGAGATTTTTACAACACACTAAATAAGCTGTTATAGCTTACAGCAAGATTGTTCTGCAGTGAAGCCTGTCATGTAATTCACCGGCAGCAAATTAGACGCCGATTAAATAGTGTTTGTGGTGATTTTTCAAGGCAGAAGAAGGGAAAAGGGAAAAAAGCAGAAACAAACTCCAAAAAGTACTTACATCCACAGAGCACTCAAAAATGGTGTCATCCAGCAAGACGACTTTGCAGAACATGTTTCTGTGTCTTTTTACTGCTCTCTGGGCAGCTTTCAAATCTTTCTCTGCTTTGGTCTCTGGAGACTCTTGTTTCGGCTCTGGCTTGGCACACTCTTCCTTCGCTTCCCCTCCTTCCTTGCCGCCGAGGTCTCTGCTGTCCGGCTCCTGGTCGTCCCTCCTCTCCTCCTGCGCAGGCTGAAACCCCCACATCACCCAAGTTGCAATTTAGACACGTCAAGCAAAAAAACCCATCACATGAAACAAGCATTGCATAGGTACACTTGTAGGGTTGGGATCTCACTCCAAAATTAATTATCTGAGCTAAATGTGTAACCCAGGAGCAGCAGCGTGGGTGAGGAAGGTAATGTTAATTTTTAAAGCCCTTCAAGTCATTCTCAAGTCTTCATTTAATAAAGAATGTAATAAAAAAGGAAAAAGGGTTGATTAGAGAGAGCAGGGCAGATTATATCATGCAAATCTTCATGGTCTTAACGACGGGACCTTTTGGACTAGTAAGTTTTTCCCCTCCCAGGTAGACACCCAGCACACCCCCTGCACGTGCCCCCGCGCTCCCACTGCTGCCCTGGGCGACGGGCTCTGCTCCGGTGCGCCGGCCCTCAGTACGGCAGCAGTGGCATTAAAACGGGGGTCAGTGCCGAGATTTCACGGCCGTCTGCACTGACCGAGCAGCTCTCTGCCACCAAAAAGGGAAGGCAGCCTTCATACCACTCTCCCTTTGCCTACTGAAGCACTTTGCGAGCCAGTTTAATTCACTAAAATAGCAGAAAGAGATGCAGTTTGGGGACAGGAGGGGAAAGGAAGCTGGTTTTTTTTTTCCACTGCCATTTCAGTAGGTTAAACGAGTTCACGGCAGGCTCTGACAAGTGCTGGAAGTGGCTCGATGCAGCAGGAGCACGCAGCTGCGGCAGAGGAAGAGCAAAACCCTGTCTTTTCAGCCCATCGCATCTCATGAAATCACACCCAGGCACAACTGCACGGAGGTATTTAAAAACTAAATAATGTCCACAAGCTGCTGACTTCTGTTCCAGCAGGGCCGGGACAATCGGGAGCAGGGAATCAGTCAAAGCTCGTAATGCCCGTCGGTCAGCATTTATCAAACAGGCAGCACCTCACAAATGCTTTCACGGCAGAAATATCTGCCGAGTGTCACAGTTCAAAAAGCCACTGATGTGGATCTAAAATAAGAACTAAAAGAAAAAACAAAACACAAATGCTTCGTCCGAAACGAACAGCCCGTGGTGAAGGAAGGTTGGGGGTGCACACTCACATGTGCTCAGAAGCAGCAAATCGAAGTTAAATAGAGAAAGAAATCACAGAGTTCCTCTTGAAGACAATTTCTGGGCTGAAATGGCATGAAAACTTCCAGCTCCCCCCCATTCTGCTAATCCCAGCCCTCACAGGTATAAAACACGAGCAGAGATCATCCCATGTTTTTCACAGGCTCAGAAATTTGGGAAAAGAAAGAAAAAGGTGCTACATACTACCTTCTCTACAACTTTGTAATTTTAAGGAGGTGGATTTACAAGTAGTACCTACAGCTGGCAATGCTCTCACTTGTAAAGTAGTGCTCAAAAAGTCAGGTAAAGCCTTGTGTTTGCAGACATGTAACATCTCCCTGGAGCCCATTCAAAACTTAAGGCAGCAGCGTAAATAATCCAGATAACAAACCACGAATGTGCTATAACTCCAGCAGTACACACAGGTTGGTTGGGTTTTAAGAAATCCCCAGCTCAGGAGAAGGGGCACTGGCACGAGTAATGGCTGAGCTTCAATTAGCCAAAGTGCCCACCAAGGAGTAATTACCAAGGTGCTGGCCAAGGAGTAAGAGAGGGCAGCCAATACCCCCAAATCAATAACCAGCTGCAGCTTAGTGAGTGCCTCCCTCCGGGTGTCTCTGCCTCAGTTTCTACCATGACTTAAAAACTACATTTTGCACAAAAAATGATGCTGGCTGTAAAGAGTAGACATCAGACAGCTACCAGGAGCTGGGCTCAGCGCACGTGCTGTGCAGAAATCCCTGTCTGCATGATGCATAAGCAGAAAATATTTGTATTTGGCAGGCTCAGCACCAGCCCGGACTGAACAGATGACCCAGCCCTGAAACGCCACGCTTGCACTCCTTGAAGCTGAAGAAACCCTTTCCCAAACCCGCGTCCTCTTGCACTCCCCACCTCACACCGCTGACCTGCCTTTATTCTGCACACACCAAGGACATCCCCACGAGCAACCGCTCCATCGTGAATTATGAATTCGAACCCTAGTTCTGATGTGACTTCCCATGCCTCAGCAGAGTAAAGAGTCAGCACGGGGCGTTTTAAGTTATGCTGTGAAGTGTGAGCCCAATTTCAGGAGCAGGTACTTTGCAGGATGGTCTGGTACAGGAATGCAAGAGTGGGAAGCACACGATGCAACACAGGGAGCTGACAAGAGCCTTTTTAGCATCTCATGAGTTTTTCTGATCAAGTTTACCATCCTAGGATAGGAAGTTTTTATAGTTTTGGCTAAAAAGACACATTCTCAAGAACAGAAGGGAGCGTGCCACACGGAGCAGGGTGTTTTACCTGTGTTTCCGCACTGCTTAAGGAATGGAGATCTAGCGATGGATCGGTTTTGAGCTCAGGCTCAGGAGCTGCAATTGGGGCTTTCACCAGGATGTCTTCATCAGGGCTGGCTCCTAATCCCGGGTCTTTCTGGTCACCTCCCGCCTCTTTAGGAGCATCAGTGTCTTTGTCCTCTTCGGACACCTGAGACTTGGGCCTCCTGAGAAAGGATGAGAACAGGCGGGAGAGACCCCGGCCCTCGGAGGTGCGGCGCTCCTTCTTGCTCTGCTCCTCGTGCGTGGGCGTATCGCCGTTGGAGGCCTTCTGCTTCTGCCCTGCTGCAGGCTGCCCCTCCGACGTCTGCTGAGCCCCCTCCTCTAGGGAAGCCTCTTGCTTTTGTGTTTCAGCAGCTCCTTCCTCCTCCTTGGCTTGCTGCTGCTCCGAATTGTCGGCGTCCACCGCTAGACTCTTCTCTGTTGTCATGATGACGCTGTAAGAGGTGCAAAAGGTCTCAATTAAGAGCTTTCCAATATTTAAGTCTGCATTAAACTATTCAAACTGAGTCACAAGCACAGACACACCTCATTCCCCAGTCACACCACCTTGTCCTGCCGACTCCAGTCTACACAAATCATTCCAACAAACAAATCATTCCTTTTGCTAAGGTTTGCTTTGATAGAAACATCTCTATCGACGTTTGCCCACGCATCTTCCACCACTTGGATGACGCTGACTCCAAACTGCTAAATGCCCTGGCACCAGGTCTGCAGCCTGACAAGAGCAAATGATTAAAAAATGGAAACAAGATGAGGGAAAGGGGAGGAGACGGCAGAGGGTCTTGCTCCACAGGGCTGTCCTGAGGTCCTCTCTTCCTCCAAGTCCCTGTTCCCCTCTGGCAGCACTGGCTGTGGGAGCGGAGCAGATGAGGACACGCACATGACCAGGCAACCTTCCTCCTACCACGCCATCCCAAAACCCCAGGCGGCCTGCGATGGCTCGCAGCGTTACAGCATCCTTCTCCACCACTGCAACTGGAAGGAGAAATCCACTGCTTCAGAGAAAACTCATACAGCCAACGAGAGTCAAAAATTGCATGGCCACAAATTTTAACAGCTGCTCACTTCTAAATGTCCCCGAAAGAGGCCACAGGTCCTCACCACGAACTAAAAAGGAGGCTAAACATGATGAACCACACTGCTGCTCTGCTCGGGACTGTGCTCATCCGTGTTGATCAACTACATTGATCTGCGCAAGATGGGTCCAGTGGAGCCGAGCAGGCTTCAGGATTCATGAGATCTTTGCACTGCACACTGGAAAAATGTAAAATGAAACAGCTTCCAAACAATCTCCACAATGGAGAGCAGAGTTCTTCAGAGCCTGTGCTATTAAGCTGATGCAATGTTTATTTCAACTTTAGCCTGGGCTGTTGACACAAAAAGATGGAAATCACATGAGAAGAGTATCTATTTAAGGTATAAAGAGGACCCAAAATAATCATGCTTTAGAGAGGATAGAACTAATCTTTGCGCGTTGCATCACATGTATCTGGAGCAATAAATTGCCACTGCTTACACGGAGCAAATAGCATATAATCCAATATGCCTTGCAATCCCCCCAGCCCAAGCCTCGGCATACAAACATTTGCTCAAAATGCATAGTTAAAATTAAGAAAGATTTCAAGATGCCACCCTCCTACATATTATTGCATTCAACAATTTTAATTTAACTCATCCCGATTGCCAAAATAACCAGATTGCTTGAAAGAGAAAAGCCCTTCTAGCTTTCCAAAGTACTCTTCCCTCGCGTTTAATGCAAAAGCTTAATATTATTCCTAATGCTGTGGTTAAAACAAAGCAGCATCAGAGACCTTCACTGAATTTGTTTCTCCAGCAACGCAAATTTCCTGAGTTTACGAGGTTTGTTTAGGTTTGGGGTTTGGTTTTTGCCTTTTTCTTTTTTTTTGCAGGAGGGCTTTTGGAAAAGCAGGGATGGTAACCCACGGGGTCTGTGCTCCTGCGGGAGTGATTCGGGGCTGTGTCAGATTTGGGACAGGCTCTCTGAACTCTCTGAAACCTCTTCGCTTGGACCAGCCCCACCAGCCAGCTGCGGGGACGAGCTGCAGGACCCATTTCAGCCTGGTCTCCCGCAGAAGCCAGGTTTACAGCATCATGCCCTACACACGATCTCCCCTCGGTGACCTGCTCTGGGTTTCTCCAAACCCAACGGAGAGGTGGAGACCACTACAGCACCTTTCTACCCGCACTGAGAAAACAGGCGCCCGAGCAGACAGCCTGCACGGGCATCCGCGGGCACCCCAGGGCAAAGATGCTGCCAAAATTCAGATGCAGCAAGGCTCCGAGCTAGACAGAGATGCAAATGTGCAGAAAACCACACTGCATCGGTTCTCCTCCTCCGGTGCTTTGCACGGGAGCAGACAGGACAGCTTGGCATAGCCAACCAAGGCACCGAGAGCACCCAAGGGTTGTTCCCCAAAACACTGCTGAGTTGGGCATTATGTCACCTCATTTCCCCAGAAGTCTTGCAAGAGTTTGTTTTTGCAAGATTATCACAGAACAGGCTCCACGAGAAAGCTGTAACATCCAAATGAAATGGAAGGCTACGGCGGATTCACGCAGCACCCAGCTGGCTCCCACCCCCCTCGAGGAGGGGGCAGCTTCGCGCCTGCCGCTCGCTTCGAGGGGAAAGCAAAAAAAATCTGCAATCCTGAATTTCCTTCTCCCCGAAATCAGAAACATCTGCAGTTCAGTTCAGGAGAGGTTTTGAAGGGGGTGCACGCTCACAGGGAGGGGGGGTAGGCACAGGGCTGCGATCGGTTTGCGGATGGCAGCACCCAGTGACTTGCCCCTGCAGCTCTTCCTGCTGTTTCCCCTCCTCCCGCGATCCCTCGCTAGGGATGCAGCAGGACACGGCTCCGTCCGCACAGTCACGCCAGCCACCATGCAGCCAACTCACCCTCTCGACAGCTCTCCAAAAACTCCTAGAGATGCTACAAGGCGGTGCAGGGGGAAACAAGCTACGTTCAGCCAAACGCACATCACCCCGCGCCCATGATGCAGGACAGACTCGCCGTGGCCAACTCCCAGGGCGAAGCTCCCGATGCCCCGGCACGCACAGAGCGGGATGGACGTGTTGCAAGACTGTCCCACCACAAACACATGACAACAGCGAGCTCCCTTTTGCACCAGCTGCCAAAGCAGTCTGCTTTGTAGTTGCTTCCCACTGTGTTTGTTTTGAATAAATACATTTCTAAGAACCATTATCAAAACACACATTGGATGCACGTTGCTCTCTTAAAAATAAAAAGGCAGAACCAAAGCTCTTGCCATCCCAACTGCAGAGAGGGCACAGCTGAAGAGCAGCTCTTATCAGCCACAGTAAACAAGAGGGACAGTCCACAAACAAACATTTCCTCTGGACGTAGTTTTCTCTCTTTAAATACCAACAATTCTGGAACAAGAAATGTTTACTTGTTTGGATTTCAAAGCCGCAGTCACGGACCTTTCCTGGCACGGGAAGGTGGGTCTCGCTGGCGATGAGCAAACGTCTCCGCGTCCTTCCTCCGTCCCCCGGGAACCACCTCACAGCTCGGCCAGATCCCCTCTGCAGGGCTGGGGATGCGGAGATGGGCACGTACGATCCCTGCCCTTCCTGGCCCTTCCCAATAAACATTTCATAGGGGCAGCCAGCACCAGTAACTCGCTGGGCGCAGGCAAACATCTTGCTGCAAGACCCGAGCATGCTCGGCCGCTGCGTGGGCTCACAGCCGGTTCCCTCCCTTTGAAGTTTTATGTTCAGAAATGGTTTCCTAAGCTCAACTGAAAGCAAAGAGATTTGTGAGCAAGCAACATAACCAAGAGGCTGTATTATTTAAAAGAAAAAGCACCTTTGCTGCATGGAGATGTTTGCTAGATGTTGTTTGTTTCCAACCCAGCCCACAGCAGAGCCAACATGAAGAGCACGGTTCCCACTCCGCTGCTCTTCAACTCGTTATTTGGAGAAAGCACTGCTCCACAGCCAAACCACAAGCAGTTTGTTGGGTTTTTTTAAATTTAATTTTCTTCCATCACTATTCCAGAAGGCAATTCTGCAGAGCCTCAGGTGCCTCGGGAGCTCCCCGGACGCCGGAGGAGGATGCTCTGCTCTTGCAGGAGCACCCAAGCAGTGCTGCTCACCTCCTGCTCTGAGCTGCCACGCTTGTAAATGCCAGGTTTGGGTTTGGGTTTTTTTGGTAGAGGATGAGGGTTTGATGCCAGACAGCCTGTAAAAGGCAGGCTCTTCACAAGTCTAGGGTAGAGAAGGCGTTTAACGCTACGGAAATAAGCAAATCAGAGCAAAACTTAGATATGATCCCACATAGAGATTTCCAAGTAAAAATCTCATCAGCAAAGAGTTCAAGTATGTATTTATATTCAAGCATTTTTAAGTTTAAGAACATGCTACTCCAGACAAGAAGACTAGCAACAGGAAGCAATCTGAAAAAAAAGTAATTAAACACACCCTGTGGGGAGACAAATAGGCTTCTCCCCCCCAAGGAGACGCACACCACAGGTCGACCTCCCCACCGACACCATCCCCCTTCACCTGCACAGGATCAGTCCCCAGAGAGGACCTGGCCCTCCTGGTATCCCACAGCATCACCGGGAACACCAGTGCTTCGGTGACGAAGGGAGAGCCCCTCACATCCCTTCCTAAAAGCTATCAGCTTCTCCGAACACCAAACGTCAAAGCAGATCGCTACATGGGCACCCTACGAACCTGCTGTCCCCTGCACAGCAGACCCTCCAGCCACCCAAATACCCTGAGACCCCCCAACCTCAGGGCTCACCCCCCTGTTTCTGTCCAGGGACACGGCTATAGGGAGCACACAACATCTCCGCAGGCTCCTTGTCACCTATACGTTCACCCTGCTTTTCTGCATCAAAATCCTTTCAACAAAACAGACTTGAGGCTTACAAGGAGGGCACGGGCTCAGCACTCATCCTGCTCCTGACATCCATGGTTCCATCCAGCACAAATTAATATCTGGCGAGCAGAGGATAGCAAAACTCAGTTTCAATCCCACACTGTCCCACAGGCTCTGCTCTTGCAGACGCCGCAAGACAACCATCCTCCGAGTCAATGCATTCCCCTTTTCCAGCCTGCACACACGCCCACCAATTTATCCAAAACACAGATTTGAGAGCAGCTCAACAGATCCCAAGGGCTCCCTGTCGAGAGAGCCTTCGAGCCTGGAGAACGCTGAATTACTCATTCACTGCGCCTGTGCTCCTGGAAGGTTGTCATTAAGTTCTCTGAAAATAACGATGCTGCTCGTTTGGGTTGTTTCGTGACAAGTTACAGAGGCTCAAAGAAACACTAATACTTAGATACACGTCTATCACTGTCTCCTACCTGTCGGCGTGCTCCAGCCTCTCTTATTTAGGCACACAAATAAGTGTAGTAATAGTAAAATGTAACTTATCCCTGCTTCCAAGGTCAGAAAAAATTTATGGCTCATGCCGTAACTTACTTACTTCCCAGAGTTTTAGTCTTCCAGAGAGAGAAGAAAAATGACTGTCCACCGGGAAGGTTCATTTCTCAGAAACACAAACCGTTTCACAGTGATGCCCAACGCCAGATAATGGTAATCATGCTGCTGGAACAAACTGTCTCGACCTTCCTACCCAGAAATGTATGGCTTTGCCAAACTCCACTGCTGCAACAAGAGCTGGAGACAATGATAGGAGAGAAATTTCTGCTAAAAATAGGCAAAAATCAAATAGTTTCAGCAACAGCGTGGTTTTTTTTTTTTTTAAATAAACGCATTCCTTCCCATTTCATAATATGTGTGAAAAGCACACAATTCACCAGGGAAACTACACAGAACATTGCTCTGAAATAGACAGCACAGGCTGAAAATTCAGGTTTTTTCAAGACCTGGTGCATGTGCAACAAACCTGCGTGTGTGGGTGGGAGAGGAGGAAGCTGCAACCACCACAAGCAGGACTCGCCCCACGCGGGTGTTCGAGTAACGTATCCTACACGTGATTTTTACTACAGTTAAGAAAACATAGCAGAGAACTGGTTTTGTGAGGGTTTTTTAAACAAAATAAGAAATTCAAATGCAATAAAATAAGCCTCTCAATAAGAAATTCAAACAACTTTAAAATACAGAACCTTTCAAAATTTATTTAATATATTTTATTAGAGGAATAATTAGCACTGGCATTTTATAACCACTATTAGAATTAACGTGCATCCTCTTTTTGTGCCGATACTTTGGGTCCTGAACAAAAGGGATGCTGTTGCTCAGCTGGCAATGCTCTTACCCGGAGGGTAACAGGAGACTTCAGGAGCCTCATTGAACGGGGGAAAAATAAACCACCCAACACACCACAGATGGCACATTACAACCGCCCGGATTTAATTCTCACTAGACCAGCCCTCGTAATCTACTGTATGTCGGCAGCACCATGCCCCTCTTTCATCTTCTGGTATCGTACAGCTTTCCTATTTAAATGAGGGCAAAAAACAGTAGCTCACCATCTGCTGAAAGCAAATCATTTATGTCAAATTGAAGACTGGGCTTATAAAATGACCTGACTAAATGGAGCAGTAAGTGCATTACAACCGAAGGGAGCCGGGAGCTCCTCCCCTGCATCCTCAGAAATCCTCCTGGATGCTACAGAATTCCTTAGGCAGGAATTCATGGGCTTTGCTCATCAGTAAAGCACTGAAATGCAAATGAAAACATGTACTTGTCACTGGAGCCTTGTCTACAGCAATGGGTTTGGAAAGGCTGCCCATGTGGGATGCGTTAAGAAAACCCACTTGAACTTGGAGCAGTTGGACCCAGAATAGAGAGAAGGCACATGCAGCAGGCTGCCAGCAAAATAAAGCCGATCTTAGACTATCCCTTCTCCTGCTGCAACGCAGAAGCAAATCAGCAGTTTGCTAAAAAGACTAAGAAAACTGTCAGTTTAATACAAGTGTTGCTTCCTATCCCGTAGCGAGCAGCAGAAGCAACTCTCAGGGCTCCCTTCCCCTGCTTCAACAGAGGTCAGGGCAGAAACAATAAGGTTTTGCCTCAAATGCACGGCATCTGCCGAAGCTTTCCCTCCGCAGAAACAAGTCTCCAAACCACCCGACCACACCAAACGCCCCGTGGAGGAAACAGCGAGCTCAGCCTCGCAGGCGGCAGTTGCACCAAAACCCTCCTTTGCAGAAGGAGCCGGTATCTGCCCGAGCTCGCGGAAGAAGGGAGGGACCCCCGGCACCCGTCCCCACCCCGCAGGCAGCGCCGGCACCTGCGCTTTGCAGATAGCATCCCCGGGGGCTGCTCCGTCCACCAGCCTCCCGCGGAGGCAGGGAGCGCAGGCAGCCCGGCACAAAATGAGGCAGGAGCCAAAAATCTCTGCAAATAAAAGCAGCAGGAATGGCGAGCGCGCCGCGAGCGAGCGGCGCTTCGTCATGAGCAAGCAAAGCCAAGGACACGCGGGCTTCATCCCAGCAGGTCACTCCATCACAGCCGCTCCTGACTTTGCGCTGAAGGAATACCTAGGGTGGCGATGACAGGAAAACAGAGACGATAACACCAGCGCCACACGTGACAACAGCCGCCTTCCCCCAGCAGCACACTGCTCTCTAAAGCAACAGTTAAACAGAAATAAGCAATAGATCTCAATCAACTGAACAGGAGGATTTTTTCCATGCATTATTCATAAGGGTTTTTTTTTCCCCTGCCTGAACACAGATGTGTTTACTCACACTGTGCCTCATTTACGCTCAAGGTTTAACATAACAGGGCTCATTTTCCTTCCTTACAGTTTTTCAAGCACAGGGGTAAAGCGCTTTTTGCTTTTGTTGTTTTCCCTTTGGTTGTTTCCAAACCAAAGCTATAATTAGAACCCAAGAGGGACCTGCACACTCCTTTGATAAAGAGCTGCCTGCTAGATAAATACCACCCGTGCACACACACGCAGGCACCTGCCAAGTACGTACCACTGCAGCACCGAGAGCCAGAAGGATGTTTGATGCTAAAAGCTCTTAACAGGCTTCATCGCCTGCTGCTGCTCTGCAGCGGGTGCTGACGGCTCCGGCTCACCCGCACGGGCTGTTCCTCTGCTGCGTGCCGGGGACATCGCGCTTAACCGCTTGATTTGTAGTCACACGGCTGCAATACAATTTGCATTCATCCGAGCGCCTTAAATACATCTGCCACACCCTGGTACAACGCCCAAAGTTCATTAAAAATAACCCATCGCGCCAGTTGTTTTTACATTATTAGCTGCACAATAAATACACAAAATTTAAACTATCTAAGGGAATCACTTACAAGAAGGGCTGGCATGTCCTGAGTCACGCTAGGCTCGCCCTCCACCAAGCCCAGGTGAAAGCTAGCTGAAAGCATCCTCAACCCGGGCTTTAAGCTGGGCTTACTGCTTCAAGATTGCCACTGAACATGAAGCATATTTAAACAAGTTAGCACCTACACTACCCTAAACTGATTTCAAGACCTTTTCTCCTGTAAATCAGCCACTGCTTCTCCTCCTCCTGATACCAACACTCCAAAAATAGTCAACGCAAAAGCGACTCATTCTCCCCGGCAAGAACGTGCAGCGAGGGTACCCCCAGGACGCACCATCCAGAGCAGTCCGACAAGGGTCTGCCCAGAGACAGCAGCAACGGAGTTTTGTTGCTGTTTTAGCAAGCTGGCAGCAGCCGCAAGGCTGAGTTTATTTACACGGTTTGCTCTCGCGTGCTCACTGCAACCATCGAGCAACAAGTGAAGAAGGGGGCTGCAAGGGGACCTTTACAGTAATTATCAGCAAGCCCTGAACATTACACTTTTAAAGTTCAACGATCCCCACCTAGGAGTGCTGGAAGGCACTGGCCAGCTGCAGATTATCCTATTAAATTCCTCAATTCTTAGTTTTTTCAATAGGATGGCCAAGCCCCAGTTGCTTACACCCGCAGAGCAACGCAGGGGATGGAGAAGCTGGAGACCTCCTCAGCATCCACCAGGCTGGAACGACGCAGCCCCACCACGGCTGCTGGCTCTGGAGACGCGACTGGGATGGCTGCAAAAGCTTCGACAAGCCCAGGAAGGATGAGTCAGCTAGCAGGGAGGTTTGTGAAGCTGAGTTTCACTGGGTGGGTACGTACCATCATCGCAGGTATCGTACTCGCAGCAGCGGCAGCCTGTGCTTGCTCCCGAGCGAGGGGAAGGCTTTGTTTCAGGAAGCTGCCACCCTTCAGCATTTTCCCTTTGCTGAAGTCTCCTCTTCTCTTTCCAGGGCTCAGCAACACATTCAGCAACACCAGGACAGGGAGAGAAATCTGTTCCCACCACAAACCTCGAGCTGTATACTCCCGGTATCGCAGAAAGAACCCAAACTTTAACCGTTTGAAAACTCGCATGACCATGCAGCTTAGCTTTAGAAACCACTGAAAGCTAATTGAAGTCCCCTAACAAAACCAGAAGAGCCTGCAGAAGCGTAAGCCCCACGAGCCCTCTCCGAGGTGGCTGCAGCTCCGCAAGGCACACAGCGATGGGGAATGCAAACTGGGACGCAGACCACCAGCCAGCTGCCGACCTTGCCTCAAGACTAGGAACTGCAAAGCACCTTCTTTTTTTTTTTAAATAGTGTAGGTGATGGGTTTATTCAAACTCTGCACCTTTCCCAGAAAAGCATCCCGTGGGGACGATCCCACTGCACATCTCCGGGCTCCTGCCTGGGCACAAGGATAGCAGGCAAACACCCAGCACCATTTAAAGCCTGGGTGCCACCATGTTCTCGACCAGACCTGGTCCACGGGTAGTCAACAGGCAGGCCTGCAAACCAGACATCCAGACGTCTTCCCAAATACTCGTACCCAAGATGCTGTTTGTAAAGCCTCAAAGGTATTGACTCAGTTTGACTGGGACAAACTCAAGTGCCATCAGGGCCCCAGAAGGACGTTGCCCCGAGGAATGCAGCATCATGTATTACAGAAGAGCATTGCATGTCCCAAGCACGCTCTTGGACACTTAACACCACCTCCTCAAGGACTGTTTTCTTCCCATCTTTCCTGCTCATGATGCTCACTGACCTCAAGTCCCTCCCTTCCCCCTGGGGTGTCTTCACAAGCTGGAGAGCGAAGGAGAAGATGGTGCCTGGAAAATCACAGCTGGCATTGCAACACTTCCCACACGGAGGGTGTTCCCCCCGCAGCCCTTCAGGGATCCTGCACCCACACGGCCTGTAACGCCCGCCTGGAGTCAAATAAGCAACAGGAGATCATAGAGTCAACACCTTTGTTGGCTGTCCCCATCCCACAACAAAGTAGCTCTCTTAGCAAGGCTAGGGAGAAGCCCACGGAGAGCACAGCTTTCTAGTATTTCCATTGCACAACGTTCACTGTCCCAGATTTGGCACAGTACTGCCTGTTTTGTGCACACAAGAGCACCTCACGGGTGCCCGAAGGTCCTGCCCTGCGTCCAGCACCTCATAGACACATCTTGCTTCTATGCAACAAGATCTCACACCACCGTCCCGAACAGCCAAGAGCTGGTGACGGGTACCGAGACGATGGGGAGACACCGGGACACGAATCCACCGTGGGGTGACACGACTGTGACCTCCCCAAGGCTGCATATCCCAGCACGGCTGGCAGGGGATGAAAATCCTCCCATCCCCATCAGGAACAGAAACCAAATGGGAAGGAGTGTGAAGCAGTGATTAAATATCATCTTCTGCGCTCAGCAGTCAATTATGCACAAATTACAGAGCATCTCAGTCCTGTCACCCTCCCCGGAGCTGCTCCTTTCGGTACCCGATGTGGCTGCAGCAGAACCACCCTGCCCAAGGCTTGGCCTCCCAGCCGTTTCCACCAGTCTGTCTGTTTGTTTTTTCCACCCAGCAGTGAAATCAGGCAGCTTTAGTTTTTAATCCCCTTAATTAGGGGTGTGCAGCAGTCTTCATTCCTTAATTACATCCATTGACACATCTGATGCAACACATTTGCAAACAACCATTTTCACTGGAGATGGCTTTGAATCAAAATTGCCGTCTTTCCCGCACTGCCTGCGCTGTGTCGCCGATGGGGAGAAGACACGACCCGGCTTTCTGGATGCTTTAACAAGACGCACTCGTGCACAGCTTGGAAATGCGATTTTTATTAAATAATCACCTGTTTCTTTGGCAGGATTTAAGCACAAGGTGACTACAACACTGAAAAACCACTGGCAGCCTGCTTGAAGCAGCGGAGTGGGAGCGCAGCTATTAAAAGTTTGCAGCAAAAAAAGTTACCATTTCAGGCCATACTCTCAATATTGACCCACGGGACAGAGGGACAATATTTCAATGCCTAACTCGGTTATTTTGGTATATCGCCTTTTGGCAGCTCAGTTAAAGGCAGACAACGGCACGCTTCATTTCAGTTGCTCAGCTGTCAGGAATCCCTTTGATCCTCTGGGAGAGCAAATACCCAGCGAGCACTTTATTACCCCCACTCCTGCTGCCGAACCAAAATAATTACGCTGACACCTTCTGCCTGCCCACGGAGCCATTACAGCCCTATCCCACGGGGTGCCTGTGCTCACTCTTGCTTTGAATTACTACACCGGACTCCCATCCTAATGCACTAATAGCTCACCAGGACGCGGCAGCTGAGCTCCAGCGTGCAGCCTGTCCTATCGGGGGTAGGCAATAGTAAGCAGGATATTAAATATCGTCTTGGGGGAAGGGAAAGCAATGATTTGACAAATGAGGAGGAAGATAGCGTGGCATTGCAAGTTTTTTTTCCACTGCTGGAGACCCAAGCAAGCATCCTCGCTGGTCTCCACAGCACCCTCTGCTCAGCTCCTGCATCAACCCTCCTGCTCACGGTCGCTGCAATCATTTGCATGGAGGAAATGTGCACAAATGTTGCTTTCTTCAAACTACAGAAAGGAAAAGGAAGCTGGGTTCACCCTCAGTGCCTGCAGGGAGGGAGTCAGAGACACACTTTGCACCCACATTACAAGGGCTGTTTGCTTGTGTTTTTGGTCGCTGCCTTCCTTTCTGCGCTCGACGGGTTGGTGTGGGAAGGTGTTTGTAGGTTTTGATTTCAAACACTAGCACTGCCATGTTTGAACAGTTCTCGAGAGGTATTTTTTACTTCTTCGACTCCCACCTTTGCCATCCAGCACACTAGGACAGTATTAGCACCGAGCCTCACGCTGGTGCTCCTCGACGGCCCTTGGATTTCTGAATAACACACGGCAGCACCTGCCCCTCCAGCCACGCTTAATCCTGCTGAGCCAAACACCGCTCCACCCAGGAGTCCGTACGCTGCTCGATGGACAAGACGCACTAAAAGGATCTCTCCCACCCTCCTGTCCGGCTGCACTAGACCCGCTCTCCCCGCCACCACCGCACTGATCCCCTCCTACCTTCTCCCCACGCCCAGGGGCTGCCCGGGTCCCCCCCTTCCCCAACCCTTTCAACCTTCTCCCTTTCATTCTGCATTAAACACCGCACCGGGAGAAGCTTAACATCCCCAAAGGCATTAAGGAGAGCCTGGGCGTAAAGATGGGCGGGCAGACCGCAGGCGTGTGCGCAGGGGAAACCGGGGCATCGCTTTGAAGTTGTAAACCAGCTTTCTCCGCTCCCACCGGTGCCGACACACACCACCAGTGCCGACACACACCGCCACGGCACAGCCGGCACACTGCCGGCCACCATCCAGCTGAGAAGACACCAGCAAACAGCTCGCCGCTTTTTAAACGTTGCAATATTTTAAAATAAATGAAGAGCCATGCAAGACAAAATATTGCTGTTAGCAGGGATAAAGCGTATGCAGAAAACAGAAAGCAGCTGGTTTAAATATCTCCCTGTTAAAATAAATCGCAGCTGAGGCTAGTGCTGCTTTCTGGACAAGCTACTGGTCTTGTGTACACAATTTAGCATCCCATTGATACGTATTTTACAAAGTTAGGTCTCAGAATAATCCTGACTCTATTCAAAGTGTGTGCATGTGTGTGCACGCGCACACACCCAACAATACAAAGGCAGTATGAATAACTGCATGTTTTTTTGGAGAAGCTTTGCTTATTTTTCCCTTTTTTATATTTAAATCCCAGTTAGGCAATTGCTTTATGCACAGCTGAAGCCTCATTGAGCCCAACACTGCTTTATCCAGCTGAAAGCTCCGCAGACTCATGGGGACTCAGTGTGTCTTGGGTATTTATCAAGTACCAAAACCACCAGAAAATTAAGAATAAACCTTATCATCATTGGTTTTTGTGGACCCAAAACCTACTGGTCTTGTCCGGCGCCCAGTTCTGAAGACTGAATGGAGACCCCCAGCTAAAATTATGCTGCAGAAGGGCTGCGAGTGCCCCAGTCGCAATACCAGACAAGTGAGCTACTCTTTTCACTGTGCTGCTGACAGCAGGAGCCACACAACAATATCGCTGAAACCCACATTCATGCAGCACAAGGGAATAAAATGCCACGCAAATCCTCGATTCTGCAAGCTCTGTTGATATCATTGTTTGGGCTAAAACTGCCATGAGAAGACCCTTCAAATGACGCCAGGGCAAAAGAGTGGAGAGAGCAAAAAGCATCGGTGAGCTCACCCAGGCTCCCTGGCCAGGCGGCTCATGACAAACCGGCTCTTCGCTCCTCCAATAAATACGTTCTTAAACCACCTCCTTTGCTCTCCCTTCAGGTTCTCTTTATATATACACAAACTGAAGGTAAATGGTCGCCTGTTCCTCCATAAGACAAAAATAATGAACATGCAAACGAGGTCTGACCAGGGTTCAGCTCGCTCCAAGGCGCCTCCTCGCCGGTGTAAGCTGTTAGCAGGGCAGTATGGAAAATGAGAGTAGAGAAAAGCCGCACCAGCTCCAGAGAGCAGGTTGGTTTTTGCAGCCTTTACAGTGGCAAGAAGTGTGGTTTAAGAGTAAAAAGGAACGAAAAGACAGAAACAAATGTGATACGCTGGTCTCCCATTCAGGACGTTGGTGCACGCACACACAGCAGCCTGAGCTCGTTTCAGCTCCTCAAGCTAAACAAGTTGCAAAAACTGCTTAGAAGTGAATTACAACTCCACATCAAGAACACTTCATTATCTTATTCCTAAGCAACGGAGATGCTCAAAAAATATCTGCCTTACCGGGTGGCGTCCCCTCTTCAGCACCGGGGGAAGGAGGAGAGGAGCCTGCCCCTGCTCTGCCTCTGCGCATTTCGGTTTCGCCGGGTTTGCTTTGACGCGCGCCTGCGTTCAGCACCGACCTTGCTCACGGATGCTCGCGGCGCGCACCCCTGCCATGTGGATTTGCCGTTTCCCGGGTGTTCTACCTGCTGACATTACGACTGCAAGCCTGTTTGTTTTATTTAACCATAGTCCTACGCTACCATCCAATTACTGCTCCCAATTACTCGGCGCTCAAGAGCCCACGTTAATTACAGAGTTCCCTGCACACGAGGTTGCTGCCAGCTGCGCTGTGCAGTGTCAAAGGCGCTGCTTCAAACCTGCCAGCATCCAGGACCAGGCTCTCCTCTGGGAAAAGAAACAGAGATTCCTGGTGTCGCTGGCGGACTAACAGCCCCGAGCAAGAAGAGCGGGTTTGGTGGAATAGCGGATGAGCAGAAGGGCATCGTAGCCTCAATGCTCGGATCTCAGCAGCCTCTGCCAGCCCCTTGGACCCCCCGTGCATCCACACGCTAAATGCCTGTTTTCTTCTTTGGGACTCAACAAGACGCAGCACCAGTTCAGGTCTGGGGACGTTAGCCCGGCAGTCTCCAGGACGTGGGGCATCACCATCAGCAACCAGTGACGTATAAATCCATGCGAGTCACAAGTGCCTTTGTCAAACCATTCAGAAAAGGGAGAATGGAGACCCCAAACTCCCCAGACTACGGGAGAAATGCCTGAAAACCATCTCCCTCCAAGCACGGGTCACTTTAAACCATGAACTGAGCCCATTTCGGCGTTAACACCGGACCCGGGAGGTAAAACACAAAACAACTCCCTGTTGCAGAGCCCGGGACAAGGGAGCACAGCGCGAGCCTTGGGAAATGGCACAGAACGACCCTTCACAGCTCGGGAAGCCTTCACAAACACACTGGCATCTGCAGACAGCGGCGCAAGAAGTTATTTTGCAACTCACATTGCTCAGATGTAATAACACCCCGGCACCAGACATCCTTCTGTCGGATTTTGAGAAAGATCCCATAAACTTTGGTCTCTTTTTTTTTGCCTTTCTACAAACAGACATCTATTGCACAAAGAACTGATGCAGTGCCACTAGTGTGAAACAGCTACATGCCAGAAGGAAATACTGCTTTACCACAATTATATCTTCATTTTTTAATTGAATATTAATTTTTTTTTTCCAAAAAAATATAATATTCTCTTGCATGAGTGCAGCACACTTTCAACATGGCTCACGAACAGCACTGCAAAACACATTCTCGACTTCTTCCATATGCAAGAGGAAAAATAAAAAGGTGGTTTTTACGCTTCGTCTCTGCTCCCCGCTCTTGCCTACCTCCCAAACACAAGGTTTTTGAGAAGAACCCATCTCGCTGCAGGTTTGCTCAGCAGCAGGGCTTGGAGACGCCGCTGGACCACGAGCAGGGAACACCGTGGTGGCGTGAAGTGCTCACATCGGGGACGTGCCTGCGTGGGGACATGGGGAACAGGGACGACTCGTGTACAGCTGGGACCGCTGTGGTTTAGTGATTTGGAGCTGCAGAACGTGCCTTTCTAATCCACAATATATTTCATATTAAGAGCGGCAATTAAATCAGTCACCCAGCAAACTGCCAGCTTACTAAAGGAGTTCATTTTAAGCAGCAAAACCGACTTCCAGCATGGTTTAAAATAGGAAGATGCTACGCAAACATAAACGTGCTCGTGCCATCAGGAATTCGGCAACGGCTGCGTAGGCTTTCACCGCAGGTGGCATATACCAAACGCGCGTTTAATAAAAGCAATGGGTGGATCTCAGATTCCGAATGAAACACACACATTCCCATTTACAGCGATTCAAGCAAAAACACAGTCCGCCTACTAAAAACGCAAGTGCCGCATCCACTTTTCCTCGCAGTAAGTGCAGATCACATATATGATCACTGCAATCCTACACAGCCATACGGGGCCGTACCGGGTACCACACGGGCTCATTACTTGCATGACAAACTATCAACTTAAAAATCAAGTATCTGCACTGCTCCAAGTTGAATTTTTTCCAACTTGCATTTTAAAAAAAATATAATCCATTGCTTGGAGCAGCAAAGACAGATTTTTTTCTTTAAAAGAGAGCAACAAATTTTAAGCATTATTTCCCAAAGAACCATTAAACGAGCTCATAGCTGCCAAGACCAAGAGGTCTGGATCTTTTTGTGTCTTGGGAGTCAACATTTAATTTTAAGCTCATGCAGAGCCTGGGGATCTCCCAGGTTGTTTTCAAGAAACTTGCCCCATCCTGAGCTCTAGTGACTCACTCCCAAACACCTCTGTGACGCGCCGCATCCAAACTGGCTGCGCCCATGAAACACCTTATGACTGGGCAAAACCACAGTAAATGGGCGGGGAAGCAACGCAAGGAGATTAACCCAGAAAAGCAGACAAAAGCCGCGTGTTCTCCAGTTGCTGTTTCCTCCAGAGAGGAGGAACCGAGAGACTGCCGGGCTTGGCTTATGTAGGGATGTTGAGACGATGCTGGACTTCGCGGGGTGCAGCTGGCTGCATTTCCGCACTGTTTTCATAAATTGCTCCATTAGAAAAGCTCTGATGATGTTTTCCAACTGAAGGGATACAGAGAGGCTTGTGCTTTTCTCCATTTGTTTTTTGTTTTAAAGAAACGTCTCCAAATATTTTCTCAGGGAGTGTTCTCCTGAAGTGGATCAGGGTATTCAACACAGGGGAAAAAATAAGCAGACCCTTGAAGTACACAGGAACAACTCCCCCACAAACCTCGTATTTCCGAGGTGCACGGCTGCAACTTCAGTCTATGTCCTCGCCAGCTAGATTATGTTAAAGTTTATTAGAACAGGTGTTTTTAGTAAAAAAACCAAATGTTCTTCACGTACCCTAAAATGTTTTTCTAGTGGTGAAGCTGAAGTGTTACAAAAGTGCCAATTAATTAAACTTTAGTTTCAGTATAACTAATCGCTACTTGTTTTTTTGCCAGAGTCAGAAGTTTCAGAAGGTTAAACTGTTGCCAAAACCAACACAATCATTGGACAGTTTTTCAGTTGATTTTACAGTTCATGCATCAAAAGGGCGCAGCTCTTTGTTTCCTTACAATTCTGTTTTCAGTGTGAAAGACCCAGGCAGGAGGTGGTACGCTGCACGGCAAAACCAGGGCTGAGGCATCCGTTCCTACTACATGAGCGACAGACAACTGTTTGCCATGAAAAATCACGAGAAACAGTTAATGTGCAACCACTTCCACCAGCAGCATTAGCCCAGCAACCAAGGCTAACCCCGTAATCGGGCTTGCACCTCGCCAAGGTTTAGCTCTGGGCACCGATTTAGCTCTGGGCAAACCTTACGACCCACCGAACTTGTGCGTGACTGATCTCCGGGCACGGGGTGCTCGCAGGTCTCCCTACGCCGGCTCCGCCGCTCGCTTCGCCTGTGTTTGCGATGAATTTAATTGCTGGCAGAGAGGCAGCTGTGCCTCTACCTCAAAAAAAGGAGAAAAAAGTTGGAGCCCACTGGATCTGCGTTACTAGATCGCCTGCCTTTTCTGCGATGAGCACTGCATGGATCAAACCCAGCCTGCACGACCCTGCCAGTGTAATAACCAGGCAATACTGACGCTGGAGAGTCCGGTACAATTATAGAGAGAAATAAAGCTGCAAGAAAAGCATCACAGTGAAATACCAAATTTCTCTGCAATTGCAAGCCTCCTTGCTTTGCTGAAGTCATCTCTCATGTTCGTTATCTAGCCCCATTCCTGCCTCTGGAGGCACACAGGCACATAACACAAATAGATTCAGTTTCCTCAAGCTCTCCCTCTCTATTCATCATGCGGTGGGAACTTTTTTTTAATAAACTACATCTTTACAAAAGCAATATCACCATTTGTCACCATCAGGTCAGATGAAGAGAGTCAATCATCATTTTTAAGTAAGCCAAGAGCAGCAGCTGCAGAAAATTAAGCCAGTAACGCTGCCCATGCCACTGGTTTCCCCACCAGCATCCCAGACGCCGTTCAGCCGGGCGTTTGCAGGCGGGGATTGAGTGTACCTGAACGCAACCAAGAGGAATATTTTCTGCATCAGTGCCCCAAAACCGAGGGGATGAGAGACACCAGCTACTCAAAGCACCTCACTTCAGAAGCAAAATAAAATAGAAAAAAAAAAACTTGCTCCAGCGTGCAAGGAGGGGGAAAAAGGCCACCCCTTGAGATGAACACGCTCAGGCACTGCTGGTCCCTTGGGTTCTCGTCACCGTTTGTAACAGGGGGGCGAAGCATCCCAAACCACGCTGCAGAGAGGGGCAGGGAGGCGAGCCCTGCACCGGGACGGGTGCGACGCCGCTCTGACCTCATCGGCCAACTCCAGCTTTTTCAGTCATTTCGTGGGGGAGGGAAGGGAAGCGCAGGGCCAGGCGGGAGCAAACAAACCAGATAGAGCCGCCCATAAACAAAGGAAGTGCTTTTTGAAGACAGCATCTAGGTAAGACGGGAGGGGAATAACAGAAGCAGCAGTTACAACAACAAAACCCTCAATGACGAGTCTAAAGAAACTATTTCCTCTAACGAAACACGCTGGAAACGGTATCAGACGCTGCTGAAGTCAGAGGAATTCAGCACGTGGCCATTTCCCTGCGCTATCGGCAGCACACCCTTCCCATGTTGATGCAATCGCCCCCGTTGCTCCTCCTGGCTTCACCACAGATAAACCCCCCTTTCTCCAGGGTCCATCCTCTGCCTGTCCTCCACAATACTAAATTATTTTTCAGAAACTCCTGGAGGATGACGTCAGCCGATCTGTGTCATTAACTCAGCAAACCCATGCATCTGCAAGAGCTCTTTTCCATCACGTTTAAACACCCCAGGAGGCCTGGCTGCACACGAAAAGCAATGGAAAAACAACATCTATTTAGCCTGCATTTTTCCCTCCCAAATCAGTTTCTCTTCCTAGCTGGTCCCCCTCTCCAGGAAAGCATGGGGGTCTTTAAACCCTTCTGACTAGAGCTACGTACAATAAGCAGCTGAAAACAGTCATTTTCTCTGCAGCTGGACTCCTCGCCAAGCCCCAAACATTTCCGACTTGTACCTCGACAAAAGTTATTCCAGCAGCTGTACCAGGCAGCCTGCACTTCCATTTTACAGTATTGCTATTTGAGGTGCTTATTCACCAAGAGTTTCACTAGCTTCTCACCACACATGCTCACGCTCAAGTTGGCAGTTGGAGATAAAAAAGCAGCGATATCGGCAGCGGCTGCCTGCCCCGGCCCAGGAGGGATGGAGGGACACAGGGGCAGTGCCGGTACTGCCAGGGAGGGATGGAGGGACATCCCCAGGAGGGACAGAGGGACACGGGGCAGTGCTGGTCCTCCCCGGGAGGGATGGATGGATGGACATCCCCAGGAGGGACGGAGGGACATGGGGGCAGTGCCGGTACTCACCCCACCTGGTTTATCACTGCTCCAATTTTAGTACTTGCTACTGAGGACCCTAAAAATGCTGTTTTCTTGCACACGATATGACTTCTTCCTCCTACAAGAAGTCCTCCTCCGCCTTCTGCCTGTGTCAGGGCACATTTACGTCGCAGATGGCCTTTTTATTGCCTCTATGCACTTACACCCACTCACGCAGGAGAAACGGAGATGTCGGTTAGGCGGCATTTCTTTTGACTTCACACCAACAACTCCCTGCACAATTTAAACACACGATTTCCACCTTGTACCTCAATCACTGCCAAGCCAACAGCTGTAAAACAGGCACCGAAGACAGAAAACTTTGGCTTAATGCTGGACTTCAAGACTTTTCAGACAAAACGAACAGCTACGTTTTCATTTATATGAAGAACAGGAGGGCTCCCTTGGCCAGGGAGGATTACAGCTCACCACCGCTCTTCTCCCCGTCCGCGCAAGGGGCTGCGCCCCCGTAGGGTCCCACCAGCTCGTGTCTCTCTAATCATAGAATCATAGAATTGTTCCGGTTGGAAGAAACCTCCAAGATCATTGGGTCCAACCATTAACCCAGCACTACCAAGTCCCCCACTAAATCGTATCCCTTAGGGCCTCGTCTAAACGTCTTTTGAATCCCTCCAGAGACGGGGACTCCACCACCTCCCTGGGCAGCCTGTGCCAGGGCCTGACAGCCCTTTCGGGGAAGAAATTTTTACAAATGTCCAACCTGAACCTCCCCTGGTGCAACTTGAGGCCATTTCCTCTTGTTCTGTCGTCTGTTACTAGGGAGAAGAGTCCGACCCCCATCTCTCTACAACCTCCTTTCAGGGAGTTGCAGAGAGCGAGAAGGTCTCCCCTCAGCCTCCTTTTCTCCAGGCCAAACCCCCCCAGGTCCCTCAGCCGCTCCTCACAGCACTTGTGCTCCAGACCCTTCCCCAGCTCCGTTGCCCGTCTCTGGACACGCTCCAGCCCCTCAGTGTCTGTCTTGGAGTGAGGGGCCCAGAACTGACCCCAGCACTCGAGGTGTGGCCTCACCAGGGCCGAGTACAGGGGGACGATCCCTGCCCTGGTCCTGCTGGCCACACTATGGCTGATACAGGCCAGGATGCCGTTGGCCTTCTTGGCCACCTGGGCACACTGCTGGCTCATCTTCAGCCGCTGTCGACCAACCCCCCAGGCCCTTTCCCGACAGGCACTTTCCAGCCGCTCCCCCCCAAGCCTGTAGCGTTGCCTGGGGTTGGTGTGACCCAAGGGCAGGACCCGGCACTTGGCCTTGTTGAACCTCATACAATTGGCCTCGGCCCATCGATCCAGCCTGTCCAGACCCCTCTGTAGCGCCTGCCTGCCCTCCCGCAGATCAACACTCCCGCCCAGCCTGGTGTCCTCTGCAAACTGACCGAGTTACTTACATCACTAATGACTGATGTGCCCGTCAAGATGACACTGCTAGGAAACGTGTGTTTGCAAGCAGGACTAGAAAACTACCTGCACGCAGAATCCAGTATTTAAAAGACAGACCAGCAGTTTTTGTTTGGGGATTCAAGGGGGTTTTTTGTCAGACTGCAAAACGCCACCCTGAGCTGCCTCTGCACTTCTTAAACTTTGCATCTTTCCGTAAAGCCGCAGGGCATCCTGCTTTCCTCTGGCCCTCACATTAAGAAGAGAAATCAGGGATATTTGGTTGTAGGGCCCTCTCATCATTTGTTTCAGGAACTGGAAGGCAGCAAGCAAGGCAGGGCTGCAGGAGGAGAAACATTTCCGAGCTACAGCAGCTGAAGCTGGACCTGAAAGATTTTTACCCTTCCATGAACCAGCCCCTGCCCACTGACAAACAACTCTTAAAACTCCCCAGGAATGGTCACCAGCTGCATGTTTCTCATTTTCCGAGTGCCTGGCTTGAGGCACCGCGGGCAGCTCACAGAGGTAGAAACCAGGGCTTGAATACAAAACGTTCCACCGCTCCGCGTCTAAGGGATAAAACCAAACCGCCCTTCAACGCTTACACCATTACCTGTCCCGAAGCATCCAGCCCCGTCTCACAAGCGAATTGCAAGGACCAGCTCACGCTTTTGATTCATCCGCACGCAGGCATCGCAGATGAACCCAGGCGGGAATTATTAATCCTGTCTTCGGAGCAGAGTTTGAATAGCGGGGAATAAATACAGCCCGAGGCCCCGTACACAATGGGACGAGACTGTTTTAGCGGGCGGCTTTCTCTTATATTTAGCAATCCGCAAGCCCTGTGGGGGAAAAGCCCATATGCAATCACGCACCGAGGCCACGCTGGTCTGCGCTGGCACAGAAAGGCGGAGGAGACGCTGCGGGGACCAGCAGCAGCACACGCCATCTTCTACCTCCAAGTGTTTGACTCTGCAATTCTACTATAAAGCCGCGTGAGCGGCTTAGTTATTTATTTAACTAAAAGGTTTTAATTATCTCTCTCACACACACGCATTACGTGGGGCGGGGAAGGGGGGGAAATAATCAGCCTACAACTGGTGACCTGCGGGTTCAAAGGAATTGTGTTTTTCACAGAAACAGCTAACTAGCCCAAATCTTCTCCTGCTGCTTCCAAACCGAGTCTCCATCCGCAGGGCTCCATCCACGGCGTATTTTGCTGCGGTTACAACTCGGGCTGACCCGATCCCTGTAAGAAAGACCTCGGTTTGGGTAGGGCGAAGGCTCCTCCCCAGGTCCGGGCTGCAGGTTTCCTCGGGTGTTATTTCATGGTGTCAACCTGCCGGAAAGCCCGGCTGACGTCCCACGGCACTCACCCTCACCAACAAATGGAAGGGACTGCTCTCCAAAAATACACGCGTGGGAGGGAAGCACACAACGTGATGGCCACGGCCATGGCCACGGCACGACCGGCCAGCCACGGAGCTCTCCCGCCACCAGGAACACACTGCGAGCAGAAACACTCCCTGGAGCTGCTCTTCGTCCTACACCTTCCAGGCTCTGCAGCAACATCAGGGAGATACAAAATACTCGGTCCCCTCCAAAAGCACCAGAGTTCAAGTGCTGTGCGACTTAATGAATTATAAATTATAAACCACCGCTGTAGACGCTTGCTCTGAGCGCAGCGGCGAAAGCAAGTTGGCATGGGAATTTGTTTAAAAAGCCCCTATCAGAACAGCGGCAGGGTCTGGGGTCATTAAAAAAAAAAAAAAAAAAAAAAAAAAGATTTAGTCCATCTACACAGACAAATTAAAAGTATTTGCTTTTAATACATAATGTTAGTGGCATTACACAAGCAAAAATTCACATAAACAGAAAACAAGCGTAAACAACCGACTGAACGTAAAGAAACTAATAATATTAATCTGGATTAAGTACAAGCCTTGAACATTCCTACCTAATCCATCCGACGAACAAAGATAAATCCCTGCTATGCCGCATCCTACAGTTCATTGCAACTTAAGGAACTCCAGTACTGATCAAAACAACGTAGCAGATGAGAAGTATAAGGGGAAATCTTGACGTATAGCCGCCTGCTTAATCTACACAAGATTACAGCAAAAGCCAAGCACCAAGAAAGCAGAACAATCATTGCAAAAGGTCACCAAGCCCGGAGTGCAATTTCCACTCGAGATGCAAAGCTTCGCGTCGAGCTTCCCCAGAGAGATGCACAGCAGCAACGGAACACAGCTCCAAGTCTGAACAACCTGAGTATCGGCCATTTCTTAACACTCCAGAAAAGTTGCATGGGGCTGAACGGCAGGTAGGAAGAAGTAGATGTGCAGCGGAGTTTAAAAAACACAAAATAAGGTTTATAAGAGGAAACGATTTGCATCCACAGGGCTACTGCAGGCCCCTCAAAGACTACCGTATTAAAGCAACGCCTCTGATTCATCACTGCTCATTACCATGAAGGTAAAAGCAGCTTCAGCAAGCAGAGCAAGTCCAGACAAACCCAGTGGAGTAGGCAACAGCCTGCGCTCCCCATCTGCAGACCCACCCGCAGTGGGAAGCACCCACTCTGCCTCCCACTCCGGCCGGGTTTCTCTATTCGAGGCGACCCCCTGGCCTGGACACCTGGAAAGAGCTCAGAGCTCTCCCTGTCCACAGCATCTCTGAGCTCCACCAACTTCTCGGGCTTTTTCCAAGAAACAGATGCAACGTGGCAGAAAGCGGCTGAAGAAAAACCTGCTCTGCAGCAGAACAGGTACTGTCACGGTCCCCCCAAATGAAGAGGGTCTCGTCAAACACCCCTCATTAGAGAAGGCAGCAAGGAAAGGTGTTTGATGAGAAACTCCTGGCCCAGTGCTGTGGACACACAACCAACACCTCCACGAACTTCCCTGAGGATAAAGAGCCGGAGGTTTACCAACGACACCAAAAATCCAAGATTCCTTTGAGATGCTAAATAACTCCTGGTGAAAACCCAGCACAGAGCCACTGCCTTCCATCAGCAACGCTTCCGTACGTACAATTTTATCCCAGCACGTTACATGCCACATTCCTGACATCAGCATCCACCCATCAACATATCAAAGTACACGGAGCATCCCAACATCCCGTGGCTGGAAGCCTGCAAGCTACCCCGGCACAGCAACACTTTGATCGCTAATGAATGAATTTGTAAACGCGGTTGCTTACTAGAGAAGCCGCGTACCTACCAGCCTGCCTCCCATCCATTCAAATATTTGCTCAACAAGCAGCAAACGGCGCGTCAGAATAGATATGTTTTACCGCTTTCCGAAAATCAAATGCTGTCAAGTGAAAATATCGCGTCTGCTCATGCGGAGCAGGCAGGCAGTTGGCAGCGCGCTACTGGAGACAGAAGCTGTGGATTTGGAGTATCATTGTCTGAAGCATTTTGAAGGCTTTGGGAACATACGCTGTGTTGAAACAGGCCGAGAAGAGCCCTTCCTCCCCTCGCCCGGGTCAGGAGTGCCCGAGAGAGAGACTGCTGCCTTCCCCTCGAATGCTCTGCTGCTGATACGAATTTGGTTTAAATTGCAATTGCGAGATCAGATGAAAACACAGGTAATTCCTTTTCTAATCTAAACTGATACAGGAAATAATTAATGCATTTATGTTAGGGAAAGAACATCATTCTCTCTGTTTCATAAGGCTCTAATTGAGTTTTAAAGGTAAGGAGCGCTATGTTTATCCTGATATTTACCTTCTGCAGCAGATTATGTTTGTCCACGGGAATCCTAGAAAATCCTCGCCTTCTTTATCGAGGCCATGTCAGCAGAGATACGCAAAGGACCCCACTGCCTTTGAAATCACACCCAATGCTCAAAAATTGTCACAGAAACGTAACTGAAGATGCCAGAGCTTGGCACCACGATGTAAAAAAATAAACTTCAAGTGCATTAGCAGCAGCGACACCCGACACGCACCGCAAGCAGGACATCCCCCTTAACAACCACCACAGCATTGCAGGAAAACCTTCACTGAATTGAAAATACGGTTGTGCCAGCCATTACAAAAAAAAACGTACTATTGCACCTCCACACAACCACCTTGGAAGCGAAGGGAGCAGCTCCCGGGGCAGCGACGCTCCAGTCAGCTAATTGTGAAAGGAATCGCACTCCACAGCATCGCCAGAGCGATGAACGGCGATAGCAGCCAGGTCAGAGCCCCGCTGCAGCTCCCACCAATATACAGGGGCGGATTCTCCTCCCCCCGAGACCTTACAGGGATTATTTTTACATTCAGTGACTCAATTGTGAAAGGAGAATCAACTAATTAGAAGGACCATCCCTCCAGATCTATGTAACTTATGCAAACAAAACCCAGCGCATTTGGAAAGCCTTAAAATCCTAAAAATAAACAGCAAAGTACCGCAAAAATTGGTTTTGTGCTGTTGTTCAGAAGTAAGATTTTGCTTTGCTTTTCTATATTTTTACCAGCATCTTAATTGAATTATAACACAAAGAACTGAATTATAACTAACTGTAATTTCCAGCATAACACCTGCCCCAGAATTTGGACAGTCTCTAAGAAATTTTCTCTTTGCAACCGGACATGCAATTCTTAAACAAACATCTTCCACACCCGCAGCTGGGAGGACTGCCTGCCCCTGCCCAAAACCAGCCCCCCCAACCCGCGCGCAGCCCCCTCAGCGCACAAAGGGGGAGCAAGTTCCTTTGCCCCAAGAAACCCTTTAAGACGCGGCGCTCGGGACGCTCGCAGACGCGGCACTCACAGATGAGGTCAAGGTGCGATTTTAACTCATTCCGGGCCCCGTGGAGTCGTTTTCATTGTAAACGTTGCCTTGTGGAGATAAAAAATAAAAATACGCCTTGGCAGAAAATCCTTTTAGCTGAAGAGCGTTCCTTCCCAGCGGGCTGGGGTGTTTCCTTGAGCTGAAATTCAGAGGGAAGCGGGATGCACGGCCAGGAAAGAGCCTTCGCCCGGCTGGTGCCAGACCACGGCACCCACCTTCACCCCACGGGTGGGCAAGTGGGGCCCCGCCGGTTTGCAGAGCCCGGAGCTCTTCCCCGCCATGTCTCCTTCCTCCTCCTCCTGCACAATGGACTCCGCGCAGAGCTGGGGACCCCGGCTCAGCCGCCGGCAGCCCCAGACGCCCGCTGCTCCAGCACGGGGGACACACTGGGTGCCAGCTGCCCCGTGTTACGTCCCCCCATCCCGCTATTCCCCCCTGTTTCTCGCCTCCTGCAGAACCTGTCTCCAGCTGAGCCTTTCGGCTTGCAGTTCTCCATGACACACGCACCCCCACGGAGTGCTCGCACACTGTGCTGTGCACGCACGGACACGCTGTGCACACACACACCGTGCACACACGGGCGCACGCTGCACACGCATTGTGCACACACACACACACATTGTGCGTGCACGCAGAGACCACAGCGGGGACACACCACGCACCCCAGGCACACCACACGCACACGGTGCCTTTGCACTGTGCGTGTGCAGACCACGCGTGCACGCTCCAACCCCATGCACGCATCTCCTTTACGCGCACAGAGGTACGGTGCACGCAGCCCACGCACACACACACACTCACCGTGCAGACACAGACACACCGCGCACCCACAGGCACACCGTGCAGCGACCGCGCACGCACACACACATATACATGCCCAGACAGCACAGGGACCGCGGGCACGCACGGATACGCCGTTTGCACACGCACACGCAGGAACACACAGCATGCACCGATACGCCCTGCACACGCACCCCGCGACACGCCGTGCCAAAACCATGCGCGCACAGATAACGCCGTGCGCACGGACCGCGCGTGCACCCACACGCCGTGCACCCACGCAGGGCGCACGCACGCACACACACGGTGCACACACGCACACGATACACGCACACACTCGCCGTGCGCACACGCACACGCTCCCGCGCGCGCTTACCCGCCCGCCGAGAGCGCGCGCGCGGCCGCCCCCGCGCGCGGCGCCCGCCGCCCTCACGCCGGGCCGCGCAGAGCCCCCCGGTGCGGCACCTCGGGGTCGTGCCGCGCCGCGCCGCTCCGAGGCGAGGCCAGCCCGCTCCGCGCCGAGCCGAGCCGAGCCGAGACGAGCCCGCTCCGCCCGGGTGCCGCCGCCGCCCGCCCCGCGGCTCTGCCCCCCCCCGCGCCGCGCACCGCCGGCCCCGCCCCCACCCACAACACTGTAGTAAGTTCCCATTGGCCAAGAGCAGGGGGCGGGGCGCGAGCACCGCCTCGCTATTGGTGGAAGGGAAACCGCGGCTGGCGGGGGGGTGGGGGGAGCGGGAGCGCGCGCCCCCTCACCGCTTCCCGCCCCCCCCCCCCCCCCCCCCCCCCGTTTCCCTCCCTCAGGGCCGCCCGCGGGCGCCGAGCGCCGGCCCTGAGGGACCGCGGCCCTGCCCCGCCTCGGCCCGGCGGAAAAACACCCCGCGCCCGGGGGAGGGGGGGAAGGCTGAACTGACAGGATTACCGGCGGCCCTCCCCGCCCGCCCGGCGCTAAGCCGATCGGGGGTGGGGGGAAGGAAGGGGCCGCGATCGTTTGGCGCCTCCCGGAACCGGTACGAAAGGGGCAGGAGGGGCCCGGCCTGCCGGTAACGCCGGGCGGCAGCGGGCTGCGCTCTCCTCCCTCCCTGACCTAGATTTTAAATACAGTTCGCTGTCTGCCAGAGAAAGTTGTGGCCCAGCTCAGAAGGGAGGACCCGGGGGGGGGTGTCGGGGTTTTTGGTATTTTTTTTAAACATGAGGCCATTAGGAACCAAACAGGTACTGGCTCAGTCGACGGGGCGTCGAGCTGACACAGTGACAATTGAGGTGGCGAGCGCTTGGACAAAACCCCACCGCCACGCTGGTGACCGTGCAAGAGCCCCGCAGAGGAGACCAACCTGCCCACCGCTCTGCAACTGCGCACGTAACAGCACCCACTGGCTTTTCCTCACCTACAGCCAAATTATAAGAAGTTATTTTTGTCAACCAGAGCTGTCCAGCCCTCCCCCTGCACACACCAGAAGCAAAACGCTGCCCAGCTTCACGTCAGCGCTTCCACGGGGCTCCGGCGGGGTTGCTGCCAGCACGGCAGCCTGACCACCTCGCGGGGATCAAATCCCTCTCAAATATTTACACAACCCCACAAGACGCATGGCACCGAGGCCTCTCACTTTGCCTGCCAAAGAGAATTAAGCTATATCAGGCACATTATTCTGCTTGCATTAAGAGCAACCATCCTTCCTCTTCAGCAGCAGATAATACCCAGGGCTGACGCGCACCCTGGCTGGGACGGCCTCATCCTCATGCCAAAGCCAACCTAGCGAGGACCGCTCACGCACTGGGGACACTCATGCTACATGGGAGCCCACCAAACCCAATTTTCTACAAAAATTAACGCTCTTCTCACAGCTATCTACCCCTTCTCCTCTCTACAACACTCAGCTCTGCCAAAACACGCAGAACGGCACAGCTCCCCCCTTGTCTCGGTGTTGAGATTGCTTGCAAAAAGCTCCTTAATGGGAGGGAAGAGAGGTATTTTCGCGTTAAATCTGGACTATCCGGTGGTTTCCTTGGACTCAGATGAGCACATTTGATTCAAAGACTCAGGCTGGGAAAGGCCTGGCGGCTCTAAGACGCTGCTCCTACACCAGGGACAGGCAGTTCCCCTAAAACATGCCCTGAAGCTCCTGCTCCGCTCCCCATGGCATTAAATTAGCACATTTTAATAGCCCGGGCTGTGAAGGGAGGAGGCTCAGATGTTTGGTGCTGACCCGCCACAATAACTGCCACCTTCGCTCCTGCTTACCCACGGATGGGCTGGCAACACGAAAGCTGAAGAGAGACTGTGTCCGAAGAGAAACGCACGTCCAAAGAGCTTTAAGGAGAAAACCACCGAGCAAAGAAGCCACAAATTTTGGATGCAAGGGGTTGGCAACAGCTTCTTGCAATTAAGAAAAACAAGCAAACAAAACCACACTGCTTCATCATAACGTGCACGCCGATGGCAGATTGCGGATTACATGGAGAAGGGACCAGGGCAACGAAAACTTTGCATCGAAACGGTGATTTAACACCACGCAGCACGTCATCCACCATGCTCAGATCACCAGATGATCCCCAACTCCATCTGCCAGCGTCTGAGTACAGAGAGCAGCAGCTCCCGTATTTCAGCCATGATTTCCCAGGTGAAGCATTTACCCACAGGGAACACTAGCGCAAGCTGCCGTACACGCTGTGCACGAGGGCAAAGGACGCCGTTACCTCTTCAGACCCCAAACAAGCGTCCGGGAGTTCGAATCCAGGAGAAATTTCAGAGCAGTAGAGTCATCAGACACAAAAAGAGGCACACGGTCTGTGCCAGGAGAGTGCCTTGAAAATGTTCTTCTGGGGCAGGGAGATTTGAACCTAGGCCAAAGCAATCCTTTTGTAGGATTTTTTTGTTGTTGTTAAGTCCCTTCCAACCCAAACCATTCTATGATGATTCTTTTGTAGGGAGCAGAAAAAAGAAATTTAGAAAAAAAAAATAAAAAGAAAAACCCCACTCTTCTGCATATGGAAATACCACCATCAACACCACACTTCGGCTGTAAATCGCTGGCTTAGCTTCCAACCTTTTCCTTCCTACACAGCCCCAAACTGACCTCTGAAATCCCATAGGAAGTAATGGAAATTTCTTAAATTCTTCACTAAGGAACAGGTTGCCCCGTGCCAAGCCCAGATTGCAAATATTTAAAGAACTCTCCCAGTTATAGCTGGTTTAAGTCACTTTATAGGAGTCAATTAGAGATTGAGAATTATTTTAATAAGCCAGGATTTCTTGGTATTCGGCTGCTGGATATAGGAATAAGGAGAGGAATTATATTCATTTTAGGCATGCGTTTGTGGTCTCTAAGGCAGAAGCTGTTCCTCGCAAGCTGAAAGGCCACTTGGTGAGTGCTCGGATCCCAATGGACTCGGTCAGCGCAAATCAACTGGGTCACAACGGAGAACGATGCCAAACCCTACCCTCTGCCTGTTAAACGTGCGTGCAGCTAGCGAGCGGCTCAGAAGTACACACTCCAGCATCTTAAGAGCACCTAGACAGTAGATTAAATCCAGCTCGAGTTAGTTCCTCGTGAAAAAAATCCTTTGTAAGGTGATCCAGTGCTCCGCAGGACGCGCTGCTGGCTGGAATTGTTGTAAACCAGGGCTCCCAATTTACACCAGTGCCGGTGAACACTGTGCATCCAGCATTATTGGCACAAAAAATAAACTGCACATTGCTCTCCTCACCCCGAGGAGCTTCTCTATGTGAGGAATTCCCAATCTAAACAAAGGAATCGGGCATCACACCGGTATCGGTGCTCCCTCCCCCAAAGCAAACGGGATTTAAGGTGAAGAGAAATACTCAGGATTACGCCAAGTTCTAGGAAAACAAAGAAATTAAGAAATGAATCATTTATTCACTACTGCTCTGAATAAGCTGGTTGTGCCTATATTATGCATATATATGTGTACACACAATAGGCACACTCCGTTTACATGCCACGTTCACACACTTTGCTAGCAAGTGACAGCCTCCGAAGCAGCAGCAGCCATCTCACAAGAGCAAACAAGGTGGGAGGAGAGCAGGTGGCTCAGTTTTGCCAGCTCCTGGCCCGCTGCCCTTGGCTCCTCTTCCGAGATTTACTGTCACCATCAGCAGTGCTGCTTTGGCTGAGAGCAGGCGGCCAGGATGAGGTGTAAAGGAAATCTCCCTTCGACTTCGCAAGGTTCGTTTTACTGTAAAACATTGATCTAAAGCAAAGATATTTCAGGTAAACGATTTACCTCGGAGGAAGGGGTGCCTCGGCTAACGCTGCGTTTCTCCAGTGCGCACCCCTCGATTTAGCACACAAAGCGGCAGGCACAGCAGAACTCACTGCCAGAAAAAGCCTCCGACAGCCTCAATTGCAAAGTCAAGAAATTGTCGCGAAGAACTAGAACATGCTGCACCGCTTTGCTACAATGTGTGTGTGCGCAGTAAAGGCAACCTGGAACGTCTACGCTCACCTGGCTCTGGATCAAGTATTTAACCAAAGATTAAATCTAGTCCAGCCCATCACAGCACTCTCCAAAACCAACAATCGATTCATTGTTGAGCGAGTTATTAAAGGGCCAAGCAGCACCCTCCGTAGCTAAAGAGACTAAGTGATTTTGCTGTTGTAATCCCACTTGGCATCATGGCAGCTAGCCCCAAGTTTTGCTAAATCCAAGCTGCTTCTCCGATCCTGTTCTGTGTGGTTTCCTACTGGAGAGTTTTCCTTTGTTGGTTGTTTTAACAGCAGGAGTTGTGCCCTTTAAGGGCCATTGTTGCCAAACTAAAACCGTGTGTTCTTTCCTGTGGGCAGAAGAATCCAGTTTTTGAGCCACTACATCTTTTTGGTACTGGGCTGGCTTATGCGGATGCTTTTTGGGGAGATGGGGAAGGCAGAGGGGACGGCTGGGCAGCTGAGCCTGTAGACTTAGGAATTCCCATCCCACCCAGAATCTGGTTAATTTATGCAAAAAGCTCCCACCGTGGGTTTCACCAGTTTGTGTGAAGTTGATGTTCACTTGAGTCGGTGTCTTGCAGTACAGCAGACTGGCTCCAAGAAGCAAGAGGAATAAAATAGATGAAGAGGAACATCAGCTCTCTCCAGGCTGTGTGCCAGCGCAGGGAAGAACAGCTCCCTGGAAAGTCAGCGTTGTTCCAGGGCTTAGAGACAGCGCGTAAAGCACATTCCTGCCAAGATGCACCATTGAAAGATGAGAGGAGGTTAGCTTCAGATTGCGGGATCCAGTTTTCATACGATGAACGTTTCTACATTGAGAGGGAAATACTCTTCCCCTTAAGCATGGGTAGGAAGTATTAAACATACAAGTGGCTGCACTTAGAGGATCTAGAAAGTCCTTAAAAACCCTGGAGAACAGATTACAGGCAATGCTGTGAACACAAGCAGTGCAGGCCGAGGAAAAGGCAGAATCAGTGTGGCATGAGCCTGAGCTCCAGAAACCACCCGAGAAATGGACTGAACCATGGAAAGAGCCATCGCAAGAGAGACAGCCGGCCCAACGGCACGCTGACCTCCACCCCGTCGTGAGCTCTCCCGCACTTCAAGCACTTACCTGTTTTTCATTCCCTAGCAGTCTTAGCGAAAAGAAGACACAACTAAAAATAGAGGAGCGTGCTCACGGAGAGTGCTCGACTCCCTGTCCTCGCTAATAAATTCCATGAGACGCTGCTGGAAACCTCTATGTTGGGGCAGCAGGAGGAAGTTCAAGCCCTTGCGCCAGCCTCCTAAACCAAACACGAACAGCCAGCTTGGCCAGAGACGCAGCTGTCACTTCAGCGGGGGACAAGCTCAGCTATGCAGCCTTTGTTGAAATAAACCCAAAAATAACAGTTAGTGCCACCTAGGGACCAGTAGGAAGGCAGGGAGGCAGAAGAGCCACACCACAAACAAAGGATGTCAGTGGATGATTTACTCCTTGCACGGATGAGAAGGCAAACTGCAGCAAGGGGAGGCTCTGGTCTATCTAAATAACACCAGGTAGGTGTTTGCTGAGCTGCAGCTTCTCCCCAGAAAGGCACCAGGTTAGGTGAAGCTCTCGCCAAAGGCTGCTCATGCGCAGCTTTGACTCCATACCGTTAAGCTCCTCATTTGGGCACGGAGCATCCCTTGGCTTCAAAGTACTCGGACGTCTTTGGTTCAGGGCAGGAAAGTTTCAAGATCGGGGTTTATGTAGGACCGACGTGTACCTCGTGGTAAGTCAGAGCTAGGTTCTCAGCAGAGCCCTCTGGTCTGTGCTGACACATCGCTTGTGTTCCAAAGGCCGGGCAGCAAATTCACCCAAGCCGTGAACCCAGCACTAGACAACTGACAGCAGTTTGTTGTTGCAGGCTAGACCTGCACATCGGCGAGGGACGCCTGGCGAGACCTAACATTCATTTAATTAAGAGTTTAGCTACGGAGAGCAAATACAACTTCTAAACAGAGCACAGGCTACCTTATTTCTTCCAGAAATAAGAGCTGAAGCTCCGCACCACCTTGTTCAGTGCTGTTTCCCCTGCCTGCTATCTCCTCGGACCTTGCAGGGTTTGTCTTAAGCTACTAACTGGATCAGACTCGTCACCCCGAGTCCTTTCTACAGATGATCCCACAACCTAATACCACACAGCCGAAGTCTGCTGAGAGAGGGATTTCTGCAGGTGCGCAGTGATTAATTGGTGCACATTTCCATATCACAAATAAACAAAGACTCCTCAGCTTGGTTGAAATGCGGTATATTAACCTTTGAAACTGGCAGTCATGGATACTAGCTTCAAAAAGATTAATATCAATAGGATAAAATCCCAGAGGATAGCATCACGTTGCTGCCAGTTTTTCTGGAGCTTCACAAAATAAGGCATTTGGAGGCTTTATTTCAGGTCGTATCTTTCCATGCTCATTTCATAAAGAAAACCCAAGGCAGTTCAGACTTATGGGCAGAACTGAAGTACTGGAGGGGGGAAATCAGAAATTGTAGAGGAAAGCTGTGGGTACGGATGGAGAGACTGGGAGGAGAGGGCAGGAAGCATGCTTCATCTGAACCGTTGCCATTGCCACAGCTAATTGCTAAGAGTCATCCTCTCTGAAAAAGGTTTGTTATTGAAATAAATAATATAACTCTTAGTTCAGCGCGTTCTGCAGGTCCACGGAGGCTGCAAGTTAACACGGTGTACACGGTAAATCTTTTGAGCAAGAGACACAGCAACAGCTTTGAGATGCACGCTAGCCGGATCTCACCCCTGCATTCAGCTTTCGCCGCAGACTGCATCAGAAAGAAGCTAATAATCATTAAGCTGCCATCTTTTATTTCTAATTATTTGTCTCCACAGCAGGGTTCCTCCAACCATCAAGCAAAAGGGAAGCAAGTCTCAAAGGAGTAACTGTTTTGAAGAGGGCTCGCAGCTGCCACTGCGTGAATGGCTCTCCAAGAACAGTAGCGACTGCTACAAACTGCCCGCCGAGCTAGGCGGAAAGCATCGCTGTTTAGGCTGTTTTTCAAGGTTGGTTTTTAGGTCAACTAAAACAGCTTTTCTTATGCAACAAGAGATGCAGAAAAAGCTCACTTGCTTTTGAGTTTTTGCTTTCATTTAATTAGATGGTAATTCAGAAGGCAGCACTGCTATTTTAAACACCACAATGAGAACTATTTCACTGCCTTACAAAGCGTTAAAGTGAAACCACTCAGCTAAGCCAGCCCTAGAACTTGACACCGCATCGGATTCTGATGGTCTCTTCTGAAGGGTGGGACAAGCGAAAAGAGATACCCTGCTACCACATTTCCAGGAGAGGTTCAAAGCAGACAATTTCACCGAAAGGTGGAAAAGCAGGAGAGTTTATTTTTTCTTCCTCTTCGAGCTATATGTGAACAAGAATTAAGGTGAGACCCGAGTTCACAACACAACTGCTGTTTGACGGCGTCACGAAGCAATGCCCTTCTCTAGGTGACCCATGAATTAAGGAATAGAAACAATTTAACGTACAGGTAAACTTTAAGATCACAACACGTGGCTCCCGGCATCACCAGTACCAACGTACGGACAGACACAGCCCAGACACACTGCGCTTACCACCGCCTTTGCCACAAAGACAGCTCTGAACATTTTTTCAGGCAGCGCGCATGACCTCACTTTGGATTTCTTGACAGGCTTCAAATAATGGCAACATATGTGAATCTTAGCTTGGAGGTCAAGAGAACAACCTCAAACGTCACAGGCTCCTCTTGCTGCACTTGCACCTTCAGCATTTTTCTTCACGGTTTCTGCCCTCCAGCTTCTTGCAGCACATCCCTTCATGGAAACTGCTGGTGTGTTACTTTTAGGACCGATGCCCAACACTCTTATCAGGCCAGGAGAGGAGATTCACTTACTACAGCTCCTATGCATTTTATGTTTACCTAAGAGATAAGCCAGGCTTAAAGATGGAAAGGCAACCTGAGCCTGCCGATTTCTCTGCTGGGTGAAGGTCAGGGCTGTCCCTGATCCAGTGAAACTGTACCACACAACCTTTATCTTCGCCATCGCTAACAAGGTACCACTTAGCTTTCTTGTTTGCTGACCAAGATTAATGCCAAGTATTCAGCAAGCAGCAAATTTCATCTCGTATCAGGGTCAAAACCCCAAAAGCCTGTAATAAGCAGGACCATTGGAATGCAATTCTCTACTCCCTGTGCAGTACATGAAAGACAACAGACCACTCGCGCAGACCGAAGTCGCAGTGAGACCGCTCTGGGGAGAGCAAGCCGGGGTTGTTCAGGTCAGCAGCGTTTCCCAAGGAAGAAACTCACCCTTGACCAGAGACTCGTCACACAGCGATAACCAGATGGGCGACAGCGTCCTGAAGGTCTGCTCAAGCATGGAGGAGGGAGACGCTGCCGCCACTCCCCTGCCCCAGGGCACCCTGGCACAGCCACAGCCGCTGCGCTGGTAGAGGCACGCCTCTTGCTAACCCACTGCAACAGCCGCGCCAGCGAGCACTTGCATTTTGCTCCAAACGCGACCTCCCCGCCAGCGCGCTGCCAGCCCGCGTTTCTTGCAGTTACACCTTCTGGGCGGAGGAGTTTTATCCTGCATTCAAATGACTGCTGGGTGTTTGGTGGGGATGGGAGCTCCGCACCTCTGATCAGGGCAGGCTCTCCAGTTAATTAATGATCCTTCTTTTAGAGACTTGGTAGCAAAGAGCAGCTCATTCAGAACAGGAGACCGCTGCTCAGTTTTCAAATATAGTGCTGCACTCCTGTGTAAGAACAACAGGTTTATGCTTGGATTTGATTCATCTCTCCTGCCCTCCCCTGTGAGGCATCATACAATAATGCTGAGTTTAAGAATAAAGCAATCTGCTCCCAGCACCTTCCTCTGCTTTCCCCTCAAGTCCTTCATCAGCAACTGGCAGTACATTGAACGCTCGGGCACGGAGCAGGGCTGCTCTAAATACACTCAGTCCTTTCCATTACTGGGAGAGGAGAGAATATTACTGGGGAGCGGGTGGAGATGGACAGGAAAGGGGAAAGCTTAGCAGGCAGATACTTTAATTTTTTTTTTTTTTTAAAAAAGTCAATTAAAAACTTCTGACGTTTCCAGAGATAGCAACCTCAATGCAAACACCCCAGTGCCTCCACAGAAACAGCTTTACCAAGCAGAGAGCCCTTCCTTGCCTCCACCCTGAGCGCACACACCTTATTTTGAGAGGCTTTAACACACAAACAGCACCTCACAGCCAAGCTCGGGGCAGGCACCAAACCTCTGCTGGGAAACCACGAGAATCCACCCCACCAGGACGATTTTCCCCCCGTGCAAAGCAGGATCTCTGTGAACGCAAGCTGGAAACATCAGTGCCCACCGGACTTCTCCAAGCTCGACACGCATTTCCCCTCCTCTCCTGCCAGAAGGCCCTCAGGCTCCTCTCCGTGCCCTGCAAAGCCCCACACATCTGTGGGTTTGCAAAGGGGAAGCCAGCCCAGTGCTGCGCGCCGGCCTTCTGAGAGTCCCTTACACAACCGCGGCACTGATTTACCATCAACAGCTGTCAGGAAGAATCTGGGGACAGCACAGGAATTCTCCCTGGAATACAGGGAGTATTGCTTTCCACTACCAAAAACATTTTCACCTCCATTTGCTCACTTGCAGGCGCTTAGTGGGCTTTTATCGCCAGGTCAGCGCTCCGCAGTCCCGGTTCACGAGAAAAACTACTGCTGGGAGCTCTTTCATGTTATAAACTTGGCCTGGACGTTGCGACATGAAGTGCTTTTCAATATCCAAAATCTTCACAAACACACAAGATAAATTGATAACAACCCATGCTCCAGAGTTTACGACAGAATAAACAGGTCCGTTCATTATTTAAGTCCAAGCGATTGGTTTCAGCTATTTCCCCTCACCACCCTAACGAAGCAGGTACTTACCCAGAGATGAGACAGCCAGGCAAACCACGCAGGCGAAGCACCAAAATCCATCCCGGGGCAGTGTACAGAAAAGAAAGGAGAAGAGAAGACACTGGTTAATAAGCAGTTCCAACTAAACATGAAAAACCCCACGCACCCACCAGAAAAACCCCTCGAGCCACAAAGCCCAGTGCTCACACTTGTATTTTACACGAGCGCTGCAAGAGAGTTCACGTAAGCGAACTTCGGTGCCTGACTCTTCCCAGAACTGAAGGTGGAACCGGACATGCACGTTGAGCCACTTCTTAGAAATGTAAACACCAAGTGGGGAAGGGAAAAAAAAACATTAGCCCAACATTACTTAACGCTGATAATACAGCGAGCGGTGACGCAGGCGTCCCCGTGCCTGCCAGCCTCCAGCGGTACGGCCTCCGGAGCCCCGGCCCGTGCCCGAGGTGGCACAGCACAGGTCAGGCACCGCCGAGCCCCGGGCAGAGCCGGGCTGGAGAAGCAGCGAGCGCGGTGCGGAGGCTGCAGACTGGCCCCGCGCGCTTCAGCCGGCCGGCTCTTCCAGCCTTACATAACTTCTCATGCAAACTTCTGCAGGGGATGGACACAGCCCAGCGCCTCCAGCCCCAACTCCAAAGGGCTCCAACTGGGCCCTCTAGTGGGCTTTAAAAACTCAACAAAACACCCATAGACTTAATTTAATTAACACTCTGCCAGAGGCCTCTAAACCCTAATCCTCTCAACAAAAGGATCATTAACTAAATGAAGAGATTCAAGAGAGCAACGGTGCTCTCAGCCGCAGCAAGGCCGGCTGCGTGCTCCAGCGGGCACACGCCAGGGCCTGAGGAGGGTCCCAAAATCCAGCCAGATCCTCAGCTCACGCCGCAGCCCTACCGAGGGTCCAGGGACCCGCTCAACACAGGTGCACAGTCGAGCGCTCGTGGCACACAGGGGAAGTCTAGCACAGTGCCGGGCTCCTCTACGGCCACCCTGCCACACCGGAGAGACGGGCACAAGCCCGCACGCACCCTTTGGGGTGCACCGCAATGCTGACAGTCCCAGGGCTGGCATCTCCAGCGAGACTGAAACCCCGAACTGCTGAACCAGGAGAGGATCTAGCTGGAGGGCTGGTTGTTTTTAAGTGTTATTATCCGCTGATGTCAAGAGCTTGGCAAGCAGGTGAAAAAGAGCTCACTTTACAAGAGGCAGCGTCAGTCCTTCAGCTGAAGGCTGGGAAAACATCTCCACCTCACCCAGCCTCACCAGCATGAACAGCAGGAAGGGTTTTCCTCACTTCAGAGAGTAGGGCGTATGTTGGCAGATGAATTTACAGCACGCAGGGTGCAGTCCAGTAAGGTACAGTCAAGGAAAAGCCTTCAAAGTCAAAGGTTCCTAGCCCATGAGATTCACCCCTACGAGACAGGGATGGGGATTCGGGTCGGCCCTTTGCAGGTGGCTCTCTTGGAAAGCCACCTCCAGCTCCTGAGCCACACAGCAGATCCAGAGCACCGCGGCTGCAAGGAGCACATCCACGAGACTACTCATTAGTGTGGTGAACAGGAGCAGAAGAGAGCTTAATTACAGGGCAGGGATCGTTCCCTCTGGGTTCAGATGTCAGCGGCAGCCTCGGCGGAGGCTGTGCCACCCCACGGGACAGGCGTTCCTCGACAGAGCCCGCAGCAAGCACCACCTCTGCCTGTGCCACGCGCAGAGCCTGTGATCAGCGGGATGCTGGTTGGGGCTCTGCGACGAGCTGCAGAGCCTCAGCTCGCAAACGTGAGTCCCAAAACAAGGAAGACTTCAGGTGTTGCTTGTGAAAAGCTTCCGTGGCTCAGCAGCAGCCTGCACAGGTCTCTCTGGAGATGCTACTGCAGCCCACCTATAGGTACTGGTCCCCTGACTTTGGCGCTGTATGTGAGCACCCCAGTCTCAGCAGCAGCTTCTGAAGCTCAAATCTGAGCTCCAGCCATGGGGTTCACCAGGGCAGAGACTGCAGGAGCTGCTGGTGGGGCAGGCTCGTACCCCAGAGGCTGCCACAACCCAGGGCAGGGCTTTTAGGGTGCCCAGGAGATGCTTTAGCACACTACCTCTCCCCAGACCAAGGCAGCCTTCCCTGGAGGGACCTCAGCCTTCCAGGGCGCCAGCCAAGCCCATCGCAGCCCCTCTACGTTTGGGTTTGTACGCTGGAAAGCATTCACAGGGGTCCCCATTTTCAGTAAGTGCCTTTTGCCCCTGCCCTCTCCCTGCAGCTTTTTGGGACGTGCCTCCAGGATAGAGATGACACGTCGTCGAGGCCTCCTTGCCTCAAGATGCAGGAACAACTGTTCCCAGAGTTAATGAGGCTGTCCTGCTTTGACCCGGGGCAGTTTTTGGCAGACACAGAATAAGCAGTCCTCTCCACATTCACCTCCTGGAATAAATCCCAAGAGCTCCCATCTCCCCAGCCCAGGCAAGAACACAGATGGTCGCAGAGATTAAAACATACAGAGAATTAACCGCCTCGTGCAAATGAGCTGCTTCATCCAGCCCAGCGCTGCCAGGTGGTTTGAGGTACAGCGCTTGGATGCGATCATCACGGTTTGCTGAGCTCTGATAACAGCCTCATATCGACCAGAACAGGGGGCCAGAAATCCGAGAAGTTTGAAGGGAGCTTGTAAGGGAGGCAAGATGCAAACTGCCAGAGCCAGGCAGCCGCCGTAACCACAGTTGCCTCGTGCTACAGCAGTAGGAAAAGAATAGCAACACCAGGAAAAAGCCTGGCCGGCAGCACAGATCAATTCTGCGCTTGGATATCTTGTGTTTTCCCACAGCTCAGATGGATCAAACAGCGCTGCAACCCCAGCACAAGCCATCTGCAGCTCCGGACGCTGCCCCGACGCCTTCAACCACCGCTCACGAGGCACCGGGCAGCGAGGGAAACCCACACTGGCCCCCGCTGCCTGTCCTAGAAGGCTGAAGTCCTGGCACCCAGCTGAGGCACAGGATCCAACACAGCACAGCACACCGGGAAGGATCCGACCGTCACATGGGGACAAGCGACCTTCCCGAGAAAGGCAGGGCCTTACAGGCAATTCATGCCAGGCTGCCTCCTGGGGAGGACCTGCACCCTGAGCGTGTTAGCATCACCAAAGCATACGTTTAAACTTTCTTTTATTTTTACTCAAAAACAGGGGAAAAAGTCTAAAAGGAGTGGACTTCTCTAGCTCAGCCACATCTCAGCTGCCAGTTGGTATTTTTAAGGGATAGGTTTCAAAGCTATGCCATGATACAGACGACCACGTTTGCTATTAAAAGCCTCCACTCCACATCCAAGGAAATCCCCGAGCAGCGCTGACCCCATCTGCCAGCCCGCAGCAGGGCTCCTCGCAGCCGCAGATTGGCCGAGGCCGATCCCGACCATACGGGAGAGGTTCACCTCCACGTCAGACACAGGCTCCCCCAGCACAACATCAACACAGGCGCAGAAAGTCACGTTACAGCCCAACGTGGCTCCGGGCCGGGCCAGCATCTGCCCTCCATCGCTCCCGTGCGCAGCGTTGGAGTTGGCGCGGGTGCAGGGAGGTGACTCGGTGCTGTTCCTGTTTGATACGGACCCCCAGCGCAAGGAAAGAGCTCCCCTCGAGTTTTGAAGTGCCCACAAACAGCTTACCCCATCTCCAAGGGTTTTTGTAGAGCAGATACAGAAATACAAGCCCTTAAAGGCTGGTGCTGCCTGGCAAGCAGCTAAACCAGCGCTGCGATCGGGATCAGCTCACGGAGCTCACGTACAGCATGATAAATGCCGTAATGCATCAGCTGCGTTAACGCCCTGGCTACAGCGATGCTTCAAGGCATCGGTCCACCCCGGCTCCCACCCACACCAAGCAGAGCTCAGCACCGACATCGGGTTCTCCAGGCCGTAAGGAAGCCCAGAGCTTCCCCGCGTCTCCCACCCCATCGCCGCGGGGCGCTGGCTTGTTTGCAACACCTACAAGATTGCTTTAACGCTGCTGCGGTTGGAGCTCGGTCACTCCGAAGACTCCCAGCACACGTCAAGCCTTGCTCAAATCCAGCTCAGGTCAACTGTGGCTAGATGTAATTACCTACATGAAAGGAGCTCGAAGCCGCCTCTAATAAGAGGATGTATTCGTGCCGTCAGGCCAGGGTTCTTCCTCCTTTTTTGCTGCTTACCAGGGTGCCAAAACTTGCCTCATGTTAACTGGACCAGCAAAAACTTAACCTCCTTCCTTGCTGCCAGACCTGGCTTTCCCAGGAACAGCAGGAGAAGGCAGGTTTCTCAGTCACTTATTTACAAACAGGAGCGGAGAACATTTTAACAGGATTCATTCATTTAATTGAATAGCGCACAGGGCGTCAGTGGCTTTAGTTGTGTTGGCAAAAGGCTTCGGGATGAGCAAATACAAGAGCAAGGGCAGGCCCTACACGCCAAAACACTTCCCGGCGGCCAGGCAACACGCTGCCGTTGAGCCTGAGGCTGGTGTGGGGCCGGGGGGGGGGGTCCCAACAGCCTCAGCACCCTCCCGGGTGCGTTTTCCCAGCTGCCTCCAAATCCCAAAGCCGCAGGAAGCAGCGGCAGACAACTCTAGCTAAGAGGCACAACAAAATAAGACCCAAGCTCCCTTCCAGCCTCTCCTCCTAAAAATCTGCAAGCGAGACGCAGCTTTGGAGCCTTCCCAGAGCAGCAGGGTCCAACTCACACGAGGCTCAGACAACACAAAGCCATTTGGACCCAGCGCTTTCTGCCCCCGAGCAGACAGGCGGGCCGGGAGCCCAGATGGTGCCTGTGTGTGCCCTGCCCACGGCGCCCCGTGCCTGCGCGACGGATATTTCAGGATTTTCCCAGTGGGCATCAGGAGGGGACTAGAGACAAACCATGCTAATTGGATAGACGAAGAGTCCTCCGCAGCCCTATAAAGCTGCGAGCAGCTGCTCAAAACCTCTTGTGAACCACAAAAATAGTTTCATCTAAGGAGCAGGCGTGGATTAAACGCCACAAACGCCCTTTTCTTTTCTCTGTGCAAAGTGTCTTTTTCCCCATTGCGGTCCCAAAACAAAAACCAGACCCGCAGATCAAACCAGGAAATTCAGCAAACTTTGAGCACCAACAATAGCAGGAGGATTTTCCAGACCTTCAAGCTCGTTTTGCAAGTCCCAGATTATGTAAAGCGCTGGCCTGCCATTGTCGGGGAAGCCGCGCTGCCTGCTCGGTGCCGGGGCCAGCTGGCACCGCGCTGCCCTCCCGGCAGCGCCTGTACCCAGCAAAGGCAGCGGGGTCTTGTGCAACACCACAAATTCCTTCCCAGGCACCTTCCACAGCAGCTATTACCAGGCGGCAGCAACTGCCTTTCATTTTACACCTAATTGTTACGTGATTAATCATCTTCCCAGGGTCTGGGTTTGTTTTCCAGCCTACCATCCTGCCTCAGCGGTAGGCACGAAACCAGCTGCCCTGGAAGAAGAGTCTCTTTTCTGTCTATGGGGCGGCTTTACCGTGCCGGGGCGGCTGTGCCCAGCGGTCAAATATCCCTTCCATCGCTGAACTAATCCTTGGCTTTTCTGCCAGTTGGGCTACGCTAGAGGGGTGAAGTGGTTATCACTGTGCACACATCCTCTGGGAAAACAATACGAGAGGCTGAACTCGTTCCGCATTCAGCACCCAGCTGGAAAAACCCCGTCGGCACCCCCGAGGCAGGCGGGATCAGAGCCGGTATCGCCGGGACCCAGCTCCACACATGATCCGTGTCCCCTGGCAATGGCCTCGCACACGGTCCCGGTGTATTTGCCTAATTAAGACCTAATGAAGTGCAGAGATCTATTGTGGGCCTGGCAGGGGAGCAGATGTGCCCCCTGAACCCGGCCGCTGCCGGGGAAAGCCCACTGCTGCCTCCAGGGTGAATCAGCAGGAAAAGCTCAGGCTGGGATGCTCAGCCCTGCAAATTCAAGACCCCGCTGATCCGTCAGAGCCAGGGAAAGAAAAATGCTCTGTTCATCAGCAGCCTCTAGTGGGGAGAAGCACGCAGACGGGCCGGCCGCGTCGGACGGACCCCAGCAGCCGGGGACACGCAGCCCCACGGGGACACGCAGCCCCACCGAGCCCGCCCTGGCTGTCCCCACCAGCCCAGCCGGGGACGGCCCGGCACAGCTCAGCCCCGGTGCTCGCGGCGTAAGGGACCCCGAGAGCCACGAACCAAACCACTGCAGCCTCGGCGGAGCGTCCGGCGTGCCAGACTGCTCAGAGGGGTCGTCCCCACGCGCCAGCCGTGGTCCCACACCCGGCGCTGGGCCTGGGCTAGGCACGGAGAGCCGGCTGCAGCATCTCCCCGCGAAGCCTGACTCAGCCTCGCACCAATCACTGGGTGAAGAAAAAACGCATAAAAGGGACAATAAAAACATCCAAATCCTTCCTGGGCAGCTCACTGAGAGAGAAATCTCCAGGCTGACGGTGGGTGAGTCCCTCCCCGCCCCCAAAATCACCCCTCAGGCAGCTCCCACACCTCCAACCCGCAGCGTCCAGCACGGCCAAGAGCCAGTTTTGACCCCAAACTTCCAGCCGCCACGGCCTTGAGCCTCTACCTGCAGCTGGGAACACGCACAAAGGTAAAATGCCGCTCGGCACAGAAGGGAGGATATCTGCCCTCCGGGGCAGGGACCGTCTGCAGCCTGCTCTCCTCCCCGGGGAACGGCTGCGGAGGGAGCTCAGAAACAGCTTTGTTATGTATTAAATTAGTGACATATCTTCAGAGTCCCCCGCTCGGAGAAGGGCTGACGTTTCGCTTACCCTCCGAGGGATCTTCACCCACCAGCAGCTCCGAAAGGACCGCGCCGGCCCAGGGGGGGACGCGCGGTGCGGAGAGATGCGGCTGCAGGCAATTCCGGCAGCTGCCAGGCTGCGCGCCGGGAGGAGAGCGTCTCGGCAGAGCAGCACCGCCGCGGATGAGAAGGCACTTTCTCTCCTCGGCAGGGATTCAAACCCTCTCGAGAAGGCCTGAAGTTTCTCTTAAGCGCAAGGCAAAGCCAAGCGAAGGGACGGGGGAGGCCCCTGCCGCCCGCAAAACAGCTTGAGCACGACCACGGGGAAGCAGTTTGATGCACGGAGGAACTTTTTGCTGCCGCTGACTCGCCATTACCAGCACGACACGCAGAAGCGGCACGTGCCCTGCGTCAGGCGAGAAACAGGAGGGACTGCCAGCGCCGTGACGAGCTCGGGGAGACCCACGTCCACACACCCCCCAGCCCTTGGAGAGGAGCCGTGCCACGGCTGCGCACCCGGGGGGACACGAAGCGCTCCACAGGTTTTTGTTGCCTCCTTTTGTGGACGGGCACGGCGTAGCTGCGTCACCCATGGGCACGTTTAGCACGAGCAGGGCGACGGCTGCGGAGGAAGGGTTAGGCAGAACAGGGAACCTCGGTCCCACCGCACCCGAAGCTCTGGCGCGGGTGCAAGTTACTCCCACGGACTAACCGGGTTACTCCGGCAGAAAGAGGACGCGGAGGGGAGTGTGCGCCGCCGGCGGCAGCCCTCACCCCGGCTCTCCCAGAGCCGCGTCCCTGCCTTTGTTAAAGCCTTAGGAAGGGAGCAGCTGAGGGATGGAGACGGGCTTGGGGTGCACCTTGCAAGAACCCAACTTGCCCCCGCGCCCCACAGCAGCTCCTCTCCCACGGGGCAGCAGAGGTTTCCTCGCCCCCTCAGCCTTCCCCATCCCCAGCCGTTTGCCCCGGCTCAGCCGGTCCTGCTGCGGGGCGGTGGCAGAGCACGGGCGAGGGCGGTGGGGGGCCGCTGGCGCGCCCCACGCCCAACCGCAGCCCCACGCGCTTTGCACGGCCTGACCCTGCCCGCTGCCCGCCCGAGCCTTGGCAGCCACCCCGCTGCAGGCAGCTGCCAACTGCCCGACCCCAGACCTCAGCCCCACGCCGGGGCCAGCCCCACAGCCCCACTACGGACCCCACAGAGTTCGGGGCACCCCAGCACCCGCAAACTCCAGAGCAAGTGTTGACTTTTCCCAAGCAGGAGCCTCGGCGTAAGGCAATCCTCGGGTGAGGAGGCGGCTGCCGGCAGCGTCGAGCCAAGGCACACCCCTCCATTGCAACACAGCCCTAAAGATAGCCGCTGTCCCCCGCGCCGCCGGCCAGCGGCTCAGATCCCGCGGCACCTGCCGAGCCACCGGGAAGCGGGGAAGGCAGAAGCCCCCGGCGCAGCCCGCGGCACGGACGAGTGAGCAGGTTCACCGACCCCTCGACCCGCTACAGCTGCAGGAGGGCGAAATTCAGGAAGGGAAGAGATTGCAGGAACCGCCGGGGACGCCGCGTCCCGCCGCACGCTCCTCGGCTTGCAACATCAGCGCAAAGCGCCCCCGGCTAAAAGGGGATGTGGCGACATAAATCCCCCGCTCCCGCAGCCGCGCGGGGGGAACGGCGCAGGAAAGTCGATGGCGAGGTTTTAGCGCTGCCCGGTTGAGCGCAGCATCGATCCGCGCCGGGACAGGTATCGACGGGAGGAGGAGGAGGAGGCTCCCGGCGCTCCGCAGCTCGGCCACCACCGCCGGCTTCGGGAAGCGTCTCGGCGGGTGCAGGCGGCGTCTTGGGGAGAGGGGAAAGAGCGCGGCCACCGCCGCCCCCCGGCTGGGCAGGCTGCGGCCCCAGCGAGCACCAAACGCCTCCGGGAAGTCAGAGCCGGACCCAGATGCCACCGCGGGAGCTGCCGCCTCCCAGGGAGGGACGGCCGGTGCCGCTGCCGTGGGGTGAGGGGTGCGGGGGGCGCCCGGCTCCCTGGGGCTGCGCCCACCTTCTCCTCTCCGCTGCCCCAGCGGGAGCCACGCTATGGGGGGAACCCACCCCAGCCCAGGGGCTGGCAGGGCCCCCACGCCCCCTGCGCCCCATCCACCCCCCGATCCTGAGCTCTGCCCCCCAGAGCACCCCATCCTCCCCTTCAGCCCCACGCACCCCCCAGCCCCGCTCAGGGTCCCTGCTACAGCCCCAGTGCACCCCATTCCCCCCCTCCCCACACCCAGCCGGACTCCACTGGGAGACCCCCTGCCCCAGAGCACCCCACATCCCTCACTGCCTGACCCCACTGCGGGCGCCTCCCCGGACTCCCCCAGCCCCAGGACACCCCCCCTTTCCCCATAACCCCCCCTGCCCCACACCTCGCTCACTGCAGGTCCCCCACGCCCAGCCTGACTCCCCAAACCCCAGAGCACCCCACATCTCACTTGACCTCTATGAGTCCCCCCGGCACCCCCCAGCCCCAGGTCACCCCGCCCTCCCCTCACCCCACACCCAGCCTGACCCCACTGTGGATCCCCCACCCCAGAGCACTCCACGTCCCCTCATAACCCCCCCCACCCCATAACCAGCCTGACCCCCCGTGTGCCCCCAGAGCACCCCAAACCCTCCTATAACCCCCCACCCCATAACCAGCCTGACCCCCCGTGTGCCCCCAGAGCACCCCAAACCCTCCTATAACCCCCCACCCCATAACCAGCCTGACGCACTACAGGCCCCTCCAGGGAGCCCCAAATCCCCCAGAGCCCCCCAACCCCATAACCAGCCTGACCCCACTATGCCCCCCGCCGAGCGCCCCAGGCCCCCCTATAGCCCCCCCTCACCCCGTAACCGGCCTGACCCCACTATGGGCCCCCCGCATCCCCCCGGGAGCCCCCACCCCACGCCCCCCCTGGCTCCCCCGAGCCCGCCGTGCCCCCCCGGCCCCCCCGCTCACCCGGGCCGGGGCCGCCGCTCCGCGCCGCTCCGCACCGCGCTGCCTCCACCTGCACCGCAGGCCCCGCCCCCCCGCGACGTCAGAGCGCGCCCCGCCCACCCCCGCGCCGCCGGCCGCGCCCACTGGCTGCCGCCGCCGCCCGTCAGCGCCGCGGAGGGGGCGGGGCCAGCGGCGGCGCGGCGCTGCAGTGGGCGGGGCGGGCAGGTGACGGTGTGGCGTCACGGCGGGCGAAGGGGCGGGGCGAGGAGATTCCCCCCCTTCCTCGCGGGGGGGGGGGGCGCGTGACCTCACCGCTGGCCTCCCAGCGCCGCCGTGACGTCACCACCCCATATAAGGAGAAAGTGCTCCCGCGGGTTCCCCACACACCCCGCGGGCCGTGGGCACCCCCGGGCGTGTCTGGGTGCCCGGCTGTCACCGGGGCTGCGGGGACACAGCCGGCAGAGCCCCAGACCCCCCCAAAACCGGCAGAATTGGGGCTTTTATAGATTTTTATGCTCATTTTCACCCATCTCCTTTTTTACCTTTTTTTAGGGGAAAAACCCGCTCCTGCCCTGGGGGCTGGAGGAGCCGGGGGAGCCCCCGTCCTGCGCTTGCCCGGGGGGAGGCTGCGGCGTGGCCGGGGCCGATAAGGGCAGCACGGGCCGAGGTAGGGCCAGAGCCGCCCCCGCTCCTCACCGGGGTCCCCCCACGGCTCCGGCTGCCCCGAAACGCGGCCTTATCCCCGGCGGCCGCGGGACACGCCCGGGCTATCGGTGCCGCGCAGGCGGCGGCTGCGGGCGATAAGGGGGCACCGGGCCGGGCGCGGAGGTGGCCGCGGGCTGGAACCCGGCCCCCCGCCAGCACCAAGGGCCTCGCTGCCCTCCCTGCCGGCCCGGCCGCGGGTGGCCCGGCGGTGACACTGGGCGCCCGGGGCTGGGCTGGAGGAGGTGGGTGCTGCCCCAGGGCCCTGCCCGGCAGCCGGGTGCCCCCCGCACCCGCTCAGCCCCCCAGGGTCAGGCCAAGGCCCAGCGCCCCACGGCACCCTGCCTCGGGGACGGGGTGCCCCACAGGGAGGTGCCTGGTGCCACCTAATGGCCACCGCCCTGGGGACACTGGCGAGGGCCGTGTCCCCTCCCCGCTGCCTCCCCCAGGGCAGGGCCTGCTCCGGGCTCTGAGCCCCGGCGCCCCGCGGCTCCCGCTCAAGCTTGACCGGGCCTTGTCCCCCCGTCACCTGCCTCTCCCCGGGGAGCCCTGAGCCTTCCCCGGGGGAGGAGGAGGGTTTGGGGGGAGGAAGAGCCCCTCGCCCCGCGCCACGCTGCCGGGGATGGGGGGGCCCTGGCTAATGTGATGAGAGGGGGATGAAGCCGTAAGCTGTTAAGCCACCGCAAAGCCCCTCGCGTTCTGGCCCCGTTATCGCCGACTTCTGCTCACATCTGCTCCCTGGGTTATTTTTAACCGGGTATTAAGGACTTCTGGGTCCTCAAGCAGGCGGGAGGGGGGCTCTGCTTGTCCCCCCCAGCGCAGGAGCCGCGGTTTGTGGGTCGCAGAGGTGCCCGTGAGACACTAACATCAGCCCCGCTGCTATTTGGGAGGGGGAACAGGGCCCCCCCGGGACCCCCCTCCCCTCCACACCCAGCCAGAGGCTCTGCAGAGGGTCCCAGCACTGGTCCCAGCAGGCTGGTGGCACTGGGGAAGGCCGGGGGGGAAACAGAGGGATGCTGCCAGGGATATAAAAAATAAAGAGATATTTATTAGCATTGAGTAAAGTGCAACCTCAGCGTAGTTTTACACTCAGAAGCCGAGTTAACGGCAGGAGAAAAGTTCAGAGCAGACCTGGAGGGCAAAGGGAGGAAAGGCCCCGAGCAAGGTTGTGCTAAAAGGATACAAGAACTGTACAAAGGCCTTTAAAAAAACATCACCAGATAAATTATTTACAGTTCAAATTGATTACAGGAGGCTGAAGGCTCACGAGCTTCCGCAGGCTGAGAGCGCAAGAGAAGAGGGGCTGAGAGGAGACGCGGCCCCGAGCTGGCGTTGAGCAGAGTCAGGGGCTGCGGGGCAGCTGGGATTACCCCCAGCATCGAGCTCCGCTCTGGGGTGGGAGACGGGGAGGTAAAGCCTTGGGGCTGCAGCGCGGCCCCTGCTCCCGCCCGGCCGGGATGGGAACTCGTCGTGATTCCCAGTGGTGAAAGGGCAGGTTTAAGGAACGAGATCGGGCCCTTTAACCTGGATGTTTCTGCTCAAAATCAGCAGAGACTGAACGCAACTGATAAGACGTCAGAGATGTGTGGGGGTGCTGAGGCGCAGGGGCCGCGTCGCTGCCGGCTGTGCCAGCGGGGCTGGGGGCTGACGGGACCCCTGCTCTGCCGGTGGCCTCTCCCGCAGCCGCGGGCCGGCAATCGGCATCGCTCACGGCAGGGAGACTGCACAGCCAAGACGGGAATCCCACTGCCGGAGACGCCAGCGCCGCACAGCTTTCCTGCCGCTGCCTCGGTAACTCCAGAAGAGATCCGCGCCGTTTACAACCACGGGCGTTCTTCTTGCCTTAAACTCCGCAGGGAGACCCGAGCTGAACTGCGTTCCTCCGACTTGTGACCCTCCAGCAAAGACTCCGGAGCCGGAACGTAGCTGCAGCCCCGCGGCGGGGGCGTGAGCCGGCCGAGTCCAGCCCCTCTCCCACCCCGGAGCCGTTTCTGAAGAGATTACCGAAAGGGACAACAGGACACGCTCATCGCGGCACTAAGAACGGCCACGAGCGGCACGCGCAGGGGACGGGTCTCAGCCTGGCAGCCTGGCTCACCCCACTCCACGCTGGAAGAGCTCCCAGGATCCGAAACAGGCCCCAGGGAACACTGCCCTGCCAGCGGCAGAGCGACAGCCGGGCCGGGTCCTTTCTTCTATCCAGAAACCCCTTCCTGGGCTCGGATCTTCCGCAGGAGGCCCCGAGCCACGCTCCGTCTCCTGCGGTGACACTACATGACTCGCTGCGTCCTTGTCTTCGCTGTCACCCTCACCGGCACAGGAGGCTAAAAGGAATTTAACGGGGGGCGAAAAAAGACACCCCAGCCTTGAGCTGCCCAGAGAACGGGTCCCCCAGCTCCAGGAGCAAACTGATCTGGAACAAAGCTGCTGACGGGAAAGCACGCAGGAGGGTGAAGGGTGGGCACAGGGATGGGGGAGAGCTTTTGCCGACTTGTTGGATCCAATTAGCCAAAAAGATTTGAAAAGCTCAGCGGGAGCCCAGCGCGGGGCCGGGACCACTTTCCTCACCGAGCAGCTTTGCACCGACACGCAGCAGAGCCCCGCTGCCGGAAAGCAGGCTGCAGAGCTCGGCTCCAGCTCGGGCCTCCCGGGCTTCCCCTGCCTCGTGCTCTGGGTTTGCCGCGTGGTTTTGGCAGGCCAGTGGCCACGGGGAATCGTCCCCGCTGCGCTCTCAGCTGGAGACAGGCTGGAGCCGCACGGCTTTGATCCGCTCTCCCATCGGGTCAGGGGGAACGTGGATCAAGGTTGCAGCTCAAGCCTGTTTCTGGCTCCTTCGTTGACCTTCGCACCGCCGTGGGTGAGGGTCAGGAGCCCGGAGCGGACGGGGCTGCTCCCCCACGCGCCGCGGCTCGTTACGAAGGCCACTGGGGCCACTGGTTGGCGAACGGTGCCGTTCTGAAGAGCACAGCCCCTCACAGAGGGGGAAGAGGCTGCCTTGTCCTGGGACACAGCCCCGAAAGCGCTGCAGAGCCCTCTTGACACCTTGGCCTGTGGATGTGGCACGGAGAGGGCTACTGCCTCTCTGTCTTGACGTGGTCTCCAATCATCCTCCGGTGATACGTGGCCAGGAAGATGTCGTTGTCTCGGGGACAGTCGTAGTGGCAGGAGCACATCTTGATGAACATCATCTTCCGCTGGAAGAAGTCCCCCTCGGGGCAGCGGAACTCCACCTCCACGGTGCTGGTGACGTACGGGGTGCAGCAGCGGCCGTCCGTGCAGCTGCCGCAGAACTTGGGCCGGTAGGAATGGGTGCTGGTGCAGCCCGAAAACTCGAAGTGGAGGCTCTGGCGCGGCTTCGGGGTCCGCACACACTTCTTCCCCTTCTAGGGAGAGAGCAGACGGGTTAACAAGGACACGACAATACGACGCAAGGTCCATCTGGGCCTGTGCTCTATCACCGGGCAGTAGGACACAGAAAAAGCAGAAGCACAGAGCAAACGCTGTGAGACGGGCCCATGCCTGACGAGTGCCTAACTGCATTGTCCCTGTGCATCCACATGTCCCGTCTCCCCAAGCCCAGTACCTTGGTTTTCTCCACGGGGAAGTCGCAGGGCCGGACCATGCAGAGCCGCGTCTCCTTCTCCAGGCGGCACTGGGGGTTGTCGTTGGTCACTCGGGCAGAGATGCCCATGCCGCAGCTCTTGGAGCAGGCGCTCCACTCGGTGGTCTGCACCAAGCAGTTCTCCTGCAGGTTGTTCAGCTCCGGCTTGCGCGCTGGATCCTCCCTGAAAACTGAGCCACGCAGAAGAGACACAAGGCAAGGTTCAGGGCGTGGGACAGCGTGTGGCAGCTCCGTGGCTGCTCCCAACTTGGGCTGCTCCCAGCTCTTCAGGGACGGCAGCAAAGGTCTGACCCGTCCCGTGAGCTCCTCAGCCTCTCAGCGGGAGGAGGACGCAGACGAGCACGGGGCCACTTCCTACCTCAGCCCAGCGCCGGCCAGTTCTGCTGCGGTCCCAGAGGCTGTGCGAGCCCCCCCGCAGCGTCACGAAGGGTCTGGAGTTCAACGCTTGGTACCCGCACGACAGCCACCACCAGTTCCAAACCAGACGGGACCTGGGGCCCCAGTCCAAAGGCGGTTTGGATCCACGCCCACCCCCAGCAAACAGCTCCTGGCCCTCACATCCGCCCCCCACTCACCTGCCATGGCTGTTTCGAAGCGGTTTTCCTCGCTGCCCTCCTCGCAGGTCCACTCTTCACAGCACTTATTGCGGAGCTTCACCCGCCGGGGGTTGGGGCACTCGGGGGACGGCAGCCGCAGGTCGTCGGAGCAGAGGGGGATGCAGCCGATGGCCCCATCCATGCAGATGCATTGCAGCTTGCAGGTGGGCTGGAAGCTCTCCCCGTTGTGGTAGATCTTGCCCAGCAGGTCACAAGTCGCGCCCTCGTGAGCTGCGGGAAGGGGGAGGAAGAGGAGCAGCTGAGCAGACGGCGCGGGGCTGGCAGCAGGGCCTCTGCCTCAGGGGGTCACGGGGCTCCGCGCAGACTCTGCCCTGCTCTCCCATCCCAGCGCTGGCCGCAGCAGAAGTCGACACATGTGATATTTGGCTCCCTGGACCCGAGGCTACTCCCGACATCGATTTCTGGAAGTGGCTCCAGCTGTGCCAGACCTCCCAAAGTTCTCTAGAAAAAGCCTCTCCTCCACTTGGAGCAGCGACTAAGTGGGACTTTGGCTTCGCAGCCCCGCAGCTTGTGAGCAGCCTGTCCTCCCGTCGGACGTCCTCCTGCCCGCTCCGAGAGCCCGGCGGCGGTGCTGCGCAAGCTGCCTTCCCGACACACCACCTGCGCCGGCGGCTCTGCTCCTCGCTGCTCCTACGACACCGAAAGGCAGCGTTTTCCTAAGAGCAGCTGGTTCCCTGCACGTCTAAAGGCACCTACAAAAGGAAAATAACGCTTTGGGTCTATGACCTTTTGGGCTCCTCTGTGACGCAGGAATCTCTTCCTCCTTCCAGCCACAGCTTTGTCTCTGTCGCTCTGTCCTGATCTGCGGGGCTCTCACCTCCAGCCCTCCTGCGAGTCCTTCACTCCTTCCCCATAAAACTCCAACGAGCAAAAAGGGAAACGCAACAATACCTGACACGTAGGAGCAGTCTTCAGCCTGCGGGTGCGAGCAATGCTCACACGTTCTTACGTCTGTATTAGCCAAAATTTTTCCAGTGGAAGTTTTCCAGCAGAAAACTCCTACTTGATTAAGAGTTTTGCAGGCCCAGATCAATGTCAGGAATGTTTTCAACGAGAAACAACTGAAGCATTTCCATTCGATATCAAAGATTTCCTTTATGCTCTTACAATAGCTCAACCAAAATACTTGTTGGACCGTTTCCATCGGGGGAAGCATTTTGTTCGGGTAATTATTTTAGATACTGTAAGATCAAGATGAAACATTTTGATATAAAGGAAGCGGCAAGTTTTGACACAGCCCGACAAGTATTCTAAATAACTCATGGAAAGTTTGGAGATTTTTTTTTTTATTTATTTCCTTTTTTCTTTCGGCCTGAAATGGAATGTCGAAATCGCAGAGCTGTTCACAGGACAGAAATCCTGCTTTTGGACAGTTCTCATCAGCTGCCGCTTTCTGCAATCCTGACCCGTAAAAACCAAAAAAAAACCGCACGCAAACCTCTGTTGGGCAGTTACCAAAAGGAAGGATGCTTGGCTGCCTGCGGAGGCTTACCAGGAAACCTGATCTGTTTTCCCCTTAGTCCTGCTCGCCCGTGGAACGTTGTCTCAGGCAGAAAGTGTTTGGACCAAACACGGAGCGAGAGCCTCTTTCCATCCCACTAGTCCTTGAGGGGACACGAATCCTTCCGGGCTGCTACTGCCTTGTTTCTACCCAGAGCTGGATCTCGACTCACGACCCTTTTCAATGCCACTGGTATAAAAATGCTCCTGTGCTCCTACTTAGAAGTTGCAAAACCCTCACTTTTTCCGTCAGAGGGGAAGCCATCCGCTGGCCCTCTACGCGGCCATTCACACTTATTTTTAAATCCTCTCTCACTGTTTTTCAGCCCGAGCCCGCTCCCTTCCCAATGAACCGACCGCGCTGTCCCCTCGGCAGCGCTCCTCCCCGCCGAGGAACGGCAGCCTGCTCAGGGGCTTTGGCACGTTTTCAAAACTCGATCGTTTTGTCGTGCCCTTCATTACCCTGCAACGACCTCACTTTCCCCTTGACCTCATCCAATTAAAGCACCAAAACGGACTGCGCCAGCGGGAGAGGGCTCTTTATCGACCAGCTCCGCTTGGCACCGCCGCCGCCTCCCGCCTCCGCACGCCGAGTCCAGCCAGGGAGACTTTTGCCCTTTTCTGCAGGGAATACGGCAGAGCTCGAGCAGCCGCTCCAGCCGCCGCAGCTCTGCCAGCCCCCCGCGCCCCCCCGGGCCGCCCTCCCGCAGCCTCTCCCACTGCAGAGCTACCACGGGGTCGTCTCTGCCGTTCCGACGCTCCAAGGCCTCTGCGGGGAGGGATGAATCCCTCTCCAACACACAAAGCGCTACGTACTGTGATGACATTAAACAAAAATACAGTCATTTTCGCTCTGACGGTTCCCCTCCTGTCTCTTCGGATACGGCCTGCAGGCTGGTTCCCAGCCTAGAAGCTTCTCCCGTGACACCCGAACACCTCTCAGCTCCCGTCACATCTTACGTGGATCCCTGTAACTCCTCTCTTCTCTATTCACGAAAACCCATCCTTCCCTTCGTCCGATTCATCACTCCAGCTTCCGTCACTGCCTCCAACATCCCCCATCTTCCACAAAAACATCACCAAGGACGCCATGGCCCAAAGCCTCAGTCCGACTTGGGGAGACACCCTGGTCTATGTCCATCTGGGAGTTTTGCCATGAAAACCTTAATTTCTCATTCAAAGGCAGGAGGGACAGTTGGGGTCGTCACGGCTGATTTTCTGCACAGCAGGGATCTGGGACTCTCCCTCCCAAATCTCTGTATCAAACCCAAACGTCGTGGTGAAGACGAAGCACTTTTATTGGAACGTGAAAGTCTTCGAGATGAAGCCTCCTCCATGCTCCTGAGGAAACTGTTCCAATGATTTAACTACCTTTACTCTACAAACATACACCTCGTTTCCAGTCTTAATTAGGCAGCTCACAGCTTACACCCGCTGGATGTCATTACGCCTACATTTACCTTATTAAGCTTCAATCATCAGCTCTTGGGTGTATCAATGCCTACAGAGAGCGCTAGGAAGCTCCTGGGGCTTCTAAGGATCACAATAACGGGGGGAGGAAAATGAAACAGCTTATAAAAACTTCTCAGAAGAAAGGAGAAAACACTCTCCACGAGTTAAATTCATTATTTAGTGTTTAAAAAAAAAAAAGGTATGTGATCCTGGCCCTGCAAACGGTGCCGTTCCACCCTGAAGCCCCCGCGCCTCTCTCGGGGTGGTGCGAGTGGTGCGGCTGCCGGAGCGTTGCCAGGGACGCCCCGTGCGGTGGCTGAACGCTCCCCAAAGTGTTCACAGCAGCTTTCCGGCCCTCGCACCCTCCTTTTTTGAAAAGCTTGAATTAAAAAAATGGTCAGCTCCTGGCAGAGACGGGGGCAGAGGAATCTTGTTTTTAAATGACGAACAGGAGACTGAGGAAATACTTTTTTCTTTCCTCTATACCAAAATAATTTTTACAGGCTTTAAAAATAGCTACGAAACAAACAAAAAACAACAAAAAAAAACCCCAAGAATTTTCTTTTCTGGCTGAAAAGAGGCACGAGGATTAACTTAGAGAAAACAGGTCTGCATTTGTAGTTACCCGGCTCAGTAACTCTCATGTTCTACATACACGCTGTTTTGCAAACGCGTTGCTCAGCTCTTTCCACCCACGTGCTGCAGCCAGAAACTCAGGATGCCTCTCGCGTGTCAGCAGGCGAGTGCGAAATGCCAATTACCTCCAGTGCCGGGCAGTGAGATTTTGGGGGAGACTTTCCAAGCAACTGCACTTTCCAGTAAAAGGCCAGACTACGGATATTTACCCCCAGGGGCTACAGGGTGAGAGGATCTCTCCTAACAATGTCCCGGGAACAAAGGAGAGTCCCAAGCAGCTGCGCGTGTATCGGTATCAGTGAATCTGCTGCCTCGCGGGGCTGCCGCAGATCTCCCAACGCGACGCCGGATGAAGCTCCAAGCGCTGCAGGGAATTCTGACGACGCCGTGGGTTTTCTGGGAGGTCTGGAGGCAGAGGGCTGAAGGGGCCACAAGAAAACCGCACAATAACAGAACATACAGCTCTCACCTAAGCAGATCCCGCTGCCTCTGTGGATTTTGGAGAAGTCGCAGTAGAGTCCCTTGTGATGATCACAGGGTTTCTGCGGGGAACAGAGCTCGCCAAGCTGCCGGGCACACACCTTGCAGCAGCCGCAGGCATCCAACACATGGCTGGTGCCAGCGGGGCACTGCAGAGGCTGGGAGGGACACTGGCATGGATACGTGCAGGCCTGCGGTTCTACCTGGAGGGCAAAGAAGCCATGGAGAGAATGAGTCTCCCGCAAGCCAGCCAGGCAGAGGGATGAAAAACACGCTTCTGCTTCAAGCACAGACACCCCGTCACGAGGAGGGGAGAGCGGCTTCGTCCCGCAGCCCTGCCGCAGAGGACGTGTGTGCAGCTCCCGAGGGCTCGCAAGACTAATCTTTTTCTCATCCCTAACTCATCTGGAGCTCAAGGCAAAAAAAAAACCCCGACGTCTCTGGGAAGCAGGGCCAAAACAAACAGGACAAGCAGTAGCTTGGAGTCCCATGCGCAGCTCAGCCCCCACGCTTCCCTGGAAACAATAAGATAGTAATTATTAACAGTAAGCAATTCCCAGCTCTGACATAGCACTGCCGAGGAGAAAACATGAAAGCGCTCTGCAGCAGCAGCAGCAGACCCAGTCCGAAGACGGAAAAAGCGGGGTGCATAGCGAAACCAGCCCAAAGTCAGCCAGCAGGACTGCGGCAGCGCTGACAACTGACCCAAAACCTCCCGAGTCCCATTTTGTCCCCTGGATCTCATACTTCCTTCGGTATTCCCAGAGATGCGCCCTCTCCTCTCCCCCTTCCAGAGGACACGGCGTAACCAGCCTTCCTCGGGACCTTGTGAATCTCCAGCTGCCCCACTTCTAGCGTTTCGGCAGTGCCGGCCACCTCTTGAGACCCACCCTCGGCTTCTGTGCCACTCCAGACGCTAAACAGAGAGCAGGCTGTGTCTGAAGGAGGGTTCCCTTCTCCGGAAAGCCCGGGATGCTTCAAACACACCAGTAACTCCGTCTGTGGCATCCTCGTCCCGAATCCGCTCGGAGCAGCTACACCGGCCTCAGCTCTGGATGCGCCCGGCTTTGGGCAAGATGTAAAACCACGACTGTGAAAGGTGCAGAGCACGTGGTCTCTAAAGATGCTCTTACCCCTCCTCAGAATCCTCAGCGTGCCCACTCTAACCTGGTTTTCTGTTCAGCTTCTGCCCACTAGAATTCTCCAGGTAGCCCAGGGGTTTGCAAGAGCACTAACCCAACTCGCAGCGCCCACACGCCGCGCGCTGCTGGACACGGGTCAGCTCCCACCCCAGGGGCAGCTGCTGCACGTAGACGGTGCCAGCAAAACGATTTGGGATCCTGTATCGCTGTGAGCCGGGGCGAAGAGGAAAGGACCCGCCGGGGCAGACCCCGCGCCGCTCCGCTGCCAGACCCGGCCGCTGCCACCCAGGGAGAGGGGCCGCAGCAGCTGGAAAGAGCCTGGGGGCGGGCGGGAGGGGGGGACGCCTGGAACAGAGGCCAAAAAAATCTCTCGCTACAGCTCTGTTTGCACTTGTTATGTCCCATCCAGCCCTCGCTTGTGAAACAGCTTCCTTGGATATTGTGTTTGTCACCAATAACAGTAGTAAAACTCTTCCAGCTGTTTTGACTGTTGCTCAAAACAGCTGCTCTGACTTTGGCTCACGTGAGGGTCAGGAGATGCCAACTGCTTCGTATTTCTGTAACCATCAGCACAGGACGGTGTAGGACAGGGATCAGTCTAAATCTTAACTCCCGAGTCCTCCCAGAGTCTCACCCTGCTCGGCAGGAATCGGCAGAATTCTCCTTGAAAACTCCTGGCGCGAAGGGTTTTGGAAACGAGCCTCTCCTGCCTGCAGCCCAGCTGTTCTCAGGCGGCAGGCTCAGAGCTGCTCGCTGGGAGCTGGCCTGTCACAGGGATCTCTTCCCGACTGCCGAAGCACATTAAAAGCCTGTTTTTCGTGTATGCAACCGCTGTAGCTGCCAAAAGGACGTGTTATTCAACCATGGATGAGTGGGTGGGGGGTACGTGAGATCATAAAAGAGGCAAAGCATTCCTAACGCAGGACCTATATTAAGATGCAATCCATGCGCTTGAAAAAAAATAATGACAACAAGCATTTTCCAACGCAGTGTCAGCCACAGGCCATATAAAGAAACGCTCTCAAAATAGCTCTCCTACTGAAAAACAAACCAAAACAACCTCTTTCGGGATAACCGAGAATGCAACGGAATTAAATCCAACCGAGTTTTCTTTCTGGCCTTCATTAATCATTGTTGGTGCTGTTTATTTCCTTTAATAACTCACCCAAAGGAACCAGACCACCAGGTTTTACCTTCTGTTTACAATCAGCTTCACTTCCTCGTTATATTCCGGCTGCTTTTCAGCACAAGAGCATCTGGATTCAGAACTCCGACGTATCGGAGACCTGCTGGGTGCCTCTGTACCCCGACCTCTCCTCCGCCTCCCTTCCCCGCCTGCGAGCAGAATCACACCTCCAAAGGCCAAATTCATCCGTATTTGCCGGCTCTTTTCAATACTTGGAGATTTCCCAGTCAGCTCAGACATGCCTCTCGCCATCACCCAGGCCGCCCGGCCCCAGGGTGTGTTGGGGCTCCTGTTTGCTTGTTTTATGACCGAGCAAAGTCAGCGCGTGCTATTTATAGCCCCTGCTCCTCTCCCAGGCCCACGGGAGGCGAGAATGAGCTGAAATCTTTTTTGGCTCATGCACTCTCAACACTGAGCGCTGAACAACCGGCTGGCGAGGGGAACTCTTGAGCTGGGAACAGCTGGGAGCAAGTCAACATTGAACCAGCTTCCTAGAGCTCTCCATCACTGAACTTGCTCTCACAGCAATTTCAAAGAGGTTCAATAATGGATTATATTGCATTTGCATGGAGCACCCTCCGCCCTGCGTTATTTTCAAGGACCGCTGCTAGGGGTTGTTTCAATACAGCGTGGAACTGCCCAAACTGCCCAAAGAACTGCAAGGACCCACTCCAGGGCTTTGCTACAGACCCGTTCGGACCACAGAGACCAACATTTCCACGTAACGTGCCACCGACCTGCGTGCAGAGGGATTCGCCTTAGAGACCATTTCATTTTCTTCCCCTCTGCAGAAGGGCCTGTCCCCAAATTACACCTTTACCTCTGCTGAGCAGGATCCTAAGTTCGAGTTCACTACAGCCTTGACCTTGTTTCTGCTGAGGTCAGCAGCACGTTCTGTGCACTCTGAGAGCAGCAGAACAGAATCAGTATTAAGAGGTCAAGGCTGTAGATTTAATAAAGTGCTAAAGCCTGGAATATCAGCTCTCCCTGCTCCTGGCTTTGCTGGCAGCTCTCGTATCGATCACAAACACCGCTCCTGGGATGCCCGAGCGATGGCCAGGCCACGGCGGGAGGACAAACAGCCTGACCAGAGGCGTCCCTTGCCTGTGCTCCGTACATCTTCTGCACCGCTGACTCCCGGGCCCATCTGCTCAGCTGACAAGCCACAACAAGCTGCCTCCGAACTGCCAGCACCGAACCCAGCTACCTGGGGGGAAAGAAAAACTAGGAACGTTCTTCCTGCTTCATATTCACGGAAAACCTCTTCCCCCTACACCCCAGAAGGCACGAGCCGGGGGACACGAGCTCACACCACTGCAGCAGTTCTGTGGCATCGCCAGGACGTCTCATTCTGGGTCAGTCGATGCCCACACGAGCCCAGAGCCAAACCAAAGAGGATTTTTAAAATGCGCTTGGGCTCGTGACCGCATTCAAAGGAGCGTTTTGAAGCTGAGCCAGCTGTTTGCAAGCTGCTTTGGGAGCCAGGGGTTAACCCCGCAAGGTAGAAGTAATATCATAACCACGTAACTCGTTCTCCTTCACGCTCCAAGACTGGCAGCAGACAAAGCAGCCAAACACAGCTATTCACATACTCCAAACCCGAATTACCACGGATAATCCCTGCTCTCCCTCCACCACAGGCTCTCAAGGCCCCTTCCCCGCAGCACATGGTACAACAGCCTGTTCTGAGCGACGAGAACCACCGCGGACGGAGAGCGGCGGCACGGAGCCTTGCGCAGGCTGAGCCCGGCAGAGCTGGACAACTCCCAGCAACCCTGGTTCTGCTCTCGCCTCTGAACAACACGGGAGGCAGATTCAGGAGTAACAGCTCTCGTTTCCGTGCTCGACCCACTAAGCATCACTCTCAGAGCCCAAAGAAAGTCAGAAGTCCCATTTCCAAGGGAGTCAGCAGGTTTAGGGAAAATGACATCGTCTCAGAGCATTAACGAAGTGTCACAGCGGTGGGATTCACCGCTATCATTTATACGACCAACGTGACGCTGCCAAAGCTGGGTCAGCGCAGGAGACGGGACGACCGCCCCAAACCGCAGCAGTTACCCTCAGAGCGCAGCAGCGTTAGGTGCACGGGACACCTTTCCCGGCAGGCAAGGGGCTGGCACAAGCCGAGTGCCGCCAGGAGCAATCCTGGACCTTATCAACCAGAAGTTTATTGCATCTATCAGCACGACAAGCAAGGCACAGCGGCTCTGCGAACCCGATTTCTTCACCGATCCAAAAGGCGCTTACTGCAATTCTGATACATTAATGACTGCAGCAATGCTCCTGCTATTACTGCCACCGTAATAATGGACAAAAGTCCTCAGCAGAATCACCTGCTCTGTCAAGCACTTGTATTAACACGAAACCAGGCACAAATCCTGCTCTGGAGAGGCTGCAGTCTAATTTCCCCCTCAGGATCACTGTTTTGGGGAGCACATGGGTGGGTTCAGCGGCAGCTGGGGACGGCCGGTGATGGTAAGGACCTGGGATACGAGACTTTTATTCCTTGCAGTGACATAACCCAGTGACTTCACCTCTCTCTGTTCTCTGCTCCTCCCTTGTAAACCGGGACTGGCTTCTAGCTCACAAGAGCGGAGTGAAACAAAATCCATTCGCATTTGCCAGGAGCTTTGAGATCCGCAGATGACAGGCGTTACGCGCGGTGCAGCGCCGAGCGTGATTGAGTTACACGGTGCGTTTGCACTGCTCCGCTAACAGCCAAACTTCTCCCAGAAACCTTCGGAGGCAGGTGGCAGCTGGGAAGAGTTATTCAGCCTAAAGCATTCGCATGCATCAAAGCAAGAAGCCGCAACGCCCAGCCAGCAAACGGAGCTGCTGCAGCGCGATACATACCCAGCCAGGTGCGAGGAGGAGGAGGAGGAGGAGGAGGAGCAGGGTCCCGGTCGCTGTCCCCAAGTTGCCAGACATCCCGAGGGAAGGGAAGGGAGGGGATTCAGGCTGCCGACTGACTCGCTCCCTCTCCTTCGGAGATTCTCCTCTCTCTTCGGAGAAAGTTGCACACCAGCTCCTCTTTAAATAGCCTCCCGGAGGGGGCGTGCCCCGCGCTTGAGTGACACTCTGGAAAGCAAGCTGAAATGGGTGCAACAAAAAATGTCCAAATTCCAGGGAACATGAGCGGATTCCTGTGGCCCCGGCGGTTACGGGGCTGCCGGCGCTGCCTGCAGCTTGGTTACTTTCCACATGGGTAAATGAAATCCCAGTAAAAGCAGGATTATTATGTTTTAATTTTTCCTCTTTTTAACTCCAAAAGTATGAAGCCCGGGACAGCTTTCTTGACACAACCCCCCTTTCCCTACCTACATCCATTCCTTTTTGGCTGCAAGAGCTGAGGACTTAAATAAGCAGAGCTTTGTGGTGCTCAATGTTTTCCCTTCGAACAGGAGGGAGAGATGGAAAGTCCAGCGCTGGTAGGTGCAATAAGGTGCTGCCAGCCCCGAGAAATGAAAGTTTCACGACTGTAAAGACTGCTGTCTGAACTCCCGCAACAAGGAGCTGCTCGTTTGACGAGGCAATGAAAAGCTACGGGGTGAAGGTTATTGATAAAGGGCAGCAGTTCCCCGTAGCGCTTTATTTGCGCCTCGGGATTGATGTGGGCTGTCGCACGCTTTTATCTCGTGGCACGATCTTTTCTGTTTGCTGCTGAAATACAGAACCGGGCTTCTGCACAGCCTGCACAAAGAAAAAGACCTTTGGAATATGAAAGAGCCGGTTTGTGTATTAAAAGAGTTGTTTTATTTGTTCCCAAACAGCCAGCGGAATGCTGTCATGGAAAGATGAGGAGGAGGAGTGCAGCAGAGGGCACTCTTAGTCCTTGCTGGCCTGGGGTGCGACAGAGCAGGTTGGTACGGACAGGAATCCTCTGTGCTGCACATGAAGTGGCCTTAAAAACGATGGAGCCGTGCCTTCGAGTCGGGGACCTTTCCAGGGTGGAAGCGGTGCAAGAACTGTGTATTACTGTGGGGCAGGAGCACCTGCAGAACGCGCTGTGCCATACAGTCCCCCCACGGCCCAGCACAGCGCGCCGGGAAGTAGGAGAGAAGATGAGGAAAAATATAGGGAGTGTGTAGTGGGTCATTTAAATCCAGCCTCCTTCCTTCCTGCCTCCAAGCGCAGGGCATCTTAGCTGGGAATCGAGCCCTGCGTTTCACTCAGGCCCTTTCAGGTCCCTGTGCGACACCGGATCAGCCTCCGCGCTCCCTGTGCCACTGTTTGTCCACGGCTGAAAACAGACAACTCCGACTCTTAATTAATTAGCACTTGGAAAGCCCCCTGGGATTTGGGGCTGGCGACATTAGCACAGCGCAAACCACCTCAGATGCACCTCCTTCTTCTCCTCTTCCATAAGACGAGGGATTTCACAATCGTTTCCGTATCAGCTACCTCTGCTAATGTCGTAACAAAGGATTATGTCTCCACACAAAAGATTTAATGTACTGGAGGTGGTATAAACATCCAGCGCCCTAGAGCAGCTCGGAGCTAACGGCAGTCTGGCTGGATATACATTCCTTCCCCTTTTGGAACGCTTGGCACCTTAAACTATGTTGTCGCCTAAAATTAGCTGCTCATACTCTACAGGACATTCTCCCCCTGCTCGTAAATAAGACAGGGATAAAGTGCTGCACACCTCTGTTCTCATTTTCTCACACAGCAAGAATATAAACCACAGCTGAATTCCAAGCCATACGGGGCACGTGAAGGTGTTATATCTGTGCCTTTTCAAAAGGACAGTGCTTAATGTATGGCTTGATTTATACATTGCTCCTTGTCCAAGAAGCAGCAGTTGCACCTTGAGCCATGAGCTTCCAAATTCCGCTTTCAGAATTTCTTTTAACCGGCTGCACGACCTCAAATGAACTGTTCGACCAAAATCATAACGCTCGCTCACCTGTCAGGAGTCTTGTGGGGAATATTCAGCACTAAACCAGCATGATGATGGCTGATTACGTTTTCAACCTACAACAAAAATAAAGAATAATTCCATTATAAAACATCCTTACCAAGCTGCTCATCATCATCCACCTGAACGCTTTCATCTTCCCAGAACGGCAGCGTAAGTGAAACGTACGGAGTTGCAGTCCTGCTCCTCCTTCGAGCCGCCTCCCCTGCCTTGCCGAGAGCCGGGCACCTGGACCCACGCTGGCTCCTTCCCTGCGTAACAGAACCGACGTCCTGCACCCCTATCTTCACCGCAAAGCGCCAGGAGCAGCGCCAAGCCCTCCACGTGAGGGTTTCTGGGGACAGAGGAGCCCACTTTGCCTCTCGGAGCCCACAGCAAGTCTGCCACAAAGGCACCTTCTTACCAGAAGCTCAAAAAAAGTAGAGGAGCAGCAGGACACGAAGGACGAGCGTTAGGGAGCTACACCCGTGGTCCCAGATGTTCTTAGGGCACCGCGACAACCAGAACTACCCCTAGTGCTAGCAGCTGAACTGTTCACCCCGCCGGACACGCCGCTTGCCAAGAAGCAAGAGAAAAACATGAAGGTTGAGTGACTCAGGATGATCAATGGGAGGAAACACCCAAGTTAACACCTCTTTGCGTCTCTGCTTTTTGCCTGAGCTGCCTGGAGTGAAGGGATACTGATGTCAGCCCTGCTTAAAATCTCCCCCAAGCAAAGAATAGTGGGTGTTTAATCCACCTTGTTACATTCTTCTGGGTTCACTCACCATGCCCAACCAGTGGCTTTCCTGAATTTGTAGTAATTAAAAAAAGAAGACATTTAGATAATTGGTAAAAATCATGTAAGGCTAAAGAATAAAATTAAGGCAAGCACACACACACAGTTTTTTGGCTCAGCGTGATCTCTCCCAGCAGCACTCGGCCTGCAGAAGCCAAAATAAAAAGCCGGTGCAAGCAGCACGGTAAGGGGAGCCATGCTCACCCCGTCCTCAGTGACTTCGAAGCTGTCCCCTGTCTCAAAGCTGCTCGTAGGACACGCTGGTGGCTCTCAGGACTGCTCCTGACGGAAGGTTTCCCTTCTCGCAGCCGGCCAGCCTTAGCAAAAGTCACTGTTGGAGTGGATCACAGGCAGTCACTCTGATTTGACCCTCTTAACGTTATGCGCCTCACTGAAATTATATCAAACATAAATTTGCCCAGCAGAGATGGTGAGGTTCGTCCAGCTAGATGGTCTGAAACACAGGAATTTCACGTCATTGCTCCTTACGCAGCGACTGCTGCCTGCTTGATGCATCCTGCTCACGTGCCAGCGAAGCTGGGTGCCAGCTTTGGGGCCACGAAGGAGCCCTGCTCCCTGCTTTTTGCCGCCTTCTGTACTTTGAGGATAAAATGCAATTCTTAAGATTGGCTGGGCACTTTCATCCAGCTTCTCCCCTGATGATACAAGGCTGCAAGACGTAAGTGACACTGGTGATTTCTCCATCTGTGGTGTATTACCGATAGAAGAACAAAACCATCGACGTCTGTGAAGGCCGTAAGTTTGCTGCGAGGTAGGGAAGGAGTTCTGCAGGTCCGTGTGCCTTGGGGTAGGGCAGGCGAGCACCCTCTGCGTGCTTTTGGGCTACATATGGTTCCCAGAGACGTAACAGGTGAGACGGTCTCTTCCAGACCCGTGTTCCAGTTCAAGTTCAGTGTTAATTCAGCATCTGTCTAGAGGGACACTTGGGGTCAGATTCATGCCACCTAATCCTTAGGCACTTAATTAAGGCATCTACATTAGAAGCCTAATCTCTCTCAGCTCTCTTTATAATCAGTGGTGAAGGACCGAAGCTCCTGCACTGCCTTCTGACGGTCCCTGTCTCTGTTGCTCCATATGAATCAGCTCTATCTGGGTGTCCATTGCTGTAAATTCTCACGAGAAAGTGTCATATCAAGGCAGCAGCAGAGCTCGGCAAAGGCTAAACGCTGCAGCGTATCTGACTCCGATCTGGGTGGGAAAGGCTACCCTGCCCTAAGGATGGAAAGGGCAGGAAAAGCCACCCCTCCCCACTTCAGCACAGCCTGGGGATGAAATCCCGACCGCACGGGAACGCCACTGGCTTCAGCAGAGCTAGGATTCCCCTCGCCGCCTGGCTCGCCAGCTCCTACGGCCCCAAGGGCACGCTCTTGGGCCCATCCTTTAAGGGGTGTCAAGCAGGGAACAAATTTCATCCCTGGCTGCAGAGTTCACTAATGAAGTCTACAGTTATTTTAGTTCTGGGAGGAACACTCCATTGTATTTGAGGATTTATTGTGAAATCGAAGCCTATCAAGGGACGCAAAACTTGGGATGGGTGGGGTGCCTGTTGATGTCCTTGTAAAGGAAATAAATGTATAAAAACACTCTTGGCATCAGGAGTTCGGAAAGAGCCAGTGCTTAGACACAGAGCTTGCCAGCAAAAGCACACCTTCTCCTCTGAAAAAAAAAAAGCCCCCCTGGAGCCTGATCTCGGCAGGAGGCAAAAAGCCAGTCCTGCAGCTTACCAAAGAGTGTGCAAGCCAGGGCACCCAGGGGGCTGCCAGGAAAGACACAAAACCCCATTTATCGATGCGCAGGACTCCCTTTTCGGAACAGGTGAACAGTAAGAAAACCAACACTTCCAAGGACAAAGCAAAGTACCCAGGTACTGCCTTCCCAAAGCAGAGTACCGCAGGTGTCGAGCTCTTGGCGAAAAATAGGCCTTGGTTTTGGAAGCAGAGCACTCGATGGTCTTCTCCGTCTCTTTTGCCCCGTTTCTGCTGTGAGAAATCCGGCCTTTCACCCCAACGCAGAGCACAGCCAGCTGGGAGGCTCTCAGGACCACCCTAATTATCTACCTGACTTCTTGCCTAACACCGGCTGGAGGATTTTGCCTAAATAACGCAAAAGATCCTGCAACAAGGGCTTCTGTGAGCAGCTTCTGACTTCTGCCTCCCGGCGGGTTACAGCCAGCTCTGAACGTGGCACGGAGGCAGAAGCTCATGCGCGGAGCAGGCCCTGGACTAGAGCTCTGGGGAGCCTGACCTAACGCCCAGCCCTGCCGCAGACCCCCCGGGCACGCTGTAGCTACAGCCCCTTCCAAGAGCGGTCAAGGGCTGCAAGCACAGCTTGTTCCCTGACCTGGCTGCGCCTGGAGGCAGCGTGGGCTGTGAGACCTGTCCGAGGGCACAACCTGCACCAGGCGGGCTCGGGCAGGCAGTGCCCCAGGATCCCCGCAGCTCAGCGTCCTGCTTACTGGTCCGTGCAGAAAATCAGACCTCGAGGGCGACGCAGGCAAAGCTGCGGGCAAGCACTCTGCGCCTCAAGGTTTGTCAAGGTGCAATAAAAAAGTACCTGTTACCTGCGGACCAGCACAGGTCTCCACGTGGTAGTGTCATAGCGGGGGGTCTTCTGATACCCTTAACACTGCAAAATGTGGACACAAATGTGAGTCACCGTCACGGCCAGGAGCATTTGTGCCGAAGCATTGGCTTGCACACAACTGCAGGAGGAACGGGCCCGGGGGGAAACAGTCAGCTGCACCCACCTGCGAAATGGATGCTTCCTCAGGTTCTTCCACTTCTTAACTTACTGCATGCTTAATTATCCTGAAGGAAAACTGCAGGGAGGGAGGGTATGGTTAAGGTGGACTTGGGCAGGCTCACTTAAGGAGGTCTCCTGATCTACAGGACTCCTCTGGTGCGCAGCTCTGATGTATCTGAATAGCACTCACCCATCTTTTACGGGATTCGGTCCTCACAACACCCGCGCAGACGAGGCAGGAAAGGATGTGCTCAGGGTAATATGGCTTGTGAAAGAGAAGGGATTAACGTGAGGTCTCTCTAGTTATGGGCTACTGCATTAATCACTGGGCTCTGCCACCCCCTGAGGAAGCAGCCACTCTGCCGTAATTACCAGGAGCTGTTTCTAGTGCGTAAGCCAGGCACTTATATCTGAACACCATATCTGAAAGGGCGCAAGGTAAAACTCTCCACCAGATCCCATCTCTCCCGAGACCTCTGGCATCACCAAAGCTCAAAGGCTCTCTGCCCTAAAAATCCAGGACTCAGCCCCTTGGTCAAAACAGTTCTGCTGAAGTCAATGGGTCTTCCCTAATTTACACCAGCTGCACGTCTCACGCAGCTTCAACAGGCAGCAACAGGTCCCTGAGCCCTGCCAGGCTGGCAGGACCTGGAGGGGTGGGTGGCCTACCAGGACTTGTGTGTATCTCTCAGTAGGGATTTGGGATTCCAACGGGAGCCTGCCCACACCTTTCCCAGTCAGGTTTTGGAAAAATTCCAGCTCATTACAATCAGTGAATAATTTAGGTCGGAAGGACCCTCAGGTCATCCGGTTCCTCCTGCAGCCGATCCCAATGCAGAGGATAGAGAAGAGGGGTAGACTTCATAGAATCATAGAATCATAGAATTGTTCTGGTTGGAAGAGACCTCCAAGATCATCGGGTCCAACCGTTAACCCAGCACTGCCAAGGCCACCACTAACCCATGTCCCCAAGCACCACATCTAAACGTCTTTTGAATCCCTCCAGGGATGGGGACTCCACCACTGCCCTGGGCAGCCTGTGCCAGGGCCTGACAGCCCTTTCGGGGAAGAAATGATTCCCAATATCCAACCTAAACCTCCCCCGGCGCAACTTGAGGCCGTTTCCTCTCGTCCTGTCGCCTGTTCCTTGGGAGAAGAGACCGACCCCCCCTGGCTCCAACCTCCTTTCAGGGAGTTGCAGAGAGCGAGAAGGTCTCCCCTCAGCCTCCTTTTCTCCAGGCCAAAGCCCCCCAGGTCCCTCAGCTGCTCCTCACAGCACTTGTGCTCCAGACCCTTCCCCAGCTCCGTTGCCCGTCTCTGGACACGCTCCAGCCCCTCAGTGTCTGTCTTGGAGTGAGGGGCCCAGAGCTGAACCCAGCACTCGAGGTGCGGCCTCACCAGGGCCGAGTGTAGGGGGAGAGAGCAAGAGAGAAGTGCGGGTCAATGGGGACTGCAGGTTCAGCGAGGCAGTGCTCTCGCAGCCTGTTCCTGTACGGCACAAACGAATCCCAGCACAGGGATCTCCGATTAGCTTTCCAGCCCCTGGGGCTGTAACTGTGAGCCAGCCTTAACACAGGGCTCGCGCCTCTAGAGAGGCAGGGACTCCTCTCAGCCGAAGGGAGTGTTAACCTTGGCATGTAACGCAGACACCTTTGAAACCAGCTGTAAGCCAACGACTTCACCGCTGATTAAAGTACGTGATCTCCCTCGAAGGTCTGCCCAAACCGCTGTAAGTTACACACCGATGAAAAATAACATGTGAATTGTCAAGTGTGAGACTTTCACTCACATGTTCTTAATTCTTTATTTTCGTTACAGGCACACATCTATGAGGTTGATCTTTCATATTTGTATTTTTCATTTGTTTCCTTACTAATAGATTCTTTAGAAGTTTCACACCACAAACATTTAGGAAAAGACAAGTCCCAAGCTCCACGAACAGCCTTGTTATAAGAATGGCATCACTTGCCACAACATTAGTAAGGAAACAGCCTGTATTTGCAGCCATCGTTGCCTCCAGACAGACCAAACTCACACAACCTGAGAAAGACGAAGTGTTTCAGCAGGCTGCAACCCGGGTGAGGTCTCCAGCGGGACGTGGACGTGAGCGGGGTCGGTGCTGTGCTCCTGGGCCCAGCCGCGGTCCCCGGCTCCCCTGGCTCTATGCTGGATGATGTGTGCCGGTGCTCCTCTCCTCCCCTAGCCCCTTGTCCGAAACAACTGCCCCAGCTGCCTTCCCCAGAAACTTGTGTATTGTCAGAAACCCTCCTGATGTACTTAGAGGTGACAGTTTTATTAGCCAGCGGTGGAACTTTGTTAGTTCTGCCTACAAATGCTGGGGTTTTTCACGCCATTTTATGTATAAACAGCATTACTGTTACAAACCTGCTTAAACCACTTTGAGTTCAGAGCCTTTATTTTCAGTATGGCTTTTGCCACACTGTCTTTAAAATACCCTGTTGCTGGTAAAGCAACCACCATGGCAGACTGCTAAAGCTTTTACAGTTTAGGCCAGTTTACCCCAGAGATGCAGCAACAGACATTTGCAAATAAGTTTTACAAAGCCTCAGTCTGCTGTTGTTGTTGCTGTTTTAAGGAAGTTATTTGAACCAATAATTTTCATCTCTATAGTTTAAATTGTTTCACCCTCAGAAGCATGATGTCATCTGGCAACAGAGGTGCACAGAGATGGGCCTGAAAGCAGACTTTAGGTGAATAATATTCACTTGTTTTTTCCCAATCCGATCCCTGCGATACAGCCGTGAGTCAGGTAAAAGAAAAGCTGTAGCTGGTTCCATTTCTTTGCCAGGCAAATAGCCCCAAATCATCTTTACTCTAATGCCTCTTTATGCAGTCATTTCACAATGTTCTCCCTTGTGCATTAGACTGGAAATTAATGACCTGCCTGGCAGAGATAGGCCAATCTGTCAGGTCAAGAGGCTTTGTTAAAAAACAGTCATTGGGGATTCTCAAATTATTACAATTTTGAGCCCAAGGTGTCCTGACCTGGAAAAAGGGGACAGGTAAAATGAAAACTACGGAACCTGGCTATGTTTCAAGCAGGTAAGGAAAAAAGGCTTTTCCTGCCAGGGCAGCTCTTGGTCACTTGGCACTCAACACCTTCAAAAACCACAGAAACGTTCTCGACTCTGGCATTAACTGTTCGAGCTCTGTGTGTCCCTGATGTTCCAAGTGGGGAAATAACTAAGCAGCTGCATGGACTCACCAGCGTCATTGCCTGTCCGCTAAAACAGTGAAACTCGCACTCTCCGTGTGCAAGTCCCCTGGACCGGTGCGGTTCCTCCTCTGCTATGCTCATCTTCCTCCAGAGGAAACAGCGAGGGCCAGGACGCAGCTCAAGTGCCTGCAAGCCTGTTCGTTCTGCCCCAAACAAGGAGGGCTGGCAGGGCTGTGTGGATCCCTTTCCTAGAACAAAGGAAACAAACAAAATTACTTCCAGCTTCTCAAATTCTTCTCAAAATAATATGTCAGCTTAGTCTGTACGGCTCTCCTGTAAAAAGAATTTGGAGAGGCAAAAGGAATGAGACAAATCCCCATGCTCGCGCTGGGGCTATTCTCTTTACCAGAACGTACACGGGGAAGACCCTGTGATGCTATTTTAAGCCTTAGGTGTATTTCAGGGGGATCTCAGCTGAAGAGGCCAGGGAAGAGGCCAGGCTGTGCTGAGTCAGAGGGGAATCCCATGAACCAGCTTCATGACAAGGATATAAGACCCTTTTTCATCTTTCCCATGAACTAAAATTAGAGTTGAAAGAAAGAATCTTGTGGCAGAAAAATCGCCCGCAACAAAGGGACCTCAGGAACAGAAGCATGAGGTTAATTTGACGCTGCACTGATGTAACGAAAGCCAGAACTTTACCCCTAGCATTCCTGCGGCAACTGCACAGTGATTATGCTAGTCCCTGGTTTCATCAGAGAATGATTTCAGCTGGCAGTGGGGCTCAAGTGATGTGTTCACTGCAGGAGGAACTTCTGAGGTTATATACACAGCGCTGGCAGTCACTCCTTCTCTGATCATTTCGAGCCAAACTTTATGGATGGTCATCCCACAGCCCAACCAAAGTGTTCTGAGGTACAGCAGCACATTTAAAGCAGCGTTGTTGTGATCAGCAAGGCTTTCATGTCCCAAAAAGACTACTGAAACATTCTGCCTGGTCAGGGCAGCTACTGGCCGTGTGCCTTTCCATCAGCACCAGCTGGTCTTCGAAAGGAGACGTAGGGATCCCTGCTAGGAGCGAAGCCACGCAAACAGCAGGCAGCGAGCCCAGCCCTTTCTGGAGAGGGGTTCACACAACCCCAGTCCATGGAGCCATGTTAGCACCAGGTTTCGCTGACCTGGTGTTGGACTCAGATCTGCAAGCTCAAGACCGAACCCATTCTCCCTTCTCGGGCTTAAGGCCCGAAATGGTGTTTACTGCGCGGCCCCCCACCGGGCTTGGCTGGCTGCTGGCGCGGCTTGTGCCAGCGTCTGCTCAGCGCTTTCCCACACTCAGAATCTCATTTCTGCTGTTCCACAGGCTACAGCATAACCAGCCTTTAGGGGAGACGTGTCAGTGCCTGCAAACTCGGTCTCATCTGCTGCCATGAGCTCGGTACAGCCTCTCCTCCAAAGCCAGCGCTGGGAGGTCAGCGCTTGCCTTGGGTTCGAATGCCAGAAATACCCAACTCAGCAGAGATTTCTGGCTCAAAAGCTGCCACTTCCATAGGAGCCTCCAGGGAGGGGAAGGGATAGGCTTCGCTTAATTGTTTTGTTTTTAAAGTAGGACTCTCTCATCCTATTTTTGTCCTAGGGTTGTTTTAATTGGACAGCTCTAAAGCTCTTCGCAGCTCATTCAAAAGAGAATGAGAGCGAGCAGACCCTTCAGCTTTACCCCTTCCCTACAGAGGGATTGTCGCTGTTCCAAGTCTTCCCACCTAATGAGTTATCCAACAAAAGGGAGAGCCCTTGGTCTGTGCCACTGACTCCAAAGTGACGTGGGGCACAGCAGGGCTGGGAAGGAGACGGCGTGAAAGGGTTTTCTGCCTTCTCCCCTTGAGTTGCCTCCTGAAGTCATCGTGCCCTGTGAGTACCGTTGAGGAAGGTGACCGGCACGGCCGGGAGGCAGTGATGTAGGACATGCACGCAGCATGCTTGGCAAGAGGTGGCTGACTCGTAGCTGGAAGACAGAACAGAGCAGCTCAGGAAAAGGCACCTTAAAATAATCAAATCTCTCAGGTGAGGCCACAAAGTGAGCTTGGGGAACGGCAATTCCCACCTTCTTGCAAGGTTTATTGTTTTAGTTGGTTGTGGTTGAGTTTTTTTCTGAGTGCAGGTGTTTCTGTTTGCACATTCAGCAACACCTCCCATCAGTTCATGGCAGAGTGAAGCTACGAGGGAACAACAGGTCTGTTCCCGATCTCCTCAGTGCCGCCGTCACCTCAGCCTCTGCACTGGTCAAGTCTCTCCTACACACAAGATCAGAACCAGGTCCTTTCTATTTCCCGCAAAAGAGACACATCTGCACTGGGGCTCCTGGGCAGATGATTCCATGTACAGCTTTTAAAGACAGAAACTCCTAATTCTGGAGTATCTGGGGTTGTTCTGCCCCAGGCGAGAGCTCAACGGGCAGTGCGAACCTCGGGATTTTGGAGGGCATCAGCAGAGCCACAGCAGGAATCATCAATCCCCATGTTTCTTCTTTATCAGACTCTCCTCAGATGACAAGAGTGACCAGGTACAAGGGAAGGTCTATTTTCATGTTGTAGACGCTGTAAAATTAAACTGGAGGGAGCGACGTGTAGATGTGGCGCTTGGGGACACGGGTTAGTGGTGGACTTGGCAGTGCTGGGTTAACGGTTGGACTCGATGATCTTAAAGGTCTCTTCCAACCTCAACGATTCTATGATTCTGTGATTCTATGCTTGTGTCATGCAGGCTGATGAGCTCCTCTATAGTAACAGCTCTTCCCAGGTGACATGCTTGCTTTTTTTTCTTAGGGAAAAAGGGTGCAGAAGGCATTGAACAACCACAGACCCTGCACCACAGCAGCCTGCTTGGTGGCTGCTGGGAAACTGAGCATCTTCCGTGCTGGGGGCAGGAGCAGGAGCAAACCTTACCCCTGCTTTGTGGATATACAGCACACCTGTCTCATACCACCTCCTCGGGCCAGCAGCTAGCGTGGCTACAGCCCATGCTGGCTCTGGTGAGCCAGGCTGTAGAGGGAAAGCTGATATTCTCCTAGCAGGATTTAGGCTTTCCCAAGGGCATGGGAGGGAGGGCGAAAGCATTTCTCCTGTCTGTCCCTTTCCTATGCAGACTGGAGAAGCAGCCAGGATCTGACCCTGCTGTTCCAGTCCCCGATAAGTGAAATAGTCATAAAAGCATATGTATGAGGTATGAGCGAATGTGAGGGAGGATAGGGGCTCCACGGCGGTTGTATTATCCTTCCACATCCTTTACAGGAAGATATTCACTCCATAAATATCATGGGTTACGGCTGGGCCTGGAGTTCACGCTGAGTTTAATGGACTGTGCTAAGCCAGCAGCGTGCCTGTGAAGGCGCACGGGTATTTCTTCTCTCTTGCTGGAGGGAAGCTATTCTGGGTTCTCCCTGCCTGCCTGACAGCTCCTGAGTCAGGGAGCTCGGCTCTCCTCAGGCAAAATTGGCATTTCAAAATAGTGCTGGTGTATTTAAGGAGGGGAAGGAAGGCAAAACCATCCGTTATCAGTGAGTATGGAGTTTCTTCGTGAGAGCTACGGGAGCCTGTGATCTGGAGAGAGCTAGAAAACATTGATTAGAGGTAGGGCCTGGGAGGGCCCACACCAGTTTACACCAGTCGAGCATCTGACCTCAATTCCCCTTGGGCTTTTGGCACCCAGACTACTATGGTGCTTTTGGAAATAATTCTAAGCGTTTGTCTGCAACTGTAGACCCCTAACTACCTTCAGTTCAGCACTGGATCTCAATTTCTTCTGGCAGTTGGGGTTGTTTTGATCAAAGTTTTGGCCTGCCTGAGGGCTCAGAGCCAGTGGAGAAGCTGCTGTCGGCATCCCCAAAGCTCAACCCCCTCCTCTGTTAGAGCATCCTGCTCCTCCACGTTCCCGCTGCGTATACCTGGAACTGCTGCGACCGTGGCAGGATGAATCCCCGGTTATACGGCCGCAGGAACTGTCCCTCTGCAGCCCCCCGTGGCATTAATCACCACGCTCCCTCCAAGGGTTCCGTCTTTGTTTACAAACTAAAGAAACCCAAATTCTTGCGTTACTGAGAATTTCCGCTCAGCTGTGGGTCACATTTTAAGATTCCTCTGTTTTTCTTTCCAAGTAACAAATGTTTGTTTTGCTGAAGAAAAAGGGAGTGATCCTGTTCCACTCAAATGGGTGTAAATCAGGAGTAATTCCACTGAATCCAAGGGGCCAGGAGCAGGGAAAACCCAGCATGAATCCTGCCCATTTCTATGAGCATATGAAGGCCAGATTTCTTCATTCCTTTACCCCCCACTGCTTTTGTTCTCTTCCCACCCTTGCCCTGTCTCCCTGTTAGAAAGAATGTCATGACTGGGATGTCAAAGAACAGTTATCACTAGATGTTTGGTTGGGGTTTTTTTAATAAATATATGATGTTCTCCAGATGCTAAAGAACCGAGTAGGCTTCAGAGGCTCGCCTCTGCTCTCATTTACACAGCTATAAATCCTGAGTCACTCCACTTGCTTCAGCAGACTAATGCCAGATGCAAGCAGAGGAACTACGATCAGCATCCAACCCCGAGCTACTAAAAGCAGACTGACCAATTGCATTTCTTAGAGAAACTTTTCCAATGATTAATGACAGACAGACAAACAAAAGGGGGGCCTTGGGACACATTTCTCTAAGTCACAGCAATTTTCACTTAAGCAACCGGGACATTTTTTAAAGCCCAAAACAAGAGAGAGAAAACTATTTACTGTGCTCAACTGACCTAGTTTATTTTTTTTCTCTTTTTAAGAAGATCCATGCTTACTGGGAACATGAATGAAAAGGTCCTGCTCACAACTCTGCCTTGACATTGCCTGAACTAAAAGTCATTTGGGTTTAAGTCAACATGAGTCAGGCATCAGGCGAAAAGAATGGTTCCCACAGCCCCGGATCAGGAATCGGTGCCCTTTCATACAACTGCTTCTGCTTGCAGAGGTGCCAGGAGTCCAGGCAGAGTCAAAGGAGCTTTTCTAGATTTATGCAGCTTCTGCAGAAACCAGAATTAGGTGTAGTTTTGAGATCCGCCCGATAACACAGCGTTTGCTCTCATGGTTGCGTACAATTAGTTGCAACTACATTTAGTTCGGTTTCAGTGGGCCAGTTGTAACCCCGGTTAGAGTTTGGGGTGTGAGGAGCAGTGGGTGGGAAAAAGTCTTGCAAGAAAGGCCTTGTGATCCTCCCAAAGGGTGGCTGAGAAGCAGAGATTTCTGTGCAAAACGGTCATCTTTGCATATTCATCCAGCTTCTCACAACTGCAGGATACACTGCAAGATCACTTGCACACTTTTTCTGACTGATTTAGGTCTGACACACAGTTAAGTCTCCTGTTTATGTCACTTCTGAAGTGAATCGTGGACATTTGTGTTGCGTTGATACAAATTTACAGACAAAGTTATGTGATTCTTCAAATGGTTCCCAGATCCTGTTTACAAATTCTTTCATACTTGAGATCAGATGCGTCAGCATGAGCCAGGACACCTTTCATTGTTCTGGTAGCGCAAAGCAGCCCTAAGCCCAGTTTAGTCAGCCAGTTAAAGTGGATTTACTGGTGCCTTGGACTTGAAGCTGCTCAGCCAGCCAGAGGATACCAGTGAATACTGTCTGCACGTGGCACATTTCAGATGGATCCTTACAAAAAATGCATGCTTTCCTACGATGTTTGTGACACTTAATGGTCTCTTCCTTCCATAAACATAGTGCATTTTATTGAAAACAGCTGGATTTGCCCCAGTCTCAAAGAGATTATGGTCTGTGCTGGTCTTGTTCTGACAGTTACAGGTGTCAAAGATGGTCAGTAAAGGACTTTTTCCTTTGAAGGTACAAAACGGATGTGGCAAGAAACCTGCGTTTTAGACACACGTACAACCTCTTATATCGGAGTGTCTGGGCACATTAAAATCTTTTTCACATGGCTTAGTGTTTACTGGTGTCAGAGGTGGATAGCCTCTGAGCAGCTGTTTGGCTCATTAGCTCTCAGACATGGAGAATGTTTGTCCTGGGAACAGTATTTATAACCTTCCTAGGCAAACGAGAGCCAAGATATTTGTACTGGAGTGATAGCCCTCCTCCCAAATACCCCACTGCAAAAGTTTCTAACTAGTCACTGGGATTACCAAGACAGCAGGGAATCTAGCGGAAAAAAGTGTATCCTAGATTTTGTAGGCCAATCCTGCTTTTGGTTAGGGTAAAGAACGAATAACTTTCTTGAATTGACAGATCTGTGGTGTTACCTGGCCAAAGCAAGTTAAGAAAGGATCAGTTCCCATTCCTCTTTTACAAGAAGAAAGTTTGTGCAGCAGGAGAGTTAGAACGGACTGTTTGCTAATGCACTCTTTTATGAAAAGCGTTTGCAAGAAGGCACAGGTAAGGCTTTCTGAAGTGTTTAAGTGCTGCAGGAGCCTGTTTGCACCACTAAAGTCATTCAGATCTCGTCAATAAAAACTTACGTGACAAGACAGAGAAGAAAAGGATTTTCTGCAGAATCAGTTGCTTTCCTGATTCCCCTTGCCTTCTTTAAGATTCAGGTATTTAAAACCTTATGGCCCAAAGGAGAACTAATTTCAAATAAACTGATAAGTATCTATTTGGAGATTTTCTGGCAAGTTTTACAGTATCACAGTGTTTCTCAAGAAGCTTTTCCAGTGCCTGAGAGCACATATTTTCCCTCCCTGCAGAAAAGCAGCAGCTATTTGACATTCCGCTCCTCAAGGTGCCTAGTTCCTGCCGCACTAACACCACGTCTCTGAATGATGGATTTCTGTGACCAGCGCTATCCAAATAAAGGGAGCCGCCAGGCTTTCCCAGAAACATGAAATGGCCACATCCAAGAATCTCGCAGGTAAGTAAATATCCTCCATTTTAGAGATGAGAGATAAACAACTATTCAGCAGAAGCTGTGAAGACAAGATTTGACCCACATCTCTACATTTTCACTAGCAGCTGGTGATCTAGGCTATTTTCCGATCTTGTGATACATGATTTTTTTAATGCTAAATAACTACCTTGTGAAGAATCACCCTCAATGTCAAACCACTCTTTTAAAAACTAAATCTCAAGTCCTTTATGTCCTACTTCTTCCTTTATTCTAGACCATTCGGGACACGCTGCCACTCTGAGCAGATAGATAGAGACTCCAAATGTCCTTTCACATACGCTGGTACAAATGAGAAGACTCAGAAGACAACATAGCTATGCTACAGTGAAACGGGTCCAGTCATTTCCACGAGATCATTCCCACTGAATATTCCTAGCTTGATTTCCAGTCACACAAAATGGTCCAGTCACTTCACCTTGGCCTCACACACTCTCCTTTGGGTGCTTCTTGATGTGTTAACCACATATGTCACTTCTTAACTCAATTGTAACTCCTCAGGATTAGCAGGAACGGGATCAGATGGGAACGATCTGCTGCTACTTGCTTAGGAGGGAAGTGAGTTGCAGTGAGTCTGAGACTAGAAGGCATGATAAATGATAAGGTAGATGGATTATAAGTTCCAACGAGGGATGCTGGAAAAGCCTCAAGAAGGAATAAAAAATGAAGTAGAAGAGAAAAGTCTGGTTTGAGAAAGTGCTGGTGGTGCTTGTGTTTCTGGAGCCCATATGTGGATCTGTATTATTTTCACATCAGCACCTGTCCAAGATGCATCCCTCCTTGTAGATGCCCCCTCCATAGGAAATTTCCACGGACACACTAATTCACAGCTGCATGCGAAATGTTTTTCTGTGTCCCTGGGATGTCCCTAACCCATAAAACACGATTCCGAGCATGGCTAGAACATCTCATCACTTCCCAGGCTGGTATGTAGTGTTCAGGCGTAACAGGAACAATACGGGTACTTTGCATAGTCCCGCTGAGAACTACATCCCAGGTTTCTATAGCTTTAGGCTTTGCTTAGCATTTTCATTTTTACCCCAAGACAATCAATTGGCTGCTTCGGATATGGAGAAATATGAACGTGGTTTCCATATTTACAGCAGGAGAAAACAACAGCATGCCCTTAGGTCCAAGTCTCTCTCAGTTACTCCCACCTCCTGCCTCAATTTAACTTCTGCAAAAGGAATGAAGTCCATCAATCCAAGGGAACACGTATTTCTTTCCTATCTGCATGCCATGAGACTCAACAGCAGTGTGCCGAATGGAGCACGAAGGGAGCACCTTCCACAGCACGGCCAAAGCACCGTGGCCTGACCCGACTCCTCCTTTTACCACTTTAATCCTGAGTCCCCTGCCTCCTGTCACCGCACTCGGTTCTTCAGGCCTCCACTCCGCTAGCCCAAGCCACCTCATGCAGCCATCACTGTGCCTGAAATACGAATCACTGAGTCACAGAGCCAAAAAGTTGAACTCACAATGCAGCAAAAAGAGAGAAAATCATTTCATGTGAGAGAGGCCAAGCCTGCTCCAGTGTCCTCCCTGATCATACCCAGCCAGCCTCTTTCTCTCTTTGCTTCATTCCTCATTCTCACTGGTGGCAAAAAAATTTCTGTCTTCTAATAAGTTGACCTTTCAGCTGAACTTCTCAGCCCCTCCTCATCTTTTGAATCATATGTAAATAATTATACTAATATTGAACATTTACCTATTCTGAACACAGTGCCTTCCAGCCACAGAGCACCTTGCAAAGTTTAAAAGCTTGGCCACAAACCCCCAGGGAAGCAGCTTTCTACCCCTGACCTCAATGCACAACAGGGGAACTACAGTACAGAGGAGAGAGGCCGCTCGCTTGAGGCCACACAGCGAGCCTACAGCCGAGCCAAGAGCACGAGGCAGCTCTGCTCGCTCCCCGCTCCGAGCTTCAACCAGCTGGTGCTTTTTCATCAGCCCTGAGACAGATATTCTAGTGATTTCAGTGAACAAAGAGGGCCCTCTCCGAGCTGCCGTATGCTGCCATGTGTTTCCCCGCTGTCAATGATTATCCATGGGATTCCCAACAAGGACCTACAGTCACTGGCAGCATCTGCTGCAGGGTTTCTCGAGGGGCTGAGGACGGGCTGTTTTTAGCCTTTTGTTTATTTGGACAAGTTCATTGCTTGCCAGGAGTGCTGCCCCCCCCCGCGCACACACACCCCCCTCCACGCTCCTTCGAGCCAGAGAGCAGGGGACCTTCCATCCCACACAGGCTGCTTTGTCAGGCCTGGCTCTGCAGGAGGCCGTTCCTCCCTTCTCCCTGGAGCCAGCTGCTAAAAGCAATGCTGAGATCAGACAAAAGATTTCACCCATCCGTTGGGCTGGGGAACACAGGGATTGCTGTCCCGAGTCAGACTGTTGGCCTGATAAACCTGGCATCCTGCTTCTGGCAGTAACCACCCGCCCTCGATGCGTTAGAGGAACGCGATTTCCCCTTCACGGATGCATCTAGCCGGCCACGCACGGCCTGCTGTGGTGCACGGATAAAGGTTTCCTTTCCATACAGCCAACAAAACAGGAAAGACTGAGCTCCTGCTGTCCACTTGTGTCCCCAAAGTCCCAAATACTGGGTTGAGATAGAGCCAAGGTGATGTGCTCAGAGCTGAATGAGCTCTTGGGCTTCCACATGGACCAAAGAGGGCAAAGACCCAAATTCAAAGATGTAGCAGGATGTTGGAAAAGCCCCGGATCCAGGATCTGCTCAAGAGCTGGATGTTCGATACAGGCAGCACACGGGATCTGTTCTGTACTGCATGCTGTGCACACAGGTATCACTTAAAGGCACTTATAGGCAGGATGCTTATAGGTGTGCTGGAGTGCCAGCCCCGTTTGTCAGCCCGTTACAGGATCCAGTCCTCCTTTCACATGTAGTAGTGTAGGACAAGGCCCAGACAGAAATCAATGAGAGCACACAAGACTGAGTGTGGCTAAAGGAGATGATTCATACAGGAGAAGTGACCATCACCCTGTCTGTCTTCCTACTTTATATTTTCACTCTGCTCCAAAGCTCTCTCTGGTGCACTCAGCTCTTCGCTTCACTGCTGCAGTTACCAGCAAAGAAATTAGTTAAATGGCAAAGGAGAAAACATAGCTCTGTGAGATTTTGGTTCCTCTGACAAATAAAGAAAACTCAAAGGGTCAGTTCATGGGTCTTCGGGGAACTCAAGAGCCCTGCTTCCCTCCCATCTGTTCGCCAATTTAAAGTAGATCCATTCGCATTCACAACTAAACCCTTCTAATTCAGAGGTTTAGTTCATTTGGTCCTAGAACAGCCTATTTTGGAGATCTGAGGACGTCTCGAGGTGCTAAAGATGAATTCCAAACACCTCCAACTCATTGAACAAACACGTGCAGTATTTATGCAGTCATGCATAATTAGGGAGCGATGCTTCGTCCAGCACGCAATCCGAGAAGGCTGGCTGCATTTAGATATATTCCAGGAGTATTTTGCAGCTCTAAGCTTTATCACATTGGGTGGGACCCTAGCTGCTATCAACAGTTAACTGGGGCTAAGCAACCAACAGATGGATACAAAATCTGACCTCGAAGGAACACTCACACGCTGCAGGCTTTGGTGCTGCCAGTTCATTACCAACAGACCTCCCAGTCACTCTTAGCGACTTCTGCAGCGATGCTGCGAGGTCAGGGCACGCTCCAGGGTTGTCAAGTTGACAGAGCAGTTACGAGTGAAACGAAGGTCAGGAGAGACGTCAGGAGAAAGGAAGCCTTGTTACGGGTTGAGTTTGGTCCCAGGAGGGAGCTGCAGTTGCTCTCCTAGGCATTATGAAATCAACAAAAAGAGAGATTCAGCCTGATCATAAGAAAAGAATGTCTCTGATCTCCCCCTCCTCGGCAGCGATACGCCACCCCGCACAACAGAGGAAGGATGAGTGAAGCAAGCTCACAGCCCAGGCACCCAATAAAGGGAACTGGTGGGTCCAGACCGAGAGAGCGACCCCAGGTTTGTTCCGTTGTTCAGGGTTATGGGTCCTCGCTCTGACTCTGCACTGGAAACAACACTAGCTTGTATTCAGGGTGGCCATTCAGAGCTGGTGTTCTGCTGTGGCTATTGTTCCGCGTGACAAACACAAAGCCTACGGGAAGTGAAATGACATGTTGGGCTTATTTTTAAAAGCATGAACATTTGAGGAAAACTAGGAACTTGTACCACTTTGGGCTAAATCTGAGGAACAGAGAAAATAAATCAGAACAGGCTTCACGCACATACTTTTCTAGGAAGAAAGTTGTTTACAATACATATTACACTCCAGAATAAATCTGGGATAAACAAAGCTGAACTCTTATTCATCTCTGTTCTTCTTCCTGTGAAAGTCTCTCCAAGAGAGAACCAGCCCACCATCTACTCACCCCATAAGCCCTGCTTAACTCCTTGTGAATACCAGCGCAGACGGCGTGGAGGACAGGCTTCTCCTCAGCCTGTGCGCTACTCAGCTGTGCTAGCGTTTCCAAACGCTCCTTCCCCTGCTTCGCTACACAAAATACACCTTTCTCCAGAGACAGCAGAACAGCTACGGATCTCTTTGGGAGGCACCAAGCACCAGCAACTCCAGCGGAAAGCAGAAGATGAAATCATTAGTTTGCAGGAAGCGCTTAGCACGTTTAAAAACTAGGACTTCTCTTCCCGGTACCTGAATGCTTGTACCCCAGAGATTTTTATGAGAACATCTTTCTGAGTTCTCCAGTAACCACCAAAACGTTGTCACCCGCTGGACCATTAGGCAGATACATCCAATATTCTGTCTGGGCTGACAACCAGTTCCTTCCCTACATTGGCACACGTTGTCATGCTACTTAAAGATGTGCGCTTTAAAGAATGTAAAGTAATGCACCGATTTTTGATGCAGGACTTTAAAAAGTCGCATTCCTTCTGAAATGTCATGAACCCAGCACTTTCCAGTCTCCATATAACCTTTTTTTCCTGCAAACCTAGAGCCAGTCTGTGAGCTTGTTGACCATGGCAGAGCTTTTATGCCCAACGAATAGCAGAGCTTTCTACCAAACACTGAAGACACAAACTGTCTCCTTGGACACAAACACCCAACCACACACATATGTCTTGCTCACTGCTGCAGCCAAGACTCACTTTGAGGTCCTCATGACTCAAAACAGGGAAAAAAAGAGCTTCTCTTGGTCCGGGCTTGGCCTCCAGTTGCACAAGCGTTCGTTTCAGTGGAAGCGCTGGCCCATATTTCCACCCCTTGTCACCCTCTCACTGTCTCTACGACTTGTTTCTGCAGCTGAAATATGGATTAGGGAACTGACCTGCAATAAAAATAACCTAACAGAAAGAAAAACAAAAAAGGGGGGATTTTGTTCTTTTTTTTCTTTTTGAATTGGGACAATTCCCCCGCTGGGCCGTCACACAGCCACACAAAAGGTACAACAGGACGAGAGAGGGGAATGGTGCAGGCGCAGGAATGATCGGCCGTAGGAAGGAGAAAGCAACGGTGTTCTGGAAGTGCGCTGCTGCTGAAAAGAAATATTTGTGAAACAAAATCCTTCACTGTGCTAAGCCTGCCCCAGATTGGAGCTATTTGTTTTGCACTGGAGACTTGAGAGCTTGTCCACTTCTGACTGAGAGCGTTCCAGAAAGCGAAATCCCCGCTTGGCTGCCCGTTAGCTCGAACGGATCATCGTACTGCAATACTGCCACATTCTTGGGTCCGTCTCCGACTACTTTGAATAAAAACAACCAGAAAGTCTCAATTGAAGAAATAACTTTGTTGACAGAAGGAAAACATAAACCTGTTAATGTAACTATTGCTATTAATAATCTTTAAACACCCAGGCTGAAACTTGGGTAGGGCCCACAGGAAGGCGAGAGGCAAGCTCCAGGTCCTTGCGGTTCACGAGAATTTCCTGTCCTGTCAGCGCGCGTTTCCTCTGCTTCGGGGAGGGATGGCGTCCAAGGCAAACGGCATTCCTTTTGCTCTCCGACCACGGCATCGTCCGAAGGAAGGGGCGGCCGAGCAGCTCTAACGCTGACAGACGGTGGTTTAGAAATCGAACCGCTGGGAGATCCAAGCCAAATCAGATACGGGGCCTCGGGGATACTGGTGGTAACTCCAGTGAGGATGTGCAGCTATTACTCAAATTAATTCTGACTGCTGCTTTCCTAAGGAAGCTGCATCCAGCAGGGCGAGGAGCCTTTCTGCCCCCCCTGGAGACCACCAACTGCACGTACTAACGAAGCTGCTCGTTCCCCACCTGCCTCTTCGCAGCTGCCTCTCGGAGCGCTGCAACGGAGCCGCCGCACGCCGAGCACGGACGCCTGCGGGGATTACACCTTGCTGCCGGGGAGCAGGGGGGAGCCTGTGAAAGTGGCCAGGCTCAGTGGCAGGATCCCAGCGGGAGGGAGTCCCGTGATCCCTCTGTTTTCACAGTCCGCTGAGAAAACCCTCCGCATCGTGTTCTTTTACATCAGCAGACAAACTTCTGGAAATCAGACCCTTTTCAATTAGATGCCCACACGTGGATTTAGGAATCTGGGCAGTCAGGTTTGTAAATGTTTAGGGCAGGATTTTTCAAAAGCATTTGAAGCACACGCTTGTGAAAATCCGTCCTCTAGCAGTAAAGACTTCAAGGTGCTGTGGAAATGCTCTTTAATTAGTGCGTGCAGTTTGTGAGGCTGAATTATTCCCTTAGCCCCATTTTATAGATGGGAAAGCCAAGGTACAAATGAGGCAGCATGTTTCCCAAGGCTACATAGCGTGCTAGTGCCCGAGCCAGAAACAGACCCTACCGCTTCTGACTCCCAGTTTCTTGCTCTAATTACCAGAAAATTCCTTTCCTCTATGGCACAGCCAACTGGTTCCAATAATAAATCCAAGCTGTTGCAAAGATCAAGTCCATTTTTTCACTGCTTAACCCAAAAAACATTTAATTTTCAAAACACAGGTTTGGCATTTCACCAGAGAAAGGATTTGTTTTTCATTATTCATCTGTTTTTTCTTTTTTTTTTCTCCCTCTTTTTAAAAGCCAAACATTCAATCACTCTGTTCAATATAGAGTTCCTAGGCTAGGAGCACTGCAACTATCGTTACCCTATAAATCTTCATTATTCTTACTATAAATACACTTCTGTGTTTTTCATTTTGTTATTTTTATGACTAAATATGGCACCTTTAGCAAACCTCAAAATGCTTTCCAAAATTAAGAACTTTGAATCAAATCCTGTAGTTCTTATTTCTGTGAAGCAATACTTTTTAAAAAACTGTAACATTCCTTGGTGTATGTCCAGAGCAGTAACATTAACCTACGGCTTTTCAACACTACTTTAATTATGCCAGTCTACGGTGGTAAAGATAATACTGCCTTACTTAGACACAGTCAGATTGATATAATGGTACCTTATGTTACCTATTCCTCTATGGGAATAAGCCGAATCAGGATAAAATATATATATTTTTAAACTGTGCCCACTCTAGGTATGTCAGAACAATAGATTTGTGAAGAAGCTTTAATGTTAACAGGTACTTCTCCTAGCATGTACAGTAATCACTGCGGGGCTAAAAAGAAGACACATGCCCAAAAGAATGACATTTGTCCTTTTTTAAAAGTAGCAGGATATGATTTCTAGCTTTGCTTTTTTATTTATTTGTTTTCCTAACCTGGAAATTCAGATTCTGTGGAGGCTGGAAGATTCTCAGATGAGCAGAAAGTAAGGGAAAATAGTTTTATCACAGAGTTTATGAGTGTAAAGACTGAGCTGTTGAAAGGAGAAGCAAATGTTAATTAGATCCTTAAACTCTGTTTCTCATTCCCTGTTTGGCACAAATGAGTAATTAACATTGTGGAGAAAGGATGCTTTTGTTAAAGAACTAAATCCCACAGACTCTTCCCACCTTGTCCAAGAACGAGTGACTCGCTATAAACAGGAGAACAATAGGGTGGTTAAAGTGACCGAATCCATCCGCCTTTTATCCCTGCTGCCCCTGCGGAACCGTGTCTGCTGATAAATCAGAGGTCGACTCACTGGTCAAACTTCTCAGACGTATCTCTCAATAATACCTGTGATCCTCAAAGTGGTGGAAACGATCCACCGAGATTTGCAGTTCCTTATAAAAAGGACTGTGATTCCCCTGTAGCAGCACCCTGTAGAGCAACATGACCCACATATCCTCCTTCACCCCGTAAGATGGCGTGAATTTTCCAGTACAACAACAGGAGGCAACAGGGCTTCACCATGGGTGGTGGTAACTTTAACACCAGATACCTCAATGGGCCTTTGGGTTCTGTTTCCTTAGGTCTAGAGCCTTGTGCTGAGCTCACAGGCAGAAGCTCGGAAAGCAACCCCACTCAATGGAGAAGCAAAGAGCTTTAGGGCTTGCAAGCGGTTCAAAGGCAAGCGAGGAGATCAAAGTTGTTCACCGTGTGCCAGCTGCAGCGGTGGTGGCACCGTTAGCCTCTCCGCCACACAAAAGAAGGAAATTAATCATTTTTTCCTGGACGCTTTCGATATGGACACTAGCTCTCTTTCATCAAAGCCAAAGAATACCTGGAAAACTGCTTCAGAGGATTTTAAATTACCTCAATTTATCTTCAGTACAAAGAACACTAAAATAGGAGAAACTGGCTGGGTTGAAATTTAAAAATCAAGAAACCACACAAAACCTTTGCTGCAAAACTCAAGCCTATGAAAACCCTCACCTGCTGAGCTTTTAGGCTGAAAAAGAGGTAACTTCTACCTTCCTTTAAGTTTGTCAGCATTCACTAAAACAAGAGCAAGCTCAAGAAAAATTTTCTCATTGCATTTCTGTCCCAGTACCAAGACCTGCTGAAAACCTTGCGAACAGAAGTAAGTAAACTACAGATTACTCCTGGAACCATGCTACCCCAAGCCAAAGGGTTCAGATAGCAAGGCTTTATCCTCTTTAAACTCTGGAGAAAACTCTTCAAGATTCCCAACCTAATTCCCCGATCCACGTTTGTCGGAATCAGAGAAGTAATCTAAATGTTTGACTAATTTATCTGAAATTTTCAGCCATCAACCATCTCTAAGCTCAGTACAGTAAACTGTACTGTTGGCAACCCAGAAAAGATACAAGTGGCTACAGGCTCTCTGCTCACTGAAATAATCAGTTCAGTTGGCCTCTTTGGAGCAGAACATACCCCCCTGTCCCCAAAATGGGTACTGCTCCATCAAAGCCACAGAATTTCAGGCATTTATAGCATTTACTACGCCCAGATACCCTCAGATCAGCCTTACAGATTTAATATACCCTGCAGTATGCAAAAACACAGGTATCCCTGGAAGAGGTGTGAATATCACCTTATCTCCCCTCTCCTTCCTCATTCATTAGGACCAGTTTATTTGTTTTAAATGTAAGGTTTAGATCCTTAGAAAATTCCCCAGAGATATCTACCTAGTAATTGTAACTGTGATGGTCTCATTCACCAAAATGGTCAGGTTTTGGTTTATTCTGGTTTATTCTGTATGGTTGGTTCCAGCGCTACATTGTAAACCTGAAAAATTCCTGGAGTCAACGGGAATTTGCACAGGGCATCGACATTTCTGCAAGCCAGCGCCCTGTATGCAAATCTGCCTCTCCCACCCACTCAAATTTGCTGCTCCGCAATGTCACTGAATCTTGTTCCAAGCACCCGGGCAGAGCAATCTTTCCCACCCCCAAAGAAATGCTCCAGTCCCCCCACATGCACTACCAAGCGTACGTATCCCACATTCAGGGGGTTCTCTGATGTACCTACAAAAACCACACAAAAATTCCCATACGAAGCCTACCGCTAATAAGAAGAAACCTTCTGCAAACACCTCATTGAAATGTGTTTGGCTGTAAGTTAAGCCGCCTTCCCATCCTGCCGACAGCAGAGTTGGAGGAGAACAGATTCAGCCCTCTTACCTTTCATAGAATCATAGAATCATAGAATAGTTTGGGTTGGAAGGGACCTTTAAAGGCCATCTAGTCCAACCCCTCACTCATGGGAAGACTGTCCTTAGCAAACCCTACCCTTCATCTTTGATTTCTGGATTAAATAAATCCAGTTCCTCCAGCTTCCTCCCTAGGTCCAGGGGTTTAGACCTCTGGTTGTTCTTCTTGCTCTCCTTTGGTCCCCACTGTCTTCTTCTCTTCCTTAGTGCTCAAAGCCAGGAGCACCAACGCCTACCAGAGTGGCATGATTAATTACCCCCCGTCTCACGTGACTTTCCGGCTTTTCCATGCCAGAATAAAATCAGTCTTTTTTTACAAAGCATCAACTCTTGAATCACATTCAGCTTGATCCACTAAAACCTCCGCATCCTTCTCTGCTATGCCACTACTGAGCTATTTCCCACCCTTTATTTATAAACCCACTCTGGTTTTCCTTGCTGTCGGAACAGTTGTATAGGAGACCCTGATATACCTTTTCTGGACTTGGAGGAAGAAATGTACCAACAGTAAATGCTAATTCAACTGCACAAGCTCCTGGAGAGACAGAAAAGACGAGTGAGCCCTGATAGCTCCCCGAGAAGCCTCCTTATGGGTTCTTCAGCAGCATCTGAGCAAGGATACGACTTGTAACTGCTCCAGAAATTAACCCACGAGTCCCTCACATGCCACAACTACATGCATGTTATTTTTCTGAGCAATGACCATTCGCGGGGCTGCGCAAAAGACATTTCCAGCAATCTGCAATTGCTGCTACGCTTTCAGTTTAGTTTTCAGGCTGCAGGTAGCAGACAGCACCGAGCAGAGCCAGATGCCACATAACTGGGACCAAATCACCACATGCCTCTGCTCTCCCACCCAGTGCCCAGCTTTGCCCCCGCTTCAGGACGCGGGTGTGACACTCCACCCAATTCCAGATTTTAACTTACAGCAACAGAGTGCAAAAGACACGTGCTCAGCGAAGATTAAACTGCACCCTTCGCACGCTGCTTGGAGCTTGGTAAGACTGAAACCCATAGGAAGTGCTGTTATCTGCATTTTACGGAAGGGATTAAGAGAAACAAACCCTGATTTAGCCCCTTAACTCCAGGCACCTGCTTGAAGTGCTTCAATTAGAAGCCTAAAGTGAAGAGTGGATCTTCTCCCACACGTGCTGCGCTGCTCCACATACACACAGGTGTACGCAGCTGCGTGCTGCGGAGTGCAGCAGAGACTCGGGCAAGCTGCTGCAGCGATGAGTGGTCAGCTGGCACTGCCACCTTCCACCCGTGCCGCATCCAAGAGGGACACCCTGGTGAGCCCATCGTCTCTCCCCGCTAGTGCGTGATGCCCGTGCCCCGTGCTGCACAGCCGCCGCCTCCTCCCCTCTTTCCCTGCCAGTGATGCACTGTGCCTTCCCCTGCGCTGGCTCCCTTTCAACAACGCATTTGCAAAACCTACTGGGTTTTCTGTTGCCTTGAAATCGGACAGTTACAATTTAAATAGACGGGGGCTTCTGTTTTCAGCAACATCAGAAGTGTCTGTACCGAGTCATTAGCCGAACCGCTTTTGGAGTTACACAGCATGCTCACTGATGGGGTGGAAAAGCCTATTTATTTATTTTACCTTAAAACATCATTGGCATAAGATCCCACAACTGACTGTGTATGGACTACAAACATCCTGGCAGATACCCCAGGAGCTACTCTTCATCAAATATCCAAAACTAGGATTAAGTCTGTCCCATGGGATCCTTATGGAGAAGGTAAACAAACGAGCGCTGTCAGCTGGCAAATTATTACTGTGAACATCCGGAACGCTCTTATTTGACCTATTGCCATTTTCATAAATTCTCTGAGGGTGAATTCCCTGTAGTACCAAGGAAGAAAATAAGAAACAAACTTCTTTTTTGACCCCATTCCTGGTAAATGACATCCACAATCTGAGATGGCCCTGGCTGAGTTCTGGCTTGGTGACACACAGCGGTCTATTATTTGATCCCTGTGGGGCCAGACGAGGCCTCCAAAGAAATTCCCTCTGAGGCGCGAGTAAGGACATCCCTCAGCAAAGACATGAAGTGGATGAAACCACAGAGGAACAGGGATCCACTGACGGTGTGGGAACAGGAATGCAAAACCAGCAAGGGGAGCACATATGCTCATAGAGGGGAAAACCCACAGACCTGGGAATAAATTCCTGTAGCCCTGCTTGCTCGTTGATGCGCGTGGGTATTCTCCACGCTGAACTCTGTATGTTGCTGCTCCCAGCCAGCCATGCAGCTCAGAAATCACTTACAGCTTCATAGCTTGAAAGATATTCCTTTAAAGGACCAGGAATGGAGTGTCCTTGCCCTATTCGATCTTGGCTTTGGTGGGGAATCTTACAAAATCCACACCACTAGAGAAATATGAACATGGGACTATCACGTAAGTGTCTCCACTTTTTCTTAAATACAAGGCAAAAGAGAACATCAGGTCTCTACCACTGCACTGTGTTGATATACAACAAACTGGGTCTGGATAAGACAACTAGCAGGCGCATACGTATCAATAACGAGCTTTTACTACCACTTCCTTCAAACATACCACTGGTAGCTAGAACTCGGTCAGAAATTATTTTTACTTGCTATGAGATCAAGATAGGAACAGCAAGTCTTATCAATCAATAAATAAGAATGTCAAGTCTACCATATTTTGTAAATATTACATAGAAAAAAAAATCCCAGATCTCTGTATCACTTTAAGCTGCATTATCTTCATCGTATAAAAAAATGGTTTTGATCAAATTTTAAGACGTACCATCTCAGGCAATAATGGAAAACAGATTTCATTGCGTATTTTCTCCTGGATTACTTAAATTACTTTTGGAATCTCAGAAGCCATTCCAAGCTCAAAGTTTTGCTTTATGTATCTTTATTTTTTTTAATTTTATTTATTATTTCAATTATCCCTGGCCAAATTCATCCCTGATCTCAGTCCATTGGCTACAGTTGTCTAAGACGGAGGACGGACTTGGTGCCTGCGAGACCAACAACAGGGAAGGCTCTAATGCAGTAACGTACACTACCGAAGGGAGAAAAACTATTTGAATCTGTTTCAAGCTCAAGCTAAAAATAGCAAATTCAAATTAAAATCTCCCAGGCCAGATTCTCATGCTCAAAACCATTAATTTTAAAAGCTGAGAGCACTCAGGGCCTCCTCCCGGGAGGTACTGAGTGACCCTTAACTCCAATGAAAGTTACTGAGAGCTGAAAGAGCTCTGAAGCTCACAGCATCGGGCCCTTTGACAAGCTAAAACCCCAGTGAGCAGCTAAGAAACAGACTGCCAGCATCACCCAGTCCTGGGGGGACTCAAGGATCACCCCTCCAGTGGATTCCAGTAAATGCCAATTGGAATTTACTCAGCAGTTTTCAGGACCAAGTTCCCAGACCAAGCAATCACTACTGTCCTATTATGAGCTACTGCCTCTTTGCCAGTTCACACATTTTTAAAGGAGAATAAACAGTTTTTCAGGTAATAATATTCTTCTGGGAGTGTTTTTGTGCTGTCACAAGGTTAGGTGCACAAACAGCAGTCACTTCAGATATAACACTGAACACAAAATTCTTACCTTCTCCTGGTCCAACACAATCACATGATCCTGGCTTCCTTTTGCATTTTCATTGCCCAACATCCATCTCCATGGATTATCCCAGGAAAAAGCAAGTTCTATATTACTCAGCTGGAAGGAAAAATAGAAAGGAGTTATTAAAGATACTGGACTCACTTCACCAAATGACAAAGAACAAACTACTGGCTTTGAGTAGCCGTAAGGTAATAACAGAGAACGAGCGACAGCTTTGTGGGCTCTGCAAAGCAGAGCTCGGTGCTAACCAGCGGATGAATTGCCATGTGGCAAAAAAAAAACCCATCCTGAAAGCTGACACCTGAAAGGCAGTCTCGACAGGGACTTCAAAGAGGGTGAATTTGCAAGAGACCAGGTTGCCAGTGGCACCGAGGCACAAAAAGTGGTACGTGACAACCGAACATCTTTATTCGACAGAGTTATCAGCTGTGGGTCTCGCTAGCTGTCTCGATTTTATGCCAGATTTTGCAATGTTGTAGGGAAGAGCTTGGAAAAATGACCTGAGGGTGCCCTAGGGACTCAAAAATCAGAAAAGAAATAAATCAAACTGTAAATATGTTTTTAATCCTATGATTCTTGCACACCATGATTGCTGAAGAGATCCTAGAGATCTAGGATGTAGGATCCTGAGATCCTAGAGCAATCAGGATGATGACAGAGATACAGATCCTGCCCAGTATGAAGACGAAGGATTTTCAGAGTCTCCTGCAGAAATGTAGTAAGGGTCAATGTTCATTACACTTTTCATCTGCAGGGAAAAGCAGAGTGAGTAACTTTTCGTTCTACTCCTGCTCGGTTTCACACATTAGTCACTGGAATGAGGATGCTCCGGGGCAAGATTTAAGTGACCATTCACACATTGCTTCAGAAGACGTTTCAGAGGATTGGCTCCATTGCCCGGTCCTGCTCTCACCGCCCCAGGATGCCCAATTTCAGGACCTGCAAACCCCCAGCCGACAACCGACGGCCTTGTGCTGCCCTCTCACGGGCTGCGAACAGCAGAGCAGCGACACCTCAGCTCCCCGAGACCCAGCTGCCACAGAGGCGATAAATAGCACAGAGGGTCTGCAGCGTCCCTGTCATCACCAGCTGGGTCCATGGCATGCTGCGGTGGCTGCACAACCACAGCCGGAGCTTTAGCAGCTCTGCCCCACGCCTGGCTTTCCATGAGGGTACAGGGCTTACAAAGTGTTGGGTGACGCCGAAATACCGACCAGCTCACAAGCACGCAGCTCTCGGTGCTCTAAGTCCACTCGTCTCTGCTCCATCGTAACTAGTGGTCTCATTTGCTCCAGGAACCGCCACCTTTGCTGTCGAAAGCCTGGGGGAGTAAAGAGGAGAAGGAGGGTTACACCGTACCCATCCAACCCCACGTGCTGGGCTGACGACCCCAAAGACCGAATCTCCTGCCCGCCGAGTGAAGAGGCAGTGGTTTAACCTCAGAGCCAGGGCAGCTCCGTTTTGGGTGGGATTCAGAGCACAGCTTCTGCCCTCTTGGGTGAAGGGGAGCAGGGATGACGGCCTCTCACAGACCTCCTCACCTCAGTAAAGCGCACCGAGCCTTCTGCTGACATTGCCAACGAGCGCCCGACTTTGTAAACCACGTGCCCGCACCGACAGCAGTGCTCTGAGTTGCACGCTCACAAAAGAGAGCTGAAAAACTTCCACACGGCTTATTTCAGCGCCTCCAACTCTTGCGAGAAAACCTTGAAGAGATGACCAAAAGGGCTTTTAAAACACCACAATGGTAGGAATGCTATCCCTTTGCTACACCAAATTATTTGGGATACACAATGAGTTGCCACGATACTTATGCAGAGCACAGCACAGGCCTGTGTACTACTATATGAAGTAATTAATTCTTTTCTTCATTTAAAAGCCTCATGATTTTTTTAAGGCAATCCCATGATGCGTGGGGGCCTGGGTTGTCAGCTTGGAGTGCTAAAATGAATTCAACCCCCGTCTCAGACTTCAAAAACACAAGGATCTTTTAATTAGGAAATTTGGGGTTTGTTGTATTTGTCTTCTCACACGTGAAACTTTGGAGTACGCAAGCGGCCCCATTTTCTTGCCCCGTTAAAGGGGCTGGAAACTCACTGTCGCTTTTCAGAGAGAGCCGAGATCCTCGGGCATGATGTGACTCCAGGAACAGAGGTGTTAATGGAGGCCCCAGCGCTGGCCCCTGCGCCCCTCTCGAGGCCAGACCCAGGCCCAGGCCCAGGCCCAGGCCCTCTCCTGGGGCGGGCACCCCCTCCCTGCCCGGCCCCTGCCTCACCGTCCCCTTTCCCGCTGCTCTTGCTCCAGAGCCGCTCTCCTGTCCCCCGCCCCAGCCCCCGCATGGCCTCACCCAGGCTTGACCTGCCTCCCTGGCCCGGCTTGCCCCATCCATCCATCCATCCACCCCCCTCCCCATCGCCCCTCAGCCCCTTCCTCCTCCTCCTCCCAGCCTCCAGCCCTGGACCCCTCATCTCACCCCCCTCCACCCACGCCTACCCCTCACCTCAGGCCTCCTCACCGCCCCACCAGACACTCCCCACATCCCGCTGCCCCAAACCTCCTCTCGGCTCCCCACGACCTCCTCAAGCAGCCCCCAAACCCAACCCTCCTCCCCCTCCATCTTGCGCGCCCCCGCCGCCCGCGCCGCTGGCGCTCCTCCTGCCGGCAGGGGGCGCTGCCGCGGGCCGGGGCGCCCGTGGCGGCGGGGGCGCCGCTCTCTCCGCCCGCCGGGCGCCGGGAGGAGGCGGCGGGGCAGCGCGGCGGCGGAGCGGGCCGCGGGCTCGGCGTGAGGCGGCGCCGGCGGCGGCAGCGGCGGGGCCGAGCCGGGAGGCGAAAGCCGCGGCCCCGCTGAGCCTGCCCCGGGGCCTGCGGGAGCAGCATGGCCGCCAGCCTGTGGATGGGGGACGTGAGTGTCCGGCCGGGACCCGCGCGGGGCTTTGTGAGGCGGGCAGCGGGGCGGCCTGGCTGGCGGGAGGCGGGAGGGCAGCGGCCGGGGCGGCCGGCCCCGGGGCGACCGCGGGCTGGGGCGCACTGACTGACTGACACCCTCACACTGACTGACTGACTGACTGACTGACACCCTCGCACCGACCGACTGACTGACACCCTCACACCGACTGACTGACTGACTGCTTCACACCGACTGACTGACACTCTCACACCGACACCCTCACGCACCGACACAGCCCCACGGACCCTCACACGCTCCGACACATACATAAGCTCCCGAGCTGACGGACGCTCTCACGCACACACGCTCCTGTGCACGCTGTCAGGCTGACACACACGCTCACGCAGGCTGACACGCACGCTTACACACGCTGACACACAAGCACACGCTGAGAGATGCTAACCCCGGCCCGGCAGGCATGTTTGTGAGCAGCTACACTCTCACAGACAGAGTTAGGCACACACCCCCCCCCCCCCAGGGTGACCCTCGTTGCCTGCCCACAGCCAGGGTCACAGGCACACTCGTGGCACTTACACCAGTGTCCCGTGCTGCTTGCACTCACGCTGGGGGGCAGGCACGCTCGTGGGCACTGACGTGTTCTCGCACTCTCGTGCTCATGCTGCTAGGCGCTTACACACTCACTCGCATGCTCGCTAGCCTGCACGCTTACACGCTTCTAGGGTTTATATGCTGGTTTATATGCTGACACGGTTGTAGGCACTTACGTGCTCATGGTCATATGCTCTAAGGCACTTACACACTCGTGCTTGTGCTGCTGGGCTTACACGCTTGTGCTCACACTTGTAGGCACTTATGCGTCCTCGTGCTCACATGCTCGTGTGTACCTATCCAAGAGCGTCCCTCGCTACCTGCCCACACACATGCACACCTGTGGGTGCACTCACACGCTTGTAAGGATTTGCACTCTCCTACGTGCTCACACACTCATGAGCATGTACACGCCCCAATATTTCCCTCATTCCTGCCTGCACCTGGCAGCCCACTCACACTCACAGGTGCTTCTTCACCCTAGGGTGTCTCTCGCCGCCTGTTCTCGTGCACGCCGTGGGCACGCTCACAGTGATACACACCCCACAGTGTCCCTTGTCTGCCCATCACACACACTGCATACACCCTCACGCTTGTGCACCTGCATCCCTCACCACTTGCCACTGCACACACACACTTTTATACATGTTCACGTGTGCATACTCACACCCAGCGTGTTGTAGTGCTTTGCCACCTGCACGCACGCGCCTGTATGTACGTGCTCACGTTGTATTGTAGTGTCTGCACTGTCTGCTGCTTTTACACAGTCACTTATTCCATCACACCACTGTATTGTAGCATCCTTGCTGCCTGCCACGTGCTTGCGTACACCTGCATATACGTACAGACATGCGTATGCAGTTACACCAGTGTATCGCCATGTCCGTGTCGCCTGTTACTTGCATGCACATCTTTCTCCAGCCTCTTACAGACTCACACCAGCATATTGCGTAGTCCTGCTTGCACACACGGGCACCCTGTAGTCTTCCTCAGCCTCTCTCAGGGTTGTGTACACACAACCCAGCACATCACTGAGGATCCCGCTGGCTGCTTCTCTCTTATACACACATCTACACCAAGTTTGCCATTGCATTGCACACGTACACGGACACAGCAGTGAGTCTCCCACTGCCTACCACTCATGCAAACACACTCTATGAAGTCCCTTTTCTCTTTACCCACACAAAGGGTTATCTACCACCTCTCCACCATAAGGCCATCTTCTTTTTCAGTCACCTCTCTCACAAGCGGGCCACTGCTCTTTGAAACACGCATGTACATACCCAAGCAGCAGTCACCTGTTGCCTTTATGAATCTGTCTTTCCTGTACACACACCCCACAGGATCACCCTCTGCATGGCACGTCTGTACAGAGTAGTGCTGCCTCCTGCTTTTAGCACGTGTAACCGAGTCATTTCTGCTTTACACTCACACCTCCGCAGGGCATCTGCCGCCTTTTGCACATGCGAGTGCGCTGTGGTCACCCACTATCAGGTACTGCCCAAGCCTGCACGTTCTGTCACGCACACAAGTGACGGAGCCGCCTGGTACCTGACAGACACACGCACATGCTCGAGGGCTGTCAGTTACCACAAGGCCATCTGTCTTACTCACACAGGTATATACACTTAAATATAGAGAGCTATATATGTTTCCCCCACACCCCAGCCTCGTGTTAGCTGTCACCTGCAGTGCTCCCCATCAGTATGTGTATCGCACAAAACCTTAGTTTCAGTTAGTTCCCTCCTCCATGTTCTGTTCCACAGAGAGGCATCCTTTTCCCTCAGTACCTTCATCATATATTTGGTCCAAATTGCAGTGCCATTTGATACTTTTCAGTCGCTTACACCGTACAGACGCCTGCCCTCCAGCGTGTTCTCTCACACAGTCCCACTGCCCTGCACTTCACACACACTCTGACACGCACAGTGCTACCCTCTCACCCGTGACATAAACACCCACGTGCCATACAAAGCACAGACCTACTGCGGGACGGGATTAGAGGTTTCCCCTCCAAGTGCTGCCCTTCGTATCTCCACAGTTACATGAGGTAGACACGGCTTTGCAAGCCCCTACCCCAGCTCAGTGGGAGCTGTGTTACCGGACGCATGCTGCCCGTTTGTCGTAGCACCCCGGGCTGTGCCGCACCTGTGTACCGGTAGGGCTGGCCCAGCCTCCGTTTGCATACAGAGAAGGAGCCTGCCCTCTCCTTATCCCCTGCTCCGTGTAGTGAACGCTCAGTTTGTTGCTGTATGTTTCTGAGTGGCTTTTGTCCTTCTGTGAAAGCTCCCTGTTCTCTGAAATTCATGCTGTCTCTTGGGTTCCACTTTGCAGACTGTTGAGCCTGGTTCATGCATGCCTGCTGGTTTTGAGTGGCATCGACCCTCTTAAATGAGCCTTCTTTTTGAAGTGTAAGGGTAAAATACTTCTCAATAATGTTTTAACTGCTTAGGGTGACATTGACACATATATTCTCCTATTTGTAGATGCCCTGGTCTAACCTGTTTTTTTTTTGCTTTTATAGCTGGAGCCCTATATGGATGAAAACTTTGTTTCAAGAGCCTTTGCCACCATGGGAGAGCTTGTACTGAGTGTAAAAATCATTCGAAACAGGTTGACAGGGTAACTGTTTATGCTTGTTCTCCATTTGTTCTACCACTGCATTTGGATTGAACCGTTTGCCCTCTGCATCGCTGTGGTCCTGTCCGGATTACAGTGCTTTTCCCTTTGAGCTTTGGGTATGTTAATGGTAGCAATGGAGAGGACAATTGCTGGCTCTTCGACCTCCCCATCAACAAACCAAGGTTTGGCCCTCATCCTGCAGTGCTTCAGCGCTCGTTCAGAGCGGCATATGTATGCCGTACAGTCCATCTGGGAGTTACACCTTCTGGGCTGAAGGCTTCAGTGTTAATCGTTGTCTCTGTTAATCGCTGCGCTAGTGCAGCTACGTGACGCCGGCAGGGGTGGGAGCTCTGATTTAGAAGAAGCCATATGAGGACCCTTTGAGTTCATTTGGAATAAAATGAGTGACTAGGCAGAACAAAGTAGTTTCGTGTTCTTGTAAATGTTGTAATTTCAGTTTTCAATTGTTTAAACTTGGGTGGGAAAATTTATAGTCAATGAAAGTAGGAAGTAAACTAATGGTGAGCAAAACTATTTGCTGTGTGCTTATGTTGACGTGACTTACTGGTAAGTAGGGGCTATCATGTTACTTGAGATCCAGGATTACTTTGCTAGCTTCTTTTTGGTAGCTAATGTTTATACTTTGAAAAATAAATTGTTCTAAGTATTGCAACTCTAGCAAATTTCCTACCAGTTATCTAAGAATATAATATTCCTCCTCAAATGTGTTTTAAATCTGAAATCTTTCTTTCTCCTCTCCTGTGTCCGTGTTCAGAATTCCAGCAGGCTATTGCTTTGTAGAATTTGCAGATCTAGCTACTGCAGAGAAATGTTTACACAAAATCAATGGAAAACCGCTTCCTGGTGCTACACCGGTAAGTAAATGAAATCGGCCAATTGAGAAGCAAAGCTGGAAAGGAACAGATACTGTAGAATCTGTATTTTGAATGACTACAGACAAATTCATAGTTAGCAAATGGGGATTCTTCTTTTGTTCTGAGTTAAATTAATGAACATAAAACTATTAATGTTCTTGCTCAGGAAATTGTTGGGAAAAAATACTAATTTCTGTGTGAATGTCTGGATAAAACCCAGGTATAGAAATGTTGTATTTCTGAGCCTTTCTACCATTACCAAAGTTGGACTAATAAGACACCAGAGAAGAACAAGGAAAAAATAGTATACCTACCACAGTCCTTCTGTCTCTTCTCCGTTTGTAGTTCTATATTAATTTGTTGCAGTGTGTATGTTGTTATATATGTACAAAATGAACTTGCAGGTTTGCACGGAGTTTTGAGTAACTTTGATTTGCAAGAGAAATATGACTTTGAAGCCTTGCATTATTCTTGGCCCTTAGCAAACACAAGTTATTCAAAGCTATTTACAGTGGAGAAAGAGCTAGTCCATTGTATAATTGCAATGCATAACAAATGTCTCGGATACATAAAAGCTAGGTAGTTGGGAAGAAGAGGAGGAAGCGTCATAGAGGCTAATTTTAGGATGTTGACTCGAATGTGTAGCAGATTAAAACGGGACGGCTGACACAGCTGTCCGTTGTACCCACAGAAGTTGGCCGCAGTAGCTAGGATGACTGGTTCATAAAGCAGCTCTAGAATCACCTCAATTACGGGGTGATACAGTAAAGTAAATTGATGCCTATTTCAGTGTCATTAATACCCTGAGTAGGAAACTGGGAAGTTCAGGTGTTGTTCCTTGAACTATTTGGTCAACCTTCCTGAGAGGATGGCGTCCCCTGTTAGCAGGGGTAGACGGGAGGCCTGGAGGTATCGGTTTCACCCGTCCTGTTTAATATGCCCTTACACTGCAAATCAGAACCCGCGATTAAGGGAAGCTCATCTTCCTAGATGCCTTCTACAGTCACTAGAGAGAGAAAGAGAGCAGCTCTTGCAAGGAGCAATATAATAATTGAAGTTTGGTTTTGGGAATACACGTCTTTATCCGCATTTTAATTCAAAATGCGGTGTTGCGTGGAGGGATGATTTACGTAATGCACGGAGAGAATTACGGATGTCAGCCAGAGATCCAGTGTAGGCAGCCTAAATCAGTGCACTCAGCAGGCAACTGTCCAGCTCATCCCTTGCATTTAGACACTTTTTCTCTTGTTTACAGAAAACTGAGTGTGGCTCACTCTTTTATTTATTTTTAAATACTGAATCAGCCAAAGGAAGAACAGGGATCCATGGTGCTGTTGCTGTCTCAGTTTTCCAGAATTAGTGTCCCCAGCTCCCATTCGAGTGGAAGTACTCTCAGGTCTCTCATTGATTTTAAACCCGAAGTATTGCAATGAAGAGCGATCCAAAAAAAGATGAAAGTGCTTCAAAGTGGAATCTAAATTTTGTGTTAGCTTGTAAATGGTCCACAGAAAGAGTTGTGTATCACTGGGCACCCGAGAATGCAAGCATGCAAGGAACATGATTGTAGCCTAGAGGTAATCCTTTGGTCTATTTCCCAAGAATTATTGGGAAATAATTGGGAATTCCCAAGTCTTTGAGGGAAGAAAATACATGGTACAAGGTACAGGAGCACACTAGGCTCTCCACTACACTAAACAAATGTCCTGATCTCTAGGTTATGGACTCACAGTAGGCTTGCTTTCTTTGGCCGAATTCCCCTGGAATTCTCGCTCTGCCACTGTGTAGTGCAGCGGGAGATCTGCTTTGGAAGCCTGGGGGGAGATAGAAAAATGGTTTTGAAGCCCCTCAAGCTGACGAGGGAATCCAGCTTAGGTCTCACGCTGTCTGGGTGAGTTCGGACACCAGTGTTCTTGTAAAGGAGCGCAGCCCTGTGCTTCTTCCTCTGTCAGACATGTTTCTGCAGAAAATAGCAATTACTGTTGCACTCCAGTGAGCCTGCTTGGGTCGATGTGTGCTACGCGTCCTATAAGAATGCCCATGGGATTGGGACCCTCAGGATTTTGAGGCAGAAGATCAGCTGCTCCTTAGATCTTGGTCTAGACTTAAATGTGAGTTGGGCACAACTTGCTGAACCCTGGTAGGATGGGGACGAGGAGTCCAGATGTGCCAGTGGGCACAAATCTGGGCTCCCAGGAAACTTGTTTAAAAAATAAAATCAGGTGCAAAGTGTAGGGAGGCATCCAGTGTCCAATGACAGGTAATTCTTTTAAAAAAACCTTCATTTTGGATCTTACTAAACAAGCACACCATCCAGAGCAAAGTATTTAGCCATACTTCCAGGCTCAGGGATTGATTCCATTTTCCAGTGTGTCGGATTCTGGTCTGCAAGTATTCGTGTAAATCACAGATGTCCAACGGTCTGTGCAGTCATTTCATTTTAAGACCTTAAAATTAGAAGTCATTTAATATTTGTTGTTAGTACCTCTGTTTTCCTGTCTTCCTTAAAGATACAACAATGTGGTGCTATGTAAGGTTCACCTGTCTCTCGCTGGCGTTATAAACTGTTGAAATAAAGATAGGCCGAACCTCTTGGTGCAGGTTCTTTGGCGATTTTCATTATTATAGCTGTACTGACATTGTCCTTGATACCTTAACTGTCTGGCCTGGTGGCGTTGCACATCTGTCAGCATTAAGAATGTTGTGTAAAACCAGCTTATTGTATTTTTTCCTAATTGTTTGAGTTCACATGATAAGAGTTGAATGTATGGATTCTTTTTTGCCTTGTTTCAGGCAAAGCGATTTAAATTGAATTATGCAACATATGGAAAACAGCCCGATAACAGGTAAATGCTCAATATTTAAATATTAATTTTGCCTGCTTAATGTCTCTTTATCAATTGCCTTGCAAAGAGTATTCAAAATACGTAAACCCACGAGTTTGTCGTTGCCGGATGAGACGTACAGCTAGCAAATTTGGATAGGAGAGCATTCATGCGATGCATACAACTAAAATTTGTACCATATTGTCTAGCAGTGCCAGATAACTAAATCCCATAATTAAAAATGTAGATTACACGGAAGTGTCTTAGCACACTGTGTAGGTATTTGTGATGCTGCAGCATGTTAGCACTTTCTATGTATCCGCGGATGCATCCCGTCGTAATACTATGTAATGCCATGAATGTGTTTAGCACCTGAAGATAAATGCAGTGGTTTCACACCGCCTGGCTTAACTGGCTAGAGTACCACAGCAGTCAGCAGAGAGAAAGAGAGGTGCTCTGCATTGCTCTCTGGAGGGGCCCGTCTTTCTCCGCTGACAGTGAAAGGTGCGTAAGGGGACAAACAGGCTGAATTAGGCTCCTGACATTGGGTGGTGTGAGTACCTTGCATCATCCCTGCCCAGAAACGCTTCCACGCTTGAAGTAGTAATAACACAAGGCGGTGTTCAGGCAGGTGTGTACGAGGGTGAAAGCAACAGAGTCCTGCAGTTTATTAGCGTAGTATTAGTCATATCTCGACGATTATATTTTTATTTTAAATGATTATTTATGAACCTTTAAAAAAAACACACACACCCCCCACAACTTTTTAGATTAGAATCAAGGCATGACAGATGGGGCCAAGAATGAGATTCACGTCTGGTAACTAATTCTTGTGGTTCCATTTGCTCTGGAAACACAGACGAATAACAAGCCCTTCTGATTCCAGCAACTTGCCCCATGAGTCTTTAGCAGAGGGAGGATAACTTAGCCTGCCTGTCAGTTTTATGCTTTGCCTTTTGTGTGGCACAGCCACACAATCCTAAAGGTATTTAAACTTTGTATTTAAACTTTGTTATTTAAATCCCAAAGGTATTTAAACTTTGTAGCATCAAAGTATCTAATTCGTATATTATAATTTAAGATCAGTATATGGGAAATAGCGAATCTGTAAATGAGACATTAATGTTTTCTTGCCGTGTTAGAAATCCAGAGATATCCTGTGAGAGCTAAGCAATGAAATTATCTTTAAATAAAAAGCAGTATTGCGTAGATTGGTTGTGCTGCTTCAATTAACCTGAAAAAGCAGTGTCAATAAAAATTTTAGGCACCTAAGCAACTTAACTGGCGACACTTTAAAGCATCCATTAAATGCTCTTTTAATATCACTTTTCTCGGAAGTCAAATGTCTAGGCTAAATGTTAGCTGTGGCTCAGCATGCCTCTTTTTTGTATGATTGTGCTTAAGAAGTTTTCTTTTGATTTCTCTAGTCCAGAATATTCACTTTTTGTGGGAGACCTGACTCCTGATGTGGATGATGGCATGTTATATGAATTTTTTGTTAAAGTTTATCCATCATGTAGAGGTGGAAAAGTTGTTTTGGACCAGGCAGGAGTATCCAAGTAAGTCGTCTTTTACTCATTCTTTTCTTTCACTTCACATGCGGTGACAGGAAAGATAGAACGCAGCAAGGGAAAAAGAATAGTTCTATCAGCTTAGATTTTAGTAATCTTAAAATACAATGGTTTTGGACATTCAGTCTACAGTACGCCTGGGTTTTGATAGTCACCGCAGCATATTATCACTCCTCTGTCCGTATGATGCCCTTTGTGTGTTGGCAGTATGTTATTGCGCTTCTGAAAATGCTGAAAAACGTCTAATCTTGAAACACCGTCTTCCCGGACTCTCAGATGGAATTGTGCTCTTAAAATCTTTAGGCTATTGAGTGTAAAATTCCTGTGAAAGCTTTATGGGTTTTTGTTTCAGATAGGGTAGGGCAAGCAAAGCTATGATTCATTGTTAGGTACTTAGTAGCCGCCTTGTTCATCTTTACTGGAAATGTCTTGCCAAAAACAGATGTCAAAAAGTCAGGTTTCTTAACATTATTAAAACATTTTCTAAACGGCAGAAAATGAAACTGTGTTTTCCTAGAAGAGGGACCAGTTGGTGAGCATCCTTGTTTTCAAAACAGAGCATGGCTTCAGTGAAACACAATATTCTGATGTAATACCTATGAGAATGTTGTGATAAGGCTTAGATTACGGCTGTATATCTCCCCTCTTTCTCACATGAGGTTTCTCAGTCTTAGACATGTCGGTTTGAAGGAACCTCTGGAGGTCTCTGGTCCAACTTCCCACTCTGAGCAGGACTGCTGCCAACGCTAGATCAGGTCAGCCATGAATTGTGTAGCCTGGAAAACCTCCCAGGACGGAGATAATACAACCTGCCTGGGCAGCCTGTTCCAGAGCTGCACAGCCTCCCTAGATTACTAGGAAGTTCTTCTTCATGTGCAACCTGAACCTCTTGCAGAGCTGCTCGGTCACTCTCTGGCTGTTAAGTACTCATGCTGTTACTGCCACCTCACCTGAGACCGACGCTGCCAGGGTGGGCTCCGGGTGCCGCCGCCTCCTCCTCAGAGGTGTAAACCCCGCAGTTCTTGTTTTGCTGCACCTGCTTCAATCTCTGCCTACAAAATAGGTGTTGGGTGATGCAGGCTGGGCCATTAGTTGGGCTTTGGGAACTGTTCCTAAGTGCAGACCTCAGGGAAAGGGAATCTGTGGTAGCTTGGGAAGTGGGGAAGGAGCAGGGACTTAAAGTCCTGTTGCTGGGAAGAGCACATCTATCTCCCCTAGCAGTGCCAGCGTGCTGCTGCCAGGGGCTTTGTTGTGACTTGTGCAGTTACTCAAAGCTGAGGCAACTGCAAGTGTTAGTGTGATGCGAGAGAGGAACTTGGGGCTTGTGGATGTGCCTAGTGAAGCCCTGGCCCTTCCAGCCGGGGCTGGTAGATCAGGAAGGTCTCCTCCCAGCACCTCTTGTCCAGGCAAGAGAGGAGCTTGGAGCCTGATGCCGTAGTGCTGTGCCTGCTTCTTTGCTTTCTGCTGAGGGTGCGGGCTGGGGGGCTTCTCCTAACTGCAGGGAGAGGACAGAATGTCTGCCAGGCAGGTCCTGGCCACGAAGAAACAATTTCTTGGTGGGTTTTCTTCTGTACTAAAATCTGGTTTAGCCATTGGTGTGAAAAAACGAAGTGTCTGGAAAAGTTGGAAGAATCACTCTCTCCCTTGCTGGACCCCACATCTATTCCTGTACACTACATCCGACTCTTTATCTGTCCGTCTCTATTTTGGAGCTGCCAATATTCCCGGTTTCACTCACACCCTCCTGGTCCCATCCCAAAGGCTGCAGGAGTCTTTGTGGCAGTTTAGAAACTTACACGCTTTTGTGTGCGAACACCTAAAACTGGCTTAAACTGACTTAAAACTTGACTTGCGCTGCTTTAATTTGCCACAGTCCTTTCGCAGAGGGCAAGTTAAACAGAATGTGTACCCGTGTAGAGTTTTGCTCTTGCTTAATTATCCAGTTTGTATATAGAGAAGCCTGAGCTTTGATTTGGTCCTCTGTATGTGAGGAGTACGCATACATAGATGCATATATGTATAAAAATATATATTTGGACTTGTGTGTATAGCTTGCTATGCAAGACGCTGCATTTTATGGGGTGCGAACTGCTCTGTAATAGCTTCCAGTGTGGACCTACGGCGAGTACTAGGTGATGCCGCTTTCAAAATACTATATTACTTGGTGTTTAAGAGTTCCCACAGAATAGATAATATGCTGTAAATTTACACCCTTGCTTACGGCTCGTTCTTTTCCCCAGGTAGACAAGCCCTTTCCCTCCCAAACTCCTTCCTTCGCCTAGATGGATTCCTATTTCCCTCCCACACCTAAGTCTTTGATCTTTCTGCTGCGTGAGGCGGCCCATCCCATCTTGGGATCCTGGCACTGCCCTCTTGGATGCTGTTGCATTGCTTCTGACTCACTGCAGCATCAGAATCCCACGCAAAGGACCTTTAGGGTTGGAGGGGAATTAGTATTTTCTGTCTGGCTGACGTACAGTACTGCTAGCACCGCGGTGAAGGATTGCTACGGAGTTGCTGCTCTGTGCTGTCCCTGTTCCAGTTGTGCTGTCAGAGCAGGTTTTAGGAACTTGACGTTAAGAGCTCATTTTCAGGTCCACTGTTGAGAACGCTGATGGAGGCGTGCCGTTGTTAGGAATGACAGAAAGCCTATTTCAATATTTTCCTGTTGAAAAAAGGACTTGATTGCAAAGTATCTCAGTTGATCCTACAGAAAAGCAATGTTTTCCTTCACAGTGGGGCAGTTTTAGATACAAACGGTGCCTATGTCTTGTCAATCCTGTGCTGACTTGCAACTGTTTAGATTATCGGTATCCTCCCAGTATAGGTTTAAGGCTTTGCTACTGTCTGTTCATGCATTTCGACATGTCTTGTGTCAGCTCACTTCCAATTCCCCAGAATCCGCTGGCACAAGATTTACTTTACTTTTGTGAAGCCCTTGCAAGCACTGCCAAAGCTTGGACGTACCGTTTCAAGCATTTTGCAAAAGCAACTGGAAGACAGAATCATTTGATCTCTACTAAAAGCAGGGACAGCCCTAGTGAAAGTGTTTCATTTGCTGTGTTTTTCAAAACCAATTTAGATTTCACTGTAAATATTCCCCAAAAAAGTGGCGTGGCTTTTTTGGTTTAGTTTGATACAAATTATTCTGTATCTCTGCAGAGGTTACGGGTTCGTGAAATTCACGGATGAACTGGAACAGAAAAGAGCGCTGACAGAGTGTCAAGGAGCTGTGGGGTTGGGCTCTAAACCTGTACGCTTGAGTGTGGCTATACCAAAAGCGTGAGTATAAGAGCAGCCAGAGGTTTATATAAGAGCACCGCGATGTGAAATCACCTGTATTTTTAAATGTCTTTTAGTGGTTTGGGGACATTTCCTGGATGTTTCCATCACAAAGTGAAGGAATACCCGTGAATATAGTAAAGCAGCTAGAGTATCAGAATGCACAGGAATTCAAAAAGGTTATAACATTAGATCAAGACTAAGCATTTTACACTGTTCTTAATTGTATACATTATTAAATACACACACATGTACACACACTGTATGTAAATATGATTATTTTTAAAGTATATGTTCCTTTGCATTGAATTGAAATAGTCTAAATCTGCTTATTGATTTCTGGATAGCAAAGCTCAATTACCTTGCTAATTCTATTATTATGTCTACTAAATATAAGTCTTTTGGGGCAGGGATTAACTTTTTTTTCTGTGTTTGTTCAGAACCTGATACAATGAGATCCTGGTCTGACTTGGGGCTCGTAGCACTAGGGTAATACGAATAATAGTAATTGCTCCCTATTTGAATAATATTTAGATTTTCAGTGACCTCAGAAGTCTTGGGGGGATAAGGAAGAGAAAAGCAGAAAAAGGGGGTGTAACGTGGTGAGAAGATTGATGTTTCCCTCTTCCTACTTCTCACTAATTTCATCATTAGACATAGCTTTATGTGTGACATATTTTCATTTTCAAACAATATTTGTCATCTCATTATTTCAAATCTTGATAATCAGGTGGGATTCCTGGTTCCTTAGGAATGCTGCCACTTTATGGCAAGGAATGGGAATTTTAGTCAGCTCACAGGCTGTTTATTTTTTTAATTACTTGTAGTCCTTTTTGCTTCATGAGCTCTTCCAACTATGTGCATTGAAGACCACCCAGTTCAGTGAGAATGGGGACAACGAGCCGTTGCTTAGGCTTCTGCATGACAGTGGCAGAAGGGAGAGGGTTTTGTCCATTCTTACTAAAGAAAACCCCAGTTCTTTTGCAAGGCTCTAAGTCTTTAACTCTTCGTGTAAAGCAAGACTCAGTACCTTGTCTCAGGAAGCTGCGGAGTAGTTAGCTTCATCCTATTTGTCAGAAGGAAAAAGGGACCCAAGAATCTGGATCGTGGTTCAGGATTATTCTAAATTTGAGGCTCATAGTCCTGAACTCTTCCCTTCCCAAAGCCAGGAAGTGATACTAAATTAAAGAATGAAAGCAATGCTTATTAATGAGGATGAATATGAATACAGGCAAGGGCGTTAAATTTAAACCACTTCTTTCTTTCTGCAAATGTATGCAAATGATAAATAACTGCTGCAGTAAATACTGAATATATTTTAAAGACTGAAATTTGCATGTTAGACTAAGCCTTGTCTATGTACCATAGTGTATCTTAAGCTATTTCACTGCTTTTTTTCATAATTGTTCTGGATTATTTGCAACTTATTCCTGCTTTATTTTTTGAAGTAATCGTGTGAAACCAATGGAGTACAATCAGATGTACAACTATAATTATAACCAATATTACCAACAATATCACAACTACTACGCTCAGTGGGGCTACGACCAGAACACGGGCAGTTACAGCTACAGCTATCCCCAGTACGGATACACGCAGAGCACAATGCAGGTAGGACGGTGCGATGTACTCGCTCTTCAGTGATCTGTCGGCACAGAAACACGACATAGCTTACAAAACGGTGATGGGCACATTTTATCTTCAAGCTCTGGGGTCAATATAGCTACTTGATCAGGAAGCAGAACTGTTTAGCAGACCCTGGTGTGTACTTTTGCCTCATGTTGGGGGATATTGCTGGGACTGGAGGGGTAAAAAGGTCTGGAGGACACAAAAGGTCTCTTAATCCAGTTGTCATGGTAGAAGGGCTCTGTTGACACAGGCAGTCGGACAGGCAGTGCTAAGACTGCCTTCTGGGATCCTTCCCAAGCCTTGTTTTAGAGGACAGAACAGATCAGGACAGCCACCCAGCTTCACCACAGGAATTTCAAGAACTGCTGCCTCTGTTAGAAGTTTAGTGTGGGATCTCCCCCGTGGAGTCTGTTGGGAGTGGAACACGGGGCTTGTGTGTGAAGAATTCTGTTGTAATCAGTCAGATATAAAAGTCCGTATATGACAGGAGCAATCAACAGGTGATGTTCATAAAAGAAAAGATAAATACCTGCTGTCCTAAGGGTTTTGTTTTTCCTTGCAGACATATGAAGAAGTTGGTGAGGATGCATTGGAAGGTACGTTTCTCGAATTTTGTATTGAAGTTGTCTGTTTGTTCTGCACTGATTAGAGATAGTCTTCCTCAAATTGGCCTTTAACTTCAACGTATAATATACCTTTATCTTTGAGTAAATCTGAGGTCTGAGAAAATTTGTGGATCACTATCACCTAGTGCAAAATCCTTATTTTGCAGTTTCTGTTCCTAGTCTGAACCTTGTCAGGACTGAAACTGATTGACTTCACTAGCATTGAGATTTTAATCTTCTGTAGTACTCAAACTTTTATACTTTTTTTAGTATTTTTTCTGGTATGCTATAAAAACAACGTAGATATTCTCTTTTTCTGTAAAATCTTGGAATTTAGAGCCCAGGATACTTCACTGGGCTTTTAGTTTAAAAAAGAAATACTATCAGTTAGCACACTGATAAAATATTCGCTTTAGCAGTCATTGCTTGAAATGGGCCACTAAACCATATTTGGGGTTTTAGATATACATACAAGCAGTTTTCATTTATTGATGCAAGAAAAAATCATTGTGTACTAGCAGTTCCAAATTTCTATCTTGAGTGGAATATGCACTATGTAGTGTATCTTATTCTTCTCTTTAAAAAATACTTAAAAATCACATGGTAGCAGTAGAAAGCAGCTGGATCCTTTACAGGATCCGTAGGTATCAGTAATGATGTCAATGAGAAAGCCTAAATGGCTTTTAAAAGCATTACAGGAGAGCTTTCCTTCCTCTGAAGCTACCACACCAGAACTACAGTTAGAATATCTCTGGGGTGTCTTTTTCTTGTTGATTAAATGGATATGTTGAAATTTGTAGGAAATGGAAATAATGTATTGGCAGTGTATCATTCCTTTTTCTTAATTCTGTTCTCCTGTGATGTGTTACAACATGACATAGCTAAAACCGAACATGTTTACAAGCGTTTTATTCCTGATGGGTTTGGTAGTATTTCCCTTCCGTCAGCTGGTTGCTTTGCACTCTGACAGTCGCTTACTGACCTGTGTGACTGTGCTGCTCTGATAACCTGAGCTTTAGGTTGTGGGTGTTGTTAGGTGAGCTGTACATCCTACAGGTGGTTTGGGGAGTACGATGAGTCGATTATTGCGAAACGTTAAGTGTGCATTGGGAGCAGCAGAATCGTACCCGCTGGGTTGCTATCCAGCTCCAAAATGCTTTCCAAACAGTTCTTCCAACTGTAGAATAGGGGACATACTCATACGTAATTCACCAACTTCTTCGGTTACTAACTGTGAAATGCTTTGAGATGTTCGAGGCTTTGGCAGACGAGCTCTGGTGACTCTTGTTGCAGCAGCGTAAGACGCTACCGTCCCCAGCCATCCACTCTGACCCTGTAGTGGAGGGAGCAGAACGGAACGTGTGCCTGCGCCTCCGCTCCTCCACTTTGCAGTCCGGTGCCTTAGTGCCAACCCACCTTCTTTGGCAGTTTAAGTGGCTACACTGGGCTGCGAGGTGCAGGTATGCGTTCTCTCTGTTGACTCTGCTAGGGGGGCAATCGCTGCTGGAAGGAGGGACGTGTTTGGATGTAGTTATTTCTTATCCCATTGCAGAAAGATTTACTAGGGCTAATCTAGTCCGGTTCACGATCGGGCAAGTGCTGGGAATGTTTTGTGACGCCCCCCACATTTGTTTTAATAAACTAACGTGTTTATGGGGTGTGGGGTTTTTTCCAAGCGCATTTGGCGTGTGACCTATTCATCTGTCTGTCTTTCCTCCTTTAGATCCGACACCTCAGTTAGACGTCCACGAAGCAAATAAACAGTTTATGGAACAGAGCGAAGAGCTCTACGATGCCTTGATGGACTGTCATTGGCAGCCTTTGGACACTGTCTCGTCAGAGATTCCAGCCGTGTTATAGCCTCGTTGCTGAGGCACCGTGTCTGTGTGACAAGCCCGCCAGTGCGCTCCGGACTGTTATGCTGCACCTGGATCCTGCAGTAGCGAGGGGTGGCCCTTTCTCCACCCAGGTCTGTTACTCGAAGTACGGGAGGACTGTGGCCTTTCCCGTACAGAATGAGTATCGTAGGAGCATCATGGTAACTTTTACTCATGGTGAAAGTTGGAACTGCAACGGTTTTATTCCTTTTGTCTTGAAATGAACTCTTAATACTTCTTGGGAATTGTAATTTATAAACTTCCAACGAGATGGCACAGGGGAAAGACTCTACTCCAACGTACAATAAAAAAGTTGGTCTTTTAAGTAAAATTACCCTTTGCATTTTGGTTCCTGCCCATCTTTCTGTTTTGCTGCCCATTTTAACCATCTTCAGTCATTTGATCCAATTCTCGTAAATGTGTTCTTTCAAAAATCATTGTTGGATGCCACTAAAATGTCTCAAAGCTTTCTAGTGACTGGGTAAGGTTGCTGTAACTTGAGGACGGGAAAGAACCACGTAGCCGAAAGCTTATGTTCTGCTTAACCTAAGCTGTGATCTTGAGCTAGCAAGTTTATAGCTCGGTGGTGTTAAGCAATCTGCCTGAAGAGCGTTTTGGAGAGTAAAGACAGAAGGGAGTGTTATAACACTACTACAGACCGATGCCTTCTACCTGGCGGTCTCTCGCGCGCTTGGCTTGCCTCTCCACCTGTGTACGAGGAAATCATTCCCCATCAGTCGAGCAGTTTAAAACACTTCTACCAGCAACTTTGTTTAAATGTTATTTTGTGTATCATGCCTTTTTTTCCACTGTGGACACACCTCGATGGTCTCATTAAGATGTTAAGATTTCATAGCGTCTTCCACTGTCCTGTCAGAGTGAATATGGTGAAACTGAAGATCTTGCAGCAAAAAACGGGTCAGAGCAATCTACTCGATATATTGTGCAACAAATTGTTGCTAACCTGGAAATGAGTTTTCTACTGGATGTTGTATAAGCTGGATGGACAAGCAATATATTTAAGCTAATATTATGTTGCATTAGAGGTGACAGCGAAAATAATAGCACTTATGTACATGTTATAAGCCCTTTTCAGGCTTTTGTGCCTTAAACTCTTTGAGAAATAGGAACAGATAAACTACCTGTAATAAATGTCTATCCAAGAAATAGTTTGGGTAACTGAAATTGCTACTGCAAAGCGTTTAGTTGCCTCCCTGCCCATGTTGATGCAGAGATTTGCCACAAAATTTAAATACTTTCATAAAGCCTACTTCTACTACACCTTTGTTTGTGTCCATAATTATGATATCTTTGTCAGTCTGTGGTCCTTTTATCGACTGCAATGGTAAACGCACCGTGAACGTGAGGGGCGTGGTGCCACGTACTGGAGTTAGCGTATTTCTGAACAAGTGGAACTAGCGGACTGCCGGACCCCTGCGTTCTCACCTGCTGTGAATTTTTTCCTCCTGGTGTGCATCTGACCGTGCTGTGGGCTGTTAGCAGTGGCCTAACCTTCAGTTGCTCTGAATTTAAGGCAATGAATGTCCCCGCCTGTGCTGGTAGCGTTTCAGAGAGGTGGAAGAGAACAGAGCACTTTTTTTCTTCTTCGTTTCTTCAACACTCAGATGATGCCCCTCTTCTTGAAAAGCGCCTGTCCAAGAGTGGCGTTTCGGAGGTGATGTAAAGGTTTTCTTTATGTTCTCCTGTTAGACGCTTTCTAGATCGCTCCGTTGCTGTCCTGCGACAGTGCTACCCTGTATGCCCTTCGCTCTCCTCTTTTGGGCCTGCCTTTCCCTATTCCCCCAAATTTTAGCTTTTATAATGCAGCCCTCCTAATTTGCTGGAGGAGGTGACCTGAAGCCACACGTACTTTATCGATATGAATTTATGCTGCTACTCTAAGGCTGGCCAGCATTGCTGTCCTGCGCGATCCTTCCTAACGCACGGATAAGCCGTACCCCTCCAAGCCTGTCTCTAACGGACAGTGGAGCAGGTTATCACGGAGCAGCCCCCCGCACGGACAGTAACCCTGCGGCAAAATCATTTTGCTCTCTGCTTTTGTTTTTGTGGTGGAAAGAACGTTGGTAATGATTAGTCCAATCCATCATAACCCCCGTGTTTCTAGGAGAGCTACGTATGTCCAGACCCTCGGGCCCTTAGGCGGAGAACACTTTGGGAGCGCAGAGGCCGGCGAAGATTCCCCACTGAAGCCTGTTTACTGGCGCTGCAGAGCTTAAAATAGCTGATGCGTTTCCTTTTAGGAGAGAGGTGGACGTGAGGCTTTGGGCCACGTTCCCTGGCTGCGTGAGCCAGCCTTTTGGGGTTGTTTGTGAGAATCTCGGCCGATGTTCTGTTGAGCTGTTAATCTCTCTGACCTTTTTTCTGTGTATCACTTACTCATCTTAATGTTCATTTTCAGCTCCCGGCCGCTATTGCAGCATCTGAAGCACAGAGGAGACTTTTATGTGGAGCTACAAAACAGCCGGCCACCTGCATTTGTAGGGTTTGTGTTTTGGAATCCAAGTTAAACAGAGTGTGGGATTTTGTTTGTCATGGATGGCGACAGGAAAAGCCCTCATTAATTACCATTTAGTGTAACACAAGATGAAAGACGAGGACTCCGTGTGGTAAGGTAAATTCTGCTTTTATCTTTATGTGCTAAAGGCAAGAAATCCAGGGCAGATGATATCACAGCTCACGGGGATTATGTAATTCTTGAAAATTGCACCAAAATCTGCCACTGAGATTATGAAGTATTCTACCTTTCAGCATGCAACATTTACTAGCAATTACAAAAATGACTCAAGCAGTCTTACTGTGTTACCTGATGAAGATTTGATGATCCAATTTAGGTTACTCTAAATCGCAGGGACTCGCGGATTACCGTTTGAGTTACAGAGACTGAAAAATGTTTAGTCAACTGCAGGGCTGGAAAGACGTGGGCGTTACTCCTGTTGGGCATGAAGTGGTGATTTCCAAAGCGTAAGCTGCAAGGCTGCGGGGTGCCCTGTTGCCATTAACATGTGTTTAATTAAAAGCTTGACAGTAATCGTCGAGGGTGGCCTGAGAGAAATTCTGACGTGCTTCCAATGGGCTGAGGAGTCTGAAACCTTCTTCAGCAAACGTGGGTCCGTACCAGCGCAGCCCCGTGCGTGGGTTGAGGGGTCTGACGATGATGTTTTCCGTGTGTGTCTGACTAGAGAAAATTCCTGTTACTTGGACCGGTTTCAGGAGACGGGTTCATATCCCGCACACCGAGAAGTACCGAACACCCTCAGGTATTTCTCTGAATCCCTTTTGAGGAATGGAGATGTTTGACTCTGATCTTTGCGTACTCGGTTTCTCATTACTGGCTTGCTAATCCCCAGCTTCTGCTAAACAAGATCTGAGAGGAATTTTTACCTTCCAGCCTTCCTATCTCCCAGCGTATCTTGTAAAGCATACTGGATACACCAGTTTCTGGATTTAACTTGGGATTTGCTTAGACATGAAATTAATTCGATGTCAGGACAGGGTATGAATTTTAAATGCAATAGTTACATTTAGAAACTGATAGAGCTAGTTCAGAAAATGTCAGTGTCTCTGGCAAAGCTCACTTTACCTTTTTGCCTGGTTAGAGCATTTCTTGAGAAAATACCTCCTTTTTTTTTTCCCAGTTGCTGTGCTTTTCTTCCTTAGCAGTTATTCCCGGTCAAAATGGTTTTAGAAGTGCAGTCAGTTGTGTAGGAAGGGGTTTGGGGGTACTGCTCTGTTTTTTGGGGGTACACACTCTGTTTTTCTCAGATGATCCCACGCAGCTTCTGCTGTGAAATTTCCAAGGTCAAAGCAATGGTAGATAGCGCAGTTAAGGCGATATAGGTTGAGAGCCATATGGGGCCACGGTTTGTGTTGTCCCCTCAGCACGCAGGACCCCCGAGGAGCCGCAGGCACAGCAACTCACCTGGATCGCTAATTCATGCTTGCTTTTCCCTCTCTGTTTCTCACAGAGCGCTTCCCTGCGGGTTGTCTGCTCCCACCTGTCCAGCACTGGGAATTGCAGCCTCTCCCAGCGTTCGCTCCCCATCCTGCGCTACGGAAGAGACTGGCGTGAGGCTCCCGGCTGTGCTGGGGGGTTTCATCGGGGCTTCGCTGACCTTGGGGTCGAGCACCGCAGACGTGCAGCGGGATTGTTTCTGCTCCATCTTCTCTCCATCCATCTTCTCGTGATGGGCCCAGGTCTACTGAGCATCCGTTGGGTTTTGGTATTGCTCTTTGGGGATTCTCTCCGTTTAGCATTTGGAAGATTCTCTTCCCAAACACTTGATATTTACCAAGGTTTGAATTTTGGGGGAGGGTTTGGTTTTTTTTTTTCTACAACGAGCTCCCTGTTTCTGTCCTGCCCTAGGATTTGACAGGGAGGTTTCTAGGTTCACTTTGCACGAGTTGCTGTGCCAAGGAGCATTCGGGCTGCCCGGGGAATGCCTTGTGACTTGGCACAGCAGCTGTAGGATCCATCGAGGAGGTGGAGGATGGGACCAGCTGCTTGTAACCTGTCCCCACCGGCTTTGACGAGGGCTGTTTTTAGAAGAGCTTGGTCATGCAAGGTTTGGGGCTCATTTCCAGACCGACTGCTGCTTTAAATGGGCGCCGGGCTTATTCTGTTGGTAGTCTGGCATGTTTGTGGTGGGGTTACCAGCTTGAAAGGGCAATTCCTGAGCATTGTGATTTTTTTGATCTGTGAATTTTGCTCTGAACAGATTAAAAACTAATTATTGTTCTCCTGCATCCCTTTTGCACTTTCTCCAGGGCTCAGGGGGAGGAAGCAGTCTCGGAATTTTCAACCTGATCTCTCACGGTGGCTGTGGCTTCAGCATCAGTACCTGCAGAAATTCCAGCAGTCCCTTCCAACCAGTTGGCAGATGCTCTTGTTTTGAATCCTTTCCACTGATTATGGATCGTGAGCCAGGAACCTGACGGAGGTATTCTTTTGGCAGATAGACTTTTGCTTCCAAGAAACTTTCTCTCCATTCCCCCAGGGTGGGGTGTTCCCCCGCCTCCCAAAAGGGGGGATGGAGTAGGAAAAACGTGGCCGCTGCCTTCACCTTTTGGAAGAGCAACCCCTGCCATGCACCTGGCGGGGAGGAGGAGAGAGAAATTGTCTTTGTGCCACCCGGAGGCTCGTTTAGGTGGGGTGGGGGAGCACAGCTCAGCCCTGAGTGCACGTGGGGGGGGGTTGCAAATCGTGGTGTTGTTGCTTGGGGGTGGGGTTTCCCCGCCTTCCCTGCTGCTGTCGGAGGAGGGGGGCGCGTTTATCCTTTGGGGAGTGGGGTGGCGTGGCGTGGGATGGCGTGGCATTGGGGGGGCTGCGGGCGGCGCGAACTACAACTCCCAGAAGGCGCTGCGGGAAGGCCCGGCCGCAACAGCCAATCAGCGCCCGCGCTGCCGCTCTATAAAAGGCCGCCGCGGGGCGTTCTTTTCCCTTTCTCTGTGATGGCGGCTGGGGGGTGTGAGGAGCGGCGGGGCGCGGACAATCCGCCGCCATCTGCCCTCCCCCGGGGCCCTCCCGCCGCTCGGCCCCGCTGCATCGGCGCCCCGCGGTCTCCGCGCCCGGACGGGGCGCTCCGATGGGCTGGGAAAGGCAGCGCGGCTGCGGGAGGGCCTCCCTCCCAGGCCGGGCCCGGCGTGGGGAAGATGGCGAGGCCGCCGCGGGTGGGTGAGTGACCGGCCTCCGCAGCGGCCTGAATTAAAAACCCACCCTGGGAGAGGCGGCTGCTGGGCGGAGGAGTCCCGCAGGCCTGCCCGGCCCTATCGAAGCTGCGCCTGTCTCGGTGGTGTGGCAGATGCAGTCAAAAAGGAGCCGAGAGCGAAGGGTTTTCCTCGACGGTCGCCGCGCAGTTTGAGCCTCCGTAACTGTCCGGCAACATTTCGGGAAAATACATGGCCCGGGGGGGCTGCCGAGCCGCGGGCGAGGGTCGGGGCACGGCTGGGGGTGCTGTCGCTAGAAGGCGGCAGCTACCCCAAAGCCCTGCTGCTGGGGTCCGGCCTGGCGCACGAAGAGGTGGGAGGTGGTGGTGGCTATCGCAGCTTTTCTGCTCCTTTTTCTGCCTTAGAAGCGACCTGGAGCTCAAGACTCTGCTTTTTTCCCCAGCAGCATCCTGGCCTGGAAGGTGATCCCACGGGATGGCTGGTGACGGCTTCGGCTCGGCAGCGTTGGGCAGGTGAGACGAGCGATTCAGGCTCTGGAGTCTCCCCTTAGGCTGGGAATTTGCCTGCCTTCACGGCCTGCCTTGGCTGGAGGTATTTCCTGGCCCTCTGCTAGCAGACGCTGCCGGCGCGGCGCTTGTTCCTAGCGCCGTGGGTCCCCTGCAGCGCTCGTGCTTGGGGTCAGGCCCTGCAGATGAGGATTTCCCGTTGCAAGTGTCTCTCCAGGCATTAAGAACTGCAGAACCCCCTTATTTCTTGCTCTGCAGCAATCGTGTATGGGTGGGAGGAGGGGACTTTCTCTTTCCAGCATCACTGGGCCTGGCTCGCGGTAGAACTGGGAATCGGATCTGATCCAAAGCCGGTCCATCGCTCTGCTTTCGCTCCATCTGCCGCTCTGGAGCTGTAGCAGCTTCGCCGGGCGGGCTCGGTGGTCACTCGGCATGTTTATCCAAGAGCTGTGGCTCCGTGCAATAGCTACAGGTCTCCAACAACGTGCCAGAGCAACGGGAAGGTCTTTGACTGCCGGGCCGCTTTTGCCTGCTGCTGTCACTCGCCCCTCCTATATATTTTCAGGAATTGGGGGGGTTTCTTCTTGCAAGGCGCCCGCGGTGTCTGGGCGGGGTGTGTTGGTGACGTGTGCTCGGGAGTCTGCAGCCTCCCGCTGACGCCGAGGGTGTTGCCGTGTCTTCCAGGGTTGCTTGATGTTTGGGAGCTCGCTCAGCCGATGGTCTGCGGGCCGGATGGACCCGAGGTGAGAACGTAACGCCCTCGTCAGAGCTCGGTACCCTCTCCCTCCAGATCCCTTTCCCATCAGATCTGAATACCGATCTTGTGGTCGAAAAAGGAGGAAAAATAAACTTCAGACTGGTCTCGGCCTCTTTGCCGGTGCAGCCCTGCTCTGAGAGGGGCCAGTTGGAAGACAGTCTGCGTTGGCCGTGCTCCCTCGGGAAGGCTGGGGTGGGAGTGAAACCCCCCGGTGAAGAGAACGGGGTGGAGAGCAGAGGTGCCGTGAAGATTTGCGGGCTGGGGTTGGCTCGGGCTGGAGCTGATGCCTTGAGTCCTAGTGTGCGGCAACCCGTCGACTTCAGATACTCACCTGTGGCTCTGTTTTTTTCAGGAATTACTTGCTTAGTGGAAAAGGCCGAGAGCTGCAGAGCCCGTGTTCCCGGTGAAGGGATCCGGTTTGCTTTCCTTAAGGCCCAAATCGCGGGGGACGCTGCGACGCGGAGCGCGTGAGTGTCCTTTGTGGGTGTGTTGGGTGGGATCTCGCCAGTCCCGGAGGACAAAGGACACAGTCCAAGCTGCCTGTACCTGTGCTGGACGTGGCCGGTCCCTAATCTGGACTGTGCAGCCTGCCGGGGGAACGATCGGCTTCGTTAGTAAGGCGTTTAATTGGGCGGGATAGCGTCTGTGAGGCAGCGTCCGTGAGATCCGTCGCACCGCACCGGCCCTCTGAGCGCAGCCTGGTCCGTGATGACTCCGTTCTTTGGAGACTGTTGGATGAATCCTGCGGATATGGGGCTGAGGCCAGGCGCGGGCTAGCTAAAACCACAGGCAGGGGGTTCCGTAACGGAAATCTGCAGCAATGCCGAGTCAAACTGCTCTTCATTCAGGCTGGATTATTTTTTTTATCCCCTCCTCAGGTGTAAGTAGAGCGTGGAGCCGAGATGAGCCAGTCCCTGCGGTGCCAGACCTGGGTCCTCCCAGCCGTCTCCTCCAGAAGCGGGAGCCAGATCCCGGCTCCTTCCTGAGCCGTGAGCTCCCCCAGGTGGGAAGAGCCGCCCCGTGCTCCGCTCGCCTGCGCCACGGGGAGAGGGAGCTTGTTTGGCACCGGGTGCTGCTCGAGCTCCCGTGTGACCGCTTGGCGTGGAAGAAGGGTCCCTTCCGTGCAGTGTTCTCAGGAGAAGAGCTTGGGGGAGGGTCTGGATATAAAATATTTTGAGGGTGAATAAATGCAATCACTTAAAATTCCTGCTGGGTCTCCTGTGCTCGTGTTTGGTGGGGGTGACACCGAGCAGCGTCTCCCGCCTGAGGCCCCCCATCCTTCGGGGTGAGTTGTACCCGTGGGCTGGGCCTCCCGCAGCTGGTGCCTGGCTCGGGGGGGCTTTTCTCCTGGAAATCGGTGTCTCTGACTATTTTTTTCTGCGCAAGTTAGTTCTCCTTGTAACACTGAGTTACCCGAGGGAGCTGATGGCAAAGCCCTTTGCGCACCAGCCCCGGAGCCCGTCTTTCCCTTCCTGCAGGCACCGGAGCTGGTGCAGCCCCTACCGCTGGAGCTTCCCCTCCGCAGCCCCCGGCAGCGCAGGAAAGCCGCCCGGGAAGCGGCGGAGGTGCACGGAACGGCTCCTGCCCCGGGAAAGGCAGCGTCTTGCAACGTTGCCAACATCCTCTGCGGGAGCCCTGGTGACGCGAGTCGCCTGTTTTTTCACGATGGAGAACAAACTGGGGGGGAAACAGCCCCGGAGCTGTCACGGGGGTTTGTTATTCCCCGTCTCTGCGCAGCTGTTGCGACGGGGAGGGCCGGGCGATGGCAAAGTCCCCGCGCCGGCCGCGGTGACCCGGGCTGTTTGCAGAGAGCACCTTTGTCCAGGGGACACAGAGCCAGCGGCTCCAACCCTTCTTCCCTTCTCCCCGCGGGGACTCGAGAGCCCCTGTGCCAGGGAGCTCGTCCCTCCCAGCTCCCCCGGGATTTTGGCCTCCTCCGGGGCACCCACCCCTCCACCCACGGCCTGGCTGTCCCCATCTTTGTCACCAAAACCGCCAGCGGGACAGAGCCGGCACGTGACAGCGCCAAACGCAGCGTCCTGGCGACGGGAGGAAGAGGTCAGAGCCGGCGGCTTCTCCCTCCTCCCCGGGACAGTTTGTTTGTCCGCCCGGGTGACTGCAAGGCCAGAGCTGTCCCTGTCCCCGTCCCCGGGGCAGGCGCTGCAGGGTGGGACGAGGGTGGAGAGCTGGCCCCGGCCCCGCAGCGCGGCAGAGCCTGGCCACATCGGGATCCGGCCAGCCGGTGGGTCTGGCCTCGCCGGGCACTGCCGCCAGCATGGGGTCGGTGACGGAGCCCCCCCCGCACCCCGACCCCGGGGGACACTACCAGTTCCGCGTCATCGTGCTGGGGGACGCGGCGGTGGGGAAGTCATCGCTGCTGCGCTGCTTCGCGGAGGGTCCGAGCAGGGGGGCGGCCGCCCCCTGCCCCACCGTCGGCGTGGAGTTTTACAGCCGCACCGTCCCGCTGCCGCCCGCCGGCAAGGCCAAGCTGCAGCTCTGGGACACGGCCGGCCAGGAGAGGTTCAGGTGAGGTGGGGACGGGCAGCGGGACGCAGCCCCCCCGTGGGACCCCAGCCCCCAGCTGACTCGTCCCCCCCATGCTCGGGGGGTGTGTAACGTCCCCGGCCGGGTGCACAGGGACGGGCAGCGATGGCTCGCTGGGACGGTGACGCTTTAGGGGCTGTTGCAACCTTGTGCTGAGCTCGCAGCGAAGCCGGAGCTGGTTTTGGGGGGGCGGCCAAGGGAGCAGCCCTGGGGTGCCCGTCCTGGGGGGCCGGGGGGCCGGGGCTGGGTGATTTCCTTCCTGATTGCATCAGGCTGGAGCCGGGAGCTCCCAGGAGCGTGAAAGAGGCTCAAATGGGGCGCGAAGGGCTGACAGCCGGGTGCTGCGGCTGGAGCGAGGGGTCCCACGCTGCCCCCCCACCCTGGGAGGTTTTCGGGGGCCCCAGGGTTGGTCTGGGGGTGCCCTGTTTCTGCCCAGTGCTCAGCCCCATCAGTGCCCACCTCTGGGTGCTGCCCCATCCCCACTGCACCCTGGGCTGGGGAGGGGGGCGGAATGGAGGGACTCCCGAGCCCCCCCAAACCCCACAGTGGAGCCCCCCAGTCTGGGGGTGGGTGCTGAACAGAAAAGCCGAGTGCAAATGGTCCGGGCAGGTCTCCCCTTCCTGCTCCCGAGGTCCCAGCCGGGACCCAAAAATCCCCCAAGCCCCGTCCCAGGGAAGTGGGTGCAGGGGCTGGCGGGTGCCGGGGTGCCCCCCGAAACCCTCCCCGCCCCGGTGTGCCCAGGTCCATCACCAGGTCCTTCTACCGGAGCGCGGCGGGGGTGCTGCTGGTGTTCGACCTCACCAACCGGGCGTCCTTCGAGCACGTCCCCGAGTGGTACCGCGAAGCCGCCGGGGACCGACCCCCCGCCTTCGTCCTGGTGGGACACAAGTGTGACCTGGCGGCCGAGCGAGCTGTGTCGGCGGAGGAGGCCGGGCACCTGGCCGCCTCCCTGGGCATGGCCTTCGTGGAGACCTCGGCCCGCGCCAACCTCAACGTGGAGCTGGCCTTCCAGACGCTGGCGGGGGGCATCCAGCGGGCGCTGGGGCGGGGGGCCCTCGCCCCTCACCGGGGCTGCGGCGGCGTCAGGCTCATCCCCAGCCAGAGCCGCCGACGACCCCCGGCGCGGGGGGAGCCCCGGGAGCGCTGCCAGTGCTGACGGGGACGGGGGGGGACACGGGACCCTCCGCCCGTGGGGATGTTTCTCTCCCCTCCCAGCGCCCTGCAGCCCCCTGCCCGTGGGCGATGCGGGGGGCTGCGTCCCCACCCTGGCTCAGGTTTATTTCAAGCCTTAATTTGGGGGCTCTGACAAAATAATACTCCCCTCCAGGAGTGGTTTTAATAAACTTGAGGCTTTTCTGCACTAAATAAAGGCTGTGCCGAGCGCCAGACCCCTGGCAGGGACACGCTGCTGTGCTTGACCCGTGACATGGGGGATGCTCTGCTTTGGGGGGTCACTGGTGGGGTAAACCCCCCCCCCATGTCTGCACATGGCCATGTCACTTGATGGGCCTCCTGTCCCAGGGCCACCCCCTGGAAAAAGGGGACCAGGCACCCCCCCGAGTGCTTCCAGCTGGATGGAGCCAAGGAAAGAGGGAACAAAGGGGCTCCCAAGGAGCCACCCAGCACCCATGGCGAGGCAGGAACGCCTCCTGGGTGGCGGGGCGGAGGCGCCCGGCGCTGCCTGCCTGCCCGTACATGCGCCCGGCGCGGGGGCGGCGGGTGCCAGCAGCCGTCGGAGGCGCCGATGGAGCCGCGGTGGCAATACCAGTTCCGGGTGATCATGCTGGGGGACTCGACGGTGGGGAAGTCCTCGCTGCTGCGGCGCTACACCGAGGGCGTCTTCCTGGACGCCGTCAACCAGACGGTGGGGGTGGACTTCTACGTCCAGTTCGTGGAGCTGGAGCCGGGGCTGCGGGTGAAGCTGCAGTTCTGGGATACGGCCGGGCAGGAGAGGTTCAGGTGGGTCCGGCTCCGGCCATGGGCTGGGGAGGGGAGTTGGAGCCGGGTGTCCCCCTGGATTTGGGGTGCTGGTGGGATGTTGTGACCCCAGCCCCGGGGAGGTCCTGGACAGGGCTGTATTCCCACCAGTCCCTTTGCTGGGGGGAGCCCCGTGGGTGAGGAACCACGATGCCCAGCACCGCACAGGCTGCAGGGGCCTGAAGGAGCCAAAGCCAAGGGTGTTCCCGGGGAAAGGAGCCCTCGGTGCTGCCTCACAAGCCCTTGCTCTGGCTCCAAAGGGGGTACGGGACCACCCCCAAGCACCCCTCTGCCCCACCAGCTGCAGAGGGCTGGGGGAAGAGACTGGGCCTGGGCAAAGCAGCTTCCTCCTCCCAAAGCTCAGCTGCCAGGAGCCTTCACACCTCGCTGCCGGGGCTGCCCACCGCCGGCCGGGCTGGCTGCTGGGGACAGGGGAGCGCGGGCGCCGTGGCTGCAGGGGACGGGAGAACGGCAAGGTCTGTGGCCGCAGGGGACAGGCAAGCTCGAGGGACATGGCGGCAGGGCATGGGAGAGCTCCAGGACCATGGCCGCAGGGGATGGGAGAGCACCAGGGACGTGGCCGCAGGGCACAGGAGAGCTCAGGGGCTGTGGCTGCAGGGGACAGACGAGCTTTGGTGGCTGAGCAGGGACAGAGCTGCCTGGAGCACTTGCTGATACAGCAAAAGGGCCGGTTCTCCTCCCTTGTAGGGCGGCTTGGGAGCAGTGTGCCCGTTACAGGGGGCGGGACATGGCTGGGGCTGCTCTGCAGGTGGGGGAGATGCTGCCCAAGGCAGCACAGGGGAGCCCCGGGGGCTGCTCACCCCGTTTCTCTTGGTGCCCCAGGTCCGTGACTCGCTCCTACTACCGCAACTCGGCCGGGGGGATGCTGCTGTTCGACCTCACCAACCGCGCGTCCTTCGAGAGCGTCCGGCAGTGGCACCGGGAGGTGACGGACACGGTCCAGCCCTTCCGCATCGTCTTCTTGCTGGTGGGGCACAAGAGCGACCTGGCAGGGCAGCGGCGGGTGGGCAGGAGGGAGGCAGAGAAGCTGGCAGCCTCGCTGGGGGTGCAGTACGTGGAGACCTCGGCCAAGGACGCCAGCAACGTGGTCCAGGCTTTTGAGATGCTGACGCTGGCCATCTACCAGGCGCTGCAAACGGGGCGGCTGGCGCCCACCGAGGCGTGGGACGGGGTGAAGAGCAGCGTCCCGCTGCCGGTGCCGCTCAAGGCTCGGGCGCCGGAGAAGGAAGAGAAGCGTAAGAGATGCTCATGCTAGAGCTGGGGACACTGGCAGCCTGCCCCGGCGGGGCTGGGACACGCTGGGCTCTGCCCGCCACGATGCACAGGGGGTGAGCAGGGATGGAGCAGCCGGGGCGCAGGCAGGAGCGAGCGACTGCAAGGGCGCATTAAACACCCCCTGGTCACCTCTCTGCCTGCCCGTGTTTTCCTGGGGAAGGGGAAGGTGCCCCGGGGAAGGGTGAGGTTCCCCGGCAGGACGGGGCACCGGGCTGCAGAGGCACCGGTCACCCCGTTCCCCCTTTCTCTCTCCGAACCCCTTTCTACAAGGCTGTCCCCGTCCCCGGGGGGAGCGCGGGCCCTCCCTGCTCCCCCAGGTCCCACCTCAGAGCAGCGTCGATCCGAAACCCCTTTTACTACCCGCCCCGTTCACTCCGAGCCGGTCTCCTCCGCAGGCAGGGCCGGCTGGTTTGGAGAGCGGCTCCTCCCGGGAACCCCGAGCTGGTGAACAACCCCACGTCCCCCCCGGCAGCAGCCGGGTACGGCTGCGGTGCAGGAACAGCTTCCCCCCGCCTCGCCCGAGAGGCTGCGTGTTTTATCGCGCTGCCCAGGCCCCCGAGCCAGCACTCCCACGGGAGCAGGAGAGAGCCCGCACGGGGTCCCGAATTACCCCAGCCCAGGCGGTTTCCCCCGTAGGTGCCGGGGGCCGCAGCAGGAGGCCGGGCCCGCTCCTGCCCGCGGGTGCACAAGACATCGCCAGAGACGGCACCTGCGGCTTCTCTGGCGCAGACAGAGCAGCGCGGGCAGGAACAGGCAGGGGGACGCAGCCTTTCCTTATGTCCCAGGCAAGCAGAGAACCAGGATCACCTTGATTTCTTGTCCTTCGTCACCACATCCCAACTCCTAATGGCCCAAACGAGCAAGCGAGGGGCAAAGCTACTCCCCCCCGGGCCGGACAGGAGGAGGGGAAGGCGCCTGCCCGGCCAAATCCACCTGCCCCAGCCCCCAGCGCAGGAGATCTCTCACCAGCGCGGAGGCCGCCCCTTTCGCTTGCACTCCCTCTGCGCGCTGTTCGAAGAGCGCAAGCCCATGCCGTGGTTTTAGATTAATAATTTCTTTATTCATGTAAAACAAACGCAAGTATTTATATAAACACTGACATTACAAAGTACTGGAGCAGGTAGGGGCAGGAAGGAGGAAACAAAAACCTCTACAGATGCTTCTAATACTGTCCCACACAAGATCAAATGCTCTGTCCCTTGGATAATCACTTATACGATAAACCACTTTCAAGTCACAAATAAAAGTCTTTGTTTTGAGATACGTTGCGCTCTTAGGGGGAATGAGGAAGGGGGCGTAGAATGTTTTTGGCAGATCTCCTCATAAAGTCAAGATATTGCTGCACCGTTAATAAAAAATATATGCTTCTCTGTAAAGCATTAAAAAAAATATCCCATGGATGGCATCGCAGAGGCTTCAGTGGAGAGGCAGATATCCCAAAACGCACTGGCGTCTTCTCCCGGCTCTTCCCAGGGGCTATTTCTTGGTGGTTTTGCGAATCAGTGCCATTCTCTGTAAACAAGAAAGAGAAAAACGTGGGCAGCCGAGCGTCTCAGACAAGGCGGCTACTGCCAAACAGCCTGTCGCCGCGCAGGAACGAGGCGTCTCGGGTTCTCCCGGGACACCGCCTGACTTGTTTCCACACAGGTCTTTCGAGTCCGTTTGAGTCTTAACGTGGTCCCAAGCTGGAGCCAGAGGAAAAGAAAGTGTCTGTGCTCCTCCCCTCGACACCCGGGGCTGGCGAGCGAAACACGGACGCTGGCGAGGGGCAGTGGGATTAAACCGCGCGCGGGATCAAACCCCACTCCAAGGCCTCCTCTCTCTGCCCAGCAGCTGCTGCGGGAGCTTCGGGAGGGGAGATGCAACATCATCCACGAACTCCAACGGCTCCCGCGGGGCAGCTCCTCCCCGGCTCTGACCGTGCCCTTAGAAAGCGCCGGCTCAATTCACTTAAAGCAAAATTAAGGGGGGAAAAAACCCCCCAGAGCTGCTCAGCTCCCATCCACAGCTGAAATCCCAGGACAACAGCGTGCTCTGCTCCGCCTTCCCAGGCCTTCAGGCTTCGTGCAGCTGTTTAAATTCTTACGGCGGCGAGCGGCCAAGCGTCCCGACCCTCGCACGCAGACGCAGGACGTGCCGCGCGCCGCTCCCAAAATACCCGAGCGCAGTGCTGGGCTGCAGACACAAAATGGCCCCAGGAACTCGAGCCACAGCCTGTCAGAGCCCTGCGGTTCCCCTGGGACATCCAGACTCCCGGAGCGGTTCGAGGGGCTACGCCAGCGTTTCAGCCCCACGCCTGGGTATGGATCCTGTAGCGAACCGGAGGAGGCAGCAGGGTGTTTTCAGCCCCTTCTGCAGGAAGACGGAGCACGCAATCTGCAGGGAGGCAGCTGACAAGCTACTCTCCGCAGCTCTCAGCTGTTTTTAACCCTTCCAAGCCGGGCGGCCCTTCAGCCAGCGGCTACTGCTGCTTCTCCTGGGCGCAGCCAGCACTGCACCACCACAGAGGAGCCCGAGCAACCCCAATCCTCTCCACACAAACAGGCGAGGAGAGTCTGGAAGTTATTTCAAGTCCAAACCACTTGGAAGAGGCTACAAATTCACGTCGTGCCAGGAGTCCAAGACCACCCGCCCCATATCAGGCTTCTACCACGCGATTCTCGGTGTTACCGAGGGCTCCTTACCTGTTTGTGAGCTTCTGTAGTGCAGGCTTTTTTGTAGGGCCTGATTTCTTCAGAACCAAAGCCCGGGATCCACATGTTCCACTGACGCTCTGGAAGAGAGAGAGCGGGTCAGCACGCTCTACCCCAACCGCCCACCGCAAGAGCGGCCTCGTCACAAAACCACCAGCCGCACGCCCGCCCGGAGCCAGCGCTAGAGACGTGCTGGTGACAGAAAAGCTATAAAAGCTTCGCAAAAGCAGAGCGGCAGAGGGTTGCACAGCTTTAAACGTGGTAAAGACGCAGTCCCCGCGCAAGGGACTGTCCAACGCAGGCTGAGGGACAGCTACGAGCTGCACAACTGCAAAATCTGGCGAGGGGATGGTTAGGGCAGACGCCTCGTTCATCCCCTGATTATTAAGGCATTATTAAGTAGTAACGAATCTGTAGCTACTCCCAGGTTTCCACCCCAACACCGCGGCCACGCTCTGCCTTCAGGGCGTGCGCCCAGCTCTCAGCCGAGGGGAAAAAAAACCCACTCACCAAGATGCAACTGGACGTCTTTCACTTCCAGGGTGTTTGACTTGCGATGCCGCGCAAGCTGGCAGGCAGCCGTCACCACGCTCTCTATGAAATCGTCGGCGATCTGCAACAGCATCTGTGGCGGAACAAGGGCAACCACCAGTCTCATCAGTACCGAGCAGCTGAGATTATGCAGGAAGCAGGAAAACGAACCCGCAGAAGTTAAGTGTTTCAAAGGCGTTTGCTACAATTGCCGGTTTAAAACCCTTCTCGACACCGGGACGCAGAAACAGACACGGATGGCCAAAGGCTGCAGCGAACGTGAGAATACGGCGGCGTTGTATGAACCAACCCTCCCCGCCTCGGGCAAAGAGCCGCCGGTCTGTGAAAAATCCTAGATTAGCTCTTTTTGCAGCCCCGGCCGCGGGTTGGTACCTACTTCCTCCACATCTTCATCCAGCTGCTCGTTCGGATCCACCTCACGCACCAGGTCCTGCAATTTCTTCTTGGTTAAAACCTGAGCGTGTGGGAGAAGAGGAAGGATTTACTGCCCCACTTCAGCAAAGCAGCTGCCCGCGCAGCACAGCCACAGAAGACCTCCCCCGCTACCCCGAGGCCCGAGTCACACGTGTTGACACAGCGTTATCAGCTCAGGAATGGCAGCGATAAGAACTATCGGGTGTTACGGAGTCATTTTCAAGCACCAGCGGTTGCTCTGAACAGAAAGCGGAGTGCAGCAGGCCAGGATACGTCTCCTGCACTAAACTGGCACTAAAATGCTGAAGGAAGGCTGCTGGCAAGAGGGACAAAGGCAAAACTAGGAGTCTGAAGAGGCAGACAGCAAGCGCAAGCACGTATCAGTGACTAAACTGGCGCTCAGGGCACAAAGGAAGTATTTCCGTGGCTCTGGCCTTATCAGCTTCAGTGTTTCGAGTGGAAAACAGAGCGAGACGCGAGTGCTGGGTTGTTCTAGGGCAGAAGGCAGCACCCTCGCAGCCCAAACGCGGCAGGGAGCAGAAGTTTCACTGCTGCTGAACACCAGTGGGACTCTTGGTCTTACAGGACAGGGGTGACAGTTGTCACCACGGATCTGTCCGCCGGGCCAGGTGAACCAGACACGCGCGGGACTCCCGCCCTTCCCGGTGCCCCGACACCAGCCGTGGAACTGCTGCGCGCGCTTGTGTCGGGGGACCAGGACACTCCCCAAAGAGGCTGCGGCGCCGGCGGAGCCCGCAGAGAGACCGGGGAGGGTTCCTGGAGCGCTTGCTGGGCAGCAGCGTGTTTTACGCAGGTCAAAGACTCCGCACCACAAGCAAACACGCAAGTCAGCAGCTCCTGGCAGCGACGCTGCCTCTCGCACCACCCCAGTAAGATGGTGACTACAAACCTGCACCGTATTTAAAAAAACATATTTAAAAAGAATTTCCCAATCATGCCCCCAATATATGTTTTCCTGAGACTGAAAACACCTCTACACCTGCAGCATCCGTACCCCAACCAGCCCCGAAGTGCCTGGGGGGGAAGAAATACCTGAAGACGTTTGCTCACGCAGTAACCGGTACTTTAAGAGACATTAAGTTTTTGCCGGTAGTTTAAGGAAGGAGAGGAATGAAGCCACAGGCAGGTCTGAGCGTCTCCCCCGTTATCCTAAAGTCGGGGATGAAATCACCTGGCTGCTTTCAGGACTGAAATTACCTGGTTGCTTTCAGGACTGAGCCGTCCTCCTCCGCTGGGCGTCCCAGGCATCTTTGCCACGGTGGTGCTGTTGGCCATGGAGCTCTGCGGGGGAGTGCTGGCTGGTTCCGGCTTTATCGAGGAGAAGTTGGAGAGGTTGATCAAGGTAGAAGGGCCAAACTGGTTCATAATCTGTTGGGCTTTAGCTTTTAGATCATAAAGCTTATCTAGGTCCTGCTTCTTCTTGGGGTTGTGGGGACCCAAACCAATCAACTGGAAAAGGAAACGAAAGCCACAGTTAGCAAACAGAGAAGGAAGCTGAAGCGATCACGTCCTTGCCCAGAGTAAGCCACAGTGTCCCAGGGGCTTACAGAAGATCGGGTCTCTCTGGACGCAGCAAGAAGGGAGCGGCAATGTTCAGGAGAAGAGAAAATGCTCCCCGGTATACGAGAAGCGAAGTTTGCCACGAGAAGCACAGCGGCCGCAGGCAACGCTGACACAAGGCGGCAGCTCTGCAGCAGCACCGACCCGCCCGCTCGCTCCGCGGGCTGAATCCCAGCGCTCGCCCAGCCCTCGCCCTCCGGTCAGCGCCTCGCTGAGCGCATCTCGCCTGGACCACGAACAGCTGCGAGGAAGAGCCCACACAAAGAAGATTTAACTAAAGGGCACGGCTTGCTCCCGCAGCAGCGGTGCAGGGGAAGAGCAGGCACAGCATTCGAGTCTTCATCATCATCGTGCCCGAGACGAGGTCAGAAGACGAGGTTCAGGCTCCCCTGGGCGTCTGCCGGCAGGCTGGAAGTCTCGTTTTCGGCAACATCACACTTAAAGCCTGACCCGCAGCGATCCCTCGATGAAGGCTTGACAACACAGGCTTCATTTTCGGTTCCGAGAGCACAAGTCTGGGTCCTCGGGGGTAACGGGACGGAGAAACACACGCACACACCCACACCTTCGATTTGTTCTGCCCACACCGGGCGCGTGACAGCCACGGTAACCGAGGTCAGATTTACTGAGCTGTTAACGGTGAACCAGAGGCGGGTTGCGGCAGCTTAACTGGTTACTCAGATCTTCCAGGTTCACCCTTCGGTGCCTGAAGTGATTCAGGTTACTGGCGTCTGAGCTAACACACAGATCGCCCGGCAACTACTGTATTTCATGGCTGGAAGGCTCTAAACCCCAGGCTTGAGGAAGGTTTGCTCTGTCCTCGCTGCTCCATAAAAGGAAACTCGTCCAAACTCTGGACCTTCCACCCCCACAACTGCCATGGGCAGCAGCGACAGGTCTGTCACATGAAACGAGCATTTAAGGAACGGTTTGAGGTAAAAGCCCCTCACGCAGCGGCTGCTGTTGGGCCCAGAGACGGGCGAGACGCAGCCGCTGAGAGCAGCCGCCTTTTCCAACAAGCCCGTGCATTTCAGGGTGAACTCACTTACGAGAGAAGAAGAGAGTTTGTTTAAACAGCTTTACAGCACGCTGACATACAGTGACGAACGGAGCGTCTGCTACTCGAGCTACAAACAGACGTTTTCCCCTCGTCAGGGCAAGCTTTGTTAGTTTGGATTAATTCATACCAAAACGCAAACCAGAAATCACACAGGAGTACTCAGAAGCGGCTGCTTTAGTGCTTCATTCCAAGGCACACTCATGCACGGCGGCACCTACAGACACGGAGCCCTTTTAGGAGAGTTTATATCCAAGACACGTTTCTGTAGCGCCCTCAGCAAATTCCTGGCTGAATTTTAACTAATTAACGATGGAAAACCATTACATTCACACCCTCAAACCCCTCAGATGGCATTTCTGGACGAGGAGCCCAGCACAAGATCAGGAGGGACGTCAGCGTGCTAGTCTTGGTTTAGCTTAGGCCGATCTCAGGCTGCTCACCCCCATGCCTCAGTTTACAAATCCCCAAAGCAGGAATTCTCACCCACCATGCAGGGGAGAAAGCTCTGAAATCCTCGGGCAGAACGCACTTTATTAGCATAAAGCCGTTTTGTTCATTTCTTTGCGGATCTTATCGCACCTTTCGCGTGCCGGTAAGATCGCCAAACACAAAACTGAGGGGATGCGCAGTTTCCCGAGACAAATCCCGCATGCCGGCCGCGGGGCAAGCCCCAGCGCTTTACTTACAGCTATCTGAGTGTCTAGATCTTTAATTACATCAGCAACCGCTGTGGGGCCAGCGAACGGAGAGGCCATTTTCCAAAGCCAACGCAGTCAGCGTTAACCTACTCTCGCTTCCTCCTCTTCCACATAACTCTCATTCCTACAGGAACACCAGATATTTTTCGTATCACCCATTCCATCGTAAGATCGCGAGAGGAAACGCTTCCGCGCGAGAGCACGCGTTGTCCTCACTACGTCGCGAGAGGGTTTATCTATCGGAAGATATTAGACAGCCGCGAGCAGTACGCGAGCGTACACTGCTGCAGGAGACGAAGCACCTCCCGGGATCCTGAAGCGGGAGCGGAAATTTGGCCAAATTTCACCTTTCTGTCAGGAGACAGAGTATCCTGGTGTCTGCTGTCAGCAGCGACGTGCGGGTGAGCCCAGACCTCTGCAAGAGCAGCTTCCCTCCGTGCAGGAATAGGTCTGGCGGCCTCAATTAGCGCCACCGACCCACTGTAACTCGTTAGCATTGACAGGACGGGGTTACAGCTGTAATTAAAGTCTACGTTAAAGCCAAACAAACCCACGGCGCATTCCTTGGGGTGCACGGGGGGGCTCCCCCTTCCATTAAGACATAACGATTTTCAACAAATATTTAAATAGTTGTGCAAAGGACCGTCCGGTCGGGGTGTCTCTTTATTGTTAATTAAGAAAACTGAGGAAGTTCTTGGGTTTTGCTTTAGTTATTATGAACGTGAGACAAAATCCTCCCTCACGTGGCTGGGGGAAGCCTCTGATAAGCTGCGTAGTGGAAGCTTATCCGCTACGGGCTCCAGCTAAAAGGGAACACAGAAGAAAGTCCTTTTCCCCCCCAGATGCGTTTGTTAGATGCTGAAGGGAAGCCCAAACCTCCTTCCTCCTCGATGCAGCTCCCAGCCTCGCGTTCTACCCCCGCAGCACCCGCACCCGGCGCCTCGGGAGGTAACGGCTCCGCGCACGCAGCTCTGAGGGGTTTCCTTCCGGCATCTTCCCGGCCACCAGCTTAAAGAGGTCACCAGCCCCACAGGGAACGCCGTTACGGGACCGAACGAAACGTCCCCACACAAAACCTGTCCGCGGGCCGCCGAGGAGCCGCGGCCAAAGCCGCCGAGAAGAGCCAAGGTCACCGACAGCCGCCCGGAGCCGACACCGCCCCACGCCGGGCCGGGCCCCGCCTGTCAGGGCTGCGGGGGTCGCCCCTCACGCCCCGAGACCCCCCCCGGGGTTTGAACCCCGGCTCCAGGCCCGGCCCTCCCGCGGCCCGGCCCGGGGAGCGGCGGGGCACGGCCTGCCGCGCCCACCCCCGGCTCCCTCTGTATCTTAGGCTGTAGAAGCCGGCGTAAAGCGGCCGGAGCGCCCCGGCAGCGGGGGAGGGGGCCCCCCCGCCGTCCCGCCGTCCCGCCGTCCCGTACCTCCCCATGACCCGCGGGCGGACCGAGGCACCGCCGCCGGCTGCGCTCCCTCCGCCGCGCAGCCCGAGCCCTTCCGGGGGCACCACCCGCCGCCACCCGGAAGCGCTTCCAGCGCCGCCAATCGGAACTGAACCTGCCTGCGCATGCGCGCTGCTGCGCCCGCCAAAGGCGCCCCGCGTTTCCTCGGTGAAGGAGACGCCCCAGCATGCCCCGCGCGATTTGCATATCACTTGGGGGCCAGCGAGACGGGGAAACGGCGTTTTTGGGGGAAAAATCGTAGAAATAGCAGAAAGGGATGATGCAAATTGGAGAGGAAAAAGAGGAGAAACAGGGATCCGGGCGCCGTTCTGGGGACGGGACGCGGGCCTCGCCGTGACCTTAGTGGTACCCTAGCGCTTTCCGGTGCCGGCGGGGCGGTGGCGCAGCCTTAAAAAGGGCTTCTGTCGTGCGTGGCACGGGGGGGCCCCGCGGCCGCCCCCGCGGAATCGACATCAAGAGATTTCGGAAGCACAATTTTTGCGCTGGGGGTCGTCGGTAACCGCCTGTTCCGGCGCCCCGAGTAGAGTCTAACGGTAGAGCGTGGGTGAGGGCCCTACATGGCCGCAGTGGGAAGCGTGTGCGGGGGTCGGGTTCTGTCCCGCGGGTCCGTGTCCGGGCGAGGGAGGACGAGCGGGGCGGGAGCGGTCAATACACAGCGCTATATGTATTTAAATAGGATTGTTCTTAAAAAAGCCCCCCCCTCCGAGACCCCCGGAGCGTTCCCGCCCGGAGCACCGCGTCCCCCCGGGACAGCGCCGCCGGGCTCCCGCTCCTCGCCGCTTCACAAGGCTTCGTGGTACACGTGTGAGAAGGGACAGTCCCCCAGCTGGAAGCGGGGCCCCTCCGCAGAGGAGGGGACCCCCCCGCCGGGGCTGGCAGTCCGCTCCGCCCGGGGGGCCGCGCACGCCCCGCCGAGCCCCCAGGGAGGAGGTTCCCCCGCGGGCAGCTCCCCGGGCCGCGGGGTGGGCGCGTCGTACCGCAGCGGGGGGGAGCCGGGGAGCCCCGCGATGCCGCAGGGGCTGCGGCGGGTGCCGGCGGGCTCAGGCTCGCCGAACGGCGTGGCGTACTCGGGCTCGGGCGGCAGCGGCTCGGCGTACTCGTGGTATTTTCCCGGCACGTCGTAGTGGCTCACGACCAGCGGCAGCGTGTAGCCCTCGTCCAGCAGCGGCTTGAAGGTGGAGGGGCCCGTCTGGCTGCTGGGGCTCACCTGCACCAGGTCCGGCTCGGCGTACTCTGCAACGGGGACACCAGGCTCTGAGCTGGGCACCCACGGGGGACTGTCCCCACAGTGGAGAAGGGGGTCGTGGGGCTTGTTCCAGATATGGGTGGGCTGGGGGCACCCGTGGGTGGAAAAAATGGGCACATCTGGACCCCCAGGGCTGGGAAAAGCTGGGCAGAGGCGTGCCAAAACCCAGCCGGGGCAGGACACCCGCCCCACGGGGACGGGCACGTCCCTCTGCCCTGGCGCAGAGCAGGGCTCCTGGTGCCCTCCAGCCCCCTTCCAACGCCCACGCCTGTGTTTGAGGGGGAAGAATAATGATGATGATGATGATGATAAATAATAAGCCCTGCCAGGGTCTCCCTCTTGCACAGGACCATGATGCAGGACGGAGGTTGGACGAGAGCGGTTCTGGGGGGGGAGTGGGTGCCCCAGGGTGTCCCCAGGGTGCAGTGGGGGAGACACGGCTCCGGCTCTGGGCTGAGGGACCCATTCGCGCCCCGATGTCCCCGTTACCTGGTGAATGGGTCTGGCTGAGGTCCCCCGGCGTGGCTGCCGTGGGGAAGGAGGCCAGCGCGGAGCCGGGGAGCGGCAGGCTCTGCAGGGAGCACACCTGGCTCGACTCCAGTTTGGGGTACCCTGAGCAGAGAGCAGAAACCCCCCGGTTGGCACGCGCCAGCCCTCGGGTGCCCCTGGGGACAGGCAGTGCCGTGCCGGGGGGACAGACCGGTGCCCCGGGGGTGGGACAGCTCAGGGCTCGGCAGCAGCACTGGTTAAACCAGCTGCACCCCTCCTGAATTCGGCCCCGAGGCACGGCGGGACCCCCGGCTCCGCGGAGGGGTTGGGGACCCTTTACCTTTCGTGATCCCGCAGTTCAGCTCCGCCGCTGCCTTTCTGCCAAGGGGAGAGCGAGATGGGGTGAGGGGGCCCAGCCACTCCCTGCCCACCACCACCCCCCTCCTCGCACCCACTCCACGGGGGGGCTGCGCCCCTCGGTACCCAGCGAGCAGCCGCCCGGAGCCGCCGGGCTTTGGGGAGGCGATGCCAGGTCCCCCCCGGGGCGAAGCGGGGGGCAGGGTGGGACCCACCTCTTCCTGCGGCAGAGGAAAGCCAGCAGCAGGAGGCTGGAGCAGAGGAGCACGAAGCCGCCGACGAGCAGCATCACCAGCAGCGTGGAGCCTGGGGAGGGAGGGCAGCGTCAGCCCCCGGGGTGCCCCATCCCTCCCCTCTGCACCCACGGGTGCCAGGAGCCCACCCGGGGCCACCACAGGAGGAAAATCAATGCGTTGTCACGGGGGGATCTTAAAGCCCGAGCGGGTCCGTCGGTGCCTGCAGCACCCACGAGACGATGCTGCGCCCCAGGGACAGCCCCCCCGTGGCACCCACCTGCCTGCTCCGGGTCCAGGGCGACGCCAGGGATGGGTGTGCGGCCGGGCGGGCGGCTGGTGGGGACGGGGACCTCCCTGGGGACACTGGGCACTGCGGGGCAGAGCGGGGGCAGTGAGCGCGGGACAGCCGCTGGGTGCACGAGGAGGTGGATGTCCCCGGGGGACGTTTGGGACGTAGGGGTGTGCGGGGTGACGGCTCCCGCGGAGGGGCTCACCGTAGGGCCGGGGCGCGCGGGGCCGCGCTGGCTGGCAGCCCACCAGGGCCACCTTCAAGGCCACGCGCTGGTGCCAGCTCTGGGGGGTGACACGGACGTAGCGGGCGACGATGGGGGGGATGAAGGCGTTGGAGACCTCCCCGTGGCTGTCAGCGTTTCCTTCAAAGACCTGCCGGAGAGGGCGAAGAGGGGGCCGATGGCCACGCGCCTGCGGGCAGGGGGTCTGCAGCCCCCCCCCCATCGTCCCCCCCCGTGCCCACCTTGTCCTCATGGCCACCGCTGCCTCTGTAGGGTCTCCAGTTCTTCCCGTCACGGCTGGAGGAGACCCGGTAGGACGTCACGTAGTAGTCGTGCTGCTCGGAGGAGCCCTTCGTGATGATGCCTGTTGGCGCGGGGGGGGCCCTGCTGTCAGTCGGGGGTGCAGGGCTGGGGAAGGGCTCGGGGGGGGCTGCCCTGTGCCCCATCTGCACCAGGACAGGGCCCGTTGCGTGGGGCAGAGCTTTCCCAGCCGGAATAACCCCCATCTCGGGGATACCTGGGTCCCTGCTGGGAGGGGACCGGGGGGGCAGGACGTGTCACCCCCCTGGGAAACCCCCCCAGGGGCTCCCTCCGGCCCCGGGAGGGGGTCTGGGTGGCAGCTTCGAGTGTGGGACCCCCCGTTCTGCCCCCAGGAGCCGATAACCTCCGGCCCCGGCTGCCAGCCCCACATTCCTCCCTCCTCCAGCCTCCGGCCGGACAATGTCCCCATTTTCCTCGCCGCGGTCGCCAGCCGCCGCCGCACAAAGCCCCCGCTTTCGGCAGGCTCCGGCCGAACAAAAGGCGCTCGCTGGCACCAGATGCAAGAGCATAATATTAACTTGTTCGTCCCAGAAATGGCTGTGGATGGGGGGGGTGGGGACAAAAGGGGGACAGGGGACAGCCGGTGGGGGGGGGGTTGGTGCTGTCTGCATCCCAGTTTGCACCAGTAAAACCATGGCACAAGGAGCTCCAATGTCGCCTGGGAGTTGGAGGGGGGGTTGCAACTGCTGTGGGCAGTTTTTTGGGGGGGTCAGTGAGGCTGGCACCCATGTCGGCGCAGGGAGGACAGCGGTCAGGGTGGCACAGGGACAAGGGCGGCAGTTGTCCCCCCTGCGATGGCCGACGCTCACCTGTGACATTCCTGCGGGTGCCCAGGTCCAGCTCCAGCCAGGCGCCCTCGGAGCCGGGTTCGGCCGCCCAGGAGTGGCCGGCGGTGCCGAGCGCTGCCCGTTCGGCCGCCCAGGCTCGGTCCTGGCCCAGCGCGTCCACCTCGTGCCACCAGGACGAGGCGTTGAAGGCGGCCACCTCCAGCGCGTCACCGCAGGCTGGCGGGGGGAGACGGCAGGCTGGGAGCCCGGGACCCCCGGCTGGGCATGGGGTGGGGGGTGGCTCCGGGCTCGGCAGCCAAAATCGTGGCTTAATTTCAGGGGAAACGGGGAAAAAAATACCTTTGTGGAATATGAGCCGCTTCTCAGAGAGGGATCCCCTGCGGGGAGGAAAGTGGGGGGAGCATCAGACAGGGGGGTCCCCAGGTGAACAAACCCTGGGGGTCTCCGAAACCGGGGGGTGGCAGGTTCCCGGTGTCAGCGCGGATGGGTCCCACAACCAGGTGTGGGGTGCAACCGGGGTCCCCAGCCCCCCCCTCGCCCACCTTTTGGAGTGGAGCCCGTTGGCGAAGGCCGACTCGTAGAGCGTGATGCCCTTCTCCCGGGACAGGGTGACCTGCCCGCCCAGCTCGTCCGCGATCACCCCGGCATGCACGGCCGCCTTGCACAGCACCGAGGTCTGCAGGGAGCAGGGGAGGGGTGAGGGCAGCCCCCCGGGGGCGGCCGGGCACCCCATGGGGCACCCCATGGCCAAACCCATCCCCTGGGGTCTGCCGGGGTGACAAGCAGTAGCCACGCTTGTGGCTTGGGGACCGTCCCCGGCGGGTGCACCCATGGGTGCCGACCCGCGCAGTGGGGTGCCCCACGGGGTGAGGGGGGCTCTGCACTTACGTCCCGGTAGCCCTGGCTTGGGTTGCCCCAGATGTCCCCGTCGATGTCCTTGCAGCCCGCGGGGCAGTACACGCTGAAACACACGGCGAGGGGGGGTCGGGGCTCGCTCCCGTCCAAAGCTCCTCCGCACACCCGCTTTGCTCCCCATCCTGCCGCAGTTGCACCCCAAGAGCCCCGGGGAGAGGGATGGGGACGAATCCGGGGCTGATGGGGACTGGCAGCGATGCCGGGGCGGGGGATGCCAAAGCGGGGACCACTCGCACCCCCTGGCCACTCACCTGACGTGCTCCTGGGTGTAGTGGGTGCCTCGAACCAGGCAGGAGACCAGGTCTGCAAGGCAGGGACACCCCAGGGTGAGGGACCCCCACCCGCCCCACAGCACCCACCTCTGCCCCAGGGCACCCCGTCCCCGTGCCCTTCCCAGCTAAATCCTGCTCCACGTTTGGGGTTTGCCCCCCAGGTCCCCATGTCCGGAGGGGCAGGGAGGGATGGCCCCTCGGTCCCTGCGGCCATCGGCCCCATGCCACCATCTACGGTGCCTGTGGCTCTGCCTGATATTGGGGTCCCAGCTGACCTGGGGGTCCAGGGTGCAGTGGGGGGTCCCAGCTGCCTGGGGGGTCTCCCACATTGTGCCCCCAGCCAGGGAGAACACGGGTCTCCAGGGAGCTCGGGGCGACGGGAGCCCACCCTGGGGTCAGCAAGGAGCTCCCTCCACCCCCGGCCGTGCCCCCCCCATGGGCAGAGACACAGCTCGGGGGGGTCTCTGCATCCCTGGGGGACGCTCCCCCCTACCTGGGTGCTGCGAGGTGGCGTAGGACAGGAGGAGGCCTCGTCCCGAGCGGTGGCTGGTGCTGTTGAACAGGACGGTCACGGCGCTGGAGTTTGTCACCAGGAGCGGGGCGGCGGGGCCGGCGTTCCTGCAGTAGGGCCCTGCCGGCAGGGACGGGGCCGTGGAGGGGACTGGGGCTCCCTGGGGACAGGCGCGGGCACCCGGACCCCGGGGCGGCACCTCCCCCGGCTCAGCCCTCGCCAGTGCCAGGGGGGGCTCAGGCATTTGGGCTGTGCTAGGGTGGTCCCAGCCCCAGGGTGGTCCCAGCCCCAGGGTGGCCCCATGCCAGGGTGGTCCTACCCTCAGGGTGCTCCCACGCCCAGGGCAGTCCGTCCCCAAAGTGGTCCCAACCTCAGGGTGGTCCTATCCTGAGGGGGGTCCCATACCCAGGGTGGCCCCATGCAGAGTGGTCCCAAACCCAGGGTGGTCCTATCCTGAGGGGGGTCCCATGTCAGGGTGGTCCCAGCCCCAGGGTGGCCCCACACCAGGGTGGTCCCAGCCCCAGGGTGGTCCCAGAGCAGTTACATCCGTGCTATGGGGGGGACCTGGGGCACAGTCCCCCCGCAGCTCACCCTGTCCCCACCATCCCCAGCTCCTCTCCCCCACGCTGTCCCCCTGCAGCCAAAAGCAGCACCGGGGGGGACACAGCCCCCAGGCACGGGGGTTGGAGCGGGACCAGGGTCCCCGGGGAGCACCCCGAGATGTCCGCACTTCCCCGAGCAGGGACAGACGGGCTCCCAGCCGGGCAGGGGACCCCCCCACCGCTTCCCAGAAATGCTTCCCACCAGGGCCTCTTCGTTCCGCCACGGCTGGGACCACGCGAGCGGCCGCCAGCCCTTCTCGGGCAGCTGCCACCGCGTCCCCCGCTGCCGGGGCTGGCACGCACGGCGCGTCCCTGTGGGACCCCCAACCAGGGGCTGCGTCCCCGTCCCCTCCCCATCTCCCCTTTCACAGGCGCCGCTGAAGCTGCCTCCTAAATCTCCCTCTTTAATCCAAATTAATTTGCAGTCTCCATCTCCCTGATTAAAACTTCGGCTTAGCGGGCAGGCGGGTTCCTTGGGGACATCCCTGGTCCCAGCTGGGGACAAGAGGTGGCCCCAATCCCCAGACCAGCCCTCACGTCCATCACTGGGGCCTCGGGGCACCCAGAGATGCTTTGAGCAAATGTCATCGTTGCCCTGGGGACAGCGAGCTGTGTCCCTGTGTCCCCATGGTGCTGGCAGTGAAACCCCCCGGGCAGGGTCGTGTCGTGCCTCAGTTTCCCCACCCCGACCTGTACCCTCGCCCTGCCTGGGTCATGTTTAACCGAGACATCAGCCCCGGGGGACGTGGGACACGCGTGTGTGCAGGGATGTCACAGGGTCACAGACGCAGTGGGATGGGGGCTCTGCAGGACATGCAGATGACATGCAGATGACATGCAGATGACACGCACGCACACGTTTCCCACCCACGCTGCCCTGGGCAGATGCTGCCGCGGTGCTGCCGTGTCTGGTACGGTGCCCACCCAGCCGGTGGCCCCGGAGACCCCCTGGGTGCTGGGGACCCCTCGGCCGAGCTGCGGGCTGGAGGCTGCCACCCCCCACGGGGACCCCGGCACGTCCCCAGGCAGGATCAGGCCGGGCGCCAGACGCTGGGTCTGAGTCAGCGGGAGGGAGCCCACAGCCTCCGCCTGCTCCGGCCGCTTCCCGAAAAACATCTGGGACTTCTCAAGGGCCGGCGTCAGCCGCGGGCGAGGGAGTGGGACCCCGGCCTGGCCCCACGTCACCCCCCGCCGCCGGCACGCACAGTCCTGGTGAAGGCACCCAAAGGGGCCGCGGGTGCCCCACCACCTCCACCAGCCCCCCGCCACCTCCGCCAGCCCCCCGGGAGCATCATCTGGGGGTCCCCCCTTCCCTGCGTTGCTCCGGGACCCCTCAGCCTGGGCCAGGAGGTCTCTGGGCTTTGGGGCCCTGGGAGATGGGGACAAACATTGGGGACACGGCAGAGGGGATGGGGACCGGGGACCTCATGTGCTGCCAGCTCTCCGGGTACCAGCCCGGAAAGGGTGAAAGCCCTGGAAAACAGGGAAAAATCCTGGTCCCGGGAGCAGTGGCGGATCTAAACTGGCTCCTTTCCACCCCACGTTTCCCACAGCGTCCCCTGCCCGGCCCCTGCCCCTCACCGGGCCTCAGGGCTGCTCCTCCATCCCACCCCATCGACACCCCAGCAGCGACGCTCCCTCCCCCCCCCAAGATGTCTCCCCCAGCACCCGCCATGCTCCCCGTGCTGTCAAATCCCTCCAAGGCCATTAAATCTCTCCGGGAAAATCCTGGAAGCGTTTGGGCAGCGGCTGGGCGGACAGAATTAATTAATCAGCGGCCACATCTGGTCCCAGCTGGCTGCCCCCCCCCCCCCCCCAGCTTGGCAACAGCCCCCTCTTTGGGTACCCCCCTCCTCGGGTACCCCCTTCCTCAGATATCCCCCTCCTCAGATATCCCCATCCTCACGTATCCCTCTCTTGGGGTACCTCTGACCCTGGGTATCCCCTTCCTCGAGTACCCCTGTCCTCAGGTACCCCCCCTCCTTGGATATCCCCCTCCTTGGGTACCCCCATCCTCAGATAGTCCCCTCCTCAGGTACCCCCTTCCTTAGATATCCCCCTCCTCAGATATCCCCCTCCTTGGATACCCTCTGTACCCCTCTCCTCGGGTACCCGCATCCTCAGATGTCCCCCTCCTTGGGTACCCCTGTCCCTGGATACCCGCCTCCTCCAGTATCCCCCTCCTCGCATATCCCTCTCTTTGGGTACCCCATCCTTGGGTATCCCCCTCCTCAAATACCCCTGTCCTCAGGTACCCCCCTCCTTGGATATCCCCCTCCTCGGATATCCCCCTCCTCACGTACCCCCCTCCTTCGGTACCCCCTTCCTTGGATACCCCCCTCCTTGGGTACTCCCCTCCTTGGATACCCCCCTCCTTGGGTACTCCCCTCCTCGGATCCCCCCCCCACCCCACGATAAAATCAGCTAAAAAGCCAGATTTTCCTGATATTCTCCTTATCCAGGACATTACGTAAGGTGACATCACACGTCCCCAGCCGCAGCCCCTCGGCAGGCGCTGCCTCAGTTTCCCCCCCCCGGGCTCCCCCCTTACCGTAGGCGGTGCCGGCCTGGGGGTCGGCGAGCAGCAGGGAGCTGCGGGCGCAGCGCTCGGAGGGCTCCAGGTCCACGTCGCCGAAGGTCAGGAGGAGGGAGGTGCCCGGGGGGGCGCGCAGCCGCCAGCGGCAGGCGGTGTGGTTGGGGTAGGTGCCTGGGTAGTTCTTGGAGCTGAGGGTGCCGCTGTGGGGTGTCAGCAGCGTGTGGCCGCAGCCGTCCCCTGCGGAGAGACACGGGGGGGCTCAGCCGGGGTGCTCCCTGCCTCAGTTTCCCCACTTGGCACGGCCCCCGGGGACACCCCACGGGCACCTGCAGCCCCTTCCAATTTTTTCCTCGTTTTAAACATCAATTTTGTGGCTTTTCTGGCCACTGTCCCTACCGACAGTCCCCAGGGGGGCCCAACTGCCTCAGTTTCCCCACAGCCGCCCGGCGCAGACCTGCGCCTCCAGCTCCTCTCCACCACCCGGGCCAGGAGGACCCCAATTTTGGGGGGCTACAAAAGGATGCAAGGAGGAAATACCCCCCTTCACGGGGCTGCACAGCACCGAGCAGCCCCCGGCAACCCCCGGCTGCAGCCTTGACCTTGAGGATGACCTTGGGCAGCTGCATCCCCATCGCCTCCTCCCCGGGGCGATGCCAGCACCCGCCACAAAAGGGGCTTTTCTCCCGGCTCGCCGCCCCCGGGCACGAGGGAATATCCTGGAAACTTGAGTTGAAAGCACCCGGCGGGGATTTCTGGTGGAGCCGGGGCAGGATTGGGGCGCGGGGAAGGGCGGGGAGAGGGGGGGGGGAAGCACCGCTCAGCCCCTCTGCGTGGGCTGGGGGATGTGGGGGTCCATCGGTCACCTCCCCCCGCATCCCCAAAAAGCTGCTGCTCCTGCCAAGCATCATCCCGGCGCAGCTGGAAAGAAAAGCGATGGCGGGCACGGCTTCGCCCCTGCCTTGGCTGCCCTCGCCGTCGCCGGGAGACGGCACAAAGCGCCGGCGGGGGAAAATCCTGCAGGGATAAAAAAGGGGGGGCCGGAGGCGGAAGATGCCAGCCCCCCCACGGAGCCCACTCCGGCCCAGCCTGCGGGAAGGGCTGGCGGCCAAAGCGGGGGGGTTTATCCTGCGAACACCCCTGGCAGGGCTGCGGGACCGGGTGAAATCCCCGATTTCCCCCCCCCGGCTGGGCAGTGGCCCCCGTTACGGCAAAGCTGGGAAGGATCAGGCCCTCCGGGGCTGTCGGGGGGGCACGGGGTGCAGGCTGGATGGGGGTAACGGCACGGGGGACCCCGGGGCTGCCAGAGGGGGAGAGAAATTTGGGGGGTTTGGGGGAGTTTCCGGCAAGGAAGGTCGGAGCCATCAGGATTGGCACGGAAAACCCTCTCTGGTCAGGACAGCCTGGCTTGTGCGCCTGAGCTGGGGGTCTCGGATGGACCCCCCCAGCTCCAACCCCACGGCAGTGCGTGCGGAGGGGCTGGAGGGACCCATTCCGGGAAAACTCCATCCCGGGAAAGGAAACTCTTGATAAAAGTATCCCGAGCGTGGCCGGTGATGCCAGGTGGTTGTGCCAGAGATAAGGCGAGAGCCGCACGCGCACCCGGCGATTTGGCTCCGAAGGTGCTACCGAGGGGCCGGGAACGGCCATGGGGGGGGGCTGGGGACTTGCCCCCGGCCGCAGGAACATCCGCCTCCCTCCCAAAAAAATCAATCACCAAAAAAGTGGGAAAAGTGGATTTCCGCCGGGCGAGGGCGAAGCGGCGGCCGGGCCCCCGTCAGGGCCATCCCTGCCAGGGATTTGTTTGTTTTCTCACAGGATGCAGGAAAGACACAACAGGGCGATGCTCCGGGAAAAGCCCGGCACACTCCCGCCTCCGGCACGCTGCCAGCCCCGGGAGAGCTCGCCCGCGTCCGCCGACGGGTTTGGGATCCGGTGGAAACCCGCTGCGGGACGTCTCCCAAATCACACGCGGGGAAAGCAGCGGGGTTCTGCCCCCGGTGATCCCGTCCTGGCCCGTGCCTCAGTTTCCCCTCGCTGGGGACGATGCTGTGGGTGTCCCGTTCCCGTTTCCTCGCTCTCGGATGAGTTGGGGACGAGCGGTGCCAGGGAAAATCGTGTCTTCGGGATGAAGTTTGGCTGAACGTCCCCTCGGGGCCTTCCCGGACCCCGGCGGGTGCAAATCCCCCCCGGAGCGGCGCTGCCGGGGCCCGCAGCATCCCCGGGATGGAGCCCGCTGCCCGGCTCTCCCGGCCGTTCGCCGTCAGCTCCGGCGATCCCCTTACACCGGGGCAGAGCCGGGCCCCTGGGGATTAGGGGTTCCCGGGGAAAGCCCTGCGGGTGGGACGGAGCCGACCCCCGGACCCCCGGGGCAGGCGGCACCCTGGCACCGGGAGCGGGGTGGGACAGGGGGAGCGGGGCGGGGGGTGCGGGGAGACCAGGCGGGTGCGGGTCCGGGGTGATGCGGGGGTGGTGGAGGCGGCGGGGAGCCTGTCCCGTCCGGTACCGGGACAGGCGGACTGCGAGGACCCCGTCCCAGTGTGGTCCCGGTCTGGAGACAGCGGGGACCCGTCCCGGATCGGTACCGGGGCAGGTGGACAGCGGGGACCCGTCCCGTCCCGGTGCAAAGGGGAGCCCGTCCAGTCCCGGTCCCGGCGCGGCACACGGCCCATGCCGGCGAGAGAAGGGGAGACCCAGGGGTGCCGGTGGGAGCGGGGCTCGCAGTGCCGTGTCCCGGTGAGGGGTCCCCCGCCGCCGGTGCCCCGCAATCCGCACTCACCGTCCTGTCCGCCGGCCGGGCGCAGCCCCAGCGGGCCCAGCAGGAGGCAGCGGCGGAGCAGCGCCAGCGCCAGCGCCCCCCGCGCCGCCCCGCCGCCCGCCCGCATCCTCCCGCCGCCGCCGCCGCCGGCCCCGCCGCGGCCCCGCCGCGCCCGCCGCCCCGTGCCCGCCCCCGCCCGCCCCGCCGCGCCCATTGGCTGCCGCCGCCCGGCCCCGCGCCGCCATTGGGCCTCCTCGCTGCCTGTCAGCCGGCGCTGCCCGGCAGGGGGAGCGGGTGCGGCGCGGCCGGGGGGAGCGGGGGGCACGGCCGGGCCGGCGGTGGGGGGTCCCGGGCACCCCGGGGGTGCCTCGCTCGGGGCTGGGGGACGCGGAGCCCCGAGGCGGGGCTGGGGACGGTCCCAGATGCCCCCCGGGGAACGTGGGGGCTGCGGACGGACCCGACGTGGGGGTACGGAGCCCCCGGGCGGGGCTGGGGGGATGCCCGGTATCGCTTTCCACTCCCGTCCCCGGGCCGTCCTGTCAGGGGGCCGGACCCTCCCCGGCCCCCCACGCCGTCACTCGTGTCCCGGCCTCGCGGGGCGAGCCGCGGGGCGGTGCCGCCGGCCACAGCCAGGGGGCAGCACGGCGCCGCCCGCGCGGGTCCCGTCGGCGCCGGCGGCCCCTTTAAGGCAGGCGGCGGCCGGAAGTGCTGGCGGCCGAGGCCGCGGCGGCTACTGCGCATGCTCCCTCCTGCCCGGCCCGTTTCCCCCCCCCTCCCCCTTCTCTCAGCCCCCGGACTCGGCCGCTCGGCGACGGTAAGGGCCGGCCGGCGCCGCGCTACGGGAGCCGGGAGGGGCCAGGCGGCGGCGCGGCGGGGCGGGGCGGGGCGGGGCGGGAGGGGGCCCGGCCCGGCCCGCCGGGGAGGGGAGGGGGCGCCCCAGCGCGCGCCGCCGTACGTGCCGCCGCCGCGAGGGCGGACGTCGCGCGCCGCGGGGGGGTGGGGGGGGGCGCGCCGCTGCGTCCGCCTGCGGGGGGGGGGGGAGGCCACACCCCTCCCCCGGGCAGCCCCGCCCCGCCCCGCCGCCGCCGCCGCGCGCCGTGGGGGGGCCCGCGCCTCCCCCCCGCCCCTGACCCCTGACCCCGGGGGGGGGGCGGCTGCGGCCTTGTGGGGGGCGCTGACCTCTGACCCCTCACCTTGGCGACCCCCGCCCTCCGGGCTGACCTCTGCCCGCCGGGGGGGCCCGGGGCCTCGGCTCGGCCTAGCGAGGGCCGGCGGCCCCCACCGGGGCCTCGGGGTTCCCGGGGCGGGGGGAGCCTCCCCCGTGCTGCCCCGCGGCCCTGGGGGCCCCGCCGGGCCCTCGCCCTGCCCAGGGCCCTCGTCTGCAGCCCCCCCCGAGGCCTGGGCTCGGCCCCCCGCCCGGTGCAGGCCGGAGCCGGTCGCCGTCGGGGTTTCTCCGTCTGCCGGCGGCCCCCCATGCCGGAAATCCTGGGGGAGCCGCGGCCCCGCCGTCCCGGGGGTCCCGGGGGAGCAGCACCGGGGAGCGCCGCCCCGGTCGGCCTGCCCGGGGGGCCCTGAGCCCTGCGCGGGTGAAGTCGTGGCCGGGGGGGGGGGTGCAGTGGCCCGGGGGGGTGCGTGGCCAGGGCCGGCTGGGAGCGCGTCCCCTGCACCAGCGGCTTGTCCCGCTGCGTCCCAGCCGGGGTCACCCAGCCCGCCGTTGCCTGCCGTGGGGTCCTCTCCTGACACAAGCGCTCTCCTGCTTCCCCAGAAGCCTTTAAAGCCCGCGGGGGTGATCCTGAGCCGCGCGGGGCTGCTCTCCAGCCCCGCAGCACTCACAAGACCTCCTCTGTGCCTCCCCGCGTAGCGGCAGGAACAGCCCGCGCGAGCGCAGCGCTGCCGGGTGACCCCCAGCGAGGATCCCCTGTGGCACCGCGGCCCTGCCGCCTGGAACACCGGCATCTCCGCAGCCCGTGTGCGGTGGGAAGGGTCAGCCCCGGGCATGTTCTTGGTAGCGAGAGATCGGAGCATCCCAAGGGCGGCTGGAAGCGCTGCCAGCTGGCAGGAGAAGCTCCGTCTTGGAAACCTCCTCACGCCAAAGCCCACCGTGCGGGTTTGCTCGGCCGGGGCCGGGGAGAGCTGCCGGCTGCTGCCGGCCCGGGAAGTTGTGAGTGGGATGGCCCTGGGGGCATCTGCCTCTGTCGGGTTTGTGTCGTGGGATGAGCTGTTCCCAGCTATCATGATCGACAGGGGAGGAGAAATCCTCGTGTGTGTTAACAAGCACTTGCCGTCTCTGGTGGTGAATTTAAAACGCCTGGTCCCCTCTTTGGAGCCGGAGCTTTGCTCTGCCGGCCCCGCGGTCCCCGCTAGCCCGGCCTTTGCTGCGGCGGGGCTGGGCCATCATGCTCACACACCGCTGCCTGCCCCTCTCCCTGCACCGGCAGCGGTGCTGCCGCGGTACAGACCTGCCTCTGCTTTGCCCTCTGCAGCACCGCGGCACCCGCCACCGCCGGGCTTCATGTGAGAGATGGCGAATGCCGAAGTGAGCGTCCCTGTGGGTGATGTGGTGGTTGTACCAAGTGACGGAAACGAAGGGGAGAACCCGGAGGATACCAAAACCCAAGTGATCTTGCAGCTCCAGCCGGTGCAGCAAGGGTGAGTTGGATGGTGCTGGTGTGTCTGGGAGGTGCGGGGTGGGATGTGGGGGGGGGTCCCTGTTGGTTTTTGTGGTGTGGGGACCGAGCGACGCTGCGTTTTCCAGGTCTGCGTCGGTTTTGTGCCACGCACGGTCGAGAGAAAAATACAATGCAAAAAAAGCTTTTGTGTGTGTCGCTGTCATGGGGCCTCCGAGGACTGAAATTGTCCTGCGGGGCCGTGTCCGCGCGATGCGATCTCCGGATCACGGCAGCCCGGCGACGGCTGTGGCAGGGGGGAAGCAGCGAGGCGGTTGTGGTGCTGCCCCGGCCACGCGTCCTCCCGGTCTCCCTCTTCCCTCTCCGGCCCCAGGGTGGGTTTTTGCCACACTGCAGCTGCTGTACGTGGTGGTCTGTGCCCGTGTGTCCAGATCCGCATGTGCCAGCCTTCCCCTGAAATAATCCTCCTCTAAAATACAATGAAGCTGGGATGTTGGAGGGGATTTTGTGATACCCCTGGCAGCTGCTGCGGAGAAGTGGCTGCCAGCAGGCACTTCGTCTTAACTCTGGATCAATCAGGACATAAATATACCGGCTCCAGTTTGATAATATTCGCAGGGCAGGGTGGCTGTAGGCCTGCCGGTGACTCTTCCCTGCGTGATCCCCCGTGCTGCAGTGTCACACAGGGCTGGAAGGGAAATCCTGGGGCATTGAGCTCGGCTTCCTGTTGTCGTGGGCAACTGCCTGTATCAGAAACCAGAGGAGGAGGCACAGGGAAGTGCGCTGCAGAGCTGCTTCAGTGGCGCTGGCGACGTGGAGGGTGCGATGACAGGACTGGGAACGCCTCTGCGTGTTTCAGTCCTTGGGATTATTATCGTATTTTGTATGTGCCAAAAAATGCCTGTGATTGAAACTGTATCATACAAAATCCACGTCCCTCGAGGACAGGCAAGAAAGAAACAAACTGAATTTTTAACCCCGTGCTGTGAATCTTAATTTTCCATGATTTATATAGTTTCTTTATCAATGGACGCTTTCACAACAGGATTTACCAAGAGGGCTCCGAGGCCAGCGCCGCCGTAGTGGCCGTCGAAACCCACACCATCCACAAGCTAGAGGAAGGGATCGGTGAGTTCCCGCTTGGCGTGGGCAGAATCCCCTCCTCTGCAGGGCTGGTCGTCGCCGAGCTGGTGTCTCCGGTTCGCTGGGCTTCCTTCTGGCTCTGCCCCTGCAGATGCTGCTTCCCAGGCATGGATGTGGGTGCAGGGTCTGGGCATACTCTGGAATAAGAGTCTGCTGTTACTGCTTGGTCTCAAAGTCCTGGAACTGAGATCCTGGCTCTCCTGCAATGAATGGTAAGGGCTCCCACGGGGTCCAGGGGAGCCGAGATTTCGCCCCAGTCTTGATGTGCAGACACCGGCAGGCAGGAATGATGGTTATGAGGATGGTGGTTGTGTCTGCGCTGGCCGAAACAGCGAACTCTGATTGCTAGTTCTTTGCTGAACGAACAGCCTGACGGTTTGGGTTGGACATTCAGAAGAACCGAGCAGGTGGGCTCCGAGTGCTCCCTGCCATGCTGCGGAGCGTGTGGGAAAAGTCTCTGGGCGTTAGGTGCTGTCACTAGATCTTGACGGGTGTTCTGCTTCCCGCGTGGGCGTGGGTCTTTTGGCAGTATTAGCAGAAACTCTGTGTGTGGAGAGAATATATTATCATCAGTAAATATCTGATGTCTCTGCTAAAGAGATACCAGAGCTCCAAGAAATCTGAGAGAGATCTGTGCTTCAGATTTTAAAGTAGTTTTTTTCCACAAAGATTGTTCTCATTGACCCCCCCCCTTACAGATGTGTTGGATTTCTGATCTCATGGTATCCTGATAGCTGAGCTTCATTTTGAGTGTTGCTATATTAAAAAGCAGATGCCACTTGCTGTTAGAGCTGGTAATTGGAGAAGACTAAGAGAGGACTGATCCTGAACTGGGAACGGCCCTTCTTTTGGTTTCCTGAGTGTAGGTCTCACAACCTGGGAGCTTTCAGCTCCCGCCTTGTGGGATTTGAGCTTCTTGGGTGGAAAGTTTCATTTTCACCTCTTCCTCCCTCAGACCCCAGCACCATTGAAACGAACGAGGAAATCGAGATCGCCTATCCCATCACCTGCGGGGAGAGCAAAGCCATCCTGCTCTGGAAGAAGTTTGTCTGTCCGGGAATTAACGTCAAGTGTGTAAAGGTAAGGGAGTTTTCGCAGCGGATTCCTTCTCTGCTCTCAAGATCTGGCACTTGACTTTCTTACTTTCTGCATTTCATCTAAGCCTTATCATGCAGCTGAGTGGCTTTGCCTTTGCAGCGTGCTGGATTGTTAGCGCTGAAGTTGTTTTTAGCATGGGGAGAAGCAGGGGAAGAGCGGGTTAAGGAGTGAAGGCCTATCACCCACCTTACATTTTGGCGCTGCTCTTGATTACTGTCTAAAGCAGAGTCGTATTTGGGACTTGACGAGGAGCTGAAGGCAGGCAGGGGATGCGTACTGAGATCTGCCAGAGCCTTCCTTCCTTGTCTCTTCCCCTTGGTGTCCTGGTACTCCACTCCTGTCACTTCCTCGGTGAGCAGGTTGCATCGAGAAGAGAAATCTTGCTGTTACCTTCTTCCACTTGAGAGTGCGCTGACGCAGCAGCTGATGCGCTGAGGCTGGGTGCTCGTGTGCTGCTGCAGCGAGAGCGCTCTGTTGCTGACCCTCAACGGGAGCTCTCTTAGTCACTGGAGCGGGACAGAACAGGTGCCCGAGTGAATACCGGTGTCAGCTAGATGTTGCTCGGCTACTTGAGGTAACAGGAGTCTCCCGTAATGATCTCCAAGATGACAGTACGTGTTCACAGAAGGAGCTAATTTGGTTCATGCTTCGTACAAAAGCCTTCAGGGCTGTTCTTGGCTAGAGCTGTGTGGTTCGAATGCCGATGGCAGGCAGGTCATCCCTGCAGACGTATCCATTCTGGAGTTATAAGCGTTGCTGTGCTGAGGGGATCAAAGCTGGTAGGGATTTAGAATCATAGAATCATAGAATGGTTTGGGTGGGAAGGGACCTTTCAAGGCCATCTAGTCCAGCCCCCTGCCATGAGCAGGGACATCCTCGACTAGATCAGGGTGCCCAGAGCCCCGTCCAGCCTGACCTGGAATGTTTCCAGGGATGGGGCATCTCCCACCTCTCTGGGCAACCTGTGCCAGGGCCTCACCACCCTCAGTGTGAAAAACTTCTTCCTTAGGTCTAGTCTAAATCTCCCCTCCTTTAGTTTAAAACCATCACCCCTTGTCCTATCGCAGCAGGCCCTGCTAAAAAGTTTTTCCCCATCTTTCCTATAAGCCCCGTTTAGGGACTGGAAGGCCGCAATAAGGTCTCCCCGGAGCCTTCTCTTCTCCAGGCTGAACAACCCCAACTCTCTCAGCCTGTCTCCATAGCAGAGGTGCTCCAGCCCTCGGATCATCTCCGTGGCCTCCTCTGGCCCCGCTCCAGCAGGTCCGTGTCCTTCTTGTGCTGAGGCCCCAGAGCTGGAGGCAGCACTGCAGGGGGGTCTCCCCAGAGCGGAGCAGAGGGGCAGAATCCCCTCCCTCGCCCTGCTGGCCACGCTGCTGGGGATGCAGCCCAGGGCACGGTTGGCTTTCTGGGCTGCCAGCGCACAGTGCCGGCTCATCTCCAGCTTTTCATCCCCCAGCACCCCCAAGCCCTTCTGGGCAGGGCTGCTCTCCATCCCTTCATCCCCCAGCCTGTGTTGATACCAGGGGTTGCTCCAACCCATGTGCAGGACCTTGCACTTGGCCTTGTTGAACCTCATGAGGTTTGCCCGGGCCCACCTCTCGAGCTTGATTTGAGAAGCAGCTCCTCTTTCTGGGTAGAAGTGTGGGCTTAGATGAGCTGTGGAGTGGCTGTGTTGGATGTCCCAGTGCATTCTTCCGAAGCGATGTTACCGTGTGTTTGCTGAGCCTTTGTTTATCTCGTTGTCAGTTCAATGACCAACTGATCAGCCCGAAGCATTTTGTTCACCTGGCTGGGAAGTCTACCCTAAAGGACTGGAAGAGAGCCATTCGCCTCGGGGGAATCATGCTGAGGTATTTGACTTGCCTACCACTGTGTCCAGCTTCAGGGCTTCATCACTGCAGCTGCAGGATCCCAAGCAGGCGTTTTGTCTTGCTGTGCCGTCCCCAGGAGGGCTCTTGGAGGCTTATGTTTCCTGGCCAGCAGCCTGCAGAGATCCTGGCCCCGTGGTCGGAGGGTCAGGAGTCCTCATCCTGTACAGGAGTGGCCTCGCCCTCGTACTTGGTGGCAGTGGAACAGGACTGGAGCCCTGTGTGTGAAGCTGGGGGCTGGGGGATGGCTTGTATTTGCCGTTTGAAAGCCCTGCAGGAGATGTTTTGTGTGCAGAGTGGCCCTGGGTCTCCCTTTCTCCGTCCTTCCCATGGCCGTAGCATTCCCACGTGGAATACTCCCTTTTGTCTCCAGGCTGAGATTTGAGCTGAGCCTGGTTCTCTCCCCACTCCCTGCACAGGAAGATGATGGACTCGGGACAAATCGACTTCTACCAGCACGACAAAGTTTGCACCAACACCTGTCGAAGCACCAAGTTTGATCTCCTGATCAGCAGCGCCCGAGCACCGGTGCCGGGGCAGCAGAGCGTGGTGCAGACTCCTACGTCAGCTGACGGTAAGAAACCAGTTAGCGATCTCACCGGAGTTTCCCTCTGACACTCCTCTCCCTCCCCGGGCTAATCAAATCCAGACCCCCCCACACACGTTACACCTTCTCCCCAGGCGTAGCAGGGCAGTCCCGCCGTTCAGCAGACTGCTCTGGTTTCGGGGAAGGAAAATGCTTCTCGGGTGCACTCGGAGAGCTCTCGGCAGCATCTGTCAGGGAGCTCTGCTCTGCGGTAACGGGAGGGCTGGAAAGCAGATGGTGGGAAGCAGTGACTAGAGGCAGCCTTGGGAGCCAGGGGAGGCTCGAAGGGATCCTTGTTCTGGGGTCCCCGTGTGAGCAAACACCTGAGAGAGCTCCTACGGCATTTCCTGATGTCTTCCCTATTCGAGGGTCTATTCCAAAGGCATGAGACGGGCTGATACTCGGGAATGAATCTAGGCACGCAGAGCTCCTCCGGAGCAGCCTGCTCCTCATCCCCTGGACATCCGTGAACGGGGTGTGATGGCTGGACACGATTTGATTGTCATTCCATCTGCAAATTCTCACGAATCCTGTGCTTCAGAGCAGAAAGTGATCTCTTTGCTGAGGTTAAGGGAGACGACTACTCCCAACTGTACTGTGTGGTTCAGCTGGGCCCGTTACATTTCTCTAAGGCCCAGGGTGGGCAAGATGGCAGAGTTGTCCCCAGGCTGAGGAGAATCTCCCGGAAAGCACCGTGGCCACATGGTAAAACCTTACAGTGGCTGCACGTTGGCTTAGTCCCAAATTTGATCCAGAAACTTAGGATTGAGTCAGATCCGTTTCCCTTCTAGAAACCAGCTTGGACCCTGACCCTGTCATTTCCTGAGAGATTAGGGCATCTCTAGGGTGCAGAGCTCCCTTTTGGTGATGCAAGGGGAGAAGAGTGGCTGGGCTGAGGCTTGTTAGTTCCCTCCTTTATTCTGATCCTTTTCTGCTCCTTTTATGCCAGGACTCCAGGTTGCTTTCTGGAGGGCATGTGTTTTTCCCTCCAGAAGCCCCAGAGCCTTTCACAATCACAGTTCCAATGAGAAGCAGCAATATTTGCTTTTAGTTAATTTGGTTGAAAGAAGCCAGGCACAACCAACCTGACCACGAGAGTGAAAAAAAGCCTGGGAGGAGTGAGGGGGGTGGAAAGCAAAGCAGGGATTCAGGGCTGGTGCTCCGGGTGCCGCAGAGAGAGCTGACGTTGCCTCTCTGGCAGGGAGCATCACCCAGATCGCGCTGTCGGAGGAGAGCATGGAGGAGGGGATCGAGTGGAACTCGGCTCTGACGGCTGCCGTCACCATGGCCACTGAGGAAGGCATGAAAAAGGACACGGATGAGATCTCGGGTAAGCTCAGGCTGCTTGTTGGGTGTTTTCTTCCCCTCTCCTCGCCTCTTACGTTCCGGAGACTGAAATCCTGAACATAAGGAGAGTTTAGGCAATGACAAAGATGCCCCCCAGCCCCTTGGCTCTCCCAGCGTGTCCCAGGCGGGCAGGGTCCCTGCCAAACGGGGCTGCTCACCGCTGCAGGCAGCGGGGGACTTCAGCCCCGGCCTCGTGGCTGACGGATGATCCCCCAGATCAGTTGCTACTAGTTACAGTGAGGGCTTTTTTTTTTTGTTCATTCTGAGGATGTAAACGTTCTGCCAGCCTGGAGCTGGACTGAAACCATCAGTGAGCAGTGTCTTGTTAGTACCCCGTGAGCTCTCTTGGCTGCGGTGCCTTGCATTCCCTCTCAGGATCAGTACAGAAGCTTAGGCAGAATTTCCTCAAACAAAGATTTTAAGCTCTGCATCTTGCGAAGATGAACAGAGACAGTGAAATGTTGCCTTGGAATTCATGGTGCTGCTCGAAAACATGTTACTGATTTGCTGCCTGGCTCTGTTTTGCTTCTTTTGGGTTTGTTTTTTTTTTTTTTGCATGTCATATCCACCCCAGTGGCCAAATTAGAAGTCGTCTTGCAAAGTTACTGTTGCCTGAAAGGTTTAAGGTGGCCTTGTGGGGAAAAACACCATGTGCTTGTACATGTTGACTTCTTTTTCCTTCTCCTTGTGCCAGAGGACACGCTGATGTTCTGGAAAGGAATAGCTGATGTGGGGCTGATGGAAGAGGTTGTGTGTAACATCCAGAAGGAGATAGAAGAAGTCCTAAGAGGTGTCCAACAGAGGTTGGGTCAGTCTCCCTTCCAGATGACAGGTAGGTCGTGAGCCACAGCCTCTGGCTCTGCGTGGGGAAGGAGGCTCAAAAGGGCGGCTGCAGGCAAAAAAAAAAAAGTGACAAGGGTCCATCCCCACCATTTAAAGCTGCTGAGTCTGGATGGTGAGCGAGTTACCGGTCCTGAGCTGTGGGAGCCGAGTCCGGGTGTGGTCTCAGCCTGCCCAACTGTGAAGTGCATTTGCTTACCCCACTGCGGGGCACAAGGACACGACATGCCACCCTGTCCCCCAGCAAAACAACCCTGGCAGCTTGCGGAGCCCATCAGGCGACTGTCCTCAGCTCCCGGTCCTCGTGAAAGCCTGCCCAGATTCACTCCTCAGACCGGAGTTATTCAAACACTTTTCTCGGTGACCGTGCAGGCTTACACAGGTCCTGCCCCCTCACTTCTTGTTCTGTCTTCACTTGTGCCAGAAAACCTGTTTTTGGGGCTGAACCAGATGAGGGAACTGATCTGGGTTAAAAATAACTCCCCTCCCTTCTTTAGGGTTATTTTTAACTTGGATCAGTTCCCTAATCCAGTTCAGCACATGCCCCCGTGAGCGCAGGGTTTGAGAGCACCTCTTGTTGATGCTCTTGCTGAGAGAACATCCACATAGCCACAAACTTCGTTTTACCCAGGTTATTTTTTTTATTTTCTAATTTAGCTTTGGGCTGGCGGATCTTTGTGTCTGGTAGGTGGCAGCTTTTGGAAGCTGTGAGAGATTGAAGTCAGTGGATTATAATAGAAATTTTGCACAGCTTTCAGTGAAGCTGGCGTGTTAATGACACTGTCAGCAGCATGGGGTGATGATTTGTAGGTGGAGAGCTCGTTTGTATCTCTGTGATTGCAAATTATGCTTTCATTTGCAGCAATTTGGAGCTGCTTGGGTGACACATCTCTGTTTCATTTTCTTTATCATGTGAATGGGATTATTTAGTCCTTGGATGTCAGAAGGATGAGGGAGCTGGGTCTGCCCTTGTCAGCCAGTCCTTGTGGAAGAACAGAGACGGTTTTACAAAAAGCAGGAGAAAAATTTTGGTGTAGTACGAGCATCTTTTGAGTACCTGACTGAGGCCTTTGGCCACCTGTGGGACTAGGCACTCGTCCCCATGCACTTTCCTTGCAGATGCTGCCGTCTTGAACAACGTTGCCCACACGTTTGGCCTGATGGACACTGTCAAGAAGGTTCTGGACAACAGGAAAAACCAGACAGAGCAAGGAGAGGAACAGTTTCTTTACACGCTGGCAGGTACAGTCAGCGCCGAGTAAGGCGCTGCTCTTGGGAACTGATGTGACGTTCCTTTGGCATACGAACCATATTTGGGTTGTTGTTTGATACACGCCGCCCTGAAATAAATGCATCCCAATCCTGTTCCATCCTAGGGCTTGAGTGGAATTTCTCCTCTCCCTTGCCTCGCAGCGAGCAGTCGCTTGGGGCATTCGACGGCCCAAAGTCTGTGCCCTTGGCTGCAGCCAGGGTGCTGGGGGTGCGAGTCCGATTCAGTCAGCGTTAGGAAATAGGTGCTGCCAGCTAAGGGCGGTGTGGCGGCACCCGAGCTGCGGGCAGTGCCGTGCTGTGCCCCAGCTAATAAGCTTCTCCGTGTACGGGGTGCCGAGTTGTCTGCTTGTCTTGGCGCGGAGCTATCAGGTATCTTGCACGGCTTCCCCTGGGCTGAAGCCGATAACCTGACCTGGATTCCCCAGAGCCGCTTGCTGGACGTGTCTCCCTCCTCACCGTGTCCTGTAGGACCTGTTCTTATCTGGGATGTCCTAGTCCCCTACTGCCCTGGATAAATGAGATTACTGTGCTGCTTCTGACTTCCAGCGCTCACGCAGACAAGGGTTGAGGGAGACGTTTCGCTGACCCAGGCACTCCTGCTCCCTGTCCCCAGTGCAGGTGCTCAGCTCCTGGGGCAGGGACCCAGCCAAGCTCAGGAAGACAGTTCTACTGCCTGGAGGGGCTTGTCCGCTCTCCCTGTAGGTGGGTCTGGCTTGGGGAGCAGAAATGCCCATCTTCTCGTCAGTGGGAAGATAATGGAAACAGCAAATTGGTAGAGAGCATCTCCTGTTCCTTATCCCGGCGCTGACAGCCGGCCAAAGCAGGCTGAGCGGGTGCAGAACATTGACCAGGTCTGTGGGGGTGGCAGGAGAATCGGGCCTTTTCCTGCAGTGCGGTTTGATCTTGAGTGAAACGCTACGATCGTGCTCATCTGGGTGGTTAGGAGACCTCCTGTCGCAAACAGGGGGTGTAACGGTTGTTTGTGGAGGCCGTGAGTCCCCAGGAGCTCCCGCAGCGTGCTGGCCCTAGCCCAACGCACTGCTTAGCCGTTCTCTTTGCAGACCTGGAGCGGCAGCTGGAAGAGCAGAAGAAACTCGCCAAGGACCAGAAGGCGAAGTCCCAAACCATCCAGAACGTGGTGCTGATGCCCGTCAGCGCTCCCAAGCCCCCCAAGAGACCCCGCCTGCAGCGCCCAGCCTCCGCCACCGTCCTCAGCCCCTCCACCCCCATCCAGCAGCCTCAGTTCACGGTCATCTCGCCCATCGCTATCGCGCCCGTCGGACAACAGTTCTCCGTGGGCAACATCCCAGTGGCAACCATTAGCCAAGGCTCCAGCCCAGTGACTGTTCATACCTTGCCGTCTGGCTCCCAGCTCTTCCGATACGCCACCGTGGTGTCCTCCTCCAAGACCAGCTCCTCCGACACGGTCACCCTCCACCCGTCCTCCAGCCTGGCGCTGCTGAGCTCGGCGGCCATGCAGGACAGCGGCGCCCTGGCGAACATGGCGGCCGTGGTCAACCCCGTGGAACTGGTGGCCATGGAGTCCGGCCTCACTTCCACCATCCAAGCCGTGGAGGGCACCTCGGATGATGGGCAGACCATCATAGAGATCGACCCAGCGCCAGATCCCGAAGCCGACACGGACGAGTCAGAGGGCAAAGCCGTGATCCTGGAGACAGAGCTGAGGACTGAGGAGAAAGTGGTGGGAGATGTGGAGGACCATCAGCACCAGGTCCATAACGTGGAGATTGTGGTCCTGGAGGACTAGTGGGGAAGGCGAGCGTCAGTTTGGGGAAGAGTTGGGAATTTATTTTATTTTGGGCTTTTTTGTTAAGCATTTTTTCCAGCCACCCCATTTGTTTCCATGGATATTTTCATTGTACTGTATATAATATATATATATAATTTTTTTTTTTTTAAAAACAAAAAAGCTGGAGAAACACGTGAGACCTGGAAAAGGCTCCGTCTCCGTGGAGCACTGAACAATGCCGCCTGTTTGCAGGGTCAAGGAGAGACTGGATCTCTGCTGAACAACCCAGCCAGGAGGAACTGGACGAGGGCTCCCGGCGCCGAGAGCGCGCCGTGGCCCAGCCGCACCCATGGTGCTTCTGCTCCGGGCCTGCCCTGGCCCCGATTATTTTGTTTCACAGAGACAATAACCAGTGGCTGGAGCGTTGATGTGACTGTGGGAAGGGATGACGGCTTTGGGGTGGAACAGGTACCTCATTTGTATTTTTATTTTCCCCCAGGGAAGGGAATTCTGTTGGACTCTTTGCTGTCACCTCAACTGGGATTTTTTTATTATTATTCTTGCTTTGGGGGAGACGACAGTAACCCTGCCTTTACTGTCCATATTCTCCTCCTCCTCCACACAAATTGTTTTTATATCTATATTTTTTTGTATTTGTTTGCTCTCTCCCTTCCCTTGTCCACATTTCCCAGCTGCAAAGCCCTGGACCTTCTCTCGCTGGTCCCGGCATCCCTGTATCCCAACCCCACCTCTTCCCGTGGCACTTTTCCCCCATCCCTTTCCCCGCCTGGCCAGGCTCGGTGCTGCGAACGCCGCTTTGGAGACTACGAGATCACTTCAACCTGTTGCATAAAGGCAAAAAATAGCAACTCGAGCTTAAAACCACAACCTCCCCCTTCGCTGCTCAGCGCCGCAGGGACCTTTCGGGGTGTACAAAGCATGTCGTGCTGTTGCTTTCCGGGAGAGCTGGACTCCGGATCGGGGCAGCTTCTGTTTACACTGTGTGCTGGGGCTGCTCCGTGCTTGTCGCTACTTGTTTGGTGGTTTTATTTTTGTATTTTTTTCTTCTTTCTTCCTATAATCTCTTGGCAGGATTAGAACTGGCACGTTGCTGAAATAATGTGCGCCCCGCTGTTTTCCCTCTTTCCCGCTTTTTTCGGTGGCCGGGGGTCCCTTTGGGCTCCGCCGCGGGGGGAAGATGGAAGGGGGGAAGCGCCGGGTGCTGTTAGAGCTGCGGAGGTTTGGGAGGGCTGGGAGGGGGGGAGCTGCTTGGCTGGAATATTAAGCAAAACAACAGCAAAGGAAACACACCTGGGGAGGGCGGGTGGGGAGGGGGAAGGAAGATGTGTTTGGCTATTTTTTGCATTAAAAGGAAAAATCGAACTACGCTTGAATGGTTTATTCATGGGCAGGGGAAAGGCGGCAGCTCCGTCACCTCCGAGGCAGCGCGGGACGGGCAGGGATCCCTCTGCCAGGGCCACCGAGGGGGAGTCGCTGCTGCTCGGACCCCAGGGAGCTTTTCTCCAGCCTTCCGTGCGGTTCCCTGGGAGGGATGGAGCCGCGCAGCCGGGTTGCAGGGGGAGCTCGCGGCAAGTTGTCCCCCACCTTGCGCAGGTGCTGGGAGCAGCCGTGGGAGCCAGATCCCGTGGGGTTTTGGATCAGGGCTGCTCTTCTCCCTCCGTGTCCAGCAGCCTTCCCTCCATTCCCCTCTGGCTTGCCCCGTGCAGGCAGCCCCTTGGCTGGGGAGGGACGGGGTCCTTTTGGGGACACCCCCCCCCCCCCAATCTGGGCTTACACCACCTCCTTCCCCGCACCATCCCTGCCCGAGCTGCGCCCCTCTCTTGGCCGGGAAAGGGGCAGGGCCTGGGCATCTCCTCCCGGCCCCTCAGGCGTTGGGGTTGGCGCCCAGGGAGCCCCTTGACCGGGGGTCCCGGGGGGCTATGATGGCCCCTGGTCCCCCACCCCCTGGGGCGCTGGGCTGGGGGCCGTGCCCTGAGCACGTTGACGGGGGGGATCTAAAATACTGGGGTGCGGCAGAGCAGAGCTGGGGTGGGGGCTGCAGCCGGGCCTCGCATTTGCCATTTTTTGCCGGAAAAGCCCAGCTCGGCAGTGGGGGCGCCTGGCCCTTTAAGAGCCGCCCCCCCCCCCCGCCCCGCCTGCGCTCCCGCGCCCGGCCGAGCGGGGGCGCTGATCCCGCCGGTCCTCCGCCGGCCCGGCATGCACCGCGCCCCCCCCCCTCCCCGCCATTGTGCCTGGGAGCGCGGCGCGCGCGCGGTGCCGCGTGACGCCCGGGGAGCGCGTGTGGGCGCGAGGCGGCGGGCCTGGGCCATAGACGCTGGGCCGGAAGGAGAGGCGAGGGGGTGGCTAGAGCGTCGCCCCAGCCAGGCAGCCGCCGCGGGCGAGTCGGAGTCCGCCAGGCAGCCGCGCCGCGCCCGCGCCCGGACAAAGCCGCCGCCGCCGCCGCCCGCTGCCCCGCCCCACCCCGCCCCGCCAGCAGCCCCGCCGCGGAGCCATGTCGGCCAGCAGCCTCCTGGAGCAGGTAGGAGCCCCGCCGTCGCCGCCCGGCCTTCCCCCTCGCGGCGCCGGGCCTGGCCCGCTAGGCGAGGCCGCGGCTCGGGGCCTAGCGGCGGGGGCGCGGGCCGGGCCGGGCGGCGGCCGCGGCCTTCCCCCCCCCTCAGGGCCGCGCCTCCATTGTGCTGCGGCGCGGCCGGGCCTCCCCCCGCCGGGCCGGGCCGGGCCGCGCCTCGCCGGGCTCCCCGCCCGCGCCGGGGCCGCTTCGCCCCCCTGACTCACCGCTCTGCCTCTCTCTTTCCATGCCGCGCCGCCGCGCCAGAGACCCAAGGGCCAAGGCAACAAAGGTGAGAGCCCGGGGGCGGCGGGGAGGGCTGGGGAGCGGGGATCCCGCGGGGAAGTCGCGCCTTTGGGCAGCGTGCCGGCGGGGCAGGGCCGGGGAGAGCTCCTCCGAAACGCGCCGGGCATGTCCCCGGCTCCGTGCGGCTTTGCGCGGCGGAGCGGCCGGCAGAAAAACAAACCGGGAGCTGCGAAGCCCGTCGTCGTTTCTGGGGCTGGGAAAGTTTGCAGTTAGAAGAGCGTTTGTGCGGCGGTGAAGTGTTTTTTTGCTCTCTGTGGGGCTCAGCATGGTGTATTATAACTGGGGGGGGGGGGGGGTTATATTATAAGGTCTGTCTTGAAATACTTTAAGCGGGTAAACGTTCGAGTTTATCGGCAGAGTTATTTCTAATGCTCTACGTCTCTTCCTCAGTGCAAAACGGATCTGTGCATCAGAAGGATGGGTTAAATGATGATGACTTTGAGCCCTACTTGAGTCCCCAGGCCCGGCCGGTGAGTAAGAGTACCTGCCGGGGGCAGGAAGCGCCGAGAGCCCGGGGGCTTCCTGCTGCTCTCTAGCAAAGGCGAATTTGGCATCCTTGCGCTTCCCTCTCTCCACTTACTGCGTTTTGATCTTTGCCAGATTTCTCATCGTAATATGCTATTTTATAGGTGCCTTATTCCAGGTAGAAAACACTAAAATCTATTAGGTTGTGGTGAGTGAGGTATAAAGGTTTTAGCAACTGTTTGGGGGTGTAAGGACTTCCTACAGTTGGTGTTCAGCTTGATTTTTTCAACGTAACTGTCTTGAAGTTACCATTTCTGCTCTTTCAGTTTTACTGTTATGACCTTGTTTCCTTGCTGGTTTCTGGCTCTTTACACCCTGTGAGGAGATGCGCTGTATTGCGCTGTGAAATTGCTTCACATGATGCAGTTACACTCCGAGGGCTTTTGGAGGATACTATCAACGTTCTTATCGCTCTGCCGGGTAAACTGAAAATGCGTGTCATGAGGTTTTCGCTATTTTTCACCCCAAAACCCCCCAGAACACGCATGTGATAAAGGCTGGTAAGACTTTCTGAGAACTTCAATTAGAAGTCGAGCTGGAGAGCTTGTGGTCAGCCCCTGAAAGTCAGGCTTCCAGATACTTTTCCTCTTAACTTTCTCTTTAAGATTACCTCCACTGGTAACTGTGTTTTTTGTTTATTTTTCTTAATGAGTGGTAGGGGAGTGACACATGACAGATGGCGTTCAGCTGATTAGATATTACAAGTAAGCATTACAGATAAACATCTGCAGTAGCACTGGAGCAGTTAGTTCATTCTCTTGGCTCCTCTTTCCTCTCCAGTTGTGATTAGTAGAAATAAGCTGGTTTTCCCCTTTCTGTATTTTTTCACTCATTTTTACTAGTCAGTGTATTTTTTTCAGATAAATGATGTGTGTTTTATTGGAACACAAGGACAGGTTTCTGCCTCAGTTAATTTTTCAACAAGTATTTTCCTAGTTTGTGCTAAAAATATGAGGCTAAATATTCTTTAAGGTCTGTCAGCTGCTCATAATCTTCAGAATTCAACCTGTTGAGATAACTTACTGCATTCTGAAAAGTTACAAGCCTAAATTCAGCCTGCACAGGGCGAGAGAGTGCGATTACTTTCTCAAGTCTTGAATAAAACTAGCTGCTTTCCTAGTAGCTATCATTTAATGGTGGGTTTTTCCATCCCAGAAACTATCACTACTGATTTTCAGCTTCCTTCTGAATGTGGAAGTGTTTTCTGCAAAGTGTAGTTTTATTTAAATCTCCTAAAGAGAGTGAAGGTTACTATAATGTTAGAAGCAACGTGGTATTTTACCCTGTTTTGCATGTTTGATGATGAACTTCTGAACATTTAGTTTCTTTTTGCGTGTGTCATGCTGGTAGAAATAGTTTTTAAAAATAAGGAAGTGATTGGAGCGCGCCCCAGGAGGTGGAGCAGAGCTGTTGCTCCAGAAATTCAGCAGGAGCGCAGTAAAACCGCCCTGTTAACTTTGAATGAAACTTTAGGGTGACTTTATCTCAGTTTCTCTCCATGCTGTGTTGCTTCTCAGCTCTCGTCTGTGTTTTGACACTTGATACGGTAGAAAACAAAACCCGAGGGTTCAGTCTGGAGGGGACCGTGGTTCCGCTGAGCCTCCTGGTATAAAGGCACAAAGCGTGCACCTCTTTTCTGAAGGTGGGAAAGGGAGTTAGGGATAAGGCTCTGAAAAATAAATTAAATGCGGCCCACTGCAGGGTAACGCCAGTGGTTTCTGAAGTTGCTTTCTGAGCTCTCCGCACAAGCACCGGGTAAGAAGTCGTAAAGTTTCATGGCTCTTCATTCAGGAGCTGCTGTTTCAAGCTGCGACTGTTACTAGCTTGTCAGCCTGGTAAATCATGTTACTGTGTATTTTAAAGCTCAGGTACACAGTAAGTGATTCTTCAACAGTTTAAAAAACAAAAGCTCAACAGCAACAGTAAGTAAGCTTAAAGCCTGGTTCTAGTCTTGAGGCAAAGAGGAATAGTGAATTTGAGGAAATAACTGTACAAAAAGCCTTAGTCATTGGAGGGAATTAAAAGCTGATGAAGTTTTATTTGCATACTAATCAGTAACTGTGTCAGTTGTGCGAGTGCAGGGTAGCAGAGCGAGGTGGCGTGTTTGGCAGCGAAGCGTAGCTCTAGGCATTCAGGTAGCGACCCGCAGAGAGCCTGTCTTAAACCTGCTCTGAGCTGGCTGTGCTCACCTTGTTTAACTCCCGAGCTCCCTCCTCACTACGTGAGCGTAGCTGGTGAGTACTCTACAGGTAATAGCTTGATGCAGACTGCGTTAAAATATCTCATGGTATTTTACACGCCATAGAATGGCATGGAAGGACATAATTTGAGGGGACAGGTTTTAGTCTGACAGTGATGTGCACTTCGAGGGAGAAGCCTGCGGAGAGAAAACGGCTGCTCTGCTTGCTGGGCTCTGGGTTTAGGTGTGGGCCGGCACGTTTATGTTCCATTAAAGCTAATTTCCAGGAGAGTATATTGTTCCTCTTAGAATTGAGGGGATTGTCTTTTGAAGCGACTTTGCTGGTGCAAAATAATCTATTTTTTAAGATCCTTCATTTGCCTTACAAATTAGTCAGTGTCAGTATTCGTGCTTTTGGGCAGATTGAGCCCTAAGGATTGTTAATTGGTTTGGGTTTAGCAGGACGGAGTTCCTCGATTAGTAAAACTGTACCTTGGGTAAGAGTTAGCTTTGGTATTAATTTGCTTTTGGGACCCCTTCTTTGGGAAAACGGAAAGGCTGGAGAGAGCGTCTCTGAGTTTTCATCCATTCACACCACAAAGTACCACAGAAAGCTTTTCAGTGTTTTACACAACGAAACAAACCTCCTCTCTGAAAACATGTTAAATAATTCCTATTAATTTTTGTAAAGTGGGGACTGGGTTAGCCCCAGACGTGTTGCTTTCCTTTAACTCAGTGGAAGGTGGAGAGGCAAGCCAGCTCTTTCTGGAGGGTGCCAGAGCCATCTTGAGAGCCTCCATAGATTTCAGTGTGGCATGAAGTCCTTCGGGAGCTGCACTTGGCACGTGAAAACATGATTCAACGAAAAATGGAGTAGAGCCTGCTGCAAGCCGAGCTTTTAAATGGGAACTGGACCTGACTTACGTCTCGTCTGCGCTGGGTTGGCATGTAAGCGGCTGTACGGCACGAGGCTGGCTGCACACAGGTTCAAATTACGGGGTGATAATGTCCATTAGCGTGGCTTTAACCGCTCCCCGGAGGGGGCATCGGTTTGAATGCAAAATGACAGCTGTTTTTCATGTAAGCAAATCTTGGTGACGTCTGAGAGTTCCCTAATTGTAAAATTAGACGTTTGTTTTCGTAACCTAAAGGCTACTTGGATGTAAAAAGGGAGACCAGGGCACAGAGCAGCTTTTTGCTTCCCCTCTGAAGTTGAAGCCTGCTTTCTTGTGCTGCTGCTGTCACCGTGCTGTGACAGGCTCCTATTGAAACCCTATCGATTACGCCCCATTTTCAGGTATTCTTTAGTATGTGCCCGCAGCACTGGAGCAGATTGTGTTTTGAGGATGAGGCTTTAAATCCCCATTCATTTGCAAGTTCTTGGGCTATTTTGAGCTCTGAAAGTTTAAATTGTAGGGATAAAGCTGTTTTCATGGGTAATAAGTTTAAGGGAGGGACTAAGGAAGGCAATTAGGGACACTCATGATTTTGGCAGTGCACTTCCACTGGACTTTTTTCCTCCATGTTCCACTTCTCTCTGAGTCCTTTCCCCAACCTCCGCCTCAAACAGCAGAATTAAGGCGATACGTACGTTACGCAGGCAAGAAAAGCCCTCTTTGGTAGTAGCTACAAAAAGCAGAAGATAATATTTGGATGCTAGTTAAGATGCTGGTTTTACAGCCTGAGCAGGAGCTCTGGGGCAGCCCAGTGTCCGGTCCCACATCATGCCTCAGGAGCACCACGCGCTCCCGTCGGAGCATGGGAAGCTTGCCGAGCCTTTGTGTTTAATCTTTCTGGCAATGAAACAGTTTTTAGAGCGCTTCTAACAAAGGAGGTGTTTCAAGGCCAGGCCTGTTTATCTGCCCAGCCCTAAGGTAGGGAGGGGTGGGGCACGGGAAGTCAGAGATGGCTTTTATTCCCGGTCCCTTGAAATTTGTTCAACTCATTCTAACTATTCAGTGCTTATTTTTTTGATTTTGTTTTTTTTTTCCAGAATAATGCATACACTGCAATGTCCGATTCCTACTTACCGAACTACTACAGTCCCTCCATTGGATTCTCCTACTCCTTAGGCGAAGCTGCCTGGTCTACGGGGGGTGACCCACCCATGCCCTACCTAACCTCCTACGGACAGCTGAGCAACGGGGAGCCTCACTTTCTCCCAGACGCGATGTTCGGGCAGCCAGGGGCCCTTGGCAGCACTCCATTTCTTGGGCAGCACGGCTTTAACTTCTTTCCAAGTGGGATTGACTTCTCGGCTTGGGGGAATAACAGTTCTCAGGGACAATCCACTCAAAGCTCTGGCTATAGCAGCAATTACGCCTATGCCCCTAGCTCGCTGGGCGGAGCGATGATCGATGGGCAATCTGCCTTTGCTAACGAGACTCTGAACAAGGCTCCCGGCATGAACACCATCGACCAAGGGATGGCAGCTCTGAAGCTGGGCAGCACAGACGTTGCAAGCAGCGTTCCGAAAGTTGTCGGTTCGGCTGTCGGTAGCGGATCCATTACCAGTAATATCGTGGCATCTAACAGTTTGCCTCCAGCTACTATCGTTCCTCCAAAGCCGACCTCCTGGGCTGACATCGCTAGCAAACCAGCTAAGCAGCAGCCCAAGCTGAAGACCAAGAATGGCATTGCAGGTTCAAGTCTTCCACCGCCTCCGATAAAACATAACATGGATATTGGAACTTGGGATAACAAAGGGCCAGTGGCAAAAGCCCCCTCGCAGGCTTTAGTTCAGAATATTGGTCAGCAGCCAGCCCAGGTGTCCCCCCAGCCCGTGGGTCAGCAGATCAATAACAGCCCACCGGTGGCACAGGCTCCCAGCGGGCAGCAGCCGCAGCCGCTGCCCCCGCCGCCGCCGCAGCCGGCCCAGCTGCCCGTGCCGCAGCAGGCGGCTCAGCCCACCCGCTGGGTTGCCCCTCGCAATCGCGGCAACGGGTTCGGTCAAACGGATGTGGACGGTAACGGAGTGGGACAGTCTCAGGCCAGTTCTGGTTCTGCTCCTTCGGAGCCGCACCCGGTCTTGGAGAAGTTGAGATCCATCAACAACTACAACCCCAAGGATTTTGACTGGAACCCAAAACATGGCCGGGTTTTCATCATTAAGAGTTACTCTGAGGACGATATCCACCGTTCCATTAAATATAACATCTGGTGCAGTACAGAGCACGGCAACAAGAGACTGGATGCCGCCTATCGCTCCATGAACGGGAAGGGCCCCGTTTACTTACTGTTCAGTGTCAACGGTAGCGGTCACTTCTGCGGAGTAGCAGAAATGAAATCTGCTGTGGACTATAACACGTGTGCGGGTGTGTGGTCCCAGGACAAGTGGAAGGGACGTTTTGATGTCAGGTGGATTTTTGTGAAGGACGTTCCCAACAGCCAGCTGCGGCACATCCGCCTAGAGAACAACGAGAATAAACCAGTGACCAACTCCAGGGACACTCAGGAGGTGCCTCTGGAAAAGGCTAAGCAGGTGTTGAAAATCATTGCCACCTACAAGCACACCACCTCCATCTTTGATGACTTCTCACACTATGAGAAACGCCAAGAGGAGGAGGAAAATGTTAAAAAGGTAACTTGTTTGTCTGTCTCGGCGAAGTCCTGCGGGACAGGAGATGGAGGAGGGCTGCCTTGCGCCGGGCTAAATCCGGGGCATGAAGGCGTGGGCTTGCGGGCAAGCTTGGTGGGCGTCAGGCTGCCTTTTGGCTAGCTGCGTGCTCACACGTGGAACCCGCTACCCAAATAGCAGCCCCTGTTTGGGGTGGAAATGGGTGCGAGCACCCCGCAGAGCGGTGTGAGGAGCCTTGCCCGGGCCCTGCCTCCAGTCGACTGCCCTTCAGTTGGCTCTAACTCTCAGCCTTCCCTGAGTGCTGTACTCTAAACATTAAAATTTATTTCTGTGCTATTGTCAGCTCCTGGATCAGAGCAGTTTAAAGTAGGAGATCAGTGGGGGGTTTGGGGAGTTGTTAGAAAACAGAGCCGGGTCTTTGAACAGCCGCCTAATCCACCCCCTACCCAAAGTGGGGTCAGCGTGACAGATGTTTCCCACCACTTGTAAAACCTTCAGGAGCGGCAGTTCCTGTCCCTCCCCAGGCAATCTATTCCTACACTTAATTATCCTTCCTGTTAGAAGGCTTTGTCTAATGCCCAACCTAAATCTCCCTCGCTGCAATTTAAGTCCGTGACTCCTTGTCCTCTCTCCGGTGGACGCGGAGCGGGTCGTTCTGTTCCTCTTGGCAGCGAGCTCTGCTGTGTTTGAAGCCGGTGGGCTGTTGCCCGCGTGGGTGCTGCCCAGCAGCGTGGCACGTGAGCCGCGCTCGCCGCCTGCCTGCAGCCGCGCTGGCTTGCCGCTCGGGTCCGTCGGCTCGAAGCCTGCTGTCGTCATTGATTCGTTATCGGGAGGATTGCTAATTGCAAATTCTGCCCAAAATTCAGTGACCGGTGGGCCTCGAATCTTGCTTGGGTACAGCTCTGTTAGTCACCTGTGGCTGACCTTCCCCGCAATAGGGGTCTTGCTTGTATCCGATCAAAAGAGTAATTACAAATTAGCGTTAGCACAGCTTTCTGGTAGTGTGCCAAGTTTTCTGCCGATCTCTTTAGTTCCAGCAATGGGGAATTTTCCACCCAACAGTTGAAGAACTGAATCAGGAGCTGCAACTGCTCACCATGACAGTGAATGCAGTTTTAAATTTTTTTTTTTAATATATTTTACTTGGAGCATTGTCTGTATAAATAGCATCGCCCATACACAAAGGTGGTCACGTTCTGCAACCGGTACCCTAGCACTTGCAGTGCTTGAGGAAAATCTGTAAGGGAGGAATACATTGCGAGGTGTGGAGGTGTAAACTTCATTTTTGTGAGAACCTGAATATTGTGTGTGACTTCACATCCTAAAATTGCTCCGCTGGGTATCCAGCCTGTACTGAAGCGGGTGATTTCTCTTTTCCCGACTGAGGTTTGAATGCAATCAGAAATCTAGTCTGTGTGGGGCGTCTTAGGCAGTGGGACTTCTCGTATGCTCCAGGTCTGACTTTAGGGAGCAACAGTTGGCAGTGCGAGAGGGGGGCAGACCTCGGCTCGGTGGGAGGATGCAGGGGAGGGGAGAAATGTTGCTGGAGGGTGGGTGGGGGTTGGATGGATGAGAGGAGTTAATACTGGGTAAACGCAAGCAGGTAGCAAGCTGAAGGCAGAGCAAGAGAGTGGGAAGGCCGGGGGAGAGGTGGACAGGCTGATGGTCTCTTCTGCGGGAAGGCTGCTGTGCTTGCAAGTTGTTTGTAATGTCTGAAAATCGGTAAGGTATTAAAAGTGTGGCTTAGCAATTTTCTTAAAACTGTAAACTATCTTTACTCATCTTTTCAGTTGCATTTTGAAGTTTCCTCCCCTGCTTTCTTCATCTTTTTGGGGATGTGCTAGCGTATGAGGGTCAGAAGCAGAAACGGTAGCTGATCGACATTCCGTGCGCCAGCGCCTCCTTTCTAAATGATGTTCGAGTTGATTCAGTGTGGCACTCCAGCGCAGAAGCAGTTGATTAGGAAAACATTTATTCTTTGAGAGGAAACTTAGTCATCTGTCTCTGGAATTCATGGGCAAGGAGGGAGTCTTGTAGGTACACAGTTGGTGATTGCTTCTTACCATTGACTCACTCTTGTTGCATGCTCAGGGCCTCTGCCCTGTAACATCTGGCACAGGGGAAGTGACTTCGTCTTTCGGCAACAGTTTGAGCTCCTCGACTTGCTCGCTGACGCAGCCTTGAAGATGGTTGAGGTTTCTGTAACTGCTCTTTCATGGTTTCATTGGAGAAGCGGTCATTTTTGCTCAACGAGGGTTTTTTTTTTTCTGGAGTGAATGCTGATGGTTACCCTGGGAGTGTGGGTTGCAAAAAAGCCCGAGCTGTGCTATGTCTGCCTTGAAGCATCTCGGGTAATCACCTGGAGAAAAAAATAAATCGGGAAACCAGAGTTGAGACACCAGCAAGTTAAAGTGCTGCTGTGGAGCAGCCGGTGGTGCAGCTCCCTGCCTGTGGTCTGTCAAGCTGCTTTTGTGTCGGGGAATTCCCATTGCTACCAGCTCTTTGTCTCTGCCACCAGTCTTGGATGGCGGCGATACGTTAATGTTCTTCATTCCTGTTCCTTGAAGCTTAAATGTCTCAAGGTTTGGCTTGTCTTGAACTTCTTGCAGGCTACAATTGTTTCACTTGGCTTCAACTCGCCTAAACCTTTGTCTGATTTGCAGTTTGATTCCTGCTTGCTACCCGAGCAGATGGATGAGCTCTTGTGAAAAATCTGGGAACTCTTGAATATCGTTTTATATTTCTCCCTGTTAGAGTCACTTCTTCAGAATTCCCTAAAATAGTTTCCCAGAAATCATGTGAAAAAATGCTTTGCTCAGTGTTCGTGCTATTCCCTTTGGCCAGTGAAGGAGGGTAAATGGTTCAGTGTTGCAGACACTGAAATCATGGTCTTGCTTGTCCATTTTCTGTTCCCTGTGCTCATCTTGTCCTCAGAGACTAATCTCCATTTCTTTCGAGTGTCTCGCTTTGCTCTGCTAATCCAGTTTTTTAAAAGGTTTGGATGATCTCCCGACCCAAAACGATGACGCTGACTCCCAGTGCAATCCTACCTGAAGCAGTTTAGGACTTCTTGAAACCCATGACAGCTGCTTTTGTGGTAGAGCGCGTCACCAACTTCTTCCCTGTAAGGACTGTTTTATCTTTGTTTAAAAAAAACCCAAACCAACGAGAACAATCCTTAGCCCGTAGTCATACACTTGTATTTCTAGGAATGTTGCAGTGACCTCACTGTAAAGATCTTGGATAGTGATCTGCTTGCGCGTGAAAGGTTAGCAGCTTGTGTTTTCTGGAAAAGCAATGAACGTCAGCTCTAAGGGAAGTTTATTTTGGTTCTTTCTCCCATTGCTTTGCCCGGGGTTGGGGTACTCAGCTACTTGCAGGTTCCAGGGATTTTAGAAAGGACATTGCATGAAATCCAGCCCTGTCCTGTCCCTTCCAGGGCTGGAGTGCTCAGTTGTCAGGTTTGCAGTTGGTAAGAGACGCTTTGCATTGGGACTTGGGTGGGTGTTGAGTCAGGATGAGCTGTGCGGGATGGGGTGGAGTTTTGTGGGTTTTTTCACGCTGAGATACACCAGCCTCGAACCAGAAAGGTGTGATTCGCCAGATTGGAGGTATTATTTCCTGAAGCGTGCTGCTTTGTCTCTCAGCTGACACCGTCTGCTGGTTAAAGGAGTATTAATAGTGGCAAGTGTCACTGCCCCCCGTAGAAGATATGATTTAAGGAAAAAGTGGTGGTGTATGAGCCTATTTGAAACTAGCAGACTATTTCACAGTCACTTTAAAAAAACTGAATCCTTTCTGATGTATTTTGCAAAGCTCTTTTTTTTCTTTCTAATCTGTAATCTCAGAAGGGAGGAGAAAATGTAGTTCCTATAGGGTGGGCTAGCACTTCCTTCTCCTGCTGTTACAGTCGCCCTGGCTAGTGCTGCATTTGCTTTGGCTTTACCGTATCCACCAGGACAGCATCTGCGACTACCAGATTCGGTTCCTGGATAGTGCATATCCAGGCAAAGCCAACTGTTTCCTCTGACAGCAAGGGAACGTGGCTTGCGCTCACACAGTTCCTTCCATCCCGTGGTCCCAAGGCTATTTGCTCTTTCTGCTCCAAATCCTGGCCATAGTGAAGTTAATTGTTTGATGTACCAGGACAGAATTTCCTCGCTGCGAATACCCTCCGCTGTTTGGCAACACACACGGTTTCTCTCCATTTATTTCCAGGCCTTTTAAATCCTGTACATCTGTGTCCACACTCGTATATTTGCCCAGCGATAGAGGAAACAGAAACCATACTGCTTGTTCTAGTAGTTTGTTACTGGCTGTTTGACATAAGGAGTGCTTTGTGCTTATGATACCTTTAAGCCAGCGCTACAAAGCACTTAGGCCATTCTCGCGTATTTTAGTTGTGTTCTAGCTTGTTTAAGGCACGAGAAAGCAGAGGGGAAGACTTGGATCTGGCTGGTGCTCTAATCCGTGTTTTCTAGGGTAAGACAGGGGAGGTTGTTTCCTCATCCCTAAAACGGGAGCAGCTGGGAGCCATTTCACTGCAACTGAAGTGGAAGTCGAGTGATGGAAGAGCAAGCCTGTTGCACTTGTCTCTAGCCCTGCCTCTCACTGTTAATATCTTGTTAGCAGTCTTTAAAATAATATTTCATATAATGTTGTGTTAATATTATAAAATAATATAATGTGTTGTTATAAAATATGTTTAAAGTCAACTTGTTGAAGTTGATTCAGGGAGCCGTCGAGATGCACTGTTTAAAATTGTTTCTCGAGGACTGGTGGTGGGATTCCGAGCCGTTCATCTCTGGTCACTGGGCCAGACGCAGCACGGGCCGTACGCAGTGAGGAGGTTTTGCACCTCTGACAGGTACGGCCTTGAGCAGGGGGAGTTTATTTCACGTCCTGCTCTTGTGAACTTGTTCCCAGCTCACTTGTTGCCTCTTGGTGTGGGCAAGGCTGCTTGCCCCCTCCCATCCAGGTTATCTTCACCTTGGCTGGGTGATTTCAGCTCCCAGCTGCAGAATACCCTGAACTGATCGTTCTTATAACTATGTTAATTGCATTCATTATGAACATACTAATGACTTCAATGAATGTCTTAAATTGAAAAAAAAAAAGGGCTTTGTTCTTCCTTCGGCAGTTGAGTTGAAATTGCATGTGTGTGGCTGGCAAATTCCCTAGAAACAGCGTGGAGGGTTTGGTATGCGAGCAGGAGTGTGCAAGGTGTCATCAGCGGTGGCTTTTTTTTTCCCTCCCCCTCAAGAGTTCTGGGTAACACTGACACTGAGGTTAATAGCTGCTGACACAGGTGCTGTGTTTCGGGTTATTTTATTAACAGCTACTTCTCCAGAAAACATAGTTTTCTGTAGAAGATAAGTATTTGCCAGCTGTTTTGTTCAGTGAAAGCACCAGGGCATGGTCCTGTGCAGTTCCCTGGGTTTTCTGTCTGGTGCAGAAGTGCGGGGGTCACAAGATGTTGCTGAAAGTTGATTAGGATCCCAAGAAAACTGTTGAAGTACATTGATAAGTGAGCCTTGTCTATATGCAATACATCAAGAATAGCTTCATGCACGATGTTCCTTTCTTGTTCTTAACAAAAACGTCATTCTGTAACAGTTTGCTGTCTGAAAGAAGTCGCTTTCTTCTTCTCTGTCTCCTGTGAAGTGTTACGTGACAGGTATTCATTTAGGAAGCTTCTCGTGCCGTACTGTGCCATCGGTTTTGCTGCAGCTGTCGGAGCCCTCTCATTTTCCTGGATGTTCTTGTTTGTACCTGGTAGTAATTGTACTGCCTTAACGGCTTTATGAGTTAATAAACCAGTTCCTTAGTGGTGCAAAATGCTGGACGCTTGCCAGGTAAAACAGTACCGCTCTCCTTTTACTGTAGCGAAGTTACCCGGGGAAGTCTCCGTTAACAAGGATTGTCATTATCCGAGCTGATGGCTGGGATAGAGAGTTGATTGTGGCTCCTTCCAGTGACTGGCTGCCCAGTGTGAGGCTTTTTAATTGTGTAGAAGTTGTGTAACAGTGCATTTGAGCAGTTAATAATAAAGCATTTGGATTTTGTAAGCTGTTCTTCAGCAAGAACTTGGAAATGAAGACTGCATTTCTGGTTCCATATCATTAGAAGGTTTTTTTATTAAAAGGACAATGCTGAGCTTTTTTGGGGGGGGGAGGAGAGGGGGTGTTGGGGTTTTTTTTGTGGTTAACTGCAGAGCTATTTCTTGTAATGTAATACTAGTTTAGAAGACTTAGATAAAATCTACCTGAAACTCTGTCTTTTGTTTCTGATGTTGAGGGGAAAAGAACTGCGCTATTTTTGTTTCCTTCCCTCTGTGTATCTGTACACACAGGGAAGGCTCTGCTCTCTCAGCTCCGTTATTTGTAGTTTGATGCCATCTCCTGTAAAATGCCTTCAGAGAATTTCCCATCATCATCTTGCAAACCTTTAAGAAATCGTGAAGTCCCTGTCATCAACCTTTTGGCTGTTGCCAGCCAGCCTGATTTGGGGTTCAGCTAATTCGAGAGCCATGTTCTTGCTATGTTTAAAGGGGAAAAAAAAAAAGTTGAAATATCAAACTGATCCGGTGAATGCTGCTGTGTGTTCCCTTCCCAGTGGCAAAGAAATGAGGGTACGCACAAAGGGCTGTGGGGCGTATTGGCTCTTCTGCTTGAGCCTGTGAATTCAGCTCTTCATGGTTGACAGAAGTAGGCAAATAGATCTCCTCTTGTCCTTTCATAATACAGAATATTGTGTGGTTTTCTTGTAGCATAAAGTATTTCTTCTGCCTTATTTGGGATGGAGGTAGTATTTTAGCCTCAAACGCAAGAATAACCGCAGTGGGTCAGACCATAAGTCTGTGTAGTCTAATATTGCGGCTGCAAGATCTGCAGATCTGCTGGACACATAGCAGGACATTGCTCGAGCATCTTTGCTGTCTTTTTTCAAGTAAAAGGCTCCGTGTGCAGCTAGCAGTAAAGTGGTCAAGACCAAATGCCTGTAAGGACAGGGCAAGCATGTGTTTAGCCATCTCTAAAAGTTTTCCTTGCCTTTAACAATTTGTAGCTCAGGAATTTCTTTGACCCAGAGATGTATCTTTGTCTTTAACAGCTCGTGATTTCTCTTCTTGTCCAAGATTTTGATGCATTCCTTAAGCATCCTCAGGATCCTGCGGCAGCAAGTTCTTCAGCTTAATTATATGTTGTGCAAAGAAACGCGTCCTTTGGGTTTGCTCTGAGTCTGCCTCGTGCGATGCTCCCTAGTTCTTGTGCCGGCAGAGGTGGTGAGCAGTTGATTTCAACGTCCTCTCTGTGCCTGCTCTGCTTTTACAGTCGTCTCTCTTCCAGGCTCGAGAGCTAGAGCACGGTGGCCCTGCAGGTGGAAACCCCTCTGTCCTTTGCTCATCCCTGTTGCTCTTCTCTGACCCCTTTCCAGCCGTTCTGCCTGCCCGTAGAGAGGAGCAGAGCCACGCGCTACTGAAGACAGAGGTGCGGCTTGGGTTTGGATAAGGCATAGTGATGCGTTCTGTTCTGAGCGATGTTTACTTTTCTCGACGGTAGGCATTTTCCTGGAGCTCTAGATCATAAACCTGAGCTCGTGTTTCCGATTGGTAGCGGTCAGTTCGGAGCCTGTCGTCCTGGAGTTAGGACAGTGCTTTCTCCCACATGCGGCGTTTGATTGACCTAAACCAGGCAGACCAATTCACTGCGATGTTCCGCTGCTTTTTCTCACAAGATCCTTCATTTCTTCACAGTCGGCTGCTATTTTTATTACCTTGAATAGCTTCATCTCATCAGTAAACTTTCTCACTTTTTATTCACTCCTTTCTCTAGATCTTTTATGAATATATGGAACCACAAATTGTGGTGAAGCTCCACAGGTTTTCTCCGCACAAGATCATTCAGTCCTTGGCATTACGCTTGCATAGTGTGACAGAGGACAGCACAAAGGCATTATTAACTCTACAGCAGTGAAGATTTTGAAACATTAAAGTGGGGGTCCGTCCTTTTCCAAACAATCACGTGGCACTCATTTGCCGGTGCTTGTACTTAATGCATGAGCTATGATTTAAGGTAACCAAAGTCATGAAACACACTTCATGTGAAGCCAAATGAGAAGGCACACTAGTCTGTTTAAAAAAAAAAAATAAACACCTTACTGTATCTGGTGTAGGTCAAAACTCTGGCACGATGCTCAGAGCCAGCCTCTGGGAAATGCTGTCAGCAGTTCAATGCTTAAACTTTCACATTAACTCTTCCCATTACTTCCATCCGTGCTATTAACTTTCTTCCCTGCTTCGTGAGGATTTTGGCGCGGACAGATAGGTCAAAGCCAAGTGCCCCGCTCCGGAGCGGGGAGATTGAGCTGCCCCAAATGGGAAGTGTTGGCAAACTGCAAAAAGAAACATGGCAAACTTCTCATCCCTTGTAGTGACAGGGGAGAATAAAGACTCCCTGCTGTAAGACGAGGAGGATTTTATTTTCCATTCTAATGACTTGAAAGTACTTGTGCCGTTGTTATTTTGCTTGTGCTCCAAAGCCAGCATGTCCAGTTCCAGTGGGAGCCCAGTCGTCCTAGCACGGAATGCCACTGGGAGCCCTCCCGGGCTGCTCTGCGTTGCTCTTTGCTCTAAATATTCATGTACGTTCTCAGCTTTTTTGCTGTTCTGTTTCCTGCAAGAGTTTTGCCCTGTGGGACAAGGCGCTCTCTGGGAGGGTAGTTATAAATGCTTTGGGGAATTGGGCTGCTTTATTCACGCAATCAGATGCGATGTTTAAGCAAGACAAGGTTCATTCTTTGCAATTGGTTGCATCAGTTTTAAAGGTGCCTTGAAAGATGCTGGGGAACAGCAGCGTGCCTGCCGGTATCTGGCAACTAACCCACTGCAGGGGGAAATTCCCGGCACTCTTCACATCCTCCTTACCCCTAGCCCCAAGCTCTGACGTGGAAATTCAATGTCTGATGTAAAGTGCGTGACCACCGTGGTGTTTATGTTCCCTGACGTTAAGGCGTGTTTTGGCTTAAAGCTGTACCTGAAGAATTGCGTCTCGCTGTTCCTTATTTATTCTCCGTGACTTCATATCCTTCTGACTAAATGGTGAGGTGACCGGCGTGTAGCAACGCCGCGGCGTGCTCGGGTTTCGAGAGGAAACCAGAACTTCCTAACTGCCCAGCCATGCATGCTCAGTGTGGTGGCAGGGGACACTGGTGCTTCCTGCGGCGTTTTGGGGGGCAAAGTCTGCCTTGCAGGGGCTGACCCGGCACAGTTGCATCCCTGCTTGGCTCGTGGATTTTCAGTGATGCGAGCTTGCCCCTTTTGGGGTTCTGTGGATATTTGGATTGCTCCGTTAGACTTTGATCTGTAAAACAAAAGGTCTTTCCTGCTCTGACAAAGAGTCACTTTTATTTGCATATCTCCTGTCTTTGGTCTCGGTGGTGAGCTTGGTACGTGAATGGGAGGTGGGATGAAGATGTCTGACTATAACCAGATCACTGTCTGATTTTTATCCCCTTTCCTAGGTGAGACAGACTAGGATGTAGCTTTTTTCTGTAACTCTGAGGGCTTTCTGATGCTGACAACAGGAAAACCTCATGTTTGGTTTGTAGATCAGTTAGGACTCGAGGCTGTTTGTGGAGCAGATGATGCATCGTCCATCATTTGTGCTGACAGTGTCCGTGCCTTGAGCTGATCCTCCTGGGGAGGCTGCGCTGGGCACGTCCGAGGGAGTTACCGCAGCCTGTGGCCGATTTCTAAGGCAAGTCAGATGTTTGCCTCGGAGACACGGGCACATGGAAATCCCGCCGTGTTGCTTTGCTGGGATTGCACCCAGTGCGCAACAGGCGGTGGCATTGGGAGGAGAATTCAAAGTCGTCGCAGCAAGTCGTGGGCTGGATCGGGCTGTTGAGCAGGGTGTCTGATGAGCGAGAGTTACGAGTGCGTGTCTTAAGGGCAGGATTTGATTGCTGGGTGTCTCGGCCCTTTAGGGAATGATACTGGTAGCACAGACCATACTCTAGTGAAATGATCTTCTGCTCTTCCTCTGTGGACAGTTACTGGACGAGTGATGCCTTTTGCTTGTAGGACCTTCTCAATTTGAAACTGAGACTGCTTCCTGGCCTGCCTGGTGTCTTCAGGCTGCTACACTGTGCCCTGGGTCAGATGGGCCCAAATAAACCATGGGGTGTGTGCTGCGCAGCTGGGAGCCGTGCTCTTGGTTCTTCTCCAGGCCCTCCCGTTGGTTATAGTCCTCTATTTCCCCATCTGTAGTGCAGCAATAATATCCTTACCTTTGCCAGAGGAGTATAGAGGTTGAACGTTGGTTGTTAATCAAGGTAAGAGCCTCTGAACAAATGTGCAGTGCTATCACCTATTGTCATCATTTCTCGGTACAAACTCTTGAGCCTTTTGTTGTTGGCTCCCCACAGTGTGACCAGATAACGTAATCTCTCATCAGCCTTCTCCACCAGCTCGCTCAGTTGCTATTATCAGGACCTGGCTTGTGACACTGCTGCAGCCCCCCGGGGATGGCGGTGACGTGACTGAAGTGGCTTAAGCGGGATGATTACAGAGGGTTCCTACTTACACACGCTCGCCGTGTCTGAGCTTGGTGCCTCTAAACTCCGCCAGCCCAGAAGCGCGTTCACAGCGATGTGTGGGTGCCGACACTCGATTTGAGCGATGGCACGCATGTTTCTAGTCATCGGCGTATCGCTTTGCGCTTCAGCCGTTGCGGTGCTGCCGTGTTCCTGCCCCTCCGGTTGCTGAGTGGTTTGATAGATGGAGATGAGAGTCTGAGCTGGTGTCTTTTTCTTGCTCCTCCCACGTGGATCAATAAGACACGACCCAGGTCTAATGAAAATGCATCTGAAGAGAATAAAGCACTTTCTGATGGAATCTCTTTGCTCTTCAGGGACTATATGCCAGAGCAAAGTCCAGCGTGTGCGTGCAGATGCTGCTCTGCCTTCTCCTGGGCTGTGGGCTACACCATCCCACAGCCCATGATTTGAAGGATGAGCCAGGAAAGACAAACGTTTGCAACACCCCTGACCTTTGCTCTGTGTTCTGGTAGATCTGTTTGCTGCTTTGCTGTCATTTGGATGCTCACTTCTTATTCCACAACACCCCAATGACCAAGATGTGTTCGTGGGATCTTCTGCAGTTGGGCTGGTGGATTAGCATAAAAATCCTTCAGGCCCTGGCTACCCCCTTTCCTAGGAGGAGGTGCAAGAGAGCGGCTGTGAATCTCCAGAGAAAGAGCAAGAAAAGCAATATTGAAATTAGCGGAGAGCAGAGAGCTGTTCCTTCCCTGGCAGCAGTGCCCTCGGCAGCGCCTGCTCGGCTGGGCAGAGCTCTTGGCCGGCTGCCTCGGCGTCTCCCGGGGTGGAGGCTTGGCTGTGCCTGAAGCCCCGGGCAGGGCAGGACAGCCCGAGGAAGGTGTTGAAGTCAACCCCTGAGAGCCCGCAGCAGGTGTGGCTGGATGTCGTGCTGCATTTTTCTGTGGCGAGCTCCTTAGGATACCGTTTGCAGCGCTGATGGAGGGGAGCGGTAGTTCTGCGCCCGTATTTTGAGGTTGAATAGCAGGAGGTTTGAAACACAAGACTGGGTTGAGAAAAACTGGGTTATAATCCACCCTGAAATTAAGCTGTTCACTTCAGGCACGTCTCTGGTCCCCTCTCTAGCTTGGGGACACGGGGACATCTCTTCTAGCCTCTCTTTTGAAGGTGGTGCCTTCTCTTCTGGCACACTGGGATTTTGGGGGGGGGGGTGTCACTTTTGCACCGAGGCTGGACCCTGTTTCCTGCTCTGTTATCCATACACTGGCCTCGGGAGCAGCTTCACCTTCACAGCGGGGAGGAGAAGTGACTAATCGGGGGCCCATCTGCTCGGCTAACGGGGCGACGCGCTCAGCAGGACCCTCGGCCGCCGTCTGCAGCCGGCCCAGGACGCTGGCCCTGGCTGCCGACGGAGAGGGGGGCGATTGAACCTGGCAGCCAGCTTATCCCATGTCTGCATTCGGGAAGACGGAGGCATTAGCTCAGGCAGTTGCGGCTTCTTCCCGAAGGAATGCGTCACGTTGCCATCTGTCCTTGTTTAACGTAACGTGCTGGCTGCCGAGCCAGGCAGCAGAGAAGGAACAGGGCTTGGCACCTTCCCTTGATTTGTGGCTTTCCCTGCAGCGCTTGTTTTACTTCGTGTTCGAGACTGGCTTTGCTTTCCACCCCGGTAGTTTTATTTTGCTGTTGTGCAGTGGTGGTTTTTTCGCAACGCATAGCGCCCGCAACAGATTTGGGCAGACTTACTGGAGAAGAGGAGAATTAAGTCGATTTATGTGGGGCAAATATTCTTGAAGAGAACGTGTGCCTTCGTCTAATCCCTCTCCCCAGAAGACAGTCTGTGCAGGCTATCGCACAGGGCTTGCTTTGCCACCCAGCCCGTGCAGGGGAGTTGGAGCTGAAGCCTCCCATGGTCGCTGTGTGCCCGCAGCTGAGGGGCTGCCAAAGCCCGGGGTATTGTTTGGAGCTGGATGCAAGGCCTCCCTTTTTGGGAAGGTTTCTAAGAATAGGTGGCTATACACGCCGTTAGCCCGGGATCGAAGCTTCTCGGAGACGAGCTCTCCCCGGATTTAGCGGTGCTGGCAGAGGACGTTGTTTCTTCGAGCAACCAGCGTGGTGCTGGTGGAGGTGGCGTGCTCCCCCTGCCAGCGAGCCGCCGAGGTGCCTCTGGTCACCAGGTTAACGCGGGGCGGGGGGAAACGGGCTGGCAGCTCTGCCGCTGCCCTCGGGTCCGGGGACGCAGCCCCGGGCAGAGCAGCAGGCTCGCAGGGAAGCATCCTGAGCCGACACAACCAGATAACCGTTCCGGAGCCCGGACAGCGTCCCTTCTCTCTTAACACGAGGGTGAACCCACGTTGTCCTGCTCTGCCAGCAGGCGCCTGCTGCAGGGGTTGCTTTGCTCTGGAGCCGCGATGGACTTGGCGTCTCTCGGGACTGGCTTAGGAGGTGATTGACTCGCTCCGCCGCTGAGCCCGGGAGCCAGAGCCGAAACGCCGTGGTGCCCTTCACGCAAGAGCCAGCAGGGACTTGCCTGCGCTCGGAGAAGATGCCGTTAAGAGGCAGGGAGGAGCAGCAGCCGAGAGCCCTTTAGCTGTCGACAGGTTTTATTTTTGAGGTGGTGTCTCATGATCTGGAAACAGTGCTTTGAACGTGGGCTGGGCAGCGTCTCTTAACCCTTTGGGATAGTCTAGACCCGCTCCTGTGCAAAGCTGCTGGGTTCTGGTTGGGTTTAACAGAACAGACTGTGTGGCACGTGGTGCTCGGCACAGGAGAGGATTTAGTAGCGCTTGATGCCCGAGTATATTTGATGCTGCGCTGCCCGTTCAGCTTGGCGCAAATGTTTGTGCGTCCCTTCAGTGCTGGAGGAGATGTGGATGAACACTGAGGGGGTGGCAGCAGTCGGGGGAAAACCTCTGTGAACCTGTTGGTTATCGAGTGAGATGCCATCAGTAGGTTTCAGAGTTATCAGTGAGGTGTTCTGCCGGTAGCTGCGGGCTATTTTGGGGAGAGCCTGTAACTGCCGAAGGACGCTGCCGTGAGCGAGGAGAGGAAGGGAGGCGGGGCTGTGGTAGCGGCAGCCCTCGTGAAGGGGAGACGCGACGAGCTGGAAGACCCAGGCGGTGGAACACGTCGTCCCGGTGGCCGCACGCAGTTGCGCTGCCTCCTTCGCGAGCAGAAATACTCCTCCTCAGGCTTCGCTCGCGTGGGACAGGCCTCCGTCGCAGATCCACGGGCTGAAATGCTGCTGTGTGAAAGCGGTGAATAAAATCGCTCTCGGCTAACGTCCTTTTTCTTTTTTTTTCTTTTTTCTTTTGCAGGAACGCCAAGGCCGTGTCAAGTAAAAGGCCATTCCTCCCCCAGAGACTGCAGCAGAGATCGCATCCAGCTATCTTTCGGAGCGAGAAAGAGCGAAAATATCCCACAGAGAATTAGGACTTTTTTTTCTTAATTTCATTGACTTCAAAAAGACTCTTACAAACTTGCAGTTTAAAACAAACAAAAAAAAAAGAGTATTGGAATTTCACAAGACATAGGACTTAAAAAACAAAACAACAAAAAAATCCCTTCTAGGTAGAGTATAGGTAAAAACTGTTCCCTTTCTTTTGGCTTTCGTTGTGATTTCAGAGCATACGCTTTGTTTTTTGTCTTTTTACTATGTTTTTTCGGATTTTAAAGTCCGTAAGTGGCATATGCCTTTTTTTTTTCTCTCTAATTTTTAAACCCCGCTGCTTCCCTTCCTTCCACCCCCTCGCGCCTCCTTCCCCTGGTTTTGACATTTGCACTTGGAACACCGAGTTGTAACATCCACCGCGGAAAGTGGAGTAACTTTTATTTTTTTCCTTCCCCCCGCCCCCCGGCCTGGAAGAGGAGGAATTCTACGAGGAAGTTGGGGTTTTGGCCTAAGAAGAATTGAACAGAAATTGTCCACGAGGTTGTGTCTTAAAGGTGGTTCATTTTTCTCTGACCCTTTGTGACTCAAAAGTCAAGTACTAGGAGTCCTAAGAAATGTTCTGTTCTTGTGCGTTATACGGATTCACAGATTAAGTCTGGATTAATTTGATTTGAAAGCTGAGAACAGTGGTAAAAACTTGTTTTGTTTACAGGAAAATGAATTTTGGACAAAAAAAAAAAAGAAATATTGTAAAATGTGTAGTGAATATGTTTCTTCAGTTTCTTGTTAAGCCAATGAGGAATGGGCGTTGCCTTTCTTTTCACCATTAATCACTTCTCAATAATAAACGTGAGATCCTGTTGAGCATCACCGTTGTCTGCCGCTCCCTTTCCAGCCCTGCCCGTGGCCTCGCGAGGGCATTTCCCCTCTGCTCAGCGCCTCGGGCCTTCGCTGCGCTATTAATCCCTTAAAAATAACGAGGGAAGTGCGGTTCCTCCTTGGGTTTGAAGCGGGGTCGTGTGTCCCGTCTCCGCGCTCCGTCCTGGCGTTTGTTCCCGGGGTGTTGGGGTTGGTTTTGCTCCTTGACATGGGAAGACGGCGGCAGCGGGGGCTGGCACCCCGGGGCGAGAGGGGCAGCGCCCGGTGGGCCTCACTGTTGGGGATTCCCTCCCTTTTCCTGGGTAAATCAGGGATTATCTGGCTCCGTCCAGGGGTGTGGGATGCAGCCGCCCGCTCCCATCCCAAGTGACCTCCCCTGGGAAAACTGCTCGTGGTCAGGGGATCAAAACCCCAGGTTTTGGCAGTTCAGAGGGAATAAGAGAGCCACAAAGAGGCAGTAGCAGTGCTTTGATTGTCAATACTTAACGGGTTGTTGTCCAGGAAAACGTTGAAAATAATCTCAATTACTAAATCACTGTCGGGAAACATCTGGAACCAGCTGCCGGCGCTGCGCTCTCACCTTGGGCGGACAATCAGCTTTCCCACCGCGCTGTTCCCGCGCTGCGCTGTCTGCATTCGGTGAAAAATGTGCTTAATTTTTTTTTTCTGGACTAATTCTCGCTTCTGAAAACCAACCAACCAACCAAAACCCAGCTCCAAAGAGCCGGGTCTGTGCTGGGTAAGGACCCGGGCTGCTCCCCGGGGGGCTGGGCTGGTGTTTCTGCAGGTGCCAAAGGCAGTTCTGCGGCCATTTGCGTTTTATTGGGATATTTCACTTGTTTTCTCCGGAAGAATTTCTGTCCTCTTAATTCTTTGATAGCTTTGGCCTCTCTGTTTGCCTCCGAGCTGGCCGAAACCCCGGATTCCTCGCTGGTGTCCTCGTGCGCTTGCAGAGGGAGCGTAAAACCCGCGTCGTTTGCGAAGCTGGAGGAAATAAGGGCAGAAAGTTTGACTTGATTAAAGGCCCAAATTAAACAATTTGTCTTTTAAATGAATCTTAGTTATGAGGAACAAAAAAAAAAGCCGGAGAGAGGGTTTTTCTGGCGCACCTGGCAGGTGTCTGCGTGCTCGGTTTCGCTGTTGGTCAGACGCAGTTTGTTCCCCCTTTTAATCTTGAAGCAACGACCCGAGAGAGACGCGAGCGGAGCGGGAAGATGCGATTTGAAACCCGCGCTGCTTCGGATGCAGGCGTCGTACCTGCGATTATTTTTACGTACCAAAAAAAGAACTTTTTTCGCAGCTCGTATCCGTGTCCTCTAACCCGGGACGGCCCCACGCCGGTGTCACTTGCTGCTGCTTAATTTTCCCCTTGTGTTTAGCTGCTAAAATACTATTTATTTCCCCCCCCCCCTTTTAAGCCAAAGCGGGTGAATTGCCGGGACGTCGCGCTCCCGACGCCTGCGTTCCCTGCAGGATTTATTCCGCAGCGCCTTCAACCTTGGCATCACGTCCGTGGAAACCAGCCGCCTCTGGGGCTGTGCGTGGGGGCAGAGGTTCGGTGCGCCCAGGGACCTGAAACAGCCCCGTTTCACCCCAAACTGGAGAGGGGAGAGAAAAAGAGGTAGTTTTGTACGTCGCTGGCTGGCTGCGCTCCTCCTTTGCTGTTTGGGAGACCTGCGGAGCTTCTGGAAAAGATAACGCCAAACCAGGGCCTGATGTTAAATATTAGGAGGGGTTTTTTTTAAAGGAAGAGGCCAAGTGAATGTCCTGGAGAGCAGAAATAGTCCTGGGAAAGAAGGGGTAGCTTGGATGTGGGGAAAAAAGTGGGTATTTGATGCGTGACTTGGAGGTAGCTGCTTCTGCCGACCCTTCCGAGGGTGCTCGGAGGGCAGGACTAGCGGGGAGCAGTTTCAGTCTGGACCCAGTCCTGTTCTGGTCTAAACTGGGACAAAAATGGGAACTTCCTAGTGCGTCGGAGGAGGCTTCGCGTTCAGCCGGCCGCAGCGTGTCTGTGCGTGGCAGACTTCAGGATATGGGAAAAAAAAATCCACCCGTAATTGTAGCTGAAGACCCCAACAGCATGCAACGCCGTCTCCCCGTGAGCGTGGCACAGGTAAGCGCACAAAGCTATTTATTATTGCTATTTCTTTGCAAAAAAAAAAGGCAAAATATTCGCACGGTTCCCTGGGCTGCGGGGGGAAAGGGATCCCCGTCTGGTTTTTACCTGCTGATGTGCTGCTCTCCCCCGCTTGGAGGGAGCGAATTCCGCCTGCCCAAACGCCCTCGCTAGCAGGGGGAAGGCGCCGGGATGCTTCAGGACGAGGCGGCTGGGAAGCAAAGGACGGAGGGGAGCCGGGGGCTGCGCTCCCCAGGGACCACCGAAAGCAAAGCTGCTTTGCTGCGGCAGTTCCCGGAGCTGGATGAACCCGGGCTTGGCCTTTGCGCAGTGGGTTCGTGCAGGGACGGATTTGGGGGTTTCCAAACTGCTTGCGAACACCCCAACACCCTGGAAGGAAACACAGCCCAGTTGTGCCCTGGAGGCAGCAGAATCCAGGCAGGGGGGTTTTGGGGGGCAGGTTTCCCTGCTGTGGCTGAGCACCCAGAGCTGCTCTTGCTGTTGGCACCGTCTGCAGCTCTGCTCCCGGAAAAAGGGAATCCCCACGTCTCCCATTGGAAAACGTGAGACCTCCACGCTTGAAATCCAAAAGGCAAAAGCAAAAAGCCCTGCAGCCGGTGCAAGCAGCAGCGCCCGGGAGGCTGCGGTCGCACGGCCATGCAGGCAGCGTTGGCGCAGCGGCCGGCGGGGAGCAGGGATCGCCGCGGGAGGGCTCCCGTGCACCGCTGCCTGCGCCGCTGCCTGCTGGCCTGCACTGCTGCCTGCCGTCCTGCTCTGCTGCCTGCTGTCCTGCTGTCCTGAGCTGCTGCCTGCTGTCCTGCTGTCCTGCGCCGCTGCCTGCTGTCCTGCTGTCCTGCGCTGCTGCCTGCTGTCCTGCACTGCTGCCTGCTGTCCTGCTGTCCTGAGCTGCTGCCTGCTGTCCTGCTGTCCTGCGCCACTGCCTGCTGTCCTGCGCCGCTGCCTGCTGTCCTGCACCGCTGCCTGCTGTCCTCCTGTCCTGCGCTGCTGCCTGCTGTCCTGCTCCACTGTCCTGCTCCCCTGCCTGCTGTCCTGCCTGCTGTCCTACACCACCGTGCAGGGCTCTGCGTGGCTGTGCGTGGTTGTGCACGGCTCTGTGTGGTTGTGCACCGCTGTGCACTGCTCCGCGCCCCTGCGCGATGCTCTCCCACCCTCTCGCAGCCGTTTTGGCCTGCAGAGCGCTGCAAGGCAGCGGTGCCTGCAGGGAAGGACAAAGTACTTTTAAAATAAGCATCTTTGAGGGCTCTGGGCCGGGGCAGAGGCTGGGAGTCGTATGGAGGAGCCCTGCGCCGTCACTGCAGCCCTCCCTTCGTGGCCTCGATTCACCTAATGTGGTGCCGCAGGGACCCCGAAATCTCTGCCCAGCGTCCCTGGGGGACGAGGGGAAGGTGGGGGGGTCCGGGCATCCCCCTTGGGCGATGCCGAATGTGTGGCTGGGCTGGAGCCCGGCTCCTTCCCCCGGAGGAGGGTGGGTGCTGCACCCCCCTGCCAGAGCAGGGGCCGGAGCCGGGGGGGTGCAGGGACCCCTGCACGAGGTCACGGAGGCTCTGCAGGGCTGGGTGCTGTGACAGCTCCCGTTGTGTGCAGCTCCCGGGGGACCCGCAGCTCTTCCGATGCCCACGAGTGCCCCGTGGGTCCCTTGGGAGGGGGGAGAGCCCAGCCCGGGGGTGTGATGGGCTCAGCCCTGCATCTCATCCACCCCACCCATGCGTAGGGGGGAGCACCCATGTCCCCGGGCCACTGGAGACGAGCAGGGTGCAGGGGTGCTGAGAGCCCAGAGGAGTTAGCGCTGTACCCACAGCCAGCCTGGGGGTGGCACGTCCCCCGTGACGCAGCACCAGGGCTACGTGCGCTCATGGATGAGATCCTTCATTGACAAACCAGCCCCTTCCCCTCCCGGCCGGCCCCGTGGGTCACCCCCCACCCCAGGGGCTGTCCCGTGGGGAGCCAAGCAGCCAGACACCGTCCATCCCCCCAGCCGGACCCTCTTTTTGGGGCTTGCAGGGTGTTTAACGGCCGTCGTGGCCGTCTCCTTCATCCAGGCCTTGTTCTGGTGGCCGGGAGGGGATGGAGCGCGACGCCTGGTCCTGCCCTCCCCGAGTTCCCGGTGCCTGGGATGGGAATGCAAAGATCTGGGATGAGAAAGGAGCACGTTGCCTGCGAGGACGTCTGTCCAGGGGCTCGGCGTCTCCATCGCCTTCGCTGCTCTCCGGAGGGCAGAGGGTGCCCCGGGCTGCCGGGGGGGACGAGGCAGTTGGGGTGCACGGGGCCCGCGGGGGGACAAGGATGCAGCAACGTGGCTTCGTGCTGCCGTGGCTGCGAGTGGGTCCCGGGAGAGACGCAGGGCTCGGCACCGAGCCGACCTGGCTGGAGGGACGCTGGCAGCCGCGCGCCTTGGGGGACAGCGGGGACACCGACAGCAGCAAATCTTCAGTGGTGACGCTGGTCCTGGGCGAATTGTTTGGCAGGGGAGAGCAGGACACGAGGAAAAGCAGAGTCTCCTTGTGCTCTGTGCAGGGAAAGCAGGAAAAAGCATCCTCGGAGGGAGCAGACGCAGCCTTTGGTGATGAGCGGGTTCCCGGATGAGTCCTCGAGGAGCTGTAATCCCGAGAGCCCAAAAAGCACCTCGCTGGGACAAACGCAGGTGAACCTGGAGCTGCGGGAAAGGCCGGCTGAGACGGGGCAGGTCAGCGACGCTCTCCCTCGCAGGAGCGATTTATCCAGCACGACGACCGCGGTGGGCGAAACCTCCATCCGAAACACGGCCCCCGGGAGCGCGGGGCATGAGCGGCTGCTCCGGGCTGTGGCTCGGGGTCGGTGATGCCAGAGGTGGCTGGAAACGCCGGAGAAGCAGCGGCTCAGGGGAAGGCCGGGGCTGCAAAAGCATCTGGGCAAAGTTTGGCTGAAAAAAACCCCCTGGAGCCATGGCCGTGTCTCTTCCCCCATCAGGAGGGAGCAGCCGGCGGGAAGCCGGCAGTGCTGGGTGCGGAGGGGCTGGGTGGTGGGAACGGGCCGATACCTCCCCGCTGCTCCCGACGCGCTGGGAGAAGGGTGTTAACGGAACCGTGGGGCCAGGTCGGTCCTCGTTCTCCTCTTCCTCCGCTGACGAAGGCTCATTAAGGGCTTTCGGCTGCTCCCTTCCTCCCCAACACCCTCTGGCTGCGTACCCCCTTCCCACCCCATCAGCTCCAGCCCCCCTGAAGGCAGCAGCACCTGCTCCTGGAGAGGGAAAACAGGGGAAGGGTCCGTGGTTGGGGCTCTGTGGGCTGGGGGGGGATTTGGGGGTGCCCTGGACTTGCATCCCCTCACCCATCCTTGGCAGGGCTGGGGGGGTCAGGGTGGGGGGTGGCTGGGGGGCCCTGGTGTGCCCTGATGGGCTTGGGTGGGACTGGGTGGGGTCGGGGGGTGGGAGTGCAAACAGGGCTGCAGAGAGTCGGGGGGAGAGGGGGAGGCTGGGGGGGTCCGGGGGGGGGGCAGGAGGACTGGGGGTGCCCCGTTCCTCCCTGGGGGTCCCGCAGCGCTTTCCCTTACCGGCCCGTGGCGACGGGGTGCTGCTGCTGCTCGGGCTTCTCGGGGTCTCCACGCTGCTCCCTTGGCGAGCGCGGCCCCCCCAGCCCAGGCCGGCCCCCCCCTTTGGCATTCACCGCGTGCCTTAATTGTGTGACATTAAATCAAGGTCCGCGGTGAACACGAAACGCTGGGGCCGATGGCGGGGGGCGCACGGTGGTGGTGGGGGGTCCCGGGGTCCCTGTTCCATCTCCAAACCCTCATCACCCCCCTCGGCCCCGGGACCCCCATCACCCCCCCGTGCTGGGACCAAGCTGTGCGCCCCCCCGGGCTGGCACCGGGGGAACAAGAGTCACGGCAGATTCGGGGATGGGGGCTGCCCCCCTGTCCCTATAGAAGCCCAGATGCATCCATACCCCCCCAGACCCGATCGCTATAGGGTTGCCGTAGGAGCCCTATATGACCCCTCTTTCTCTGCGTAGACTCTCCCCAGAGACCCTCTCTGCCCCATAGCGCCTGACCGCGGGGCTGGGGTGAGATGGGGGGGGGTGGCTGCGGTACAGGTGCACCCCCGGATCCAGCCCCATCCCGCATCCTTCAGGCCCGGCTGGGGGGCGGCCGCTTGACCCCTCGGCGCAGGACCCGGCCCCCAGCACCAGGGCACCTATTTTTGAGTGAGATAAAAAGCAAATCCCCCCCCCCACCCCAGTCCCCCCCTCTCCGGCTGTCCTCGCCTCCCCCGGCTTTCGTCAAGCCATCCGCACCCTCAGAGCCATGGAAACCCGGGGGGGCGTCTTCCCACCGGCTCAAACTCCCCAGCGGATCCGTCCGGGAGGGCTGGGGGGGCTGGGGGCTGCTTGGTGGCAGGGGGACGGGGAGGTCCTGCAGTATCACCCAAAGCGAGGAGAATTTGGGTGCATCCAAGTGGGGTTTGGGACGCTGGTCCTGGGGGGGTGGGGGGGTGGGTAAAACCCAATGAAACCTCATCTGCTCTATTTCTGCAAGGCATTTAGCATCAAAATAGTCGAAATGGCTGAAATTGCCTCAAATTCCCATCCTATGGCCCAGGCCTCCCTCCCCCCTCCAGGCCGGGACTCCCTCCCAAAGGCCAGTCGAGGCCTCACGAACTCAGCACAGGTAACGCCCCATCCCCTCCCGGGCACCGGGAGGGAACCGGCCTGGAGCGATGCGGGGAGGGGGGGGTTCATCCCTGTGTCCCCCCACGTCCCCCCGGGGCCGTCCCAAGTGCACCCCAGTAAACGCCACTTTCCACCCGTGATTTTTTTTTTGGAGGCGGGGGATTTTTTCAGTGCGAATATTCCCAGGCTGGGGGGAGATTTGGGGGGGGCGTCTCCCTAGTGGGGTGCCCGGGTCACTCCCGGGTGGGGGGGTTCCTTGTGGGCCCTCAGCCCCCCATCCTTCCCCCCCTTCTCCCCTCCCGGGCTCTCGGGGGACCCCCCCCCAGCGCATCCCTGCGCCGCCCGGGCTCCCCCCGCTCCCCGTGTCCCCCCCGGGGGCCGTGCCCGGGCAGCGCCGCGTCCCCCCCCCGCCAGGAGCATCCATCGGTACGTGCCCCCCCCCCGCCGTTACCTCGGTACCCGCGGGGCTCCCCGGCAGGAGGAGGAGGAGGAGGAGGAGGCTGAAGGGCACCCGCAGGCAGAGCCCGGGCGATGGCAGCGGTTGGGGACAGGCCGCCGGCGTTGTCCCCTCCCCAGGCAGAATGAGGCCACCGCCGGGCTGGGGGGGTGTCCCCCCCCCCGCGTGTGCGTGTGCGTGTGTGCGGGGTGTGCGTGTGGGGTTAACCCTTCCCTGCTCGGCCCCGGCACCCGCCAGCCCGGGGGGGGGGGAGCCCCCGGCGCCTCCTGGTGTGGGGCTCCGGGTGGGCGCCAAGACGGACACGGTGGCCCCGTGTGTCCCCCCCCGCCCCCGCTCTGCCCCCCCCGGGGTCACCCCTCGTCCCCTGCCTGGGGCCAGGCCGGCGAGGTGGGATGGGAGGGATGGATGGGATGGGGTGGGATGGGGTGGGGTGGGGTGGGGTGGGAGGGAGGGATGGGATGGGGTGGGAGGGTGGGATGGATGGGATGGGATGGATGGGATGGGGTGCGATGGATGGGATGGGATGGATGGGATGGGGTGGGGTGGGTGGGACGGGATGGGGTCTGATGGGGTGGGATGGATGGGATGGGATGGGGTGGGGTGGGGTGGAGATGGAGATGGAGATGGATGGGATGGGTGGGATGGGATGGGGTGGGGTGGGATGGGATGGGATGGGGATGGGATGGGATGGGATGGGATGGGATGGAGTGGGGTGGTGTGAATGGGATGAATGGAGTGGGGTGGGATGGGGTGGGGTGGGATGGGATGGCATCAGTGGGATGGATGGAATGGGATGGGATGGGATGGATGGGATGGGGTGGGATGGATGGGATGGGATGGATGGGATGGGGTGGGGTGGATGGGACGGGATGGGGTCTGATGGGGTGGGATGGAGATGGATGGGATGGGATGGGGTGGGGTGGGGTGGGAGGGAGGGATGGGATGGGGTGGGATGGGATGGGGTGGGAGGGTGGGGTGGGTGGGATGGGATGGAGATGGAGATGGATGGGATGGGATGGGATGGGATGGGATGGAGATGGGGATGGATGGGATGGATGGGATGGGGTGGGATGGATGGGATGGGATGGATGGGGTGGGGTGGGATGGGATGGGATGGGAGGGATGGGGTGGGGTGGGATCTGGGGGGGCAGAGGGTCCTACTGAAGGTCCGCAGGGCCCACACGTCGGGCTGTCACCCACCCGGGTCGTGGCTGGGTGGTTCCGGGTGAATCGTCGGTTATGGGGGGGCTGCTTTTCGGCATAGGCTCAGATTGGGGTTAAACCCAGTGGGTTTGGGGACAATTCCACGCGTGGGCAGGTGAGCGGGTGGGGGATGTCCTCGTGGACACCCCAGACCTGGGATGGATTCGGATGCGGTGCTGCCTGCAGGCAGCGTGGCTCTTGGGGGGGCCGGATCAGGCCCTTCCCTACCCTGATGAGCCCTCGGGAATCGCTGGGTGGAGACGAGGGGCCGGGACCCCCACCCCACAACCCCCTCGGCCCCGGGGTGCTGGGTGCTGCCCGGGGACCAGCGTGGCCGTGGGGGGTCCGGAGCCCCGCTCCTGGGAGAGGCTTTGGTGGGGCTCGGCCGTGGGGCTCAGGGGGGCCGGGAGGGACCAGCGCCCCGGGAGGGCCATATCCATCCCGGAGCGACCTTGGGCACCGCCGGCCTTGTGTGCGTTAACGATTGACGGGGTGGCCGGACACGCCGGGACTCTGCTCGTCCCGTGGGATCACCCCCCCCTCCCCGCCACCCCTCACCGCCCCCGGTCGGGGTTCATCACCCTGGCCCCGTCCTGCCCCCGGGACACCCGCTCACACCCCCCGGGGGTCCCACGGGGGGCTTTTCCCCTCGGGGCTCTGCACCCTGTCCCCAGGTCCCTGTGACAAAGCGGGACGTCCCCTCCCGTGCCCCCCGCAGTGACCCCGCTCCCGGGGCCGGGCTCTGCCTCCACGGCCTCCTGCACCCTTCTCCCTCCCAGTGCTCCCAGTGCTCCCAGTGCCCCTCCCAGCACCCGCAGCTCCCTCCTCCCAGTCCGCAGGGGCAGCGGGGCCTGGCGGGACGTCCCGGCTCTGCGGGGGCCATGCCGGGTGCCGGGGTGCTCCCCAGCCCCGCCGAGGCGCTGCCGGGCAGAGCCCAGAGCCTGCGGGTGGCAGGTACCAGCACGGGCATCGGGCTGGGCTGGGGGCGGCGGGGGGGTCCCTGGGGACAGGGACGGGGGGGGGGCACCCTGCTGAGCCCCCCCACAGCACCCTTCTGTGGTTTGGGGGGGCTGCTCTGGGGGTGTCGGTGCTGGGGGGCAGCAGTGGCTCTGAAAAGCCCAGGGCAGGGTGCTGGCAGGGCCCCGTCGCTGGGGTATTTTGATCCCAGGGCTCCCCCCCCTTCACCATCACCCAGACGTGTCTGGGGGTGCTGGGGGGGGGGGCAGGCTCCTCTGTCCCCCCCAGGAACGCTGTAACCCCCTGGTTTGCTCACAGGGACCACCCTCGCAGGGAACTTTGGGGGGACGCAGGGTCTGGGAGCCCCAGAAGGAGGAGGGTGAGGAGCAGGGAGGGTGTTTGTGCTCCACAAGTGTCACGAGTGGCCAGGTCTCAGCTCCCCTTTGCTGCTGGCCGGGGGGGGTGTCTGGGTGGCCGGTGCCAGCCCTGCCATTGCCCTCCTTAAACTCCCCCGGGACGCCCCGTGCTGGCGTGGGAGGCCGGTGCCCGGGGGGCAGCCCCAGCTGGGGGACGACCCCCCCCAATCCCTGCGGTGCGGGGACGGGGGTCCCAGCCCCTCCCCACGGGCAGCATCCCCCCCCCCCCGGTGGCTGGGGGAGGCAGCGGGACCCCCATGCACACCCACAGCAGGGCCCCTCATCTGCCGTGGGATGAAGATGGGGGGACGTGATCGCCATGGCAACCGGTGGGGTTGCTAGGAGACGGCAGACTGGGGGAGGGGAGGGATGCCCACAGCCCCCCCCCTCCCTGTTCCCCCCCCGCGGCCTCCCCAGCCCCGGGCAGGTTCCCCCGGGCAGAGCATCCCCGGGGTGGGGACATCCCCGCGGGGGGCAGCGCCCGGCAGGGCACGGGGTACCAGAGCATCCCCAGGGGACGGTGGCAGCCCCGGGACCCCCGCGGGGGCCGGGTCATGGTCAGGGTGACCGAGAGAGGACATGGGCCAGAGGCCAGGTGGGCTGAGCTGGTGGGGACGGGGACAGGGTCAGTGTTCGCTTTGGGGGGGGGACGACAGGGTAGAGACGGCTGCAGTTGGGGACAGGCTGGGGGTCCTGACCCTGTGTCCCCCCCTGCAGCCACCCACGCTGTCAACGGGAACCCCACGCTCCCGCCGTTCCCAGCGGAGATGCAGACGGCGATTTTCGGTGAGTGGTTCCCCCGTGCCAGGGAAGGGGGGTCCCGGCAGCCGGGGCTGCCCCAGGGCCCCCCCAGCCCAGCTCACCCCTCCCCTGAGCGAGGGCAACCAGCTGCCTGCTCCTGCCTGCCCCCCCACAGGCATGGGGTGCTTCTGGGGAGCGGAGCGGCTCTTCTGGAAGATGCCGGGGGTCTTCTCCACCCAGGTGGGCTACGCGGGAGGCTTCACCCCCAACCCCACCTACGAAGAAGTGCGCACAGGTAGGGGGGGGCTTCTCCTCCCGTACCACGACAGGGACCCCCCAGTGTCCCCCGCACCCGCAGTGGGGTGATGTCCCCATTCAGCATCGCAGGGTGACCCCCAGCCCCTGCCGTGCCCTGGCCTGGGCTCCCGCGGGATGCTCTCAGCCATCCGTTGGATGCTGAGCCCCCCTCATCCCCCACCCCAGCCCCCCAAGCCCCCCAGCCCGGACACACGCCTGCCCGGCTTAGCTGGAGAGACATTTTGCGGAGGATTATCTGTGTGCAGGAAATATTATCCCAGCTGCTGTCTCCAGCTGGGGATTTATCCCAGCGCAGGGGGGGCTTGGCCATCCCATCCCCACCAGGCATCCGGGGAAGGGGCTTTGGGGCGTCCCGGGGGGTGAGCGGGTGCTGCGGCCCCTCCGTATCGAACCCCCGCCCTCCAGCCCTGCCAACGCTCCTGCTTTGCACAAGTCACACGAATTTGCCAGGTCTCAGCGCCCGGCCGGAGCGCGCACCAGCCGCCGATGGTCCCCCCCATCCCGGGGCAGCGGGAGGTTGGGGGGCAGGAGGCCGCGGTGAGGGGCTCGCCGCAGGGCCGGCTCTCGCCGCAGGGCTGACAGGGCACGCTGAGGTGGTGAGGGTCGTCTTCGACCCCCGGAAGATCAGCTACGAGGAGCTTCTCAAAGTCTTCTGGGAGAACCACGACCCCACACAAGGTAGGGACGAGCCGCCGGGGCTGGGCAGTGGCCACGGGTCCCCCTGCAGCCCTGGGCTGGGGGGGCTTAACCCCAAACTGGCCCCAACAGGGGGGCCTTGGCATCTCCACCCCTTGGTGCTGGGGGGGGGCTCGCAGAGACTTCCCTCACCGACCCCTTTAGCAGGACCCCCCGCAGCCGGCTCTGCAGCTGTACCCCGCCCCGTGCCTCAGTTTCCCCATCTCACCCTCCCTGGGTGAAGGCAGTGCCCACCGCACTGTGCCCGGTGGGGTCAGGGGGTGCCCCGTAACCCCCTCCGGGGTGCTGCCCCCCAGGCATGCGCCAGCAGGAGGACCTGGGCACCCAGTACCGCTCCGTCATCTACACGCTGGGCCCCCAGCAGCAGGCAGCTGCCCTCCGCAGCAGGGCAGCGTACCAGCAGGTAGGTGGGGACACCGGGACCGCCCCCCCGGGGGACACCGGGCCCCTCCTGGGGACACCAGGCCCCTCCTGGGGACACCGGGCCCCGGCTGGGGACACCGGCCACCTCCCCCAGCCCCAGGGCGTGGGGCAAACCCCTGCCCCGGCTACGCCACGCCATGGGGCAGTGGGATGGGGGGGGGGTCCATCCAGGCTGCCCCCCGCCATGGGACTGTCCCAGGAGCTGCAGGAGCGGCGGCGGGGGGACATCACCACTGCCATCGAGCCGGCCGGTGACTTCTACTACGCCGAGGACCGCCACCAGCAGTACCTGCACAAGGTGCCCGCGGGCTCCTGTGGCCTGAAGGGCACCGGTGTCACCTGCCCCATCGCACCCTGAGGGGCCACCTCGTGTCCCCTGGCTTGTCCCCACGTCCCCAGCATTGCTGGCAGGGTGGGCACAGCAGCCAGCCCCACACGCCACGGCCAGCCCCGCATGTCACGGCCAGCCCTGCGTGTCACGGCCAGCCCCACACGTCACGACCAGCCCCACACGCTGCAGCTCCCCCACTCCCCATTGCCCCCATGGGATTAAAGGCCTGTGCCCCCCCACCCTGTCCTGTCCGGTCCCATGGGTGCAGCCGGGTGGCATGAGGGCTCTTGGGGCTGGGGGGGTTGCTGGGGTGGGGAGGGACCCCCATGGGCCCTGCCTGGGGGTGGCTGTGCCCATGGCTCTGCCCCAGGGTGGGGGGCTGGGGGGCTGGGGGGCTGCTGGAGCAAGAGGATGGGATGGTCTGGGAGGGGGGCCATGTCCGTGGGGCTGGCGGTCTGGGGGGGCCGTGTCCGTGGGGCTGTGTGGGGCCGTGTCCGTGGGGCTGTGCGGTCCGGGGGGACCGTGTCCGTGGGGCTGGCAGCCCGGGGGGGCCATGTCCGTGGGGCTGTGCGGGGCCGTGTCCGTGGGGCTGTGCGGTCTGGGGGGGCCGTGTCCGTGGGGCTGTGTGGGGCCGTGTCCGTGGGGCTGTGCGGTCCGGGGGGACCGTGTCCGTGGGGCTGGCAGCCCGGGGGGGCCGTGTCCGTGGGGCTGTGCGGGGCCGTGTCCGTGGGGCTGTGCGGTCTGGGGGGGCCGTGTCCGTGGGGCTGTGCGGGGCCGTGTCCGTGGGGCTGGCGGCCCGGGGGGGGCCGTGTCCGTGGGGCTGTGCGGGGCCGTGTCCGTGGGGCTGTGCGGTCTGGAGGGGCCGTGTCCGTGGGGCTGTGTGGGGCCGTGTCCGTGGGGCTGTGCGGGGCCGCCGGCGGAGGGGCTGCAGCCCCGCTCGCGCCCGCCAGGGGGCAGTGCCGGCCCGCGCCCGCTCCCGCCCGCCAGGGGGCAGCGGCGGCGCAGGCAGCGTGCGCGCCTATAGGGTACATACGGTACGTACGGTACATACGGTACATGCACGCGCACGCCAAAACACGGCACACGGGGCCTGTACAGGTGTGGGTGACACACGGGGACAGAGGGCACGTGCGTGTGCACGCACAGGGGCGTGCAGCACACACAGGCACGTACACGTACATGCATGCACAGGGGCGTGCAGCACACACAGGTACGTACACGTACATGCATGCACAGGGGCGTGCAGCACACGTGGGTACATACATGTACATGCATGCATAGGGCGTGCAGCACACACGTACATACACGTACATGCATGCACAGGGGCGTGCAGCACATGCGGGTACATACACATACGTACATGCACAGGGGCGTGCAGCACACACAGGTATGTACGCGTACATACATGCACAGGGGCGTGCAGCACACACGTACATACACGTACACGCATGCGTGCTGCCTGCCCCCTGCCTTTGGGGGATGCCCCGGGCCCCCTCCCGTCCCCCGTCCCTGGGCCACATCCCTCCCGTCCCCCGAGTCCCCAGGCCTGTGCCCCCGGCGCGGGCAGACGGGATTTGGGGAGCACGTTCCTCCCGCATCCCCTCGCCCCGGCGCTGCAGTGACAGCGGGGACAGCCAGCCCCTGTGACAGACCGGGTGCTGCCCGTCCAGTACCGGCCCCAGTGAGCCCAGTTAGAGCTGAACCGGCCCCAGGTGTGTGCTGGGGGGGTGTGAAGGGGGGGAGCAGCCGGGGGGGGGGGGTGAAGGGGGGGAGCAGCCGGGGGGCTCCCACTGGTGGCGATGGAGGTGGCTGGAGTGGACAGATAGGCTGAGTGTGGGGTCATGTCACCCCTGCGATGTCTGCAGGGTCCCTGTCCTTGGGGGTCGCGTGCCCCCCCCCAGCAGCAGGCAGTCTCCATCCCCCCATTTCCCCCCGGGGGGGGGGCAGTGGCCTTGTCCCACCTTATCCTGGGCAGACTGGGCTTCACAGGGGTGGAGGGACAGGGACGTGGGTGCAGGAAGCCCAGCTGCCCCCCCACCCCAGTTTTCCCAGCACCCCCCCCCAACACCAAACCCTGCCCCCTCTAAACCCTCTGTGCCCCTTTGGGGGAGCGACCCCTCTGCCCGGGCACCCAGAGCCCCCCGCACCCCCCCACCCCTGGGCGACGCGGACACCTGCGAGGCTCACCCATCCTTCCTCCTCCTGCCCTGGCTCCCCGCCGGGTCCCGGTCCCTTTGCCTCGGGGTGCCCTCCTGGGTGGGGGTCCCAAGGTCACCCCACCCATGACCCAGGCAGCCCGTGGGCCCAGCACCCACCCAGCACCCAGGAGCCCTGGGCTGGGTCCAGCTGGGGACACCTCGATGTCCCCAGGGAGGGTCTGTGCCTGGAAACCATCCCGCAGGGGATGTTTTGGGGTGTCATGATGTCGTGTGTGTGTGTCCCCGGGTCAGGGGTCCCCCCGTCACAGTGTCCCCAGCACCCCTCTTGCACAGGCAGATTTGGGGGCTGCCTTTGGTGGATCTACAGCGAAAAGGCTGGCAAGAAATGAAAATAAAGCTGACCCCCCCCCCGCAATGTTGTCGAGGGTGAGTGAAAGCAGCGAACCGAGACGCAGGTTTTGGGGGGGCTGGGGGGGTGACAGGGCCCGGGGGAGCCCCCGGGTGCTGCAGGTGCCCCACGCCGGGGACCTCCCGACCCGCCTCGGGCAGCGCTGGCGTCCCAGCTGGGTGCTGGGTGTCCCCTCGAATTGCGGGTGGGGGTGCACGGTTGGGTGCCATCATGTCCCCGTGAGCCGAGCCCGGTGTGGGGCTTGTCCCCAACCCCACTGGGGGGGGAGGACAGGATGGGGACACGGGGACATTTTTTTTAGAAAGTGAAGCTCTCCGGGTCAGCGGAGAGCGAAACAAATAAATAAAAGCAGAGAGAAAGCGAGCGCAGGTCGGCTTCCGGCACCTGGCCCCGCAGCTGCCGCACCGCCTGGCTTTGAAGAAGGAGTTAAAGAAGAACGAAAGCCGGGGACAGGGACGGGGACAGGGGTCCCTGGCCTTCAGCCTCGCGCCCCGGCATCCTCCTCATCCTCCTCATCCCGCGGGAGGTCGTGGGCACCCGCGGTGGGGTTTCGTGGGGGGAGATGGCTGGGATAGGGGGTGTCCAAATCTGAGGATTTGTGGGTGGTTCTTTTTTTATATAAATCCCCAGCTGCTGGAGTCAGGGGATGGGACCAGGAGAGGGGCTAAAGGATGGGGACGCACAAGGGGGTGTCCCTCGGGATAACGTGCCTCCCCCCGCTGCCGGGGCAGCCTGCCCAGGGGACGGGAGGTGACAGCCACATCTCCCCGGGGTTTATCACTGAGGCTGTGACGGGCACGTGGGCTGTGGCAGGGCTGGGGCATCCCAGGGGACGGCTCCTGTCCCCGTGTCCCCATCCCTGCTCGCCGAGGGTGGGGGCATAGCCAGGATTGCACCCCCCGGCCGCTGCTTCACCCCCCCCCAGGCTCCACCACCACGTCTCCCTCCATCACCCCCCAGGGATTTATTTCCCCCCCTTGTCCCTGGGGGTGCAGGACGGAGCCCCTGGGAGGATGGGGGGGGTTGGATTCTCTGATGTCTATCGGTGGAGAGGCAGGATCTGTCCCCAGGGTGCTGGGGGGGGGATAGGGTGGGCAGAGCTGGGGGGGCACAGGGGGACCCATCCCTGCAATAGGGACAGACCCCTCGGGTCAGGCTGCGTTTTGGGGAGGGGGGTGGGGTGGGTTGTGATGGGGGGTGGAGGGGGGCAGTTTGGGGGACCATGGTGGGTATGGGGGGGGGCTGTGTTGGGGTATGGCCCCCCCAGAGACTGAGGGGCAGCGTGGGGGGGCTCCCACAGCTCCAGTGGGTCTGGAGGAGCACTGGGACGTAGCGGGGGGACAAGCCCTGTGTCCCCCCTTTCCTGGACGGGGCCCTGCAAGGATGCAGCTTGAGGAGAGGAGATGGGGGGGCCCTTCTCGTTCCCCCCCACTGCCCCTCACCTGGCACCTGCTCCGGGCGGATGGAAACTCTGTGTCAGAGGAAGCGGGGAGGGGGCCGCGCTCCCGGCCGCGGTGGGGGGGACACCCAGCTGTCCCCCCCGCAGCGCCTGTGCCCCCGTCCCTGGCACAGCTGGGATGAGTTGGGCAGGTCTCAGCCCATCCCCATGGGGGCGGGTTCCCAGCAGAGGGAGGGTACAACCCTCAGCCCCCCGTTTGTCCCCCAGCTTTGCTACCCAACACGTTTCACCTCCTGCTTAAACCCAGGGCGGCCCCAAAGAACCCCTGGGGGGGGGGGGGGCAAGCTGAGGCTCCCCATCCCCAAACCCCAGCGCTGCCCCTGTCCCTGCCTCAGTTTCCCCATTCAGGGTCTGAAAAGCAGCTGCTTCCCCCCGGCTGGGGCTGGAAAGCCGCGCTCCAGGGCTGGAAAGCTGCGATCTGGGGCTGGAAAGCTGCGATCCAGGGCTGGAAAGCTGCGATCCAGGGCTGGAAAGATGGGGTCCGGGGCTGGAAATATGGGGTCCAGGGCTGGAAATATGGGGTCCAGCCCCGAACCTCCACCAGCACCCAAATCCCGCGGGGACGCTCGGATCCCGTTCCGAGAAAGCGGGGTGGCGGGGGCGCGGGGGCCGGATGAGCGGGGAGGTCGGGGAGGGGATGCTCACGCGTTATTTATACCGGGGGAGGTATCTGCAGGGCTCTTCGCCGAGCGAACAAAATAACAATTCAGGCAGGTTTGAAAAGCGCCGAAACCACGACAGGAAACCCAAATTGTACAAATGCAGATGTGAGTGGAAAAAGCTCTTGAGCTGGTTGCTCTGGCTTTCACCTTCGCTAAAAATAAAGCTGCCTTATTAGGGGCCGATGGGGGCCGAGATAAAGCATCTTCCCTCCTCCCCCCCCCCCCCCCCCGTGTTTTTTCCGTGGCGGGGGGTTGTTCCGCGCGATGCCGTGGGACGTGGCTTTCCGGCCATGCCGGGGGGCGATGGGGATGGATGGCTGGGCCGGGGGCTCGTGTCGTTTTTTGGGGAGGATCTGGGGGGGGGGGTTTAGGGTGCTGGGGGAGGGGGTGTCAGGTTTTCGGGGGGGGGTGTGCCAGGGACAGTGTGATTTGGGGCTGGGCAGCACAGGGTGGGGGGTGTGATGAGTTGTAACGGTCTCTGGGTGTAATGAGGCAGCCTGGCAAAGCCACATCCTGCAGCGCGGCAGGACCCAGGGGGAGGAATTTGGGGGGCTGAGAAAGGGAGGGATGTTGGGGGGGGCTGGGAGGGAGCAGCAAAACCCCTCCTGGGACCTGCCCACCCCCCTGAAACCCAGGCTGGGCTCCCCTTCCCCGTGCCTCAGTTTCCCCTCTCCCGACCATCCCGGGGCTGGAGCACCCCGCCTTTGGGGGAGGGGGGCTGCGGTGAAGGCAGTGCCGGCTTTGGGTGCCCGCTGCCCCCCCCCGCCGCCGCATCTCGGCCCCGGGAGGATATCGTGGGAGGCGGGAGGCGCTTCGCTTGCCACCCCGGGTGGTGGCAGCGGGGCCCGGGCTCCTCTGAGTCACCAGTGTCCCCACACCTGCAGCGGCCGGGGCTGCGAGGAGGGATGCTCACACCTGCGGCCTTCGCGCCCCCCCGGCCCCGTCCTCCTCCTCCTCCTCCTCCTCCTCTTGCAGGGGAACTGATGGATGCAATGGGGGGGGGGGGGGAATCAAAGGGGTGGAGGGAGAAGGGGGCAGAGCAAGGGGGGGGCTGAGCGCCAAATCGTGGGTGCACCCGCAGTGGTGGCACAGCGCCTCAGCACCCACCCTGCCGAGGGCACCCACATGTACCCACGGACCCCCCCAGGCCTGTGTGGGTGGGGGGGGGCGCGTGGCACAAGCTCTCCTTACCCCATGGTTGGCTTTGGCCCCATTGGGGTAACATGGGGGTGTGATGCTCCAGCCCCCCCATAGCACTGAGGATGCCCCAAAAGGGCCGGGGGGGGGGGGGGGGTAAGACCCCCCAGGGGTGCAGATGGGGCATGGGGGGGGCTGCTGCAGTGTCAGGCCTAGGGTGGGCATTGGGGTGGGGGGGAAGCGGGGGGCTCCGGCCGGCCTTGGGGGGAGGCCGTGAGAACGGCGGCCGGGGTCGGGGGGGCAGTGCAGGAAGCGCCGGGGGGGGGCGGCCGCTCCCGGCTCCCCCAGATGCGCCCGTGAGATAGGGCGGCAGGAAGCAGCTGCGGGGAATCCTGGCGCTGGGAACGGCCGCTGCCGCCTGCCCGACGCCCCCCAGGCCTGCGGGACCCCCGGCCCCGCTGCCTCCCCCCGCAGCTGGGTACCATCCGGGGCTGCTCCGAGTCTCCCGGCCTCTCCCCTCCGGGGGGTTGGGGGTGCCCAGGGTTTGCCCTGGAGAAGCGGCTCTGCTTCCCCGGAGGAAGCCACGGTTCCCTCTGGCCCTGCTGACGCTGTGGGGAACAGAGATGGAGCCACGGCCCTGCTCCCGGCCAGGCCTCGGAGGGGAGGAGGGGGTCTGGGGAAACTGAGGCACGGCTGCTGGCTGCTGGGCAGCCTGGGCAGCTGGCCAAGGCTGGGGTCATGGGCCCCCTCCAGAGAGATGTGTGTGCTCCTCGCTCTCCCCCAGGTGCTCTGGAACAAGGTAATGCCTCCCCGTGTTCACTCTGGCCCCTAATGATTGCCAGCAGGGAGTGCCCTTCAGCCCGCCGTGCTGGGCGCTGCCTGCGGGCTCAGCTGGGCCGGGCTCACCTTGAGCGGCTGCGGGATGGGATGCTCAGTCCCTGCCTCGGGCCCGGGGGCCGAGGGGGGTCCCTGGGGCTAATCCCCTGCACAAACAGCTGCACATTCCCCAGGGCCGGATCCAGTCTCCTAGTGACAGGGCTCGGGGGGGGGTCGCTGCCCCTTTTTGGGTGCCCACTCCCAGCAGTGCCGCTCCTTGGGCCCCCCTAGTTTCCCCCCTTTGTGTCCCTGCACATCCAGCCCCGTGCATGGCCCGGCCCGGAGCCTCCGGCACTGTCCGGCTCTTGTGGCAGGTCCCTGCGGCGGGTGAAGGGGTAAACTGAGGCACGGGGCGAGGCGGGTGGCTGGGGCCGGGCTCCTTCCCGCGTGGAACGCTGTCAGCCTCGTCTCACTGACGGACATCCATCCAAGTCTGGCAGCTCCAACCTGTAATCCCCATTTATCCCCAAACACCCCCAAATCAGGGACATCGTGGCCCGGGACGGGGCCGTCACCGCGGCCCCGGGGACCCCGCGGGAGGCCGGGTTTCCCAAACCGCTCTGGGGCCTTTTGGCACATTCGCTGTGCGACCGACAGCCGGCGCGGGGCTGCCTGGACCCGCTGCCCACCCAGGAGCACTCGGCCCCGGCGCGCGTTGGGGCGCAGGGAGAGCCGGCACGCCGGGGAGGAGCGCGGCTACCAAACCTCACCGCGCGGCACAGCCCAGCGTGGCCCCCGGCTGCCTCCCCGTGCTGGATACGGCCCTGGGGACGAGGTGGGAAGGAGATTTCAGAGCTGGTTTAAGATGCCAGAATCCCTTTTTCCCCTGGAGCATCCATCTGGATTTCTTCTCCAGCACCGAAGCTCCCTCGGATCGCTGCCGTGCCGTGCCGTGCCATGCCGTGCCGGTGCCCAGGCTGGGAGGTTGGCTCGAAGCATCTCCAAAAATCGATGAATTAAAGCAGTCGCTCTGAGCTCTCGCTCCCACGTTGTGCCGAGCCAGAGCGTGGCCGGCTGGGTCCCCCAGCTTCCCCCGCTCCCGAAGGATCCCGAGGGCCTCCGAAGATCCCAGGGAGACGGGATTTATACCCCAGCCCCATCCCGAAAGCGAATCCAGATGACCCCTGGGGAAGAGCCCTTCCCTTTGTAGCTGCCTTGGGCGCTCTGCCACGTCTCCGTTCCTCCCCTCTCCCGTCCAAATCCCTTCCCCGCGGCCAGCGCTTCCAGGCAGGCTCCGGCTTCCAAAACACAAGAAATTCCCCCAAAAACGCCGGCGCTGCCCCCCCGGGAACGCCGGGACCCCCACGCTCGCCCTCCCTGCCCCGCGGCAGCCAGGCTGAATCCGGCCCTTTCCACTCCGCTTTACGTCCTTCACATCCTGCCACCTGTACCGACTTATTTAAGGAAAAAAAAAATAAATATATCAAACCAAACCCAAGCCTGAGGGCTGGATTGTTTTCGGGGGGGGGGCAGCTGCTTGTGACACCCCCCCCCCCCGAGCGTGACGAGCCGTGGGGACCTCCGCAGATATTTGCAGCGCGGGCAAATCGCACGGGATTAACGACCCGTCCCCGGGAAAGGGGGAAAGGTTGCTGGGAGCCACGGCCGAGCCGTACGGCGGGGGGGGGGACACGCACAGCCACCCCCCCTGGGGACATGGGGAGGCTTTGCATCGTTTCGGGGGGCTCGCCGAGCCGGGTGAACCCCAGTTCCCGCTCCTTCTCCTCCTTTTTACGTTTTTTCTTTTAATAAAACACCCAGTGTGGGCCCTTTTCACCATGAAATCATCGCACTCCGGAGCATTCGCGCTCCCTTCCTCCCCCCTTTTTCCTCCTCCGCGCCAAGAAATCCACCCCCACCCCCCCCGCAGCCACGGAGCGAGGACACCCCAAACTCAGAGCCGGCAGCGGGATGACACCCCGAAAAGCGTGGGACCCCCACTTGGGACCCCCGGGCGTTGACCCAAAGCTGGGGTGACGGGAGGATAGAAACATCCCCGCGCTCCCATCTTGCTCGCGCGCTCGGGGTACCCCAGAATCGCAACCGTGTGTGTGTCCCCCCCCCCCCCGAAATTTCGAAGCGGCGCTGATTGGCGGCGTGGCCGGCGGCGTGGCCACGGCGGTGGTGGTGGGGAGGGTGATGAGGGAGGGGGGGGAGGAAGGTTGCCTTGGCCACGCATCCCTGTGTGAATGCATGACGTGCACAGGGCTGGCGCCAGGCTGTCTGGGGCCGGGAGTTAGATCAACACAGCTGGAGGGCCCGGGCCACAGCTGGGCAAAGGCAGCGGGTCCCGCCGCCCAGGCAGGGCCTGTGGGAACCGCCGCCAACAAAACCCCCCTGCAAACAAAAGCCCCCCGCGCCCCCAACCCCCCCAGCAGCCTTTCAGCCCCCCCCTCCCCCCCTTGGGAAATGGGGGGCGGGGGGGGGGGTATGGGAATAAGTGGGGTCGGTGGAGACGGCCGTACACCGGTGCTGTGGGGATGGGGGGGGGGGTCCCTTAACTGGGTAAAAAGCATTTTGGTGGTTTGAAAATAGTGTTTTTTTTAATTTTTAATTTTAAAAAAATTTTAAATTTTAAAAATTTTTAATTTTTTTTATTTTTTTTAAATTTCTGATTTTGGTTTTTTTTTAATTTTACAGGGTTTTTAGGGGGTCCCGGTTGTTGCCGCTTGCCCCACAGCAGGTTAATGAGGGTAATTATGGCTGTTCCCAAGCTGCCACCCTTCCCACGGAGGCAACTTCCCAGGAAATTCACTGGGGGGGGGGGGGGGAAGAACAGGAAAAAAAAAAAAAAATTCAGCCCCCCCAGCCGGCTGGATGCTGCTTTGAGAGGGGGGTTTTGGGGGGCCGTTGGGCAGCTCCCGGGCTGGGGGGGGGAGCAGGGAGGGCGGCTGCCCCCCGGCCTGCGGCCCCCAGACCCCCGGGGGGGGGTTGCAAAGGAGGGAAACAAAACCCCGCGCCACCGAACTGGGATTTGGGCAGATCTGGAATAAATTGCTGCTGTGGGCAGGCGTAATTTGGTCCAGGTGCCTCTGCCCCCCCCCCTTGCACCCCCCATTAGCTGGGACCCCCGGGGCCGAGCGGGGTCCCAGGGTGCCCCCCACCCTTTTGGCTGCAACATCCCCTTCCTGCGCTCACCCCCCCTAACCAAAACCTACAGAAATTCCCCAAAACAAGATGTGGGGGGGGGCATTGCCCCTTGATTTTAACCGGGATTCACAATCTGGGTGTTGCAGGACCGTCACCCCCCCCCGGGACCCCTCCGTGGGCCACCACCACCCGCTGCGGTGTCACCCGTGGGCACCGGCCACCCCACATTGCTCCAGCTTCGGGCTTTTTGAGGCAGCGCGACGGTTCGGGGGGGGGATGCCTTCACCCCCCCCCCATCGCTTCTACTGAAATAACCCCCCGTGCCTATAAATCTCTTCTCCCCCCTCTCCAAAAAAAAAAAAAAAGCCAAGCCCAGGCCTCTCGCAGTCGCTGACCTAAATCTGGTTTCTCCATCGTAACCTCAGTTTTACCGCAATTAATTTTTTTCTGCTGGTCACAAGATAATTCCTGACGCCAGAAAGTCTGGAGGTCAGATGAGAAGCGGATTGAGGAACAGGGCGGCACTAATTTCCTTACGAGAGCGCCCCGTAAAAACGGGCCGGGGAAGGGGGGGGACACCCCATCGTCCTGCCTAAAAATAGGGGGGACTCGCTGGGGTGGGGTGGGGGGCAGGTTGGAAGGGCTGGGGTTGGGGTGTCCGTGGGGTTTGGGGGGGAATCCCCCCCGCCGAAGGGGTGGGTTTGGGGTCTGGCTATGGGGTGGGGAACCCGCGTGGTCGTGTCCCCCCCCGTGGGGCTACCCCGGCCACCGAGGGTCATTTTGGGGGGCTGGGGGGGGGTAGGGCGGGTGGCGCCCCGCGCTTCATTTCGAGGCAAGGGCGGGGTTTCGGGATCATTTGCATTAAAGGAGGCGGGGTTGTAAGCTCATTTGCATGCGGGGGCGGGGCCCCGCGGGGCTGCCTATATCAGGGGCGGCGCGGGGCGGCCCCCTCCCCACTGCGCCAGCCGGGTCCGGGTGTCGGGGCTCCCAGGGGTGACGGTCCCGGGGCTCGGCGGTCCCAGCTGCGGTGGTCCCGGGGCTCGGAGGGCCCAGCAGAGAGCCCCAGCCGTCGCGGCAGCCACCGAGGCGAGCAGGCATCATCCCCGCGCCGCTCCCCGCGCCCCCCCACGCGAGCTCGAAGCCCACCATGAAAGCCATCAGCCCGGTGCGGTCCGTCCGGAGCTGCTACGAGGCCGTCTGCTGCCTCTCGGAGCAGAGCCTGGCCATCGCCCGGGGGAGCAACAACAAGAGCCCGGCCTTGGAGGAGCCCATGAACTTGCTCTACGATATGAACGATTGCTATTCCAAACTGCGGGAGCTGGTGCCGGGCATCCCGCAAGGCAGCAAGGTGAGCCAGGTGGAGATCCTCCAGCACGTCATCGACTACATCTTCGACCTCCAGATCGTGCTGGAGGAGGGGGCCAAGGGCCGCGACCCCTCCTCCGAGGCCACCCTGCTCTCCCTCAAGGTAAGGGCTGCTTTGGGCTGGGGGGGTTGGGAGGGGGTGGGTTGGGGGGGGACGTGCGGGGCTGGGGGTGATGCGGGGCGCTGGATGCGGTGGGGAAGGGGAGGGATGGGGCCCGCCCGCCGCCGCGGTGGCCCTGAGCCCTGTCCCCGCTCTCCGCAGGCGGCCGAGCTCGCCTCTGAACTCTGCTCCAAAGACGAGAGAAGTTTGTGTCACTAACGGCTCCTCCATCAGGTGAGTGTCCCCCCCACCCCCCCCTGCACCCCAACCCCCCCCCTCCCAGCACCAGCATCCCCAGGGGACCAATACCAGCCCCGATGCAACGCGGTCCCCCGCTTCGGGCGAGCCCCAAATCCTCCTCCCCATCCCCAAACCCCGAGTTCCCACCACGCTAATTCATTTTTTTTGTTTGTTTTTTTTTCTCTCTCCCCCCTCTTCCCCCCCCCCCCCTTTTTTTTCTTCTCTCTCCTCCCGGTGCCAATTAGCAAACAGGCAGCGGGTGTCGGTTCCTGGTTCGTTATCAGCCGGAGGTAAATAGCAGCTTCCTCCGTGGCGCCGGGCTGTCTGCGACCTACCGGCCCCGGCATCGCCTCCCCCGGGCCCGGGCACCGCAGGCGGGGAGCGGCTGGACCCGACCCCCCCCTCCCTCCACCGCCAGCAGCCCCCCCCCCTCCCCGTGGAGCTCAGCATCCCCGACTTTGGACCCGAACCTAAACGAGATACTTTTAACCATAGACTGAAGAGGCGGTTGTCTGTATATTTTTGGATTATAGCAGAGAGTCCTTTTTTTAAAGGTGTTTAATGGGATGGGGGGGGGGGGGAATTAGGGAGTTTTGGGGAGGGGGGGGGACATCCTCGAGTATGAACCAAACTCTGGGGCCGCGGCCTCGTGTATTGTGGAGCTCTATACTAGAGTATAACGTTTTGTACCTTTTGTGCAGGAAGGTGAATTTCTGCGAACATGCCTTGTACTTGCTTTATAAACTTTTTATAAAAGTTACCATTTTTACATAATAAAAAAAAAGTCGTTTTTAATGTTTTTTTTTTTTTCCCTCCCCATCCCTGGGCTGGAGGGAGATGGGGTGCACCCATGGGTGGGAGAGCAGCACCCCAGGGGTGGGAGCCCCCCGAACCCTCTCGTCGATTGTAACTTCTAGGGTTACGGTAGGAATCTCATTAATTGTTTAATAGCTTTGAAATGTCAGCTCAGGTATGGGAGGAATTAACCCTAGGCTGCCGTCTCCCGGCAGAGGTGTCTGCCAGCAATTTTGGGTGCTGCTCTGCTTATCTGATATGGAAGGAGTGAAGACGCTGCCGAGCCCCGGGGACCATCTGGAGGTGTAGCTGGAGCCCTGGGAGGGGGGGAAAAGATGCTTTTTTCCAGGGGTTTCCACTCCCTGCCTTGCAAAACAAGGGCTGCCCGGTGCCCTGGGGCTGGATTTGAGCTTCTCTCAGGCTGGAAGGGGAGATGCTGCTCCCCCAGGACACCCACCAAGGGCAGGGGAGTTCCTGGGCTGCCCTGGCTCTCGTTACGGCTGCTCTGAGCCTTGGGGTTCCCCAGGTGCCATCCACACTGCGCACCCCTGCCTGGCCTGGAGCCCCCCCAGGGCTGGGGGTGGGGGGGCAGCACCCTGGGGAAGGGGCGGTGGGGGCAGAAATGCCTTTCCCTCCCCTCGGCTTAATGCTGCGATTTCCCTTTGGCCCCGGAGCAGATGCAACGCGCCGGCCGGCTCAGCTGCGGAGCCCCGTGGGTGCAGCACAGCTGGGCCGGATCCTGCTCCCTGGGGAAGGCGCTGGCCTGCCTGCAATGGGGGTCAGGCCTGGGGGCTCTCCCCGGGGTTAAAATCCCCCACCTGTAGCACCGTCTCCTCCATCCCCTGCGCCAGGCTCTGGCTTTGCTGCCGTGGGCTCGGCCAGGCACGACGCGGGTGCTTGCTCTGTGGTATCGGGGTGTCCCCGGGGTGCTGCAGCATCCAGGTGAGCCGGGTTGGGGGCTGCGAGATGGGAGGAGGAAGGCAGGAGGGGTCCTGGGGTACGGGGTGATGCAAACTTTCCCCCACGTGCTCTGGCTTCAGCCTGCGTCCCCGCGACGGCCAGCGTGAGCTGGGTGCACCCACCAAGCACCCCTTGTCCGTGGGCATTTCCACAGGGACATCCGAAAAGCAACAGCCGGTCCAACGGGATCACGAACCCCTGTGAATGTCCCTCCTTCCTCCCAGCTCGGTGTCCCCAGGCTCCCCGAGGCCAGGTTACCCCCCGGCACCTACGGATGGGGTGGGACGGGGTGACATGGGGCTGTCCCGGTGCAGCGGGAGGCAGGTGAGGGCGTCCGGCTGGAAACCGCTTTCTGGGAACCGAGCTGGGTGACGCTAACGGCTAAAACCAGGCTTTTCCCATCTCCACGGGCTTTTAGCTCGGGAGGAAAAGCCAAGGGGTGGGTTAGGGGTGAGCGTCCCCACGCTCACCCCGGTCTCGAGGTCCTCCAGCTGCGCCAGTGCTGGTGTGCCAAAGGGATTTAATTGGGATGGGTGGGAAAAGCACCCTGGGAACGAGCCAGGGGACGGGGTTGGGTCTCGGTAGCTGCAAAACGGGTCTCCCCGCAGCGTGGGCACCCCAGCTCGCGATGTGTCCCCCAGCTGGGATGATGGCGGTGGAGATCCTGGACCCATGGGAGCAGTTAACGAGCCCAGTTTGGGGCTGGGGTTACTGGGAGCGGTGAGGACAGACACTGGTGGGGTGGGAGAAACCAGTCCTGCCGGGGCTTTTGGGATAGAAACGGCACTGGGGAGGCGAAAGGGGACTCCCAGCCCTGGGGAGCGGTGGTGGCCCCCTGGCCCCGTCCCCTCGCCGGGGGGTCAGGGCAGGGGATTCCCTCGGCCAGGGCCGGGGGCCGTGGTTCCCGGGGGGCCCCAGGCTTTGGCAGGGCGAGGGTTTGGCGCTGGCTCCCGGGAAGCCTCCCAGGGCCGTTGCCTCCTCCCCCGTGGCGGACGGATGGATCCCGGCGCCTTTCCCGGAACAGCCGCTGCGCTGTTCCCAGGCCCCGGGGATGGCCGGGGGGGGGGCACAAGCCTTGCCTGGCCCCCCAGCCTGGGCTGTGGCATGATGCCCGTGCTTTCCTTGGAAACCCTGATTTAAAAAAAAAGAAAGAAAGAAAGAAAGAAAGAAAGAAAGAAAAAGGGAAAAAACACAACTAAAAATAGATGCTGTTGCCCCGCCGGGGCTGGGATTTACCTCGCGGGGCAGATTTAGTGCAAGAAATGCTCCCGGCCCCCCCGCCGAGCGATCCCAGCTTTGCTTTTATCTTCCCAACTACATTTCACGGGTGCAAAAAAAGAGGATGAGGAGAGGGGAAAAAAAAAAAAAAACACCCAAAAAATAACCCCAGGAGGGTGAAGGCCAAGCGTCCCCCAGCCGCTGTGCCGGTGGCCGGCCGGGCCGGCTCGCTCGCCTCTTGGCAAGAGCGGGAGTCTGATGCAATCGGCTGCGCTGACGGAGGCCGCGGTTCCCCACCTGTATTTGCCATTGTGTGCCCGGAGCTGTTTGCAGGTGTTTGCTGGCGCCGCACTGTCTGAGCCGCACTTCCCTCCTCCTCCTCCCGCTGCCTGCCCCGGCCAAGGCCTGGGCCCCCCCCCCCCCCCCCCCCCCCCGCTCCCCGCCGCCCCGGCTCCCCGCCAGCCGGCCGCCGCCTCGCTGGGACGGATGCAGCGCTCACACGCGTGGCCTTGGGCGGGCGCGCACGGCGGGGCGCGCTCACGCGTGGGATCGGGCGGGCACGCGGGCGCTCGCAGCCTGCGGGACGTGCGTGCGCTTAGCGCGAGCACACGGGCACTCGTGCGCGTGCATGCACGTATGCGCACATGTCTGTGTGCGCTTACACACACGCCGACACTTACACACGTGCCCGTGCACGCTTACACACGTGCCTGCACTTACACGTGCCTGTGCACTCTTACACACGTGCCTGTGCACACTTACACACGCACACGCATGCACTTACGCACACACATGCATTCGGATGGGTATGCATGCGCTTATACACACGCTTACGCACACGTGCAGACATACGTACCCCATGAGGGCACGCACGTGTGTACACATGCACGTTCCGGCAGACGCACGTGCACGCATCCCCACAACGAGGCACCAGCTGCACACGTGCTCCTCCGAGACACGTGTGTGCACACGTATATATGCACTAATGCACGTGGGCTGCAATGGGGGTGCAACACACACATGCACCCCCTCAGCAGGGGCACACGCGTGCACACACACACACACGCGCAGGCATGCACACACACGCGTGCACACACGCATGCATGCACACGCATACACACCCGCACACCCTGCTCCAGTTCCCACGCCAGCGCTGAGTGGGGAAACTGAGGCAAGCTCGGGATTTCCAGTGTGGGGAAGGGGTGAACAAAACCCCAGCCTCCCCCCCCCCCACTCTCAGAGGCCCCCAAATTTCCTCTGGCACCCTCCACCCCAGAGGCTCCTTATTGCCAGGCCAGGAGGGCTCATCCTGCACACCGAGCCATGGTGGAGCTCAGCACCCCCTTGGCTGCGGCTCCCAGGGGTGCTGTGGGATTGGGGGGGGCTATTCCTGCCCCCTCCCTTTAACAGGCAACCATAGGCTTGTCCCCCTTCATTTTACAGGCGGGGAAAGCAAAGCCCCCTCCCCAGGAGAGCCCCCGGTCCCCTGGGGAGCACCCAGCGTCCTGGCAGCCACCCGCGGGCTCCTGCCAGCCCCTCGCCTTCCCTTTCCCACGGGTGACATCGGGGCTCTGTCCCACGGAGGGACCGGGGCTCCCCACGCGCAGCCCCCAAATTCCCCGGGGCTGGGGCTGCGGGGAGGCGAAGGCTGGAGTGGAGGAAGGGAGGCTCGTTACTACTGGGTTTTAATTAACGAGGGGATTTGGAGCTTGGAGCTTTGTGATGGGCTTGATCACCCAGAGGGACCCGACCCACTGACACCCTTGGGGACGCGGTGACGGACCCACGGGCTCTCCCGGGGGTGGCCCTGGCCGTGGGTGAGGGCGGGGTGGGTGATGGGGGAGTCCTTGGGGACAGGTGTGATGTGGGGAAGGTCGTCCTGGTCCTGGGGCTGAATCGCAGAGAAACCTCGTTCTCCATCCACAACAAATCGGGGCCACAACGGCCTTGGGGTCCCTGAGCTCCCTCCGTGCCTCAGTTTCCCCATCTGTATAGAGGGAATTGGCTGCAGCTCCAGGAGGCAAACTGGGACAGAGGAGGGACACTGCTGGGAGAACTGGGAATGGCCCATGGTGCTACTGGCCCAGCCTGGCTCTAGGACACTGGCACGTGTCCCTTGTCCCCCCACCATTCCCTGGCTGCCTGAGGGCGCTGAAGCCACCAGTGTCCCTCTGGTTTCAAACTGGAGCCAGACCAGTTTGGGGAACTGAGTCCCCATTAACCTCTCTGCTTCCACAACGCTCCTCTGGTCTGCCCCCCCCTTCCATGCCCTCCCCTTGCTGGGGAGAAGCAGTGATGTCACAGGGCACAGAAGCGTGATGTCACACGTTCTGCTGCTCGGACCGGTGAGGTCACGCCGCAGCGGGTGCCCGGGGCTGCTGCCAGCACCCGCCGTGGCTTCTCTGCACGAGAGGGCGAGGGGGCTCTGCCGTCACCCCGGGCTCGGGGGGGGGGAGCTGGGTCTGGGGGGGCCAGATCCAGCGTGGTGCCACCGGGGCCTGTCCGACGGTCTGTCCCCTCCCTGCCACCAGCGCCAGCGGGAGCCAGGCGCGAAGCCGCAGTGGCCGCTCATCGACTTCAGAGACGGGCTGTGCCGTGAGGTAGGATGGGGTGGGCGATGGGTACCAGATCTGCCGTCCACCGGGACGTCGGGGACACCCTCCCCGGGCTCCCCACCCTGCCTCCCCCTCCGGGACTCCTGGGACCACAAGGAACACATGGCAACGGTGCGGATGGGCCGCTTGCTCGCCCACCCCGCTGCCAAGCTCACCCTGGCCGCGCTCATCGTCATCAGCGAGGTGTTGATCGCCAGCCAGACCCCCACGACGCTGCCCGGGAGCGTGAGTGCCGGCCGTGCCCGCCGCCGCCCGCCGGTGCCCCTTCCCGCTCCCTTGCCTTTTCCCCGGCCCTTTTCCTGCCTCCGATGTGAGTCCATGAAACCCCGCAGCCCCGTTTGCTGGCGGAGAGATGCCCCAGCACGGCTCCTTCCCTGCTTCGTGGGGAGGGGGTCACCACGCTCACAGCCGCGCGGTGAATTCATCCGTACTAGCCGCTGGAGAATCCACAAGGCTCTGTACGTTACCCCCAACGTGGGGCCGATGGGAGAACCTCAGCGGGTTTCCACGTGTCCCTCGGTCCTGCCCCGGGGCCCGGCGGTGCTCTCGCCTCCTCTTCTCCCTCCAGCTCCCGTTCTGGCTGAGCTGCGGCACAGACGGTGTCGTGCTGGTGGCCCTGGTCACCGAGGTCCTGCTCAACCGGCCCAGAGGCTTCCGGCTGTACTGGAAGGCGGGAGCTGCGCGAGCCGGGCTGGGGGCCTTCAGCTTCTCTCCATCCCCGAGTCCCTGTGTTCCTTCATCCCTGAGTCCCTCAGCCCTCCATCTCTGCGTCCCCCTGTCTCCCTCCCTGCATCCCTCGTTCCCTGCATCCTTCCGTCCCTAAGTCCCTCCATCACTCTGTCCCTCCATCTCTGTGTCCCTGTATCCTCTGTCCCTCCAGCTCTGCATCCCTCTGTCCTTCTGTCCCTCCATCTTTGCATCTCCAAGTCCCTCTGTTCCTCCGTCCTTGTGTCCCTCCATCCCTCTGTCCCTGCGTCCCTGAGTCCCTCCTCCATCCCTCCGTCCTTATGCTCCAGTATCCCTTCATCCCTGTGTCCCTCCATCCCTCCTCCCCCGTGTCCCTCCGTGCCCGGATCTCTGCATCGCGCCGTCCCTCGGCCCAGGGACGCCGGGGGAGGCCGGGGGGGCCGGGGCGGTGCGGGGCCCCGCAGCCGCGGCTCGCTGCTGCCGTCTCCAGGGGAGAGGAGGAAGAGCCCGGCTCATCGCCCGGCCCGCCGCGCTGCCGGCACCGGGCTGCGGGGCTGCCCGCCGGGGGGGCCCGGGACCCGCGCCGGTGTCCCCCGGGAGGGACCGGGACCCGCGCCTGTGTCCCCGGGGAGGGACCGGGACCCGCTCCGGTGTCCCCCGGGAGGGACCGGGACCTGCTCTGGTGTCCCCCGGGAGGGACCGGGACCCGCTCTGGTGTCCCCCGGGAAGGACCAGGACCTGCTCCGGTGTCCCCCAGGAGGGCCCGGGATCCACTCCAGTGTCCTCCGGGAAGGCCTGGGACCCGCTCCGGTGCCCCCCGGGAGGGCCCGGGACCTGCTCTGGTGTCCCCTGGGAGGGCCCGGGATCCGCTCTGGTGTCCTCTGGGAAGGACCGGGACCTGCTCCGGTGCCCCCTGGGAAGGACCGGGACCTCCTCCACTGCCCACCCCAGCAAGGACTGGGACCTCTTCCAATGTCCCCCTGGCAAGAACCAGAACCTCCTCCAGTGTCCCCCCAGGAGGGACCGGGAACTGTTCCAATGTCCCCCCGGGGGGGCCCAGAACCTCCTCCAGTGTCCGCCCAGGAAGGACCAGGACCTCCTCCAGTGTCCCCACCCCAGGTACAGGGATGTTTGGCATTGGGGGTGCTGTGGCTGATGGCCACCTGTGCTCAGCTGGTGGCCCATCACCTGCCACCAGGCCAGTTGTGCCCTCCTGGGCAGAGCTATGGGGCAGACGCACCCCTTGCAGCCCCCTCTCCCCTGTGGATGTTCCTGGGGGAGGAACTTCAGGGGCAGAGCCTTCATTTGGGGTCTCATTGGGCAGCCTCAGCCCCCTGCTCCTCTGCCTGCAGGATGGCTGGAACACCTTCAGCTTCCTCCTCATGGTCCACCTCATGGAGGGGCCCCTGATGCCCAAGCTGAATGTCCAGAAGATTTTCCAGATCCTGAGGTGAGCGAGGGAAGGGGGTGCTGTACCCCAAAGGCCCCGATGTCCCTGTGTTGATTTGGCCAAGGTGTGGTGCCCCCATCCCACGTGCTGCATCTGCGCTGGGGAAGGCGACGTCACCGCTTGCTCCTCACCCTCGCTTTTTTGCCCTGATTTGGGGAGCATCCCTGGCAGTGCAGACTCTCCCCAGACCCGATGGGAGAGGCCAGGAGGGCACCAAGGCGTCCTGGCACGGTCAGCGCGGTGACAGGAGCTCTTGCCTTGCCCCAGCGTGATGGTGAGGCTGCTGCAGGTCTGCAGGCTGGTCAAGGGGCTGGCCAGGATGCTTCAGGCCATCCTCAAGGTCATCCCCAACCTCTGCAACATCATGGTCATCCTCTTTATCTCCATGCTGGTAAGTGTCTGGGAAATGCCTGCCTGGACTGGGAGCATTGGCTTGGGGAAGCATCTTGGCCAACGAGGTCCAGCGCTGGCCATGGCAGCTTGGGGCCCGTGGGGACAGCAGGCACAGAGCCAGCAGCAGGATGGTCCTTTCCCACCACGTTGGTCCATCCCACCTCCCCGGCAGGCTCCGGGGTGCTGGAGGGGGGTTTTGAGCTCCCGGCACCAAGGCTGAGGAGCTTGGCCGGACCCTGCTTGCACCAGGGAGCCCCAGCGCTGGGGTTGGAGGATGCTGAGCACCCTTCCCAGCGTGGGGAGGGTGCTGGGACCCCCATCACTGTCTCCATGCAGATCTTCTCAGCGCCGGGCATCATCCTGTTTGGCCAGTCTGTCCCGGCCCGTTTTGGTGACCCGGGGAAGGCCCTGTACTCACTCTTCACCCGCATCACGCTGGACGGCCGGCTGGACATCTACAAGGCCTTCCAGTGAGCGTGCAGCAGGGTGTGAGCCCACCGCGGGGCAGGGGCTTGGGGTGCCTGGGGCTGAGCTGGGTCCCCCCACCCCGGGGGGGATGTGGGGCACACGAGGGAGCTCCTTTCCTGTGGACGCTGAGAGGCTCCCTGGGCTTGGTGCTGGGGAGGTGGCCATCACCAACTGTCAACCAGATGGTCCCTGCCCCCAACAGGGAAGAAGGGCAGACCCTGAAGATGATGGTGGCCATTTACTTCATCATCTTCGTCACAAGCGAGGCCTTCATCTGTGCCAACCTACTGGTGGCTCTGGTGACATCCAGCCTGTGGGAATCCGTGTTTGCCCGCGCCAAGGAGGAGCAGAGGGAGCAGGAGCCCAGCCCGGAGGAGAGCCGGGACCAGGCGCCCAGGGCAGGCTGGCTCTGTGGGCACGGGCGGGCAGAAAGCAGCTGGCAAACCCACCCTGGAAGGGCCACGTTGTGGTGGTCCCCTGTAGAGATGGCCTGGGTGGAGAAGAGCTGCATGGTTCTTCCTCCCCAGCCAAAAGCCAGGAGAATTTTGATAAAATGGGTGTTTCTTACAAAAAACATGAATGGGAGGAGGGGAGGAGGCTGGAAGTGGAGATTTTCCAGCAGTTTGAAGGTGCTTGTAGCAGAGATCTGCACTTTGCACCCACCATCAGCATTTAAAGGCCGGGATTTCCACCTCCGTAGTGCTGGACTCTGGGCTTGGCTTGTTTGGTGACGAGGGTTGGTTCTTTCGTGCAGCAGGTGGAGGAGAGGACCTAGCCACATCGCTGTGTTAACCCTTTCAGCTCAGCGGTGGGGCGGCCGACGCGGACCCTCAGCTCAGCCTGGAGGTGATGAGGGACGGGGCCTTCACGCACGTCTCCCAGGACCTGTTCTCCTCCGGCGAGTTGGGCAGACTGAGCGAGGAGATCTCGCGTGATGTCCAACGCCTCTGAGGGAGCAGCAAGGAGAACATCAGAGAGTACAAACAGCTCCGTGAGGAGCTCAACGTGTAAGACCTCCTGCAACCCTCCTTCCTCTTTTTGGCTCGGTCAGAGGGTGGGTGGGGTGGAATCAGCCCGTTTATACACAGCCAGGGCAAAGCCCCTCCGGGGAGACCGGTCCCTTTTGGGTCGGGGGGTGGAAACTGGTGGCTGTCACCCATCTGGAGGCGTTGGTGCCACAGGGAGATAACAGCCTGTGGCTTCTGGCACGGGAGAGGACTTTGCTGGTGGAAAGCCATGGTTGGAAAGCCTTGGAGAAGGCTTATCAAGGAGGCATTAGGTGCTGGGGAGGAAGGATGCTCCTAACGCCTCATCTGGCTGTGCCTCCCAGCGTAGCCGAGGAGGTGAGGAACATCAAGTTCAACACCGCGCGGGAGCACGAGCTGATCAGCAGAAGCTTTTCTACACGGCCTTCTCAGACAGCGAGGTCACACTGATCATGAGCGAGGACATCACCTCCACTTTCGCCAAGCTGGAGGAGGCAGGGGCACAACCTGCCAGCACCGGCCCCCGGAGCCCAGGCCCTCCCCACGCCCCCACGTCCCCGTCCCAGGGGTCACCCCGCTGAAGCCAGCCCAAGGCAGCCAAGCGACGCAGATTGATCCACCCTGCCGGGCACGGCGTTGTCTTTGCGCGCTGAAACGGAGACAGCAGTTGCCTTCTCCCCGTAGGGGGGAAGACGAAGGTCTGGGTGGGTTGAGCTGCCAAGCTCAGCCGTGCTCCTGGCAGAGGGACACGGTGCCCAGCCGCGCGGTGGCTTTGCTGCTGCCAGGCGTTTCGTTCTGCCTCAAAGCCCCCGCGCGGCGGGAGGCACATGTCGGCGGCTCCTGGCAAACTTTTGGGTGTCCTCCTCCAAGCTGAGTTGGAGTTTGGAGGTCTGGTGTCCACCCTCATCCACAGCAGAGGCGGCGGTGCTGTTATGTGTGTCCGTCCGTCCGTCTGTCTTCCAGGAGGCTTCTTCGCAAGAAAGTCCATGTCTGCACCTGAACATCCCCACCGCGGATCTGGACGTGAGGTTGCCTTGTGCTGGAGAGGAGAATGATGGAGAGGGAGGAACTGATGGAGGGGATCCAGGTGATGGGGGGGAACCAGGCGATGGAGGGCAACCAGCCGCTGTGGCTCAGTGGCCTCAGCAGGGTTGAACTGTGGCTCAGCTCAGTGGCTGTGGTGGCCTTTTACTGGTCCCAGTAAGTCTCGGAGTTGCCCTCGCTCAGGGATTCGCCATCGCCTCGGTGCTTTCTGCACCCTGAAATACGCCGTGGGCCAAACGGGGAGCCCCTCACCCCCTCGTTCTCCCTCCCCTTTGCCAAAAAGACCTGGCGCACCCCGAGGACGCATAGATTTGGGACCTCGGGGCCAAACCTGCTCACGCTGAGTCCCTCAGAGGTCCCTGCCCCCCGAAACAGCGCCAACCCCTGCCCGCTCCCTGCCTGCGGGGGGGGGGGGGGGGTGCTGCCAGACACCCTCTGGCTGGAGGACCCCAAAATGTTTTTCTCCCAGATGGATGCAACCCCCCCGCACCCCGGGTCCCTGCAGCTGGGGATGGGGATGGGGGGGCGATGGGGACGGGGGGGTCACAGCCCCCAGGCTGGAACCCACCAGACGGGGGGGGGGGGGGTCCTTTAATAAATAAATAAATAATAAACCATCAATCGCAGTCCCGATCCCAGCCCCAGTGACCCCCCCGCCCATCCCCGGAGCAGGTGGTGCCAAGGAGGCCACGCCCCCTGCTTTGCATATAGGGCACCGCCCCTGTTTTGCATATAGGGCACCGCCCCTCCGCGCCCGCCCGCCGCCGCGCGGCCCCTTTAAGGCTGGCTGCTGCGGGGGGGGGCGGGGCGGAGCGGAGGCGGCGGCAGCCAATCAGCGCGCGGCGTTTTCCGCGGGAAATCCGAATTTCGCGGGACGGCGTTTGGCGCTTAAAAAAAAAAAAAAAAAAAAAAAAAGACGAGAGAAGGAAAAAAAAAAAAAAAAAAAAAAAGAAGGAGCGATCGGGGCCGGGCGCGATCGGGCAGGAGCGGAGCCGGGTGCGGGGGCACCGGGCCGAGGCGGGGCCGCACTCCGGGCCGCCCCGGCCCCATCCGGCCCCAGCGCGGGCGATTTTTGGGGCCAAAGGTGGCTTTTTCTACCCGGTTTTGGTGGCACCGCCGCCGCGCCCGCTTCTCTGCAGGTTTTTCGGGGGGGGGGGTGTTTTGGAGACCGGCCGGTGTCAGCGCCTGGCGCCCCCCCCCGCTCCCCAAAAATGCCGCCGCTGAGATTGTGACCCCCCCCCTTGCTGCGGAATCGCGGGGCGCTTCTGCCCCCTCCCCCGGGCCGGGCTTCTCGGAAAGGACTTTGCAATGCTGCGGCTCCCCAGGGGAGTGTCCCCCGCCCCGGGGAGGGGGGGTGCCGCCCTCCCGCCCCCCCCTCCTCCTCCCCCCCACCCGAAGAAGGTCATGTCAGTGATGGGCTCCGTGGAGCGGGGGGCTTCCAGCCTGGGCAGCCCCCCGTTACCTGCCGGCTCCTTCACCCAGGTCTACATGCCAGCGGCTGTCAGCGTCCCTGCTCCCCGGGGGGGGTGTCTCTATGCCACCCCCCAGGGCCCCCAGCTCCGGACCCTCCGCTCGGCCTCGGCGGGACGGCTGCCGGTAAGGTGTCTGCACCCCATCCCCTCCTCGGGCATCGCTTCGGTGGGACGGGGCTCTGGGGGCTCCGTGCAGGGCGGGGAGCAAGGGGTGGGTGACCCCGGGATGCACAGCACCCTCCCCTTGTAAATTTTGCAGCTTGTATTGGGGTCCGCACCCCCCTCAGATGTCTCTTTGGGGTGGGGGAGGGTAAGGTTTGAAATCAGAAGTCGCAGTGAAATGGCCTATACGTTTCTCAACTTCCCTTCGCCCCTGCGTGCCCGCAAAGCTGGCGCCCGGCTTCCGCTTTTCAGCCTTTTTCGGCCTTTTTTTTTCCTCCCTCCAGCTTGCAAACAGTTTGGGTCGTGCCTCGAAGCCCGGCCCTGGCGCTGAGGCCCTTTGCAAACCTCTTTTCATGTTAAGGAAGCGAGGGTTGGGTGCAGGCAGCGCTCCTGCCTGCTGCGGGTGGGGGGCACCGTCCCTGCCCGCCGGCTCTCCCCGCTTCGGGGCTGTGACCCCCGGGGTGACCCGTCACCCGGGAAGGTGGGGGGACGCGGGGCAGGGGTGGTTCAGCGCCGCTGCCTGAGCTTGGTTCCTGCCTGCGGTTACAGCGGGGCTTGCAATGCAGTTTTTTTGGGGGGGGGGGGATGTGTGAATTTGAAGCGATGTCCTTCCTCCGCGGGACACCCCGAGGCTTTGAAGCAGGGACCCTGATGCTGGGAGCTGTGCGGGTTGGCACGGGGAGGGGGTCCTGGCCCTGGCCGTGTCCCTGTCACCGAGCCCGGGGTCAGGGCTGCGCTTGCAAAGCCTGGCACCCGCTGTTCTAAACAGGGAAACTGAGGCCTAGGTGGGGCACCGGCCCCGCGCTCAGCATCGGGGTGCGTGGGCGGCTCTGCCCAGCCCCGTTCTCCTCCCGGAGGGCCCCGGCCGGTCGGCCCCGCTGGCAGCTGGCATTTAATTCCTGCCCGCCCCAGCCCGGGCGCGTGTCCAGCCCTCACTGTGAGCCTCTGTTCTCCCCAGATCCTGGGAGGGATCCCAGACCCCGCTACCTTCGACTTAGTTTTTTCAAGGCTTGATTTATTTATTTATTCCCCCCCCCCCTTTCCCCGGTCCCCGATGCTCGGTGCCAGCTGGGGACGTCGCTGCAGCTCGGGGAGAGGGGGTGTCTTTGCTCCCCCCTCCGTGCTGGGGCTGCAGGGCTGGCTGGGGCCGTTGCGAGCCCCGTCCCGGGGGGCTCCGGGGCCACCTGTCTCCTCCCCGGCCTCTTTGTCTCCGAACCGCGTGAGATGCCGAATCCTGCGCTGCTGGAGGCTGTTGTGTAGGGAGAGATCCGTGCTGTGGCCCCCTCCCCTAAAAATACCCCACAGACTCACAGTCCCGTTTCCATGCATCGCTGCGGAGCTGGTTTTGGGCTAGCGGCCTCTTTGGTACCATCATCATCATCATCACCCATGCCAGGCCCCAGCTAGGAGATTCTCAAGGTGCTCCTGGCCGTGGCTGTCCCCTGAATGGGGTCTGGGGGGGCTCACGTGACACTTGGGGACATGAATTGCTCCTGCATCCCCCTTGGTGGCTTGCAAGCCGCGTTCCCCTCTGCCCCCATCCCTGTCCCCGATGCCGTGATCCCATTCCCAGCACTGGAGATCCCATTTCCAACCCTGGCGTGACGCTCGCAGCCCCGGCAGCTGGGGCTCCCCCCGACACACACCCCGTTTATGGGCACAACCTTTGTGTGCAGATCCGGGGCAATCAGATAATGAGCGTTTCCTCCCGATTCCCGACCAGGGCAATTGCGGCCGCTCCCACCTGCTTGCGGGATTTGTGCCATATAAATGATCAGGGGTCACTGGTCCAGCTGGAGGGCGGCCATCACCCCGCGTCTGGCCGCGAGAAAGCAGGATGGGTTGTCTCTCATAGTCCCAAAAAGTCTCAGATTTCCCTTAATCCCTGATTTGCGGGTCCTGGGGCAGGTAAATGCATTTTCCCCCATGAAAATGCGTATTTTGGAGCGGTTTTAGCCCCTACCAATCTCATCCTGAGTATTTGCCCTGCTCCTGGCTATATGGGATCTCTATAGGGGCTCAGGGCTGCGAAGGGGCCCTGGAGGGAGCGATGTCTCCACCGCGGGGTCCCGGCTCTCCCTGCCTCCCCCGTGCCGGGACAAGGGCGTTCAGAGTCCGCCGCGCTTTCGGCGCGAGCTGGCAGGGCTGAGCTGCCCGTGCAAAGAGCACCCAGGGTGGCAGGAGGGCGGCAGCCCCTGTGGGTGCTGGGCTGGAGCCCTTCCCCAGCGGGAGAACCGCTCGGCAGCACCCCGGATTCTGCTGGGGTGACCCAGGGTGATCCCGTCCCCTCCTTGATCCCATCAAGGGTTTTTCTGCACGAGGAGGAGGGGGGATTTTTGGGGTGCGGGGAGCTGGGGGGGGTTGGGATGGGTGGGAAGGTGGTGGCTGTCCCGTCGCCCTCGGAGGGGCTTTTTCTGGCTCTGGCTTTTACAGCTCCTCTCCGCCGGGGAACGTCTCTGGCCAGGCCTTCCCGCTCCGTCCGTGCCGGGATGGGGCTGGCGGAGGGGATGGAGACGCCGGCTGCGTCTCGGAGCTGTACCCAGGGTGGGGGTACAGCCTTCCTCCCCCGCACAGGGTGGTCCCCCCGGGCCAGGGCTGGGGTCAGCCTCCCTCCCCTGCCCACGGTGGGGCTGAAAGCCCCCCTGGCCCCCCCAAATCTGGGGGTTCTGCATCCCCCTGTCCCCCCTCCGTGCCCCGCTAGCCCCCAGCCATCCCAAAGACAGGGAGGGGTGCATCTGGGGGGCCTGATCCGGCCCTCCCTTGGCATGAGCAGCATGCCCGGTGTGGTGGCACGATCCCGGGGTGCCCCGTGGCCCCCCGCCAGCTCCGGGTGCCCATCCTCGGGCGCTGCGTTCCCACAGCCCGGGGGGAGCGGCGGGGCTGGCACAAGGTGGGGGCCGAGGGGGGGCAGAAGGGCCGGGCAGGGCCCAGGCAAGCCCGGAGAAAGCAGCGGGCGCTGTTGAAAGGAAGCGTTGGCAGGAGGAGCCCGCCCGCCGCGGCCCCCCCGGGGGAGAGGGGTGCTCTGATGCTTGGGCTGGGTGCGGGGTGTAGCCCCTGGCGCCAGGGCTGGGCCGAGGGCTGCTTGGCAGGCAGAGCTGGCAGGGGGCCCAGCCTGCCCCCCCCCGCTGCCTTACCCCCCCCCCCCAGCAGGCTCCTGCCCTCACCCGGGGGGGGGTCGAGCCTCCTTTCCCACCCTCAGCATCATATTGGGGTGTAGCCCATGTGTCCCCCCCATCCTGGGAAGCAGTGGCTGAGGGCTGGCAAGCAGTGTGTGTGTGGGGGGGGGTCCTGCAGGGCCCTGGGGGGGTCTTGGGGTTTGTTCCCTCCCCCCCATCTGCTCTGGTTTGTGTGTCTGTCCCCCCCCCCAGCCCTGGCAGGGTGCTGGGAGCCCCTCGCCGTGCCCCGCTCAGCTGTCGTGTGCCTAATCCTGCCCGGCCGGGGGGGAGCAGCTGGGACACAGGAGGGACCCCCTTGTCCATTGTCCCTCGCTGGTGTGTCCCAGCGCCGCGGGGTCCTGCCCGAGCCCACCGAGCTCCCCCCCCCCCGAACCACACGTGGGGGAGCAGGGGGTCCCTCTTTGCCCCCTCCTGTGCATGGGGAGGGGAGACCCCCTTGGTGGCCGTGGCATTGGGGGGCTCAGAGGTGGCTGGGGACACCAGGACCTGCCGTGGGCTGCTTCTGTGCCTCAGTTTCCCCATTGCTTGGGCAGGTGGGGTGCAGCTGACCCCCCCCCCCCCCATCAGCGATGGGAACACATGGGTGGCCATGGCCATCGGTGTCCGGAGAAGCAAGGGTTTGGGTGCCAGCAGAAGGGGGGCCCCGATGATGCCCCCCCCTTCTCCCAAGTCGTGCTGGCAGATGCGTTGGGGTCTGATCCGGGGCAGGTGTTTCCCATGCGCTCGGTGTTAACCGTTGGGGTGCCGGCAGCTCGGGGGCAGATCCGGGGGTGCGGGGGCCGGGGATGGAGGCGCGTTCGCTGGGGAAAACCTGCTCCGGGAAGGGAGGGAGGGAACAGATTCCCACAGGAGCTCGGGACCAACCTGGCTCCCTGGGGGGGGCGGAAAACAGCCCCCGGCGCCTCTCCCGCCGGCCCCCACGGGTGGGAACGCTGCCGAGGCGCCCAACCCTTCCCTGCAAAGTGGGGTGCGCTCCCCAGGGAGCCACTGTCGGAGCTGCGCCGAGCCGGCACGGGGACCTGGGCACCATGCGGGATGTGCTGGGGGGGACCCTGTGGGACAGCCCGGCCTGGGAGCAGGTACTGGAGGGGGGGAGATGGATGGGGCTGGGGGGCTGCTTTCTGCTGCTGAGCCAAAGTGTCCCCCCAAAGTCCCCCTGCTCATCTTTGGGGATGTGGGGGGGTCCTGAGGGATTTGCACCCCTCGGGGGGGGGTTGGTTTGGTGACACCCCCCTATCTCCTCTCTGCATCTGTTCTGCTGCACCCTCCCCGCCCCCCCCCCCCCAGCTTCCCTGGGGCTCTTCTCCCCAAGCGATGCTGGGGGGGGGGGGTCCCTTGGGGGCTGCTTGCCCTGGCAAGGGGACAGCATGTGAGGGGACACATCTCCACTCGCAGGACCCAGCACCCCCCTGCACCTCACCCCCCCACCCCGCCTCGCCCCAGTTTCCCTCCAGCTGGGTGCACGTGTCCGGGGCACCCATGGGTCCCCGGGGAGGGCTGAGCCCGGCCGGGTCCAGGTGCGCCGGAGGCAGCTGGGTGCCCTCGGCTGCCTCCAACCGTGGCCGGGGGGGTGTGAAACCCCACGCCCCAACGAGCCAGCTGGGAGGGTGAGGATCCGGCCTCGGAGCCGCTGCGTTCCCAGGGCTCGGCCCCGCGGAGCCGTGCCAGGAGCTGGGGGCGAGGGGAAATCCCGGTGGGTTCCCCGCGGCTGCCAGGGGAGCGCCGGGGCGGGCTGGGGTGCTGCGGCGGAAGTGGGCAGGAAGCCATGGGGGGTGCCGGGACCCCCCCATCTCCTCCCCACCCAGCTCTCCCGGCGTTCCCTCGCCCTGCTGGGTGCTGCGGGAGCCCTTCCCAGAAGGGGTTTTGCAACCGGATGAGTCTCTTGCAAGATCCCCCCCACCCTGGGCTGTGGCACCCAGGGCTCGGCCGATGCCTGGGGGGGGTCCGGGGGGCTCAGGGGGTGTCTGGCTCATCCCTGACGCAGGATTTTTTCTCCTGCTCCAGGCCAAGAGGAAGCTGGACCTGGAGGGCCCCGAGTTTCGCACGCCCAAGGGGAAGGGCAGGACGCTGGCACAGGTCCCCAGCCCCAGGAGTAAGTGGTGCTGGGCGAGATGTGGAGGGGGGAAGCTGGGGGGGGGACGACAGACCCCGTTTCTCTCCCCTCTTAGAGCTGCTGCGATGTCCCCTCTAGCACCGAAGTGACCCGAGGTGGCCCCGCGGGAGCGGTGCCCACTCCTCAGCCCCTCCTTGCTGGAGCTCGGCAGCATTTTGAGCCGATTCAACTCACTGTGCTGGCAGAAAACTCCCGGGGGGGTTATTTCTGGGTTATTTTTCCACCAGGTTAGGGATTGTACAGTGTTTAATGTCCCCGGCACGTCCAGCCCCGTGTCACCTCCATTCTATAGCCCAGGCTAAGGAGAGGATGGGGGGGGGTCTCGTTTCCCCGCAGCCCCCAAGTCTCCCGGGGAGAAGACTCGCTACGACACCTCGCTGGGGTTGCTCACCAAAAAATTCATTCATTTGCTGAGCGAGTCGCCTGACGGCGTCGTGGATCTCAACCGGGCGGCCGAAGTGCTGGAGGTCCAGAAACGGCGCATCTACGACATCACCAACGTGCTGGAGGGCATCCAGCTCATCCGCAAGAAGTCCAAGAACAACATCCAGTGGATGTAGGTGACGCGGCGGGGGGCGGACATGGGATGTGGGGACGGGGCAGGGTGGGGGACAGGCGGCTCGGGGACGTGCAGGGCGTGCTGCCGCTCAGGTGCCGTCTCCGCTCGCAGGGGGACGGGGATCTTTGAGGACGCGGCGGTGGCGGCGAAGCAGCAGGCGCTGCGCGGGGAGCTGACCGAGCTGGCCAGGACGGAGAGGACGCTGGACCAGGTCCTGCAGGACTGTGCCCTGCAGCTCCGGCAGCTGGCCGACGACGAAGCCAACCAGAGATATCCTTGCTGGGGGAGACGGCGAGGGAGGACAGGGTCTTGGGGACAGGCAACAGGGTCTTGGGGACAAGAAACAGGGTCTTGGGGACCCTTCCAAGCCCCTTCTCCTCCAGTTGGCTTCCGCAGATGGAGAACCCTGGGCTGGGGGATGTTTGGAGGCCGCTGCTGGGATGGGGGGGTTGAGCCGTCCCGCTCCTGGCCCCGCGTTTTCCTATACCTCGTCCCTGTCCACGCTGGCGTACGTCACCTACCAGGACCTCTGTGCCATCAGCAATTTCCAGGAGCAGACGGTGATCGCCGTGAAGGCTCCTCCGGAGACAAAGCTGGCGGCACCGGACTCCAGCGAGGTGCGTGCGGGGCCGGGAGCGGGGTCGAGCCCGGGGTCGGGGTACGGGTGCTGCTGCATCTGCACCGTCCTCGGAGCTCCCCCTGGAGCATCCCAAGGGTGCAGCCCAGCGTGGCCCTGGGTGGTTTTGGGGTGTCTCTGTGGGGCTGTTTGACCCTGAGCTGGTCCTTTAGGGCTTGCAATGCCCTGGCTGGACCCCACAGGGGTTGGGGGCAGTAGGGTGGGATATGGGTGCTCTTCTACGTGCCCCCCTGAGCCTTGCTCTGCCCCCCCAGGACAACTTCCAGCTTCACCTGAAGAGCACCAACGGCCCCATCGAGGTGTACCTCTGCCCGGAGGAGGTCCCGGAGGAGAGCCCCACCAAGGACCACGGTGTCCCCTCCGCCGCCACCGACCCACGGGACCACGCGGCACTCCACTCCCCACCGAACAGCCCCGAGCCCCCCGGGCCAGCCCCACAGCCGCTCCACGGCGTCCCCCAGAGCTGGGGGGGCACAGGGCAGGCCGACCCGGCGGGGACCTCCTCCTCACCCCCATCTCTGCCTCTCAGCGGCCCGGGGGGGCCTGGCTCACTGCTGGAGGTGGAGGCCGGGCTCCTGGGCTCGCCCCAGCACCTCCTGCAGCAGACAGAGGACCAGCTGCCCTGCGCCCCCTCCCACCTGGACTCGGGACCCTTCGTCGCCTTCTCACCCCCCCTGGAGCAGGACGACTATCTCTGGGCGCTGGAGGGCGAGGGAGTCAGCGACCTCTTCGAGGCGTACGACCTGGGGGACCTGCTGAAGCACTGATCCCACCCCCCCCACCCCCCGCCATCACCTTCTTCCCCTGGTCACTCGTGTCCCGAGTGTGTGGGGTCTCTGTGGGTGGCTGGAGAGCAAGGGGTGGGTCGGGGGGTGCTGGGTTTTCTGAGGGTGGTGGTGGGAGGCTCGTGTCGGCCGCCCTGGGTGGCTTCTCCTCACTCTTTTGGGTTGTCACCTGGGGGCTGTTTGTCACCTTGCTGGGCTCCGGGAGCGCCCTGGGGAGGTGTAAACCCCTGGGAAGGATCCGGCCAGGTCCTGTCCCAGCGCTGGCCGTAAAACCGCGGGGTGCCGGAGCCGATGCTCCCCTCCATAACCCCCCACCGCCCCTGGGGTCGCTGGTGGTCTGGGGGTGCCTTTGGGTGCACGGGGTGGGTTAGGGGCACCCCTGGGTGGCACAGAAACCCATGCCCAGAAGGGGCTGTGTTGGGGGGTGTCATGTTTTGGGGCCACTCCAGTTGCTCCCCAGTTAGACTGGTTCTTCGGGATCGTGAGGGGTCATTTCGAGCGGCGTTTCCCCCTGCCGCGGCTGGAATACCCTTAAAAAAATAATCAGGCAGCAAAGCTGAAGGCACCTTTGGGTGACAAGAGGAGGAAGCTCGTGCGCAGGCATTGCACCCGCAGCCTCCAAAATCAGCGGCTCCGGCAAATCCCTGGCTGGGACACGGAGCCGTATTTCTTGGGGGGCTGCAGCCCCTCTCCCCCAGTCTGTACCAGCTCCCTTCCAGGCTCGCGGAGCTATTGGTGCTGGGGGTATCAAAACTGGAGTGTACTGGGAGGAGAGATGCTATCAACTGGTGGCTGGAGAGGGGCTTGGGAAGCAGCGCGGGACAAGCCCCCGGACACGGGGCTGGATACGGCTTTTAATTGCGCCATTGCAAAATATATGTAATTATTGCACTGTATTTATACGGGACCCCCCTTTCAGCACGGCGCTGGCAAGGGTTGGGGTGGTATTTTGATTTTTTAAGCGGGTGTATTTAAGTTGTTCTTCCTCGGGTTGGTTCTCCTGCGGTTTGGCTTGGAGGCGGCGTGGGTGAGAGTGTGTTTTGGTGTGAAAAACTTGTGGCACTTGATGTTTTCTGCCTGGGAGGGGATGAAATAAAGTAAAACTTGAGAGTTGTAAGGGGCTGTTTTCCTCTAAGCAGCAAAATGCAGGGGCGGTTTGGGAGGAGGGAGGTGTTGGGCTGGTTTTGCTCCTGTTTTCAGTGTAAAAAAGTCTGTTTTGGGGCCTTTTAGCCGGCCAGCCTACTCTGGAGGAGCTGGTGGAGAAGGGGGTTGAGATGAAGCCGGGGCTGGAGTGAGGGAAACAGGTCAGACCTGCTGCGGGATCGGTGATTTCCAGCCCAAATCCAGCCGGGATGAGCCTTCGCCCAAGCTCGAGCCCCTTGAACCAGGAGCGTGGGAAAGGCCCCGGGGCTGGGGGCCGGGTCCCTGCGGGTACCGGGGCTGGGCTGGGCTCCTGCACCCGGGTTTGAGCGCAGGTTTGGAGGCTGCGGAGCGAGACCCTGGCAGGGCCGTGCCCATGGGGGGACCCTTCCCTGGGGGGCTGCCCCGGGCCGTGCGCCCCTGCCAAGTCACACCGTGACCCGGGGATGGCAACAGTGCTGGTGGCATGGTGATGGTTGGGGGCACCCAGTGATGGTTGGGGGCACCCAGTGATGGCCAGGGGTACCTGGTGATGATCGGGGGTATCCAGTGATGTCTGGTGGTACCCGGTGATGTCCAGGGGTACCCAGTGATGGCCAGGGGTACCTGGTGATGATCGGGGGTACCCAGTGATGTCTGGTGGTACCTGGTGATGCCCGATGGTACCCCGTCATGGTCGGTGGTACCCAGTGATGGCCAGTGGTACCTGGGATGGTGGCACGCGTTGGCATTGCATCGCTCGTCTGATGGGGCAGAGGAAGAGGAGGAGGAGGAAGAAGAGGAGGAGAGCCCAGGCCAGGTAAGCTGGGTGAGGGGCACGGAGTGCTGCAGCCACGGTCCTGTCCCCATCCCCCGTGGGGCCGCGCGTCCCGGAGCAGCTGTGGGGTGTCCCCGCCCGCGTCGCCCCCCCCGCAGTCCCCAGGCCGGCCAGGAGGTGGCAGGGCCACCCCAGCAAAGGGGCTGTCCCGGGCCCCGCGCCTGGAGGGACCCCGCGGTACCCCCGGGAGAAGCGGGGTGTCCGGGGGGCTCGGCCGTGCCCGGGGAGGCTGCAGGGTTTGGGGAGGGGGGGTCCAAGCCCAGCCCACGCTGCTGTAGGTCTCTGCCCTGGGCTGCCCCTATGGCCGCTTTGCTGAGGCCAGTGTCCCCCTCCGTGCCCCCCAAGGAGGCTCCTGGGATGTCTGTCTGCTGGGGGGCTCTTACCCATCGGGAACCCCCAAATTTCTCCTGTTCCCGTCCTGCCTGGGCTGCAGCCTCTTAACCCTGTGTCTGCCAGAGCCCTGCCGAGGGAGACGTCCAGGGCCCTTGGCGGGTGCTGGGTCCCCCCTAAATTGGGGTGGGCAGACTGCACCCCAAGGCCCAACCGTGGGCACCTCTGCTTGCCGGTGCCTGAAGGATTGTCTCGTTAAAGTGCAACCGTTCACCCCATGGCCTGGAAAGGGTCTTCCCCCCTCCCTGTCCCCCCCGGTGCCCCAGTAACACTGGTTAGACACAGACCAGAGTTTTACTGAGCCCCACTCCAGGCTCAGCAAAGGAGATGGGGGTCTGTCAGCCCCCGATTTACCCTGGGTGAGGGCTGCTTGGTGCGGGGGGCAGGAGTGAGGGGCATGAGGGGTCCGCAAGTAGCCCCGCACCCATGTTGTCCTCTTTCGTGGCCAACCAGCCCCGCAGAGCATGGCTGAGGCTTTTTGTCCCCTTCTTTCCAGTTTGCCACCAGTCCCATCCCCAGGGCGAGACGCGCTTGGCGTGTGCCCGGCCTCAGCACCTGCCCGTGGGGGGTCCGGGCTCCCCCATCCTCCGGGAAGAGCAAATAACCAGGGAATGGGACACCAAAATCCAGCTCCTCGGACCTGCGAGGGCCGGGACGAGGCGAGGGGACGGGTGGCTGCCGAGGTCCCCTCCGGCGGGACGACGAGCCCCCTGTGAGGGGCCGGGGGCTCCCCAAAGAGGGCTTGCCCCCTCTGGGGCCGAGGAAGGGCAGGGTGGGGGCAGCCTCCAGTTAAACCAGTGCTCTGGGGAGACTGGGTTTAACCCCAAGCCATCCCTGCACCCAAGCTGGGCTTTGGGTGGGACCTCGCCAGCTCCGCTCCGTCTCCCGCCGGGCCGGTGCTGCCCTTTCGCACCCACCTCCGGGCGCTCGCCGGCCCGGCCCGGGGCGAGGTGGGTGCCGGGGTGCCGGGGCGAGGCTGGGGGGCGCGGAGCCGCCGACACCCCGGGGTTTTCCCTTCCTCTCGCCGCCGCCCCCCGGGACCCTGCACCCCCCAGCTCGCGGTGCCGGGGGTGTGGGGGGGGGGGGGGGGGGGCACCGCAGCGCTTCGCCTTTAACGGGCGGGCGGGCGGGGCCGCGCACGTGACGACGGCGGCGGGGCGGGAGCGGGCGGGGGGAGGGAGAACCTCCCCGGGGCGGCGCGGCGCGGCGCTCCCGGTGCTGGGCATGGGGCGCTGAGCCGGGCCTCGCCGGCACCCCCGGGGCGCTCCGCAGGGGAGCTCCCGGTGCGCTCCAAGCGCGCCCCCCCGCCGCGCGCTCCCGGCTCGCCCCCCGCGCGCTCCCGGCGCCGCCCGCACCATGCCCGAGCAGCTCAGCGTGGCCGAGTTCCTGGCCGTGACCGGCGAGGACCTGAGCTCCCCGGCCGCCGCCGCCTTCGCCTCCAAGATGCAGAAGTGCCGGGGGGCGGTGGGGGCTCTGGAGGAGGTGAGCGGGATGGGGGGGGCTCGGGGGGGACCGGGCTGCGCTCCCCGCCTCGGTGCACCCCCGCACCCCGGGCTGGGGCGGCCTCTGGCACCCATAGGTGCTGGCCCAGCACCCAGTGCCCGGCCCCGGGGGCACCTGCCATCCTTGGGCTTCTATTTATTGGGGTCCCCCCCCGTCACCCCGCTTTGCCCCGAGCCCCCCGGGGGGAGGCCGGCGCGGCCCGGGGGAGCCGCCTGCCCTGCCCGGCCCGGCTGCGTGGGGAGCCGGCGGCGCTCGCTGCGGCTCCACGGCGGTTTCGGTTTTTGCTTCGGCGGAGGGGCTGGCACGGGTGGGCGCGGGTGCAGGCACGGGTGGGCTCGGCCGCTGCCGGTGGCATCACCGACGGTTCGCGAGAAAGCAGCACCTGGAAGTTTTTGGGGGGAACTTCCGCTGGTGCCACCCCCCTCCGGGTGTGCAGGGGACACGGACAGGCTGCCCGGCCCCCGAAACCTGGTGCCAGCCTGCTCCCCCAGAAACACTCGTGCTGGTGGTCACCCGAAGCCACTGCTCTGGGACCCTCGGGCCAGGGCGGCTGTTTGCATCCTCACAGCAGCCCCAGCGTGTGCTTTTTCGGGGCCAAGGCCTGCAGAAATGGGCAAAACCTCTCCTTTAAAGGCTCCGTTAAAGGTTTTGTCTCCAGCTCCAGGTGCCACCCGGGGCCAGGGCATCCCCCGGGGCTGGGCAGAGCATCGGCCCCGCGCTCCGACCGCTGTCGAGCTCCTACGCTGGAGCCAGCCCTGATGTGCAGTGTCCCTTGGGGGGATCCCCCGTGATTAAAGCCAGGGGAGTATTTTTAGCCTCCCCCTAAAATCCCCGGCAGCGTTTATGGGAAGGGCGGAGGTGGGGGGGTGCCTTCGTCCCCCTTCTCCCGCCTGGAATAAAGGCAGTTTCCAGCTGGTCCCGTGGTTTTTGCCAACTCCTCTTAGCGAAGGAATGGCTTTGAAGGAGAGCCAGGGCTGGCGGGGACCGCGGGGCCCCAGGTGCCGGGGCTGCCGGGATCCCCGGGGGCAGCGGGATGGGCGTCCTGGGGCTGGAAACCTGGGGACTGACCATGGAGCATCCCGGTCCCCGCCAGCACGTGCTGGCCGCTGCCGTGGATCTTCCTCACAGCCGGGAAGGAGGAGGCAGCTCCAGCCAGGAGGAAGCAGCAGGAATTTCGTTTGGCTGCTCGGAGAGGCTGCGGTTAAGGGGGATGGGGATGGGGGGAGAGGCATCCCTCGGGAATGGCGGGAGTCCCGGCGGGGTTTGCTTAGGAAAGCTTTAGCGAGCATGGCTGAGAGCTGGGAGTCGTGACCGCTGTCGTGCATGCCGTGGGGGGCACGGGGCTGAGCCCCCCCGCCCCACTGGAGGCTGCGGGGAACCCTCGTGGGGGCCGAACCGCTGCCAGGCCTTCGGCATCCCCGTGCTGCGGCGCGAGGGGACGAGGGAAATCCAACCAAGCAAGCCCCAGCCCCACGCCGCCCTCTGAGCCCTGATGGGGCGAGAGCATCAGGCGAGGGAAATAAACTGTGGCGGCTTTGGGGAGGGCTGGGGAGCGGGAGAGACTCTCTGCGACCAAACCGAGCCTTGGTCTTCCCCGTCACCACCCCAAATCCCGGCCGGTGGCTTGGCGAGCAGGGGGGAGCGAGCGCTCCCGGTCTTGCTCCAGCGGCTGCTGGTGGGAAGGGGTGGCCGTGTCCCGCTGGGTCCCCAAGGCAGGGGGCTGCCGCCTTCGAGGCATGGCTGCACGCACTTGTCTGGGAGCCGGTCCTGAATCGGGGGGGAACAGGAGAGACGCGGGTGAGCAGGGTGAGGGCTGGAGGCTGGTGCTCGCCATTGAGGAAACACCCAGCGTTGAGCTCGGTTGTGAGGCTGGAGCTGCTCCGTGCCTCAGTTTCCCTCCTGGGATTAAAGAGGGCTGTCCCCTCCCAGGGGGCTCGTGTGTCCGTGGGGCTGCTGCGGAGGCAGAACCCGAGGTTCTCTGGAACGGGCTGGCGGGTCGGATCCAGCCCTTGGTGGTTGGGGCTGGGTGCCGTATGCATGTCACACGGCGCTGGGCACCTCTGGGCCGGGGCAGCGTGACATGACAGAGGCCGCCAGCACCTTTGGTGGCAGAGCTGGCAGATGGGCTCCCGGCTCACCCCATCACCGTGTAAATAATACCATGTCCCTGCCATGCTCTGCCCTTTGCACCCGGAGCAGCGCCGCAGCCTGCTCCCGGCCCGGCAGCGCCGCCACCCCGGTCCCTGGCACCCGCGGCGGCTCCTTCGCCGGGCGGCACGAGCCGCCGGCGGCGGGGAGGCAGAAGAATGGTCCCCATTGAGCATCCTGCCGGGGCCGGGCGGGGGGTGGCAGTGGCTGCTCGGGGTCCCCAGGCTCCGAGCCCGGGTAGCTGTGGGGCAGGTGCGGATCCATCCCTCCCTCCGGCCCCCCGGGAATCCCCCGTGCTCCCATCCCTACCGCGCTAACGTCCTCCGCTTCCCCCGGCCGGGAGCCCTTGTCCCCATGCTGGGCCGGGGGGTGCTGGGTGCTGGGGGGGGCTCCAGACATCGCTGCGCCCCGCTCCGGAGGGCTGTCCCTGTGCAGCCAGGGCCCGTGTCCCCGGCAGCCGACCCGGCACGTCGGGGATGCCAGCGATGCCCGCAGCCAGGGCAGCACCGTGCAGTGAGTTCTGCTGCGTTTACCAGCCCAGTGCCCGGCTCTGCCTGCCCTGTCCCCACCGATCGACTCATGGACCCCTTCCCGAAATTCCCCATGTCCTTCCCCAGATCATCCCCGGTCCCTGCTCTGCACCGGCCCCGCGTTCAGCCTCCTGCGGCCGTGAGCTGGCACCAGGGTGAGCTGCCCCGTCCCAGACACTCGGAGCAGCTTCTTCCCCCACTTGCACCGTGATGCACCCGGAGCATCTCATGCTGCCTCAGTTTCCCCTTCCTGAGGCTATGCCAGCTTTGCAGGCCTGGAGCATCCAGGCGTCCAGCCCTGGCTTCCCCCCCGAGGCAGGGGATGCCTCTGCCCCAGCCCGTGGCTCTGGAGAGCCTGGTGCACCCGGATTTGGTGCAGAGAGGGGGCATGGGGGGCTTTGGGGCACCCCAACATCCCCCCCGTTGTGGATGCATTGCAAGACCCTCCGGGCGGGGGGTTGGCTCCCGCCTCGGCCCTGATCCTCTCCCAGCCGGCTCATCCCAGCCAAAGCTCGTCTGCAGCATCCCGTCCAACAAGGAGGGCCTCGGAGAGCGGCGCCGAAGCCAGGCTGACCCCGCTGTCAGGAAATCGGCCTTGACATCAGCCCGAAAACCTTTGGCGAGAGTGGGAACGAGAGAGAGAGCCTCTTTATTGTAATTCCTCCGCGGTTTCATCCCTCGCCCTTCTTGCCGTTCACGCCCTCTAAATATTTCCAGCCTGTTATCATGCCTCTGGTACCTGCAGCCAAGCCGCCCTTAACCCTTTCCTGATGGCTGGGGCTGGCGTGTGCTCGGCTGAGATGCTCCGCAGGCAGGTTGGCGTTGGGTTGGCGTTGGGTTGGCGTTGGGTTGGCATTGGATTGGCATTGGGTTGGTGTTGGGTTGGGGTTGAGTTTGCCCTGATGCTCGGTGGGGGCAAACGGGGGTTGCCTGGGTGGGGAGGGATGGAGCGAGGATGAGGATGAGGAGCGCTCTGAGTGAGCGCAGGATGCGGCCGGCGGGGGCTGCGGGGTGATCCCCAGTGCTGGGGGTCACAGCCAAGACCCCGCGCGAGCCCGGGGGGGGGTTGCAGAAAGCCACAACCCCGGGTGTGGGATTCACGTGGTTTAGGTCCCTGTTGAGCGTCGGCGGGAGGTGGGTCCCGGTTTTGGCTCTGCCGCGGACCCCTGCGGGGAGCTGGGCACCCTCGCAGGCCTCTCCCGCTGCGCCTGGCCCTGAGCCGTGGGGACACGTGCTGGGGTGGCGGGGACAGGCTGGCGTGTTCGTGCTACGTGATGCTTCATCCGCTCCTTAGTTGAAACAGCCCCTGCAAGAGCCAGGGAGGCATTTTCCGTGGTTGCTGGAAGCTGCTGGGATCCAAAGAGGTGCTGGGCACGCTGGCCGAGTCTCTCACCCCCTGCTACCGTCTTGGTCGAACCCGGCCTCTCCAGGGGCAGCCAAAGCCCTGCCTGGCAGCCAAAGCCACGGGGACCACAGGCCTGGCAGGGGACCGGCTGGACGCGGAGGCTCTGGCGTCCCTGGGATGCCTCCGGCTCCTCTCGCGGCCCTGGGAGCTTGGCCACTGCCCCGCACATCTGCATGGCAGAGCAGCCGCCTTTCCGAGGGCCAGCTGGGCTGGGGGAGCGGCGGCTCCGCTTGGCAGGGCTAACGAGCTCCGTTTGTTTTCTTTCTTTGCTTTCGCAGAGCCTGGATGGGGACCAAGCCATACTCCAGAGGATCAGGAAATATGTGAAAGCCATTCACATCTCCGGGCTCAGTGAGTTGTGCTTCAAGAGATGATGGGCATCCCCGGGCCACCGGGCTGGTGGGGTCTGGGACGGTCCTGTCCTCCACCAACGCCGGTCACGTCTCTCCATGGCGTGATGCAGCTGGACGGCGAGGGGGACATGGGTGCTTCCAGCCAGCCGGCCTGGCAACACGATAGGGTGCCAAAAATGGTCTTAAAAAGATGTAAAAAGGGAAATTGAGGACCTTAGGGAGGTTGTTCAGGGCACACCACTGCTGTCCCCCAGCAGGGTCAGCCCGGCTCTGCTACGGAGTGATGGGGAGACCTGGGGTGGGTGCTGGTGGGACCTCACGCCGTGACCATCTCCGGGGACGGGGTGCTGCAGGGCCACCCCGTGTCCCTCACCGGAGTCTCCCTGCGCAGCGCACGTGGAGAACGAGGAGCAGTACAGCGAAGCCCTGGAGAACTTCGGGAACAACCACCTCTCCCAGAACAACCACGAGCTCTCTACTGGCTTCCTCAACCTGGCCGTCTTCACCCGCGAGGTCACCGCGCTCTTCAAGAACCTGGTGAGCCACCCCGCGTTGCCCCGGCACGCTGCCGCGATCGGGGGGAGGCTTTAACCACCCGGGGGGGGATCATGGGGTTCACGGCTCCTCCGGTGCAACCTCAGGCTGTTCTCTGCATCCGGCTATTGCCAAGCTGGGGAAAATCTCCGGAATCCATCTGGATTTGGAAAAACCGCCCGGTGCAGCCCCCCTCCTCCCAGTTTAGCTGCCCTCCACCGCAGCCAGCAATCCCCAGCTCCCATCTCGGGCTCAGGGACACGCTCCTGGTGCTCCCAGACCATCCGATACCCCTGTTGCTGGATTTACAGCTCATTCCCAGCTCCGCCGGGGACGCCGACGCTGGGACTAAATGGGCGGTTGGGGCTGCTATTTTCTTTTTTTCCTTTCTTTCTTTCTTTTTTTTTTTTTTTTCACATCAATTGCATCTCTGATCTCGCTTGCCAAGAAGTAAATCAAAGCCACGCCGAGCTGCGCAGCGGGGCCTTGGGGAGCCGTGGCCGCGCGGGAAGCAGGCAGGCAGGCAGGCAGAGGCGGCTGCGAGCTGAGCCGGCAGCACCTTCCCCACCACGGGAATGGCTCCGGTGGAGAAGTCACTTCCCGGAGGGAGCTGGGTCCGTGCACGCCCAGCAGCAAAGCCCTGGGGGTCCCGTGCCGCTGCCCCCCTCTCCGAACCCTTTCAGCCTCCCCCCAAAGGGTGTTTTTGGCCCCGGCTCTGCTTAAGGAGGAGATTTATTTCTGCTGCCCTTCCCCCAGCGAGAATTTCAGTTTTCAGCGTCTTCCTCTCCCAGTTACCCCAGTCCGGGCCTCCCCGCTCCTCCCCTTCCCCGCTGTCCCAGCCTGGCCGGACCCCCGCGCTCCAGGGGGGCTCTACGGGAACCATCCCGGCGGAGGAGCTGGACCAGTTCCCGGGCAGCGCCGGTCCCCCACCTCCTGCCCCATTGCTGCCGGTGTGGGAACAGCTGCTGCTGTGTTCCCCCGCTCTCCCCGGAGCAGGGTTACGTGCTGGGACCCTCGACTGGATCCAAAAAGCCAGGATTCCCCTCCCGAAGTCCCCCCGGAGCTGTCGGAAGGGGGGTGCCCCATCCCCCCTCGTTCGGGGCTGGCCCCATGCCCTGGGGCTGGGTTTCTCCCTGGGTGCTGCTGGGGACCAAAACCCTTGGGAGTCTTTAAATAAATCTGGGTGCAGCAGGGAGGTCCCACGTGGGTGCTGGAGCTGCTCTAACAGCACTAAAATGGGGTGCTGCCCCGCGGGGTGCGCGGAGGGACGCTGGGACCGGAGCAGGCTCCTGCGTCCCCACCACGGGGACAGTGCTGGTGGGGATGGTGGTGGCCGCGTTGCTGTCCCCAAACCCCAGGAAAGGGGGACGTTTCGGGAAGCCCCTTTGACATGGATGTGGGGGGGCTCTTTGCATCACGGGGCCACGGAGGGGCTGGTGGCGTTGCCGGGTGCCGTGGGGGGCCGGGGACAGGGCCGGGGTGGCGATGCAGGGGAACAGCTTTGGTTTTGGCAGTGCCGGTGCTGATGTGGTTTGTGGGAAGGGCTCTGCGTCAGACATCTTGCAGCCAGCTCCGACAAGCCCCAGCTTGCCCCGTGCCTGGATCCGGCCCTGCTTCCAGCCTCTTTAACCCTTCACGGGCAGCGATGGAGCCGGGGGGGGGACCCCCAGCCCTGAGAAGGACCTGGGGCTCTGGCTCCCTGACCTGCCCTGAGGTGGGGACCCCCAGGGGGTAACCCCATCTCTGCTCTTTGCAGGTGCAGAACCTGAATAACATCGTCTCCTTCCCCCTGGACAGCCTGCTGAAGGGGCAGCTGAAGGACGGCCGCCTGGTGAGTCCCCTCCGGCTCTGTCCCCGCGGCTCCGAGGCTGCAGGTCACCTATTTGGGGACATACCGCAGCGAGAGCCCCGTTACGGGCTCAGCTCGTGCTTGTGGCCAGGCGAAGGAAGGAGCAAGTGCCCGGGGCTGAATGGAGCTGGAAGGCAGCAGCGAGGGCTGGGAGTGAGAGGAGCAAGGAGTGAAGACCCGATGGGGACATTCCTTGTCCCCACGGAGCAGGGCAGGGCACAGTGCTGCAGAGCAAAGCCCTCGGCCGCTTCGGTGCCGCCGGGTCTTTTGCCTCCCCTGACAGCTGCCACCCTCTCTCTGCTTTTGCCGCAGGACTCCAAGAAGCAGATCGAAAAGGCCTGGAAGGATTACGAGACCAAAGTGTAAGGAACCCGCTGCCTCCAGCAAAATCCACCTAATCCCGCTCCGCACAAAGGTGTTTTGTCCCAGGGCTGCAGCCGGGCACTGACCGGTGCCGGTTTGCCATCGGGAGGGCTCCGGTCCAGCCTTTCCCAGCTAGAGGGGCTGGAGATGTTTCTCCTGATCCCATCCCCACCGTAGCCCGCTCCGTGGGACACCCCCCGGAGCAGGGCTGTCCCCAACCCGCTGTCCCGTCCCGCAGGGGGAAGATGGAGAAGGAGAAGGAGCGAGCCCGCTTGGCGGGGGTCATCCAGGCCGAGCCGTCCGCGGCGGAGGTGGCCGAGGACATGCAGAAGGAGCGGCGGCTCTTCCAGCTCCACATGTGCGAGGTAGGGGCTGTGCCGGGGCGGGGGACGGGGACCGTTCGGCCCCGCGGGGACACAGGGGAGCGCTCTGCTCAGAGCTGCGTGGGGATCTCAGAGCCTGTCCCCGTGCCCCCCGCGTGGGTGCAGTGCGGGACCCTCGGCTGTCCCCATCCCGTCGGGTCCCTGCGTGGTCCCGGCTCAGGGACCCCCCCATCCCCAACTTGGGGTCCCTGCGGGATGCGGCTTCAAATGGCACCCGTGGGTTACCCTGCATTGAGGCGCCCGGGGGTTGCGCCCGCATCTTCCCAGCCCCGCTCCTACCCCTCCTCTGCAAAGCCAGAGGCTGGCGTTTGGGGCAAAAAGTGAGCTTTTTGGATAACATCCCCGAGGTTGGCTTTGCGGTTTTGCCCTATTCTCAGAACTGCTTTTGGTTTCGGTTGGGGAGGCTCACGAGCGGCCCCAGATCCCCGATGATCCCAGGGCTCCGTGCTCAGGAGGTGAGATGGGAATAGGCGAAGGATGGAGACCCGATGTCAGACCCCGCAGCGAGGAGGGGACCCAGGTGTCCTGGCTCCAGACATCCCAGCAGCCCCATAAACCCCTTGAGAGTGACACAGAGCAGGGGACACGTCCCCAGTGGGTTGTCCCGGGGGTCTCCCACGTCCCCGAGGGCCGGGCAGCAGCCCTGGAGCCCCGTGCAGCCCCGTGCTCCCCCCGGCAAAGGGCAGGGGCTGCGGGGAGGAGGCTGCACCCGCCGCAGTGGGGCCGGGGCTGGGCACGGGGCCGGGGAGCTGGGACCCGGCCAGATGAGTCACTCCCTTGAATAGCACCACTGTGAAATAAATAACAGCACATGGAAACGCGGGGAGCTGCAGCCCGGCCGGGGAGGGGCCGCTGCCACAACCCTGCAGAGAGCGGCTGCGTGCGAGCGGGCGCACGTGCGCGTGTGTGCCGGCGTGCACGAGAGCTGCCGCTTTTCCCGGGGAGCCTGCCTGGAAACGGGGGGGCTGGGGCGGGTGTGTGGCATGTAGGTTTAGAGGCGGATGGTATTTGGTGCTTCCTGGGGTGGGGGCACGATCCGATTTCACCCCAGGGGTGATGTGTGGGGTGGTTGCACCCCCCCGTCGTGGGCCATCTCACACCCCCAGGGGCTGTGGGGTGGGTGGGTGCAGCTGGACCCGGACCCAGGCGGTGCTGGGAGCGTCCCTTTGCTCGTGGGTCTCAGCCGGCGGTGGCTGGGACTCTCCCCTGCCACCGTCACCCCGGGGCATGGGTGGCAGGGCAGGGAAGTCCCGCGGGAGCCGGGCACGTGTGGCTTTTTCCAGCTGGGACTTTGTTCAGCGGGTGCAGTCGGTGCCGGGCACGCCGGGGCTCCGGGTTGGATGCTGTGTTGGCTTTGCAGCTCCAGCTTTCACGGAGCAGTTTAACAACCGTCCCCAGCCCAGGTGACCCCTCGCTGGGCAGGGGTGGGGGTGCCCAGAGGGTCCGGGGCACCGGGAGGCTCCATCCCAGGGGCTCTATCCCACCGCGGTGCTTCCCCACCGTGGAAAGCCCCTGCGGAGCTCAGGGCTGCCTTCCCCTCCCCTCGCCTCCCGCTCAAAACCATCCTCCAGCAGCTGCGCCGGCCTGGAGAGGAGCTCGCAGGGGGGGAAATCTCTTCCCCCCCTTATTTTGCTTGGGGTGAGCGAGGCTCTGTGTATTTTCTGCCTGCAGCTGATGGATGGGTTTGATGTATCAAGCTGAAATTCCCTGTCCCATGGGACACCTCCGCGAGGACTGCAGACCTCCGGGGCTGATGTGCCGCAGGCGCTCGCTGCTTGAAATCTGATTTTTTTGGGAGCAAAGGGGTCATATCTTAAAAAACATTTGAGCTATTTTATTTTTTTTTGTTTTTTCTTTGCGAGCTGCCTCGGGTTTTGGTTATTTATTAACTCCAGAAGTAACGAGCAGCAGGAGAAGCATGCTTGGCTGGAAACCCCCGGGGGCCTGCCTCAGTCCTTGAACTTTTCAGGGCTTGGAGGACTTCCAGAGCCAGGTTTGCTGAGGGTGGTCCCCAGCGAGCTGCCTTCAAATCCAACGCTGGGACTCGACTTCTTGAAACCCAGCCAGTGTTTTAACCCTTCTCCCCGTGCTGGGAAGGGAGGTGAGGGCCGGGCAGGCTCTTGCTTTTTCCTCCGGGGTATTTTCAGCCGGTCCTCGTCTCCATCACCTAACCGGGTGTCGTCTTCTCCTCCAGTACCTGCTGAAAGCCAGCGAGTCTCAGATGAAGCAGGGACCAGATTTCCTGCAGAGCCTCATCAAGTTTTTCCACGCTCAGCACAAGTAGGTCCCGCCTGGGTCGGGGGGACTCATCCCCGGGGTCGGTCGTCACCCCTGGGAGGTCCCATGAGCGTCTGGGGCACCTTCTCCCATCCCAGCTCCATGAAGCTGTTGGTGAAGATGCTGGGTAGAGCCTGTTGCTCTCCAGTTGCATCCGAGGAGTTGAAACGTGCTTTGTTGGCTTGAGGAGCTGTAAACGTGTCCGTGGGGGCTGGGGGAAGGAGGTTGGCTCGGGATATATGCGATGATTTCGTTTCTGGATAGATTTCCAGGGATGAGTTCAGCCGAGCGGCTCTGCCATTAGCCGCGGGGCTCGTAATGAGGGCGTTTGGAGCAAGGATTAACATCCCCTCGCCTTTCCCGTTGCTCCGTGAGGCTGGAGTAGCAGCGTGTGGGTGTCGTGTCATCTCCTCCAGCTCTCGAGTGGGGAAACTGAGGCAGGGAGGGGGTGGTCGTGTTGGCCAAGAACATGACCTCGGCTGGGGCTGTGACCCAGAGACCCCCAGGATCTGGCTGCAGCAGGGCTGGTCCCCACTGAGATGAGCTTGCGTCAAACAAGAGGCCAGTCCTGCATCCCGAACACCCCAAATATCTGGGGTATCCAGACCCCATGGGCTGGGCTTGGCCTTCGGTGGAGTCTCTCCAGGTCCCAGTAGCAGGGGAACCACAAAGCAAGAGCAGCTTCCCAGAGGGGTTGCTATGGTCTCCTGCCATGTTTTCTCTAAAAAAAACTCTTTTTTTTTTTTTCCTCCATCCTCCCCATCTGCATCTTAATCACATTAAATAAATGCCCAGTTTCTTCCAAGACGGCTGGAAGGCTGCCCAGAACCTCTACCCCTTCATTGAGAAGCTCGCCATATCCCTCCACGCGGTAAGTCCCCCAGCCTGCCGTCCAGCGTCGCTCGGACGTGTCCCCTGAGATGCCACCCGCCCCGCGCCAGCCCCTGAGAACGCCCGCATTCAGCGCAGCGGTGAGGGCAGCTGCCTCCCTTTCCAGCTCCACCAAGCGCAAGAGGAGGAGGTGAAGCAGCTCACGCAGACCCGCGATTCCCTCCGCAGCATCCTGCAGCTGGAGAGCAAGGAGGTGAGACCCCGGGATGGGCAGGGAAGAGCTGGGAAGGAGGGTGCTGGGTGCTAAGGAGGGCTGAGTGCCCCGGGGGTAGCTTGGGGACGGGGAGCAGCAGGGAAATGGGAGCTGGGGACCAAAGGGGACATCCGTGGGAGCAGAGCAGGAGACCTGGGAGATGCCCAGAGGCCGGGAGATGCCCGTGGGTCTCTGGCATCCGGACAGACACTGCACCCACATAAGGACGAGGTCTCCTGGGGGCAGCAGCCACCTCCTCACCTCTCACTTTGCTTTTTAAATGCTTTTTTTCCCCCCCCGGTGAGCTCAGGAAAACCTGAGCAGGAAGAACTCCGGCAGCGGCTACAGCATCCACCAGCACCAAGGGAACAAGCAGTATGGGATGGAGAAGTCGGGATTTCTGTACAAGAAGAGCGATGGGTGAGGAGGAGTGTTGTTTGCCCAGAGAGGTCCTGGTTCCAGCCCGGTGTTGCCGTGGGCTGGGAGAGCACCATGCCCATGGGAAGCCCTGGAGCTGGGACATCTCGAGGTGGAACTGTTTGGGTGAGGGTTTTGGTCGCTGTTAGACAGGTCTTCGGGTGCAATCGGTCCCATCTGGTCTTAAGCATCCGTCAGCGCTTGGAGAACGGGATTTTTCCCTGGGCTGGGGGAGACCTGAGAGCTGGTGGTCAGGAGTTGGTGGGTCTCCAGCTGCAGCTGGGGAAGGAGGAGGTTTGGAGGTGGTGCAGGGGACCTTCCCCTGCGATGGTTTGGTGTCGTCGGGCCATTTCTTATGTGAAGGCCCCCAGCAGGCTCTGCTGCCCGAGATGCTGCTTCTGTGATGCCCTCCTGGGCAGCTGGCTGGGCACAGTGGCTGGTGCTCTGCGGGGGTAGCGTCCTTGGATGGGGGTCTCCGGGAACAGCCGCCCAGTGCCAAGTTCACCCTGAAGAGCTGTGTGCTGTGCGGCTGATGGGAGGGGAAGAAATTCCTTTTTTCTTGGGCATGGAGGGTGAAAGGATCCCGGTGGGATCATCTAGGGTGAAAAATAAAACCCTTAGAGCCACAAAGAGAAGGTCTTCACCTTCTCAGTGGACCTCTGGGTGATGGGCACCAGGTTTTGGGTGGGTGGTTACGTACTTTGCTGGACTGGGGCTCGCAGATCTGTGACGCTGCTGGCCAGCACGGCCCGTGGCCAGCCTGCTCAGCGGGACGTTTTGTACTCTGCGAGCTACAGCACAACCCCACGTCCAGAAAGCCATCAGGCCTCTGTCGAGGGCTGCCGTGGGTGGTTTGGGAGGCGTATGTATGCGGGTGATCGGGGCTGTGCAGCGCGTCCTCACTCCTCCTCTTCCTCCTCCTCAGGATCCGCAAAGTCTGGCAGAAGAGGAAGTGTGGCGTGAAGTACGGCTGTCTGACCATCTCCCACAGCACGGTGAGGAGCAGCGGGGCGCTGCCGCCCCGACCCTTGAAGGCACCCTTTGAGCGTTGGTGTCCGTGGGATTTCAGGTTTAGTTTTGCCCAAACCGGTCGCAAATCTGCCTGGCTTAAAATTTAGTACGAGCTGGGACTGGACCTACTAAATGGGGTCCCCCACGTTTGGTAGGTGTCAGTGGGAGGGGTGGTGGGTTTGGCTGGGGCAGCGAGATGCTTGACAGCTGGCTGAAGACGAGCCAGCAGTGTGCCCAGGTGGCCCAGGCGGCCAACAGCATCCTGGCCTGTATCAGCAACAGTGTGGCCAGCAGGACCAGGGCAGGGATCGTCCCCCTGTGCTCGGCCCTGGTGAGGCCGCACGTCGAGTGCTGGGGTCAGTTCTGGGCCCCTCACTCCAAGACAGACACCGAGGGGCTGGAGCGTGTCCAGAGACGGGCAACAGAGCTGGGGAAGGGGCTGGAGCACAAGTGCTGTGAGGGGCGGCTGAGGGACCTGGGGGGGTTTGGCCTGGAGAAAAGGAGGCTGAGGGGAGACCTTCTCGCTCTCTGCAACTCCCTGAAAGGATGTTGGAGCCAGGGGGGGTCGGTCTCTTCTCCCAAGGAACAGGCGACAGGACGAGAGGAAACGGCCTCAAGTTGCACCAGGGGAGGTTTAGGTTGGATATTGGGAACCATTTCTTCATGGAAAGGGCTGTCAGGCCCTGGCACAGGCTGCCCAGGGCAGTGGGGGAGTCCCCATCCCTGGGGGGATTGAAAAGCCGTGTAGATGTGGTGCTTGGGGACGTGGGTTAGTGGTGGCCTTGGCAGTGCTGGGGTAACGGTTGGACTCGCTGATCTTGGAGGTCTCTTCCAACCTCAACGTCTCTGTGATTCTGTGGGCGTTGAGGTTCCAGACGAGGCCAAAGGGGCCGGCGCGGGCGGTGCTGCCCCCTGGCGGTGGAGGCCGCGAACTGCAGCGGGGACCGAGGAGGCGGCTCCGGGACTCGGCGCCCGGTTCCCCTGCAAGGGCTCGGAGCGGGTCCCGCTCCCCTCCTGATCCCGAGAGGGACCGTCCGGGACCGGTGGTTGTCCCACCGGAGTTGCCGTCGGAAGCACGCGCGCGGTGATGCACGTCCCACCCCGTCCCGGTGCTTTGACCTGCCTCTGTCCTCACCCCCCGCAGATAAACCGGCCCCCCGTCAAGCTGAACCTCCTCACCTGCCAGGTGCGGCCCCACGCCGAGGAGAAGAAATGCTTCGACCTGGTGACGCGTGAGTGCCCGGAGCGGGATGCCACGGCTGGGGCGGGCGCGTTGGACCCGGAGGCGGCCGAGCTGCGGATGGGAACTCCCTTTTCGGAGGAGAGCATCCCGAGTGGGTTTTCCCAGCGGGCGGCTGGCCCGCCGCCAGCCCCGCCGCGGCACCGGGGCACCCTTTGCCCTTTTAATCTGGCTCTGGGCGTCTCCCTGGCTGCCTTTACGGAGGAAGGACCGACCTCTCCAAGATGGAGCGAGCTCAAGACAAAAAGAGCTCGCGACAGGGCTCGGGTGGTGGAAGATTGACGTGCGATGATTTAATTTTAGTTTAAAGCAGACCCTTTGGAGTAGTTTCAGCTCCTTCCTGCTGCCCCGGGCATCCCCGAATCCCCCCCTTCACCTTCTCCTCCCTCTCCCCATCCCCGCAGACAACAGGACGTATCACTTCCAAGCAGAGGACGAGCAGGAGTGCGTTGTGTAAGTGCCGCAGCCCATCCCCACTCCTTGCGATGCCAGATCCTGCTCTGCCTTCCCCATCCTCCTCCTCCTCCTCCTCCTCCTGACGGGGCTCCCTCCTGCCCAGGTGGGTCTCGGTGCTGCAGAACAGCAAGGACGAAGCCCTGAGCAACGCCTTCAAGGGGGAGCCCAACGGCGGCGGGGCGGCGGCGGGCGGCGGGGCGGACGGCGGCGCGCAGGAGCTCACCAAGCTGGTCATCAGCGAGGTGAAGAACATGCCGGGAAACAAGCAGTGTTGTGACTGCGGGGCCCCGGGTAGGTCGGGGCTTGGCGTGCGTGTCCCCCCCCCCGGGGTGTGGGTCGGGTACCCGGGGGGGTCGGAGCATCCCGGGGGGCTGGGTGGGGATGCTGAGCCCCACGCCGCTTCCCCCCGCAGACCCCACGTGGCTCTCCACCAACCTGGGCATCCTGACGTGCATTGAGTGCTCCGGCATCCATCGGGAGCTGGGTGTGCATTACTCCCGCATCCAGTCCCTCACCCTCGACGTGCTCAGCACCTCCGAGCTGCTGGTAAGCCGCTCCCCGAGATCTCGCAGCCTCCGGGAATCGCCCTCGGCGGCTCCCAGACCTCCTGGGATGCAGAGTTCATCCCTCCCCCTCCATCCCATCGCTGCCCAGTTTGCTCCAGTGCTCGCAAACTTGCCTCAGTTTCCCCAGTGGCAGTTTGCAGCCCCGGGTGTGGTGGTCGGGGTGAACGGGGGGGGGCTCTGCAAAGCTGCTTGCTAAGGGGGGGGGGTGGGGTGTGCTGGCAGCCCCCCAGGATTTGCTCCCTTTTAAAACAGACTTCCCCTGCCATGAAAGAGCATCATTCCCAGGGAAGATGCTGCTCTGCGGAGGTCTTGGGTGGATCCAGTGGGTTCCTTCCCTGTGCCTCCGGGATGGGGATGGGGATCTGGCTGGGGCAGGGCGAGCAGGGCCAGGAGGGCTCGTCTCCCCCCGTCCCTCTCTCGCCGCAGCTGGCCGTCAGCGTTGGGAATACTCGCTTTAACGAGATCATGGAGGCCACGCTGCCCGCGCAGGACTGCCCCAAGCCCTCGGCTGGCAGCGATATGTGAGTCGGCCGCTGGCCACGGGGCTCGGGGTGGGCTGGGAGGAGGAGGAAGAGGAAGAGTGCACGGTGCGTGGTCTGTCCTTGTCCCCGTGCCGCTGCCCGTCGGCTCCGAGACAGCCTAGGTACGGGAGAGGGGGGATCCTGGTTTCATCGCCTGGATTTTGGTGGGGATCTGCACCTTTTTGGGAGGTTTTCCCCCGATCTCAAGGCTTCAGGAGGAGGCAGGAGCCCAGGGTGCCTCCGGCTGTGGCAGGGATGAGGGGGTCTGGTCTCCATGCCCATCCGAGCCGATGCCATGCCGTCCTTCCCGCAGGGCCGCCCGCAAGGAGTACATCGTGGCCAAGTACATGGAGCGACGCTACGTGCAGAAAAGCGGCCGCGACGACCCCCACCGCCTCTGGGAAGCCATTCGTGCCCGCGACCTCCTGGCCCTGCTCCAGGCCTTCGCCGAGGGGCACGATCTGGCCAAGCCCCTGGCCAGCCCCGAGGGCCAGGTGAGCCCCGCGGCCGTCCCGCTCCCTCTGCCTGGCAGCGTCAATGGATTTTCGCCCTTTGGATGCCGGTGCTCGGGGTTTTCCTGGCCTTTGGGTGGAGATGTGCCCTTTGGAAGAGGAGTGTCCTCAGGTCCAGCTCTCCTCTCCCCTCCATCTTGGAGGAGATGAATCATAGAATAGAATCACAGAAGCGTTGAGGTTGGAAGAGACCTCCAAGATCATCAAGTCCAACTGTTAACCCAGCACTGCCAAGGCCACCACTAACCCATGTCCCCAGGCGCCACATCTACACGGCTTTTGAATCCCTCCAGGGATGGGGACTCCACTGCTGCCCTGGGCAGCCTGTGCCAGGGCCTGACAGCCCTTTCGGGGAAGAAATGGTTCCCAATATCCAACCTAAACCTCCCCTGGTGCAACCTGAGGCCCTTTCCTCTTGTCCTGTCGTCAAAGCATCCTTGGATCCAGCTCTCCTTTCCCCTTGTCTCGGGGGAGATGAGCATCCTTGGGTCCAGCTCTCTTCTCCCCTCCAACTTGGAGGGGATGAAGCATCCTTGGATCCAGCTCTCCTCTCCCCCTCCATTTCGTGGCAGGACCTGGGCGAGCTGGCGCTGCACATGGCCGTGCGCCACGCCGACAGATCGTCCCTTCCTCTGGTGGACTTCATCATCCAGAACGGGTGCGTCCCCGGGTGCCCGCAGTGTCCCCTGCCCGCTCCCCCGCGGGAGGAGTGTGCACGAGCGCGGGGGTCTGATCCTTGCGCGCTCTTGAGCCTTCAATTTCTTGCCGGTGGCCCTGCGCAGGGGGACGCTGGACCGGGTGACGCAGGACGGGAACACGGCTTTGCACTACGGCGCGCTCTACAACCAGCCCAACTGCCTCAAGCTGCTCCTCAAGGGCAAAGCCGCCTTCGCCGCAGGTACGGGGCTGGGATGGGGGGTTTTGGGGCTCTCCGGTGGGAGCGGAGCGGTGAGGCTGTAACCTGGGTCCGACCCCTTTCGTCCCTCGTGCAGTGAACGCGGCAGGTGAGACGGCTTTGGATGTGGCGAGGAGGCTGAAGCACACCGAGTGTGAAGAGCTGGTAGGTCGGATGGAGGGATGGGGGAGATGCTCGGGCTGGGGAGAGGGGACCGAAGCGCTGGGGGAGGGCTGGTATGGAGGCGGGGGGCTGCCGGGACCTGTCCCCCCTGTGCTGAGACCCCCCTGCCCTGCCCCGTCCGGCAGCTGGAGCAGGCGCAGGTGGGGAAGCTCTCCTTGCAGATCCACGTTGACTACGACTGGGAGCCCCCCCAGGAGTTCCCCTACGACAGCGAGGACGAGCTGGAGGAGAAGGTACGCGTGGGAGGCTGGCGGGGGGACCCCACATCCCCAGCGAGGGGGCTGGGGGGGTGCAGACCCTGGGGGGGGGGGCTGGCGGCGGCGGGGCGGACTGGAGCTGGGTGTGTGCCCCCAGGTGAGCCCCCTCCAGCGCTCCTTCAAGGGCACGTCGCCGCTGGCCACCAGCCCCCTGCCCGCCTGCCCCCAGACCCGCTGGAGCTGCATGGGGATGGACATCACCAACAAGACCTACGAGAGCATCCTGGTGCCCTCGCGCCCCGCGCCCCGCCGGGCCCACAGCGAGGAGATCCCCCCGCCGCTGCCCCTCAAAAACCCCACGCGGGGCGGCTCCGGCTCCCGCCCCAAACCCAGCCACAGCCCCACTGGTGAGTCGGGGTGGGGGGGTCACCCATGGTGGGGCCATCCCTTCACCCAGACGTCGGGTTTATTGTCCCCATGGTGTGTCCTCTCCCAGAGCGCCCCGAGCTTCCCCGGCAGGCGTCGGAGCCGCACTTCCCCGGGCCGGCGGAGGCTCCGGCACCGCGCAGCCTCCCCTCTGCCGGCAGCGCGGGCGCCCTGGACGGCACCGCCGGCCCCCCGGCCCCCGGCGCCCGCAGCCCCACCGAGAGCCGGCGGGCAGCGTACTGGGAGACCCGCTCGGAGACGGAGAGCAGCGGCCCCCGGCGGGGGCCGGAGCTGAGCCCCCCACCCGGGCAGCCCCCCCCCGGGTGGCACAGCCCCTGACATCCCCCCTGTCAAGTTCAGGTAGGGACCCCCCCTCTCCAGCCTGGGGGTGCACTGGGTGTGAGGGGGTCATTGCATGGTGCTGACAGGTTGGCTTCAACCCCTGCTGGGTCCCCCCCAGGCATGGGGAACCCCAAATTGTCCCTGGGGGGTGTGGAGCAAAGGGGTCCCCACCCTGGCCGGGAGTCCCCAAGGGAGATGGGGGTGCAGGAGGGGGCAAGGGCAATCGCAGGGGTGCTGGGTTGTCCCTGGAGAAGGTGACACAGATTATTTGGGGGTGAAACCCAGACCGGGACCCCCTGCAAGTTATCAAATACATTTTTTTCCCCTCTTTTTGGAAATTGTGGTGGGATGGGCTCATTTGAGGGGGGATGGGCGCTAGGGCCCTTCTCCATCAGCATCCAGGGGGCTGTGGGTGGGACCCCGGTCCCTTGGGTCCCATCGGGGAGCCCTGACCCCTGCTGAGACCTCGTGGGGAGGGGGACAGGGGGGAAGGCACCAGCAGAGGAGGGGTGACACTGTCCCCACTGTCCCCGGCAGCTCGGAGAGCACCCGCTCATACCGGCGCATCAGCGGTGTGGTGGGCAAAGCGGGGTCGGCCGTGTCCCCCCAGAGCCCCGGTGGCCCCGAGGACCCCGCTCTGAGCAAGGTGCCCCCCGTGCCCATGCCCAGGAGATTTGCTCCGGTAGGTGCCACGACTTGGGGGTCTCAGAGGGGCTGCGATGGGGGGGGTCACTCTCTGCATCCCCAAGCATCCCAGCTCCCCTTATCCTGGGGTGGCAGATGGAGGGATGAGGGGTGTCACATCCCTGCACCCCCCTTGGGGGTGGCCGCGGGGGGGGGTCTGTCGCTCCCTCACCCACCCCTTTGCAGGCCAAGGGGAGGCAGAAGCGGGTGAAGGCGGTGGCTGACTGCAAGGGGGACAAAGCGCGGGAGCTGACCTTCTCCAAGGGAGAGGTGATCGTGGTGACGCGGGAGGAGGACGAGCAGAGCTGGGTGAGTGTCGGCGCGGCACGGACAGATGCTGGGGTCCCAGCTGGGGTCTCGTCCCCCCCAGTTCTCTTCTGGAGGAGGCTGGGTGTTCATGGGGGGCACGGACGGGTGCACCCCCCATCTGTGCATGGAGGAGCACTGGGGACGCTCCCGCTGACATGTCACCGTGGCTTTGCTTCTCTAAATCCCTCTGGGAACTGGGATATCAGCCCCAAAGCTTCTCCCCTGCCCGAGACGGGCCTCCCACCCTCCTCACCCCCCCCTCTCTGCACCCCCAGGTTGGCTTCATCGAGGGTGACGGCTCCCGCACCGGTGTCTTCCCAGCCAGCTTCGTCCACCTCTTGCAAGACTGACTGGGTGGTGACGGCCCCGTTTGTCCCTGTCCCCTCGGCCAGGACCCGAGGCAGCTCCCCGCCGGCCGACGAGGGCTCGGGTGCAGCCCCAGCCCCGGGGGCTCGGCAGAGCCGGGCCACGAGGGACGTGTGCCCGGGACCCTGGCGTGGGACCATCCAGCCTGGCTGGACACTGCCCTCCAGGGGGGCTCGGAGACCCCCCCAGTGGGGACACCATCCATGGACGGCGGCTGCAGGGAGCTGAAGGGCTGTCGCCCGCCCTGTGGGTAGGGCAGAGAACGGACGTGCTCACTACAGCGGTGGGCTGAGGTTTCTGTGCTGGCCCCTGGTGTCCCCTGTTCCCGCTGCTCCCCCGTCCCACCCGTGGGCTCTGCCCATCCCCGGGGCTTTCTTCTCCCCTGTCTGCAAGGCCTTGGGGAGGGGGGGCTGTGCTGGGGGCCCTCCACCCTCCTCTGTTGGGAGGCCATGGACCCCCCCTCCCTGGCTTGGGGGGAGCGGGGCTGGGGAGCAGCCGTGTACCCCCCACTTTCTCCTCTACCCCAACTGTGAAGCATCTGGGATGGGCAGGGAAGAGGAAAGGGCTTTTAGTGACCTCGTCTGGGGGGCTGGGGGGTCTCTGGCCCCGTCCCAGCCCCCCCCGCCAGGCTCTGGGAGCTGCCTGGGCTGGTGGGGCTTGGGGACACTTCAAAGCCTCCCCAAAACTGGTAGCGAAAGGCCATTCTCTGATTTAGGGGGGGGGGTCAGGTGGCCCTGCAGAGCCCCTGCCCCATGTTCCTCGCCTGGGGTGGGTGCTGGATCACCGCCCCAGCCCCGGGGGGATTTTGCAGCTTTTTCTGGGACCAACGTCCCCCCGTGCCAGTGTCCCTCAGGAGCCACCAGCCCCCATGCCCCCCCCCCACTTCACCCTCTCCTCTTTCTCCTTTGTGCGTCAAATGTTTCGTCTCAAAAAACAGCCTTTTTTTTTTTTTTAATGTTTTCTGTCTCTGGTTTCTAATAAAGCCATCGTTTTTGTAAGCACCTGGGTGCACATGGGGGGGGCGCAGCCCCTGCCCCGGGGCTGGCGGTCCCCATCCCGGCTGATGCTGGTGACGTGCCATGACCTGCCGGTGCCCATCGGGGATGTGACCCAGGGCTTTGGGGGCGTCGCGTGGGGGGAGCACTGTTTTAGGGGGGCTGTGTATGTGCACGGGTGCACAAGGTTGGGTTTTGGGCAGCCAGGCTGCCGTCCGGCCGTGCCTTTCCCGTGCTCCTGTTGCTCCATCCCGGGCCGGGCTGGGGCACGGGCATCCTCCTGGCGTGCCAGTGTGGATCCAGCTCCGCGCCGTTGGGTGGTGGAGCAGGGACGAGCGAGGGTGGCACGGTGGCCCGTCCCAGCCGCCTGTGCCGCTCGGGCCTGGGGACAGCATTCCCGCCACGGTGCCCCCCACTGCTGCCCGTCCTGCCGGCGCTGGGGGGCTCCCGGTGCCCACGGCGGGCCGGCACGGGTGCTCCGGGGGACTCGGCAGAGCCAACGCCGGTGCGGGCTTAGCGCCTGCCAGGCTTAAAAGGCCACGGGAGGTGTTGGGGTGTCATTTGTCATCGCGGCTTGTTCCCCCGGGGAACTCGCTGCCGCAGGGCGCCGCTGCCATCGGGTTGGCTTTGGAAAGAGCGAGCCCTGCGCCGAGCTGCGTCGCCCCCGCGCCCGTCGGGAATCCCCGGCTGAGCCATCCCGGCGGCCAAGCCACGTCCCGGGCCTTCTCCCTGCCGCCACCGGGCCCCAGCCCCATCGCGGGCAGCCCCCCGGCCCTCCGGGCTCCCCTCCGGCGGGGACGGGCGTGCGTCCCGGTGCACCCCGCCGCGCGCCTCCCCCAGCTCCTGCAATCGTGGCCCTGCCCGGCGCTCTCGGCTATATTTAGCCCTCCCCCGTGCTATTTCGCCTGCCTGGCAGGAGTTTATAACTGGCCGGGACAGCCCCACCTCCTTTCTGCTTTCTCTCCCTTCCCTTCCCTTTCTTTTCCCCTTTTTTCCCCCTCCCCTCTACTCCTTTCCGCCCCGGCCGCCGCTTCGCACCCGGCTGCCCTCCCACCCCTGCCCGCACCCCCATGCTGGCAGCGCCGAGCTCTGCCTGCTGCCGCCTGGGTTTTGCTCCGCCGGCTGCCGAAGCCCGGCGAGCGGCGAGCCGCCGGCATGGGGCCCGCTGAGGAGCTGGTCCGGATTGCCAAGAAATTGGATAAGATGGTGGCCAGGAAGAGCACGGTAAGGCGGCTGAGCCCTTCGGGGCGGGCGTGCACGCGTGTGCGTGTTTGCACACGTGTGCGTATTTACACGCGTGTGCATGTTTGGACGTTGCAGCATGGCTCGGGACAGGGGAGGGAGGGAAAGAGGGGGTTTGCTCTGCACCCCTCCTTCTGTTGCTCGCAGTCCCGGAGGGGCTGAGCGGGTCCAGGGGGTGCTGAGCACCCACAGGTGCCACCAGCACCCCGGGGTGCTGCCTGCGCCGCCCCAGCCCGGCCTCGCGTCGTCAGAGCCGGCACCCAGGAGTGTCTTATTTTGGCTCCAATGTGGGGCTTTCCTGCACCCCATCGCTCCTGGCTGTGGGGATCTGGGGGTAAGGGCGGGTCTGTCCCGGGGGGGTGGCAGCTCTGGGCACCCCTCGGCAGCCCGGGACCGCGGGCGAACGTGGGCGACAGGTGCTTGGCCACCGGCCCGGCCACCAACACCCGATCAGGGCTGGTGCTGTGGGCTCAGCCCTATGCAAGGCAAAACTCCCCGGGGGGGCCGGGCTGGGGGGCACGACCCCCCCCCCCAGACCTAGACACAGCCCTGCCTGCTGCACAAGCGCGTGCAAGCGTGCAAAGGGAGGGGAGGGGGCCGAGCGATGGCTCCCGGGTGGCTTTGGCGACGGCGTGCCAAGGGGGGAGCCAGGATCTGGCCCTGCCACCCCCTGCGCCAGGTGAGGATCCATCCGGGGATCCTGGCGATCCGGTTACGTGTGGGCGAGCAGAGTTGAGCCCGGCCCTTAAAGTTAATATTTGACCGTTTCCGCAGGCCTTTGCCCCGACGAGGTGCAGGCTCCCGGGCGGGGGGGGGGGGGCAGCGCTGCCATCCCCCCAGATCCGGTGGCTTTTTGGGGTGCCAACGCTTGGAACTGAATCAGATCCCATGGGAGACACACGGGCTCTGCTCCCCACCGGGAATTACCCCGGGGTCAAGGGACTGATCCTGCCCAGCCCTCCTGCTCCGCACCCCCGTGCCTGCGCTTCGGGGAGGGGGACAGAGTCGGGGTCTGGCCGCAGCGCGGGGACGTCCCCTGCACCCATCGTACCGGGAGGGCCTGATCCAGCCCCTCACGGGGTCCAGCCCGTCGCGGGGCTGTGTCCCCTGCGAGGGGGATACCTGCGAGCTGGCGTCTGCTGCTGGGGCTCTAAAAATACCACGGAGGAGGAGGAGGAGGAGGAGGGCTCCGTGCCGGGGCTATGTTTAGCCCTGCAGCCGCTCCATGCCCGGGGTCGGGCTGAAACCCCGCGGGTGCATGTCCCACGGACCCTCGCACGCCTGCGTGGGGACACTCGGGTGTCCCCCGGCCGTCCCCAGCTCCTGGCAGCCCGAGGTTTCCTTATGGAGGGGTTTTCCCGAGCTTTAAGGGAAGCTCCTGCTTCCTAGCCGGGAGATGTGACCCCACGCTGGTGTGATCCGGCAGGATTTGGGGTTCGGGGTTTTTCTAGGAGTGCATCGCTGCAGAGGGTCAGGCGTTCCCCGGGGACCGGCCCGGGGCTGCTTTGCGTCCCCTTGGGGTGCCCTCCCCGGCGCTGCCTGGAGCTGGTGAGAGGAAAGGGGGGATGCGAGCTGCCTCGGCGTGGCCCCCCCATTTCTCTCTGGCTCCTCAAGGGCCCCCCTGGCCTCTCCCCGCTCTAGGAAGGGGCGCTGGATCTGCTCAAGTCCCTCACCGGCTACACCATGACCATCCAGCTGCTCCAGGTGAGGGGGTCTGGGTGGGGGGCAGCAGCTGCTGGTGGGGGGACGCCCCACGGGGTGGCTCGTCCTGTCCCCCCCCGTGCCAGCCGGCACATCCCTAAGGACGCGTCCCTGCCGTGCTTCCCTAGACCACGCGGATCGGGGTGGCCGTCAACTCGGTGCGGAAACACTGCTCGGATGAAGAGGTGGTGGCCTCGGCCAAAATCCTCATCAAGAACTGGAAGCGGCTGCTGGGTGAGCGATGCCAGGGAGAGGCAGGAATCCCCCCCAAACCCCAACCCTCCCCGGGCCGTCCTGGCGCCCCAAACCCCCGATGCTCTCCAGGGGGGTTGGGGTGGGATCAGTCCCAAGCTGGGACGTGCAGGCTCCCGGGCATCACGGCTGCCCTAACCCAGTCCTGCCAGGCAACGCACGGGCTCGATGGATTTTCCAAGGGCTTGTTTTCGCTCCGGGATGGAGCGGTGTAAATCAGTGTGTGCCCCCCCCAAGGGCTGAGCAGCCCCCCAGCCATCCCCCCACCCTGGGATGCAGCTCCCCAGGTGCCTTGGGCTGGTTTGGGCCGTGCCTGTGACACCCAAATCCTTCCCCCAGAGTCCTCCACCACCCCGAAGAAGGAGAAGGATGTGGATGGGAAGAAGGAGAAGGACACGGACGGGGAGAAGGAGAGGAAGGGGCTGGATTTTCCCAGCTGCCCCAACGAAGGGGCAAAGCACCCCAAGAGCCCAGCCGAGAAGCACAGGGAAAAGCACAAGGAGAGGTGGGGGCTCCTGCCCGCTGTCGGGGGCACCGGCCGCGTGGCCAAGGCATCGGTGGGGCCGATACGAGACCACCCTCCGCTCGCTCCTTACTCCTTGGTTTATCCATCTCTGCCTGTCCGTGGGTGCCGGCAGCACCGCCGGAGAACCGGAGGGCAGCTGCCTGCAGCCGTGGCACGGAGGAGGGAGGGAGAAATGGCATTTATTTTCTTTTCCCTTCTCGAGAGCTGTTTATTCCCCGGGCAAGGGCCGTTTGGACGGGGCTCGTCTGACCCTGCCCCGCTCTCTCTGTCCCCAGGAAGCCCAGCAAGTCCGGCTCTCGTGCCGCCACCCCCCGGGGCCACCCTGCCGACTCCATCCCGGAGAGGTACCTGCCGAAGGGCACACCGAGCCTCGCGCCGGGCTCTGCCGGGCACTGCCAGCCTGGGGGAGGCTTTGCCGGCAGCCTGGGCGCTGGCGGGGCTCGGGGATGACTTGGCCGGGGATGGGGTGTGCAGATGGGCAGGCAGGATCCGGCTCACCAGATCGCAGCGGGGGATGCAGGGGCCAGGCTCACTGAGAGCATCTCTCCCTTCCTTTGGGCTTCTGCGGTGAAGAGCGTCCAGCGACGGCCAGAGCCCCACTGCGTCCTCGAAGAAGTCACCTCCAGACAGCAAGAAAGAAAGGTGGGTGCCTGGGCTGGATGGGGGTGGGAGAGGTCGGACCCCAGCCCCTCGCCGGGCTGTGGACGGGGGTCTGGACCCACCGCCTGGTCCCCGTCGCCGTCCTCTGACACGGGGCTTGTCCTGCCAGGAGAGACTCTGCCGACTCGAGGTCCTCCACCGCCTCGAGGTCCTCCACCGCCTCGGCCTTCTCCTCCTCTTCCTCCCGCAAGAAGAGACCGTCAGGGGAGAGGTAAGGAGGGGGCATCCCTGGGCAGCCTGAGGCTGCTTTGGGGATCCCCTTTGGGGATGCTCTGACTGTGGGACCCACGTCCGGGGTGGGTAGAGGTGGCTGGGAGCCCTGATCCTGCCCCGGGCGCTGGGACGTTCCCCGTGAGGAGCAAATCCTCCCCCGGGGAGATTCCTGTTGGCTTCCGAGCGCTCGCGTTGATGTGCTGGTGCCTGAGGTCCTGCCACTGGTCCCTGCCCCCTGTCCTGCCTGCCCCGTCTCTGGTGTCATCGCCACTGTCCCCCCGTGCCACCCCCCCAGGAGAGCCTCTGTGGGCACCAGCCCCTCGCCAGCTCCCACCGGCTCCCGGAGAAACTCCAGCGACAGCAAGGAGGAAAGGTAGGAGAGACCCAGCCCACCGCCACGGGACCCCCGGCAGCTCCCCCGGAGCCGTGCCAGGACCCCGGCGCCTGCCTGTCCCCCCCCGCGTGCCCCTGCAGAGCCAACAGCAGCAAGGCCAAGCCGGAGACGCCGCGGACCCCCACCAGCCCCCCCTTCTCGCCCAGCCCCTGCCTCCTGGCCCCCTGCTATCTCACGGGGGACTCGGTGCGGGACAAGTGCATCGAGATGCTGACGGCCGCCCTCCGCATGGATGGTGAGTGGGTCTGGGGGGTGCTGGAGCCCCAAGTGGGCTGTTTCTCCCATGGGACAGCTCTAATAGGAGCAACCCTACAATAACAAGCAAGGCTCTGTGTCCTGGGGCACCCAGTGACAGCAAACTCACCCTGGTCTTGCAAACAAACCGCTCATAGCTCAGTGTTCAGCCCCAAAATGAAGGAAAAGGAGGTTGGTAGGGTCTCCGGTAAGGGGTTGGGCGTGGGGGTGGGGTCTTTGTAAGGTTTAAGATGGGTAAAAATAGTTTTTTAGAGCTGGGATGCCTGGGAGAAGTTGAGGGGGAGAGATGAGATTTTTGGGGGGGGGCTTCTTGGTGAACGGTGAGACCCGGCCGGTTTCACGCCTGAAAGTCACCCCTCGGCCTCTCTGCCCTTTAGACGACTACAAGGAGTTCGGTGTCAACTGCGAGAAGATGGCATCAGAGATCGAAGACCATATCCTTTGGGGGGGCTGGGAGGCCCCAGGCTGGGGGACACACACGTGGGCTCCAGAGTGGTGGTGGGGACAGGACGGAGGGTGGCGGGGACAAGGACAGAGGGCGACAGGCTCTGCTGTCCCCGTTGCCTGCAGAGGGAGCCCAGACCCCGGTTAGAGGCGGCTGCTGCTGCTGAGCAGAGCATCCCCTGGGCACCTGCCTTAGTCTGAGGGTCTGTGTGTCCCCCCCAAACTCCTCTGCTCAGGGACCTGCCTTCCTCCTTGGGGAAATAAACCCCAAACCCAGCCCAGGTCTCTTTTCTGAGCCCGCTCTGAGTGTCCGTGTCTCTTGCCAGCCCTGGTCCGTGGCGGTGCCCAGGCTGTGCCATGCTGGCAGGGATGGAGCCACCTCCGTTCATCCCCCAGCTCAAGGCTTGGGGTCTCCTGGCAGCCCCCCGAAACTGGGACCAGCCCCAAGGTGATTCCTCCTCCTGGGTACGCTTCGATTTTTGATGTATCCCAAACTCTGGCTGTGTGTGCCTGGGGCCTCGTGGGACCCCAAAGCTGCCACCTCAGCCTTCTGCCCGCATCCGTGCAGGCAGCCAGCGGCTTTTTGGGCAGCCTGGGAGAAGGAGAGCGGGCTGAGACCTCCGCACCGTGAACTCATGTCCCAGCACAGGGTTTGGTGACAGTCCCTGTGCCCCGAGAGCCTTTGAGCGTCACAGCAGGGAAATGCAAAGCTGGTTTTCCTCCCCACATCCCAGGCTGTGCTTCATCCTACTGAACCCAAGGTGGGGGAGATCCCCCACCCGTGGTCCCCCAGGGGGCAAAGCCTTGGTGAGATCGGTCACCTCCACATGCACATGGGCACTGGCCCTGGTGACAATCAGCACCACCGAGCCCAGACCAGCAGCGGGTGCCCACGGGATGGGCATCCCCCCACCTTGCCCCCTTGATTCCTTGACAGACCCCACATATCTTCCAGGAGCTGAAGAGCACGGACATGAAGTATCGCAACCGGGTGCGGAGCAGGATCAGCAACCTGAAGGACCCCAAGAACCCCAGCCTGCGGAGGAACGTGCTGTGCGGGGCCATCCTGCCCAGCCTCATCGCCCGCATGACTGCCGAGGTGGGCAGCGGGGTGGGGGGCACGGCGACGGCTCTTGTGGACCACGTCCATGCTGCCTCGGGGGGGGTGAGACCCCCCTCCAGCCTCTGCTCCTGGGGGCTGTGTTGGTGCCCAAGGGCTGGCTGGGTCTTGGCTTGGTGGTGTCCACACTGGGCTTGTCCCAGCATCTCCCCGTCCCACCCTGGTGCTGGCTGGGGCACGGGGAGCATCAGGCTCGGGGAGAAAGCAGGAGGTGCTGCCTGGTCCCCCCAGAGCCCTGCAGCCCCCCCAGCCCATCACAGAGCTGGATGTGGGCTGTCACACCGGCAGGAGTCAGGCTCGAGGGTCCCCATTCCTCCTCCTCAACCGAGGTCCCCAGACCAGGCTCCTGGGAGCCCAGCTCCTGCCGTGGGGAGCCAGGTCCCTGCGGGCAGCACTTTCAGTTTGAGGATGGGGTGATTTTTTTCCTCTGAATGGGCCTGAGCCCTCCAGCAAGCACAGAGAGCAGGATCAGTCCTGGTCCTGGAGAGGATGGGGAGGGTGCTGGACCACGGTGGCTTGCACCCTGTGCCGGCTTGGCTGCGAGCCTGCGGGCAGAGCCGCGGCAGCGCTGACCCTGCCGGGCCGATGCCGGTGGCAGGAGATGGCCAGCGATGAGCTGAAGGAGCTGAGGAACGCCATGACCCAGGAGGCCATCCGGGAGCACCAGATGGCCAAGACGGGCGGCACCGTCACCGACCTCTTCCAGTGCGGCAAGTGCAAGAAGAAGAACTGCACGTACAACCAGGTGACCCTGTAAAACCCCCGGGGCTCCCCCCTGTCCCCAGGGGACCCCGATTTGGGGGACACCCGAGAGGTCTCCGCTGAACCGGCCACCCACTCCATCCTAGGTGCAGACGCGCAGCGCCGACGAGCCCATGACGACATTCGTGCTGTGCAACGAATGTGGGAACCGCTGGAAGGTCTGTGCCCGGCGAGGGGGACTCCGGCTGCCCCGACCCTTCCCTGGCCCCGCGGGGTGGCAGAGCCCCCCAGAACGGTGCTGGGGGGGCTGGGTGAGAGCTCACCGCCCGCCCCCGGCTCTGCTTCTCCTGCAGTTCTGCTGACGGCGCCCGGCGATGGGGCTGGAGGGGACGCGGTGCGAGCCGGGATGCTGTGACGGCCACATCGGGCAGCCAGGGTGGGGAGGGAGGGTGATGGGGTGGCACCAGTCCCCGCATCCCGGCTCCCTGGTTCCTTGCACTGGGCTCCCTCGAACACCCCGGGGAATGGGGCTCCAGCGACAGACGGGTTTGCTCGGGAAGACCCTGGTGAATTCGAGCGGTTCCTCCCTGTAAATACCTGCCCTTTGCTTGGGGTGCGCTGGGAGTCCACCGAGAACGGACACGGCCCTGGCAAGGGAGACTGGCCTGTCCTGGGCCGCTTGCCCTTCCCTGCGGGAAACTGGACTTGGATGACTCGGGGGCAGGAAGGATGTTGCCCCATGGATGTGGGGCTGTGCTACTGTCCTGGGGGCTGGGGAAGGGAAAGGGCCAGGTTTTACCCCCAAATATGTTCTTCTTCACCTAAGTGCACGCAGTGGGAGGACACGGAGGGAGACAGGGTGGTTGCAGCGGTGTCCGGATGCCGGAGGGATGCCGCCGTGTCCCTCCGCTCTGTGACACATGGACCTGGCTCGAGGGCGCTGTGTCCCCAGGAAAGAAGAAGGGATGAGGGGGGGAGGATGGGGGAAGAACCCTCCAGCTAGAGCAATAAAGGTGTGAACTGCCTCTGCGGCACCGACTGCTTTCTGAAGGGGGGCTGGGACCTGTGCCTTGGTTTGCACCCCCCGGCTCAAGCCTTGTGGTCCTCCAAGAGCCCCCACCAGCCCCCACCTTGGGGTGTAGTGGTGGCTTGATGCCCATCCATCACCTGCCTGATGATTAAACCTTTAATTAAGGCCGGAGCAGCTCCCCGGCTGGGTCTGGGTGCTGAAGGCTGTCCCACGGCAGGGCAGCACCTCCACCGACAACCAGAGGGTTTTCCAGGGAAAGGGCATCGGAGAGCGGCCGGGAGATGCCCCTTTGGCTACAGGAGGTGCGGGATGGAGCCTCGTGGCACCAAGCCCGTCCCTCGCCGCCACCAGCCTCTCCCAGCAGCTCTGCTCGGCGGCAGCGAGATGTGACGGGGACGCAGGTAAGGTCACCGTGACCGTGAGTGACCGTGGGCGGGGGATGAGGGTGCTGCTCCCACGCCTGCGCGAGCCGACGGGCAGGAGCGGAGGAGGATGGTGGAGCTGTTGGATTAACCGATCATTAATTTTCTAATCTTGGGCTGAGGTGTGAATTTTTCCCCAGGCAGAGCTCAAGGCGGTTTGCACCCAGATTTGGGTGCCAACCCCCCCAGTGTCTGGGGGTCCCGGCAGCCCAGGGAAGGGTCAGACACCCCTGAGAGCGCGCTTCGGGCTTCGCTGCTCGTTAGCACGCCAAAGGCATTAATCACCCTCCGAGGCAATTATTTACACTCGCAAAGTGCGTGTGGCTGCAATTAAGGAACACAGCGGATCGTGGGGATGAATAAAACATCGGCGTGACCTTGTGCGGCGCGGGGAGCGCGGGACAGGCAGCACCGCGCCGGAGCAGGGCTCACGCGCTGTCCCCGGGGAGCAACGGGGCAAGTTCGGGTGGGACAAGCCCGAGATGGGGGATCAGGACCAATATTTTTTGCAGTCCAGTTCAGCAAAGGTGTCGGAGCGATACCAGAGGGAGCTTGGCCCCAAACGCTTCGCGATGGAGCTGCCGGCATCCCTATGCGTCCGTCTGTCCCACAGGGACATGCCCTGAAGGATGCTTCGGCCTCTGGGTGGGGATGCAGGATCCCGGCAGGGCCGTGGCACCGGGGCAGGGGACAGCGAGGGGCTCTCTGGCATCCAGCTGTTTCAGGGGTTGAACTGGGCTCTGGGTGGCTCTTGGGGACAGTCCCCAGGGCCGAGCCTCCGACCCGCTCTACGGGGATGGTACAAACACGTGCGTGTGTGTTACAAAAACCCGGTTCCCAGATTTCCAGTCCCCAAACTGGGACGGCTGATGGCATTCGGGGTCTGGCTGAGCCCCCCGGGAGATCCTGCCACCCCCTCAGCCGTCAGCCCCACAGGTGCCATGTCCCCAGGGCTTTCCCCTCTCTCCTCTGCAGGCGACGGTCCCCTCCTCCCCTCTGCATCCCCCCGCCTGGCAAGGAATAAGTGCAGGCAAGAAAGCCGGCAGCTGCCTGTCTTGCCAGCACTCCGCCCGGGAGCTCTCTCTTGAACTTTGGGGGAAGTGGGCACTTCAATTCTGATTTTTCATCAGTGCTCGAGAGGTGTAGCCGTGACTTCAAACAGCAAATGCTAATGCTGGTTCCCCCCCCTGCCCTCCCTCTGCCTGCACAGCCCGTCTCTGCGGGCAGGGAGGCTCAGACAAGAGCCCTCAGGAGCTCTGGGGCTCTGTCACCGCCCTGGGCTGAGCCGAGCTCTCGGGAGCCGGTGGCCCGGCTGTTCGTGACCTTGCAATGATGGAGAGGCCCGTACGGTCCCTGCTACGTGCACGGAGAGCCCGGGGGGGCTCCCACGGTGGCTTTACTGCCCCAGGGCTCCAGGTTTTGGATGCTCTGAAGCTTCAGAAGAGGCCGGTGCCTCTTCCTGCCTGTCCCTGCCTGTCCCTGCCCGAGACGCTAAATCCTCCTTGTGATGGAGGTGTTATTTTCAATGCAACGGTTTACACAACCCCACGGCGTGCCCCTCCCCAGCCAGGCCCCCCACGCCACTGCGGTGACGGGGACAGCCACCACCAGTGCCACCAGACCCCATCCCTTCCCAGGGCCTGCCCTGAGCCACCCCCGGGGGACACGTCTGTCCCGCAGGTGCCGAATCTGGCACGCAGATACCTGAGCATCCACGTTTTGCTTTGCAATCCCGGCTTGCCCAGGGTTCAGACCCCCTGCACCCCAGCCCCCCGGCTCGCCCACGTCACGGGGCTTCGCCGCTGCCCTTCTCCCCCGCATTTTTTCCAGCCTTGACAAAAAAAATCAGCGCTTTGCTGTTCAGCGGTTTCCTTGGCAACCCCATTTCCCCGTCCTCTCACTGATGCCTCGCTAACCCCCTCTGGCCCTGGTCGCCAGCCCCCAAAGCACGGTGGCGGGTCCCTGTCCACAGGGACAGAGCGGGAGGTGATGGATCCCGACCCCCTCGGGACGGCTGGTCCTGGGGGGACCCTCGGCCAGGGCTCACCGAGCACCTGGGCAACTCGGAAAGGGGATGGAGCGGCTGGTGTTGAATCCTGTCTGAACCGAACTGAATTAATGCGGCTCCAGAGCCGGCCTTTACCCCTCCGTGCAGTCCCCTGTGCTCCCCTCCGCGTCCCACCCCCAGCCCTGGGCAGCAGGAACCCCCCTCAGAGGAGGGGTCGGGCCCCTCCGGACCCTCACTGGGGTGATGCTGTGGCTGCACGGCCCCCCGGGAGGCTGGCAGTGTTTTGGGGGCTACTTCTGGCCCATGGGAGCATCTCCGGATCTGCCAGTCAAGCCCAACCCTGTGCGTGCCCTGGGCTGTGGCATTGCAATCTAGTCCGTGTCGGGATGGCCGAGCGCACGTCCCTCGCCAGCAAAGCCTGGCGCTGCCGGGGTTTCAGTGCGGGGTGAGGAATCGGGGGGCGATGGGGGACAGCGAGGCTCACACCGACGTCCTGCCAAGCCCTGGGCATCCAGCGCGGTGCTGAGCACGGGGCGTTGGGCTCACCCTGCGCCGTCAGGGCTTGCAGATGAGCCCTAGACCCTGGGACGTGGCAGAGCCCTCGGCTCAAGGGTGTGTTCGATGGGGGTCTGACCCTCGTTAGGGCTGCCCCACATCAGCCAGGTCCTGACGTCCCCTGAGCCACCCCGCCGCCTCGCCCGCCTTGCACCGGCTGGAAACCCAAGCGATATTTATCCGTAGCTTCGTCACCTGCTTTGTTTTCCCTCTCCTTAAAGGTCAAGAGGCTCTGCCCGATGTTCCTGCCGCAGAGCCACGGGGATTGCCCTCTCTGGTCCCCAGCACCGCGGCGGAGCAGCTTGGCCAAGTGACAACCTCCGTCCTTATCCAGCATCCTGGGAGCCATCCGTCCTTATCCAGGATCCTGGGAGCCATCCACGCACCCAGCTTGTAACCTTGTGGTATAATCCTGCTTCGTCCTCCTTCGCTTCAGGGCTGCTCGAGTTTGCGGCGGGGGGAGAAAATGTGCATTAAATGGATTCAACTGACCCTCCGCTTGCTCCAGGCTCAGGGGGACGAGCTGAAGAGGTGCCCAAAGAAAGAGTTTGCCTTCAAAAACCAGAGCAACGTGCCAAAGTGCGCTGCAAGGGCAGAGGGAAAACCTGAGACGGCATCGGCAGCCTCCGCGATAAAAGCCGGGGGATGCACAAGGTGAAGAAGAGACCCCAGACCCCTCATCCCAGGGAACGGCCCTTCCCCTCCCAAGGGAATATCCCACCTCCGGTAGCCAGAAGGACTCATAGATGTTATTTCCACAGCTCCAGCTCCTCGCTTGGTGCTAACGCCCCAGCTCTTTGCCATCCCGGGCAGTAGATGGGATTTGGCTCTCCTGGGAAAACCACGGCAGCTCGGCCGGCGCAGAGCCGCATCGCTCCCGCCTTCGCATCGGGGCTGCCCCGACGGGTGATGTCCCCGAGGTGATGCCCGGTGTGGCGGGGACGGTGCCCGGTGTGAGGGACAGGGGCAGGGGCCAGCCCTGCTCAGGAATTGAGCTGATTTGCTTTAAAAAGCAGGAAAAGGCAGCGCTGGCGTTGTTTGGAGGGGGCAGGAATGATGCTGAGGGTGCTGAGCAGGGCGGGGGGAGCCCAGAAAACTCCCTGTGCCCTGGAAAGCTGGGAAAGGCACCCGCCGTGCCCCCCGGTACAGGGATGCAGCAGAGCATTGCTGGGCTCAGGGACACCAACAACCATTCCCCAAATCCCAAGGGGGCGGCTCAACACCCCCAAAGCCGAGCAGTCCCAGCCTGGGGCTTGACGCCAGATGAAAGCGAGAGCTATAGAGCCCCTAAATTTTTTAGGGGGACCACGTCTGCTGCGTCTCCTTCCAGCTGCGGCTCGGCTTTTTGTTTTAATTAACCCTCAAAGCTCTGGTTTTCCTGAGCACGAGGGACATGGGAGGATGGGGGGTGCGGAGATTTGGGGCTGGATCCCACGGGTACAGGCTGTCAAAGGATGCGGAGGTGCGATGGGTCCCCAAATACCTGGAGGAGCCGGGCAGGGGTGTACGGGGCAATCACAGCAGGACGCCCTGGGCACCGAATAACACACAAATGCTGCTAAAATAGGGGGGGAAAAAATTGCTGAGGCTCTCGGTGCCAGCTCCAGCTCCCGGCTGGGATGCAAACTGAGGAATTTCCTTTCTCCTTCATTGCTCTGCGTGGATGTGAGTGAATCAGCTGCTGCGGAGCAGCTCCGAAAACAATACGGTGATTGCTCAACCCAGCCCCGTCGCCCGAGTTGCTCTTCCCTGGCCAAGCCAAAATACTCAGAGCAAAGCCGTGGATTTGGCCTGACTGGGCATTTGGGTTTTTTTTTTTTCCTGCAAAACAAGGGAAAAAAATCAATTTATCACCTGCAACATTCGCAACCCATGGGAGGGAAATGGTTCATTGATTGTAGGGGTACAATCCTGCGGTGGCCAAAATCACCCCCCAGGCTTTTTGATGATCAGATGCATCAAACGAGCCCAAACCTTTGCTTCTAAAACGAAACGTGCTGCATGGAAAATTACCGAATATACTTTTCCTAAAGAAAAACCCGTGCCCTTTTGTTTCCTGGCCAAAGAGGTTTGCTGAGTCTGCAGAGCTATTTGATCTCAGCCTTCCTAAAATCACAGCTCTTGGCAGAGACTTTTTTTCCCTGCCTCAGCCGAACAGGCAGAGGAGGAAGATCTGAGCAAAGATCCCCCATTAAAAGCAAAAAAACTCCCATAAAAATCAATCTTTCGCTACATCCAGCCGGAGCCACGCATGCTCTTCCCTCTCGGGGCCGGGAGAGAGGAGATGCCAGGGAAAACACCCCACGAAACGCTATAAACCCCCCCCTGCTCCCCCAGACCACACGAATTCCCATCCCCGCGCTTCCCACATCAGTGAGTTGACCTAAATATTACAGGTGGAAAAAAAAAAAAAACCAACCACGTTGGCTTTTTCGCCTGACACTTATTTTTCTCCCTGCCAGGAGCTCTCGGGCGCTTGGCAATTAGGAGCGGCAGATTAATCTTTAGTGATATAACGAAGTGCCGTGCGGCTTGAGGAAAGGGCTGGCGAGCGGGGGCGGTTTGCTCTCCGGATTAGCACGGCTTGGGCCAGGTTGGGGTGCGGGCAGAGCACCCAGGGTGGGAGGGTGGGGGGAAAGAGGAGGGGGCTGGGGAGCTCAGCTGGATGTTCAAGGCTCATCTCCATCCCCTGCTCCTCTGCATCCCACCGCATGGACCCGGCAGGGTTTGCGCTGCGGAAGACAAATGATCTTTGCATATTTTCTAACCCCGATTTGCTTGTCTGCAGCATCCCCAAAGCGTCTTTCCACCCGCTTTGCACCATCCCAGCGTGTCCCGGCCACGCGCAGCCCCTGGCCGCCGATTCCCTGGAGCACAAAGGTGCCCCGGGATGGCAGGTTGGGCTTGTGCCCAAGCTCTGGTTCGCCCCAGCCGCGTCTGTGCCTCCTTTTTCCAAGGTCCCTGCGAGCCCGAAAGCCGAGAGCAGCTGGCGCCGAAGGCCACATTCTTCCAACGAGCCGCCTTGTCTTTCCAAAGCGAAAAATATATAAATAGCTCGTCCTGTAACGAAGTGATTACCCGGGAGCCGTGCCACCACCGCCAGCCGCTCTTAGCAAACCCGTTACCCGCAGCAGCCAATTTACTCCCGAGCCTGGCAGGGTCAGCAACCGTCAGGGAAGCAAATGTTAATTAATTGCGCTCTGCAAAGCAGCCTGGCCGAGCCCGGCGTGCGATTAGTGAGTTAACCGCAACCTCCGCTGCTGCGCTGGGACGGTGGCGAAAGGGGTGACCGAGCTGCCGTCGGCCGCGCTGGGGAGGGACCCGGTTCAGCTCTGCAGCAATAACTCAGGGTGAGGACGGCAACGTCGTGGCAGGGACGTGCGTGTCACGCTGCGAACGCGGGCGTCGGCGAGGCCGTGGCACTCTGCGCGTCTCCGTGCGTCCCTTCGGTCCCCGCCCCGGTCCGGCACCCGTCTCCGTCACGAGCTGTCCCCCCCGTCAAGGGGACGTGCTCCCTCTGCCCGGCCGTTTCGCAGGTAAACGTGATATTTCCTTGGGGCAGGAGAGCTGCTCGGAATATAAAAACTCCTGGTGATGGGAGAGGCAGAGCCCCGGGAGGAATCATGCGCTAATGCCCTTACATCGCTGCCGCGGTGAGTCATCCAGGCACCGCGAGCATCCCGGCTGCGCTTGGATACGGAGGAAGGTAGAAGCACAAGGCGAGAGGAAAAATTGCTTTGCTCATAAGATATCTTGGCTACAACAAAGCAAAAACGTCCCCTTGCCGTCCGCCCACAGCTCCCGTCCCAAGGCCACGGGGAGAAGGGGGTTTAGTTCGCTGTTGGTTGGACAGGAGAGAGGCTCATTTAGCAGAGGATTGGGAGCACTCAGCGCGGGAACATTTCAAGTCATTAACGGAGCACAATTATTAGTGGTTTTCTTCCCCCCAGTAGCTGGTATCTCTTTGCGGGAGGGAGGAGGATGAGTCTCTCCATTAGGCTGGGGGGGAAAAATCCATCCTGGGGTTGGGAATCGGGTTGGGGCAACACCTTGAAGGTGGTTATGGGCAGCCGCTGCCTCCCTCCGCCCACGGCGGCATCGCTGCTCCCGGACGCTCAGCCGCATCCGTGCCGGCTCCTGCGTGGTGCTGCATCGGCGGGGACAGGAGGGTCCCCAGCTCCCGGGGACTGCGGCCCCCCCGACCAAGCTTTGCTCCCTGCTGTGCCATGGGAGACGCACAGCCGCGTTTGCACGGGAGGGGCGAGTTAAAACCCCAAACAGCAATAAAATATCCCTTAAAACAACAGTATTTTAGCTAAGCCAGCACCTCCATGCACCAGGGCTGCTTCCCGACCTGGCTCTGCCTCCGCCGAGCCGCGGAACGAGAAGGGATTTACGCATCAAATGCATCCTCTCCCCCTAAACCGCTGCAGCCAAAACCTTGGGAGAGGGAAAAAAAATCCTGTTTCCAGCCTATTTTCCTCTTCTCCTTAAATAAACGTCTCCCGTCAGCAGAGTGCTTCCTTCAGCCCGAGGGTTTCGTTAGCATCAGTCATTTAATATTGCTTTTAAATACTTGTGTTTGGCTCTCAGCCGCTTCACCGGGCTCTGAGCGGGGATGCTGGCATTTTGTGTTTAGAAAATATATGTCTGTATTTAGATAGGCAGACAGATAGATATGGAAGAAGAGCTGTTCCAATCATTAACCCACTGCTTTCAATTTTTCCTTATTATTATTCTCTATTTAACCACAGGCTGGGCTGGCCAACCGCTCCCCGAGGACAGGCCAGCTGAGACCTGCAGGTTTGCAGCCCTAAAAGGGTTCTCCGGAAAAAAACGACCCCAACCCGATCATCGGAGAAGAAACCTTCCCCGCAGATGTCTTCCCAAGGCTGCGGCGCGCGGGAAGGGGCTGGGGACGTGGCCGGAGGGTCGCGGCGGGTGGCCCGGAGCTGAGTCTGTCCCCGGCTTCGTGCCGGGCTGTGATGGCTTCAGGGAGGAAGAGTGGGAGCGAGAGGGAGGAAGATCCTGCAGATCTGTGAGATGCAGAAGGGGGGTAAGGGGAGGATTTTTGTGCCTTTCAGGAGAAGAAAGAAAAGGGGGAGAGAAATCCCCTTCTGCGATGAGCTGTCGCAGGTTTTACAGGCTGGAGAGGCTGGAGGAGGGGAAGCTGCCGTTGAAGCTGGGAGAAGCACTGATAGGCGACGCAGCAGCCTTCACTGGCACTGCTCCTCTTCCTCCAGCCCCTGCCTGCTCCCTGCCCTCGCCCAGCCCTGGACGGGCACCGTGGTGCTGGCAGCCCACCCTCGGGACAGCCAAAACACCCGTTCAGGGGTGCCCAGCATCCCGCCGAGGCCTCGGTGGTGCTGGCGTGCCGGGCTCTCGCACCGCCAGGGATTTCCTCCAAGACCCATCACTGATGGGGTTCAAGTTGTAGTTTAAGCCACCCCAGCTTGGACGTGTCCGGGTAGCTCCTCTCTGCCAGCAAAGACCGACCCACGAGTGCCAGCACCCCCCAAGCACCCCCAGCCCAGCCCTCCCTAGCATTCCCACTCCTTTCCCCGACGTCGCCTGCTTTTCCCTGGATAGCACCATGACCACAGAAGAGCCGTGCCATCCCCCCGGTCTCGGGAGGCTCCCGGTGCTGGCTGACGGAGCGGGAACACCAGCAGCGGCTCTGCCCCTCGGCTCGGCATCGCTCCCGGCAGCGGCGAGGGAAGCAGGTGGCCGTCTTGGAAAAATACGGCATTGGGCATCCACCATCTGTGTCCCTTCGGATGGAGGAGGTGCTGCCCTCCCCGGGCGCTCTCCCGAGGCCACCGGGACAAGCCAGGACAGATGGCAGCGGGCATCTGATTTTATCAGGCTGGGAAGCAAAGCAAAGCAAAAATCCCTGGCGCCGGCAAAGGGCTGGAGGAGGGATCGGCCGGGGCGGCGGCACCGCAAACACCGACGTGCATCTTCTGCAGCTCCCGGTGAGGGTGGGAAGGTCCATCGCCTTATTTGAAGCTTTGAGGGCAGGTTCTGGCCTCCTGCTCCTCTCCAGGTGCTTGCACACGTTCACAGCGCCTGGGAAAGGAGGATGCACAAGTGCCACCGGGAGAAGCAGGGCAAGCCCTCACCGTACGGCTGGGTTTGACACCCAGCAGGGCTGGGGGGACCAGCACCGGAGACACGGAGCTTCCCATATGTTTCACTGGTGGTTGCAGCTCCTGAGGAAGAGGCTGGGCACCTCCAGCGCCCCAACCTGCAGCAATTTATTTGAAGACACAGGTAGGGCTGGCACCTACAGCCAGGTGCTTTCAGCCCTCAGCAGCCATCAGGGAGATGTGCGTGGGTGCGTGATGGGCCCTGCGTCTACGTTGCTTGAGGCACCCTGGGGCTGAAATGCCTCCTGATGCAGGGGGGATGCTTCCAAAGAAATCACCCAGCCAAGAAGTGATGTTCATAGAATCATAGAATCATAGAATTGTTCTGGTTGGAAGAGACCTCCAAGATCATTAGGTCCAACCATTAACCCAGCACTACCAAGGCCACCACTAAGTCATATCCCTTAGCATCACATCTAAATGTCTTTTGAGTCCCTCCAGGGATGGGGACTCCACCACCTCCCTGGGCAGCCTATGTTGCTGGCTCTTCTGCCGGAGATCCAGCTTGGACAAGCCAGGGATGAGATGGATGGAAAGCGGGTGGCTGGTTGGTGACCAAAAGGCCTTGCTTGGGCTCTGGCCAAGCCTGCGTCCAGCCTGGCTCTGACTGATCCTAACTCCTGAGCCCTTCAGAGCTCGATCAAAGTGTCAAGGAAAAATCCTGAGCTTGGCTGAGCTTCTCGGAGCGAGTCCTGCCCTGGCGCGGAACCGGCCATCGCCACTCCTGACGTCCAGGACCGAAGCCAGGCAGGTGAGGGATGCTGCAGCCTGACTCCCTGCAGCAAGTCCTGCCTTCGGGACCCGCTGAGAACCCTTCAAAACCTCCCAAGATCCTGCCACAAACCCAAGCATCGCTCCGGGACCTGCTGCCTGCGAGCCCACACCGCGGTGGGGACACGCTGGTCCCCGTGCAGCCACCCTGCCCGCACCAGGCACTTGCTGGGTACGGCGAGCAGGCTCCCAGCCAGCCGGGAAAAGAGCCTTAATCACACGTAGAAAATATCCCGTAAACCACCAGCGCTCAGTCATATGCCATCGCTTCCCTGCCCTTCACGTCTCGGTGCCCTGCAGGGACCGACCGGCGGGAAAGCAAAGTGCCAGTCGGAGTCGGATGCTCCTTCGGCAGCTCCTGACGCTGACGCCTCCAGGTCCGAGCCACCCAAATCTCCATCCTTCAGCCCAAACACAAACCTTAGCCAAACCCTCCTGTGCTTTTCCAGCGGGTTTCCACCGAAAGGAGGTTTTCTGTCCTCTCCCAACCCCAAACCAACTCACCCCACAGACATTTGGAGGAGCACGAGCAATTAGAGGGGAGAACCGAGCTCTGCGCCCGGAGCGAGAGGCACCAAAGCGGCGCCGGGGGAGAGGAGCTGGGCTGCGCCCCGCGGTTCGGCACAGTTGGAGAGCAGCGGGATGGCAGCCGGGCTCGCGCTGACCTGGATTCACAACATCAAAGCCAACACCCGCTTCCTCCCCGGCGGCCCCGGAGCCCTCGGAGGAGGTGAATCGATGGGCTGGACGCCCACGCGCCCGGCCCGGCACCGGCTCTGTGCCGGCGGTGGCTCGGCTGTGGGGACTGTGGGTCACGGCAGGAGCATCCCCCCTGCTCTGGGTGTTGTGGCAGGAAGCTAAAAAGCTGCAGAAAAAGTTAATGCTTTCTATGTTGAGAAGGAAAACTGGCTCCTCCAGCACCGGGGCGGTCGAAGGTGGCCTGGGTCGAACCCCTGTCCTGCTGGTACAGCAACAGGCGCCGGCAAATCCCCTGTCAGACCCGTGGGAGACAGACAAACGGACCTTATTCCCTTAGGAAACCCGCCTGTAAAACTCCTCCCTGTCCCTCGGTAGTGCAACACGCGTGTCTGCACGCACGCACGTGCACACAGGGCCCTCGTCCCTCCAGCATGTCACAGCCAGCCACATGCACCAGGACACACGGTCCCCATGTCACGACCGGCCTCAGGCGCCAGGACACACGGTCCCCATGTCACGACTGGCCACAGGCACCAGGACACATGGTCCCCATGTCACAGCCAGCCACAGGCACCAGGACACACGGTCCCCCCGTCCCAGTCTCAAGGGACCTGCTCCCTGCCCGGGAAAACCCAGCCCCAGCCCCTTCAGGGAGCCCAGGGCTCACGTTCACATCAATTCCCTCCACCAGCAGCTCAAAGCTTTATTTTTCCATCACAGCTCCGTCTCGGAGCAGCATCCCGCCCTGGATCCCCCCCTCGTCAAGATGGTTCATTTATGAGATGACTCACAGGTTGTTAACGCTCCCGACGGGCATCGGATGGAAAGCAGCGATGCCACCTCCGAGAGCCAGCCGGAGGGGGGGGCAGCTCCCCAAAATCCGGGGAGACGCTGCCAGTTCCCAATCAACGCGCCATTGTCAGCCAAAGGCGGCACTGAGGCGGGGGGGAAATACCTAAATAAGCAGCAATCAGGAAAAAAAAAGGCTCCTGCGGGGATTGAGTCCCCGGGGATGGGGAACGGTGCAGCGTCCGTCACTGCCGGCACGGCTTGGGGAGGCTGGCGGTGCCCGTGAGCCAGGCGCTGGCCCTGTCCCCGTCCCCACTATGGGGCCAGGCACGAGCTGGGGTGAAGGTTCAGTAACCCCTCAAATGAAATAACCAGTTTGAATCAATCCCCGGAGGCATTTTTCAAGGAAACGGGAGGAACCAGCTGTATTTGTAAGGACCCTCCGTGCACCCAGCTCGGGGCAGGGTGGCACTGTCACCAGCTCACGCCTGGGGGGGGGACAATCTCCCTCGTGTCCCAGGGACACCGAGACAGCGAGAACATCTCGGGGACACCGGTGGCATCACCCTCCCCCGGGACACCGCTGACCTCTGCATTGGTGCCTGCAAAGTGCTGAGCTGAGATTTCCCATCCAACCTCCTGACCCGGCTCCAACCCCGGCGCTCGCAGCGCATCCACCGCCGTGCAAATACCCCGCCCTGGGAGACAGCGTCCCCGCACACAATGCCGAGGAAATAATGCCGCAAACCCCCCTCCCGCTCGCCGTTCAGCCGCGTATAATGGCGAGGCAGAGAAGAATCTCATCTAATTTTAACTCCCCTGACGGACGGGCTTTGTTCTTTCCCAGCAGCTGCCCCGCAAGGTATGAAAACACTCAGATCTGTTGACGTGGGAAAACAAAACACACAAATCAGCCCATTTTCCTCTTCAAGGCCAATTTACCTGGAGCTGTCAGCGGAGGGAGGGGAAGCGATGAGCCCCGGGGGAGATGGGGGGAGCAGCCTGGACCCGTAGCTTGGTGCGTACCGGTGCGGTACCTGATGCTCGTAGAACATCTGGGCCATTCGCTCCCTTTCTTGCAAGCCCCAAAACATCTCAGACCTACAGAAAACAGGACAACGTTTGCTGCGATTCCTCAAGGTGCGGTTCTGCGCATGCCCCGGGTCACCCCTCTAAACGAGGGGAGCTGGGTGCAAACGGAGCCTCCCAAAAAGTGGTTCACCACGCGCTGGGCTCCATCCGGGTGCCTCCATCGCTCGGACCTCTTGGGTCTCTCATAGATGCAACGAGAGAGACAGAAATCCTCCGAGCACATCCACCCCCCCCGCCTGCCGGGGCTGAGCGAGGACGGGGTGAACCGGGCCCTGAAGAAGTGTAACGGCAGCTCAGGGAGCAGGAGGGGTAGGTCAATCCCGTCTGCAGGGGCTGGTGTGTCACTGGGATAAGGGGATGGATGGATGGATGGACGGACAGACTCCCATTTGGGAAGAGAAAGCTTGCACACGGGACTGCTCTCACCACCATGTAACCTGGTCCCTGCCTCTCGCTGAGGCTGGTGCTGGTCCCAGCACCCATCCCCTCCCCAGGGCACCCACAGGGTAACCAGGGTCCGTGGGGACCGAGCAGCTCTGGCAGCCGCGTGGCAGAGGGTCGGTCACGCTCAGCCCCGACCTGGCACCTTCGTTAGTCACGGAGGATTCGTTTGGGCTTCTCGTGCCTTGCTTCCAATGCAGCTTCCCCGCGGGGGGCCGCAGGCTGGCTACAGCCCGCTTGCTCTCTGGCTCGGGGAGGTGATGGGCCAGGGTCCGTCCCTGGGGGGGTTTCAGGGCAGAGCACCCCACCAGCCCTCCCGCAGCACCCACCGGGTGCAAACACAACCCTGCTCCTTTTGCACGTGGTTTTCTGGGTGCTGCAGCACCCGCCTGGATTTCCAGCCTTGTGGGAGCCTAGATCTTCCCATCTTCGACCTGGAAAACCCCAGCGGCTCAGCCTCGAGCCGTCCCGGCGAAGCTCCTCCTGCAGCAGAAGGAGCTATTTTAGCTCGCGCTGCTCTGCCCGGCTTGCTGTCTGCCTCGGTTAGCCCAGCTGCCTCCTCGCCTGATGATCCCCCTCCCAGCTCCTCTTACGCATCCTCCTATTTTTAGGCTTCACCCGCAGCCCCCGCGATGGGTTCGCACCCCCGAGGGCGGACGGCTTCGCCGAGCAGAAGGGAAAAAGGAGCCGGTGGGCTCGACAGGAGCCGTTGCCTCCCCGTACCACGTTCCCTCCTTCCCCGCAGGAGGGGTTGCGTTGCTACCAAGAGCAAAGCCATGCAAATAAAGTCCCTCCCTTGGCAGGGTGCAGATGAAACATTCAGGAAACTTTCCAAGCAGCGTCTGATTTTGACTTCTGCTGCTGCGGATTTGTTGAGGGGGTTTATTCATGCGCTGCCACGCCGGGGTTATTTTGGCTCCTCTTGAGCACCGGGGATGCGGCACTCGGTCGACAAACAGCCCCGCAAAATGCTTTCGCTGAGGGCAAGTGGAAAAGCAGGCAAAGACCTGGAGAAAAAGGTGCCCGCACGCGTGGTGTGTCCGTGCCCGCGGGTACCATCCGGCACCGGCTCCTGCCAGGGCATTGGGAAGGGTCGCAGACACGGATGGGACCAGGATGCAGCACCCACAGTGACATTTCAGTCGGTCCCCGTCCCCGCAGGATCGATCGCAGATGCAAAGCTCCAGGCCTGAGCGGTATTTGCTTGAAAAGCAAAACCCTGCGCAAATAAAAAACCTGCTTGGGTAGCGTCGGGAGGCGAGAAAGCGGCACAGGAGCTGCGATGCCAGCCGGGGAAAGCCCGTGCGTCCGACACGGGGCTGCTCGTCTTGCCGACAGCAACCCTCAGCCCAACCGAAAGCCGTTGCACCCGGCTGCCCCAGCACCGCTTCTTCAAATTTGGGGCAAAAAAGGCAGTAAAAAGGGAAGTCAAGCACTGGGGAGAGGGAATAAAACTCGTAGCTTCCCCTCTATGCATCACAGCCCTGAATTGTCACAGGCAGGACTCAAGCTGGCTGCCAAAGTGGAAATTATATCAATATATAAATATTGATATATATTTATATTATGTACGTGGCAGAGCTGCCCTGGTGACCTGGCTCCCTGGCTCACACCTCGGCCCCGCGGCCGTCGGCACAGGACACAGCCTTCCCGGCACTGCCGGAGCCCCGATGCCAGGCTCCCTCTAACAGGACCACGGCAGGACAAGGTGAGCGGCGCGTACCGAGGCTCAGCGTCCTCCTGAGTTCCCGAAAATCTTTGGGGAGAAATCACACCCCCCCCCCCCATTTCCTCCTCCATTAACCTCCAGAGATTCCCATGGGTTTTTGACCGGAGTCCTGCCAGAGCAGATTCATAGCTCTCACATGTTATTTTTATGGCCATTTTAATTAAAACCAATAAATTCCGGAGCGGAAGAGGGTCTTCCCACGGTGAAATATGTTTTGTCAAGTTTGCATCCTCCGAGTAAATCAAACCGCCGCCGTTTTAGCAGCTAGAGCCGTAAATCCCCCCCGATAGACCCCAGCTCACCGGGCAGGTGAGCAACGTGAATTTTCCTCCCCGACAGCCTCAGCGTCGCTCTCGCCACCGCGGTTTGGTGTAAAACTCCTCTCCTGCGCAGGGGCTGTTTGGAGGGGGTGGGAGAAGCAGCGTCCCCCCGTTACCCAGGGTGCGAGGAGAAAACACAAGCTGAGGCAACGCCGTGGGGAGCTGCCGAAGAGGAGCGATCCCCAGAGGAGAGCAGGACGCGAGCCCAGATCAAGCGGCACCGATAAAACTCGGGGTGCAGAGAGAAGTCCCGGCTGCCCGGGCTGGGGATGGACCAGCACCAGCGCTGGGGGCCAGGGCTTGCAGGAGCCATCGCTCCCCTTCGCCCGCTGCACGCGCGGTCCTCGGGCTCCGTGCGCCGCAGCAGGGCGATGCTCTCCCCTCCGACCTGCCCTCCCTGCCTCGGTTTCCCCCGTTTTGGAAACCACAGCCGTGGCAGCAGCGTGGCTCAGCAGGTGGAGCAGCAACCACCGAACGCAGGGCGGATGAACAGCAAAGCCCTTTAAAGATTTTTCCATTTGGTTTATGTATCCGCTGGGTTTATTTTTAACATTCCAGCAGAAAAAAATAAATGCCGGAGCTGAGCCGAGTGAGCGTGTTTGCTGGAACCTGCCAGGACGATGAGTTCCTTGCAGATAACCCCTTGGAAAAGGGTCAGTGTGGGAGCTCCGGCCGTGCCAGGAGCCAAGCGAAGGGATGAGTCCTCTTCCAAGGAGCTCCTCACCAACGCTAAAAGCTATTTCGTGCTCCTCGACCCGGCGTTTCCCTCCCGCTGGGACCGATCAGCAGCTGGACTGCGTCAGAGCTGTGCACAGCAGAGACTCGCCACCTTGCTCTGGCCCCGGGAGGCTGTTTGCACCCCGCGAAGGTGCTTAAACCCGTGTCCTGGAGAACACGCGTGTGTGAGATGGAGCCCTCTGCCCCGCCTGGGCTTTCGGTGCCTCCTTGCACAACCGTCCCAGGAATGGAAACACCCAGAGCGGCTGATGCGTCGCATGAGGATGCAAAGTGCAGGACCCCAGGCAGACACAGCACATTAAAGCCATCCCTGTGCTCCCAATTCCTGCCCATATCCATCCCACCAGCCCTTCGGGATGAAGCCGGGACCGTTGCCACCAAAGCCCTCTCTCCGTGACGGCAGAAACCCACCGCACGTCGTTGCTGCCTCCTCGGTCAGCAGCCCAGGAGCTGTTTATCGTCTGAACCATCGGATGAATTAAAAGCTGTTAATTCCCTCCTAGGCGGTTTTATGAGGCTCTTGATGAAATATCCGGATGCTTCGACACTGCAGGAGTTTTATGCCGGCAGAGCGAAACCCCCATCTCCAGAGTCAAACCAGCTGCTGGCCTTTCCTCCGTGTCCTGTGTCTCCTGTCCCCCCCGAGCCAAAGGCACCCCAAATATTGCAGCAAACCATCCTCCCTGGCCAAGCCAGCTCTGCCCCAGGGCACAGGGCACTGACTGAATCCATCCCCAAAGCAGAGAGGGGACAGAGGCACCCCAAAAAGGGGTCCCCACAGCCCGTTTGCTGTGTCTCCAGGAAAAATAAAGCTCCTGCTTTGCAGACCCTGAAAGGGGGGAGACCTTGCAGAGGGGCGGCCTTGCCCTAAGGAGGGTGAGGGTGACCCTCAGCACCCCGCAAGCCCAGCTCTGCCGAGCAGATGGTGTTGATGGGCCCCAGGGTTTGCACCCCCACCCTGCAGCACCCCTCCCACCCCCCCAGCATCGCTCCCCAAGTCTCTTTTCAGCATCCCCCCAAACCCTTCACCAACCCCCCAGATCCCCCCCAAAGTCCCCCCCCAACAGCATCCCTCCCAGTCCCTCCCCCAAGCCCCCACCCCACAGCATCCCTCCCGAATCCCCCTGCAACATCCCCCCAAACCTCCTCAGCACCCCCCAAATCCATCCAGCACCCCCCAACCCCCCCCACCCCACAGCATGTAGGGGCAGAGGAGGAGGGGGAGAAAAGGCACGGGGGGGGGGGGGGGGGATGGAGAGACCCCAGTTTTGCTTTGGGGACAAGGGGGCTGTTTGCCCCCCTTCTTCCAGACAAAGAAAACCCGAAACAGCCGTAGTGCTGAGACACATCGCGCCCCCCCTCCCCCCCCCCCCAAGCCCAGGGCCCCCCGGGATGCTCGGGGCCGCCCCCGCAGCCCTCGCCGGCTCCGGGGGAGGGCGGCAGGCAGGGACCGGGGCGGGGGGGGGGGGACAGCCGGGGACAGGGGCGGGGAAGGCAGCAGGGATGGAGGGGGGACGCAGGTAGGGACCTGGGGGGTGGGAAGGGAGGCAGGGATTGGGGGGCGCGGGCAGGCAGGGGCTGGGAAGGCAGGGATCGAGGGAGGGAGGGCAGGGGTGGGGGGGGGGGATACCGACAGGCGGGGGGGACGCAGGTAGGGACCTGGGGGAGAAAGGCAGGCAGGGACGGGGGGACGGGGGGGGGCAGAGACCGGGGAGGGGGGGGTGACAAGGATCTGTCGCGGGGAGAAAGGCAGGCACGGACCGAGGGGGGAGGAAGGCAGGCAGGGCCGGGGGGAGCAGGCAGGGCCGGGGGGGGGGCAGGCAGGGCCGGGGGGAGCAGGCAGGGCCGGGGGGGAGCAGGCAGGGCCGGGGAGGGGGGGCAGGCAGGCAGCTGGGAGGGGACGGCAGGGAGCCGCTGGCGGGAGGGGGGGGAGCAGGCAGGGGGGGAGCAGGCAGGGGTGGGGACGGGCAGGGCCGCCCCGGCCCCACGTGGCGCGGGGGACACGCCGGGTTTATAAGGCGGGTGCGGGAGGCGGCGGCGCTGCCGGGAGCGGGGCTCGAACCCGCGGCGCTCGGATGCGCGCGGCGGCCACGGCGGGACCACGGCCACCCCCACCCGCGGGCCATGGAGCTGCCCACGGAGCTGCCCACGGCGCTGCCCACGGCTGCCGGTACCACCTGGGGCAACGGCACTACCTGGGCCCCCCTGCCCGGCCCCGGGGCCAACGACACGGGGCCGCAGCGAGCCAAGAACGCCACCTCCATCCTCATCGCCATCGTCATCACCGCGCTCTACTCCGTGGTGTGCGTGGTGGGGCTGCTGGGCAACGTCCTGGTCATGTACGGCATCGTCAGGTGAGAGCGGGGCGCCCCGGCGGCACCCCACGCCGGCCTCGGCGCCGGGGAGGGCGTGAAGAGGGGGAGCGAGGGTGCACCGGGGGTGAGTGTGCACCGGGGGTGAGCGTGCACCGGGGGTGAGCGTGCATCATGTGTGAGATGGCAGCTGGAGCCAGTGTGCACCAGGGATGAGCGTGCACCACGTGCAAGATGCGAGACGGCAGCAGGAACAAGTGTGCCCCAGGACTGGGTGTGCACCAGGGGTGAGACAGCAGCAGGAGCGAGTGTGCGCCGGGCGTGAGTGTGCACCGGGTGTGAGCCAGCAGCAGAAGTAAGCGTGCATCGGGTGTGAGCCAGCAGCAGGAGCAAGCGTGCCCCAGGAGCGAGCGTGCCCCAGGAGCGAGTGTGCACCGGGTGTGAGCCAGCAGCAGGAGCGAGGGCGGGTGTGAGCAGGGGTCCGCACAGGTAGCACCGAGACGGGTGTAGCTGGTGGGTGTGACGCGCGTGTGCACAGTGCGTGTGCGAGCACAAACGTGCGTGGAGGATGTCCAGATGCTGGGCGAGAGGAAAAAAAGCAAAGACTTGGGTGTGCACGGAGCAGCGCAGGGGAGCCGGCGCTTGGGGGGGGGAGCTGGGGGACACACCCCGAACCCAGCAGCCGCGTGTTCCTCGCCCCTGCGTGGGGAGCGGGGAAGGGGAGCTGCAGGGCTGGTCACGCTGCGGTGTGGGAGAGGTGACAGCGTATTGATTTCCAACACACAACTGCCACGCTAAGAGCTGCCCTGTTCGCAGGGAGGCTCCCGAGTCCCCCGAGCACCCACTCCACAGCCAGGGAAGGGGGGCTGGTGGGCTCCCACGGTACCTACCCCACTCCATCACTGGGACCCGAGATGCTCAGAGGGCGAATTACCCGCCCCAGCCCATTCCCGGCTCCGCCGCGAGCTCGTGTTCGTGCCGTCGGCACCTCCCGCAGCCGGCTGACTCCTGCTTTTCTCTAACAAAGACCAGGCGCCCGCATCGCCCAGCCCCAGCTCGCGCCACGGCCGAGCTCTCCCCCAGCCCCCCCAGCACGAGGTACCGGCTCCAGCAGCAGAGAGACCCGCTCACGTCCCGGGGGACCCCGAACCCCGCTTTGGCTCCGTCCAGCATTGCAGTGGGGAAGCAGGCGCTGGGGCAGGTCCTCGGCTGGCGGAGGCACCTCTGCCAAGGCTTTCCCTGGGCAGGGAGGGGGTCTGCTGGGTCTCTGCACCCCAGGACAAGCAACAGGACCCCGATGTCCCCCCTTTTCAGTAGACGAGGCACGGTGAGACGCTGCTGTATCCAGCCCGGCGCTTCTGCCAGGGTGCAAAATTTCCTGCTCATACGAACAGCTTCTTTGTCCGAGACGCTGGTTGATCCTGTCTGGGTAAGACGGGTTAACGTGGCCAAGGCTGCGGTTAAGGTGGGACACTAGAGCCAGGTCTTGCAGACCACAGGACCACCGCCGGCAGCGGGGGCTGGCAGAGCCCTCCACGGCCCCAGACCCCACCGGCAGCGGAGGCGGGAGCCGTGCTCACCGTCACACCGCTGTCGGCGACGGCACAGGGGCTTCCCCACCTCCAGCCTGGCAGGAGGGAGCCCAGGTCTCGCTGCGTGCCTGGGCTTCACAGCACCTTCCCACGCCGGAGGGGGCTTGTCCCGGGGGACCCAGGATTCATGGGGTTAATCCCAATTCCCATCGCCCCAAGAGTTGCTGTAACCCCAGCCAGGGCCAAAACCCCGGGGCTAAACCACACCTGATTTAGGCAAACCCCAAGAATTCCCATTTTTAACCATTTCCCCCCCCCCAGCACTTTCAGTCCATAGCGATCATTACAGGAGGTCAGCACAGCCCGGCACTGCCTGCGCACGAAATAAATGCGGTGACTCACTGGGGGGAAGGAAACCAGCCTGAAATGTGCCCACGAGCCGCGCCGGGCTGCCCATCACCCTTGCGCCTGGCTCCCCGCCCTTTGGGGAGCTCTGCTGTGTATTTTTAACCACCCGAGAGGGTGGGAGGATGCGTCGCGGGATGGGGGGTCACTCACTGACCCTACCCGGCACCGGGTAGGATTTTTCATCGACTCGGAGCAGCTTTAAAAAATCAGCCCTAGACTGAAAAAGCAAATTAAGGTAATTATCGCAGAGACATAGGCCACGTACGGTGTCACGGTGAAGGATGAGTGTTATTAGACCCCCTCCAGCTGGTTCTGCTCTTAGAGAAGAGGGAAGGCATTTTAAAGAGCAGCCTTTAATGTGCAAACAACATCCTCCCTATTTAACTCGCTAAGTAACCTAAGGTTACCCATGCTTTAGCAAGCCTGACTCTACGGCATCCACAGATCCCGCCGCCGCGGTTTCTAGCCCCTCGTTTTCCGATCCACCAGCTGATGCTGGAATTAAACACGTCTCCCAAGGAATGAACGAACGCCGTCCTCCGAGCCCTGGGACGGGAGGGGCTGCGGACACGCGCAGAGCCCAGCACATGCCTTCGCCCCTTACGTGGCCGAGCCCGGCTGGAGTTTCACGGGGGGTTCATCGGCAGAGTTGCTCCACGTCGGCAGGGTTTAGGCCGGGACTAGTTAGGCTCCGCTGGGGAAACCTGTGTCCATGCGGGACAGGGCTGTGACGTGGGATCAGCTTGGGTTCAGACCTCGCTGATGGGGACATGCTGGGCATTTGCCTTGTGGCCCTGGGGACATCTCCCGGTGCCACCTCCCGCTGCGCCCGGGCAGCCCGTGGGCACGGCTGGAGCGCGTCCCGCGGGGCTCGGGGACCTCGGGGTCCCTGGGGACGCCGCGCCGAGGATGCCGCCGAGCCCGTGCCTGCCAGGGAGCAGGTACACGCAGGACCCTGCTCCACGGCCCCCAGCTGAGCTCCCCGAACGGGCACCCAGCGCCTCTTCCCCTGCACCCCGGAGAGCCGAGCACGGCCGAAACCCAAAGCCAAAACCCAGCCGAGCCTCGCCAGCACCCTCCGACAGCAGCGCGGCCGACAGCCCTGACGGCGACCGGCGCTGCAATTACCGCTGCATTGTCAGGCGCTTTTAAAAATACCCCTGAAAGCAATTTGCAGCTGCGAGCTCGGGCGCGCGAGTGCCCACGTCCCCGCAGAGCCCATCAACCCCCCGCCGGCTCCCGCACAGGCTGCAAGGGCGTCCCTTTGCTGGGTGCCGGCTTTGTTAAGCCAGGCTCTTTAAAGCCCGAGGCGGTGGCTTTTAGCAGCTCCGGGAGTTTTGCAAGTTGTTTCTTTCACTTATTTTCCTGGAGGTTTGGAGAGCTGGGGGGTCCCTACCTGGGAGCGCAGACACCGGCATGGCTGCTGGAACGCAGAGCCGCCCTGCGCTCGCTCCGTCCCCTCAAGCCTCGTCTCTCCGTCGACACCTTCCAGATTGTTTCGTTCGAGTGCGTGACTTCCCAATCAAGGCGCTCGCTTAATTGCGACGGGTTTGGCAGCCCCGGGGAGCTCCATCAGCAGAAGCGGCTGGTTCGCTCCGCTGCGAGGGATAAACCTCTTCCCCGGAGCAGCCGCTTCGTTCGCAGCTCGGGGGGGGGTCACCACGATGGACCCCCCACCCCATGCAGAGTTTGACCCTCAGCCCAACCCTGGAGGGGGCTGAATCCTGCCCCAAACCCCCAGCTCTGGGGGATAAATTGAGTCGTCCCCATCAGCCCAGTCATCCCCAGGGCTGCTTTGCCCTCCCCAGCACAGCCCCATCCTGCCCGGGGAGGGGGCTGCAGCCGCGGCCCCCCAGCCCCGGCACGTCTGGCGGGGGGCTGGGGAAGCGCTTACCCAGCACGGCCGAGCGCGCCCGGCGTGAAGAACTGATATTTTCCACTTTGCTCGAAAAGCAGACATCAAAGAAGTGTGAATGTACCCGAAATGACTATTTTTTAATCTAGGTGAGCCGCAACCTGACAATAACACAAATTCTCAGGTTTTTTTGTTTAACCCGGAATGAAGCTTTTCCAAGAGATGCATTCGCAAAAGAGCTTGGAAAATAACACTAAAGAGAACTGAAAAGGGCTTTTCAAGGAAAAGACATTTTTTATGCTGTATTTAAAATTAAAAAAAAAAGTTCAACTCGGCTAGTTCCACCCTTGGGCAAGGAGCTGCCGTTTGCAGCCAAGGCGAACGAGAAGGGAACGCTCAGGAAAGGAGAGAGAAATGGGTTTTGCAGCCTCCATCTCCTGGCTCTACCGACAGCGTAAGCCGGTGGGTCTCGGCCGCCGCCGGCGTGCTCTCCTGACCCTGCTGAGACGGAGAAAAGGATGAAATGAAGGGAATTGATATAACCATCGAGCCCAGGAACCTCCTTCCTACACCAACCCGCGCTCCTGGTCGTCAGCCGGGGTTGCAGAGCAGCAACCCCCTGAGACGGGACCTCCTCAGTCCCCTCACCCCAATTTATTCCATGTACCCCGTCACACGAGGGGGTTATTCTCCGAGCTGTGCCGATACCTTTTCATCGGGCAACCGAGGGGTTGTCTCCCCCTCCGCGCACCAGAGCCGAATTCAGCCCCGCTCTGTCTAGGACCGACCCCCCCCGCCGGGGGTGCTACCGGCGGGTTTAGCCGGGCACAGCGATGCTCGTGTTCAAACCGACGCTTCTGCAGATGCATCAGCGTGGATCTAAACGAGCTGGGGGCTGCGGAGGGTGCGCCGGGCAACGGGGACTTGCTGGAAGGGAGCTCACGGGGAGGGTTCGAGCCGCTGGCGTAACCCCGATCTCAGCCTAGCAAACAACCCGGGGCGGCCGCAGAGCCCCCACCCCGCCCCGGCCCCACCGTTCCCTTTGGGAACCCCCGCCAGCAGGGATGAGCATCCGTTTCAAACCAACCGCGCCGGTCCGGAAGGGTTTTGGCGCTCAGGACCGGGCGTTTCTCTTAGGGTGATGTGACAAGGAGCAGAGCCGGCGTGCCAGCCACGGGCGGCTGCAGCCTTTGCCCAACGCCCCGGGGGGAGCGGCACCGTGCCCCCGAGCCACGTGCCGCGGCCGAGGCAGCCAGGCTTCCCCAAAGGCTCTGGAGCTCCAGGCTGGCTAATTGGGCTGCTTCCAGATGGCCTGTTTCCGGGGGTAATCGATCCAATTTCTGCAAGTAAACTCGACAGGGAAGCAAGCTAGATAATCACGATTTACTGGGTGGAAAATCAGATAAAGGAGGTTTCGGGAGGTAAAGGACATTGTGCAACTGATTCAGGAAAACGAAGTAAATCGATTTAATTGGGGAAGTAACTTGTCTGAAAATTTCTTCAGGTTTCCTTTGAATAAAGGCAGCCACGTGAACGAGCGTCACCTCCCTGGGCAGGTAAGGGACAAGCGCTTCGGCAGGGTCCAAGCCGTGTTCTGCAGGTGCTGGACAAGGTCCCACGTGGGAGTGCAACCCCGTGCTCAGGCACCGGGACTTCAACGCACGCTAAAACCGTGCACGACCACAAGTGCTTTCTCAACGTGCTCCCTGGTCCATCTGGAAAGGTGCTGAGCCGATCGGCGCTGCAGAAGGGCAGGGCACAAGCACCTACCTTTGCCCACCGAGGGTGATGGCACCTTGCGAGCAGCCAGGGAAAGCCAGGCTGTGCCCCCTCCTCCTCATGTGGAGTGGGCACACACGTTCTTGGGCATGGGAAGCCAGGCCTGACCACCTCTAACGGCTCCCTTCTCTGCCAGGTACACCAAGATGAAGACAGCCACCAACATCTACATCTTCAACCTGGCCCTGGCAGACGCGCTGGCCACCAGCACGCTGCCCTTCCAGAGCGCCAAGTACCTGATGGACACCTGGCCCTTCGGGGAGCTGCTCTGCAAAGTCGTGCTCTCCATTGACTACTACAACATGTTCACCAGTATCTTCACCCTCACCATGATGAGCGTGGACCGCTACGTTGCCGTGTGCCACCCGGTTAAGGCCCTGGACTTCCGCACGCCGGCCAAGGCCAAGATCATCAATGTCTGCATCTGGGTGCTCTCCTCCCTCATTGGGGTGCCCATCATGGCCATGGCGGTCACCAAGTCGAAAGGCAAGTGCCTTCTGGGGAAAGGTCCCCTCCTGTCCCATCTGTCCATCCTAGGGGTGACCTGGCAAACCCAAGGCACCTGGTCCTGTAGCAGGTTTGAGCCCAGCGATGGGCACCCCTCCATGGGACCATGAGCGTGCCCTGCCACGGAAAAGTCATCACGGGGTTATTTTCCATCTTGGCTGCAGAGGCTGGAACCTGTCCCAGAAATTGTCCTTCCCCTTCCCCATCTCCAGTCCAACCCGGCCTCTCCCCAGCTCCTGGGGTGCGAATCAGGTCCCTAAAACCACTCCCAATGGTATTGCAAAGTCCCCAACTGGCCCACACTAAGATCCGCAGCTCCTGTGTGAGGACACCAGCCCTTGGCTGCTAGGAAAGCTCTGGGCATCTTGAGGAAGCGGGCAGGTCTCAGTGTAAGGTGACACAGGGACGTGTCCACCACGGGGGTTGGGAGGAGACAGCGTGGGGATGGCCCAGGAGGCTCTGCAGGGAACATGTCCCTGGGTCACTGCACCCACCGGCACCCCAAGGGCGGGGGGTTGGTGGCACAAAGCTCCCGGGGAATCTCTGCAAAGAGCCGGCAGGTGGGCATGCGTCTCCTTGTGTTTGTAACCAGCATGGACCTGCCCAGCCGTGACCGAGCAGCAAGCAGACAGCATTCGTAGCAGACACTCCCCCGCTCCCTCTTTGATCATCCTCTCTCCCACAGACGGGATGGTGCTGTGCACCCTCCAGTTTCCCGATCCTCCCATCTACTGGGACACTGTGACCAAGATCTGCGTCTTCATCTTCGCCTTCATGGTCCCCATCTTGGTCATCACCATCTGCTACGGGCTGATGATCCTTCGCCTGAAGAGCGTCCGCCTCCTCTCGGGCTCCAAGGAGAAAGACCGCAACCTGCGGCGCATCACGCGCATGGTGCTGGTGGTGGTGGCAGCCTTCATCATCTGTTGGACGCCCATCCACATCTTCGTCATCGTCTGGACGCTGGTGGACATAGACAAGAAGAACCCCTACGTGGTGGCCAGCCTGCATTTCTGCATCGCCCTGGGTTACACCAACAGCAGCCTCAACCCCGTCCTTTACGCTTTCCTGGATGAAAATTTCAAGAGGTGTTTCCGAGAGTTTTGCCTGCCTTTCCAAGCCCGCGTGGACCAGAACAGCTTCTCCCGCGCCAGAAACACCACTCGGGAGCGCGTCTCCACCTGCACCCCTTCCCAAACCCGCAACAAGCCGGCATGACTAGACGTGGGCAGCCTCCAGCGAGGCTGCCGGGCCCACGGAGGGGACGACCTGCGCTCGGAAGTGACCCAGGTCACCACCACGGAGCTCTAGCGGAGCGGTGGCCTGGGCGCTGCTCGATGACGCCGCTGGGTTTTGTTCAGACTGAAAGCAAGTGACTGCAAAGACTTTTTTCACCCTGGAGAACCCGGGATGGGGGAACCGGGACTCCCCAAGCAACGTAAGGGAGAGGACCAAACCAAGAAGCAACCTGGGCAGAGCTGCTCTGCTGCTGCTCCCGCCGCGGCCGGGGAGAGCCGGCAGCCCCGTACGCCCGACAAGGGCTGTCGCTCTCCGACACGCGGCTGTCGGCAAAGCCCAGGCATCCCGGGCCACCACGGCTGCACCGACCGCGTGCTTCTCCTCCTGCACGGGCCGAGACGGCGTCGCAGTCCGAGGCAAGAGGGGAAACGCTCCCGTGGCAGAAGGGGACCGTGCCGGGAGGCGACGCCACGTCACGGGGCCTCACTCCGTCCCCCTCGGAGCTGTGTCCGAACAGCGGCCGGAGACGGGAAGAGCAACCGATGCCGCTTCAGAGACGGTGTTATCAAAGAGCTCCAGATCTATACTAAAAATTTTACTGGAGTCCTTCAAACCGGGACTGGCCCCAGGGGACCACTTTCTGCGGTTAACGTCATTACTGCATTATCTCGAGGCCGCTGACTGCAGGCAGGGCAGCCCTAGACACGGATGCGATGCTGGGAACACGGATGCGACGCTGGGAACACGGATGCGACGCTGGGAACACGGATGCGGCCCGGGGACGGGTGGGGGCACGGCGCAGGGCACATCCCAGCTCCCCCCGTGTCCACGTGCCGATGCCAAACTCCCCCAGCATCCATCAGGGTGACGGGGAACCGCTCCTCACCCATCTGCCTCCAAAGACGTTAAGCCCGAGAAAGATGTCGTTCAGGGAGCGATTTGCGGGGGCTCGGGGAGTTTCTCGCAGCGCTAAAGCAATTAGGATGGACGAACGGGCGGCGCTGCGAGGGCTCTCCCTCCCCTGCCCGCCGGGTGAAGGATGAGCAACGGCACTGCCCAGATTTCCTTTAGCAAAGCTAAAAAGGAGAGGATTATCTGGGATTTTTTTTTTAGTAGAAGATGGGAAAAATATCGCCGTCGTTTCATAATTCACCAGGTCACCGTGTAATAGCCCCGTAATTCCCCAAGCCGGGGAAGCGCAAGCGCTCTCCGTGCCGAGAAAGGACCCGCAGCCCGTGGGAGGCAGAGATTTGGGGATTTCGTGCTCAGCGCTCATCCGGATGGAGCAGCCGTCCCTCCGAAGCAGCGGCCGAGCTCCAAGGCAGCGCATCCTGCCGGAGCCACCGGCCAGGGACCTCGGGACCGCATTATCTGCCTCTAAACGATGACCGATGGCTCCTCCCGGCCTTCCGCTCCCTGAGTCACCCCCGCGCCGGCTGCGAGCAGCGTCTGGGGGCCGCGGCTTTTTCTTCCTCTCACCTTCCCACCGCCGCGGCTTCGGCCGGGAGGTCGAACGGGCCGAGGAGGAGGAGGAGGAGGCTCGGAGGGAGCGGTAATAGCATTTAGCGGACAAATTGCTGCAGCTGGAGGAAGCAGGCGAGCACCCGGGTGCACCTGGGGCTCGTGGGCTGGATGAAGAGCCTGGGCTGCGTCTCTGGTTTTTCCAGTTGCATCAATTTAGCCTAATAAAGGCCATTACCTCTCCTTCCCAGCCCTACCTTTCTCCGGAGCCTGTGGAAATTGCAGCCTCCCTGTTAGGAAGGCAGAGCCGACGAAGCAGGCAAAACCAATTTCTTTTTCAAAGGAACCAAATAGGGTGAAATTGCCCGTTTGGATCGCAAATCCGTCGCAGCCGAAGCGCGCGAGGGATCCTCCTCGTCTGCCTGCGCCGGGTCCCCCACCCCGAGTAAAGCCTCTCGCTCAGCGTTGCATCAGCCCGGGCATCTCCAGCTCCCGCCCAGGGCTCCTCGGGATCCCCGTGCAGGCACGGATGGAGTCCTGGGCCACCGGCAGAGCCGCGCTCGGTCTCCTCATCCCCTGTCACCGCAAGCCCGGCTGGTCCCTGGGTGCGGGAGGGTGAGCAGGATCGGCTCCGGGGCAGGAATTGGGGGGGAAAACCCCCAGGGTGCCACGAGGCTGAGCTTCAGCTCGGTGAGAAGAGCGACTAAGGTGTCCGGAAGGAGTTGGGGACCACCCTTCAGCTCTCCACCTCCGCCCAGCCTGGGGGCGAACCCCTCAGCGCCGCGCCGTGGGAAGGGCTCGTGGTTTGGAACCGCTTCGCGGTGAGGTCCTGGCAAGGGCGGGATGTCCCCGCACGCCGCAGACCCAGGGATCCTGAGGTTTGCTCCAGGCTTCAGCACGAAGCTGAATTCTGGCTTGATATCTCAGTTTGGGGGGTACCCCTAAAAATTGCGATGACCCAAAAGCATCGATCTCTTTAACCCCCCTCAGCCAGTGCCTCGGTGTCCCCCAGAAATACCCACCCCCCCGATCTAGGCTGGTCAAGGCTTGAGGAGAGCAGCGTTTCCAACCGCAGCAGCAGCGGCTGCCGAGAGCACGGCGAAGAAACGGGGGGACGCAGGGGAGGCGAACCCCGTCACCCGCGGATGGGGCATCTCTGCCCCCGTGCAGCCCCTTTGAGGACACCCTGTCATGCTGGGGGGACCGACCTGTGAGTGCCGGGGGCTGCGGGGTGGCTTGGGACTCCACGAGCAGCTCGGCCACCCCCCAAAGCTCAGTCACCCCAATTCCCATCCCCACGGGGCCTCAGTTCCGTCTGGGAGAGCCCTGCCAAATTCCCAGCCTGCTGGGAGATGTGCCTGCAATGCCCTTAGAGCGGGTTAAAAAGCTTCAAGTCATTATTTTTTAAACGCAGCCACGCTCGGGCGGAGGTGGGAGCCCGGGACGCAGCGAGGCTCGTGGCTTCTCTTCGCTTAGATTTTGCTGAAAAACAAAAAAAATAGAATATTCCTGGGGAAAAGGGGCCGCCGATGGCAAACGCCGCACCAGAGCCCTCGCGATGGCCCGGACCCGGAGCATCCCCCGCCTGCCCCTTTCGGCAGCGGCATCCCGGCAGGCGCCCGGGGGCTGATCCAGCTTCTCCCCGCGACGACCCCCCCCCCCAAACCCGGCTCCACCAGCCCCTCGATCGGGCTGGGAAACCGGGGCCAAATCCTGACCCGGGGAAACACCGCCGGGAGCTTGTACCTGCCCCCGGGGAGCCGTGCCGCAGCGGGGACGCTCGGAGGGCCCTCTTGGATACTTTTCTATCTCTATATATGTATATCTCTCTGTCGATAGCTGTATGAAATTAAAGCGACCCCCGGTCACCCCGTCCCCCCCCCCCCCGCTGCAGCAGCCCCCGGCCACTCTCTGTGTGATGGAGCTCGGGCTCCTGCCCGCGTCTGCCGGGTCCGCGGCATCGACCGGGACCACGCCAAGCGCTTCAGCCAATATTGCCAGCTCCAACCCTCGTGATTTTGGGCTTTTGGTGGCATTTCTGTATAGGAACTGCGCTTTCTAACAAAATAAATAAATAAAATAAGAGATAGCGAGAGGTTTCCAGCTCTCCTTTGACTCCCGGGCACTGAAAACGAGCAGGGTCCCGCTCAGGGTGCTGGTTGGGGGAGTGATGGGTGAGGAACTGCCTCTAAATTCCAAGTTTTAAAAACTCTTCCGGACTGGGAAAAACTCACCTGCGTGAAAGCCCGAGCCCCTTTAGCCGAGGTTATTTTCCAAGCCCCGATAACCAAAAGCCTTTGCACCGCACCGGCGGCATCCGAGGCGTCTCGCTGCTGCTGGTCGTCAAGATATAGTTTTATTTTAATAGCCCAGCAGCTCAAACTCCGGCCCCAATTACATTTGTAATTTAAATGGAAATGAGGATTTAGTGAAATTGCAACGGAAAGGGGTGTTGGAGCCTGTAACTCTGCTCCCGCTTCCCGAGACTTCGGATTTTAAAGTATTTATCACTTCTGCCGTGTCCGTTTGTGAGTTCCCGAAGAACGGGAAAAGCGTAAAGAGCACGGGGTGGATGCGGAACCTGGATTTCCAGCCCGGAGGGGGTTTCTAGCGGGGGCATCGCTGCTCCAGCACCGCTCCAAGGCCCCTCTCCGTCATCCAGCGCCCTCGGAAAGCGAATCCAGGCACCGAGTCCCGCGATTTCACAGCCCAGTTAAACCAGCAGCCGGCCCAGCTGAATAATGCAGCGACGTGTGCCAGCACACGGGAGCTGCCACGCACCTACAAGCTATTTCCAGGGACCGTCTCTGCCGTCTAAGAACACGTTGGCTGCTGCAGAAAATGTTCTTTTTCTTTTTTTTTTTTAATTTTTAAATTAACCCACCCAGTAACGAACCCTAATGTAACAGGCTTTATTCTTACACGTGTGATTAATTACGAAGCTGCCTGTTTCTTTGTCTGCACGGCAGGTTTAGGCTGACTTTGTAATTGCGTTATTATGCGTATGGAAATGAGTAAATCTGGCTTTCCCGGCGAGGACGCGGGCGATGTCTCCCACCACCCTCGCTCCGGAGCAGCCTGGGGTGGATCCAGGCTCTCAGCTTCTTTGACTTGCGATTCATCGTTTAAAAAGAAAAAAAAAACCAAACCAAACCGCTATGAATAATTACCGGGCGCTTTTTCTTTTCTCCCTCTCCTTCCATAGTTACAAATTCCGCCCAACTCGTGCTACGTTATCCCCTGCGCGAGCGGGACTGGGAGGAACGGGCAGAGCGCAGGGACCGGCCGTGGGGCGGCCGCTGTCCCGGGGCTCCTCCGGCTCTGCAGCGACGTCCTGCGCCCGGCGCGAAGTTCTCTCTCTTCTCGGCCTGTTGAAGATGACCCAGGACTTCAGCAGCTTTGGGAGGGGGCAGAGAGCTCCACGCGTCGCTATTTCAGCCCAATTCCCGGCCCCACGAGCCCCACCAGACCGTTGCACACCCCAGTTATACTGGGATATACTGGCCAGGTTCCTGGCCTTAATGACAGGACTCGGGGGAGGCGAGACCGCCCGGCGCGGTGACCAAACTCTCTCCTTCGTTTGCAGGCCCGTCGTTAACGACCCGCGCGACCCGACACGCTGCAGCGGGGGGTTTAATTAGCCGGCACGAAGCCCACGCGGCCCTGCCAGCAGGCAACTCGGCCCTAATTAATGCTCCTTTCCTCTTTGAGGCAGGAAAAGGAGAACAAGAAATCAACTCCGTATCCCCCGAACCCTCCTGAAGACGCAATTCCCACCCGGCAGATCCCGCAGGAGCATTGCAGAGGTAGGGGGTTTTTTTTGCATCCAAAAAAGCAACATGTTAAAAAACCCCAGAAAAACCCCACCCATCGATCAAACAACACACAAAGTGCTTTTATTCCGGAGACAAAAACGCCTCGCAACAGCAGAGCTCATCCTCCGCGGATGCTAAAAGCCCCAAATCCCACGTTCCCGTCCTTTGTCTGTAAATTCAAAGCCTTTCACGCACTTGGAATAGCAACAGATGGGGACCGGGAGTGCGGGATCGGAGCTGCCGACTGGGGACCCCCCAGGAATGAGAAAGGGTCTGGCGGTGCAAAACCTGCGCTGTGCGCCGGGGCCGGACCCTGGCACGGCCGGGGGTCCCCCCAAAACCCACCACAGGACCCAAATTCCTCCTGCTCATCCCCAAAACGCCACCGCCTCGCTCCGCGGGCTGAACTGCTGGCGCAAAACCTCGTTAATGAGACGTTTCCCTTTCCTCAATGAAGCTGTTTTCCTTCGCCCACCCTCTCCCCGGTGCGGGGGCTCATCCTTCCCCCAATTTCCAGCAACTTCCCATTGAAGTGTCACTCCGGCTCCCAAGACAACGCTGGCTGATTCATCCGCTCCGAATATTTTAAACCCTATTGTTCTCCCCAGCCCTTTTTTCCCCTCTTTCCTGAAAATACCAACGGGCTCCCTGCTCCCGAGGGGATGTTTTCCCCTTCCCGGGAGCAGGACCAGCCCCTCGAGGCTGGGCGGATGGGAACGCTCCCATCCCGTTTGGGAACGATGGGGATTTTGTCCCCAGCTGCAGGAGATGGAGGTGGGAATTGCATTGGCTCCCAGCAGGATCCAGCCCTGGGGGGACCACGTGGGATCTTGATCGTGCTACAAGAAATTGCCCAAACCTGGGGGATGGATGCAAATACCTGCCCATGCTGAGGGGATGGGGAGCAACTGGGAGCACTGGGAGCACTGGGATGGGGGGTCCTGGGGAGGAGGTGGAGGTCAGGCAGGACCAGCACGAGCCGACCCCTCCGTGAGGGTGTCCCTGCCCCGGGGTCGGTGTTACCGGGAAGGGACAAACCAGCCCTCGGCTGAGACGCCGGGGGCCGCTTGCTCCCAGAGGTTGCCGACAGTGCTTGGGAAGCGGTTCCCAGGGATGGGAGCGTCTTGGTGCAACCAGAGCAACCGGGCCAGGCTCCCTGGGGAAAAGCCTCCCCAGGTACCAGCTTGGTCCCTCGCCCCGGCTTTTCTTGGTTTGGTTTTGCATCGTCAAATGTTTCTCGGTGGGATGAGGAGGGATCGGGAGGAGGAGCGGGACCTGCCGGGGATGCCAGCCCCAGGGACCGGCAGCCGAAGGGGCGATGAGGAGGGCAGAGCCCAGCCCCAGCCAGCCCCGGGCAGGGTTTGCACCGGGGAGGCTGCTCAGCAAAACCACGGCTGCTGGGATGTGCCACCTTGGCCAGGCTGGTCGGGTCCCTCAGGTCCCTCCCCAGCTGCTCGGCGCGTCCCCTTCCCCTCCGCGCTGCCAGCAACAGCGCGGGGGGCTCCAGCCCGTACCAGGGCGACTTCTGTCCTTCCCAACACCATTTTCCACGGGGTTTTGAACAGGACGTCACCTCCACAGAGTCCTTACCCTCTGTGGCAGCATCCGCACCATCCAGGAATTGCGCCAAACCCCACACCTCGAATTGCCCAGACCCCAAGCCCGGTTTAACTGGCAATTTAACCCATCTGCATCCAACTCCAACCCAGCTGGGGCCGGAGCCGCCTCCTTCCACCCGGGTGCTGTGGATCCCACGGGGTGAGAAGCTGCTCTTCCAACCCGAGCAGCCACCGAGGCTTGTCAGCATCGCCCCGACGCTGGAGGAGTCCCACATCTCCCTTTATTAAATCTCTCTGCGTTTCTTAGCTATAAATAGGTCGGCGAGGTTCAAAGCAAAGCACATGAAGACGCACGAAAAGCAGCTGCCGAGGTGAGACTTTGCAGAGCCCGGCCCAGCCGCCTGCGTCACGGCGGCATCAACGGGCTCGGGAAAAGGGCGGCAGAACAACTCAGGGCGGGGTGGTTTTTCCCTGGAAGGGATGTAAAAATACCAGCGCTGGTTTTGGAAAGAAGACATTGAGCTTGTTGCTGGGCATCAGGCCCAAGACAACCAGGAGTTTCCCCATCAGGTATCCATCGCACCTGATGGAGGAGCATCAAACGGAGGGTGACGGTCCCCGGGGAGCAGCATTAGCCACGATATTAGTGAACACTCACCCATGGCTCAGCCCGCACTGACGGTGAATTACAGCTTCCATCCTTGGCAATAAAACGCTCTCCACGGGGCCACGTCCCTACTTCACGCTTACACGGAAAAAAAAACCTGAGCCCTTTGCCAAGCCCGGCACCGCAATCACCAAACACAAACCCGGCCTTTAGAGGCAGGAGAGGTGGGTGCCCGCAGCACCCCCAGCCTCGTGCTGCACCCCCACCCGCTCCACGCTGGGGCCAGCCCTAATTGCAAAGTCAAAGCTCGTCCTTCCCCAGCGCAGAAGACGCGGGAGCAGCGGAGCCAAGGGGCTGCCGGCAGCAGGAGCTGCTCCGGGCACCCACCGACCACCTGCCCAAAGCCCGTCCCCGGCCGGAGGCTCGTTAAGGAACCTGCTCCCTCCCAAACTAATTAAGAGTGAACAGACACCGGGGGCTCCGGTCACACCAGATTTGCTCCGTCGGTGCCAGTCTCTGCGCCGGAGCACACACGCGCGTCCAGCTCGGCTCCGACAGAGCCGCCGTGAGGGCCCAGCCCGTGGCAGGGACGTGCCGGGACACCTTCCAGCCGCGCCGGTGGGCTCAGCTGTGCCTCTGGAGGCCCCAGTATGCCAGGAATAGGGGTCCCACGGGGACAGGGGGGGTCCCACGGGGACCATCCCCTCTCCCCCCAGTCCAGCGGTCCAGCAGCCCCCAGCGCCTTCTCCTGCTGCCATCCCGCGGCCGTGTCCCACAACTGCACACGTGCACCCGCGTACAGCACCGGACGGGCTTGCGGCCAGGCTGGGACCGCGGCAGCACCCAAGGGTGGCCCCGCACCCCTCTCGACCTGTCCCCAAGCGCCACAGCCACGCTGGTCCCACGCCGCGGCGGCCACAGCAGCCCCTTGCCCAGGGTGGGGGGCAGGAGGCCGGGGTGTCCCCGGTCCATCCCCGTCTCCCCCCGAGCACCGGCGGGAGGACGCTGAGGCTCTGCCCAGCCCTGGGCTCCCTCGGCGCAGGTGCCAAAGCTCAGCCGGCCGCGCGGGGGGACACGAAGGCAGCAGGGTTTGCGGCGAGGCGGCAGGACGGGACCGGAGCAGCCCCCTGGGAGGGCTGCCCATGCCTCCAAAGCACGGGCAAACCCAGGCTTTATCAAAACTCAGTTTATTCCAAATGTTAAAAGATTACAGGTTTTTTCCTCTCTTCCTCTATTAATCAACCAAAATACTTTACATTTTCTTTTAAAAAATTTCAACCTATTCTGAGCCATTGTACAAGTCCCAGCCCCCCACCCCGCACACACCCCCGCGTCCCCCTATTGCTATAACTTAACATATAAAATTTAATCTTCGCAGACCCCCTTCTCAGTCCAGGTACCTGGAAGGCAGCACGGAAAGAGAAGACGGGGCAGGCCGGGCGCAGGGAGCGAGACCAGTCGGAGCGAGACCGGAGGCGATGGGGAGGAGGGAGTCCCGTTGTTTGGAGCGGTTCGATGCATAGCTGGGTTTCGGTTCTGCCTTCTCAGCGAGGCCCTAACGGCAAAGGAAGCTCCTTCCTCAGCCAAGGAAAGAGAGAAAATTAAAATAACAAAGTCCCCACCCGTGGGATGGATTTTGTTGGGTTTCCAAAGGCCGTGGGAAAGAGCAAGAGCGGCCGGGATTGCAAAAAGCAGCGCTGGAGGTGGCCGATGCAGGCAGGAGGGAGCGGGGGAACCTGCTCCCGGCCTCGCTGCCTGGGGGATTCTGGCTCAGATCCGTGAGGGGCGGGAGGCAGGAGCCCCCTTTTGCAGCAGCCACAGCTCTGTGCGCAGCGCGGGCCGGCCATCGTCCTGCCGCGTTCCCCCTCGCAGGCTCCCAGCCGCATCTCCCCTCCGCAGCCACGAGCGCAGGAGGAGAGAGCTCCCCGGGAGCGTCTGCCGGGCTGAGAGCTCGCCCAGACCCAGCCCAGAGGCATTTGGTGGGTGGCAGCGGACAAATCCCAGCCGGAGAGGTAAACGATGTTTAGGTTAAGGGGATGGAGGAGCACCCAGAGATGGGGAACATGGGGACGCCCAAACCCTTTTGTGTAGTGAAGAACAAGGCCCTCAACTTTGCCGGACCAGAAAATATGAAAAAAAACCAGACAAGAAGTGGAAAACCCATCCAGCCACAGTACTGAGAGCAGTTTAGGACCAAGCCGACCCGGGGGAGCTGACAGAGCACCGGGCACCACGGGAAGACAGACACACGCTTGCAGGGAGAAAACACGAGTATCCCTGAAGAGCCCTGCTCCAGCCACGCAGACACTGCCGGGCCCGGCTCCGGGAGCCTCCTCCCCACCGCCGTCAGCGGGAGACCAGAGCTGGAAACCGGTCGCCAGACCCGGGCGGAAGGTGGGGGTGTGCGCGCGGGTCCCGCGATCCCGCTGGGCTCGGCTGCGCGGCGTCGCTTCATCAACTCTGCTCCTTGTCCTTGACCAGCAGCACGGTGTGTTGGCCACCGCTGGACACGGCCAGGACCGCGCGGTTTTCCAGCTGCTTGCCCGTCATCTCCACGGGGCTCCAGACGTCCTCCTCCTCCCCGGTGCCCAGCTGGTAGTTGGTGCCCATGCCCCAGGCAAACGCTCGTCCTGCAACGGAGGGGACGCCGAGTTTTGACTTCAAACAAAGTCGAAACACTTTGACCGCAGGATGGGGTGGGAAGGGGACGCAGCAGCCAGGCCCCAGGGGACCTCACACGCGGGCAGGGGGGGAATGATGGGTGCCAGGGGGAAGAGGAGCAGCGCTTGGCAACTCAAAGAGGCGTTTCATCACGCGGCCAAGGCAGCGTTTTGCCCCCCAGGGAGCAACCCCAATGCATCAGCCCACTACAAACCCTCCTTCCCACAGCCGTGGGCTGCAGACGCCGCGCACAAGCGTGCGCAGCACCAGAGCGCGGAGGTCTCGCAGCAGCGGAGTTCAGGGTGCAGAGAGGGGACCGGCAGGCCAACGACCCCCTCCTGGTCAACACCCTGTTAGGAACTCGCTGCCAAGAGCCCACAAAAATATTTGAGCAGCTGCTGCGCAGCTGCCCCGGGGCCAGGACCTGGCTCCGGTCCCGACGCAGCCAGCAGCGTGCGACGAAGCTGCGCGGGGCCGGCCGGATCCAGGGGGGCCAGGCTGGGCAGAGCGCCAGGACGGACGGACGAGGGGTGGGGAGGGTACACAGGGCGGCGTTCCCGAGCCGCGAGGCCCCCGGCACTCACCGTCACCGCTGACGGCGTAGCCGACCGATGCGCCGCACGCGACAGAAGAGATGCTGGGGAGCTCCGGGATGACCGTGGGCGTGCTCTTCTCCTCCGCCCCCGCCCCGAGGCCCAGCCGGCCGTACTCCGCCCTGCCCAGGCTGTAGGCTTTACCTGGAGCGCAACAGACGCGCGGGAGAGGTGACTCGAGGGGGCAGAAGCCCGCAGCAGGCCACAGCCAGACCCTCTCCCCTCAGTCTGACTCCTGGAAGGGCATCACTCCTCCCTACCACTCCCTAGATCCCAACCAGGGGGTGCAGGGTGGGATAGAGACCCTCGTGCTCCCCCAAATCAACAGGGTGGGCGGGTGTCTGGAGAGACTTGAGCCTGCGAGAGCAGAGTTCACAAGTGACTCCACGTTCCTGTCATCCTCCCTGCCCTTTGCTGCAAATTCACGCCACCCTTGTTGCCTTGAACACCGAGGACTTGGGAGGGCTCCAGCACGTCACCCTCACCCCAACACCTCCCCAGCCAGGACGAGGGCCGTGGGAGTCCCCCCCCCGTCCCGCTTCGTGCGACTCCCAGCCCGCCCGTCACGCCGGCGCTCACCCTCCGAGTCGACGCACACCGTGTGGTGCTGCCCGCCGGAGAACCCAACCCAGGACTTGGTGGAGTTCTTGAAGCACGTCAGGTTCTGCGGGGAGAAGCAGGGCTCGGTGCCCTGGGTCCCTGCGGGGTGGGACGCACAAACCCAGGCAGATCAGGTCCGTGGGCACGGACAGCCCAGGCCAGGCACCAGCACTGAGCCATCCACCCTGGGGCTCACCCCACCAGAGACTCACACAGCCCCCCCAAGCCCCAAAAATCAACACTCTGCTCAAACCCACTGGCTGCAGGGGCTGGGACCTAAACCCAGAGCTATGCGGGGCGACCCCCCACCCCAATTTCCAGCTCCGGTGTGTCCGGCAGGTGCTCGGTGTTCAGGATCCGGGGCACCCAGCAGCGTCCCCCCGCCAGGCCACGGCAGCACGGGACCGGCAAGTCCGCAGCGAGCCCAAAGCAGGCAGGAGATCTGGAGGGACGTAAGCGAAGCTCACCCAGCTGGTGGTAGTTGGAGAGGCCAAATCCATAGATGTGTCCCTCCTGCGTGACGGCGAAGGTGAAGTAAGCCCCGCAAAAGGCGTCCTGGAAGCGCATTTTGCCTCTGTTGCCTTTGCCTCTGACGGGGACGCGCTGGGGGACCAGCAGGCGCTCTGGGGGCGGGAGACAAGGCGTCACACGAGGTCTAGTGATTTACACCCTTTTCACCCCCTCTTAGATCCAGCTCACTGAATCCAAGCAACCGGTTTACACACAAAGCCTTGAGCAGCAGGGGAAGAGACCGGGTCTCTTCGCTCCTCTGCGAAGCGCAGAGCTGGGGCAAAAGGACGCAGCCCCACGCGCCTCCAAGCACCAGAACAACTCACGCAGCCCTTTCCTTCCTCCTCGGTTGGCGAAGAGCGCCGGCACTCTCCCCAGCTGGCCCTGCTCGCCGCAGCCGCACGTGAAGAGGTCGCCATCCACCGTCAGCATCACTAAGTGGTCATTCCCTGGGAGGAGATGGGGAGAAGAGTGAAGCAGGAGTCACGCTCCAGATCCCCCAGCAAGACCCAGGGGCTGAGATCCCCCACGTAAACCCCAGCTGTCCCAGCTCTCTAGAATTCAGTGGGGTTTACTGCACTGGATACCTTGACACCAGCTTCTGGCACAACTTAAACCACCAGGATCTCTCTCTTCCTGATCCCAGTTCCCCATCTGAAACTCCAAAGAAGTTTCTCTGGGAAGGTTTAGGGGCACAGGTCGCCCGCAACCTCACCTGGGCCCTGGGCAAGTTCCCTGGCTGCTCTGCTCAGCTTCCCCAAGCCTAGAAGAGGGCGAGCGCTTTGACCCCGCAGGGCTGCAGTCAGGGCACTCTCGTGAGGCATTTTACACCAGATTGGGTCAAATATTAACAATATTGTTGGGGCTACAAGAGGCACGAGGTCTGTCTGCTCTCTCAAGAGCCGGAGGAGGGCAAGCACACCCTTGTACCTGGCTCGGAGCAGCCAAGAGGGAGGAAAAGGACACGGACCTTCTGGACCTTCACCTCCTCCCAAGGGTTCCAACAGCCTCGTGCACCGGCCCGGCCCACGCACCCCCCAGGACCCCGCTCACCTGAGACAATTTTAACGACGGGCACGCTGAGCTGGAGCAGCACAGGAACAGAGCTGGTCTTCATGGGCTCCAGCAAGCCGATCACCCCGTTGTTATCCTGGGCGGAGAGACAGACGCGGGGCCGTGAGTCACAGAAGCAGGAACCATCAGCAGAGCTTCCAGCATCCGAGAAATCAACGTACCCGGAAAGAGCCCCAGACGAAAACCCTGCCGTCCTCCGTCAGCGCGGCTGTGTGGCTGTCCCCCGCAGAGACCTGCACCACCTTTTCCTGCAGCTCCACCAGCCCCGGCGTGGTCTCCGACCCTTCCGCCGAGGTGTCGCGCCCGAGGGCGCCTTCGTCGTTGCAGCCAAAGGTGTAGATCTGCAGACAGAGAACGAGACGGGCAGGACGGGACCCGGAGGGGCAACTGGTTGAGCATGAAACCAGGGGACAGAGACACCCCCCCCAGGCTGAATTATCCCTTTGACCCCCTAAAATTTCGTGGTCCGCGGCACGGAGATGGTGCTCATCCCTGGAGCTGGAGCGAGCTACATGTGTGGGCAGAGCAGGGTCCGGTTCAGACCCAGAACACGTCCCGGAGCTCGCGGGGAAGCGCGCCTCAGCCTCCCCACGCCCCCCCGGCGCTGCCCCCTCCCCGCCGCGCTCACCTTTCCCGTCTGGCTGAGGCACACCGTGTGCATCCCTCCGGCTTCCACCTGCACCATCATCTCTGGCAGCGGCACCAGCGCCGGCTTCTTCCTCTCCATCACGTCCTCCCCCAGGCCCAGCTGGCCCACGTCGCCCTGCCCCAGCGTCAGCACCAGGCCGGGCTGCGTGCGGTGGGACGGGTGGCAGACTGTGGGGCGGAAGGGACGGCAAGACCGTATGTCACGTACAGGGGGAACAGCCCCGCCGTTAAAGCCGGGAACCGGGAACCGGGAGGGAAAACTCCCAGGGATTTTCCTTACCTTTAATCTTTTTCCTTCCAGGAGACTCTTCTTCTGGCACCGGGCTCTTCTTCGCGGTGCGTTTCCCTGGCATGGCGCCCCGGCTCTGCGCACCAACGACACCCTGGCAGGGGCCACCCGCGGGGGGGGGCGGTTATTTGGGGTGTCCCCCTCCCCGCCCCGCTTTAAAATCACCTCGGATCACCCGAGGGGCCGGTGGCCGAATTAGGATTTGAGCACCGATCTCCGCTCCCACTTTGGACAAACGGAGAAGGTTTTTCTTGCGTGGTTTATCCACGTACCCCACTCTCAGGCAGACGTGAACCCCTCCACCCTTCAGGTCAAGGCAGCCCGGGGAATGACGCCAGGCACGGCAAGGGGGGGCTCCAGCCCCCTGCCTGCCCTCCCCCGTATTCCACACCCCACGCAGTTACACGGCCCCGCGGGGGAGCCGGAGGAAGAAGCACCCGCAAGCTTCCCCTTCCCCTTCCCCCTCCCCCTCCCCCTCCCCCCCCCCCCCCCCCCCCCCCCCCGACCCGAGCCGTGCCGCCACGCGGCGTGTCCCCACCCCACGAGCCGCGTGGGCCGGGCTCACCGCCCCAGCAGCCCCCCCCGCCCGCTCGCCCCCGCCCCTTCCCGCCGTTTGAATTCCCCGCGCCGCCCCCCGCGCGTCCCGCCGCCCCACGTGGGGCCGCGCAGGCCCGCGGCCCGGCCCGGCCTTTCCTCCCGCCGGCCGCCGCTCGCCGTGGCGCCGGGACGCACCGAGGGCGGACCAGGGCTCGGCGGGATCCCCCCCCTCTCCCTCTGCCCGTCCCCCGCCCACCGCCCCCGGGGCCGCGCCGCGCCGCGCTCCCACCTCCGCTCCGCCGCCGGCCGGCCCGCTGCCGCGCTCCCTCACTGCGCATGCGCGGGGGGCAGAGCGGCAGCTCCGGCCGCTCGGCGGGGCACAGCGCCCTCTGTCGGCCGGAGGCTCCGCGACCGGCCCGCGCCCCCCCCCCCCGGCGGCCGAGCCCGGGACGGGCAGCGCAGGCAGAGCGGGCAGGACGGGCAGAGCAGGCAGCTGCCGCCCTGGGGAGCCGCTTCCGCGGCGACTGCCGGTCAATAACGCCCTCGGACGCCGCGTAAACCACGCGTCCTGCCTCTGAGCACCGGCGGCTCCCGCAGCCCGCGCAGCTGCGGGTTCGGCGGCAGGTGAGGCCGTGGATCTGCAGCCACAAATAAGGTGCTTAACGCAAGGAGAGACGCGTCGGATGGTGATAACGAAGCACAGCAAAGAGCATTAACAAAATCCGGCAGGTCCACGCTCTGGGGCCTGGTGGCCACGACCACAGCCAGCTGCCACCTCCCAGAAGTTGCTTGTGAGCTGTTTGATGGAAAGAACGAACTTATTTAACTTATTTACATCCTGTTCCGTCTGTTTGCATCGGTTTGGATAAAAGCAACAAGCTGAGTGCCGCACGTGCCCCTTGCGATGCTCAGAGGCGGCCTGAAACCCGTCGATCTGGGGCAGTTAACAGAGAGCGACGTGATTTCAGGCGGTGAATTTTTCAGAGTGTCCACGGAAGCGTTTCAAAGAGCGTCCATGGAAGCATTTCAAACCCTCAAGCGTGGCGGAGATGTTTGTAACAGGCTCCTCCAGCTCGGGAATGCCTAATGATGGAAATAACGATTGCACAAGTTGATGAAACGCCACACCGACCTTTCTCGCAGGGGATTAAAGGCGTGTGTTTAGGAGGTACAAGGGCCTTAGTAGGGGGTCCTGCCTGCGGTGGGGGAGGACTCTTGGCGACACCAGAGCCCCAGAGGCGGGCGTGGGAGCGGCCTTGCAGAGAGCACCTTGGACCGTTGGGTTCTGAAGAGCAACCGAGTCGTATTAAGCACATTTGCCGCAATCGGACGGTTCCACGGGGTCAGACGTCGCTGGGACGGCAGTTTCCCGGCGGCCGTCAGGACCCAACCTGCGTCGACTGCAACCTGCGGAGCTGGGACCCATCAATTTGAGCTATTTTTTTGGCAGTTTGTGCCAAACATTCTAAGTAAGGTTCCGGGATTCTGTTTGTTTGAAAGCGGAGTCGTGTCATCACAGATTCACCCTTACCGCTGGAGTTGTAAGGACTCCCGAGTCCAGTTTTGGAACTTTCTGGTCCTTGTAATTACCATTACACTACAATTATCTTCAGAGAGAGCTAAAAGCTTTATCTATTTGGCTTCCCGATTCTTTAGGGCGCACACTGCAGACCACAGGGTGCATCTCCATTGTGGCCACCCATCCTCATCTTTCTTTGATGTTATAGACCACTCCGCCTTTTCCATCATTCCGCTGCTTTAAGTGGAAAGTCCACTTTAATTCTTGAGGTGGGAACCAGACTAATTCCTTGTGGTAATGGCAAGACAGCAAACCAACAGCCCACGCCTGCAATAGGAGCCAGTCCTCTTATCTAACAGGATCCATCTTTCCTATTCCACCCATTAGTTCTCCCCCAGTTAACGTGTAAATCCGCCCCTCGGATGTTCTAGACCCCAGGGCGACATCATCTATTTGGGACTTAATTGCCCCTTTTTTCCACAGAAATCAGTTCCCAGTTGATGTACTTGCGTTACTCCAGCCTTGCACCTACCACCTCGTTTAAATGGATCCCATTCCTGGGGTGCCCTGCAGGCAGTGGCCCAGGTGGGCAGAAAACCCTTCTAGGAGGGGCACAACCCTGTTATTCCAGGCACATGCTGGATCCAAACCCTTCTGATGGATGAGCTGATACACAGCTGCTACCCCTCCCTTTCCCTTCTCCCGTGGGGCAAGGGCAGGGTATCCAGCCAACTGCTGGAGGGTGGCAGGAGGCAACTCCTTAATACTTTGGTGGTTTAACCCTTTATTTAAGCACAACCCCCACAGAAGCTGCTGAGCCCATCACCATTGCTCCCCTCTTGTGGGTGAGCAGACTTCTCCCTCCCCCCCAGCCCCAGCCCCAGGGTACAGACCACATGAACCGTTCTGAGTTTGGCCCTTAAGGCTGATATAAATATTAATCTGCCATGATGTGATCCCAAACTACACTGAAGAATAACAGGGGTTTGAAGTGGGTTTCTGCACCTTTCACCATCACACCCTGGAGAGGACACAGGAATAGCACACAGGAATCCCACTTCTGACTGGAGTGAAAGGCACCAACGGGAGTGTCTGGGATTTCTTTCATATTCCGGGACTAACCAAGCCACGACTCACAAAGAAACATACACCAAGCAAAAAAGTGAAGTTTATTTCGTTCTCCACTGCAGCTAGATACAGATTTACAATCAGTCAATACTTTAAGGCCTTATTTCAGGTAACACGGATGCGTAAATTACTTGCCCAGTCCTGTGAGCCACCCCCCTCCAGTACCAGTTTCCCCAGGAACACCCTCGCCACGCTCAAGCCGCATCGGGTCGAATCACATCTTCCCTGCAGCTGGCATCAGGGGTGGCCCCGCTGACGGCAAGTCCGAGCCCACAGAGACTACGTGGCTTCTTATTATTCCTTACGCCCTGGGCTCCCACCCTTTGCGAGCACCCCGAAGGCAGCTCCCGCCTGCTGGGCCAGGCCATCCCAAATCCTGCCCTTGGCTCTGCGGCACCTTTCGGGGTGCCAAACCCACCCCAGCCCCACACGGCTCTATCTGGTGTCCTCGCGTGGAGCTCGCCCACACAGGCTCAGCCCCAGGCCCTGCGTCATTGCACGACAAAATTCAGCAGCTACAGAACCCACCACGCGACCAGGTATCACCTTTTCTTCTGCTACCATTTAACGGTAGCCATTTCACGGGCAGTCCCCAGCGTGAAGCACGTGCTCTCGGAAGGCCGCCAAATGCAGCCATCTTCTCCGGCTTCCAGCCCGTTCCGATCTCTGTGGCTACGTTTTCCTTACGCAAACCGCATGAACTGAACCTCAGCTATTACCTCTATTTATTATTCAGGCTGGTACTCTCAATATACTCACTCTCTCCCACTAGACACGTGGATTCTTTTGCTGTTAGCAGCTATCAGTCACCAGTGTCTGCAACAATTCAGAAAAAAATATAAATAAAATTAACGAATCTTAATAAAATTGACGGATCTTACTACTTGAAAGTAGCACATAACCCATTAGCTACGTGATGATCGGCTGAAGCTCAGCCACGTGCTCCCAGCCCCAAGCAAGGGCAACATGTGCCTGCCATGTGCCGTCCCCCAGTATTACCCACTGCTCCACCACCCACGCTAACGACACGTTCTTCTTCACAGGGCGTAAAAAATCTGCTCCAGGAGTGATTAACAAGAAGAATGGACGATTACAGGGGTCTAAGCCAGGGCCTTCATGACTTTCCTTTGTTTCTGCTCTTTTCCCAATTCCCGTATCGCACAAATATGGTCTCAAGCTAATCAAATATCGTTCACCTCCACTTCACGAAGGATTTTTTCCCCTCTTTTAGAACATTCAGGAATCAGCCTCTTTCCCCCCCTCCATCCATCCATCCATCCAAAGTCCAACAACATCTCAGAAGCTCGGGGCTTTCGCTGTTAAGCGATGCCCATAAAGCCTGCATTGGCATTCAATTACTTTAAGCCGATCCAATTCCGTTTCCATAAGCCACTTAGAAAGAGCTCAAGTTTATTTAAAGTATTAACTATTAAGAGAAGAGAATAACTACGCACAGCCAATATTGCATTATCAGTGCAGCATTACTCACCTTCCAAATCACTGCTCCGCTCACTTCAAACTTTTAGAGCTAGAAATAACAAAGAAAAGGTATTTTAGGTAACTGCCCAGGGGTTTCTCCTCCTTTTCCCCGAGCCGTGCAGGCTGGCGTGCGTCCCCCCACGCCCCCCAAAGCCACTGGGAGCGGCAGAGCTGTTTCCTGCATGGTTTATCTCCTCCGTCACTGCCCGAGGGCTCGGAGAAGCAGTAGGAATATGCAGGCTGCAGACTCGAGGCCCGGCTTGTTCTCCAACGTCGTGGAACGGGACTATACGTCACGGGCCCGAAGGCCTACGCTCCCCTGCGCCACACGGACAGAGCCAAGAGAGAGCGACTTCTCCGGATATCCACGTTGGGTCGAGGTTTTACAGCACTGGAGCCCCCTTCACCCCCAAGCCAACGCGCGTCCCCGCTTCCCATGCTCACAGACGCGACCCCGCGGCGGATACTCACGGCGGGAGCGAGCCAGACGAGGCCCGGCCGGGGCGGGCGTCAGCATCAGCCCTAGGAAAGGGAAGAAGCAGCCGGTGAGGAGCGGCTGAGGGCAGCGCGGCCCCAGGGGGCCGCCTCAGCAGCGCCCAGCGAGGGCCGCTCACGGCCTCTTGTCAGCAGGTCAAGAGGGGCGCAGGGTCCCTACAGCCGGCCGCAGGCAGCGGAGGCCTCCAGGCCGCAGGGACCCTACGCCACAGCGCGAGAAAGGGGAGAGGGAAGGGGAGAAGTGGGAGGCCGCAGCCCCGCCGCCGGGGCCAGACGCACCTGCCACGGCCGCCGCTCGCCGTGAAGAAAGAGGCCGAACAGCCCTGCGCAGCGGAATTTATAGAGCGGGCGGGGGCGGGGCTAGAAGGCGCATGCGCATAAGTGCCGGACAAGGGGTGGGGTAAAGCGGCGCATGCGCGATGGGAGAGCGTGGGCGGAGAAGGGGCCCATGCGCGGTGGGAGGGCGTGAGCAGGGAAGGGGCGCATGCGCAGTGGGGAGGTGGCGGCGGTTGGCGCATGCGCCATGGAGGCGGTGGCGGTTGGCGCATGCGCGGTGGGGAAGGCGGGAAAGGCGGCCGCCTCCCTGAGGCGCGGCCATGGCGGGGCCGCCCGCAGCCGCCGAGCCGCCGGCCCCGCGCCCCCTCCCGCCGTCCTGGGCCTCCTGTGAGGTGCTGACCCACAACCGGAGCCACGCAGCGCCCGAGCTTGAGCCCTTCCCAACCCTTCTTCCCCTGCCCGAGGCACTTAAAACACAACCACAAAAGCAGTTTTTAAAAAAAAAAAATCCTAAAATATTTTTATTCAATAATTAAAATCTGTTGATGAGGAGACTGATATACAACGCAATGATTTAGTCTACAAGCGTACTGTACAGAGGGAAGCTGTGAGGGAAGACCCCCGCCCTCTGGCACAGGCAGGCCGCAGGGCCAAGGCCGCCCGGGGCACGGGGTGGCCCCGGTGTTGGCACAGCACGGAGGCACGGGCAGCACAGCGAGGCCTGGCCCAAGCGACAAAGGAGCCGGGCTTGTGAACAAGGCAAGTCCTTCTCTCCCTTCCCACACCCTCCTCGTCCTGCGATACTCCCTTCTTCACGTTAAGTGGCATCTCGCACGTGGGTTAGTTTTGTGCATGATACAGCAGTGGCCAATACCAGATTTTTTTTAAAAAAACCCCTACATTTAGGAAGAACCAATATGAGATCATTCTCAGAAGAGAAACAAACATCTTTGTAAGGTCACTTTTTAAACCTCCTCTTCTCCCTTCCACCCACACAGTGAGATTATCAAGTTTCTAGTAGGTTTAGCTGTAAAAATGAGAAAAGGCAAGTTTCACCCTGATTTGGGAGAGTAAAAAACATCTGAAAGGAAGCCACAATAAAAAGAATTGACTACTCTCACAGCTTCCCCAAATTAAAAAGTTTTAAAAAGGCAACAGTCATTTCCTGGTTCTGTTATTTGTTAAACAAGCCTAGATATCTCAAGACAAGATCTGTTAACATCACAGCAAGTGTGAGAGAGTGGGGAGGGAATGTTTTATACATTTAAGTTGTGGTTTTTGTTTTTCTTTTTTCTTTTTTTTTCTTTTTTTTTTTTTTTTTTAAAAAAAAAGATGCAGCATATGTTAATATCTATACAATTCCCTTCCAGGACAACAAACCGTTGGTCAGTAGTGATTCAGTACATTAAGGACACGACAGAGACGCAAGCAAAACCAAAAAATTACGAGTCACATGTCAGTTGTCTGCCAGGTCAGCATCTGCGCAGGGTTCTCTGTACACAGCTAATATACACACGTGCTTCCTAGCACATCCACTCTCCGTTCCTCAGCATTCCAACGCTAGAGCTGCCTGGTTTTTTCCCCCCCCTTCCTCTTGGTAAGGAGGAGGAAACGAGGGAGTTGCACCCCCAAAAGGAGTATGTACAGCTGAGAACTGGGCCTGTCCGGGCTGAGAAAGGGAGCTGGGGAACGAACCGTTCATTCACATGTGCATGGTCTCCTGGCAGGGATGCTGGCGCCGGAGCGGAGGCGTATTGCTGAGCCGCGCGAGGTATAGTGTTCAGTTCCAGCCTGATGGCACTCGAGACGTGTTTGTTCCAGTGAAATGCTACATTCAGACAGGATTCCCCTTCCCTGGCCGAAAGCCCTTTCCTGGATATGTTTTGAAGGCAAATCTTGGAAGAGCCGAGGTTCCACCCTCGCTGTATTGCCTAGGAGAGGGATGCAGAGAACTTCCAGTCTTTTCGGGTCTCTTGCTCCCTTCTTGGAAGATTATGGTCGATGGTACCTAAAAGCCAAGTGAAAAATCCGAGTGTCATCCTTGGAACTCAGGTTAAATGGTTACCGAGGCACTACAGATGGCCAAAAAGGGTAAAGTGAATTCCCTCTGAACTCTCGGCCCTCAGTGAAGCTGTTAACACCAAACGATGTCGCCCCTACCTCAGAAAGCTCTTGTGCTCTGCAAACACTCATCTTAGCCACACAGAGCAACTCCTGGGGCGGAAAGAATCACTTGGGCCATGATCCACAGTTTACTTCGTAGATAATATCCGAGCTAACTACCAAGGTGCGTTGTGGCTGGGGCTTCTGCTGCACATCTCTAGCTGCAGAAAAGCACGCTCCAGCTGCGAGGTCACACTGATGTCAGATACATCTCAAACCAGCCACTGGTCACTTTGAGGTTCCAGGATCAAAGCCCCAGTTTAAGGAAGAACCACCCGCTTCATGCTGCCACACCTCGTCACCCAACGCCACCAAGGCGGAAAGGGACATTAAATCTCCAACTGCTGTACAGGTCATTTTTCTAAGGCTTTAACGTTTTGCCTCTCAGCACTACCCCTGCAGCACACCACTCCCAACAAAGCTGAAACTCAAAGCGAGTAACGTGTTCTCACTCACCTCGTGAACTGCTTGCTGTCCTCGTGGACTTCCATTTCACAGCTCTTAAACTCATTCAGCTCCTTCCGGATGGCAGCCTACACAAAGGGGGAGAGATCTTTCTTACCTCCTGCTACGGCGTACATATATTGCCCTCTCTCCCATCTCAAGTGAGCTCAGACGTGGCAAGAAGGTGCTGTACCTCCAACACCCTGCTCAGGGCTGATCTGTACCAACTTTCAGCAGTGAAGAGTTAAGAGGAGTTTTGATACGCAGGGCTGAGTCCCACGGCTCCTTTGGCAAGGGAAGGAGCTCGGACTGCAGCGGCCCAGCCCGGCTTTCGCAGGCCGTTCACACTAGGCTGAGTTTAACCTGCCCCACCTCCTCCACGCCGAGGGCTGGGCAGTCCCCATGAGCGGCCAGGGAAGACAAGAGCAGATGGCTTCCCTGCCAGCTTCTTGCCTAGGCCTGCCTCAGCCCGCGAGGAGCAGCACCCTGCACCTTGCCTCCTCTTCTATCGCCCCGAAGCTGAGGCAGAGGCCACGCTGGCGCGCAGACCGTGCCCACGTGGGCTCCACGCCACCAGGGAGGGGGCAGGACGCTGGGCTGGGTACAGCACCCGTGGGTGAATCACAGAATGGTTTGGGTTGGAAGGGACCTTTCAAGCCCATCTAGTCCAACCCCCTGCCATGAGCAGGGACATCCTCAACTAGATCAGGGTGCCCAGAGCCCCGTCCAGCCTGACCTGGAATGTTTCCAGGGATGGGGCATCTCCCACCTCTCTGGGCAACCTGTGCCAGGGCCTCACCACCCTCAGTGTGAAAAACTTCTTCCTTAGGTCTAGTCTAAATCTCCCCTCCTTTAGTTTAAAACCATCACCCCTTGTTCTATCACAGCAGGCCCTGCTAAAAAGTCCATCCCCATCTTTCTTATAAGCCCCCTTTAGGTACTGGAAGGCCGCAATAAGGTCTCCCCAGAACCTTCTCCTCTCCAGGCTGAACAACCCCAACTCTCTCAGCCTGTCTTCATAGCAGAGCTGCTCCAGCCTTCGGATCATCTCCGTAGCCTCCTCTGGCCCCGCTCCAGCAGGTCCATGTCCTTCTTGTGCTGAGGCCCCAGAGCTGGAGGCAGCACTGCAGGGGGGTCTCACCAGAGCGGAGCAGAGGGGCAGAATCCCCTCCCTCGCCCTGCTGGCCACACTGCTGGGGATGCAGCCCAGGGCACGGGTGGCTTTCTGGGCTGCGAGCGCACAGTGCCAGCTCATGTCCAGCTTTTCATCCCCCAGCACCCCCAAGCCCTTCTCGGCAGGGCTGCTCTCAGTGGTGAAGGGACACTGGTGGCGCTTGGTGGGGTGGCAGAGGGAAAGACGCCGAGGTGAAGCAAAAGGAACAGAGCAAATCTCCTTGGCTCACGCCCTTTTGCATGGGACACCCTGACCTAGCTCCCCTCCCCACACCTGGCGACAGGACGCTCCCTGTTACCTTGTCAGCTGGCGTGAGCTTTGTCCATGGCTTATCCGCTCGCCGGTCATAGTCTTGAGCATCCGTTACTTCCACATATTCGTTAAACCTCAGGATCTTCCTGGCCTGCAGCTCTGCCACTGTAGGCCTTTGGCTAAGCTGAACAGCAGCGAGAACAAAGAAAGTTAGTCTGTGCCTTGTCTACAAAGCAGTTCAGGACTAAGCATCCCGAGCAACACTAAAACCGGTTCCCTCACTGGGCCTGAACCACAGATACTCCCACTCAGGTCCTGCTCGCAGCCTGCCAGGGAACAGGCAAACCCTCCTACAGACAGCATAATCTCCCATGGATCACGAGGCCGGGCTAGGGCAGAACCAAGGCCACATCGCCAAGGAGAAGGAAGACGCTGAGGGGTCTGGGAACAAGGGTGAGCCCTGCGTGACGCCCCTAAACTAAGCCAGCCCCTTCCCCGCTTCAGCAATGGCAACACCCCCAAGCCCTCGGGAAGTTTTTTCCCAGCCACAAGTAACAACCACAAGTAACTTGGACGTAATAGCTAAAAGCAGCTGTTGCTCTCTCAGCTTCTCCCACGCTGCTGCTACTTTAGAAGTGGATTTTGGGGAGCCTGGTGCGAAGCGGTGGCCACCGAAGTACTGTGTTACAACAGCCAGGCCAGCGCCAGCAAACCTTTCGAGTGCCAGGTGCCAAATTTAGTTCTCATCTAGCTTGTTACGCTTGATGCCAGCTCAGATCTATCACTGACAGACGTGGCTGCAGTGCCAACGGCTCACCCTTGGTGACAGTCCACCTTCCAAAGTCACTGCAGTCAGAGGGCACTGGGGACGCTTACACAATAGCCCCGTGACTTCACCCGCAGCAAGGTACCTACGATGTGCTCATAGCCACCGCCATCCCCGACAGCTCTGCCAGATGGCGGTCACAGCACGGCGGCCAGCAGTACCTTTCTGGTGAGCCTGCGTTTGATCTCTCGCTTCTCAGCTTGACGGTCAGCTTCATTTTTCGCTGCCAAGGGGAAAAAAAGAAAAAATACATTTTTCCTGTAAGCAACCCAGGCTTTGAAAAGTCCTTTCTGGACTTGAACAAAGGAGAGTATCGAGCTGCATCAGATTATCTACATATCTGAAAGCTCGCTGTGGTGTGTCCACACTAATTAGAGGCAGCGAGCGCAGTCCAGCTCGATACCCCTACTCACCGAGCCCCCCCCGACTGCCAGTGGCACGACGGGCCTTTACGCAGCACCAGTGAGTCATTCCCTCCAGCCCCGTGTACGTTAAAGATTAATGGCCATATTGTCAAAATACACCCAAGCCCCTCTGCAGACTGCTCCTCCCCAAAGCTATTATACTAATAGTTTAAAGAGAATAACAGCACAGATAAATATTTTAAATGGAAACTTCCTGAACTGACATTTCCCTTTCCTCAACATGTTTATTTAAAACTTTTGCAGAGCAAGGTATGGCCAAGAGAAACACCATCGACTGAGCGACCAACTGCTGCGTTTTGGATCATGCAATACAATGCTGTAATGTCTGGACCACAAATAAAAGTCCAGCCCAAAGAAAACCACCTTGAGCAGTCCTTGCTGTGCAACATCAGAGTCTTAACCAGTTCACAAACTTTTTCTCCCCGAGGTCTCAGGCAGGGGACAGGTTGCCTTTCTATAACATGATGCTTTGAACTGTATTGCTCGGTACCATGCTAAGGTCTGATTTTACCCAGAGCTGGTTTCCGATAATAATGAAGTACTGGGAAAAAATAGTTCAACTGCTTTACTAGAGCAATATAACCAAAAGCACAGTCCTCCATCACGACGTTTCAAGCAGATTCCAGGTACGCCTGGACTAAGATATTAAAGGCAAACTTATTTTGTTACTTAGGACCACTACAGAAGCATTACTCACGTTGAAGTATGTTCCTCTGCTCCAGTTCTTCTGCTGTCGGTCTCTGACTCAGTCGCCTAAAGAAAAGCACAACAAGTGCATCATGTTTTATCTGGTCATTCATCGGTAGGGGATGAAGAATACAACTGCTTGGTTTCGGTGCCCTGGAAAGCCTCCTCGACACCCCTCCTTCACCAGAGATCACTGCTGCCCTGCTTTGCACTCTCCTCCACTCAAACAGCCATTCACCCCCAGGCACAGGTCTGGAAAGCGCTGTGGCCTCGCAAAAGCTCAGAGGCAACTTTGCAGGGAGCTCAAGCAGACAGCAGAGCCTGGACTATCAGCAGTCCCAGCTTAATCCACTACCTAACGCATCGGCACTCAGCCTGCATCTACCCACATCTTTATACGCCATCCGTATTTTACAGCAGTAACATTTCTATGGTCCTTGAGATTTTCCCCTCCCGGTCCATTTAACCTCTGGAAACAGGGGCCTGTCAGGGGATATTGCTCAGCTCCAGGAGGAACTTCCAACTTTTATAAGCGAGGAGGAAAAGCAACACTTAGCCTGTCCAGCAGCGGTGCCCAACCACCCATCGTATTCCAGCACAGGCTGCTTAGACAAGGCAGCAGCTTTGTCCAACCCCCCCTCACACGCTGTGCCAGCGGCTCAAACGTAACGCCCTCCTCCATTCCTCCTACCTGATCAGCGTCGTCCCAATCTGGTGCCGAATTTCATTCCACTCCTCCTTGCTCTTCCGAGGGAAGACAATCTTCTCCTCCTGCGGCGTGGTCGCGTTCCCCAGCTTTATAGCTAGCGTGTCTTTCCTCTTCACTTTGTTAGCCAGCGTGCCTGCGGGGAGGAAGAGCAACGGGACGCGACTGAAGACCGCAGCGCCTGAGCACAGCGATGAGAGCCACGTGCCCCTGGCAGTTGTGCTCTCCCCGGCGGCTTGCTGCCCGAGCTCTGCACTACGGCTCCAGAGCTAGTCACTGCAGCGACAGCCAGCGTTTCTGCGCGATGCCCACCTGCTCACCTACTGCTGTCCCACCTGAAGGGAGGGGACAGCGCAAGCTGTTGCAGGAGCCATCTGCAACTGGAAGGGGATGCATCTGAGCAGATGAGCCTACAGGTTTGGCTGTAGAGCCTTTGAAAGAGTGAGGAAGGGGACATGTGGTACCTCATGAAACCAAGAACCAGCTGCTTTGAAGCGCTGTGTGAACTAGCTCTTTGATCCAGATCTCAATACAGCCAGGCACGAGTTCAGCAGAGAAAAAAAAAAGCCAGCTGCAATGTCAAAGCCTTACTGTTATGGCTTTCATCTTCTTCCTCATCCTCGTCATCTTTGTACAGGATGGGCCCCTCCGAGTCAGAGTCGCTCATCCCTTCATCTCCTTCCTGCTCCTCTGGCAGGACCTGGGGTACCAGTTTTGGGATGACAGTGACAGATGGCACATCTCCAATATACACACGAGGGCCTGAATTCTGCTCCTCTTCCTGGTCATCTTCTTCCTCTTCCTCATCGTCTGGACTAACGAGAAGCACACTATTACATCTCTTAACACATGCCACAGGGGCTGGGGAACACCCCTGAAATCAACACCTTGTTAGCTCTCCTCAGCCCGTAGAAGGCAGGTCTGTGGGGAGCCCGGGAACCAGCGATGCAAGGGCTGCCCCCCAATCCTGCACCGTCCCCTCTCCAAAGCACACGGAGCTCTGCCAGAGGAAATGCCGGAGGCAGGCTCTTCGCAGAACCAAACAGCCCTCTCACCCCCCTACTTCGGGACTCGCAGGTTCAACTCTGTTATAATACAAGACAGTCCTTTTCCCACTTCTGTTTTGCAAACTGAAAGGCTAAGGAAGGCCACAAATGGCTGAAATCCAGGACCTTGTTTTGTCTCAGAGCAATTAAAGACAGGCCTGGATTCCTGGCAACCGCCTGTGTTTGTAGTCTGGAACCCATTTCCCTTTGTGAGCATGAAATCCCAGAATCACGGTTCATTTCATGGGGAAGATGCACTGGCCCCCTAAGAGGCCGAAACACAGACTCAGCCAACAGGCAAAATGGTTTCTAGGCTGTTGCAAAAAACAGCAAAGAAACCAGCCCTGCCCACGGCCCTCCTCACCGTCACAGCCTCGGGGAGAAGCGGGGAGTATGACACCAACACGTCAGAGCCCAGCGTGACCCACGCCGCTGCCAGGCGATCCCACGCACACGAGGTACTCACACTTTCAGCATCTCGATGGTGACGGGCAGGGACCTCGTCCTGCCCAGGGTGCCATTGTCTTCTCCAAAGCCATCGTTCTCGAAGAGCAGCGAGTGAGCCCTGTGCGACCCGTCGGCAGGCGGGGTGACAGGCAGAGGACTGGCCAGAGCCTGCTGGATACGGATGTGCAACGGGATTTGGGGCAGGCGAGGCAGCATGTGAGGTTCGCCAAACCCTTGCTCTGCCGTCCTCTTCGACACTTCCAGCGACCTGAAGTCTTCAGGAGGAGGAGGAGGAGTCTCTTTGGGTAGGTCCAGGGAGCGTGGAGGGTCCAAGACAGGGGTTGAGGCAGGCAAGGGCATGCGTGGAGGTTCAGGGGGTATGTGCGTGGGCAGCGGCGGCGAAGGCGAGGGTGGCGGGTAAGCAGAGGTCACGTGCATCGGTATCGGTGCGGGGCGGTTAGCTGTCACTGTCCTGTCGCTTAGGGGCTTGGAAGCGATAGCTGCCTCTGACGTGTTGTTGGGCAGGAGGCCTCTCTTCGGTGGGAGAGGAGGGGAAGGCTTGGACAAGCCTGTACCACTGTTGATTGCTTGAGAAAGTTCAGCTGAAAATAAAAACCACAAAAGCCACTATATTTAACTGGGCATTTTCCAGATACCAGTGTGGAATAAGCATGGCAAAGCACTCAGAGCCTTGGACCAAGCAATCTCTGCTGCTCTTCTGCTAGAACACAGTGCCAGAAATAACCAGGTTGCAAGCCTCCAGTTTGTCCTTCCTGCAGCAAAGGTAAGACTTGGGAGGGCAGCCAGAAACAAGCAGGCTGGGAGAGATCTGTGCATCCTGCTGCTTTAGAGAGAGAAACGGCACCAGCCCTCAAGTGACAGCAGATGGAGCTCACCCAGATCAGCACGCTGCCTCAGCCAAGGAATGCAGGTATGTAGGGCACTTCATGGCTATATTTACAGCATCAGTTTGCAAAGGAATCCGAGACATCCAGGACACCCCAGACTCCAGTTGTGCTAACGGCTCCCTTGCACCTTAAAACACTTTTGGGGAAGTCTCACTCAAAGGCAAAAGTTGGAACTGCCACCAGCAACGTGCTCTCCCCCTTTCCGTTTGCCTGCCAGACCCAGCCCAAGAACACCTTGCTGCCAGCAGCTCCGGCCTCTGAGGATGAGGTTCTGCTCTACTCCCTCTGCACTCTGTTCCTCAAGCCCCATAAGCTTCTCCGCAACTACAAAATAAATAGCAAAACTTCCAAAAATAGTTAGGAGCCTTGAGTCTACACAGAGTTTGGCTGCTGTGTGACAGGGAGAGAGGGAGAAACAGGGATTGCGTCCTATCATGGAAGATGCCTGCAGTAGGCAACCTCAGGTTCCTCAAACACGCCCTGGTTCCCAGGGAAGAAGCGGCACCAGGGAAGACTGCTCTTGCTTTAGGAGTTTGTAGCCTTTAACATTCACGTATCAATGGCTTCTTGGGCTTGGAAAGGTTTTGCCCACCTGCTGGAAGAGGATCAGATTTACTGCCCATTTTGCCTGGAGCGGGTGGTGGTCCCGCAGCACCGAGCTGGGAGGAATCCGCAGTGCCAGACACCACAAGAGGGTGCTGCAAGCGGGGAGCGTTTCACCGAGATAAGGCTGCATAACTGGAGAGAGGTGGGCGCATTTTTGGGATGTTTAGCATTTTCAGACTTTCCCCTTGTAGATTAAGGGCCAGATTGTGCAAAACACCGAGTGCCCGCAGCTCCCATCAACGTCAGCCCAGAGGGATTCCAGTATCTCCTCAGCAGTGCTTGAAGCCTGGCAGGACCAGGCTCGAGTCACCTTTGGGTCATGATAGCCAGACTTTGAAAGGGACCGAGTAGCTGGCAGAAGGGAGAGGAGACAGACGAGGGCTGGGTGCTGCTCAGAGCATCCTCCCGAGCCAGCCCGTCTCCCCTCAGCGCGATAAACCCAGCGCACCGACTGGCACAGCCTCTTGTGACATGCCACCGCGGCCAGATCCGGGGCTCTGGCACAGGCTACAGTAACTGTGGCTCCTGAAACGCGTCAGCGGCACCGAGCACCGGGGCTGCCGCCAAGCTCCCGGCCCGCGGGACAGCACCATTTGCCCTGCTTGCTTTTTCAAGCTGATGCCAATTAAATTCCCACTCCCCAAAAGCAAGTGTTTCCTGAGCCTTATTTTCAGCTGCTGTATCAGACACACCAGAACTCCTCAGAGAATGAACGTAAGGGAACATCTTCATGAGGGAACAAAGGGCCGATCTGCACATTAACAGCCCTCCCCTGCCTTAGGTTATAATAGCAGCAGCAGCACAAGAACACACACGTGCCCAAGTCAGAGCACGCATCAAAGACCTGTGGAGAGCTCGCGAAGCCAATTCCACAGCTGCTGTTTATCCACAGCAACAAACCAAGGCTCGCACAGCAATGGCTGCGCGCACGCCGCAGTTACAGCTCCATCCCGCCGGATGCGCGGCCCTGCAGAGCTGCAAAGCCTCTCTCTGCATCTGCATTCTCAGCCAGGAGACAAAAGAGGGGCTGGCTGCTCTGCTCCCCTCCCCTCCGCACCCCTGCAGCCGCAGGTGCGCCCAGCCCAGCCCTGTATGGATGGAGAGAGGCCCAGGCTGGCTCTGAACATACGTTTGACAGACTGCTGTCTCCAGCCACATTTTTTTGTTCCACAAGTACCTCCTGCAATTAGCGCTGGGGCATTTCAAATACCATCTGTGATGTGCGCGAGCAGCTTAAAGAAAACAAGAAAGTATTTCATGGAGTGCTCAGGCATGGTCAGACTAATCGAGCTGGTCCGGCATACAGGAGTGTTTAATACCATATCAAGGTCGCTTGCAAAACCTGCTGGAGCAAGGACAAGCCCCAAGCAGAACAGTGTGATGCAGTTCGGACCGAAAGCAGTGGCCCAGGCTACTTCAGATGGTAACTTGCACATGATCTAAGCTTCTACCACTGCCTCCCCAAACCGCACTGGGGTAACGCCTCCAGTTTCTGCGATAACAGCGCAGACCTGGCTGATTGATCTTCCCAGGAACCTCCCTCCTGATCTGTACTAGCCTCTGCTAAGGCAATCCAAAGATTAGCAGGTGGTCTGTGAAATACGAACAGGCTGGCCATCGACCAGGTGGAAGTTGTCTCATTTACTCCAGCAGCGATGCATCTTTAAGACCTCTAAAATTCCTAAAGAGATCAGGGTCTCATTCAGCTTTAAGAAACTCTCCCCACATCTTCTGCTTAGAGAAGTTACAGAGATAAAGACATTTACTTCTTTAAGTGGGAAGATTCAGCTCAAATTACAGTGGAGCTGATTTATCCATGGGACGAGACTTAAGGACAAGAGTAATACAGCAATACCCTGGCCACAGACCTTACAGAAGGTGCCCGAGTATAACCAGGGAAGCCTGACTTACCCCTGCCAGCTCCTGGCCCCTCTGCACCAAGTGAAAACCACAGGGCCCAGTGGCGACAGCCATAACGGACATTGTTTTGTGTGATGCGGATTTTTTGGTTTGGCTTTTTGCAAAGACCAGCTGAAAGCATCAATTCTCACTGACCATAGTCTCGCAAAGCAAAAGTCTCCTACACCATCCACCAATCCCAGCTGTCCACAGCTGAATCCCAGCCCCCAGTGAAGCATCAACATCCAAAGGCACTGTCTTAGGGTTGGCAGAGAAATGCCTTCCCCTCTCCTTGCACTGCCTCCGCTCCTGCCAAAAGCAGGCAGGGATTCCCTCCTGCAGGTAGCTGTTGGAAACACGACGTCTGACAGATTGGATGGCTTACGGCAGAAGACTCCAGTAATTACATTGTTCTCGGCACACGTGTGCCCTGGCTAAACCCTGGCAGATCTTCTGAGTCCAAACGGGACTGTAGCCAGGAAAGATGGTCAGGCATTCACGATACAACATTTCCTACATCATACTAAAAATTTTCCCTTACGAACGGAAGAGACTCTCGGAGCAAGGGCTCCAGAACATCCCAAGATACAAAAAACAGCTTACGGAGGCACTTACCTATTACTGAGTTGCTATTTCTGTTGACAGGTTTGGGAGGAGGGACGGGAGGCTGTTTGGCAGGAGCTGTGCTGGTTGTAGTCGTGGGAGCAGTAGTGTTGGCACTGGCGAGAGCAGGGGGCAGAGTCCTGGGGGCTGGGGAAGGGGCAGCTGTGGAACTGACTGTCTTTGCTGCGACAGAGGTTGTGGTAGAGGGTGCAGTTTTTGCAGTGCTGCTGGCAGGCGTTGGATCCTTTGCCTGCGCTTCATTTGCCTCCTGGGAAGTGGAGGGAGGTCTTTTTGGAGGAAGCACAGGCTGTCTGGGAACATACGGCTCCTGAGGTGGTTCCAGTTCGGGCCCAGAGTGGCTGCTGGAGGAGCCTGCAGAGTAAGACAGCTCGGTTTAAGAGACTGGAGCGCCCAGAGAGGGGTGGGAAGAATCAGATGAGAATTCAAAACTGGTCCTGGGAGAATCTGTAGCCACCGATTTTGCACGCATCTGGTTTCTTACCCTGCCTTTTCTTTGGTTCCTCAGCTGGAACAGGCTTCCTAAGGCTGGATGGCTTTGTGGCCTCTTCCTCCTCGCTGGGCAGGTTACAAACCCCGGCGTCACTGATTGGGACTGTGTGGCCATTCTTCAGCGCAGGCGGGTCCAGCTTGTCTGGTTCTTCACCATCTGCAAGGGGACGGGAGGGGAGAGAAGCAAACAGAAAACACTCAGAAAGCAGGAGACGGAGGAGATATGGAACCGTCATCGATCCACACCAACTTCTCTCTGGCTTCTGAAACAGCTGGTCTTCACTCTACCTTCTGCAGAGGAGCAGCACCAACTACCTGAAGCTGAGAGCCCTTGATTTCATTATCAACAAGCAAAACAGTACAGCACTATATCCCATCAAGTGTTTTTCTTCTTCAGCAGCCTCTTGATCTACCACCTCGTTTAGGAAGAATGCTACTGCATTAAGACTAGTATGCCCAACGCTGCGCCACAGCCCAAGGAAGCTGCAATTGCAGTTAAAAACCTCCAGCAGCTTTTGTACCTACCCACCATTACAGAGTATCCACAAATCCTCTGCTGCAATACAAATTCCAACACTAGCCCAATCATCTACTGGACATGCAATAACAGATTTTGATAAAGTCTTAAAATTAGTTGAAGCACCTCTATTTTCCTTCTGTTTCTGCCCTGAATTTGGCACAAAAACCAGTGCTCTACCCAAAACATCCCACAGCAAGGCCTATTTCCTCACTTTTTCACCTCCGTTTTAATCAGATGTAATACCACCTCTCCAGAATCTGATGTAGTTCATCTTGATTATGGCTGCTTTTACAGATTCTAGCATGGAGCTTCCCAAATGTGAGAAGCAAGACCTCTTTTGGAACAAAACACATCCTCTTTTCACCCCATGCTTTTGAGAGCACTTAAAGCCCTAGTCACAGTGAGGAAACACTCAACCATTCTCTGCCTCTGTAATTGCCCTGATAGGCCAAACTCTTGATAATATTATCCCCAAAATCAGACTTAGCACCCACTCTAATGGAGCATTGCCCATTTTGACTGCTTTCCAACTCAAGAAAACTTGAATAGATACATCACCAGGTTGACTAAAAATCCTTACCGTTTTCAGTCTACCACCCCTCAAGCAAGGGCAGCGTGCGGCATCATGGGCCCCCCCGGTCTCAGGCCCCAGCATGCTCCCTTGCTCTGATTTTTGATGATTTATTCCACTGCCCTCTTCACTACTCCTCTCCCCCCCAAGCTATTACATCCCCCGTCCCTAACCTGGTGTTATTCAGAAGCTGAAAGCAAAGATGCCAAGAAGCCAAAAGCTCCCTGGGCTTTCTTTTCTGCAAAAAATAGCCTTGGTTCCTGAGAGGAGATGGAAGCCGGCGCTGCCGCACTTGCTTAGCTGCCCTTCCCTGAAAGGCAGGAAGCACAGACAGCAACAAGACGGAGTTTCCTCCCCAGCCAGGGCTGAATCTCAAGAGATGAGCCAGAGCGTTGTTATAGCAGCAATCGCCTCTGGCTAGCTGAAGTTTTCAGCAAGGGAGGTAGGAACAGTATGATCTAGCTTTCCTACCATCCAAACCTGGCGTGCCCTTCTCTGGCAGGGAGCTGCAGCGCACGCAGAACGCTCCTGATGGCCTTCTCTCGCCACCTTACTCTCGACTTCAGTTCCAGCGACCTCCTTTGAGGTCGAGGCAGTCCAACTCCTACCGTGAGCCCAGCACACCCTGCTGATCGCCAGCCCAGAGGGCAGCAGGGCCTCCTCTCCTGGCTGCACCGGGTTTGAAAGCCTCCGCTATACCTCTTCCCTACCTCCGCACTTACTCATCTCAAAGGGTTTCCAGCCCTTTTTCCCCTAAGAACTTGCCTAAGAAAATTAACTGGCCTTGTAAGAGCAGGTTTTAAAATTGCAAGCAAATACAATAACCGACCACCACCATCTTATGACTGCCCAAGTGTCTTCAACTCACAGAAGGGATTAAGATAACGCGCTTTCTAATCTAACCCTCCTGACGATACTGACTGCTCCCTCATACTTTGGGTTTGCACTTTGTCCAGATTATAGCCATCTTCTGTTTCTTAAGCCAGATCAGATGACTCAAAGCAGGAAATACTTCCATCTCTTAGTCACGCTTCTGTTATACCCTTACAGTTTGGAAGCTCTCTCCTCTGTCATCTCTAGTTGGAAGTTTGTTACCCAAAGCCTTTGATCTCTCTTCCACAGTTTCATCCTGTGACCTCATACACTTCTGTACCCTGGTGAACTCTTCCTCCAGCTCAGCATTTACACCCTCGGGTAGCTGTAAATGACTTTCATTACAGCGTAGCTGCAAACAACTGCGTTAAGACTTTTCCTCTCAGTTTTGCTTTCAGTGGTTTGGTCTGAAAAACACTTTTTCATCTCCACTTTTTCACTTTGAATCTCAGAACTCCTCTGAAATTTGCATTAGGTTAAGGCTGCCTCTGCAGTCTGTCTTTTGAGGTGCAATTCTACGTTGCTCTAAGCCAAAGAGCACGCTGCCACCCAGACAGGTGGGCTGCGATCCCACCACACGTTCCTGCTCCCTCCCTTGTACCCACATCACCCAATGTGCAGCCAGGTGACTAGATGATGAACTGATCTGGCTCAGAAGTTATTTTGGCAGGGTGGCCCCAACTCGGAGACATCAGGGATGACAGAAAAGGGGATAAGACCTCTTTGACAGCAGGGCAAGCTTCAATAAGCTTAGCCAGGACTAACTGTGACACCATACCATGAAGCATCTCGTCTATAACTCTTTGAGGAAGCGTCCCTGCCCAGGCAGCTCAAAAGTCATCAATTGGTTTCTTTTTCCAAGCTGAAGGCCTTTGAACTTGAGCTCCGAGGTCAGTGCCTCTCCCGCAACGGTTAGAGTGCAGTCTGGAGCGTGATCAGAACAAGCCGGAGATGGTGAGGGCAAGTGCGACAGAGGAGCTCAGCAGGACAAGACGAGGCAGCCGGAGCAGGACACGTACAAAGGGACAGGGTAGGAAGTGACACACAGAACAGCCCTCCCTGCTGGCAGCAGACAGGAAGATGTCCAAGACAGGCATTGCGCTTTCGTAGCAACATCTTCCCAACCGAACAGGCTGCCTTCCTCGCGAGGTGCAAAAGTCAGACGAGAGAGCGTATTGAAAAGGGCAAGACAAACAGACAGGAACCCCATGAGCAAAGAGCCCTTAAATTTGTCCCCCAAAAAAGAATGGCTGCAAGGGTGAGGTTTTGCCAGAGGAAGATCAGCTACACACAACACAGACAGGAGGAGGAGAAGTTCATTTGCAGACTCACCCTGCTCAGGGTCTTCCAACAGAACCCCTCTTTTTACCAGCTCCTCTCTTGGCTTTCGCATAGAAATCTTTCGTTCTAAAACTGATATTAAATTGAAAAAAAGCACTCAGAAAACAGGGTAAGCTAGAAGTTCAAGAAGATACTTTTTTAAAGGGATCCTTTGGAGGCAATAAAAGGGCTTCACATTTCACTGCTTTTGAATGGATTAAGAGGAGGGACTGCACGTTCAGGCCTGCACTTCACACTAGATTGGTGATCGTGGAGCAAACCCTCCCTCCCCGCAGCTGCTTGGGGAGGTTCCTTGCAAGAAAGGAATTTATTTGTCTGAAACTACTGCTCCATGGCAAGGTGTTTCTGGAGAGATTGCAGGTGCCAGCCCATCACCAAAGCCACATTTTGGTTCTTACGCGTGCCAGCACTCAGGCTTGTGACAGCAAGCCCTTCTCGCTAGCCAGATGGCTAATGGCAGGTTTCCCAAGAGGAGGAAGGGACTCCCACCCAGCTCCAATTACTCTACCTTCCGATGTCTCCTTAAATTTGTCACTGCTTTTCTTTTTCCTCCACTTCCAGGGTTTGAAGATCTTGCCAAAGTTTGAGAACTTGCTTTTCCTCTTTGTAGGAGGTGTGGTGTCACCCGATTCCAAAACATCTACCCCCATGCCGGCATCAGTTGGGAGGTGATCCACCTCTTCAGCTGCACGGAAAAGAATAAAGAAGTTACCTTTGTGCTTTTTGTGCTGCAGGTAACAGCTGCCATCTCCCACCGGCCTGCCCCTTGCACACTGGGAAACGCTGGCGCACATTCATGCAAAGAAGGTAGCAAGACTCCATGCCTTCACGTAACCCGGCAGCATTTCACATTAGCTTGGGGAGACAAGAGTGGGGTTCCCAATGTTAACAGTGCAAAGGGTAACCGATAAAAGGCTTTCTAATGAAACGAGGATTAGTTTAAATTTGCAGTGTCACAGGAACACAAATCACTTTGCTGCAGTTTTTCATCTTCAGTTGGAAGCAACTGGTGCTAGACACAAGTAATTACATGAACACAAATACCTTCCAGACTGCAGAGCCGACTTTCATGACTGTCTACACACACCGAAATCACCAGACCCATTACAACAGCTCTATGCGCTAGAACTTAGCCTCTCTGATTTTTCCCCTCTATAAATAAGGTCAGCAAAGCTGGCCAAGAGCAACAACTACACAGGAAAGCAACACAATACAGGCCTGCGCTCCACCTACTGTACTCGAAGTCTCTGGAGAACAACACAAGAAGGACACGGAGTCGGGAAGGGACACGCAAAAAGCCCCCAACTTGCTGCAACAAAAAAGATCATAAAGAAACAACTTGTGAAGCAGGAACAGAGCATGAAACGCTAAGCTGGTGACTGTCAATTCTGGCTTGCCTGTTGTTGCTGTTTTCTGGGTATTTAATGAAACATAAGGGAACACTTACAATCAGCAGAATCTAGCAATACCTGCAAAAAAAAAATCAGCGTGCACACAACCTAAGTGAAGCCAGCTGGTGGCCTGCTTCACGATCTTAATTTACAGACCGAGAATCCTTTGGCTTCAGCACTGCAAAAGACAGGAGCACCCAAGCGGCGTCACAGAACTCCGTGAAAACACACAATATCGAGAACAGAGCCTCAAAACTTCCTACAGTCCTACGGCGCAAGTCCTGCCAAACACCGCATACCGCAGGCTGAGGTGCCGTGTTACAAATTGCACTTGCGCGTCTTATTTTTGAGCCTCTAAGTCAAATGTTCTGGAGTTTGCAAGCCTTCTGGGATCACAAAAGACCTTTTAGTCAACTTCAGACAAGCCTGTATGACGTGCCTGCAGAAAAGACAATACCCCGTAGGCCACACAGAAAGTTCAGCCAAGAATCCCATCTCCTGAGGCTAAGAGATTGGGAAAGGAATTTTAGAGGAAAGCCATGTTGCACATAGGACAAAGAGCTAATAACGTATCTGCTATATCCTACAAATATCCACCAAGGACACAGGTCCAGATGTGAAAAGGCAGATTCCTGTCAATATGGGGAAGAGCAGACTCAGGACAGGGAAGAAAAAAAAAACAGGAAAAAGTAGTTTGGTGGAGCTCTACCTGCAACCCCATGGTGCCTCCTAGCATGAGGTTTCAGAGCCCAGGAAGCTTCGAGCACGGGGAGCCCCAGGCCGGCGGGGCTGGGGACAGGCTGTCACTGCAACACTGCAGGACAGACGCACCCCAATTTTTCAGTCTGTGTACAAATGAAACGGAAGATCGCTGAATAATAAGGAAGAGAAGAGCAGAGACCATGCTAGCAGCACAATGGAAACCGGAGAGTATTTCAGGAGGATCTAGATCACACGTGAGAAGTGCAGTCTTTAACCAAATGATGGATGAAGAGGAAAACCAGCCCAGGACTCCGGTTTACCGAGAGGCTGGAATGGCAAGGAAGTGCCACTGTGCTAACCAGCAGGAAAAATTAGCTTTTCAAAGCTAACTGCGGCCATTTCAGACTTTACCTGAAACGCATGACCCTTCCAGCTCTGTGCAGGTTTCTCTCCTCTCACGCGTGGGACTCCAGATCTCACACAGTGATGCTTAATGGGGTTTTTCTGTTCGGTTGTTGGTCATTTTTTTAAGTCAGCCCCCTAACAGAAAGCTCAATCAGAACCAGTGAAAAGCTGATGCCAGCCAAGATTTATTTGAAAAAGCAGTATCAATTCAGCATCTGAGCTGCTTCTTTAAAAAAATCTGGCTTCAAAACAGGAGAGAAATTGGGTGGAAAGTAACATACAAGATGTCAGCACTGATCTATGATTTTCTGCTGCTCTATTCTGTGATTTTCTGCCGGGAGGGAGGGTGGGTGGGAGGAAGTGAGGACAAAAAAAAAAAAAAAAAAAAAGGCATTTCAAGCTCCCAGAAACCCAAGAGGAATTGTCTGGATGTTTAGAGGCACTTTCTTCAGAGACTAGAACATTAGCCCCAGAGTTGTACGTGTCATTTTAAAAAGCAGTATTCACTTTGTTCAATAGAGCATTCCCAAAGTTTACCAGGCAGGCAAGACCGCTTGGCCAGGCACAAGCTGCGGACTGAATTCGGATCCCCAGTGCCACGCAAAGGTGCTTCCCTCACCTTTCCAAGGAGCAGTAACGGCGCTGAAGGCAGTCGTACCAAGCTCCCTTCAGATCTATCCCTTCCCTGAATCGCTCTTAGGAATGTAACTTATGTGCTCTCTGCCACTCAAGGTGTCAGAGTGCTGCACTAAGCAAAATAAGTTATTAAAAGAAAACTCAACCATCAGGTCCACGGATTAATGAACGGAGACCTCAGCAAGCTGTGATGTCTCCATTTCCAATTAGAGGGAGAACGACAAGCATTCCCCCGCCACAGTCACCTCCGAGCAGCCAGGGAGGAACAGCGGACATGAAAGGATGAGCCGAAACTGCAGGAGACACACGATATCCCCAAAACAGGAGCAGCTGAAAGCAGGGAGGGTGGGGGAGAGCCCACGTGCGAGTTTTACTCCGGGCGGAAGAACCTCTTTCAGCAGGTCCTGCAGTCCAGGTCTGGCTGTCAAATCAAATACCATCTCAGGGTGGAGTTTCACACTAGGTGCCTGCCTGCCATTAATTGCAATCGTGCAGGTTAATGCAAAAGCTGGGTTTCACAACGACATTCAGCATCGGTATCTCTGCAGTGTTACTCCATCAGCCGTGCTCCCAATTGTTTGTAGGCTTGTGCTGCGCATCTGGTCTTGTCCAACATGAAAACACTCAGTTTTGCTGTTTTATAATCAGTTACGTGTCTAAAAACAGCCATGCAAGAGGGGGAGACAGGCACACCATGTACCCCTTCATAGCATAAACCCACAGTCCAAATCATTTTCACCTCCCTTTTGCTCCGTGTAGAATAAAACTCGATACACGTCACTAAACGGCGTGAACATCCCGAGATTGCTACAGCCCACCGGGCAGCACTGACGCCACAGAAGCAACTTCCCTCCCCGACACAAAATGGGATTCGTTCTGTGTAATGCCCGGATCCCTTCCGCAGCACTCTTCCTTTTACCGTCTGTAATTACCAGGCGGACATAGACATTTAAAATAGCCTGTTGTGATGCAATTATGAATTACATTTACTGCTAATTAGCGGGTGGCTCAGCAGCTGTAGGTGTGCTTTACTGATCTGTATTTTAAATAACTTCATTGTTCAGTGATTGTTCACATTAGATAGTGCTCATACGCCCTCAGAAAAGGATGTTTCTTCCATTCACAACCTATTTCCAGCTCAAATTTCCATGAAATGGTGCAGAGAGGACATTTCTGGTCCCAGCTGCCTTCCCTGTGAAGGGAACCTTGGCGCGGTGGATTCTTTGTGCCTCTTCTTGCTCTGCTCTACAAGGTACAGGAGGGTCCCTGCAATGCAAAGTAGAAACCCCTCCTTATCCGAGTCATGCACCGGGAAACTGCTAAGGAACCACAGCGCAGTGCTTGGGGAAAGAAACGGGGCAAAAAAAAGAGGAACTGGACTTTAAGGGAAGGGTGAGAAGCGTCAGGAAGCTGATGCCCTCGCCCGACCCGGCCCTTGCTCAGCACCAAGGCTGTTCACCCGCATGGCATGTCTGTGTCCAAGAGACCAGCCTCACCTTCTTCACTGCGGTCCCAGGCTGGAAAATCCGTTTAAAATTTATGGAAAAGGTTAAATGAGGTCATGCAGGCCTAGGTGAACCCAGCAGAGTCCTCCTTAGAAGGTCAAGAGCTTACCAATAAGCAAGTCTCTGTTGTGCCCCCACGCCAAACCACAACCTTGTTTAACCCTTCCACAAGACCCACGTGAAGTACCCCCTCAGAAAAGCGACCCTGAAGCAGGAAGAGCCCCGCAGAGCCCACCCGGACACCAGCACGCCATGCCTAACCCACCGCCCCGCAACACAGCCCCGGCCGAGGAAAAACTCCAGAGTATAACATCTACTGCAACTTCTCCTCCGGAAGACGTCCTGGAGCACCCAAACCCTCCGTGCCTCATACAGACCCCCCAGGACCCAGCTGGTCTGGGGAGGGAGCTATGCCCTGGCTCCCATCTCCCAGCTTCCCCACCGGAGCCTGCTGCCATTTCAGATCTTCTCTCTGAAACACTTAACATGCTCCCATCCTGTTCCATCAAAACAAGCAGGTGAATTTGAGCTGTTTAAACAGCAGATTTGTGTTAACCCAAAATGTTTAGACTGAAATAGTCTAGGGAAACGTCACTAAATTGGCACAGCCTGGAGACACAAGAAGGCAGAAAGCTCCAGCAGCGCCAAGCAGCTAGGGATGCACTTCTCCATCAGCATGCCTGGCCAGCTGGTCTTTCAAACCCTCCCCTGCAGACTGCTACGCACATTCACACTCAAGTCTTGCAGTTAAAACGCAGCGGAAAAAAAGCTCTTCTCCCACTACACCTTGTGCTTGGTGCAAACTGCTGTGCAAGAACATGGGTGGTGTTGAGCTACTGCTGTAATGGGGTTTTTCCAGAGAAGAGAAACCACTTCAGTGGAAGAAGCTGGAGATTGCCGTTGGTCACCAAGCTCGTCACGCAGTCAGCAAGTGGCTGCGGTGCCGCATGTGTCATCTGTCCCCAAAGCTCCTGTCAGGCTTGGGGCAGCCATTCCTATTAAAGACAGTAAAGCTTTCACTTTCCCCACGACTCCCAACGGATCAAACCAGCAGAGCCAGGATCTGTGGGGTTAATTAAAAATCCCACACGCGTTCACACCATTGCCATACACACGGGACACTCACAACAGCAAGCAGCTATCTAGCTGACCTTTAGGAAATACCAACATATAAATGTAATGGTTTAATGGTCACACCGTGGTCCAAGGGAGGAAAAGCCATCACGTGAGCAAATACAGTTAACCTCCATCTTCAGAGATCAAGCCCCAGAACACCCTTTCATACAGCAATGCACCACCAGCCTAGAAAAAAGGCACAGTGGAGACTTCGGGTACCAACACGAGTAAACAAAAAGCCTTTCCTTCATTAAGGATCATCTCTCGTAGGGAAGATACCTGCCACAGGACATGAGATAGCGGCACCGCTGATGCACAGTATTAAAAAAAAAAAATTAAACCCGAAAAAACCCTGTAGGTCAGTGCAGAATTAGTCCTGGTGAATTTTTAAACCATTTTAACTCGGGCCACACACCGTCAAAAGCCAGCATGGCTATGGAGAAGTTTTATTTTGTTTTTAACTGGCACACCATTACATAAGCTAAAAATCACTTCAAGATCCAAGTTAGAGACCCTAACAAAGCAAGGCTGAAGGCTGTGAAGAAATCAAAGAACTGTGTCCCAGATGCTGACAATTCATATTATATTGCTATATGCCTGGGAGGGAAACTACTGATTTCCAGTGTTCAGGAAGAAAAGACACAATGCTTTAAGGCTGAAGGGTCAGTGAGCCCCAGGACAGGACTGCAGACTGAAGCTGTTGGGGAAAGACTGAGAACATGCTGCTTTTCTCCCTGAAATACCTCTCCAGACATCCAAGAGTTGGTGGAACAGACTAACTCCAAAAGAAGACGCGTCTCACCACTGCCTGCACTACAACAGGCTCTTCTATCTTCATTAAGAGACATCCTCACAAAGGAAACGAGAAAGCATCAGCATTTGTAACCAGACTTGCGTACTGTGTAAATCACGAGCTTGAGCCAGATTCTTTCCATCTGCAAGCCATAGCTCACCCAGAACCTGATCCATCCCTCACTGTAGCAGTTCCTACAGGATTTCCACAAATCCCAGGAGTTTCTGTTCATAAGGAGCTCACTGGGCACTTCTGTCTCACTGTCATAGCCTCAAGGCTCACACCCAGACAGAACTGCAGCAGTGAGACTACGCTACAGCAACAGACAGTGTCAACGCTCAGCTGAGAGCTAAAACACACTCAAATTAGGCGCTTCAATGCCAGGCAGCAGCTCCGAACACTTCTGCTTAGTCACCTCTATTTTCCTACGTTACACACACCTGGAGCTCTGCTATCACAAGCCCAGAAGGTGCAGCAGGAACTTTTGCTGAGAACGTGGCTGCTCGTTACACACCCGGCATCACCGTACCTTCAGCAGCATTTCGGCAGCACAGCCTGGACCTCAGGCTACCGCGGGACCAACGGCCTCGCCGCATCGAGCCTGCGCGGGCTCCTCGCTGGCTCGCGCTGGGGGACTGCAACAAACCCTCCCGTTGCCAAAACAGTGTTGATGAACAGGCTGGAGAATAATTCAGCTCCCTCGTCTTCAGCTTTGTTGTGCCGGGCAGAGCAGTTAAGAATCCAAAAAGCTTTCAAGCAAACAGCTACAACTCAAAAAGCAAACAAAGACGCTTTTGAGGGAAATGCTGTTAAGGTTAAAGTATGAAAAAAGCACTTTAGGTAAATGTTTCTAGCTTCCTATAACAGCTTTAAAAACTTCATGTGCATTTCCTGAGTGGTCCAGGGAAGACGCGAATCCTGACCTTAAAGCAATAAAAGACTGTGGTCACAAAACAGCCTCAAATAGTCCCAGCCCTCGGCTCCCCTGTCTTTTGTACGTTTCTAATCACCATAATCTTCACAAGACTTTTCTTTTCAACAGCATCCTGCCAAAGTTAATGCAAGAACCATCTCTTCAAGTTCACAATTTATTCAGTAGGAGCTACGCAAGCTGTGCCATGAAAAAAGACTTCAGATAGCAAACGACCGTTTGCGGAAACACCAGGTCTGCTGGGCTCCAGTCTCCGGCAAAGGACAATGTCATGACACCACGCGAGCCCGCTCCCCTGAAAATTACCACCGTCTCTGGTGCTTGATGAGAGAAAGAGCCCAAGACTGAACAGGTCGGCTTCTAACAGCGCGTAAGTCCAAGGAGATGCTGCTGTTAATCCCCATGGACAGTACAAAGACGACTGAAGTTTTACTTCTCCCTTCCAGTCTCTCAATACCACTTATTTTTAGCAGCTCTTGAACAAGACCAGCTGGATTGAACTGGAGGTGAGGAAGAGAGAACCACTGGTTTAATCCGAGCCCTAAAAATACTTGGTAGGTTCAAAGTTATAAAAGTGAAAAAGAATGAAAAAAAAAATAATCTGTATCTCAGGGAGCTCTCCATGCGCAAATGTCAAGTGTTTCTCTAAAAATCAGATAATTCCACTTTACAGATAGAGAAAGCAACTCAGCCCAGACAGCTGACAGCAAGTCGGTATGAGATAAAAGGGAAGGGCACGATGCGGAAAGTCTCCTCTCATAGCCAGTGCCTCGCGGTCCCAGAGCTGGGAACAGCACCCAAGACAGAGACCTGGAAATAACACTGACCTACACACAGCGTTCTGGAAGTACTGCTACTCGCGGGACTTAAAGCAAGGTTGTGTTTGCTACAGCCTGCCAGTTACTCAGATCTCTCTCTACTCTGCGAGGTAAAATAAGCATGAAGATGACTGCCAAGCCCCTTCTCCTCCCAAAACTACTACAGTTGCCCCAAAAAGCTGGGTGTCATCACGCACAAGGAGAAAATTCTGGGCAGCTTTGATCCAGGCAGACTATCCGGGCTGGCTCCTGCCCCACTCAGGTGAATTTTACTGCTGTCCAAGAGCTTTGCAAAGCTCGTGTCCTTGAACCTGGCCATGCAAGACAGAGGCTATCCCTAAAAACGGCAGCTCGGAGCCTGTCCGAAGATCAGCAGAACATGTTGCACAGCGATTGCATGTGACATGAGTAAGAGAAAGGAAGGAAATGGAGTTATTTCTCCGGTTTCTCTTCCCAGCTCCCAAGTCAGGCGCAGGTTACACAAGCCCCTCATTCCACTCCTCCAGACTCCTCCGTTTCACCTGCAACCCTGCCCTGCCGCAGCCCCAAAGTTTCCTCCGTCTCCCTTGCCCTCCATTACTCACCAAAAGCAGCTGGATTTACCGGTCTCGAGAAGTGCGGCTGCCCCATTAGATTCTTTTCTAAGCAGCTCTCCGGGAGGAGGCGGGAGGGGGAGAGCGAGAAAAAAGTCTACCCTGAGAGAGCACTTTAGTCCTTTAAAATGATAAATCCACGCCTCGGACTGGGAAAGAGCCTGGCGAGCGAGGCAGCTGCCAACTCTCAGGCAACGGCACGGGTGTCTGACGGTCCAGCGCAGGTCTTGTTCTCCCCGTACCCCATGGTCGGGCACTTGATTCTCATAAATAGGCGTCCGTGCCAGCTCCCTTCACGCAGGAATGCCTGTCATTCCAGAGCCGAGCTGGCTAGGGCCGAAGCTCAGGAAGGGGAGGAGACAGCCAGCCACGCTCCAGCCACTTAGCTGCATAATCCAAATCATCAACACCCCTCGCTCCTTCCTTGCATCAAGTTCAGCAAGAAGAGAGAAAAGCTGGGAGCGAGGAGAGGGGGAGACGGGGGTGTTTTGCTCAAGGAAGCGCTCGGAGAAACCACGCACGCCAAAACACGGAAGGGTTTCACCTCCCCAATGGGATTAAGGGGTAAGAGCGTACCTGAGCCTGCAAAATACACACCAAGGCGGTGATGAATGAGAAAGCGTGGGACTCTAACTGCTGGAGGAGCTGCACTACCCCGAGAGCAAAAGGGATTACAAAAAGAGTGCCTGAGCTGATACGCGTCTAGCCAGATGTATAATAAAAATATAATTTCATAGCAATCCCTCTCTCCACTAAAGTCACCAGGAAGAAGGTAGGGGCAGGGAGTGTGTCTCCTCGTTAAATTTAAATTCAACAAAGGAAAATTTAAATTCAACAAAGGAAAATTTAAATTCAACAAAGGAAAATTTAAATTCAACAAAGGAAAATTTAAATTCAACAAAGGAAAATTTAAATTCAACAAAGGAAAATAAGAGTTTATTTTTTATTCATGTGTCACATCTTGATGGTTAAGGTTACAAATATCCCTCTCACCATCTGCATCACAGTAAGAAAGATCTCCAGAGTTTAAACATGTCCACTTGGATTCTTTAATTTTTCATCAAAATCTGTGTTAGCACTTCAGTGAACCAACAGATCAACCCCCGTACACCACAACAGAGAGGAGTGGGAAGACCTTTAAACAACCAGAAGCTTAATCTTAACTGAGGGGAAAAGGAAAAACAATTTTTAAAACCAGACAGGAATTCGCCGCAGCATCACACCAGTGACTAATCAGGAACGTGAACCCATCTGACACACCCAGGTTTGCGCTCTCCGGCTGTAGGAAAAAAGCGGTTTTAAACACACCGAGATTTGCTGCAGCCCTCGAGGTGCCTGTCCTTGTCGGGCCAGCAGCCGCAGCACTTCAGGATCGCTGAGTATTACTCGGGCAGCCGGGAAGAGTTCAGGACACGCTCGCTACTGCAGCAGTCCCAATAGTAAAAAGCTGCTATTCTGGGAAATAACAAAATCCAAGATTGTCACTTTGGGCTGGTGCAGCTGGGAACAATCAATGCGGCACATTAGTCAGAACAGACACCCAAAGCGAGCGCCCGCTTCACAGCGGCGGCGATCGCCGTTCGCGACCGCGTGTCGCAGCGGGAGGCAGCTTTGCAGCCAGCACACCCCCGAAAAGGGAAGGGGGTTGTTTTGAAATCTCATAAAACTCCACCTAAGCCACAAGCACACCTGGAAGACGTCAATGCTCTCGGTTCCTCCGCTAACATACTAGACATGCCATCGGACAACTTGCAAAATCCACTCCTCCCCTTCGGAGCACAGCTGTGAAAACACGGGAGGACAGGACACCTCTGCAGCTTCTCCACCTGCGCCCCGCTCGTCCTCAAGCCCTGCCTGCTGGGCAGATGACCACCACCTCCATGGACAGCAAGAGCACGGCGGCAGGAGCAGGTGGAGGAGCGAGGGATCAGCAGACACGTGGAGGCGGAGGAGCAAATAGCACTCTCCTCCCTCACGCAGAACACATGGACGTTCCTGGAAGCGTTGCTCTTCTCAGCCTCCCACCACCAGACATCTCTGTGCTCGGAAGAGGAGCCCGCGTTTCTGTCTGGTCAGCCACAGCAGTCAGTCTCCCAAGTACTTTTGATTTTCATTGTGGGCAATTAACATACTGATTCACAGGCATGCTCCACCTCATTTAAGACTCTCTACTTTGAAACAAAAGAAAAAGCCATTTTAAAGCCATTTAAATACGCTGCCATCTGGCAGAGACCCACAAAGTTCGGAGATAGAGGCTGGAAGACTTCTCCGAATCTGTAAATCAGCTGTCCAGCTTGGAAGGAGATCTGGAAAAAATATCCCTGCATCTGGGAATGCTACACCACGCTAAACACTGCATCTAGACTTGCCTGACTTCCAGGGAGATTAAAGCCACTGCATTTTATATTGCATTTGCTGTGAATTAAGAGTGCACCAAGCTCTGCTGCAGAACAGATGACACATGGCAGGTTGTTAAAGCACAGCTGCACAATCACATGCCTGACCCCTTATTTCTACATTAGTAAAACATGAAACGTTAAATCTCTCATTGAAATTTAAGCTAAACTAATGCATTTAAATTCACAGCAGCTGCAGCCCAAGAGCACGCACGACAGTTACTCGGGCTCCGGTGCCGCGCAGTAACTCACTAGCCTGTGAAAACACAATCACGCAATAAAGCACTTTCCCATTTCTGTATCATGGGTCAGGCCTTACGAACCATCATGAAGAGAATAACAAGACTATTTGGCAAAGGCATTTGTAATAAAGTTGGTACCAGAAGCATTAATATTTGCTTCTGAAATGCAGGGCTGTGGTGCTCAAGGAGCCTAGAGATACAAACCTGCATTTCAAACTGCAACCGCCTTTGGACTTCAAACATCCTTTAGGAGCATCCGCCACTACTCTCTCTTCTTTGGGGCAGAAAAAAAACCAAAAACCCCACCAGAAGAGGGCTGACAAAACGCAGAGAACAGCAGGAATCCAAACCAAAAGTAACACCAGCATCGGTATTTTCAAGGCGGACTCCTGGCCAGAAGAACTTGCCAGTCCGTCCTTCGCTTCCGTCTCTGCAAAGAAAGGTGCAAATTCTGCACCAGCAGACACAACGCAAAAAAGCGCTCCCGTCTCAAGTCCAGCCCGAGGACAGGGCCTAAGAGCAGCCACACTTACTGTGCCTTTACGTAACCCTTTGCATCCATAGCGCTTTGTTTCACGGCTAGGGAAAAATACGGGACAAAGCAACCTGCCCAAGCTCCCTGCCAGCACCGCACGGAGAGCGCGGAGCCCCAACCATGGGGTTCAGCACCTCGTCTAGCAAGGTTGCTTCAGCTCTGCCAACAGCAGTGAGGCAAAACCTCAGCCCCCATTCAATTGCACATCTAGGATAAAGGAAAATCCACATTTCAAGCAAGGACGAGTGACAAATGCCCAGAATTCCCAGAATAACGCAGAAGGGCCACGTGACATAGCTGCGCGGCAATCGGAAGAAACCAGAGTAAAGCCTTTACTCCTCAGGGACAGGTGAAGACCTTTACGAGAAGGAAGAGCTCAAAATAGCAGAGCGCTTTCTACATAAAGCAAAAAGGAATACGGCTGATAGTCCCTGCAATATTTTCTCCTAAAAATGTAGTAACCAAGAAATCCCAGTTAGATGAAGATTTTTACAGGATTTCAGGAGAGTCAGATGGCTAAAACAAAACAACAAGACGACCGGTTACAGGCAGTAAGCGCCCAAGAAGTGGGGTACATCGCTTTCCTCTGAAGTTTCATTTCCTCTCCATCCAGACCAGCATCCCATTAAAAACCCGGCATTCACATGTTAATAGTTTGTTTATATACATTGTAAAAGGAACTCTTCTGGATTGTTTCACTTTAAAATCTAATGAAACCCATAATGAGCACAAATATTAGCTCCTCTAATAAAGACACTGTTGTTCACATTTCAGTTCACACCGACGTGAAACACCACATTCATCTGCGGTGACTCAGACGTTTATGTTCCATGATTCAGCCACAGGAACATTAAAAAGGACTCTTGCATTATCCCGTCCAGGCAGACGGAGCTGTCTATTTAAAACCAGCGATACTGGGCGTTTTCCTTTAGAGTCCATCAGGAAAAGAGTCACCGGTAGCTACAGGGTGTTTAAGGCTGTTTCCTTGCTGGAGATGCACCCACCTGAAATACGAACACAGGCCCACGATACCATCTTACCGGGAGGATCGGCAGGGAGAAGAAAAAGTGGCAGCACCACAACTCTGGATGCGTTTCGCCACAATCTGTTTGCTAACAATCCTCAGCAGCTTTGGCAGAACAAGGAGAATATGAAAAAGTATATTATATATACGGAACAGCTCTGGCTGCCTACAAAGATGACCATTTCTGGGCTGCGCTCCGAAACAGAGCACATCGAAGAGCTACTAACTACAACAGGAGACCGAGGGGAAGCAAGCAGGTAGGAAGCCGGGCAGTTAATCTGAAAGGTCACAAGCCAACACAACATCACGCTCATCCTTTCTCCTCACATGGTATTAAAAGTCAGCCCGATACCCGGTGTGGAAATGGAAAATGGTTTATTTATAAGCCAGCTGGCATCGCATTGTTTAGGTTCTGTATACTTTGACGAAAGGGCGCTGGTTCGGACGAGACAGAAAAGTGAGTTAACCGCTCCTAAACCACATGATTTCCTCCATGCTTCCTGTGACATTTCCAAGTGGGAAACTCCTATTTCCCAGAGCATTCCAGTCCCCTTGTCCCCACCAATTAGTCAGCACGGCGACCGCGGCCGCTCGATCTCACAAAGCAAGGGGCAGCGGATCTAGCACACCAGGGACTGTCCTGGTGCCACCACGTATGTGCTGGTGGTGGGGAAGGTGAGCAACCCATGTCCCTACCGCAGCCCAGATGTTGACCGGGACGGAGCACAGCTGGAGGAAGAGCATCGCTCTGGGCTCAGCAGGAGCCTCTGCCAACGAGCTGACTGACAGCACGTTCAGCCTCGCGTTTAGGAAGGGAAAAATCAAGCTGAGGACATGCTCCTGGAAAGCCTCGTGATCGCAGCGGGTGGCTTGAACACAAGGAATTGCTTAATTGTCAGAAGGACCAGGCTAAACAAAATTGCATAGTAGGTCTTGGGGCCAAGAGGAGCTTAAGGCCAAAATATCCCCCAGCCTTGTTTTCCAGCGGAGGAAGCGCAACTTTCAATGAGAGCACATTTTTGCCAGTACTGAAAACGTATCATCTTCAATGCCTCCTCACCACTCACTATAATTACAACATATGCTAAATATTTTCTTGTTTACTAGTGAGGGAAGGCAAAGGAATGTAATCCTGACAAAATTAAAGATTCAGTCACATCTTGGCTAACGATCACCGCGGTGATTCATGGCTATGCCATCTTGAGGCAAGGGAACCTCCAAAGCTGACAAACTACTTTTCGAAGCACCTTGAAGCAGCGTTAAAAGAAACACTGGTCAGAAGCCAAAGGAAGCACAGATACAGGACACATTCCAGCAAAGCATCAGGCATCAGCAAAGCATCAGCATACTCCCAACAGTGAAGCACTCGGAGGCAGGATACCCATCTGCCACTTCCAGCTATATTATTAGGAACACATTAAGCAAAAACACAGAGAAGAAAATTACATTAATTATTCCATTGTTTAGGGAAGAAACAGGCACGGCATTTAGCTTAACTCTTATTTTACACTCTCCCTCAGCAAAAGCTAAGATACTCAGAGAAGAACCTATAAACCGACATCACCTAAGGCTTCCCATTGCTAAACACTGGAGATAAAGAATGACAAAACTAACACAGCTACAGCACAAATCAAAAATATATCCCTCTCCTTTCAAACCACTACCCGGCACATGCTTTTAGGACTGGCACAGCACAAGCACACAGCAAGCGGCTGCAGTACAGACGTGCCAGACGGTCACACCCTCCGTGTTAACCGCCTTACTGGACAAACCTAAGATTTTACAGCTTTATACAGTTATTATTTAAATAACTGAGTCCTTTGGCAAACATGTAAGTCCATCTATGCCACCTATACAACTGATGGGACAAGCTCTGTTACACTGGAGATTGCAAATTAACAGCAAGAATAGCAGTAAACATTAAACCTCTAAAATAAGATTAAATTGAAATTAACCCACAGAGGTAGCACTATATTTAACTCTAGAAACTAGTCTGCAATGTACAGGTCAAGATCCACAAGCGAGTATCCCTGCTCCGATTCATTGAAAGACTTATGATCCCCAATTTCTCTTTCTACCTCTAATCCTTCAAGATGACAAACTACGTCTTGAGCTGAAAGCCTCTCTGCCCACCGAAGGCTGAAAAGAAAGGCAGCAAGGTTTCTCTGTACAAGTCTTGCTTCCTCTTTTCAACATTTCACAAAAATCTCAGCGAGCGTGCTTGCTGTTCACATCCGAAGATGAAACTGCAGCAAAACATTTCAGGACTTCCCCTGCCACCCCAAAGGGCTCACTGCAGGCACGCCACACCAATAAGCCAAATGATCCTTCGACACCTAGAGCTCCTCAGTCCGAAGTTACATTTTTTCCAAATTACTGCACAAAGCCAGCCAGTGCCAGGGCATCCTACCATCCCTCACTCGCTTGGCTCTGCCCAGGGAGACTTACAAAAGCGCCTTGGTTTAGCTTTTGGGGAACACCCAACTTCCCCACCGCACCTGCTCTGCTTTAATTACTGACTAGGCTAGAAACTCCTTATTAACATGCAAGGCAAGTTTGGCACACAATCTCAGCTTCTGATCATCTCGAGCACATACATTTGGAAGAGAAACCCAAATTCCCTGCCACGGTTCAGAAATTAAAAGAAACGGCAGACAGGTTTGGCTTAAGGCACTTTAATTCAGCAAGAAAATACTTCTTGCATCCGCGCAACTGAACGCTCTCACAAAATTTGAAATTTTAAACCACAACTTCAGATTCACACACAAACATCAGGTTTAAAAGCTTCCTTTCAAACGTACTGTGTTTTTACAAGCCATTTCTACCAGAGTGAATCTAACAGGTAATTACAGGTTTGACCTCCTTCTATTGCACAAATATGCCTTTTGAAACAATGTGGATAAATATTTGCCCAATACAAGAAGACAGCTCCAAGAGGAACATTTCCAGTTTATCAACTTTGTGATTCATGTTGATACAAGCTTTATTCTCTATTTAAAGAACAAGATAACGCTTAGGAAGTTCATCTAGCCAAATATGTTTCATAGATCTACCACGGACCACCCTAAACAGTGGCACATCCAGACCACGGGTCACACCCAGACAAGAGCCATCAGCAAGACGGTGAGTGAACCTCAACCTCAACTCTCCAAATATTTACTGTTGCTCAACCACCACAGTGTCTCCAAGCAGCGGCGAGGCTTAAGATTGAAACACACCGAGTAGAAGATTGCTGCTAGCGTGATTAAAGCGATACTTGGGTTTGTGTTGTGAATCATCCCCCTTCCTTACCCCTTTTGAACTGGGGAGAGGATTCTGGAGGCCCAAAGGAGCTGAAAGCAAAATACGAGCACTCTATCTGACCCCCTTAGCTCCTCCTGGAATCCCAGCCCCTGCCCTGATGCTCCTGTTTTCTGCCAGCACCAAGACCTCTTGGGAAAACAAGACAGCGGCAGACACGAGCACCAAGAGCCATCCCAGAACAAGGCACAAAAAGCAGACGTGACAATTGCAAACAGGTAGCTTACGTCCCAAGACGTATACAGATCGGGTCCCCAAAACCAAACGCTGTTTATGCATCGTGTTGACTCACGCAAGCTGCAGAGACAATGCCATGGCGATTGTTTACAGCGTCAAGGCCATTTCATATAATTAAAGGAAATGTCAAGAGATGAGATAACACCAGCAGTTCAGAAGGTACAGCTAATCGCAACCTTGTAAGAAGCTGTTTCTCCCAGAGTTGCTGCCCCTCTTGCAGAGGCAACCCTTCGCGCATTTCCAGAATCCCCATTTCACCTAATTTCTCCTCATTCCCTTGTGTTTGTAGAGCACCAGCAGCAACCTTGTTTAGGAGCAAGTAGCACCGTACCAAAACAGCGGCCGAAAACCCTTTCTGAGACGATCAAATAACGCTCCCGTCTGCTCACACTTGGCATGGTTGCGTGTGGGGCTGCAGACAGTCTGTGAGCGCTGCGGCAGGCGCCGCTGCCGAGAGGAAACGTGGTTAAATTGAGACAGGACTGTTTCTGCCAGGAAGAGGTTTGACTGTAGCCCAGCACGACCACTGCAGTCCATCAGGACTGGCTTTGAAGTAGCCAGCTCAAACGCCAACAGCCGCTTGCTTCTAACAGCCGTGAGCTCTGCAAGGGTGAGCTACTCAAATATTTACTTACCTTCTCAGACAAATTTTGCAGCCTAAGAGTTATAGCACACTACTATTTCAAGTATGTAAGCCAACAAGCTGATAGCCAACCCAGGAAGGCTTGTGAGAGCTGCAGTCCTACCTTCACTTGCGATGCAGATAACCCCCAAGTCAGTGGGCTAGACAGAGCAGCGTGATTCACCTCGCTCCGGCCCACGGCAGCCTTTGTAAGCCTCACACCTACGTTAAACACCTCGAGATAGGGGCTCGCTCAAAGAATCTCGTGGCAGAGATTAGGCAGCCACGGAGCTCCACGCTACATCCCATGGCTCCATGAGGGTACAACACACTTCACAATGCTCGAAGAGGTCAACGCTGCTGATTAGGGAGGAAGATCTTGCAGGCAAATATCAGGACAAACTCCCCACCATGGCATCCAAAGAGTCCCCACCTCAAGATCCACAGTATGCAAGACCTAGCAGCACCAAAACTCAAGCTCAGGGCTTTTCAGCTTGCAGGAAGAATGAGCAAGAACTGTCTTTAAGGGGTCCAAAGAGAAGCCACTGGGAAAAGCAGGCACATTTGGATTAGCTTCACAGGGCCTGTGCCTCCTATCAGGCACTGTTCAAAGGTGCCCAAATGAAAAGTGGAAAATCACAGCTCCAGTACGTATATTCTTCAAGCAGTAGTTATAGCAAGGATATACGCGAGTCCTTAGCACCACTGAAGCCCATTTCTGCTCTAAGGGAGCTCCTCGGAGCTTCCAAAGCGATCCTCACCTTTGTCAAGGGAGTAGAAAAGAATAAAACTTCACCAAAAAAATCTGCAGTTCTTACCAGGATTCAGATCAGCCTTTAAAAAAGAAAAAAAAAATATCAAAGCTTGGAAACTAAAAGCTGACTGACCCTTTAATGGAACTTTCCCATATTCATGGAAATTTCTGGTTTGGCACAAATACATCTGCTCACTTAGTGGGTGCTGTAGAAATCACTTCTTTAGCGATGCTGAAAGAAAGAGGCCTGTGTCATTGTTAATTGAGCCTCTGGCTACAGAGAAAAAAAATGTTTGACTTTGAAACTCAAATTCTACTCCTCACCAGGGTGTATGTCTTTACCTCTCGCACGCTACGCAGTAATCTGATTTCTGTCCCTAACTGCGGGCAGAACCGTAAGTCGCTACGTTTTGCCCCCCCTGCAACCAAGGCCGTACCTTGAGCTGGCAGCGATGATGCCATTGTTCCAGCTCATGACAAACCCTGCACAAAAGTCAGGCCCCGGAATCTTGGGGGCCCAACAGGAAAGCCATCACGTCTGTAATGAACGTCGGCAAGTGACCGAATACGCATTAGGGATTTTCTCTCTCCTTCCTACACGATCATTTTGGTTCTTGTGTTTTCCTGACATTGCTTACCTTGCCATTTATCAGACTGCTTAAAAATAAACTCAAGACAATCCTTTAAGGAACCCCACCACTTACTTTTGTTTAGAACAATTGCTACAGGCTATCACGGATGCAAAATTACGCTTTCAAACCAGAACTGATTATACTCTGCAAACGTGATGGCCCGGGAACGGTCTCTAGCACAGGAACTCACTAAACTGCAAATTCTCGATGCCAGGAAGGCATGACGAAGGGAAGTCTCCTTTTATACTTGTCCTTGTTCTTCAGTTCTCTTCCTAAACATTTATTTAGGGATGGGCTCAAGGGATCTTTGCTGTGGAGGATTGAATGGCTTCATAAGGCAACAGGGTGCTCATTACTGAACTCATTTAAAAAAAAAAAATACCCAGCACCACTGGAAAACAGTGCCCCAGCCTGCACCTCCCAAAATTAACTCTAGGAAGACTGATCAATACTGAACAGGAAAGTAAGAAAAAGCCCTGAACCGATAGGGAGTGTCAAGGGTGCCAGACTGACTAGAATAATCCCATTACAGAGTTATCCAGAGCAAGCAGTTTGCTCAATATTTGTGAGATAACAGGATTAACTTCATGTTCAACACAATTTCAGCCTAATAATTGCAGAATCGCTCCTAAGGCCCCAATGTCATTGATTCAACAGGGGATTCCCATCAACCCCCCCAACAGCCCCAGCTTTGAAAGCCCCTTCATTAGTGTCAGCATCTTAAGTTAATTACTCGGAGAGATTTTTCCTTTCCTCCCCAAAGCAAAATGTAACTTAACCCCTGCAACACACAATGCTGGAGCAGAACAAACTTCTGCCTTCCCTCCAGGGACAGTGTTTACTCTCCTAATCACCACTAACATCTCCAAGATTTAATGTTAAGATCAAAGGGCTGGAGGCAGGGGGAGAAGGGGCAGCTTTTTCAACATTTTGGTTGAATTTCAACGAAAATCATCTCAGAGGCTGGTTATAGTCCTCTCAATGATCAAGGGTCAGCCTCAGACATCTGCCTAATGCTGCCTTCCTGAGACGGGGAGAAGGTGTGGATCTGCCCTTTGAGAACGGAGCTACCAGCAGATCCGTCCAGCGAGGATCACCACCGAGTCTCCGGGACCTCTTTTCCTCGCCAAGCGATGACTCACTGTTCGCCCAGCCTTGGGAAGAGTCCCGCGCTGCAGCCGTGCCGGGGAAGGAAAGGGAAAACACACAAAGCAAACGGCACACAGAGCCGTTTCCTAGCCCGCGGGAGAGAGCTGGGGAGCAGCACAGGAACCGGGCCGTGTTTTTCCACGGGATTCTTATATGGAGCAGGGAAAGTTATTAAATTCCACCTTTTCAAGCGCGGGGAGGGGGGGGGGGGGGCTTTTGTTTGGATGCGCTGTACCAATTCCCACCAATATACTGCCCTTGCTATTCTGCCCTGACGCAACCGCAGCATGCCGCGAGTCCCCCCATCTCCCCGTGTCCTGCCGGCTCAGCGCAGTCGACACCCACGGCCACTGCTTGGCTGCGCCTTCAGGGTCTGTTTCTCCCCCCCCACCCCCACCCCCCCCAAAAAAAAGATGGGGACCCCCAGGCCCCGCTCTTGCGGGGGGGGGACACCCTCACCCCCCCAGCGCCCTGCGTAAAGGCTGCTTTTATGGGAAAGGGCCCTGGCAGGGGGTGCGGGTACGCAGCTCTCCGCCGCTCGGGGGTGAAGCCCCGGCAGGCGGCACTTGGTGCGGGAGAGGGGGCCCCGCCAAGCCCGACCCCCCCCCGCCCCGGCCCCGCCGCCGCCCGGCCCGGTGCCGCCCGCCCCCTGGCGGCCGCAGGGCAGCGCGGGGCCGCGGCCGGTGCTCCCCCCCCCCGGGGCTTTGCGGGGCCGGGGGGTGAGCGGCCGCCGGGTGCCCCGTGACCGGCTACGCTCGGTCCCACCCATCGCCACACAACGGGCGGGGAGGGGGATTCGCCCGCGTCCACACGCGGCCCCCGGGAGAGGCCTCGCGCGCAGGCGAGGCGACGTCCCCGAGCCGGATCTCGGCACCGGTTCTGGCCTCCCCACGCGACTTCAGCACAATCTGCGCCTATTTCCATCCCTAGGTTTCTCCTGCCGCCTCCCAGGCTGGCCGCAGTGACGCCCCACGCACCCGAGACGAAAGCAGGTTTCCAGGCTGAAAAGGACGATACAAAAGGACCGAGATGCCCCAGGGAAATCTTACAGTTGAGTTACACCAACGGACAAAGCCACGTCTTACACAGCCTTAAGACAAGCTCTAATAGGCACCGGGATCCACTGCAGATCCCAAATCTGCAAAGCTCAGCTCAGAAACAACAGCCTGAGTACCACCAGGCTACACAGATCTAAGTGGAGCTTAGTAACTCCTATAAATATTGTTTTTAATATACAAAGGAACAAAAAATTTATCATAACCCAGCTGGTAAGTCCTTCAGAAATCTTAAAATCCACACTTCACAAAGCAAGACAAAGCCAGGCTGGGCTGAAGAGCGATATTCCTCCCAACCAAGTCGTGGTTATCGCTCGTCCCATCCCAGCTGGATCGGTCCAACCTGTAAGAAAGCCGCGCCAGATCTCTGGTTTCGTGTTGCACTCGAGTGTTTTAGGAGACAAAAGACACCTTCAGAAATCAGAGCCAGGCTTCTTTTCAAGACAAATGAGAAAGAAACAGATAAAGCGGTGACGTCAGCAGTGACAACACGCAACTGTTAGCAACCGGGTTGCCGATCGGCACCGGCCCTGCAGCCCAGCGGGGCCTGAGAGGCAGCTTTGTTCAGCCCAGGGCTCCGCTAACACTATTTACAACTCACAAGGGCAGCAACATTAATGAGAACATTCGGTATTTTGTTTTTAAAAAGCCAGGTTTGCCATTCAGCCTGGACGCATTGCTGCTGCGTGAACTAAGAAAAACAGTAATAACAAAAATCACTTCATTTATACTAAACCCACTTACCTCTGGTTCCAGGCAGGCTCCTCTTCTACCCTCAACCCCAATAAAATCAGCTACTAAAATCCTCTGACAGAATTTACAGGCAGCAATGTTCCAGAGAGCAAGGTGAATTTAAGGTCCAACAAGTTGAAAATGAAAACTAGAAACTCTGGAAATCTGACCCTTCTGCTCCGTGCCCTACTTACCGAGCCACAGGAGCTCCACGCTTGCTATTTCACAGTGAGTCGGCCTGAATTATCCGGAGGATTGATTACATGTCCTACAAGGTCTTATCTCTTAATACAAGGAATAAGATCGTTCAATTCAATCACGAAGCGCTTCAGCAGATGCAACATTTCTCACTCGACAGCAGCCTTTGCTACTATCTTGCTCCAGCCAGCCTGGAGGCCGCAGCATCTCATTCCCAGCACATCCACAGCTTAGCCACTAAACCACAAAACCAGCAAAATTAACCTCCGCTTTCCTCCAGGCAGAGCCATCTGTAGAAGCTGCACGGCCGTTTACACAACAGCTTTAAAAGTCACTTGAAATGGGGTGCCACAGAATTACAAGGTCTCGGGCAGGTCAGTAAAGAATCTCTGTAAAATACTTGCCTTGTAGATCAGGAGGGAAAGGCAGCAAGAGTTCAGACATCCACTCAAATCGTAAGGGGCTTGTTCGCAGGGGGATTATTGGGTATTTATTTTCTTAAATGCCACACCAACTAGTAGATGGATAGCTGATCTGCATCACTTCCAAACACAGCAGGCAGAACAGCGCCAGCATCCCATTAACTGCCCCAAGCACGGTAATTACACCAAGAACTAGAAGGTCCATCGCAAATTTAAGAACAAAAAGCTGTCAGGATGATGTCCCCAAGTATTTTGCCAACTTGTCAAGTGCACTCGGCTTCTTTACAATCATGCTTTCACGTAGGTAAGCAGGCGTTCTGTACCGCACCTTGTTTAAAAGTCAAACAGTCTCCGCTGAGATCAGCTCACCCCTCTGGTAAATCTCACGAAGGAACAGCAGGATCTCGCCTTTCTGCGTGCTTGCAAATTAGCATACTTCGACTGTAATTAAATGTTTAATCTCAGGCCCTTTGACCACTTTGGCTCTTTTCTATTGTCTTGCACAAAGCGGTTATATTGCTATAGACATAACACACAGGGAATCGCAGCTTCTGTGTCTTCCTGGAAGAAAAACCTGTTCTTTTGTTCCGGAACAGACATTATAAAGAGATTTCCACTGGCTAGTTAGCATTAACTCTTGTTCTCGGGCAGACTTCGGAGCTGTGTGACAGTGCCATGCTCTATGTGTGACTCTGCAGATCAAAACCAGAAAACAAATGCCATCTCCAGCGCCCCGAACCAAGAACCTCATCGTCAAAACACTTTAGTTCAACATAAAAGTGCCCATTTGACAAGTTTTCCCTGAATGCTGCTGAATGGCGAGTTAAATGCCTGTCTGGGCAGCAGCCTCGAAGCAGCTCAGTTCCAGTTGAAACTTAGTCATCAAAAGGGGATTCCCAGCCAGCCCCGAGCACCGTCAGCAAGCTGAAGAACCCCCGAATCAGAGGCTGGCCTTTCATCCAGGTTCTTCAGCAAATGCAACGAATAAAACAAAGCGCCCTCCACCTCACCCTCTCCCTTCTCCCCCTACTCAGACCCTTCCCTTTTTGAAGTGCATTACCCAAAGCACCAGAACGACTGCCCTAGAGATCTGATCTGAAGCCTTGTTCCGTTTCTGAGGAACAGAAGACGTCGAGAGCAGCACCTATTTCCTCCTCAACCCTGACACCCTGTGGCAGCCACCACGAGATCAGAGGGAGGTGCAGGTGGAGACCTTCTTCCCACGCAGGCAGCTCCATCTGGCAGCTGTGGTCCTTGCAAAGTCCTTGTCTCTGCCACCGGTCCCCGATCCGCTCCAGAGGCACAAGGTGGGAACTCATACGCATGATCTCTCTCCTTAGGTTCAAACTAACAACTACAAGCAAAACATTTTACATCCTAGCAGCCACTCAGCTTTCACTGCTGCTAAACACAAAAGGCTTCATAAACAAAGGAATAGCGAGAAGAAAGTCACTTGGCAGATACCTTTGAAGTGGAAAACTGGTTTTCCTGAGCAGGTTTTGTTTTCTTGTAACAGACTTCGCACATCTGTAGTCTCCTGCTCTCTTCTACTCGTACACAATGCCTACTCAGAGGAGATGCTGAGCTTGGTGGGCCTTGGTAAAGAGCCGCAGCGAGGGGTCGTGGCAGAGTGCAAGAGGGATCCCACCCACGTTCCACGTATCACCCAGCAGCCACATGAAAGCAAAGCGTTATTTTCAGATCCCAAGGCAGCAGGCTGATGGAAGCCGGTGATTAAAGTGCCTTTGGGACAGGCCATGGTCATTGCACCTTCAGCATTGCATCCATCTCCCTTCTGAGCATTAGTCTTTCAAAAGGTAGCAAGGGCAAAACCTGCTCGGACAATCTCGCCCTGGAACAGCTTGATACGTCTTTTTGATCTCCAGCTTCCTTTCAGACAGCAGGGCTGCTAGGAAGTTGGCAGCAATGAATATATACTAAAAGGTATTGCTTCCAGACATGCTTTGAACCAGAAGTGACCTAAAAATCCTGGTACCTATGCACACGCGAGGATCACGCACTCGTTTCCACAACGGTTTTGAACCTCTGAGCATCTGAAGGTACTGCTCTCGGTTTTAGGGATAAAAACGGGAATCAGGTAGCCAGCCATGCATCCTGCCAGGAACAAGTAGCAGAGCCGGTGGCATAAGAAGCAAGTACTCACATTTCTTAGCTGTTTCCTCAGACTATATTTGGAGCCTAAGTCTCCAAAAGCAGCAGATTCATATCACACTGGTTTCCTTATGAGGCATGTAGCCCAGAAGTCAGCATAGATGCTAAAACAAATTACTTCTTTGTTTGCACAAAGGTTAAGGACTTGAAGAGTATTTCCTATTTTTAGTAGGAAAAGAATTGGGAGAAAGTAGCACAGCAGGAGACAAAGGGGATGAAAGTCAAAGGGGATGAAAGTCAGCCTTGAATAAAGAAGTAACTGCAAAAGATTCGTAAAGCATCCACAAGCTTAGTATTTCAAGTGCTGTTCTAAAAAAGCAGCTTTGGGTAAGAGCCTGTGTGTGCAAAGGCTACTTCACTAATTTCCCCAAATGCTTCACAGTTGTCCCGCAGAGATTTAGACCTTTTAGGGAAGCTACTAAAAGGGTCATATCCCAGTATCTGCAGAGGAAGCGTGTAGCCACAAGCAGAAACTGTAAACAGAGCACTGAGGTACAGGAGGTCAAAGGACCCAAGAGCAAACACTTCCCATCAAGAAAGGCATTGCCATGCTCCCTCTACAGCTCTTCATGAATGATTAGCTCAAACGTTACCGGGCGAGCGAACTGCAGGCCTGCTTCCACGTTAGGTCAATCCAGCACCACAGCAGAGCTTTCAAGGAACCACAGGCACAAGGTGAGACTTGCCCTGCCAAGCACAAAGCTCCCACTTCTTCAATATTTTGCTTTTTAAGATCTCAGACTTACAGGCAGATGAAACGCTAGATAAGACGACAATCCCTGGACTAAGAAAAAGGTCCAAACCTAGCTCGTATCACGCTAAGATAAGCGAGTGGTCTTTGGGAGGGGGTCTGGGCAGCGACAGCGTGGGCAGTAGGTGGGAGAGCAGAAACAGGCTCCGAAAATAGAGTGTGATCCTTCACCCGCACCACAGGAAGGATCTGAAGAGGGGAAAGGTATTCCAGTGACATTTCCCTTCAACAGATCACTTGTGTAGGTGGGACCTTGGAAAGCAGGGAAACGCGGCCCGGCAACGCGTGTATATTTAGATTTCATTTATTCCTCTCACTAACCTCCGTCCTCCCACCCGCCTCGCTCCGCTGACGACGCGGGGCAGCACTCTCCCTCCAGCACAGACTACGCGGGGCCGTGCCCCAGCCTCACACCGAGGCACAATCCGTCGCCACCACCTCTCAGCTCCTACACAGGACCTCGCAGCTTCCCACCACGTCAAAACTTCTTCCATCTCCAGGAGGTTTCGCAGCACGAGTCAGCGGCTGAGGGCTCAGGCTGACAAGCTGCACAAGTTGCTGTGACTTGAGCAGTTGATGCATTCGCTAAGCCAACACCAGTCACACAGGCACAGCCTAATGCGCAGTAATTTGGTTTTACTTAAGTCCAGCACTAGAGTGAAAAACTAAGCCATCTGATGCTGCCCTACCTACAACACACGCATGTCCAAATTACTGCAGATCCCTGACACGTGTAACAAGCTACAGGCACTTGCTCAGGGCCACGTCCCAAGGCTTTTGCAAGAAGCTTCTGTATATTCGTCTCTCTACAACCCAGAGTAGGGCTGAGAGCAAATTTTAAGTTGCATACCTGTTCTAAAATAACCGTGTATAGACAAGCTCTGAAACTTCACTGCAGCTGCCTGGAGACCATGCTTCCACTAGTCTTCAGGGAAGAGCATGAATTAAAATCTAAAGACAACAGCAAATTTAGTTTTTAATTAGCCAGGGCAGCCAGCCAAGGAGGGCTCCCCCACCCACCCATGGCTAGTGAAGCCTGACAGCTAAAAAGGATTTATGCTTCACTGTGCAGTCCCAGTGGCCGTTCGAAGCACACCAACTCTGAACACGCGCCAATGCAGTTAAAACAAAAGCCAGCCATGCAGCATTGTGAATGCAGTTAATATACAACCAGTTAAGGACAGCAATACATCAAAAAGCACCAGGCTTTGAGGGAACAAAGGGCATCGACTTCAGCTCAGCTCCTGCACGCAGCTCCGCCTTACCTCATCTCCAGTCTCAGTGCCGGGAACAACCCAGGAGTCCTGAGCTTAGCAGCACTTGGAGAATGAGCATCCTTAAAAGCAAAGTAATTTTAAGGAAATAATAATAAAAGACCCATCTGCTTATTCTGCCTTTAATATGAGGCTCTTGGCTCCCAGCACTAAGGAGGCAACACGTAAAGCTTCACAACCAGCTGTGTGGGGTGTCTGTGCATGCAAAGATCAAGTACAGATCCTCCATCCTAAACTTGCACAGCTGAATCTGTTCAGAGCGAAAGGGGAGGTAATTTTACTTAAGTTGGCAAAATGCAAACAGAACATAAGGCCTTTCACATCCCAGGCCACCAGCGCTGCTCAAATCAGTAGTCAAAGCTCTTGGTAACCTCAACAGGCTCCAACCCCTCAGATCTCACTGATCTACCCCAAAAATGGAGTTCAACTGCATGTAAAAAGGGACAAGAAGCTTTGTGATATGAACACAGCTGGCTGCTGCAGTCCCAGCAGAGGCCGAGTCCTGGTGAATAAGCAGAGCTCACAGTGTTGCTTAAAGCCATCCCATTAATGCAGGCTGGAGAGATGGAAAAACTCGCCCTGCTGCTGTCTGTGCTTTGTCCTGGGGTTGAGCAGGGAGCTGTCATCTCCACGGACGTTGCTTCAACATCAGCTGCCAGCGCCACACTCACTTTACCCATCCTCCCCCTTCGAAAGTCATCATTTGGAATTAGTTTGCCACAAGCAAATCATAAGGGAAAGCAATCACCACAAATTAAATGTGCACCTTACAGGCTAACAATTAGAGGGCACAGCAGCAATTCTTGCCACCAGGATTACAAGCATGACGTGTTTTTATGCATGTACACTTGGCTCGTAGCTCTTCCAACCAGGCCACTGGGTTCCAACAGCCCAGCTTTGTACCAAGTCAAAAACTGGCCTTCAGCAGACAGGCCCGGTACGTCTGCCCCGCCAAGCACACCACGCTGCTGACAAGTACATCGATTCTCAAACGTAAGGATGGCATCACCTAGCTGCATAGGAATAATCTAGAAATAATATTGCGGGTCACAGAGTTGCACGTCACTACGAGTTAGAAGTCACCAACTGCAACGTCATGGTCCACAAGGTGCGAGGTCGATATGCGTCAGACTGCCTTCCCACGGTGCAGGCAAGAGCTTTCACGCCAATCCCATTTCAACGGCAGGGGAAAAACGGCCATTTTACTGGCGTCTTCCACAGGCATTTTAGGCAAACAGATGGAAAAAACATTCAGGCAATCTCTGAGCCAAAAATCTACCAGTTTTATCCTTGCATGAGTTAAACCTAACAGTGATGAGTTGGCTCGCCACAGGGCAAGCAGTACACAGCGCCTAAAGCAAGAGCTTTACAGCCAAATTTTGTTTAATAAAAAAATCCTACATCTTCTGCAAGACAGAGCAGCCTAGAGAAATAAATACAGAAAGAGAAGTCAGATCCTTCTTTATGGCTTGCCACGTGCCTTGTTCAAATCGCATGCCAGCTCAATGTTTCTAGCCTCCTACCTATTAAGAGAGGGGACATTACTTGTTTTCAAGAGCTTGTGATAGCCAATAGACTTGTATTCCAGGCTTCACAGGTGGGAGATTTCAAAAAAGATCTTCCAGACATACAACGCAGCTTTAATGAGATCTGGTCCACACCATTAGTGCAGTCCAGTTGCAACTGCTGCATCTGCCAAACTATCTTCTTTTCTAATCATATTCTACATTTGAATTGAAGACCCAGAATTTAAAGTAATAAGGTTCTTCATGATGCTTAACCAAGGAGGAAAGACCAGGTCCACAACCCATGGCAAGATATCTAAGAGTGTACTCACCAGTGTTCTCGTCCATTCCTCTCGCACACTAGCTTTCTGAGCAACTCCTACAAAAAACAGGAAACAAAATTGACACACAAATTAAAATTCCAAGTGTGATCAAAGCCCAGGTTCAGTTTCACTTCTCTATCAGCTCTGCTCAGTCTACACATAACCAGCATGGAGGGAACCTAGAGCAGAAATCCCGCCCCAGCAAACTAGGAACGAGAGAGTGCGGCATCTTCACCCCTCTTTGAAGATATCAGTAGCCTCTAATCGCACACATGCTGTGTTGGAAAGAACAGGGAAACAAAATTAAGGTGTAATAATTAAAGCATCAAATGTTTGTTCCCAAGGAAAACATCCCACGTCTGCCTCTTTGAGAAGGCATGTGTCTGCTCTAAAGGGGAACAGCTAATGCTTATCTAGCAAAGGCAGAATAGCGCGTGCACAGGAAGTATTTTAGATGTCACACAACATCAAGACAGTTCTGAACATACTGGGGAAAGAAGACAAGAAGGAGGAACTAGGATTTTAGTAGCAAATGCAGCTTTTCTCTGGAGAAAGTTCTGAAATGAGGTGCAAGAGGAACTAAGTTTGGGGAAATCAGGAGACATTTGATTCTGATACATTACGTAGGACAGTAAAAACACGCTCAGCGTTTTAGAAAAAGGGAGCTTCTGTCCCGAAGAGCTTGCAGTTCAAACTAAGACAACCACAATAGGAAATGTCAACAGGCACAGCATGGGGTGATTGGGAAAGAGCTACAAAATAAGCTCGTTTCCAGTGCCGGGAAGTCAACGACAGCTTTTATCCGCAGACCATTTCAGCCTAACCCTTCACCACCGAGCCTAGGACAGCTCAACACCTTACCTCCCAGCAGCAAAGGGCAGTTTGTTGGCTGTAATGCAACATCAGATCAGACGGATCATCTCCGGCTGATAATTCACTGACTTTACAGCACACGCTCAGCTTGCACAACAGCATCGGAGCATCACAGGGCTGTGGTGTCGGAGGAGATAACCCCACCACACCATCACTGGAAGAGCGCCCGAACAAGCTATCGCCAGCAGGGCTTTTAAGCTTTGCTTTGCTGAACTGTGTGGGCGAAACACTTCTTTTGATCAGACAACCATGCCCCAGGCTACTTCTCTCTGTTGCAGCTAGAATACCATTGCAGCAATATTCTTAGATGGGGAGAACACCTCGACAAAGCCATTAAGCTCTCAAAACATCGTTGGCAATCACAGCGTTTAAACAGCTTAGCAAAGAGAAGCGCTATCTGTGTGGACTTCTGGGCAGCAAGTCAGGCGCCCAAGAACATCAGATGGTCTTCATTTCAGAGGCAGATTACCACGAGGTTACTTGGAAACACCCTCAGAATCCCTCCAGCTTAAACCATTCACACTGTTAAAATACAGCTAACTTTCACGTGCATTTTGGATGCATGATTTGGTACACCGACGCGATACGCCTAACGGCTGCATCAAGGACACCATTTGCAAAAACTAGAACGAACGCTCCCCGCGATGATTTTTACAAGTATCGCTGTCAAGTCAGCATCTTCACACAAACCCAAACCCCCAGTTAGCAGCAGCTCTACCGTATGGGGCGTTTGCCGGTAGGGTCTCCCTGCCTGCCCTTTCAGTAAGCCCTTCTGGGAAGGGAAAGCAGAAGAGAAACAAAAGCAGACACCTCAAAACCTACTTGAACCTCAGTATAGATGACAGCAACCCTCCCACTCCCTCAGAGCCACCAGGGAGTTCAGTTTAATTTGCCTTTCAAGGGCATTCCTGCGCAGGCTGCGCTGAGCTTTGCATATTCCAAGGGGCACGTTTGTGCCTGGAATGCTAATCCTGGCAGCCCGTCGCTGCTGGACACTCGCCGTACGCACCAAGGACATCTGTCATGGCCTGACAGCGGGGCTGGAAGCACCTCAGCCTGTACGGGGAGGGATCCTTCTGAGCAAAACACTAAATCCACAATCATCTGATTATTAATAGAACAAGCATAAAAGGCACATCGGAGGGGGGAAATAAAAGTGATGCCAGGTTAGAGCAAGAGGGAGCAAAGTCAGGACTCCCAGCATTGCCACGAGGCTGCCAAAGCAGGAGCGCGTGTCTCTGCCTGCGCTAAGAAACAGGCACTTTCCCACTGAAGCAATGGATTAAGTAGTGCAGATCCTGCTGCCAGCGTTAACTAGGACTGGCTAATTGGAAGCTACATTCTGCAACGGACAGTTTGAGATAACCTGCCCCGCAGAACAGAAAATTACTTTTATCCTCGACTGTCAGATGTTTCTCAGGTGCGTAAGCTTGAGAAAACTTGGATTTTGCATTTCCTTTAGTATGACACATGCTACAGCTCCTCTGAATATTCATGTCCTCAAAGCGCTCAGACATTCCCTGGGCCTGACAGCAGCGTGACATTCCTGTGTCACGGGAGAGCCGCCGGCACAGCGCAGCTCCTTTCACCGCTCCGGCATACACCGCTTCGCAGCCCTGCCTGCCCCTCGCCGCTGCTCAGCATCGCAGCCAGCAGAAGCACAGCCTTTGTCTGGCTTGTTAGTTCAAACACTTGGCTTTTTTTTTTCCCCCCCAGCTCTTCGTACCAATCTAAGAATATATTCTTGTTCCATTGACCTGTCTCTGAACTCTCAGCAGCAAGGTGATGGCTTTTTTCCAGCTAGGCAGCTAATCCACACACAATAGAAAATGACGGCTCCGCAGCCATGCTGTAGTATTTTCTACCCTCTTTTCTACCCTGTTTCTTCAGTCTTAACATGCTCTCCGCTGAAGTGGGGAATTTCACCTGTCCCAGCTCTGCCCATGTGCTCAGCTCCGTTGCATCCTCCTCAGGGTGCGGTCCCAGCAGCACAAACCGACCGAAGTCCGTACTCCAGACCTCCTCCCGTGCCTTCCCACCCCTTCCTCGCGCCAGCGCTGATCCAGCTGCCCGGGGAGCAGCCAGGAAGCTGACCCAGATGCAAACTAAGCAGTTTCGGAGAAACACGCGGTGGGTTGGGAAGGACAGGACCTTGACAGCCCCAGCTCCAAGCACTAAGTCACCACGAAGCTGCACACTAAGGTGCCACTGTGTTTTCCAGCCTCAGGCAATCCAGAGCTTTGCTGATTGCCAGCTTACCCGCTTTCTCCTGGTCTCATTTTCAGCAACCCTTACCCAGCCCTCTGCAACATTACGCTTTCAGTTTCCTCCACAAAGCAGCTCATTAGCTGTACCGCTCCGTCCTCACAGGCCTTTCTGATCCAGGACTGCTCAGCTCCTCCAGTAACACCGAGCAGCTTCCTTCAAAAGACTAAGGGATGTTTCCAGAAGTCCCACTAAAAACCAAGCCAATGTTGGTTGTTTTTCCCAACTAAACTAGAAAACTGACAACTCTTCCAAACACAAGTGGCACATTACTTCTCCGCAGCGCCTGCTAACAGGCTTGCCTTAGGCGTGGAAAGCCAGTTTCCATGCTGGCTCAGCTCTAAATCACCATTCCAGAGAGGGACGCGACAGCAGCTGGGCAGCTACTACAGGGCTCTTACTGTAATGAGAGACAAAACCGGAGGCTGTCTTGGAAAAAAAAAGCATGTGGGGGAGAGAAAGGATGCTTATAAGTCTTGAACTATATCCATCGGTTGGAGGGAGAGGGAAAGGGAAGTGTTAACAAACACCCTGAGGAACAAGGTCCTGCATTAACGCATACCATTACCGGGCCCTCAAGTGACATACCCATGAAGTGAAACCAAAGCTCACTTGACAACCTCCTAGAAGATATTTTATGTTGACTTAATACGGTGCTAGTAACAGTCAGTCAATAAACAAATATAATACTAATTCATTATGCTACTTCAGTCCTTTGCTTTGCACCGGTTTTAAAATGGTACGTACTCCAGAAGCGCAAATCCCAAGCAGGTCCCTGCCGGACCAGACGACAGCTGAGCCTAGTGAGGGGCTGGTCCCACCTGCAAGAGCTCACAATTATAACAAGAAAAAGGGGACAACAAGAATAAAGCTGGGAGGCTGAGGCCAGGCACCGACCAGCCTGCTCGTCGTCACACAGGTTGTCCAGGGAGGTTCTGAGTTTTCATCCCTGGCTCGTCGAATTTTGCTCGAATGGTTGAACCAAGCCATCAGAAGGACTCCTAGTGCCTCAAACCCAGCTGCAGATGTTTCCGAAAGGCTGGACTCGCAGCAGAAGCTTCCCAACTGCCCCACCAGGTCTGGTTGTCCATCCCTTTTTATAAATGCAATTTAAAAAAAAAAAAAAAATCAACATTTTATTCTCTCACCAATCAATTACTCATTCCAGGAAGACAGATGAGCGGATTTTTGCAAAGCTGAGATAACTCCACCTAATGCTATGGGTATGCTGTCCGTGAAGTCCCCAGGGGAAGGGCTAAAGTAACTCAATTTATCTGCCAGCCATGAGATTAAGAGCATGGTAAACAATATTAAAATTCTGTTCTACAAAGCAGAATAACTCAACAGCACAGAACAGTTCTCCCAAGGGGCAGCTTATAGCACGGGTGCACAGACGAGAGTTTAAATATCACAAGGGAAATTCTTAAAAAAACCTAAACAGATCAAGCGTGCCAAATGCACTACTGTAAATTACAAGACAAGGTGTGAAGGCAGAGTTAACCTCTTGTTGGACCAAGCAGTCGAGGGGAAGAGAGGCACGCACAAGCCCTTCTTCAGGTCAGCGGAAGCCAGAAAGCTTCTCTGTTTTTCTGACTTCATCTAATAACAAATCAACTCCACCTAAAAACCTTGGTTTGCTCACGTCCTTCAGTTACCATGGTTTGAACATCATTTGCTACAAATGGGTTTGCTGGTTTCAAAATCCTCCAAGCAGCCTCTGCTGCCCCAGTTTGTTCTGCGCTCATCAGGCACAGAGCAATGGAGAGGTCAACTCCTGCGCGTCCTGGAGGGAAATCAGAATATTCCCCCTCAATAAAATGACGCGGATTAAACCAAGTTGTTCACAAAACCTAATCTGGCAACACGGCAATGAACGGGGTGCACCAATAATTAACAGCCCTGCAGTTTCTCTCTCTTCGCAGGGATCCCACCGTGTCAGAGTGGAACACGGCTTGCATTTCGTCACTTGTGGGGAAGCAATCGCTTCAAGCAGGAACACAGCAGCTATTTAGCACACGGAAAGGGTTTTGTGGAAGGAGTGAGAAACAGTGGAAAAAAAAATCAGAAAATATATAACAACTATAAATGCAATTTAAATAGCACACTAGAATAACTAGGTTTGAGAAATCTAAATACAGTAGCTATTACAGCAAATGAAACCAGCGGCTTTTTGTCACAGATTTAACGTTTGATAACTGGTTCCCCATGCAAACAGCAAATATTTTTCGGCAGCGTGGTAGCTGCCTGTGGGTGGCACAGTAATATAACATTACCAGAGAGGAACTGGAAAGGGAAGGGAGCTGCATCCTCTGTGGCTGCAAGATGTGGGAGGCGAGCGGGTTTTTTCATCACTTGCGCAAAGTAAACCTTAAAAATACTCATCGACACACTGTGCAGGACATTGAGCGGGACTCCAGACCCACCTTCACTCGCAGCTCTGCTGCTGACCAGCACATCGGACCCTGGACAAGGCTCTTTGTCTATCTGTGCCTCAGTTTCCCTCTCTTCAAGAGAGGATTAACTTCTTTTGTAAAGCAATTCAAAACCAAATTAAAACTTGCAATACTCTCTTTCCTAGAAACTGCTACCTTATCTAGGACTCCCACAGTAGCACCTGGACACCTTCCTCAGCTAACAAGCCAAACACGGCATTTTTGTTCATATTTCTACTTGAAACAGATCATACAAAGTCCCAAAAAGCCACTATAGCCTCTCCCAGGTGTTTCAGTTCACTGAATGAGCCATATTTACCAAACCTTAACCCAAAAGCCAGCAGCCTATAGGAAAGCATGGCACGGAGATGAACACAGCCTGACTTCTAAGCCAGCTCCCAGTGACAAATGCTCTTTCTATTTAGCTATCAGCACAGTAAACACTTATAATTCGCCTCCAGACCTTTTGGCAGCTGATCAACCGCTCTGGAGGTGTGGATGCACGCAGGGGAAAAAAACCTGCAGGATGAATATAGCAAACCAGCTTCCCTCCTCGCTGTCCTTGAAGCAGCTGAAGGGCTTGCCTCTACCAAAATTATCTTCCTGATAAAAGCAGAGGGTAACATTAAAGCAGAATGGCTGATTCGTGCAGAGGACTCTTGTTCTCATTATCATGGGAAGCTGACACAGGAGTAAGAGCATCCAAAGGGAGGTAGCAAGGCATGGCTATTCCTTGATCAACCTCCCAAAAGACAGAAGCCCAAAGTCACCAAGAACGAGAGAATATTTACCCTCTGGATTCCTGACTGACAGCTAGACTGTAAAACTTTAGATTTACCTCTACTGTTGAGTAGATGTGGAAGTTTTTCCCTAGAAGGCTTGACAGATGTACTCATCACCTGCAGGTTACCACACGTCTGCGTGCAGCTGGTATTTAGTGCCCCATCCTCTCAAAACTCCATTTCATCAGCTGTCTGCCCAACATTCTGCAATGCAGGTTTCAGCTTGGAAAAGTTTCACAAAAGACAAGATTTTAGCTTGGCTCAGCAAGAAGGCTCAATACCTAACACTTGAACCACAACACTCAAAACTCCCCACCACCACCACAGCTGCAACACAGTTCTACAGCAGAAATCTTTTCAATAGAGGAAGATGTACATTTAATTATAACACAGAATGAACAAAATAGCCCATTTGCAGAAATTGGAGATGAGAACGAAAAGCAACCCAGGGCTGAAATTTTAAAAAAGTCAGAAGACCAAGCTTGATGTAATTAAACCCAGGATATTAAAGATGTTCTACACATCCACGAGACCAAAATACACTACTTAATCTATCAACACATATGAACCCTCAAAATGTGAGCGTTAATAAATTCTTATACTGAAGAATGCAATTCACACATTTTGCTATTACCCAGAAAAGTCTGGGCACACCAAAAGGAGAGAAGGAAAAGAACTCATGTATTTGCAGAGTCGTTTCCACAGAGGATCCCAGTTATCCCAGCACCCAACTCATTTTTGCACAGTGTGACTTAAGAAAATGAACCAGCTCTACCAGCACCCGCTTCAGCATACTGCAAGCAAAAAACAATGAATATTTGAAGCGCAGAGCTCATTTGCCCAACATCTAAGCTGTACTTTCCACTTCTCCCTCTTTCCTAAAAGCATGAGATGACAAACTGAATTTTTGACCACGTAAGTCCCGTATTAAGAATAACGTTACGGCTGCTCGAGCCACCATAGCACCAGAGCACCCCTACCTAGCTGCAAAAATACCAGCTGAGCCTCTGCAAACCTCGACCACAGCCCAATCTCTGCACCAGAGCAAGGTCTGTATAAATTAATTAGTGCAGTAATGGGAAGCACACAGGAGATGGGGAAATGCCTGGAGTCCAATTCACCTCTCAGGGTTATACTAGTGTACAGGAAAAGCATTCAGGAGTGCGGTCCCTATTCCTCAGACCTGTGAATATTAAGAACAAAGTCTCGAGATGCCTTTTTTCCTAAAGGCTATAAACCAACACACAACATATTAAACATTTAGCATCTAAGATTCAAACCCAAAAGTCAGCCTGACTGCCTTAAACCACCCTAAATAGGCCACCAGTAAAAGGATTCATTTTCACCCAGATCTTTTTCAGCTTGCTGCATTGCCACAAAACCACTAACCTCAGCTTTTTTTTTTAAGGGAGAAAACATGGTAGACACAGGGCTGAGATCTCCCTTCCAAAAGCAACTAAAGGTCAGCTTGCAGCTCCTGCGAAATCCCAGCCCCAGCAGCACCACACTTGTTTCAACTCTGGAACTGGCACGTTTCCATCGTGTCTTTCTGCCCAACCGATTTCCGTACAATAGCGCACGTCAGAAATTAAAATTCCTTTGCGATCAGTACATACGTACTCATACAACAGTTTGTTCTTGTACCACACCTCGCAGGGAATTTCAGCCTCTAACCAACTCTATCCATACAGAACCATGGATGCAATTGGAAATGAGAGGATTACCAACTCCAGGGTGAAGAAGCTGCAGCAACCCGAAAGCGTGGGACAGCTTGTCTGAAGCTGAGGTCCAATACTGCAAAGCAAAGCAAGCAGGCTCACGATAGCAACTTCACGACAGAAACAAAAACACCTACCGACTTGCGCTCGACACTACATAGGAAGTTACATTCCCCCCCCCCCCCCCCCCAATTTTAACAATTATTTTCCACCCTTTTTGCATTTGTGCAGAGACCAATGAAGAATCTCACACCTCTGCCACAAAAGGCTGATCGGAGATAGTCATGACGTTCCATTAGGTCTCGGCACCGCATACAGCACTGATTCAGCGAAAAGGCTTTACTGTTTCCAAGGAAGCCGACAGCTTCTGAAGTAGCAAAAGCCGCTTTTACAACCCAACAGGACCTCCCAAGAAAAACTGCATCTATTGATCAAAACCCATTTTAACCTGACGAATGCTACCGAAAACATGAACTCAGTCCTCTGCTTGTAGTTGTCTGCCATGAAGCACAAGAACGAGCTCGTTCGGATGTATCAGCAACAAAACCCTCCGTCCTCGACCTGCCATTACGGCCTGCAGTTGAGGACTGTGGGTTGCACATATCATCTGGGCTACGTATAATCTGTGTCTGCATTGCACTGTAACACGCGCCCAAAAGGCACGTAATAACAGGGTTCCTTATTTACCTCTGGCTTCTGGGGTAAAATACAAACCACCTTTGCCTTAGTTTTGTGGTTTCCATTTTCGTCAAACTTTCAATGAAAACAAAGTAGCCGAGTGCACGCTGCAATGCTGCGGTAATGCCCCTGTAATTATGACTCGATAGACGATTTCATTCGCAACCACCATTTCCTCACCGAAATGAGGCCGCTCCGTCTCAGCCACTGCAAAGCCAGTTTGCAAAGTGGTTCTTTTTGCCTCTTTTTTAAGAGGCGACGGGAACGCGCTTCGCCGCTGTCAAAGCACTAAAATGAATTTGTCGGAAAGCTCACCTGAAAAACCAGCGGCGATTGAGGCGGTAGCCGAATTTGCAGCCCTGCCACATGGGTCTTTCCCAAGGCACCACGCACGTTCGTTCCCCGCCGCACGCCCGACTGCGTCCTGGGATAAACAAGCCGCAGGGTACGCGCAATCTGATTAAACCCCGTGCTTTTACCAGCGCATATTCGAGTACATAAAACAGGCACCTCTAATCAAATTCCATACTGAAAGGCAACGCAGTGTTCTCACTTAAAAAGGCAAGATACAGGAAACTTGTGCTGCGTGGGTGTCTTTATCAACTTAAAGTATAGAGTCAACACTCATTAACTAGAGAGAGCTCAGCTATTTAAAATTAAATCTCTTTCTGAATGGACACTGGAATCACGTCACTGCATCTACAGGAGCCTTAAATTTCATCTTTTGATTCAGATTTTGCCCAACAGTAAGCGGTTCAGGTAGAGTTTGTAATTCAGATGTAGCCTTATTTTCCCCTTCACAGTCTCACTACAATAATTTCTAATTACTTTGGATTAAGATATTGAACTTCCTTAAAGAAACCCTCCCCACGCAATTTATACTACTTGCGTTCCACAGCTCCAGCTTTAATAAAAAGGTGCCCCAGCCATAACTAGGAAAACAGAGAAATTAATTCCCACTACTGATCTGGCAAACTCTTTAAAACACAAGTACAGGCAGCGAGGCATCCCACCGTGAAAATAAGCCCATAAAGTTTCTGAACGAGAACATTTCCTTTAAAAAAAAATCATTTGTAGTTCTCATGGCTGCGCACAAAGTTTATGAAGCAGCAACACCGTTCGCATGAGGATGGTGCTTACTACGGGAATCTGACCTAACGTGCCCTAAGCTGATTCTAATCGCACGGGAAAGTTGTGCCTTTCTTAACGCTCTTCCAAAGGGGAAGGGATCGATACCGTCGCCAATTCACACACGGCCATCCTTCTTTCAGGCCTGTTGGAGGTTTTGGACTGATACAAACCCCCAAACCTCAGGGAGGATAATCTTAAAAAAGGCAGCGGTGATCTCCTGAAACTCCACTGTTTCTTTAAGCCTGCTCTCATTCTCTCATTGCCACTCTACTAACCCTCAGTTTAGAGATGACAATTTCCAGCCAACACATTTAGCTGCATTAAGAGCTCAGCAAACTATCACAGTTCCTTTTAAGCCACAAAAGGACCTTCCACCATAACAATGGCTACAAAAACACCCGACCCAACGAGCAAACCGCACATCACACCCCGCGGGCGGGCAAGTTGATCTGGTCCAAGAAAGTCAAGCCATGAAAACTGTTCTTCTACAACCGTGCAAAATTAAACAAGAGGAACCAATTTCAACAGCAACCCAGCAGATCAGTGACCAGATAAGATGTGGAAGGACAAAGCATCGAGTGTCTCAACCGCGTTTCCAAGGCACAGAAGCTGCTAGCAGAGGAAAAGCCTTCGGAGGGGGGGTGTTAGCTGTAAGCTCACTGGCGCTCCGGTCTGCGTACCTGGCACGGCGAGCTCCTGGGTCGCAAGCGGAGGATCCCGCACACGAGACGTGCCTCGGACAGAAGCGCTTGGGGTACAGCCAGCAGCTCCCAGCCCTGCCTCGGGAACCGGCACACCTGGGTGGTTTGCCAGATCACTTGACTCTGGATCACCTTGGATAAATCCATTTAAGAGCTAAGCGAGAATTATATCCACCTCGCAAGGTGATTAGAAGTCCAATATCAGCAAGAGCCGGTTAGGAGCTTCAGGAGAGAATTAAAATCCAATAAGGAAAAAAATCCTTCAAAAACGAGCAGCTTGAGCTGTAAGCTATGCCTTTCTGGTGACCTCTCTTGTACGCCTTTCTGTTCTGTTCAACTGCGGTGTCCTTGGACATCCGAGCAGGTTCGTTACCACGCTCCGTGACCCCCCCACACTCCCAAGCACAGCTATCAACAAGGCAGAAACTGCTGGTTTCCTCAGCAAACAAGACCTTTTGAAAGGTGCCAGCATGAGGAACGGTTACAAAAGTACCCCGCATTCCCTCCACCTACGCTAGCACTCCCGGCAAATTTTAAACAAGAAGGTTTCTGGGACTGGACTTAACCGTATCAGAGCAACAAAACAGATGAAAAGGAATGAAACTGAAGAATGTGATCACTTAAAAAATGTAATATGGAAAGGCATATTAAGAAAAAAATGTTAACACTAGCAGGACCTAAATCCATACTGAGCCATATAAACTAGAAATAAACAAAAAGCACTTTGCTACGCTTTTAAGGCTTCAAAGGTAGCTCTGAGAAAGCCTCAGGAGTTCGAAGTACCAGGCAGCCACAAGTGTAAGCTGACAGCATTTCTAGAAATGTAAAAATATGCTGAAGTCATGTTAGGATTGTATCCTTACCTACAGCTTTCCAGCTTACTCATTTTAAACGAAAGCTGACATCAGTCATGCGAAACACACCTCGGTTCAGTTCTCATAGAAGGTAGCAGGTGGTGAAATAGTCCATTTTAAGGAGAGGAAAGGTTTTTCAGCATGGCCCATACTTCCAAGGAGATGTCGTTAGCCACCGAGAGACCGCACAACACATACCCACTCACGTTCAACGCTTAACCCCGTGAGATGGGCCCACCGAAAGCTACCGCCGAACGCCCTCTCCAGCCCTACCCCAGCCCAACATGCCCTTCTAAGGAACAAACCCACCACTTCGCCACTGCTGACAGGCATCTCCAGCACGTACGCCGCGACTCGGCACACACGCAAGGGCACACACTCACCAGGCTCGCTGCGTGCCTCTGCCACGCGAGATAAGGAGCTCGGTCCCTGCACGTAGGGATTGCATCGCTGCGTGTGAACGCCCAGCGCACCGTCACTTCTCACTTCCAAATGCCAAGCCAAGCTGTTCTAAAAGGACACCTCGTAGTAAGGTGACCAAAGGAAGTGTTTGTGCAGATTACGCTGACCTACGGTGACAGGTTTATTAAAGGGAAACTCAGTTCTGCAATAAAAAGGGCATCGAGGAATAGCTGTTTTGATGTAAAAAGGAACTGAAGCTTGATCCAATCTGACCCAGATTCACTCTCTAAATTAACAACGCTTACAGCAATCTTCAGAATTGGTAGATGTCCTTTCCCCTCTGACATAAGTCAAAGTTGGGCAGATGATGTAATCCATTTGAAGGCCACAGAGGGTATTTGACAGCCAGCTTTGGGGTTTGCCTATAAATGGAGATTTGCTAAATGACTTCACCTGAGGAACACTTCAATTCATAAAGAGGCATCCGCAATAAACAGCGTTTACACACACAGCAGCTGCGTAACAGCAATAAACAGCTACCCCAGAACAGAGTGAGCTGTAAAACGCCCGCACCCGAACACCAACCTACAGCAGCTTTCACCGGGACTTAAGCTGACAGGTTTGCACCCTCGCACCCCAACGGCGAGGAACGAGCACGCAGAAAGCGGCAGGAGCGCTGCCAACTATCAGTGACTTGCTTCGCTGTACATTTATTTGGTGGATCCTGTAACTGCACCTCTCTGCAGCCTCTCCTGTCCCTCCAGTGGGCCAGGGAGCTCCGGGGAAAGGCAGCCCATGGCCTGAGCTATAACTGCTCTGCAGCGGGGGCTACCTCGGACCGCTCAGCTCCATCCCAGTTTCAGGAGCCAAAGGGAATCATAGAATCGTTCTGGTTGGAAGAGACCTCCAAGATCATCAAGTCTAACCGTTAATCTATCACTACCAAGTCCACCACTAACCCATGTCCCCAAGCGCCACATCAAAACGTCTTTTCAATCCCTCCAGGGATGGGGACTCCACCACTGCCCTGGTCAGCCCGTTCCAATGCCCGACAACCCTTTCGGGGAAGAAATGTTTCCGAATATCCAACCTAAACCTCCCCTGGCGCAACTTGAGGCCGTTTCCTCTTGTCCTGTCGCCTGTTCCTTGGGAGAAGAGACCGACCCCCCCTGGCTCCAACCTCCTTTCAGGGAGTTGCAGAGAGCGAGAAGGTCTCCCCTCAGCCTCCTTTTCTCCAGGCCAAACCCCCCCAGGTCCCTCAGCCGCTCCTCACAGCACTTGTGCTCCAGACCCTTCCCCAGCTCCGTTGCCCGTCTCTGGAGACGCTCCAGCACTTCGATTTCTTCTCTTCCAACCTAAACCTTCTATGATTCAACCGCCCTCCCCATCACTAAGACTTCCTTTCAGTCCTGGGTTAGGTCTGGGTATTAACTACCTTGCTGCAGAGTCAAGCTTTGAGTAGCTTTTACCGTCGCACAAACTAACGAGGTCTCTATGTCCCATACCTCTATTTGGAGCAGAGAGAGCACACCACAAAGAACCAAAGCACCCCAATTTCCCTGATGTCTTGCAAAAATATAACATAGTAGTGCATTTGGGATAAAATAAGCTTTTTGTCAGGAGAAAGCTGCCCACAAAAATGAACAGGCCTGAGTAAAAGCCCCCCAGTAACAAACCATCCGAACCCTGGGGAGTTCAGCGTAGCTCTTCCATGCCTGCAGCGACACAGCTTTCTCGGGTTAGTTTGAACTGAAAACGAAACTGGAGAGAAGCGACTAAACCTGAAAGCTTCCTCGAGGGAGCAATTCAGCAGCAAGCACCAGGTGAGGGCACGCAGGCACAACCACCAAACACAGACCAGAGCGACCGCACGTGAACCCCAAAATATCTGCGTGCAGAAGGCAACGAAAGCCATAGTTTCACAGGCGCTCGGCAGCGCACGGAGCAGCTCTGCCTGCCCTCCGCTCCGCTGGCATCGGGAATCTCATCGAGCAGCTGACCCCAGTCAAAACCAGCCTGGTGCAGAAACAGCTGGTCTTAATCCAATTCGGGTCCTCAACTTGTTTGTCACACAGCCCACAAACAGTTGTTTGAGTAGAAGGGAAGGGAGCGAATACACAGGACCTCTTCTTCAGCAGCTACACCAGTTTGGGGTGTTTATGCAGCTGCAACCCGAACAGGGGTCTCGCACCGGACAGCACAGTTTGCTGTCACAGACCAGGGGTAAGACTGGGTTAGGAAGGCAGCAAGTCAGGCTTCCCAGCACCACAAACAGGCTTGGAAAATCTGACATGAATCATCAGGTCCTGCCCACTCCTCTATCCCTTTTTCCATAGCAAACACCAAAGGAAAGGTGCCATCCTTATCTTTCCGTGCTGTTGGAGCCAGTTAGATCACCAAGCCATGAGTATCTATGCTAGATACCCTCAGAGTATCTGATATTGTGACAAAACAGGACTCGTTTACTCACATTTATAAGATTATTTGTGATCTCTGCTACAAAACTATTATTAAACTCCTCCAATACACTTAGGAGCAAAAACCTGAAATGCCAACAGGTCCCAATGCACCAGGATTTGCCAGCCCCAGGTTTTGAAACGAGCAGGACCTTGCTGTTCATAACCCAAGGCCAGGCATGACCCAGCAATTCCAGTTCAACCAGTTCCACCCTTTCTGCCCGTCATTCCTCCCATTCTCTTGGAACAACAGCCAGGAATAAAACCCTACCCCAATCTACGCCGGAATAAACAATTCATTGTAAACCCAGGCAATGGAAAGCCACCTGCTCCCCCCCCCGCACAATTAAAAGCATTTCCAAATTCCAGCTCTCCCTCAGCCAGCGCAGACAGATGGACACAACGGGCACGCACGGCGCAGAAAGCCCGCTCCACTTCCAGCAAAGCCTTTGTGCTGCAGCGGCCCGAGACACAAAGCCTGATGGCAGAGCCTGCCTCCACAAAAACTGTTTTGTTAAGGGATCACAACAGAAATCAGCAATCCTCCAGCCACAAAACCAGCTCAAACTCACACGTAGGCCAATTAAACTTGCAATCCGCTAAAACACACACGGTCTCTCTGACTTCTGGGGACCCCCGTCTCTCAACTGGCCGCTCAGGTCCTGCAATCTGGCTGACACATTACCTGCCCCAGATGTCCCCAGATAGTAACTGTGACTAAATTTAAAACGCTCAGTCATCACCACAGACAACTACAGATTTTCACTTTCTCGCACACCCTCCTCCCATTCAATACCATGTTACAGGAAGGAAATAACCCCTTTGCAAAGGAAGCGATAGCCCTGAGAGCAGGCAATAAAACGCTGAAAGGGGAGCCGATCTGTCTCGCTCACTCCTGCAGGATCTGTCCCCAGCATCATAATCCCTCAAGTCTGCAGGTATTTAGGCTAGACCTGGATTGTCAGCAGGAACAGAGCCGCACTATGCAAACGGAGCGCCTGGCCACCAGAGACTGCCGATTATTCAAACAGATACCTGCTGCTGCCTTCGCCAAGGCAGAAAATCAGTGCGAGAGGCCGTTCCTGTAGTGCTTTGCCACGCACACCAAGTACAGCAAGCCCCAGAGACCGAAATCTCCTTCCCTTCTCCCCTACGCGCTGTTTAGCCAACCTGGCCATTGGCAGTGCGCTTCCATTTGAAACCCTGGCTATCGGCAGGGCTGGATTTCTGCCGTGGTTAATCATTTCCCCAGCAGACCTGAAGCAGATCTGCTACGCCACAGCTCCCCGGCCCCTCGCCAAGCTGCGGCCGGCACAGCAGCGACCCGCGTGCAGGCAGAGCCCTCATTCACCCCTCGGTGCCACTCTCCCTCTTCTGCACCCCGAGCGCAAGGGGAAGAATTTGTGAGCAGGCTGTCGTGTGGCTCACGGGGCCTAAGCACCAATTCTTCCAGCCCCCTCAAGCGTACCAGGAGCTCCAGCCACAGGACACGTCCCGTCAGCACCGCTCAGGAACCGTGTCTGTTAACTTTTGGCTTGTGACTCAGATTTCTTTGAGGATAAATGCTAATATCCTTCAAAAAAAAAAAAAGGTTCACCGATCCAAACCCAAAGACTCATCACTCTTATGAATCACACAATGTTATTATTTCTCCCATCCATCAAAACAGAAACATCTCACCTTGCAAAACAATTGCTGCGGTTGCCCAGGCTCACAAAAATCTACCCCATCTGTTAAAAAGCCGAGTGCACCGAATGAAACTATTTGACAAGCACTCCGCTAAAAGAGAGCAAACATTTCACCCCACAATGGCTACTTCAAACACAGTCAAACAGCCACTGCAGTGCAGCTCAGCTCGGCTGGTACAGCCATCAGAAACACAGCTTTCCAGCAAGTAATTCTTTTTGAAGACAGAGCATGTGGGGACACCAAATTTAAGATTCAAGCCTGCAACTGTGAGAAAGCTCCACAAGTACAGGCTTAGAGGATCTCATGCCCCAGCTACTACAGTCAGAAAGCAAGGACCAAACTGTTTCTGCCTCCAACACTGTAACAGAAAAGGCAAATAAACCAGGACCCGCACTTTACCTGCAAAGTCCCTGCGTAACGGGCAAAGCTTCTCTGATCTCAGACTGCAAGGGACAGGCGTGGAAGGGACACCTACAGTAACACAGGAGCGAATCCCCGTGGAGGGTGAGATACTAACAGCACCCACAGAGCGGAGCAGCACACTGCCACGCGCCACATTCCCAACAGCTTTACTGGCCATTTTTGAACAGCAATTTAACCCCGAACACAATTCATCCCGGGGACACGGGCAAAAGTCAGTCTGCTGCTGGTGAACTCCCTCCACAGTAAGTTAAGCACAACAATTTTTAGCCAACATCTCCCTGACAGACTCTTGGCAATGGACACATTCTCTTTCTGTTTAATGCAGATACAAATCCATTCCCAACAGATTCCTATTTCAACCGCCCTACTTGTCACGTGCCGTATCAGAAGCAAGTCACGTGCCATATCAGAACCAGAATTTTGGACAAGGAAGCTTTATTTGCTTTTAAAGTATTCATGCTCAAAAGGGGCGCAAGGATGAACAGAGTGGACAATCGATGCGGGCAAACAACGGCATGAGCCGTCACGCTTTTCTGAGAGCAACCACTAAGACCAGGTTCAGACGAGGCTTTGTTGAAGCCCAACTCATTAGCAGCATGGTCAGCCATCCCAGAAGTGCTGCCCACTGAGGACCCATTCAGCTAATGCACTTCCCCAGGATCAATGCTGTGCTCCCAAGTTCAAGAACGCACCATATTTTCATAGGACAGGAGAGCAAGATGACATGTGGCTTTAAATACACACAGAAACACTATCCGCCGCATTATCTTGATTATGCAAATCAAAACCCTTGCTACTGGCATTAAGAATGAAGGCTCAAATAGCTTCCTGCAGCAAAGTCACCTTGGAAATACCTAAGAATTTAAGCTTTCGGTAAGACAGGACTAAGCTGCAGTTGTAAAGAGTGTCCCAATAACTTATGAGCCAACAGATAATGTCAAGCCCTGAGGGAATGATTCATGGAGGGTGCAGGAGGACACATCATCGTCATCCACCCGTGTACGATCAGGTAGTCCTGCTATCTTAACTGATAATCAAAAGGTAGTAAGCTAAACATCTCACATCAACATGAGGAATCCTACTCCTCACATTTACTTCGCAATGCAGCCACGCAGCACGGTACAAACCAACCTAAAGAAATCTTCATGGCAATTATTAAAAAAGCTAGAGTTGTTTCAGTACTCATTACATGCACCACAAACGCAGAATCTCCTTCAACACGAGTCCCCTATAAAAAGGGCTCTGAGCAGCAGAACACATTCAAGAATCGGCCATAATATTCACGAAAAACCCGCAATGAACCGTAAGTGAACTCCACCCTCTCGTTAAAGATTTCACTGCTATAGAAACTATGATTAAATAGACAGGGCCATGAATCAGCTACCTGAAAGGAAGGTACGCCTCGGCAATCACGGAAGCACCCAGCTCTAGTAAGCAGACTGCCGAAAACAGCCCCCCCGGCATCCCAAAACAGCAGCTTTACCAAGACACTTCACAGTTCCCATGAACATTTAAACTTTCTTACTTTTTGGGTTATTTAGTTTAGGGGGCTTTCTTTTTATTGGCAGCGCTCAAAGCTGCACGCACTCATTACAGGAACAGAGCGAACACTTTTCAAATCTATTTTGACACAACTGGATAAAGCACCTAAAGCCAAACCCCAGGTCCCTCTGGACCAGCCGCGTCTCTCTCCACGGCGTTTCCAATCAAGCCCGCAGAAAAGCTGGAGGAAGATGGCAGGGCTTACCAGCAGTTCCCCAGTCTAGCATCTGAACAAAGTGGATTTAAGAGAGGTTTAATTTTCCCAGAGACTAATGCTCTCGAATCAGAATAAATCCTCCAAAAGAAGAGATTATCCATAAATTTACTAGTTAGAAATGTTAATATATCCAGTGTTTATGCAAGGACTGCTGCTCTCTCCATGCAAGAGCATCACCTGTACAATTTCATATTAAAGGAGAAACAGATTTCTCCTGGTTTCTCCCCCTGCTTCCCATTCCACACTGAAATGTAGCACAGCAGCTTTATAAATACCACTTTCCAAGAGCAGCAGTAATTTACTGAAGAATCAAGGCAAACTTGTTCCTATTACACTAGGAAAGCTCTGAAAAATCCTCCCCTGCAAAGGAACTGAACACAGAAAACAAGATCCACAGGCAGAAAAGTCCAGTGTGAAACCTGGAAAAACAGTCAACGAAAAAAAATGCAGAGCTAAAACTTCAAATTACACGTTCACAAAATATAGGACATGGTACAAATTAGGAAACGACTCCTTGAACGCTGCTGATTCAACCAGACCACAGCAGCAATGCCCATCTGCGTTGCCAGACTTACCCAACACGTACCTGCTACTCAGACAAATGCTTCCTCCTGTTATTCATATTCTCTTTACTACAGGCCCCATCTACACACCGTACGACACGTAGTATGATGGGACCCGGACCAGTATAACCTGGCTAATTATGGCCCTTAAGGCTGAGATGCGTTAATACATCCCTCTAGCTATGAGCAGATGACTACGCCCTCACTAAGCACACGTAATGTTAGAGAGGATAGAGAGGAGGATGAAACAGGTACAGGAACGAGCGACATCAAACAGCACGGCTGGGAGCAAAATTAGGCCTCCTGTCCACCCAAGCATCCTTATTTTCCCTCTGCTCAGTCTAGTTGATAGGTAGACAGAACCCAGTCATTAAACTACAGATTGAAGGCTTCATTTCGAAGCTAAAAGCAGATGAGAAATAGTACTGATTAATGTAATCACTAGCGTCAAATTGATTTTGGAGATCCAGCAGTCTCGCAGCACTCCTTCGTTCTGCTTTCCAAGCCTGATGTGTTCGCACAGGTTTCCGCATGCCTAACGCTGGTGACCAGACTGCACGCACCGCAACGCGTTGAAAGCCTGCTCAGTGAATTAATCTTGAAAATAACCCGATTTCTTTCCACCAGATGCATCCTGTGTAAGCCCACCAACACCCCCAGAGAAGCTGGGTGCTTTCTTAATGCTCCCAAATAGCAGCCTCGCTGGGTGAGGTGTGGAAGGAGCCAGCCAGAACGGAGATGTCAGCAACCCAGCAGCCCATGCACGGGCGAAGTTTTCCAGCCCAGGAACTTCCCTCCCTGCAAGCCCTGTTTATCTTCATATTCAGAAAAAAAATCCAGTATTTATAAGACAAGTGAAACAGAACAATAACAGCAAAAAAACACTTCTTGTAATGTTAGCTGTCAGGTTGAGCGAGCAGGTATGAATTTTCCTCAAGTTTCCCCGCTCCGCCAGTGCTGGCCCTCTATTAACTGTCTTCACTTTGCTCTGAACAGGTAACGCAAAAGCCAGATGGCCTAAAGCCATAGATCATTTCAAAACTGCTGTAAAATAGCACCAGCCAAGAGAGCCTGACAGCACTCAGTTGACAATTCCACCCAAAGGTTGATATTGCTCTAAAAAGGCGCAGCTGAGCCAAGAGAAATCGTGTTTAAACGTGCCTGCAATCTCAGGTTTTTCTGTCGATAATTGTGGGACTATATGTTAAAAATTGATTTGGAAGTACAAGATAAAAAATTCTGTGATCTTGCTCACCTCTGGCCCTGATCCACAGGCAGGAGGAACAGGATACAGATCAAGTTATTTAATCGATTTAACTCTCAGCACAAGGTAAATGAAGCTGCAGTGACCCTACGGGGAATGTGCCACTTCTCACCCGCTACTAATCAAAAAACGTCAGTGAAAAAGACTTTGCTTCTAATTATTTGTTCTCTCTTTTGGCATCACGCAAACACCCTTCACAGGGGAACAAACCCAAATGGACTTAACAGCCCTTTTCCTACTTCTGCCATTTCCCACCTAGCAATAAATTACACTTGGTTTGCAACAGACTGACTAGACTTAATATCCCCAACAGTAAAAGATCAACCTCGCTAGCACGAATCAGACAGCCTGTCACTTATTTCAGTCATTACTATCCTCCTCCTTCTAGGTCCCAGCTGATAAAGATAACCCAGGCAGCACAAAGTCACTCCATGCAGATCAGTAACTGAAATTCTGTGGGTCCATCCCGATTTCCACTGTCAATATTGCAGCAGAGCAGCTTTAAAATGCATTCCCAGAGAACCCGAGGCAGCCTGTTCAGCCAGCAAAGACCAGTCCAAACCCTCTTGACCCTACTTCTATCCCAGCGTAAACCTGCTGAGGTCTCATCTGCACTAGGATACGGAGGCTTGACGGCAATAGCTGTACCTGCAAACCCTCTTCCTGCAGATCTCGGCCGTACACCAAACCAGCAAAAAGTTTTAGACAGCTCTGGAGATGAGAGTAATCAATAACAAACCACCAGCAGCACTTTTATGCCTCTGCAGGGGAGCTCCTGCCAAGGCAGAAGGAATATTGATAGAAATCACGCTTCCAGCAGGCACTGCCAGAACAGCCGGTTACCCCAGACCTACACCAGGGAATTTAGTCGGTGACATAAAAATTACTGATTTGACTTTAAGTAGGAGAGAAGAATTAGACAAGAGAACACAGCCTTCACAAAGGCATGCGAGTACAGCAAATGCCAAAGTCCCCTTAAAATTGGCTTAGACAGTTACAGGCTTTGTTCAAAGCTCAAATTCTCGGAAGGCGACGACCTTTGGCTTTTCCCCCCCGTCCATAAGCACCTCTGGAAGCTTCACCTCCACGAGCACAGCCTCTGCAAACCTACCGGGACACGGCTTGCGATCCTAACCTCCTACTCAAAGGCCAGGTCTAGCAATAACCTCTTTTTTTGCTAAGACACCCTCCGCACCATGGTGTTTATAACACTGAGAGCCCTGAGCAAGCCCCAGTGCCGAGCACTGTGCAGACACCAAACAGGACAGTGCCTCTCAGACTTTGATCCAAGTTTACAAATCAAGGCTTCTCAGCAGGACTCGGGCCAAATTTTTCTTGCTCGCACCCTTAAAAGCCTACTTTTCTCCCCTAAAGACAGTTAGCACAGAGAGATTCACCTCCTCTCCCGCAGACAAGTGTAAGGCAATGAAGGAAGCCCAAAGGGGGCTGCCTCCGGTTTAAAATCAATGGTGGGGATTAACGTTGGTTGATTTTAGACAACTAAATCTATTGCAACACATCTCTAATTAAGGGGTTCACTTTTATGGATTAGTTAACTAAAGGAAAACCTGGCTGCCAGTACCCGACTTGTCTGCAAAGAGGTTCATACTTGTAGCAGCTTCCCGGAGCCGGCAAAGTGAAAAGATTCAAACCCTCTAGTTTAAGCGCCATTACGCTTTACCAAAGTCCAACAATCTTTACCGAATCCGTTTCAAAAGACACGCAGCTGGAGCAGAGCTAGAGAAGGGCCAGACTTGCACAAACCGACCTCATCAGTATGCACCTTATTCTGCCCCACGACACGCAGCAGACACGGTTAATTAGCTCGTGATAACGCACTGCCCATCGCGACTTCTGAACTCAGCTGTGCAGCTGGTAGGTAAGCAGTTCTTAACTGTGTTTTGTAATCAGCACGCCAAAAGCACAAACACAAAAGAATAAAAGTTAATCTGTTTACCCATTCCCCCCTCCTCCAATTGCCGCTGCTGGCCAACGGCTTGGGGGAAAAAAAAAATATCTATTTCCAGGATTCAACAGAGAGAAATCATTCGGACTGCTCTCAATTTTCATATCTTTGCCACCGGTGCTTCGTGTTATTTCACATTCAGTTCGGAGATGAAGCCTGTTTCTTTGACTAATAGCATTAAAAGCCTCTCTCTGGAGGTAATTAGTCCTCCCTCCCCCATCCCTTCCCCAGTGCAATGCGGAAAGAGCGTACAGTCATCGGTAAACAAAGAAATTCAAACAGTGTGACAAGCGGGCTGTAGCTGGGGACGAAAGCTGCCTCTCGCCTCCCTATCTCAGCACAGCTGATAATCAAAACCAAGTCGACACCACAAGCAATAGAACCAGCAACACAAGAACGGTATCGATTGATGAAGGGCTTCGTCATTTAGAAATCAGGAAAACAGCAATTCCTCGTTTGCGAGGAGCATAAATACCAACGCGTCGTTAGTCATCGCTAGAGGTTTTGCATGGTCGCCTTCCAACCCTGAAAGATTGACCCGAGTCTTTCCAAACCAGCAGGTAAGAGCCAGAATCGGGAAATCTGCAGTCTTTCACCTCTGATCCCAAGCCTGTCACCCAGCCAGCAGCAAATCCCAACCTCCACACCTCAGTTTCTTACAAGATACAGAAAGTCATCCGGGGCAGAAAAAAAATCAAGGACAGTCACCACTTGGAAAGCACTTTGAGACCCTCAGCTGAAGATTCCCAAAATTCTGTATATCTGTTCTCAAATATCCGTATATCTGACTCCCCACCTGGAATCTGCCCTTGGATTTGAGGGCACAGTTTGGAAGGAGTTAAAAATCCCAGACCAGAGCCAGCCAAAGGTATGACTGCGGGCTGGTGCATTCACTGACTAACGCGTGACCCCACTGCGCAGAAACGAACTGGAAATAGTTATCACCGCAGCATTGACAAGTCAGCAAGAGCTACTAATTAAATGATAAAAATAGATCTCCGAAAGGGCTTTTTTTCCCCTCGACACAAAGCCGGGGCCTAACGCTGCCACAGTTGTGCATCCTTTAGTTTTCCACGGGCTCCAAACCCACCAGTAAAAAAAAAAAAAAGCTTTCTCACACTCACAAAAAAACCCACATGGCACTTTTACGCAGAAAATCCCAACTAAACAAAATTACGGAACCAATTCTGACTGACATGGAGCACCTTTTCACCACACACAGTCCACTCCCACCTTTAATGGAAACGGGAACAAGATGACATCTTTGCCCCCAACAGCCGAACCAGCCTCCTTGCGCTCCCTGTAGCCCAAAGTTCTGGTTTTGCCTGAAAAATGAACATGTTTTGAGGCGACTCAGATGACCCCAAAGATATCTGTGACTTGCTTTGTGCGTGGCATCACTTAGACCAGTGACAAAAAACTGGTATCAGCACAACTTCCAGCATTGCGCGGGTTTTGCTTTAAGCCCCCCCTCTCCCACTCCCTGCCAGACACAGGTTTTGTATCGCTCGTAACTGAATATTCATCACCAACTAATAGACCTGCAGGAACTGCAGTATCAGCGATTTTTAATACATATAATGCCCCAACACATGCCAAACACAATGAAATTTGATCAAAATAGAAGCCATTTGTTTAAATACAAGTGATTTGGCTCTCAAAACTGTCATCAAATTAAACTGGAAATCAAATTAACCAGTGATTGAATGAAGTAGAAGGCTGTATAATCACAGATTACTGATCCAGCAGCATGAAAACAAGGATGCAATCACATTCCCCTTGTTCGTGGCAGCCTCTCTGCCCTGCCCCGTACTCCCAACAGGACTCCCCCTCCCCATCTTCCAGGACTCGAGGGGGCTCTGCGCCTCGGACACGGCTCAGCCAGCCATTTCTCGGTAGTCCCGAAAGGAAACGTTCCTTACAAAAACACCCTTTGAGATATTATCCGCTCACAAAGCCAGCCCTGTGAAAGTACAAGCTGACACACTTGAAACCACACTAATTTAGGACAGACCAGCACTGTTGGAAAGAACGAGTTTAAACCTACTCTGAATGGGAAAAGGCGTTTGTTACCAGCACCATCCAAGGTAGCAACGTCAGTCGGCAGAACTGTGTGCCAGCAAGGTTCCCTCCTAAGCGGCCTCCTTTGGGCTTTACTTCCCCACTTTTTTTTTTCAGTCTCATTTGAGATGGAATTTAAACTATGTAAAGTTACAATTTTAGGTCTTGTCTACTCTTAAAAGTAATTTGGATTAATTTAAACGGTATGTTTGAAGAGCAACAGGCGTTTATACTGAAATCATGGCAGGCAGAGGAACTTAATTACACTCCTATGCAACTTCTACAACACTAGCATATCAAGGTAATTCAGCTGAACCGATCCTTTACCCACCAAGAACGGACCACAGACAACTTCAGCACTCCCCTTCCTTTGCGAGCAAAACCGATTCTGCCCAGGACTTGCTGATGTTCATATTTTTCAAAGGCAAGCTTCAAGTTTAAAACTCACTCCTCTCCAGTTCAAGGTTTCTTTACACATTAGGGGAGCAGTCACAAGCATTCCCATTTCTCCTTCTAGGCTTGTGGAAGCAATATTTAAACATCCTAATGTTTGAGAAGAGGAGCTTTTGACTTCATTTCAGTCTCGATTAAGCACCTCCTCACATCACTCGCTTTTTTTTCAGTAGCTCCAGCCCCAGAGAGGAGCACCGAGCCCTCACCTACCTTCACCTGGACAAACACAACCCAATGCAAGGCAAAGAGGTAAATAATTCATCTGCACGCAAACAGAGGGAAAGAATTAAACGAGAAAGCACAGCAGGGACGTTTCAAATTTCAGCCAACATTAAGACAGAACAGATCAAACAAAGAAACACCAAAGGGGCAGCCTCAGAAAGAACTTAAAGAAAGGCGAACGCGCTCCCACAGACAGGGGCGCAGACGAAGAACCGGGTTTTACTCCCGGGCACAGCCCAAGCCCTTCGGAGGACAGCGGTGCAAAGAAACCGAAGCTCCGGCCGGCGCGCTGCCGCTCGGTTTGTTTTAAAGCGGGTTTATAGGAGGAGCTGGCACTGCGAGCCGGCTCCCGGGCGCGCTGCCCCGCCGAGCGAGCCCCCGGCCGCGGGAGGCCCGGCCCGGCCCGGCGGCACGGCCAGCCCCCACCGCCGGGGAGCTCCGGGGGTCCCCGCCGGGCCAGCCGGACAGAGCGCGGCCTGAAGTGACCCCTCGCCCCCCCCGTCCATCCCCCCCCGCTTCCCCTCACCGACCCCCCAACGCTCCCCCCACCCCGACACCCCCACACAGGCCCCTCTCACCCCCCACACAGCCCCCCCGCTCACACACCGCCCCCCACCCGGAGCGCTGCCGCCGGGGACAGGAGCGGGGCCGGGCCGGGCCGGGTTAGGCCGGGCCTGGCCGCCCCCCGGCGGGGCTCCCCCGGGCCGCCCGCCCTCACCTGCTGCCCGCGGCCGCCGGCTCCCTCCGCCGCTCCCGGGCCGGCCCCGCCGGAAGCCTCGGGGGGAAGGGGCGCGCAGAGCATGCCGGGAGTTGTAGTCCGCCCGGCGCGGGGGCACGCCCCCTAGCGACAGGCCACGCCTCCGGCGGTAGGACACGCCCCCTCGCCGCGGAAGGGGGCGGGGGGGGGCGTGAAGGGAGGTCGGGGGGCCGTGGGGGTTTGGGGTGGGGGGTGCGGGGGTGCTGGGGGGGTTGGAGTGAGGCTTTGGGGTCAGGGGGTGACAGAGGTCGGGGGAGTTTGGGGTGGGGGGTGCTGGGGTGCCTGGGGGGGGTGGGGTGAGGCTTTGGGATTGGGGTGAGGGGGGCTGTGGGAGTCTGGGGTGGCGGGTGCTGGGGGGGTTGGAGTGAGGCTTCGGGACTGGGGTGTGGGGGCTTGGGGTGGGGGGTGCTGGGGCGAGGCTTTGGGATTGGGATGAGGGGGGCTGTGGGGGCTTGGGGTGGGGGGTGCTGGGGGAGTTGGGGTGAGACTTTGGGCTTGGGGGTGAGGGCGACTGTGGAGGTTTGAGGTGGGGGGTTATGGGGTGCTGAGGGGTCTGGGGCGAGGGTTTGGAGTTGGGGGGTGACAGGCTGCTGTGGCAGACTAGGGGGAGGGGGTTTGGGGGTCAGGGGGTGACCGGCTGCTGGGGGGGGGCATTTGGGGATGAGCGGGATTTGGTGTTGGGAGGATTTGAGGCCAGTAACGAGGTGCTGTGGGACTTGGGGATCAGGGGGGCAGGAGGGTGCTGGGTGCTGCGGGGTGGGGATTCGGAATCGGGAGATTTGGGGTCAGTGGGGTACAGGGGTGCTGTGAAGGGGTGAGGAGTCCAGGGGGCTTTGGTTTCAAGCAGGGTACTGTGGGGTGGGGGCTTGGGGGTCAGGTGAGGGTGTTGGGGTGTCGTGGGGTGGGGGTCTTGGGCCGGTTCCTGGAGCACTGCAGATGGCGGGATTTGGGGTGACACAGGGATTTGGGGTCAGCTGGATAGCAGGGCGCTGTGGGGTGGGGACTGGGGACCAGGTGGGATATGGGGTGCTCCCGGGTGGGGACTTGGCATCAATTAGGGCATCGCATGGAGGGATTTGGGGTCGGGGGAAGCTGGAGCTGGTGTGTCAATGGAGTATTGGGGGGCAATCCTTCGAGTGAGCTCGTACGGGCGCAGCTGGGGAAACAGGGTGACACATCCTCGTCCCCTCCTGGGCAGCGGGACACAGCCGGGGCGCGGGGAGGAGGGGGCAGAGCCAGCGGTACCTCCAGGAGGCATCGCACCCCACTGCCCCTTCCCTTTCCCACTGGGGGATGGCCCTAAATCACGGGGCGAGGGGTTTTATGGGGCCACCGGCTGGCCCAGGGGTAGAAAATCAGGATTAAAATGCTCCCGGGGCACACATGGGGCTTCAGATTTGACCTGCTGGAGGGAGGGAGTATTTAATGTCCTTGAGCAAAACGAGAAATTTTTTTTTTATATATGTATATATATTTTTTTTTTTTTAAATTTCCGTTCTCTCCGGTGAAAGCTCAAATGTCAACAAACCCCTGTTTTCCTTGGATTCATTTTTATATTAAAGTTTTCAATTGCTGTAATACATCAAATTACAGAACAAATACTTGGTATACCAGAAAAAAAAACCCCAAAAAAATCGTCCTCACCAACAGCTTAACACCAACTCTCTAACAACGGGCTGCGCTGCGCCGTGCGCGAGCCCTTGGTGCCCAGGGACCCCCCCGGGTGCTCGTTCCCACCGCCCAGTTCCCGGCAGGCAGTTGTTTGTCTGGCCGTGCCGTTCCCTCCCGGCGCAGCATCTCCCCGTGCCGGCATCCACCCTGCCTCCCTCAGCCCTCCCGCGCCAAACCCCGGCCCTCTCCCTGCTCCGGGGAGCCCCGATGGGGCTGGTCTCGCTCCGCTTCCCCCGGTGAGCGGATCCCAACGCCTGTCCAGAGGCGAGGCTCGTGCGCCAGATCCCCTTAAGGCAAAGCATCGCATTCCCGTAATAAAACACGGGTTGTTTTTATCCGCTGCCATATTTTCCGAGCTCAAAGTGGGGGCACACGTCAAAGCCGAAATCGTTCCAAAACCGCCTGAAATCTCCCGTCCCTCGGCTGGCACCGGATTCGCCTTCCCCCGCCCCATCGCGCTGCGGAGCTCGGCCAGGGCGGGAGCGGAGGTCGCTTACCCGGACAGGGCTCATTTGTTCGAGGGATTCCTGATCTCCTACGACACCCCTCGCTTTTTCTGGGTGCCCTCTCCCCACCTTCGGGCTCCTCTGTGCAACATTTCCATCGCGGCCTCATTAATTGGTGGCCTCCAGCTCTCCGGCAAATAAATCCTGGGATGTTCAAGGCTCTGTGAGGGATTTCTGCAGGGAAAGCTGCTCCAGGGCTGTTTCCCGAGCCGGGAAAACGCAGCCTTCACTCTCCCGGTGCCACTGACGGTATGTTCAGGTCTTGCCAGTGCTCTTGGCAGCCGTGGGATGCCAGCAAGGGGCTGCATCCCCCTGCCCCCCGATTTGGGTGAGCTCTCCCTCCCAAGCCAGCCAAGGAGCAGAGCCGGAGGAGCCAGGCACCCGCTGCCGGGATGCTGGGAGAAAGCAGGCGATGGCGGGAGCCATGACCGAAATCACTCCCGCAGCTCCCGGCACGGCTCCGGCGCGGCGCCCCGTTTCCCACAGCGCGCTGGTGATGCTCAGCGGCCTCTCCCCATCGGGCTCCATCGTCCGGGCGGGGGTCACCGCACCCCCCCAGCTCCCACCACCCCCTCACGATACACAGATCACCATCCTCCGTGACAAACCCCGGACTTTCGGTATCCTGGCTTTGGCTGATCCCCTCTGGAAACACGCCAGGCGCGTGCTAGCGACCCAGCGCTCGCTCTCCCCTTCTTCGCTGTCAATATATGTATTTAATTCCCTTCTTCTGTAGCCAGCTCTGGGAAATGTGACTCATCCTTCAGTTGCGGTTGGGGTTCCCGTTTCAGCAACCGGGGCAGCTGGAAATGGCTGTCGCGCGTCTGCACCGGCCCGGCTTCGTGGCGCGGGGCGAGGATGCTGACGACCGCCCTGCTCGCCCCAGGGGAGCAGAACCCCGGGGCAGCCTTGCCTGGGATGGAACTGGGAGGGAGGGTCAAGCCATAAACCACCCTTATTAAACACGTGGGATGACAAAGCAGCTCATGGTGGAGTCCCGCTGATTTCAGACGAGCCAGATGAAGTGCGATATTCGCCAGCTCGCCTTCCGTCCCAGCGGGAACGGCCAGGGACATCCATCAGCTCCCCCGCATCTGTCCTTCCTCCTCCTCCAGCTCCTGCTCCAGGGCCTCTAAACCCTGGAGAAACTGTCTTGGAGAGCGAGCAGGGCAAAGCCAGCGCTTACAAGGAGCTTCCTCCAACGTCGGAGCCAGGAACGGTGATTTTTATCGGCCAGCGAAGCCGCCGGCGGAGGATGCACCCTTCCCGGCACCGGCACGAGCAGCGTCCCGCGCACACGTGCCTGGCAACGATGCCAAACTGGTCTGTCACACGGGGAAAACCTTGTGTCCCCATCCCCGTGCGACTCACGGGTGAGCCACCCGCCGCTGCAAAGGTGCCGTGGGGGGTGATGAGCCCACCCTGGGGTGCTGTGCTCGGAGCCACCGACTCCCCCCTCTTCCTCCGTCGCGCCCGGGGCTGGCTGGCATTGGCAGCTCACGACTATCCGTATTTTCTGAGTCGTGCCCGGAGCCCGCCCGGTGGGTGATTAAACAGCAGAGGCGTTATCCTGCGAGGGGGCCAGGGGAACACGGCACAACCCCCGGGATAGCTCCTGGATGCTGAGCAGCATCCTTGCAGGAGCAAAATCCGGAGCTGACGGGCTGTGTCCCGGCTCCCGCAAGGCACAGGCTGCTGCGACAGCCCACCTCCAGCCCGCAGGAGCTGCTACAGCCCCCGGCTCTGGATGTCAAACCCTCCTCCCCCAAGCCCCCGGCGGTTAGAGGGACCTTTTCGAGGTGGCAGGAAAATAAGGAGAGGAAAAGGCTTTGCTCCTGGAAAGCGCTGAGCGCTGCGGAGCCTGCTCGGAGGCAGCCAGCCCCCGCGGGGAGCAGCGATGCCCGGCTGGGGCTCTGCACTGCCCAGCACCTTTGCGTTCCAGCCCCCTCTTCCAGGCGTTTTTAGGTTAGAGCATCCATTTCACGCATTCAGCCTCCAGCCCTTGGAGGACACGCTTCCCCCGTGTCCCCAGGGAGGACCCCAACCTCTCTGCCCAGAGGGAAGGGAGGCAGAGGGGGCATTTCCCTCTGCTGCCATCCAGGCAGGCTGCGGGCAGAGCCGCTGCCCGGCGCTCAGAGCAGCCGGGTGGGAGCAGGATCAGGCCCTGGTCACGGTCCTGGCTCTGCTCCCTGCTTTGTGCAACGACTGCGGCACAGGGAGAGTGCTGGGGACGGGGTCTGAGACCCACCACGCCGAGCGTGGGCAGCCAGCTCTTGCTGGTCCCTCGGGAGGGACGGGGATGCTCCAAATCCCGCGTGGAGCGGGAAGAATGCCAGTCCTATTTGCTGCTTCCTAGCGTGGGCCCTGGTCCCCTGCCAGCCTGTGAACCAGCCGCTCGGCAGGAAAATGGGGTGAGCAGGGACATTCCCAGCGGAGCTGACAGCAACACGGGCAGGGCTGGCAGCAGGGCTGGCAGCGGGGACATGGGGACAGTTTGCAGTGGGGTTGGCAGCGGGGCCAGCAGCGGGGCTGTGGGGAAGGTTTGCAGCAGGGCTTGCAGCAGGGACACAGGGCGGGTTTGCAGCGGGGCTGTGGGGAAGATTTGCAGCGGGGAAGGTTTGCAGCAGGAAGGTTTGCAGCGGGGAAGGTTTGCAGCCGGGAGATGGGGAGATGGTTTACGGTGGGGAAGATTCGCAGCGAGGATGCAGGGAAGGTTTGCAGCAGGGAGGTCTGCAGCAGGGATGCAGGGCAGGTGTGCAGTGGGGTGGTTTACAGGGGGGAAGGTTTGCAATGGAAATGAAGGGCAGGTTTGCAGCGAGGGGGCTTGCAGTGTAGGTTTGCAGTGGGGCTGGTTTGCAGCGAGGATGCAGGGCAGGTTTTAATGGGGCTGGTTTGCAGCAAGAGGTTTGCAGCAGGGCAGGTTTGCAATGGGGAAGTTTGCAGCGAGGATGCAGGGCAGGTTTGCAATGGGGCAGGTTTGCAATGGGGCAGGTTTGCAATGGGGCTGGTTTGCAGCAGGGCTGGTTTGCAGCGAGGATGCAGGGCAGGTTTGCAATGGGGCTGGTTTGCAATGGGGCTGGTTTGCAATGGGGCAGGTTTGCAGCAGGGCTGGTTTGCAGCGAGGATGCAGGGCGGCTTTGCAATGGGGCAGGTTTGCAGTGGGGCAGGTTTGCAGCAGTGCTGCAGGGCAGGTTTGCAGCGGGGCTGGTTTGCAGTGGGGCTGGTTTGCAGCGAGAACGCAGGGCAGGTTTGCAATGGGGCAGGTTTGCAATGGGGCAGGTTTGCAATGGGGCAGGTTTGCAGCGGGGCTGCAGGCCAGCGTTGCAATGGGGCAGGTTTGCAGCAGGGCTGGTTTGCAGCGAGGATGCAGGGCAACTTTGCAATGGGGCAGGTTTGCAATGGGGCAACTTTGCAATGGGGCAGGTTTGCAATGGGGCAGGTTTGCAGTGGGGCAGGCTTGCAGCAAGGATGCAGGGCGGCTTTGCAATGGGGCAGGTTTGCAGTGGGGCAAGTTTGCAGCGGGGCAGGTTTGCAGCAGTGATGCAGGGCAGGTTTGCAATGGAGCAGGTTTGCAGCGAGGATGCAGGGCAGGTTTGCAATGGGGCAGGTTTGCAATGGGGCAGGTTTGCAGCGAGGATGCAGGGCAGGTTTGCAGCGGGGCTGGTTTGCAATGGGGCAGGTTTGCAATGGGGCAGGTTTGCAATGGGGCAGGTTTGCAGCGGGGCTGGTTTGCAATGGGGCAGGTTTGCAATGGGGCAGGTTTGCAATGGGGCAGGTTTGCAGCGAGGATGCAGGGCAGGTTTGCAGCGGGGCTGGTTTGCAGCGGGGCTGGTTTGCAATGGGGCAGGTTTGCAGCGGGGCTGGTTTGCAGCGGGCGGGTCTCAGCGCTGCTGCCGGCCCCCAGCGAGCGGCGCTGCCGGCCCAGCGAAGCGGGGAGCGGCGGGGAGCGGCCAGCCCGGCCCCCCCAGCCCCGGCCCCCCCAGCCCCGGCCCCGCCGGCCCCGGCCGTGCCAAGCCCCCCGCGCCCCCCCGGGCCCCGCCGCTCGGCCGGAGGCCGTTTGGGCTGAAAAATCTGATGCCAGGCGAAGACAGAGAGGGCTGGGGGCTGAGCAGCCGCGGCGCCCGTGGAGCCGATTTGCTCCCCTGTATTCCACGGGCGTGTGATGGGGCCCCGTTCGCACCCATCAGGGCGCTTGGTCCCCCGGCTGGCGCGGAGCTGGGGGTGCGGGATGGCACCCCAGAGCCCGGGCGAGGGGACACGTCAGGAATGACGGCTGCCTCCGGTGCCAGCCCTCCCCGCAGCCCACCGGGCCATCGCCGCTGCCTGGCTGCTTCTCAAGGACTTGAAATGCTCCAGCAGCCATTTGGGATTTACGGCCCATGGTGCCCGCAGCCTGCGGTTCCCCCGGGATAAGCCCCATCTGTCCCCAGCGAGGACAGCAAGTCGGCTTCCCGGTGACAGCCAAATTGTCGCTCTTAAATCCGAAGCAAACAGCTTATTACCTGCTGCAAAGGAGCAGAGGGCTGGGCGCTTACCCGCACCCACCCCGCCAAGCTTTCCCTCTGCGTCTGCGGGGATCGAGCTGATTTTGGAGGGGCTCGTGGAGGGACTCTGGCTCCCAGCCACCCGTGGGACAACTCCTGGCACTCCGGGGACCCAAGGGTGCCCACCTCGGTGCACAGCCCGGGTGCCGGCACGGTGCAAAGCCGCACTTCTGGGTAAAACCCAGCTGTAAAAGCAGCGCTCAGCGTCCCGCATCTGCGCCCTGATGGCAGTGTCTGTCCCACGGCGGTGACCCGGTGGCACGGCCACGGGCTGGCAGCCCCGGCGGGGCCGGCCACGGTGTGGGTTACGCGAGGAAGCAGGGCTGGCGCCGGGCATAGACGGTGCCAGGGGATATTTTGGGCTCCACGGCCGGGACACATTCTGTTCCCATGAGCTAAGGCAGTGACCTGGGGCCGGTCCCTTCCCTCCCACTCACCGCCCCGCAAAACCCTCGCCAGGGTCCCTGGGCAGCTCCGGGGCTCCACCGCTGGGAAGGGGCTGGGAGGGACCAGGAGCACTGGGGGCTGCAGGGCTCAACCCCATCGCAGCCCGGGGCGACCACGGCAGAGGCTTTGCCGGGGCAGCTGCTCACGGCTGGGAAGCGCGTGATCCCACGGGAGACACGGGGGATCGCCCATGGCGGTACAGACGTGGGCGCTGGGCACAGCCGGGGCAGAGACCTGCGCCCGCCGCTACTGCTCGCTTGAGCTGAACCTCCACGTCCGCCTCACCCTTGCGGAGCCGCTTCGTTTCCAGCCCGAATTTACCCGTTTCCAGCCCATGCAGCGGGTCCAGGTGTCTGCTCACAGCCGTGGGGCAACAAGCTGCCGGCGCTCAAGGGCACGGAGATTCCCGTCATCTCCAGCCCTGGGTGGGCTGAGCCCTGTCCCGGCCGACTTCCAGGGTGGGAACTTCCCCCAGCAGCTCCAATCCCTCCTGCAGCTCGGCCGGGCGCTGGGCTCGGTGAGAGACGACCCTCGGCACGGCACGATGCCGCCGTGCCCGCCCCGTATTACGGCACAGCGAGGGCAGCTCAGCCCCGGTAATGCCCATTTTACAAAGGCCTTTGCACTCCATCAGCCTTAAAGCACTCATTCGGCAAGCCTTAAATTATTATTATTATTATTTTCCCGTTGCATTGCTGCGTTTTAAACACCGCTAACGCATTCTGGTTTTAAATTGAGGGCGATTGTAGTGAAAAAAAATTCATACATTGGGATCGTAACCATCAGCTACAGGTAGGGAGGTTATTAACACACCTTCTGCCCTGCGAGACAGACAATGAAAGCTGCCGATAAATTATACGTATGCGTACGAATTGCAGGCCTTCGTTAAACGCGGGGTGAGGAATTTATTGGTTTATAGTTGTGGCCACCTGAAAAAAGGAAGGGGGTTAAACTGATACAGCGACCCAGGCGATGAGCTAAAGGAGGCCCACGGCGCCGGCTCACCCCGGAGTTATTGGAGCTGTAGCAGAAAAATGGGGGAAAAATAAGGCAAGGGACTGGTGCGTCCTGGGGGCTCCTGCTGCTGGCGGCCATCCGTTGGGAGAAGCACGGGAAGCGCTGGGTGCCTGTGGTAAATCTGCGGTGGATTTAAAATAAATCTGGGGCAACTGGAGAGGAAAATTTAGAGCCCAACCCGGGACTCGCTGCTAAGGCCAAGCTTTGCAAGACTGTAGGGGAAAAAAAGTATTAAAAATAACACTTTTAAGAGTCACTCCCCATCTTACAAACACAGCAGGGGACCAGCAGAAGCGAGAGAACGTAAAGCCAAAAGGTATTTTCCTTTCCTTGCCACGGGGTGGGCAATGCCACGGGCACCACGGGCTGCAAACCTCTCCTGGGGAGAAAACCTTGGTGCACCGGGAATGCCGGGCTGGGACGGAGGGGTGCTGGAGCTCGGGGTGCTGGAGCTCGGGGTGCTGCCGGCCTCCCCGAAAGCACAGATAGATCTGTGTGTACACATATTTTATGTGTATATATATTAAAAAAATGTGTGTATATATATACAGCCAGCACCGTGCCCTCGTGGCTGGGAAGGCCAACGGCAGCCTGGGGTGTGTGAGGAAGAGTGTGGCCAGCAGGTCAAGGAGGTTCTCCTCCCCCTCTGCTCTGCCCTGGGGAGGCCCCATCTGGAGTCCTGGGTCCAGGTCTGGGCTCCCCAGTTCCAGAGAGACGAGGAGCTACTGGGGAGAGCCCAGCGGAGGGTACAGAGATGCTGAGGGCCTGGAGCATCTCTCCTGTGGGGAAAGGCTGAGGGAGCTGGGGCTGTTCAGCCTGAGGAAGAGGAGGCTGAGAGGGGACCTCACCAACGCTTATCGATATCTCCAGGGCGGGTGTCAAGAGGACGGGGCCAGACTCTTCCCAGTGGTGCCCAGCGACAGGACAAGGGGCAACGGGCACAAACTGGAACACGGGAAGTTCCGCCTGAACACGAGGAAAAATGTCTTCGCTGTGAGGTGCCCGAGCCCTGGCCCAGGCTGCCCAGGGAGGGTGTGGAGTCTCCTTCTCCGGAGAGATTCCAACCCGCCTGGCCGCGGCCCTGTGCAGCCTGCGCTGGGTGACCCTGCTCCGGCAGGGGCTGGGCTGGGTGGTCTCCAGAGGCCCCTTCCAGCCCCCACCATCCCGGGATTCTGTGATATATATCTAAATAAATACATATACATATATACACAGGTATTTTTAAGCACCAGAGGAGCTGACCTGAGCTCTTGCCCCAGGCTCCCCAAGCCAAACCACCACGCAAGGATGCACCTCGCAGCTGAGCGACGCACCCGGCTCTGGCCGGCAGCTCGGAGCCCTGCCCAAGCCCCCCCCAGCGCAGCCCCCCCAGCGCAGCCCCCCCAGCGCAGCCCCCCCAGCGCAGCCCTCCTTCCACCCGCCCCACAGCGCCCACAAAACCATCGCCAGGCGCTGACTCGCGCCGGGCACCGCTCGCTCGGGCGTCACGAACCGGTCGCGGTCCCCGATGGGTTTGCAGTTGCTGCTGCATCCCCCGGGGGGGTTGGGGTTTAAAGGGGAGCCTGGCCTGGATTTGCGGGGCTGTAGGCTGGGTGCCGGGGTGCTGTCGCTGCTCCCCGAGTGCCCCGGGACCTGGGGTGCCATCGCTGCTCCCCAAGCGCCCCAGGACCTGGCTGGACTTGGTCTCGTCCCGGTTATTTGATATTGCTGGGAAAAGCGAGACAGGGTGGGGACGCGGAGCCGTGACCCCACAAGACGCTGGCGCTCATTTCGCCAGATGCGCCGGGGTGAAACGGCAGCAAAGAAGGGGGTTTTTTTATTCTTTTTTTTCCTTTTTATTTTTTTCCCTTTTTATTTTTTTCCCCCCAAAGGCTCGGCCTCTCCCAGCACGGCTTTGTGATCAGAAACGGCGCCTTTACTTGGAGGATTTCTTCCATTTGAACAAAATACTTCGGATGCCTCAAAGAGAGCCAGAAGGCAGCAGGAAAAATCCCTCCTCGGACAGAATCTCCCTGTTGCCTTGACCCTTTTCTAATGATTGTCTGAATTTCTGAGCTGTTTCAGTTCCCTAAAAGATGACATTTTCTCGCTTCTTTTGAAAAAAGAAACAACACACAAACACAATTTTCCCCTTTTTGCAGCTGAGCCGCCGGTGCCGTCCCACCAGGACCCCCAGCCACGGCAGGTCCCTGAGCCCCCGCGACCAGACCCCAGTAGAAAAGCCACCAGCATTAAAAACCTCAAAGCACCCTCCCTAAAACCGTGCTAAACTCACTTAAAAATACGCTCACCATTCCCATTCCCAGGATATTTGAGGAATAAACCCAGTACCTCCTGGGGCAGGGAGCTGCAACCCTGGCAGGGGCTGGGGGCTGCCCTAGGGAGCCCGGGGGTCCCCAAGCACCCCCAGGTCCCCGCTCCGCGTTGTCCCCTCGCTGGCTGGGTGTTACAGGGTGACACCCTAAAAATATAGTAACTTGGGAGGGGGGGCTTTGCTCTTCTCCCCGCAGCCCGTCAGCGGCTCAGCCTCCTGGGCCAGGGCTGGAAAAATAGACCGGGAAACAGTCGGAGGCTGCGGCTCCGCGCAGGAAAACTGCTCAGCCCCGGCTGATGCCTCGCGCAAGCCCGGCCAGCGCAGGCAGGGCCCCCCCGCACCCCAGGGGTTCCCCGGTGTCTCGTAAGCACTGAGCTAACCTTTACCTGCCGTTTGCAGCTCTCCTCTGCCAGACGTTTGCTAAACCCGCCTGCCGTCACCGGCCACGCGAAGGGGACCTGGACAGGGACTCCAGCACGACCAGCGAAGCCGAGGGAGACCCACCCTCCTGCCTCAGTTTCCCCAGTGCCCCAAGGGCACTTCCCCCCCCCGCGCACGGTGCAAATAGAGGCTCTGCCCTATAAACCCCCACCAGTGGTGCCCGAGCCCCAGCCAGCCTCGCTGCCCCAGCCCCACGTCCCCGCTCAGGTGGGAAGGAGGGTGGGTCCTACCTGTCCCCAGGGGCCAGAGGGTCCGGACAGCCCCAGGATCCGGCTCCTCCGGCACAGGGATGCACTGCGGTCTGCAGGGATGGGGCTGGAGCAGGGCAGGCCCCTCCTCAGGGCTCTTATCGGCAGCTGCCAGCGGCTCCTGCCCGCACCCCGATAAGTGCTGGGCTCCACATCACGGGGCTGGGGTGCCCCCAGTGCCGCTTCACCCCCCAGCTCCCCTGCAGCCCGCTCTGCCCCAGCCCAGCAGCAGCACTGGAGCATCCCACGGGACACCCAAAATGGGTGTCGGTGCCCCAAATCCTGGCTTTGGGGGAGGGTGCTTCACCCAGGAGAGGCTGGGAACAGCTCCTGTAAGGAGGGTGCACTGGAGCCGAGCCCACCCACCCACCCCCCCCCCAGGCAAATGGGGAGTGCACAGGCCCCCCCTTTGCCCCCTTGGACAACCCAGGGCTGCTCCCAGCCACCCCCAGAGCAGGGGGACACCCCCACCCCATACTGGGCTATGCAGGATCAGGCCCTGGGGCTCAGCACGGGGAAAGGGAAACCATCTCACAGGCAGTTGCTGGGGGGCACTGCCCTGCAGAGGCGGTGGGAAAACGGAAAAAGAAAAAAAAAAAACAATTTTATTTTTTCAAGCAAGATCTGTAGCAAAGTCACAGTGACATTTCCATGCCCAGTCAGGAGTAAATACACCCCAAAAATACAGAAATAACTTAACTAGAGCTACGGTTCAGCAGAGACAAATCAAGAGAGGCTGAGCAGCAGGCGATGCTGCTGGACCCGGACCTGTGCTCCAGCAGAGCCGGGAGCGGGGGCTCTCCCGAACAGGCACCTCCCCGGCGACCCGCGCCGCTGGGAAATGCTCTGGCACATCTGGTAAAGCTACATCCCCCCCACGTCCCACCCCGTCACCCTCACAGCAGGCAGGAGGGCAGCCCCAGCACAGCTCCCGTGAAGGCTGGGGCGGCAGAGATGTGCCAGGGGCTGAAAAACGCTGCAATAAGAGGTGTAAAACACGCCGCAGGCACTCCGACCCTCACCCCGCTCCTGCCCCGGGACCCGCGTTAAGAGGCACTTCACATCCCAAATTGGGGGGGGGGGGCTCTGGCAGAGCTTAACCCCTCCTGCAGCCCCGCCAGCCCCCATCCGAGGGGGCCAGGGGCCACAGGGAGGAGCAGCGAGGGGCCGCGCGCACCCCCAGCCACGGAGGGGACGTCCCCGTGTCACAGCACCGGAGGCAGCAGAAACACCCGGGCCAGGGCGGGGAGGATTCGGGGAGCCGCAGCGTCTCCCCAAGCCGTGCGGACCCCGGCGTGGGGGGGCTCAGCGCGGAGACGAGGGGCACTGGGGGTGCCCGAGCGGGCGATGGGATGGACGGATCCCTACCCCCACTCCTGCAGCACCTTCCTGGGGTGTGAGACAGAGGCTGGGGGGGAGGGGGTGGCAGGGCAGCATCCCCACCGGCGCCTGCACGTCTTCCAGCACGACGAGCCCCAGGGAGCGGGGGCGAAGCCCACGACACCCTCCGGTGATCTCTGGCACGAGGACAGTCCTCCACGGCGGCAGTCTTGGTGCCAGGACGTGGCACAGAGGTGTAACCAGCACTGCACAGGGAAGGCAGCACCTGCGGGCACCCCAGTTTGGCTTCGTTCGGGCTCACCCCAAAAAAGGCACAGAGCAGTCGAGCACCCCCCAGCTCTGCCAAGCCCAGGGCAGCACTTTGGGGTCTTCCCAGCACCGACGGCTTCTCGGGGGTCCCCTCTCCTGCGATGAGGGGCAGGGAAGCCCCCCCCTTTTCCTTCCACAGCTCCAGGCCCCTTAAGGGAGGAGACAATATTCCAGCAAAGTCTTTAGGGCACCAGCTCCCTCCTGGCCTTCCCCCCAAACCCGGGGCAGGAGGAGGAAGCCGAGGTGGGTCAGGTCATGTAGCGGGTGACGGCTCGCAGGGCGTAGAGCAGAGCCGCCTGCATCCGAGCCTCCAGCAAGAGCAGGTTGATGTGCACCTACGCAGGGAGAGCGGGGTCAGGGCACGGGGGGCTCAGCATCCCCCCGCACCCTGCCAGGAGGGGAAGGGATGGGGCAGCACCTTCTCCGAGTGCTTGAAGTGTCTCCAGAACTGCGTATACATCCGCTTGGTCGTCTTCTCCGGGTAGCAAGCCACCGTCTTGATGTAGATCTTCAAGCTGCGCTCCAGGAGCTGGTTCACCTCCCCGTAGTCGTAGTCGTCGTAGCTGGGGGAGGAGAGGCGAGCGCGTTACTACAGGCACACCCCCTGCCCATTCGCACACCCCGGGGTCTCTCCAGACCTAAGCCAAGCCCCCCAACAGCATCGCTTTGCCTTAGTCTCACCAAGACCAAGTCACAGGCTCCCAGGTTGGACCCGCTCACCGGCTCTGCCCGGGGTGGAGAACAGGCTCCGGCGGCGGCTCGGGGACCTACCGGATGCCGAAGACACAGTGGACGTAGTTCCAGATGGCCCTGCGCAGCATGGACGTGTCCACGCCGCAGTGCATGGCGATGGTGTTGTACGTCAGGTTGTAGACGACCTGGAACTTCTCGTCCAGGAGCTGCCCCACGTCAGGGTAGAGGCGGTTGATCAGCGAGTAGCCGTGGTCCTCCCAGGTGTAATCCTGCCGGAGAAAGGATGCTGGAGCGGGGGCTCGATGGGGAAACATGGGGTCTCTTCAAAGCCAGGGACACAAGCTGGGGACTCCCCCCCCATGTTGACCCCCCCCCAACTATTAGCATCTGGCTGCACTGCTCAGACAGCTCCAGCCTGGTCCCAGCCCTTCGCCCCCTGCACCCACGCTGTCCACGGCCCTGGGAACAGCCCCTCTGCCCCCCGCGGCCCTGGGAACAGCCCCTCTGCCCCCCCGCCAAGGCAAGCAGGACCTGCCACCCCTTCCCCTCCGGCCGGCGCGGGACCGCGAGCACCCACCTGCGCACGGAAAGTGGGGGGCGCCTGCTCGCCCCTCCGCGTGAAGTCCTTGTAGCCGAACTCGGGGTCCTCCACGAAGCAGAGGACGTTGGACTGCAGGGAGTGATCCGCGATATCTACAAAGGCACCACGGCAGCGGCCGTGAGCGACGCGGTGGGACCCCGGACAGAGCCAGCCCTGCAGCTGGGGGCCTGATCCTGCTGCCCCCTGCGCGGAACCTGGCTCCTTCCCTCCTCCCCCGTGACTTCCCCAGCCCGTGGGGACCCCGTCCCCAGCCAGCTGCACCCCCTGCACCTCCTCACCCGAAGGAGCAACCAGCAAACTCTCCGTCTTCTCCAGCTCAAAGCGCGTCGCCATCTCCTCCTGCGTGACGCCCTCCTCCTCCAGCTGGCTTTCCTGCAGCAGCTTCATCCTCTCCATCAGCGCCTCCACCTCCCGCATGGCGTCTCTGCCCTGCCGGAGAGGGGGCCAGAGTCAGCGCTGCCCCGGGCCCAGCAAGGCTGCAGAGGGGCTGCAAGGAGCTCTCTGCACCCCCACAGCTCCGCTGGCACTTGGAGCAGCCCCAGGGCTGCTCTGAAGAGCTTTTGCCCCTGGGTTTGTCCTGCCCGGATCCCAGTTGCTCCTGTGCCTTATCCCAGGGCTGGGAGGAGGTGGGAGCCCTGCGGAGGATGCTCCTGCGCGGCCCTAAAGCATCCGCTGTTCCCAATAAAAGGCCGTGGGGCAACTCCCAGGGGAAGCACCATAAGGCAGGCCAGCACCCCACCTTTCCCACCCCACACCTCCACCCCTGCAAGGCAAAGCCCCCCCCCCCTTACCCCAGAGCTCCCCATGCTGTCGTCAGAGGCAGAGCTGCTGTCGCTGTGGGGCGAGGGGGGCTGGCAGCCGTGCCCCCCATCCTGGTCCTCCTCGGGGTTGATGCCGCAGCCGAAGACGAAGGAGGCGAGCGAGTGGTAGTGGGTGAGGAGCACCAGGGCCTGCACCAGCTCTGCCAGCGACCAGCTGTTCTCCCCCGTCTTCAGCAGAGCCTGCAGGGCACGCGGCGTTGGAGAGACCCCCGGCTCGCTGCGCCGTACCCCCCACCGCACCCCCGAGCCGGGATGAGCCAAGGGCAGGGAGACAGGAAGGTGTTTGGGATGTGCCCCCCCCCCCCCCCCCCCCATAAACCAGCCGCTGTCGGCGGGACAGTCCCCAGCCACGGGGGACAAGTCACCCCTTCCCCATCCATCGGGAGCAGCACAGACCCTGCCCTCCAGCTCAGGGACTCCCTCAGCCCCGAAAGGGTCGAATCTGGGGGTGATGTGCAAGCACGGATGCGGCCCCTGGGGTCAAGCCCCCCAAAACACACCCTGTTTCGGGGGGATCTGCACCAGCAGCACCAGCTCTCACCTCGATGTGCTCCTTGGTGATGAGCCAGGGCCGGTGCGCCAGCAGTTTGTTGATCTCGTTGAGGTTCCTGAGTTTTTGGGGGGCACAGTGCAGGCCCTGCAGCCACGCCGGGTTGCCCCCCGCCTGCAGGAACTCCCCCATGTGCAAGCCCACCAGGTAGGAGCACTGGTGCCGGGCTGCTGCCTGCGGGGAGAGCCGGGCCGTCAGCCCCCAGCACTGCCCAGGGCCCCCCCAACCCTGCTACCAGCCCTTGGAGAAGCCAAGGCGGGGAGCCACCCCCCCTTGGAAGGTTTCCCTAGGGATCAAAGTCCAGACAGGAGTCTCTGTCCACCCCCCCCACCATCACTGCTGGTCCCCAGGCACCCCGAGGGGAGGGGTGCTGGGGTACCCTGGGTATGCACCACAGGATGGACCCCAAAGGGGCTTCCAAGCCTCTGGAACCACAGATCCAAGGGGGACCCCACCTGTGGGGCCCCAAACGCCCTCCTGCCTCCAGGCAAAACCCAGCAGAGCTGCTGGGACCACACATACCCTGCACCCCAAGGGACCCCCCACCCCAAGGGACCCCCATCCTCACCATGATGGCGATATAGTGGCGCTTGTGGTAGGGCAGGGGCCCGTCCATGCGCAGCAGGAGGTACTGGGTCTTCCAGAAGCTGCTGAGATACTGGGGGTGCAGCCCCATGACCATGGTGATGTTGTCCACCCTGCCCGCCGAGACGAAGGCCTCGATGAGGAGTTGGCGCCGGCTGCTCTCCGCGCCTTCCTGCAGGATCTGCCGGGACGGGGAGAGGAGGGGGGTGAAGGGCTGTGTGCTGCACCCCCCACTCTTCCCAACAGCCCCCCTAACCTAGAGGGAGACCCCCCCCTACTCAAGCATCGGCAGCCAGCAGGACCCCGGCATCCAGGAGCACCCATCCCACCGCATCGGACACTCACCCCATCGGACGTGCCCGGCCTCCTCCTCCCCGCCGCCCGGTACGGACACCTCCTGGCCCCGGGGGGCAGGGGGTGGCGGGGGGTCTCCATGCCGGACCCCGCGCTGCCCGGCCGGCTCAGCCCGCGGGTTGGGTTGTTTGTTTGGGCGCCGGTGTGCAGCGGGGAGGAGACGGGGCTCGGCCCCCCTCCAGCCTCTCCACACCCACCGCGGTGACGAAACCCCGGCGCTATCTCTGCCGAAGGAGGAACCATCTGGGACACCGACGCTGGGTGCTGAGATAGGGCTGGGGGTGCCCTGGGGATTTCAGGGCACAGTTTTGGGGGGGGGGGGGGGGGGGGGGGCAGGGCAGGATGGGGGCTGCCTTTGCAGCACAGGGGAAAGACAGTCACATTTGGACGAGTGGGGAAACTGAGGCACGGGCAGGGCAGGGACTTGGGGCAGGAAAACACCAGGGAGAAACATCACAACTGCTCCCCCCATCCTCCAAAACAAGACACCCCCCCCCCCCGCTGCCACAGGGATACCCCCGGGCTGGGTGACCCTTCCCCATCCCACCCCAGCCGGGCACTAGCAATTGGGGTGGGGGGGTGGGAATCCTGCCTTAACAGCCCCCTGTCCCCCCCGACCCAGGGCAGGGAGGGGTGGAGGAACCCCGCAGCAGGGAGGGACGCACCCACCCAGGACCGTCCCCACCGCTCTTACCTCTCCCAGGGGGATGAAGGCGCTGGGGCCCCTCCCCAGCTGCCGGGGGACCTTGACCCCTCTCTCCTAGGAAGGAAAAAGCAGCTTTAGCTTTATCCCGGCACTGGGAGCCACCGAGCGTTCCCGGGACGAGGAGCCATCATCGGCGGGACAAGAAGCCGTCACCGGAAGGGGTGACTCAGGCAGCCACCCCACACGGGCCACGGGGACGCGCGGCCATCGCCCCCGCGCCCTTGCGTCAGGCCGGGCAGCGCCTGATGAAATCAGGCAGGGGTGTTGCTCCGCACCCCCGGGAGGTGTGACACACGGGGACCGTGCCAGGACACCGGAGCCGCGGCACCGCGGGCCAGGGGAGCAGAGACACCCCTCGCTCCCACGTCTCGGTTTACCACCTCCACGGGAAAACAGAGGGGGAAACTGGAGCCCGGGGGTCCCGCGGGGGGTCCCGGGAGCAGCACGGCTCCGGCCACGGCCCCGATCCCAGCTGCAGCCGGGCACTGTGGTTTGCAATCACCAGCATAAATACGGTGCCTGGGGTTCCCGCTACCCGCCCCCGCCCCCCCGAGCACAAAATGCCGATAAACATCTCCACCAGTTTTTTGGTTTTTCCTTCTCGAATCCGTTAACGCAGTTCAAACAGAAACGAGCCGCCCGGGCACAGGTTAACTGCTGCTCCCCGCACTCCAGGCACAGGGTTCAGCGCCTTTTTGACCCCCCCCATGCTCCATGTCCCCCCAGAAGAGCAGCGCTGGGGATGCCGTAAGCACGAGCCCCCATCCAGAGCGCAACGGGACCGGGACCCTCCCAGCCCTCCTGCTGCAGGGGTGGCTCGGGGCCCACGGGGACCCCCCTGCCAGCCCCAGAGCCGAAACGCAGGGATGCTGCAGAGCCCGAATCCACCCCCGTCCCGCTTGTGCGCCGCAGCATCCCACCGGCTCGCAAGTTTGCAGTCGCGCAGGGGAAATTTCTCCGCCTGCATCACAGCAGCACCCACAGGTGCCAACCGCAGCCAGGGGGGACGCAGCGCCCGGCCCCGAGACCTAAAATAATCCACCCCCAAAAACCTACAGAGAATCCAGAACCTGGTTTGGGGCTGGGAGAAAGGAGGGTGGAAAAGGGTTCAAGTGCTCCCAGCCCTGGGAAGGAGGCAAGCGGGAAGGGGGGCTGGTGCATGGTCCCCCCCAAATACGGCGCTTGCGTGGAACGAGGAGCAGAAAGGGCATTCGGCAGACGCCCGCCCGCAGCATCGCTTCCCCCAGCCCACGCTCCGGATACAGGTGCCGGTGGTGGCACCCGCTGCCCGCCGCGGAGGAGGTGCTCAGGGCCCCGCTCGGGTGGGGAAGCAGGAGCCGGGGTGGCACCGCGAGGCTGGGACCTGTCCCCAAGCACAGTCGACACTCGGTCACCTCTGCCAGGACTCGAATGGGAGCCCAGCCCCAAGCAGGATGAGAGCCCAGGGTCCGGATCTGCCCGCTCACGGAGCGGGCAGGGTCTCAGCCCCCCGGGATGCCCACAGCCACCCTGGCACACGTCCCCCGTGCAAACCCAGCAGGGAGCCGTGGTGCCACGGAGAACCGGAGGCAGCAGCAGCTGTGCCCATGGTGTCGGACACAGCAAAGCTCCCACGGCCCATCCGGAGGGATGCCTCGGCCGGCAGAGACCTGAGCCCTGCTTTGCTCCGGGCGCAGGGAGAGACACGGCCGGGGGGGGACGCACAGGGCAATGGCCATCGGTCTCCTTGGCTGGCACTGCTGGGGACACGGAGGGAGCGGGGCGCTGGGGTGGGCGAAGCCAGGCAGATGCTCCCCCCACCCCATCAGTCCCACTGCACCGAGGCAATTCCCCTTTCTCCCTTCCCCACATCACCTCCCTCCGCCCGCAGCTGTCAAAGGCTCCGCGGGGCGGGCACGGCACAGCCACGGCACGGCCACGGCACGGCCACCTTCACCACGCGCCGGTCTCGTGGCTGGGGGATGCACGGAAAACCCATGGCATCAAGGCAGGGAGAAAAGCATGCACAGCATCCAGCAGCGTTTTCCAAAACTGAGAAGCCTTCAAAAACCAACGGCACACTCGGACACACACCTTCCAGCCCATTAATGACGGGGAAGCTCAACGGGCAGCTCTGCCCCCAAACCCGCTCTCCCCTCCGTGCTCAGCAGCCAGCGTCACACCCAGCACCACGCTCCCGGCCTCCTGCCACCGCGCAGGAGAGGCTCCCGCGGCCGGGATTCACCTGCAGGAGACGGGACATGTCACGGGGGGACGGCGGCCGCGGGAGGAGGGCGCTCGGACACACGCAACCGGGGATGCCGACGGCGGGACGGCACGTCCCGCTCTCCAGCCGTGGAGCGCCGGGGCAGGGAGACGCTTCTCCCGGGGGTCTCCTCCGCGGCGCCCTGCGAAGGGATGAGCCCCGGGGCTGCCGCCCGGCTTCACCGGGAGAAATACCCGAGAGCTGGAGCCAGGCACAGCCCGGGCGATGGCAAGTGCCTTCTCCTGCCAACTGCCTCCGAAGCACTAGCGAGGCGGCAGGCGCAGCCTGGCACCCTCTCCCGAGCGGGGAAGGGGTGTGGGATGGCACGAGGTGACCAGGGCGCAGCTGTCAGCGCGGCCACGCGCTCTCCACGTGTCGGGCAGCGGGTCACGGCACGCCGCGGGCCCTCGCTGGCACCGGGCTGCAGCCGCCGCAGCAGCAAAGCGAGCGGTGCCCGCGTCCAACGGCTCCACCTGCTCCGAGCACACGGGATGCTCCCGTCCCGAGTCACCACGGAAGCGAAACCGGGGTGACAGCGGGAGCAGGCTCATGCCATCGCTGCTCCAGGTGCTGAGCTGGCTCCACGCTGACTCACAGTTTGGGGAGAAAAAGAGCTGCTTCGCTGCTCCAAGAAGCTCCCCAGGAGGGGACGGCAACGGGGAGACCCCGGCAGGCAAATCCGCGGGACGCAGACGGCGGGACTTCCAACCCCGACGGCAGCAAGGAGCCGGGGAGCCCAGCCCAGCTCACCCACCGCTCGTCGGTGACAGCTCAGGGTGACCTTTGAAGGTGCATTTTAATCATCCCTACGCAGAGGCTCGTTCTGTTTCGCTGCATTAAGCAATCCTCAGGGTTGCTGCAGTTAACCCTCGCTGCGCCGGCACCGGGCAGCCTCTCACCTCCTGCTTCCGCTGATGGGGAAACCGAGGCACGGAGGCGATGCTCTGACCCGCGCCAGCCATACAACCTGCTGCCAGGCTCCAGCCGGCACAGGGCAGGCGGAGGGTCTCGATGGAGCTGCCGGGGGAAGGAGTTAATCCCCCGGGAGCGGGAGGACAGGTGTGCTGAGCAGCGAGCCCCCCCCCAGCGCTGGTGCCAGTGCTTAGTCAGGTGTTGGAAAATCATTCCCGATAAGGCAAGGTTAAACAAACACCATTGCAGCCGCTTGGCAGAGCGGGTCTGCCCCTCGTAACCGTGCTCCTGCCAAAAACCGGGCAGGAGCCTGTACCCCTGGGCCGTACCAGGGGGCGAGAGCAGCGCCGGGGCTCGGCCCCGCTGACGCACGGAGCCGACGCGCGAGCGCAACCCCCTTGGCACGAGCTGCCCCCGCTGCAACCCCGGCCAGACCCGCTCCCAGAAAACAAACCCGGCCGCCCCCACGAGGGCAACGGGGTCCCCAAATCCCACCCTGCCTCGTCCTGAAAACCTGACGGGGTTTCGCGGAGAAGAGCGGAGCTGCCGCGGAACAGACAGCCCTGCGGCGGTGCAAACCCCGCTGCCACAGCGCGCGGGAACAAAGCCGAGGTGCTTTCCCGGCGTCCCAGCCCACGGAGTTTCGGTGGTACCTGCTAGAGGTCGGTGGCATCCCCGCCACCGCCGTCCTCCCCCCAGCCGGCTGCCAAGCACCAATTGCAGGCTGCAGCTCACGCCGGGACGAGTGCCGGAGCGAGCTCCCCGGCAGCACCGCTGGCTGGGGTCTTTCCCACCCGCTGTCCCGGGGTTTCCAGCTTCCAGCCCGTGGCGGGAGTAACCGTCCCTGCAGCTACGCCGAGGGGACGCGGCTATTTGGGGAGCCACCGACTCCCCGCAGGCAGAGCAATCCCGCTGACCCCGGGGAAGCCTCCCCGGTGGGGACAGAGGGAAGGGGAATGCAGGAGCAAGAGGAAAAACTCCAAATGTTTTTTGGGAAGGGGAAAATAAGTCTTACAAACAGAGCGAACTCCCAACTTTTCAGGCAACTCAGCAGGTTGGGGACTGAAGTTGCAGACGGGTCCTACGGCCTGGGAGGGACAGGGAGGTCCTGCAAAGCTCCACAGACATCCCGGGACTCCGGTTTTGCACAAAAAGCCCTGGGCGACGCGAGAGGTTGCCCAGACCTCTGGGTTAAAGGGGACATCAGAGAGATCTCACACCCGGTCCGGACATGGCAGCACCGGCAGAACAACTGGACGGAGCCCCAGGAGCCCCCCGCCAGCTCCGCAGCCCCCTACCCCGGTGGGCACGTCCCAGCGCCAGCCCCTGCCTCAGTTTCCCTTCGCCACCCAGCCCACACCTGCAGGCGGGACCCCTGCCCGGCTCCCACACACATCGCGGCTCCTGGAGGGTTCGGGAGACCCCAAGATCTCCCCATCCAGCCGCCCCAATGTCCCCCTGCCGGGACAGGGCCACCCCATCCCCAGGAGCCCTGGGTGGGCTCCCCGCACCCCAGCCTGCTCCTGCACCCCAGCACCCCTATTTTAAGGCTCGCTGCAAATGAGGAAGAGGATTATTTTTGCAGCCCGGCCCGACGTGTCCCTGCTTGTCCCCTCCCTGCAGCCGGCCAAGGGGGGACGGCCCCGGGGCGGGGGGGGGCACAGCGGCCCCGGGGTGGGGGGGGGACATACACCCCCCCAGCCCCTCCCTGAGGGACCCCCGGGCGGGCTGCACGGTGGCAGCACCCCGTCCCATGCCGGGGGACGGTGCACGTCTGGAGTGCCCCGGGCAGGCGAGCACCGAGCCGAGCCCTTACCTCGCCGCCCCGCCGGGCCCCGCAGCCCCGGTACTCCTCCAGCCCCGCGGGGCGGCACGGCGAGCCGGCCACCAGCATGGCGGCGCGGGGGCTAGGCGGCGGGCATGGCCCCGGGCCCCCCCGGCTGTGGAGCGGCCCCGGGCGGGGCGGGGGTCCCCGGACCCCCCGGGCTCTAGAACGTTCCGGGGTCCCGGCGCCCCGCGCCCGCCGCTCTTTCATAGCACGGCGGCGGGTGGGCGGGGCGGGGTGCGGCCCCGCCCCCGCCCCGGCCAATGGCAAGGTGGGGGGTGTGGCCAACAGAGCCTCATCAACCAATAGGGCGCGGCGACGCGGGGGGTGCTGGGGGTTGTAGTTCGCCGCCGGTTCCGGGTGTTGCTCCGGTTGAGGCGCCGGGCGCGAGCTCTGTGGGACCCCCGGGCTTGCAGCAGCGTGAGCCCCCGCCCGCGGCCGGTGCCGGCTCAGGGGAGCCCCACGGGCGGGGTCTCGCACTCCGCGCATCCCCTCTGCTCCGAGAGGAAGGACGGGATCCCCCTGCGCAGCCCTGCTGCGGCACCTGCCCCAGCCTTTGGCCCAGGGAGTCCCGGAAAATGGCTCCTGGGGCCAAAGGGAAAAGAAACCTGATGGAAAAGGCACGCGAGGAGCCTGCGCGCGTGTACGGGCGGCGGCATTTGGCCAAAATTGCTCAGCTGCCCTGGGCTTACCTTGAGGACAGAGCCTGTCCCGTGGCTCCGTGTGGCCATGAGCAATCGCTGTGTCCCCCCTCCTGCCACCCTTGTGCACCCCGAGGCTCCCGCCAGCTTTGCACGGAGCAGTTTGATCAACCCAGCGCAGAAGAGCCCCAAGAGCTGCTTTCCCCTCCCCTCCAAGGCGTACAGCCCCGTGCCAGCGCTCGGCCATTTCAATAACAAACGCCAAACCCAATAAAAGAAGGTGAAAGAAGTTAAAAAAACCCCAAAATCCCACAACCGCGGGCGGCCCCAGACAGCAGCGCTGATAACAATCTGGTGCTGCTTGACAGCCTGCACATGGCAAAGTCCAGCAAACAGGAGTCGCTGCACAAACAACTCGGGTTTTGCCTGGCAACAGCCTCCTCCGGCTCCGGTCCTGAGCTCTCGCCGATGAAGCGAACATGGCAGCGCGGTGCTGGCGGCGCGGCCAACGGTCGGCACGCCACGGCGCGCTCGCAGCCGCACCAGCTTCTGCGGGGAGAGAGGACACAGTGAGTTTCGAGTGCCGCCCGGTCGGCTGCTCCTCGTCCTTGTCCTCGTCCCCTTCTCTGTGCACCGCAGGCTGCAAACACGCTGTGCTATTTTTAGGGGTGTTTTGCAAGCGTGGCTCTGCACTGAGGGTGTGGGGTCTGGGCAGCTCTGGCCACCCCGGGGTGTCATTTGAGAGGAACAATTTGGGGTTTTAATCACATCTGATCCGAGGTCCAGGTGGTGCCCACTCCAAGGGGAACCCAGCCCCTTGCTCCCCTGGGGCCAGAGATGCTGTTTCAGCCCCCGTTGCCCAGGTCCAGCTCCGTTGCCTGCTTCTTCGGCCCCGTCACCCCGCAGGGAGCCCCGGAGCTGCCTCACACGTGGGGAAAGAGCCGAGATGGTGCCTGGTCCCCGGCAAGCACCGGGGCTGCGGCTACCTGAGCCCACGGGCTCTGGGTTTGCTTTGGCTGAACACATCAGCCTGTAGACAAAAAGCCGTCTCTTGCCATCAGCAGCGAAGGCAACACGGTGTAAGCAAAGCAGAGGGGGGGGCTGCCTCTCTTCCCCCTCTCTGCCCCCCAGAAAGCTCTGGACATGAGGGGGACCGGCTGAGATGGACCTGGGGACCCCAGGGCTGCGGTTGTGCGTCAGGCAGTGGTCCAGCTGGAGAGATGGGCTGGAGACGCTGCCAAGTATTTAATATAAAAATATCCCATCAGAAGACACCGAGGGCTGTGCCAGAAGGATATCTGCCCCGGAGCCGGCAGGGCTGGCCAGCGCCGCGGCCCCGGCGTGTGGAGCAGGGGCTGGAAGGGCCGAGCACGGCCGGGCGGCCGCAGAGCCGGGCAGCGCGCTCGCTCGGCAATAAGGAGCAGCAGGCGATCCCCCATCTGCTCCGCAGCCCCGGGTCAGCCCACCCCGGCCGATGAGAGGCAGCCGGCACGTTACCTGCAGCCTCAGCACTTTTCCTGGCCTGTTTGCAGCGCTCCCGCCCACGTAGCAGCCGGCGCAGGCTGTCGGCAGCATCTCCCCCCTCCGTCGACAGCAGCCTGGCCAAAGGAGATGACCTGCCGCCACCTCTGAGCTGCCAGGGGCTTGTACCCTCCGCGCCCGGGAGGAGGATGCTGCGTGCCAGAAACGGGTGATACCAGGCAGCGCCAAAGCAGCTTCAGCACCTCGAGTCCTTTCATCCCACAAGCCTCACCCGAGATCGCTTGAGGTCTCACCTTTCGTCCCAGTTGGAGCTCAGCAGCGCTCGTTCTTCAAGGAAACGGGGCTGCGGGAGGGTTTCTCCGTGCGGGCTCATTCGCGGGGGTTTACCTGGGCACACAGCGGCGTCGCAGCGAGGCTCGTTACAGTATTCGTCGGGAAAAGGGTGGCAAAGGAAAGGCAAAATTTCCTCGAGAGAGGAAACCAAGAGCTGAACCCAAACACCCTGTTTCCAGAAACACCAATCATGGGAAACATGCAACGGCTCAGTAATTATTTAGGGATTGACAGTGCCCTCGTTACCGAGATGCTGACTGTACAAGTCTGTTGCTGTAGTTTAACAGTGCGCTGCAAGAAAGCTAAACAGGAAGGCCAGAGCGATTGCTTAAGATAAGTCACCTTAGAGCAAACAGCGAGGTTGGCTGGGGACAGCCCTTGCCTTGTCTGGCCTTCTGGTACTTCACCAGCCCGGTGTTTTCGGCCAGGCCAAAGGGACGCAGCAGAGACCTCACCGGGACTCTCCGCAGGGAGCTCCTGGGGCACCTGGAGCAGATAAGACGTGCGCCATTGTTGAAGCGTTTCCTTTCCTTGCGAGCTCCGCTCCCGTCCGAAGACTGGGGAGCTGGATTGCCAGCACGGCTGGTCACCCCACGCCTCCCCATCAACAGCCTCCGGTGGGAAAACCCACCGGCGCTTGGCCTTGGTGGGTGGGAAGAAGGAAAGCCCAGAGCATTTGTGAGGTGGAGAAGGGAATTCCTCCGCGGCTGCCTCGTTTGGAGCCGGGGGGACGAGGAAACCCCCAACGTGGTCCTCGGCGCCGCGTCTCCTGGGACAACGGGAGCTGCGAGCGCTCGGCACCTCGCTCCATCGGGGTTTCTGCACTACAAGCAGGTGGATGTGGCTTGAGCAGCAGAAACGCGTTAGAAACAATGGTTTGTACTGGTTTGTACTGGTGAGGGATCCTCCTTGCTCTGGAGCCTCTGGGAATAGCAGCGGGAGGGAGCTGCTATTCCCACGTGCTCCGGGAATGGGGACTGCTGGTCCGGCACTGGTAAGGACAGGGCTTGCAGCCAAAACACCTTTGGACTCCTGGACCTCTAGAGATTTCCTTCGGAGGAAGGCAAAGGGCAGCTGAGTTTTCTTCACGGAAATCTCAGCAAAAGCTCCGTCCCGAAGGAGCGGGTCTCCCTGCCTGGGCCGGCTTTACCCCCTTAGCAGATGACTGAGCTCTGTAGGCAACGCCGAACGTTTCCCAGCCCTAACCCCCCGCTTGCTTTCCGCAGGGCTCCCGATCGCCGCTGTAGCACCCACCGCTCTCTCCGCTGGCTTTGCAAAGAGCCCGGTCTCTTCGGATGGCTTGATTCACTTCGCTGCCCGGCTCATCTTGCTGCCCTCCCTCACCTCCAGAACAAGGCTCAGCCACGAAACCCAAGTTACTGAAGCTTTAAAGGATTTTAAGATCCTTAGTGTTTCGTTTTGGGGTTTTTTTTTAAAAGACAATTTTAAAGCCTGTTGCCCCCGGGGCGTGCTGCCCGAGCCAGCGCTCCCAGGGAGCCCCAGCAATTAGGGAGGAATGGAAGGGAGCGTGTTTGTGGGTAATTACCGGCTGGTTAAGTCGGTTTACTTCTGCTGCGGGTTAACTTCTGCTGCAGGTACATGCCGTCAGGCTGCAAACCAGTTTATATTCGTTTACGCACTAAAATTTCAAGTCCTCGCCAGGGGGCCTGCAAGTTTGGAAAGGAGATATTTATTCAAGTAATTACTTTTAAAAAAAAGTCTAATCCTCTTGGTTAGTAGATCTCAAGAAATGCTTTGCATTCTGCCCTGAAAACCCGACCACCTCCAGCTCCCCGGGTCAGCGCTCCGGAGCTTCTGCACCTTCAGAAGGGATTTCTGCTGGAAGCAGGCAAGGGGCAGCCGAACACCAACACACCTGAAACGAGTGGAATGGGGAAAAACACGGACCAAAAATCTGGAAGTCTCATTTTTGACCTCGATTTCATTACTAGCAGGGGGCTGGGATCAGTATGTAATATTCAAGTGGGTTCAGTTACTGTCAAAACCATGTTTTCCTAAAGCTTTGAAGCAGAAATAAAGCAATCACAACCCAAAATAAACTAAAAATATATATATCTCCTTCTGCAAACACTCAAACTGCTTTAGAAGCGGCGGATAAACCAGAGGGAAGGAAGCGTGTGCTTGCAGATAAAGGCAGGAGCCAGCCCTTTCTTACCCAAGGTCTGGCTGGGAATTGCAAAAATTGCCCGCAGCCCGTTTGAAATCCTCGCCGCAGCTCTGGCGGGGCAGAGCCGGAGCGGCCCCTCGGGGACACGGCACGGGAGGTGCAGCGCGAGGATCTCGGGCTGGCTCCGGCTCTACCCGCTGACTCGGAGCCCAGCCTTTGGCAGATCAGCTCTCGTCTATCGCCCGACCTGCTGTAAACGAGGATCACTGGGCGCATTCCAGGACAGGCAAGGTTTGCGCTGCGCTCAGCAGAGATAAAGCGCCCCGAGAACGCCGAGCGCCGCTGGCGCGCTTACGCGGCGCTGGCCGGGAAAGCGGTGCCAAGCTCGCCTCCTCGCACGGGGCGAGTTCACTCGGCAGTCGGGGCAGGCTGCGAGCTTGCAATTTGGGCGCCTTTAGCCGAAATCGAGCCTAAGGAGGAGGGCTGAGGAGCTGCTCCAGACGCAGCGCCCGGCGCAGGAAGCCTCCAAGCCAACCCGGTGCGAAGGACACGCGGTTTTGCACCCTCTCCCCGGGCATCCCCAGCAGCCTCTGCCTCGGTTGAGGGAACTAGCCCAGATTTTTGGTCCAACCCAGCACAGCCTCTCATACGAGGCATCACCCTGAGCCGCAGAAACTCAGTGAGGCTGCAGTAGCAGCAGGACATCCCTCCCTCACCAGGGCTCGCAGCGAGGTCGGGGGGCTGAAGTCTGGCAAACCTGGGATGAAAACTCGGGAAGCGTGGGTTAGGCGAGGGGACGGCGAGGCGGGTGGAGAGCTGGCTGCGTGGCAGAGCTCAGAGGGCTGGGATCAGCAGCGCAGAGTCGGGTTGGAGGCCTGTGGCGAGTGGTAGCCCCAGGGGCCAGTACTGGGGCCAGTCCTGTTCAATTTATTCATCGATGGCCTGGATGAGGGGACAGAGCGCACCCTCAGCAAGTTTGCCGATGACACGAAACTGGGAGGACTGGCTGATACCCCAGAGGCTGCGCTGCCGTTCAGCGAGACCTGGACAGGCTGGAGCGTTGGGTGAGAGGAACCTCGTGAGGTTCAACACGGGCAAGTGCAGGGTCCTGCCCCTGGGGAGGAACAACCCCCTGCACCGGGACAGGTTGGGGGTGACCTCCTGGAGAGCAGCTCTGCGGAGAAGGACCTGGGAGTCCTGGGGGGTGACAAACTCACCCTGAGCCACCAACGTGCCCGTGGGCCAGGAAGGCCAACGGCAGCCTGGGGTGTGTGAGGAAGAGTGTGGCCAGCAGGTCGAGGGAGGTTCTCCTCCCCCTCTGCTCTGCCCTGGGGAGGCCCCATCTGGAGTCCTGGGTCCAGGTCTGGGCTCCCCAGTTCAGGAGAGACGAGGAGCTACTGGGGAGAGCCCAGCGGAGGGTACAGAGATGCTGAGGGCCTGGAGCATCTCTCCTGTGGGGGAAGGCTGAGGGAGCTGGGGCTGTTCAGCCTGAGGAAGAGGAGGCTGAGAGGGGACCTCACCAACGCTTATCAATATCTCCAGGGCGGGTGTCAAGAGGACGGGGCCAGACTCTTCCCAGTGGTGCCCAGCGACAGGACAAGGGGCAACGGGCACAAACTGGAACACAGGAAGTTCCGCCTGAACACGAGGAAAAACGTCTTCGCTGTGAGGTGCCCGAGCCCTGGCACAGGCTGCCCAGGGAGGGTGTGGAGTCTCCTTCTCCGGAGAGATTCCAACCCGCCTGGACGCGGCCCTGTGCAGCCTGCGCTGGGTGACCCTGCTCTGGCAGGGGCCGGGCTGGGTGGGCTCCAGAGGCCCCTTCCAGCCCCCACCATCCCGGGATTCTGTGAAAAGCCTGACCAGCGCACACCATCCGCCTCTGCTCGCACAGGCACGAGAAGCCAGAGGTTGGAAGAGTAACAGAGAGGTTGAAGAACAGCACCAGCGAGAAAGATTTCATAGAAACTGTTTTTCTTCCCCGCATGTAACTATGAATTTGGGTCTTTGTCACAACTCCTGATTCCCAGAAAAATGGCTGTTTTCTGTGTGCAGCTCCAGGCTTTGAAAAATATAATACGGAAAGACTATTTTGAGCTGGAGAAGCTGTTGTGGCGTTTCAGCAGAGTTAGGGTTTGCCTTTTCCCACCCTGCGCCACAGGCAGCGCTCCGGGACCAGACGTCCAAGGTCACGGCAGCTCCCGGGCCCTGCCGGAGGGAAGCAGGGCTGCCCCAGCGCGGCTCGGCTCCCCGGGCGCCCGCAGCGCCGGAGGGAAGCGCAGCAGGCTGAACCGCGGCTCCCCCGAGGATGGGGGCATTTCCGAATGGAAATCTCCGGAGAGGCTTGGGCTACAAAATTTCTGCTGGAAAATGAGAAGCTTTTAAAAAAAAACCCAAACGAACCAAAAACCAAACCTGTTTTCCCGCCAGACTCGTGGCTGAGATGAGGGGAAGACTTCGGAGACACAAATGGTGTTTACTCACCTCGTTGGCATCTGCATCTTAAAAGAACAACCCCCTTCTCCTCATCTTTTTGTTTCCTACCAAGACCGTATTGTTTCTGCGCTCTCTCTTTATTCGTGTGGTCAGGGAAGAAACCAGAGAACGGATCTGGTCGGGTAGAGCCGGCTGGGTCCCGGGAAGCTGGATGTAACCAAGTAACGAGGATCCTAGCAACAGGCTCGATGGGGAGGATTTAAAGATAGAAACAAAAGTAGGAGCGAACCAAACAATAGCGAAATGCCGTCTCCTTCCCATGCGCAGCAGAGCCCGAAGCAGCACGAGCGATGCTTCGACCAGGCAGCCGCCAGCAGGAGATAAAGCAGTTCCAGGCAGGGAAAGACGCTTGCGTTGCCTTTTTTTGTTTTCCCCTTCAAGGCAAACAGAAAGTATCAGACACAGCTGAGGATTTTTTAAAACACTTTTACAGTTGTCAGAGTTTTGTACAAATCAAAGCATCCCTTTTAAAATCTCCATTATTACAAACATACAAAGAAACAAGGTTATTACTACAAATCATCAGCTACTCAACTGCATGATCAATTTATCACGATTAAAAAACCCCACCATAGTATATACAGGGCCCTCCTCCCTCTATTTATTTCTCTGTCTCGAGGGAAGCGAAAAAGCAAAGCCCCCGTTTAAAAAAAAAAATCCCACCAATGCACCTCATTTTCTAAAAACGTGTGAAGTATAAAATCAGGTGAGTATTTTCCTGCTGTCACACTCTGGCAAAGTGTAACAGCTTTTTTTTTTTTTTTCCCCTTTTTTTTTCTTGTTTTCACATCAGAAGTCTCTTAAAAAAAAAAATTAAAAGAACAAAACCCCACATGGCAGAGTGTCTGATGCTGCAGCGTGCTCCTTCCATGCCGGAAGCCAACAACATCAAAAAAAAAAAGTGCCTTTGAGTAAAATCATCTTTAGTAACCAAAAAAAAAAAAAAAAAGGATGAAAAAAAAAATCACAATCTCTAGTTAAAAGCTTAATAAAAACCCTGACGGAGCAGCCGGCCCTGCCTCCAAAGGGCGGCTTCTCCTCCTCGCTGCCTACCTGCGCCGCTCCAGACTAAGGTTTCGTGCCCCACTCCTCCGCCCTGAGGGTCTCTGACCCCCGAGGTGCCTGGAGCGCGGTGCCGGGATGGCGGGATGCGCGGTGCCGGGATGCCGAGGAGCGTTCCCGCCAGCCCAGAGCTGGTGCGGTGCTTCCCCCTCGCAGCGACCTGGTGCTTTTTATCCCTCCCCGCACCCCAAGAGACAGAGGCGGGGGAGCGCCCACCGCAGCTGGCCGTGCCGGAAGGGTCTGTGGTCTCCGTGCTGTTTCCGAGAAGCACGTCCCTGTTGCAGGGAACTTTCATAGCCCTTTTATTCTGCTGGCTTGTAAGCAGCGGTGAGAAATGTCCCTGGAGAGCCCCAAGAAACACTCCCTGGCTCGGGCCGCTGCCCGAGTAAGCGCTTTCCTGGAGCCAACCTGGCCCCTACTTCTCCATCTGGAAGGGAGCTATGGGGCAGGGAAAGGGGGAGGAGGGCGAGCTCGAGCCGGGGACTGAGCGGAACAGAGGAAACATCGAGCCCTGAACTCTCCTCGTGTAAAGAAAAGGAGTAAGAGACGCTTGATCACACCAAGCTGCAGAAGTCATCAAAGCCCCAAAGGCCACCAAGTAACCGGGGCAGCGGCGGGGAGAGGGGGTGGGTTTGGGTCTGTATCACTACACTCGGGCTCCCAACCCAAAAGCTATCATAACAAAACAAGAAAACACAAAACCAGGCAGTTCGGTTTGCCAAGTTGACATAGAAAAGAAGAAAAGAAAAAAAAAAAACAACCCAAAACCCAAAACACAAACCCAAAAACTTCCAAGATAAATACATAGCCTCCATTTTGGAAGCATCTTCAAAAAGCTGGATCAACCGTTCTCAGCAGTGGCACAACCTTCCAGTAACATCTGTTGGGCTGGTGATTTATCGGCTTCCTTTTGAAGAGGGAACAGTTCAAGAAAAATCAAGCTCCCACCACACGCAGCTCCTGTCTTATCTGCGTAACAACTGGCCACGGCTATTGCCTCACAGCAGCGGGTCTGGAACCAGCACCAAGTCTCTAACGCAGCAGGTTCCTGTTTGCTAACAGAAAGGGTTGGCAGTGGTAGTAACTGGTTAGGAAAAGGCTTCTTCCAGAAAGCAGTACTTCGGGGGGGGGGGGTGTTTGGGGTGGCCGGGACCTCTCCCCGTGGATCACCGTGGTACAGAGCGGTATTCAACAGAGATCGAAACCAGACACGCTCAAGCATGCTGTCGAAAGGCAACACACACCAGGCGTTTCCATCGAGTCCACGGCAGTGGGAGAGTGACAACACTGAGGGTTTGGCTTCCAGCGGTCAGGCAGGTCTCCTAGACTCCTTGGCTAATGCTGGGGAAAGCTCCCAGACTGGGGGTTTGGTTTTAAGGGGAGGTTATTGCTCCCGACTTCTCAGGCTTTTTGCCCTTCGATAGGGCAGCTGCTTGCTTCAGGAGTTCTCTGTTCTTGGCCTGGAAACACAGTGAAAATGGGTATTTAATGGCACGGATCATGAATAGTTCTAGGGATCCTAGAATTGCCCGGACAGAAGCTGCTGGCATCCTGCACGCAGACGAAAAAGGAGGTAGATGTTGCTGTGCGGCATCACAGCACGAGCTCCAGTCCAGCATCTCACCTCTACCACCTAGAAAGGGCTCGTCCCATCCCTTCCCCATCACGTCCCCCCGCTGGAACCGAGAAGCGGGCTGAAAGCTAACAGCTTCCACGGCCACAGGTGACAAATGCGCAACTCGCATTAAACCCGCCAAGGACACTCGCCAAGGTCAGCGGGACTGGCTCTCCCTCCTTCCCCTTTCACCAGCCACCGTGCTTCGACAGCGTGAGAAGCGGTGGAGTAAAACTCCGGTGACTCAAGCCCCCATCCTGACTCGTTTTAGCGAGTTCAAGGCCAGCTTCCCCTACCCCACACTCTCACTTCTTTCAACAACGCAGGGTGAAGCACCTCACTGTTCTCCAGCTTTGCTTCACCCTTGGGTTCTTCAGGCACTGCCAACATTTCACCGGGATTCAGCGCTGTACCAACTCTGCATCCCTACTAGAAGCCTTCTGAACCCATCAGAGCACCAACATATAGTCTCTCTGGTTTACACGGAATTAAAAATCATGGCAACTTATGAACACGGCTCTCCAGCCCCTTTTACCAAACGTCTGAGCTCACCCTCCTCTAGCCTCTGTGGTAAATTCTGCTATAGCAGGAGGATAAGGGGTAGAACGCGCGTGAAGCCAGATACAGGTCTTCTGCATTGGTTTCCAGTGAATGAATGAATACGCAAAGGGTTATCAGAGGAATTAAACCCTCTGCTCCAGTGCTGCATGTGGTAAAGCAGCTTCTTTTACCTCCTGCAGACTGGAAGAGTACAGGCACCCCTGCTTCCCCCCATGAAAAGACAAGACAAAAATAATAAAAACCAAGAGCACGTTCAAAAAGCGAATCATACGAACACTTCAAGGCACCTACAATACACCGAGAGGATTTGAACTTTTATTTTGGAATCAGTGAAGAAAGTTTCCAGAGCCTCAGTCAATACCAGCTGAAGTAAAACATTGGGACACCAGAGAGGAGGAGCTGAGGGCAGTCCCAGCCCGAGCTAAGCACAGAACAGCACGGACATGCAAAGCGCTCTCCTCCCGGGAGAGGCAGGTGGCTGCAGGCAAACCTGCTCGTGGATCTGACGCTTCCTCTTTCTTTTCAGAACTGAGCAAGTTTAAGGCTGTTGGAAGGTGTCCGACAGCTTTCAAGGCAGACGTCCTCTTTGAGCTACAGCAAAGGCGGCAGCAGGGTCTGCTGTTCCCACGCCCACCGAGCAACCAGCGTGCCCTGCCTTGGGAAACCACTGCAAGGAGGGGGGTCATCTCCCACTCAGCCCTTGACTTCACGGCCAAGGCTGTCAAGGCAACCAAAAAGTGGTGGTTTGCGCTAACGGAAAATTGTCTATTCAGAACCGGAGTAAGAACACCAACTCATTCTTTGCAGGCCACACAAAGCTACGAGATAGAAACAGCTCTGGGCTGACACAGGCAGTGCAGGATCAATACAGCGGGACAGAGACAGGAGGCTCTGGCTGTCATCAGTCCCTCCAATACAAACCACCGGTGCCTCCCAGCTCAGGAGGAGCGGGAAGCCCATCCAGCCCTCAGCACGCCACACACGGATATTCCAACCTTCAGACAGGCTTACAGCGCTTAAGAACGTGCATTGTGAAGGGGATCTCACAGGCATCAGCTTTCTGACAGCAGCTGTGGTCTCCAAAACCTGCCTTCCACTCTGATAATTCACTTGGGTGTGTGCTGATGGAGGAGGGGCTGTTTTCTCAGGGGGAATATAAGCCTTTTGTCTTATCCCCTCCCATTTCACATCACTAGGGCTTTAGATGATTATATACCCCAGAGTAATTAAGGGGTGCAAAGTTCATTTGTGTCTGATTTCTTCCCTGTAACCAGCTCTCCTTTGACCCGATCTCTTCAGTGGCCCAGAGCGCATTCACACTGATAGTCTGCCTAGAGTTTCCATGGCCATGACAAGAATCCTGCTCTCCCTGTTCCCCCGAGCTCAGGGACTTCTTTATTTGGACTACAGAGATACAGCGCTCAAGGAACTGCCGATTGTTTCGTGAGCTTTGTTCTCTCTGGTTACCGGTCACATAAATCACATTAAGAGCTATGTGGTGTAGGGAGCTGACAAAGGTTCTGCAGTCTGGAGAAACAGGTTCAAACCTGATTTTGGCAATAGGTAAAATGAGTTTGACGGTTCCCGTCTAGTCCATAGGGGACACAACACAGCGCTTTACAATACAGTAAGTCTGAGCCCGAGTAGAGAGCAGCAAGGAGGATATAAATAGGGCTTACGATGCACTGCAGCCTGGTACGGGCTTGCCTGGCAGAGCAGAGAGGCTGTAGGGCAGGGCTGAGAAGCGTTAGCAGAGCTGCGTGCGCAGGAGCTTACAGGGTGTTCCGATCAGGAGTGTCCTCAGTCACTCCTCTGTACAGCACAGCTCAGCAAATTAAAACAAAAATGCTGTCACCTGTAACTGCTCCATGACCTCCTTGTGCGTCTTCTCCATTTGGTTCATCTTTGCCCTCATCTGCGACTCCTGGTACTGCAGGTCGGCTTTCAGCTCGGTGATCTGCAGATAAACCAGTAAGGAGCTAGAAATGAATGCCTTCGCCCCAGGCGCACCCCGCCACAAAAACTGCCTCTGCAGAAGTTGTGTGAGACTGGATGAGCTCAGAAACACGCTGGGGTGGGCTGGGGGAGTGCAACGAGACCAGAACCGTATCACTGAGCGGCACAGAGAAGCAGGAGCGGGCAGGACTGTCTTTCTGCAAGGAGCAGCATGTTTTTTTCTCAGTCTTGCCCCCACACGGAGGTCTCCAAGACAGTGGTCAGAAAATGACCCTTTATGAAATGAGATCTCCTGGGTGGGTCCAGAAAGCCTCTAACTTTGGAGAGGAGGCAGCCTGGAAACAGCCAGAAACTCTCTCGCTCACTCCAAGACAAAAAGCCAGACGCCGTTGGAGTGTGATCTGTGGGAACATGTCAGCATGCTGTGGGGGAAGCAAGCCAAGGGCTGTACCTTCTTCTCCTTCTCCAAAATCATCTGATCTTTCTGGTGCAGCATCTTTTTTAAAGTAGCCACTTCCTCCTTCAGCTGGGCAATGATAACAAAGTGGTCAGTGCCAGGAGAGTCCAGGGCGAGGTCTGGAGAAAAACTGCAGCAAAGAACAGGGAAAGACTCGCATCACGACCCCTTCTCTTCACTGAGGCAGGGAAACTCCCGCAGATGGCACTCGAAGGAGAATGGGAATCATTTCATGACACACGCTGCGTCCTCCAAACGCTTCCTGAATGCCGGTGTTACCTGTACCCCTACCCTGGATGGCACGTGGAATTTGGGAAACACGTGGTATGACAGAATCAGGGATTGCGTGTGATCTATCGAGCTGTATTATCGCATGATCAGCAGGGACAGGGGACCGCTATGGGCGACCATCGGCCAGTGTCTGCAGCAACCACTCAAACTGTACGGATCCTTTTTCAAACCAAAGAGTTGAGGACAGCCATCAGAGAGCTAATGAAACTTTATGCAACCGCTTAAGAACTCTCTTTGCTCACAGGCAGTCCTTGGATGGACAGCAAAACTCTTCACTAAATGTAAACAAACATCCTGGCAAGGAGGGAACATGAAAGAGAAACAAATAACCTCCAAGTTAAACACACAAAGCAAAGGGAGACACCTAGATTAAAGTCAGCACTGTCCTCAGCAGGGAAAAGGGGTAAAAAGACATGCTGGACTTTGTATTTTGATTCTACCATGACAGAGCAATTTAGGAAGAAGCTTCGTTACCACTTCAGAACAGGAAAGACTCTCTCCAGGAAGACAGAGGAATAGCTGTGCACAGCACTTGTACACCGCCAGGTTCTCTAAACCTAAGCAACCAGCCGAAAACTTACCTGGACATGAGTCACTCTCCTGCACTGTTAATTCACAAATCTCCCTACGAGATACCCAGTGATCTGGGCAGCCACGCACAGTCTTGCACTGCAGGAATATTTCAGATCGTAAGATACAATAAGCTGCAGCCACAGGCCCAGGGAGCTCACCTGATCTTTGCCTGCCTTCTGTTCCTTACCGCTGTAATGGTAAGCCTGATTTTTATCTCTTGGTGCTGAAAGGGCAGCACACTCCCAGCCGCACACACCTGAAACTGCTGTATAAAAATATAACAGTAATAAGACAACAAAGCTTCACCTAGAAGATTACTTCAAGTCTGGCCATTATCAGACAGCACTGCCACTATAAAGATAAATAGCCAGGGTTACCTGAAGCCTGACAGCTTTTTAAAGCCTCCAGAGTAGGTCAACACATGGCCTAAAGCCTGCGCTCAGCTCTAAAGCTGGGAGCTGCGGCAGACTGGGGAAGGTACAGCCTGAACCCGAACCGCTGCCTCTCTTGGGTGCGCGGCCACCTCCGTGCTCCCCCTCCCCTCATCTGGACACCGAGGCAGAGAGTACCGGCTGCTCGCCTCACGCGGGGGTCTCCTCTAGTGCCTGGAAATGATCCATTTTCTAATTAAAAGCACAGTCTGCATTGATTGGACCGGTTAGCAAGGATGTGGCAGAAGAAAAGGCTCTTCCCACCACTGTGCTGGGGATCTACAGAGGGAAACTAAGCAGGGGCAGCTTCACAGATCTGAAAGTCGCAGGATAGCTCTGCGGCACTGGGGGAGAAAGCTTGGCAAAGGAAAACTCAGAACTGAGGGTCTGTAGGAGACAACCCACGGTGGAAGAGTCTCACATGGCTAAAACACGCTGACAGCAGAGCCCACACCGTAAGATGCGGCAGGTCTCTGGGTACAGCGGATCTATCACCGTGCTTGTCATGCTGGGCAGCTCTCGAGCGCAGAAGAGGTTCACACATGCACACTAGCAGAGAATACCTCCATTTTAAAACTGCTCCTGAGCACAGCTTCCCCAAGTGGAGGCTGTGCAAGATGATGGTGGGTGCTCCAGCACCTTTCTGTGTGCAAGCACGTTACTAACAGTAGCTTTAATTTCCCACTCAGTGCAAATATGCTGGGGAGGAGAGAAAGAAAGAAAGGAAAAAAAAAGCCACCTCCACAGAGAAAAAAAGGCTTCCTCACTGATTCCCTCTGGCTAAAAACAAACTCTTGCTTACACCATTCCTTTGCCCAGGCGAGCTTCCCTCCTGCCATATCCTGGGGCAATAAAGAGCGCTGGGAGATGCTCACATTTCCCTGAGCAGCTCCAGCAGGAAAAATTCCCTCCTTGGCCGCTGTTGCAGAGCACACTGTGGAGCCAGGAAGGTGAGAGCCGGCCCTGCCACCCAGCGGGGAGAAGGGACAGGCAGGCCACCAGCCTTCCACAGAGCCGCAGAGCAGCTGTACCCAACCCCGGGGCTTCGAGGGCCTCCTCCTGCCCCGGGGTCTGCACCCACGGGTGGGTGACGGTGGGCTCAGAGTGCCCACGCATCCCCTCCCGTCAAGTACGTGAGCACAGGCAGGTATTTTCCTGTCCAGTTGCTGCAAAATGCACCCTCAAATGTGTCAAGGTGCTAATTAAAGACGTAGCTTTTTTTTTTTACCTCCTTTTTTTTTTTTTTTGAAAGACTGACAAGTTAGTAATGAAAGGTTTCTCTGTCTTTAACCCCGCATTAAGGAAGCAGCCCGAGGCTCCAAGATTAGAAGGGAAACTGCCAAATACAAGTCCCTCCATTCCTTTAACAAACAGATTAAGAATTAAAACAACCAACCAAACATAGAAGTGCCATTTCCCCTACAAATAAACTCCCTACCCAGGATCCCAGCCCCTTGGGATAGGTCAGGGGGACACGTGCTCTCCACGTTTGAGCAGTCTAAAACGCACGCCTCTAACGGAAGTGAATTGATGAGCTCCCATTGCTTGCAACGGAGACAGGAAAAAATGGAGCTCTTCCAAAGACACCTGTCTCTATTGGGTGGAAAAGAAACCAAAATGACTGCCTTAAATCCACACCTGTTAAATGGCTGAAATTAGGCAAAACAAATGCCAAGCTTAAAGATTTTGCTATTCAAGTCAGGCTAGCATAAAGAGGCACAGACCAGGCTGGCCAAACCAACATCCAGGTTTCATCTTCGACAAAAATATCCCCCAAGCATAAAAATCCATCCAGACCAACAGGAACCAGCATCTGAACTTACGCTTCCTCTACCACCACCAAAAGCAGGCGCAGTTCAGCCCAAGCCCCAGCGCTTTAAGCGTACACCAGGACTTTTCTACGCAAACGAGAATCTTTTTACTAAATGAACTTTGCTGCTCGGCATCACTGCCCTCCCCCAGCCAGCTCGGTCAGCAGCACTCATCGTTGCCTGGTGTTAAAAGCACAATTTCGCACCTTGTCTACAGTCACAGGACCGCAGCGTGTTCATCTGCAGAGTCTGTAACACAAAAACACTTCTGGCAGCGTTTGCACAAGAGGATGGGGACGGGATCGCAGCCCGAGTCAGGACCAGCACAGCGCCAGGGGCTGGAGGCGAAGCCGGGGTGCTCGCACCCGCAGGGGCAGCCCAGGACTGGGGGGCACTGGCAGGAGAGCAGGATTCGTAGGACAAAGCCTGCTGCAAGATGTGCCGAGAGTGGCTGCGGGGGAAAGCTACTCCACGTGCAGCAGGGCCAGCGCCGTTAGCTCCTCACAGAGCTCACCCAGAACGAACCATTCAATGCCACCCATTAAATGCCCACTGGAAACTGCTCAGTCCCCATCCCACAGCCACTGGGAGCAACATCCACTCTGAAATATGCAAACAAAAACATACAGAGGGAATTCAGTAAGACATGGTAAAGGAATTCCTATTGTATCCAAAAAGGAGCAACAATTTCAGACAAGCTGGACCCTGTTGGAGGTGTTGCCAAAGCCAACTGAGCTCAAGTGTGCCCAAATTTCGCCCAGCTGAAGGCTGCATCAGAAGTTTGGCTGGAGCCAAGACACACTGTACAGAAAGTCGCGGCTGACCTCAGCAGCGAAGAGGTGCTGGCTGTGTATCACCCCACTCCAGACCACGCTGCTGCTGAAAACGTCCTCACGCTGCGACAGACCCTAACTCCGCACTCAGGCTGCGACCCACACTCCGGGCTGACGCTGGGGGGAACAGTCTTACAGAAAATGGTGCAAGAGGGGAGGACTTGGGGGGGAGGGTTCATCCTCACAGAAAAAAAAAAAAGCAGCAACTCCAAGAACAGACTTAAAGAACCAGCATTATTATTCCACGCAAGAAACACAGCCATGTGTCTATTTAAGGCAGCTGCAGCTTGCCTTTTCTACAGCACGTTGCTGGAGCTCTTCAGTAGTTGCTAAAATTACACACAGTTTGTTACTGGGATTCATCAAAAAAAGCCTGTGGCAAGGACCACAGCCTTGGCAGGAGCCAGACTGACAACATCTGACACGAGCAAAATGAAGGTGTTTGGTTCCTCTAATACAGGCTCCCGTTTTGCAAACGAACGGCTGAGCAATGGATGCCAGAGCACGGGACCTTTTTGCTTCTCGGATATTTTCAAGCCAGCAAGGGTATTACGATGAGTTGTCAGGTCTCAGCCCAGGCTTTAGCGAGCAGATAAAAATACCTGGTGCTGTCCCATAGCCCGGAGAGCAGCCTCCGCAGGTGAGCAGGAGCTCTCGAGGGAAAGCTGCAGCAATACCGATGGGCTGCACCAGTTCTACCGGGGAGTCTCCAGTCTCTCCTCTGGCTCCACCAGCACTGAAGGCAGGCAGATGAATTCTCTGACCACTCCGCACTCAGCCACGGCTCCCAAGCCACAGTTAATACTTAAATTTTTTCAACTTTTAACTGAAAACACCGTTCAGATGATAAATGGTCTTGTAGACCGCTCTGTGGGAACCACTGCCCTACAAAATTATTTAAGTTCTATTTCCCATGGTAGCATTTTGCATATTAACAAACATTGACAAGGTGTCAATAGTATCTATAGGAGAGATGCGATCTGCGATCTCGAAGAAAAACCATTCAAGGCAGGTAGTGATTAATTACCAGCGGCTTTAACAGACCCTTTGGCACTAACGAGCCTACGCTCTGGTCCGTGCTCCCAATTCACTGCTGTTCGGAAAGAGATCCACTGAGAGGGACAGTTTCCACGTACGAGGCAGTTCCCAGGGAGGGAGGGCAAGAGGGGAGAAAACAACAAGTGATCTCACTTCAGGATGTCAGTGCCTTGAGAAACAGGACAATGGTGGGCACCGAGACTCTGTTGGGAAGCAGCCCACTGCGCCAACGCGGACGGGGCACTCTGGATAGGGGGACAAAGCATCTCGGGAGAGGAAGGAACGCTGAGAATCAGAGAGGAAAGGCAGGAATGAAAATATGCATGTACAAGATCGTAAAAAATAAAAATCCACCTCAATCTCCTGTTTCTGCTAGTGACTCCCATTCTGCTGCGTGCGCAGCCGGCGCCAATGTAATCCAGCACAAACTGTGGCAGCAGAATGGGATCGGATGCTTTCAAGCAAAGCTGTTTGATTGCTTGTCCCTCCCCCAGAAGGCAGGAGGGGAAATGGGAGGTGGGTCTCGATCCTCTCCTCTGAGGCCGCCTCCCTGCAGATCACTCTGACAGCCCCGAAGGCACAAAACCTGCAGACCTCAACTCTCCAGCGCAGCCAACAGCCCCCCTCTCCCTGTAGCTGCAGAGAGAGGATAAAGCTGACCTGGCTGCAGCTTTTCTAGCTGTCGGGGAGCTCAGCCAACAAGCAGTTTCTATTCTAGCAGGTACAGGCGCTAGGTATTCTTTTCCTCTTCAAACCTATGTCTAAATGCCAAGTAACACTGGCCTGCCAGGTTCTGGAAAGCTGCTACTGCAGCCCCTCGAGGTCCCAATGCCCGAGATCCCTGCTCTAGCATAACAGCTTCCCGCTACTCGCACAGAACTCTGTCTTATATAAACTTAGCAAACAAGACCACCCACCCGCAATTTCCCCATGTAACAGGCTCACCTGTCACCATTGGCAGATATGGCATCAAACTTGGCTTTCTTCTTTGGGATTTCGTTCTGGATAGAAGAGGTGGATAAGGTTTTCTGGCTAGAAAAATGAGGAAATTGTATGTCAGAACCTGAATGACTTGCAGTCTAAGACAGAGAAACAGATTAGTATTCCCACCCACTTTGAACCTATTAAAACAACATTTCCTAGTGCAAGAAAGAATGATAAAAAAGTCATTCCTTGAAGAGTAGCTGGAGACTAAAAATAAACAGAAAACAATGCGTCAGTCAGATCAGTACGTAGGTGAAGAACTCATGTTTAAAATCTACATTTCAATCCTTTAATTTTACAAATGCAATTTAGCTTTAATTGTGTACAAGTTCAGTAAGTTGAATCACGAAGAAACACTGTCGGACTACAAAGTCTACTCCAGCGCAGCGGGGTTTGCAAACTAGCGAAGCCTGCCTTAGCCAGATTCTCCTGAAGGACAGACAACTGCCAAAACCCATCCCCAAGGTACCGAGCCCCCAGGCACTTCTCCCAGTTAACTTTAGGAAGCGCACCTAAGGAGCACGGAGCAGCCAGGCACCCTGTTTGCTCACCCCAGGGGCAAGCTCACCCCGCACAACGCAGAAGGCTCGTGCGGGTTACCTGTTATAGTGGCTGCCGCTGCTGAGCCTGCTGTACTGTTCCTTCTCTTGCAGGCTTGCCCGGGAGGAGCTGCTCAGGTGTTTGCACTGCTCTTTGGTCTTCTGTAGGACCCGTTTATAGGACAGCGTGCATAACCAGCACAGCAGCTTTCCATCCACCTGGAAGGTGAGAGAGAAAGAGAGGGGGAGAAGTTTTAGTCTTGCTTCCTGCCCACAAACCAAACACAGAGAAGACAAGAAGCACCTTCAGGCTTAAGATCACATACGAACAAGCAGCAACTCAAAAAGGCTCCCTTGAGTGCCTGGAATGGGTAAGAAGTGCATCTGCACGGCTGGTGCAACGCAGACAGTGCTCATTAATAGCAGGTGATCTATCGTAACTACAGTCTCTGCCAAGCTTTGCTCACAGCCCGTCTTACAGCACCCATTCTCCAGGACAGGCTAGCTCCAGTGGGATCTCTGTCAAAGCAATGCCAAGGAGCGGTACGATGGGGTACTCGCTGGAGACCCAAACAGCAAGGGTCTCTGCTCGAGGAGGATCAGCAGGACGGGGATTATCAGCGCAGCATCCCAAACGAACAATAGATGTTTACAGCCTGCAGGAAGCAGGCCTTAGAAATACACACCTCCTAAGGAGCACTTTTGTTTAAGCAAAGGGTGTGCAGAAGCCACGGAACAGGTTTCCTGGTGGAGGTACAAGACTTCCAGCTCCTCAGGCTACGACACAAATATCGTTCCCCACCCCTCTCCCCGAGCAAGCACCTCACGTTTCACTCCGAGGCCCCTTCTCCTTTGCCAGCCCACCCACCCTGAGGCCAAATTCAAGAGATCTTGCTCAGTAGATCTGGCAAAGGAGCAGAGGGGCTCAAAGATTAAACCACTCCAAAACACAGCTCCCACAGCAAAGCTCAACTCCAGAAAAATACGTTCTAACCAAGAGACACTTTGAGCATTTTGAAATGCTAGAGAATACGTGAAGGAGAAGGACAGATGATCACTGTGATCAGCCGTTTTACCTTTTCAGCCTCCTTTTACAGAGATACTGACCTTCTTTCTATCGTCCTTCCGGTCAAACGCACACTGCTGCTTGCACTGCTCGCAGGAGTGCGGAGGTCCATACTTCTTTTCGGAGTTTGTGCAGCGCTGGCACTTGTTTCCGATAAACGCCGCTATAATGTTGCAGTACTGGCAGGGTTTTGGCTTTAAGAAACAAGAACAACTGATACAGCAGTGCCTTCTAATTACATCGATCCATTGCTCTTTCCCCTTCTCCCCATCACTTCAAAACTTTTATTTCCCCACTCCAAGCTAATCGTAATGCTGATCTAGGAGACACAACTACATTTGGACCGCTGGTCTCTAGCTAAGTGTATTTAGCCGTGGCACCCAGACCGTTTATCAGTGCTATGAAATCTTTACAAAATACATATCACCAGAATAGAAACAATCAAAATCGCTTTTTCAGATTTCAGACAAGCAGGAAAGAAAGATTTATCACTGCTTCCTGCAGCAACCTCAGTTTGTGTAAGCACGCTCTGGTTTCTATTGGATATCGAATAGTTCATTTCCTGGCCTCAAATGATGCGAGCTGCTCTTTTCCGTACTAAAAGACGAGAAAAGGTAAAAGCTTCACGCTTGAGGGACCCGTGCATTATTGATCAGTCATGCTATTACAATAGAGCCAGCCCATAAACTGCTCTGGGATTCAGCAGGATAAAGACAAGAAAGATGAAAGGAAAAAAGGCTGGTGAGCCCTGCTCACTTACTGTTCCGTAGAGCTTCACATTCTGAGCACACTTCTTGCATATTGTGTTGGTTTTGCTGTTAAAAAGAAGGACAGATCATTCTATTAACACTTCCCCAAAGAAAATTAAACCTCTGTGGTTAGGATCGCAGCCTCCCCTAGGCTCCGTCTCTAGTGGCATGATTGTATTCATCTTCACTAGGGACTCCGATATCAAAGTGTATTTCCTATCCCCATCTGGATGAGCATAATTTGCCAAAAAGTGGTATTACTAGGAGGTATCTTTTAATTAAGGCATCCCCAGATGACACCAGGTTTTTGTCCTTACTAATACAGGAGTCTGATCACCGGCTAATTGGCAGCCGGCGTGATTCAGCACTGGTGACAGCCTCGGTTCTGGGGGAGCTCTGCTCTGGATGACAAGGTTAAGGCGAGTCAGGACAGAGGTGTATTTGTCCAACAAACACAGGAAAGAACACCCCACACAATGCCCGCACGCAGCTACTGGGTTTACCAATCCTTCCTCTGTAAGCTACGTAACTTGCTAAAACGCAAACAGGCAAAAGCACAGCTAAAGGAAACACATTAGGAAATAATTTTGGGATAGCAGAAATCAGATAAGAGGAAAACTTGTGGGAAGATGCACCTAGGTCCTTCACTGGGAGATGCATCTGAGCGCTGACTAAAAATAAAAACCAAGCAAAAGGTGCAAATCTGAGAACAGCACAGAGGCACACCGACTCGCCCAGCAGAGCTCTGAAGGCGGCCAAAGGTCCCCCAAGTCTTCCACAGCAACAATCTACAGGTGAAGGCTCAGTCATCAAAGGTGTGGAAATATTATGGTTCCCTGGAAGTATTTGTTCTAAAGAAAACATCGGTGTCCCCAGCTCAGCGGGTATTTACCTTTCCTGCTGGAATTCAGTCCTGCAGTAAGTGCATTTAACAATGGGATGCGCAATCCGGCACTCCTGCAACAAGAGGAGCGTTTGGTGAGATGCAGCGCTTCTCCCGCACACCGTTCCCCGAAATCCCAGATCACCTGCTGACCTCTGCTCCCACCACACACACACACATCCGTCAAACTCAAAACGTTTCCTCCCTGTACCGTCACGCTGCTCTTACAAGGGCCGAGCGCAGAGGAAGGGTGACGGGAATGGCATGTGTCACAGGTGAGCCAGAAGGAAACCAAGATTCGTAACAAGGGCTTATTTGTGCTCAACGCCCACAGACAAGGGTCACGGTGGTTGGCCTCACCTCCCAGGGCAGGAACACAGAGTCCTGCCACAGTTATTCACGCCTCTGCCCTCCGCGAGCTTCCTGTGGCCAGAGTGCCTCCGGCCCTGCTCTCCTCTCACCCCGTGCCCCCCTGCTTTGTCCCATCTGCCTCGGCAATCCCAGGCTACTCCATTTCCTGCCCCTCATTCCCTATCTCATCCTTGATATCATTCTTACCCACCCAAACTGCCCCATCCACCCAGACTGTGCCCCCAAATCCACCTCTCTCCTTCAAGATACCATAATGCCTCCCCTAAATGTCCCCAGACCCTCCCAAACACCCTGGCATCCCCCAAATGCCCCAGGCCTCTCCCCTTGCTAACAGGCTCCCTCACAAACAGCCCTTCAGTTGTCCCAGGCCTTCCCTCATGATCAGTGCCCACCTCCCCCCCAACTTCCCCCTAAGGGCCCGATGACTCCCTCCCCAATGCCCTCCAAATACCCCCAGCACCCCTAAACAGCCTTCAAATGCCCTCAGGTCCCCCTGACAAACAGCTCCCCCAAGCAGCCCCTCAACAGCACCCCGTCCCCAACAGCCCCCAGGCTCTACCAGCTGCCCCCACGCCTCCAGCCCCTCAAAACCTCCCAAATGCACCCAGGGCCCCACCCACGCAGCCCTCAACTGCCCACCCCGCACCCCCAGGTCGCCCCGAGCCCCCCCGACAATCAGCTCCTCGACTAGCCCCAAAGAACCTCCCCGAGACCCCAGCCTCCCCACAAACAGCCCCTCAACTACCCCCAGTCCCTCTAAAAGCCCCCAGACCTCCTAAAAACACCCCCTGCCTACCCTCCCTCACGAACAGCCCTCCAGTCGGCCCTTTACCCCCTCAGCCCCCCCTCGAGCAGCTCCCTCACAGACGGCCCCCCTCGTCCCCTTCCCCCAAGCGCCCTCGCCGGCCGCCTCGTGCCCCGCCGGCCGCCCCGGACCTTGCAGAGCTGCTGGCCCTGGCTGAGCGCCTCGAAGGGGAAGCGCTGGTGGCACTTGGTGCAGGCGTAGAGCGCCGCCATCCCGCCGCCCCGCTGACAGGCACAGCCCAGCCCGCCCCGGCCGCCCGGCCGCCAGGCCCCGCCCACTCTCGCCGCTCCGCCCGCGCCATTGGTCACCTGCCGCATCACTCGCGCTTCAACCGCTTCTCATTGGTCAATGTAGCCGTCACTCCTAGGAGAGGGCGGAGCGGGCCCGCCTCCTCCCCCCGCCCTTTCCCTCCGCGGGCGTTGGGGAAGGGGAAGCGTTGACGTCACGCGGGGAGCGCTGCGCGCACCGCGGTGATGCAACCGCCCTCCCCCGCGCGTGACGCCTCGCGGGGGCGCGCGCGGCTCTGGGGAGGTCGCGCGAGATCGCGCAGGACGGAGGGGCTGGCCCACAAGGCCTTGCGGGAGGGGACCCGGAAGTGGGGCCGGGCCGGGCCGGGGGCTGAGCTGGGCCAGGCCTGGGCCGAGGGAAGGGGCTGGGTCGAGCTGGGCCGGGCCAGGCCTGGGCCGGGCTAGGGCCGAGAGAAGGGGCCGGGGCCGGGGCCAGGGCTGAGCTGAGCTGGGCCAGGGCCGGGGCCGGGGCCGGGGCCGGGGCCGGGGCCAGGGCCAGGGCCAGGGCCAGGGGCTGGGCTGGGCTGAGCTGAGCGGGGCCAGGCCAAGGCCATGGGAAGGGGCTGAGCTGGGCTGGGCCAGGGCCGGGGGAAGGGGCTGGGCTGGGCTGGGCCGGGCCGGGCCGGGCCAAGGCCATGGGAAGGGGCTGGGCTGGGCCAGGCCAGGGCAGGGCCGGGGGAAGGGGCTGAGCTGAGCTGGGCCGGGCCAAGGCTATGGGAAGGGGCTGGGCCAGGGCCGAGGGAAGGGCGAAGGAGGGGGGCGGCAGGGCTGAGCCAGGGCAAGGCGAAGGGAGATCCGTAGGTGGTGTGTGCTGGGGAGGGCCGGGTGAGGGGGACGTGCGGGCTCGGCGGGGGAAGGGAGGCTGGATGGGGGGGGCTGGGCTGGGCTGGGCGGAGGGGGCCCGGCAGGGCCGGGGGTGCGAGGAGCTGCTGCAGGGAGGGGAAGGCCTCTGCGGGGGCGGGCGAAGGAGGGTCAGGTCTGGAGGAAGGAAGGGAGCAGAAGGCTGTGGGGAAAGTGGGGGTCTCCACCTTCGGAATAGCAGAGCCGCAAGGGCTGGAGACAGAGGCAGGGCAGGGGGAAAACTGTGCCAGAAAGGGTGAGGGAAAGAGAATTGAAGGAAAAGGAAGGGAGAATGAGGTAGGAGGTAGCGTCTGCAGTGAAAGGAAAACCTTCACGTGAACTTGTTTCCCTCTTTGCTCCAACTCCAGCAGCTGCTGGCCCGCTGCTAGGGCAGCTGCTCATCCGCAGGTCCCAGGCACAGCCCAGGCTGTGGTTTGCAGGGGTGGATCTGCCGCTGGTTTGGGGCAGGGTCAGCGTTGCAAACCGCAGCTCGCCGTGTTTACGCCACAGCCTGGGCGCCGGAGTTCGCAGCTCCACGCCCTGGGAAGATTTTTCCCCCATTTTGTTTTGGGTATGAGGTTGGGCTCCAGTCGCTGCAGCAAGGGCAAACCGTACGCTGCACACGCACTGAATAATTGCTCGGGGTTTTTTTTAATCCAGTAGTTGTCATTTTTTACAGTGTGACACAGAACAGGTGCTGTGAGCTTACGTATATGCTGCCTGCTCAAACAAATGAGGGAATTAAAGCATTTTGGAGTTAAAAGTTCACTCTAGAGCCAAGATGGAGTGAACAAAAGGCAGTAACTACTCACGGTTGTGTTAATAAACCCACAGCAGCACGATCTGGTCCCTTTCGTGCCTGTGTTACCTGACATTCCCGTGTTCTTACACCCTTCTCTCTCTCCCAGGCCATCAGGGATACCTCGAAATCTTTGGGAGACTTCTTTCCCCACCTTTTTTTTTTTTGTCACACCAGATGACAGAGTATTCCCAGGCCGAGCTTGTGCAAGTGGTGAAGCTGAAATACGAGATGCTCGCTGCAACGCTCAGTCTTTCCCAAGAAGGACCGGGGGAGTGTCTTGGGTTTTTAGTAAGGCTGCGTGGGTGTGCATATTAAACTGAAATTCTGCTGTGCTTGGCTACCTCGGGGACTAGTTATAATCACCGGGCAAATATGCTGTGTGTAGGAGAAATACTTAATTTCATGAAATTCGTTGCATTGTGCTGGATTGCGATTGGGAAATAGCGGTCGGTGAAAGCAGAAGGCAGAGCTTGGCAGAGGCGGCGGAGGGCTTTAAACAAAACCCTCCTCGCTGCTCGGGGGCTGCGATGCTCCGAGGAGAGGTTCTGGGGGAAATCAGGCAGAGGTGGAGGGCTGGGGCTGCCCGGCTTCCTGGGGTTTGACAGCGCACCTGGAAAATGTAAATGCCGTGAGCGATCTGTTACAAGACATAAAACCTCCTAAAAGTCGGGGGGGGGGGGGGGGGGGGGGGGGGGGCGTGGGGGGAGTTGCAAATCTCTCGAGCTGGAGGAAAAGGAACGATTTCGTTTCAGAACGTGAACAACAAACCTGCCAGAGCAGTCACGGTCGCCAAGGGAGAAACATTTGGCTAAGGAAGAGCGTTTGTAAAGCTGCTACCGAAGGAAGTGTAATAAGAAACGTTTAAAAAGCCGCTGCCTCGGTGATTTTCCAGGGTAGCTTCGCTAGCGGTAAAGCGGTTTCTAGCTTTGCAGAACCATTTGTACCCCAAAAAGCTCCAGTCACCGCATTGGATCCCGAAAGCGAGGTGGCCTCCCCCTGGAGCGTAGTCTTTGCCATCCTAAAACCTCAGGGCTCTGTCAGGCGCGTCCTTTCCCTCCGCGAACCACCCGGCTCTGTCCTGCCCCGGCTCGGGAGCCCCAGACCCCCAGGACCCCCTTCCCCGGGGCGTGGGACTGGTGGCAGGAGCTCACGATCGGCCCCCGCCGGGTCGTCTGGAGCGTTTGGGAGCCAAGAAGTTGCCAAAGCAAGTTTGATTCAGCTGCTGTTCTCCGACACCGTCTGTGGTTCCCTGTAAATCACTAACAGATAATATTTTCATATTCTGGCTCTCTCCTTGTCCCCTGCTTTCTGAATAATTACCTTGTTTTGTGCGAGCCGTAAGAGGTTTTCACAGATAATTCATCCAGCGCTGAAAGGCAGCCAGCTTTTGGGCTGGAGCACATTTTCTGGCCACCTGGCATTGCTGCACAGAGGTCTGTGCCGGAGCGCAGCTGCCTCCGGAGGGAAGCGCCGTATCCAGGACGGCTGAGGGCAGGGCAAAAAACCAAACCCAGCTGAAATCCCAGCCGCCCTTCCTCGGAGAATCATTTAGCTTGGCAAAGCCAGCCCACCCCGACTTTCTGGATGTGCGGACAGATTGATCCCGCGGATCCGGAGGCTCTCGCCCACAGAAAGGCCGTTTCACTGGAAACAAAACGCCTCTCGGGAGCTGTTTGCGGAGCTGTGCTCTGTCTCGGCTCACTCCCCGTGTCCTGGCTGGCGCTGGGCTCTGCGGGAGCAGGGGGGTCGGAGCCGGGATTGCCCCAAGGTTCCCATCCCTGTTCCGGGGGGTGAGTTGATGCGGGGCGGCCGGGAGAAGCTATCGTCACTGTGCCGGCTTATCTCGGGGACTCCCAGAGCGAAGCCACCAGAGACTGTGGGTGATGGCTGGCGTTGCTGTGCTCAGGGTCCTCAAGGACACAACGTCGGCAGCCCCGGCCTACAGCCTCCATCGCCCTCGTGGAGAGCGCGATGTCCTCGTCTTTGGTACGGGCCAGGAGGGGCATCAGCATCTCCATCTTCACCGTAGACAGAGACGTTGAGGTGAAAGTCACGGCTGGGGACACTCGCCTGGGAGGTGACGACTTCGACAACCAGTTGGCGGGCATCTTCATGGACGAATTCTTCGAGAAGCACCAGGAGAGCACGAGGCAGGACGGACGAGCTGTTTGAAGGCTCAGGAAAGCCTGTGAGGTGGCCAAATGGGCCAGCATGAGAGCCACCCTCGGCTTGGCCTGCCGCTGAAGGGATCGGCTTGCAGGCAGACATTACCTGTGCCCGGTTATAAGCACCCGAGCACCAACCTCTCGGTTGGCAGATGCCAAGAAGGGGCAGCTGAACAAGGAGGAGGCCCTGAAGGTGGTAGAGGACCACGAGAAATACGGGGTAGAGGACAGGGCGCAGGAGGGGAAGCTGCCCACACAGACTACCTCCAGTCCTGCACTTTCAGCGCAAAGCTGATCTCTGCCGACATCTTGAACTGGCCCTGCAGGCCAAGAAGAAGATGGGATTCTTGGGGGGGGCACATGGGAGGTAGGTGCCAAATTCTCTCAGCTTTCACTCTCCGGGCAGTGCTCGCTCCCCATAAAGCACCAGCCTCCGCTGATATTTCACCACCTAGGTATCGAATTTGGGGGGTTTCCCCCGTACCCTGCGTTGCCAGCTCTGCAGGCAACATGCCCCTTCCAGGGGAAACCTTGAATGCATACCTTTGGGCCAGCTTTGCTGTCCATAAAAAGCGGGGTTCAGAGCGGTTGTTCTTTGCTGTGCTCGGCAAAACCTGAAGTGACTCCGAGGTTCAAGTGTCGAGGGAAGTCTGGAGGTCGCAGCTCACCCGGGCTGGGAGCCAGAACCCGGGGCTGGCTCTGGAAACAGCGAATCTCTCTTCAGGTACGTCCTTTCTTATTTTCTCCTTTTTCAAATATAATAAATGGATCTTTTTTAAGTTCCCAGCCATCCTTAACTACCCACGCTCAGAACTGCTATCCCTAATGCCACAAATGCAAAATTTCAGGTTCCTGCTAAACGCTTCCTGGGGTTGCAAAACCTCCAGCTCTCGAAGCCACCTGCGTGTTCAGCAGCAAATTCAGGACATCACCTATGCAAAGGGAGCCTGAAAGTCACGGTTCCCTGAAAGTCAAAGCGTGTTTTATTGACTGCAGTCAAGAGAATCAAAGACCCGGAGACCTGGACTCCCACAGAATAAACCACATTATTCCTGCGCAGTGATCGTTTCTCTCCCAGCCGTGACTTCGAGTCGGCACCCCTGCTGAGAATGATTAAAGACCACTTCAGAAATCAGGGCAGCAAATTGTAAAATAAGCAGGTGAACAAGTAAAAGAAAACAAGAAAATATTATGACCTGCCACCCTCAATCGGGAGCAATCGCATCGCCTGGGAGGAAGCGCTGCTCCCCGGGTGCCGGCGCTTGCGGCGAGGGAGCACGGCGGCCGACCCCGGCCCTTTGCTGTACGAAATAAGGGTGTAGCCGTGGGGGACGTCGCTTCGCAATGACCAGAAACCCTTTTTGGGGGAAGATGCAGCCCGTGCGCACGCTGATACAAGCCAGGGCTGACTTTTCCCCTTTTGGAGGCTCCCTCCCCAGCTGCTAAATTGGGCTCTCAAATTGGGCAGCGGAGCCTGGCAGTGCCCGCAGCTCTTGCCTGGGAGCTCTGGGCTCCCCGCTGGCGCTGCCGACCTGGCTCCATCCCCGGGGTGGACGTGAGCAGGGCACCAGAGCCCCGAGAATGAACCTTCACACCACGCTGACATCCAGCCTGGACACCCCAAGAGCAGCACCGGCCTCACCAGCCCCTCGGCTCTTGCTCAGGCTGCCCCGTGGCCGTGCAGTTTTGGGGTAAAGGGGACACGAAAGGAGCACGACAGCTCGGGGGCGGCAGCTCCAAGCCCGGCTGCTCCCCAGGAGGTTGGACAACCCCCCGTGAAGGGTCCTGGATGACATGAGCTTTGGGTCCATTTGGGCTCCCTCCATCCCGGAGCCTGTTGGCAGCAGCATGGAAAGCCCCAGAAGCTCTGCTTTCCCCCCCAAAGGGGTGGGGAAACTGAGTCACCAAGCACTGACCCCCACAGGAGCCCGAGGAGAGGCCGAGCAGAGGACTCGGGTGTCCCAAGAGGCACCGGGTGCTGGAAACCGCTCTCTCTGGCGGGGGCAGCTCCCCTGTCCCGGCGTGATGCCGGCAGAGTCCGGTTGGGAAGAGGAGGGCCCTGAGCCCAGCCCAGCTTCTGAGAGGGGATTCGGGCTCCCTCCCGCTGCTGGGGAAGTGGGTGCTGGTGCTTCTGGGGGGGGCACTGAAAGCTCCGGGGTTAGGGCACATGTAACCCAAACAGGGGTGAGCCTGGGCTGAGCACTGCGTGAAGCTCATCACACAGAGGGCTGCAGAAGGCAGTTATGGCAAGGGCTGTGGCTGGCAGGGGACAGGCTGGGGCTGGCAGGAGACACCCCAGCATGACAGACAGGATCACTTCTTCGGGCATTTATTGCCAAAATGGTAAAATACCTCGCCCTGGGGCTGGGAGCATCCTCCCACCTCCCCGCTGAGCTGCCCCCCTCTGCCCCACAGCCACCTCCCAGGGCCCCGCATCCCTCTGCCAGCCCCCCATCCCTCTGGAGCTGCCCAGGGGGACAGGGAGGGGACAGGAGCTGTGTCCCATCAGGCCAGGATGGGGAAGGAGGCAGCGGTGGTCACGCCGCAGTTGTTGTCCTTCATGGCCATGAGGATGTAGCCGTCGTTGCCCCAGTACGTGGACCAGGAGTTCTTGATGAGCCAGTAGCTCTTGCCGTGCAGGACCCCGTAGCCCACGGCCAGCACCGCGTGGTCCAGTGCCGATGTCTCGTTTCCTGCAAGGAGAAGAGAAGAAAAACTGAGCCATCCTTATCTCTCGGAGCTGGAGGTCATTCCCGATGCAGCGAGTGGCCCCGTATCCCCCAGCCAGGAGCTCAGCAGGGAGGTAAATCCCACCCTGCAAATATTTTTGCCTATCCCAGCCCCAGCGAGGGGGACGCGGAACCTCCTGGGGTGACTGGACTCACCGCAGCGGGGCTCCTCGTAGACACCGTTGGCGTAGAAGGCGAAGGACTTGTGCGAGGCGTCGATGTTGACGGCCACGGGGCCGTGCTTGACCAGCGCAGCCTTCAGTGCCGCGGCGCTGCCCGGCTCCACGCTGGCGTAGCCGGCGAGCTGGGCCACCGGCTCCGACTGGTTGCAGTGGCAGTAGCCGTTCTGGGGGGCGAGGAGGGGGGGTTGAGGTGGCACCGGGGTCCCAGAGCAGGTGGGGGGGTCCAACGCACCCCGTGGATGGGGAAGCAGGGAGGGGGGCGGCTTGGATGGAGCATCCATGAACCAAAGTAGAGCCTCCATCTGCTGCCAAAGGGGTGATGGGTGATTTGGGAGAGCCTGGGAGAGAGGAGCGGGGAGGGGACAGCACTGCACCACCCCCCCAGCGGCGCTGCCCCCCTCACCTGTCCCAGGTAGGGCCCGTAGGACTCGGTGCTGGCGATGCCGCCGTGCTTCATGATCCACTCGTAGGCTCGCCACTCCTCGCCCCCGTCGCACGCCTGGTTCCCGAAGCCCCAGGAGCAGTCGATGAGGACTTGTTGGGACAGGGGGGTCAGCACGCCGGTCTGCGGGGGGGACACGGTGTCGGGCCGGGGCCGGGCATCATCCAGGCGGCCCGGCCATCCCCGCGGGGCACGGCCCCGCTCTCACCTTGAGGAAGAGAGCACCCTCCATCGCGCCCGTCGTAGCGAAGCTCCAGCAGGACCCGCAGACGGCCTGGTCCTTCACGGGGGTCACGGCGCCTGGGGACAGCAGGATGGGGACACGTTTAACGGAGCAGCGGAGGATGCTGGCCGTCCCCGCACAAACCCCGGCGTGCACAGCTGACCCCCAGCCTTGTGCACGCTCCGGGCTTGCACGCCGAGGGCACCAGCTCCCTCCTCACCATACAGCCGCCAGTCGAGGCTCTCGGGCAGGATGAGGCCGGCGTAGAGCTCGGTGGGGAAGGGCTGCCCGTTGTTGGGAGCCCCGCTCCGACGACGGCCCCGCAGGGCTGCCAGCTCCTGGGGCGTGCGGTCGGCCAGGTGGTTCAGCGCCAGCGTGTAGGAGAGCGCGGCGCGGTTCCTCGAGTGCACGAACCTGCGGCACAGCAGAGATGCTGCGAGAGGGGAGCGGGGGGGGGGGGACCGTGCTGGCGGCCCCATCCCTGAGCCCCCCCCCCAGCCCATCCCCCTGGCATCCGGTACCGCATGTTATGGATGAAGGTGCGCTTGCGATGCTCGTGCTCCTCCTCGCTGCCATAGCTCTTCCCGAACTGCTCCTTGTAGCGGTGGAAGAGGTGGTGGTGGACGTGGTCCGTCTCCGGCGCCCTCCCCACAAACTCCTGCATGGGGTTGGCCACGACCCGGTGCTCGGGGCCGGCCGCGGGCCGCTGCTCGCACTGCACCCCTGCCACGAGGCACGGACGGCGGCTGACGCCTTCCGAGCGGGGATGGGCTCTCCCAGCCCCCCAGCTGGGATGCACAGCATGGTCACCCCCAAAACCATTGGGGCTGTCCACCCCATATAGACACGTGCGTGCAGGGGGGGTCTGCACCCACATCGAGCTGGCTCCTGAGCACCCACTATCCCACCCAGCACCCTGCGCTCCGGCACCGGGAAAGCACCCGCACCGCCCCGGCTATCAACATTAATCACATTTCTCCCCTGCTTTTTTCCCCAACCAAACCAATTCACCCAAATGATCAGATTCTCACAAAAAAAACCACTACCCCAAAAACCAGATTAAAAAGGTACCACGTTTCGGTGGCAGCCCCGGCCACAGGCTGGGCTGCGGGGTGGCCGCGGCCACTCACCCTCGGGGAGACGGAAGACGCTGGGGGGGAAGCGGTGGCTGAAGGAGGAGTAGTCGATCTCGTACTTGTCGTAGTGGGAGCCCAGGAGGCTGTTGAAGCCGCGCACCTCGTAGTGCAGGGGCACGGGGCCGCGGGCGGAGCTGCCCACCCGCAGCGTGTAGACGTTCTTCTTGCGGCCCCAGTAGGAGACGTTCTGCCAGACGGCGCAGCGCTGCCCGCGGAACCGCTCCTCCCGCACCCGCTGGGCACAGCGCACGTGTTGGGGACCGGGGTGCCACGCCGGCACCGGCCCTGGCACCGGCACCGCACCCCTGGTGAGCGGGGGCACCCCGCGGTGATGGCGCTCCACCCACGCACCCATCCTGCGTCGTGCCAAGCTGGATGCAACCCCTCCACCTCCATCACCCATGGCCGCATCCAACCTTGTATTTCCCCATTCCCAGGCAGGGAGGGCTGCTCTGCCCTCGTAGCGAGGCAGCCGTCTGACACCCTGTACCCGTGGGGGTCCCTTGTCACCCCCCCGCCCCATCCCGCATCCTGGGGGACCATGCCTGGAGCTCACCTTGAAGTTCTCCAGGCTGGGGAAGACGCTCTGCGGGGTGACGAGGTCCCCGTCGGTGCCGTTGATGCGGAAGCACTTGCGGACGTTGACCTCCATCTCCGTGGTCTCGGGGGTCACCTTGAAGCTGGCGCCGAAGGGCTCGATGGAGCCAAACTGGTAGGTGACCACTTGGCCTGGGGATGGGGACAGCGCTAAGGTCAAGCCAGGCTCCCGGGTCCTGGCATGGTGATGGCTCCCAGGGCTTTGCTGGGGCACCCAAAGGTCCTGGGGCAGGACAAGGGGGATGGTGAGGGGCTGGGGGGATGGACCCCTGTCTGCACCCACCACCGTAGTACTCGATGCGGCTCTTCCCCCCGGTGAGGTTGTACCAGGCTTCGAAGGGCTCCCTGATCTCTGCGTAGGGCAGGCTGATGACTCCTGCGGGCACAGAGGGGCCGGGCTCGGGTGGCTGCGGGGGGCCAAGCCCCAGGGACATCCCCTGTCCCCCTGCCCCGAGCCCACGGCCGGGAGGGGAGCACAGGGAAGGCAGGGAGCACTCTGGGGCCCCGCGGCATCACCCCTTGCTCCCACCCATGGCCACGGCCGGCAGCACCCCACGGCAGCGCTGCGCCCCAGCCCCCGGGTTTCCTGGGGGAATTGGAGCCTCCTCAGCTCGGGCACATCGGGTGGGAGCCGGTGGCTGGAGGCACAGGACCCCCTTGGGCAGCGGCACTGTCCCAGAGGGGTGCCCCATCCCCGAGCGGTACCTGTGACATGGTAGATGTCCCCAAACGTGGGTGTCTCCAGAGGAGCTTTGCTCTCTGCTCCTGGAAGAAAAACAAAACCAAAACCCAACCCCCTTTACGCTGCTGGTTACCCACCTCCCCACGGCAGGGGCTGGCAGCGGTGCTGGTCCCTGGCTTGCTGTCCCATGGGAGAGGGGGGACAGACCCGGGGAGCCCGTGCTGGTGGCAGGGCTGGGAGGGCTCCCCCCTGCCCAGGCAGGGCAGAGACCTGGGGTCCCCAAGCCAGCAGTCCCCACTCCTCCACCAGCCCTCTTGCTGACCCAGAGCCCCCGCACCCATCCCCGCTCTCCCTGGGGTGCGGCCAGGTCAGGGACACCCCAAAGCCCCCACGCACACCCCAGGGCATGAGGGGCAACCATATGCACCCTCGTATGCCACACGCAGAGCGTGCCCGCTGCCCCTGCGCTGCTCCAGGCGTGGGGACAGGGACAGAGCAGCCCCCTCCCGGGGCGAGGGCCCCCCAGCAGCCCAGGCCCACCGCAGCGCCCAGGCTAAGGGGCAGGATGGCATCACCCCGCAATGGGGGCACAGCATCCATGCACCCATCCAGCCCCGAGCTCGGCCAAGGCGGGTGCTCACCCAGCAGCACGGCAGCCCCCAGCACCAGCAGCCACCCCAGCCCCTCCATCCTGCACACCCCAGCCCACACTGCTGCCCTGCACCCACAGGTGACTTAAATACCACTGGTGGGCGGGCAGGGAGGTGCAGGCAGCCAACAGGCAAAGCCCCGTCCTTCCCTGGGCAGGGGCTATACCAAGGGGGAGGCGTGGCTTTATGTTGCCCCCCTGCCCCACCATGGGCACCCATGGGTGCCTTTCCCACCCGCAGCAGCGTGGGTGCTGATGCCGTGGGAATGCAAGGCTTGGGGCAGGGGGAGCAGGGTGGGACCCAGACCCCTGTGAGCGCTGGTACCCCATGGCAGGGCCATCCCTTAGAGAGAAGGTGGGTGCCCCATGGACTGGGGGGGCCTGGAGGTGGGTGCTGGGGGTGTCCCTGTGCTCCCAGCCACCCTGCGCGGCAGTTTGCAGCCAGGCTTTGCTGCATGCAGCGTGCTGCGAGCAGGGGGAGCATCTGCAAAACCTTGGGGCGAGGAGGTGCAGTGAGACCCTGTCAGGCACCCCAAAGCCCCTCGGGGTGCTCCCTGCCCTCCGTGGAGCAGAGCCAAGGTGTCCCCACTGAAGGCAGCGCCGGGCAGTTGTGGGGAGACGGGGGCTGTTTGCATCCCTGCATCCTTCCAGATGCACCAGCAGGGCAAGCCCAGGGCTGCAATTAGGGGGTTTTAATTGGAAAAATGGGAAAGATGCCGATAAAATGTCAGGAGCTACATGGAAAAACAGACCCGGGGAGGAGAGCAGCGCTGTCACCGCGGCAGAGCGGCCTTCACCCCTCCCGCTTGCTGCGCGTCCAGCTGGCCCCCAGCCCAAGGTGACAGCGAGCGCTGGGGGGGCCGCCCGAGCCCAAAACAAAGCCGATAAGGGCTCGGCGTGGGCTGGCTGCACATGCCACCGGGGCCGGGCCGGGCCGCATTCGGCTGCACCCCTGGGTGCAGGGCTGGGCTGATGCACCCCGTGCTGCAGCACCTCCCCAGGGACCACCGCAGCACACCGGTGCGGGGCTGCGTCCTGCCCCGAGGATGTACCAGCAAAGATGGGAGACCACCAGGGTCAGGGAGGAGAGACCTTCCCGCGCCGTTTGCGGGATCCTCGTGCGCTGACCCCGCTCTCCCAGGAGGGCTCGAGTCCAAACTGGGAGCCCCCAGGTGAGCCACGGTGTAAAGCTCCCTGGAGGGGAGCAGCCCCACGGCGTGAAGGGGAGCCTGGCTCGTGGCGTTGGCAAACGCCGCCGGTGACATCCCCACCCGTAGCCGCAACAGGGACCCGGGCAGTGGGGCAGAGGGTGGATGCCTTCCCCCCCTCCCCAACACCCCGCACCAGGAATTTCTCGTCTCAGCAGAAATCCCTGGAGTTGTTTGTGTTCCACCGCGAGATAGGGCTGGAAGAGCCGCTCCCCTCGCCCTGGGTGTCTGGGACGCTGCGAGAGCCAGCTGGCTCTGCCAGGCGGGCACCGTCCCCTCCCTGGAAGGCTCCCGTGGTCCCACAGCACAACGAAAACAAGCCGGGGGACGGGGACCTGTGCGGGGGACAGATGTGCCACACGCTGGGGGCACGGGGGTCCGCAGAGCTGGGTGGGCAGCAATTGAATCCCTCCTGTAGAAGCAAACCGGTATTTTTCCAGGGTCTTTATTGGCAAGCCCACGGCTGGGTCCCCATCCAGCCCCTTGTCCCTGTCCCGCCGTGTCCCCAGCTTCCTCCTGCACGCTGTGGCACACCAAAGGGGCTGATCCCGGGATGGGTGCCGAGAGCATCGCCAAGGGCTCTCCCCACAGAGCTGAGAGGTGGCTCAGGCCAGGATGGGGTAGGTGGCTTCAGTGGCCACGCCGCAGTTGTTGTCCTTCATGGCCATGAGGATGTAGCCGTCGTTGCCCCAGTACGTGGACCAGGAGTTCTTGATGAGCCAGTAGGTCTCTCCCTGCAGGACCCCGTAGCCCACGGCCAGCACTGCGTGGTCCAGCTCTCCCGGCTCGTTCGCTGCAGGGGACAACACGGGACATGGCTCGTCCGGAGAGCATCCCTGTCCGGTGAGCATCCCTGCTCCCGGGGCTGCCGGCAGCGCTGGGGAGGGCTGCGGGGCCGGTTCCCTCCTCCACCCCTGCCCACGCTGCTCAGCAATGAGGAGGGGACCCCGGGTGTCCTGGCATCTCCCTGGGCGCCCGGGTCCTCCCGTGCCCCGCGTGCCACCCGACTCACCGCACTTGGGCTCATAGTAGATGCCGTTGGAGTAGAAGGAGAAGGTCTTGTGCGAGGCGTCGATGCTGACGGCCACGGGGCCGTGCTTGTAGATGGCAGCTTTGACCGCCGTGATGTTGCCCGAGGTGACGTTGACGTAGCCCGTGATCTTGGCCAGCATCTCAGACTGGTTGTAGTGGCACAAGCCGTTCTGCGGCACCCGGGTGGGGACACTCTGTCATCGGGAGCCCCCAGGTCCCCTCGCTGGGACCCTGCCCACCCTGGCTGCCCCCCTGCAGCTCTGCTTTGATGCAGGGAGTGACGTGGGAGTGGAGCTGTGACAGCATCCCGGCTCCGGCCCCTCCGGCCTCCCCTGCCCACCGCGGCGGGGATGTTTTCCCGGTTGCTGCAGCGTTGCCCACACCCAGGGTGGGGAGCTGGCTCTGCACCCAAAGCCCTGGGGGGGCTGCGTCTTGCAGCCATGACCCTGGCCCCAGGCAGCCTTGCTCCATCCCTGCACCCCAGGGTACGGAGGGACGCACGGCCCCACCCATGGGTGGAGGAGCCTTGGCCCTGTTTTGCAAGAAGAGAAACTGAGGCACGCGGTGATGAAACCCACCCGGCTGAGCCCTGGGGCTTGGCTTTGGACTGGGCTTTGAACCGCAGGGAGTCTGGTGCCTTGGGGACGGGGTGACATCCCCATCCCCAGAGCCTGTTAGCACCTCCGATCGATCCTGATCACCCCACCGTGGCTTTAAAGGTGGGCCTGGGGGGCACATCCCGAGACCTGGGGGGACCCCAGCAGGGACGCGGGGCCACCCTCACCTGCCCCTTGTAGGTGCCGTAGGACTCGGTGCTGGCGATGCCGCCGTGTTTCTTGATCCACTCGTAGGCTCGCCACTCCTCGCCCCCGTCGCAGGCGTAGTTCCCGAAGCCCCAGGAGCAGTCGATGAGGACTTGTTGGGACAGGGGGGTCAGCACGCCGGTCTGCGGGGGGGACACGCTGTCGGGCCGGGGCCGGGCATCATCCAGGCGGCCCGGCCATCCCCGTGGGGCACGGCCCCGCTCTCACCTTGAGGAAGAGAGCACCCTCCATCGCGCCCGTCGTAGCGAAGCTCCAGCAGGACCCGCAGACGGCCTGGTCCTTCACGGGGGTCACGGCGCCTGGGGACAGCGGGATGGGGGGTGAGAGGCCAGGGTGGCATCGGGACACGGGGGCAGTGGAAGGGAAACTGAGGCAGGAGTCGAGGACTCGCTGTGCTCCCAGAGGCAGCGCAGCCAGGGCTTGGTGCTAATCGGGGCGGGGGGGGGCAAATGCAGCAGGGAACCTGTGGGACCCCGTCCTTGGGGTGGGTCACGCTCTGGGGGTGTTGCTCCCAGCTGATGGGGACACGAGGGGAAGCCAGATGTGGCATCACCTCACATCTGGGGCACCAGACTGAACAAGGGCCAGGTGCCGGCCGAGCTGCCTCTTGCTGGATGAGCCCTTCCTCCATCTTCCAGAGCGGGGGCCACAGAGATGTGGGTCCCAAGGGACGGCGCAGCCCCATGGGTGCCGCGTGGTGACGGAGAGTGGGGCGGCCCGGATGAGGAGCGCTCACACCCTCCGCGTCGCAGCCTTACCCCACCCCGCAGCACCCCGACAGCGAGACCCCGTCCCCCCCTGACCCCGCACCTACCGTACATGCGCCAGTCGAGGCTCTCGGGCAGGATGAGGCCGGCGTAGAGCTCGGTGGGGAAGGGCTGCCCGTTGTTGGGAGCCCCGCTCCGACGACGGCCCCGCAGGGCGGCCAGCTCCTGGGGCGTGCGGTCGGCCAGGTGGTTCAGCGCCAGCGTGTAGGAGAGCGCGGCGCGGTTCCTCGAGTGCACGAACCTGCCGTCGCGGTGGGGACGGCATCAGCCGGCGCCGCCGCCGCCTCCCACCGCAGTAGCGGTGCAACCCCCCAGGGGATGGGGAGCACCAGGGGGGTGTCGGCATCCCCCATCTGCCTGTACCTCATGTTGTGCACGAAGACGCTCTGCCTGTGCTCCAGCTCCCGCGCGGAGCTGTATTGCCGCCCCAGCCGCCTGCGGTAGTGGTGAAAGACCTCGTGGGCCCAGGGCTGGTGCCGTCCCACCAGGTCCTCCATGGGGTTCGCCAGCACCCGGTGCTCCGCCACGCTCCCCGGCAGCACCCCGCACTTCTTCGTCTCTGGGGAGCAAGGAGGAGATGCCATCAGCCCGAGCCCCACGGGCAGGATGGGGGGGCCCTCCCTGGCTCACCGTTGACGGGGAGGTCGAAGACGGAGGGAGGGAAGCTGTTGTCGAAGTCGGTGTAGGTGATCTCGTACTTGTCGTAGTGGGAGCCCAGCAGGCTGTTGTAGCCCCGCATCTCGTAGTGGACGGGGGCCACCCCGCAGCTGGAGTTGGTCACCCACAGGGTGTAGACGTTCTTCTTCTGCGCCCAGCGAGTGACGTTCTGCCAGACGGCGCAGTACCGGCCCCGGTAGTACTCCTCCCGCAGGAACTGGGGGGATGCGGCATCAGGGAGGGGACCCCACATCACCCCCAGCACTTGCTCCTTCCCACCCAGCGCCTTCGCAGGAGCCCGTTACTCCCGGTGCACGTACAGCGCCTTGCACCCAGCCTACACCGGGCTCTCGGGCCACATCCAGCGGCTACGGGGCCATTAGCACACAGCCGTGCATGGGATGGAAAGTGGGGCAAGGATTCGGGGTGCAACACAAGACAGACCCCCCTGTCCGGCTCAGCCGTGCCCTGGGGACACCCCACTGTGCACGCTGCTGTATGTGCACCCACAGTGGGGGGACCTGGCTGCATCCCCAATCTAAAAGGGTTTTCCTGCGTGTTTCCGAGCTCTCGCCCTGTGGGCACGTGTCCGGCTCAGTGTCCAGCTTGGTGACAGCTTGCTGTCCCCGCCGCTCCTGCGCTGCACCCCTCCTGCTGCGCCCAGCCCTGCCGGAGGCTGGGGCCGGCGGGAGCCGAGCTGCTGCGCAGCGACTTGCCCGAGCCTTCCCGAAACGCTGGCGTTTGTGTGGGCTGCGACACGTCCCAACACGGCTGCCGAGGTTGGGAAAGGAGCCGCCAGTCCGGCCCCGATCCGGGTGGGGAGGTGACCCTCCCTGTGCCCCCGGGCGCGGGGGCATGTCCTGGCCTGTCCCCGCACCCTGCACCCCCTGGGACGGAGAGGAGCATCTCCAGCTGCCCAGCACTCCCGTCCGAGCCTGAAGATGCTCCGGGCAGCGGGTCGGATCCAGGCTCCGGCTCCCTCACCTTGAAGCCATCAATGCTGGGGAAGACGCTCTGAACCTTGACCACGTCCTCCTTGGAGCCGGGCAGCTGGAAGCATTTCCTGGTGTTCACCTCCTTCTCGGTGGTCTCCGGCGTGATCTTGTACCGCATCCCGTAGGGCTTCTCCGCCGCCAGCTGGTACGTTATCACCTGCCCTGTGTCCGTGGGAAGGGGAAACTGAGGCACGGTGCTCCTGCCCGTGTCCTCCCTTTGCACAGGGCTGGGACCGGCGCGGGACGGGCACGGCCCGGAGCAGATGGGTGCCCGCCTGCTTACCCCCGTAGTACTGGATCCGGCTCTTGTTTCCCGTCAGGTTGTACCAGGCTTCGAAGGGCTCCTCGATCTCAGCGTAGGGCAGGTTAATGACGCCTGCGGGCCCCCCGGCGCGGGACACGGGTCAGCCCCGAGGCCTCAGCACCCCGACATCCCCCCCCTGAGCCCCCCAGCACCCGCAGAGCATGCAGACCCACGGCTGACCAAGCCGCTGTCCCCACGGGTGCTGAGGCAGGGAGAGGCGCCCGCCCGCGGGAAGCTGCCCCAGTTTGGCACTGGGACGGCCTGATCCTGCCCAGTGCTGAGCATCCTCCGCTCCCCCCTCATGGCAAAGGGCGCTGCGGGGTCCCGTTACCTCGGACGTGGTAGATGGAGCCGAACTGAGGGGGTGGGCGGGAGAGCCCATAGTCCTGTCCTGAAAGGCAGAGAGGGGCAGGGGTGAGCGGGGGGCTGTCCCCCCCACGGCCGAGCAGGGGCTGGGGCGCCCGGGGTGGGAGGCTGCCCGCGCCAGTGCTCCCCTTCCCCGCATCCCCTCCTGCGTGGGGCGGGGGGGGGGCTTGGCCGAAAGCAGCCCCACGAGCCCACCGGTGCCACGCGCACAGGACGCTGACGCGCTGACGCCCGCCCAGGGCCGCATCCAGGGTCAGCCCCGTGCCACAACCCGTCGCTGCGCTGGAGCGAGCTCCGCGGCGCCGCCTCCCCGGGGAACCCCGGCTGCTGGGGTGGCTGTTGGGTGACGTCCCCGTGGGAGGCAGTGCCACCCCAGGGCTGGTGGCCGTGGCTTTGGGTAACGCTCCAAAGGGGGGGTGCAGCCAGCTGCCCCCCGACAAGCAGCGCGTGGCTGAGGGGTGCCAGGGAGCCGGCTGGTCCCGCCCGGCATCGCCCCGCGACCTCCCCAACCTCCCGCTGGGCTCCCCGCTCGCGCAGCCCCGTGCCAACACGCCCGCGTGCGGTGGGGCGTTCTTTCCCCCTCTCCTTTTCCCTGGGCCACTCCACGGCCGAGTATTCCCGCCAGATCCCGGCCTTTGCAATGAGCTGGGAATTAAGCGTCCCTGGACCGTGCCAGGGTCTCCGATTGCCTGGCCAAGGCGGGAGCAGCGCTGTCCGTACCAGGACACGGTATCGGTGGTACTGGAATTTTCCATAAAAACTCCAGTAATTGCCGACCCGAATTGTGGCCAGGATGGAAATTTATGGATGACCGAAGCCAGTAAACACCAACCCTATAAACCCTATAGGTGTGACCCTATAAAAGTCCTAAGCGGGGCCCTCTGAGCTCTCCCGCACCGCAGCGGGCTCCGACCAGCATCTCCCCGAGCGATGCCTCTCGGAGCTCGCCAGCTCCCACGTTTGCAAAGTTCGGAGGACCGTCACCGAAAACCGGTAACAGGATTTCGCTCCTCGAGGCTCAACCCTCGCCCGTTGAGAAATGCCAAAGCATTTGAAGTGCCTATTTCGCTGAGCTCGAGGGGGATTTTCAGCGGGTATACCTTTTGTACGGGTGTATCAGTTTGTGTCTGTGTGCACGCGCGTGTGAATTGATTTAATCACTTCGTAAATGTTAAATGAGTCAATGACTGAGCGCTGCTAAAAATCTCGTAATCCACCTTAAAACTGTGAATGAACCTTAGGCTGCTGCTATGCACATACAACCCTTTAGACATAAATCGTTGATTCTGAAGTCGTTCTGTCTCGGTTTTCCCTGACAGACTTCTTCCAGGCTGCAGTGGAGCGGACCTTGCCATTTTGGAATCTTTAACTAAGTCGCTGCTTTGATTAGAACAAATTTTGTCGGATCGCTTTGTCAATCGACTGATAATCGAGTGCTGTCAAATATCACAATCTAACCCTCCGATTTGCCGTAAAGGCATAAATAAATTCGAAACTGCTGCTGGATCCAATTGTGTAAAGTCACTCGCGACAAAATTCATTCGCGAGTGAAAAACATTCCACGGCTGTGGAAACGGGTCTTTCCCTCCGTCAGCATCTTCCTCCTCACCGGGAGCAAGGAGCCAGCAGCTGGGACCAGACCTGCCTCTGCTCCTGCGCCCAAAGCCCGGGCAGGCAGGGACCGGCAGCGCCCGCTGCCTGCGCCCCGGGCTGTCCCATGGGTGCCTCTCCTTGCCCTGGCACTGGGCACCCACCGACGGTGCCTGGGGCGGGGGGAGCAGCGATGGATCCAGCAGCCCCACAACCCTGCCTGGCTTTACAGGGGGTCCCGTGGGGGCACGGTCCCCCCCGCCACCCCCATCCCCTCCTGCCGCTTCTGGTGACAGCCTGCCTGGCTTCCCTGCCTGCTCTTTGCAGGCAGCAAAGCCAGGGAAACAGCTTGGGCTTGTGCACGAGTTAAAGCCCATCTGGCTCGACTGAGCCTTATTTTCACCCCCCCAGCCCTGCCGAGGCACGGCCCCCCCTCTCTCTTTGCCACCCCACCCCGGCTCTCCTCCGTCTTGGGGGGAACTGCACATTTGGGGACCCAACAAGCAAGAAACCCCTGCCCCAGCCCGCCTGCCCTGCGGCCCCGGCAGCGCCACGGGGGGGAGGCGAGCCCTGCGTGCCCCCGCTCCCACGCCCGGGGTGTCCCCAGCGGGGACAGTGCCACGGGGGGACAGACTCACCCCGGACAGCAGCGCAGAGCGCGGAGGCCGTGAGCCAGCGGAGAACACCCATCCTCGCCGCGCCGGCTCGCCCGGCACCAGCTCTCACCTTTAAGCCCGAGCCGGTGGCGGCGGAACCCGGCAGAGCGAGCGCAGAAGCCAGGGCCCTCCCCGGAGGAGGGAAGGAACCAGCATCATGTGGTGCCTGGCGGGGTGCGGGGGGGGCCGGGCACCCCGGGGTGCTCGGCGGGGAGAGCGTGTCTGGGCAAGGTCCCCGCGGAGGGAGATGGAGCAACGCCGGGACGGGAGGTGCAGGATGAGCCCCAAAGAGCCGCGAGCAGCTTGGTGGGGGGGTGTGGACCGGACAGATCCACGGGGACCCCCCCAATCTGGCAGGGCAATGGGGTGCTCGGGGCTGTGCGTCCCCTCCTTGTGCAGGGGTGCAAGGAGAGAGCCTCCCTGGGGCCGGGCAGCTCTTCGCCAAGCAGCCCCGACGTCAGGGTGATGGGCAGGAGGCAGTGTCCTAGCAGAGGGCCAGGGCTGTGAGCAGCTCGGCATTAACAGACCAGGCCCGGAGACTGGGAACACTGGGAACTGTTACTGGGGGGCTTGAAGGGAAGGAGGGCTGAGCCGGCTGTGGGGCACAGGGAAATGTGGGCACCCCCCAGCCAGCCCCGAGGCGACGGGCTGAGCCCCCCCAGCCCCCAGGGTTTGGGCAGAGGGCTGGAAACGATGCGCATCACCCCTCGCTCGCTGCTCAGCCTCTCTGACCGCAAGGAGGGAAACTGAGGCACGGGGTGGGGGGGAGCTGGGCTGAAAGGGAGAGCCTCAGCTAGCAAGGTAAGGGAGCGTTTCCTCCAGCAACACGGGGAAACCACCCGCCTTCCCCCACCCCCTTACCTGCCTCCGAGGGCTTGGGGGGCTCCCCTGCCCCTCGCTGCCGGGGCTCCAGCCTCTCCAGGCGGTGGGGAGGAGATGGGGACACTCCTGGGGGGATTTATGTGCCACCCACCTCCATTTCCAGCCCGCACATGGGGAGCAGGGTGGGAGCCCTCTCGGCAAGGCTGCCCCCCCCCCGAGGGGATGTCCCATGCCAGGCCGTGACCCCCAGGGATGGGGGAGCCCATGGCAGCCCCTCTCCCCACGGTTTGCCAGAGTCACCCCCCCACACGCTGCCTGCTCCCGGGGGACGGGTGTGCGGTGTCTCTGACACCCTAGGACCTGCCCTGTCCCCTCCATGGTGGCAGCACCTGCCCTGCCTTGTGCCAGGGCACCCTGCTGGGGTGCAGGCAGCCGGGGTGCAGGCAGCCGGGGTGCAGGCAGCCAGGGGCGCAGGCAGGGCTCCAGCAGCTCTTTTCCAGGCGGAGGGCGAGTGCCCTCCCTGGGGCTGAAGCCGGCCAGAAACACCTGGGGCTGTGATTTGGGAAGGCTGCTGGGAGCCCGGGTGGAGCCCGGAGGGGCTCATCGCTCTGCAGGTCCCTGCTGTCCCCTGTCCCCTCCCAGGGACGCTGGCAGGGCTGGCGCCATCCCCAGCAGGGTCTGAGTCCCCCCCAGCAAGTCCCAGAGAGCCGCGAAAGCCCCCAAAGCCGGGACTAAAGGGGAGCTGCGATCTCAGGACAGGTCGGGGGGTGACAAGGCGAGCGTGGCATCAGCCCAGGGGACATGTCCCTGTCCCGGTGGGGACCCAGGACCTCCGCCAGCCCTGGCCCCCCTGTGAGAACAGGAAACACCGAGGCCAGTCTCACCGTGACACAGGAAAGAGGTCAGCTCACAAGGGCTAACCGCAGGGCAAGGAGGAGGAGGAAGGCTCTGGAGAGATAGGGAAGGCCCCCCATCCACCAGGATGCAATCCAGCCTGGCCGTGCGGGGAGCTGGGGCGGCTGAGCCGGGATGCAGCCAGCTCCGGGCTGGAGCACAACCGCAGCCTCCTGCCCTCCCCACACCCCCTCTCCCCGCTCCGAGCACGGCCCTGTGCCGGAAACTGCGGCGGGGGTAAAAATATCACCAGCCCCTCGCTGTCACTGTCCCCCTCCGGTGCTGGGGGCTGGGGGGCCGGGCAGGATCAGGCCTGCGTGGAGCTGCGGAGGGTATTTCCAGCCGGGGAGGTTTTGCCTTGGAGGGGTGGCTGCCCCGCACCTCGAAGCAGCATGGGGGTTCCCCCAGCGAGGGACCCCCCACCGAGACCCCCTTGATCTGGGGGTCAGGGGTGCCAAAAGCTTGAGGTGCGTTCTGCAGGGTGGGTGCCCCGGCACCCAGGACTGGGAGCCCAGGCAGGGTGCAGGGGGGCTCAGGCAGGGTGCTGGGGGTCTCACCTCTCCCAGAGCTCACCAAAGTTTGTGGGTCGGTGTGATCGATCCCAAATCTTGGGGTCGTCCCACCAGCAACTTTATCGGGACAAGGAGTAAAGAAGGGGTCCGGTATCTGGTGGGTTATTGGCGGCTGCAGCAACTGCTTGAGCTGGCCGGGAGCTGCACCCCGTCTGGGGGGACATGCGGGACCCCCCCAGAACACGGTCCCAAGCTGCTGGCTGTGCGCGGGGCGAGCGCGGTGCCCCTCCTCGGCTCTGCCCTGCCCCGCGTTCGCCCCGTCCCGGCAGCGCCGCGGCGGCCGAGCCCCCGTGCCAGGAGGCCGGGTGGCTGCTGTGTGTGCTCTGCCGTCAGAGGGTCACTTGTTCCTGCCCCTCGCAGGGTCACAGCCCCCCGTTTGCCGTGTGCCGTCCCCGTGCCGTCCCCTGCCTGGGGATGCTGGCTCAGGACGGGGTCGGGGGGCAAGATGCCAGGCTCTGCCGCGGGATGGGGGCAGGCAGCACCCCGCTGCCTCCGGGAGTGAAGCTGGATCCCACAGAGCCGGGTAACCCCACGCACACCCTGTAAATCCCGGCAGGCAGAGCCCGGGGAGCCGTGGCAGCATCCCCCCCCGTGCTGCTGGGGACCGGGGATCCCCCGATGCCAGCCTGTCCCCCCCCATGCCACCTCCGCGGGCAGGCGGTGGGCCCCGGCGAGCGGTGCCGGAGGGTGAGCCGGCGGCCGCCCCGGCTGGTACAATGAACCATTGCTGGGAGCGCGGGGAGGAAGGGGGGGCGAGGGGAGGGGAAGCTCTTGCTCGGTTGCGAGAGCTGCCGAAGAGACAGGGGAAACACACGCACAGGCGCTCCCGCTCTCCCCGCGGCGCCCGCCTCGCCCTGCCCTGCCCTGCCACCCGCCTCGACACCCCGGCCCCCAGCGCCGGGCGGTTCGGGGTGCTGCGGTGGCACCCCGGCCTGCGGTCCCGCCAGGAGCCGGGGGCAGGGTGGGAGCGGGGGGTCCATGCGAGCCGGAGCAGGAGGGCTGACGGTAGGAGGGATGCACGGGGCTGCGTGGGGCGTGGGGTGCGGGGTGGTGGGGGGCTCTGCCCCTTGCGATGGGAGGGGGGGGGGTCTCTCAATCCCTTTGCCGTGTGCTGGGGGGGTGCTGAAAGCTGCCCCCCCACCATGCGTGGGGTGGCTCTGGGTCCGGGGTGGGACGGGGCACTGAGCCGTGGGGACAGAGGGCCCTGTGCCCCTGGTGGGGGGCTGCTGGGGGGCTGCCACTGGGCCTTGCCCTCACTGCTCCCCCCCAGGCAACACCAGCCTCTGCAATGAGCCTGGAGGGGGGGGGCAGGAGACCCCCGTCCTCACCGTCCTGGGGGGCAGCAGGTCAGCAGGGGGGCAGCACGCCCGGGGCCGTGGCGTGGGGAGGGCTGGGGGCAGCCACCAGCTCCAGCTCGCCCTCCCGGCACTAATCGGCGGCGACGCCGCGGCGGGGAGGCTGCGGAGACAAACGGTGCCTTCGCCTGCGCCGGACCCGAGCGCTGCGGAGGGGGCAGGTCATGGCACCCCGGGGGAAACCGGGATGAGGGGGGGCACCTGCTCCCCCCAGCCCCGCAGGTGCCCGCAGCCCACCACCATGTGCTTGGAGGGGGGATGCCAGGGGCTGAGGTCTCCCCAGCCAGGGCTGGGGGCCGGGGGCAGCTGTGGGGGGCTCAGAGCCCGGCCGGAGCGGGTGCTCCCCCCGCTCCCTGCAGCTCTGCCTCGGCCCCGGTCCTTGGTGTGTCCCAAGGAGGGACAGGAACTCACCGCTTCCTGCCCTGCACAATTCCCTCCCCGCCCCGCTCCTCCCGGGACATTGTATTTGGAGCCCTGGCCGGCTCCCTCCCTCCGCCCCTGCAGCCCCTCGGATCCGGGAATTGCTCTTCTTCCAGCGGAAATCCTGCTTTCCCAGCCAGCGATGGGGCTGGGAGGCCGGGGGGGCTCCCTCCGCTGGGGCATCTCCTCCCAGGGCGGGGGGCGAGGGGATCCCCCCTGCCGCGGGCCTGCTCGCTGGCGGGTGGGCTTGTGGGGGCAGAGCGCTTTTGGGGGGGTGGCGGCGAGTCCTTCCTCTTCTGTCCCGGGGGATTGGCGGGGGGGGCAGTGCCCTGCCACCTCCCGGGACCAGCACAGGGACGATGCCAGCCAAGCACTGGCCGTGCCCAGCCGGCTCACGGCTGCTTCGGGGCCAGCAGCCCCCTTTGAACCCCAACCCGCTCATGGGCAGGCAGGGGAAGGGGTTGCCCAGCCGCTTTGTGGGTGCCACGGCTGGAGAGTGCCCGGGAATATCAGCGTGCCCCCGCCGCGTTGCCCACGGGCACAGCCGGGGCTTCCAACGCCCTACGTGCCCCAGGCAGGGTGGGACGCCCTGCCAGGAAACCCACGCTCGCGGGATCCTCTCGTGGCTGTCACCCCGGCTGCATGTTCCCAGGGGGATATCGCATCCCATCCATCCCGCCACTTCTGCCAGCATCTCCAGGTCTCACGGTGGTCCGGAGCTGTTTGCTCGTGGCGTGGGTCTCTCCAGCCACGGCAGGACCCTCCTCGTCCCTCCTCGCACCCCCTGTCCTCTGGGAATCTGCTCCCACCGGGGCCGAGCCAGGCCAGGAGCTGCTGTGCTCTGCTGGGAGCTGCGAGGGACTCGCCAGGCACTGGGTGAACTGGGAGGACTGGAGCAGGAGCAGGGCTCTACGCCAGGGCCCCGGCTCTGGGTCGCAGGGCTGGATTCGGGGAGCAGGGACACCGTCTGCCACCACGCCAGGCCGAGGAGCGGGTGGTGGAGAGGCAGAACATGTCCTGTTGTCCCTTCCCCAGGTCTGTGGGGGTCCTGGGCACGGGATGGGGACACAGCTCGGGGTCGTGTGTCCTAACGAGCCACCTAAAATGAGGCACCTTCTCCTCCCACGCTGCAGCTGCTCTGTGCCTCAGTTTCCCCCTGGGACCAGGGAGGTCCCATGCTGCGGGGTGGTGGAGGAGCCCGGGCGGGCGCGGGGCTGGGCTGTGCAGCAGTCTCGGTTCCTCTTCCCCAGGGAGGCTGCGGCAGGGCGGGGAGAGCCGCCGGGGTGCAGGGCCACACGCGAAGGACGGGGGCGTAGGGCGAGGGGGGTGGGACGCGGCATGGGGGGGGCACAGGGTGCCCGAGGGACTGCAGCCCGCAGTGCCACCGCTTAGCCCCGCCGTGGTCCCTGCCTGGCCCCTCCGGCTGCCACCGTCCCCAAGGCCTGGGATCCTGCCAGCCCTGAGGTTCCCCTTGGCGGCTGCAGCACCATCCTCTTCCTCTCCTCCCCCATGCCATGCTCCTGCTGCTTCCTCTTCCCGCTGCGTAGGTGCCGGCCAGGTTCCTCCGGCAGCTGCCCCTCTGCTGCCCGCACGCTCCCCGGGGAGCCAGGGCACGCTGGGGGCCAGGCACCCACCCTCAGCCTGGCAAATGCCACCCTGGCTGGTCCCCCCGGCAGTGGGGGACACGTATGTCCAGCAGCCTCTGCATCTCTCCGTGCGGCTGCATCCCTCCGTGCGGCTGCATCCCCCCCCGGCGCCGTTATTCCCCAGAGGGGAGTGGGGGCAGGGGATGGGGGCGATCCCCACGGGGTGCCTCGGCACCGGGGGTGACACGCAGGGTGGCACCGGTGTGCACCGGGGCATCGCGCTCCGGCTCGGAGCTGGGGATGGGGCTGAAGCCACCCGTGTCCCGGGGGGGGGCTGGGGAGCAGATGGACGGGCAGCCGGCGATGCGGCTGCGTCGCGCCCAGCCGTGCCTGGCGGGGCGGGGGCAGCGACAGGGGTGATGAGTTGGCTGGGTCTCAGCGCGGGGTGGGAGCTGGCAGCTCGGCCGGCACCGGTGCCGGTGGAGCCGGTGTGGGAAGGGCTCGGTTGCCATCTGCTCCCAGGCTCCAAGCAGCTCCTTTTCGGGAGAGCCGGGGCCAGACGCCAGCGCGCAGCCATCGGACACGGGGCCGGCTGCGTCCCCTCCCCAAGGACAAAGCAAGGGGACGGTTTTCACACCACCTTGCCCGACGGGGAGGTGGCAGGGACCAGCGTGGCGGTTTTGTGGGTGCCCAGAGAAGGGGAAGCATGGGTGCGATGCTCCTGCACAGCAACTGGGCACGGCACGAGCGGCGGCTACACCTCGCGGTGCTGCGAGATGTCGGGCCTGTGCTTGCCTGGAAGATGCTCCTTGCCTGCTCGATCCCTGCCGGCAGCCGTGGCAGCGCCTCCGCCGCGCTCCGCGCAGAAATTCGGCAAAATGGGAAGTTTCTGAGCACGATTCTGGCAACGGGGCGGGTGATTCCCACCCAGAGGGGACAGGGTTTGCGAGAGCTGAGGATGTTCGTCAGCTAAAATAGCCACTTACTGTCAGCAATAATAAAAACCCCAACCAGCCAAGCGCTCTCAGATTTGGCAACGCTGCCCCGTCTGCAACGGCCGCGGCCTTGCCACACTGCTGGTGTCGAAAGCAAAGGTGGAAGGGGGAGAATCAAGTCCTTTCCACCCCCCGCCGAGAGAGAGGAAAGTGAATCAAAGACTGTGATGGGGAAACCCGCCTGAAACATCTCATCCGCCCCAAAACCTCCGTCTCCCCCTGCTCTGCAGAGCGCAGGGGACAGGACATGGCTGCCGGGCGAAGCAGGGCTTCACGGCACCTTCCCTCCGCTCTCGGGCTGGAGACGGGGTGAGCTCTGCCGTATCGCTGCAGAGCCCTCCACCAGAAACCTCTGCCCAGTCCAAACTGGGCAGACTGGTGCAGGTTGGTGGCCAGCACCTGGGGGAGGTGACAGGGCCGGGGACAGAAATGTCTCCTTGCAGCCACAGCGGGAGAGGTCCGGTTTCCTCCTCCTCCTCCTCCTCCTCCACCGCAACACCTTCGCTGTAAGCGCGGCCCCGGCCGGAAGAGCACGGCCCCGACCGCAGCGAGGCGAGCGGGGCCCTTCCTCCCCCGAGACACCAGTTCCCCTGCCGAGCCGAGGGGACGGGGACGGGAACGGGGACGGGGGACGCTTCGAGGGCTCCTTTCCACCCAGCCTGGCTCCCTCCAGCCTTGGGGCAGCTGAGGGACCCGTCTCCCCTTGGAGGGAGGTGATCGGTTTGTTGAGGACACGGCGGGAGAAAAAGCGGCTCAGGGATGCGGTTTCAGCCCGTGCAGGGGTATTTCAGCCCTTGGAGGGGTACCTAAGCCCTTGGAGGGGTATTTCAGCCCTTGGAGGGGTATCTAAGCCCATGGCAGGGGTATTTCAGCCCGTGCAGGGGTATTTCAGCCCTCGGAGGGGTATCTAAGCCCCTGGCAGGGGTGTTGCAGCCCGTGCAGGGCTCTCGCCCTCCGCCTGATGCCCTCCCTGGTGTCCACAGGTGCCTCTTCTCCTCCCCGAGGTGACATGGAGCAGCTGAAGTGACGCGAGGAGCCATCGCAGTGAGTGGGGTTGCCGTGGACGGGAGCGCCCGTGGGTACCGGGGGGGATGCGGGGTCCCTCCTCGCAGCCCGGTCCCTGCCGGTGGCGGTGCCCCGTGGGACCCTGGTGTCCCCATGTCACAGGGACACAGCCCAGGCACCCAGCTTGCTGTGCCGGGGGGGTGGTGGGACCCCACTCCTCCCGGGGCCGGGCTGGGGTGGGCAGGGGCTCATGCGTGCACCCCAGTGCCTCTAACCGGGACGACGTGTGCACACGCGTGTGCCCTGCCGGGGGGGGCGCGGGGCTCACGGTCCCTCTGTCCCACAGGCCGTGCCCAGGATGGGCTGTGTGCACTGCAAAGAGAAGGGGTCCGGCAAAGGGCAGGTGGGGGGCGAGGTGGGCCCCCCTCCGCCCCCCGCCTCCCAGTACGACCCCGACCCCACGCAGCCGGGCGCCGTCTTCACCCGCATCCCCGACTTCAACAACTTCCACGGCACGGCGGTGTCCTCGGCTCCGTCCTTCGCGGGGCCGGGGGTCTTCACCTCCAACACGCTGCAAATGCGGAGCGGGGGCATCACAGGTCAGCAGGGGGCTGGGTGCTGGGGGGGGGTGGGGTGGCTGCACCCCTGCAGCACCGGGGGGGACCCAGGGGCTCACCGCGGTCCCCTCCGTGTGCCGCAGGCGGGGGTGTGACACTCTTCATCGCTCTGTACGACTACGAGGCGAGGACAGAGGATGACCTGACCTTCCAGAAAGGGGAGAGATTCCACATCATCAACAACACGTGAGCCCCCCTCGACCCCCTGCCACCCCCACTGCCCCCATGCCACCCCGGGGAGGTGCCTCCGTGCCATGGGTACCCCCCGCCAGACCCAGGCTGGGGACCTAAGCTCTGCCTCAGCTCCATTGCTGGGTACCTGCAAGACAGCCAGGGCCACGTGTGTCATGAGTTGGGTGGTCTCAGCAGAGACCCAGGCATGGGTGCCCTCCGTGGTGGGGGAGGGCAGGGCCTGGAGGTGCTGTGTGCGGGGAGGGGAGGTGCAGGGTGACCAGGTCCGTCCGTCTGTCCCTCCTCCTCACTCTCCGTTCCTCTTTCCCCAGGGAGGGTGACTGGTGGGAGGCCAGGTCGCTGAGCTCGGGCACCACGGGCTACATCCCCAGCAACTACGTGGCCCCCGTGGACTCTATCCAGGCAGAAGAGTGAGTACGGGGGAGACAGGGATGGAGGGGGACCCCAACCCCATCTGCCTCGGGCCCAGGTGTCCCGGCACCCCCCCCCCCCCGAGGCCTGGCAGCACCGCGGTGCTGGCAAGGGGCCGTGGCTTGGGGTCGCCGTGGGTGCCCCTCGGCAGTGCCCTCGCGGCGCTGAGCCCGGCCCTGCGGCAGGTGGTACTTCGGGAAGATCGGGCGCAAGGATGCGGAGCGGCAGCTCCTCTGCCACGGCAACTGCAGGGGCACCTTCCTCATCCGGGAGAGCGAGACGACGAAAGGTACGGAGACGGGGATGGGGACGCCGGGGGCTGCGCCTCGCGCCCCTCCCTGACCCGTGCCCCCACGTAGGTGCCTACTCCCTCTCCATCCGGGACTGGGACGAGGCCAAGGGAGACCACGTGAAGCACTATAAGATTCGCAAACTGGACAACGGGGGCTACTACATCACCACCCGCGCCCAGTTCGACACCGTCCAGCAGCTGGTCCAGCACTATATAGGTAGGGTGGGATGGGGGGCACGGGGCGGGGCGGCGTGGGGGGCGATGGGGAGGGATGGGAGAAGCCCAGGAGACCCTTTGGCAAGAGTCAGCCAGCTGGGCTAACTGGGTTTAACTGGAGAAGGAGGGAGCTGTTCTGGTGGTGGCATTAGGAGGATCCCCCAGGGGTCCCCCCTCTTCCATGTCCTCGGTGCAGGGAGCACCCGGCCTCTCCGGAGAAGGTAAATAGCCCCTGGGTCTGGGTGGGCATCAGCCGCTCCGGGGCACAGCCGGGGGCAACGGGGGTCCGTCTCAGCCTGAGGGGGTGCGGGGCCGTCCCTGAGGGAGGCGGAGGGGGGTGCACCCCATTTATGTGTGTGTGCATGTCGGGAAGGGGGGGCTGGACCGCGCAGGAGCCTGGGCGATGCCCGGGGTGGCGGGTGGGGGGCAAAGGGCTGGCGGGGGTCGGCGCCCGGGCTGACGCCTGTCCCCCCTCCCGGTGCCGCAGAGCGGGCGGCCGGGCTGTGCTGCCGCCTGGCCGTGCCGTGCCACAAGGGAACGCCCAAGCTGGCCGACCTCTCGGTCAAAACCAAAGACGTGTGGGAGATCCCCCGCGAGTCCCTCCAGCTCCTCAAGAAGCTGGGCAACGGGCAGTTCGGGGAAGTGTGGATGGGTAGGGCCCGGCGGGCAAGCCGGGGCGAGCGGTGGAGGGGGGGCGGCGGGGGCACCCCCAGGCCTGGCACCCCCCGGGGAAGGGCTCGTGCCTGCCCGGACAGGCTGAGCGACACCAGTTTGCCGGCGTGGGGAAATGTCCCATGTCCTGCTCTGGGGTCACACCGAGGATCCCAGGATGCTCCATGATGCCCCTGCATGGGCAAGCGGCCCCCGCCATTTCAGATGGGACCACAAGCAGGAGACAAGACCAGGCCGGGGGGTCCCCTCCTCGTCATCCTCTTCCTCCGGCGCCCCGTGCTCCCTCTGCTCGGCGTGCATGCTGCATTCATCCCATCGCACCCCCTCCCTCCCTCCTCCCCTCCCTGCCCCCCCCCGCAGAGAATAACGACGGGTTGTGCCATCTGCTAACCCGCGCGTGCCCCACTATGAAGCCCCAGACCCTGGGATTAGCTAAGGACGCCTGGGAGATAGTGCGGGAATCCATCAGCCTCGACAAGAAACTCGGCATGGGATGTTTCGGAGACGTATGGATGGGTAAGGCTGGCCCAGCCGGCAGGGGGGGCACGGGGGGCAGGAGCAGTCCGGTCCTGCCCTGGCAGGCAGCATCACGGGGTGCCGGGTGGTACCCGCTGCCGTGGGGGAGATGGCGGCTTGGCACAGGCTCCCCCGCGGAGCGATGGGGAGTGGGGTAAGGTTGGCATTAGGAGATGAGCTCACGGGTGCCTTGTTCCCAGGCCACGGGGCGAGGGGGCCTCCTTGTCCTGGGTGGGGTATGGTGGGATCGTGCCCTTTCCTTGCCCTGCCCTGATTTCCTTGCTCCTCCATCCATGCATCCCTCCATGCATCCCTCCCTCCATCCATCCACCCATCCATGCAAGCATGCACCCACGCACCCCTCCATCCACGCACCCCTCCATCCACGCATCCCTCCATCCACACCCCTCCATCCACGCACCCCTCCATCCCGGCCCTGCCGGGGCTGGCTGTCCCCTGGGCTCGCGGTGACCCCGTGTCCCCGGCCCAGGCACGTGGAACGGCACCACGAAGGTGGCGGTGAAGACGCTGAAGCCGGGCACCATGTCACCCGAGGCCTTCCTGGAGGAGGCTCAGATCATGAAGCGCCTGCGGCACGACAAGCTGGTGCAGCTCTACGCCGTGGTGTCGGAGGAGCCCATCTACATCGTCACCGAGTTCATGAGCCAGGGTGAGCAGGGGGGGCACCACCTGTGGGACCCCCCGGTTTTTCTCCCCCCTGGCTCTTCTGCAAGCCTCACCCTGCCTGGGCACAGCCCGGGCGGGCAGGGAGCTGGTCCCAGGGCCGGGGGCTTGCAGGGGAGGGCACCCTTGGGTGGGCACGGCTGGTTCTCGGGTGCTTTGACGGGCACCCTCTGCCTGCAGGCAGCTTGCTGGATTTCCTAAAGGACGGGGACGGCCGCTACCTGAAGCTGCCCCAGCTGGTGGACATGGCTGCCCAGGTACCGGGGAGGCTGGCACGGGGTGGGGGTACCCCCAGGGGGGTGCTTTGGGGGGGTCCTCACTGCTTCCCCCCACCAGATCGCGGCGGGCATGGCCTACATTGAGCGGATGAACTACATCCACCGGGACCTCCGCGCTGCCAACATCCTGGTGGGAGACAACCTGGTGTGCAAGATCGCTGACTTCGGCCTCGCTCGCCTCATCGAGGACGACGAGTACACGGCGCGCCAGGGTGAGCCTGCCTGGCCCCCCCGCTGCTGTGGGGACCACTGCCCTGTCCCCTCCCTGCCACGTCCCACCCTGGGCCTGGAGCTGGTCACCCCCAATGCTGGGTGTCCTGGGCAATGGGTGCCCCGGGTGATGGGTGCCCCAGGTGATGGGTGCCCCAGGGAATGGGTGTCCTGGGTGATGGATACCCCAGATGATGGGTGCCCTGGGTGATGAGTGTCCCAGGGGATGGGTGCCCCAGATGATGGGTACCCCAGGCGCAGGGTGCCCCCAGTGCAGGGTGCCTTAGGTGCTGGGTGCCCCATGCGTGCAGTACCCCAGGTGCAGGGTGCCTTGGGTGCTGGGTGCCCCCGGTGCAGGATCCTCCCAGTGCGGGGCACCCTGGGTGCAGGACGCCCTCGGTACAGGGTGCCCCAGGTGCAGCGTGTCCCCAGCGCTGGGTGCCCCAGGAGTGGGGTTCCCTGGGTGCGGGTGCAGTGCCGGGTGCCCCAGGAGTGGGGTCCCCTGAGTGTGGGTGCAGTGCTGGGTGCCCCAGGAGTGGGGTTCCCTGGGTGCGGGTGCAGCGGGGTGCCCCGGCCGTGGCTCACCTGCCTCCCCTTGCAGGTGCCAAGTTCCCCATCAAGTGGACGGCGCCGGAGGCCGCGCTCTTTGGGAAGTTCACCATCAAGTCGGACGTCTGGTCCTTCGGCATCCTCCTGACCGAGCTGGTGACCAAAGGCCGGGTGCCCTACCCAGGTACGGCCCCGCCGGGGCAGCGGGCACCCTTGGGGCAGGCTGGGCAGGGGGGTGCGGACAGGGCAGGGGCTGAACCACTGCCACCAGCAAGGCTTGCCCCGTGCCTCAGTTTCCCCAACAGACAGACCAGCGCTAAGCTGGGCTCCCTATCCCAACCCTGGGGCAATGCCGCCGCGTCCCTCGGCGTGCCTCGGTTTCCCCACTGGCTTGTCCCGTGGGGGTGCTGGTCGCTGACGGGGAGCTCCTTGTCACGCAGGGATGAACAACCGGGAGGTGCTGGAGCAGGTGGAACGGGGGTACCGCATGCAGTGCCCGGGCAACTGCCCCCCCTCCCTGCACGAGGTGATGGTGCAGTGCTGGAAGCGGGAGCCCGAGGAGCGCCCCACCTTCGAGTACCTCCAGTCCTTCCTCGAGGACTACTTCACCGCCACCGAGCCCCAGTACCAGCCGGGGGACAACCAGTGACCTGGCGCTGGCACCCCCCAGCCGGGCTCTGGGGCGGCTTTTGGGCAAATCTCCCCCTTTTTGCAGGGTGGTTGTTGCTCCCTTTGCCTGTGTGCCCCCCCCCCCATCCCCCCAAAACGCCTGTCGGGGGGTGCTCAGGATGCCCCGGGGAGGACAGGGGGCTTTGCACAAGGATTTTGGACTCGGAGAGGGGGCAAAGCTGTGCCCCTCAGCCCGCCTTCCCCCCCCCGCCCCCCCGTTGCCTTCACACCCAGCTTTGAATCTGAGAAGTGCTTTGGCTGGGGGGAGGAGGGTGGGGTACCCCACCGTGCCCCCCCAGACACCCCTAGCCCCCCAGCAGCAGAGGCCTCGGGGGAGGGGGGGGGCTCCCCATGCCACCCCCAATCTCCTCTCCCCCAGCTCAGCTCTGCGCACCTGGGGGGGTTCAGCCCCCCAAATCCTGGCACTGACCTGTGGAAGGTCACCTCAACACGGCCCCCTCCCCTTTATATCATCTTTAATTTATAAGATTTTATACCCCTCACTCCAGCAGCCACCTCACCCCCAGGGATCCCTGTATTTGGGGGATCTCCTTACCCCCCCCCCCCCCCATTTTATCTCCTCTCCTTATAGTAGAGCCAAATCCTGAAAGCCATAAACCTCTGCTTGCACTGGGGGGGACAAGGGGTCCTGGGGGGGACAAGGGGTCCTGGGGGGGACCGGGGGCCCAGGCTACGGGGGGGAAGCTCTGCCCCGGGGGCTGTTTCCCGCTGCCCCATGCGGGGCGGGAGGGGGGTACAGGACGGGGTCACCCCCGCGGCGCTCGGGGGGGTCCCGGCTGCAGCTTGGCTCAAACCCCTGCAGCAAGCGTTAATGGGGGGCTGGTGGGGGGACTCGGGGTGCAATGTGAATGTGATGGCACTGGAGGGGGGGATGCCACCCTGCCGGCTGGCTCCTGGGGGCCGGCTGCCCCCTGGGCACCCCCTTTCCTGGGGGGGGGGGGGGGGGTTGTGCCTGGATTCCCAGGCTTGGCCTCAGCCCTGCTCCCCACGGCCAAGAGCTCCCCGGCACCCATGGGGCAGGGCTGGGGGTGGGCAGTGCCATCCTGGGGGGGTGAGGGGAGGGGAGGGATTTGTTGTTTATTTTTTTTTAAATCCAGTCTGTAAATAGAGAGAAATAAAACCTTTCTAACAAGCCGGGGGGAGCCTGGGTCCTTCTGCCCCCCACCCCCCCCCTCAGGGAGAGGGGCTGCCCCGGCTGAGGACAGGCACCGGGCAGGGTGGGTTGGGGGGGTGGCTAGAGCTGGGGGGACAACCCTGGGTTGCAAGATTTGGGGTGGGGGCTCCCAGGTTCAGCCAAGCCAGGACTGAGGGCCGTATCTTCACCCCCTCCAGCCCCAGGGCACAGACATACCCCGGGCTGGGGGGGCCACCCCGACGAGGGAGAGCGGAGAAAGGCCCCCCCTGCCCCCCCAGGCCATTGGGGCTGCAGCACCAGCTCCCCTTGCAAATAAAAGCCTGGAAAAACGGGCTTGGGAAGCATTTGGGTTTGCAAAGCCGCCCCCACCCACGGCACCCCGCAGCCCCCCCCCTGCAGCCAGCATCCCCACGGCGGGACCGTCCCCCCGCTACCTCCCAGGCATGTGCGTTAATGAGGCAGCAGCCTGGGTTTAATTAGCGGGGGGGTCCCTGGGCAGTGTCTGGCCGGGGGGAGCTGCTGGCCCCCTCCTCTGTGCGAGGGCAGAGGTGCCGGTGGGGGGGTCCCGTGCTTGGAGGCTGGGGAGGAAGAGGTTAATTTTCCTCGCAGCTTGGCCTCCCCAGCAGGGCCCAGCTGGGGCCGGCTAATGAATTCCCCAGCACTGGTGGGAAGGGGGGACTGGCCCCTGCTCCATCCAGGGGGGGCTCAGGCTGGGGGGGGAGGCCCTGGGCAGGTGGGGAGGGGGGCACAGGGCCAATGCCAGCGGGTTTGGGGACATGCCAGGGGGCTTGGGGACATGTCACCATCCCTGGGCACCGCCGGGCACCTCCCCGGCTCCTGCTTCGCCCCAGTTCCCGCAAAGGCCGTGAATCCCCCGGGCGCAGGGGCGTGCAGCGGGGCAGGGCTGGATGCGGCCGCCCCCCTTCCCCATCCCAGGGAAAAATCCCCGCGGGAAGGGCCAGGCCCCCGGCCAGGCTTGGCTGGGCAGCGTGGCAGGATGCCCGGTGCCGGGGGGGCCAGGCGAGGAGAGCAGATTGCGTGGCACCGCCAGCCGAGGCGAGGAGGCGGTTGGCACCGGCCCGCGGCGGGCAGAGCCCCCGGTGCCAGATTGCAGCCACCGGCTCCGGCTGCCCCACGCCTGGGGCTGGGCACCCAGGGGCACGCAGGCGCGTGGGGCCGGGGGGGGACGCGGGGCACCCCACGGGCACGGCAGCGTCTCTGTCACCCCCCCGGCAGCTCTGGGGCCCCGGGCTGTGCCACCCCCCCCGGGGCTGCCCGCTCTGCCCGCCCGGCTGCCCCCGCGCTCGGCGTGCACACGCGTGCACACCCGTGTTCAGTGCACACGTGTGCACACGCGTGCACGCTGCCTGTCCTGGGCGTGCACACACGTGCCCTCGGTGCAGCCCTGCTCGCAGCTCCATGCACGCGTGTGCACCCCCCCCCCCCCAATATTCAGTGCACACAGGCTCTGACACGCACCCAGCACCCCAAAACCACGCTCCCTTTGTGTGAGGGGCACATGTCTCGCCTGCACGATGTGTCCCTTGTCCCCAGGCCCATGGGGACACGTGCTGTCCCTCTGCAGCCCTGTGCGGGGGGCAGAGCCCTCCGGCTGAGGGGAGCACCCCAGTTCGCCCCCTGCTCTCCAAGCTGGGCAAAGAAAGCAGGGTTGGGGTCCCCCCCGTGCCCCGTGTGCCCCCTGGCACTGGCGCTGAGCAGGGCCCGTCCGTGGCTCAGCTCCGGTGATTAAAGTCTCCCACTTAATTGCAACTGGAGGTTTCATAGAGCAGGGCTGGCTTGGGGGGGCCATGGGGACCCCAACCCCACGCACCCCGGCTTGGGGGGGGGGGGACACCAGGCAGCAGCCTCCGGCCGCGGCTGCTCGGTGCCGGCTCGGGGAGGAGATGGATGCGGCTGCAGGGCCGCGGTGGGCACTTGTGGAGGGAAGAGGGCTGGAAAGCAGAGGCGGGTGGGAGGAGGGAGCAGCTGGGCACCGGCGGGGAGGAAGGCTCACCATCGCCTTCGCTGCGCCCACGGGCAGCCCCTCCATCCAGGGTGCGATGGACTGACGGACGCTGCTGGACAGACCCCGGTGTGCTGGGCCGTGGCTGTGCCAGCCCCCCAGCCCCGACTCGATCCCTGTTCCTGCCTGGTTCCTGCCCGTTCCTGCCTGCTTGGGCATTCGGAGGGGCTGAGCCCACCGCAGCAGCGAGCAGGATCAGCCCCTCGCTCTGCCGGGCTGCCAACGTGGCAGTAAAATTCACTTAAAAAGGAATAAAAATGTAAATCCGGGGCCTGGCCTGGGGCGGAGGGGCAGGCTGGCGATGCAGGCTCCCCGCTGCCGCCCTCCTAACGCTCCGCTTTCGCCTCCCCGCAGCCTGGGCCAGATCCTGCCCTCCTGACGGGAAGCAATGCCACCCCTCGTGTCCCCAGCCAAGGACCCCCGTCCCCAGCGGCGCTGGTGGCAGGAGCGGGTGGGCGCTCCCTGCTCCGCTCCAGGGCCACGTCAGAGAGTTTGTGCTGGCCGTGCCGTGCCCTGGGGACCCGCGTGGATTTGGCCACGTGCTTTTAAATGCAGTTGTGCCGCAGCAGTCCCTGCGGGACCACGGTCACGTCACCGGGGTCTGTCCCCAATTTTCCCCTTGGGTGTCATGAGTGTAGAAGCTCCTGGGGACAGAGAGCGGGGCCCAAGACTGCGGGGAGCTGTGCGAAGGGGGCTGAAGGGAGGGACCCCCGTCCTGGCCTCCGTCCTTCTGTCCTTGCCCCCCTCTCCCCCCATGGGTGCCCCAAGGCAGGGGCGAAGGGGTTAAAGGGGTTTGCCCTGGGGTGACCGCAGGCTGGGTAGGGGAGGGGGCATCGATTTTATGTTAATGCTGGGCTGCATCCGTCAGGGATGGAGGGACGGCTGCCGCAGGGCACGGCCACCCGCCTGCTCCCAGGGCCCCCCTCCGCCGAGCCCCCGCGGCTCCCGGCAGCCCAGGGCAGGGTCCACCCCGGGGTGCTGCCAGCCGGGAGCGATGGGGAGGTGGGGAAGGAGGCTGGGACTCCCCAAAGGTGCTGCAGGGCTCATTTTCGCTGCAGAGCCTGGGTTGGGTGCTCAAAGGGAGCACGGCTGCGGGTGCTGGGGAGGGCGACGCTCAGCATCCAGACCCGGGGGCTCCGGCCCCTTCCCCTCCCCGCTGGCCGGGGCCCTGCAGCATCGCAGGCAGCGCCGCAGAGCCCTGGCTGCAGCATCTTCTGGAGAGGAGGCAAAAGCAGCTCAGCATCACCTCCCCTGCCCTCGCCCTGCCTGCAGCCGACGGCCAAATCCAGCATGAGGCTGCGGCATCAGGTCCCCCCGATGCTCCCCAAGACCCCCCCCCACCGTGCCCAGACTTGTCTTCCCTGCTCCTGCCTGCAAGCCCTGCCCGTGCCTGCCCAGCCCACGCGGTCCCGCTCCGGCTGGCTGCTCTGCCTGCGCCGTGCCAGCCTCGGTCCACGCGAGCGTGGCGGGAGCTCGCGGGCGGGGGGGTCTGGAGCGAGCATGCCCACCCGGTGCCAAGCGCGCGGTGGGCGCAGGTGTGAGACCGCTGCAGATGGCCGGCGCTGCAGACCCTGGCACGAGGGAGCCACGGCACTGCCACCCTCCCCGGGGGGGTCCCCTCGCTCAGAGCTGCTGCCATGAGCCGTGTCTCCCTCGTGGCTGGGAAGGAGCCATCCCCACCCAAAACAGGCCTGGGGACCAGGGTCTGTCCCCATCCCCTTTGGCCCAAGCTCCCCAGGGACTGGCAGAGCCTGCAGAGCTCCCGGGTCGTGGATCGGAGCCGCGTCCCCGCGGCGGCGATGGCCAGACAACAGTGGAAGATGGCCAAAAATGTGGTTTTAGGCTTGACCAGGCTTGGGAGTGCTGGTCCAGGCCTGCAGGGACTGTGTCCCCCCAGGGGAAGCTGCGGCATGGAGGGACTTATCCGCAGTGACCCAGCAGCTCAGCGCCAGTCGCTGGGAGGGGACACCTTTTTCCATGGAAAAACAACTGATATTTGGGAAGAGCCATGCGCTGGCCACAGGAGTGGTTGCATTGGGGAGAAATCCAGGATGGTTTTGCTGCTGCTCCGGGGCAGCACGGGGCTGGAATTCAGGGATGGATGGGGCTCTTCTGCTGCAGTTACATTTATCGGGGTGAAATCTGGCTGGCCCCAGTCCTCCGCGGATGCAGGATCCCCCCAAACCCAATCGGGGTCTCTGGGCCGCGCTCTCCACAAAGGCAGCTCCTGCATCCCAGAAACGCATCAAACACCTTTTGGTGTCCTCATCACCCCCCCCGTGCCCATGCACCCCACCTCTCCCCCGCAGCACCCCGCAGCACCCCGCTGCACCCCGCTCCCTCCAAACCCCCTACTCCCGCCCCGGGGAGCTGGTGGCTTTCGGGGTGCCGACTGCTGCCACCCCCCACCCAAGCCAACCCCAGCTTTTGGGGGACAAACTCAGGCGGGTGACCCGCTGGCCTGACCCTGGCAAGGGTGACGGCGAGCGGTGCCTTCGCCCCCCGGCTTTGGGGAGGGGGGGGTTGGACTCCCGGGGCAACCGTCTGCAGGGCGCAGGGCCACGGGCTGAGAGCCGGGGACAGCGGTGGCCCCGCTCGGCAAAGCAGCCACTAGATGGTAGCGTAAGTCCACGCCAGCGCTGCTGACACAGCACTCGGCTGGGAGAGGGGACAGGGGACCCGGGTGACCCGGGTGGCCCTGGGGACCCACCTCCGCCACCCCCCTCCCCGGGCAAAAGGAGGTGTCGGTGGGGCTGAGCACCCGCAGAGTCGTGACATGAGTGGCGTGGGCACGGCTCCCCCGCCCCAATGCCGCCTGCCACGGCCGGGAGCTGCCCGTGCCCGCCGAACCGGGGGTGAGGGGGGGACCCCGCTCCCAAACCCATCGCATCCATCTCCCCACCTCACCCCCCCACCCCCCCACGCAGCCAAGCTGGGGCCAACGGGGGGCACAAGCCTGACTCGAGGGGGACAAACCCGGGCCTGGGGACAAGCGGGGTGACCCACAAAGCACCCAGCTCAGCGCGGGGTGTGGGGGGGGTGCCCACGGGAGCCTGGCAGGGCTGGAGCGTGGGTCCCCCTCCGCAAAGTGCCTCGCTTTGCTCCTCATCCTCGCCGCCAGCCCTGCCGAGGGCTCCATGCCAGACTGAGATATATATTTTATGATAACTATAGAGATGCACTTCAAACCTGACAAAGGACTTTGACAGTTTTAAGCATCTCTTTGATTAATACATGACCTTTTAATGCTTCGGACTAAATTAATAAATCTTTTACATTCTAACCCGTTGTGCTTGCAGTGTAATGTTTTTTGCATGACCTCCTTCTCTCCCCGCCCGTGCGAGGCAGCTGACCCGTCCCTCCGTCCCGTCCCCCGGCGCGCGCGCAGGTACGGCAATACCCAGCCTTGCAATATTCATAGGGCGCAAAGCCCTGCAAGGCGAGAAGGGAGGGATCCTCCTCGGTTTTTGAACCGTCCCTAAAAATAGCAAGAAAATTCAAAGCTGACATTCAGGGCGAGGGGACGAGGAAGCCTGCAAAGTTGCTCACTCAGCCACCAGCAATTGCAGCGATCCTGTCTGCGTGTGCAGATTCCTCTGCTGACCGGGCTGGAGCCCAGGGCCTCCTCCCGGCACCGCTTCCAGGCGCGATGCAGAGCGCTCCCCATCCTCATCCGGGGGGTGCAGAGCCCCGCCGGTCCCCGCTCCATCCCCGCCAATCCCGCTGGGGTGCACGGAGCCCCCGGGACGGAGCTGCCGGCTTTTCGGGTGCAATAGGTCCCCGCTGGAAGCCAACTCCCAGCTTGACCCCGGCTCCCCAGTTGATCCCAGTCCGGTGGCGAAGCTGGGGTGCCCAGCACGTATCGTGAGCGGGAATTTGCTCCTCGCTGCCTGTTGATCCAGAGACAGGCGTCGAACCCCAACCTGCACCGCGCAGGCGAGGCGGAGGGCTGCCGTAAAGCCAGGTGCTGTGTCTCTCCCTGCACCCATGTGTTATTTCATCGATGACTCACGTGTTATTAGCAGCCAAGCAATATTCCCAATTCCCTGGAGTTAACCCTTCACTCGTCACTCACAAAAACACAATGTCATAACAAACATCAGTGGTATTATCTACTTTAATTATATTGTATCTACCCGGCTCCGGGAACATTAACATCGGCGGAGATTTGGAGGGAAGGAGCTGGAGAGATGCTCGGTGGAGCCGTGGGGAGGGAGGTCACGGGGTGCTCAGGGAGCTGCGGGGCAGCACCCCGCTGTCCCAAGGGGCCTCGGTCACCGCTTGCCCTCCTGGCATCCCGTCTGGGACCTGGCCAAGAGGGGACACGGCGCTGTACCCCAAAGAACGTGGAGGAGCAGGGTGTTACCAAACAGCAGGGAAGTTTCCAGGCCCCAGACCGAGCTTCTTCTTAAAAAAAAACCCCAAAAATTAATCCAAAGTGGCAAAAAGGGGGTGCTTGGGTGGCTCCGTGAGGGTGCGTGAGGGCGCAGGGGTGCCGAGACGGAGAGGGTGATGAAGTGCAGCTGTGCACCCCGGATTGTGGCGTGGGGGGGGCCTGCAGGGGCTGTCCCCCCCCCCCAACCCTGCATCCTCGGGGGGGGGGTGCGCAGTGCGGGTGCAACCCGGGAGAGGGCAGCAATGCCCCGCGCATCCCATTGGGACCTCGGAGGGGGGGGGCACCCCGGGGGGGGGGGGGGCAAACCACCGAAGGTGGTTTGCCCCCCCCCCCCCGGGGTGCCCCCCCCCCTAAAGCAGCGCGCAACGGAGGCGCGCCCGTTTGCGCCCCTCCCTGCGCGCTTCGCAACGGCGGGGAGGAGAAAGAGGGGTGGAAAGGGGAGGGAGGGGGGGAAAGGAAGGAGGGAAAAAAAGGGGGGGGGGGGGAGGAAAGGAAGGACTACAAGGCCCGGCATGCCCCGGCGGTGCTGCACGGCTCCCCGGGGTGCCGGATGCTGGCCGTGCCGCTGACAGCGGAGCGAAGCGGAGCCGCGGTCCCCGCCGCGCACGGAGAGGAGAGAGGGGCAGGGCGCGCCTCGCCGCCGGCTCCGCTCCCCCCCTTTTATCCCAGCCCCCACAAAGCCGGGAGCGGCAGAAGGCAAGAGCGAGGGAGGAGGAGGAGGTGGAGGAGGAGGAGGAGGAGGAGGAGGGAGGAGGAGGAGGAGGAGGAGGAGGAGGAGGAGGAGGAAGGGGGGAGGCAGCGGCAAGCCAGGGCTCTGCTGCGCTGTGTCTTTCTTTGCTTTCCGCAGGCGGCGAGCGGCGGAGGCGCAGAGGGGAGGTCGGTTCCCCTCCGCCTCCCGCTCCGCTGCCTTTTGTGTGTGTGAGAGGCGAAGGGGGGGGCAAAAGAGGAGAGAGGAGGCCAAAAAAAAAAAAAAAAAAAAAAAAAAAAAAGCGAAGAGGCAGAGGGGAGAGAGAAAAGCCCGGAAAAAAATAAAATAGAGGGGTGGAGGGGGGGGAGAGGGAAGGAGGAAAGCGGAGAGGAAAGAGCAGGCAGGGGACGGAGGAGGGGGCGGGCTGGCAGGAGCGGAGTTGCCTGGGGAGAATGTGAGCAGGAGGCGCTGGAAATGCTCTCGTTGAAGGTGGCGAGCGGTGCCGAGGGCTCCGGGACTCCCGCGGCCGGTCAGGAGACAGCCCCGCCGGACGGCAGGAGCCTCCCCAAGCGGGCGGGCTCCGAGGGGCTCGGAGCGCAGCAGCCGGCGGGTGAGTACCGGGGACCCCCCGCCTTTGTGTGGGGCTGGGAGGCGGGGGGGAGGGGGGGGGAGGACACACGGGACACCCCCCTTCGGGCAGAGCGGGGGGGGGGGGGGGGGGAAGGAGGCGGCGTGTGTGTCCCCCCCGCGCCGTCCCCTCCGCTGAAGTTGCGCGGCGAGTTGGTGCCAAATTGCAGGAGTTTAATGGCACTTGGGGCGGGGAGGGGCGTGCGGGGGGGAGGGGGGCCGGGGCGAGCCCCCGACGGGGGGGGGGGGGGGGCTGCGAGCTCCACGAGTTCGGCCGCCTCCCCCCTTGGCCGTCCCCGTGTGTGTCCCCCCCTCCCTTCGCCGCCTCCCGTTCCCCCCCCCCCCCCCCCGGCTGCGAGCGCTGAGTGACAGCTGTCAGAGCCGGCTCCCTCCGCTAGAAGGCAGGCCGCGCCGGAGCGGAGCGTGTCAACAACGGTCGGGGTTAGCCGGGCTTCCCGGGGGACGTGGGGGGCCCCCCCGGGGCAGAGCATCCCCCCCTCTTCCCCTGGCAGCCGGGGAGCGGCGGGCTGGCCCGCGGGGGGCAGCCCCGGGGGAGGGGGGGGGCGGCGCGGTGGTGGGTGGGTGTAGGTGGGGGGGGGGGGGTCTCACCCCAGCCCCGCCGGCGAAGTTGCGTGGTCCGCGGCGCGGGGCTCGGTGAGCGGTTGTCACTTCGGTGCCTGTCATCCCCCCTCTGATTTGTTTTTATCGATCAGCTGATGTAAATCCCCCCCCCTTTCCCCCCCGGCGCGGCCCCTCGGTGCTTGCACGGCGATGGGGACCGCGGGGGGCCGGGGGCTTTGGCGGGGGCTGGCGTCACCTGTGGGGTCACGCCAACACCGGACCCTCTGCCCACGCCGGGGAGGCGCGTTCGGCGTCCCCAAGGCCGGGGCGGGTGGGGACACCTGGGTCCCCGCTTGTTTACGTGCCGGGGGAGGACGTGGCCCCAGCCGTGACCAGGTGGCCTCGTGCATCCAGCCCCCCCCCGGCCCGTGGCCGCCAGAACAGCCGCCGAAAGCCACGGGCTGAGCTCATTGTGTGCTGCCGCGAGCCCCGGCGCGCGGTGGAGTCGCTCCAGATTTATCCTGGCGTGACAGAGAGCAGAAGCGAACTCCCGGGGCGACGGGCACGGATCCTGCCCGCTCGCTTTCGACCCAGGCGCCGGCGGGCGCTGGGGGCGCGCGGTCCGAATCGGGGCCCCCCCCCCCCCCCCCCCAGGCCTCCCCCCACCCCTTCCTCACCCCCCCCAGGTGTCCCCTTACACTGGCTTCTCCTGCTGGGCTGAGGAATTTGCAGGGGAGGGTGGTGGTGGTGGTGGGGAGGGGGGGGAAGAGGAGGGCGGGGGGGGGCTGGAGAAGGGATGGCGCGGCGCCAAATTCCGCTCTGCCATGTCTCTGTAACCTGAATAGGCCAACTCCATCCCCGGTGCGAGTCCCCCGGGGCTCCGCCGCGCTCCGATGCAGTCAGGCGGGAGGTGGCTTTCGCCCGGCCGCCAGCCTCTCCGCCCCCCCCCCCCACCCCCCCCACTCGTGAACCACAGTCCGGTTCCCTCCCTCCGCCGTCCGGCGAGCGGACGCCGGCCGGAGCCACCGCGCACCCGCCGGAGCCACCGCGCGCCCGCCGGGAACCGATCCGGCAAGAGGTGGAGACGGCTGGGGTTTTTGGGGGGGGGGGGGGGAGAGAGGCGAAGGCTTGGCACCGTGGCGGGGACGGGGTAGCCAAGGACACGCCGGGAGCGGGGCGGCCGGCGGAGGAGAAGCGATGGAAGCCCGTGGAAGGTTACGGGAAGCCTGGGGGGGCCGGCGCTGCCCTGGCCTCCTTAGAGGAGGCAGCAGAGACCCGGGGCAGGCTATTTCTGCTGAGATCCCGAGGAAAGCTCTGGGAGAATTGTGGGCTTCTATAAATAGTGTGTGTCAGCCGAGTGGAAACAGGGCCTTGAAATGCTCCTGCTATTCTCCCGAGTGCTTGGAACCAGCTCTTGGTAAACAGGGCAGCGGTGGGGAGGGCTGTTTCCTTCTTCCGGGCTCGTTAAGGGGAGCGTGGTGGGGGGGAGCGGGAGGGACGGGGGGGATTTTTGCCTGGTGATAGGGCAGGGCTCCCCTCCGGGGCCGGCCGGCTGGATGCTGGGCTGTGGCCGGGCTGCCCGGATGCGGGATGGCCCCTGAATGCGTCGCAGATGTGTCTCTCCCCCCCGCCGCCCGCCGTCCCCTCCCCAACCCCGCCGCCCGCCGAACTTCGGAGCTGGGATGCGCCGGGCGATCCGGCCGCGGTCCTCGGGGAGCCGGCGATGCCGGGGGCGGTTCTCGGGGTGCGAGGGCTCGGCTGGCCGGGAGATGCTCGGCAGGTCCCATCCTCTCGCCGGTATGGGGGTCCGCGGGGTCGCAGCCTGGGTCCCCCGCTCCCCACCGTGCATCCGTGCGTCCGTCTGGGCTGGAGTTGTTCCTGCTCTGCCTCGGGGCCACACGCTGAGCGATGCCTCGGCCCCGCGCCTGTGCCGGAGGGCAGGTATTTGGTCCCGTGGGACCGTCCCCAGGCGCACCCAGCCACCCAGGGCGCTGGGGACCCCCTCCCTCGGGGGCTTCTGCATGCGGAGGGGACGTGGTGACACGTGCCCAGGGTGTTTGCTTGGCTCTGGGGTGCATCCCGACGGTCCCACCGCCGCGAGCGAGCGATTCGGCTTCGCACGAGGACCCGGCATCGCGTGTGGCGTCGCCTCCCCTTGCACCCGCGCCCTGATATTTACCCTGTGCCGCAAACGGTGGCTCGAAAGCCGCGTTATTATTATTTTTCCTTCAAAATAACACAGAGGGGAAGCAAACGGGGTGCCGCTAAGGTGCCCGCCGGGAGTTTTTAAGGTGAGAGGGATCCGGCGCGCTCGCGGTGGGGTTTGGCCTCGCGAAGCGCAGCAGCCGGGAGTTCTTCGGGGCATGGTGGGGTTGGGGAGCTCGCCCCGGCCCCGTGGGCTGGCTGACCCGGGCGAAGGCTGGGGCGCTCGGTGCCGGCGCAGCGGAGCGTGCCGCTCTGCGTGGGTGGGAAGGGGCGAGCGCCAGTCCGTTGGGTTTTTTTTTTTTCTTTTTCTCTCCATCTTTTTTTTTTTTTTCCCTTTCTTTCCTTTTTTTTTTTTTTTTTTTTCCTTTTTTTTTTTTTCCCTCCCTCTCTGTGGGTTGAGCGTTGGGGCGACAGACAGGGAAAGTCTGAGCAATGGTCTCCGTGCTGGTGCTGTCTTCAATCACCGCGTCCCAGAATCCCTCGCTCTGGGCCTTCTAGGCACAAGGGCTTACAGCGAAAATCGGCAGCTGCAGCTGCGAGTGAAAGCACAAGAGCCCGGCTGGGTCTTTGGCATCGGCAGGAGAGCAAAAAGCTGGGGGAGGCGAGGAGGGAAGGGAGGGAGGGGGGAGAGAAATGTGCCCTGTGGTTTTTTTCCAGGCTTGCCACCGAGGGTTGTGTTTCAGAGCATCGGTTCCCGGGCGCGGGAAGAGGCGGGAGAGGGGGGTGCGGAGCGATGCCTCCGGGGAGCTCATTAAAATCCGTCGGCTCCCCCCTTTCGCCGGCCGAGGGAGGCTGGATATGGAGGGGAAGGAGGGAGGGACGTGCTGGGAAGGAACATGCCTGCAAACCGGCTGCCCGGTGGGGACAGTTCCCGGCCCAGGCAGGAACGCTGCCCCGGGGGCTCACCTGTCGGAGCACGCAGGACGCCTGCGTGCCAGCGGGGCCGTGACAAGGGCGGGAGCGCCGCCGCCACGCCGGGGACTCCCTCTGCGGCGGGGCGAAGCCCCCCCGGGAACGCCGAGCCGAGCCAGGCTGGGAGGTGTGATGAGCTGCCGTGGTACAGGGGGGGCTGCGGCGGATGGGCTGCGGGGGGTGCTTGGATGGGGGTGCAGGGGGTTGGGGGGGTGCGGGCAGGCAGGGGGGGGTGTTAGTGGGAGGCGTCGGCGTGTGCGCAGGCAGGGTTCGGTGCGCAGGGATGGGGCTGGCGTGCGGAGCCGGGGGGCAAAGGTGGGTCTGGGCAGGTGCTGGCAGGGGACACGCCGCCGTGGCGAAAATGTCTCCTTTCCCTCCTCGGGGAAGGGGACAGGGACAGACAGCGGCGGGGACACCCCCCCCCGGTGCCGAAGCCCACCCCACGCCGGCGTGCATGCAGGCGAGCACTGATGCAGCCTGGCCTGGCGCGATGCGGGGAGACGGGGGAGCGGCGAAATGTGGTATTGATCCTCTCGGAGGGAGAGCGAAGCAGTTCTGGCATCCGCCAGCTCCAACCTCTGCCCTTCCCACCGCTAAACGAGCTCCAGGCGGAGGGAGCAACATCCCATCCCATCCCATCCCGTCCCATCCCGTCCCGTCCCGTCCCCGCGTCGCCGCCGCCCCCGGGGCCCTGAGCCCCGCGCACGCTCTTCGCCTCCTGCTGACTTCAGCGCATCGGCTTGGGCTCGGCGCCTGTACATTCCTCGCAAAACCTGGGCCTAAAATATCTGGAGGAGGACGGAGCGCCTTGGGCGAGGGAGATGAGCTCTTCAGCTGCGGGAAAGAGGGAGGCTGCTCGGCTGGAGGCAACGTGGCCGCTCTGCTCCTCGCCGGCCCCGCTGGTCCCCCGGGAATTCACCGGGAATAAATCTCGCCCGGCAAACTCGGTGGCTCGGTTTGGGATGGATGCGCCCGAGCAGACGTAGGGGCAGGAGGGGAGCGCGGCACCTCGTGCGTCGCCGGCTGAGCGGCACGGGGAGCAGGGTGGCACGGGGAGCGGGGTGACAGGGCGGCAGGGAGCGGGGTGGCACGGGGAGCGGGGTGACAGGGTGGCAGGGAGCGGGGTGGCAGGGAGCAGGCTGGGGCTGGGTGACTGAGGAGGGACAATAAATGCTGAGAGGGAGGCGCTAGGCGGGAGCTGTGTGAGAACCAGTTTGCGAGGTCCAGATTGGCAGCAGATCCTGAACCAGGAGGAGCTGAGCATCCATACGGCCCCTGCCGAGATCAGACGAGACGACAGCGACTCGGTTTGGGGGAAGAAATTGGAGGCGGGGGAAGCTTTTTTGCTGAAATGAAATTTGAACCCCAAAGTGGGAGGGAAGTGGAGGTGGGGGGCACGGCTCTCTCCACATGGTTATTACTGCTGTTTTCCACCCAGCTGAAAGGAGAATGTAGCTTAATATGGACCCGCGGGGAGGAGAAGCGATCGGGAACGGGGATTTGTCAGGAGGGAGCTGGGAAACAGCGAGAGAGACGTAGAGGTGAGAGTGGCCAGCGCATTGCCCAGGGAGGTGTTTGCAGCCCGGCAGGAGAGGACGGAGCCGGGCTGGAACAAGGCGCTATTGTTCTTGGCGAGCGGGGGCTGGCCCGCGGCCCCCCCAGACCCGCAGAGCTGGCGGAGCTGGCGTGGATGTGGGGAAGGGTTTTGGGACCGGTTTTCCCGGCGGATTGCCGGCTGGGGAGCGGGAAGAGCTCACGGTGTCGGGGCGTACCGAAGGGACCGGCCGAAACGCCGGGGGAGGCGAAGGGGCGGCGTGCCGGGGTCTGGCGGGAGGATGGGGGGTGAGGGCAGGTGAGGGGGGGAGAGGACAGGGATGAGCCGGGGAGTTTTGGATCAGCGAGCGGGAGGGTGGGGGTGGCGGAGTGGGGGCTCGGTGGCCGGGGGATGGCGTGGGGATGGGGCTGTGCAAGCGGCGACGGGGCAAAGGCCGGTGTCCCTCGGCTGGCAGGCGTGGTGGCTGCTCCTCGACGCGTGCGTGGGGCTGGGGAGGGCAAACAAGGGGGGGGCTTCTCCCCTTTCTGGCCTGGGGAGCCCCGTCACCCCACGGTCCAGGTCCTGCTGCGATCCCCTCTTGGCTGTTGGCATCTCCTGGGCAGCTCCCAGCCCATCACCGCCATCCCTCGTGTCCCCTCGGTCCCTTGCCCCGGCGCCTGCCATCGCCGCCCTCGGCACAACCGCCGCTGCCGTCAGCGTCTCGCTTTCTGCCCCCAGCACCGGGCGCGGGGGCGTTGGCAAGAGCAGCGGCCCCGTCCCGCTGCCGGCATCAGCCGTTGCGGTGCCGCAGCTGCCGTCTGTCCCCCGGGCCGTGCCGGTGCTCGGGGACACCCCAGGGTGCTGGCGAGCGGGAGCGCAGGGGACTGGCGAGGCGCGTAGGGGCTGGAGGAGGAAGAGGAAGAGGAGGAGGAGGAGGAGGAGGAGGGTGGCCCCGTGGGGTCTGGGGGCTGTGGCTGGGGAGGGGGTGGCGAGGCAGGGGCCAGCTTTTGCACGGCTCAGGGCGAAGCTGAGCTTGTCCCAGCCCTCCCTGGGCTCCCTGTGCTGTGGCCGGGGGCCAGGCTTGGCCCCCCCCAGCCCAGCTGGAAAGGAGAGACCCCCCCCCTCACTCCGTGAGTGCAACCTTGGCATTTGCTCCCCATCCCCCCCCCAGTTCCCACCTCTCTGATGCTTCAAACGCAGCGATGCCCTAAAGGCAGCAGAAGCACCTTAGCAAGTGCACACTAAATATTTGAACGCGCAGGGGTGGCTTTGGGTTCGCTGCTGCTCTCGCCCTTCCCCAGCCCCGTCCCCGGCGTCTGCCTCTCTGGAACCCCCAAATTTAGGGGGTACCTGGGGGCGTTTCTCCTCTCCTCCAGGACAGGGGTGTAATATTTGCTCGGCAGCTCTCGCTCTGAATTATTTGCTCTGCTCCAACCGAGCCAGTGCGGCATTGCCGTGCCACCGCGGGTGCGTGTCATCGTGTGTCCCCCCCACCCGCTGCCAGCCCTGGCCGCACGTGGTGGTACCACAGCATCCGCACGACGCCCGCCTTCCCATCGCCTTCCCATCCTTCATCCCCGTGCCCTCCCCTCCTCTTCCTCCCCAACCTCGACACCCTGCAGCCGGGCCGGGCACCCGTCGGGGCGGGGGGGGGAACAGCGTTCCCCTCCTCTCCCCGGCATTCCTCGGGAGTGAAACACAAGAGCTGGCAGGGCACTCCTGCTTTCTCTGGCCTCCGCTCCTCCGGTGCCTGAACAAAGCCCTCCTGCCTCTCCCGGGAACCCCGGGGTATGAAACAGGAGAGGCGGCTGGTGCTGCGTGGCAAGGCGAAATGTCCTCCTCCAGCCTATTTTGGGTTTCTAGGGTGGGTGGGGGACAGAGGTGGGCACGGGCCCCGCGGTCCTCGCGGGGGGGCAGCTCCGGCCGGGGGTACCCCCGGCCGGAGCTGCCCCCCGCGAGGACCGCGGGGCCCGTGCCCGCCCCATGGCATCCTCCCCAGCCTGGCCGCTGGCCCTTGGCTGGGCTTTGCATCCCCGCCATCTCACTGCCATCATATTGCTATGGAAACCGAGCCCTGGAGCGGACCGCTTCACCCCAGTTTGGCCCCAGTTCGGTCCCAGTTCGACTCCAACTCTCACGCACGATCCATCCGTGGCAATACAGGTCGGTGTATCCTGACCAGCTTCTCCCCTTCGTCCCGCGATCCGGGATGATGCATCCCAGAGGGAGTGTACGCTCCGGCCCCCGGCCGCCTTCCCAAAGTCCGACCCCCTCCACCCTGCAGAACAAAGCCCCCCCCTCCCTCCCCACCGCCCCCGGTGAAACAGGCCCCTGTCGGAGCGCAGTCCCCGACAGCGAAGGTTATTTTAATGGATGCATTACTTTAAACGAACCCTCCGCCATCTGTTCCACCCCCTAATTACGCATGCAAAAAAAGCCCATCTCACAGCCAGCGCAGGAGAAAGTAAAGATATAAGTGATTTAAATGCATGTATCCGCAGCTCCGCCGGCAGCTGGGCTGGGCTGCGCTCCTCTCCTTCCTCCCGGCTGCCAGGCGAGCCGGGCAAGTTGCAGGCAAGAAGGCAGAAGGATGGCTCTCCTGGGTCCGGCAGCTGCCGACACCTCGGGAGGGTGACCGCGCTGCCGGATGGCGGGTGCGGGCAGGGGTTGGAGTTTGGTGGCTGCATCCCCCCCCCCCCCCCCCGCCGTCCCCCTGAAGGTTAGCTCTGCCCGCCGGCTGCCAGCCTCGGCGTGGCGGCGGCTGAGCCTTCAAAGCGTGGGGACACGCCGCCGTCCCCGGGCTGCCGCGGTGCATGGCGGGGGTTTGGGGGGGAGCACCCCCGGCTTGGCCGGGCTCCTCGCCCTGCCGCTCTTCGGTGGCGGCTCGCGTGGGTGGGGGGGTCCCGCGGTGCCGGCTCGGGGTGTGCGCAGCCCCCCGGGTGACGCTGGGGTCCTTGTCCCCTGGGAGAGGGGCCGGGGGGGCTTTGCCCCCGGGCTGTGCTCAGGGGTGCGGGGCTGTTTCCCAAGCAGCGGCTGCGTTTCCATAATCCATCCCCAAATCCGGGGGTGCCAGACCCCGAGTGTCCCCGGGTGATGTTTGCCTGGGGGGGTCTGTCCCTCGGGGCTGCAGAGGGTGAGAGCGGGGTGGGGGGGGTCTGAATAAGCTCCCCCCGGGGAGACAGAGCCCGTAGGTGTTTGAAAAAACCCATTTTTACGTCAGCCTCCTGATTTGGGGAGTCCCAGCTGTGGCAGGGGGGTGGCAACGTGCCGGCGCCGCGGCGCAGGGGGCTGAATCCCTGGCCTCCGTCCCCGGGGCTGCCCCAGCGTGACTCAGTTTCCCCCATCCCCACCGCGAGCCCTCTCCCCGTGCCGTCACCCGGGGGGCCGGGATGAGTGACCGGCGTGCCTTTGGGTGACCCCACGGCGACAACGCAGGACCGCGACCACCGTAGCAGGGCCACCGCCTGGCGCCGGAGCCGGCGGCGGTCCTGGGTGCCGGCGTCCCCCCCTCTCCCTCCGTCTCCCTCTCTCCGTGCCTGACTGCAGCAGATGCGCCAGCTCTGCAGGAAGAGGGAATTAAGTTGGGCTGGAGGAATTTTAAAGATTGCTGCAGGCCTGAGGGTCTTAGATCCCCCCGCGGAGATGGGCAGTCATGCAGAATTAATCCTATCGGCAGCCTGGCTCGGCTTCAGCCGGTGCAGAGCTCCAGGAGAGCGCGAGGGAGCGCGGGGGGCGATGCTGGGGGCGGCTGAGCGAGCCCCGGCGCCTCTCGGCGTCGATGGGAAATTAATAATGAAAAATTAAAAGCCCCAACTCAGCCTTTCCCCCCCCAGCCCCAGCCCGGAGGTGGGACTCGCAACGGGGAGGAGGCGGGAGGATTCTGCAAAGCTTAAGGAAAACCTGTTTGCCGTAGCAAACGGAGCCCGGTGGTGCGAGCAAACGGCGGGAGCCAGCACCGGGGCCGCATCCTGCTCTCGGTTGATGATGCCATGGTACGGCCAGGACTCTGCCCTGTGCCGCGGGGTGGGGGGAGCTGGCTGGGTCTTGGGTGGGGGCACCCCTTTGCTGGCCGTCGTCCAAACCCATCTGCAGTGGGCACCCGCGGTGGCAGGAGGCGGCTTGGGGTGCTGCGCTGGCGCAGGGGACGTGGGGACGCGCCGGGCGTCCCCACGTGCTGCAGCAGCCACACGCCATGTCCAAGGGGATGCCAGGGTGGCATCTGGGCGCCCCGAGGCTCTGCCAGCCCCACGGGCAGCCTCGTCCCCATCGTCCCTCCTGGCCGCTGGGGCTGCGGTGCCACCGTGCCAGCGGGCTTGGTGGCTGCGTGACGCCGGGCAGGGTGGCCCGTGAGGGCTCTGCAGCTGCTGCCGAGCCCTCTGCTCCTCCGGTTTATAAATAATGCAGCACCGAGGCGTGTTGGCAGCGCCACGCACACGCCTGCAGCCCCGGCATGGCGGCAGGCGCTTTGGGGGCGAGCGGCGGGTGCTGTCACCCCGTCTGGGTGACACCGGGCCACGCCACCGCGGCGGGGAGGAGGCGAACCCCGGTGTTCCCACACCCCCTTGCTCCCCACGCCGTCCCCCAGCCCCACATGCCCGGGGTGGGTGGTGGCGGTGGCGGGTGCCCGCGGTGACCCCACGCGCGGGGACGTCCCTGCGCCTCGTGGCGGTGGCGCCGATGGCGGCGCGCAGCTTGCACGGTTGCCATGGTGATGTGCCGGCGCTAACGAACCCGAGTAAACATTAACGAGGGAGAGCCCCACGCGGGGTGGGTGGGAGGGTGGGGGGGTGGGGGGCCGCGGCGCTCGGGCCTGGGGACCCAGGCGTCCTGCGGGACCGGGTGCCGGGGTGGGGGTCATGAGCCTGTCCGTGCGTCTTAGGGTGCAGCCGGGAGCATCGTCCCGGACGCCTGGGTCCCCTCTACGTGCCGCACGAGGCCATGCTTTAATGGCCAGACTGGGAGCTCTGGGTGCTGGGAGAGAGCAGGGCACCTGGGTCCCCTGCCCGGCTCGGGGGCACCCACGGTGGGAAGGTCCCGACCCCAAGGACCCGGGGGTCCCGTCCCCCCTCTGCGCGAGCACTGGTGCAGTGCACGGCACTGCTATCCAGCACCGGCCACCGTCGCCCTCTCCGTGCAGCACCCATGGGTGCAGGCGTGGGGGGGGGGGATGCAGCCGCGGCCGGGTGTCCCCCGGGGCTGGCAGGGAGCTCGGGGCGTTCCTGGCAGCAGCTGCCGCGCGGCCCTGCCACCGCCGCTGCCTGCAGTTGTCACCATGACTCAACTCCCCGCGTCCCTCCCTTTCTCCCAGCCACGCCGGCACGGAGACCCACCCCACGGCTTGGGTGGGGGTCAGGGTGGGGGTCAGCCCCCCACACCAGCAGCCCCGCCGTGCCCGAGGCCCCCGCCGTGGCCGATTTAATGGCGCTGCAGCTCATTAAACGGAGGTGCAGGTGCCCCGGGTACCTTCCTCCTCCCGGAGGGCTCTTAATGAGCGGCCGCTAACGAGCGCCTGCGCTCCCCGCTTGCCTCCCCAGCCCCGGGAAGAGGCTGATTGGCGAGCGGGCACCCGGGAGCGATGCACGGGCTCCTTTCGGGGGCTCTAAGGGGTCGAGGGACCCCCACGTCCACTGCCACTTTGCTGTGCCGCGGACACGGCCTTTGCACCGTGCACAAGGGTCCCACGTCCCCGTCACCGTGCCGGTGCCCACCAGCTTGGTGCCGGGGAGCGGCGCCGGCTCTTGCAGCCCTCGCGGCCCTGTTGTCTGTCAGCCCGCGAGTGGGGGCTGGCAGCACGGCAGCTCCTTGCCTGCAGCCTGCCTGCAGCCTGCCTGCAGCCTGCCTGATCTTGCAGCAGAGCACCGTACGTGGGGAGAGGGCTGCGGGCTGTCGCCCTCCTCCCAGGCGTGCACGGACACGGCAGCGCCGCGTCTCTCCCTGGCGCCTCGGCACAGGGCTGCTGCGGGATGTGCGTCATGGGCACCTGGTGCCCCGTGCCTCAGTTTCCCCTCCTGGGGACACAGGGCCCTGGGGGCAGGCGCCGGGGCTGGGCAGGCACGTGAGGACATGGGTTGAGGCTCGTGCTGGTCCCCCCAGCCCCATTTTTGTCCCTGCAGTCACATTGTCCGAAGCCACCCGACCCCTGGGAAGCCCTCCTGGGGTCTGTCTGCGCAGGGGGCTCCGGGGGGGGTGTCGGTCGATTGTATGTGGCTCCCGTGCACCCCGAAAATAACCCAGTGGCACTGATGCGGTGCAGGGGTGCAGGGCTGTGGGTACCCTGGAGGAGATGGGCTGGGGGCTGCCTGGCTCGGGGGGCCCTTAGGCTCGGCCCCCTCCTTTGGGGGCCCCAGGGGGGGACAGCCCATCCCACACAGAGCCAGCGACCCGCTCCAGGGCCGGGTCCCCCGACTCCCCGCCGAAGGGAGCCCTAATCCTCTGTGACACGGTGCCCGGCTCCGCGGTGGCTAATTGCAGTGTCCCCAGCTGAGGATTACGGTTTAAAGCAGAGAAGGAGCAGCGGGAGCAGATGAGCTCCCGAGCAACAAAGCTCCCGTTTCCCTGCAAAGCGACTTTTATTAGGGGTATAATTAAAAGCTGACAGGAGGGGAAAATCAAGGGGACGGTCGGGGCGAGGGCTGGGGCGAGGGACGGAGCCACCCGAAGGTCCCCGTGCCCCCCAGGCGTCCGACCCGCCAGCCCCCGGCTCTGACCGCAGCGTTTCTGGCAGGGCAGGAGGCAGCGAGGTGCTGGGCTGGCGGAGGAAATCCAAACTCGGCCCCTATGAAAGGGGCTTTGTGTGCCCGGGAAGGAGCAGCCCTCCTCCTTCTCCTCCTCCTCCTCCTCCTCCCCGGCTGCGGGGCCGCTTTCCCGCCTGGGGGTGGCCTTGCCGTGGGTGCAGAGGGAAACTGAGGCACAGGGCAGCGTGGCAGCCCCGTGGCCTCCTGCCCCGCTCAGGTTCCCGCAAGGGCTTTTCTCCGTCGCTTACACCCGTGGCATCGGCAGGGGCCACGCGCTGCGGGTGCGCCGGTCCCCGGGGACGTGCTGGGCTCCCCATGGGTGCCCCAGCCGGTGCCGTCCCTGCAGGGTCCCTGGGGTGGGTCCTCTCTGCCGGGACTGGCCAAGGCTCCGGCAGTGGGGAAGGAACCGCGGGGACAGAGGGACATCACGGGGACAGAGGGACATTTTCCCCTGTCCTCTTCATGCCGCCAGGATTGCCCTCTCCCCAGCGCCGCTGCCTGCCTCAGTTTCCCTTTCCCCCCTGGTGAGCACTGTGGCTGCCGTCCGGCACGGTGGGACCCCGGATCGCTCTGGGGGGGTTCAACCCACATTAGTGACCCCGGCTGCTCCCGCAGACGTGGCTGAGGTCCCCGGGGAAGGGGACACATTGCAGCACCCAGCGTTTTGCACATCCCTGGGCAGAAGCTCGCAGGAATGTCCCTCCCGTGCCAGCCAGGTCCCGTTGCAGGGAGCAGGGTGGGTGCAGGCAGGGCCCCCCGGCTGGGTGCTGCCTTGCCCCGGCCCCAGCCCCGGCCCCGGCGGGCGGCAGGGGGCTTGTTCTCGGCCTGGACAGGAAGACGAATGAATTCCATTACGGGATCGCGATTTTATTCCACGTGTCAGGGAGCCTGAGATTAACTTGCTCACCAGGCTGTGACAGACCCAGACACCCGTGTGCACGCGCTCGGGCGCGGGGGCTTCTCTTGCTCGCCGGGCACCGAGCCGCCCGAGACCCCGCCGTGCCCCCCAGGGCTGTGCCCGTCCCCGCTGCTGCCCATTGGGAGCCCTCCCGGCACCTGGGGAGGGTGGCACTGGCCAAGGCAGGGGCCTGGCGCTGTCACCGTGCTGTCCCCTGCCCTAGAGGTCCATCGGCCACCCGAGGATGCAGGTCTTGCAGCCGGGCGAGGGGTGAAGCATCCTCCCGGTACAGCTCCCCTGCAGCCCGGCACTGTGCCGGGAGGCCGCGTGCTGCCAAAAAATGGGCTGGGAGGAAGGTGGGAAGGGGACACGGGGGCTCGGAGGGCCTGTCGCGGTGGCTGGTGGTGCTGGGGACACGGCAAGGCCGGTGGACCGCTCTCATCTCACCCCAGCCGAGCGGCTGCCCGCCCCGGGAGAGCACGTCGGGGCCGTGCATCCGTGTCGGGGCCACGCAGCCGCGTGCGCGGAGCCATGCCGTGCCGTGCCGTGCTGTGCCGTGCCGTGCCGTGCCGCGGGGCCGGCTGCTCTCCCCTCGCCGCCCCCCCTGCGCGGGCGCAGGCAGCTGGCTCTGTTTGCTGGAGGCTTTGCGCATTCCAGTTCGTGGGTCACTCGCCTTCGAAACCTCTCCGGGGACGGAGGCAGTTGGGAGCCGTAACAAACAACCCAAGGGCTCCGATGACGCCCGCGCCCGGCGCTGCCTGCCAGCACTGGGGGGGGGCCTGGGGGACAGCCCCCCACTCTCCTGGGGTGTGGAGAGGAGGTTTGGGGTGATGCTGGGAGGTCCCAGTAAAAATAACTTGGGGAGGGTGGATATGCTGAGCGGGTCTCCTTGTAGGACGTGGGGGTGATCGCTTTTTGGGGAGCGGTGGGGCACGCAGGAGGGATGCTGCGGTCCCCTCTGCTTATGGGGTGTCGGGGCTGGGGTGCAGAGTGGGGTGCCAGCAGCGAGGCATCATCTGGGATCCACGTGGGGAGTGGGGGGGAGCCGGCAGGGCACGGCGTGGGCACAAGGGCAGCGCAGGCAGCGGGCAGCGAGCTTGGGGCGGCTGGGCTGGGGCTTGCTCAGGGCTGGTTAATGTGTCCTGGAATGTGCGTCGGAGCCGTCCCGGGGAGATCAAGGGTCCGGCGGAGCGGCGGGAGCGCGGCGTGGCTCGGGGGCTGCGGGGCCGCGCGCCGGGGAGGCTGGGCGGCGCGGGGAAGGTCAGCCTTGGCCAGATGCAGCCACTCCACCCTCCTCCAGTGCTTTGCACATTAATGCAAATGCACTGGCCTGAGTGGTTCATTAGCAGCATGTGGAATGGAATAATGCATCCGCATCCCATTAGCCTAATGAAAAAAAGGGAGCCGGCACCTGGAACAAAGCTGCCGACTCTTGGCTAGTGCTCTGGCACGGCCATGCTGGGCTGTGGGGCCCCCCCTTCCCTTCTCCTCCCTTCCCATCCCTTCTCCTCCCTTCCCTCCGCCACCCCGGCCATCGCCTGCCCGCTCCTGGAGCATCCTCGCACCCGGCGCCGCATAAGGGGACGCCGATCCCCGGGACGTCACCGCGGCGGGGTGCAGCCCTGGGGGGGGGACCCCAGGGTGGGCAGAGCCGGTCCCAGCGTGCCAGGGTGGGGGGGTACCCTGAGCCGGGAGTGCCGCAGAGGCGCTGGCCGGGTGTCGGTGCCGGGCGGCGAGATGTCCCCATGTCCCTGGGGCTGGGAGCTCGGAGCCTGAAGGATTAGAGGAAACATTGCCAAACAAACCAGGCTGTGCCGGAACCAATTAGCCTCCAGCAGGCAGAGTTTCAGATGCTGTTATTTCTGCCTCTTCTCTTTTCTCTCCCTCCTTCTGTCTCCCCCTTTCCCCCTCCCCGGCCCTCCCCAGCCCCTCCTGCCCGCCCCCAGCATCTCTGCTCTCGCCATTCCTCTCCGTGTCGGAGCTTGTTTTGGGCACTGGCTCTGGAGTGAGTCATGCCGCGCGTAGGGGATTTTAAAAGCTTTCTGCTGTCGCTGGGAAGCCGGTTTGGGCTGCTCCGACGCTGGGGGTGGAGCGCGATGCCTCGCAGACAACCCTCGTCTGGGGAACCCAAAAAAATCCCCCACCCCGGCGCCCCGAACCCCCGGGGTCCTGTGGGCCCCCCTCGCCGGGGCCGGCTCGGTCACCCCAGCCAGCGGTTGAGTCACAGCCGAAACTTTCGAGCCGTTGGAGCTTCCTCCGCCGGGGCCCCTCTCCGAGGAAGTGGTCTGCCGGGGCGTCGAGCCCGGCGGGGCGGTTGCCCCGGCCCCGGCGGGTGCAGCACGCAGGCGCGGGCAGCCGGCGCTGGAGGTTGAAGCGTGGGAGATTTTTTTCCCCCCCCTCCCTCCCTCCTTCCCTCCGCTGCCGCCTCCGCCGGCCCCACTGCCAAACCCGGGGTGGGGGAGCCCTTCGGCGCGACCCTCCCGCCGGTCCGCAGCTGGCCCCGGTCCCCCCCTTCCTCCTCCTTCTCCTCCTCCTCCTCCTCCTCCTCGCCTTGAGCTGTGCTGCCGAGGGACTGCAGCTCCCGTGGATCAGGAGGAGATTTAGGTCAAGCGCTCGACTGAGTCGAAACAGCCATCTGTGTGCGCAGGAAACCGGCCACCCAGAGCCCCCGGCACAGTGGGCCCAGCGTTGCCGCTGGGTCCCGGCACCGCCGGCACCCTCGGAACCCCACGGCCGGGCGTGCGGGCTGCCTTTGTCTCTAGCAAGGGAAAAAAAACCCTACCCAACGATGAAATAAATGGGGGGAAAAAATCCCCCTGCCCACTCCTTCCGTCACCCCCTGCTTTGCCGTGGGCATCGCCGTCGAGCGCCGGGAAGTTTGGCGCGGAGCGGCCGCGGCACGGCTCCAAGGTCGCCGTGACACGCCGCGGGAAGGTGTGTGCCCGGGGAGGGAGGCCAGCGCGAGCCGGGCTGGGGACGTGGGTGCCGAGGGCCGGAGCCAGCCCCGGGCGCCCGCAGTGCAGGCAGGGAGGCAGGGCGGGAGGCGCAGGCAGGAGGGAGGCGCTGGCTGCCTGCCCGGAGCCCGGACTCCTGGGTTCCTGCAGGAACAGGGTGGAGCGGGAGGAGGCCGGGGAGCTGGTGTCATCCCAGCCCCGGCGGGGGGGAGCGTTTCCCTCCCCGGGAGGATGGGGGGCTCCGCGCGCACCATGGGGTGCGGAGCCGCTGCCCGCCTGCCTGCCGCCGTGCCTCAGTTTCCCCAGGTGGGGAATCACCTGCAAGGCAGCCCGGTGCCGGCAGCGTGGCCAAGCACCCCGGCAAGGTGGGGAGCCCCGGGTGCCCCTTCGTACCCCGCGCCGGGGCGGGTGTGGCCGCGGCCCCTCCTGCTCCCCACCTGCCGGCTTCTTCTCGCTTTCTCTATTTCCTTCCGGAGCCTTTTTTCGCTCGCCGGTGTCTCTGTCGCTGCGCCTGTGCACACGCCCGTGCTCGGGGAGAGGAAACGCCGCCGGTGCCGTGGGAGGGCCGGCGCGCGCCGGACGGGACTTCCCGCCACGGTCGGTTCGGCGCGCCCCAACCGTGCGACCAGTTGTGCCTGGTCTCGGGCCGGAGTCCGGCCGGGCGCGGGGATGCTCCCCGGCACCTCGCCCCGTCCGCTGCCCGCCCGGCGCGCTGCCTGCGCCCCGCCGGGCCCCTGGGGAGCCCCTCGATCTGCCCGTCGTGCTTGGTAAGGAGCTTTGCCCGGCTACGCAGCCGGTTTGCACGGTAATCCCGCCTTGACCGGGGAGATTTATGTGTGGGGAGAGCTGCGGGGGGCCCGGAGCGCCCAGGGGCTGGCAGCCGGCTTTCGGAGGTCGAGGTTCCGCTCGGTGCAGCGGGTTTTGGCCGGGAGCGTGACGGGGACATCCTCGTGCCAGAGCGGGTCCCGCCGACCGGGGACCGCCGGCGTTTGCCTCGGGCTCGCCCAGCCGTGGGGCGAAGCAGGCAGGAGCCCGGCGTCCCTGCGGAGGCTCACGGGGCAGGGGGCTGGTAGCCCTGTGCCGAGCCGTGCCGGGGCTGGGGCCGGTGCTTCCCTCCGGCGGGACCACGGCGAGCGTGCCTGCATCCTTTGCCTGCATCCCTCCCTCCCCGCGGCGCGCTGGCGTGGCAGCGTGCAGGCACGTGCGGGCAGCGGCGAGGCGAGGCAGCTGCAAGCGGGGACACGCAGGCAGCGCGCGGAGGAGGTGTCCGGCACGGGGACCTGGGAGCTGGGCTCGGGGGGTCCCATCCTGGCTTCCCCACGGCCCTGGGTCCCCGGGGGGGGCTCGAGGGGGCTGGTGGATGCCGGGAGCTCAGCGGTTCTTTATGGTCTCAGAGGGCTCCATTAATTCTTTAAATATCCAGCCTTTCCAGGTGGGTTTTGTTGAAAATTAATTTCCGGAGCTATTTTAATTTTGCTGTATTTAATTTGCTGTTTATTTTAATTAATTAACGTCGGGAAAATCTCTTCTCCCGAGCATCCTGCAGCCGTCTGGGGTGACTGCACCCGGGAGGCGAGAGCAGGGGGTGTCGCGGGCGCGAGGGGCACCGGCGGGGAGGGTGCCCGGCCCCCACGATGCCCACCCGGCTCTGCCGAACCTGCGCCGACCTGCTCGGGTGAACAGGCTGCTCGCCGGGATGGGCGTGGGGAGGCGGCGAGCTGGGTCTCTTCCCAGCTCCGTCCCCGGCTCCGGGGCTCATCCCGGGGTTTGCTGCCGGCTCCCCGGGATGGTCATTGCGTCTCCTGGCTGAGAGATGGCTCAGGTACCGCTTGCAGCCACCTTCCTCCTCCTCCCACCGAATCCTGGGGACCTGGGGGTCCGGCATCCATGGGGATGCAGCCTGCGGTGGTGCGGCTGTGCCGTGCCGTGCTGTGCCATGCCGTGCCGTGCCGTGCCACACCACGCCATGCCATGCCATGCCAAGCAGCAGAGCCCCGGTTTAAAAGCCCAGCATGGAGCTATTTCGACCCACGCCCACGCAGAGGGATGCGGGGCTGAGCTCAGCCTCGCGCTCCCATCCCCGCATCCCCCCGGTGCTCGATGCCCCAGCCCCGGGGGCTGGCCGGACCCCTGCGAGGGGGTCCCTGGGGGGGGAGGCGGGTGACGGGGGGGCGGGGGGGAAGGGATGGAGCCGCCTTTCTCCAGATCAAGGCCTCTGGTCTCTCGCATGTCTAGACGCTGCCACACACACCTAATGTGGTTCTTGGCAGGAGCCGCGGCTGCTCTCTCGAGGTTAATTGCTGCGCGCGGAGCTCTGCAGACAGATAGCCCGGCTCCGCGCTGCCCCCGGGATGCCCGCCTCGCCCAGCCCCTGCCTTGGCTGCAGTCCCCCGGGGATGCTCAGACCCCCCCGGGGTGGAGGAGCGGATGGGGGATGCAGAGGAGGTGCCGCTGTGCCCAGCCGGGTGGTTTGGGGTGCAGCACTGAGCGATGAGAGGGGCTCCCCCAGTTTTGGGGAGCAGGCAGGGATGGAGGAGAGGCACTGGCGGTGCTTTGCGAGGGGCGACGGCGGCCCCAGGGGCTTTGGAGCTGGAGCAGGAGAAGAGTTAACGGCCTCTCCCTCGCCGGCTCGGCGCTGCCGCCGTCCTCCTGCCTGCTCTTGGCAAGGCGGCTGGGCTAGATAAGGGGAAGCGCGGCGGGGGGAGCCGGACAAAGGCAGAGCCTTATTCAGCCTGCGTGGCCGGATCCAGCCTCCGGAACGGGAGCCGGAGAGAGACACGGCGGGGACTGGGGTGGGAAGAGCCGTTTCATCCTCTGGCCCCGACATCTGGTGGAAAGCAGAGCTGGGGAGGGGGGAACGCTGGGGGTGCCGCAGGGATGAGCCCTGGGGCTCGGCCGGATCCGGACTCCTGGGGCGGGCTGGATGAGGCCGTTCCCAGCGGCTGCTCTTGCAAAGGAGCCCAGAGGTCTCCAGGACCCACAGGGAGCTCAGGGCAGCCGGACACCGGCACCTTCCCGGGAGCCCCGGGAGCAAACGCTGCCGTAACGCCGCGCTCGGAGCCGCCGGCACGGCGAGCCTGGTCCCTGCCGGGCCCCGTGTGCAGGGACTGGCCTCGCCGTGGGCAAACCGGCACCGTGCCGGGCCTGACGCGGCTCCCGCGTGCCATCGGCGAGGCCAGGCGGTGCAGAGCAGGGCTGGAAGCGATGCATCCCGAGGGGGGAATCGCATCGGGTCGCCAGAGAGATCCCCAAAGCACGAAGTCCCCTCACCTCACACGTGGCCGGCACCAGCGTTGGGGTCCGGGCTCGGTCCCGTGTCCCGCAGCCGCCTGGGGGTGAGCCCCAGCCCTGGGACCTGCCCTGCACGGGATCCCCGGGGAATTGAGTGAAGGTTTCGGTCCGAGCTGTGTTTTGGTTTGGGGTTTCGTCATGTTTTCATGGCAGGGAATTTCCGTTCCTAACCAAAGACAAGAGAGAAAAAAAAAAAAAAGAAAAGAAAAAACCAAAACCAAAAAAAAAAAAACCCCCTGTGTTGAATTTTTGCCAAAAAAAATGGGATGTTTCCATTCTTGTTTTGGCTTTTGGCAGCCCCAGACTGCAGCCAATGGAAGAAAATATCTGTGTGGAAATGCTGCTGGCCTCCTCCGCGCAGCGCAAGGGCTGTTTCAGGGCTGGCCGGGCTGGGAGCTCCTGCCCCCGCGGCCGGGCGGCTTTGGGGGGTTTTGGGTGCAGAGGGAGACTTTTGGCATAAGGAGAAACTTGCAGAGAGCGTGAGAAGGAGCGTGGACCCTCCCGAGCGCGGCGCCGGCCGCTGCTCCTCCGGCGCTCTCCTCCCCGCGCTGTGCTCTTTGCAGAGGACATTGCCATGAGAACGGGATCGTTGTTTTGTGGGGAGCATCGACACGAAGCAGGCGAGCGGCTGCAAGGACACCGGTGGCACACGGAGCTCGCGGTTCCCACTTGTCCTTGCAGCGGGTTGCTCTCTCCTCCCCAGCTGACGGCAGAGCCACGTTTGGCTCCGGCGCGTGCCGTGCAATGCCGTCCTCCCGCCGCGCATCGCCTCCCCTCCCGGCGTCGCCCAGCCTCCCCTCGCCACCCCGCTTCGCCCCCCCGGCTTTTGGGGGACCCTCTGCAGGGCCGCGACGCTGCGGCGGGTGGGGTTAGGAGGAGCGGCCGCTGCAATGCTTAAATGAGATTGGGGTTTTTTTCCACCACCCCCCCTCCTCCAGTCCACGCTAGGAAGAATTACAGTCGCCCAGGCATCTGTTCTGGCAGAGTCGAGCTAAAGAGCTTGTCCTGGGCTTGGCAAACCAGCCGGCGCAGCCGACAGCTTTTCCAAGGGCAGCCTTGGCGGATGCGGAGCAGCAGGTTGACATTGCAGGGAAAGGAGCCCTGCGCCGCAGGCACCGGCCCCGTGCCCCTCTGCTCCCGCCCAGGCCACGGGCGGGTGGGCTTTGGGGGTCCTGCGGGAGGTTGGGTTTGCGGGTTGCTGCTAAACCCCCTCCCCAAAAAGCAGTGTCCTCCGGCAGGTCTTTGTTTGGGCGGCTCGTGGCACCCTGCGGCCGGCACAGGCAGAGACACGGCGCAGGGCTGGCCGTGGGACGGAGGCAGGATCAGGCCCTGAGCAGCCCCTTGTGCGCCCGTGGGAGCGGGTGGCCGAGCCCTGCGAGGGACCACCACCAAAAAACCCCCTTTGCCGCTTCTCCGGTGTGCAACCCGGAGATCCCTTGGCGTCCCCGGGCTGTGCAGCGTCCCCTGTCACTGCCACCCCATCCCCGCTGGGCACCGCGCACCTCGCGGCCACCCCGCGGGTCCCACTGTCACCCACCGTCCCCGTGAGCGCCGTGGGTGATGCCAGGAGCGCCGTGTGCCTGGCCGGGGGCTCGGCCGCCCCTCGTGCCTCCCCCAGCCCCGCCATGCCCTGATCCTGCCCAGGCCTGCGAGCACAGCCGCGGCGCGGGTAATTAGCAGTAAATCTCCGTGTGCGTCTCCGCTCATCAGCTCGTGGGAGCTGGGTTTGGCACAGCCGGCGGGGAGGCTGCTGTTTGAAGGCACCTTCGCAGCCGCCCTCCCGCCCGGCGCCCAGCGCATCGCCGTATCGGTGCCGCAGACCAGCCGCCGGCACCGTGCACGGGCCGTATCCATGCTCCGAGGCGGCAGCGGTCGAGGCAGGGGGAGGCGAATCGGCACGGCTGGGCAGGGAGGTGGGGGGGCCCTGCCGGAGCGCCGGGCTCGGAGCTGGAGCGTGTCAGGCACAGATGGGATCGTTAACGGTGGTAAAAATTATCCAGCCCCTCTTAAAAACCCAGGCGCAGCAACCCGACCCCACAGGCTCCGGTGGTGGCAATTCCCACCAGAGCGGCGTCGGCGTTTGCTTCCCCTGCCGTTACCGTCCATCCTCAGGCCGGGGTACGAGGCCACGGCCGCCCTTCACGTGCCACCATGTCCCCACTGCCTGGTGACCCCCCTCGCCTTCCCCTCTGCTCTGCTGGGGCGCAGGCTCGCTCCTTCCCCCAGCCCTGGGGACGGGCACCCTGACCCCGCACCCATCCCGGCCCCGGTGCCGCCGGCACTGGGCGAACCCCGTCCCCACGGGCACCCCCGCCCTCAGATCCGATCCGATCCGCACAATTTCCTATTTCTTTCCTAATGTGCCCGAGCCTCCTGTTTGCTTTTTTAACTGCAGTAACCACAAGAGGGAAGTTTCGGAGCGGTACGAGCCCGGCTCCGCTGGGAAGGGAGAGCTGCCGCAACACTGCCGCCCATCACCGCGGCACCGCGACCGGGGGCTTCGCCGGCACGGTCCAGGGAGCCATGGCGGTTGTGCTCTCCATCCCCCTCTCCCTGCCCCTCATCCCCAGCTCCTTTTCTTTTCAAAGCGGCGAATTTGGGGCCGGTTCGGTGTCGCCGAAGGGACTTGGGCCGCCCCAGCGCCGATCGATCGCTCTGCTCGCTCCCGCTCGCTTTTTTTTCTGTTTGTTTGCAGCCGCTTGAGGGCTCTTGTGATGAATCCAGCCTGGACAGATTTCAAGAACAGCTGAAACGCAGCCCGGGGTGGGGGTGGGAGTGGGAGGGCAGCGGGGCCGGCCAGCACCAGAATGCAAAATGGTGCAGCGGGCAGAGCCGGGACGGCAGGACGGGCTCGCGCCGGGTCCCGCTCGAGGACCGGAGAGGGATGGGGAGCGATGGCAGCGCCGCCCCAAAGCTCTGGGCTCCGTGGGTCGGCAGCGTGGGGACCCTCCGGGTTCAGCGGGGCCGAGGATTTGGGGTGGTGCGTGGGGAGCGGGCTCAGCCCCCGCACCTGCCTGCTGCCCGCGGCCGCTGCCAGGAGCTGGGCTGCGCTCCAAGCCAGCCCCTAATTGCGCCGGCGAAGGGCCGGTCCCGCCGGCCTGGCGCGGCCGGGCTGTGCCGGGGCTCGGGGTCGCACCTGCGAGGGGCCGAGGGGGCCGCGCCGGCTCCGCCGCCCGCCCCGCCGCGCCAGGTGCCGTCCATCCCCGAGCGGCCCTGGGGCCCGGCCGCCCGGCCTTCCACCGCTCTAAAATGGCGGCTTTTTAATCAAAAAGGAAACCCTCCCAAAAACCCCAGCACCAGGAGGAGGGTGAGCATGTCCCTGCACCCCAGCCCGGGGCCGCCGGCTTTGCCGGGAGGGGGTGACGGCAGCAAAAGGGGGGTGCACAGCCACGCTGAGGGGGAACAGAAACGCGAGGGGCAGGAGGAGAACCAGAGCCTCGGAGCAAATCTTCCCCGGCTGAGGCGGTGCCGATTGGCGAGGCGGCGGCTGCCGTGGTGCTGGGTGCCGGGGCTGGCTGGGATTTTGCAGCTGTGACTCCGGGAGAGAGCGGGACGCGCGTGCGCGCGCGTGTGCGTACGAGTGTGCGCGCAGGCGGGAGGAATAATTAGTTCCTACTATAGCACTTCTCACTCAAAGTGCTTTTTAAAAGCCTCCATTCATTAGTCTTCACGGCTCCCCCGAGGTGTCGTGTCCTGGTTCTCTCCCCCCTCCGACTCCCCACCTTCCCTGGAGCAAGCGGGGATCCTGAGCTGGGGACGGGGAGGGTGACGCTGCCGGCAGACGCCGGGTCCTTGTAAAACCCGAGGACGTGGCAGCAGGGTTTCTGGAGACGGTCCCAGCGTTCCCTATCCCAGCGGGGCTGACGGGGTGTCGCAGGCACATGGGCGTTGTTGGAAAGTGCCCGTCGAGGCTGAGCTGGGCCGGGTTGGGAGCGCCGGGGAGGAGAGCGGGATGGCGGGGAAGGGGTGCGGGTCGGGTGGGTGCCGCTGCCGGCTGCACCCGGGGAGAGCGGTGCCCCTCACCAGGGCACCGGGGAGCGGCACAGTGGTGCCGGTTTCCATATCACCCGGCGTGTGCCGGGATCCCGGGGGTCACCAGGCGGAAGGACGGAGGATGCCGGAGGGTGCCGGTGCTGCTGAGCCCCCGAACCCGAGCGTCGCCGCTGGGCGAGGGAGCGGGGGGGTGCCCGGGCACATGCCCCCGGCGGGCTGGCGGGGCCGGCGGGGCGCGGAGGCGGGCGGGCGCTGGCGGAGGGCCTCCTCTGCAAACCCTAACCTTATTTTCCCAGGTCCGACGCCAGTTTCCATGGAAACAGCCAGGAGCAGAAACGGGAACCAGAATCCAGAAATGCGAAAGCCTCGAGCTCCCGTTCGCCTTCCTGGATTCCTGCTCCCCGCGGCCCCGGGACGCCGGCCGGGTGCTGGCCACGGGGCACCCACGCTGCTCCCACCATCTCGGGGTGCAGGGCTGGCCTGCCAGGGCTCCCCGCGGGGTTGGGGTGCACCCGTGTCCGTGCACGGTGCAGCACCCGTGCACGGCGTATGGGGATGTGCACGGTGTGCGCAGCGGTGTTGTGCCATAGGCAGGGGGTACCGCGGGCAGGGGGTACTGCGGGCAGGGGATATTGCAGGCAGCACCGTGCACAGGCAAGTTCAGACAACATCTGCACACATCTGTGCATCTAGAGGGTGCACAAGGGTGGGTATGTGATGTACATGTATACATGCTCCTGCACGGACACGTGCACTGTATAGGTATAAGAGGGGTGTAGGCACTGTATGTGTCAATAACGTACGCTCTGGATGTTCAGCGTTACTGGTGTGCACTGGGAGGACCCCAGTCCCGCGGTGTTTCCCAGTCCCGTCCCTGTCCCCAGGCCGCGGCGGGGACAGGGGACCCTGGCAGCCCGGAGAGGGGCAGCACCAGCCGGCCCCGCCACAGGGACATGGGTGCCGGGTGCTGCGCACAAACCCAGGCGTGTGGCTGTGGGGGGAGGCCCTGCACGGCCCCCCCGGGGCTGGGAGCCCCCAGACTGCTCCGGGCAGCCCGGCCCTCCCAGCCGAAGTGGAGCCTCGTGGGACGCGTTTGCGTCGTGCAAAGCCGAGCCCCGAGCCCTGCGCCGTGCTGTGCCGTGTCCGCCCCGCCTGCGCCTTCCGCGCTGCCCACCGACCTGCACGCGTGTGCTCGCCTCGCACACGCGTGTGCAAGCCTCGCCCCGTGGTCCCTCGGGTGCGCGGTGACATGTCACGTTCCCGCGTGAGCTCATAGGAGCCGGCGTCGGTGCCCGTGGGGTGGGACACCTGCGTCCCCCGGCACCTCCCGGCGCCGCCTGGCCCCATCCTCCCCGCAGCATCCCCGCGAGCCGATCTCACCGTGCTCCCAGCGCGCTGGGGCACGGCCGGAGCCGCGCACGGCTACCGGACCCTGGCACCCGAGGGGTGCCCCTTCCCTCATCCCCACGCCGCACCCCGGGGGCGACTCCGGCACCGCCGGCACCGCCGCGACGCCTTCCCCTCCCCGGCACGCGGAGCCGTGGGCGCGGGCACCGCCGCCATTGTGTGCGCGCGCCGTAATACATCATTTACAGACGGACAGGTATTAAGATACATTATGGATAACTCGCAGAGAGAGACGCTATTAATAATACAGACACATACAGAGGGAAGAAAGTGCACACTTGATTTCCATGTTGCTACCAGGAGTTGTGAGGCTGGCTCTGGCTGCCTCTTCCCACACGTGACTGCAACACAGTGGGTAGCTGACAGCCCAGAGAGCCTGGCTTGGGGCCAGGAAAAAGCAGAAAACACAATGTCTGTGCATATCCTCTCTCTTAAAATAACACTCCAACACCGTCTGAGACGAATTAAAATAAGATCAGGAGCGGTCTCGCGAAGAGAGGAAGACGAAGAGGGAAAGGCAGGCAGGGGAACGGCCGGGGCTGGGCGGCTTCAGACCCCGGCGGGGAAGGAGGGGGCTTGTTTTTGCAGGGTTAGAGTTTAAAATAAAAAGGCTGAAGGAGAAAGAGAAGGCGAGCGGGGAGAAGCAAATCCCCGGCGGGGAGGGGAGCGATGCCGGCGGCGGTGCTGGCTGTCCAGCACATGGCTGTCCTTTGGAGGGGAGCCGCGGCAGGGCGGGGGATGCGAGCGCAGGCTGCATGATGGAGAGCATCAGGAATTTCCTGCAGCTGAGGAACACACCAAATACCAGAATGCAAGAGCGAGCGGAGGAGAGCAGGGTGCCGGGGAGGGAATGAGGAGGGAGGGGGGATGCAGAGGGCTTGAAATAACCGGCGGGGAGAGCAGCGAGGGCAGGGGGCAGCGGGGTGGGGGGCACCGGGGGGGGGGAACTTGGCGCTTTGGGGCTTTTTCCAGCTCTTTGCCTTTATTTTTTTGCTGCTTTTTTGAAGGAGGTGCCCCGCGGTGCTGCCTGCGCCCGCAGGCCCCTCTCCCTCCTGCCTGCTCCCTGCCCGAGCCCGGGTTTGGTGTATTTTGGGGGTTTTACGTCTTTCCTCCCTTCTTTCCCCCCGGTTATCTGGCGCGGCGCCGGGGGACGCGGGGGTCGGTGACGGCGGGGCGTGGGGCCAGGCCTGCGTCCCACAGACCCCTGCCTCTCCCGTGGGGCCGGATCCGGGCTGCGGGAGCCAGGAGCAGCCTGGAGAACGGGCACATCCCTGCGGGACGGTGTCACGGGAGAGCGGGGGCCCTTCGGGGGGGACCCGCCGTGCAGGCAGCGAGGGCCAACGCTGCCCCAGGAGCCGTGGCAGCACCTCCCACACATGCAACGAGTTTGCCAGGCGCCCGTTGGCCGCGCTCCTGCTTCTCCCTGGGCCAGGCTGGGTTAAACACAACAACCCAAAATCCCCAGGCAGGCTGCGAGCCCCCGAGGCCGGCGTTGCATCCAGGTGCAGCCCGACCTCTCCCTCCTCCTCGGCCACCCCCAGCTCCCCCCTGCATCCAGCTCCTGGCTGCATCCAGCCCCGGCTCCCCCGGGGATGCTGGGGGGCCGGAGGGGAGGGGAGATCAGAGGGGGCATCTTGCAGTGCCGGATCCAGGTAGCCAGAAGGTCGCACTGAAAATCTGGAAGTGGAGTTTGGAGCTCAGCAGAGCGGTGAAATCCGTCTTGCTGTAGGGCAGAGAGGAGGAGGAGGAGGGAGAAAGATGCAGTGAAGGGAGCAGGAGGGAGAGGGGCTGCGTCCCCCCCATCTTGGGGCGCTGGGTGTCCCCAGGTAGATGCCGTGCCCCGGCCGGGGCTCTGCTGAGCATCGCAGCGAACCGGGTTGGGGGCATTTGGGGGGACGGAAGGGGGATGAAGAGGAGGCAGCAGCCCCTGAGCGAGCGCTGGAGCCCGGCCAGGCGATGCCGAAGGCTTTGCAGCCCCCTCACCGGGTGCCTCCCGTTTCCACCGATTCCAGGCCACGGCGTCGCCGCCATCCCGGGGCGAGCGGTGACCCACACCTGCCAGGGCCCCGCCGGGGACGGGGATGCTGAGAAAGGGCTGAGCTCATTAGCAGGCTCCAGCCTCCCCAGCACGGGGGGTCAGAGAGCAGCAGCCCGGGGCGGGGGGCGTGGGGAGCGCGGCTGGAGGCGCTTTGTGTGGGCCGGTGGCCCCCGCCGTGTCCCGCTCACCGGCCCCCGCCAGCCACCCCGGCTCCTGCGATGCTTGTCCCCGGGGCTGGGGGTGCGGCGTCACCGGATGGGGATCCAGCAGGCGCGGTGGAGGCGGTGCCGGGGGGGGCTCCTCAGGGGCTCCCCCCACCCAGAGCTGCGCCCCGCTGTGGTTTTTCCTCCTCTCCCTCCACCCCAAAGCGCCCGGGTTCCTTCACTGCAGACCGTGGGCTCTTGGTCTGGGTGCAGGGGGGTACCCACGTCTCCCTGGTGTTCCCGTCCCTCCCTGCCCGGCACGGAGCAGGGTGTCTCCCGGCCCGTTGCGTGCCAGGAATCCCTCCTGGCCCTGCTCGCCGAGCCGGCAGCGGCCCTTTGATCTCCAGCACCGCGGGGGCGAGAGGGCGAGAGGGGCCCAGCTGCAGCACAGAGAGACGGGGCTGCAGGCTGGGGGGGGCGGGCACCCCGGGACCCCTCCCCACGGCTAACAAACCTGGGGACGAGGGGCTGCCATGCCCAGCGTCACCCTGCCTGGGCAGGAGACGCGTAGCCTGTGCTCGCCCCAAGGTTGGGGTGGCTCTCGTTAGCCATCGGCTGCTAATTGGCCCCTCTGCAAAGTTGTGCGATGGGGAGGGTCCCTTCCCCCAGGCGCCTCCCCCAGCTCTGCCCCATCCCGCTCCTGCCTGCCTGGCACGGGGCAGGGTCCCCCGTCACTTTGGGTGGGGGCCTGGCGTAAATGCCCCGTGGGCTGCCCACGGGGGACGCGGCACCTTCGCTTGCACCGTGGGGTCCAGGCCCGCTCCTCCACCGCCCCTTTGGCCGGAGCGTGCCGGGTGCCGGTACCTGCCCTCGGGATGGGGACAGGGTGGGATTTCACCGTGCAAAACCCCACCAGCAGATCACGGGGTGCCCTGGTCTCCCCGGCCCCCCCCCGCCCACCCCGGCCCCCCACTCCCTGCCCGCGCATGCCTTTGCTTGGGGGCTGGCCGGCGGGGAGGCCGCCTGGCCGCAGGGGCCGGAGGCAGGCGATGGTGGCGGGAGCCGGGGTGGGGGGGGGGGGATACTGGCTGGAGCGAGTCTGAACCTGGCATCTGTCGAATGTCACCTTACCCAGACAGTCTGTGCTTCCCTGTCTCCATATCAACCGTTCTGCTCCAGCCACCTGCGGGGGGGTGGCAGGGAGCGCCTTTGGGGAGGAGGAGAGCTCGCCTCGCCGCTCGCGCGCTCGCCGCAGCCTCCCTTTGCCCTCCCTGCTCGCCCCCGGGGTGCGAGGCCCCGGGCCAGGAACGGCGGCGCAGGCGCTAACCGATGCTCCTCCAGCCGCCTGGGATGTGCTTGGGAAATTGGGGGGGGGGGCGACCCCGGCGCTGGTGGCTCGTGCAACCCCAAATTGCATCGTCTGGCTCCGCCGTGCCTCAGTTTCCCCTCGCCGCAGCGGAGGGGCACAGCGAGCCCCTACCTGGGCCGGTGCCCCCGTGCCCGCCGGGCGCCTCCGCTCCCCGCCGAGCCCCAGCGCAGCTGCGGCGCAGGAGGGATGCCGGGGCTTGCTCCACCCCAGCCTCCGCGGCGAGGGCCTCTTCCAACAGCTCTGCACATTTCCCCGGACTGTCCCTCTTCCCTGCGACCAGATGTTCTCGCCCTCCTCCCCCCGATGGGGTCCGGGCCAGAGCCAGCTCGCCGCGGCCGCGCCGGGACGGACACCGCCTGCCGCCATCCCTCCTCCTGCCCCGCACCTGGACGGCGGCCGGGGACAGGGGACCAGTGTCCTGGCTCCCAGTGCTCCCCAGTATCAACTCGTCCCGTCCCAGTCAGGCTGCGACAGCCCCAAACGCTGAGCCCGGCTCCTCGGTCCCACGTGTGCGTGGGGCAGTGCATCGGGGACGGGGTTGCAGCACCAGGGCTTTGTATTTGGGGGGATGCTGGAGCATTTGGGGAGATGCTGGAGGATTTGGGGGGGATGCTGGAGCATATGGGGAGATGCTGGAGCATTAGATGGGGATGCTGGAGCATTGGGGGGTGCTGGAGTGTTTGAGGTGCGGATGCTGGAGCGTTGGGGGGTGCTGGAGTGTTTGAGGTGGGGATGCTGGAGCGTTGGGGGGTGCTGGAGTGTTTGAGGTGGGGATGCTGGAGCGTTGGGGGGTGCTGGAGGACTTGGGGAGATGCTGGAGCATTAGAGGGGCTGTTGGAGCATTTAGGGAGGTGCTTTAGCATTTGGGGTGGGGGTGCTGGAGCATTGGGGGGTGTTGCTGGACCGTTTGGGAGGTGCTTGAGCATTTGGGGTGGGGGTGCTGGGGCAATTATGGGGGGATGCTGGAGCATTTGGGGGACACACAGCGCTCCTTGCTGGTTTACACCTGCCCCAGCGCCGGGGCGGGCGGCAGAGCTGAATTCCCACGCCGGCGGCGCTGCGGGCAGGCGGGTCGGGACGGGGCGCGCGGGTGCACGTGGGCGCCTCGCGGGTGCGGGTGCGTGTGCCACGCGTGTGCCGAGCCCCGCGGGGCGAGACACGGGGCCGCACGGATGCTGCTCTCGGGGCTGCTCTCGAGGCCGCACGGATGCTGCTCTCGGGGCTCCATGGACGCTGCTCTTGGGGCCACATGGATGCTGCTCTCGGAGATGCTCTTGAGGCCGCACGGATGCGGCTCTCGAGGCCACGCGGATGCTGCTCGCAGGGCTCCATGGACGCTGCTCTCAGGGCCACACGGATGCTGCTCGCAGGGCTCCATGGATGCTGCTCTCGGAGCTGCTCTCAGGGCCACATGGCTGCAGCTCTCGGAGCTGCTCTCGAGGCCGCATGGATGCGGCTCTTGAGGCCACACGGATGCGGCTCGCACTCCAGCGGGAACGCCTTCCCGCCCGCGCGTTCCCGGGGCACCTCGGGAAGGCAAGGGGAGCGCGGCAGGCGGGGACGGACAGACAGACAGCCGAGGACGGGCACGACTGCCTGCTCCCTCCTCTCCCAAACGTGCGCGGCGGCTCCTGCGAGTGTGTAATTTCACCACAGTGCCTAAACGAGGGACAGAAGTAAATTGACCTTTTAACCCGTTTTCCTACCAGGGGGATTATAGCCTGTTTCCTGTTAAATCTCTCCAAGAACTGGCTCCATCCTGCTCTCGGAGCGGGAGGGACACCCACCCAAGGAGGGGCTTTAATTCCCCTCCCCACCTACCACCACCTCGCCTTCCCCACCCCGTCTCCTCTCCCATCTCCACCACCTCTCTTCCCATTAAAGCCTTTCGGGGTGCTTTCACCAACCCCGGGAAAAACCCAACGTGGAAAATCGCTGGGAGGAAGGAACCGAAGGCGGGGAGTGATAAATATTGAAAGGGTGGGATTTCGATGTAGGCTGCAACAGCTGTGCCGGTTACAGTGTCACACTATCTCTCCACAGGTTTACTGACCCATTTCCATTCACACGGCTGCCAGTATCTTAGCAACTGCAACAGTCCCCCAAGAACAGGCATATTGCCTGCTATTAGTGACTGCTGCAACTGTGTCAAGGTTAGCTCTCTCCCTCCTAGCCCTGCCGGGTTTGTTTTTCGCCCAAAGCCAGCACAGGCTGGTCGGTGATCCATCCCCCGGCAGCCGTCGGGGGTATCGGGTGCTCATCCCAGCAGCTATCGTGGGTGTGGGGTGCTCATCCCGTGAACCGTCGGGGGTATTGGGTGCTCATCCCGGCAGCCGTCGGGGGTATTGGGTGCTCATCCCATCAGCCATCGTGGGTATCGGGTGCTCATCCTGGCAGCCGTCGGGGGTGTGGGGTGCTCATCCTGTCAACCGTTGTGGGTATCGGGTGCTCATCCCATCAGCCGTCAGGGGTGTGGGGTGCTCATCGCATCAGCCATCGTGGGTATTGGGTGCTCATCCCGGCAGCCGTCGGGGGTGTGGGGTGCTCATCCCGGCAGCCGTCGTGGTTATTGGGTGCTCGTCCCTTCCACAAACAAATGCCGTCGAGGCCGAGGGGTCGGTGGGGTGCGGGGTTAGTGGGGTGGGATGGAAGGGGATGCGGGGTTGGGTGAGCTGGGGGATGCTGCGAGGGGTTGGTGATGTCAAGGTTAGCTCTCTCCCTCCTAGCCCTGCCGGGTTTGTTTTTCGCCCAAAGCCAGCACAGGCTGGTCGGTGATCCATCCCCCGGCAGCCGTCGGGGGTATCGGGTGCTCATCCCAGCAGCCGTCGGGGGTGTGGGGTGCTCATCCCGGCAGCCATCATGGGTATCGGGTGCTCATCCCATCAGCCGTCGGGGGTGTGGGGTGCTCATCCCGGCAGCCATCATGGGTGTTGGGTGCTCATCCTGGCAGCCGTCGTGGGTATTGGGTGCTCATCCCGGCAGCCGTCGGGGGTGTGGGGTGCTCATCCCGTCAACCATCGTGGGTATCGAGTGCTCATCCCGGCAGCCGTCGGGGGTATTGGGTGCTCATCCCAGCAGCTGTTGGGGGTGTGGGGTGCTCATCCTGTCAACCGTCGTGGGTATTGGGTGCTCATCCCTTCCACAAGCAAATGCCGGCGAGGCCGGAGGGGTCGGTGGGGTGAGGGATGGGGTGCGGGGTTAGTGGGGTGGGATGGAAGGGGATGCGGGGTTGGGTGAGCTGGGGGATGCTGCGGGGGGTTGGTGATGGCGTGGGTGCGTGGTGCGTGTCGTGTCCCCCCCCCCAACACAGCAGTGCTGTCATCCAGCTGGGTGTCACCGTCACCCCTGTGCAGCGCCGGGCGCCGGGGAGTCACCCGGAGCTGGCTGGGGGCTGCGCTGATCCCACCTGGGGTGTCACGAGCGGGGCCAGCCTCAGCCCGTGCCCTCGGTGGCTCGGCGCTGGGTGCTCCCACGGCTGGGTACGCGCGTGCCGCGTGTCCCTGGGCTCCGCGGCGGCACCGGTGGGCTCGGAGGGGGAGGCACACGTCTGTCCGTGGGGGCAAAGCCTGGCACCGCCGTGCACCGGCTTGGGACAGAAGTGCCACGTCGGTGGCAGCCCCTGTCACCACCTGCGGGCACAGGCTCAGCTTCGGTGAGGGTCCCCCCGCGCCGCGTTTCCCCGCGCAGCCCCTGCTCAGCGCCGGCGCTGCTGCCTGAGAGCCGGGGCCGAGGGCGTAGCCTATCGGGGCCGTGCCTTTGGGGGAAACTGAGGCACGGGGCGCGTGGGCAGAGTGCCGGCAGGGCGCTGGTCCCACTGCGTCCAGCCCTGCGGGGCGTGGGGTGTGGAGCCAGCCCCCAGCCACAGCAAGAGGAGGGACCTGTGCTCCCTCAGTGTCCCCCAAACCACGGCGATATCGGGGTGACCGAACCCCCGGAGCAGGGAGAGGCGCATCCCTAAAGCCGCCCGTGCAGGGAGGGAAACTGAGGCACGGGCACCCACCGGGCAGCCAGAGCACCCCATCACCCGGCTCCCGGGTGGGTGCTCTGCTCGCAGGGGCCTCGCGCCGCCCCTGGGCTGCACCCGCAGGCGAGGAGCAGCGAGGTGGGTGCTGGGGCGGGCAGGGTGCGTCCCGGCCCCCCCGCGCCGGCCGGCCCCCCCCCGGCAGCGCTGCAGACAGCAGGCTCCACACCAGCACGGCCGCGGGGACGGCTGAGAGGGAAGCCACAAAAATGATTTAAGGGGCTGGCGGGATTGATTTATTAAGAACAATTAAAAGCGCTAAATACGCTTAGCTCAGCCAGACGCCGAGCGAGGGAGCCTGGGGGGAAGAGACCTGTCTGCTGTATCCGGAGGGCGAGGCTGGCAGCGGGGGGACCTGCGGCACTTCGCGGGGGGACGGGGCGGCACTGGGCTGGGCTGGGGCAGCCGGGGAAGGAGAGGGGTGCCGGGGCTTGGCTGAAAGGCGACGTAATGGGGTGCAGCGCCTCGTACCCAGGTTTGCACCCAGGGCTGAATTTGCACCCAGGGCTGAATTTGCACCCAGGGGTGGGTTTGCACCCCAGCTGGAGGGTGCATGGTGGGATGCCGGGGGACAGGAGGTCCCCAGGCAATGCTGGAGGAGCTGTTTAGGACCGGTGCCAGCTGCAGGATGCCCAGTAGGACCAGTAAGCCATACTGGGCAGGGTGTTGCTGCCGCAGCCCCGTCTGGCGGTGCTGCCCTGGGAGCTCTGCAAGGCCCCAGCAGCCGGCTCGGGGCTGGGGCTTGCCGAGCACCGGCGGCGTGCCGGGCCAGGCCTTCGGCAAAGGGAGGAGGCTCGGCGGCCGCGGGTGCGACCCACGGGACTCCTCGCCGACGGGCCCCCGCGAGGCCGACTGCGATCGTGGGTCCGAGGAGCTCGTGGAGCAGAAACCGCGGAGCGTTGCGACATCCGCAAACCTGCGTCCCGCTCAGGAAATCCCAGCCGAAAGTCCTTGGAGGCTGGGAGAGTCCCTGGCCTTGTACAGACCTGCCCAGCCCCGGCTCCTCCCCAGGCACCGGCGGCGGCTGCGGGGGGGACGGGAGAACTGCACCCGCCACGGCTCTCCTGGGGTCCCCGGTGCTGTCACCCGCCGGGGGTGGCGGTTCGGTGTCCCCACCGTGCTGCCGGGGCGCTGGGATACCGGAGGTGGGGGCAGCAGGCTCTGCCCTGCCTCTTCCCAGTCCCTGTGGCTGTCTGCAGTGGGAGCACTGGTTTTGTACCCATTCCCCAGTGCAGCGCAGGATCGGTCCCCTCCGGTGGGCTCAGCGGGCTCGCTGGGCATTGGGGCGGCAGCTGGGGACCCGGGTGATGCTCAGGGACATGGGGATGGGAGCCGTGCTGCCTTCCTCCCCTCGCCCCCTCCCTCTGCCGTATCCCAGGGCTATTGGGGGGGGTCGGGTTTTTGGGTTCAGGTTCAGATCCCCCTCACAGAGCAGCCACCACCTCCCCCAGTCACCTCACCCCACAGATGCGCCCACGTCCCCATCACCGCATGGGTCCCCCGTGCCATGAGCCACCTTGGGCACCTCCTGCCTCACCCAGGAGGCATCTGCTCCCCAAAACCCACAGTACCGGAGGGGGGACCCTGCCCTGGCCCCCCCAGAGAGGAGCCCCGGGAGGCGGCGGGAGCCAGGAGGTGCTGGGAAAGGTGCTGAATGGGAACAAAAGGTCTGCGGGGCGGTGGGCAGGGGCGAGCGGAGCCGGAGGCTTTCTGCTGACCCTGCTCCGGCTGCCCCGGCCCCGGCCTCCCCCCGCCGCCCCCACCCGCTCCCGCCGACGTCAGCGCTTCCCGGCAGCGCTCCCAGGTAGGGGAGCTGGCCGGGAGGTGGAAAAGCCATTTCTACCTCTGCCTTGGTGCTTACGCCTCCGCCAGCAACGGCAAAGCCTCCTGGGGCAGGGTGGGTGCTCGTGCCTCGTCCCCGAGCGTCACCGCGGGGCCACGTGCCCTTTTCCCGTGGGGACGGAGCTGTGGCGAGGTGCGGAGCGCGGCACGGGTTGGGTGGTGGCCATGGCGTGGGTGCTGCGTCCCGCTCCGCCTGCGCCTGCACCCCGCTGCGCTCGCCGGGTGTGCCCGTGGGGACGGTGGCTGGGGATGGAGGTGACCGGGATGGAGGTGACCGGGATGGAGGTGGCCCTGCCCCGGTAGCCCGGGCACTGCCAGCATTTGCCTCCGTGCTCCTGCTTGGCCAAGTGCTGTCGCAACTGCGGGCAGCAGAGGCAAAGCCGGAGCCCGTGGGGCAAGGAGAGGGGCTGCCCAGGGTCACCCCACTGGCCGTGGTCACCAACTGGGACGCACTGGGGTCCCAGTAGCTGCACTGGGGGCGGGTGGGCACGGGACCGTTGAGGTGACTTGCCCAGGGCCGTGCAAGCGGGGCGGTGGCAGAGGTGGGACTGACCCAGGGTGCTGGGCAGCAGGTCCCTGGGTGCCCCCGGCCTCGGCAGCGCGCCCGCCGCCGGCTGCCCAAGGGTTAACGAGAGTTTGCTGCTCCTGCAGACAATTAGTGACATCTTTGCTGACAACGCCACACTGAGCCGCTCGACGCCTCCCCGGCAGCACCAGCCCGGCCGCCCCCGCGCCCCGCGCGGCCCCCGCGCCGCCACCCGCCTTCGCCGCCGTGGCCCCACCGTCCGGCCCGGCACCTCGCCCCGGCACCTCGCCCCGGCGGCTTTTTGGCAGCGGCGGCACAATTGCAATCCCGAGCGGAGCAGCCGGCTCCCCTCGCTGCCCTCTGACCCGCTGTTGCTGTGGAAACTGCATCCCACGTAGGATTACGGAGCCTGAATCCGCAGGCTCCAAACTCCCCTCGAAATCCAGACGGCCACCGGGGTCCATCCCCCCCCTCCGCCTGCCGCGCCAGGCCCCCTGCCCGCGGTGCCCACGGCGGCGCTGCCCGCGGGGTGCCTGCCTGTGCCTGCCTGTGCCTGCCTGTGCCGCCGGGGTGGAGGCTGGGTGCTGGAGGAGGTGGCAGCAGCAGCGCTCCTGGGTCCCCTGGTCTGCACCCACCGGCCGGTGACGCTGCCAAAGGTGCCACGGTGTCACCGGCAGGCCGTCGGTGACGCCTGGCACCTCCGCTCCCTCGTGCCATCGCCTCAGCATCGTCTCCCGGCGTGCCGCCATCCCTGCATCCCGGAGGGGTGCGGAGAGGTGTGGGGCACGGCAGGACCCCCCCACCACCCCCAGCGCTGCCAGGAGCCAAAAGCACCCCGGGGAGGTGGGTCCGCCCCAAGGACCCATCCCCAAACCACATGCCCGTGGGCACCCAACGCCTCTGGGGCAGCAGCAGGAGCCGGGCACCCACCAGAGCCCCCCACGTCCCCGGGGATGGGCAGCGTGGGTCCCCCAGGCCTGGGGGAAGGGGTGGGCGTGGGGGAGAGCGGAGCCCGTTTGGGGAGCTCTGTGGGCTGGGTTTGTGTCTCAGCATCTCTCCCTGCCACCCGGGGAGGTAGGAGCTGAATTAATCGCGATCAATTAGTGCTGCTTGCAGTCCCCGGCTTCCTCCCTGCACCAGCTTTGTGCCGTCGCACCCGGCGAGGGGGGCCCCGGCGTCCCCAGCAGCACCTGGGCGCTGTTGGGGACCGCAGCCCCTCCGGACCCCCAGGATGGGGATGGGGGATAAGCGGGGTGACCCCCAGCCCGCGTGGGCACCCGCGGCCATAGCAAACATCCATGCCATAAAATTTGGCGTGGGCGACAGCGCGGGGATGGGGAGGGGACGCAGGAGCCCCTTGAAGCCCCTATGCCAGGGCCGGAGCGGGGTGCCGGGGGGTCCCGAGCGAGTGGCCGGATCCTGCAGTATACTGCAGCAAATGCCCTGCAATCTGCATCCGAATGAATCCCACCTTCCTTCCCCCGCAACGTGCTGCCCTGGGCTACAGCTAATCTATTGTGCGCTGGGCTGCAGCCAGCACAAGCTGCAATACAGTAAATCCTTCTGCAGTATCCTGCAAGGGGACCGAGCCCAGCCGCAGCCGCTCGCCGCCTGCCAGACAAAGCCGGGGGGCCCGCGCGGGGACGGGGCGCAGGGGACGGGGACGCAGGAGGGTGGCAGGCACCCCCGGCCTCGTGCCGGCGAAGCTGGGAGGACGTAGCCCCTGCCCAGGGTGGGAAGTTCCCCAGGGAGTTTTGGGAGCGCCGTGCCCCGTGGATCCCCCTCGCCCCCCAAATCCCCGCCGCGGGCCAGGGAGATGCTCCGTCCTCTGTCGCTCTGAGCGTGGGGTTGTCCCTAAACCCCGTCACCACCACGGTCCCTCCCGGGGTCCCGGTGCGACGCAGGGGTTTGCATCGCCGCCCTCTCCCCGTGCACGGTGCAACCTCCCTCGTGCCTCAGTTTCCCCACCGGCGCAGGGCCCGCCAAGCACCTCATCCCCCTCCCGCAAGCGGGCTCAGGCGCACGTGAGCCCCGCTGCCCTTTGCCGAGGGATTTTGCTCGGATACTGTTATTACCGTTATTATTACTATTATTATTATTATTATTGGGATGTCGGTGGGGCTCTGCGGCTCTGCCGGACCCGTCTTTGGCGAGCGAGGCATCCTTCAAAGGGAAGGCGCTCTGTCACCGCCCCGCAGCAGCTGCGTTCTCCTCAATTAGAAGAGGTAATGAAGCAATTTATGGGCATCTACAAAGTGATGTGTGAGTGACAGGCTGTGTACGATCCGCGCCGGGGCTCTGCCGGCAAGTTGCGTTCTTCCAATTTTAATGGAAAGCTCCCCGGCGAGGGGGGGAAAAATAGGCGTATCTATAGGTGTGTGTGCTCCGAGGCTCGTATGCGGCTGGGTCGGCCGTGCCGGTGGGTTGCGAATGGGTGTGGGGAGAGCTGGGTGCCCCGATCCCCCGGCCCCGGGGAGCCCGGCCCCCCGGGACACGCTGTGCCGCAGCCTGGCCAACCGCGGCTGTAACCGGAGCCGGGAGGGCAGCTGGGTGGGAGCGGAGCGGGGGGCTGGGGCAGCGCAGGGCGCCTGGGTCCTCTGGGAGAGTTGGCTGCAGCTCCCTGTTTCCATCCGCACCCCGGGCGCAGCCCGCCCTACTCCCTGCCTCAGTTTCCCCACGCGTAGCCGTGTCCCCACCGCGTATCGCTGCTGCACCCCAGGTGCTTTCCTTCCTGCCGTGCAGCTGCTCCGACTTTTGGGGGGCCACCACAGCCTCTCAAAGGGGAAGGGTGAATTGTGTTTTGGGGTCCCCCGCTCTGATGGGGGCAAAACCCAGCGTGCCCCCCGGCATGAGCTGTCGATGGCCTCCCGCTTCTGCCGCCGCCGGGGCGTGGGATGGGGGCCCACAGTGCCAGCCTGGCCGTATCGGGGTGCTAGGGGGTCCCTGCACTGCGGGAGCCCGTGGGTGCTGCCTGGGGGGCCCGCCTGGGGCCGGGAGGGCGCGGGGACACGGCGGTGTGATCCCGCGCATGCACGGGAGGTGGGTGCTGCACGCGCGTGTGCCAGCGCACCTGCGTGTGGGTACCTGTGTGCACCCGCGCGTGCGCCCACCTGTGTGCACCCCGGTGCCTTACGCTCCGTACCTGTGTGTGCACCTGCACCCGTGTAGGCGTGTGCCTACACCTGTACCCACGTTTGTCCGCGTGGGTGCACCCGCGTGTGCACAGTCCTCCCCACGGGTGCACCTGCGTGTGCACAATTTTCCCTCTGTGGTTGCACCTGCATGTGCACAATCCTTCCTCCGTGGGTGCACCCCTGGTTGCACAATCCTTCCTCTGTGGGTGCACCCGTGGGTGCTCAATCCTCCCCTGTGGGTGCACCTACATGTGCACAATCCTCCCTCCATGGGTGCACCCCGGATGCTCAATCCTCCCTCCATGGGTGCACCTGCATGTACACAAACCTCCCCCCATGGGTGCACCCCTGGTTGCACAATCCTCCTCGTGGGTGCACCTGCATGTGCACAATTTTCCCTCTGTGGTTGTACCCACGTGTGCACAATCCTCCCTCCGTGGGTGCACCCTGGGTGCTCAATCCTCCCTTTTTGTGGGTGCACCTGCATGTACACAATCCTCCCTTCATGGGTGCACCCCGGGTGCTCAATCCTCCCTCCGTGGGTGCACCCTGGGTGCTCAATCCTCCCCTGTGGGTGCACCTGTGCGTGCACAATCCTCCCCACCATGGGTGCACCCCTGGTTGCACAAACCTCCCTTCCTGGGTGCACCTGCACGTACACAATCCTCCCTCCGTGGGTGCACCCCTGGGTGCTCAATCCTCCCCTGTGGGTGCACCCCTGGGTGCTCAATCCTCCCCCGTGGGTGCACCCACGTGTGCACAACCCTCCCCCCGTGCACGTACCTATGCACACTCCTGCGTGTGCACAACCGCCTTGTGCGCGTGCAGCCCCGTGCACGTGCACGCCTGCACCCGGACCTGTCGGTGGGTGCATCCCCTCCGTGCCCACCTGTGGGGGGGGGGGGTGCCAGGCTGCCGGCGTGCCGGGGCAGGGGTGCGGGGAGGGGGGGCCCCCCCTCCCCGCGCCCCTGCCCCGGCACGCCGGCGCTGGCATCGTCCCCAGTGGCTCCCACACCCCAGCTCGGCCCCAGCCGGCCCCGCACCACGCCGCATCTCCCAGGAAACAGGATCCGCAGCCAGGAGTTTCCGCTCAACTCGTGTGTGCCTCCCACAAGAAAAAAAAAAAAAGAAAAAAGAAAGAAAAAAAAAAAAGAAAAAAGAAGAAAAAAACACCCACCCTGACACCAGCCCGGCCATTAATCCTGCCCGGCCCATTCTGCTTTTCTTGTCTAGCCAGTTTCTAAAATTGGCCAAGGGAGGCAACTGGCTGCTCTCCCCCTGCCCGGACCCCCCGATCCCCACCTGGCCGCCCCGGCGCAGCGTCGGCACCGAAGGGGTGCAGCGGCGATGCCGCCAGCTCAGCCGGTGCACCTGGACCCCGCTGCCGCCATTCCCTGCGGTGGGGCTGCAAGCGAGGGGGGCGGCGGTGGTGCCCGGCGTGGGGGGGTGCGGGTGGGTGCCGGGTGGCCCAGGACCCCCCGATACGCACACGGTCAGCGTCCCCGCATCCCGGTGGGCGCCCCTTTGCTGCCCCGGGCAGCCCCCCCAGCCCCAGCGCCTGGGGGAGCATGGCTGTGCCGAGCGAGCCTTCGGCACGGGCACGCGTCCATCTGGCGCCTTCCAAATGTTACTGGCCTCGCAGGATCCCGGCCCCGCTTGGCGTTAACCCGCGGCGCACCGCGGCCTCGCGGCCGGCCGGGGATGGGGGGGAGCTGAGCATCGCCTCTGCACCCCTCGCCCCCCCCCGGGGTCCCCCAGCAGGGTGTCGGGGGGCTGCCGAGCCGCCCCGGGTGCCACGAGCTGTGGGCAGGGGGTGGCGTGGGCAGGGGATGGAGCCCCCCTCCGTGCCGGCGCGGCCACGGGTGTTACATGACCCGGCGTGGCCGGCACTGGGCAGGGACACACCGGGGCTGTGACTCATGCTGTGGCTATAACAGGGAGCCCGGAGAGGGGGGGCCGCGGCCGTCTGCGCAGCCTCAGGCCTGCTGGCACGCTGAGGGGGGGGCCCCGGGGCACGCTCACCACGCTGGGGCAAAGCACCCCGCGGCACCGCCGGGAACAGCCATCGCACAGAGACGCGCGTGCAAAAATACCCGGCACCCCGAGGAGCCCCTGGCACCCCGAGGGATGGGTGCTGGGGTGTGTCGTGCGTGTGTCCCCCCCCCCGGCGGGGAGAGGGCAGAGGAGGGGGCCAGGCCGGCTGCTCGCCTCCCGCGCCGGCTCGACGGGGCGGGGGAACAAAGCTGGCACCGAGGAAAGCAGCTAAATTTAGCCCGTTTCCCTGCTAGCTCTGAACTGCGGCTCTGGGCTCCAGCCGGCCGAGGTGCCACCGTCTCTGCAGTCCATCTGTCGAGCCGTTTCGCCGCCCCACCTCCCCCGGCCCCCCCCCCGCCCCCCCCCGCCGCCTCCTGGCCCCCCCCCGGCCGGGGAGGGGGGTCGGGCCCCTCTGGGGCCAAGGGGGTTGGGGTGGGAGCGGGGGCCGCGTCCACGCTGGACGATGCCGCCGGGGCTGGGGGCATTTGGGCGTGGAGGGGAGCGTGTCCCCCGCATCCATGTCCCCGGGCGGCTGCGCCCACCCAGGCCCGTGACATGGGGGGAGAGGGTCCTCGCACGGGGAAATGGTTTCTCGCAGGGGGAGGTGATTGCAGGGGAAAATGGTCGGTGCAGGGGAGATGGTCGCTGCGGGGGAGGTGGTTGGTGCAGGGGAGACGGTCATTGCAGGGGAGATGGTTGTTGCAGGGGAGATGGTCGTTGCAGGGGAGATGGTTGTTGCAGGGGAGATGGTCGTTGCAGGGGAGATGGTTGGTGCAGGGGAGATGGTCGGTGCAGGGGAGATGGCCGGTGCAGGGGAGGTGGTTGGTGCAGGGGAGATGGTCATTGCAGGGCAGATGGTTGGTGCAGGGGAGACGGTTGGTGCGGGGCAGATGGTTTCTTGCAGGGGAGATGGTCGGTGCAGGGGAGATGGCCGGTGCAGGGGAGGTGGTTGGTGCAGGGGAGATGGTCATTGCAGGGCAGATGGTTGGTGCAGGGGAGACGGTTGGTGCGGGGCAGATGGTTTCTTGCAGGGGAGATGGTCGTTGCAGGGGAGATGGTCGGTGCAGGGGAGATGGTTTCTTGCGGGGGAGATGGTCATTGCAGGGGAGATGGCCGGTGCAGGGGAGATGGTTGGTGCAGGGGAGATGGTCGGTGCAGGGGAGATGGTTGGTGCAGGGGAGATGGTCGGTGCAGGGGAGTTGGTTTCTTGCAACAGCGGGAATAGGGGCCCGACCAGGCGCCCCACCCCTGCCCGCCTCGCGGGCACCGTGCCGTGTCACGGCGCCCAGGACTGACCCCACCAAGGGTCCCACCGGCTCCGGGCCCTGGAGGATGCGGGGCTGGGGGCTGCGCTGCAGGAGACCCCGATGGCAGCAGCACACTTGGGGCCAGGCCCAAGAGAAGGGCTGTGTCCCCCCACTCAGCATCGTCCCCGGCAGCGTGGGGGCATCGGCGTCCCCGGGGTCCCCGCTTCCAGGGCCGGCCGGGATTTCGGAGCTGTTTTGGCAACGTTGCCCGCCCTGCCTTGCTGCAGCGCCGGGTGGCTGGGGGGATGCCAAGCCCTGCAGGCACCCCCTGCTTATGGCCCAGCGGCCCCAGAGCCCCCTCCCCAGTGCCAGGGCAGGTGCCTGAGCCTGTCCCGGGGACGTGGCACCCCGGGGTGCCATGGGAGGGTGGCTCCCAGCCCCAGCTCTCCCTTGGGGCCACATCTCCCAGGTGTGTTTGCCCCATGCGTCAGCCAAGCCCTTCCCGGCAGCGCCGTCTCCTTCCGCAGTGGCACCGCATCCCGGCACCGTATCCCGGCACCGTGTCGGGGGGCCGTGTTCCCCCACCAGCTCCCTGCTTGGGGGGAACCCCAAAAAACCTCAGCCCTGGCAATTGATGGCCCTGCAAAGGGAACCGGTGGCCGAGCAGCTCAGCTGGACCCGTTACCTAAGATGAAACCCAGGCGCCATCTGCTCCGTCTCCTAATTACCAGCGCGGCAGAGAGGGCAGGGCGGCGGGGGGACGTGGCAGCGGATGGGTTCAAACCGCGGCAGGAGTGGGGTGACACCCGAAGGAGGGGGTCAGGGCTGCCGGCAAGCACCCCACACCCCTGCCTGCCAGCACCCTGTGCCCCAGCACCCATCTGTGCCCACCCCTCTGGACCCCCGGCTCTTGCCCTGCTCCCAACCCGTGTGCCAGCAGCATTGCGGGGTGGTGGGTCCCCAAGGCGGGTGGGTGCCCCGGGAGGGTTTCTAGGTGGGATCCCTAGCACCCCTGGTGCTGATGGGTGCCCCCATTCCGGAGGCGGGCTGGGTGGTGGCAGGGGATACCCGGGGCGTGAGGTGTGGGCAGGGTGACGAGGTGCGGGGAGGGTGACGAGGTGCAGGGAGGAAGAGGAGGGAGCAGGACATGTGCTTTGGGGTGGGGGCCACGGTGCCAAGGCAGGGGGAACGCGGAGGTTGGGGTGACAGGGGCAAAGGCGGGGGGTCCTCCTGCCTGCCCGACCCCCCGCGTGGCGCAGGGAGGAGGTGGCCGGGGGGGGCTGGCTGGGGAACACGGAAACCCTCGGAAAGCGCCTGCCAGGAAGCTGTCACTGGAGGGGATTTTCCATTGGTGTCAGCAGGCGCGGGACGGGCTCTGGGGGGACTCGCGGGGCGGGGGGGGGGGCGGGGGCGTGTGGGCGAGCAAAGGGGGGTGCAAGGGACAGCAGCAGATGGGGGGGTGCAAGGGAGGCACCTCCCCGGTGCCCCGTGCGTGTGCAAGGGAGCTCTGCCTCCACCGTGCCCCCAGATGTGCGCGTGCAAGGGAGGCAAACCTCGGCAGTGCCCCGGCGCGTGCGAGCGTGCGAGCGCGTGCGAGGGAGAGGCACCGCCGCAGCGTCCCCAGGCTTGTGCAAGGGCAGAGGCAGGGGGTGGGACACCCCCCGATGCCACGTCGTGTGTGTGCGCGCACGGGGGAGGCACCTCTGTGGTGCCCCAGATGTGTGCGCGCACACGCAAGGGACAGCTGTGACAGCTGCGCACGCAGAACACGGGTGATGGGGGTCTCCAGAGACCCCCCCCAACACCCATGTGGGGGTATTTAGGGCCACCCCGACCCCTCCGGGCGCCCCGCGGTGCCCAGGGACCTGGGAGACGATGGGGCGATGGGGAGGACCCCCCGTCCCCGGCACTGCTGCCGTGGGCAGCTCGGCACGGTGCCGCGGCGGGGCGGGAGGCGTCGGGCCAGCGTGTCCCCATCTGTGTGGTGGCTGGGTCCCCGCCGCCTGCCTGTCTCCCGGTGGCATCTCCGGCCCCACCCTGACGTCTGGGTGGCCTCGGAGCCGGGCACCAAACCACGTCCGTGTCTTGCAGGGCCGTCCCTCCGCCGCAAGCTGCCGCCGCGCCGGTGCCAAGCGAGCCCTTCCACATCCCCCCCCCTCGCCAGCGCTGGGGGTCGGGGCCGGGCGCCAGCAGCCTCGGGGGACCTGAGGGGGGGCCGCAGCCCCCCGCGCCCTCGTGGTGCCACCTCTCCCACCCCGCGGCACCCCTGCCACCCAAGCGGGAGCCCCCCAGGAGCCTATCGGGGGGGGGTGGGGGGGGGGGCATGCCGCTCACCGCCAACCTCCGTCAAGCCTGAAACCGTTAAACTAATTAAAGCTTTGCAGCAGCAGGATTAAGCCCGGGCAGGGGAGGTGGCGAGCCCAGGTAGTCGATTAGTTCACCAGGCGAGGATATTGGATTTCTGCGAGGCGAGTCAGCAGTCTTCGAGGGCTGTTATCTTTGCAGGGCTGCGGGGTCAGGAGGTGGGAAGCGGAGGTGACTGCAATCTCGCCTGCTTCCCCCCCCCCCCCGCCAGCCCCCCCAGCCCCGCCGCAGCACCCGGCCTCGCCGCCTCTCCCCCGCCCACGGCGCCCATCTATCTCTCCTTCTCCTTTCGTTCCCTCCATCCCTCCTCGCTTGTGTGGTCTCGGCTGGTGTTTTGTAACCAGCGAGGAGAAAAAAAAAAAAAAAAAAAAAAAAATTTAAAAAAAAATTAAAAAAAAAAAAAAAAAAAAAAAAAAAAAAAAAAAAGAAGGAAAAAGGCCCTACCCCTGGCGAGCAAGCCAGGAATGGCGAAGTCCGGAGAGCCTAATGCGAAACATGTGGCGGCTGCCTGGGGCTGAGCAGGGAGGTGAAAGTGAGCGCGGCGGCGCGGCGAGCATCCCGGCGTGCCCGGCTCCCCCCCGCAGCCCCCTCCCCACCGCCCGGGGCCGCGCTCCCGGCCTGCGCCCCGTGCCGCGGGTGGGTGCTGGTGCGGGGATGGCGGGTGCTGCCTGTCCCCACGGCGCGGCGGGGTGGGTGCGGAGCGGGGGGCGCAGGTGGTCCCCGGCGTGGGGGGCGGCCGGATGGCGGCGGTTCGGCCGGGGTGAGGGAGGAGCGCTGGCACGGCGCGGGGAGCGTCGCTTGCCTTGTCACCGGACACGTGGCCCCGGCGGGACCGGGAGCGGGTCCGAGGGCAGGAGCCTGGCGCCGGCCAGCGTGGGGTAAGAGCCGGCTGGACGGGGCAGGGGGGATGTGCCCAGTGCCTCTGGCACCCGTGGGTGCACACCGGTGGGTGCCATGTACCCCGTTGGGGAGCCCACGGGCATCCCACAGGGTTTGCCAATGCGTCCGCAGCTCCGCACGCCACGGACACGCGGGGGGACACCGGTGCAGAGACGGGGGGGGCCGCACCCCGCGCCCCGCAACGCCCCGGTCTTCCCCATCGAGCCGTGCGCAGCGTGTGCGGCGGGGACCGGCTCCCAGCGGCTGTTCTGGAAAACCTCCCGTTTGCTTCCTTCCTGCCTGCCTCCCCTCCAACAGCTCTCTGGGCACATTAGCAGCTTCATCAGAGACTAGACCGGTCTTTCTAGCACATATTTTCCTGCTCCACATTGCCCTTGGTGTAACTCTACACCGCGCAGGCAACACGGCGGCGTTTGCCGGAGAGGTGCCCGCATCTCCTCCGTGCCAGCGCTGCACCCAAAGGCTGGCGGGGAGACGGGGAGGGGGGGGATGCGGATGGACTGACAGGTTTGAATTCTCTTTCCCTGCCTTGTTGATAAGTTGTCACGCTAATCCAGACACCGGGAAGAGCCTGGATCACGCCGAGCGGCTGCGTGTGTGTGTCTGCGGGTGTGTGCTGGGGGAGGGAGCCAACAGGCAGGGATTCACACGCGGCTCTGGGGGGGGGGGGGGGAACAGGCAGGCACGGGGGGACCGCGATGGGTTGGGGGGCTCTGCTGTGCACCCCCGTGCCGGGCAGGCAGCTACTGCAGGTGCCTGGACCCCCAGCACGCTGGCGTCACGCAGGGGCCGGAGCCCGCAGAGCCGCACGCACACGCGTGTGCAACACGCACATCCGTGTGGACGTGCACCCACATTGGCATGCACACGCGCGCCCGCAGCCTGGCGGGGAGATGCCCTGCCTTGGGTGGGCAGCCCCCCAGCTCAAGGCATGGCCGCAGTGGGGAGCAAAGGGATGTCCTGCCCCAAAATGCCACCCCGTGCCCGGGCAGCGCGTGATGGGCCCCATCCTGCGGGGCGGAGGGGACAGCGTGGGTCCCTGGGTATCCCCGTGGGCTGTAGCTTTGAGGGGGGGAGGCGTGAACGGGGCACACACAGCGTGCCCAGCCCTGCGGGCACCCACGCCAACCCGGGCAGGGGGTGCTCCCCGGGGAGGGGGCCACCGGGCTGACGCGCGGGGGTCTCTTGTGCTTGCTCGAGCAGATGGGAGCTCGGTCGCCTGCCAGCCCGTCGCACTGGAGAACGGTGCCAGCCCGCCAGCCGAGTGGTTCCCGCGCGCCCAGGGCTCCGGCCCCCGCCAGCCCGGCAGCGACGGCGACGGCAGGAGCTTCAAAGTGAACCTGCACTGCAAGCACCCGCGGCCCAGGTACCCCGGGGGGGCCCTCGCCCCGGGAACGGGGAGCGGGGGCTGCACCGGGAGGGGGGCGGCAGCAAATCTCGCTGCCTCTGCTCTGCCCGTCCCTGCCTGGGCGGGAGTGGGGGGCTGCAAAGCGTCCCTGGAGATGGGGGGGGGGAGCTCCGCAGCTTTGCAAAGCCCTTGGCTTTGGGGGGGGGGGGGGGGGGGTCTGCAGCCCCCTGTGGGGTGCAGAGTGGGCTGTGCAGTGGGTGCGTGGGCCCCATGCCGGGTGCCGGGCACCCCTACCCACCCGTGGGTGCCTGTGCAACACCCCCCTCCCCCAGACTTCACTTGTGCCCCCATTGCCAGCGAGGGGAAACTGAGGCAGGTGCCACGCGGGTGGTCCCCAAGGGCTGCTGACAGCGGGCAGCGTCACCTCGGGTGGGGGCAGCAGCTGTGCGTGGGGTGTCCACGGGTGGGTGGGAAGGAGGTGGGGCGGGGGGGGGCGGAACATGCTGAGCCGCCTGTGCGGGCAAAGAACTCCCCTCCACCCCCCCCACCCCTCCTCTCTCCCTCCCTCGGTCGGTCGGTCGGTCGGTCCGTCCGGCGGCCGGGCCGGGGCGGCGCGGCGCGGCGCGGCGCGGCGGGGGGCGGCGGGGCCGGGCCGGGGCGGCGGCGGGAGCGCGGCTCGCCGGGGACACCTAGCGGCAACGCGGCCGTAGGGCCCCGCCGCGCCCCGGCCCCCGCCGCCGGCGCCCCGGCCCCGCGGGACGTGCTGGTGCTGGGGGGGGGGGGTGGGGTGGTGGTGGTGGTGGAGGGGGGGGGGTGGGTAAACCTGTCCCCTCTGTCCCCCAGATCGGAGGCAGCCTCCCCCCCCTTTCCCCGTCCCCGCCCCGCTCGCAGCCCCGACGCCAGGGTGATGGGCGGGCGCTGCCCTCTCGGCTGCGGGAGCTCGGGAGGATCGGCCCCTGGTATGTCCCTTGTAGGGACTGGCGCTGCGAAGCAGCCGTGGGCGCGGTGGGCACCCAGGTGTCCCCCCCCTCCCCGCTCGGGGCTAACCCTCCGCACCCCTTCCTTTGCAGAGAGCTCAAGTGCAATAGCAGGAGCAGCAGCAAAGCCGAGGGTAAGTCCCAGCCCCGGCCCCGCGACACCCCCGGGCCCCCCCCAGCCCTGCCCCACGGGGGGACGGGGCAGCCCAGACCCCCACGGGCACAGCCGCCCTGCTTCCCCTTGGAGGTGGCTCTGCACCGGGGCGAGCCGGGGGCTGGCGTGGGTGGTCCTGCCGTGGGGAGGGCGTCCAGCCCCCCCTGAGCAGGGGAGGGGGCCGGACCCCATTTCCCCACCTCTGCAGTGGGCAAGGGAGGAGTCTGGGGGGGGCAGGGTCCTGCAGTGCCACCCAGGTCCTCGCTGGTGATAGGGCAGGGGGGCACATGCCGGCACCCCCTCTCCGAGGGCGGCGGGGATGGAGCAAGGCACTGCCGGCTGCTTTCGGCCGGCGGTGCCCTCGGAGCCTCACTGTCCCCCTCTCTGCCCCACGCAGGTCCCGGTCTCACCTTCCCCGACCCCCATGTCAGCAACTGCTCGGCCAAGCGGCACGCGGGGGAGGAGGAGGTCAGGATGCGCGTGAAGCCCCCGGGCCCAGTGGTAACGACCAGCGTTGTGCGCGGCTCGCCCGACTACGTCCGAGAGCCCAAGTTCTACCCGCCGGGGCACCCGGCGCAGCGGCCCCCAGCCTGCCCGGCGGAAAAGGCCTTATCCTGCAGCGTGCTGAGCTTCCCTGAGGGCTCGTGCCCCGCGCTCGGCCGGGAGCACCAGGCAGGCTCGCTGCTGCACGGCGACCCGGCCGACCGGTGCCAGAGCGTGCACGGGGGCACCAAGGCGGCGGAGGACTTGCTGGGCTGTGCCGGTGAGCCCCGGATCCTGGGGGGCAGCGCGGAGGAGGCAGCCGCCCACGATCGGGCGCCTAAAACCTTCCCTAACGCGACGCTGGCCTCGGGCCGCTGCAACGTCGACAGCATCCTCGCCTTGCTCCGGAGCAAGTGCGGCAACGGGCACATCAACCTCCACCCCGTGGTGCAGCTCATCGACATCATGAAGGACCTCAACCGCCTCTCCGAGGACCTCAAGAGCAGCGGGGTGCACCTGGACTGCGGCAGCCTCCGCGGCGGTGGCGGCGGTGGCCACGAGGATAGCCGCCTCCTGCCCGCCGACCGCGACCTCCAGTACAGCTTCTTCTCCTCGCCCTCCCTGGCCAACAGCATCCGCAGCCCCGAGGAACGGGGGGTGCTCTGCAAAACCGAGCCGCCGCGGCATCCCCGGCCCCCAGCCCGCGACGGAGAAGCCGACGGCGGCGGGGGGAGCGCCCCGCAGCCCCCCGGCCACAGCGGGGGTGTGGGGGGGGCCTCCAAAGCGCTGGCGGAGGAAGCCGGTTGCTCCCAGCCCGATGCCGGCGATTACTCGGACCTGGCCGAGGCGGACATCCTGAACGAACTGGCCTCCCTGGCGTGCCCGGGGACGCAGCTGCTGGAGTCGCAGGCGATGGAGCCGCAGCCCCAGTTGCTGCCAGCCCAAGAGCTGGACTCCCAGTCCCGGCTGCTGGATTCCCAGTCTCTCGAGTCGCAGCCCCAGCTGCTCGATTCTCAGAGCCTGGAGCCGCTGCCGGAGTCGCTGGAGCTGCAAAACCTGGAGCCGTTGGGGTTGCAGTCGCTGGAGCCGCTCTCCGAGTCGCTGGAGCTGCAGTCGCTGGAGCCCCTGTCCGAGTCGCTGGAGCTGCAGTCGCTGGAGCCGCTGGCGGAGCCGCTGGGGCTGCAGACGCTGGAGCCGCTGCCCGGGGCCCTGGAGCCGCCGCTGCTGGACGCGCGGGCCCCGCTGCTGCCCGCCGAGCCCTCGCTGCTGGAGGCGCAGCCGCTGGGGCCCGTGTCGGAGCTGCTGGAGGCGCAGCCGGGCGCCGGGGACCCGCTGCGGCCCCACGGGCTGCAGCCCCGGCTGGGGGGGTGTCCCCTGGGCAGCGTGGTGAAGCGGGGCCCCTGCGGGGGCCGGGGGGCCGGGCGGTGCGGCGAGGACCACCGCAAGTACGCCCTGCGCCGGACAGACAAGCCAAAGATGCTGTGCCGCCGGAGGAGGGCAGGGCGAGGGCGCCGGGCGGACATCACCCCCGAGAGCCGCGTCTTGTCCCCCCTCGCCCTGCCCGCCGAGGTGCCCCCCGGGCCCGAGGAGCCCAGCGCCCCACTGCTGGCCCCCCCGCCGCCGCCCCCCGACCCCCTGGACCCCGACGAGGTGCCCAAGGGCCCCACGACGGGGAAGAAGAGCAAGTGCCGGGGGGTGAGGAAGATGGTGGTGAAGATGGCCAAGATCCCCGTGTCCCTGGGGAGGAGGAACAAGACCACCTACAAGGTGTCGTCGCTCAGCAGCAACCTGAACCTGGAGGGCAAGGAGCTGGCAGCCAGCAGCTCCATGGAGCCCACGCCGCTGCTCAAGATGAAGAACAACGGGCGCAACGTTGTGGTGGTCTTCCCCCCCGGCGAGATGCCCATCATTCTGAAGCGTAAGCGGGGCAGGCCTCCCAAGAACCTGCTGCTGGGCCAAGCCAAGCCCAAGGAGCCCGCCCCGGAGGTGAAGAAGAGGAGGAGGAGGAAGCAGAAGCTAGCCTCGCCCCAGCCCTCCTACATCGCCGACACCAACGACAGCAAGGCCGACTACTCGGACGTGCTGGCCAAGCTGGCCTTCCTCAACCGGCAGAGCCAGTGCTCGGGGCGCTGCTCGCCGCCCCGCTGCTGGACCCCCAGCGAGCCCGAGTCCATCCACCAAGCCCCCGACACCCAGAGCATCTCCCACTTCTTGCACCGCGTCCAGGGCTTCCGCCGGCGCGGCGGCAAGGCGGGGGGCTTCGGCGGGCGCGGGGGAGGCCACGCCGCCCGCGCTGCCCGTTGCTCCTTCAGCGATTTCTTCGAGGGCATCGGGAAGAAGAAGAAAGCCCCCGCCGCCCTCCACGCCGACACCGTGCACCCGCGCAAGCGGGGCCGGCCGGAGCCCGACCCCGTGGGCAAACCCAAGCGAAAGCGACGGGCCCGCAAGAACGGGGCGCTCTTCCCCGAGCCCAACCCCGGGCAGAGCTTCGGCGACGGCCCCGCCGAGTGGGCCGGAGGGGAGAAGGGCAGCCCCTGGGCCCCCCACCACGGCCACCCGGGCGGCCAGGCCGGCCGCAATGGTGGCTACCAAGGGGCCGAGGCGAGGCCCTTCCACGCCGCCGGGCTGGAGTCGGGCTCCTCCGGCCGGGCTGGCTTCTACGCCGGGAGCGCGCCGTCCTCGCAGACGGAGGCCGGCCCGGAGAGGCACAGCCTCTTCACCGGCTACTTCCGCTCCTTGCTGGACTCGGACGACTCCTCCGACCTGCTGGACTTCGCCCTCTCGGCCTCCCGCTCCGAGTCCCGCAAGTCGGCGGCCGCTTACTCGGCCCCCCCGGCCGCCCTGCCGGGCCAGCGGGGCCTGGCCGCCTACCCGGCCCGGGGCGGCAAGGTGGCGGCGGCAACCCCCGGCGCCGAAGCCGCCTTCCATGCGGCGATGCAGGGCCGGCCGGCCTTCCCGCCTGGCCGCGCCGCCGCTGCTGCCGCCGCTGCTGCCGCCGCCGGCTACGGGGTGGCCCAAGGGTCGTCGGAGTGCCGGGGAGCCGAGGCCTTCCCCAAGCTGGCGCCGCCCTCGGCCGTCTCCCGGTCGCCCACGGCTCACCCGGCGGCCAGCGGCACCCCCGGCTACTCCCCGTACGGCAGCTACGGCGCCGGGCAGAGCGTGGCACCCGCCAGCGTCTTCCCGCCGGGGAAGCAGTACCCGTCGGCCCAGGACTGCCCCAACAGCAAGGACTGCAGCTTCGCCTACGGCAGCGGCAGCAGCCTCCCGTCCTCCCCCAGCAGCGCCCACAGCGCCGGTTACGCGCCGCAGACGGCCGGTCCCAGCCTGCCGCTGGGCAAAGCCGCCTTCTTCAACAGCGCCGAGCAAGGGGGGCAGTTCTCCAGCGCGGCGCACACCCCGTTGCGCTGCGACAGCCGGGCCAGCACCGTCTCGCCCGGCGGCTACATGGTGCCCAAGGGTTCGGCCTCCTTCCAGCCCTCGCCCGAAAATTGCCGGCAGTTCCCCAGCGCCGCGCCGTGGGCTTTCCGGCAAGGCTACGGTGGGTTGGACTGGAGCTCAGAGGCCTTCAGCCAGCTCTACAACCCGGGCTTCGAGTGCCACCTCAACGAGCCCAACGTCATCTTGGACATCTCCAACTACACCCCGCAGAAAGCCAAGCAGCAGACGGTCTCGGAGACCTTCTCCGAATCCTCCTCCGACAGCACCCAGTTCAACCAGCCGGCCGGCTACCGGCGCGCCAACAGCGAGGCCTCCTCCAGCGAGGGCCAGTCCAGCCTCTCCAGCCTGGAGAAGCTGATGATGGACTGGAACGAGGCATCCTCCGCCCCGGGCTACAACTGGAACCAGAGCGTCCTCTTCCAGAGCAACTCCAAGCCCGGTCGAGGCCGACGGAAGAAGGTGGACATGTTCGACACCTCCCACCTGAACTTCTCCTCCTCTTCCTCCTCCTCCTCCGTGTACCCCTCCAAGAGGAGCACGGGACCCCGGCAGCCCCGGGGTTCCCGGGGGGCTTGTGCCTCCAAGAAGGAGAGGGGGACGGGCAAGGCCAAGTTCCCCACCAAGTCGCAGGCGGTCAACCCCCTCTTCCAGGAGAGCACGGACCTGGGCTTGGACTACTACAGCGGGGACAGCAGCATGTCTCCCCTGCCCTCCCAGTCCCGGGGCTTCGGGGTGGGCGAGCGGGACCCCTGCGACTACGCCGGCCCCTACTCCATGAACCCCTCCACCCCCTCGGACGGGACCTTCGTCCAGGGCTTTCAGAGCGACTCCCCCGGTTTGGGGCAGCCGGATTTGGAGAGCAAGCACTTCCCTGCCCTCCCCCACCAGCTGGCAGCCCCCGGCCAGCAGACTGTCTTCGAGGCCGGCTTGCAGAAGGCCTTCTCGCCCAACTGCTCCCCGACCTTGGCCTTCAAGGAGGACCTACGGGCGGGCGACATCCGCAAGCTGCCCGCCTGCGACTCGCTCAAACACAGCATGCAGGGGGGGGCCCTGCCGCACGCCCCCCACCTGGCTTGCCGCGATCTCCCCATGCCTCAACCGCACTACGACTCCCCCAGTTGCAAAAACCCCCCGTACTGGTATTCCCCCAACGCCAGCACCCGTAGCCCCTCGTACGACGGCAAAGCGGGGGCCGGGATGCTGGTAGACTTCATGGGCAGGACGGACCCCCCGTGTCTGAACCCCCACTTGAGCAGCCCGAGCGGCACCCACCCCTCCAAGGGCGAGAAGGAGCCCTTGGAGATGTCCCGGGCTCACCACCGAGGACCCTACGCTTGTCCCTTGATCAATGACTTGAACATCTCCCCCGTACCGAGAGACTCAATGCTGCAGCTGCAGGACAACTACAGGTACCCCAGTTTTGCACCCCAAGGGCACCCCGTCATGGCCCCCACCCAGAAGAGCGGGTTTTTGGGACCCATGGTAGAGCAACAACACCCCGAGGACACTTTTACGGTCACCTCATTGTAGTGTCTGCTGACGTGCCAACCGGACAACGAGGTTTTGTTACAGGGTAGGTGGGGGAGCCCCTCGGGGCGAGGCGGGGGGGGTGGCAGGGGGGAGACAGGGCACCCCCGGGCCCTTCTCATCGTGTCCCCCCCCCCCTTCCGTGTTGTGTTTCTCTTTCAGAGGTAATTTAGCCAGCACTTTTTTCTGGAACACTTTTCAAGTTCTGTATTTAACTGGGATTGGAACCGTTTGTTTGTTTTCTAAAAAAAAAAAAAAAAAAAAAAAAAAGGAAAAAAAGGAAAAAAAAGGAAAAAAAGTTAAAAAATGAAAGGAAAAAAAAATAATAACGGACGAAGAGAGAAAAACCCCGTTTTTTCCCCCCTCCGCACTCAAACCCGCTCCACCTGCCAACCGCCTGGCTCTGCTTTCCGGACTGCCGCCCCCACCTCCCGCCCCGCAGCAGGACAATCGGACGGATGGACGGACGGACGGACGGCGCTGGCCCCCGCCGAGCCCAGGGCAGGGGCGCAGGCAGGGAGGGCAGGCAGGCCGGGCAGGAGGCGGCCGCGGGGGCTGGGGGTCGGCGGCTGGGTGCCCCCTGCCCGCAGCCCGGCCGGGGGGCGAGGGCAGCCCCCCTCGGCCGCCCCCGGGGGTCTGGTTGGGGTTCGGTTTGTTCTTTTCCCTCCCGTCCGCTCGCTTGCCGGGGTGTTTTTCTTGCCGGACGGATGCCGACGGGCGTTTGGGAGAGCTGACCCCCACCAGGCTCTGGCAGCTTCGCCAGCGGGGCTCGGAGACGCCGCCGTCACCCGGTAAGTGCCAGCCGAGCCCCCCCCCGATGCTCGTCCCCCCGGGAGGGTGGTGCGGGGCTGGGGGCCGGGGGCAGCGGGGGTGCGCTGGGTGCTCTGTGGGGTTTCTAACCCGAATGCACCCGGCGAGGCTCGCCCACTGGGTGCCCCAGCCCCCGTAGCGAGCACTCGCCCCGGGTGTTGCCCCGTGGATGAGCATCAACCTGGGGACCCCGTCTGCCCCAGGGTCCGTGGGTGCTGGAGCCTGGGGCGCGGGGTGCCAGAGCCCGGGGTGTGCTGGGTGCTGGAGCCCGGGATGGTGGGGTGCCACAGCCCGGGGTGTGCTGGGTGCTGGAGCCCGGGGTGTGCTGGAGCCCCAGGGTGGTGGGGTGCCAGAGCGCGGGATGTGCTGGGTGCTGGAGCGTGGGGTGATGGGGTGCCAGAGCCTGGGGTGTGCTGGGTGCTGGAGCCTGGGGTGATGGGGTGCCAGAGCCTGGGGTGTGCTGGGTGCTGGGGCATGGGGTGATGGGGTGCCAGAGCCCGGGGTGCGCTGGGTGCTGGAGCCTGGGGTGATGGGGTGCCAGAGCCTGGGGTGTGCTGGGTGCTGGGGCATGGGGTGATGGGGTGCCAGAGCCCGGGGTGCGCTGGGTGCTGGGGCGTGGGGTGCCAGAACCTGGGGTGTCCTGGGTGCTGGAGCCCGGGGTGTGCTGGAGCCCCAGGGTGGTGGGGTGCTGGGTGCTGGACCCCAGGTGTGCCAGAGGCGGGGGGGGGGGGGTGGGGGGGTGGGGTGGGTGTGCCCCAGAGACCTGGGTATGTGAGTACCAGACTGGGGGTGCACAGGACCCCAGACCCCTGGGTGTGTGGTTGCCAGATGGGGGTTGAGCAGGATCCCAGACCCCTGGGTGTGTGGGTGCCAGATGGGGGGGTGGGCAGGACCCCAGACCCTTGGGTACATGGGTGCCAGACCCCTGGGTATGTGGGTGCTGGATGCGGAGTGGGCAGGACCCCAGACCCCTGGGTATGTGGGTGCCAGATGGGGGTGTGCAGGACCGCAGACCCTGGGTGCGTGGGTGCCAGACCCCTGAGTATGTGGGTGCCAGATGGGGGTGTGCAGGACCCCAGACCCTGGGTGCGTGGGTGCCAGACCCCTGGGTGCGTGGGTGCAGGATGGGGGTGCGCAGGACCCCAGACCCCTGGGTGCGTGGGTGCCAGACCCCTGGGTATGTGGGTGCTGGATGGGGGGTGGGCAGGACCCCAGACCCTTGGGTATGTGGGTGCCAGACCCCTGGGTATGTGGGTGCCAGATGGGGGGTGCACAGGACCCCAGACCCCTGGGTGCATGGGTGCTGGACTCCTGGGTGCGTGGGTGCCAGATGGGGGTGGGCAGGACCCCAGACCCCTGGGTGCGTGGGTGCCAGACCCCTGGGTATGTGGGTGCCAGATGGGGGTGTGCAGGACCCCAGACCCTGGGTGCGTGGGTGCCAGACCCCTGGGTGCGTGGGTGCCGGATGGGGGTGCGCAGGACCCCAGACCCCTGGGTGCGTGGGTGCCGGACTCCTGGGTATGTGGGTGCTGGATGGGGGGTGCGCAGGACCCCAGACCCCTGGGTGCGTGGGTGCCAGACCCCTGGGTGTGTGGGTGCCGGATGGGGGTGCGCAGGACCCCAGACGCTGGGGCGCGGCTCCATCCCTCCGCGGCGGGGAGCCGGGGCAGGGGGGGCTCCCTGCCACCCGGTTGCCACGAGCCCCACCGAGAGGGTGCCCCGGCACGGTGCCGAGCCCCGACCTCGCGCCCGGCACCCCCAGCCGGGCCGGGGGGCCGCGGCGGTGGGACGCTCACCCCTCTCTCGCCTCTCCCCCCCAGCCTGCCCGCCAGCCACAGCACCCTCGGCCCCGCGCCCCCCCACCCGTCCCGGCCACCGGAGCAGAGAGGAGAGGAGGGGGCCGCCGCCGGCGGGGTACCCCGGCCCCGTCGCCCCCCGCTTCGCCCGCCGGCCCCCGCCTCGGCCGTGGCGCCGGCGCCGCGTTCTCTCTCCTCCCGGCCAGAAGCAGAGGGACTCTTTAATTTTTATTTTTTATTTTATTAATTTTCATTTTCTGCACAAACCAGCAATTGTAAATACTTTTGAAGAAAAGAAGTTAAAAAAAAAAAAAAAAAAAAAAAGGTTTAAGGAAAAAAAAAAATTTAAAAAAGCTGAAAATTCACAAAAAAAAAAATAAAAGAAGAGAGAGCCACGCACCGGAGGGAGAATCAAAAAGCGACAGAGAACAGAGACGTAAAGCGACCGAGAGGCGAATATGCAGGAGAGAAGAGCAAAAACCCACCAGTATGCACTGAGAAAAATTTATTTACAGATCGATCGTCAAAAAAAAAAAAAAAAAAAAAAAAAAAGACAAAAAAAGTAACAATAACCTATTTATTGTATATAATGTTTTATTATAAATCGTGTCTTGTATATTGCATTCTGTACATCTGCTGTGGTTTGTGGTGTGCAACTTCCGCATGGGTTCCTTGGGTTTCCGTTGCCTTTTTTTAATGACGATGACGATGATTTGAGTTTTATTTTTATTATTATTATTAAGAAGAACGAGGCGGGGTTTTTTTGGCAGTACACACCCAAAGATCCAAATTTGTATTAAAAGAAAAAAAAGGAGTTTAAAAAAAAAAAAAACACACCAAAAAAAATATTAAAAAAAAAAAAAAAAAGGAGGAGGAATCAATCACACACCCTCTTGGTGGGGTGGGGGAGCCGGGGGGGGCCGGGGCGTGGGCTGGGGCAAAGGGGGGGCCACCGGCTTTCCCGTGGCCCCCGGTGCGGCGGCGGCGACGAGCTCAGGGTGTGGGTGCACATGTGGGTGCTGGGGGGGGCTTTGGGCTCCTCTCATCCCCCCCCCCAGCCCGTGTCCCCTCTGTGCGTGTGTGTCCCCCCCCCAAGGGTTTGGCAACTTCTGTACAGCTTTGTGGATTGTGCAAAAAAAAAAAAAAAAACCCAAAACTTGAAAAAATCACCCTGGAATGGAAAAAAAAAGGCAAATGCAAAAAAAAAAAGGGAAAAAAAAAAACCAACCTGGTCAAAATAGCCCCCCCTTGCCCACCCACCCCCCCCGCTGCCCTGCGCACTGCTCGTGCTGCCCTGGCCGGAGCGGCCCCCCCGGCGAGCCCCCCCCGGCGAGCCCCCCGCGCCCGGCCCCCCCGGCCCCGCTCGTCCCCTCGCCTGCTCTTTTTGTGTTCTTTAGGAAGGAATTTTTAATAGGCACTTTTTTTATATTAAAAAAACCACCCTATATATTGAGCGACGCCCGCTGCTTTCTTGCTTCTCTTTGGGGGTGGCCTGGCCTGGCTGTGCCGGGGGGGGCTGGAGGGAGGCTGCCCCCCCCCCTGGATTTGGGGGGGAGGCCAGGAGCCGGCCTAAGGTGGGAATTGCAGCGAGAAAGCTGAATTTTGGTGCAAATCGGGGTGCGGTACGGCATGGCGGGGGTCCTGCTGCTGCTCCCCCCCCCCCCCCGGGATGGGGTGCCAAGAGGGGGCCCGGGGGACGTTGCCGGGGTGGCCGGTGGCACCTGGGGTGCACCGGGGACCCTCTGCCCTCCCCGAGGGCCTCGTGCTCAGGGCTGTGGGTGCAGGAGTTATTGCTGGGGAGGGGGCTGGGCAGGATGGGTGCCCACCCCTCCCTGGCACCCATGGGGCACCCTGGGTTGCACCCGGGGGTGCAGGGCGGGGGGGGCGCAGGGCTGCGGGCAGCTTGGCGGGGATGGATGGGGAAAGCGCCAACGCCGTAAAGAAGCGAAAAGGAGAAAAATAAGCCCCCCCCCAAAAAAAAAAAGAGAAAAAATAAATCAAAAATCAAAAAAAATCCACCAACTTCCAGGACTGGGAAGATGAAGGCGGCAGCATCCTCCGGGCGAGGAAGGGGGGGTCTGGGGGGGGGGGGGGGGGGACACCAGCTACCTGTGGGTGGGAGAGGTTCGCGATCCCGGCGGGGTCAGGGCTGCAGCAGCGAAGGGCTCGCGCGGCGCTGGGGGGGCCGGGGGGGAGGCAGGAGGTTGCTATGGAGAAGCACACACGGCGCATACTGATGGCCGGGGGGGGGGGGAGCGGGGGGAGCGGGGCTGCCAGCGCCGCCGCAGCCCGGGAAGATGTCGGTGCTGTGCGGGAAGGGGGGGGGGGGTGTTGGGGACCCCCCTCCTTGCTGGGCTGGGGGGACCAGAAAAGCCCCCCCCCCCGCCGCTGGGACATGCAGCACCAAGGGAGCCTGGTTCAATGCAGCCCCCCCCCCGTTCTCAGGGGCACCCTGAGCCCCCCCGTTGGGCACCCTGAGCCCCCCCGTTGGGCGCACAGGACCCCCCGCGCCCCAGGGGTGCCGGGAGGGAGAAGGGGGGGTGGCCAGTCCCTGTGCCCCAGGTGGAGGTGGTTGGGCGTTGGCAGGAGGCTACTTCCACCCCCCCCCCCCACCCCAGGGCCCTGCAAGTGCCCCCGAGCGCTGCCGGGTGGGGGCTTGGGGGGGCTCCGGGTGCTGATGGGTCACGGACCCTCCCCAAATCCGGCTGTTTGGCAGCGTGGCCGTGTGCGTGCGTGGGGGGTCCCTGCTGGGGACAAGACAGGGCCCGCAATGCAGCCACACCTCTGCAGGGGCCAAACTGGGGGGGCTGTTGCACCTCTGTGGCCCCCCCCGGGTGCCCCCTGCATCGGGCAGGGTAAGCTGGGGATGGAGGAGGGCTGGGGGGCTCTGCCGGCACGGGGGACCCCGCGGAGGATGCTGCCTCTCCGTCCTGGGGTCCCACGGGTGCCTGGGGACCAGCCACGCTCGCTGCGAGCACCCTGGTGCTGGGTGGTTTGGGGGGGCCGCTTGCACCCCTAATGCCCCACACTGGAGCTTTGCCCAGTGCGCCCCATCTGCTCCCCGTGGGCTGGTCCCTGCTGGGGACCCGGTGGCCCCATCCAGGCTGGGCTGTTGCAGGAACCCCACAGCTGGTGCTGACCTTGGGGGGGCTGCTCACGCCTGGCACAGCTGGGGGGTCCCCCCTGCCCTGGCACCCCCAGTCCAGGGTGGCCGCAGCACTGGGGGGCTGCTGGGGCAGGGGGGGACAGGGGTTGGAGCTGCCCTTCCCAGGGGCCTCGCACAGGGTGCAGGCAGGGTGCTGTGCCTGGGGCGGAAGGGGACCCCTCGGGGGGGGGCACCCCAATGCTGTGCTCTCACCGAACATCCCCAACCGTGACATTGCTCAATGGGGAAACTGAGGCACGGGGGGGAACAGCCTTCCCGGCTGCTCCCCCCGCACCGCGGCTGTGCCCGCGTCCTGCACCCATCCCGCGGGCGCTTGGCCCCCGGCCGGCTCCCGCACGGCCCCTCTTGGGGGGCCTTTCGAGGCTATTCCCACCGTGGCTGCAACGCTGATGCTTCCCGAGAGCATCAAATTTGCTCTTTTCCCCCCCATTTTTCCTCTCTTTCATTTCAGGTCGCAAAAAGCAGCATCGAAGGAGGACGAAATCCGCCGCGGCCTGATTAACGCCCGGGTAAGGCTGGCACAAACCGACAGCAGCACCGGGGCGAGCCGGGAGAGAAATCCCCCCGGGAGGTGAATCCCACCAGGAGGCATCGCCTGGCACGGCTGCAGCCTCACCGGGCACGGCTGGCTGCTTGGAGCACAGCTTGATTTTTATTTTTATTTATTTATTTTTTTTAAGACTCAATTAAATCCATCAAGCAGCGTGCGCCGTTTCTGAGGCTGAAAAGCCTCGTGATTGGGCTGATTGCTGGGGGTTTATCAGCACAGCCCAGCATCGCCGCCGCCGTGCCCGGCTCTCGCCTGGGTTTTGCCGGCAGAGGCTGCTTGGGGAGGAAGGGAAAAAGGAGAAAAGACTTCGAAATTCGGTGGGGAAACGGTTGGTTTGCTACTTTATTTGCGCGGCGTGTGTTGAGCGAAGGTTTCTGGGAGCTGCTTGCAAGGATGCCCGGGGAGAGCCTGGCACGGCCGCGGTGCCACGCGGTGCCCGGGGTGATGTGGGGAGCGGGAAGCCGGGTCCCCGGGCGCCCGGCTGTACCTGCTCGGCCTCGCCGCCTCCTCGGGATGGAAACGATTATTTTAATGAAGCAGCTCTGCTGGGAGGAGGTTTCTGGCCTCTCATGGTGCCGACGATGCCGGTGCAGGCGATGGTGCTCCGAGCCCGGGGATGCTGCAGGACAGCGGGACGAGGGATGGTCCATGTCCCGGGCACCGGCAGAGGGGTCCCGGGCTGGCCCCGGAGCCGCTGCGCCGCGGTGAGCCGGAGCTTTGCCCACACATGCCACGGGTGGCGTGGCTGTAAGGAGGCTCGTTGCACCGCTGCCGGGATCCGGCACGCGCCAGGGAAGGCAGCTTTGCCGCCATTTCGACTTTTTTTCCATCCCCTTGGAAACAAGGCAGGAATTTGCCCTCCTCCTCCTGCCCGTCTCACGGGGACGGATCCGGGAGACCAAGGCTGGGGAGATGCCCCGTTCCCGGGGAGGCGAGGGGCGATGTGCCGGGGCAGAGGATGGCGTGCGTGGATGCACACGTGTTGCACACCCGGTCCCGGCTGCACCGTCACCCCGGCACAGGGAAGCAGGCGGGATGAGCCACTGCCCGCCGGCACCCGGAGCGGGGCGAGGGCCGCGTCGCCCACCCCAGCCCTGCGGTCGGGGCCGGGGGGCAGCAGCAGGACCCTGCCTTCGCCCCGCAGGGCCGGGGCCGGCGGAGCCGCCTGGAGCTGCCCGGGAGGTTTGGACACCCCCTTCTCCTTCAAATTAATGGCTGTGCCGTGAAGAAAATTGAAGCCATTATTCTTAGCTCGCATCCTTTATACCCACCAACTTCAACCACTTGACATGCTAATCACAAGCTAACGAGGAAGGGAGGCGATTTCCCACGTCAGCCCTGCAATCCAGTGCATCTGGCAGACGGGGTGGGGAGCATCTTGTGCCGGGGGCCGCCGGTACCCCCGCCCCACTGCCAGCACCCCTGCCCCACGGCCCCTCCTGCCAGCAGCGTCCCGGCAAACGGCCCCTTTCGCCCTGTGGGAGCCCCCCGTGGCTGGTGTCACCCCAGGCTGTCCTTGCCCCCCACTCCGGGGCAGCCAGGGAGGGGGCGCGGGGCAATGGCGATGCTCCCCGGGGCCGGCCCGCCGCAGGCAGCCGGTGCCACGCCGCGGCCCCGCCACGGGATCAGCCTCCTGCGCCGGGAGCGGAGGCGGCGCGGAGACCAGCTGGAGGACCAGACCACCCCTGCTTTTCCCAGAGGAAGGGCCAGGCCCTTGGAAGCTATTTCCACCCTCCCGTGTCCCCCCCCCCCGCCCCCATCCTCCTTCCGCTCCGCCAGCAGCAGCTCGGGCTCCACACGCGCTCCCCGCTCCGGGGTCCAGCTGAGCCCCGGCGCACTCGTTGCACCCGCCGCAGGGCTGCGCCTGCCATTCCCCAGCCACCCCGGGCTGGATTCGGCCCAGCCGCCGGCCGGGCAGAAAGCTCTGGAGTCCATTAACATTCCCCCGAGCGATCTAATCCCCCTCTCTGCTCTGGCTCTGGCTTTTACTTGGTTTTAATCAAGCCCAGCCTGGCGCCTTTTAAATAACCGGGGCGGATGGCACCCCGCTCCCTGCACGGCACATGGGTGCTGCCGTCCCCGGTGCGGGTGCCGGCGCGGAGGGGGAGGCAGGGGCGGCCGGGGGCAGAGCGTTTGCAGAGGTCTCCACTCTCCAGTAATTTTAAAAGGCGTTTTGGAGTCGGAGGAGCTGAGATCAGCAGAGCGGGGGCCAGGAAAGCGAGGGAATAAAAGCAAAGGCTATTGCAGGGGTTGTTATTAATATTTGCTGGCTGATGATGGCGGGGGGGGAGCCGGCATGAGGGGGTGGGCTGCGTGCCCGCCCCGCGGGGAAAGGGCAGGCTGGGCTGCCCATGAAGGGAGGGGGCTCTGGCAGCCGGGTGCCTGGGCTCCTTCCCGGCACCCAGTGACGGGGCGGGAGGGGTGCAGGATCCACGACAGCACACCCGGGTCCTGCACGCCCGCCGGCGGGGCCCCGGCTGGGACGAGAGGCGACGCTTCCCACGCCGACGCTCCTAAAGCAAAGCATTGGAGCGCAGCTGGGGCATATCGGGGGGGGCTCGGACCCCCCTGGGGTGGGGGCACCCAAGGGATCCCCCCTTAATCCCCTGGGGACCAGAAGGGTGCGAGGGGAGAGCACCCACGGGGCTCAGCCTCCAGGGGCTTCACCACGTCCCGGCTGCAAAGGGAGCAGGAGCCTGGGGGAGCAAAGTCCCCAGGGGGGCCCTGGATGGGACCCCCCTGGGCAGGGGGCAGCTGCCCCCCCCGGCTGGGCTCTGCAGGGCCGTGGTGGCCTTGCCCAGCCATGCCCGGTGGGAAGGAGCCGGGAGCAACGCCAGGTTCCCCCCAGGCTGGCAGTGGGGCTGGGTGGGGGTTTGGGGGCACTGGGGGGGGAGCCACGGGGCAGCATATGGGGTTTTGGGGGGCAAAGCATGAGCTGAAGCATTTGTTTTTGCAGGGGCCCCGGCAGTGCGAGTTATCAGCGGCGGCAGAAGCACGGTGCTTCCCGGCCGGGTGTGCGCTCCGGCTCCTCGGGGAGGGATTAAGGGGATTATATTATTATTTGTTATCACTGAGGGGGGAGAAAAAAGAAGAAACCTCCATTGCTGGGAACTCTGCCTAATCGGAGCAGAGATTAGCTCCCTGCCTCCGCCCGGCCGGGCTGGGACGGCTCCCGCGGGCACCGGGGCTGCGGCTGCCCCTGCCCGGGATGGGGGTCCGGGGGGAATGCCCTGCACCCATCCCACCGGCAGCAGGAGGCCAGTGGGGTGACACGAGGCCGCCGGGTCCCTGGGGAGCCGCCTCGCCTGTGAGCCACATGTGGGAGCAGATTTTGGAGGCGATGGTTGCTGCCTGAAGCGGTTGGCAGAGGAAATGGCGGCTCCTCTTCCAGCCTCCCCTGGGACCGTGGGGACCGTCACCCTCGGCCGGGCGCGGTGGCACCCCGGCCCTGGGGGGACTGGCCCTGTGGTTTGGCGCACGGCAAGCCGGGAGTGATGCTCTTCCCCAGGGATGGTGAGAGCCGCCTCAAAGGCTGCCGGCGAGGGTGAGCTCATGGCCGCGGCCATGACCGTGGTTTTCCATCTCCCCCGGCCACGGCGGGGGGATCTTGGCAGGTTCGGGGGGAGCAGGAGCTCAGTTTGGCAGCTCAGGCAGGGGGTTTGTGCCTCCCCTGGCAACAGGACGAGGGCGAGTGCCCCCAGTGACACCTCAGCATCCCCAAAGGATGGTGACACACTTGGCTGTGGTCCCCCCCTCTTGCACCCCCCGGGTAACCAGCTCCCAGCCCTGCGCTGCAGGGTGAGAAATGGAGCCCCGCGGGGAGCCAAGGCCAGTGCCCGGGCAGCCCCGGGGCTCCTGCCGGGCGAATCTCTCCCCGCCGTGGTGCTGGGACGTGTCGGCCGCCCTTCCTCCCCCTTGTCTGCCGCCTTCGCCCTCCTCCTGCAGCCGCTGCGTGGCGGGAGGTGAGTGATGCTGCTGCCAGCTCAGCCCTGCCTGGCTCCGACTCGGGGGGGGCCGCCCCGGCCAGGGCTGCTGGGGAAGACGGGTGGCTCACTGGGGTGACGTGCCGTGGGGTGACGTGCCATGGGGTGACGTGCCATGGGGCATCCCCGGGGGTGCAGGGGATGGAGGCTGGGCTGAGCTGGGGTGCTGCGGGGCATGCTGGCACGTGAGGATGCAGGGGAGACCCTGCAAGTCAGCGTGGGCTCTGCCAGCCCCCGGTAAGGGTTGGCAGGGGGGCAGGAGGATGAGGAGGGTCCATCTGAGCCAGGTACCCACAAACAGCAAAGTTTTGGGGTTCCCCCCTTGCAGCGGGGTCGTGTGCCCCATCCTATCCCCTCGTGTGCCCATCACGGGGCAGCTGGCTGGTACCCGTGGGCACCGTGGGCCCTGCGCTGCTCCCTGCCCATCCCCAGCGCCGCGGGGGCTGCGAGCGTCCCCCGCCCAGTGGGCTCCGGTGGGCTGGGGACGGAGACACCCCGGGACACTCGGCACGGAGGGGCCGCCTCTGCCCTGCTCCCTGCCAGCTCCACGGATGCCGGAGCAGGGCAGTCACACCGCGGGGCAGAGGAGCTGTGGGACCACCCTGGGTGCTCGGGGAGCCGGTGCAGCCATCCCAGGGTATTTTTTTTCTCCCTCCTTAAGCCCCCAGCTCTGTCTGCTGGGCCGGGAGTCCCCCGAGGACAGCCTCACTCATTACACTCCAGCTCACAAGTGCACATCTTGAATTTTTCTTTCAAAACCCCCAGTTTCCAGCAAGCAGAGACCGAGCCAGGTTCAAACGTGGGGTGCAGGCACGGGGCGGCCCCTCTCCAATTTGGCCTTGCCTGTAGCGAGGCTGAAGCCGCCACCACCACCACAGAAAGCCCGTCATTAGAGCTGCTTCCGCGCACCCTTTCCGCTGATGGACCGCGCTATTTTCTTTAGTCTTTTATTTACACTTTATTGCTCTTGTTTTTGCACCGGCAAGCGCTGCTGGAGTGCACAGAAATCCTTCAGATCTCGGCTGGCAGCAGAGCTCTGCCTAATCATAGTCATTATCTGGAAGCAGGTAATGGGCATCTTTCCCATGTTAATTTGAAAACAGAATCGGTGAGAGCAGGGGACCGGGGATGGAGCATGCTCCCGGCAGCCGCCGCTGCCTTCGGATGATTTTTGGGTGCCGGTGGCTTTGGCGGGTGCTGGCTGCCGGGCAGGGGTGGGTTTGGGATGGGGGCATACGCAACCCTGGACACAACGGCTTGTGCCAAGCCTCGTGGCTCAATAAATCAGCCGGGAAGGGGCTGCTGGCTGTCATCCCGCATGGCCGGAGCCCATCCTTGCTGCCGCAGCAATAAAATCCCCCGGCCTTGTTTTTTTGGCAGCGAGGAGGATGGCGGCTCTCCCTCCTCCCCGCGCCGCCGTCAGAACTTGCCCCTGGCTCGGCCCAGCGTGGCTGGGTCCTTCGTTAACAAGGACTCGTCCCTTTTATCCCCATCGGCGGGAGGGGACGGGGATGGAGGTGAGAGGCGAGGATTTCTCCCGGGGCCGGGAGGGGAAGGCTGGGTGGCGTTGGAGTTTCGTTTGCTGAGATACCATTAACGAGTGAGCAAAGGTTGCGGAGTCTCCATGGAGACAAGACAGCAAGCGAGACGGAGCGGGTGTGCAGCTGAGGTTAGAGCTGATTAGTAAATGTCAGCGGCGCAGCAACTGCCCGCTGCCACGCTGGCTCGGGGACCCGGCGGGCAGCGGGCGCCCCGGGCACCCCATGCGTACCGTGCAGCCCAGGCACCCTGCGCACCCCCTCCATCCCGCGCGCCCCGTTGCATCCCGGGTACCCTGTGCGCCCTGAGCATCCCGCACGCCCCACACCCCCGGGCACCCCCTGTGTCCTCTGCATCCTGGGCCCCCCCGGGCCCCCCGTTCGTCCCACATGCCCCATTGCATGCTGTGTGCACCATGCACCCCGTGCACCTCGGGTACCCCACGCGCCCTGGGCACCCCACGCACCCCAGCTCACGGCTGCAGCCCAGATTGATGCCAGGGGGTCGTGCTCCCTGGGAATCAGGGATGCAGGAGAAGCCTGGAGCACGCCGTTGGGTGCCGACAGCCCCGGCTCCTTTCCTGCGGGGAGCAGGGATGCAGCCGGAGCCGCTCTGCCCTCGCGCCGGCCCTCGTGCCACGCTGCCGCACGCCGTGGGGGCTCCTCAGCTGTTTTGTGACACACGAGGGGAGCGGGATGGCGGGGCCGGGACAGGGCAGCCGGCCGGGGAAGGGGCACCCAAGGCTCTCCAGCGGAGGGTGGGTGACTCCAGAGAGCCACATGGCCGCCGTCCCCAGGCGCGGACGTGGCCGTGGCCTCGGGCGAGGCTGGGGCGGCACACGGGCTGCAATAAGCTGCCATCCCCTCCCTCCCGTGGAGGATGTCCGCTCCTCCATCCCTGGGTCACGCAGAGGAAGGATGAGGCTGGACCTGCTGGATCCCACCTCGTTTTCAGCAGACGCAAAGCCCAGGCTGAGGGAAGCGGGGCTGGGATGAAGCCAGAGGGGACAGCAATTTGTGCCAGGGTCTGTCTGGGGTTACCAGGGGCTTGGATGTGGCTGGAGCCCAGCCGGGAGGCAGGAGCAGCCCGGCCGCCCTTCCCTGTCCCCCGGAGCATCGTTTACCTCCAGCAAAACGCAGGGAGGAACCTGGCAGGCGAGAGCATCCCTCTTACAGAGAAACAAGTGTCAGGGGGTACCGTGAGGAGGGGGGGGTGTTGGATCCTGCAATTTAGCAGGTATTATTCGGCAGCTATAAACAGAGCCTCTCACACAGCCGGGGAGAGATAAAGGTTGCAGTGCAGATACAGATTAGGTGGTTCCCTTGAGGCTGTGACACCTTGAGATAGAAGCAGATCTTCTTCAAGGGAACGGCTTGGTGGCAGCCTGGAAAACCTGGAGCCGAGCGGCCTCCAGCAGCACCTCGGCCCTTGCCTTGCACCCGCAGGGGGGGACGGGGGTGCTGGGGCAGCGCGGGGGGCCAGTGAGTGCTGGGGACACCAGGAGGTGCTGAGCATCGCACCGGAGGCGGCCGTGCATGGAGGGGAGCGATGCAAAACGGGCAAGAAATGGGTGTTTGCAACATGTGCACGTGCCCGTCTCGCCCAGGAGGAGCCAAAGGAGATGGCAGCAGCGGCAGAGGGACCCCAGCAACGGGCAAAGGCTGTGCCACGGGGCAGGGCGGGCAGGAGTTGCAGGCAAAATGGGCAGGCACAGCACCCACCGGAGCGACCCCCAGGCTGCTCCAGTCAGGGCTACCAGCTCTGCCTGCCGTCAATGCCCGTGGCCCGGGTGCCCTCCCCGGCTGCCGCCACGGCTCCGGGCGGTGCTGACATGGATTTGTTTGCTTCCCGTCGGGAGCGCTGGTGATTTACTCCCTGCGGTTCGGTTTAAAGCACGAGCACTCCGAGCACCAGAGATAGATGGCTGCGCCCAGTGCCCTTCGTCCTGCTCGCGCCCGCTCCCTCTTCCCCCTTCTGTAGGCATAAACGAGCCCGGCGCTTCGTGTCGATAATCAGGCAGGGGAGGAAAGATTTAATATCCAGGTGCGCAGGCAGAAATGCAGCGTGCTGCGTGCTGGTAATTTTTGATCAAGCCTTTGCTCCCGCAGTTTCTGAGGGGGGCATTAGCATCGCCCCGGCTCTGCCGAGGACTGGGCTGAGCTGGAGGATGATGCCGAGGTCACCCGGGCTCAAGGCCGGGCGGGGAGCGGGGTTTTTCCGAGCTCCAGTGTGCTCAGCCGTGCTGCCCATCCCGGCCTGACCCCCACCTGCCGCAACCACGGTGCGATGTCCTTGTGGGACCGGGACGCACGGCGGTGTCCGCTCAGCAGGCCCCGTCCTGTGTCCCCCCCCCTACACACACCACCAGCCCCCTTCGTTAAATCAGGCTCGTTTAAGCTGTGACTCCGCTCCCCGCCTCGTCAGGCCGTGGGGAGAAACCCAGGCGGGAGCCAAAATCAGCGTCACCCGGCTGCTTCCAGCAGCCACGGCCCCTGCACGGCCAGCGAGGAGGGCAGCTGGCTGTCCCCGTGCCCCCCAGCTCCGGGTACCCCCGTGCTGGAGACCCCCTGCCCTGGTTCGGGGGCTGGAGGTGGATAGGGGGCCGAGGACCCCCCCACTCTGGTTTGGGGGCTGGAGGTGGATGAGGCTGGGGACCCCCTGCCCAGGTTTGGGGGCTGGAGGTGGATGGGGAGCTGGAGGCAGATGGGGGGCTGGGGATGGATGGGGGACCCCCTGCCCTGCTTTGGGGGCTGAAAGCGGATGGGGAGCTGGGGACCCCTCGCCCTGGTTTGGGGGCTGGAGGCGGATGGGGGGCTGGGGACCCCCCACCCTGGTTTGGGGGCTGGAGGCAGACGGGGGCCCTCTGGGCTCGCGGCAGGAGGACAGGCAGCTGCCAGACTCCGGTCCCACCCGCCAGCCCAGCACTGTCCCTGTCACCTGCGCCCCACTGCCCCCCCCCAAGCCCCCCATCCCTCCACCCCTTCCTCCTCCAGCCCCCCCCCCCCCGTCCCCTAACCCCCCCTCCCACACACTCCTGGCCCCCAGTCCCTGCCCCCCAGCCCCGACCCCGACCCCACAGCCTTGCCCCCCCCCGCCCCGCCCTGGAGTGACACCCCCGCTCCCCCAGGTGGAACTTTCCTCGCAGGGCGTGAGACCATAGAGGCGAAAGGCAACACCAAAGGGGAGCTCTCCGGGGGGGTGGCGGAAGGGACAGAGACCACCTCTCCTCCAAAGTCACCTGGAAGAATATCGAGCTCTGTCCCTCAAAGACTCAAAGATATATTTTAATAATGTCGTGGCTGTGCGTGGTGTCGCGATTCTCCCCCCTGTCCCTGGAATCTGTCCCAAAACCGCCCGGGGCTCCCCCCGTCTAGCTCCCCTAATGGTGCGTTCCTCCCTGTTTACTCTCTTTGCGCGGCCGGCTTGGGTGGGGTTCTTCTGCTGCTCCAGCTTCGTACGCAAGTGGCGTAGGGTGGCTTTGATAGACAGAAGATGCGTCCAATAGCATGGTAGAGTCTTTGACCAGCTAGCCAATGGCGCAGCGGACCGGCGGCCGGGCGGAGACGGAGCGAGGCTCAGTCAGGGCAGGGCGGGGGAACTGTGGAATGGCGGACGGCCGGGCTGGCCCGCCCTGGTGGTAACGAGCTGAGGGGGCCGGAGGGGACAGCCGCGGAGAGGGGTGAGTACGAGAGGGGCGAGCAGAGACTCCCCGGGCTTCCCGGGCCGCCTGTTGCTGGGGGAGAGAGGCGGAGGCGCTGGGGTGGGCCGCTAGGCCCTTGCCAAATAGTGAGCTGTGGGGCTGAGCCGGGCACTGTTTCCTGCCACATAGTGAGTCCCCGGCCGGTGTGGGCCCTGGTGCCCCCGGGCTGGGGGGGTTGGGGCGGGCCTGGCCCCGGCCTGGGGACGGGGAGAAGGAAATGGCTCCATCCCTGGGCTGACACTTGCCCAGCCCCTCGCAGGGGCCATGGCTCGGTGCAGGGTGTGTGCCCTGGGCCGGGCTGGCCGGAGGGGCTGGGGTGTAGCGGGGGGGCGGCCCGCCCGGGGGGGGTGGACAGAGCCCTGTGTTGGGTTAAGGAAATGCCGGTCTGCTGGGCTCTCCCCAGGCCTCGCCGGTGTCTGCTGCCCTGGGGCCGTTACAGAGGTCTGACTTAGCGGGGAATGGCTTGGGGAAGCTGGGGAGAAGTGGGGGGTGCAGGGTCCCCTCTGAGGGAGAGGCAGCAGTGCTGTGCCGGGGGAGGGGGGTCCCTCCCTTTCCAGGCTGGTTGTAGCCTTTGCTGTCAGGGTTTGACATCAGTGCTTGTGAAAACGTGTGCGTGTCTGTGTACGAAGTCTGTCTGTCTGGGTGTGAGCTGGCTGCCGTTGTTGGTGCAAGTTCTGGTGACTGCGCTCTTGCAGTGTTGCTGTGGCAGCGACTTTCCCTCCTGGCTGTCTCCCTGCCCCAGGAGTGGGTGCACCCTTCAGTATGCCTGGCTGTACTTTAAGGATGCGTGTAAGCCCCTCAACTACTAACTACGGGCACACAAAATGTAAAACTGCTTGGGGTGAGACTGTGTGGGTGCTGTAGCATGCGTTGGGAAATGTTTTCCCCAACATTAAATCCCTAGGCGCTCTCTGAAAGGAAACTTTGAAGGGTGTAGCGGGACATGGTCGGGTAGTTTGGTCAAAGGCACTGACCTGCCAGCGGCCTCAGACTGTACTCCTTCCAGAGAAGAAATAAGTTCTTAGAGAATGTCCTTGGGGTTGTACCTCCCCAGCATTTAGGTTTGTGTTGGGGTTATATGTCCTTTGGAGAAAGGTAAGAGACTGCAGCTCCTCTCTGTTAGCTGATATTTGACCTCAAGGACCTTACCATGGTAGGATTTTTTTTTCCTGCCAAAAGTTTCACATTTGGTATTATTCTTTTACTTTCATTAGTAGCAACAGCAGAATTGGGCACCTCTACGGAGATTAGACCACTGGTGGGAGTGCATGATGTGTTAATGCCAGGAGCAGGCCTGTTCGATAAGATGCTAGAAAACACATGAAATTATATCAATAATAGTAAAAAAACTTTTATTAAGTACACCTGCTGCAAGCAGGGTCATAATTGATGGAGCCCTCTGTAACCCTCACACTTGCACATCCTTCCCAAAGACTTGGGAGATGGAAAAGTCGAAAGTAAAAGATGTGAGAAGCCAGGAGGGTGTGTGTGCGTGCGCTTCCCTGTGACAAAGCTGATGCAAAACGTTACTTTCTGGGAAGTACTAAAGTCTGTGTGCTTAGTCACATGAGGAAGGGGAATAGTTATGTTTTCCACCCGTTTAAACATCTGCCGAATCGGTCGCTACTAAAAGCTGCACGAATTTAAAATGCTGCGTTGCGACACTTTTCATTCTGATTTGCCCCTTATTGACCTTGAGTGGGTTTTTGTCATAGAAACCGATACAGAGTTTAATCCAAAACTTAGTTAAAACCAAACCAAAGCTAACATCTACCCACTGAAAACACAGACAGCATGTTGATAGAGTGACTTTGAAAATCCACTTGCATTCACTGCCAAGGACAAGCTTTATCCGGGAAGTGGGGTGGAGCAGGCCAGGCGCTCCAGTTCTGTGCGTTTTGGGGTTTTTCTTTAAGGATTGTGCTTGAAAACATGAAGTTTGAGTGAGAGAGCTTGACCCAAGCTTTAAAGACCGACCTAATGCTGAGCTTTGGTCAAGCTACAGTTGTCGATATTGTCCCTGAGTGGGTTGGCGATGGTGGGGATCAAACCCAGGACTTCTGCCTTCCAAAGCATCGATCTCTGCTTGGTTGAAGGCCTCGTTCTGTTTGGGGTGAGGAGCAGGTTTACCAGTTCCCCGTGTAGCCCAGCTGAGACAAGGTGCAGCCTTGCTGTACTTAGTAAGTATGAGTTGTAAGAGGATACACTTCCAGGGGCGAACTGAATGTAAACTTTTCCCTAAACTGCTTATTTTCACTGCTTTTAAAAAGAAATGTGATATTTTTTATCTGTCTGATAACAAGTTCAAAAAGTAAACGCCCCAAATTCCACTTTTTCATTTAAAAAAACCCCCAGCCTTCTGATGGCTCATGCCTGTCTGACTCCTTCCTCTTCACAGCCGTGAAGATAAAGCCTTTCCAAGCTGTCTGCTGCTGATCAGGTTTTTCCAAGCCACCGCACGGTGACGTTAGCAAGACCCCTGCTTAATTTCAGTTCCCGTACCCCTGTCCCCAGCCTCGCAAAAAAACAGCGGTGCGATGCCACTGCCCGATCTCGGGCTGTTCCTCGCTTTGGCTTCTATCTGGTCTACATTCCTAACAAATCTTTCAAGCTCTGGTTTTACAAAACTATGCTGGGGGGGGTGGGTAGGAGGATGCAGACTAAGGCTGAAGGGAAAAAAAAGAAGGAAATACGGTGTGTTTCTGGCTACTTTATTTTGCACAAGTCCTGTTTGAAATGTGGCGTGAAGTGAGTGGCTTGCTGAAGAAGGGTAGAGGCTGGAACCTCGTGTTTTTAGAGATACCACTGCTGGGGTTTGAAGTGATGAGTTAATAGTAAAGTTCTTTTAAGCAGAGTATAAAACTGGTTTCCTTATGAATAATGTGACACACCGAACAGAAATGGTGTATTTTTAAGTCGCAGCTCAGAAGGTATTTGTGAGCAGTGATTCATTAAAAAGAATACAACCTTTATGATAACTACCAACCCAGTTTCTCAGCATGCTTTGAATATATCTCATTCTTCAGGGCTGGTCTAGGAAAAGTTGATTTCATTCACAAAGCTTAGATAATCGCGTAGTGTGGGTGGAGGGGTTAAAACTTCAGTGATTGCCTCATATGCATATAGTTACAGCTGCAAATCCATCTCCTGGGTTTTTTATTTTTTGTGGTGATAGAAGAACAAAGAAGGTTGTTAGGATTAATGTTTCCACAAAATCAGGTTAGTTTTCTTTGACAGACTGTAATAAGGAAGATTTCAACAAGTGTAAGACTCGGCTTTAATCCTTCTAGATAGTTTCTCTCTGTGGGCTTTCTGGACTCAGATGTTTAATAACTTTAAATGTAAGGTTTCTGTTTTGTCTCTGCTAGGTTTGATGATAATACTTAGCCCTTGGTCATTCAGCTGAGCGAAATACATTGCTGCGGTGCTGCACGAGTCGGTCACAAACCGGGAAAAGGATTGAAGAGCAATTGTGTTTGCGCGTGTCGTGTATAAGTTCCTGCTGTTCCCACACGGAGTGGGACACCAGCAAAAACACGCGCCGCCAGAAGCTGCTTCTGAGGGTTAAAATAGCCAGAACAGGCCACGCTCTGACAGCTCTGTGCTGGGCTTGCTCCTTTATAGAGTTTCTAAAGTAATGCTGCCCAAAATGCACAGGAGGCAAACCAAAAGTGGCACTTTCACCGTGCGGAAGTCTAGGAAACTAAATTGTGACTATTTTCCCAGCCTGTCTTATGGTGCGTTACTGTTTTGAGCAGCACTCTTGTTTCTAATGGGATCTGTAGTAAGAAATTGTGTATTTGAATATTTATTCTCACTGTGCAAGGATAAATATTTGTGAGATCGGGCTCTTAGTTACCGCAGATTAACATTTATTTAAATATTTTAGGTATTTATAAACACTAGATTTAAAAAAAGGCGTGTGGAAATGGCTTCTGGGTAATAAGCAAATGACTGCTCAGAACAGAACCACCCTGGTGACATTTACTTCCTTTGTATTTTTGCAACTCTGTGTAATAAAAAGACAGTGTGTTTTCTTTTTTGAGGAGGGGAGGGCTCCGGTGCTGCCGATCAGGCTTCACTGCACAGGCCGTGCTTGCTAACAGGAGCTTCTACAGAAGGTTATCAGATTCAGGCCTGATTCTGATTTATATACGAGTTGTTTTTCCATCTGAAGGTCTGCAGGATTTTTTTTTTCCCCGCCTGGGAGGCGGTAGGGGGGAGGTCCCCTCCCAGAAGAACCGAAATGTGAATTTCCACGTTACTTTGTTGAGCAAGCAGCGCGGCGGCAGCGCAAAGCGTTAATCACATTCTCCATCCTGAGCTCGCCTTTGCTGCAGTAATGGGCCTGGGAAATAGTTCCTCTAGATCCTACCCTAATTCTTGAAATCGCAGTAAAGCTTTCTGGTATTATGTTGCTGCTGGAGAAGTGGTGCAGCACAGACGTATCTCAAGCATGCGTCTGCCGGGGGCTTTGAGGAAGAAAATTTAAAGGACCAGGAATCTCAATTGGTCTCCCACAAACGGGGTCGGTGGCGACCTGCTCTGTTCCTTCGACGCCTCCTGTGTCGTCTCCTCTTACAGAGCAGTATCCCAGACCTATTTTGGGGAGAAGTGGTGGTTTAGAGCATTCTGTGATGCCAAGAGAGGAGGAAGGGAGATGCCTATGAAGCAGCAGCAGTTAGCATTTGTTCTTGCGGGCTTACATTTCTGCATGGGAGGCTGTTGCTGTGCCACCGCTTTAGAGGAGCCGCTCTGAGATCACTAGTGACCTGTTGTCTTGGAGGTTTTGATTCTCTTGCGTTACCGTTGGACGTGGTGCACAGTCGAGAATGGGACTGACAACACGCAAAGAGCTGTCCGCTAAAAATAGTTTGTTCTTGCTGCTGCCGTAAATCAAACCTAAACCATGAGTTTGTTATTTTGGTTTCTGTTGAAAGTGCTCGGTAGAATTGAGAGCTTCTCTGTGTTGTCTGATGCAGCCAGATAACCTTCTTCTTGAAGGTGCTTGTTTAATATGAATGGTGATGCATTTATTTGAACAACTCCTTTATGAAGCAAAGACATACATAGATTTGAGATTAAAATCTCCTAATTGTAAAGTGAAGGGCATAAAAGGAAGCGTCTTTTATCACACGCTAGGTGAAATGTGGGACTTGCTGCCCTGGGATTTCATGGATGCTGACTGTTAAGATGAGGTCAGAAACTGATGAGACCAGTTTATGGAAGTGAAATCCATAAAGGACAATTAAATGATCGCGTTTGTTTCTGTGTGGTCTTAAGGTGCGGTGGGATGCTGCAACATGGAAAAGGACAGCAGGGAGGACTGGTGCTCTGTGCTTGCCTTCTTCTCATGCTCTTTTCGTTATGCATCTGGTATCTGGCCACTGATGGAGAGAGGACGCTGGTTTATCTGGAGGCTGGATGACCTAGCGTGGCTATTCTTAAGTCCTGTGGCTGAGGATTTCTTGTCTTGTTTGTTCACTGACGTTTCTGATGATGTTACAGAGCAACCTGCCTCTTCCGAGCCTCCATTTCTCCCTGCTCGTAAAACTGGGCTAATGACTCTGACCTTTTGTTTGTAAAGCAAAAGGAAAAGGATCAACAAAATACTGGAGCTTATTTACTATCATTACTGAAATGATGAGCAATGCCACTTTGCAGTACTTCAAAGAGGCTTCGCTTCTAAGATGCTGGAAATCCCTAGAGAGAGAAAATGTTCAGATGGAAAAGGAGGAGGGGGAATATTCCTCCGGTTCCCATCTCGTAAGTGTACTCTGGGCGAGGCGTGGAGGTACTATCTCCAGCCATCTCCCCTCCCAGCTGGGCTATTTAAAATAGCCGCTGACAGTCTTTGCTCTTTTCCGTAATAGCCGAACGGGCTGGTGTCACCGATCACGTAGGAGCGAGTTCTGCATAAATTGTTCACATGCTGTGGAGTTTTGCGAAGTACTTTGTTGACCTATTGTATTACCACTAATAAGATTGAATGTGGTTTTAATTTCTCGTTTCCTCTTTCACTGGATGCCCTTTTCCTACTTCTTAGAGTTTTACTTCAAGTCTCTGTATAGCAAAAGTCTTTTTCTGTTGCTCAAAGAATGAATGATGCTTTGCTTTCAGGCAGCTCCGCACTGGAGGGCTTTAAGTGGCATTCAGAGAAGGCTATCAGCCACAATATCTGATGTATTGGTGTAGCTGCGGTTCATGCATGGAGTGCAAAAAATAGGATTTAATTGGGAGGGAGGGGGAATAGCGGCCCTGGCTGAATGGATGGGTGAAAGTTCCCCGACCACCCCTTAGCCCAGCAAATAGTTCGTTGAGCGCTTGCCAGAGCGGAAGCGAGTTCCCTTTCAGGCACCCTGCTTTTGTGCGCCGTAAGAAAGCGCGCACTCTTATGGTTTTGGCCTTGCAGCTGCAAAAAAAAAAAAAAAAAAAAAAGGCGAGAGAGAACCGTGCACACACCCAGATCCTGTTCTTTCAATACCGACAGCTGCTGAGCCGATCCTTTGCTGGAGGAAGGCGTATAGCTATAAACACAGCTTGTGTAAAAACCTTTACCTTCTGTCTCGGGCAACATGAAATAACTGGCCGCTTCCCTTTTGGAGGCGAAATTAAAACCACGTGTAATTAACTTATACAAAATAGCCTTTTGGTTGCTATTGAGAATTCAATATTGTATCAAGGAGGTTACATCTAGGGTCTGGCTTCACATGAGAGGTTTCCATAAAGCAGCTTATTATAGGCCTTGTGGTGAGCTTTGATAGAAAGACCTGCATCTTTAGCATCCCTAACACAGTCTAAGCTCTCTTCTCCTGACAAGATCGGTTCAATAAAGTGATGGTTTCAAACACTGAAATAGTTTTGGATGGTCCAGAGCCTGGAGTTTGCACTGTAGATTACATAAGGTGAGATCACTGCTGGGCTGAGAACATGCAAAATGGAAACAACTACAGCTTAAAAAGACTATTTTTCTGACTGTCCCAAGGAGATTACCCAGGCATCTGTCACCACGTCCGAGCTGAAATTCGACTCGGCTCTGTCAGACCAGGGGGGCTGATTGAAACAGTGGGGCCTTGCTGAAGCCTGCCTGGAAGGTTGTTCGGTCCTGCTGGCTGCACGGATGGAGAAAGTGAGTCCAAGGATTGTCATGCTGCTGAGCAAAACCAGAAGACTGCTACTCGCGGCTTCCTGCAGCTCTGCCTGCAAATCCCAAATGGCAGCCCCGGATCACGCGCCGTGCCCGTACCTTGCACAGATGGCTTGTGCGTGCACAAAACCCAGATTTGGTGTTTCTGTGGGGTCGCCTCTACGGATGAGCTGGGTAGTCCCAGACGTGGGGCAGGCCCCTCTGGTTCCTCTTCCCACCCTGGGACGGGACAGGCTGTAGGCGTGGGGAAGGAGAGCTGCCCAGAAACCCCAGACAAGGGGCGACTTTGGGTACCGGTGGGGTGGGGGCCTGCCGGTTCTGCCAAGTCCGTAGTAGTAGCCGCTGTTGCTCCCTTGACTCCTGAGATCCAAAAAGCATATTCAGGGTCTTAATGTGGTGTCATATGTAACTTTTTCCCCTCCTCTGCAATAGAAAACCCATGTATTATTTTGACTTTATTAAGACGCTGTTCATAAACCATTTTAATTTAGATGCTCAAGGCTGTTCTCTTGGTTTTTTGTGACAGAAATCCCAGCAGATATGACACTTCTGGAAAATATCAGGGAGTCGGTGTCTTTTTTTTTTCCCTTATGTCAAAGGTTAACTTAAAATATTAATGCTGCAAAGATTCATTTAAGATATTAAAACTGTTCAGGCAAGAATACATGTACATATTGTAATTACTTCCTTTTTCTTACAATTAAAGTAATTGGATTATATTTAATGAGCTATTTACATTTAATAATTAAGAAAAGACTTATCTTTCCCGTATTCCCCAAGTGCAGCAGAAGGGTGGGGGCACTCAGAGCTGTGATATAATTATCTAGGCGTGAGTTGAAACTGAAAGAGCAGTTGAGCTGTATAGAAAACACTTGGAACTGGTTTGTTCCTACTCTTTCATTAATCAAAATAGTTTAGTGTGTGTTAAAGGAGGGGAGGCTGAGCTTAGCTGCAAATGAGACAGAGTTTATCTGCTGAAAAGGAAGGTTAAAATATGTTCAGACTTCAGGAATAAGTCATTTAGAAAAAAAACCACACCCTCTCTTCCCGTATTAATTACCGAGCGCTGCCCTAGAATGAAAATGTGCTGATGTATTGTGAGAGTTGTGCTTTGCACCGAGCGCTTTGTTAGTGCTAACAGGCACAAGCCTTTCCTCTTGCTGGAGGAGGCTGGTGTGAAGGAGAGGAAGAAAACACGCTATCCTCATTAGCAGTAATTCAGCCTGGGAATGAGCGATTCAGCGGCGTTTGCTTCAGCAGCCGCGCACCGCTTGCAGAAGTCGGGCTGTGGTTCTGCGCAGGCATCCCCGCAGCGACGGCGCGAGGCTCGGGTACCGGCGGTACCTCCGGGGAAGCTGTTGGGAACGATGCTGCTTGTCTTGCCGCCTACATTGCGCCTCTTCTCGTCAAGACCTTTTGAAGTGAATTCAGTGCCGTTACAGACTTTGAGGCTCGGAAAATGGAATCTTCTGATTTTATCCCGAGCTCGTTTTGCCTGGATCGGGATGGAAACAAACAGATGGCTTTGCCAATGAAAGCTCCTCAACCTTGACCTTTAAGGACTGGCTTTTGGGGCAGAGCGGCAATCCCGGGTTAGTAGGCATGTCTCTCTTGGGTTGCTGTGACTGCTAACCCTGGTCGTTGTTGCTGCTCAGAGGACTCATCCCCTGGGACAGGTTGAGGCTGACTTGATGAAGAGTCTCTTTGGCTTTGGGCAGTGGTTCGGGCTCAGACCGAGTGTCATCGGAGACCTCCTGCCGATGGACTGAAACCTGCCCACTCACCAGGCCTCTCCCCACACACCCTTAAAATATTTGAGAACCTATAGCAGGTTTTCTTTACCTGAGCACACCAAAGCTACCTGTTGATTGAAGCTTATGACACTACTCCGTATGTCACTGACCCTGTGTCCTTGCCAAAATTACTCGTAGGTTTAACAGCAAGCGCTCTGCTCCCTTCGCTGCTCCTGTTTCCTAGGAAGCAACAAAGCCAGAGCTCTTCTTGTGCTGAAGGAGCCCTGCCTCTCTCCTGATGTATATCTCACGGCAAAGACCTTGAAACCTTTCTGTTTCGGAGCTTTAATTCCTGTTTAATCATAGTTCTGTATTCCTGAGAATCAAATCCCTGTGACAGCTCTCTTTAATTGAGCTAAACTGCCTTTCTCTTGTCACATCTCTTCTGGAGTTTTATTTAAATGCATTTGCTCTGCCTGTATCCTAGTCAGGCATGATAGGAACACCGGGTGCCCTCTTTGTTTAACTTGTTTTTCAGCTAATGAATGGAAACATTAATTAGGGCAATGGTGTGGTTTTTTTAGAATAAAAAAAAAAAGTCTAGGTCAAACTGCTGGCTGTATTTGCACTCCGACAGAAGCTAGGAGGATCTGTGGCTCCCCGTTAGCGACACCCCCGTCCTTCCACCCCCAGCTTGATTTCTGCCAGCAGCCTTCGAGCGGTCCCTCTCCAGGAGAGCAGGCTGGCATTTATTCCAGCAAGATCATCTTCAGTAAAGCTGATAACAAAAGTTTAAAAGGAAGAGCCAAATTTTCAGTCACACTGTGCAATCCCCTTGAGGCAGTAAATGATGACGATAATGCACGAGCCAGACAAAAAAACGCAGAAATGGCTTTCTGAGCCTCTTTTGCATTTTTTCAGAGCCAGCAGACTGGAGAGGGGGGGAAAAAACAGGGTAGGAAAAAAAGAAAGAGTATTTTTACTCCGGGAACTGAGCAGGCTGGATGTTTGTTGTCTCAAGGACTCCACAGTACAATGCTTCGTTATTCTGCGAGATCAGAGCTGACGTTTCCTAGTGTCAGAACGTCGCTGTGGAAATGTGCAGCGCTGCTCTTGCCCCACGCTATTGCCAAAACACCTCTTTCGTTAATGCCGGCAGATCGTATCTGCGAAGTTCTCCACTTGGTGACTGAAGTGGATTGTTAATACACAGAGGGGTATGTATGGTTTTTTGCGATCGGCTAACCGTGTGCTCCTGAAGGCCCCGTGTTTTCGGTAGATCCTGCTTCAAGAAAGCTTTTGTGCGATGGTGGGTGAAAACGCGGCCTGCGCTTTCCGTCTTAGCGGCGGGTGAGAGATGGTGGGCACGGTTTTCCGCTGCGCCCGGGGGGGTTTTACCCGTGCGTCTCCCCCGTGGCTTTTGGGGAGACCAGGCCAGTGTGAAAGGAAGCAGCCCTGCAGCTGCCCTTCGCTGCTGACTCCTGCTCAGCTGCTGGCAGCCCGGGCTGTTAATGACAGATGAGCCTGTGACGCGGTTTTGGGAATGAATACTTGTTACAGCTGGCGGGATGGAGTAGTTTGTGGCATCACATGGCAGTTTGCTCTATAATTTCACTCCCTATTGCTCGGATGCAGCACTGATTGCTAGGTCTCTCTCCGAGTGTGGAACTGTAGCATTTCTGATTGCTGCATCCCACTTCTCTGTGGCTGCATTGTGAGCTTGGATATAGCCCTGAGCACTCAGCAGAGCCTTCTGCTGATTTTTTTTTTTTTTTCCTCAGTTCTCCGTGTGTGTGTGTGTGGCTGCTGCTTCCCTTTCTGCTAGTCTTTTGGGGTTACATAAAAGCCAGTCTCTTTCTGGCCATTACAGCTACATGGGGGAGTAGGTTACTGCTGAGAGAAGCTTGAAATTTGAAGCAGAGTTGTCACAGACATTAGAAAGAACAGTCAGTCTGCGTTGGCAAGCTACTGAGTTAAGTCTCATTTCATACTGATGGGAATTTCAGATCTGATTATCTCCTTCCTCCCTCATTCCCAAACCTGCTGGTGGTCGAATCCCCCGATGGGTACTCCTAAAGGCTGCTCTCCAAGGCGCTTAGCTGAAGGCTTGGTCTCCTTGACTATGCTGCTTGTTTGTGTCCAGGCAGAGGATTTTCTAAGCCCCGCTGAGGGCAGGGTGATTGGTCACCCCGACGTACTTGAAATCAAGCCTAATTTCCCTCCCCTTCCCCAAAAATGCGCTCTGTCCTCCTTAGGTGCTTTGAGCTACACCAGACACTATGACAGATGATATCACTGCTGGGGTCCAGATTTATTTGCAGATGGTCCCTGATCTAAGAGGTTGTGTGTCACATTGAGTGGGGAATTACCCAGGTGACTCCCAGTAATGCTATGCTAGCTGGTCAAATACCAGCGAGAAGAACCTTGCAGATCTCTCCCTCCAACTCGCCTGTTATTTACAGCTCTTTGTGTGCATTGCATACACACGTCTCACCTTGTAGTCCTGCCTGCCTTCTCCTCCGCACCGCGGTGTTGACTGTGCTATCTGCCTGCTGTACAAAAAAAAAGGAGGCTGGTTCCTCTCTTGCTGTGCAGTACTGTTTTCTGCTCTGCTCCAAAACTGCTTGTTGAGGAGTATTTGCTCCGAGCTGCTGTTTTCAGTTGACAGAACTTGCGCTGGAAAGCAAATACTCAATCCTAAAATGTCCCTGTATTGCTTCTCAATACTTGTAATCAAAGTCTGTCTCCTTCATTGTTCGTAACAATTGTCCAATGTTACTGTGCCAGCCCTATTTATTAAAAATAGTCAATAAGACGCAGCTTTGTGCGAGGGGTTTATAGGACTGGCAGTTCTTGTTTGAAACGAACCGATTGTGCTTGATTCTAATCCAGAAACTGGGATTCCTGAGTGATCCGCTACAGCAGAGCTCATGGGGAGAGCGGTCAATGACTTGCTGATAAGAAATCTTCGAGCAGCACCACTCATCTTGAATTTACCTCGTGCTTTGCTCAAAGTGCTGGATTCGGAAAGGCAAAATTGCAAGTGCAATTGTTTTTTCCCCTTTATGGGCCTGTGTTGCGCCACGCTTGTTCCCCAGCGCCCCAAGAGTATTTACAGAAATAGTTGCCAAAGTCAGAATCCACTTAAAACTGGTGAGCAAGGCGTTCAAGGTAAGAGCTTGTTGTGGAGGGAGCGGGGTGTCGGATCGGCAGCCACGTGAAGAAACACCGCATGCAGATCCTGCTTTCCTGGAGAAATACGAGGCATCAGAGACCACCACGTATGCAGCGAGCAAGCACGGGAGTGGATAGGAAGGGTGATGCCGAGCAAAGCCTGGTGAATCCTGGAAACGAGTGCCAGTTGTGGCTGGAAGATCGGTAGGAATGTAGGAGCGGTGAGCTCAGCTTCCAGGGCTTTTGTCGTGCTCAGCAAAACTTTTTCTGGGCCGGCGCGGGGCTGTGAGCGGGCCAGGGCTCAGCAACGCGTGCGTAAGCATTTCGGTGAGAGGGGAAATTATGAGGAATTCTGGCAATGCCCGGCTGGAGGTGGGGCAGCGTACAGCTGCGGGGAGGCGAGGGGAGAAGAGCCTTACAGGGCGAAGCTGGGCTTTTCGGATGGTTTGGCTTTTAGTCACTGCCGTCATAACAAGGCTTGGAGCCTTCTTTGATTCAAGCCGTGACTTGGAGACTTTGGAGGAAATGCTTGCCGTGAGCAGGTAGGAAGGTTCTGATTCGAGTGGGAGAGAAAATCATTTGTTACCGTAACAAAGCCCTTACTTCTGTTTTTAAGAAGGTGTGAAGCACGGCGGTTGGAAGGATGAGTATTTGGAAACCTCAATTGATGCTGCAGTGTTTGTGGATTTGGCACGTGAGCAGCTTCAGTGTCGGCCCATTTCCTACGGCTCTCCCAACCAGCATTACTCTGCAAAGATCACTTAACTTCTTTCCTCACATACCTAGCGCTGTGTTTCAATTTGATGCCTGCCTTTGTTTTCCATATTCATTAGAATTCTGTTGCAGACAGCTTTCTATTTCTCAGAGGCAGTATCCTTTGACTTTTAACATCCTTGATCTCCTCTCCCATTACAGTGGGATCGGGGCAGGTCCTCTGTGCCCATGGCGTGCCGTTCTTGCAGCTTCTTAAAAACAGTGTGTGCAGCCCCAAACTCTACTACTGAGACAAATCTAATCTTCAACATTAATAAGCAAGTGGAAACGCTTATCTTTGCCTGAAAGATAAGGATTTTTGGCCTCACAATTCATTTAACTTGCTTCTGAATGGTAGGATTAAGTATAATACGTGGTCTGCGGTAGTTACGTGACAGTGACTAATGCCTGGTGACCAGTCTGGCTAGCTGGGGTGGGAAAAATGCTGTGCTGTCCTGCCCTGACCACTGAAAGCAAAGCAGTTCTGGATGGCCCTTGCTTGGTAGCATACTGTCAATCGGCTCCTTAATGACTCTTAAAGAACAAAAGCAAGAGCCTCCTGGAAGGCTTTTTTAGGTCTGTCCCTTCCTTGTTTTATTTCTTGTCTCTTCCCTGCCCCAGCTGTACGCCTGTGCTGTCTCCAGTGGTTTGCTTCCTCCTTCCCCCTCTGCTCTATACCTTGTCCCCTTCTCCACACTCTATTTTCTGCCCCACCTGACTGCTGCTTTTCGAAATACACCACTTAGTTTCCAATCCAGACTATTAATCTTTGTCCCACCTACTCATGAGGCATGGAAGGTTTTCCAGAAGCCCATTAGCTGTTATCTCTATACCTACCCTCCAAAGACTCGCAGGGAAAAACAAGGTCTAACAGCGAAGTGCCTTCTTGTGGGGGCATCGACTGCTCTTTTCGCTAATGTTGGCACCGGGCTCTGTTGTAGGTCCCAGATTTCCTATCTGCCTGCCTCCACCCTACAAAAACATCTGAAACCTTGAAGCTCCTTGTCCTTCCGCTCGGAGGAGAGGAAATTTTGCTTTAAAAATGCCTCTTATCCCAGAGGCCGCTGGCTGCTGCGAGGGCAGAAGGGTGGTTGTCTGCAGCCCATCCTGTCCTCCCTGCCTTGCTCGACTCCAGTGCTCCACGGGGTTAAGCTCTTGGTTTGACTGCTGCTTGCTGGGTCCTGACTGGTGTTGGGAGCAACAGCAGAGCCGTCCTCGTCGCCTTGGGAAGAAGCGATGCTGCCGTACTCTTTGCGAGGAGGGCTGTCGTAGCGATCACGAGGGCGAAACTCTTGATTCTGCAGTGGAGTGTGGCAGGCTGTGCTGGGAGGGTGGGGGTGGCTGGCAGGATGAGCCAGGCTATAAAGGGAGTGTTTTTCTTAGCCCTTATCTCTGCTGTCTTGCACCAGTGCAAATTCATAATGTACGTGTCCTGTACCACTGTTGGGTTTTTTTTAAAAAAAGGGACTTTGTTCACTGCTCCTTGCTTTTAGTTTGCTTTGAAGGCAAACACTTTCAGGGGGCTGTGTATAGACAACATACTCTGAGCCTTTGCTTATTTGGGGTGTTTGGGGCACTACTCCATTTTCTGCCCTGTTCTCCCCATACTTGCAGAGATTAGTGCTACCTGCGTCTATCTGACCTGGCATACCTGTCATCCTTTGGGTTGGTTTTGTCTTTTTTTTTAACGCATGCACGCTCATCTCGTCCCCTTGCAGGCTTATTTTTCCTCTTGCTGTTTTCCTTCTGTCTGTCCCGCACCTTGGAAGGTTTCCAGCCGGCCTTGGTGGATGGGCTGTCCACTCTGGCTCTGCAGATCCCGCCGCGTGTGCTCCCTGGCCGAGCCTGGGGAAGCACGGGGGAGAAGCTCGATGCAGGCAGCCTGCAAATGCTGCCTTGTTTATGAGAGCTGCTTGTTGGTGCAGACTGCAGTCTGGGGGGAGCTGGGAAACTTTGGCATAAAGCGCTAAAGCTGACAAAAGATTGTAGGGCTTGGGCTGTAATCGATAAAACACGGGGTATTTAGAAGCGAAGGTCAGAGTCCTTCCTTAGTTCACCCTGTTCTTTAAATATCCCAGCAGTTACTGATGGCTGCTGCAGAGCTTGGACACAGTGAAGAACAACATGGGCTTCAGTCCTCGGAGAGTCTCTGCTTTTATTTATTTATTTGGATGCAGATCTCGCTCCCCTCTTCTATAAGGTGTACGGTTTTGGGGACCCTCTCCTTGCACAGGGACAAGCACGCGAAATCCCTCGCGTAGCGGCGTTGCAAAATGGCAACCTACATCTGCTTGTCCGGGAGATATCCGTGTGCCCGGTATGCTGCGGCTCTTGAACTCCTCTGCCTTAATGGGTCAAATTTAGCAATTCAAAATCTGGCTTGTGAGGTAATTAGGAGGGATAATGCCCACTTCTTCCTCTTAACACCTGATAGAAAAGCATCCAGGAAGGACTCCTGGACCTCAAAGATAAGCTGCCAGCTGCCACAGAGACTATCAAAGGGTGGCTCAAAGTCAAGAGCAAACAGCTGATTTTTATGGTTCTTGGGTTTTTGCTGTTGGTGACAGGAAGCCATGTTCCCCAAGCTGTTAGCTTCCTGTTTTATTTTTACACCCAGCCCGGGCAGATCAGCATGCCTATCACATGGGAGCTGGCTGCGTCTTGGGTTGTTCCTCAGCTGACCTAGAAAAGTGATTCTTTCCCCTTCTAAATTAATCAAGAAGTTGGGATGTATTTGCTTTCACTTAGTCTTAAAGATTTCGGGCATGTATCATGCTCCTTGTTCTGAGCTGTTTACCCACGTTTCCTCCTCTCTCTTGGAGGCGGATGATCTGAGAGGCAGCCATTTGTTGCTTCAACGTTTCGGCCTGTTGGCAAAGGAGATTTTTTGTTAGTTCAAGGCACTGACCTGCACATAAAAGCATTTTCTGTCCAAAGCGTAACTTCCGGACACTTAGGTTTCTTTTTTTTTTTTAATTATTTTTTTTTAAAGAAAGAACTGGAAGTTTGTCCTGACTGTTGTACAATCAATCTTGACTTCTTTCTGAGCACGCTCTAGTCCTACATCCTGATTAAGCTCCCTCACCATTAAACTGCTGTAGCACGAAAACAATGGTCCAGTGTAAACCTCGGCCCCGGGGGATTTCCCAAGGGAAGAGGGGTGCAGCCTGCAGGATAAGGAACAGTCACCAGAAAGTTTCCTGGTCAGCTGCAAGCGCTTCCTGTTGTTTCGGGAGAGCCCTGTCTGTGCCGCTCCCGGAGAGCGGCACCACGCATGCTTTGGTGTGCTGGAAGAAGCTGGTGGTTGGTTTTTTCTTTTTTTTTTTTTTTTTTTAAACGTCCTGTCTTCATCCTCTCAGCTTAAGCAAACCTATTGATCGCGAGTTTAAAATATTTCTGAAGAAGAGCTTGTAAGACTCGCCAAAGATGCTGTGCGTGAGCGCGGGAGGAAGGAGACTGCTCAGAGGCGGCGGATGGGTAGGAAGGGAACAACGGCTGCGGTAATGCCAGCAGCACCTTGCGTGTGGGCGAAGATGTGTAGTTTTCCATCTCTGCCTCTGTACCTGAGCTGGTGGGGCTTTGCTGTCACTGCAAGTCATAGAACAGCAGGATCTTTATTTCTGATGAACCAGTTTTATAAGGGGGGAGGGGGGAAAGAAGGCTTATAAATAAAGCCATTTGAGAGCAGGAAAAACGAACACCATGGCTCTGGTGTGCCTGGAATTTGCGGTTGAGTAATCCTTTCCTGTTTCTTTTTTGGGTTGTTTTTCATCTTTCAGAACAGTGCCTGAAGCAGGTCCACCATGCCGTTAGTAACGAGGAACATTGAGCCAAGGCACCTGTGCCGTCAGACGTTGCCTAGCGTTCGAAGCGAGCTGGAATGCATGACCAACATCACCCTGGCAAATGTCATTCGACAGCTGGGCAGCCTGAGTGAGTACCATGGCGAGCCTGCGCGTTGCCCTCAGGAGTCGCTAGTGCTCTTTATTTAGCTCCCTTTCTACTCTCGTGTTCCTATTTCTCCCCCATCTGCCTTCCCTGGGTAATGCTAAAATGTTTTCCTAAAGAAATCTGATGCTAATTTCATATCCCTGGTCCCACTGCCTTCCTATCTAAGAGAAAATGGGGAGGGGGGGGTGTATGTGTGCGTGCGTGTGTGAGAGGCTGCAGCGAAACTGCAGATGGAAGGATGGAGCACAACTCAGGCTTGTAAAATGGGAGGCTCTCCGAGCAGCCAGGATCTTGTGTCAGAGAATGTGCCTGTAATTGCACGCGCTACTAAATGGAGCTTGACTGTGTTGAATCTACAGTGTGTCAGTAGTCTTATTTTTAATGAAAGATAATTAAAGCGCACACGCAGAAGCTGCCTGTTTGCCCCCGCTGTTTGTTGCGTTGCAAGACCCAAAGTCCCCAGTCTGAGGCAAGCGTCGCCTCTGGAGTATTGGGGGTTTGGGGCTGCTCACTCAAACAGCAGCACGAGCTGTAGCGATGCCTAGCTCAGCTCTCCAGTGGGCTGACCAAAAGCTTTGTAAAGGCCGGAGGGAAAACGTGGGCCTACGTGCCATCGGAGAAATGAAGAGTTAATTGTGGTCTCTCTGGGATCACTCCTTAGTCTGTTGAAATGCTCTGGATTCTGATTAGCCACCTTTGCCCTTGAAGCAAGACTTTGATAATCGAATTAATAGATTGTTTAGCTTTTCCGTGGTGTCTGCAAGTACTTCTGCTTGCTCTGCAAAGTGAGCCCCTTGTCTTCTGCCATAGCGTGAATGCGGCAGGGAAAGTTTGAGTGCAGTCGATTTCCAGCAGTGAAAACCGTGGCTGTTGCTAAAATCTGGGCCTGTATTTGCTGCCAGTCGGTTATCATATTCTGTTGGGTTGTAGAAATGTCACTGCCCAGGCAAGACCAGTCTCTGCTCGCGTTCACTGGCCCTTGTTGTTCATTTGTTAGGTCTTGTAGCCAAGATGGTTGTGGAGTGTGAGTAAAATCCATCTCGTGCATGTGAAATGATGAGGAAGAAGGCAGTAAAGCTGTGCAAATCTCAGCTGCAGAGAAGGCTAATCCCAGTCCAAAGGCATGCAGTGGGTTAGTGTGACAGAGCTGTGGTGAGATCCTTCAGGTTTAGACCTTCTTTGCGCAGCTCAGATATTCAAAGCTTCTCTGTTTCTACCTCGTCAGAGAGGGTGAAGCGCTGGAAGCCAAATTGCAGCCCGGTTTCTTTGTCGGGAAGGCACCCTGGGAGCCTCGCTCGCGTTTGGGAGGGAGGTGCGTGCTGCTGGACCAGACCAATCGCAGATACCTCAGGAGAGCGCTGGAGGGGAAACTCGGGAGAGGTGGCTCTTGCTGACACTTGCGTGCTTGTCTGTGTAAGAGGGGAGCGAGGCAGGTGGGGAGGAAATGCTGAGCACCGTCTCTTATCTGCTTCCCTAGGGTCAGCAGTATTTTAAATGAAGCAGTATTTAGACTAACTGCTACCAAACGCTCGCACCCAAATGGCCAAACTCCTGCCCCCCCCTTACTTCTGAAAAATAAATCCTCTCCTTCCTCGTACGTTGAATATTACAGGAACGTAAAGCAAGTTCAGTAGGCTGTGACAGCCCTGTCAAGTGAATAATCAGCCATGCCTAGTGCACCACAGTCTCTTTACAAAGATGCAAACATAAATCTTGTCAAACTTTCATATTCCAGTGAGTTTACCCTTCGTTACTATCACAGCTGGTAGCACTTTGTATAAGTCGACTGTGCGTTTCTGTGTGATTTTATAGAATCCACAAGCTAAAGATGGAAAGACCTATTAAATCATGCCTTCTGTCTTCCTGCCAGTGCATGACAAAGATAATTCTGATTGTAAGCTGCACTTTTGCAGTCAAAGTAACTAAACCAAAAAATTAATCTCTGCCTTACCTCATCTAAAAGTGTACGTGAAACACAGAGCGGTATGTGAGATGCCGGATGGTAACTCTGTACAGGTGCACTTGCACAGCCGAGGGAATAAGGACCATCCCTTCTTCTCCATCCAGGGTCAAGACCGGTATATACAATGCCGTTTATATATATTTATGCTTGAAACATACCACTCAGCATTGTAAACCAAAGGCTTTATTTTTTTCCCTAGTGCTTGTTGCAGTTCCTTGTGAAATTCAGAAATGATTTTCAGTTCTCATTAAAGTAGAAACCAAATTACAACTTTTCTTTTTTTGAACTGTTGCTGGGAGGCGTCAAATCATCCCGTAGATAAATTCACTCTCTTTGGTCAAATAGGAGAACTGGTCTTGTGCTGATGTTGAACACGGAGAGTGCTTCGTGAAACCTGGCTGTAGCAGGAACTACCCGGCCCTTCAGTCTCCAGAAATAAAATCCTTCTCATGAGTTTGAGGAAAGCTGGTTGGGCTTGTTAATGGAGCGTATGTGGAGACTGTGTTGTCTAGGAGAGTGGAAGAGGAGGTCAGTTGAAGTTAACGTCCAGCATTTGCTTTCTACAAACACTTCAACCTGGCATTGCCACCAGAAGGGGTAGGAGGTTGATTTTTAACCTGGCTGGTTCCCCGTGCTTGGCAGTGTTAGGAGAAATGCATGGGAGTATGGACAAGTAGGTGATACGTCAGTTTAGATAGCTGAAAGTGTTTGTGCAGCTGGGCTTTGGGGGATGCCCTCGCGTTGCCTTGTGGAACGGGCGCTTGTCTTTCTGGTGTGACTCATCGCAGACAACCAGATTTTCCAAAATTGGTGTTAAAGTTAGGCTTTCAACTGGTTATCCTTTCCTGAATGTCAGAGAGGATCTTCAGGAGTAACAGATTCCAGAACAAACTGTTGACCATATGATGATGCACTTCAAAACCAGACTGCTTATTGGGAGCAGCCTTGTACTCAACAGTCGTGGCTGGAAATGTTTCCCATCAGTGGGAACTCCACGAGTCTATGTCTGCTGTCAGTGCCAAGTCTGTTGTGATCAGTGTTGTCCTTGGCGTGGTTGGAGCTCCCTGTTTTGGGTTATGCCTGAGCGCAGAACAAAAAAACAGTACTTATTGGAAGTTCTTGGTTTTCTTCCAGTTCTCCCATCTCTGTCTACCTGTGGTCATCTCTTGTTGCACGCGTAGATTTTAAACTCTGAAGGACAGGGGACATCTTTTTGTTACGCTTGTAAGTGGTGCAGCAAGCTCCTGATCCAAGCCCCTAGGCACTCTCGCAGTCCAAAGGATGGATGATGTTTGCCATAGCAGCCTACTGGGCAGTCTAAGCTGTTACAGAGAGAATATCCCTGTTTGAGAAGTTCCCCTTTGGTTTTGATTTAGAATAAACGTGAATGCATCAATTTTTCAGACACTGCCACCTGAAGGAACAAAAGGGTCAGTGCTTTCATCTGCGGTTATAGCTCAGGCTTTGGGATCAAGGACTGGGTCTGCTCTCTAGTTCCAGAGTACTTTGAGCTTGTAAATATGTGCCAGCTACCCTGGAGGCAGGCCTGCTGGAGACTGGGAGCCTTTGAGATTCTCCAGAGCAATAAAAATCTAACTGTATTTGCTTGTCTAATAAACAGAACAGCAGAGAATCTTAAAGGACCTACAGACCCGTCTAGATTCAGACCAGTATAGTGTTGTCAGCCCTCTTTATTTCATTACTTTAATAATGACTTGAAAGTATGTCTCAATTGTTTCTTTATTGCTTGAAGATCCCTTGGAAATGTCAGGTTTTGGTGGAACAGAGCGTTTTCTTTCTGGATGTTAAACTCAACCCTGACAAACTTGAAAAGAAGCATAGTTCGTTCGTTCTTTCTTTCTTTCTTCCTTCTTTCTTCAAGAAAACAAGCTGGGAGACTGAATATGGTCTGATGTGGCTCACGAGGGTAATGTGGACACTTTAATTTTCCAGGTAAATTTGCAGAAGACATATTTGGAGAGTTGTTTACTCAAGCTAACACCTTTGCCTCTCGGGTGAGCGTTCTAGTCGAGAGAGTTGACCGCTTGCAAGTCAAAGTCACTCAGCTGGATCCCAAAGAGGAAGAAGGTAATGGAGTGGAGCACAGTCCTTGCAGACCAAGCGTGGTAAAGATTCTCATTGAGTCAGCGTGGTTGGTTCACGGCCATAAAATGAGCATGATGCTGCGATGGGTGTTGGAATGTCTTCTCTTGGACTGAGAGGGACCGTTTCCTCCCCTCCTGAAAAAGCACCGTGCTGCTCACGTGGATAGCCTTTCTGGCCGAGTCTAGATTTGCTCATTAGCAAGTCTACACGTGGAAACTCGCTTTTCAGCAGTTTGATAGCGGTGCGCTTCTTGAGTCTTGGTTGCAGGGCTTCAAAACTGCATCGGCAACTCTCAAGAGAGCCGTGTCTATACAGCAGTGGATCTTGGCACGGCACAATCTGAGATTTGCTGGGTTTCCCAAGAGATCTGTGGGAAAAGGAACCTGACCTTAAGAAGTGCTAAGCATGCCAAGAACTCCAACTGAAATCAGATGTTCGCTACTTGATCTTCACTGTCATTGGCCTGGGTCAAGCTGTTCTTCACTTGCTCTTCCTCTTTCTTACAGTCTCCCTGCAAGGCATTAACACCAGGAAAGCCTTCAAAAGCTCCACTACTCAGGACCAGAAGCTCTTCGACAGAGATTCTCTCCCGTGCCTGTCCTTGAAACCTATAGGACCTGCAATACTCCTCCACCTCTCAACATTCTCTCACCTTACAGGTATGGCTGCAACACCTTCTCGGCCCCTGGTTCCCTTGCAGAGGAGTACCTCCTCCTCCCAACCTCCAGAGGAGGTCATTGCCCATCCTGTGCTGTATTGAAGTAGCTGTTTGCAATGGGAAATCGAGGTGCTAAGCTGGGATCCACCAGGAAATCTCCATCCTCTGGATTACGTGAAACTTTGCTTTTGGGGCTGTACAAATGAGCATAGGTAGAAAATTATATTTGGTTACCTGCTGTCACTTTTGTGACTGCCTTGGGGCAAGGCTTGGCTGGCACTGCATAAACATACTAGGTGTTGTGCAGATGATGCATTTTTCTTGTGCTTCTCTGTAGCCCTGTGGCTCCTTTCCAGAAAGCCGCAGTGCAAACTGCAGAGCATACATCTGTAAATGGCTCTCACCCAGGTGGGTGCAGCAGACTCCTGTAGATCTGGAGATGCTTTCTGTGGCCTTCTGTCCCTGCTCCGAAATCTGATGTGACCTACACTGGCTGTGTAACCAGTTCTCCTGAGCAGTCCCGCTCTGATTTCATCTTGGGGTAGAAGTAAAGGGGGTCAGAATACAGAGACTTAGCCCACATCCATAAATATCTTTTGAACAGGTAAAAGTAATTACAGATAGCTGGAGGCAGCTGTCTTCTGCCAGACGCGGCTGCACTGCAAAGTAGGAGGAGAGTGGTGTGTGCTCGCTCATGAGTTTCAAGGACGCTGCTGGTCTGATTTAGGGTTCCTGAGCTGGAGAAGGTTTTTTTTTTCACACCAAAAATACAACACAAACAAGTGGGAGTTGAAGTGAGAGACCTGCTGCTGTCTTGGTGATTGTTCAGAGCAGTTGAGCTCTTCAGGTGCTGAGTAACGGAGAGTTTGTGTGAGGGCAAAAGGGATAGCAAGTGGGAGAGCGGGAGAAGGGAGGCTGTGGGTCTGCTGCCTGTTCTGAAATGGAGGACAGAGGCGAGAGCAGCGTGTTTGACCACCTCACTGCAAACTTTTAAACTGTCGTCTGGGGCTGTGCCTTGTGTTTTCTTTGGGCTTCAAACAAACGTGTGACTTGGTCCCTGTTTGTCTGGTTTTTTTCCTCCCTCCCTGTTCTAGGGATGATGGCAAAGAGGCGCTTAAATTCTACACAGATCCTTCATACTTCTTTGACCTTTGGAAAGAGAAAATGCTTCAGGACACCAAGGATATTATGAAAGAGAAGCGGAAACATAGGGTGAGGAAATGGGAGATCTCTGCCAACAGAGGCATGTCAGGGAAGAATAGGAGGTGGGAAGTGTTAATAAATCTTGGACTCCAAAGTTGCTATCCAAAATTCAGGTTTGGTCTCTTAAACTCTTTAGGGATCAATTCAATGAAGTCTTTATCTGGTTTACTCTCATCCTTGTTAATTAAAAAAGAAACAAAGATACACTTAATCTGTTTTTCCAAATGCTACCGTCTTTGTATGGTTATAATGGCTTAATTTGTAGTCCTCAAACATAGCACTGGTGCAGTCAGCAGGGAGAAAGTTGTGTTGGAGTCTTTTCTGCACTTCTGATGTTGCATAGGGGTCTGTTCGGTGTGGAAGCAGCGCAAATCCCACTGCCCCAGCACCACAGTGTGTTGAGTGGTGTAATAAATTCTACTGTGGAAGAATAAAGAAAGGACAAAATGTCCCTTCAGGAGTGCAAAACCGGGCCCTAATGTTAAATTAGGGGCAAGTGGGAGGCTCGACAAAACCATTTAAGCTGAAAACGCCAGGTAGAGTTCCTGGTTTGGTTGCTTGGGGATTTGGACCCGTGTTTACCAACACCGAAACTTGACCATAAAAGATTCAGTTGGAGCATACTTGATTTAGCTTTGGAGCAACGGGAGTATTAAATATCAAAACAGATCATGATTTTTCGATCAAAATAACAAAGGAGAGATTTGGGGCATGTTAGAATACAGAGAGTGAGGCTAGCTGAAGCCCAGTTCTTTGTGGGCAAGTGTCCATATTGCACCCCCAAGCACTTAACACCAGGAAGGTTACGGTGAGATTTGGCAGTCTTGACACAGAGACCAAAAACTGAATTGATGTGGGAAACTGAGCTTTTGCTCTGCCCTCAAGGTGGGCACGCCAGGGAGTAAAGACGGCATCATGTCTGAGCTGCACTGGGGAAATCTGGTGTTGTCTGTCTTTTTTATGCTATCTGTGCTCCAACGTCTTTGTATGGGAGATCTTTGGAGCTTGCAGCAATCAGGAAGGTAAATTAAAAATCCTGGCCCTCTTGGAGACTGTGTCTTCTTGAAACTGCTACAGATCTGTCCTATGCCTCCCTATTCCCGGTGAGTTTAAAGCAAAATAAGGCTTCTGTTTGATTCCTCCTCCCTTAGAAGAGAAAAAGGAGAATCCGAACCGAGGAAATGTGAATCCGCGGAAAATCAAAACCCGGAAAGAAGAGTGGGAGAAGCTGAAAATGGGACAAGAATTTGTTGAGTCAAAGGACAAACACGGTCCTGCCGGGTAAGCAAGTCTGGGGCTTTCTGTTCAGCTCCCCAGCGAGGGGGAGCGGGCGGGCGTTGTTGATTGTAATGCAGTTCACCCTGCTCTGCAGCTTCTCCAGATCTGCTGCACAGTGCGAATCGATACTGCCACTAATCAGATTCTCCAAAGTAAATCCGTCTGCTGATTTAAAATTTGCTAAATAAATCAGGGAGCTACACGGTTTGAACAAGGTGGCAGGAACAGCTTCGGTAGCAAGTCTGCTCTCGGCTGCCTGTCTTGTGGGCACAGAAATGTCGAGAGCTTTGGCTCCCTACCCCGTCGCGATGCCCTTCCCATCACACCTAGCCTCTGGGCCTTACGCTGAGGAGCGGGGTGGCATCTCGCGGTATTGTGTGATTGCTTTGTTACATTTCACAAATGGCTCTTCACACCCTAAAGTTGAAGCGGGGGCAGTCCCCATCCAAGTATTTCAAGCTACAGATCTCTCTTTAGCGCTTCTGGCTTGGGAATTCATTTAACTTTTGACACCAGCGAGGCTGGAAGCAGACCGAATTCCCCATAATGCACTTCTCGCTTGCTCGCTCCTTGCAGCTTCCTTTCATATAAGAAAAATCTCTCTTTAAATCACACTCTCCAGCTAAAAATAAAACTTGCTTTTAGTTTAATAGGAGAACAGGTTTGGTTTCTAGCAGAGGAATCGAGCAGCACAACAGCACCATTTCCTTGCTCCTCTGTTTTCTGGTGTAAGTGTGTTCGTGCATTTGAATTCCCTTGAGGTCCAGAGCACCCGAGAATGGGGTGGTTCTGCCACCCCACAGCGAAATGAGCTCATTGAAAGTGAGAGCAGTCTCTTCCTTCTGTACTATTTCAGCCCTGGATACTTGCTTTTAATGGCATCGCTGTTTCCTGGGTTCTCTTTGATATTCTATTCTCAAGCTTATTTTTTGGCATCTTTGAGTACCTCTTCTTTTTGTGCCGCTGATGATAGCCAATGTAACTGGGAGTCCTTCAAGTCCAAACTGGTCAAAACACACTCCTATAAATGTTTTTTCTATAATCAAATGTTAAGACACATTTTTTAATTTTAGTGTTCTTGTTCACTAAAATATATACTCATGCTGTTCTGGTGTGTGGTAGCCAAACAAACATGAGAGCATCTGGCCAAATTCTAGCCAAAGAATTATGCAGAGCAAGCTAATACAGCTGTACGCGATTCTTCATATAGGATGCTTTGAGAAATAGAGGCTTTTTTTTTAAATGTTGCTTTAAGATTTTGATTTGTGTGTCCTGTTGTGGTGGTTGATAAGGTCCCACCTAAAGGCAGGTCCTACTGTGCTGGGAAAAGCCATTCCTGCTAGAAAACCTCATTTCTAAACCTTGCAGGTTGATCCATCCACTTGGTTAATATCACTGCTGTTCGGTGGTTGAACTGCTGCACAGTTGTTTGTTGTAACCCTTCCAGGAGGCAAAGCTCTTGTGAGCGAGGGGAGAAATGAGCTTTAGACATTGCCTTGAACTCTTGAAATAAATTGCTTGACTTGCTTTCGCTCAGGTACCCCTCTAACATGGTGTATCAGAACGGCAGCATCGGTTCAAACGAAAGCATGGACGTGAACTGCTACCCGCCACCGCCGCAGACTGACTCTATTGTGCCACCACCTCCTTCGTTCCCAGATGACAGCCTGCCTCCACCCCCGGTGGAATTTAGGTAAGCCTACGGGATCCCTTCTGTCACCAAGGAGTAGTAGGTGGTGTAAAAGGATGACATGAGACAGGCTGAGATAGTTCAGCATAACTTCCTAACGGGTGTTGTATGGGAACCAGAATGCTCCTGTCTGGAGGGGAAGTGCAACTGCAGGCAGGGACAGAGGCGCAGGCAGCACAGCTCGCCATAAATCCCAACCACCGTCGTCGTCCCCGTGCAGAAGGGAGAACGGGCTTGGGCGAGAACTAGAGCAGACTTATTTCCCTTTCTGAAAGAGTGGGGTCCCAGTTAAGGGTCTGGCTCCATTGCAGGTTTTCCAACGCAGTTGTTCCAGAGCGTGTAGGCTTATGTTCCTGATAGAGCTTTGCAAAGAACGGCTTCTTTCGCCTCTGATTTTGTTACCGTTTGCCCTATGATATTTGACAGATGCACGATGTGGGCACTGAAGGTGTAGATGTAGTTAAATTTAAAGGCCTTGAGCACACCAGCTGACTTCTTCCCAGAGACTTCGGTGCAAGTTCAGGGCAGCCGCTTTGTATGCGATGAAATGGTGACTTCCAGTCACCTCTAGAGATGAGAGTTACGGTCCAGCAGTGGCTCAAGACAAAGGGTGAAACAAGAGAGTAGCTTTTTTTTAAAGGCAGTAAAACAGAGTCAGGAGTAACAGGAAGAGGTATGTCTGATAGACAGGACTGCGTTAGCTTGTCTCCATCTTATCCAAAGGCAGCAATGCTGCAGAAAAGGCTCTTCTGATGTGTCAAAGAGACCAAGCACTCCACTCTGCAGCGTGTTCCTCTAGGGCAGAGCAGAAACGAGCTTTCAGATGAAGCTTACGCGGCCTTGTGCAGTTGCTTAGATCTCTGCCTAGCCACAGAGATCTCCCCTCTCTGGTTTTGTTTTGGTGGTTGTTTTTAAAGAACCCTGGGAGCCAGGTTTGATCTCCAGTAGTCTGTCTTGGATCAGCCCTGTGTGTTAAAAACTGTGACTTTTTGTGGCAAATGTACCTCATATTTCTGTTTTACCGTGGAAGGAGATGTCAGTTTAGGGCTTCCTTTACACATACGTAGGATATTACAGTATCTTATGGGCAGTAGTGTCTTCTGGTATAACACAGCTTCCATAAATGGGAGATTCAGTCACTCGTGAACCAGTGTTTTCCTTAAGAGCACGTTGGGTTTCCATGTCTTCCTCTTCACTCCCCGCGGCGAGCTATGGACATGGCTGCCGCGCTCCAGCTCTGAGCCGTGGAATCCAGTGAAGAGATCTGTTCCTAGCAGGTGTTCAGAGCATATGCTTTCCTGGCACACCCACCAGTCCTTGTGCGATTTGTCATGGTAGACATCCCTGCTTGGCGTGTCATAAGTCTGACCTCAGCGTGGAGGGGTAGTGGCTCGCATTGCTGCGGGAGCTCTTAAGCCAGGAGGCTGCTCTGAGCTCAGACGTGACGCCTGGCCTCTGGCGGAGAGGTGAGATGGCTCGTGTTCTTGTCAGCCTGGGAGATGGGACAGATGATAGCATTTCTGCCAGTCCCCAGAAGCTTTCCTTTTGTTCTGGTGGTGTAGGCCAAAAGAAACACTGCGAGGGAACTAAAACCAAGGATTGAGGTCTCATGGAAACACCAGTTAAAGCTGGAACTTAGATTTTTGTCTGGACTGCAACAAACGCACATGATTTGCATTAACATGGAGATTGTACAGTCTAATCTGGCCTCACAGCTAAGAGCCTTATTTCTCTCTTTCCTTCTGTTGCAACAGCTATCCTGTAGACAACCAAAGAGGTTCTGGTTCTGGAGGGACCAAACGATCCAGCCTGGTTAGCCCGAGTCACCCGCCACCAGCTCCTCCGATCGGATCCCCCTCAGCAGCCAGGCCGGGCTTTGCTCCCCCTCCGGCACCGCCTCCACCCCCGCCGCCGATGGGAAGCACCCCCCCTCCACCACCTCCCATGGGCTTCCCGTCCCCGGGAACCCCACCGCCACCCTCGCCCCCTTCTTTCCCTCCTCACCCCGAGTTCGCTGCCGCCGCCACCACCGCCCCCTCCAGCAGTCGAATATGCCAGTGTGCTCCCACCTCCGCTGCCGCAGCCGGGCAGTGGGAGTGCGCCGCCGCCCTCCACCACCGCCGCCTCCTGGCCCACCGCCTCTGTCTTCCAGCGGCCTGGATGGTCCCCCACCCCCCCTCCACCCTCAGACACCTCCGCCTCCAAGCCCAAGTCATCCTTGCCGGCGGTTAGCGATGCCAGGAGTGATCTGCTTTCAGCTATTCGTCAAGGTAAGGTTTTGTTTCAATACCACCTTTCTTCTTTGCCTCTGGAAAACCCCGCAGTATCCAAGTGAGAGCACCGGGGAGCCGTCTCCCGAGCGGTGCCGTGACTGCCTTGCTGCTTGAGGGCCTGTCCCTTGCGGTCCCTCCTTGTCTACCCCCCTGGTGACAACCTCACTTAGGTTTTATGCCTCCGCCTGCACCTTTGGAGACGGCAGTGCTGGAATCGGTGTGGTCCAAGTTTGCGAGTGGATTGAACGGCAGTGGTATAACCCCTCAGAGGAGCACGGAAACGATGCGCTTCCCATTCCGCCTGCCCACCCAGCCTGTCTTGGCTGTCATTCACCATCAGTGTTATCCCACAGCGTGTCCGATACTCACTGGCAGAGGACAGGCTGCCTTGCTCAGAGGATTGTGTCAAAGGGATGGCTGCTTTGGAGATTTCAGTGTGACCAAAGCCTTTGCATGATCCCCTCCGTTGCCTTCTCCCCAACAGGCTTCCAGCTTCGCAAGGTGGAGGAGCAGCGGGAACAGGAGAAGCGGGACGTTGTGGGCAATGATGTGGCAACGATCCTGTCACGCCGCATCGCTGTGGAGTACAGCGACTCTGAGGACGACTCTTCCGAGTTCGATGAGGACGAATGGTCGGATTAACCACGGTCCCGTCCCCTTCTTCCCCTTCTCTCCTGGGTTAACATCTTAAAGAATCAGGTGGCCAAACCTTCCACCACTTCCCTTTTCATCCCGTAACCAAAGATGTGCCAAGGGTTTTCAGACAACCAGCAGCATATCTCCCCTCTCCCTCCCCCTCCGGCTTTGGCAGGACTTTGTGCTCTGCCTTTCCAAAAGGTCTCCTCACGGACACTGAGGATGCAGTGTGGGATTTAGCTGGAGGGGGGAGTAACGGTTGCTTATTTAAAAGAGAGCTAAACCTCCGGATTCTCGATGCCACCAGGCAGAGCACATATAAACCCTCCATCCTGAGGGATTTTTAAAGTAAAGATGGATGATCCTGTTGCGGCCGCGTGGCCTTTCAGATGAAGGACATTTTCAGCTAGTTTTCTCATTGCAACAGCAGACAGTTGATCTGATGACTCTTCCTTTCCAGTGAATACTGGTAGTGCTGCAAGAAAATGGGCTTTAAATGTCTGTTCTCTGCTGCATCCCACTGTCAAATAATCAGGTTTTGGCGATAGTGCACAATTCCTTCCCCTCTGACCCCCTAGTATTATTTCCAGACTACCCTGCGTGGGGTGCGCTTCCTGGCCCTAGGGCTGGGGGTGCATTGGGTGCAATGTGAGGAGGGACTGTTTTTTATCTTAAAAGCTGCCTTTTACCTTCCTCAAATCTCCTGCACTGCTTCGCCGAGTCTGGCAAAGGAGACTTGCACAAAGGGATGCAAAGCCCAGGCAGAACGGTTACTCGGCTTCCCGCTTCTGGGAGAGCAGAGCCACTGCCCCCTGAGACACATCAGTGTGGTCAGCACTGAGCGGTGGCAAAGCTCCGCTTTGCTGATTTCTCCAATTCGTGCTGAGAGCGTGTTTAAAAAAAAAAGAAAAAAAAAAGTGCCTAGAGCAGGGAGATGGCGTGGGGAGGGGTTCTCTGAACACCGCGCACCGTGGTGATCTCTGGCCTGTTCAGGGCAGTGCTGCAGTCGGTTTGAAGAGGTGCTTTCCTAGCAGGGTGACCGTACTTAAACGGGGACTTGAGTAGCAGAAAATGCTGGTATTACGTTTGCTTCCGCCTCCCTTCCGCCTAAGGAGGGGAGTTTGTGTGCCTAAAAATATCTAGTGTGTGAACTGAGTTGCCCATCAGTTACATCAGACCTAACCTACGTTTTTCCCATAATTTTGTTATTGTAATTCATTAGTTAATTTTAAGAAAACGGGTGTCAAGAGGACGGGGCCAGTCTCTTCCCAGTGGTGCCCAGCGACAGGACAAGGGGCAACGGGCACAAACTGGAACACGGAAGTTCCGCCTGAACGCGAGGAAAAACTCCTTCGCTGTGAGGTGCCCGAGCCCTGGCACAGGCTGCCCAGGGAGGGTGTGGAGTCTCCTTCTCTGGAGAGATTCAACCCGCCTGGACGCGGCCCTGTGCAGCCTGCGCGGTGACCCTGCTCTGGCAGGGGCTGGGCTGGGTGGGCTCCAGAGGGCCCTTCCAGCCCCCCCATTCCGTGATTCTGTGATTCTGTTTCTTCTCACTAACCCCATGAATTCCCGGGCTGCTCACTACAGATCCAGTACTGGCAGGGGGAGAAAATGGTGAACTTGAACTAGCTGACCTAGGTTTTATTGCTGTTTTATATTACCTTACGTAGAATATAAGCATATCCTGGAAATCTAGAAGCAAATACCCCTGATGCTACAGATGTGTGTTTATTTTGGACGTGACTCTCAGTTGGGGTCATGCAAGAAAGCAATTCCAAAGCCTTTTGGAGATCATGGGTCCAGCGTTGTGGGGTGGGACCAGCTGCATGTCCCAGTAAGAGCAGCTCTCCAGCCTCTGTGCCTTTCCTATTGTAAAGTATTTTGCCAGCCTGTGCCTGTTCATTCTTCTCTGGCTTGCCTCGTTTAACGATGTTGCCGATACCCGGAATGCCAGGCCCAGCCCGAGGCTGCCAGGTTGCTGAAATCCTTCTTGGGGTTTGATTAATGGCTTCGGTTTGTGCCATTGAGTTCTTACTGATTTCTTGTGTGCGTGCGCGTGTGTTTTTAATCTTTGACGGAGCAGATAAGGGCCTGGAGGATGGGCTTTTCCGGGGTGTGGATCAAGCCGAGATCCAGTGACCCTGAGAGATTTACTGGACCGCTACACCATCAGATTCTGTCTGCAGATCAGCGGCTAGGCAGGATGCAAAGGGCGTGGACGGTGAGGCGTCCCGACGGGCTGGGAACATCTGAGCAGTGCTAGTTCCAGGTTCTGGAAGAGGAAACAAACCCCTCGAGTGCCAGTGAGCCATCATGCAGTGGAGGGCCTTGGAAATGCAAACTGATTATTGCTGCAAGCCGGGGAAGGGGGGCTAGAGGAGAATCACTGCCTCTTGTTTTTCTGCTCTTTCTGTAAGCGTCCTCCTCTGGCTTCTCTCGGAGACAGGTTCCTGGGGAAAACGGACCTTTAAGCTAACCCAGGCTGACAGCATTATCACGCAGGGAAGTGAGGAGCTCGCAAATGCCAAACCCGGGTAATTTTAAATTGCCTTAACTAGACTTGGCCCCTGTTGGGAAAGGGGAGCGAGTATTCCTGTCGTGTGAAATACGGGAAAGTGCCATATTCTCTGTGACCCAGATGGATGGTCTGTCAGGCAGGGCCGTGCCTCGGGGCGTTAGGGACACGGTTGCCCCACGCGCTGCCTCTTGCACAAGGATGCTGTGTGGGCGATCGGCATGGCCGCGGGTGGAGCCGGCTCCTCCGACTGCCTCGCCTGCTTGCAAGGCCCTCCTGGCAGCGGGGGGACGCTGCTTTGTCCGTGCAAGCCTGCCATAACCACCCCTCTGCTTTCAAACTTGTGTCCCGAGGTGAGAATCGAAACTGCTGGATCCTAAACAGAAGGGTTGTGGACAGGTAGGGAAGGTTGGATTGGTTTTGGGGTTTTTTTTAAATCTCCTTTGATTGCAAAGAGGAGTGGTATGAGCTTAGCGTGGAGATCCCCGAGAAACAACTGGTGTAAAGTGACCGTCAGTATCGTTGCAAAATCGCAGAGTGCTGGGCCACCAAGTAAGCTTAATATTTCTTAAACCAGTAGGGGAAGAGGAGAGGTGCCAAAAACAACCTTTGCAAGACAGAGCAGCTGTGCTGTAACTGCGGGGCTGCTGCCCCACGGAGACCGAGGGCCTGTGCTGGACTCCCCTGCCATCTTTGTCATTTCGTGTTAACTTACTCCTTCCTCCCCTTTTTCCGCGTGAGGCTGGGTTGAACGGCACGGCGGGCGAACCTCAAGCATTTCACAAAGCCGAAAGCGAGAGCTGGCAGCTGGGGTCCTCCCGTCTTTCCATTTCAGCCCGCGTGTCCGTACGGAGACGCAGAGCCCGAGCAGCCATTTCCCCGTCCTGGGAGCCGTTTGCTCGGGGCGTTGCTCGCTCCCTCCCCGCACACGCGAGTTTGGGCAGGCTGCCGCTGCCCCCCTTCCCGGCACTCCCCCCCCCCCCCCCCCTTCCCCTTCCCGCGCCGCTTCCTGGTTAAACATTCTCCCGGTGTCCTCGCCCGCAGTGCTTGCTGCTGCTCCCGGCAGCCTTTCCCCCGCCGCCCCCCTTCCCCGCTCGCAGGGAAAGCCTCGTCCCGGCTCCCCGGGCTCAGCCTGGAGCCTCATCCGCAGCCGTGACCTTCACTGCTTTCTCCTCTCCTTATCAGACCCAAAGCACCAGACCAGATCGAGGGAAGGGGCTCCTGGAGGTCCCAGATGGCCAGAACTGTGCGGAGTCTCGTTTCAGGGAAAGGATATAGATTTTTTTTTTTTTTTTTCCAGTCCATGAACTTATTTAACGTGATTCTTTTGAAAGTACCTGCCCTTGGCAGGCTCCGGAGGGGAGCTGGCTGGCAGGGCCCGGTTGGGGCAGATGCAGCTGCCCCGGGTCAGGTTTCGTTGCCGTTGGATCTCGGGGGGTGCTTCTTCTTCTCCTCCTTTTTAAACAAAGCCTTGAAGTGGGAAGTGGATCCGATGTTTTTATTACTGTATTAACATTCACTTTAATTCATTTCAGAAACTAACCCATTTTTCTTCTTGATTAGAATGTCATAGGATTAGACGAGCTGTAACACTCCTGAAGTGCCTTATTTTCCTACATCATATAAATATATTTATAAGAGTAATTATTCCACTTGTATCTTAGGGTGTATTGCTGAGCAGAAGATAAGGTGGGAGGAGAGGTGGGAAGTGCCCTCGAAGGACCCAGCCAGGCCGGGGGTCGGAAGGGCGAGGTTTGAGGATGCTCTCAGGGTGCAGGGGGTTACTCACTTCAGACCAAAGGAGTTTCAGCAGTGAAACTCTGCTTAGAAAAGAGAAAAAAAAGGAAAAAAAAAAAAAAAGAAAAAAACACCTCATGAGCAAACTGTAGACTTGTTTGGTTTTCTTACCCCTGCAAAATAAACACTGATGGCCAGGCTCCGCCGCCTCGCGCGCACAGATGCAGCGGGTGTAAAGCTGCTGGTGCCGGGGGAGCAGAGCCCGGTCCGTGCCCGCGCATCCCAGCGCAGACTCGCTGCCGTCTGTTTTCCCGTGTAATGGCTCTCTGTGCTTTTCCCTGTCGGTTGCTGGGTAAGCCAGCTTTCCTGGTGCTTTATCTTTTTTTTTTTTTTTTTTTATAATCAACTCGGTAACCCCTGGATGAAGATGCCAATTGCAGATTTTTTTGTAATGTACGTGTAAAAAAAGATAAAATTTTTTTTGATCCTTTTTTAAAACTGTAAACTTGATAAAACCTTTCTATCTAACCCCTGCCTGCGTGTGTTACTGCGGGAGCTGCGCTGTGGTCCTTCGCACGAGGAAAGCGGCTCGTCCTGGGCAGAGGGGCTGCTGTGACTTGCCCGCCTGCCTTCTCCTGCCCCGGAGCACGGGGAGGCGCTGGGCCACGCCAGCGCCTCGCGCCTGGACACCAGAGCGTCCTGTAGTGCAGCTCGCAGCGCTGCTGGGTGGAATTTGGGGAGCCTGGCTGCATTCGGCGTTTCATCGAAGGCGCCCGGGCTCGCTCTTGTCCGCAGGTGCCGGGGCGGAGGGCCGAGGAAAGCCGGTGGGTCCCGAGCTCTCTCGCAAACCCATCCGCGTGGAAGCCTCTTCCAGCACCAAAAGGCAGCCGTGCCGAGGTGGCTGAGGATGAGGGATGGTGGTGGTGGCTCGTGCTGCCTGCGGTGGGTACGGCGCCAAGGAAGCTCTCCAGGAGGAGCTACCAGCCTCCCGTGTGTGCTCCCTGCCATACGAAATGAGCCCGGGCTCCATCTTGCAAGAGCGGAGCTGCTGCAGCTGGGGTGGGAGGGGGCTGCTGCTGCCTCTTTTTTTTTTTTTTTGCCTCCATTTCAGCTGCTCAAGGTCCCTTCTGCAGTTAATCTGCCTGGCCCCGGCCCCGCTGGCTCCTGGCCCTGTTTTCAGGTGCCTCGCCTGGGCTCGGTCCGTGAGCCTGTTGTGCGGGCGCGTTTCTTGCTGGTCGGCGGAGAGCAACAAAAGGATCCGTCCCTGCTGCTCCTCATCCCTGCTTTTACCGCGAGCTTTGCTCTGCCAAATTCCCTTGGCTTCTAGGAGACACCCGTGCGCTCGCTCTGCAGCGCTGTGCCTTTCTTGGCTGACAATAGTCCCTGGCTGCAAAACCTCATTAGATTAATTGGCCTTGCCAGCTTCTGAACAAGCAAGCCCTTTAGTCGTGCTGGGGTGCGGAGGGCAGGGGAAGGAGGGAGCTGGGGCTTCCACGCTCCCTGGTGCTGCGTGTCCCGGCTCTTGGCTCCATCTCGGATGCGGGAGGAGCAGCCGGTGCCCCGGCTCCCTTGTCTGGATGGGTGCGGCTGCGGCCAGGGCTAACGTCGTGCCTCTGCTTTTTTTAGGGTACACGCTAGCACACGGCCCTTGTGCTTTTTGGGGTACCAGCCCTTGAAAATCATCTTTGGGAACTGGAGGGGAGGGTGTATTGGTGAGTGTCATGCTGGTTTACCCCCTTAAAAGGGAAATCTTAGTCCCAGATCTGCCTTCCCGCAGCTGGGAGATCGCAGGGCCCCACGCTTCGCCCTTCCACCGGCACCCCTCGGAGCCGGGGAGCCCCTGGAGAGCGAGGGGCCTCCCCTCTGCTGCCGCTCCCCGGCCCGGGGGTCAGCTCGGCGCAGGGAGGAGAAGCCCGGCAGCGAGATCAATCGCGTGCCGTGCTCTCGGAGCCCGAGCCCTTCCTCGGAGCAGCGGTTTCCGACAGCGGAGCTGCTGCAGCTGGGGCAGAGTCTCTCGGCTCTGCCGGGCCTTGGCACTCTGGCCCTGGCCCCAGCCTTTGATGTGTTCGCCTGTCGCTCTTCCACGCGGCTCGGCACCGGATCACAGCTGGCCGGGCTCCGGCTTCGCAGGAGCCCCTGTCTCCAAAGACCTATTTAATTTTCTCCTTCAAGGTGGTGTTAGCACACCCCGAAGATGCTGCCGGCTGCCTTGGACGAGTGGGCTGCGTGTCCTTTCCACCACTGACGTCAGCTTCTCTCCCTTAATTCCCCCTCTGGGACCAAAGCGAGTGCAGGCGCTGCCAGCTCCGATCAGCGTTAACAGCCTGCTCTCCCAGTGTGTGGCAGCGCTCTGCCTTGCCAATGTCACCCCCGGCTCGCGCTGCCTTCCGTAGCCAAGCAGCCACGGGTGGTGGGAGAGCACTCCCCTCTCCCAGCTCCCCGGGAAGGGCCCGCTGCCAGCCGAGAGTCCCCGTTTCTTGCACGTAGGTGTGCTGAGATGGCAGCTCAGCCCCTGTAGAAATGGCTGACTCCTTCTCTCTCTCTCTCTCTCTTTCTGCCTTTTTTTTTTTTTTTTCCCCCTTCCCTTTCCCTCCTCCCTGCCTCTGCTGTTGCCTACGCGGTTGTGTGGGGAAGGCAATCGGCTCCCGTGCTGCGGATGGCTTTATCTGTAACTCTTCCATCTGCTCACAGCAGCTCACAAATAACCACGGGTGCCAGAGGAATTATGTATTTGGAGCTCAAGTTTCTGCAGTCTGGCAGGGCAGCAGCTCTGCGCTGGGCTCATCCGCTCCCGCAAAGGCCAGCGCCTGCATGTGGAGGGCTCAAGGCAGCCGGCGCGAGCTGGGGCTGCGGCCGGGCCAAATTACGCTCCTCGCTGCCGTCTCCAGGCCAGGGCGAGGGAGACAAAGCCCCAGCCCCGAGCCGGCGGGGGAGCCCGGTCCTCTGTGAGCTGCCGCTGGGCAGAGGGTGCTGCCACCCTTGGGTCCCCGCACCCCGGCCGGGCAGCCAAGGGCTGGCAACACGAATCCGCCTTCCTCGTCGGATGTTGCGGCAGGAATAAAATGGGAGGCTGCTGGGTGCTAGAGAGAGACCTGCTTCCCACCCTGCTGTTTGCCGTCTCCCACCCCGAGCAGCGCTTTCGGCCGGGCTCTCTTCCCTGGGAAGCGCCGGCCGATGCCTCCCAGAGCCACCTCTCCGGCGGTGGCCGGGGATGATGCTTCGCAGCCCGAGCCGCACCGGGAAATGCCTCCCGCTGCCCTGCTGCCTTCGGCATTTGGTAAAACGCTTACGAGCGGGGCCGCGTTTTCTTCATTTCCTGCCTGCTCCTGCTTCCAAGGAAACAAAATCCCCCAAGCCAGGGCTGAGGTTTCTCATTTAAATGTAACCCAGGCCAATAACCAGAGCTGCTCAGCCCTCCCCGTGGCCCGGCGTTCCCGGCCCGGCCGCCCGCGGTGGTGCGAGGGGACGTCGGGGCTCGTGCTCCCTGCCAGGACGCACCGGTCCCAGGCACCCCAGTCGGCGGCTGGGAGCAGAGACCCGTCCCCGGGATGCGGTGTGGGCGATGGGCAGCGCTCGGCTCTGCCCCAGGCCGTCCGTTGGGGTTCAGGGCGCTGGTGGGAGGTTTTTGGGGTAGCGTTGACCTCCCTCCAACCTCCAAGCTGGCAAAGCCCCCCTGTTTTTGGCACCAGGGGAGGGGAGGGAGGGCTCTCGCCCGGCAGCGACCAGCCCTGGCTTTGCCGTGGTTACTGCCAGCGCTCTTGCCCGATGTCCCTGCTCCCGGCAAGGTGGCAAAGGGCAGATGCTCGGAGCCGCAGCTGAGCCCCGCTGCTGCCAGCGGAGCCGGGACTGCCCGCGGCAGAGAAGGGGAGCAAAACCTGCCTGGAGCCCCGTGCCCTCCCTGCGGCACAGGCAGGGTTTGGAGGCAAGAGGCTGCCTGTGGCTTGAGCCGTGGTGCCGCGCAGGGGAGGGCTGGGCCTGCCAGATGTGCCGGCACAGCCAGGCCGTGGCGTGCCCGCGCCTTTATCCTGCTCGCAGCCTCGTAGCTCGTACTGTAACCCCGAAGCTGGGCCGTCGGTCCCCCCGAGCCTCTCCCGCACAGCGGCGGCGTGGGGGTGGCTGCTCGGCACTCGGGCGCCTTCTCGGATGGATTTGACTATTTTTTATACCTCCGCTTTCTGCATCTTTCTCCACCGAGAAAGGGAGCAGGCTGGGCCCTGCTGCGGGCTGTTTATCTCCCCGCTCGCTGCCGCCTGCTCCGTCCCCCGAAGGCCTGGAGCAGCCGGGAACGTCTCCGGACTCACTGGCTGGTGTGCCAGGAGAGCAGCCAGCCCCGCGTTCAGCCTCGGCTTTCCTCATCCATCCCGGCAGGAGGGAATCGGACACAGGTAGGAGCCAAACGGCACCTTTCCCAGCCGGGAAGCGGCACACGGGGCAGCCGCGCACTGGTCGATGGCCACCGTGGTGTCTGGCGGTGGCAGGGGACGGGGCTGCGAGGGGTGACGCTCTCGGGGACCCGTGGTGGTGGGTGCGAGGGCTCAGTGCAGCCTCCAGCTCCGAGGGCTCCCCGAATTGCCGGTCGGGGGGGGGAGCCGGGGATAGGCAGCCCCTTGGCCCGATGTGGTGCCATGCGGCTGGGTCGCGGTGGTTTTTGATGCCGGGCTGTCCCTGTGCGCTCCCCCCCCCAGCTTCTGAGCCCTGTAAATCCCCCCTGGATGAACTCGGGAAGCCCATCAGCTCCGGCGCAGCCCTGTGCCCACCCCACCGGTGGGTGGAGCCCGAGGGGGTCCCAGCAGACCTGCACGGTGCTGCCTTCATGCCACGCGCCCGCACACCCTGCAGCAAACCCTGGCGCGTCACCCTGTCCCCGGGGAGGTGACAGGGACCCCGGGGAGCAGGAGGGACTGGCAGGGCTTGCCCACCACGGAGAAGCAAAGGGGCTGCGGCTGCTCCCTCTGAGCACGGCGGCAGGTAAGCGCGAGGGAGAGAAGCTATTTAAGCTGCCGTACAACGGTGACATAAAACAACCGGGTATAAACTGCCCGTGAAGGAAGCAGGGCTGGGAATGACAGGGTTTCGCGCTGCTGGGCTTGGGATGGAGGGTCCTCAGCTCACCCCGGGGCACGACGGGTGTCTCCAGCCCCTGAGCTTTGCTCCTTTCCCCCCAGCTTAACCCAGTGGGGACAAAAGCCCCAAATTCCCCAACCTCGTCCCCAGCACCGAGCCCAGCCCCCGGGGAGCAGGAGACGTTGGTCTGCGGGTCCCTCAGCCTCTCGCCAGCCCCGTCTCCCGTCGATGCTTGCTGCCACAGCCCCTCTCCCGCGCTCAGCTTGGCCGAGAAGCGGAAGGAAATCTTTATTTCCTTTGCAATAAACAGCACCAACCCTCCGGGCTGCCACCAGGTCCCCGAGCCCAAGGTGAAGCCAAGCCTCGGGGCCCGGCACGCATCCTGCACCCCCGCGCCGCAGCACCCAGCCGGGCTCCGGCTGCTCTTCAGCCCTGGGCTCTGCCACATCCCGGCGCGTCTGCGGATGCACAAATGCCTGTAAGAAACCTGCTCCCTGACCGGGGTGGGCAGGGGCACGGGGGGCTCTCGGGGCGCAGAGCCCTGCTACCAGAGGGGACAAGCTGCCCTAATTAGCTTTGCCGTCGTTAACCCTGCCTTCCCCGGGCCGAGCGCTGCATGCAAACAGCGTGGGGAGGCAGTGATGGGCATCCCAGAGCTTGTTTGAGCGGGCACCTCGGCGCAGGGGTCCTGGGCAGAGCCCCGAGCCCTCCTGTGCCACCCTCGCCGGGAGAGGGGCTGGGGTGCAGGCAGCTGCCCGCGATCTGGCTGGATGGAGGCAGCCCCTCTGCCCGCCGGGTGCTGTGAGGATGAGGATGGCCGGGCCCCTCAGTGCTGCTCCCCCGGGGCCGGCTCCTGCTAACAGGATGCGATGGGTGGGGGAAGCGCTGTCGCTTGGCATTTCTTAGCTGGGCGCAGGGAAACGGAGCGGGGAGAAGGCCCTGCCTGCACTCGGGGCGACAGCGCGGGGACCTCCACCTGCTCTCCCCCCCCCCCGTGGAGACGCCGTCCCGACCCGTCCCCTCCCCAGCATCGAACAGCCGCACCTCGTATCACAAATTACTTTTATTCCCCCCCCCCCGTTGTAAACAAGAAGCAGCCCCCCCCCAACCCCCGCTCTGCAGCACCCCACCGAGGGGTGCCCTCCCCAGGGGCCTCTTCGCATCCATCCCCCCCCCCCCCAAAATGTGCAAATCCAGGCCCAGTGCAAAGAAAGGCTTTGGCGGGGGGCAGCCCTGGGTGCTGAGGCGGGGGGAGCACCCAGGGGACCCCCAAGCTGCTGGGTTTGGGGGCGCGGAGCCTCCGGCAGCACCCTCAGCCCGAAGGCAGCGAGCACTAGAGGGCAGCAAGCCCCAGCGCTGGGAGGCGGCGTTCAAACCATATTAAATAATAATAATAATTAAATAAAATAATAAATAAATGGATGGACGGTGGGGAGAAGGGGGTGGGCTCGAGTCCCTCCTCCCCCGGCAAGCGAGTCTCCCCCTTCCCTCTACATGTACAAAATACATTTTAACTGTCTGAGGTAAATAACGAGGCTGTAAAAAAAAGCAAGAGGGGAGTGAACGTTCCCGGTATCACCCCCCCTTAAAAAAATAAAGCATCATAAATAGTTTTAAAGAAAATATGAGGATCTCCTCCCTCTCTCTCACGCATAAATATAGATTATATTATGGATAAAAAATATGTTTCTCTCTCCTGTAAATTCAAAAAGTGGAAAAATAGAGGAAGAGCAGGGTTGTGCCCAAAAGGACGGGGCTGGGGAGAGCTGCTCGTTCCCGAGAGCTCCTGCGACGTGTCTCTGGGAATGAAAAGGAAAAGGGGAAAGAAAAGAAAAAAAAAAAGAAAAAAATCCCCCAACCGCAATCGGTAAGTGAAAGGTGCAGCGAGGCTGGGGGGGGCGGGGACGCGTCAGACGTCGCTGGGGGCGGGACCGGAAAGGCATGGTGGAGGAGAAGCACCCGCAGCACACGGCCCACAGCACTTTCTGGATCTCCTGGTTCCTGAAGGCGTAAATGACGGGGTTGATCATGGAGTTGTAGGTGGCGGGGAGGAGGGTGACGTAGGTGTAGAGGGCCGGGTAGCTGTAATCCCCCAGGAGACAGTAAACGGCGAAGGGCAGCCAGCACGACGCGAAGGTGCCCAGGATGACGGCCAAGGTGGCGATGCCTTTTCGGGTGGTGACGTAGTGGGAACTGGCCAAGAAATGTCTCTGGACGGCGATCTGGTGAGCGTGCCGGCAGACGATCTTACAGATCTGCACGTAGAGCTGGAGCATCACCGCAAAGACCATGAAGAAGGAGACGGAGAGGATGATGAGGTGGTTCTTCGTCAGGGGCTTGACGATGCTGCAGGCTGAGGGCTCCTTCAGGCAGTTCCAGCCCATGATGGGCAGGAGCCCGTAGCAGATGGAGGCTCCCCAGGTGAGGATCAACATGATGTAAGTCCTGGTGACTGTCCTCTCCGAGTAGTAGGTGAGGGCGTTGTAGAGAGACAGGTAGCGGTCGATGGTGATGGTCAGCAAGCTGCTGACGCTGGCCGTGAAGGAGGTGACCAGGAGCCCCACCGTCAGCAGGCTGACCGCCTCCGACGGGATGAAGTAGACAAAGGCAAAATGCAGGATCAACCCCAGACCGGCCAGGAGGTCGGCTGTGGCCAAGCTGCCGATGAGGAGGAACATAGGAGCCCGGAAAGCCGGGGTGTAGAAGATGACCACCACCACGATGGCGTTCTCGCAGGAGATAATGGTCCCGGAGATGCAGAGGACGACGTCCCACGGGTTCAAGGCGAGGGGTTGCACCACAGACTCCAGGTCCAAGGAGCTGCCGCTGCCGTTCCTGGCCGCGAACCAGCCTCGCTGGCCTTCGCTGGAGTTGGGGGGCCCTTCCTCCATCATGCCGGCGGAGGCTGACCTGCTGCAGCCGAGAGCAAGAGCAGCCCCCTCAGCGCCCACCGCGGGGACCCTCCCGGGCCGTCCCCGTGCCACCCAGCCAGGGACAGTCCTGCCTCCCCCCAAAAGTTGGCTCCGGGAGCGGGGGCAGAGCGGCATGTGTTGTGGGGGGGGCTCGCCGTTTGCTCCGAGGGGATTTTTCTGGACGAGGTGGTTGGGTTTAATTCTTTTGCAAGCAAAGAAAAATAAATACCTGAATAAAGGCGGGGGGGTGGCGGGGGACCCCCACTCAGCCCGCTCCCGCCTGCGCTGGCTGCTGGGGTTTGTGCACTGCGTGATTTTGGTGGGTGAATCAGGGAGCAGGACCGGCCCCCCCTCGCCCCCCCCCCCCAGGGCTTCGGGGCAACACTTGGGGGACCCCAATCAGCAGGTGAAGGGAGCGCCCCACTTACCCGGGACCGGGGCCGCGACCCGACCCCGGTGGGGGGCGGAAAGGAGCCCTCCCGGCCCCGCCAAGCGCTCCCCAACCGGGGGATCCCCCCTTGCCTTGGGGGTCTGGCCCTCCCGGGGCACCCGGGCAGGCAGCACAGCCCCGGGGGGGGGCACGGCTGCCCCTCGCCCTCCTTCCCACAGCGCTGCGCTTTGCCCGAGCGGGCTCACACCCCCCCCCGGTGTGTCCCCCTCCCCGGTGCCCCCCCCCGGTGTGTGTCCCCCCCCGGTGCCCCGCACTCACCTGCCGGGATGCGCGGCCGCGGCCCGGGCTGGGGGCCCGCTGCCATGGGCGCCGCCGAGTTATAGTGACCGAGCCCCGCCGGAGGGGGGGGGCAGTGGGGGGGGGGTGACTCACCCCGCCCCCCCCCCAGCCCCGTTCGCCCCGCTGTGACGTCAATGACGCGCCGGAGCCAATCAGCGCCCCGCGAGGCAGCGCGGGCGCGCGCGCGCCGCATAGTAATCGCGCCGGGGATGGAGCAGCCCATTCATAAAAAACAGCCCCCCCCCGCCCGCTCGCCCCCCCCGGCCCGGCCCACGCCGCCCCGGGACCCCCCCGGCCCGGGTTCCCCCGCCACGTCCTATTGCGAAGCCCTCGCCGGGCCGTGCTGCAGAGAGGGGGGCGCCGGCTCGCCCCCCCCCGCCATTGCAGAGATTTGGGGGCTCCGCTTTGCGCGCCGGGCGTGGGCCCGGGGGAAAGGGGGGGCGAAGCTGGGTCCGCCCCCGCCCAGCCAGGGGTGCGCAGCCCCTCTCCGCTTCCCCGGCGGGTCCCCGCGGCCCGGTTTCCCACGCGGGCCTGAATAATTCATCGCCGGGAGAACCGGGAAGGCCTGGCCCGGCCGGGGGGGTGCGGGAAGGGCGGCTGGCAGGGAGCCCTCCTCCCCGGGGAGGAGGAGGAGGAGGAGGGAGAAGGCGTGCGCACCCCCGGGACCCTGCCGGGACTCTCCCCGCCCGGTTCCTCGAAGCCCGGTGCATTTCAGGCCTTCCCCGGCAACCTGCCCTCGCCGGGGGGCGGCGGCTTTGGCCCGGCCCGGCCCCGCTGCGGGTCCCCGGGAGCCCAGGCCGGGCTGCGGCGCTGCCGGGACCCCGCGGGGGTCGGGAGCCCCCGGTGCTCCCGGGCACGGCTGCGGCCGCCCCTCGGAGCCCGGCCAGGGGCCACCCAGGGCTCGGCCCGGCCCGGCTCGGCTCGGCTCGGCTCGGCCCGGCCCGGCCCGGCCCGGCGGGAGCTGTTCGCGGTGCTGAACTCCGCCTCCACGGCGCGGCCCCGGGTCCCGGCGGGCCCCCCCGCATCTCCGGCGGCTGCGGCCGCGCCCCGGGACGGGGGGGTGGGGGGGGGCAGGACCGGGGAGGGACCCGCCGCAGCCCCGGGAGGGTGGCGGTGCCCGGGCACGGGGCTGGGACGGGGCGGCTGGGCGGGGGGGGTGGTGCGTGTGCGGTGCGCAGGGTTGCGGGGTGTGCAGTGAGTGCGGGGTGTGCAGCGCTCAGGCAGCGTGTGCAGTGAGTGCAGTGTGTGCAGTGAGTGCAGTGTGCGCAGTGTACACGGTGTGTTATGTGCGCGTGCAGTGTGCAGGGCGCGCAGTGTGCAGGGCGCAGGCAGTGCGTGCAGTGAGTGCAGCGTGGGCAGCGTGTGCAGTGCGCAGGGTGTGCAGTTCACACACAGTGTGCCGGGTGTGCAGTGAGTGCACCGTGTGCAGCGCGCAGGGCGTGCAGTGCGCAGGGCGCAGGCAGTGCGTGCAGTGAGGGCAGTGCGTGCAGTGTGCCGGGTGTGCAGCGAGTGCAGTGCAGCGCAGCAGTGCGAGCTGGGGGCAGCGCCCCGCACCCCGGAGCCCCCCGAGCCCGGGGCAGCCCCGCCTTTCCCACGGGCACGGCAGCGCGGAGGCGGCGGCGGGGCGGGGGGGGGGGAGGGAGGCACCTCCGGAGCGCGGCCCCCCGTGGGCCGGGCCCCCCGGGGCGGGGCGGGACGGGACGAGGCGGGGCCGCCCTGCCCGCCCCCCGCCGCCGCCGGGGCCGCCTCCCGCGGGCGCATGCCCGCGGCCCCGCTCCGCTCTCCCGGGAGCTCCGCGGCGCCGCAGCCGACACCTCCGCTGGGCCCGAGCCGAGCTGGGCCGGGCCGAGCCTGGCTAAGCCGAGCCGGGCCGGGCCATGGCCCCGCCGTGCGCCGGGGCGCTGCGCTGCGCGCTGCTGTGCGCGCTGCTGTGGGCGCAGGGGCCCGCACCCACCCGCGCAGGTACGGCCGGGGAGCGGGGGGGCGCCGGGGCCGGGGGGGGAGTGAGGGCGAGGGGAGTTTGCAGCTTAGGGGCAGCCGAACTTTTTGGGGGTTCTTTTTTTTTTTCAGGGGTTCCCCTCTCAGCCGGCTCCCACGGGACCCCCCTCGCCCGTGATGGGGCCGGGAGGGCCCCGTTCCCTCGGCTGGCCCCGGTTTGGGGGGAGCGGGGCCCCTGCTCCCGCTTCCACTCGCAGCCGGGGGGCTGGACCCCCAGGACCAGGAGGGGTGCTGCAGGACAAGCGGGGTGCAGGGTCCGGCCTCCTCTCCGAAGAGCGGGGGGGGTCTTGTGGTTCGTGGCGGTTTCCATGGGGGAGCGGAGCCGTCATCCTCCTGCAACTCCAGGCATTAATTATGCAAACGCCAGGCTTGCTTCTGCTCCCCTTCTCCCACCCCCCGCTGCTCACGGGACACATTTCCACCCCGACTTGTCCCACCGGACCCACGCGTGTTCCAGAGCACCCATCGGGATGGGGCTGCCCCCTTTCTTTCCCTCTCCCTCCCCACACCTGACGGCAGGAGCGGGGTTGACAACGTCGGGCTCAACGTCTGTTCCTGTGCCTGCCGCGATAAAAATAACCGAAATTATAAACCTGCCTGAAGCCCTCGCGAACAAAGTCCTACTTTCCCGTTGGTTCCCGGCAGGTCTCTCAATGCTGGAGGGGGGCCCGGCGGCGTGCCCACCACGCCGTAGCCATGGCAATGGGTCCGCAGCATCCCACTTCGGGCCTTACGCCACCAGTTGCCCCCTTTGCTTTTACTGGGAGGAGGCACTGGGAGAAGGAAAGGGCTTCTTCTGTCAGCCAGGCATGGCCCAGGTAGCCAGGAGGACCCTAAAAGCTGGGGGGGGGGGCTGGAGCTGCCCACCCCAAAGGGAGGTGGTGTGGTGGGAAGCTCTCCGCAAAGTGCTGCCGGCGGGGATGGGCTGCAGCCGGCGCGGCAAAGCCGAAAGCAAGGCCCGGTCGGTCCTTGTACGGCAGAGACCCGTGGGGAGCCGGCCCAGGGGGTGCCAGCCCCCAGCCGCCCCTGTGAGCCTGGGGGGGTGTTTGCCCCTGAGAGCCCGGGAACATGTCCAGGGTGGGGAGCGGCTCCCAGCTCTTTCCCGGGATGGTGCAAATGCAGGCGTGGGACGCGGCGAGGTGCAGGCAGGGCCTGGCCGCGGCTCCCCGTTGCAGCCTCCCTCGCTGCCAGTCGTCGCTGTAAATTAATGATGAGGGGGGGGGAAAGCTCGTGGCAGAGCAGCTCCGCGAACGCCCGAGTGACTCACCGCCATTGCTGGGTGGTGGGGAGCAGGGGTCCCGTGGGACAGTCTGGGGGGGGCAGAGGGGTGACGCTGCTCAGGTAACCCCGGCAGCTGTGCTGCTGCCTCATCTCTTAAACCTCCACCCAAAGATCCCGGGCCGGGGGGCTTGCGCTGCGCCGCAGCCCCCGTAGCTGCGGGCGATGGGTGAGCCCTGCGTGTCCCGGGCGGCCGTGGTGCTGGGAGCTGTGGGGTGCGGGGTGTCCCCTCTCCGGGGAGCTGGTGATGCTACAGGCACGGCTGCAGCCTGCCGGGACGGGTCTTGTCAGGGGGTTCGGTGCTGCGAGAGGTGCCTTCATCCCTCCTGCTGCATCACGAGAAACCCTCCTCCGTGGAGCAGGGGTCCAGCCCCGACCCCGGCTGACAGGGGACGGATGCTGGCCCTGCCCTCACGCCTTTCCCCCGGCTTTGGCAGGAGAGTGCGGCGAGCTGAGGACTTGCGAGACATGCACGGCCGGCGCCGCCTCGCGCAACGCCACCGGCTGCGTCTGGGTGGGCTGGGGACCCCCGCGGAGCCAGGTGAGGGGCTCAGCCGTGCGGGGGACAGCGAGGGGCTCCCACAGCCAAGCTCACCCCGGGCCTCCCACCTGCCACCCGCGCTTTCCTGCCGCTGGGCTGGGCCGTGCCGGGATGGTGCCGGCAGCTCAGCACCCATGGGTGCCTGGTCCCAGCCGCTTTCTGTGGTCAAGGTCCATCTCACCTGACCCATCCCGGGGGAACACAGGGGATCCATGGCAGCCCAGCGGGCAGGGGTGCGGGATTTCGGCGTGTGCTGCTCCCAGCCATGCCGGGAACCCTCCACCTCCCCCTCCGTGGAGGTGCGGATGGAGCAGCACCAAGCGATGGAGATGGGAGAAGGCCGGCTGTTTGGAAAGCCCGTTTTGGGACTCTTCCCTGTGGGGGTGCGGATGCGAGCCCCAGCTCGCAGCCCCTCGGGGGTGCCCACCCCTTGCCATCCCAAACCCTCGGGTGCCCAGGGCAGCCCTGGGCCCCGCGCCGTCAGCTGCAGCAGGTGCCCCCGTGGCTGATTACCGGGGGGTCCCATGGGAAAACGCTGCTCCCTCTTCCCGCAGAGACGGGAGCTGCGTGCAGAAGGAGCGGCAGCGCAGGAGACCTGTGCGTTCTACAACACCAGTGCCCTGTGTCGAGGTAAACCCGCTCCCCCCATGACAGCGGGTCCCCCCGGACCCCAGCGGCTCCCCCGGGCCCAGCCCAGCCTTCAGGGGATGGAGGTGCTGCTGTGGGTGCTGGGGCCGGGGGGATAAACCACCCTGACACCCCTTTTCCCCCCTTCCTCCGTCACTGCCTCCGGCAGCGCTGCGGTCCCCCACCGAAGAGCCTCAGCGGTCCCACAGCAAGGAGCCGACGACGCACTCCCCACGTGAGTGGGTCTGGGGGGTGGGAGGTGGTGGGACGGGGTGGGGGGTCCGGGTGCTCCGGGGGGCAGTGGCCGGTGGGATGGGACAGCCGCTTCCCTCCGTGTTTCCCGTCCCTGGGGAGGGATGAGCAGGGCCGCCCCCGGGGTTGCATCCATGGAGCTTAAACCTTGGCTGTGCCCCAGGAGGTGCCAGCGCTGTCCCCGGGGTCACAGCTCCGTCCCCGTCCCCCCTCCCCGCCCTGAGCATCGCTGCCGTGGGCTGCAGCAATGCCGGGATGGGGCTGGAGGGGTCATAACCCCCTGCAAGCCCCCCCCAGGAACCAGCCCTGCTGCCGTCCTTGCCGGGAAGTGCCATCTCTGGCCGGGTTGGAGCTGGGGCTGGAAGCGGAGACAGAGCCTTTTCCAGGAAGCGGGAACTGGAGAGCGCTGGGCTAATTACGGCGGGTAACCAGAGCCCGGAGCCCTCTGAATTATTGATCCCACTGGGATCCTTTCACCGCTGGCTCCTCTCCCGCGCGGTGCCGGCTGCTCCGACACGGGAAGGGGCTGAGCCCATCCCTGCATCCGTGTGTCGGTGGGGACATCCCAGCCCCACGCAGATGCTGGGGTCTATGCGGACCCCAAATCCCCTCTCCTTGGTGGGGGCATCAGTACCCCAAGGATGCCAACAGCACCCATAACCCCCCCATTCTCCTGCCGCTAGGGACCACCACCACCAGCGCCCCGTTGACGGGCAGCCCTGAATTTCACCCGCCCGGCTTCGACACAGCCAGCTTCATCGGCGGCATCGTGCTGGTGCTGAGCGTCCAAGCCGTGGTCTTCTTCATCATCAAGTTCATCAAGTCGAAGGACAGCACCTACCAAACGCTGTAAGGCTCCCGCGCCCCCGGCCAGGATGGAGGGGGGGGGACCCCGCGCTGGCTCGTGCCCGGGCCAAACCCACCCTTGAAGCCAAAAACGGGGGTCCGCCCCGGCGTGGGGCTTCCGTGGCCTGTCTGGCCGTGTCCCTGTCTCGCAGCTGAGTGTTGTTCCCGTGGCTGTTTGTGCCGGTCCATCCTCGCCCGGCGGGGGGAGGATTGGGAGATGGAGGGGCTCGTCCTCCCCTGCCGGTCCCCTCGCCGGTGTCCGGCTGTCCTGCCGCCGCCTCTGTCTGTTGCTGCCTGGCCAGAGCCTGGCTCCGAGCCCGTGGGGAGCGCGGGGCCCCCAAAATCCACCCCCCTGAGCTGAGCCGAGTGGGGGCCTGTTGCTCTTCTCCGCCCTCGCCTGGTGCCGTGGGGCTCACCGTGTCTAACGTGGGGGGCCGTGCCCCGTCTCCTCTTTCCTTACACGCTGCCAGAGAGGACAACCAGTAGGTGCTGGGTGCCGGCGGCGATGGGGAGGGGGCTCCCCCTGCACCCCCAGAGCTTCACCCTTCCCTCGCCCTTCCCCGGGGGGGATGACGTGGTCCCTCTCTCCTGGTTTGCATGAAGGGGGTTTCCCGGCTGGTTTGCTGGTTTCCTGGGAGTTGTTAGCGGTGGAAGGGACAGGGGTGTCCCCCCTCGCCCCCCTTTCATGCACCGAGCCCCTGGTGGGACGCAGCCGATGCACGGCTCCTTGGCACGTCTGTGCCCCGTCTGCCACCGGGCGAGGTGCCCCCGGGCCCCCCGGGCCCCGCGACGGCAGGGTGCAGCCCCATGGGAGCTGCGGGGCCCGCTTTGGCCCCAATTAGAGAGCACCCAGCAGCCCCCCTCCCCACCCTGGCCCCCCCCCCCAATCCCCCACTGCACCCCCCGCCCCATTGCCTCCCCACAGCCTTGGGGCTCACCGGGGGGGGGGCTCGGGGTCTTTTCCCTTCAGCATTTTGGCTGGAGCACCCAGCCCCCTGCTCCGGCCCCCCAGCCCCTGCCCACCCCGGCCCCCCCAGCCCCTCCGTGCCCGCTGGAGGAGCGGAGCCAGGGCCTTGCTGTGTGCTTTTGCTGTGCCTCTGTGTTGCTGTGGGGGTGTATGGGGGGGTCCTCAGCCCCCCCCCCCTTTCTGTGTGTTGTTTTGGGGAGGGGGGTGCGTGCCGTGTGCCGTGGGGTGAGACTTGTAGCTCGGGCTGCCCCAATTAAACTCTGCGAGGTGGTGTCTGTCTCGTGTCCGGGGGGGTTCATGTAGCTGATGTGGGGGTGCAGGGGGGGCACGGCTGCAGAAAGCCTGTGCCCCCCCATCCGTCCCCTGCAGTAGCTCCCATCCGTGCACCCCAATTCCCAGGTGCGGGACCAACCCTTCCCCGTGGCATTGCCACCCGCATGGGTGCAGCGGGGTGGGCACTGGGGCACCCCCTCCCTGCACCCCACTCCTTGGGGGCTGTGGGGGGCTGGACCCCCCCCAGGGCAAAGCCGCCCGGGCCCTTTCTGCTACGCGCTCTTCTCTGTCCGCTGCACCAGGATCTGAGGCCACCCCGGGCTGGGGAGACGCTGCCCTCGTCCTCCCCAGGGCAGGCGGAGAAGAGGCCAGTGCTGCCGGCGTCCCTGCCCGCTGCCGGCGTCCCTGCCCGCTGCCGGACTGTCCCCCCCGGCCGCAGGGCCCCTGCCTGCACCACAACTATGCAAAGCTGGCTCTGTCCCGGGGGACACTGGGGTGGGACACGCTGCCGAGGCCTCACCCCTGTCCCCAGGGCGGCTGGGGGTGCTCCGGGGGGGGGTTGCACCCAGTGTGGCCGCGGTCGCACCCTCCGGCTGCTCCCCGGGGGGGGGCAGAGCAGGGCGGAGGGGGGCAGCTGGGCATAGGGGTCTCATCCAACCCTGAATCCCAGCCTCGGGCTCCCCCCACCCCGTGCTTGCCAGGAGCCCGGGGGACCCAGGGGATCAGAGGACACGTGGCCGCGGCTGGCAGCGGGGTGGCCCTTCGCTGGCCAAGCCCCCAGCCCCACGCCGGGCAGAGCCTGCGCCGGCGCAGAGGGACAGAGACCCAATAAAGGATTTTCCTCCAATTCCTGGTGTCTGTGTCATGGTCACCCATCACCCCCCGAGCCTGAGCGGCACGTGCTGCCCCGGGAGATTTTGGTTGCAAACCCCGTACCTGCAGTTGGGGACCTGGCTGCGTCCTGCCCCCACGTTGGTGTTGGCGGGTGGTCCCGAGTGACTCCAGTCCTCCCAGTGACCAGGGGAGGGGAACCAGTATGGGGATGGGAAGTGCTGTGCTGGAGGATGGAGCAACAGGACATTGTCCCCTCCTGTCCCGGGGATCTCACCCTGTGGTGTCCCCCTCCGTGGGGCACGTCCCCTCGCCTGGCCCCGGGGGGGCTGTAGCGGGCAGGGGTGGCCATGGAGGCCGGTGGAATTGGGGGAGTCGCTGGGCATGGCTCCCCAGCTCCGGATGAGCGTGGGCAGGCTGAGCCGGGGCTCGGGGGGAACCTCTATGGCCGCATCCAGCCCCGCTAACGCTAGGCACCCCACGGCCGGCGATGGGGAGGAGGGACGCGTTCCTTCCCGCGGTGGCAGGGGAGGAGGAGGAGGAGGCCGGGCAGGGTGTGTGCCGCAGCCACCGCACCCCCGGCTCTGCCTTCCCTGAAATGGCGGCGGGGCTGAGCAGCAGGCCTGGGCAGGCAGGGCTCCGTGTCCCGCCGTCCCCGGGGAACCGGCGTCCCCGCTCCTCCCTCCCGCCCTGGGCTGGCCTGGCCCTGCCGTGGGAACAACGCTGGGACGGCTTGTCTGCCTGTGTGATGGCTTGTCTGCGTGTATGGTGGCTTGTCTGCCTGCGCGGTGGCTTGTCTGCCTGTGCGATGGCTCGTTTGCCTGTGCGATGGCTCGTTTGCCTGTGCGATGGCTTGTCTGCCTGTATGGTGGCTTGTCTGCCTGTGCAATGGCTTGTTTGTCTCCGCAGTGGCTTGTCTGCTTGTGCGATGGCTTGTTTGCCTTCCCGGTGGCTTCTCTGCCTGCGCGCAGCCCAGCCCAGGGTGCTGTGCCAGCCTGTCCGCTGCATCTCACCGCGGACCAAGACTTTCCCAGCCGGGGATGCTGCATTCCAGAGCCACGGGGCGCAGCCAAGCCCACGGCTCTGCCCGCAGCTCTGCCCGCACGGCTCCCGTCCCCCAGCCAGGCCCCCCCAGCCGTTTCCATCCCGTCTCCATCCCCCGGGGACCTTCCCCAGCCCCTCGCCCCGGCCAGGGGGATGCGATGGGGATAGGGAAGAGGGGGGGGCTGCCCGGCCCTTCGCCCCCCAGAGAACCCCGGCTTCGCTTCGCCGCTGCTCCCGCCACCCGGGTGACTTTGGGGCCGTTATTTGGGCTGCGACACATGCAGGGAGGGGGAACCGGCCCCGGGCCCCCCCCCAGCCCCGGGAAACCCCCCCACCCCCACTTCCCCTTCCCCTTCCCATCGTTCCCGTTTCGCAACCGGCCGTTTGCAACCGGTGCCGGTCGAGGGGCAGGATCCGACCGGGGGGGTCCGTCCCGTCCCGTCCCATCCCGGGGGGGCGGGCGGGGCCGCCGTTGACTCACGGCCGGGACAGGCGGAAGCGGCGCCCGGTGCCCGGGGCGGAGCAGGGCGGAGCGGAGCCCGGTGCGGGGCAGCCCCGGTGCGGAGCAGCCCGGGAAGGAGCCTCCCGGTGCGAGCCGGCCCGGTAGGGAGCTCTCCCGGGGTGGAACGGGGCAGCCCGGGGCGGGCTACGGGCTCTCCCGGTAAGGAACGGGGCAGCCCGGGGCAGGACAGCCCGGGGCAGGGTCCGGGGGGGAATTAGGGCAGCCCGGTGCAGACTACGGGCTCTCCCCGGGGGGAACAGGGCACCGTGGTGCAGAGCAGCCCGGTGCAAGGTGAGGGCTCTCCCGGTAGGGAATGGGGCAGCCCGGTGAATATTGCCCGGTACGAGGTCCGGGCTCTCCCGGGGGGGAATTAGGGCGGCCGGGTGCAAGGTAAGGGCTCTCCCGGTGCTCGGCGTGAGCCCCCGCCGTGGATCAGCCTGCCCTGGCCATGGAGGTGCCCGGCCCACCCCCGACGGCCGGAGCTGCTGGCAGGACCCGCTGGCGGTGGCGGGCACGCGGGCCGGCCGGTGTGCAGGACGCGGGGGACGGGCGAGCGGGCGGCGGGCGCTGAGCGTCGTCTGCGTGCTGGGCCGGGAGCCGGCCGCCTGCCCCGCGCTGCGCAGCCTGCGCGACGCCTGCCCGCGACCTGCGGGCACGCCTGCACGCCCTGCCCTTCGGCACCCTGGCGCTGGGCGACACCGCCACCCTCGACCGCTTCTACAACGCAGGTGAGGGTGCGACCCGCTCCGCCGGCGGCATCCCCCGGCTCGGTCCCACCGCGGGGTTTCTATCGCCCTGTTTTTTCCAGCCGCTCTGCCCGGTTATACCCGATTGTCCGGGAATATCTGGGCCGAGACGCTCCCTAGCCCCTGCGCGGCTCCCGGCGGAGCTCTGCCAGCTGTGCGCTCGGGTGGTTCTCTGTTTGCTTTTTGGCCTTCCTCCTGTTTACTTTCCCGGGTGGTTGGGCATTTGCCGGGATTGTCTTCCTCCCCGGCGTGAAACATGCGGGCGTGATTTTGGAAAGGGTGGTTTTTTGTGGAGGGTTTGCTCAGGGTTCAACCCCGCGCCAGGGGGCAAGCGGGTGCCCCTCACTGTGGCCTCAGGTGCTGTGATGGCAGGGGGGGGCTGCAGATCCCCCTAACCCAGGGGGGGCTGGTTCCCCTGCCCTGTGAATTTGGGGTCTGGCGGCGGTCCCGTGAGCGTCCCCGCCGTTCTGCCCGCAGACGTGGCCGTGGTGGAGCTGAGCGACTCCGTCTGCCAACCCTCCCTCTTCTACCACCTGGGCGTCCGCGAGAGCTTCAACATGTCCCACAACATCCTGCTGTGCTGCCAGGCCGACCTGCCCCCCCTCCAGGCCCTGCAGGTGAGCGGGGACGGGGACACCCCGGCCCCCCGTGTGCTGCCGCTCCGGGGTGGGCATAGCCCCAGGTGCCTGGAGCATCTGCACCGGCAGGAGGGGGATCCCATCCCTTCCCGAGCCCGGCCGAGTTCCCGCGGTCGCATCCTGCTCTGGCAGAGGTTTCCCTGCGCCTGGATGGGATGAGGAGGGGGCGGCTGGGGACCTCGGTGAGCCCCGGAGCTGGGTGCGGGGTGCTGGGTGCTCCCCTGGCCCCAACCGACTGGGAATTTGGGAACAGGCGCTTTTCCCTGGGAAAAGCCAATTCCTTGGAAGTGAAACTCTCCGCACGGAAGGGGCCGGTGGGAGGGTTTCTTGCCGCGTAGGGGGAAAAAAAATGCGCCTGGGAGCACATCCAAATCGTCCCCAAACGTCGCCCTGACTCAGGGGAGCCCCAGGCACCCATTCGGAGACCCCTTCCCTGTGCCGGCTTTGGAGGAGCAGCCGGCTGCATTTGCAGCCCTGCCCGGGGCGGGGGGGTCCGCACGCGACGCTCGCGGTGTGGGGGCCACCGGCCGCCCTCCCGGCTCGGCCCCGGCGTCCCTCGCTGTCCCTGGCTGTTTTCCAGGTAACTCCGATCCCTGAGCCTGAAATCAGCTGATTTCTTTTGCCGGGGACTCTCATTAAATCCCCGCTCCCTCCCTCTCTCCCCAGGAGGACATCTGCCAGAAGAACTCGGTGCGTCTCTTTTCCCCACGCTCGCTGCCGCGGTGCCGGGGGGGTTTGAGCCCCTCTCTTCCCCTGAGCTGCCTCTCCCCAGCCTCGGGGGGTGGACATTGCAGACAGGGAGCGAGATCTCTCCCCAAATATGAGTTGGGGGGGGCCTCACTCGCTCAGAGCAAGCGCCAGGAACAGCAGCGCGGAGAGGGGTACCCGGTTTTGAAAGACCCAGGAATGATCACTCTGGAGTGTAATGATGGCAATCAGAGATAAAACTGGTTTGTCTTTCCTTGCTAATGACTTGTGGAAGGTGGTTGTGGTAGCATGGCCTGTATGGGCCGGGCAGCATGGGCAGGCTTGGGGAGGGGGGGCTGGTCCGTGACACGGGCAGAGGGACTCTCGGCTCGGCTGGCACAGCTGCTCACCCCTTCTCCCCTCCCTCAGGACCTCTGCAGCAGCTACACCTTCATCCCCTACACGGTCACCCCCCAGAACAAGGTCGTCTGCTGTGACGCCGGGGCCGTGAAGTGCCCGACGGAGCTTTTCCAGCCCGGCTTCGAGGCGGAGGCTGCCTTCACCCCGCTGGCAGCCAGGCTTGTCCAACTGCTGGAGGGGATCCCCACCGACTCCTGGTACTGCTGCCCACCCCTCCGGCTGCGGGCAAACCCCCGTGCCCCCGTGGGCTGGCAGGGCTTGGCGGAGAATTGCCACCACCCCAAAAACCCCACGTCTCTGCCCCCGCCATCCCCAGCGGGTATTTTCGGGAGACGATCCGACGGGATATCCGGAGAGCACGGGAGATGTACCGGGGGGAGCAGCTGAGCCAGGAGCTGGCCCGCATCCAGCAGCGCCTGGACAGCGTGGAGCTGCTCAGCCTGGACATCGTGGTGAACCTCCTCCTCTCCTACCGCGACGTGCAGGTGAGGGCTGGGGGGGGGGTCCGGGGAGGTCCCGGGGACCATATCTGCATCCCCGGGGGGTGCTCCGCAGCCTCCCCTTGCTCGGAGGAGCTTGCAACCCCCAGGGTTTGGCCAGTCCGGGGAGAGCATCGCTGCGGAGCCGGGGACGGGCAGCACGGGGTCCCCGGCTCAGCCCCGCCGCCGTCCCGGCAGGATTACGATGCCATCATCTCGCTGGTGGAGACCCTCCAGGCGCTGCCAACCTGCGCCGTGGCCGAGCAGCACAACGTCCGCTTCCACTACGCCTTCGCCCTCAGCCGGTGAGCGGTGACGGGGGGGGGACACACGCGCACCCCGGGCATCCCGATGGCGCGGTGACAGGGGGGACACACGCGCACCCCGGGCATCCCGATGGCGCGGTGACGGGGGGGACACACGCGCACCCCGGGCATCCCGATGGCACGGTGACAGGAGGTCGGGGGACTGAGGGGCCGTGCTGGCGGTGCCGTTTGCCGAGTGCCAGTCACGCGTGTGCAGGCGTAACCGTGCTGGGGACCGGGAGAAGGCCCTGTCGGTGCTGCTGCCCGTGGTGGAGCGCGGGGAGGGGGCTGCGCCCGACCTCCTCTGCTTGTGCGGCCGCATCTACAAGGACATGTTCATCGGCTCCGGCCTCACCGACACTGAGACGAGGGACCAGGCTTTCTACTGGTGAGGCTGGGGACAGGGGCTGGGGACAGGGCTGGGAGCCACCTGCCTGCCCATGCCCCCATCCAGGGGGGTTGCAGGGGCTCTGGGGGGTCTCCGGGCAGCGCAGCCCCATGTTCGACCCCCTCCAGCAGCAGCGCAGAGGCAGGTGATGTTAATTCCTGCTGGGCTTTTATTTTTTTGTACTTCTTTGGGGTTTTTTTCTGGTTTGGGAGCGCTCCCGCGTCACAGGGGGCAGCTCCAGGACCCCGAGGCAGCCACGTTTTGGCTGGCAGGGGGGTGGCAGCGGCCGTGCCCTCCACCCGTCGTCTCTGCCCAGGTACAGCAAAGCCTTCGAGATGGAGCCGAGCCTCCACGCGGGCATCAACGCCGCCGTCCTCCTCGTGGCTGCTGGCCACCAGTTCGAAACCTCCGTGCAGCTGCAGCAAATCGGTGGGTGCCCACCCGCAGGACGGCGACAAGGACCCACCGGGGATGGGGACCAGGCACCGGGGTCCATCGGCATCGGGGCACCCCCGGAGCGGCCGTGCCCAGGTGCGGGGTTGCCGGCAGAGGGGTGACGGGCTCCTGTTCCCGTGTCCAGGGGTGAAGCTGAGCTGCCTGCAGGGTCGCAAGGGCAGCCCGGGGGACCTGTGCTACTACTGGGACGTGGGCTTTTGCCTCGGAGCCGGCATCTTGGCCAACGACCTCAGCAAAGTCATCCAAGCCTCTGAGAAGCTCTACAAGCTCAATGCGCCAGGCTGGTATGGCACAGCATGGCACGTGCCCACCTGGGCAAGACTGGGTCTCCCATCCCTGGTGTCTGTGCCCCAGGAGGGGGTTTAGGGGCTTTCAGAGGGTGTTGGGGACATCTCTCTCTCCTCTCTTGCCCCCCGCGTCCCCACAGGTACCTGGTCTCGATGATGGAGACCTTCCTGCTCTACAAACACTTCCAGAAGAGCCCGCAGGTCCCCTCCGCCCGGCAGGAGCTGGCTGATTTCTGGCTGGGCTTCCTCCTCGAGGCGTGCCAGCCCTTTGTCGCCACGCCGTGCTGCCCGGTGAGGGGCCCCGCGGAGCCTCCCCCTCCTGCCCCGACTCCTGGATGTCCCCGGGGACCACCCGGTGGTCCCGGCTCACCGGGGCTTTGGGGAGGCACCGAGCAGCCCACCGGTGCCAATTCCAGTGGGTGGGAGGGAGGGTGGGGGTGCAGGGGCATGGGCTGAGGACCCGGTGGGTGGGTGGGCTCACCCCGCAGCCCCCTGTTGCTGCAGGTCCTGGTTCTGGAGCTCAGCAAGGTCCTGCGGCCGGCCCGGCTGACACTGCGCGGTGGCACGGAGGAGCCCGCCCTGATGCTCGCCCTCGTCTGCCCCACGGAGGAGGTAGGGATGGAGCTGGCGGGGCTGGGGGGGTCCTCACCGACCCCCTCCTCACCGACCCCCTCCTCACCTGCCCCTTCTCCCGCAGAAAGCGGCATCGAGCTGGACCTTCGCGGCCGCGGCCATCCGGGGCGTCAGGTGAGCGTGTCCCCGGTGCCCTCGCCGGCAGGACCGAGGATGCCCCCCGTGTGCCCGCAGCCCCTCTGCCCGCCCCATGGGCAGCATCAGCCCCAGCGCTGACGGGGCAGGGGGTCCTCTCCCCCCAGCATCTGCAAGTGCGACGAACGGGGCTGCTTCCTCTACGTGATGCAGGCGGAGGAGGATTTCCAGCTCTACTTCCCCTCCCAGCAGCACTGCCGGTGGTGAGCGGGGGCTGGGGGGCACGGGGACCCCGACGTTGCTGGTGTGGGCATGGGGGACCCCCAGTCACTGCCCTGGTGAGCGGGGAGGGATGAGAGCATGCTATTTCTTCCCTACCTTAATTTTGGGGGGGTATCCTGGGGACCCAACCCCTGCGGCTGGGTCCCACAAAGCAGGATGGCACAGGCCCCCCCTTGTGCCACTGGTGGGGGACAGACTGGGAGGGGGAGCACCAGCCCCTCTGTGCCGGGGGGTCGGTGGGTCCCCAGCATCCTCGCCGGGGCTCAGGACCATCGTCCTCCCGCCGGCAGGTTCTGCGATCAGATCCAGTCCCTCCTGGCCGAGCAGGCGGCGGCGGGCGGCGAGGAGGTGCCCAGCCCCACGCAGCCCGTCTTGGAGGTGAGATGGGGACACGGGGTGACACGGGGGTGACACGGGGCACCGGGTGGCACAGGCTACCACCCCACATCTCTGCCCGCAGTACAGCTACGAGTACTCGGAGTCGGGCGAGCGGGTGGTCCTGGGCAGGGGGACATACGGGGTCGTCTACGCCGGGCGCTGCCTCAGCAACCAAGTGCGCATCGCTATCAAGGAGATCCCGGAGCGGGACAGCCGGTAGGTGCCATGGCGGGGGTGTCCCGGGGGAGCCTGGGTACCCCCTCACCCCGCTGCTCCGCTGCGCAGGTACTCGCAGCCCTTGCACGAGGAGATCGCCTTGCACAAGCGCCTGCGGCACAGGAACATCGTGCAGTATCTGGGCTCCATCAGCCAGGACGGCTTCATCAAGATCTTCATGGAGGAGGTGCCGGGAGGTGAGCAGCGCTGGGGATGGGATTTGGGGGTCAGAGGGGGACACGTGGCTATATGTGTGGCCTGAACGGGGGTGCTGCCCCCTCCGTGCCCCCCTCCAGGGAGCCTCTCGTCCCTGCTGCGCTCCAAGTGGGGACCCCTGAAGGACAACGAACCCACCATCGTCTTCTACACCCGCCAGATCCTCGACGGGCTCAGCTACCTCCACGATAACCACATCGTGCACCGTGACATCAAGGTGAGGAGGTGGGGGGCATCACCCATCCTGGGGGCACGAGGCCTGACCCCCTCCTCTCGAGGGGCACCAGGGACTCAGGAGCTGCCCCTCCATGCCCAAACCCCCTGGGGTGACTCCGTGCTCGAGCTCCAGGAGCTTTTTGTGGCTTGGTTTTATTTTGGGGTGCCCTTCTCGCACCAGGGAGACAACGTCCTCATCAACACGTACAGCGGGGTGCTGAAGATCTCCGATTTCGGTACCTCCAAGCGACTGGCGGGCATCAGCCCCAGCGCCGAGACCTTCACGGGTAAGGGCAGCCCGGGGCTGGGGACTGGGTTCCCCCGACTCGGGGGTGGTGGGATGTCGAGGACCAGGCGATGATGGGGTCTGCATCCCTGTACCCAGCATGGGGAGAAGGAGAACCCATCCCGGAGGGCGTTTGGGTGATGGATATGGGCTCCTCTCACCCCTCCTCATCCTCTCCCCAGGCACCCTGCAGTACATGGCCCCAGAAGTCATCGACCAGGGGCCATGGGGCTACGGGAAGCCAGCAGATATCTGGTCCTTGGGCTGCACCATCATCGAGATGGCCACGGGCAATCCCCCCTTCTACGAGCTGGGCAGCCCCCAGGCTGCCATGTTCAAGGTACCCATGGGCTTGGGCAGGGGATGGGGGGGTTCCCCAGCCCTGAAATTGCCCCCCCCTTGGGGTGGCCGGTCCCTTTGCAGCCCCCACGAGTGCCTCCCCTCCAGGTGGGCATGTTCAAGATGCACCCCGAGGTGCCCGAGTCCATGTCGGATAAAGCCAAGAAGTTCATCCTGCGCTGCTTCCAGGCCGACCCGGCCGAGCGGGCGACGGCCGCCGCGCTGCTGCAGGAGCCCTTCCTCGCCGATGCCAGGAGGGCCCGGAGCCGGCCCCGGCCCCCGGCGGCGGGTGAGTCTGGGGGGGGCAGGATGGGGGGGCCTGGCACGAGCTGTGAAATAACCATCTCCATCATCTCCCTGGCAGGTGATTCCCCCCACTTGGAGCAGCGGGATGGGGATGTGGAGGGCAGCGAGGGGAGCAGGGGATGTTCCCCAGCCAGGCCGGACGCCCCGGTGAGGGGCACAGCGGGCAGCCCCCTGCTCCCGTGCCACCCCGGCGAGGCAGCCTCCAGCTGCAGCTACTTGGGGTAGGGCATCCCGGGCACGGGGGGATGGAGGGACCCCGGGGGGGGTTTGGCTTTCTGCCTCCCGTGACACCTGCTCCCCCTGCCATGTTCCAGCACCGCACCCTGCGATGCCCCTTGTTGTGCCAGAGCATCATCTCCCTCCCCCTTACAGCTTGGGGGGCTTGCAGGAGGTCCCCCATGCCCTCTGCCAAGCCCAACGGCCGTGCCCACCCTGGGGCCACACTCCTAAAAGCCCGAGGCCGGGGCGGGGGGGCAGTGCCAACCCTCCCCACCTCCCGCCAGCGCTGCCCAGGACTCGGCCGGCTCCGACCCCAGCCTGCGCTCGTCCTCCCCCGAGGAGAGCGGGGACGGGTTCCTCCTGCGGAAGGAGAGCAAGCGCCGGGCCACGCTGCACCGCGTCCTCGCCGCCGAGGCACCGGCCATCGTCGCTGCCTTGGGGGAGAGCCAGGTGAGCGCTGGGTGCCCGGGGTGGGGGGGGGTCTGCACGGCAGCTGGGCACAGGGGCAGCCCCTGAGCATCTCCTTCGCCCACCCAGGGCACGGCGGGTGCGAGGTTGGGCTCGGAGCATCTCGCCCAGCTGCTGAGCTGCCTGCGGAGCTACATCCAGTGCCCCTGCCAGCCCCAGCTGCGCCGGGACCTCCTGGCGCTGCACGCCCGGCTGCGGGCGGAGGGGCTGAGCCTCCCCCACCTCCAGGCTCCCCTCTTCGGCTTCCAGGCAGCCGTGAGTGCCCGGGGTGGAGTGGTCGGGTGCTGAGCGGGCGATGCCCTGGCGCGGCGATGCCCTGGCACGGCGATGCCCTGGCACGGCTCTGCCCCTTCCAGGTGAGACGGGTGCTGCACCGGCATCACATCAAACCCCACTGGATGTTTGCGCTGGACGACGCCGTGAGCCAGGCGGTGCAGGCGGCTTTCACCGTGCTGGTGAAAGGTGGGTGGCACTGGGGCACGGCCGGGACGCGGGTCTGGGTCCCACCACCGAGGCTGGGTGGGTGAAGAGGGGGGCTGGCCTGAGGTGGGCTGGGGGACTTTGGGGTGCTGGGAAAGGGATAGGAGGGGGGAGCCAGCACTGGGGCAGCCTCGGCTGGGCCCTGCTCCCGCTTTTGTCCCCGGTGCTGTGGGGTCCGAGGCCATCGGGCACCTCTCTGTGCCCATCACTGCCTCTGCCCCCACAGACCTGGGACTGAGGGCCGGCTGCCTGGGGAGTGACGGCACCAAGGACACGAGTGACGAGGACGACCCTGTGCCACCGAGGCTGTCCGTCCCCAGGAGCCAACCCAAGCAGCACAGCACTAATTCGGGGCTCAGCACCAAGTCGGGGCTCAGCACCGGCCCCAGCACCCGCGCAGACCCCGTGCCCTCCCTGCAGACACCCTCGGTGCTGGTGGCACAGCTCTGTCACCTCCGCACGGAGACGGGCAGGTAGGGCTTCACTGGGCCTTGTGCCTCCATCTCCCCGGGTCCCAGTCCGTGCCCCCCCGGGTCCCAGTCCGTGTCCCCCCGGGTCCCAGTCCGTGCCCCGCTCTCCCCCAGGCTGCTCCAGGAGCTGGCCGAGAAGGAGCAGGAGTGGCAGCGGCTGATGCAGCGGGTGCTTCGCTCCGGGGACGATGACACCACAGTCCCCAGCCGGCCCCAGCGCAGCGGGGAGCGCAGGGAGGTACCCCCGGGGTGCTTCGCCCCTGGGCAGGATCGCTCGCCCCTGAGCCCCCAGCCCCCCCAGGGACAGGCTGACCCCCTCCTCCTCGCGTGGCTGCAGCGGCATGGGACAGACCCGGCCACCACGGCCACGGTAAGGCCCGCAGCCACGTGGCACACGGAGCTACGCGGAGGCTGGGGGTCGGGCAGGGCAGCCCCCCCCCCCCCCAGCATCGCCCCCCTAACACCCCTCCCGCAGCTCATCTCCCACGACTTCACCCTGCGGGACCTGCTGGGCTGTGCCACCCGTGACGACCTCTTCTACGTGGGCATCAGGTACCCCCAGCCCGCGTGGCCCCTCCTGGCCTGCCCAGGGGGGTAGAGCAGGAGGGTGGCCCTGCTGGGGGGGGGGACACAGGGCTTGGTCCCCTCCCTCCAACAGCCCCCTGTCCCAGCAGGCGCGGGCCAGCATCCCGGCTCTGGGCAGCCATCCTGGAGCATCGCCAGACCCTCGCCCAGCGGGAAGGGGAGTGAGCCCCCACGCCAGGGCTGTGACACGGCACCGGGGGACCCAGCCACCGGAGCCCCGGGGCTGCCACCGCAGGGGCTGGCAGGATGGTGATGGGGGGACAGCCCCGTGCCGGGAGCAGGCGGATGCAGCGGCTCCAGCCCCACGCTGGAGGGAGAAGTCGGGATACGGTGCCCAGAGCAATAAACAGCCGCCAAATGTGTCCTCCGGTGCCACTTCATTGCTGCTGACAGGGTGGGGGGCACAGACCCCAGCCCCGCACAGTGATGCTCCGGGCTCAGCTCTGTTCCCCTGGGGTCCCGCAGTCCCGCTGGCACCGGGTGGTCCCTTGGGGGGCCGGGGCTTATGCCCGGGGGACCAGGTTGGTCCGGAGGGGCAGCAGCGCTTCCACCCACTGCCCGGGCTGCTGGAGCAGGCAGCCCCACACCCTCCGCTCCTCCGCTGTCGAGTCCATCCAGCCCACCGGCAGCCCGTAGCTGCTCCCTGCGGAGAGACCACCACCGTCACCCTGCTGGCCACCCCCTGCAAGCCGCGGGGGGCAACCTGGGGTGCCCGGGGCTCCCCCCCACCCCACCTGTGCCCAGGCTGAGCCGGATTCCGCCCAGCTGGCGCTTGGAAAAGGCTTCGTGGTGCCAGAGGGTGAACTCGGCGCACGCCTCGGCCAGGTCCTTGGCCTGGAAGCCGTCGTACACCATGGTGTGGTTGAAGAGGGGGTTGAGGCTCCGCTTCACCACCCGCGTCTTCTGCCGGCTCGCCTTGCTGTCGTCCGGCAGCACGTAGCTGGGGGTGACAGCGGGGTGAGGGAGGGGGACACCAGCCCCTCTGCGTGACCCCCCCCCGGGTGCCATCCCCCTCTTACCACTGCACGAAGGCGTCCACGGTGCCGCTCTGCAGCGGGATGAGGCTCTGAGCATCCTTCACCCAGATGTGCAGCTCGCCCGTGGGTGGCAGCCCCCCGCCTGCGGGCGAGAGGGGTCAGGGGCACCCTGCCACACTGTCCCCCCGCCCCTCCCCGGGTGCCCATGGGCACCTCTCACCTTCCGAGCCGGCAGGGATGAACTTCAATGCCAAGTTGAGGTTGCCCCGGCTGGTGAGGCCGTCGGAGGAGATGGGCGTCTGGGGAGGATGAGGGGGTTATATGGGGGGCTGTGGATGGAGGGGAGTGGGCCGGGGGGGCCGGGGACTCACCCGGGGCTGGAGGCTGAACCACTCGGGGCCCGTGTTGGCCCAGTCCCAGGCACCCAGCGCGATCTCCACCTCCCCCAGGAAGAGGTTCCTGCCCAGGCTGTCGTGGTGCCACACCGAGAGGTTCAGGGTCCGGCCCTGCAGGTCCCTCTTCTCCAGCTTGTACTGGTGGGGAGGGACACGGACAGGGTGAGGTTATCCCCCCCACGCATCCATCCCCCCTTGAACCAGGAGGATGCCCCCAAAACCCCCCCAAAGCGGGGTTAGAAACCTTGAGGGTCTCATTGAAGATGGGATCCAAGCTCCTCTTCCGCACCGTGGTCTTGCGCTTGCTGCGGTTGGACTTATCCGGCAGCAGGTACGTCTTGATGTACCTGGAGCCGAAAAATGAGGTGGATGCAACGGGTACCACCGTGGGCATCGCTCGGGCATCGGGGCCGGGGCACTCACGGGTCCGACCGCTGCTTCTTGGCCTCGGCCAGCTCGCGGCACCGCAGCACGTGGACCTGCAGCTCCTTCTTGGCCGGGTCGTAGCGGAGGGAGAACTGGACGCAGCCCCGCACGGCCACGCTGCCCAGCTCGCCCTCGCTGTACAGGCTCATCAGGCTGCCGCTCAGCTGCGGGGCGGCAGGACGGGGTCAGGCCCCCGGAGATGGGGGGGTTGGAGAGGTGACCCCCCCCCTGCCCCGGCCCCGGCAGCCCCCAGCCCCGTACCGTGGAGGAGCTGAGGCTGGACACGGAGGAGCTGGCTGTCAGCAGGCTGCTCGGGGGCGCGTGGCCGTTCTGCGGGGACACCCGGCCCGGGGATGCCTGATCCGTCTGGGGGGGGCCCCGGCCCCTGGAAATGCAAAGCAAAGGGGGGTCAGCAACCCCCCCCCCGGACCCCCATCCCCAGTGCTGGCTCCTGAGGGCACCCAGCTCCCGGCAAGTGCCTGGTGCTTGGGCACAGCCTGTGCCGCGCTGACTTTGCATGCCCCAGACAGCCCCCCCCAGCCCCACAGAGCCCCATAGAGCCCTCCCCAGCTCCATAGAGCCCCCCCCAACACCATACAGCCCCCTTCAGCCCCATACAGCCCTCCCAAGCCCCTCCAGCCCCCCCACAACCCCCCTTCAGCCCCCCTCCAGCCCCATACAGCTTCCCCAGCCCCCTCCAGCCCCCCCCAGCCCCCCCCCCAAGTCCCACCATCCCACCTGTCCAGCCTCGGGGCCACTGCGCGTGGAGTCGGGCTCCTCCTCATCTTCCTCCGCGCTGGACGTGCCGAAGGGGTTCCCATCTACTGAGTCACCTGCAAGGGTGCGGTGTGGGTGGGGGGTACCGACGCAGCAGGGATGGAGGGGGGGGGGGGTCCCCTTTTTTCGGCAAGAGGAGTAGGCAGACAAGCGAGGGATGGGGGACCAGGATGAGGGGGCTGGGAGGAGGCGAGAGGCTGGTAAGCAGCACTGGGGGCTCCAGCCCCCCCAAATCCCGGTTACCTGGGCGGGCCGGGACGTCCTGCTCCCTCGCCGGGACGTCACCCTGGCGCAGGGGCTGTGACACCGGGGTCCCCTCCCGAGCCTGGGCCGTGGGGCTGGGCTGCGAGGTGGCACATAGGGAAAAGGGTGAAAATGGGTGTCCCGGGCACCCTCCTCTCCCCCGCCTGCTCCCCTCGGTCCAGCCCCCCTGGGTCCCTGGGGACGGGGTGGGGGATGCCCCCCATCGCTCCCCACGCCGCGGGGTTCAGATCATTCTTTGCAAGACCACGTGCAAGGCTGGCCCCGACGACAGCACCCTCCCGGGGTGACACCGTGGCTCCCCCCTCCAGGGCCATGGCAGCTTGGGGGTTCCAGGCTGTGGCGCGCTCCCCCACTGACCGAGCCCATCACCGGGGTGTCAGGTACCGGCTGCAGGCTCTGCCGGGCCGGTTCAACCCCCCCACCAGGCACCGACCTGGGGCTCTGCGGCTGCCTGCGCCTCCTCCGTAGGGGGGCTGCGAGAAGAGACGATAATTAGTTTCTCTGGAGAAGGCATCAGGCTAACGAGCGCTCCCCCCCTCCCCGCAGGTATTTATGGAGCTGGGGTCCGGCAGGGCCGCAGAACACCCCCTGGGGGGTGGACAGACAGACAGACACCGGGATGGTGGACAGACGCCGGGACAGCGCAGCTCTGGCTGTGCCATCGCCTCCGTCACGGGCTCTGCTCCCCCTTCCCCACCTCCAGCTCCCCCCGGGCTGTGCCACCCCCCAGCAGGGCACCGATAAGAGATGCCACCAGCCCTGGGGCACCCGTGGGGTACCCGTGGGGCACCCGTGGGGCGAGAGCCCCCCCCCCCCCCCCCCCTCACCTTTCCTCCGGCTCCGCCTCACCATCCTCATCCTCCTTCTCCTCCACCAGCGGCTCGCCGATGGCCTCCAGCTCGCCCAGGCTGGGGCCACGCTCCGGGTCCCCCGCTCCTGGGGACATCGGGGACCTCAGCGGGCTGAGCCCCGGCCCCCGGCGTCCCCCCACGTCCCCCCACGTCCCCGGCCCTCGCCTACCCCGGGGCCGCCTCCTGCGGCGGATGGAGGCGCGGACGAGGTCGGAGCCCAGGTGGTGCCGGTGGCGCTGGGCGCGGGCATCGCAGAACCAGTCCCCGGTGAGGGTCCTCAGCCGCGCCGGGTCTGACACGGACTTACGGAGCTTGCTGGTGGCGGGAGGGCGGCGTTGGCTCCCCCCACCCCGGTGCTGCCATCCCCCCCCCCCCCGCGCCGCCGTCCCCGTCACCCTTCCCAAGCAGCTGGTGGAGCCACCGCGACGGGCCTTGGGGACACCAGCCACCGTCTCCCAGGGGGTTTGGGACCCCCAATGCTGGTGTCACCCACCATGAGGCTTCACCCCAGCCAGGCTCAATGGGTGCCCCCATCCCCAGGGGAAAGGGGACCCCCAGCCTGGCTGCTCTGTCCCCAGGGGTGATGGACCCCAGGCTGGCTGCTCTCGGGGGGTCCACGCTGTCCCCACGGATGAACTGAGCAGGGGACCCCCCGCCTCACCTGATGCGCCCCTCCTCGCGCCGGCGGAGCTGCCAGTCGCGGCGCAGCACCTCGGCGATGGCGCGCCGCTCCTCCTCCGTCAGGAAGCTCAGGTCCAGCAGCGCCTCGGCCCCCAGCTCCAGAGCCATGGCGGGGCGGGGGGGCACGGCGGCAGCACCCCGGGGCGCTGGCCTAGGCGGGTGCCGAGAAGCGGGGGGCTGCGGCCAGGGGGGCTCAGCGTGCCGGGCATGCACCAGTGACGCCAGCATCTGGAGAGGGACCTCGGGGCCGCTTTGGGGTGGGAATCATCCTGACCCGCTGCAAAGAGACGGAGTGGAAGCTCGGCATGCACACCTCCCCCCATATCACACCCCAAAACATCCCCGGCACCCCCAACGGGGACCAACCGAGGGGCGGGATGATGCCGAGGGTGCCAAGGGAAGGGGCATGGCAAGCCCACGGGCAGGTGCAGGGGAGCTCTGCCGCTCCTCCCGCTGCCCGGCCCCGTGCCAGGGCCAGCCCTGCCCGCTGCCAGGATCCTGCCCGCAGCCCGTGTTTGCAGAGGGTGTTTGCTCAGGGCCGGCTCTGCCCCTGCCTGCTTTCCCACGGGTTCCATCGGGCGCCACGGCACCGGAACGAGTGGCAAAAGGGGGCTTGGCTGCCCCCACGGTGGGCTGAGACCGAACCAGGCTGAGACCGTACTCAGCTCATGACAGCTCCCAGGGCAGGGGGTGCGGCAGGGGCTCTTGCCCCACTGCCCGGCGTTGCCTCACCGCTGCCCTTCCTGGCCCCGGTGTTGGGAAAGCGCTGCCCGGCATGGGATGCTGAGGGCAGGAAATTGCAGCAGCGGTGGGGCAGGATCGGTCCTGCCGCCCCCCGGCCCCCCAGCGCCCCGGGCACCCTGCTGGGACGTGAGCACCGGCACGGCCGCACCCTGGCACGGCCGCGGGGCTCCCGCCTCCGCCGTGGGGCTCGGACACCAGTGGCCCTGTCTCCAGCCCCGGAGGTGACTCTGTCCCTGCCCCACGGGTGGCCCTGTCCCCAGCCCCACAGAGGGTCCTGTCCCAGCCCCATGGGTGCCCTTATCCCAGCCCTGTGGGTCGCCCTGTCCCTACCCCACAGGTGGCCCCGTCTCATCCCTGTCCCCAGCCCCACGGCTGCCCTTGTCCCAGCCCCGGGGGGGTCTCAGCCATCCCCCAGCCCTGGGGACCCCAGCCCAGGATCCGAGCACACCGGTGCCAGTGGGCGGGCTGGGTGCCAACCCCACCACGAACCCCCCCAAGCCAGCACCAGGGACCCCCCACATCACGCACTGGGGTCCCCCCACACCACCTGGACCCCCCCCGCCTCCAGCACCCTGCTCCCCACACAGGCAGGGGGAGGCTGGGACACCCACCAGCACCCTGCACCCAGCCAGGCTGCACCAGGGCTGGGTGGGGGGGTCTCGGGGGACACGTACCGGTTGTCACCAGGGCTGGGACGATGCTGCCGCTGCCTCCCCGCCGCAGCCCGCTCGTATCCTGTTTACTGGCGGCACACGGGGGTGTCCCCCCCACCCCGGAACAGAGCCGGCACCCAAAAAAGTCACCCAGGTCTGGCCCAGGTGCTGCTGCGGTTCCCCGGCCCCTGCGGGGACCCCGGTGGGTGGGCGCAGCCGGGAGGTAAACAAGCACCCACGTCCCGCACCCGCCGGCGTGCAGAGGGGTGCTGGGCACCCGGCCCCCCACGCTGCATGGAAGACCAGTCAAACCAGTTAAACCTCTCCAGTAAGCCACAACTGGAGGGGGTGCATGTCCCCCTTTTCTCTTTGCAAGCAGCCCGCCACAATGGAGGGGGACGATGGATGGTGCAAAACGTGTGTGTGTGTCCCCCCAAATACACCCGGGTTCAGCCCCCCCGGGCCCCCCCCCAGCCCCCTGGGGACTGCCAGGCCCCAGCCGCCCCCACCACAGCCCAGGGCTGCACCCCCCCAGTGCTCCCCCACCCTCCCCCCAGCACCGGGGCCCTGCAGCCCATCACCGTGGCCTCAGACCCCATCCAGCCCCACCGGCTGGGGCCAGGCTTCCGGCACAGCGTGGGGACCGTGAAAGCCACCGCAAGAATTTGGGTCCCGGAGCCCCCATCCCACCCCTCCTCAGTGGGGAGCAGAGCGGGGAGGGGGGGCTGCAGCCCCCCAAGCAGGGCGAGAGGAGCCAGACCCCCAAACCCCCCCACCACCCCCAGGGTGCCGGTGCAGCCCCGCCGTGGGGCAAGCAGTGGGGTCAGCCCCACGGCCGCCCTTACCTGCCCAGGACTGTGCGTGGGGGTCACGATGGCTCGTTCCCCCCCCCCCAGCACCCCACGGGGACCCTCGTGTCGGCGGGTGGCCCCCGTCCCCACCCTCGGCAGGGTGCTGGCGGCCTAGAGCTGAGTCAACCGCAGGCGAGCAAGCGCCTCCTCGCCCCGGCGGCACAAAAGCAGGGACTGGAGCCAGCAGCACCCGCCGGACGGGACTGAACTGGGCTGAACTGGGCTGAACTGGGAGGCGTCAGGCAGCCTGGGAAGGGGTGGTGCGGAGGGGAAGCACCCCAGGCTAAGGGGACCCCCCAAGCCCGGTGGAGGCTCGAAGCCAAGGGTGTGGGCACGGGGATGGGGTGGGAGCCCCCCCCTGCCCCGTCCTCACCCCGGGGGTTCTGGGGTGCGCATGGGGCAGGATGTGGCCTCGGGGTGCCTTATCCGGAGCAGCGCTGGGGGAGCTCCCAGCTGCACTGGGGGGACTGGGTGGACTGGTCTCTGCTGGGCATGGGGGGAGGGCAGCAAAGCCGCCCTCCCCGCAGCACCCTGCAGCACCCCCCCCCCCCAAAAGCCCAGTGTGGGGCAGTGCGGGGTCCTTGGGGCATTGCACGGCCCCCATCCCAGAGGGTATCCCCAGCCCCATGGCTCCAATCCCATGGGACAGCCCCAGTCCCACACCCCCCATCCCATGGGTACCCCCAGCCCTGTCCCATGGGTCCCCCCAGCCCCACAGCTCCCACTCTGCCCAGCACAATCCCATCTTGCTCCGAAGGGCCGGAGCTCCCGACCCCCCCAGGACAAACCCGGGTGCTCAGCCCCATGCAGGATCAGGCCAGCAATGCCTGGCAGTGGCAAACCCCAGCCCCCAGCAGGGGCCTGTGCCTCAGTTTCCCCCGATCACAGGGGGAGGGTGGCCGGCTGGGGGGGGTCAGGCTCCCCGCCAGGCCCCAGCCATCACCCCGCCGGCTTTGCAGCGAGGCGGCAGCGCTGCTGGGGGAGGAATCGCGGCGGGGTGCAGCGGCAGCAGCCTGGCAGCACACGCCGAGCACAGGACCGCAAGAAAAGGGGATTATTTTAGCGTGGTTTCTAAGGAAATGAGACTTTAGCAACGGCTCTGTCTGTCTGTCGGCCGCCCTCCCCTTCCTTCCCTCGCAGGGTGCTCGCTGCTCAGGTGGGGAGAGGCCCCAGAAGGACGAGGTCCCTGCTATGGATGCTCTGGAAATGCAGCGAGTGCAGCCAGGTCTCTGCGGGGGGCGGGCAGTGACGGCTCGGGGACCATCATGTCCCCACGGGGGATCTTTGTGGGCTGGTGGCTCAGCTCCGGGTCACCCCGGGTGGGCACCGAGCCCTTTCCGTGCATCCCGGCCCGGGACCCTTCGTACCAGCAACGTCCAGAGAGAGAAATGTTCATCGGCTGAGGCTGCGACAGGAAAGGACGTGGCAGGATCTGTCCCCTGCTCCTGGACCTCTGGAGGTGGATGGACAGATGGACGGGTGGATGGATGGATGGACAGGTGGTACCCGACACCCCGGTGATGGGCTTGCTCAGTGGGGCAGTGTCCCTCCTTGGGGCAGCCCTGTGCCTGGCCCTACACAGACAGAGCCGAAGCCCGTGGGCACGGGGGAGCAGTGGGGCATGTCCTGCGGTGTGTGAGTTTGCTGGGTCTCAGCCATAGCTGCTGCCGCGCCGCAGTGCCCGTGGGGCAGAGCCTCCCTCGGTGCCTCCCTCTGCCCGGGACGGCCGTGGCTGGAGGCTGCGTCAGCCCGGTGACACCCGGGAACACCCTGGCCACTGGCACAAGGCGAGCAAGGCACCGGGCCAGCCCTTGGGGACAGTTTTCCTTGCCACAATTCCGGAGCGAGCCAGGCAGCCGTGATGGCCTGCAGCCCGGCTCCAGCCACATCCCGAAGCAGCATCCGAGCGAGCAAACCCCCCTTCTGTCCCCTGGGTGCTGGGTGCCGGGTGCTGGCAGCGTCCCCACGGGTGCGCAGAACAGGTTCTGCCTCATTTCTGCGCTGGGCGTTCGGGCAATGGGGGCGAGGAGCAAGTCCCGTCCCGCTCCCCAGCCCTGCTCCCCCCCCACGACTCGTTTTTCGGGTCCACGAGGCGCAGGCAAGCCGGGCTCTCCCGGGGGGAAACTGAGGCAGGGAGCATGTGCCGGAGCATCGGCAGCGTCTCGCCCGGCGGTGGGTTTGCAGGCAGGGAGAGAGGGGCAGCACCCACAGCGTCAGCACCCTGCCTGGGTGTGCAGCACCCGTGAGGGCACCCAGGCTGGGCTGCAGGGCTGGGGGGCATCGAGGGAAGCAGAGGCTTCCAAGGCTCCTGCAGGAGCTGAGCTCCACGGCCACCGGCTGCCAAGAGCATCTCCGGAGGGACAGGGGGGTCTGAAGCGGCCCCTCCAGCCCCCGTCCCCCCGGCCAGGAGGTGCCGACCCCGCACGGCGGCGGGGAGAAGGCCGGGAGGGATGGGGGTCCCTTCCCCTGGGCACCCTGGAGGGGAGGGCAGAGCTCCGTCCCGGCACACGGAGCCCACGCAGGCAACGGATGCAGATACCAAATCCCCCCCACAGGCACCAGCTGCAGGACACAAACATCTCTGCAAACCGGGGGGGGTTCATACCCCAAAGCTGCCCCACAAACACCCCCCCCCTCCAGCCCCAAACCCTCCTTCCCTTTCTGCCATCGCTTTTACACCACCAAGACCCCCTCCGAGCAATGGGGCCATCTGGCTCCGTCCCCGTCCCAGGGACATGGCTCCCCATGCCCCCCGCCCTCCCAAGCGCTCCCCGGGAATGCGGGGACGGACCCCAGCTCCTGTGGGGACAGACCCCAGCTCCCGCGGGCTGGGGGGCCGCTCGCTTGCAGCCCTCTCTTCATTTTTTAAATTTTTAATTCCCACAATAGAACAGGGACCTCACGGCGTTTCCACCTTCGGCTCTGGCTGGGGACGATGTGTAAGGCCTGCCCAGGAAGACGGGGGCATCAAGAGCCCCAGTGTTGGGTCTTGCACCCCCTTCCCCTCCCCTGCCTGGGACACAACAGGGGTGATGGGGTGGCCGAGGATGAGGAGGGAGCGGCCCTAGGCACCACGGCCGCAGGCGGCCCAGCCACGGCCGCTGGCGTCTTCAAAAGCTCCCACCGTGCAAATGCTTCAGTGCAATTTGATATTGCTCCCCAGGGAGCCCTTTGATGCGGACCCCCCCCCGCTAAGGGGATGAGAAACGGGGGCCCCCTCCCCTCCGGCCAGCTGCAGCAATGTGACCCCGCTTCAAAGGCGGTGGCACGGCCGGTGATGGGGCGTCCGCTCCCCTGGCCCCGCGGGGAGGTTGGGGACCCCCAGCCCCACTCCCCACGCTGAAGAAGCCCCTGCACCGCAGCTGCCGGGGTGGGTGGGTCATGCTCAGCCATCCCGGGCAAGGGCAGAGGGGCCGGAGGCAGCGAGGTCCCGTTCGGCAGGTTGGGACTGATCCTGCCGCTCCGCTTTGCAGCTTCCCTGGCTCCCAGCAGCCTCCGTCCCTGCCAGGGCTGGGCTGCCCGCGCTGAGAGGCAGGAGAGAAAAACGAGAGCAGGGTTTGCACGGTCCAGCCTCCTGCCACAGCCGGAGAGCTCCGACCACCCCGGGCGCCCGAGCGTGACTATCTTGGCACATTCAGACTGGCTGCTTCCCTATAATCCCCAAATACCATGACCCAAACCGTGCGGCTCAGCTCCCACGCACCTCCAGCCAGCTTCCCCGCAGCTCCCCGGGCAGCAGGAGCGGGTTAGAAAAATCCTGCCGCGCTCGGGAGGCGAGCAGAGACCCAAGCAGGACGGTTACACCAGTACAGAGCCGCGCACGAGGGGCAGAGCGCCTTCCTGGGGGGGTTTCGCATCCTCACCTCGCGCTCCAGCGCCAGACGCGCGCAGGATGAAGCCCGCGGAGGCTGCCCGCCATCCCCCCCGCTGCCGTTTCACAGCCCCGCAGCCAAAGCAGGGGCTGGAGTTAAGGCAGCCGCAGGAGCAGCGCGGTTTGGATGGAGGGGCTGAGCAGGAGAGGATCCAGGTGGTGTTTTGTAAGATGGCTGCACCATTAAATCCCCGAGCCTCGTACACAACCTAATTTTGAGGCTGATCTCCTTCCCCCGCCGCGCAGCTTTGGCCTCTGGATATCAGATGTAACGGAATATCGGCTGCTGCATTAGCAATCGTTGCGGCACTCGGAGGCCCAGCTTCCCTCGCTCCCAGCCCAGGCAGCGGTATCCTGCTGGGAGAGGGGAAACGAGGCCGACTCTTCGCATCCCACCCTGCTCTCCGCTCCTCCCGGCAGCCCGGCCCCGGCACACGCGTCCCCTCCCCACCAGCTTGCAGGGAAATGGAAGACGGGGGGCTCTGCGGCGGCAGGGGAAAGGAGCCGGGAGGCCAGTGCCCCCAGGCTCCGAGAAAAGAGATGCCAGAGACTTCGAACTACGGAAAGGGAATTCACAGCTCAAGGGGATCAAGCTGCAGGAGGGGGTATCCTCCTCCCCAGAGCGCTCGGCTCCCGCTGCCCAGGGCCACGCAGGGCTGTGCCGAGCGGGCCGAGGCTTAGGGATCAGCCCAGGGCAGAGCCCCTTCCCCTCCCAAACAGAACAAAGACCCTTGGCGGGTCCCCAGCTTCAAGATCCAGCATTAAAGCCCGCAAACGCTTCCTGCGCTGCGGCAATCGGGTCCCCCTGCCGCCCCAAAACCCCTCTTCCCAACAGCAGGTCAGAAAACAGGGCTGCGAGTTTTGCCCTGGAGCTGAGGCCAAGGGCAAGTTCATAAAGCGAAAGACGGGGGAGCTCTGGGTCCGGCTCCTGCGTGCAGCCGGACACGCTGCCTCGGGGCAGGAGAGGGGCCGGAGCTCGGCGGGGCAGGGGGGAACACCAGCCCCGCCGCCGGCTGGAAGGAGAAAAGAGTCTCAACAGCGAGAGATGTGGCACTTGGAGACATCCACAGAAATAAGTTTATTTCCCCTACCGTCAGGATTATGAAACCACAGAAGCAGAGTTTAAATATTTACAAAGTAATCCAGCGCCCCACAGAGATCAAGAGAACAAAGGATGAGGGTACGGAGGGCTCGCCCTCGCCGAAGAGCAACGGCCGCGCCATAGAGCTCTGCAGCACAAGCGTGTGCGAAGGGGAAGGAGAGGAGCACAAAACTGGCATCTGGGAGGCGAAGGACAGGGTGAGCCTTTAACGTGGCTCGTCGAAGGGGGCACTGCGAAGAAGCCGGTAGTGAGACGAAGGAAGCTGCGAGGAGAGGACATTCCTTACCCCCCCCGCTTCCGCCACCTCCCACGCCGAGAGGAAGCAGCCCACTCCCCACGCGGCCACAGCGGCACCGCCGGGAACCCACGCCGAGCACCGCCGGGCTTTCTCCACGCTCCCGCAGCGCTGGGCTGCCGCTGCCGCAGCGTAGGAAGACCATAAATCCGACCAGCCCACCCGGCTCTCCCAGATCCCACCTCTGCGGGCACCGTCCTTCACTCTGCGAGTACAGCCAGCTTCGGGCCTCGCTCTCCCGTTAGCCGTCTTCGGACGCCCGGAGCCATTCTCCGTCTCCGTCGGTGGAAGCGGGTCGGCCGTTGAGGCAGGACCCGGGCGGAGCGTCGCCTTCCTTCCCCGGCAGCCAGCACTACGAGGCCCGTTTGCCGCCGCACGTTAAGTTTCCATTCGAAACCCTGATCTGGTAAAAAGCGCTAGGAGCAAACGACAAGGATTTTCACGGTGGGGAACGGCACTCAACATGTTCGCAGAAGTCCCAGGAGCAGGGACTGGGGCCAGCAGCCCCGCTCCCGGCCTCCCCCAACAACTTGGAGTCTCAGCTTTGGCAACGCTTGTATAGCTTATCGATAAAACACTGCATCGACGTGTGAGACAGGCCTAAGAGTCTCTAGATTATTGCTACTGCGTAAGACGGGTTGGCTTCAGCCCTGGGGCCAGGGACTCCGAGCGCATCCTTGGAGGGTCACTCTGAGAAATCATACTGAAATTAAGAACAGAGGCAAAGGACTAATCTCTCCTGTTCAACTGGCTCGTCCTAGGGCGCGTGAGGCAGCAGGCTCGGCGGGCGGAGGCCGCAGCGACACAGGGTAGCTCGGTAAGACACCATCCTTTCATCGTAAGGTTCTCTTTGATCAAGATCTCGGCTTTCTAATCAGCCCCGGGCCCAGCACCCTCCAGCCCGCTCTCCACGCAGGCTTGAAACGACTGCACAGAGCAGACACCGGCGACTATTTTGGTTCCAGGTAGACAGGGAAGGGCGCCGAGGTCTGCACACCTCCACCCACCCCAGAAAGGCCAGCACCAGACGAGAGACAGACAACCTAGGGAGAAGGGAGAGGTTTCAGGGGTTGTTTAAAAGCGACTGAGGAAAAGGAGGAAATGCAGAAATCGAGAGGCCCGAGAGGACTCGGGGAGATGGAAGCAGATGAGGAGGCACACGGGGACAGGTCTGAGACCAGCAGAGTGATGGCGAACGGGCTTCCCAGAGGAAGCCGCGGGGACGGCAGGCAGTGGAGAAAAGCTTTGCTTTCCTGCTGGCCATGAGCACTCCCCGAGGTTGAAATCCATCAGGTAGTGGAGTAAAGAGCTGGCCTTTCAAGGCATGAGTGGAGAAGCTCTTCTCCTTCCTCTGCGGTCAGAGGGGACCTGCTCAACTGCACATAACCCTTCAGCCACACTTTTTTTGTAAAAAAGCCACCTGGCTCAGAGCCCCACAGAAAGCAACATCTGCAGGCCAGAGCCTCGGCAAACACAGACCTGGAGCTCTCACCCTGGAAGGGGCTCTGGGGCACGTCCAAATTCACTTCCCGCCTAGCACTCGAGAACCACCTACCCCCCTACCACCCGTCCTGCCCGCTCCAGGGCTCAGAAGGGCCCCCAGCCCCCAGCGCTGCCAGCCCAGCACTCCTCACACCAAAGCCAGCCCTGCAAAGCACTTTTACCCCAGGTCTGCTCTTCAAAGCACGCCAAGGAAGCAAACAGACCTTCTTGTGCACCGTCCTGGAACCAGCCGCAAGAAAGCCGATGCCCCAGTTTGCTGCTGCAAAGCCCAACCAGAACACGGATGCTTTCCAGTCCCTTCACCTTTTCTTTTACTCTCTGACGGCCCTGCTAAGCTCAGCTCTCAGGTGCTGCTCTCACGGCTTTCAAAGCCCTACGCTAAGCCGCCTGTCCCAGAAACACATACCTGCTGCTGCCGCCACCTCTGCAGGCTCACGTATGCCGCGACACACAAAGTACTAGTGATCAAAGGAAAGTAAGTGGCTCGTGAGAAGTGCAACGACAATTTTAGATACTTGGAGCACAGGGAGAAGCAGGGAAGCTGTATTTTCTCTGGCACAAGCTAAAAAGGACTTAGCAGTAGACTCCCAACTCCGCAACAGGCCACTGGAAGCGTGCAGACTGCCACGAGCCATACCCGAGCCAGTCAATCGACTTTCCTGCCTTTCTGGGCTCACCAGCAGGACCGGCTGAATTGGCCCTGCCACAGAGCATTCCTCTGCGCGTCTCCTCAGAGGAGCGTCCCGCCGTCAACACCTTCCTGTCACTGCTGGGGAGGCTGTCAGCGAGTGCTGTGGCACTCCACAGCCCCAGGAGGAACCCCACACCTCCGCTTTGAAACGTGTGCTACAGGAGAGTCGTGCAACAGGGAAACAACAGCTCCTTCTTGGAGACTCGGGAAGCCTGAGGGAGCATCTGAGGAAGTCTGCCAAGAGGAAGAAACCAGGCGATCAGAGAGAACCTTACAAGGTGTGTCTGCTTGTGCTCCTGAACCAGGAGGCAGGGTTTGCCTTGCAGCTTTTTACTTGGCACTGAAGGCAAAGGTGCCCACGCCTCTCCCTTCCTGACTGCGTTTCTACCTACCAAATTGCAGAACGGGAGCGTATTCAGGGAGAGAGCAGGAGGCTTCAGGACCCCCGACACTGGGAGACACCATCGACAGAACAAAAACAGAAGGAAAAGAAGCCAGTTCCAGGAAACAAAGACGAGCTGCTACAATGGAGTGGAGTCGCCACCTTCCCCGGAAAACGCCTCCCAGAGTCCCATGCCTCCATCTCGCTGGATCAGTCACAGTTTCTTCCTTCGTGTGCCCACGGAATGGGGAGTTCACAGCCGCCATCACCGCAAATGAAGTGTGAGAACAACGGTCACGATCACCCCCAAGAAGAGGACGAAGGGAAGCCAGGTCTTCACAAATCCCCCTATGCTGCAAAACGGAAAAAAGGGGAAGGGTTTAAATGTAAGAAATCAGTAGAGGAAGACAAAAGGGAGAGAAGGATGTGAGAATAACTGGAGAAATCAGAGGAGACAGATGCCCTTCTGACTTTCTTATCCATTGCTGACACTGCCACACATCACATCCTGGAGATTCAGTCCGTGTTAAAAATTGAGACTAAATCAAGTCCACAAATAACTGTATCACGAACAATAAGGCTGGACTCTCCTCCAAGCTTCAGTTCAGGTTGAAGACTAGCACATTTCATACCCGCACAGACAGGAGTGGTGACAGAAGACCACAGAAAATGAAACCCCGTTACTGCAGGCCTCGTTATTCAGACTGCCGGTGTACTTAATCAAGACAGCAGGAACTACACTTGCCTAAAAGCTGGTAGAGAAGCTCCTCCAGAACAGGGAAGACCCAACAGAAGTGGAGCAACTCAAAAGGTTTACGCAGGGCAGTCCTCGCAGAATCTCCTCTTCAAGCACAAGGAGCTGAAATGGAGATTAAGTGCCCTTTCTAGTTAGGAAAGCTCGGGGTTTCCCTCTCCACTCGAGTTGGAAGCTCCCCGCCAGCTGGAAATCTGACTAGTTTTTATGTAAACAAGATTCAAGAGAGGGAAGAGAAACCAGTAATCCTTGGAGACAAGCCATTCTGTGACCTTATGTTCTGACCTAACCCAGCCAAAAGACAACACAGAGTGCAATTTGCTTTAGCTAGCATTTCCCAAATTCCAGGCACCCTAAATTAGCTGCCAGATACAGTATTTCAGGAGCAGCATCCAGTGCAACCCAGCAAGGTTCTTTTCCTAAGAAGAGGCAGCAGGCGGTGACAGTACCCCCTACCAGCAACATACACCCACACGTTGTGGGGGAGAGATGTTTCTCCCTTCTCCATGGGACGGTCTGAAGCTTTGGAGGGCTAGGAAGAATGAAAGAGTCCCTTTGCTTGCTGAATCTAGACTTCTCCTCAGCTCACCTTACGTACTTCCCATACAGGAGTGAGAAGAAGCAGAGTTTCACCATGTTCCAGGAGGTGCTGTTATCGTATCTCATCAAGTTTAAGGCCAGAGCCACGTGAGAATGGCAGTTATCACAGCAAAGGTTGTGCTGGAACAGAAAAAGGGGCATGGGATTAGAAGTCCTGTCCTTGAGGTTCCCCCGTTCCGCACCCTGTGCTGGTGCGGACCCGCAGCTCCCACTCCTGCAGCAAGCGCCCACACGCCGGGGAGATATCGCTCCACACACAGACAGGACATCGGCGTCGGAGCCGTACCATTCGGTGCTTGTACTCCTCCGAGGCATCGTGGACGGCCGTGTCCCAAGCGTTGGGACCGGTGGAGTACACTTTGCTGGGATCCAGTTTCCAGTACCTGGGAGGATGAGAACAGATCCTTTCGCATTACTGCTGCACCTTTACAACTTCTTGCTCTTCCCAGCAGGAAGCCGCTAAAAATAGTAGGAGAAATCCACTACCTCTGGAGTCCACGGAGCCAAGCTCTTCAAGACAAGCGTGCACTGCAGAGAGCAGCAGAAACTAATGCTCAGCACCCCAGAGAGAGAAACCACAGACCTCAGGAGCACAGACAAAACTCTGAACGGCTTCACGTCCTGTGACGCGAAACCTTCAGGCCATTCAAAACGTAAACCTGATCTGACAGATACACAAAACCCAGGCACCTCTCCTCCTCCTCCCAGAAAATCATTAACAGGATGGGAGCGATGACAGTTCATTAGTACAGCACAGGCAGTATTTACTTGGAGCACTTGTTGTTAACATTATCTTAAAGTGTTTTAGCCTTTTCTTTTCTTTCTTTTTTTTAATAAAGGCTCCATACAGCTCTAGTTATTAATACCATTACATTGCTGTCACGCTTCTAAAAAGATTTAATTTAATGTGGTTTCTTGAAAAGCAGAGAGACAGTAGCCATCCACTTGAATTAGGGCATCTGAACAACACGAAAAGCAATATTATAGCACGTCTGTCTCCATGAATTAAAGGACATCTGCAGGTCAGTTGGTTAGTTTAATAAAAACTAACAAGAGCACTTACTTCACTGGCTTCCCAAATGCCATGTTGTCTTCCTACAAAAAAGGAAAAACGTCTCAAGAGGATAACCCGCGCAATATTCATGACATGCCTCTTGCTGGAAGGCCTCGCACCCGCCATCGCTTAGCGATAAAGCCGTCACATCGCCTCAGCAGTCGCAAGACACCAATCTGATTTGTGTGTCTGGATTTAGATTTCAATTGTTTTCCTACTCCCGTTCTGGGCACGAGTATATTTATACTCTATACACGGTGACATCATCTAGCTACATGGTATATGTACCTTCTTCCCCATTTTGGGGGTTTTATTTCCCCCCACTGTTAATACTTTGTTAATTCAAAGTTGTAAATGTCCCAATCTATTAAGAGTATTCATTATCCCAACCTAAAACTCCCTTATTTTCAAAATCCACCAGATATAAAGCAGCTTAGAAGACTGGCATGTACCTGATGCTGAGCAGCACAACACGAACAGGCATGCTGAGGAAGCTGGAAGGCAGCTTCCGCTACTCAGAATTAAGAGAATTTAGGTCCAAAATTCCCAATTAAGAGCCTGGACTACAAGATTTTTTTCCCTTCTGCTGCCCAAAATAGCCACTGTCTATCATATCCCCCAAACGATCTCCACTGGACAGCAGCCCACAGAGTAACAGCAAAGATCCACGATCTCCAGAAACATCTAAAGCCTTTACTTTGCAGGACTTTGAGCTGCAGAAGACAGGAGATGACTCAAAAGTCACCAACGAAGGTGAGAAGCAGACCAAGCACAGCTTCTGCTTAAGCACCCGGATCCATCATCTACTTACTGAGACAAAGTACGGCCCCGCGAAGTCCCGAATGACTCCAGTCGACGTGCAGATACCCATGTGGCCAATGATCGGGAAGAGCCATCTACCGAGGCAACAAGCGAAGGGTCAGGCTGAGATATTTGCCCCCCGATCACACCAAGCGCGTGTAACATGCTGCCAGGAGACTGCTGGAGCGGCCGTACCGCCAGCTGCATCGCGCGGGACAGACAGGCACGGTTAACGTGTTATACGCAGCCGAGGGATGGAAGCGGGCGAGCCAAAGGCAGGCAAAGACGGGGAAAGACGCAGAAGAGGTACAAGCAAAAGAAAAACAGGCGTGGGATACCCAAAGCTGCGCCGACAAGCAGGTCTAGAGTCAGCTCGTCTGTGGGGCAGCCAGGCGCCGGGATTCTACTGCGAGCGGCTGCAGTTAGGGAGAGCGCGAGGCTCCGACAGCCTGCAGTACACACATCCCTGGCCAGGGAAGGGCGAGCCCCGGTCTCCCAGAGCAAACCCGTTCGTGCATCCAAGTAAAAAGGTCAGATCCAGGAGAAACCGCCCTGAGATACAACCAGGCTTTTCACTTCAACAACTGAAAATAAGGTCACCCTGCCCACCTTCCCATCCACGCTGCGGCTTTTCACGGCAAACTAGATCGAAGCGCCCCAGACAGAAATCGGGGCTCCTGGCTCCAGGAAGAGCGTTCCCTCCCCTACATGATCCCATTGCTTCAAAGACCTTCTCTTCCCCACTGGATCTTCACGGCCCCAGGGAGCAGCAGATCTATATCCCAACCCCCTTCCATCATCATCACTTTGAAGTAAATACTTTGGGCTGAGTTACAGCCCTCTCCCGCATCCTCCGGCACTCGCAGGTTTGCCGACCTCTCTCCAATTTCCCACTCCTCTTTCCCTGAGGGACTGCGTGCAGTGACTAATACTTCAGAAGAGATTACAGCAACGCTAACCAGAAACAGATTCACAAGCCACGGCTTGATTAGAGATCCTAAAACCACCAAAATAAAAAGGGACCGAGGCAGCTGGATGTTACGAGGCAAGACAAGCCATACAGGCCGATAAGTGCAGCCGAGGTTATAAATAGCATGTAGTTCCCGTTGATAACGTAACCCCACGGCGTGGAGAAGGGACGCTGCAAAGTTTGATGTTCTGCGCTTGCATCACTCACCCTCTGCGTGTTCCTGTCTGGTGCGATGCAAAGCAGACAGGCAGTTTGGCTATCTGTGCAACGTTTCATCAGCCAGAAGGTACGGCTGAACATAACGCTGTCACAGCATTCCCACCTTCAAAGGTCTAGACACTGCTTTTTTATCCTCCTCTCAGCACTGACGAGCTTTCAAGCCTCCGAACCCAAGGAGGACAGGAAACGTCAGAGGAAGAAAATGGAGCTATTATGCAATCCAACAGGAGATTTTGCCAAATAACAACACAATTTCTGCTGCAAAACGGAATCAACGGGAAGATGCCACCGTTCATCGGGGAATGAACCCACAAGAAATACGGATGCCCAGTGACTCGGGCAGCAGGACGGCGCTCTTCGTCAGTCCCAGCAGGAGATAAGAAGGTTAAAAGCTTTGGAAAATCCTCCAGGAAAAGACTAAGGTGGAAATGTTAAGAGATTAAAAAAGAAAAGAGGTAAAAAACGAAGCTGGTTTGTAGCTGTATGTGAGAGAGCAACAGGAAAGTCGCGGCTCGTCCTCGCTGAGGAGCGCAAGGGTGCCATTCCCAATCCTGGCACGGACCACGCCACGTCTTCTACCTGACTTTCAGCTCTGGCTCAGTAAACATTATCACCTGATTTGAACCGGAGGGGAAGAGGAAGGCATAAAAATAAGCCTTTGTGTTCCCAGACTACCCCCAAAGCCACGTTTTACAGCTGTTCATTTTCCCACGACCAGAGAAAAACTCAGAAGTTCTCGGAGCCTGCTTACACTTGGCCGACAAGACCAGGAAGGCAAATCGACTTCTAACTCATTAAAAGCGAAGAGTGGAGGCTCTCCTCAAGGCATAAGGCGGCCCAAGATCCCCGTAGCCAAACCTTTGCTCCAAACCCATGAAAGGCTTCCCACGTTTCACTGGATCCCCTCCGCTCCCGCAGAGACAAGCCCGCTCACCGCAAGGCTCTGCCTATACGCGCCCTTACTGGGGGAAAAGGAGAGCCCTACCCCGAGGACAGACTCCTACACGGGCCCTGAAGCAGCCTGGCACCCGGGCACCCCACGGCGGGCCGAGCACCCCGCGGCAGGCCGGGCGCCCCGCCTGCCCCGGAGCAGCCCAGCCAGCCAGTCACCCCGGCCCGCCCGCCCGCCCCAAAGCGGGCCGGGCTCCCTGCCAGCCCCGCAGCAGCCTGAGCACCCGGACACCCCGAAGCGGGCCGGGCAGCCGACGCCGGCAGAGGCGAGGGGTGCCCCAGGCCGGGCCCTTCCCCGGGAGCGAGGCCTCAGCCAGGCCGCCCGCCCCCGGGGCCGGCCGGGAGCGCAGGGCCCACACTCACGTCAGGACGGGGATGGGGGTCCACACCACGCAGTAGGGGAAGCGGCCGCGCTCGGCGTCCAGCCCGGCCCCGCCGCCGCCGCCATTGAACTGCTTCATCTTGGCCTCTGCTTCCGCCATCACCGGGGCCCGCCCCCCGCCCGCCGCCGCTCCGTCACTTCCTGGAGACGGCGCCCGCTTCCGGGCACGGCCGGTAACCAGGAAGCGGGAGCGGGCAGGCTGCCCCACGGCCTGGCCCCGGGGGGGCGGCACCGGCCCGGGCCTGCCGCGCTCAGCACCCCCGGCCCTCCCCGCCTTGGGGAGCGGGGGCCGGGCCGGAGGGGCCCCGGGACTCACCCACCTGGCGGGTGCTGCTTGGCGGAGCCTTGGCTCGCTGCTCCCCGCGCCCACGGCGAGAGGAGCTTCGCGCTTCCCCCCAGGCCTTCAGCGGCGGCGTGAGGCGCAGCAGGGCCGGGGGCTGTTTCCCAGCAGGGCCTTCCGCTCCGGCAAAGCTCCTCCAGGCCGGTGCCTCCACCGCTTGCCCCTACCCTGTGCGGATCCATCACAGGAACCTCGGCAGCAAACTCCTCCCTGTTGCCCTTCCAAAGATGGGAAGCTGGAGGAGTCAGCCCAGGACCTGCCTTTGGATCCTGGCTACAAGACCCCCGCAGGAAAGTGCAAAAGCAGAAATAAGCATCACACCAAGCCTGCCGTGAGAGAGGAGGCGGTCGAGGTGCTGCACGGGGAGGAACAGCATTTACAAATGGAGAATCGGATTAGAAAAATAACAATTGCTTTATTAGGAAGTTTAAGTCAAACTACACGAGAAAGCTGAAGAAGAAATATGTTTATTCCAGATTTCCACCCACCACAACACACTCGGCAAAATACAGAGTGACAACTCACTGAACGAGCGGGAAGAAGAGGGAGGACAGGGCTTGCCCCAGCCCAGCAGACCCAGGACGGGGACGTTCTGCCCGGCGGGCGCAGGAGAGCTGCCCCGCATCCAGACCCCGCTCTCCTCGTTGCATCCTTCCACGCTTTCCTTGGAAGCCGCTCATTTCCTCCTCACACAGAGACCTCGAGCTGCGTTACCCTGCGTTACCAGAGCTCTCCAGCACTGTTTGTGGTGTCAGACAGCATGAGGCCAAGGGGTTTTGCTAATAAAACAGTCTTGGCCCCTTCCCGCACGTGGTTGGGTTCCTCCTCCCTCGTAGCTCCAGCACGCCGAGCGGAGGCAACGCGGAGCCAAGGAGGCGCTGGCTTCTGTTATTAACAAACCCTGTTAACGGCGAGAGCCACATTCCCAACGGTCATCACAAACTTACAGCTTCCACATAACGGTCCCACTTTTACCAAAATGTCTCTCCTTCATCAAAGACTTTTCTTATCTCCACTTCATGCGTTCTGCCTTCCATTGCCTGACTTGGCTCAATCATCACGCCGAGTCCAGCCTTCCACATCTATCAACGTATTCTCTGTTCTGGGGACACAACAGCACTTACACGCTCACTGAATTTTAGACTAGCAAAGCTTCCAGCTCGAAAACCCAGGAGATCAGTAACCTCTACCAACGGCAGAGGCACGTCAGAGGGGACACCGATGTGGAGTTGCCGGCATGGCAGGAGAAAGCATTGGCTAACAGTCTAGTTTAGAGGTGGCCTACCCACCCCCGATACACGCTAACTTGTCATGTGAGTACTCAGGCTTCAACACAGCTAGCTTAGTAACGCACTGAAGACTACATTTCCTCGCCTCTACCCAGCCCTCAAGAGACCATCTAACATCCCACCTTATTTCCTAGTCTAGACCATGGTTTAGGGCAGCCCCTCAAGAGGGAGGGCTGCTCCGGAGGCATCAGGAGGGAAGCAGAGCCATCCGCCGAGGCGCTCGCGCCCAGCTGCAGCGTGGGCATCGTCTCGGCGTGACCCGTCACTGCGTCAAGAGTTGATCAAGAGCCTGAGACTGTGCTCCTCGGGATCTGACGGTGAGGGATTTCACAAAATAGTCCGGTTCCAAAAGAGAGAAAGCCGAGGAAGTACAGACACCCATGAGAGCAAAGCCATGCCTGGTGCTTTGGTTTCTAAGAGACACTTCCTATTTTGGCACTTCGGATGGAAGATGCACACAAAGGTTTTAGGTGTTTCAGTGAACACTTTCTGTTCGATGAAGAAAAATATTTGCATTGATTTGCTCCAGGCTAACATAAACATCAGAGATTGGTCCCTATTCACAGATTTTAACAACGTTCACATCAGTTAACGTGGTCCTGGCGCGTTTGTCGGATTAGGCGAGGGATTTGCTCTTCCTGCTTGTGTCCCGGAGGCTGCTAAGCAGCGTATCACCAGGGAGCAGCTCCCCTGGCGAAGCCACGCAGCAAGGACGACTCCGACAGCCTCAGCGGGACGCGTCTCCCCGCAGTGCCACCTCACGCCCTCCCCTCTCGCGTGGGCAGGGGGCATTTCAGACAGCCCAGTTTATTCCCTCTTAAATCGAGCGCAGGAAGGCAAACCCAGCTGCTGGAGCACGGGAAGAACATCGTTTTCCCCAGGCTGGATTTAAAAAAAATAAATAAATAAAAAAATCAATACAGCACTCCGGTACTGCACAGCTTTCTTTTGTGTTTGTCAGGCAAGCAGAAGGGCTCTCCATCCCCAGTACCGCACTGGCAGAAAACGGGTGAGCTGTAGCTGACAGCAGGGTCTTCCTAGTGACAACTGGAAAGCTGCTGCTGTTCTACTGCTATTGATCTAAGCAGAATACAAAACACCTGAAGTCAGCAGGGAAAAATAGCTGCAGTTGGAAAAGAAACTGCAGGGGGGGGCAACCGGGGTGGGGAGAGCAGGTAAAAAGTTCTCCATGCATAAAATTAAAGGCTGGGCTTTTTATTGCAGCTATCTTGCCTGACTACAATACTGGATCGATGTACAGAGCGGGAATACTGCCATCACTGGTTCTGCAATCTCTGGTTTGACGGGAAACAAAAGGTTTCACTCCCACTTCTGCCAGCGCTTGCCACCAATGGCTCCTCTCTTGTCAGCAAGGAAGTCGCTCTACCTCCCGTCGGCCCAGAACGTCCGCAGGACAAGGAGGACGTTCGCCTGCTCGCTGCCGGTGCCAGCGCACCGCTCGCATCCCGGAGCTGCGGAGCCCTTCCGAGCGGAGAGCCTGTCCATTCCGGGAAGGAGCAGCGCAGGGCGCGCAGCGGTTGGGGTTCGTCCAGGCGCACTCCACCATGGCTATGGCTGGAGCTCGGCCTGGAAGGGATTCGGTTACCTCCCCTTTCTCCCCCGGCTCATCCCTGAGCCTGAAAGAAGCAGGCACCCAGCCAGCTCTCGTTCAGTAAGCGGCTTCCTTGGGAACCTTCCCTGTTGTGACAGCTCAAACATTACAGGGACTGCCAGAACCAAACCACTCAAGGAAGAGATCCCCTCCCCCTTCTGACATTGACAACCGAGGCAGCAGCAGGCAACACCGCGTGCAGGAGTCTATTTAAAATGTCACCGAGGCGCAGGCTGATGGAGGACACCAAGGCATCCTTCCCCCGCCCTGGAGGTGATGCTGGGGTGGGTTGCTTTGCGTTTTTGTTGTTCCTTTCCTGTGGTCTGTGCCTGCTGCAATCTGACAGCCTCTAATCGCTCAGCGTGAACCAGAAACGTCACTCTCATCTGTATTGATGATGGTGCTACTCGCAAGCGCAAGAACATACGCAGGCTCAGCCGCCCACCCCAAAAGCACGCCCCTAAGCCGTCTCACCCCTCAGCTTTACCCTTCAGGTCTTTTCTGCTTCCCCGTCACTGGAAAGCTGCATTTCCTTCTCTCTCCCTCTCCAATTGACACAGCCAATCCACGGGGCAACTTTTACGTTTAAAGGGAAAGCCACCGGTTTCTCGGGGACAAGGGGCACAAGGTGGAAGCGCTCAAAGAGCCAAGTGCAGGTCATGATGATTCCTCAGCTATGAAATCCACAAAAAGGCCCACCTTCTCTCCTCGCCAGCCCCGGCGGGGGTCCCCATCAGGCTCATCTCCTGCAGCAGCAAGGCCTGAACAAGCTACGGGGAGCGTAACAGGCAGAGGGCCGAATTCCTCACCGCAACAACAGCGGGCAGTTCTCTGACATCCTGCTCCCATTTTGCTCAGACACAGGAGCCATCTTGAGCCCTTTGCAGACTTGTTCCTCGCGCTGCGAACAGGTACATCAGAGAAATGGGAGCTCATCAGCAGGGCTGGGATTGTTCCTCTCCCCACATCCCAGAGCGTATCGCTCCTCGCCCTCCTCAACCCAATTCCCTTACCCAAATTACAAATAAAACTCGTTTTCTGGGTCCTTCTAGCTGTTTCCACCCACGATCCAACCACTCGGCTTCCCCTTCGTCCAACCATTCAGCCCAAGATCTGACCCAATTAGTTGATTGCCAATTCCAGCTGTGGATGCGCGTTGCTTTGTTAGAGCTGAGCTGTCTTTTAAAGCAATAATTTCTACCAGACAGGATTTGAAATGAAGAGGCCTCAAAAGGCCTTCAGCTGAAAGGTGTCCAACGGGAATTTTTAAAAGAAGAGGTCAAATGGATTCTGAAAATAGCAGACTGGTTTTCTAACTCTTACTTAAGGCCTGGCATTCTGCAGCTTGGAGGGCAGGAAAGTATTTGGGAGGTTTTGCAGCAGGAGCCCAGAGGAGAAAGTGAGTCGGTGATATCCTTTAGCAAGGGATCATCTCTGGGTCTAAATGCTGACGTCCAACACACCGCGCCGAGTGTGAGACTCTTTAAGGCAATAGGTGCGCTGTTTCTGACAGCAGAAACACCTCAGAAGATCAGTAACATGGTGACTCAGGCAGGTGACCTCGGGTCTGCCCCACAGCCCGAGTCACCAGGGCTCTGCTTCTCGGGGCCAGAGGCTGTTTAAGAAGAGCTAAAAGGCAAGGATGGACTGTTTTCCCTGCTCAGCTTTTTGCCTCCCCCCACTCGCTCTTGGGTTCCGCAGGGACTCGACGAGTATTTTTATCAGTTTTACCCCCACCCTGACAAAACATGACTCAGAGAAACTAAGTCCATCACAGCACCATTCATCTCTCTGCGAGATGCGTGCATCGCTTCTCTTCCCCAGCAAGCCCCAGGCAGCCGTTCTCATCCTCACCCCGGTGCTGGCGGCTTTAGCTCTAACCAAGCCGGAGGCGCACTCTGCTCCCGAACACAGCCCCGGCCCTCGCTCCACCCACAGACCTGAGCTCCCACACCTGGATAAACTAACATCAGCACTAACTCAGTAGCCACCACGGCTTACAAGCCCTGTTTCGGGCTCCCCAGCCCCCTTCCCACTCCCATTTACTGGGGCCTCTATTCTCCATGTTGAACAGACAACATCCAGCCCAACCAGGCCACCCTCCACCCACCCTTGTCCACCTCCATAGAGGAGAAAGGTAGAACAAAGCCAGAACAATTCCCCAAACAAAACGACACCAAGAAAGAACTAGAACAAAGAATTGTTTAATTGCTTAACCCTTTCTCTTCCAGGGACCAGAGAAACAAGTTTTCTGCTCCTTCTAATGAGGGCAGTAAGGCTTGAGTGTTACCTCTACATCTGCAGGGGCAAAGTTTACGAGATGATCGTCTTTAGTACTTGAAAAAGCGAGAAGCAATGGTCATTGCAACACTAAGAGAATCCTAGAGTCTCCTAACGGAGAGCCCATTGCTAGAATACAAAAATAAAGGAGGCATCCCTGCATATCCCAGGCTAGAAAGAGTTAACCAGAAAGAGCAGGAAGAAGCTTTCCCAAAGAGGGGGTTGAAGTAAACAGCAGAGGTCAATAAAGCAACATCTTCTCCCTATTTCCCCAGCATGTTTTTTCCTTCACCAATAAATACAAATTCCTCGTTAACAAGCGACAAAGCAGGTAATCTGCCCACGACAAGGGGAAAAGGGGCTAGAGGCAGAAAGATTTTTCTCTCCCCTTCTCTCCCATTATTATTTATCTTTTTTAACCAAAGCAGCCATTAAAAAAAAGCAATCCACTGCAGAGGCAGGGAATCCTGTAGCTTTCACACTGCAACTGGCAGGTAAAAGAGCTGCACTGTCTCACAAGGGTAAAAACAACAAAAAATAGCTGCCACAGCAAAAGGTGAATGGGGAGGGAGAGGTCTGTTCTCTTCAGAGCTTTCCATCTCAGTCTCTCAGTTGAAAAATCAAAGTCTGCAGACATTGTCTACTGAAAGCTGAAAAAAAAGTTTGAGTGGGAGGAGAAGAGGGAAAAAAAAGAGGATGCGTCTAGTAGGAAAGCCTTAAGCAAAAAAAGAAAAGGCCAGACCATGTCAAAAAGCCACCCAAGTGAGAAGAATTTTCTGCTGTCTCTGGGTTTTGAAGAGCATTGAGTGCCGGGGTACACCTGGGGTGGGGGAGCTTGTACACAACCAAACAGGTAAACTGAGCAAGCAGCCACATCTACCACACCGGTACTGCGTGAAAACAAGCAACCCTGCCCTCAGCAGCCAAGTGACAATCTGTCCCAGGAGAGCTCTGCTTCAGCCGGAGAAGATGGAGGGCGAGCCTGCCATCACAGCTCAGCAGAGCACGCGGGCAGCCAGTCGTTGCTGGGCGGCGAGGGGCACACTCCCCCAAGACCGGGGTTCACTAAGGCTCGGTTTCACCCACCGGTGAAAGAGCAGATGGACATTTTCAGGGGCAGAGATCAGATCCCAGACAGCTCCACTGCGATTGCAAGCGGAGCGCGGGGGATCTCTCTAGGCAGGGAACAGCGTCCTTGGAGAGACGCTGCCAGCTACGAGCCTCTGTGACCTCTCTCCCTCCTGCACAAGGCTCACTCATCTCGTAAAGACTATTCTGGAAGGGAGAGAAAGCCAGTTACCTTGATCAGCCAGCACTGCGCAGTCTCTCATCAACGCCTGGCAGCCAGAAGCAGGCAGAGAAGGAAAGGGAGGCCTCTCATCTTTCCACAGCAGGAACAGGAAGACCAGGGATTGCACCACATGGAAGAACAGCCCTAATGCAGCACACACACATGCGCACACACTCCCAGACACACATCTCACACCCCTGGGACCAAGGCTAGCATGTTCAGACCTTCAGCAGAAAGAGATACGAGACAGCGCAGAGCAGTTAAGATCTCCAGGGGCTCTTTGGTCTTAGTTGATAGTCCTAGAAAAAACAACCTCTTCGGATTCGGTTGTAGCACAGCTGTGTAAGATCTATTTGATATTTAGTGTTTGGCAACTGCAAGAGGGGAAAAACAGAGCTGCACGTTACATGAGAGGGGAAGGAATGGAAGTACAGTGCTGCATTTCAGTGTGTGGAGAGCGGGAAGAGGAAGGAGGGTTCCTGAGTGGACCACTAATCCATCAGACGTTACACCAGCAATGAGGCGGAGAAGGCCCACCTTGGCCAAGACAGAGCAGCCGACTGCACAAAAATGCTGCCGTCTAAAAGCTCAAAACTTTAGTTGCAACATATACATGGTGGCAACGTTCTCAGCTCCAGCACAGGTGACGTGGAGAGGAGAAGGTGAATACAGCTACACACGCTTTGGGCAACAGAGAGGGAAGCTCTGGAAGAGTGCTGTTACCAGCCCCTTTCCTCAGCAGCTTTAGCTACGCGAGTCCTGGGCCTCTGAGCAAACCTGCTCCCATTGCTGTCACCTTTCTCCATGGCTTCATAAACCACAGAAGAAAGGATCAGAGCTGGGCAAGCACAACCTGCCCTGTTGAGCTGCACACACTCAGTGCCTTCACTGATTCATCAACTAAGACAGATGCCCAGGGACAAGACAGGCAATATCCAGTCCTTAATACAACACAGCCACATCTGGTGACAACGTGTTAGAGACGGAAGCCAAAAGAAAGATGTTATGGGACAAAACAGGTGTTTCATGGCCAACAACCCTAAACCAGGGGCCTCTAGACTGGCTGGTAGCACAAAAGCAGAGTCAAGCTTTCAAGACCAAGATCACTGCAGTAAATTCATTCCATAACCCCTGCCCTAGGTTTGTATTTTATTCAGGAATTTAACATCCCCTCTGCAAATGCATGAATGCAGGCAACATCCCCCTGTACCAGATCATACAGCAGCTCTGGAAAAAAAAATCACCAGCTTACACTGCTTACAGACAACTCAAAGACCCCTCTTGGGACTAAATTCCACTAAAGGCAAACCCCGGACTGCACTGCCATGCTGCTCAGTAGCGTGACGGGAGAAGGAGGAGGTGGTGGCGATGGTTTAAAGAGACGGCCGCTCCTGCCCCTGCCAGCTTGTCCTACTCTGTGCATAGTGCGAAACAGTGCAGTCATTCATCAGAGAAAGTTCAGGACCAAGGAAACTAGGTTCCCTTTCAGCCAAACAATTAGAGGAAGGAGAGGCAGTTCTGTTTTAGCTGGGCCGGCACTGGACTTGCCCCTCTGAGCTGTCTTCATCATCTGAGCCTCCAGCCCCACCACTGGTCAGTCCTGTAATCCGGTACCCCATGTTCAGCAACATCACCTCCAGCGGGTCTGCGTTCATTCGTCTCTGGTTAGCTTGGGAAGCACCTTCCATGTCTACCACCACGCGGCCATTAAGGGTTTCACTCTGCAAGACAAGAAGGGAGAGGACTCAGCAAGGCAGCGCTAGGACCAAAGAGGGGCTGTTACTGCTGCTGCAACTCTCAAGAGATCCCAACAGGAAAGACGGGGGTGTGTTACATCTCACGACAACAAGATGGTCTTTTGCTGAGGCTCTTACCTCTGGCCTAGGGTTCCACAGTCGTACAACGGGGTCAATGCCGCTGGTGGCCAGGAAGCAGTAACTGGGATGAGGCTGGAGACAATTCACAATCGACTCATCTCCCTGCAGCACTCTAACAAGGTTGGTGGTTTCTTTCTCCCAGATGAAGAAGGAGCCGTCATCTGAGCCACTGACTATGTACTGTGCATTGCTAGGGTGAGAGGAGCAGAGACTGGAGATCACAGCTCAGAGCCAAAGCTAGTCTCTAGCAGACACGAGAACCTCAGTTGGCTTCTATAATCAGCAGGCTGCCACCCCTCACGCTTACGGATCCAGATAAAGCTTTCTCTGTTGGGTCCCTCCAGCCCCAGGATTCATGTTTTCAATCCCAAATGGCTTTTCTGAAACGCTAGCCCAACCGGGTCCTCTGTGGATCTGCTACTGAACCAGCTATTCATGCAGCCACACAAGGAGGAGGGTTTCTGTCATCTTTTTCAACCCTGCAAACCAGTGTCAGCGTCATTTTATGAACAGTCACATGGGGCTACGCATGAGGCTTTATCCGATGGAAGAGAGCATTCTGCTGCTGCTCACACTCCTGTCCTGCATCCCTATTACGCTCTGCCAACATACCTGCCAAAGAAATTGGCCTCTTTGATGTCTGTAGTAGTGTTACAGTGGCCACAATATCGGAATTTGTAGTCGTAGCTGCGCTCCCTCAGCACCATCTCATCCTCTGAGATGGAATCCTTGCGGCCTGTGGCTCGCAGCCGGATGGGGCCACCCCCTTTCTTGTCTTCAGCTGGAAGGACAACAGATTTCCCTCATCACAATTTGGGGAGGAACATGTTCTAAGCAACCAGAAAGCACTCTAGGAGACCCCAACAGCTTTAGAGAAGCGTTAAGGACAATTCCAGCAGGGAGCAGGGCTTAGAGCACAAGCTTCCTTCCAGATTATCTCCTGGGTACATCAGACTCCTTTTATCATACTCTCACTCAAGAGCAAACCAGGACCAGGCGCAAGGCAAGAACAGGCTCAGGCCAGTTTTTGTGCACAGTAACAATCAATCTCTCTCAGAAGTTGGAGCTTTACTTCAGAGGGGCAGTTTAAGGAGAAAATTCCTTGTCCGATCATTAGATTTTGGTATCACCTTGAAGAACCACACTGAACACTGGCACTCACCGTTATCACTCTTGGAGAAGAGGGCTGCATTGATGTCTCTGTCTAGCGCATCGCAGGCACTACTATGTGCTTGTTCCGGGAACTTCCCTTTAAAGTCATCCAGACACTCCAGTGCTTCTGCCACGTACTTGAGTTCAAAGAGACAGCGGGCAAGACGGAAATGCGCCTTCAGGTGGCATGGATTCAAGGATATGGCCTTCAAGCAGTCTCTTAAAGCATCGTAATGGTCCCCATCCCTGAAGAAAAGGGAGAGGTGGATTAGATAGCCCAAACAGAAACAGCATACATTTTCCACTGCCATTTCCCAGCCCTCGTTTCACTCCAAAGCTTGTTGTTTCCAGCTCTCTATGCATGCAGACACCCCACAAGCTCACGTACTAAGAGCATTTGCTGTTTCCCAGGGGCTCCATCTGACCAAGCCCAGCTTCTTGAATGCACCTCCACACGTATACAGGCAGCCCTGTAATGCGACCACACAGGGAAGCCCAGCAAGTCTTGACCTGCCATTTTAAATCCGACAGAGCAGAGCTCACTGATAGAACACATTTAGGGAAGTCCTTTGAAGATGGAGGATGCACAAGCCCTCTGGCCAAGCAGACACAAGGCCTCTCCTGCAAGGCGAGCAGGGCCTCCTCGGAGCACGGCAGCTCACGCGTGCCCCTTTGTGGACGCACAGCGTGGCAGCATGTTTCCCTGCCCACAGTCAGAGCCACTTGTAGCCCTCAAGAAGGAGCTACAGAACCACCACACTTCATAGCCCTGACGGACACGTATCCAAAGCAGCAGTCTTTTCCCACCTTTGTAAGAAAAACCTTTACGTTTTAGAAATAAGCGTTACGGCAGACCGGTATTATAATGGATATTTAGATCTTATTTGCAGTTACTGGAGACTACGCTTGGTTTCCCTAAGCTCCATGGCTGTGGGAATAAGAATGCCTCTGCTTGTGCTCGGGAAGCAGGAGAGACTTGATGAGCCTTGCACGCTGGTATTCAGTTCAGACTGACAGAGGCTGAGGAGTCAGCCAGGGCTGACACGCCTGGTGTACCAGCATCGACCCTAAACTGTTCAGAGGCACCACAATCCATCTGAAGAGAGTGCCAAGTCTCCATATGATGGCTAATAATAATAATAATAATAATAATAATGAGTTTCACACCTGTAACCTATGTGCACTGCACCTACCAAAGGCTGAAACAGTCCCAAGGGGAAGGGGGTGAATTGCTCTGTACCTCCCACAGGGCGACAGTTTTAGATCACGTGGAGCCTTTGTCAGGGAAGAGGGGCTCCTGTGTCTCTACTCGTTGAAGGGAGCTACAAATCTCTGGGTTACACGCTAAGCAGCACTTATTCAGTGCCACAAGCATACTCTGCAAGCCATTCATCCTACTGCTCCCTCCTGTCTAGGTGGGTACTGGCCACATATTACTGCTAGCACAGTGCAGGAGGTGGAGCGCCTTGTCCATGAGATCTGCAGCAGAGCCGAAGAACCAGGTTTCTTCGAGGGCTGTCTTTGCAGCACTGTGTCTGTGTCAGTCCAGGAGGCTGGATGCACAGCATCAGGCCACTTTTATTCAAAGAAAGAGGGAATGCAAGTTACCCGTTACGATGACAGCCAAGTGTCTCATGTTTTCAGAGCTGACTGGGCTATTAGCTGCTTTGCCACCCTCAAAAATCCTTCAACCTCAACTACCAGTGTCAGACGGCCCAACAGACTGGTGTGAAAACGTACGCGTTGAGATGTAAAGCAGGCGCCGACTTCTCCCATTGTTACAGGTTTGACTCAGCTTGTGCAAAAATGCTCTAACTAGAAATCAGCTAAGTACTGTCAACACAGACTGCTAAAAGCAATCTGGAGAGTGATGCAGTTGGCTCTTATGAGTAAATTTTAAAAGGACAGTCTCAGAAGTGCTGCAGAGTACGAGTAGCATCTTAAGGGAGATGAGCAAGGGGAGGTTAGGAAATTCCAGACCTTCCTTTTTTTCTAGATCTCTCCGTTATTCAGAGAATGAGGCCAAAGCAAGACCTGCAGTATTCTGCAGGGTGGCCTATAGCTGTTCCTGCTCTGAACGTGAAGGACACCGCAGAGACACATGATGGTTCAGCGTGGGTCACTGTCCAGCTGCTTCACCCTCCTTTTCAGGACTCCCCAGCCACCTTCTGCCACACACCAGTAGCTGTTCCTAGCAGAAAAGTGCCCCCTCTTTTCCGCACCTGAGAAGATATCAGCTCAGTACCATTTAAATTCTAATCATTGCATGCCACAGAAACCCATTGCGCATATATTTTCACATCTCTCTGCTACCGAAAACTGTAGCAAAGCACTAGCTGACACACAGAAAGGTTCAGATCTGCCAACATCCTTCGGGAAAAACGATTCCTATATGAAAAATGTCATTCATGAGATCAGCACTCAGCTTCTGTCTTCCATTCCTTAATCCCAACCTATTGTTCTTCTCCCTCTGAACACTGAGGTCTTTTTGAGGCAGCTCCCAAATCTCTCCTATTGCAAAACAGCCAGTAGGCCAGTTACCAACAGTCACAACAACTGCTGGCTGCTCTTTATCTTGGCAGGAAGATGGGAGAATTCATACTGGGGATTTCAGCGGGGAGAGAAGGAGGATATCCTCACAAAACAAATGTAGATGAGGACCTCAGCTATTTTAAATATGTTAATGGCAAGTCATGCTACTCAGTCTTACGCTGCTCAAGGGGACAGATACTAAAATAACTCAGCTGTATCTTGCAGATGCAGCTCTGGCTATTGGTCAGAGAAGACATTACCTACTGCAGAGGCTAACAGCATATTTTGCAACAATCATGACAGAACCTCCCCAGACTCTGAGGCACCAGTTGCCACCTCCCCAGATCCCTCGGAGCAGTTTCTTTCCAGTCAAGGGGAATGTGGGTTAGCTGGGGTGACAGGGGAACCACCAGGTCACGACTCATGGTATGCAGTACTAGTTAGTTGGATAAAGCAGCAACCAAAGCAACTCCTGGCAATCCTACAACAATCTTATATCATCAGGTATGAAGTTATAGAGCATAGTAACCATTACCTCATCTGTTGACAGCAGATTTAGAGCCATACTCTAATGCAGATCGGAACTATCCGAAGAAACACAAACACCCTTGGAGACACTCAAAATGCTGTTACTCAGAAGTGGATTTTTGGTTTCTTTTTAAACAGGAATGGAACAGAACATTACTCAGCATGCCAGTAGGCAAAACGATGAGCTACTACCAGCTGTGCTTGCCTGTGCAGTATCTGTGGCTCTAATGCCTCCAACACATGCTGCTGTGCAATCCCCTTGTTCCGTGCCAGAGGCGACACACTTACGGCTTGATCCGATAACCCCAGCCCCGCTCCACACACAGGGAACCCAGGTGCTTCGCAGTGGACAACAAGGCATCCGTTGTACCCAGAGGTCAGGCACCAGCACGGCCTGTGACACTACGAACTCTCTGATACTCTCTGCTTCCTTACCACTTGCGCTTCATGTAGGCAGCAGCTCTGTTTCCATACAGCATGGCATTGTTGGGGGCTTTCTGGACTGCTTTGCTGTATAGCTGGATGGCTTGCGTCCACAGCTGGCAAGCAAAGGCCTCGTTGGCTTGCTGCTTGATTCTCTCCAGATACGGAGGTAACTCCACTTGGGGACTGAAGGGAAAGCAGAAAGGACCACAGGTAAGTCTCACATGCTAATGCTCTGTTAACGCCAGTTAAATGTCTGCAGTGTTTTGTTCTAGCTTAGCAAGTCCCAGCAAGCATTAGCTAATACCAAAAGTTTCAGAAAAAGGCAGAAGAGACCCTGTACATGAATGACCTGAGTTTAAGAGGAAGGTTTCTTTTTGACCATCATTTGACTGTTTCCATTTTTTCTTTATATATAGACATTCACTCCAAATTGAACAGTGGGTATTTTAAGCATCTAATCCCTCAGACTTCACCAATACATCTTTGCTTTGACTGCACAAACAACATTTCCAATCCTCTTTTAGCAATGTTTAACAGAACGCAAATTTAGAAGGAAATCAAGCATCCGAGTTCACCGGGCTGCACAAGGCCCATGCTCAGCAACCCCAAATTCCAGCCACATCTCTGCTGCCGTGGTGGAGGGGCCATCTAGAGGAAACAAGCTGAAAACATTCAACAAAGTGACTTTGGTGGAACCTAGACTACCCATATATGGTATTAAGCAACTGTGTCTTGACTTTTAACCATGTCTCATCAGCTGGAGGAAAAACAGTCAGCAAGATGTGCTTCAAGGCTGCTTCTGCTTCGCCTCAACTGCATTTTGCTCTTAAAGCAAGCAAGCAGCAGGAACAATAGAAGAGGGCTCTCCATCCGTCCCTAGCTCACAAGCAGACTGCAGGAGTAATGACTCCAGTGTCATTGTCATAAAGCAATTTTGGCTGCTTCAGTTCAGTTTGCAGCAGGCAGGTAACCAAAAAAACGGCAGAGGGAAGCAAGGCTCTTTTGACCCGACAGCCTCTCCCATCTACCAAGACACAGTTCCAGCAGGCCAGGAAGTAACAACCACTCAGGACAACTAAGAACACCTCACTTCGAGGCCTGAAAAGTAATTTCTTAGTTTTGTCTACAGTAATTCATCATAAGAGGGGAAAAATCCTCACGGACAACATTTCTCCCAGGACGCTCTTCGCTGCTCTGACTCTTGTTCATAGCCCACGCACCAGGAGCAAATACAGCTCCTAGGACAGAGACCACTTGACAATCAAGTCAACACGCACAGTGGATTTGCACTTCACACCTCGTTTAGCAGCACCTAACCCTGGCAAGAGGAAGAGGACAAGAACGAAGCTGTAGGACTTTCATGTAGGTAGATCTGTCCCCTTACCTCACATGTGCTCTTCCTTCAGACAAGCGGAAGCCATTGCTGTGGAGATGGATGCCATTCGACACTCCGTTGGTCGAGGTTTTTCCATTCTGCACTTCTGAAGGTTAGGAAAAAAAAATACAGCCATGCTAAATATCAATGTAAATTATACAAACTAATATCTGAAGCTTCAGGGTTTTATTTTACAGCAGAGCCAAGCCAATGCCACAGCCCCGTTCAGAGCAGAAATAAAACTGCCATGATTTCACCCCCCCCTCCTCCAGCCACCTAGATTTGATTTGCCTTCCTACATTTACTACCAAATCTCTGCAGTATCCTTCACAGCACAGCTCTAGAACAGAAAACTAGATACACACAGAACTAAGCATACACACGCAAAGAGAGGGCAGCTTGAACTGCCGTCAGGCTGAGTCGAGGCCATAACCAGAGTACCTGACTGATCACCAGAAGCCCGACATTTAAAACTGCAGAAGTATTGAGTAACATTAGTAACTTTGTATTTTAGATTCACTCAGCTAAAGAATCATAGAGCTAAGTTGTTGAACATTTAATAGAACAAGGAGGATGAGTAGAACCACTGGAGGAACCCAGTAAAGGAATTCCAGGTGCTTTCTTCCCTTCTTTCTTTTCTTACCCTACCGCTCAAGGAGCAGGTCAAGCTGAAGTGATCCTCTGAATGTCACGCAGCCATATCATCTGCCATTTCTATAGAAAACATTCAGCTTAAATTTTTTACAAACTGCATTTATGTCGCAGCTGGGAGCGCTCCTGTGGCCATTTCACAGGTTAGGAAACCGGGAACACTGTCCGACCAGTCTACCCAACTGCTCAGAGATTTCAGTGCGCAGAGACGTGCATGCACATGAAGTTCAGCCTTTGTACCGCCTTTTCACAGCCTTTGCCCAAACTTTCTGTGCCCAACAGGGTGGAGCGTCTGCAGCAACCGCACCACCGTGAGCCTGTTCAAATGCTGTCCCGCCATTTAAAGCATGATCTCACCAGATACGACAGTACAGATCACCTACATGCATTCAAGACAGAAGAGAAAGGCAGGCAGGGCATATATTTGCTACCAGGATGTGAGTGTCAGAGGCCTCAGGTGCGCTGAGTACACAGATCAAACCCTGCCAGAGCGCTCCGAGAACAGGGAAGGGGCCGAGCAGGGAACACTCCCTGATAAGAGTCAGCCTCTGCCCGGGGAATAACGCTGCAGCCATTCACTGTGTACTGCCTGCAGTATCTGTGTACAAACAGGCCCTCTAAGAAACAGGGTCAGGAATAAAAAGGCTTTTGGATGTACTTACTCCTCAAATAAATGACTTTTTGATTCAACTATCTCACCACCAGGAGGGATATTAGTGCCAGGCCAGATTCTTAGACTAAGGAAGAGATTGTTCTGTCTCCTTCCTAATGGCTGTATAAGGGGATAACATGTATTCTACATTTTACTAACAAGTTAAAAAAACCATAAAAACAATATACCATTTCTATGCCTGCCCACAAAGTTTTCCCCCTTAGTTGAAGGCAGGATACCAGGACCTCAACCACTCTACAAACTCTGCTTTATCCTTTGCGCACAGCTTTAAGCATTCTCCTTAGTTCACACATGCATACACCTCTCAACAGCTCGCTTCTCCCCTCAAGACACACGTTTTGTCACTCTGTAGATGGGTTTTAGAACTCAGGGTATGAACTGCACTGCAGAAACAGCCCAGCAACAGCCATGCCCTACTTCATTTTCCTTGTTCCTGCCCAGACTGGGCTGCACCCTGAAAAAGAGTTGTGTAGGATGTATGTGATTTCACTCTGCCTTCCACTCACTTTCATGACAGCATCATACTTACCCCCTGAAGTATGGCACTTCTTTGGGAGGAGAAAGGTGTATGGTCGCTGTTTGTATGTTAGATCAAACAAATAGACCTAAGGGATGAAGAAAGAGAATGGGATGAAGAAAGAGAATGAGACAAAAAAAAAAAAAAGTCAATGAAACATAGATGCTCAAGCCACAGAAATAAAACAGGGCTAGACGTATACGGTGCCACATTTGTGTTCTGCTATTTCCAATTTTCTAAGTAGGAATCTTATTTACAGACACGTACACACAGGATGACAGCAGTATCGGTGGCATGTTCCATTCCAGCACTGGGTTCAGAAAGAATAATGCTGAGAAATAGGAGCCTTGTCTTACTCCTGAGGTAAGAAAGCTCTCTCCACACCTAAAGAACTTAAAAGATGACCTGACCACAAACTAACCTGCTCAGAAAGCTTCAACTCTAAGAAGATGTTTCAACTACTTAATTAACACAGTGATTGTAAAGAAATCAAACATTTATTGGCAGAAAAGAGGTGGTACGCTATACCAAGGCAAAAGTCTCTCCAAGCTGAAGCCAGGATTTCCTGAGAGACTTTGAAAGCAACCCTGCGAAGCCCTAATTTAAAACTGTACTGGTACAGGAATTGACAGCCCAGATCAGACCTACAATTCATCTAACTCAGCACCTTCTCTTAAAGAGAATGAGTGCAAGTGTGAGAAAGATCTGTGGAGGACAACCACAGAGTAACCTGCCCACAAGCAAAGTTCCTGCTTAATCCATGCTGATTAATGCTGTCAGGAGGATTTTCTCATTTCACTGATAGGCTTTACAAAAGATCCATGAATATCACCCAGCACTTAAAATTAAAGCAATCAATATTCCAGGTGAAGGCCTTTGCTTCTGTAAGTTCCTTATTCACTAGATTCTATTACAGAAGCAGTTGGATGTTTCAAGAATGAGTTATGAAATCTTTTCTAGGTCAGCAAAGGTCAGTTCCAGAACTTTGGTTTTCTTCCTCTTCCGGAGAGTGAAATGTGAATTGGAAAACCCGAACAGAATGCCGTTCAAGTGGCAGCATAACAAACAAATCCCTAATACCAAGCATTTAGTCTGAATGAATCAGAAGGCAGTTTAAAATCAATCATCTTACCCACAGAGAAGTTGCTATACCCGTTTCGAAGAATGCACAACAACGTATGGTGGCCCAACAAACACAACTGAATGCGAAGCTTCCTGCCAAACTCTCGCTGTCTTCTTACCTGCTCCCCTCCCATGTTGACCAAGAGCTCAGTGCCATCAGGACTGAAGGTGACGTACGTGGCCACCAGAACTCTCAGCCGGTTGTTATAGTCCGGGAGCTTCACTGGAAGGTGCCCTGTGGAGAGGAGAGGTCCACACATATTAGTGTCACTAGTAACCGTTTTGTCCTATGCCAGCTGCTCCCTTTTACAAGAGGCTGTTAGGAGAGCAATGTCATGAAGCGCATGCACCCAGGTGATTTTCCATTTCCTACTGCTGTTTATTGAATCCTTCCATCAGCCACCAAAACATGCAGATGTGCATAGCTGCCTTTTCACAAGTTCTAGATATCAATTCTGCAAGGCCATCTCCGCATGAGGGGACTGCATTGTAACTAGCTTGCTAACAACGAAGCCTGCAGAACCCAGCAAATCTCAGTTTTAGGGATTCGCTATGGATTTGGCTTCTGTGATTCGTGGCCATCTGCAAACAAATACCTCCACCTTCAACCCTCTAATCAGGTTTCCTTAATAAAGCTCTTAGCACAACCAAACCAAGGCTCCTAAATATTCAGCTCACGCACGGGTTCTTTTGCTTCAGGCAGCAGATGCGTTGCATGACCAATTCAGGGGACCTAAGAAATCCTCTAGTGGGACTCATCAGAATCAAGACTGTCAAAACTGGTCTGCTGAACATGCTGGTCTAAGATACTTTAAAAAAACCCCAAACATTTGGGGGAAAAAAGATAGTAAATAATGAGCACTGGAGAAGAATGTCATCTAGATTGCTCAGATACTGCATCGCTGATTCTTCATCTGCAGGATGAAGACAAGCCACTTCTCTTCTGTGCCAAAAAGATTTTGAACAGCAGCCTTGCTGGGATCAGTTCCAGGAGAAAGCCTACAGCGCCCAGGTTACCCAATCCTTGACTTTCCAATAAAAGTGACAAAAAGACATTTATGCTAGACAAGAAGAAGTAAGGCCAGCTCACCAACACACACCACTGCCAAATCAGGGAAAGTGGGCAGGTAACATAAGCAAGAATTCACAGCATAGAAGTGAAATAAACTGCAATTCCATGGAACATCCCTGTACTAGAGAAGAGCTCTTCCAAGCAGTGGTTTCTTGTGTGACGGGTAGAACTCTGCTTCTTCAGGCATTAACTTAAAGTCCCATCGGTCACCCCCAGCACAGGTCCCAATACCTGCCACGTAGTACTGTGCCGCACCGTCCGGGAGGGGTTTCTGTCGGTCGCAGAACGTGTGTACTCCAGCTGAAGGACTCTGCTTCATGCTTTTTCTAGCCAGAAAGAAGAACAGTCTTATCATCACAGCATTCAACTGCTGGAAGCCTGATCTACGCTGACACTTCTTGTTCACACACACAAGGGCAAGGCCGCATGCCGGTACAGCTGTGCAGCTGCAAGCCTGCCTCACAGCACCCCAATGCACTCACACAGGTCGAAAAGACTCCGTGGGTGATAGAAAAGACTCAGTAAAACTGCGCCGTGAGACAGGCGAGTGCCAGATCATTGCAACTCCCCCTTCCCAGCAGAGCCTTGAACAGATTTCTGTACTGCTCACGTCTGCCCAGAAAGGCCAGTTGCCATCACCTGTGGTTGTGGATCATGCGTATGTCGTAGAGCCGCACAAAGGGTCCGCTTGCCCCTACTGCTAAGTAGTTGTTATCTTGGGGGTTGACCGTCAGGCATTTGGCCTCCACCAGCTGCCCGCAGTACTCCGTCAGGTCTATCAGGACTTCTGAACGTTTGCTGTTCTCTCGCAGATCGTACTGTCTGCAAAGGGAAGAGAGAGTCAGGCCCTGCGTGTCACTGGGTAACAGAAGCGGCAATGAGAGGTTAGCTTTCCATGGTGACCAAACTGAAGACCACTCAAAGCAGCACATTTATACTGCTCAGTAGTGACCTACACTTAGTTATCTGGCTTGTGCATGAAGAGATGACACTAACGACATTAACAGTCATTTGTGCCACAGGTTACTGGAAGCATCTCAGTTCAATATAGGCCTCGATACCAGGATAACCATTAAAACCAGCCCTATAACACACAGAGATTTATTCAAGTTCCAAATTAAACTCTAAGTCATGACCTCACAAACAGTAGCTCATATGAAAGTGGAACAGACTCTTGTAGTAACATTACTCATTTAAGAGTCTCAATGACTCTGGAAGGAAACGTTGCTCGGTGTTGTATCTCCCTTCCATTTGACATGGCTGTTCCTTTCTTGGCCTCCCTTTTCAGTGGGGGAAAACAGAGGAGCTGAGGAGAGTATTTATCAGAGATGAATTTATTTCAAGATGAATCCTTCCAGTTTCAGGAAAGGGAGAGATTATCTTAAGCTCTTTAGTATAGAGACAGTCTCTCTTCAGCTCTGTGCATAGTACATACTGCAGTGGATCCTAATCCAATTCATCTGGGGGCAGAATGACTAGAGTTCTGTACCTGATTAGCCCGTCTTCTGCTGCACTCCAGAAGGTGTTAGGCCACATGGGAGCCGTGGCAATCCGCTTAACTCTGTTGGTGTGATCTCCAAACATGTGGATGGTCTCCTTGACAGTCAAGTCATGGACATGCACCTTGGAATCTGCAGCTCCCGTGATGAGGATCCGATCCCCCGAATGCGGCAAGAACTGTGGGAGACAGAGTTGACATTCAAACTTGAGAAGTGTTGAGGCTGTTCACACAGACGGCGCCGAGCTCTCCTGGCAGGTCACAGAGCAGCTTGCTTTAGGCACACAGGGTGACCCCCGTTATTACCTACACTACACATATGCCAGTGTGCACACTCAAGAGTCGCCAACTACAGTAGCACACAAAATGGTGCCTTCATCACACATCCCGATTTGCTACAACCATTTCCTTCGACTTTACAGAGAGAACGAGATAAGCCTTGGAGCAGGTATTAGATTTAATGCAATTTTTTCCTCAACATTAGAAATATTAAATTATTTGGGGAAGGAAATGGCTTGCAGGAAAATGTTTCCCAGCAAGGATCTATTCTCTTGCTGCTTAGGTTGCTGATTTTGTTAGTTGTTCATTCCTTCCAATCACATACCTTGACAGAAAAGATGTTTGCAGTATGTCCTGTGTGCATAGAAAGGAGTTTCTTGTGGTGCAGAGGATCCCAGACAATGGTATGCTGGTCATCAGAGCCAGAGGCCAACAAGCTAAAAGAAACAGAAGAGAAGTATGCATCATGTATTCTTCTGTTGTGAGCTGTGACCAATTTCTTAGAGTGGTTTGACCACAGACAGCCATTAAGTTAATTCAGCTCTAAGAAGCCCACTTCCTCTCTCTTTTCCGAGTTACGTGTTGCTCCCCACATGCCAATGCATGCAGCCAGTTCAGGGAGCTAAACCAGCCAAATATGAACTCCACAAAAAATAAAGTGAGTGGTTTTCGTTGGTTTAGCTCATTGAACCAGCTCACCACAGATTCAGATGGCACAGGGGAAAACAATAGGAGCATTTGGTCAACAACAAAATGCAGGGCCTCCATGTTCCTTATTAGCCTGGCTGCATCAACTGCTCCACACCACCCCCGAACCCAAGCCAAGGCACTCATTCCTGGACTTCCGATGTGCCCAAGCAGTCCCAAGCCAGGGCTCATTTAGTGATTCACAGACTGCGTTTTAACTGTAGGGTGTAGCAGCCGTATTGCAAGGCGCTGTTTGCCTTGTACATCTATCCTCGTTTGAAGCAAAAGAATCTGAAATCTGCAACTATCAGCTGTTTTAAACTTATTTCCTTGTAGCCGAATCTCTTTCAAATGCATGACATTTTCACTGGTAAATAATTTTGAAGAGTATCAGACAGCAGACTTGGGAACTTGTAAGAGGCATGTCAAGAAATATACGCTCTTCCTTCCACCCAGCCATTTCTCACGCAGATACTCTTTATTCCACTTGGTTAACCGAAATGCTCTTATGTTTAGTTTCCCTCTAAAATTGCAGAGAGAGGTAAATGCTCTACCTCCCTCCCTTATATATTTGTCCTCCAGCAGAAGCTTTTAACAGCATGGTGAAGGGGGTGGGGAAATGTCACTACCAGCTGGGCAAATCCTAAAGATCCATTATAATCCATAATACCACTTAAGAGAAGAGAAGCAGCCTTCAATCTCCACTTCTTAGTCTGGCCATTTCCCTTCTGAGCTCACTAAAGGGGCATTTCTAATAATATCCAGATATAGTTAACAAAATAAAGCTTCTTTTGAAGGGTGAGCTCTACTACAGTTCAAAACTTTGAGCTTGAGCTCCACTTTACTAGGAATGGGAAGCAGCTGCTTATGATAAGACGACCTACATCCTGCTCTTGGGAGAACCTGGGGTTATCAGTTTGTTGATCCCCCAAATCAAGCCACATACTTACTCTCCTTTTTCATTCCATTCTAGACAGTTGACACACCCAGAGTGACCCTGAGAAAAAAAAAAAAAAGGGAAGATGGTATTACACAAACTTGACACTTATCAGAGCTGTTCTAAGACAAGGACACAGCGAGCTCCCCACACATAACAACTTGTTCCAATACAAGCAGGTTTTTTTATTCCAACCCTGCAAAAAAACACCCACATGGCAGATAAGCACCTCCAGAAAAGACAGACATGCTATAGCAGTTGGGGTAGAAAAGGCAAAATGAAACAAATAATAATAAAAAAAAAATGTAGCGTTGAATAAAATGGCAGTTTAGTCTCAGAGGCTACAGATGAAATCCTGCTGTACACATGGAAAGGTGACTTTGCTGCAAAAGCCCTTGGCTAGGCTGACAAATTACATGGACAAGTTCTCTGGGAACGCAGGGAAAATGCACTTTCGATAACTGTTTTAGAAGCACCTTGCTGCTGGGTGACTATATCATACGCCTTCACCCAAATTAACTAACAACTGTACCAGGAAAGACTAAGAGAGCATTGAGTAGCGTTTGACATGGGAGATGCAATTGAAAAGGGGGACAAAAGAATCCTTTCCTCCCCCAACCCAAGACAATCTTAAGATCTTTTTAAGCTGTGTCAGACTGCAATACAACAACCTATTTTTCAGGCAACACATTACACTCTTCAGCATTAGAGCTGAATACCTTGAAGAGTTGACGGTCGCCTTCTTCAGGCACCACTGTTGGGATTAGCCGATACACACCCGTGAAAGGCTCTCTTGTAGGTGCCTTAGGTAGCGCAGAAAGCTCACCCAAGATCTCCCTGAGCTATTCCTGGCTCTAATGCAGTTTAGGGGACTAAGTAATCAGTATATATCCCATACAAGAGAGAGAATTCCGTACACTCCCGCCTGCTGTCCTTTCTGCAGTAAGTTGTACAACAAGCAGCTCAGTCTGCTCTTTGAACACCGCCCACTTACCTGCAATTCTGCTTCTAGGCCCAGGCGGCGAATGAATGGATCGGTGACGTGATAGTGTCGTTCGAAGCCCAGCGCACCCCTCTCCTGCATGAAGCAAACAGGCACCGCACTGACTACAGCAAACAAAACACTCCTTTTTTCCCTTTAAGAGAAGATTCAAGAACTTTCAAAATCAAGCAGGGACCTTGCCAGGTATTGGGGTGTCCATAGTATCAGGTACCTGTCCTGTAGCAGGGAGACATCTTTTGTGTCATCTCCAGGTAGGCAGTTTGTAATCCTTGCCCCTGAATTGGTTTAAAATGATGTTTATCTAATTGCCAGGCTCCAGTTGGGTAGCCAAGACAAGTTTTGAGAGGCCCACACTAAGACAGAATAAGTTGCCTACTTTGGGCCAGAAACAGAAGAGCTTGGGAATGCAGGTTGCCATCCCTTGGCAAGGATTTCAGAAGCAACTCGCTCCTGAGGACTGCAGTACTAGACCACAGCTGCTCAGAAGTCTGCCATTACACAGAATCTGTCCTGAAGCACCACCAAAGTGTCGGGGAACGTAACTGGACAGCATCCTTTAGAGACGGCTTATTTCATCAGAAATGGAGTAGGAGCATGTAGCTGCAGTACCACAGCACAGCCTGTTCTACAGGGAAGAGAACAGCTGCCACAGAACTGCGTCAGTACAAATGAAGGTGAAGAAAAGCAGGACAGTTGTTTCCCCTGTGATCTCACAGGGTTCACAGATGCATTAGCAGATGGCTTTGATGAAAGAAGGCCAACTGCAGAGGCAGGCATGAAGAAAAGGGAATGCAAGTCATATTTTGGATGGAACATCTCACGTCCGAGGAGACGTGACCCGATGGACCCGATCCAGCCTCCGTCCCATCCCATGCCATGCTATAGTCAGGCAAAGACAACTTAAGCCTTTGTTATCACCATTTATAGATGAGAACAGTAACGTAAAAAATTGTACTTGTAGCACTAGGAACATGTTAGCAGTCGCAGAGCAGACACAAAGAACTAGAGCGCTACGTTACAGCTGTGCAGACCAGTGTTAAGTAATGAACTCCACACAACAGAAGCTATTTGAAACCAAAATGGAGACACATATAAGGGGATTGGAGGAAAAACAAAACAAAACAGACTTTTTGTAGTAACTTTCATTACAAACTCCAACCCCCTTGACATATTTTTACAGATAGCATTCCCAAAACACTGCTGGGCCCAGTGCAAGGTACTGCCGTTCTAATTGCCTTGCTATTGCAACCTCAGTGGCTTTGTGAGGTCTGTGCAGTAGGATATTGCTTTTCCTACAAGGAACTGTCAGACTTAGCAGCCTTTCCAAGGTCACACATGAAAGTCTAACAGAGCAGACAGTGTGAAAAAGTCCCAGGCTAATGCTCTAACCACACAACCATCCCTTCCTTGTTAGGGCAGCAAAAAAAACCTTTGCACATGGATTAAATTACAACCTTATAATACAAAATTTGGTACCAAACTGCAAAGTAAAGCGAGCATTCAAGCTCCTAGTTCCTTATTCTGGCCATTAACAGACCACTTTCGTGAATGCTGATTACCAGCAAAGCTGCAAATGATTTAAGGCCTCTGAGTCCAAGTAATAATTGCCTATTGTGTCTGCTGTAGCTAGTCCTTTCACGTTAAGAGATATTTCACAAATGCAGCCATCAGATGACTGATCCGACCACCAGAGAAGTTTTTCCCTACACAAAGGAAGCAACACACCACTCTTTAAAGAAAAAGAGACAGAAAGAGACTGAGACAGAGATCATTAGCTTTACGACAGCCAGAAAATACCTTTGATGGCAAGATCACATGAAGAGAACACACAAAGAAGCAGACAGAAAACTCATGCGGGAAGCTAGCTAAGGGTCCTTTATGGTGCCCAAACACAAGTAGCCATATTTCTCTCTTCAGTGTTGTACTCAAAAGGAACAGACCTGCTGATGTCAAACTAGCACGGTGCGCTCCTGCTAGGGAGAAGAACCGTATTCCTGTTATGCCATACTTCATCCCAGCTCTTCATTAAGGACAGTGATAGGTCCTATGTGTTTGTTCTTTTAAGCTTCTTATACAGCTTATCAATATGTAAGCGGCAGAGATCTTTTCAGAATTAAAGGCAACAACATGAGCATTTCCCAGCCCAGCGTGAATGCTGATTCTCTGTCTGCTCTCCACCCAACACAAGCGAACACTTGGCAAACACATACCTTGATCTGTCTGTGGATGATGTCTCTGGTAATGTTTGCTTTTGCCATCTTCTTGCAATGGGGCAGACGAAAAGAAGCTATCGGAAGAGCTGCTGTGCATCCAAGCATGCCAACAGAGCAAAGATCCACACTAAGGGCATTTAATTACCTGCAGGACAGAGCAGGGAGGGAACAAAGGCAGGCGTACAAACATATTAGGCCATTCATATACAATGTCAAGTACTTTGTTTTCAAAAAAATAGTGGTGGCTAAGAACTGAAAAGTTTTGTATAAAGGCTCCTTGAAGAAACTCAAGGATAGGAAGGAACAACGTAAGACTGAAGGACATCCGACTTACGAGGCCAACCCCATTGCAGAGAAATTCACAACGAGCAGAACTCCGGGACTACCTCAGCCTAGAAAAGCCATGTTTCTATGCCAGCAAAGACCCTGCAAGCCCAGGGCAGCGTCCTGTTTCGCAGCCTGCCTCCCACCATTACCTGTCCGCTCACGTCCAATTTCACATTTCCCAAACTCTACAACCAACAAGACTCATTATATTGTGAATAAACAAGGCAACGGTGGTTTTGGCCACCTCCTCTCTCGTATTTATTACATTTGATTATCAGCCAAAAAAAAATAACCAAAAAGGCGTAAGTGTTCCTTAGAAATCACAACAGCCAGCCGTCAGGTGACACTGTCATCTGAACACCCCATTACATTAGCAATAGAAAAGCGGCGATCATTTAAAGTGGTATTTCCAGGAGAAATTAGAGTTTTCCGCGCTCTTAATGGAATTCCATATTTAATGCAGTAACCTAAATAATTTAAAGCCCATAGAATTAGCTATACCTGCTAGAAAACGTCCAAATTGCAGAGCGATTGTCGCAACCCTGCTCTGGACAGGCTGCCTAGCAAAGGGCCGGTTAGTCTCTGAGAAATGATGTAATTCACCTCATTTACATACCGCAGGCCCTGCACTGTCCCATTTTGATATTTCTACAGCTCTCTTATTAAAAAAAAATAAAAAATTAAACACCCATTTTGTCCTATGTAACCCAATAGTTTTAAATTCTCTCTAAAAGCATTCACAAGCAGAACAAGCCAAAATTTTCAAATGAGCCCTCTTCTGAATGAGGAAATGCTGATTCATTGAAACAAGAACATTTCACAGAAACGCAGCAACAAATCTCTCCGCTGAGCTCAGGCTGAAGTTTTGACAAACCCTGCCCGATTCTCTACCAGTTCATCTCTCAGGTCGCTGCAAAGCAAGGGCTTCCACCAGCAGCGACTTCAGGGCCGTGCAGCCGTACTGCAGCTTCCACTGCACAGCAAAACCACGCGGCTCCTGCGCCCCAGGATCCCCAAAGCCTTGGGCTTCCGCTCCAATTTGCTTTCAAAAAACTGTTAGCGTGCATATGCACGCATTTCCCCATGGGTAGGAAGTACCAAGAATTCATGTTTCCTCACAGAAAGCAGAGTTCGTCCAAAGTGGAAGTTCGGATCGCTTTCCTAACACAGCTGGCTGCTCTATGCAGCTCCGCCGTGAACACAGAAATGTCGTTAGACCTTCACATAGCAAGAAAAGCCAAACAAACAAACTGCAGATCAGATTTGCTTGCAGTGGGCTCCTAAGGAGGATTTTTAGGGTAACCATAGGGTCTCTCCAATACAACACAGAGAGAAAAGGCAGAGCTGTTCGTAGGTCTCTGGAGATGAACGGCCCTGCTGGTGGAGGCACCATCCCTGAAGGGATTTAAAAGACGTGTAGATGTGGCGCTTAGGGACATGGTTTAGTGGTGGCCTTGGCAGTGCTGGGTTAACGGTTGGACTCGATGATCTTAAAGGTCTGTTCCAACCTAAACGATTCTATGATTCTACTGCAGACGGCAGAAGACAAGCAGCCTTCATGGCAGTATTCCAGTCCTGTTTTGTATGTATGATGAGAACGAAATGGATGAAATTCCCCCAGAGAGAGTGCAGGCCTTGAACGCCAGGCGAGCCAGGACGATGGGAGGACTTTGCAGGGCAAGGCTGCTCCAGTCCATGCCCAGCGAGGGCTAGTGAGGCCGGGATGTCACCAGGACTGATTCCCCCAGGTGTAAACACAGCAGGACACTATAGATATTAGGAAGAAATTCTTCACCGTGAGGGTGGTGAGGCACTGGCACAGGCTGCCCAGAGAAGCTTTGGCTGCCCCATCCCTGGAAGGGTTCAAGGCCAGGCTGGATGGGGCTTTGAGCAACCTGCTCTAGTGGAAGGTGTCCCTGCCCATGGCAGGGGGTTGGAACTAGATGACCTTTAAGGTCCCTTCCGACCCAAACCATTCTATGGTTCTATGACAAACTCACCACCATCCAAGTTGAGTTTCTGCAGCAGATGTGTCCAGTAAGCCAACGTCCTCTGCCACACATCTTGAGTTCACCACAGCAGAAGCAGCTCAACTTGCACCCCCAGATATTGGAGCAATCAGCTGAGATTTCATCATCTATTTTAGTGCACAAATTGGGGCTCTCCTAGAATCCACTGGCCAGCCTGAAACTGAGCTAGTACGTATGTATTTGTCCATCATGTATGTATTTAATCCACATTCCTTTTACTCCAGAAGTAGCACCAGGAATGCCAGCATGCACACCCAGGAAGACACCTCATGTGTTAAGCATCTTTATCCTCACTCACTCTCATGTGAAGTAATAGTTGCTTCACTCCCAGGCTTAATAGCAAGAGGCAGCACTGTGACTGCATTTGATCATCAATATTTCACACTAATTCTTGTAGTAGGATGATTAAGCCATCAGATTTCGATACCTATCCTCTGGCTTTCCACATGAGCTTGGCGTAGGTATTGTTTTGCCTGTTATGGAGACAGAGTCTGTAAGGGGACAACAACTGCCCTTACGAACAGCTCCCAAGCACGGGATGGAGAGGAAGCCGGCAGCAAAGTGCCTCGGCACGAGGGCAGGTGGATCCTGCTGACTCCGCAGCTCAGACCCATCGCGACTTGTGCCCAAGGCCAGATCTACATAAATATGCTAGCTGGGCTAAATAAGCAACGTTGCTGGAGACGTCCACGAGGATGTGGTTTCCAGACACACGTCTCTGCTAAGTTCTGCAAGCGAGAGAAGAGGACTGCTAACTCAAAAAGCAGCTTCAAGTTTGGATAGACTAAAAGCGCGGGGATGAACGGCATCTGGGATCGCTCTCCTCCGGCTTCTCCAGACAGCCCCTCCAGCTGACAGGCCTCCACCTGCCCCTCTCCTAGGCTGGATCCCCACAGACTGGCCTCCTTGAACAAACCCTCCAGGATACACAAGTATTTTCTCCATCCATAGCTGCAACAGGGCAGAGAGACCTTCCATGGCTCTGCAACGCCTCAGCAGCTCACCCCTCAGGCGAGGGACTCTGGTACTCACTGTACAAACCCCAAGATCTTCTCACCTCTAAGACTACATCCCGAGGCTCCCTTCTTCTTCTTCTTCTTCCTCCTCCTCTTCCTCCTCCACACAGCCCTATTAAACACACCAGCCACCTGACCTCGCACAGCACTTTTCTGCAGGACCCTGTGACCAGTGACTGATGACAGTTAAACAACTTTTTCCAGAGAAGTGAATGATCCATTAACCCAAAGTACATCATAAAGAGACACGAGGAACAATATTCCAGCAGCTCTCAGTGCCTCAGTCTTGTCTGCAGCTTTCCAGTCCTCCTAGTGCTTCCCTACAATGTTCCCAGACTCCGTCCGCAGTCCCCCCTCTCCACGTGGCATCCGGCTAACTCTTCTTCTTCCCTGCCAGGCAGGTCTTCCTCTTTAAGAGCAGTTTAGTTTACTTTTGCTCTTAGGACCCCAAAGAGATCTAATACCATGCCAGAGCCAAGCAGGCAGTCATCTCCTGACTGATAAATGCCCCACTGCTCTCTTAAGACCCCTGGAAGTATTTTTGTCAGATCTCCTACATCTAGTCATGGCTAATTTCGAACCAGCTCCTTTTTATTCAACACCTGTCTAGCAAGAAAGGGCACCAAATGACCTGAAGGACACGCATGGAGAAATGCATGTTCATGGAAAGATAGATCTCCCATACTCTACAGACAGAAGATATAAATAACCCACATCAAGAAGCAAATTCACTGCTAAGTTACTGCAAAACCACTAATACACTATAAATCCACTCTTTGACTGTATGAACAGGGTGCTCAGAGGGAATGAACATCCAAACCCCCCAAAACCTACCCCTCCTCAAGAGAGACTCAAATTCCCTTGCTCTCCAACAAAGTCTCCTCTGCCACAGCATTTCACACCTTCTGGAACCCTGAGACACGCACTGGCCAGGGGAGCGCAGCAGTACACAGGAGCTTGCGATCTCTGCGAGTGTTTTTAGGATTACAGATGTGTTGTGGAGCTTCCCCACTCTCTGGAGAGGTCACTGTCAGCTGCAGTAACGTGGAGGTGTTCTCCACAGATCGTCGTTCAGCAGGTCTCAACAAGAGATCAACACATTCTAACTTTATTTATTAAAAGACACATTAAGATTTATTAAAAGAAAATCATCCATGAAATCAGCCCTTTGGTTGACAAAGTGGAATAAGCCAGAGTTTAAAACAAAACATCTGATGCAAAATTGACTTTAAACATATTAATACCAGCATCCAAGCAAATTGTTCAGTGTCTAGGATACCTGAGATGCCGATGCATGCTTTTTAGCATTTGATTGTGAAAAAAAAAGGACAGGCTTGGAAAAAAAAAAAGTCAAACAGGAATGCATGAGCCTAAGGTGTCTCTCTTGCCTAGACAGGGCTTGGTTTGGCGACTGAATGTCGTAAAACACTTAAAGACCTCCCAGAATATGTGCATATGCTTGGCCAAGATGACTCTAAGAGCCCTTCTTGCTTTCACGATGCTATTTTTTGTTGCTCAACAGGTATTCCACAGCTGCAAAGGCTTTGGCAACCTTAAATTATCATGGAATCACAGACAAAGAATTAAGAAGTCCCAAATTCTCACAATGACTTTGTCCATTAGCCGCAACTGGTCACAATCCCAGACTCACATTCACCCTGAATACGATAGTTACCTAGTTCTTCAGTTAATACGTGTAGAGCTCCTACGATGAAACAAGCCTTAAGTGCTCTTAACGCTAAAGACTATAGCGACCACACCATTGTACACGTAGATCAACAGTCTCCAGTTACGTTAGAAACTGACCCTGGCATAAAGCATAAAACCCCCTAAGATTTGTAGGTCTCCTGGAAAAAAAAAAAAAAAAAAAATATATATATATATATAAATAATCAGAGAAGAACAAACTCTGCCTCCAATTTCTTAGACACATATAGGCTTCCAGTCATGAAGCCCCTTCAAAAACTCTGTCCGTTTGTTACCACTAAAGGCATGTAAATTGGTATAGGATGTTCCTCTTTCAGCAAAGCCTCTGGGTTTTTGTTTCAGCAAAACCACTGTGCGAATTCTCTTCACTTTTAGATCTATTGTTTCCTAAACTATTCATGCAGTTCTCTGGCTTTTAACTAAACCTGCACAACTAACTCATGATGAAATGAGAGGATTAAGTCCCAGTGACAAGGAACAATTTAGGATAAATCTGCACTATCGCTACCAGTGATGATCCCACAAGCAGCCTCACTTTGGCTACACGTAAGAGACCATCATGACCTTTTTTGGTCATTTATTAGAGGACACTGGAGCACGTTTCTCCATCACCCTTCGAGAGCATCTCTGCGCTCAATTCCAAGCAAGGACAACCTTCCCTCATCCCTCACTGTTCCAAACCTGCCTGGAACACCCCAGACAGGACTAAAAACCTGGGATCTAGTTACAGCTGTCACCTCATCCGCAGTAGCAGCCTCTTCTCAAGCTACACCCCGCAGCGTAAAGAGGACCATCCCACCTGCAGTTAGCTGTACTTCACTCGTGCACTCTTCTGCTCCTGCAATGCAAAGCTCCAGAGGCAGAAAAAGAACTTTCGCAACACTTGGCCTTTAAATCTGCAGTCAAAAAATAACAAGCTACAGACTTCTGCAGGCTGTGGGCTCAAAATCTGCTAGGCTGTATTTACACTGACAGTAACTTAAGAGCCCCTTAAGCTCCTGGAAAAGTACACTTTCAACGGGTGCTTCAGGGTATGGGGAGGAAGGGGAGTAAGAAGATTCTCTGGCTTGCCCCAGCTGGCTCTTCTAATTTTCCTGAAACACTTGCTCTCAGTCTGCAAACAAAGCCTCGACATTAGTAACGCAAACAATTCAGTCGGTTTAATACTGAACGGTCCTGATGCAGCTAGGATTTGGGGGGCTGTTCCTTTGCTTGAATGTATTCTCCCCTCGCAGAACCACCGACATACACTTCCCTACCTCACTTCTACACGCAGCAACACACTGACACAGAGAAGTGCCCTGCAGACGTGGGCTTCAACGTTCGAACCTGGGGACCACTGCCCTTCAGAAAAGCTCCACCAACACTAAGAAACTCCCCAAAGCAGCAGCGCTCATTCTTAAATTAGCAATCTTAAAGCAGCAATTCAATTCCTAACTGCTTGGATGTGCCCAAGTTTCTCAGTCTCCAAACTCAAGGTCATTGAAAAAAGCAGCACTTTGCACACTACAAGCCTTGCGGATACGCGACTCATCCCAAAGGAAGATTCCTATGACCCTTCCCTTAAGCATCTATAAATTACTTCACCCGTCCAAATACCACCTGGGACCCAACTCAGCAGGCTTCTTCAGCCTCACAACTTATTCTCCCTATCCTCATTACCTTGACTTACCAAGAGGTCACAGATCAAATTAAAATCTATACATACGGATAGGTAGATTTTTTTGAACAAACCTAGAGAACACGAGGAAATGACCAGGTGAGCAGCAAACACCTAGTAAAAACAAGGGTTTGCTACAGCTGAAGGAGTTGCCAGGAGCAGCAGTCGCTCCCCAGGACAGATGGCTCAGAACACGGAGCCAGCCAAGAACAGAGGACGGAGTTGCTTACAACAGAGGTGCACAGGTAGGATCCGAGACCTGACAGACCCAGCGCAAGAGGAGGGTAGTGTCAGGGAAACTTTGATGTGCCCAGAGACGCTGGCCCACACGGTAATTAGAGTTATAGGCAGCAGCTCTCTAAGCCAGCATCCCACCTCTACCCTTCATCCTCCAGCTGACATGGCCATCCACAGGAAGAAAGGGAAGATGCAAGACACCTCAGCCCAGCACAAGTAACAGCCTGACGCCAGACCCACATGGCCCAGTAGCTCCAGGAAGGAGTTCAGCCAGCAGACGCTGGCAGAGGAGGAAAGGCTCATCTCCTCTCCAAGGAAAGGGGCTGCAGGACACCCACCGGGGCAGGGGAAAGTTTCACGTTGAAGGCTTTAGCGAGGGAAAGGTGAGCAGGGAAGGGAGCGGGGCAGAGCCAGCCCTCAGGAAAGGGGAGAAGAAAGTGAGGACAGGGCAGTGCCAGCTGCAGGAGGGGGGAAGAGAAGTCAAAAGGCAGGGGCTGAACCTGGCAGGGGGGTAGGTACCAGTCGGAGGATGCAGGTATTGACAGGGCTGGGGGGGAAAGAGGTGCTGGGTTGGAGGGGGAGGGCAGGCAGAAGGGATAAGGAAAATGGGAATGAGGGACTGGGAGGGGGCTGGATAAAGGAGGGCTTCTTCAGAGGGATAGGGTCAGGCTCCTGGCAAAGGGGGCAGGGGGGGAATGCCTGGCAGCAAGACAAGGGGGGGGCACCTGACAGGGCCTGGAGTGGGGGTAACTGACAGGAAAGAGGGGGATAGCAGGGGGTGTGGGGAGAAAAACTGACAAGAAAGGGAGGTAAGAGGCGGGGGGGGATAGCTGACAGGGAAGGGGGTACGGGGAGGATAGCTGACAGGGAGGAGGGGCTGTGGGGGCGGGCGGGGCCCGGCCGGCCCGCGGGACCGTTACCTGTCAGGCCTCCCGGGTGCGGGCGCAACGGGCACTGGAAGTTGCGAGGCTCCATCCATGCGGGGGGAGAGCAGGACTGAGCGGAAGGGAGAGCCACAGGGGCCCCGCAGGCGCCGGGCGCCGTCCCCGGGGCGCGGGGAGGGCCCTCAGGCGCGGCCCGGCCTAGGCCCCGGCCGTGCCCCCCCGCCCCCTCCCCTGTTTACCCCCTCCAGCTGTCCGGGGCTCAGCAGCACCCCCCGCCGCCGCTCTCCCCGCGCAGCTCTGCGCATGCGCCACGCCAACTGCGCCACCACCCTCCTCGTACCCGCAGCAACCCCGACCCCGCGCAAACGGCGTAAATCGCTTTCGAGAATACTTCCCGGTCCTGCCCTCCCGGCCGCCACCACCCCGTGACTGACAGCTCCCCGAGCCAACGGGAAGGGTAGAGCGCGTCGTGCGGGTTCGGCCAATCGACGGGGGGGGCGGGAGCGCGGCGCCGTGAAGGGACTGCTGGGAGTTGTAGTCGGCGGAGGGAGGGATGGTTGTTTTCCTGCGGGCTTCCGCCCGCGGCGCTGGAGCCTCAGGCCCGGCCACATCCCTCTGCCCCTCCCGCCAGGCCTTCCCGCGGCTCCCCTTCCTCCTTCCCCCTCCGCCAAACGCGGGGGCTGCTTAAAGCCAGGCCTCGCTGGGCCTGGATCCCCTCAGCTTGCAGGCCGCAGCAGGGCCTGGGCCCCAGCTGCCTCACGCACTCGCCCCAGAGGGTGCCCGGGCTGCGCCGCACCGGCCCTCCGATACGGGCTCGGTGGGGGCTTGGGCTTCACGGCCCCCTTTCCGTGACCCTGTGGTCGTCCCCTCGCCGCGGCCGGGGGCCATCCCGCAAGGCTCGCCCCAGCGCAGGGGAAGCCGCCAGGCCGGTGCCTCCGCAGGCAGCTCACGGCCTCATCTCCCCACAGGCAGCGCGTTGTGACCGAGTCCCGGCAGAAAAACGAATCCCCGCCCACCAACGTTTGGTCTTTCCACCAGCAACTCGTAGAAGTGAAGTGCACAAAGTTAGGCTTTTTTTGGGGGGGAACCTCTGTGGAAAGAGCCAGGGGGTGGCAGTGTTGGCAAAACCCTTCCCTTCGCCTTGTCCTTCCAGCTGCGCCGCACGCCCTGGGGATGCTGCTGCCGGACCTCGGGGCAAAGGTAAGGCTGGGACCTCAGCTCGTCCTGATTATCTAACGCACCCTCCCGAAAAGGGTGGGGGTGTGTAATATAAATCAAAAGTTAGGAACTCATCTCTCTGTAATTTATTTCCACAATTAAACATTCCAAAGTCTATTAATAAAGGGTAATGAATAGTTTAAATTGTCATTTAGAACTTCAGTCCATGGCTCCTAGATAATCCCAGCTTCACAACAGAAGAAGATTGCTACTGCTCTATTCTGTGTTAACAGAAGGAGCAAAAGACCCCTTAAATCAGACGTTACACGGAAGCGGGAGGACTCTCCCATACACCTCCAGACTCATAAATGACAGACCAACCATTAGCTGTAATGATTTGTCTTCATCTCATAACCCGTTCACTTATTCAGCTGTTGTCAAAGTTCTTTATGGAAGATAATTGTCGCCTCTGCATCTGTCCAGACTCTTTTAATTAAACAAATAATAATCAGGATCCATCACTATCATCCTTACAACAGAGTTTTATCTTCTTTTCTCAGATGCCATCCTCATGGGGATCTAAAGCTCTACACAGAAAATCAGGCAGGCTTCAGATGCCCTTGACATGTAAGTTTTACTTGCAGACGGAGAGGAAATTGGGGCACAGGAGCTTGATTTTTTTTCCGAGCTGGTGACAGACATAACAGTGGCTGAAGCCAAGGAGGAGCGGGGTACTTGCTGGTTCTGACTGTCAGAGCTGGTTCCCGCTGCAGTGTGAAAGGGAACTGGAGGCACGTTGAGGAATGTAAATAAGGCGTTCTCCTCCCAGCACCCCACCTCCTGCAGGATAAACACCACCTTGGGGAGTATCCTCGTGAAACAGGGCTGCTGGGGTTTCAGTCCAAAGGAAGGCACAGGGAGCAAGGAGTAAAACCGCCTGAGAGTTGGACGTACCTTCTTACAACATTTGAGAGAAAACAATTTAAGTCACACAGAAGGCATTTTTTAATGCTTTCAGTAAATATCTCCTAGCCCGTCCTCAATCTATGCTACACACAGGAAAAAAAAGAAAATTCAGTGTAAAAAACCCACAACTTGCACACAAAAGTTAAATTTTACACCCCATGCCATAGTTAGGAAGTCACAGCGCACATGTACACAGGTTCGTAGACATAGATCTTATTCTGTGGGAGAGAAGCAGCATGGTTTGTCCTGCAGACACCTGGCCAGAGAGTGCTGGAACTGGACTGGGATTTGTTTGCAAGTGGAAATGGTTAGGCTAGAGCAGTTGAAATAAAATTTAGAGTCATGTATCCTTTTCTTTCCTCTTCCCCATGCTGTTTATTGGGGCAGACCAGAGAAAAAGAAAATCATTTGACTGAGAGAGAAAGCCTGACCTGCACCCACTTTGCTCAGGCAATTGTGAGTTGCAAGTAGAGGCAAAGTGTAAACAGAGAGAGAGGTAGCGGTGCCGAGATCATCTTTATCGAATGAATGCACAAAGGATGAGAAAGAAAGAGCTGGGTCTAATACAGAAATGGAATATAAATATATAGAAACATTCTTGTAGCCAGCATGGGCTGCAGCCAGTACATACAGCAAGGTCTGCACTCCTGGTTTCTTTGAGCAAATCCGCTGCGGATTCCTTGCATGACTTCAGAAAACCCTTCTCTTTTGGTGTCTGCCTGGGTTTACCTCCCTGTGCAATGTAAATGATGTTTACCTTTTGATGATTAACATCTGCTGAAAAATATTCAGACCCTCTGATCAAAGCTACTACGGAATAGCAGAGCTTTGCGGAGGATTCTCTCAATACGAGGGCTGAATTCTGCGTGATTTACGTGTGAACACAACTCCGGGCTGTTGCTGGGTACTGTATTAGCGTGTGCTGGGTTACAAAGCTCCGTGCGCTTGCACGGCATGGAGGAGCAGGGGGAACCCCGGTGTGTGGGCCAGCGAAGGTGCCCAGCTGCCCGGCTGCTCAACGGCAGGAGGTGTGAAGAATTTCCAGGGGCCAAGGAAGACAATTTTGAACTTAGCATCTGATTTTGCTCCCCAAGATACAGCAGGATAAGCTCTGGTGTATTGTAACATGTCATTTGCTTGACAGGACGTTTTTAAAGCTCCATCTGTCCATTCACGCAGTTGTATTGCTCTCCCTTTGCAGGCTAAGAAGCTTCATGTTAATTATGCTCCCTCCCAGTGCGAGGGTGGTGCAAATTCCAAGAATCATGGCAGGCAAGGCTGGAGGAGACTGGACTGTGCTCCTAACACAGGAGACACAAAGAACTGAAAAAAGCACCAAGGCAGCTCAAGCCCCAAGGCCCTGATGGGGACATTTGCCACTGTCGGAACACTGCAGTGCTGATGGATTAACTGGGGAACACAAGGTTTCATTGGATGTCTCCAGGTCTTCATCTCCCAATGCAGAGGAAGCAGGAATATCTTTCCACTTTGTCAAGAAGTTGCACTAACCGAAATCCTTCGCGGAGTTCAATGGGTTGAAGGGCCCTTGTCCAGCCAGTATCATTCAGCCAAGCAGGCTGGGAACATACGCTGCCAGAGCAGCAAGAAGTTAATTTGGTGCTGCATCCCCCACGGGGATGCGCAACAGCCAGGCACTAGACAGTTCAGACCTACCCACCGTGGCTGCCGATTGATCCAGGCACGAGGAGGTAGAAAAATCTGACCCAGATATTTCACGGGAACGTGGTACCGGTTTTAGCTTCTCGGAACAGTTTCTGAAAGAAAACCAGCCCCAGTGTTTTCTCCCAAATAAGTCTCTAGTTGTCTGCGTGCCGCCAGCGCACGGTCCTGCTTCAACCAAAACGCGTACCAGTTGCCGTCGTCTAGGATCAGGCTTCTCACCCAGATATGACGAAGCCCTTTCAAAACGAGAAACGCTCAGGATTCCTTGCTTAATTGCTAAAACAGATTGATTTGACTATCCAGAACATAACCAAGCGGCAGAGAGGAATTGACACACCTAGCTGGTTCCTGCTGATGATTCACTTTAATTGATGGGTCATATTTGTTGTTGATGATTTCCACCAAGTAGGCGCAGCAATGCTGCTGTGCTCCCCTCCTGTCTGCCAGGAGGACGAAGGGCAGCGTTCCCTGCAGCTTTCCTCGAGCGCATCCGACCGCCAGCGCTTGGGAGCTGATGCCATCTCAAAACAAGAACATAACCGATGCAAACCAGCAAGCGTAACCTCCAGAGCTCGAGTTCTTGCTGCCACGTGTCACATTGAGGGCCCATGCCTTTCCCACACCCAGTGCCCCCGAGGATTTAGGGGCTGCATCTTTACCAAAAGGCTCATTTGCCCCTAAAGTTTAGCTAATAAATCCATTCAAAACTCCCACTGGTTCTGATAGCTCCGGTCACACGCACGTGACACTCGGGAAGTCGGTAGCAGAGCCAAGTGGGAGTCTGAGCCCAGACGCACGGTGACGAGCAACCCCCTCGCGCTACGCCAGTGGTTTTATTAGAGCCTTATCAGATTTCCTGGTGACTCAGGCCATGCTGGTGATTGGGGTGAAGGGCACGGCAGTACCGACAAGCACAGATGGAGTGACAGGTCCCTTCCAGCCCCTACCATTCTGTGATTCTGTGTGTGACAGCACCGTGCTGGTCCAGAGTAGCGGCCAATGCCAGGCCCGCTCCCCTGGAAGTCATGGCTCTGCAAACCCCACCGCCCCAGCGCTTGCCCCAGAGCGGTGCCTCCATGCCGAGGCGAAGCAGAGCGTGGCTGTCCCCCCCCAAGCAGCAAACGCAGAGGAGGAGGGTGGCTGCTCTGCTCTCCCCGACGGCCCAGGGGGCTCTGCCGGCCCCATGAGCCCCGGCTGCCTCCCTGCCGGGTGCCTGGGCCGTGCGCCCGCAGTCCCCTGCCACCCCCGCGCTGCTGGGCACGGCGTAGTGCTGCGTCACCCCACTGCACCCCTCCAGCAGCCAGGCCGGTCCGCAGATCCCATCTCCCTCCCTTCCTTTTGCACCCCCCTGCCCTTGCATTGGGGCCCCTTTGACTCCTTGTACCCCCCCATCTCTGTGCACCCCTCCTTGCATTCCCCCCCATGCCTCTTTGCGTCCAACCTTGCCTTAGCACCCTCTGCCTCCGTGCACGTCCTCTTTGCATTGCACCCCCTTGTCTCCTTGCACCCCACCTTGCATTGCACCTCCGAGGCTTGCACCTTTGTCCATTGCTTGCCTCCCCTCTGTGCACCCCCTTTTCAGTTGGATCCCACCTTGCCTTAACACCCTCCCACTTCTCTGCCCCCCGCTTTGTGCTGCACCCCACTTTGCACTGGCACCCTCTCACCTCCAGGCACCCCCTTTGCAGTAGCACCCACCTTGCCTGGTTCCTTCCTCCCCTCTTTGCGCCCTTCCTTGCATTGCACCCTCCCCCCCCCCCCCCCTTTTGCCCTGCACCCCTCTTGCACTAGCACCCCCAGCTCCCACCCTCCCGCTTTCGTGCCCCCCCACTCCGCAGCAGCACCCAGCTCCACAGGGCACCCCGTCTTCCACTAACACCCCCCTGCTGCCATGCTCCCCCCTTTGCACCGCACCGCTCCTTACACCGCACCCCCTCTGCCCTGCACCCCCTTGCACTAGCACCCCCAGTTCTCCCCCCCCCACTTCAGGGCACCCCATCTTCCACTAGAACCCCCCCGCTCCCGTGGTCCCCCCTTTGCACTGCACCCCTCCTTGCACCGCACCCCCTCCTCCCGCACCCCCTCTGCCCTGCACCCCCTCGCACTAGCACCCCCAGTTCTCCCCCCCCACTTCAGGGCACCCCATCTTCCACTAGCACCCCCCCCGCTCCCGTGCTCCCCCCTTTGCACTACACCCCTCCTTGCATCGCACCCCCTCCTCCAGGCACCCCCTCTGCCCTGCACCCCCTCGCACTAGCACCCCCAGTTCCCCCCCCCCCTTCAGGGCGCCCCAGCTTCCACTAGCACCCCCCCGCTCCCGTGGTCCCCCCTTTGCACCGCACCCCTCCTTGCACCGCACCCCCTCTGCCCTGCAGCCCCTCGTACTAGCACCCCCAGCTCTCCCCCCCAGCTCCTCAGAGCGCCCCATCTTCCACTAGCACCCCCCCGCTCCCGTAGTCCCCCCTTTGCACCGCACCCCCTCCTCCCGCACCCCCTCTGCCCTGCAGCCCCTCGCACTAGCACCCCCAGCTCCCCCCCCCCTTCAGGACGCCCCATCCGCCCGGCCCGGCCCCCCCGCCCCGCCGCCCGCCTCCCGCCGCCGCCGGCGCTGCCTCCGCCCCTGCCTCCTCCCCGCGGCCGCCCCGGCCGCTCGGTGGGATGTGCCCCGGCGCCGCGGCCGCCTCAGCTGCGCTCCGGCTGTCGGCGGGGCGGCTCCTGCCCCACGCCGCCGGCGGGCCCCGCCGCCCGCCCGAGCCCCCCGCCGCCCCCCGCGCCCGCCGCCATGGGCGCCGCGGCCCTGCGCGCCCTCCCCTGGGCCCTGCTGCTGTTGGGGCCGCTGCTGCCGGGCCAGGGCTTGCAGGCCAACCCCCTGCTGGTGTCCGAGCCCCCGCAGGGACAACCGGCCCAGCTGCCGGGGGGCGAGATCGGGGGCTTCACCCCCGCGCCGCCCGCCTCCGCCCAGGAGATCCATCCGCTGAACAAGCAGCCGGCCAACGGCTCGGGCGAGGGGCACGCCAAGCCCCGCAAAGCCTTCCCCGTCCTGGGCATCGACTACACCCACGTCCGCATCCCCTTCGAGATCTCCCTCTGGATCCTGCTGGCCTGCCTCATGAAGCTGGGTAGGTCGGCGGCGGCGCGGCGGGGTCCCGGGGAAGGGCGCTGGGGAGGGACCCCCCAGCACCCCGGGGAGGGACCCCCGGCTGAACGGGGCAGGTGCCCTGAGCATCCCAGGGTGGGACCCCCCGGCTGAATGGGGCGGGCACTCCGGAGCATCCCAAGGAGGGACCCCCTGGAGCATCCCAGAGTGGGACCCCCTGAGCGTCTCGAGGACAGGCCCCCCGGAGCATCCCCCCAAGCATCCCAGGGCAAATTCCCCTGCCCGTCCTGGGCAAACCCCCCAGGCGCCCTGGGGCAGGGGTGGGCACCGCTCTCCCCACGACCTTGGGTCTCTGCCGTAGGCCTGGCAGGCAGGGCAGCGGCACCCCAGCCCCTGCGCTCCGCACGGCCTTGCTCATCCCGCTGTCCGGGTGCGGGGCTGAAGACGCTCCCGACCCCGACTATCCCCTCTTGGGACCAGGTTTGCTTTCCTCCCTTTGGCCCTCAGGCAGCAGCAGGGAGGAAGCGTCCACTTTGTTTCTTTGCTTCCTTTCTCAACCACAGATGCCTTTTGTAACCTTGGAGAACTCACTTAAAAATATCCCAGTGCTTCAGCCTCCTCTTCCTCCCCCTCCGCAGCAAACCGGGGTGGGCAGCTGCCTCCGCTGCAAAGCGTCCGGAGGATTCCTGCATTAAAGATAACGAGCATCAGGGGCCGTAGGGCTGGGAAAAGTCACCCGCTACGATGACCCGCTCTGGGAAAGCATCACTCTGCCAGGGCGGGGGTTGTTGACAAAGTGTTTTCCAAACTTCTGCAGCTGGATCGATACCAACCGAATTACCCCAAAGCGTGTGACGTGATGTAACTGCCCTGTGCCCACCGGCACCGGCGTGCCGGACTCGGCCTCCGGCAGCGCCGAGGTCAAGCTGGCCCTGGTCCCGTCGGTGGTGACAGAGCCAAGAGGGCAGGTGAAATGTTTGCCTGTCCCTGCCTTAGAGCGGGTGACGGGAGGGAGGGGAGCTCTGCCTTTCCTTCATTTTGCTCCTCAATTACCATCAGTGATTTAATAACGCTAACGACAGCGCTCCTTATGGAGCACTCCAGCTTGCCGATTGAAATCTTGCTTTGGGAGCTTTTTTGAGCTGGTGCCTGCTGGAAATTGTGCCCTGGCCTGGCCTGGAGGGGTCCGAGAGACCCCCAGGAGCTCACGTACTCCCTGCCCAGCTTTTCCTAAAAATACCTCATCCCCTTCCCAGCCTGCCGTGAGCGTGCGTAGGCAGGTAAAGCCCCATTTTCACAGTCCCTCCTGGGTGTTTTATTTACATGTAGGCGCAGGAGCGCAAACACTTCAGACCTGGAGGCTTCCTGCCTGTCTGGGAGACAAGCAGTTGGAGCAGAGTGGAACCAGGCAGGATCCGTGGGGTTTATCCCTTCCCGGCTTTGCCCAAAATGATTTAAGGCACGTTTAGCTAGAAAGGTGCCTCGCCGTGGGCAACGCAGCCGCGAAATCTCCTTTCCCAGGGCTCACCCAGCACATGTTAAGCGACCTCTGCTAGCTGTTCGGGGCTATTGCACTGCGTTTTCAGTCCTCCTGTCTCGGAGAGCAAAGAGTGATGAAATCAGAAGTATCTGTGCGGAAGCTGGTGGAGAAAGGAGGGGCTAACAGCGCTGGCCTGCGTCCCTGCTCGGGGCGTGCTTTGAGAAACCGCCGCTGGAAAGCGCAAGAATGGGCAGCAGAAAGCGGCTCCCCGGGGACGTACGTGGTGGGGGGTACCGGGGCATCGCTGCCCGCCGGCCGCCCCCCCTCCCACGGGCAGCCTCCGTCGTCGGCGCTGCGCCGGGTCGCTGCGTGAAGCTGTTTGTGCCGCCCTTGCCTGGAGTTAGGGCTCCTTTGTGCTGCGGGAAAAGTTATTTCTGGCGGTGAGCTGAGCCCCGTCGGGTTCTTACGTGTTACAAGTATTATGCAAGACTGCGTGTTTAAGGGGTATATTTTAGGAGGAGCTGCATTGCAAGTTTGGCAAGGGTCCTTTGGAGATGGCGGGTGATCTGCAGAGCTCCAGGGATGCTGATTATGCCAAAATCATACCTACACCTCTGACAGGGCCTTCGACAGCAGAGCAGTCCCGGGGCCTCCTTTTCCTTGGCCTCCTCTCCAGGGTTTTTGAAGCCACATCGGAGCGAGGGGATAACGTTCCTTGTTCACGTTGTCTCGGCGTGTAGTTCCCAAGTTGCTGGTACAGCTGAATATTCAGTGTCTAAATACCGGCCCCATCAATCCCGCCCTGGATCAGAGGAGGTTGTGCAGGAGCAGCAAAATATGTTTATCTTTCACCGAGGGGTAGCTCTTACACAACGGGGCACGGCTGCACGCCTGTGCTGTGCAGTCTCTGATGGCAGGATGAGGCATACGCATCTCCGGGCTCCCTAAACCGGACAGGGTTTGGAGCATCCAGTTTCCATGTAGAGGGGAAGGGGGATGATGAGCAGAGCAGGAATTTGCAGCGCTTCCTCTCTCCTCCCTGGCCTGTTAGTGTGCGTTTATTGACGCCTCGGGGTAACCCTGCAAAACCCTGAGGTGCAGGGGACAAACACCTTCTCTCCAAGAGGGGGAATTTGTGCAGCGTGGGCTGTGCGTGACAGCTCGGCACCGCCTGACTTCCCTTCCCCAGCTTCTCCTCCAGCTCAGGATGCGCCTTCGCTGGGTTAGGGCTGGTGCTTGAGCCACGTGTTGCTGCAAAACTGAAAGTCTTCAACCCTATGAATGGTTTCTGGGTGTCATCTGCCGGCGTAGTGCAGGGTGACCACGTAGAGGAGCTGCTCCCAGGGCTCTGCTCTGGGCCAGGAGATGCAACCTGACCCTTGTCCTGTTGCTCAGTTTCCCCTCATCGCTCTTGAGGCTTCACACAGCTATTCAGGCTTAAATGCGTCCCAGGGTTGTCCCTTCCAGGTGATTTATCCTCTCTCCAGCAGCTCTAACTGTGAGTTTGTTTGGGGAATCAAAGGTGTGAGCTGAGCCCTTGATGCAGTTTTTGTGAAATGACTCAAAGGAGGTTGGTTCCTGGAGGATTCACCATCTGACACGGGGTGGCTTTCTGGGACAGAGGGACTTGTCACCCCAGCGTGTCCTGCAGGCGTGGGCTGTTTCTGCTTTGCTAATCCCAGTAGAGAAGGGGAAGGCTAGTGCTGGCTGCTTTACTTAATACTCATGTGGTATTTTAAGGCTGTGTAGGAGAAGAGGGGGTGAGGGACAGCTACAGCCATGCCTTTCCAAAGCCCCACCAGCTACGTGCAGACCACATCTGGTGACAACTTGACTTTGCCAGTAAAAGTGGAGAAGCCTTCGCTGCTGAGGGTTGCAACCAGACTTTGTCTCAACCTGTTGCATTGCTGCAGAAGCTCAGACCTTCGTAAAACATCCAAATCAGAAGCCCTCTGTGCCCGTCTCCAAGGTTTGGCAAGGGTATTGCAGGGGCTTCCTTCGTGCCGTGCCCAGGAGTGGTAGGGAAGGTCTGGGGGGTTTCTCAGCACAAGATCCTGGTTTCCCGGCTCTGAGGACTGACCTTTCGGCTCACGTGGCTCCAGGAGACGTTCAGGGGAATTCAGGTTCGACTGTAAATATTGCTCCGGTTCGGGGGAAAGGGAAGGAGTGAGTCAGGAATGTAAATAACAGCTTGCGGTTAGCAGTCCCTTTGCTGGCGGTGCGGACACGGGCTGGGGCCCGGTGGTCAGGCTTTATTGCAAGCCACCAGCTCTTACCCACCTTGGAGAAGAGTTGGGGTCACCTCTGTTTCCAAAGCACATCTCTGGCCCTGCCTTCTAAAGCGGAAAAGCACAGCAGTCATATTTCCATCCTGCATTAGGAGCTGCCTTCGATCGAGGCATGTCCTGTTGTCTGTCTGCGGGGCCGTCTGTCTGCACCCAACGGCTCTTCAGCATCTGAGAGCTTCCCAGCCTCCTTGGAGCATCCTGGCCATTCCACCTCGCAGCTCAAGCGCGTCGTGGCGACTTGATTTCCTACGTGTCCACGTCGGAGACCGCTGCGGAGGGTCCCCACGAGGCACTACCTCACGGCTGAGCTCTCTTACCCCGCTTTTGCTCGCTGATGCGCGCTAGACGCTAGCTCGCTGCCTGATGCGGCGCTCCGGTTGGGGTTGGAGCATGTAGCAATCACTGAGTCATTGCTCTGTCTCTTCTTCCCCCTTCGCAGCGTGCAGCTTTTTCGTGTGTCTGAGTCGGGGCTGTTGTCTGGGCTGTTCCCCCTCCCTCCAAACCGTCTGACGGCAGCCAGCGCCAAGCTGGTACTTGCAGAAAAATCACCACCGTGTGATTGTGGGGCTGGTGTAAAGTGAGCCGGGGAGAGAGTCTGTGCTAAGCGAGCAGAAAGGGAGCCCAGAGCTGTGGGCAGCGGTGTGTTATGTGGGGACACGCTGCTGCTTTGGGGGTTGTTTGGTGACACATCTCAGCCCGGTTTACCGGGCACGGGGCATCCCGGCGTCAGGCTCGGGTGTTCAGCGCCGCTCCTGCAGCAGCGGTTGCCTTTGGCCGGTACTGACCGTCCCCATCGCTGCTGTGTCTCAGGAGGAACAAGATTAAGGAAGTTCCTGGTGCCTGCGGGCTGGTGATAGGAGCTGGGAAAAGAAGAGCAAAACATGACGGGTGCAAGTGGGGTTGTGGAGCCTCACGGAGGCTCTGGGCACGGCGGGGTGGCTCCCGTGCACGAAGGAGCAGGGACGATTTCAAAATTGCCAAAGAAACATTTTTAGAGGCTGGCAGCTGCTGGCTGGCAGCGAGATTTGGGTGCTAAAACACTTGGGTGCTTTTCAAATGCTTTTAGCAGCCCACATCCTTCCCCTGAAACCGGGGCTTTTGGAGGAGCCACCCCAGATGTCTTAGAGAGACCCGTGAGTTGAGGGACTCGAGGATTTGTTTGGGCGAGGGGTGATAAGCGGGGCAGGAAACCTGTTGTGGTGGTGGCACAGGACACAGGAACAGGATCTGGAGATCAGAGGCAGCAGATACACCCCGGAGCAAAGCCACCGGCATGGGGATACCGCTGCTGGTGCCACCTGAGGGCTTGGAAAGGGGACAGCAAAGAAACGTTCAAAACCTTGCGTCACCCCAGCCTTCGTCGTCGTGTTGGAAATACGTGTGTCTGACGTATGGGATGAGCATGCTGGAGGTTATTATCTCAGTTCCCCTTCTGCTAGCGCAAGGTTGGCTTCTCTTGGGCGCCAGGCAGGGCTGTGCCGGGCAGGCCTCGCTGGGGACAGCCATCGGCAAAGCTTGGAAGGGCTGCCGGAGGTGTCGCGGGCTGTTTCATCTGGATCCATGGGACTGGTTGATGCGGGTTCCCTCACTGAGCCGGAGGGAAATATTTGTCTTAAAACCTGCCCCGCTTGCAGGCAGCAGCCCCGGCTGATTTCATGCGTGGGCTGCAGATACCAAGGTGGCGTGTGGTCGGAGATCGCCCCAGACGTCTCCCCGTTTGTATCGGTGAGCTGGTGGCTGTTCTGCAGGGGAACTGAGGCTTGGTGAATAACTGTCAGGAAAGGATTTTGAAACACTGATGCAGCTGGTGCCACAAAAGTGTAAATTGTCATGATAATGAATTTAAACAGCCTCTTCTAATGCAGACTTGTTGCGTTCCCGCTTCCTTGTCGGGGAATGATCCAAACGCGTGCTGTGGTTTCCCTTTCCCTGTGCTTTGCCATCTCAGAAAGAACAGCCACGGCAGGTTTTTTTCCTCCCTGATCTGCCCGTTGCTGGTGTCTGAGCAAAAAACCATCCAAACTGCTCCCTCCATGGATCTGCAAAAACCATTAGATTAATTAGGGCTGGAAGAGTGAAAGGTTCCTGCTGTGAAATACGGGATGGTGATGGAGTGGGAAAAGCTGAACCCGCCTGTAATCACAGCCCATACCTCCCCGGTGAGCCCTAATGTCCATTAAAGCAGAATTACGCTCGGTTTGCAGCCATGGCTTTGCCCCACGCAGGGACCCTCTCGCCCGCAGCGGTGCCCGGTTCACCACTCTGCTTTCCGGACCTTGAGGCCACTCAGGAACCGAAGCTGTTGTTTCATCCCGTTTATTAACAAAGGCTTGGACACCTCGTGCCGGGGGTCAGGGACAGGCTGACTTCCCGCACAGTCTGCGGGTGGAATTTGGGATGTGGGTGCTGACTCGCCGAGTCCTGCGACGCCCAGAGCCCAGACGGGTGCTGGCCCAGCTTGCAGGGAGGTGTCGGGAAGTTGTCCCTCCCCAGAGACCTCCAACAGAGCTGGGGTGGTTTATAGGGTAGAAGCAGAACGTGCTGATACTTGGCCTATTTGGTTCACGTCCTTCATCCCGAATAGTCGGGCACCCAACCGCGGCTTATCCATGATACCCCAAGGTGCTGGGGTTCCCTTGGGAATTGGTGGGGTGGAGAACGAGTCTTTTGCCTGCAATTAGCATGGCTAAGCAGAGTCCTTCGGGGTTTCAGAATTACACGTAGGAGAAGGGGAAAGTGGGTGGTGGTGGAGGGACGGGGAGAGGGTCATTCTTTGGGTTATGAGCATATAAACCTGGGGCACCGAGGGACTGGAGCCAGAAGATGGACAGGCATCTCAGTGGCACTTGTATAAACGAGAAGCTCGTTAGGCTTGCAAAAGAGTATTTCATTAACATAATCCTTTCTCTTTTCCCTCCTACAAGTCCTGGGTTTTGGCTGTAGACTGTGGAGATGATGTGGGCTGTAGAGACTGTCCCAGGGTCATAGAATCACAGAACGGTTTGGATTGGAAGGGACCTTAAAGATCATCTTGTTCCGACCCCCTGCCATGGGCAGGGACACCTTCCGCTAGAGCAGGTTGCTCAAAGCCCCGTCCAGCCTGGCCTTGAACCCTTCCAGGGATGGGGCAGCCACAGCTTCTCTGGGCAACCTGTGCCAGGGCCTTACCACCCTCACGGTGAAGAATTTCTTCCTAATATCTAGTCTAAATCTCCCCTCTTTCAGTGTAAAGCCATTACCCCTTGTCCCATCACTCCAGCCCCTTGTCAAAAGTCCCTCTCCAGCTTTCTCGTAGCCCCCTTTAAGTGCTGAAAGGCTGCTGGAAGGTCTCCCCAGAACCTTCTCCTCTCCAGGCTGAACAACCCCAACTCTCTCAGCCTGTCTCCATAGCAGAGCTGCTCCAGCCCTCGGATCATCTCCGTAGCCTCCTCTGGCCCCGCTCCAGCAGGTCCATGTCCTTCTTGTGCTGAGGCCCCAGAGCTGGAGGCAGCACTGCAGGGGGGTCTCCCCAGAGCAGAGCCGAGGGGCAGAATCCCCTCCCTCGCCCTGCTGGCCACGCTGCCGGGGATGCAGCCCAGGGCACGGGTGGCTTTCTGGGCTGCAGGAGTCAGTCCTTTTACTAGAGCATCATTGGAGCTGTGGGTACCGAGAGAGGAAACTTTAAAAGTAAGCAATAATGAGGATGAATTACTGCAGCTGCCTTGTAAACATTTGATTTAATTTTTTTTTTTCCTCTTTTGAGTCCCCAAGGCTTAATTTGTTCAAATAAAAACTGAAATCCATCTGGAATACTCTGTGAAAACACCGCCTTGCCGAGCGGAGGCGGAGCTGGGTTACACCTCTCCCCTACGCTGGTTTCGCTGGGCTGCCTGGGTCGTCAGCCGTTTCTTCTCGCACGTCGGGGCTCAAAGCCTTGGTGCTTTGAAATCTGGGCTGGCCGGCTTGAAGGGGAACAGCAGAGGAGCAGGGAAATTGTGGCAATGGTTTGACTTGGACCAAGTATCGATGCTTGGTCCTCTCACTTCACGGTGCCAGCCGATATACCGCCTTAGGCAAGCTGTATGATCGCCATCTATTCTACACGGCGTTTGATAGCTTGCTTATCTCTCTAATTTTCCATTGTCTTCCAGTTGTGTGTTAATTGAGGGATGGCTGTCTTGTCACGTTTTGTTCTTCTGCTCTTTCCTCGGGCAGAAGAACACGCGTTTCTTTTGGGAAGGAAGAAATGAAATGAAAAGCTCTGCAGACGGGCATGCACACACACGTTGCTGCGTGTTTGTCGGAAAAGGCAAGATCAAAGATTAACAATTGCTCGGAGTGGAGCAGTGAGAACAAATTTGGTGCTGTGTCACCTTTGGTGGTGTGTCACCTTTGGTGGTACGTCACCCCGTGGCTTGGGGTTCCTTCCCAAGAGAGCTCGACCCACCTGCGTGATGGATTTGATAGGGACAGGAGTGACCAAAGGCTCGTTTGACGTTGGGGTGATGTTTTGAGATCCCTGAGCGGAAAGTTGGAGAATGCAAAGTACTCGCTGTAATCGGAAGAGAACAAATGCGTTTCCTTGGGTTGCCCAGGAGTGATTCATAAGCGTCATAGCATCAATGGTCTTTGTCTCCAGAAAGTCGCAATACAATCAGCCTCGAGGGACAGCTCTTAAGTTCCGCTTCATAGAAGGTGCTGGTAGGGAAATAATTCCCCTCTCTCTATCAAGCCTGCAGGACGCACATTTGCAGAAGCAGACTCCCTTTTGCAGCGGGGTTTTTTCAGTGCCTGGAATTATTCTGCGTTTCAGAGTCACGACATGCTCAATCTTACTGATGTATCTGGAGAGACGGCAGCTTCCCACCCCGGTGCTGGAGATTTTAACAGCGCAAATGCCACAGGCGCAGGCTTAAGCACACACAGGCCTTTAAAGAGAAGAGCTGGTGTATCCAGCCCTGCTAGTGCCTCAGTTTCCCTGGGGAGCGCTTTTCCCACGGCAGCCTCGGTCCCTGGCGGGTTTTGCAACGTACGGGCTCGTCTCCTGTCTGTGAAGTGCTGCGTAGAGGGGAGAGCATCTGCTCCCCGGAGCACTTCTGTTAGCTTGGCTGGGTGTGAAGTAGCATCGCCTGCATCCCGGCTGAGGGGGGATGCGGGAAGGCTGAAATGGCATCTGCTGGGGACGGCTCTCCAGCCCCCGGGTCTCGCTAGCGTCGCGGTTAGCCGTGGGGTCTCCGCGTGCCGGCAGCTCCTGCCGAAAGCTGGGGAAGAGGCAAAGGCGACTGGGTGCACGCGTTGTTGGCTCTCGGCTCGCCGCTGGCGTGTGCTGCGAGTGGTGTTGCTTTGTCTGGGTTTGCAAAGCCCGGTAGTAATCAGTGATAATTGCAATTACCTCCTCCCTCCCATCGGAGTGGAGACCAGCAGGTTATTTCCTGAAAAGCTTTTGTTTGTCTTTCCTGCCCGTGTTCCCGGTAGGAAATCTGCCCTTCCTGGGAAGGGCGATTGGCATTGCTCTGCCTGGGGGGTTTGTCCATGGTCACCTCGGGCTGGCTCAGTTTTAACTCTTCCCGAGGCTTCGAGGGCCGGCAGGAACCGTGTATTAAGTGCTGTGCCATGTGGTTGAGGGCAAGGAGCTGGGAGAGCGACTGGAGCCTTATTTTGGGTGACCACGTTGTAGCCTTATTTTGGGTGACCAGGTACTATCTCTTCTCATCGCCTTGAGTCCCTTCTGCTCCAGAGCAATCCAATATCCGCACTAAACAGCGTGAAGTTTCGCTTTGCATCGTGCGGAAAGTAACTCGTAGGCTTTTATGGGAGAAATCCCCCAGCTTGAGGCAGACGTGCTGTGCTGGCTCCTCCTAGCCCAGCTATTCGTGGCATCCAGCGCACCTTGCGAGAGCTGAAGTGATCTGGGAAGAGCGGAGCTGGTGAGCGGTTATGTTTAGCTCCTGGCCCTTTTCCCTGGAGCTGGAGCAGTTTTTCTAGACCTTCTTTTATTAGGCCTCCTCAAAATGCTCAAGTCCAGCTGCCGCTGCTGTTCTGATGCTTTTAAAGGATATAAACACAGATGAGGATGCTGTTGCCCTGTGGGAAACGCAGTTTTCTGGGGTAAGTGAGCTGTGCCAGGGAGAGCCCAGCCTTGCTGGCTTGGTGTGAGATGCACCCATCCAGAGATGGTGGAGAAGAGTCAAAATGAGTCTTGGAGCAACAGCAGCAGAAATTTGCATGGCAGTTTGTCCCCGTGTGCCTCCGTACCTGTGTGCCCAGCTCCTGCTGGGTGGATTTCACAGGCTGGTAAAGATTCATACGGTCCCGCCTTAAAAAAAAACCTGCGTGAAGCACGCCTGAAGGCTTTAAACAGGTTTCCTACTCTCAGCCTGTGGTTTGGGAGCGGCCTTGTAACGTGCCCGTTAGAGGAATGTAAGTCAGCGGGGATCGGGGTTACCGGAGTACTCAGCAAGTCACCGGAGTGTTTTAATAGCCAGCTTGGCATGTAGCACCAAACCCTCCACTGGTTTCTCAAAGCTCCGGAGGAGGAGGAGGTTGGTTTTTGCAGCACCTCATCGTTTTTGCAGCACCTCCAGCTCTGGAGCTGGAGAGAGGTGGAGGAGCACGGCTCTGCTCCCAGCTGTGCACAGCTGGACCTGGAAGATGCTTCTTCAAGATGCGATGGGCCCAAGGCTTGAAGCTTCCCAAGCCATCACTGCTTGCTCCAGCAGCATCTCCAGTTGGCTCCGTGCTTTCCTCCCTGTTTAAAATGCTGTAGCTGTTGGGTGACAGTCCAGGGTGCCATGGGTTTCTCAGTCTTTAGTAGAATTAGGTCTTTCTTAATATCTGCTTTTCTTGCAGAGTGTCCTTGGCTTTTCTTCTTGGTTTGAAGGAGAAGCGTTATCTAAACATAGGACTGGAAATCGGGAGCTGCTGGGTTCTCAAGCCAGCTCTCACGCCGTTCACTTGGGGACTTGGGCAAGTCCATTTAATATCTTTTGTCTCTCGTTTCCTTTTTACAGCTGGGAGGAAATTAATACCAGCTCTATAAAAGACTCCAAATTGATCTGTTAATTTCTTGTGAGTGCTTTGGAGATAAAATGAGGGTACGTGCCTTTGCTGCATCGGTTCTCCCTGCTCTCGAAAAAAAAATATTCAAGTGTTTCTACTTAACACTGCTGCCCGTGGATTGCCGTCACGGCGCATTACGGCAGTGCCTGGGCACCTTCTCCTCCCGGGAGGCTGATGCTGTCCTCCCCGTCCTCCCCGGTGTGTTCACCCGCGAGCGGCAGGCTGTGGTCCGTCCCAGCCTGGTCGGAGGGGGGTGTTGGTCCCAAAAGGCAGCTGTTGTGCCGATCACCTCCTGCAACGGGAGCCCTCGGGGACGTCTGCCTGCACGGATGCTCCCTGCGAGCTGCCGGGAGCCTGCCTGTGGGCTGCCTGCTGTGCCACGGCACACGCTGGCTGCTTTCCGTTACACGTGGAGCCATGCAGGCGTCCCGGTGTGAAGTACGTGGGGGGAAAAAGAAAATGGGCTTTTTAGGGCTTGCCTGTGAGTTGCCAGCTGAATCAGGGGTGGGTGAGTCAGGGAGGCAGCGATCGCTCCTGCCCTGCCCTGCCCTGCCCTGCCTGCGAGGGCAGCTGCAACCTGGCACTTCTCTGCCTGCTTTAGAGAGGTTTTCCTGGGCATGGGTCTCCCCCGAACGCGGCTCTTGCAGCGGGTGCCCCTGGTCAGGGCCAGCTCTGCAGGGAATCACAGAATCCCGGGATGGTGAGGGCTGGAAGGGCCCTCTGGAGACCACCCAGCCCGGCCCCTGCCAGAGCAGGGTCACCCAGCACAGGCTGCACAGGGCCGCGTCCAGGCGGGTTGGAATCTCTCCGGAGAAGGAGACTCCACACCCTCCCTGGGCAGCCTGTGCCAGGGCTCGGGCACCTCACAGCGAAGACGTTTTTCCTCCTGTTCAGGCGGAACTTCCCGTGTTCCAGTTTGTGCCTGTTGCCCCTTGTCCTGTCGCTGGGCACCACTGGGAAGAGTCTGGCCCCGTCCTCTTGCCACACACCCTTGAGATACTGATAAGCGTTGGTGAGGTCCCCTCTCAGCCTCCTCTTCCTCAGGCTGAACAGCCCCAGCTCCCTCAGCCTTTCCCCACAGGAGAGATGCTCCAGGCCCTCAGCATCTCTGTACCCTCCGCTGGGCTCTCTCCAGTAGCTCCTCATCTCTCTTGAACTGGGGAGCCCAGACCTGGACCCAGGATTCCAGATGGGGCCTCCCCAGGGCAGAGCAGAGGGGGAGGAGAACCTCCCTCGACCTGCTGGCCACACTCTTCCTCACGCACCCCAGGCTGCTGTTGGCCTTCCCAGCCATGAGGGCACGTTGGTGGCTCAGGGTGAGTTTGTCACCCCCCAGGACTCCCAGGTCCTTCCCCGCAGAGCTGCTCTCCAGGAGGTCACCCCCAACCTGTCCCGGTGCAGGGGGTTGTTCCTCCCCAGGGGCAGGACCCTGCACTTGCCCGTGTTGAACCTCACGAGGTTCCTCTCGCCCAGCGCTCCAGCCTGTCCAGGTCTCGCTGAACGGCAGCGCAGCCTCTGGGGTATCAGCCAGTCCTCCCAGTTTCGTGTCATCGGCAAACTTGCTGAGGGTGCGCTCTGTCCCCTCATCCAGGCCATCGATGACTGGCCCCGGTACTGGCCCCTGGGGCCACCACTCGCCACAGGCCTCCAACCAGACTCTGCACCGCTGATCCCAGCCCTCAGAGCTCTGCCACGCAGCCAGCTCTCCACCCGCCTCGCCGTCCCCTCGCCTAACCCACGCTTCCCGAGCTTACCTGCGCGGATGTTACGGGAGACAGTGTCAGACGCCTCGCTGCAGACAAGGCAGACACCGTGCACCGCTCCCCTCATCCACCCAGCCAGCCATGCCATCGCAGAAGGCCATCAGGCTGGTCAAGCGTGATTTCCCTTGGTGAATCCATGCGGACTGCTCCTGATCACCTTCTTTTCCTCCACATGCTTAGGGAGGTGCCGGCTGGGCTGGAACCCTGGGCAGGCTGGTTCCTAAACCTAAGCCTAACCTAAACCTAAGCCTAAGGCAAGTGAAAGCACAAGCTGGAGCGGTGCAGACGGGGAGCAGGATGAATCCCTTTCCCACTGATGGATGCCAGCGCCACAATTAGAGTTTGCTGCAAGCTGCTCCACCCAGCACAGCGGAGCCAACTGTTTAGTTTGGGTTGATCTTAATTAATTAGTGTATCTTAGAGTTGGAGAGGGGAGGATTAGAGAGTGCTTGGGCTGTCTCTGGCTGGCCTGGCTGACCAGACCTTCTGGGTCAGGGCAGCGAGGTTTAATTAGGAGGAATTGCTGCCGGCTCTTTGGCGCTTGTCTGCGAAGTCACGGATTTGGTGGCACGAATGTTCGCTGTCTGGTTTGCAGGGCTGCAGGGAACGCCGGGTGTTGGACCAGGCAAAGGTCTCGGCGGGCTTCCCTGAGCTGGCCCGTGCCAGGTGCCTAGGAGGGGAGAGGGACCCAGCCCCTTCAGACGGGGGAGTAGCTGAGCGGGCAAACTGCGGATCAGAGCAGCCCCTCGTCCCCGGGTTTGTGCTGAGCGTGGACTGGGCCCCAAGGAAGAGATCTCTCCTTGTTATGGTTGAAGTTCTCTTGGTCTGCGTAAACAGCTTGTTTGTAAGTGTATACAGCGGCTTTCTGCAAGGGGGGTCCGCCCATCCTGGCAGGCTGATATCCAGGGTGCCTGCAGATGATTCACAGCTCTCCTGCGTGCCTGGATCGTTGCGTCCTCCTCCCGCTTTGCAGCACTGCAGCGCTGCCATCAAGGTCCCGCGACACCCGCGTTTCACTCGGCTGCAGCACAGCAGCATCCTCCTCCCCTGCGACCTTCCAGCAGGGCTCTGGGCAGAGAAAATGAGATTTCCCTTGCCAAGGGGAGCGTTTTGCTTCTGGGGGGTGTCAGGGCAGGTAGGGAGCTGGGCTCATCTGCATGCGGCTCGTGACGCCGGCTGCTGCAAGGACGCAGTGACGCCTTTGGTTGCGTTCCCCAGGCTGCTCATCTTTTTGGGACCTTTCTGCATCTCCGAATCCAGCCCTGCACTAAACCTTGTGATTTCCTGGCAGCGCCATCGTCATCCATGGGCATTTCTCTGCTGACGTTGCCCACGGCTGGGAGGGGGCTGCAGTGACAGGGTGTGAGGTTTGGCACTCCTGCATCCCTTCGGAGCCAGACGATGCCTGCCACGGCTGGTACGGCCCTCGGCGGAGCTAACAGTCCTGGGAGGGGGCTGAGCAGGCTCCCACGGGAAGGCAAGGCCCTGGCATGACAGCGAGGATTAGAGGCACATTCCTACATGATGTTGCTGCAGGCACTGAGTTACCAGAAAAGGCTTTCCCCTTGCCCTGCCGTGGCTATTGCTGCCTGCACCGGGGCTCGTGGGCAGCGTAGCTCAGCTCCTCGCCCCCTGCGCTCCCAGCCGGTGCGGGGTGGGGAGGAAAGGCTCCAGGCATGAAATAGCACAGCCTCCTACCCCAGAGCAGCTCGGAACTGTCCTTCTCCTCGGCGCCTTGACCTTGCAGAGTGCCAGACCAGCATCACTCCTGCCCTGGCATCCATCCTCCGTGTGCACGGGGTGCGGGGAGCTCTCAGCATCCTCCTGAGGAGGAAGGCTCTGGCTGCAGCTCATTCTCTGTTTATCCTATCCTGGGGCATGGGGTTTGCTCCCCGAAGGTCCCCAGGGAACAGGGAGATCTGGGAGAGGCAAGTGTGTGTCTGCTCTCTCCAGCTGCCTGGGGGATACAGGGTGTCTAGACTTGTCTCCTCTCCTGTCGGAGGATTTATTCGGGGCCTGCCAGTGGGAACTGGCTGCAAACTGCTGCTGCGGGAGGATGGTGCAACTGGGAACCCGTCAGACATCGCAGCCCTGCCACAACCCCCCCGCCAGCCCCTCCTGGCAAGAGAGATGCGGAGAAGCCGTCTGCCCTTTGCCTGGGATGGGGGGCTCTTCCCTGACGCCCTGGTGCTGCGCTAGCAGGGCTGCCTGGTTTCGCTAACGTGGCTGTACTTTAAGGGCTCGACCAAGCCGGTTTGCACAAGTCCTTGCAGGGTCTGCAAGGGCCAGGCCGGCGCAAGTTATCGGTTGCTGTGACTGACTGGCTAAGCTGCAGCAAAGCTGTTGCACGCTGGTACCTGACAGTGTCTGCTTTTTGTTCTGTAGCTTTCAGATTTTGACTCATTCGTGGGCTGGCCCGATGCTATCAACGCTGTTCTTATCTTCTGCAAAGCAGGCAGGGTCCAGGCAGGTCACCTTCTCATGCACGCTTGCCTCACCGTAGGCGTTAGGGCTGAATACACGAGACTGAGTGAGCTGGAGGCTGTACCAGGCGGCTCTCGGTCTCCTATCGCAGGAACCACTTTCCATTTGCCCCCGGTTTGTTTGCAGTATGGGGGGAAGAGAGGGAAAACGGGGCAATTCAGCACCTGCGAGGTGGGACGCAGCTGTTGGAGCAAGGTCTGTAGGCAAGGAGAACGGAACCATCACACCGAGAGAAAATAAAACCGTACCTTCGGCAACTAGCAACGGGTCTTAATGGCTATTGACTGCGGCGACACGGCTTGTAGGGGCGTTGTGTGCAATCCAGCTCGGAACTGAGGGCTGGGACTTGGTCACGAGCACAGCCGGGCTGCGCTGGGCACCTTGCGTTAGGGTGGACGGACCCTGCGGGGACCCAGCCCGGCGCAGCACGGGGCTTCATCTCCCTCCCCGCCTGCATCCCACGCGGATGTGCCCTGCTTAAAGCAGGCAAAATGCTTGTAGTCGATCCTCGCTTCGTGCAGACTGAAAATGTCTGGAAGCTGCAAGGCAGCGCTGGACGCTCGTGGATTTTAACCCGAGTCGTGAGCGTCGGGCTGGTCCCAGCCCTCTGCCCACGGGTGGCTGGGTGCCGAAGAGTGATCCCCAAAATTAGGGCTGGATGTCTTGCTTTTCCCTTCTCTCCCTGGGCTGGCTCTGCACACCAAGCCCACGGCGAGGTTTGGGTGGGTGCCGGCTGTGTGGCCCCTGCGTGGTATCTGCATTAACTCAGTGAGTCACAAAAAGCGCGATAAATTAATTACCTTCCTGATTCTTGGCTTTTCTCGTAATTAGCGACAAGAAAATAATGAGGCTTGAATGAAACATTTGGTTTGATCTGGAGGAAATTGTTTTGCTTAGGAGCTCTTTCTGTACTTATATCTTTAAAAAAAACCACCCAACAAGTCAGCCTCTAACCAGGAAATGTCATTTCGGGGTGGAAAATCAAAATTTTTCCATTCTGGACATTGAGGCCATTGGATGCTGCTCTTAAAGGTTGCCCCAGCGACCCAAATTGCTGAAACCAGCCCAAAGAGAGCTGCAGGAGAGCGCTCGGGAGACCTGGACCTGCATTAAAACTCCGCCTGCTCCATGGTGGAGCAGAAAAGGGTTTGGAAAAGCCAAAGCTGCGGCAGGGCCCCGCACGTGCCGTCCCGGCGAGGCGGCTGCCGGAGCGAGCCGCGTTGGTGCTCGGTGCGGCTGGAGGTTCAGGGCCGGTGGTGACGTTGGAGCTTATGAGACGCAATGGATGTAATTTAAGTATCATGGTTTTACCACCTCCCCTTGCAGGGTGACACGAGCCGTGGCCTCACTCTATTTTTAGGTGTAAATCACCCGCTATTTAATTCCTTTCTAGCGAGTTCAATTTTCATCCCCTTCCCTCGAGACTTCCCCATTATATCTGGTACCTGCGCCGGTGCCGGGCGCGTGCAGCTCTCTCCGTGCCCTTCCCCAGGCTCCTCGCTCCCTGTCTGTGCAGGCAGGTCGATGGATTTGGCTCCATTTTACAAGGGAGGCTGCACAGCAGGGCTGAGACACGCTCCCAGCAGCTACGAAACATCCCACGAGGGTTGTGCTGGAGGCCACCAGCCTTCAGCAAAGCCTGGCTGATCTTTGGGCAACTGCAGCAGTGGCTGATGGTCGGGCAGGGGAAGAGAGAAATCCAGCGTTTTGGGGGAGGAAAGGGGATAAATGGAGAGAAGCTGCAGCCAAAATCTGGGAGCCTGAGATGGGTTTTCCCCCGGGAGCTGTTTGCGAAATGTTCTGTTCCTGCGTCACCATCCTTGCAGGGCTTTAACCCTGCCAGGGGCTTAGCCCCACATCCTCAACCCTCTACTACCCCAAAATACAGAGCATGAACGCCAGGTCAGGGTGGTCTCGGTGCGTTGCAGACCCTGGAGCCCAGCCCCAGCCCTCCTCCCTGCCTCGCTATTTCTTCTCAGCGGAGAAAAAAGAAGGGGACGGTGCTGGGTGATGGCTTTGCAGATGACTAGTCCCTGTGGATGGTGACACATCGGTGACTTTGTGGCTCATCCAGCAAAGCATCCACGTGTCAGGGCTCTCCGTGGTCCCCGTGTCCCACGGGAGCGTGGGAAGGTGTCCGCACCTTCCTGCATCCCTCGCCGCCGGGTTGATGGGTTTGGTGACGGTGCAGGGCTGCTGCGTCTCTGTATGGCCCACCCGGATCCTGCCAGCCTGGTGTCCTAAAGGGTTAAAGTGGCCTTTGAGGGGCCCTGGTGCTGCTGAGACACGTGTGTCTCCTCCAGCCCGTGCTCTCTGCAGTGTCCTTCAGAAGGGCAGCCCTTCTGAGCATGCCTGCTCCCCCTCGCTGCCTCCTTCCCGGCCCCCGTGCCTTCTCCCAGGGCTTTTCCAGCACCGCAGCACGCCCCGCACCCAAGCACACAGCCACTCGGTCCCGTCCTGCAGCCCAAACAAGCATCCACGGGTCCCCGGGGCTGCAGTGAGCATCACCCGGGGGGCTTCACCGTCCCCTCGCCCAGACTAACCCCTCATCTACCTCCTTTCAGATAAAATCATCCAAGGGGTGGAAGAGCTGCCTAATCCCTGGTTAATAATTGTGTAATTTCTCTCTCGGGGCTGCCGCCTGCCTGCTGGAGCCTGCAGCCGCTCCAATAAACTTCTGAAGCCTGGGAGGATGGGGCGTTTTTGTAACCGTTCTCATTTCTTGTGCCTCCTCTTAGCTAACAGGCGTCTTCCTGGAAGCAGCCCGGCTTTCCCGCAACGCTCCCGGTGCGTGGGCGCTTGGGAAACCGGGGTGAAGCCGCAGGAGCATCCCGCTTAACCGTGAACGTGCCGAGCTCTCCCAGCCACGCCGCCTGCTCCCGTCCCTCCTTCCTCCCCCTGTTTACCCGGCTCCAACTCGCACACCAACCGAGCGGATTTTCTTCCCTCCTCCTTCATGTTTCTTTGCCTCCTGTGAAAGGGGGGGACGTTAACCCCAGCCAAATTCGGCCTGCGGCCCTCGGCGGATGTGATGGCAATCAGGGTGCGGGGACTGGCTCGTGGGGACGAGCACACGGCGGCTCTGGGGGCCGGGGGGACCCCATAGTGCTGCTCCCCAGGGCTGGCACACTGTCTCGTGGCGCGGGCTGCCTCCAGCATCGGCATTATATGTGTATATAGATATTTATATATATCAATGTTTTTTAAAATTGATTTTATTTTATTTTATTTGTTATCGCCTCGGAACACCAGGATTTCTTAGGGCCGTGGGGATTGCTTTTACGGCTCCGACTCCAGCAATGTCCCCACGGTGGGAGCCGGGGTGGGAGATGTAGATGTCTCCCAGACCTGGCTCGGAGCAGGGAAGTGCGTGAACACTTCGCCTCCTTTCTTTTCACCATAAGTGTTCTTTTGAAGTGTTTGATTAAAATGTCATTAAAATGTTCTTTCCACGCTGCTTTGAGAGAGGTCTTTAAAATGAGGGGAGCGCTGCCAGAGCTCTGACTAAGCCTGACCTTGGGTCCTGTGCCATATGGAGCTGTACCGCAGCGGCCAGGTGATGGGAAGGGAGAGAGGTCCTGCACGGGTGGGACAGGGAAATGCCGTCAGGCGGGGAGGGAGGGGACCTTATAGATGCTGTAGGACCCAGCGCCTGTGGTCCTCAGGGCTTTCTGCTCTGGGATGAGGCTGCGCTGAGCAAAGGGGATGCTCCCTGCTCCCTTTTGCAGTAGGTTCCCAGCACGGGAGCTGCCTTGAGAGCTGCAAATTGTCTCTTCTGGCCTCGAGAGAGGGTTTCCAAGTTGCTGTGAGCAGCTCGGGGCATGGAGATCGCCTCTATGTTACCCGCAGTGCAAGAAGCACCACCTCAGGCAGATGCTCCAGTGGGACCTGGCTTGCTTTGACAGCAGCGCTCCCCCGGGGCGGGGACGCTGGGTCTGGGTTGGGTGCCCAGCACCCTTCCCTCCGTATCCCTTCCCTCCGTATCCCCTCAGGCTCTTCCTGCCCAGGCTGAGGATGGAGGCAGATCAGATATGGTGGATTTTTGAGTCAGCGAAGGAGCAGACGCTGCTGGATGGAGCTTATATAACGCCAGGCACAGCATCCAGCCCGCGCGCCGGGGCTGCGGTAACCCGGTTACAGCCGAGGAAGGAAAAAACCACACGTAGGTCAGAGTCTCTCCCAAGCTGTTTGGTTGGGAGTAAATATTTACATGGCACCGCATCCGCCAGCGGCCACGGCCTTGGGAAAAGCAGCCCCCTACCCCCTTGGTAGGGTGGGGATGAACCTTTAGCAGCTGAAATGGGAGCCCTTGCGTTTGCTGGGGCAAGGACAGGCCTTTGCAAAGTCTGGAGCCCGAAGGTGGCTTGCCGTGCTCTGATCTTCGTTCAGCTTCCGTGGTCTCGGAAATACAAGCCTGCTTTATGCACCAAGGGAGAAAATAATCTGCCTCGTGGCAAAACCCAGCAGGCGCCAGTGGTTCTTGCTGCTGCTGCGGTTCATGGAGGAAAATTCCTGGTGTTGCCCCCGATTGCCTGCACTTGGGTAGAGATGGCCCCGTGCAAATCTGCCGGCACTGAAATGAAGACAACTGGTGTTCAGAAGCTGCAGAGCAAACTCTTTTGCAGCGCGGACATCGCCTTGCAAGAGCTTTCCTTGCCCAAAATCGCTCTGATTTGAAGGACGGTGATTTCCTCCTGTCCTTCAAGTGCTTAGACTGCACTTGGCTCTGCTGATGCTGCGACTGGAAAGCCAGTCCCCAGCTCCCTTCTGCCCTAACCCGGGCGAGAAACCACAGCCCATGGAGAGCGGTCCCCGTGTTTGCTGGGCACGCGCGAGCCGGGGTGGGTGATGTGGACAAGGAACCATTTTAATAGGAACTATTAACTTCTGGATTTCCTTTTCCTTGTTTGTTCAAGCTCTCGGGGTTGATGTTTACTCAACCGTTCTTGCTTTTAGTAGTTTCGGTGGTGTTTGATGCTGTTGATAGGGGAACGGCTCCCATGGAGTTTGTTTTCCAAAGGAAGGAACTCGGGTGACTGCGTGTGCCCCGTGCTGGTGATTTGGGGATCAGGGCCGCTCTCAGGGAAATGGGGTCTCGGGGGACTTCCCTCCTGGTGGGGTTCACAAAAACCAGCTGAAACCCAGTGGGAAAAGCTGCTCCATGTGCCCACCTGCCCGCTCCCGTGCATCCCTGCTCGTCCTCCGGATGCGGATGTGTCGGAGACCGGGCTGCCTCATCCCCTCCGCTCCCGCATCCCTTGTTTACTCCGGGTGTCCTGGCAGCAGCGTGCCGGGAGTCTCGTACGCCTGGGGCAGGCGCAGCCGCTCTGTTACTGCTCCTCGCTCCTTAGGGAAGCGCTTCTGCAGCCGGCGCGAGTCCCACGGAGCCCTCCCGGCCGGGGGGACCTCTCGGATGCCGGCTCCTGCCCTTCTGCTGCGGCAAGAAGCACTTGCTGCTTACCAGAGGGAAATGACGGAGCGCTGGGGGTCTTGCTGTGCCCCCCTGCCTCCCGGCTTGTCCTGGGTCTGCACTGGCGGCAGATGGATCCCAGTTTGCAGCAGGGCCACCACATTTGGGGACAGGCAGGTGGCAGGAGTACGTACCCAGGTGGGCGAGTGAGTGGCGTGGCAACCTGCTGTGCAAATAACCTTTTCCCCAAGCAGCTGGGAACAGGAGCCCGGGGGTTATTAAGGCTTATTATTATTATTATTATTATTAAGGCTATTATTAAGACTTATTCCCCTTCCCGCTGCCCCTGGATGTGCCCGTGGCGGAGCATCCTCGTCCCCCGGCATCGTTGCTCCCCAGCATCCTGCCGCAGCCTCCCTCTTCCTCCGGGAGAGAAACTCAGGAGCAGAGCTGGGATCGAGCCGGTTCACCCCTGCCTGGCATCGCCCCTGCGGCGAGAGCGTTTCTTCCCATTAATCCCCCCCACCCCAAAGCAGGATGCCGACCCGGCGCTCAGAGCAGGATCCCAGCAGGATCCCAGCAACAGATTGGTACCGATGAGCTTCTGAGTGCTCTAAAAATACTGAGCGGAGAAAGCAGGGAGCGAAAAATGGCTGAGATTCAGCGGAATCAAAGGCATAATTAACATGCAGCCCGTGTGAGTGTATTTTTAGGGCCCTACAAAAAGGCTCTAAAACATTGAATTCACATCAGCACGCGAATGTTCCAGTTTAATGGGATCCTGGGGCCTGTGGGGAAGAAGTGAGAGATGTTTAATTGTCAGTGTTTGTGTTTTATTCATGATTGAACGTACTTAGCAAGTGAAAACTGATTTGCTGCGGGCTTCTCGCTGCTTGTGTGGCTTTAAACCTTATTCTGGCCAGGGCTGGTGTATGCTGAGATGGGCATTGCCCGGTGTGCTGGAAGGGCCGGTTGTTCCCGGCGTTTGCATGAGCTGTGCTTGGAAAAGGGATTATCGCCTCCCCTCCCGTGGGGAGCTCCCTGCCAGGGCTGCCTTGGGGTGCTCAGCGCTTGCGTGGGCTCCGAGGGGATCGGAGACAGAAGAAAAATCCCATGGGGGTAAATTAGGAACCACATCCAGCCCGGGAGGTCCCTGAACGCAGGTGGCTGGACATTGGGAGAGCACTGGGAGAAAGCTCGGGAGCTTCCCGTCTCCCCCGGCTTCCCCTCGTGCCCGAACCCAAAGGCCACAGAGCAGTTTGCTCAGAGATCGGTGCTGCTGCGGCAAAGCCAAGGTAGAAACGAGACTCCTTCCCGCATCGCTCCGGCACCCGAGACCCGTCGGAGCCGCCTGGGCGCTGCTGAAACGGCGCGGCCGGACCTGCATGGAGCCTTGGGTGTGATGAATCCTCCGGCCTCTGCGGTGCCAGGCTCACTCATGCTGGAGGCAGCACCTGCAGCTCAGGTAGCAATTCCAGGTCTAATCCTGCCCTCAGGGACCTGCGCGTGGCCGTGGCCGTGGCCGGTACTGACTCACTGCCCGTCCTTAGGGAGGGATTGTGGAAGCGGCTGCTTTTCCCATCGGAGCCGGATTCGTGCGGCGCCTTCCCCGCTCGGCTGCGCAGGTGGAGGAGGGATGAGCTGGCACCGCGGCGCAGATGTGGTCCCTGCAGGCTCGGCGGGGGGGACGGGGGGGTTCACCACAGCGCAGAGCGGCTCCGGATCGTCAGCGGGATGGTGGCTCGTTAGGGAGGGGGTTTTTTTTTAATCTGTTGTGAAACGATGTGCAGATGGCACAGCCACCCGGCCGGAAGGAACGGAGGAACACGGGATGCCAAGGCAGGGTTCCTTATTTTAAACCGTTTCCCTTGCCAGGGAACAAATGTGCCTCACTTCAAAATAATAATTATAAAGCCTGGGAGAGGATCCAGGGAACCCAAAATCATCCTTCTGTGGGTCTCGGTGCGTTGGCTGACGCGCTGCTTTGGTTGGCGTCGTGCTGCCTGCCCGACCCCGCAGGCAGATGCTCGCGGTGCCGGGGCTGCGGGGCGCTTGGTGGATGATACCCCAGCGGGTCATGGCTGGCTCGGAGACCTGCAAAAGGGGAAAACAAGTTCCCTCTTACCTTGCACCCCAAGGAATAGCCCTGCACCGCGAGGATACGTCCTGTCCCTGCTCCCGGAGCTCTGCCTGCAGGGAAGGCAGGCGTTGCTGCAACCCGCCATATAAAACCTCCCGGCTTGCTCCTGAAGCTGCAGGAAGGGGAATAAGGAGCCGCTCCAATTGCATCCTCAGACCCGCTGAGCACCAGCTCCCCTCCCTGTCCCCTGCGTCAGGGACACCCGGGGCCGGGCACCGTGCTGCTGCCTCCTGCCAGAGCCTGGCACGCCGGGTGTAACGGCGCTCGGCGGGCAGGCTGCCGTCTGACGGGAGGTAAATGCCAGTGCCTACGTGCGCCCGGGATTAGTAGCTGCGATGGGAAGAGCTGGAGCCAGCGACAGGTTGTGCTGTGAGAACTGCCTGTGCCGCAGACGGCTGTCGCGGGGGTCTGGGGGTCCCCTCAGAGAGCCCGGGGTGCCCAGAGGGCGGCTGCCGCCTGCTGGACTGGGGCTCGCTGTTATTTTCTGGCCTGAGATCAAGCAATGCCGGGGTATGTGGGTCTGGTGAAGCTGCAGTTTCCACTTTACAGGGTGGGGAAGAAGGGAGTTAGAAGGGGAAACTGAGGCACACAAAGAGTAAAGGATCCTGAAGAGTGCAGGGAGGGCTGGGAACTGGTCCCTGGCTGCTGCAGGCCTGTCCTCCTGCAGAGAGCATCCTCCATTCGCGCAGCCAACGTGTGTCTTGCTCTCTCCTCCTTCTCTCCAGGCTTCCACGTGATCCCTTCAGTGTCCAACATTGTTCCCGAGAGCTGCCTGCTCATCGTGGTGGGCCTTTTGGTTGGGGGGCTCATCAAAGGGGTGGGTGAAGAGCCCCCCATCCTCAAGTCGGACATCTTCTTCCTCTTCCTCCTTCCACCCATCATCTTGGATGCCGGCTATTTCCTCCCCTTACGCCAATTCACCGAGAACCTGGGCACCATCCTCATCTTCGCCGTGGTGGGGACGCTCTGGAATGCCTTCTTCTTGGGTGGCCTGATGTACGCCGTGTGCCAGCTCGGCGGCACCGGCCTGGATGACATCGGCCTCCTGGCCAACCTGCTCTTCGGCAGCATCATCTCGGCCGTGGACCCGGTGGCCGTGCTGGCCGTCTTTGAAGAGATCCACATCAACGAGCTGCTCCACATCTTGGTCTTCGGGGAGTCCCTGCTGAATGACGCCGTCACAGTCGTAAGTGGATGAGGGGGATCGCCCAAGGGGATGGGCTTCGCTTCGGTGGAGCGTCTCTGGGTGGTGGCACCAGGATGGGCAGCTGTCAGTCAAGCCCTGCGGGCAGAACCGTAGACTGGGCCGTTGCAAGGTGCCAGGTGGCTCCTGCCAGCTGAGCTGCGGCAGCTCCGCTCGCTCCTAACCTTTTGCAGGTGCAAAGCTAAATATAGTGGCTTAAAACACCGCAGAGGTGGGTTAAGGCGAAGCATTTTACTTGGCAGTTTGGGGAGGCTGAGAGCACATGCCCAGCCAGCTGCTGCCTCTTGGTGAAGAGCAGGACTGTGCCCGGCGCCTTGCTCTCCTGGGGATCTGCTCTCCTGGGTGAAATTGGTGCCTGCGGCCATGCTCGTGCCTGTCCCCCCAGGGGAAGCGAGCAGGAGCACGGAGGGGCTGGCGCTGGGTCAGGCAGCGCTGAGTGTAGCCGCTGCTCCCTCCTGTCTCCTTCCTCGCGTGGTCTTCCTTGCTGTCCCCCCGCGGCAGCAGCAGGGAGGTGTGAGGGCAGGACACGGCCAGCCGTGGCGAGGGGAGAGCCGCGGGGGCTGCGGCCAGGCTGGCCCCTCAGCCCCAACCTTTGGGCAGCAGCTTTGCAGCGACCTTTGGGAGGCTCAGAGGCTGGGCCGCCCTGCTCCGGGGCTGTGCCGTTTCCAAAGGACGTCTGTGTCCAGGCGCTGGCTTGGCTGTCAGCGCGGCGTCCTCCTCTCTGCAGAGCTGACCTCTACATTTACTTCCAACCCACTGCTTTTTCCTGGCTCTTCTCCCACATCCCAGCTGGCTGCTTCGGAGTGGGCTGCTCAGCACGCTGCAAAGGCTGACGAGGAACGTACTGTCCCACTACAGGGCTTTTCCCAGGCGCTGCTCCCCACTTTTGACCAGAGGGGCTGCCTGCAGGGTCTGTGTCCCCGCTCCCATCCCTGGGGAATGCTTTTGCCTTCTGCTGTCACGTCTGTCCCTGCCCTTGTCCCAGGACCCGGCCCTGGCAGGCAGGAGCTGGCACCTCACCCTCTCACTGCTCGCAAGCACTGCCATCTCTGCGGGATTTCCCATCCTGACATGGCTGCGATGGCTTTTGCTTTAAAATCTCTCCGGTAAATGTGTCTGGAGGTGGAGGAGGCGATGCAGCGCGGGGTGGGCTCCTCCGGCGAGGTTGCCCTTTTAGCTACAAAGCTGCATGAAGGGTTTGGGCTGTTCTCGGGGCTGAGCAGGGCAGGTGTTGGCTTTTCTCTCCACGCGGCTGTCAGGTGTCCCCCGGCCTGGATCTGTCCTGACCTGCTTGTTGGGAAGCAGGAACAGTCTCTGGCTGGTTCAGACCTTGACCGAAGCCCGTCCTGGGACAGTGGTCAGGGCTGCGTTGGAGAGCAGAGCTGTCCCAGACACGTCTCCAATGACACCGTGTCCCTTCGAGCCACGGAGGACGGGGAGCTCGTCCCTACGGGTCTGTGTCTCGCACAGCAAAGCACCACCGGCTTTTTTTGGCATGAGGCTTGGTCAAGCACAGGACCCAGCTCAGGATCACTGAGCACTGGCACACCTCATCGCCCCAGCTCCCCTTGCTGCTGCTCCCCCGGGACGGTCCCCGAGCAGGTCTACACAAGGCGAGGCCGTCTCTTGCCAGCGGAGCAGTTTGAACCCCCCTCTCCATTCTCCCTCCCAGGTCCTCTACCACCTCTTTGAGGAGTTTGCCACCTTCGAGCAGGTGACCATTATCGATATCATCCTCGGCTTCCTCAGCTTCTTCGTGGTGTCGCTGGGCGGTGTCTTCGTGGGCGTCATTTATGGGGTGATCGCTGCCTTCACATCCCGCTTCACCTCCCACATCCGCGTCATCGAGCCCCTCTTCGTCTTCCTCTACAGCTACATGGCGTATCTCTCTGCTGAGCTCTTCCACCTCTCCGGCATCATGGCGTGAGTTGGGCACGGGTGGGATGAGGTGCCCTCCTGTCCCCAGGGCAGGACACCATTTGGAGGATCTACTTTGGTGTAACCACGTCTCTCTGGCTGTCCCAGCATGGCCAGTACATGCCCAGTGAGGGCCGGAGGTGTGTTTGGGCTGGGATACGCAGGAAGGCAGATGAGGGAAGCGACTCTCTTGAGTTGTCCCACCGATCCCGGGGTGCTGGCAGCCCGTTGCCCATTCTCCTGGGCAAGACGACGGGTTTTGTGCTGCCTGGCTCCGATGCTCTCTCCTGCCCTGCCAGAGGGAAGGAGAAACCTCATGTTGCCTTCTCTGGAGGCCTTGAATAATTGCTGGTGTCTCACAAGCCCTGCCCTGCTCTGGGGTTTGCTATAAGAGCACAAAATGCTGCTGCGGGGCCAGGGGCTGGGGCTGTCCCCATGTCCCCATGGCTGCTGAGTGCCCCGACCTTGCCCCTAGGCTCATCGCCTCCGGCGTGGTCATGCGGCCCTATGTGGAAGCCAACATCTCCCACAAGTCCCACACCACCATCAAGTATTTCCTTAAGATGTGGAGCAGCGTGAGCGAGACCCTCATCTTCATCTTCCTGGGCGTCTCCACCGTGGCTGGCCACCACTACTGGAACTGGACCTTTGTCATCAGCACGCTGCTCTTCTGCCTCATCGCGAGAGTTTTAGGTGAGGTGTCAGTGTGGTGGCAAAGTCCTTTGGGACAGTCCTGAGTGATGGGCAACTCTCAGGGCCACGAGGCCCCAGTTTGCCTTGCTGGGGAGACTGGAGTTGACTGGGTGGCACTGCTCCACTGTGGGCATCAGCCCTGCTGGTGGTTGGCTTTATGGGGAGATGGGGTTGAGGCCAAGTTTGTGCTAGACGTGGGGTTGAAGCTGGTGAGGGGTGTTGGGATGAGCGAGCGGGACAGCACCCACCTGCACCCATGGCCCCGAGGGGGTGACACTGCGCTGGGCTGCAAGCTGGGCTCCCGGGGGGGTCTCTTTGGGGTCGGAGGACATCCTTCCCCATCTGCTGACGCGAGGCCCTGCCCTGCTCCCCCAGGCGTCCTGGTCCTCACCTGGTTCATCAACAAGTTCCGAATTGTGAAGCTGACACCGAAGGACCAGTTCATCATCGCCTACGGGGGCCTGCGGGGAGCCATCGCCTTCTCCCTCTGCTACCTCCTGGACTATAAGCATTTCGGCATGAGGGACATGTTCCTCACAGCCATCATCACGGTCATCTTCTTCACAGTCTTCGTGCAGGTTGGTGGCACAGAGGTGGTCACGGGAAAGGGGTTTATTCAGTGAGCCACATGTGTGTGTGTGGAGTGAGGAGCATGTCCCCAGCCTCCATTCCTGCCCCTGTCACTGTCCAAAAGCTTCTCCAAAAGCTCTTGAGACTGCCAAGTGACGCCGGCAGTGCGGAGCCCTGTGGTTCGGCTGTGCTGAACCCATCCGGCTCCCACCGGTGTGCCTTGGGGAGAGGTCTAACCCACGCTCCCCATTCCCTAGGGCATGACCATCCGGCCCTTGGTGGACCTGCTGGCCGTGAAGAAGAAGCAAGAGACAAAGCGCTCCATCAACGAAGAGATCCACACGCAGGTAACCCGCTGCGCCCGGCCGGCCCTTCCCGCGCGCTTCTCTTCGCCGCCTTAGCCCTCTTCTCTCTCTGCTTCTGCCACCTCCACCGCTGTAACCAGGCGGGTTTACAGAGCGGGACCTGCCCCTAAGTCAGTGCCCAAGGTAAGGGGGGACGGAGCGAGGGCTCTCCCCCGTCTGTGTCGTCCAGTGCCCGCTCCGACCCAGACCTCCCCTGTGCCTGGTAGAGCAGCAGCCCGGTTGCGTAGGACCGTGCTGCCTCCTGAGGCCCATCCTGGACCCACAGCCCCGATGTTGCACGCCCTGAGTGCCCTCACCCCTGTGTCAGCGTGGGGGTCAGGGTGGGGAGAGGGTGGGCAGTAGCCCTGCGAGCTGCCTATGCCCTGGACCTTCTCTTCCAGTTCTTGGATCACCTTCTGACGGGGATCGAGGATATCTGTGGTCACTACGGGCATCACCACTGGAAGGACAAGTGAGTGTGGAGGTTTGGTGGCTCGGGGGACCCATGGGGGAGGTGGGCAAGGGTTTGAATCGCCACCTGGCAGGTTTTCCAGCCCTGTGCCGGGGTTTTTCCCTGGGCTGTAACATCCACACACACACTCCCCTCGATGAATTACGGCCCCGGGTTGGGTGCGAGTGGGGCTGCAGGGCTGCGTCCCTTCGCCACACCACCTACGATGTGCTCACAGCAGTGTGGGAGCTGCCGGTGGCCGGTCCCTGCCGGAGCTCGGGACCATCCGTTGTGGGTGCGAGCAGCTGCTGGGTGTTTCGGAGGCTGCCTGGCTCGGGAGGGAGTCGGGGAAGGTCTGGCCTGACCTGTGCTGGTGGGAACTGAACCATCTTCTGCTGGCCTGGGCCAGGGATGGGGACCGGGGAGTGGGTGCCGGGGCAAGGGGAGGTCTGAAATATCGCTGCTCCTCCTTTCCCCACGTCCTCGGGAAGGCTGAATCGCTTCAACAAGAAGTACGTGAAGAAGTGCCTGATTGCGGGGGAGCGATCCAAGGAGCCCCAGCTCATCGCTTTCTATCACAAGATGGAGATGAAGCAGGCAATCGAGCTGGTGGAGAGTGGGGGCATAGGCAAGATCCCCTCCGCTGTCTCCACCGTCTCCATCCAGTGAGTTCCCCAGCCCTGGCCGCCCTGTGCCTCCGACGGGCCCCTGGCGTAGGCTGAGCGCTCCCTGCTAGTGGCCGCAGGGCAAGCAGCCGTTCGGTCCTGCCGTGGCCATCGCAGTGTCGCTCTGAATCCTGTCTGTCCACGCAGGAACATCAACCCCAAGACCCTCCCCGTGGAGCGCATCCTTCCGGCCCTGTCCAAGGACAAGGAGGAGGAGATCCGGAAAATCCTTCGCAACAACCTGCAGAAAACCAGGCAGAGGGTAAGGTGTCCCCTGGCACCATGCATGCTCGCTTCGCTTCCCCGGGGGTGGCCAGGACCACTTCCAGCCAGAAGCCCTCAGGGCCAGCGGGGCCCTCCACGCCCGGTGTCCCTCCCTGCTGCCCCTTGTGTTCCCAGTCTGGCTCTCCCTCCCCAGGAGGCTTTTCCTCCTGGGATGCGACTGCGATAGTGCTGAGGGGGGGCTGCTCGGACGGTGGCTGAGCCCAGCATTTAAACCCTTGCTGGGCTGAGGCGGGCCCGGATCAGGCGTCCCACGGTAGCACACAAGGGACGAGCCGCCAGCTTGCCTGGACGTGCTCTGCCCACTGGTGGCTGTTTCATCCGTCTCCAAGGAAAACGGTGCCGTGACCTTCCTTTCCTTTGCCTTTCTGTATGTGGGGTTTTTTAACCCGTCTCCTTTTCTTGGGGCCTTTTCCCAGTTGCGATCCTACAACCGGCACACGCTTGTGGCCGACCCCTACGAGGAAGCCTGGAACCAGATGCTCCTGCGGAGGCAGAAGGCTCGGCAGCTGGAACAGAAGGTGTCAAGGGGACGCTGGAGCAGGGATGCTGCCGCAGGCTGGGGAGGACGGGGGGCCGAGGGGGGCTTCCCAGCCTGGGAGGGACGTCGGGGCCCTGCATGGGGAGGAGGCTGAGGTTCAGATGACAGTGGGTGACCCCAAACCTTGGGGGTCCTCTGATTGCCCCAGGCTCCAAGCAGTTCCTGGCAGCGTGGCTTGGAGGATGCGTGCACGTGTCCTCTGCATCCCGCTGCTGCTTCTTGCTCATCCCTGTGGCCTGGGGTCAATTCCCTGCCTCCCCTTCCCCGTTTACCCTGGCCACTCCGATGGAGACAGTCCCTGTGCTCCGATTCCAGATGAACAACTACCTGACGGTGCCGGCTCACAAGCTCGATTCGCCCACCATGTCCCGGGCTCGCATAGGATCAGGTAGGTGGGACCGAGCTGCTGGGGGAGCGCCGCTGCCGGCGCCTCGCTGGCCATCGCTGGCACTTCGGGGCTGAAACGCTCGGAGGTTGCCTTGTCCTGCACCCCCTCAGCTCCTCTGCGGCTCTCCAGCCCCGATCGTCCCCATCCCGCGACGCGGCCAAGCCCCAGGGGTTTGCTGTCCTCGAGCCCAAGCTCTGCTGCGTGCGGCCCGGGCACGCGGTGGGCTCTGCCTGAGCAGAAGCACCCGGCTCGATCCCCGGCACGGTTCCCACCAGGAACTGAGCTTGGCCAGTCGGTAGATCTGTCCGGAGCTCAGCTCGCTCCATCCACACAGCCACATTTCTGGCCGTGCCTCTCCCTGCCCTCTGCAGGGGGGAGAACCAGGAGCGCTCAGCCCCGAGACCTGCCCCTGGACTCCCGGCTTCTCCAGCGCGCGTTTGCTTTGCCGTCTTCGGTTCCTCCCGCCCTGTGTGGCCTCCCCTGCTTTGGGGACAGGGTGACGGGGTGTGACGGTGTGTGACGCTGCTGCCGGCGCTTGCGGAGCCGGCGGTTAATCGGCAGAGGGCAGCTTCGCCCCTTGCAAGCGGCGCGGTCCTGGGAAGCAGGGCTGGGCTGTCTGGAACAGCTCCAGATGGGATGTGGAAATCAGAAAAAGGAATTAAACAGCAGGCTTGGAATTTAGAGAGCGAGCGAGCCCCAGCATCCCAGCCCCAAACATCTTGGGTGCATTATCTGGGGGTCCCTGAGACCCCCCTTCCCTTCCCCAGGTTATCCTGACCCAGTTTGTTCGTGGTACCGCGAGTCGGGCCCTGCCTGACCCCTCTCTGCCTCCCCAGACCCGCTGGCCTACGAACCCAAGGCGGACTCGGAGAATCTGCCCATCATCACCATCGACCCGGCCTCCCCGCAGTCCCCGGAGTCCGTGGACCTGATGAACGAGGAGCCCAAGGGCTGCGGCGGCCTCCCGCCCTCGCCCGAGGAGGATGAGGAGGGGCTGGTGATGCGGGTGAAGGAGCCTTCCTCCCCGGGTACTGACGATGTCTTCACCCCTGGGACCGGCGACAGCCCCAGCAACCAGCGGATGCTGCGATGCCTGAGCGACCCGGGGCCTCGGCCGGAGCCGGAGGAGGGGGAACCCTTCATCCCCAAGGGGCAATAGCCGCTGGCACGCGAAGCCTCACGCGCCTCTACACGGTTTCTCTCTCTCTTCATTTGTTCTTTCTTTGCTCTCCTTTTTGGTTTCCTCTGTCACTACACACCGGGTTCGGGAAGGGGAGACTGTCCTGCGTGGACTGGGATTGCCAGGACAGCTCTGCCCAGCAAGCCCTGGGCTGGCCCCGAGGAGCGGGGAAGGAGCCCCCGGGACGCACCGGGCGCCTCGGCCGCCGTGGCCTGGGGGGTGACGGACGATTTACCGCCTGGCACTGGGATCTGCAGGTGCCTCGCAGCCCCGGCAGGGCTTTCCCGGAGGCTGCCCACCCACTCAGGACCTGCCAGCGGCTCCTCGGGGCAGCTGCGGCCGGTGCAGGGTGGGCTCTGGCCGGGGAGCTGGGGGCGTCCGCAGAGGCTGCCCCACGGCACAGCTTCGCGTCTCCCCTGCTTGTGTTTTACCCGCCCCCTCGCCTCGCTCCGGAGCGGAGGGATGGGAAGACGGGAGCCAGGCTCTGCACCAGGGCTGGCGCACCCACCACCTCCCCCGGCACCCTCCCAGGGACCTCGGGCTCGTGCCACTGCTCCCTGCCTTGGCCGCTTGCCCCGCGGGGCCGGCTGCCGCACGGGAACCTCTCCTCCGGCCCTGCATTTCACGCCAGGTCTTGTTAAATAAGTATCCTATAGCCATGCAAGGGGGGAGCCGGGTCCCCCCTCGCTTTGAGCGGCCCCGCAAGCCTGGGCCTCTCCGTCCCTCCTGGAACCGCTACCTGTCACCCGTCCCCGTGGGGACCCTCTGCCAGCCTCGGCCCCTCGCCCCGTGCCTGCCCGGCAGCGCGGCAGCGGCACCGGCTGCTCCTTAACCAAAGACGGCCTCCGGGCTCGCGGGGCACGGGGACGGGGCATGCAGGGGGGGCATTTGCTACGGGGGGGGGCATTATTTTTCTCTCCCTGCAACCGAGAGGAGCTGGGGAAGAGCTGGGGACCAGCTCACCCAGCATGGGGACACGTTGGGGCCGGGAGGTTGGCAGGAGGGGGACGGTTCCCCCCCGAAGGGGTGGCCGGGGGTGTCGGGGGTCCTTGGAAGGACCCATCTTTCCCCACGGCTTGGCTGGGAGGGAGCGCTGGGTGTTTAGGTGACTTAGAGCCCTCCCCTGGCTCAGGGGTGTCCTGCATCGTGCTCGAGCGCGTCACCTCGTCCCCGACGTGCCACCCAGTTCCCACCACGTGCCGCCCTTCGCCGTGGGTGCTCGTCGGCCCCGCCCCGGGGAGCCCGGGCTGCCTCCCCCTCCCCACGCCGTGCCTTGCCACGCGTCGTCTCTGCCCCGCTGCCTTGGCGGGCACCCGTCCCGCACGCCCACCCGCTCCATGTCCCAACCGGGACCCCGGGGGACCGGCATCCGCGCGGCTTCGTCACGCCAGGGCGAGAGCCCACGTTGCTGCCTGCGCCTGCCTGCCTGCCCTGCTCTGTCTCCAGGAGGAAAAAAGCAATGAAACTTCTCTTGTATAAAAATGAAGAAAAAACACATGTAAAGAGAATCTTGGTTTTTATCATGAATATTCTAATAAATTAATGTTAATTTTTAGTGGGGTTTTTCCAGCTGTTCGGGCTCCTACCGCTGCCACAGGGTCCCGGCCATCCCAGATAAACGAGGTGGCTGCGAGACCTCGTCCCCGTCGCTGTCGGGATGGAGGGTTTGTCCCTCGCCTTCCCACCGTGGCTCGGGGAGACGGGGAGCCCCGACTGCGGGGGGACTTTTTACGCCATTCCCAACTTCGGCGAAGACAGAGGCTCCGCAGAGCTGGGGCTCCCGCGTCCCTCCCCGGGGCTGCGCCGGCGTGAGGGAGCGTTGGGAGGGGAAGGGCTGGTTTTTGCACCTTTATCGGACACGGATCGCCCCGGCGCGGCCCTGGACAGTCCTGGAGGAAGCCCCGAGGTGCCGGCCGGGCATCCCGGGGCAGCTCTGCCCACCCCGAGCCCGGTGCGTTGCCCCTGGGGAGGAAGGGGCCAGCGTCCCGCTGCCGGCAGCGCCTGCCTGTCCCAGGTCCCTGCCTGCACTGCGGCGGGGTTCTGGGGGGCTGGTGGCTCCGTCCCCAGGGGAGGGGGCTTGGGGACATTCGAACCCTGGGATTTCTTTCCTGGCTTTCCCCAGGAGCCGGGGCAGAAGCCAAGCCCTTGGAGAGCGGCCGGTTCCCACCAGCATCGCACGACTGGAGAGAGGGAAGAGGCTCAAGGCGGTGCCTGGGTGAGGGGCTGCACCCCGACCCAAAAATCCCTCAGGAAAGACCTTCCCAGCCCCAGCAGCGCTTGCACCTTCTCCCCCCCCAGAACCCCCCCAGGGCTGGGGGTGCCCCGGGGCGGCCGGAGCTCCTCGCTTTTGGGCAATTGCAATGGGAGCGTGTTTCATCGCTGCAAATTAAAGCTCTGAGCGACGGAGGCTGTGACTCAGCCCCTCGCCATCCGGCAAGCGCATAATCCCCGGCCTTGCTCATGTGCTTAAAATACCTGAAGCCCAGGGTCCCCCCTGGCCACCACGCCGCAGGGGCTCCCCCCCTTGCCGAGGGGTCCCTGGGCAGGAAGAGGTGGCCGGGGATGTGGGGCAGGCGATGCCGTGGGGCCCATGGCGGTGCCGATTCGGTGGGTGCCACCCTTGCACCCCACGCGGGGCTCGGGGTGGCTCGTCCCGGCAGGGGGACCCCGAAGCAGGAGGGTTTGGCAGGAATGGGCAAAGCCGGGCCTTGGCTCCGTCCTCACCGGGGGAGAGCCGCAGTTTTGCCATCCCAGCCCAAGGGGTGGGAGCACCGAGAGGTGCTGGCCGCAGCCCAGAAGCCGGGTGATGGCCACCCATCCCGGGGACGGAGGGGAAAGCAGGAGAGTGCGGCACCCCCGGGCTGCTGCCCGAGCATCTCACCCGCCCCACGTGCCGACGAGCCTCACGTGCAGCCGCCCTCTTGATTTCGGTCATACCTTTAATGCGAGAACTCACCAAACCGAGGCATTTCCAGGATATTCTTGTTTCTGTCTTAAAGGGTGAGTAACTTTTTTTAATGAGGGACAACTAATGATCCCTCCAGGGATGGGCTGTCACCGCTGAGCAACTGCCAAAGCACACGCAGCGCCGAGGCCGGGGGGTGGATGGGCCCCGGCGTGTGCCCCCGGCCCCGCGGTCCTGGCGGCGATGCCTTTCCCCATGTGCAGCCCCCCCGTGCCCCGTCCCCCCCAGATCCCCCCGCTCCCTCCCAAAGCGCGTTGGGGCTGTGGCGGCGGCACCAAGGACGGGGAGAATAGAGGGACCCTGAGTGGGATGACCTTGTTCCTGCACACGCATGTGCTGAGGCATTTATGGCCCTTCCCGTAACCCCCATCCCTGGGGATTAAAGAGCTGCTGCCTCTGCAGCTGCAGGAACCTGCCCCAGCCAGGAGAGCCGGGCTCCCCCGTGCCTCAGTTTCCCTCTGCGTGGTCCGGCACGAAGCCCGGGCTCACAGCGGGTGGCAGGAGGAGAGCGAACGGCCCCACGGCCCCGCACCACTGCACGGGCACCGAGGGCCGAGACCCCTCGGGAAAGGCCACGAAATCGCCCCCAGCGCCACCAGCTCCGGGCTCAGCAGCCACCCAAAGCCGAGCTCCCGGCCGGCTCCCCGGCCTTCCCAAGAGGAGCGTCAGTGGGGCAGCCAGCGCGGCGATGCCGAGCAGCCGGCGGGCGATGGGACGGGGTGTGCCGGAGCTGCCACCACCCGCAGCCGTGCTCGGGTGTCACCCGAGGCCCAAAAACCCGAAGCGAAGGGACCAGCTGCGTTCTCTACCGGGCTCAAATTAGTGGCATTGAGACAGGTCGTCCCTCGCCACAGCTTTAAAAGCACAAGTCACGCCAAGCAAAACAGCACGTGGTGTCACCGGGAAGCCACCGAGCCCGGGACACACAGGTTCATGCCCTGGGGGGACCAGGGGACGGGGACATCCCCAGCCGGTGACACCCTGGGCAGCTTCAGGGGGCAGCTGGGTCCCTGCCCTGCGCTGGGGGCACATCGGTGCCGTGTCCCCCTCCCCGTGCCCCGGCGGTGCCGTGTCCCCCCCGCGCTCCCCGGGCAGCATTTTCCAGCAGCCGGGGGAGGTGACGGGTGCCATTCCCCAGCTCTGTGTCACCCGCAGTAATAACACCCTGCGCTCCCTTTCATCTCAGGGCCTCCGAGGTGGCCCTCTCCAGGGCGGGGGCGGCCCCGCGTCATCACTTACCATGAATTCCAGGAGGCGGCCGGGCACGTGGTGGGGTCTGGGGGTCCCGGCTGGTGTCACGGGGACCCCGGGCTGAGGGCAGAGCCGTGACACCCCTCGTGCCGGGCAGTGAACACGAGCGTTCACCGTGCAGCTGCACTGCCTGCGACGCCGAATTCGGCCTTGCCGTGGCCGCTCGGGGCCACGGCGGCAGCCGGTGGCACAGCCCTGGGGACACGGGTGTCCCGGCAGCGAGGGACCGGGGGCAGTGAGCAGCGGTGGCACCTCTGGGACGGGCTGTGTGAGTGGGGCTGGACGGTGGATGCGAGCGACTGGGAAGTGTCCGGGAGCGATGTTTGCCGAGGGAGGCTTTGGCCACGGCCGAGGAGAAGGGCTCCACCTCCTAAACCCACAGCGGGCGCGAGGAGGCAGCCTGTGCGTGGGGACGGTGGCGTGTGCGTGGGGACGGCAGCACACGAGCGAGGCCGGTGGGCATTTGCGTGGAGACGGTGGCGTGGGCGCATGGGGGTGGCAGGCAAAGGCGCGGGGACGGCTGGTGTGTGCGGGGGGCAGCCCAGGCGCGCACAGAGTTGGCCGGTGCAGGCGTGGGACGGGCGGTGCGTGCACGGGGACAGCTGCCGCGGGCGCGGGGACAGCCAGTACGTGCACGGGGACAGCCTGGGACACGGCTGGCGTGTGCACGGCGGCGATGCCGGGGGCGGCTGCCGTGGGAGCGGGGCGGGAGGAATGCCCCCGCCCCGACGGGGAGCGTTGCTGCTCCCCTGGGGCGACGCTGGGTGACGTTGGTGGCTCCGGGAGGAGGGCTTGGTCCCTCCCGGTTGCTCAGGGAGTTGGCACACACCCTGCTTAATGGCGGGTGGGACAGAGCCGGTCCCACGCGGGTCAGGGAGTCCCCGAAATCTCTCTTCACCTCCTCGCCCCACTCCCCTGGCTCCTCCAGCCCTTTCCCCCCAACTCCCCCACTGAGCAGCTCCCAACGGGCGCTCAGGGCTGCAAAAGGTCCCCAGCACCCCGGGGGGGCTCCGCTTGGATGGGGGGTCTCTACCTCCAACCCCTCAGCCGCCCTCCTGGCAGCCCCTCTCCATCCCCCCGGCAGTGGGGTGCCCTATTCCTCCCCGTGCACCCACCCACACCCCGTCCCATGGGTGATTTCCCGGTGGGGCAAAGCCGGTGTCCCCCAGGCAGAACCGGGATGCTGCTGAGCCCGGATCCACGGGGCGAGTGGTGTCACGGCGTCCCCGAGCCCCCGGCCCCCTGCCCAGCCCCTGGCCCACCCTCACAACCCCAAAGGGGCTTTGCAACCCTCGTGCCATCACCCGGGAGGCAGGATCCGCCCGCGTTTCACCCCGAGACGGTGATTATTCCTTAATTGCCGACAAAACAAACGAATAAAGCCCGGGTTGGCCTTTGCTGAGCTGGAAGGAAACAGCCTCAGTGCCATTCCCGGCTCTGGGTTCGCTGCTGGCGGCTCTTTGGGATAATTGTTTGGTGATGGACGTTAATGAGCAGCTCAGCCCGTCCGGCCGGAGCGCGTCAGCTCTTTTTAATGGGCCAATGTTCTCTCCGGAGCCAATGTTCTCTCCGGAGCACGCCTGTCGCTCTCGGCCCGGGCAGCGCCGGCGTGTATCTCCCAGCTCATCACCAGGCCACCGGCTCGTCCCCCATGGATCTGCAGCACCTCGTTCATCCCATCGGCTCCGTGGCCGCATCCTGCCCCACCGCCCAGGGGTGTCGCAGCTGGTGGGGCCCCCCAAACCACCCTGCCCGTGGGGTGCTCAGCGCCCAGCCAGCCCTTCCTCCCGTGCCCGAATCCCCCCAGCCGGAGCCCTGGGATGGGCGAGAGGGGCGGATCCTGATCCCTAAAGCCATTTGGCCCCTCTCAGCCTCTTGGGAAACTCTTCCTGATCTTTTGCCGACAGGATCAAAGGGGTTTTGCAACGGGAGGCGGCTGCCTGATTTTTTATCAAGTTCCTTGGAAAATGCCTTTCTGGCACGGCTCCCCTCCTCCTGTGCCCCAATTCGGAGCCCGTGGGGTGTATCCAGAAGCAGCATCTAATCCCGATGGAGATGCCTAATGGAGCCATGCAATGATGCCGGCGGGAGTCAGAGCGCGAAATCCCACAGCACGAGGAGCATCCCCGCGCAGGGACCCCGGCAGAGGGGACTCTGGCCCCCCATGGGGACCCCTCGTGCTGTCACAGGGTGGGAGGACTTCAGAGGGGACCAGGGCTCAGGGCACCCCCTCGCCTCCTCTCCCCTCCAACCCAGCTGTGGATGCTCCTAAACACCCCATTTCCCCCAAACCCAAATCCCTCCATCACTAGGTTACTCTTTCCGCAGCCAACTCCGGCTTCCATCGGCAGACCCCTGGGATATGGGAGGGGGCAACCTGCCACCACTGAGCCTCGGCTTCAGAGACGGACTTTGCAGCTTGGAAGAGCTCTGCAACAGGAGATATGCCCCAGGTTGGGGGCTCAGGGCTTTTCAGGGGTGCTCTTGCAATAAACTTTCGCAAGGGTATAAAAATAAATCAGCGCTGGTTCGTTCCCTGACAGGGCTCATGGCTTTTAAGGATGGTTCCCAGCTCCAAGTAGGAACGCCTGGAGTCGTGCCTGTCCATCCGTGGGACCGCGGGGCATCAGGCACCGGCTCGGCGGGGAGGCGCCTCCTGGAAATGTCTGCAGGGTTAAATGCCGCGGAGAAATGAGCTCTTTAAAGTGATGGGAATTGTTGGGATGAAAGGAAATGGGCGGCCGGCGGCCAGGGCACGGCTGGCCTGGGGAGGAGGCAGTGCCTCGGCCGGCAGCGGGGCCACGCGGTGGGTTTTAGGGGCTGAGGTTGAACCCCTGGGGCTGGGAGCGCCCGGCATCAGCCCCCCGAGCCGGTGGGCTCCATCGCCCTGGAGTCTCACCCCGAGGTGTGACCCCGTGTCTCCTGGGGGCCAGAGCTCCCTGCAGCCGGCGGGTGCGGAGGGTCCCTGGGGACACTGCCAGCCCAGGGAGCAAAGGCTCCGGGGTGGGGGGGTGTCAGGCCGGGGGGCGCTGGGCTGTGGGGTGCGGGCCGTGGTGTATCCATGGGGTACCAGGCCACGGCGCATCAATGGGGCACCAGCCCTTGGGGCATCAATGGGGCACCGTGGGACGAGGGTAGCCCCGCCCCCCGCGCCCCGTCCCGACCAATCACCGCCGGGATTCCCGCACGCAGCGGGCCACACCGGAGGGGCGGGGCTCCACCGGCCTGTCCCGCCCCCTCCTCCCTTCACCCCGCCTCTTTCCCTACACGCTCCTCTGATTGGCGTTCAGCCCAGCCCCAACCCTCATTCTGAGCCTATCAGAGCGCCGGAGAGGTGGAGGGGCCGGGCAGGGATTGGCGGCGGGGCCGGGCCAATGGGGGCGCGGCTCGAGGGCCTATATAAGGCGGCGGCAGGGCGCGGGCGAGCGCACTGCTCAGCGTAGCCGGTGGCGGGCGGGGAGCAGCGCGGGCCGGTTTGTTGCAGCGTCCCCTCCGGGCCCCGACCGCGCCTCCCCGCCTCCGCCCCGCGGGAGCCCTCCCCTCGGAAACAGCTTTTTCTCTTTTTTTGCCTTTTTTTCCTCCTTTTTTTTAAATTTTCCTGCCGTTTCCCACACTCAACCCGGCACTTCCGGCTGGTTTCCGGGCCGTTTCCGGGTGACTCGGACTCCTCTTCCGGTGCCGTTTCGACCGGGGGAGGGCGATGCTGGTGGCGGCGGCGGGGCCCGCTCCGGGCGCCTCGGAGCAGCGCGGCGGCGGAGGCCGCTTCAGCGTCCTGACGTGGGAGCAGGTGCAGCGGCTGGACCAGATCCTGGGCGAGGCCGTGCCCATCCACGGCCGCGGGAACTTCCCCACGCTCTCGGTGCGGCCCCGCACCATCGTCCAGGTGAGGCCCGGGGGGGGGTGGGCTGGGCCGCGGGCAGGCCCGGGTAGGCCGCGGGCGGGCCTAGGTAGGCCTCGGTGGGCCCCGGGGGTGGGGGTACAGGCCGCGCTCCGCCGCCTCGTTGGACTCTGCCCCGCTCCTGCGGGGGTCAGGGAGAAAACAAGTGCTGAGGCGGCGGTAACCGGCCTGCCGGGCCCCGAGCCAGCGCGCCCGGGCACCCTCTGCCTCCCCCCACCCGCGCTGTCCCGCCGGGCTCGGGGCTGAGCTCCCGGCCGGCTGCGCTCGGGACCGGGGATGCTCGGGGGGGGGGTTAAAAGCTGGGGGGGTGCGGCGGGGAGCCGGCCCCATCGTCCCGGGGGTGCTGGGCGCTCGGCTGGCCCTGCTTCCCGGGCCGGGGGTCTCGGTGGGGCCGGCTCCTGCCTGCGCCCGGCTGCGGGCCTCCTCCCTTCTGCTGGAGGTTGCGCAGGAACCCTTAAAGCTGGCAGGACCCTCCTGGAAAGGGCTTCTCTAGGAAAACCACATGCCTTAAAGCCATGCCTGGTCCCTGGAGCTGCTGCGGCTTGTGTCGTGGATGCTGCTTCGCTTCATCCCGTCCCGTGTTCCTCCTGCTTTTGGGTTGATTTGGTGCCCCAAGAGCTGAGAAATGTGGGTGGGCAAAGCAGCTTTTTGGAGCTGCTGCTGCGAAATGGCTTCGTGCTGGTGGCCAGGCTGGGCTTGTGCCTGGCGAGAGGCAGTTATTAATTTGAATGCCTGATCAAATGTCAGTGTCCTTTGATTCTCGTCACACTGACTGTATCCTCCAGAGTCTGCCTAAGACTTCACCATGTTAAAGAGTTCCTGTTAGTTTAACCATAAAGTAATAACTGTGTTTAATATTAAACTAACAATGTAGTTCAAATAAGCTGATGCATATTCATGTTTGGGAGGCAACTTCGTTCCTCAGTAATGACTCATCAAATGTAAAATCGGGCATGTTGCTTCTAATTAAAAAGGCTATTCACAAAGCTAAAACCAAACTAGCTTTCACAATAAACTAATCACTAAGATTTTGAAGCCTCAGCTGCTTGAGAAATATTTCTGCTTAAGCTTGGAAAATGGAAAGGTGACATTTGAAAGAAGTTCTGCTGTAGGAAAGCCTCAGCTGGCTTCAAATTCCTCGAGTTCCTGCTGCATCTGTTGGGGCTGAAGTGCTAAATATTGGCTGCTAGAGCTTTAAACTGAACGGCAGACAAGGGCAGCGTCCCGACAGCAGCGCTTGGGTTGCGCGAGGCCAGCGAAGCTCGGCGCTGTTAAAAGCCTGGCGCGGCGCAGCATCAAAAGTTCCACCGGTTGTTACTGTTTGGTTCCACAAAACTGAAGCGATTTGGTGTCAGAGCTGCTGAAAAGGATGTTGCCACTAGCAACTTCAAACACTAAATAACTGAGGGCTGTAATTCTGACCGGCCGCGCTGGCAGACCCTGTATTTAGGACTGACTAATCTGAAACAAGTAACCTAAAAGGCAGTTATTTATTGCACGCTCTTGTTGTTGTGGGAGGTGGGAAGCGGCAGGTCAGGACGCAGGTAGGGTTTGCTCCCGCCTGGCTGTCAGAGTCAATTATCTGAACCACACGCAACGTGAGGTGCTGTTTTGGGAAGCAGGTCAGCAGCTGCCTAACCCTCGAAATATCCAACCCTCTGGGGAAAGCGCATACCTGAACCCACTGCCTGCAGCCGGCGGGATGTGCTTCGGGTTGAGACTGGCAGGCCGAGGCCTCCCGTCCTCGGGGAAGCAGCAGGGCTCTCTGCAGGTTGGAGCTTTTTTGGGGTGATTTGGGACAAGACTGACTTGAGCAGTTGGATTTTTTTCCCTCCCTTTTCTGAATACATCCCGCATGAGCGGCTGTAAGGTTGGGGAGCTCCCGTAAGCCTGAAGCTTATGGGTCTGAAACGCTGCTGTTCCTGAGCCCTGCCCAGAAAGGGGTTAAGCAGATGTTCTTTGGGGCTAGGAACCTAATCTGGAATGAGATCTTCTCCAAGCGCTGGTCCTAGCTCTGGATCTAACGCTCTTGTGACCTATATCTTGTCTTGCTCTAAGCCTAATAGCACAAACTCTTAACTCCGAGTAGCGCTGGAGCCGTGCCTCGGGTGAGTGGCTCCAGTGACTGATCAGTTGGCAACAACCGCACGCCGGGAACTCCCTTGGATCGACTGCCTGATACTTGTTCTGGGGGGGTAATAACCCCCTGCCGCCTCTTAGGAGTAAATCCAGTTTTCAGACCGTCTCCCTTTGAGAACAGCTGCGTTCGTGGCTGGGTTGGATGTGCTGGTGGGACTTGGGACTTCCGATGGCGAATAGCTCGCTGGTTAACTGTTGCCTGACACGTGACTGTCGCCATTCGCTTGGCCAGGAGCCCGGGCCCATTTCTAGCCTGAGCAACAGTGGCTCCTGTCAGGGAGGAGCAGGGGAAACACCAGCGGAGAAGCTGCATCATGAGATTTAACAACTTCCTGAGCTTTTGATTTAAGTTCAGAAACATTCCTAAATTTGTACCAAGATACCTTCTGTTTGCAAGGGCACCTCGGGGCGGCAGAAGCTTGGTGGGGTGTCTCAGCTTGGTCACCAAGTGGTCTGTGGTGTGCTAAGGGTTGTCTACTGCAGCCCTTCACCTCTGCGTATTGTTTCTTCTAAACCAAACTCATGGAGGGGCACTCCTACAGCTGCGGAGACTCACCGGAGCTGCAATTCTTGGTGTCCCCAGAACTGTCTGCTCAGGGCTGTGTCACCAAGCTGGGATTCTGGCCCCTCTGATAAGGTTTTGAGTTTTATTGAGGCCTCTTAAACTAGGACAGCCTCACGGGGCTGAGCAGCCCAGTCAGACTGGCTTCTACTGATGGAGCTTGTCCATTTGTATCCCAAGCGTTGGCTCCTTCAAGCTCCAGGCTTGCTTCGAGCACTGAGGGAGCGGGCTGGCTAGCTGGGACTCGCAGGACAGCGGGTAATTGCTGGAGAAAAACATGAAAGCAGGGTGAGGGATGGGAAGAGCTTCTGGTGGAAGACTGGAACTTAATCTTCCTGGCATCTTTGAGCTCAGTTAAACTCAAATTATAAGCTGGTATCCAGATAGTTTATTTTATGGTCTTGGGGTTATTTCAGCCTCCTGCATGTTAAGTAATCGGGCAAGTGATTCAGCTTCACAAAATGAACAAAGCTTTGGAGGCCCTGGTGGGTGTGCCAGGACTGAGCAGGCAGCATTAAAATCACTGGAGTAACACCCGTAAGATGAAAGCTGCCTCTTGCGCTTGATAGCGTGCCAAGTTCAGCACGAAGCTCTGACACACTGGAAATTGTTAGGATACACTTACTAGTTAGGACATGAACTTGCATACGCCTGGCTGGGGCTTTTGAGCAGTTCTGGCATCTTGATTTGCCTTTAATGAATCTTGACAGGCAAGGGGACTGCTAAAAGGAGTGAGCCACCCCGATTAAATCAGCAGGGACTGCTGCAGGCTGTGCTGCCGCCTTGGATTTGGAGTCTTTTTTGGATCGGCTGGTCTTGGCTTGATGGCTGGCTGCAACCGTGGTGGGGTGAAGGGAGCAGAGAGCACCCCAAAGAATGGGTTTGGATGACTTGGGTTTGGTGGGGGGAAGGAAGGGAAGAGCAGGCAGCTGTGCTGGGAGCAGGAACAGCTCTTCATGTGCAGTAAGAGCTCCCTAATGCAAGGGAATAAGTAAAGGAGAGCCCCCCCCCCCCCAGCTGCTGGCAGGACTCTGGATGCTTTCCAAAGTGATCTCTTTCTAATGGATTAGCTTTTTATTTCACTGTCTTGCCCTGGAGTGACCCATATAAGCGCAGGGAGTGAATCCTGCTGTACCCAGGCTGCTCCAAGAATGCTTTCTTGCTTCTCACTGACTGTCTTTATATCTCAGGTTGTCCGTAGTCGCCTGGAGAAGAAAGGAATCGCAGTCCATAATGTAAGGTTGAATGGCTCAGCAGCTAGTCACGTTCTACATCAAGACAGTGGCTTGGGGTACAAAGACCTAGATCTCATCTTCGGTGTAGATCTCAAGACCGAAGATGTCTTCCAGCTTGTTAAAGATGTGGTCATGGACTGCCTTCTCGACTTCCTCCCAGAAGGTGTCAACAAAGACAAGATCACCCCCATGACTCTGAAGGAGGCGTACGTGCAGAAGCTTGTGAAGGTATGCAACGAGACCGACCGCTGGAGCCTCATCTCGCTCTCCAACAACAGCGGGAAGAACGTGGAACTCAAATTCGTGGACTCTCTCAGACGGCAGTTTGAGTTCAGCGTGGACTCCTTCCAGATCATCCTGGATTCGCTTCTGCTGTTTGGGGAGTGTTCAGAGAACCCCATGGCTGAGAACTTCCACCCCACGGTCACTGGGGAGAGCATGTACGGGGACTTTGAGGAGGCCATGGACCATCTCCGGAACAGGGTCATCGCCACGAGGAACCCAGAGGAGATCAGAGGTGGGGGGCTTCTGAAATACTGCAACCTCTTGGTGAGGGGGTTTAAGCCCAAATCAGAAGTGGATATGAAGGCGCTACAGAGATACATGTGCTCCAGGTTTTTCATAGACTTCTCCGACATCGGTGAGCAGCAGAGGAAGCTGGAGTGCTACCTTCAGAGCCACTTTGTTGGGATGGAGAGCAAAAGATATGACTATTTGATGACCCTCCACAGGGTGGTCAATGAGAGCACAGTCTGCCTCATGGGACACGAAAGGAGGCAGACCCTGAACCTCATTGCCATGCTGGCTGTGAGAGTCCTGGCTGAGCAGAACATCATCCCCACGGTCACAAACGTTACCTGCTACTACCAGCCAGCTCCTTACGTCAGTGAAATAAACTTCAACTACTACGTCACCCACGTGCAGCCCTTCCTGCCTTGCAATCAGTCCTACCCTACGTGGCTTCCCTGTAACTGAGCCAGGACGAGCTTCAGGGTCTGTCCTCCAAGGTACTTCCTTGCCTTGGGGAGTGGGGAGGGGGTGGCAAAAAAAACAAAACAAAAAAAAGAACAATTTTCCTAGAACTGCAACAAAAGGAAACTTCCTGGACTCTTGCTTGAGTGTCTTGTTCCTGGGGTGGTTGGAACGAGGCCTGTCTGCTGTACACTGTGATGGGAGGTGCAGTGTTATGGAAACTAGATGACCTGGACGTTTACAGGAAGACTCGATTGCTTACTGAATTCTGGAGGCGATGGGGGAGGGCGGGGGTGTGTGAGGGGAGACTGTAGAATTATGCTAAGGTAGAGCTGCACTGCCCTGAATGGATCTGAATTGTTTTTTTTAGCGCGGGAGGTGTTACGGGTGTGCAGACTTGTGGTTTCTGAAGATAGAAGCCAGAGTGGCTAATTCCTTTGAAGGACCAAAGAATCCTGTTTAAGTGCCTGTAACAATATAAACACAACTGTACTGTAAACCTTATTTTTTTTTTTGCAGGGGCTGACATCCCAAGAGCTTGAGTGGGGATGTCTGGAGAGGAAAATGTTTCTGTTGGGAGGGTGGGGAGGGTCGTAAGATCATTTCTAGTAGCCTCGCTGAAGCAGGAATGGGATTGCAGGTTACATGTCGCGGAGGGGTTTTGGCATGGCTTGCTGCCTGCGAAGGACCAGCTGTAGCAAATAGCTGTCAAAGTGGAGTTGCATAAACGGGGGGGGGGCTTTGAGTGACTACGTGTAAATGCCTAAAACTGGGGGACACTGGGGGGGAGGGGGGAGTGCATGGTGGAACATGCTGTGCAGAGCTTTATGGAGAAAAGGCAGCAGGGACCTACATATGAATTTACTCAAGCTCCCGAGTCTGCAGTGCCAAAATGTAATCATGTACATAAACGACGAGGCAGGAGATCTGTCCAGGAGCCCGCCCCAGGCTGCCGTACCTAATCGTGTATTTTCTAGGGGAATTTGAAATGCTGCTCTTTTCTTGGTTTTTTTTGGCATGCAGTGTGGTTTAATGCACAAAGCCAGAGGCCGGCTGGGTTATCTGGGAAGATGAGGCTTGTCCTTTGAAGCACAAACCAACTAGTTCACTAGTCAGTTGTCTCCAGCTGTTGCTGTGATGGGGGCTGGAGCCTGTGTCCTTCTCAGAGGTAGGCAGACCTCTTCCAGACTCCAGTCTCCTGTGGCTGGAGATCTTCCCTCTGCCCTCGGGCAGGTCCTATCTTCAAAAGCAGCCTATTTCCAGCAATGTGATTCCGCATGTGAGCCACCGATAGCATTTGAAATTCATCCTCTAGCTAGAAACAGAGCTTGGGGGGGGAAGGTTGTGCAGAAGTCAGTTGGCCTTAGGAAAAAAGTATGTCTTCTCTAAACAAACCCTCTTGTGTCTTAAGGGTTTGGCTTAGTCAAACGTGGCTTTGAAGTTGTTGGGTGTCTAGAGCACAAACAGTCTTTCACTGAGGTGCCTGGATTGCCGTGCCCGTTCTCGGGAAACATCATCTCAGACTTAACTATGCACGGAGGGAGAGGTGGGCGAGCAAGCAGGCGCTCCCTGGAGATGCTGCTCTGGGAACACCATGACTTCGTGGTGCTTCCTCCGAGGCTGACGTCCTTGAGTATCTTTACTAACTTGTTTTTTTTTTTTGTTTTTGTGACAAAACTGTAATAGCTGGGCAGACTGAACACTCTAATAAAAACTAGATCCTTGGAATGTGTATAGCCAGATTGCTACCTTTTTTGGGGTAGGGGCGATGTGGAGTGGGCGTAAGGGGTGGGGAGGGAGTGATTTGGGGGCTGTTGCACTTAACATGAACTAACCAATTTGAAACTGGTCCAGCTTTGCTTCCTACCCAGTCAGAGCTGAAGTGTCACTAACGCTGTAGTTACTACAGGTTTAACTGCCTTCCCGTAGAACAGCTTTGCCTTCGGACAAGGCTTGCGTGTAGACTCTGCCACAGCCCCGTAGCTCCCTGGTGCCCAGAGCCTGATCCCCGTGGTGGGAGCTTGAGACTTTCCAGTGCAAGGTAAAACTGGATTAAGGGCTGCTTTTGAGATCCTGAGTGTGTCACCTTCATGGCTTCAAGGGAAGATACTTTTTTTTTCTTGCATTTTAAACTTCAGATGAACATAGATGACGTGTAGCGTGCTCTTTTTTTACAGGCTGCTTACCCTCTGCCCACAAACACATAGACGCACTAAACTGAGATTCCCTCCTTCCCATTTAAGATGTCAAAAAGGTTCCCTACAGCCAACAGCTCGACAGGGCAACTTACGTTGAGATTGCACTTTTGATTTACGGAGTGTGTGTGGTGGGACTCTTGTGAATGGGTTGAATCTGAATTTTTCTAGATCTTGCAGTGATACTGTGCTGCCTCCTGTGAGGGGGCAATTGGAAGATTCCGGTAGCTTGAATGGCACTTGATTTTTTGTTTTAAATGTTTTTTTTCCTACACCTGTATCACTTGTCATGCGATGGGCTTGACATAGACTCACTAGATTCTTTAGAATCTGTTACAAATAAATACAGTGTATTCAAATTTGTTGGATTTTTTATTTGCTTGTCCATCCGGGTAGCGTGGTGTTGAGATGGCCGACCCTCCTCCCACCGAGAACCAGGCTCGGAACCGACCGGTTGCCTCAAGGAGCGAGCTGGGATCCTGGTTCTGGACCTGGCCCAATGCTGCTCGTACGTCGGGCTGCTTAGTCCCTCAAACCGAAGCAGCTACGAAGCCTGGGAAGCGCGTAGCTGTTGGCAGGTCACTCCGGCGGCTGAGGGAGGTTTCTATTTATAACGCTTGTTCTTTAGTGTTGTGCATCTTCCCTTTTCCCGGTGGCTCCTCCAGTTGCTGGTGGGGGAGGGTGGCCCGATGTGGCAGCCTGCTCGGTGTCACTGGTGAGCTGAGGTCCCTGCTGTTGGGGACGGTACTGGGAGACTCTCGCCGCTGCTGCTGGCTTTCCGTGACTTCATTCTTGTCTGCTGGTGGTCGTGAACAGCAAAAGGTTGCTTGAGTAATTAAGACTTGCTTATTGTGTGTAGCTGACCCACCTGCAAAGTGGCTCCTCTTGGAAAAGGCACGGTGAGAGGCTCTGAAAGGTTTATCTCCCAAAAAAGCTTGGATCTGCTGATGTTCAGGCCAGATTCCCGTGTGATGGCTGGAAGCTGGCTGCCTGTAGCTGGGTGCAAGCTCCTCCAACTCTGGCTGCTCTCCAGCCTAAGATGAAGTTTCACTTCCCCTTGTCAAGCTACAGGCAGTTCTGGTTCCACTGCAACAATCGAGCTGACAACGTGCCAGTCCCTCAGTGGGACAAACTTGCTGGCTCTGCATCTCCGAATTTTTACAGTCCGGGGCCAAGCTTCCCTCTGACAACAGGTCTGGGTGGTTCTTGCAGGGCTGAGACCGTGTTCCTGTTGCCCGCTCGAGCAGGACTCTGCTCTTGCAGGGCTGATTTCTCTCTAAGCCTGTTGGCAGCGAGGTGGGATGCTTGCTTCTTGCTGGCACGCAACCCAGCGCTGAGCTCCTGCCTTCCCCGAGCGTCTCGTGTAGGGGAGAGGCTCTAAAATATCTGCTTAGTCTGTCAGCTGCCTTCTCAGTGCCAGTGGTCGGTCCTGCTGGTGATTGTTGATGCTCCGGTGAATAAGCTGCCTCTGGATTTGTGACCCTGAGCAGAGCAGCAAAAGCCCTGACAGAGTCGGCTTGTCATTGTTGGAGCGGATCAGACGATACAAAAGGATGTTCGTGGAAAGTACTAGTTGTGATCAGAAAGGAGCAATCAATGTTTACAGCTGAGATTTGGATCCCTCTTTTGTTAATTGTCAAATAAAAAAACCCAACATATATTTTCTCACAGCCTGTAGTCTGTCGTCTTTTTTTTTTTTCTCTTTGAACAGAGGGCGATGGACAAGTCGGGATGTGCCCGAGTATCTGGTAGATGAGATTTGGGCTCTAGCGATGGGTGTGTTGGTGCGTGCTGGGTGCCCAAGTGCTTCTCTCAGCCTCGGCTCCGGAGCTTTGCTCCTAGGAAGGACGTGTGTTGGGGTGGCTGTGGCTCTGCCCCAGCAATTCCCTATTTTTAGGCCGCTGGTGTGGTGCCTGGGCAGCCTGGTCTGGGGGATGCTGGTGGTGCCCAGCTTGGATCACTGGAGTCGGGAGCGGAGAAGCCCACGCCGCAGCCTGTGCGCGAGCACGGCCGTGCAGCGCGGCACGTGCCCTGCGGCACCGCTGCGGAGGGCCGGTGGGTGATCGATGCCTTGAGATGCGTCCGAAAATACTCCTGGTTGTATCAGCTGGGTCCTTTCCAGGTCTTGCGGTGCGGGGTTTACGTCTGCAGACCTGCCCACGGCAGCTTTTCTCCTGGAAGGACAGCTGGCCGAGCTCCAAAAGCACTGAAACGGGAGGAATTTGTCTTGAATCTCCAGAATGCAAGAAGCATCTTGCTCCAAGCTTGCTGCTTTCAGCTGTCCTTAATCTGTCGGCTCAATGCCGAGGGTGGCACCGTCTATCTGCAGGCGGGTAGCTAGACCCAGCGTGGCCTTCAGATCGTATCTCCATCTCTCTAATGAGCCTCTCTTAGAGTACGCCGGCGTTTCTACCCATCCGCCCTCCTCCTCGGTAGCTGCTCGGGCAGCGCGGGTGTTAACTCTGCTATTTGAGATCACGCAGAATGAGAGAACAGTCTGTCTGTGCGGCTCCTCTTTCCATTTATAGCTGTGTTTAGGCGATCCAGCACCCGGACCCTTGTGCTCTGACGCCTGGTGCCAAGCACGAGACAAATGCTTCATTGATATGTACATACCGGGAGGGCAGTTTGCTCCCGGCGGGGTTGGGACGGAGCTGAGCTGCCGGAGGATGGCACAAGCTCGGTCTCCTTTGCCGCGGTCCTGAGGCCGGGGAGCGGCTGAGCCTTGGAGGGGGTGAAGTGAGAAACGTGCAGCTTGTGCTCTGTCATTGAACCCTCCTATCTTATCTCCTGGCCCCGGCTGCTGTCTGCTGGAGGTTCTGGTTCAGGCTTTTGTGTTACAAATAGGATTTCAGCTTACGTTAGAGCTCGTTTGAGGTGGAGGAGCGTTTAAAAGGCTTTTTTTTTTGTCCTGTGCATGGGGCATTCCCACCGCTCAGCTCCCGGCGCAGCGTGCTGCAGACCTAGGGGCAGGGAGGCACAGTGGGAAGCTCCGTGAATCCCCTGGCTCGACCACCTTCCCCCACCTCTGACTTCTTGCATCCAGCCTCGAATCGGAAGCTCAGGCGTTCCCTTCCCTCCTGAGCCATCGCAAGAAGAGATCGGCTCGTGCTGCTCCGCCTGGGACAGTCATCCAGCTCCCCCCAAAAATCCCACATGCTGCTGCGAGAGCTCCCGCCGGCTCGCCAGGTGCCTGCTCTTCCCTCCTCCTTCTCTTCTAGCAGCTCCCGCTTCGGTGGAGCGAGCCACGGCGTCGGCCGTAGCCGGAGAGAGCCGCGTATGTGCCGGGCGCCCGGCTGCTGCTCGGGCTGGAAGCTGCAGTCGCTTTGCTGCTCCCTCGTCTGGGTGGATCCCGTGCCCGGCCACCCATTCCAGCCTGTAGAAACTTGATGGCTCTGACAAATTTGATCGAAATCATCTGCTGGCATCCCAAGTTATTAAGGAGAATGACTGACAGCCTTCGCAAAGTCACGTTTTCTTAGAAAAGAAGGAAAAAAAAAAAATCGATCTGCAGCCTCGGGTTGTTGCACAACCAAGCCGCGAGGTGGGCCAAGGATGGGGTGTCCTTGCACCCCCCCACCCTGACCCACTGCACGTCCCTTCGGTGACGCCAAGGGGAAATAATGACGTTTCCAGGAGAGAAGAGGACTTGTAGGTGGGACCGTGGTTTTGGAGACAGGCATGAGGCTGGAGCGGTGCCAGGGGAGGCGCAGGGCGATGTGTAATGTGTTATCTCTCTCCCCGTACAAGCGAGAACATGCATTTTCACTCCGAAGAGCTCACATCGTTTTTCCAGGGTGTCACAGTTGAGCGTGGAAGGGCTGTTCCCACCTCTCCTTCCCGGCCAGGAGGTTTCTCTTTGGTGAGGGATGGGGATGTCTCTCTTCGGGGTAGCTCTGCGCGGGGCCGGCTGCTCGGGGCTCAGCCGACGGCACCGGGGTGGTTGATCGTTGCCCTCTCCGGCCACCACGGCGTATTTACCCTGCTTATCTTGCCGCTATCAAACCCCGGGTTCAGCAAGAGCAGTGTCACCCTGCCTTCAAAGGAAAAGCCACCAAGCAGCGCGTTCCCCGGGGTGCTTGTGTGGCCTATATTTTTGCCTTGTAATCCAAGGAGGGGCTGGATGCACGACACCCCTCCAGCCCTCCTCCCTTCCCCCCGTAGCCACCGGGCCGGCGTGGCTGGAACAGCTGATTACTTTAAGCATCCCTCTAACTAATACGCAATTACAGGTCGCTTGGGCTTGAAATCCCGGTTAAATCCGCATGTCCGCACCGTGACTCACCTAACTACTGTTCCCCTAATGAATCCTGGATGCATTCCTTAAAGACTGGACATAATGTTAACATGCCACTTACTAACCACCCTTTTCAAATATCACCAGTGTAACGAGTTTAGCCTGTTTCTTCCCCTGCTCCTCCTCCCCTGCAGCCCCAGACCGTCCCTGCGTGCTCCGATGGCGAAGGCTGAGCAGCCAGGGTGTCATCCCCCTTCGCAGAGGGGTTTTCTCGCTGCCGTGACGGGGCTCAGGAGGAATCGGTCCCTGAAAGGATGATCGTCTGCCCCGGGGGGGGGTTTAGTTGAGATCACGAGCAGCGCTGCCGCCCCGGGAAGGCTAAAAAATAATCCCTAAGTGTGGATGGTGGGAAGACAGGAGGGACGCAGCCCTTCCCCATGGTGACAACGGCCTGCGAGGGACTGCAGAGCACGTGTGTCCTTCTCTGCCGCGTCGGGGTTGCTCCTGCCACGAAGCCCGGGGGTTTTGTAAGGTGCCCCCCCCCCCCGAAGAAGGCGGCCTTTGAACCCAACCCGCTCATTTGGGGCTGGATGCTGCCGTTCCGGCGCGCGCTCGGCGGGTGCAGCCGGGCTGCCCGTGACGGAGGGCGCAGAGCGCCGTGAGTAAGCGCATCCTCACCACCACCCCACGTCACGGGTGACCTACCCCTGGGAGGGGCCGGGTACCCTCCACCTCCCATTAATGCCCAGGGAATTGGAGACGGCCGGCATTGCGAATAGCCATAATTGCCCGGTAGTTATTTAGCTGATGATTTGTTTTATCCAGGCAGGCTGCCCTACCCACCCGCCCCGAGGCCATCCCGGGCCACGCAGGTGACCGAGGAGAGACCGCGGGGACCAGCTCTGTTTTCCAGCCGGCTCCCAGCTGGATGAACGTGGTTTATCCAGTGCCAAAACCAAGCCCTGTCTCCCAGCCATCCCTCCAGTTTCTTATCTCCAAGCACCTCTTTCTTCGCTCCTGGTGATGGGGAGAACAAAAGAGACGTTCGAGGCTTCGGGGGACCACGGGGGCTGCAATGGGGGAAAACAAGGTTTCGGATCTGGCTCCACGAGTGCCCCTCTCGCTGCCGCCCCACTCTCCTGCCCCGGCGACAGGGACGGCGTCTTTTTGGCTGGATTAAAGGAAATTCCTCTCTTGCAGGGCAGTGACCCCCGGAGAAAGCGGGATGCACCCGGGGCTCGCTGCTCTTCCTCACTGGCACAGCCATCCCCGGGCAGCCCCGGCCACTCCCCGCAGCCCCAGGTAAGCGCAAAACCCACCGGCAGCCGGGAAGAGCCGGCTCCTGCCTCCAGGAGAGGTGACGGCAGACGCTGCCGGCTCGAGCGTGCCGGCGGCCGGGAGCCAGGAGCCACCACGGTGGTCTGGGCTGGAGGGTCCCTCTCCCCCGGGGCAGTTGGTGTTTTTTAGCTGATGCCAAGGGGAGACGCTTTGGCAGTCGAGGGTGCTGCAGGGTGTTTGGGTGCCGGGCTGGTGTTTGTGGGCAGGCGGGGAGCTGCTCCGCTCCCCGGCTCACGGCACAGCCAAGGCGCCGTGCTCCTCGGCCGTCGCACGGGTGGGAGGAAGGCAGGCTCATCCCCCAGCAGTTGTCACTCGCCTAAACCTTTGAAAGCCGGGATTACCGGCGTTATCCTATAATTGAGGAAATCCACCCTCTCATTAGCCCCGTTGGTGGCTGCTGCCTCGTTCCCTTTCCTCCTTTCTTCTCAGGGAGTGCCCACCGCTCCCTCCGGCCCCTGAGCCTCAGCAAAGGCACCACCAGCCCCACGCGGGGCTGGGGAGCCCGGCAAGCTACGGAGGTGGCCGCAGGGCTTCCCCCAGCCACCGGCTCGTGCCACGGAGGGCTGCGGGATCAAAGGTGTTGGGTTGGAGTTTTTTTCTCTCTGCTCTAACTGCAGACTGGCAGCTGCCTGCGTTTGCCTCCGGGCTGCTTTGGGGAAAAGCTTAATCATCTGCAAGAAGGGTTTCTCCTCGGCAGAGCCGTCAGCGGGCGCCTGCTCCTCCCTGCAGCCTCCCGAAAGGAGCGTGGTCGCTGCCCAGCCCGTCCCTTTGCTCGCCGGCTCCCGCACCCTGTGCCGGGGTGTCCCTCGGTGAGCAGAGAGCGGCCGTGCTCCGGCGTCGGCTGCCCCGGCATCTCAGCGCGCCTGTAACAGGACTCGGATCCAAGTCCAGCTTTGCCAGTGACTTCCAGATGTGGCACATCTGCCTGCAAAGGAAACTGTGCCGGGCTCTCCCGGCGTCCTGACCCTCCTGCTGCCTGTCTTATGGCAAGGGAAAGAGCCCTGCCAGCCCGTGCCCTGCCAGCCCCGAGCCCTGCCAGCCCGTGGCTTCTCACCAGGCTCGGTGGCGGTGGACATGTCCCCCGCCCTGGGAGGACGCGCGGGGGCCAGACCTGCCTCACTAAATCCACGCTTTGCAAGGAGGGGGCTCCTGGGGAGCTGCCTCTCGCCCAGACCCACGGCTCCCCTCGCCCTGGGCTGGGCTGGGGGCACCACTGAGCCCCGTTGCTCTGCCCCATTGCTCTGCCCCACAGCTGGGTTGGCTCCATCACCGCTCCCGAGGAAGAGGAGGATGCTGAGACACCCAAGGAGCCCGGGCAGCGTGAAAACCTGCCGTCATCCCCCACGCCGGCTGCTCGCCTGCCCGTTTGCAACCCGTGCCAGGGCCGGCAGGCTGGCGGGTGGGTATGAACGAGAGCTGCCCGACAGCCGCTCTGGTGTGTCTCGATGGATGAACGGGGTGAAAAGAGGTGTTGCAACGCAGCCCTGCCGGTGCAGAGCGAGCACCCGGGCTGGGGGGAGCATCGTGGGGGGGGAGCCGGGTATGGGGTGCGTGGGGAGGGGGTGCCCTGCCAGCACGGAGCAGAGCCTGACCCTGCCTGATCCTGGCCAAGCGGCTGGGAGCCGGTCCAGCTCGATAAGCCGTGCACGGCTGGGCCAGGCCAGCGCTCGGGGCCGTTTCCAGGGAGGACTTGGCTGCGGGATGAGGCGACGGGGGAGACCAGCGTGGCCGTTTCCCCCGGCACGGCAGGACGCTCACCGGGGTGTCCCCCAACGCAGCCGTGCCCTCAGCCAGGCTTTCCTGGGGCTTCTGCATGGGCGTGTAAATACACCGGGCAGATCCGTCGGGAAGGATGAAGAGGTCCGTTTAGGCAGGAGCGGCTGTGTGAGTACTGGATAATTATTTCAAGCTGCAATATTGATGGAGAGGGCATTTAGCAGGCAGGAGCACCCAGGGCTGCCCTGAGCCGTGGCTCCGGGTCACGCTGGAGCTCGGGAGGTGTTTGAAACGTCGGGGCCGGTTCAGCCAGCCGCGCTTCCTCGTGTGAAGGTGCCGGGAGGTGCCGTATGGCAGAGCCTAAACACCAGCACAAGGTGCTGGGCATCGGGAAGGGACACGGAGCCTGGCTGAGCCCGGCACACCCTCGGGGCTGCGCACCACCAGCACCCCTGGCTCCATCCGGATGGATGGCCTGCACCTCGTCCTCCCACGCCCGGGGCTCGCACTGTCCCAGTGGGAATTGCCTTTTCAGCCACCGCGGCAGGGCCGGAGGGGCCGGGGGACGCGGCTGCCGCCAGCCAGGGCAGGAGCAGGGCCACGCGTGTGAGCAGAGCAGCCTGGAGCGGGGTGCTGGTGTCGGGGGAGCATCACCCTCCCGAACCGGCCGGGGCGGCTTTGGGAGTCCCCACGCCATGTGTCACACCCAGGGAAGACCTTTTAATTGTCCCCTCGCAGGACACGGGCTGGAAAAAGGAGGTGATGAGGCGCTCGGTGCCTTGTGATACCCGTCTGCCTGACGACTCCTCTCCAGCCAACGCCGCTGGGGCCGGAGCTGCCGGAGCTGTGCACGGTCAGCGTATGCCCGTGCCCGGCGCAGCGGTCGACACGCGTACCCAGCCGTGATAAGGACAGCCGAGATAAGGACCTGGCTGTCCCTGTGCCCCGTGCTGCGCTCCAGCCCGCTCCCTTGGCCCCAAGCTGGGGGGTCTAATCCGGGAGCGGGGAACGAGCCCCCCCGGCACACATGCGTGTGCTGGGACACGCTGGGACAGGCGTGTGGGCTGCATCCTGCTCCGGGGCCACGCGAGCCCACCGCTGCACGTGGTGCGGGGGACAGGGAGGAGACGCGGGTCCCCACCGTCACCTCACCCCACGTGTCCGTCGTGGGCTGGCACGTCGGTGTGGCACGGCCCGGTGCCGGGGCTACCCCGTGCATGGCTCGCGCTGGGTTGTGCGTGCTGCCGAGGTCGGATCCTGCCTCGCACCGCCTGCTGTTTATGTCCCCGGTGCTGGTGACCCTGCTGCCAGCATCAGCTCCGTCCCACGAAGCACGGCGCGACGAGGTGAGCCCAGAAAAGCCCCTTCCCGTCTCTCTGAGCCCAAGCCCAGCAACGCAGCATCGTCTGCACCCCCAGCACAGCACCAAAACCATCCCAGAAGCCGCAGCGGGGCCGGGTTATTTGCTCTCGATGGGACTATTTGAATTTCTCCCCAGCAACTCTGTGGCTCGGGCAGCCCCGGCCAGAGCAGAACGAGACAGCAGGTAATAAATTCCCCTCGCCGTGCCCAGTTTTTCAGGTATTTCAAGATTACGGCAACCTTTGTGTCCTGGCCCCTTTCTCCCGGCGCGAGCTCTGTGCGCAGTACGGGAGATTACAGCCTTTTAGCGTTATTTATGTACATAACTTTGGGGTTATCGGAAGAGCCTAGGAGAGGGAGATAGCAACATTAAAATAGCTTTGGGTTATAATGCAATTATAAGGCTAAACTGATGGGTTTCTAAAGCCACAGCGAGTGTGAATATTGTGCTCTTTGCTGCAGCCGGGATGGGCCAACCTTGCAACTGTGCGAAGCCAAGTGAGCCTTTACCTTTTTAAATGGGTTTTTTTGGGGGCATATTACTGCCCGCTTTAACAGGCCAGGGTGGCAGGAGGAAAATAACGTGGCTGTTTCCCCCCGAGATGGGTCCCCGCACATCCTGGGCTCAGCCAGGCGCCGCAGGCTGGGTGCCACGCTGCCGGGCTGGAGGTTTTCTCCCCAAAGCCCTCAGCAGCTCTTCTCCCGTGGAAATACAGCTTCATCTTGGCTGAAATTTGGGCAGCAAGGAGGGATTTGGGCTAAAATCCCAGGCTGAAAGCAGAGCGGATGATGGGGGCTCAGAGGGTTGTGATCCCGGGAGCCCACGGTGCAGCTTGGGCTTAAATTTAGGATGTTTCCAGGGTTTGAGCTGATGAGCACATCTGTGGTTCACCTGCCAGACTTCAAACTTTTATTCTCAGAGGTAGGAAGGACTTAAAAGCTTTGAGAAAGAGGGGGAGTGGGGAAAGTACAATCCCGTGATCCACTTCAGAGGGTCTTCAAAAGGACGGGCAGGGCTTTTTGGGGTTCACACCGCAGCAAGAGGCTTCCCGGCAGCTTTGCCGGCAACTCCCCGTCCAGAAGAAAACAGCAGGGACCTGATCCAAAACCCTCGCCGGGAATTTTTCCATCTGCCGCGCTGGGCTGTAGATCAAACCTCGGGTGACCTGCGGGGCTGACAAAGGGAGAATGGTCTCTTGGGGTTTGTTTAATGTCCCCGGGGCTGGGAAGGGACGTTCCCGGCCTCCGACCTCCCTTTGTTCCCGGGTTGGGCATTGTAGCGCGGAGCCCCAGCTGCGGGTGTGCTGCCCCGGGCTTTCCGCTTCGTCCTTGGTCGGCCGGATAAAAGCTGTTGGGTCTTGGTGCTCGCAAGGATTTTCGGTGGGTTTTAGGACTATGCACGTGCCAGGGGGTCTGTGCGCCAGGGCTTTACAGAGGGGCTGAGGATGCCACGCCAGCATCTCCGTGCGGTGGGAGAGAGCGGAGGGGAGAGGACCATTCCTAGAAAAAGGATGGAGCAGGACCCGTTCTCTGCCCTCACACGGCTCGATGTGTCCTACAGCCCCAGCCCGGCGTGGGCAGGAGGCACCGGGCAGGACAGGGGTTGATAGCACCCAAATCTCTCCATCATGCTCCCCCCGTGCAGGGGCAGGGATGGGTGCAGGAGGAGGGTGCTGGTGCCCCTCACCGCTGGTGGGTTTCGGTTTCAAGTCTCCATCCGCCCGTCCTCCCACCGGCACCAGCGAGAACTGAAAGAGGAATCGCCGCAGACAGCCTGGATGCGCTCAGCCACGGCAAGTCAGCCTGCGGCCGAGCCCCCCCAGCCTGGCAGACCGCAGCCTCCCGAAGCTTCGGTCTCCTCTTTCCCGGCAAAGCCAGGCTGCAATTTCACACCAACTCCCCCGGCTCAGCCAGAGCATCGTCTGCAGCCTTGCCGAGCCCCTGCCCGCAGCCCCTGCCCGCAGCCCCTGCCCGCAGCCAGGGCCTTGCCGGTCGGTAGCCGGCACGGGGGAGCTGGCAGAGGCCACAGCTTTTGCTCGAGGCGGTTGTTTTACCCCTCAGAGAGGGTTTATCAGGGCAGCCACCTTTTTCCACTCTGGGTGACAGCGAGGGAGCAGCGTGAGGACGTGGCAGGATCCTGGGGACAGGGTGGCCCCGGGGAAGGGACGTTGGCTTTGCCTACTGGAAAGTAAAGGGCAGAAAGCGGGCAGGAAAAAAAAAACGCGGCTCCATGTGGCTGCGGCCGTGGGAGCCCCGCTGGCATCAGCAAAACTTTCCACCCAAATCGGTGGCACTCGGCAGTAACGCTTCACCTCTGGGACACACCAGAGGTGACGCGCCTTGTCCCCGTGTCCTCCGGTTGCTGTTTGGTCACCCAAGGGACCACAAGCCACCCGTCACGTTGATGGGATGGGCTACTGGTGTCCCGTGCTGGGAATGGGCTCTTAAGGGATGCAAAACAGGCACCACCCCGCAGCCAGGGTGCGATGCCCATCCCGGGGGAGCCACGGTCCGCAGCCGTCCCTGCCACCGCGGTGCTGCCAGTCCCCCTCCCTGCGTGTCCCCCGGGTGCGTCTTTTTCTTGGCAGCCCCCAGGCAGGAATGTTTCCCCGCTGCCGAGCGAAAGTGGAGGCAGGAATTGCTGGAATAGCGACAGGCTGAGTAACAGCGCTAACTTTATTCTCCGAAACAAAGGCCAGTGTCCCAGACGCCGAGGGCTGGTCCGGCTCCCGGCGGCGCGGAGGCCAGGGCTGGGGAGCGCGGGCAGAGCCAGAAACGCCGCCGCCTCAGGGGCCTCTGCCCCAAATTCCTGCCCCCAAGCCCCCCAGCCGTGCCCCGCTCCCACCACAAGCCCCTCTCCTGCTGCCCGCCAGCCAAAAGCGCATTTCTAAGAGCAAAGCGGGGTTGAAAAAATAGCACAAAAAGGGCTGGGATTTCCCTCTGAGACCTTCAAGCCGCTTCCCAGCCCTCCCCAAGGCTCTTCCCTCTGCAGGTGTATCCCCAGCTCATCTCCGAGGATTTTGGGGTGTCCGAGCCCGGCGCGAACACTCAATAGCCCTGAGCACTCCACGTGCCTGTCCCACACTCTCTGCACCCCAAGGTGCTGCGGGACGGGGTGCTGACCTCCCCTGCAGCCCCGCTGCCCCCTTCCCCGGGGATTTCCCGGCTGTGGAGGTGGCCAAGGAGCGGCTGGAGGAGGGTCCCCTCTCCGGGGCCGCAGCCGATGGCCCACGAGCTCCACGGGCTGCAACAGCATCTCCCCACCCCGCTCCGAGGAAGGTCCTGAGTCCCCACGGAGCATCCCCAGAGCATGAGGCCGGCTCCGGGCCGGTTGTTTCCCTTCAATAAAGAGCGCGGTTTTGCATCTGGGCAGGATCCATCCTCGGTGCCTGGTGCGAGCAGCCTTCCTGCCAGGGCCGGCCTTGGCTGCTGTTTTCCAAAGCAAATATTTGCACAGCACAACAACACGTGGGAAAGAGCAGGGGCGTTTGCTTCCCTGGCTCCGGGGGGAGGTTCCCAGGGAGCCGGACTTGGTCCGAGGGGGTTCAGCCATGCCCTGACCTGTCGCCGTGCTGAGCTGCCCAGGTTTCGAACCTCTTTATGCTCTGCGGGTTTGCACAAAAAGAGGCTTAAAGCATCATTTTCCATCACTTACAACCCAAGGCCATCCTGCAGTCCTCAGACCGCAACTGAGGACCAAAAATCCCTCCTGCCCCGACACCGCTGGGGCAGCGACACGGGCCCAACGCTGCTCCGTCACCGCAGCCATTTCCCGGGCTCAGGGTGCTAGGAGCAGCGCGCTCCCCATCCATCCAGTTTTTCTTGGCAACGATGCGGGAATTGGGGAATGAGCCCGTGCGAAAGGCGAAGGCTGATGCACCGGCACCGGCCCCAACCCGCCGGAGCACCCAGCGGCACCGAGAACCCCGTGACCACCCACCAGCTCCTTCTGCTCGCGCCTCGGCAGAGAGGGGCTGACCTCGAGCGCCGAGGGTCAGCGCTAATTTGGTATGAGGAACGTGGAAAGCCCCGGGGTGAGGCCAGGTTAATGGCCAGGCTGCTCCCAGCCAAGTCACCAACACCTGGTGTGAGCTCTTCCTCCTCCTCCTCCTCCTCCTCCTCCTCCTCCTCCTCCTCCTCCTCCTCCTCCTCCTCTCCAGGAGGCATCCACTGTAATGTAGAGGTGTCAGCCCTGCCCGTGTTCCCGCTGGTTTTTCAATCCCTGCACGCTTCATTGCAATGAGTCCCATTGCCCGTGCACGGGGAGCTCCCGGCGTGCCTAGAACCTGGGGGGAATTAGTGCATCTCCCGAGGGAAAACCCACCTCCCCTGACCGGCCACGGTGACGGCAGGACCCCCCCATCCCACCACGGCCAGGCAGCTTCGAGCCGTGTCTCAGGGCTGTCCCCATGGATTACGGCATGTCCCAAGCACGTTGTCCCCCCCGTGTCCTGCCGGGGAGGCTGCTGGGGCCCCGCTGGGTGCCCGTGCGAGGCAGGGCTTCCCCAGGGCTTCTCCATAACGGGAGCTGCTCCCGGCCCCTCTTCCCTCCTGCTCCTCTCCATAAGAGGCGAGGCGATGGGGAGAGCCGAGAGGAGCCTGCGCTTGGCTTCCCTCTGCGGATTCCTTTCCTGCCTGTCACCGACCGATATAGTCCCCGGCGTCAGCCCGGCCGCACGTCAGCGGTGCCGGGTCCGGCGGGCAGGCGTTGGGCTGACGCACCCCGGGGACATCGCTGGATCTCCATGCCGTGTGGTGCCCGGGGGTCCCGCGCGGGGCGGTGGGTGCAGCGCCCTGCCCGGGGGTTGTTTCCATCCGGAGAGGCTGGGCGTGCTGGTGTCAGCCGTCCCACGGCACCGCGATGAGCTCGCCCGTGCTGCCGGTCCGCTGCACCTGCAGGCGTGGGAGAGGGAAGAGAAGGAAGGGCTGTGGGTTGCTTTTCTTTCCGCTACATTCCTTCCTTCCTTCCTTCCTTCTTTCCATGCTCATGACACGGCAAAGCTGCTCAGCTCTGCCGTCGCACACTCACGGGGCTCCAGGAGCTCGGTCCTTCGCAGGAGCCGAGCAGCAGGACCAGAACCACGTACCCCTGCACCGGGATCGCTGAGCCCCAAAACCCACTCCGTTTCTAGCTCTGCCAAATGAGCTTTGCTGGTTGAACGAACCCGCCTTCAAACGATAAAGGGCTGGAAAAGTTTGGGGCTTTTTTCCTTAAATCCCCACCTCCCGGAGTCACGTCAGTGTGCAAGCCCCGGCTCGGGGATGCTGGGGCCAGGGTGCCACCCGTTTCACGGGGGGACGGTGCCACGCATGGAAACCGGGACGTGCCATCATCTCACGGGTGAAAACCCAGAGCTGCCTCTGCTCCCCCACCTCTGGAAGGGGAACCCCAAAACCCCAAACTCTTTAGTTTTGAGATTTGGGGGTTATGGCACTGCAATTTTAGGAGATCCTCGTGGACACCCCGGCGTGCAGAGCCCAGGGACCTCTGGGTCCTCCCCGGGGAGGCAGCAGGCGGGGGGGGGGGGGAGCTGCAAGCAAGAACTGGTGCTTTTGGCAATTAATCTCTTTAAACCCCGTAATGAACCGTGATCAGGTTACAGGTCTCCCGTCACGTCGGATTGCTGAGGATTAGCAGGGACAGCCGAACGAAACGTGCTGGGGGGAGTCGTCTCCCTTAGTGACTGCTCTGTACATCCCTGCTGCGGGCTGGGGTGTTGGTTTTAATATATATATGTTCTTAATTCTATATATATTTTTATGTATATATATGTATGTATTAGGGGCTGCAGGGGGGATCTGTTCCCACCTCCCCCAGCCCTGCCGTGCATGAGCCGGGACAGTGAGCAAGGTGAAACCACTCACCCGCACCTTGCCCTTTGCTGTGCATGTTACATAGCTATTTTGGGGTACAGTCCTCTCGCCGTCACCCTTCCCAGGGCTTGCCATGGATTGGGCTGCTGCGGGCGTGGGGGAACCCCGGTGCTGTGGGGAAGGGGCTCATGCAGGTCCCGGGATGCTCGGGATCATCTCCCGGGAGCAGCGGGAGGATAAGTCCCCTCTGTTGCAGACACAGCCCTGGGCGAAGACGCCGGATCCTGCCCAAGCCCGTAACATAAAGCACCTGGGGGCTTTGGGAAGGAGCCGGCTGCGGCGCAGGCGGAGGCGTGTGATCGGATTAGGGCAGCCGGGGCTGAAAATAGAGATGCCGCTCCGCGACAGGAGGCTCGTGGGGTGCTTCAGCCAAGTCCAGGACAGCGGTGAGAGGCAGAGATATTTGAACCCTGGAAAATCACAGCTTGGACGGTCCCGGCTGTTGCCTAACGGCCTCCTCCAGCCCCGAGCCTGCACGTAGCAGAGTTTATTACCCCATGTCCCTTAAACGGTTCCCTTAAAAAAGGGTTCAAATGCCTGGAGAAAACCTTTCTCAACACCTAAAAATCTGGAAGGGGTGTGGGGAGGGGGGTGAGGCTGAACAAGCCACTTTGTGCTGCTCTTCTCCACCCAAGAGCAGCAGGTCTGCGGAGGGGACACCGCGGGGCAGCCGTGCCAAGGAGGGGGGGACCACAGCCGAGTCTCGTCCCAGCGCTGCCGGGGAGCGGGGTGCATGGGTCAGGACCCCAAGAGAGGTGGCACATCAGCCTCATGCGGGGGGACCCACCAGGTTCGGATGGAGCCCACGGCAAGGCTTGGCACCCCAGTCCGAAGCTGCTTCTTGCTGCCAGATCTACTCCTGCCTGCGCTGAGCTGGGGATGCTGGGCACTGTCCTGCCCGTGCCACGCGCTGCCACTGATCCCCTGGGGCTGAGACGGGGGATTTGCCGAGGACCCCACTCCACGTAGGGCTGCCACAGCTGAAACCACCCAGGACAAGAGCAGGGGGAGACGTGCGATGTGACCGTGCACGTCCCCGCGTGGGCACGGGGACTCCGCAGGCTGGGCGTCGGGAGTAAGCCGGGCAGGAATTAGGCACGTTAACTCGCAGGGCAAAACAACCCGATTGCTAAGGTTTAACCAGATCGGTGACTTAAAGAAAGAGCTTTAGTGGGGAAGAGGGAACTGGACCAAGACGCGCTTAGCACAGTAAGGTGAGCGCAGGGGCAGGGGAGCCAGCCCGGCGGCCACGCGCCGCGGGAACAGGCTCCTGAGACCTGGAAGCCCACCAGAGCCAGGGCAAGACCCTGGATGGGGACGTGGGGACAGGCTGCACGGGGCTGGGGGTGCTGCATGGGTGGGGCAGGGGGAGATGGGGTGGTGAGGACAAGGGGTGCTCGCTCCCACCGTCGTCACCCGAATGGCCCCGGGCAGCATCCCCCACCTGCCCCACTCTTTACCCAGGGGACGGGGGGGCTGCAAACCCCACGGTGACCCCCTGTCCCTTGGGACCGAACTGAAAAGAAGGGGTTTATTGTAATTTCTCAACACATCTGAGCTGGGATTGAAGCACAGGGTGCCCGGCCCGGGGCCCGATTGCCACGGGGGGGGGGGGGGGCAAGGCGAAAATACCCAGGGGCTCAAAAGGAGCCAAACCCAAGCCCAGGTGTGTTCTGAGCCCCGGTCACGCACCCAGCCCCTGCAGACACCCCCTGCAGACACCCCCGGGCACCGGCTGCTCTGGCTCTAGGACAGAAAGAGGCCAAAGTCCCGGTGAGGTGACTTCCAGCCCCCCCGAAAGCTCGGGGGGAGCCCAGGCTGGGCTCAGCTGCCCAAAGGGGCAAATCAGGGGCCAGGGGGGCAATTCCCACCCTCTGTGGCTAATTGGGGCTGTAACGGCCTCTTAAAGGAGTAAAGGCTGGAGGGGGGGAGAGGCATGAAATGGGGACTGGGGGATCCCAGGAGGAAAGGGTTAAGGGGGGCGGTGGGCTGGGGGGGGGCACGTCCTTTAAGTGCTAACAGCCGTCTGCGCAGAGCAACGTGGGGCTGGGGGGGATGCTCCTGAGAAGGGGGGGAGCTGGGGGCATGCTGCGGGGGTGATGCCGGGCCTGGCCGGGGACCCCAGTGCCGGGGCGGGAGGGGGAGCCGGGCTGCCCCCGCCCGGGCTCCCGCGGGCTGCGCAGGCGGCTCCTGCAGTGCCCTCTTGCGACGCCGTCCCGGAGGAGCTCCGGGCCTCCTCGGTGGCCTCCCGGTCCCCGGGAGCTGGCCTGGGGACCTTCGGGGGGGGCAGCCCTGTCCTCCCAACCCCACCGCCCTCGCCCCGTCCCTTTTCCCCCCCTCCACCGCCCTCACCCCGTCCCTGTCATGTCCCCCTCCCCATCACTCTTGCCCCGTCCCTTCCCCCCCATCACTCTTGCCCCATCCCCTTCCCCCCCCCTCCATCGCCCTCGCCCCATCCCTGTCACATCCCCCCTCCATTGCCCTCGCCCCATCCCTGTCATGTCCCCCCTCCATCGCCCTCGCCCCATCCCTGTCATGTCCCCCCTCCATTGCTCTCACCCCATCCCTGTCACATCCCCCCCTCCATTGCTCTCACCCCATCCCTCCCTTCCTCCATTGCTCTCACCCCGTCCCTTCCCCCCATCACTCTCGCCCCATCCCTTCCCCCCCCATTGCTCTCACCCCATCCCTTTTCCCCCCCATCACCCTCACCCTGTCCCTGTCCCTTCCCCCCCCCATCGCCCTTGCCCTGTCTCTTCCCCCCCGTTGCCCTTGTCCTGTCTCTTCCCCCCCCATTGCCCTTGCCCTGTCCCTTCCCCCCCCTCCATCGCCCTCGCCCCGTCCCTGTCCCCCTCCATCGCTCTTGCCCCAGCCTGTCAGCAGCATTTTGGCTCTGGGGAGTTTCTGCCCTGCCCGTCGGTGCCTGTGCCCCTGCCACCCTCCCCGGCACCGGCCTCGCGCCAACACGCCTCATTGGGACTAGCCCGAAGGAATTAATAGCGGAAAAGGAGAGAAGCTGGGCTTAGGTATTAACATGCCACATTAATTTTACTTTTCCCAGAAAGTCTGTAACAAAATAATCCCATAAAACCAACAAGTGTTGGTGCTATTTATGTAACGTTATTGCTGGCGGGAGGGCAGAACGGCGAGCGGGGTTATGTAAAGTCCTGTGCTCCCGGGGCGGGGGATGCTCCCGAAGGCAGGCAGCGAAGGATCCGGCTTCGGCTCTGCGTTTTCCCTCTGACCTTGTGCTGGAGGTGGTGTGGGTTTTCAACCCCAAATCCGTGCCCCAAACGGGCCCAGGACCCTCCGTAGGACTTTGCTGCTGTCCCCATCGTGCGTGAGCAGCCCCGGTGACGGTGTCAGCCGGAGCTTTCTGGGGGTGGCACAGGGCTCCTGCGCTGTGCGGGGCACAGAGGGGTTCATGGGCCAGGTCACCCACAAAACAGAACCAGGATGGTCCCCGAATGGTGTTGTGGGAGGCTCCTGGCCGGCGGCTGGACCAGCCTTGTCCATCCAGAGAGTGAACTTGGACACCAAGTGCCAGCACGGCCATGCCTGTGGTGCAGGACGGGGCTTGCTGCACCCCGCAGCACGGCTTCGGGGAGCCCCGGCGGGGGGGGAGCGGTAGCACCTTGCGGGACCTGCTGCAGAAGCTGCTGGGTGATGCTTTACCTGCAGAGGCGTTGCCCGAGCCCGTGGCCCAGGGACTCGCGCGGATGCAGGAGGTGAGGGCTGCGGGGCAGCCCAGAGGTGCGTTACCCTGGCTGCGAGCAGCCGCCGTGTAACGGGCCGCTGGGGTTGGGTTTTAATTTCTTTTTATTCTTTCTCCTGAAACGGGTGTCGCGTCTGGCTCCAGCATCAGCCTGGGGAGCTGCTGTCGCCCCTCCACTCTGAATCCAGGCCTCGGACGTGGCCACGACCGCCCTCCCCACCACCTTCCCGCGCAGTTCAGCTGCAGGCGCTGCTGCTCTTCCCAAAGGAGGGGACATCCAGCCCCCTGCCCCGGGAGACGGAGGGGACCACACCCGCCTTTTCCCGTCCTTCCAAATCCCGAGTGCGGCTTTCCCTGGGCACCCGGAGCGGACTGGGAGCCTTATTTCAGCTAAATGTGCAGGTATTGGCAGGGTGGAGCCGTGAGGACACCCGGGATCTCCTCCCTGCCCTCCACCAACCCTCCCGTCCCCGCTAACTGCATCAGCCTCCCCCATCCGGTAGGAAAATGGGAATAAGCATTTGAATCGTAACGGATGTCACGTTCCAGCTAAAGATGCTGCAGGAACACAAAGTGTGATGAGACCGTAACCGTACCGAGACCGCAGGGTGGGGAGGAGCCGTTGCACTGAAGGATTTTGGTCTTACTGGTTTAATGGAGTTGATTTTTTTTTAAGGTCTTTCCCTGCAATTCCTTTAAGTAGGTTCTGCTCTAATCAGGTCAAAAGCTGATTTGCAAATAATCACCAGGGAGGGGGAAAAAAAATGAGGGATTTAAGCCCAAGCTGTGCTTTTCATACTATTAATTGAAAGCCTGGGAGAGATAATGTGTCCCTTCTCCTGGCTGAGACCTGTAAGCTGCTATTAGCAGCAAACTCCCGACCCGGATCGGGGAATCACCTCCTGGTTGGGATTACGGCTCCGCACGCATGGGAAAACCTCCAGCAGGCAGCGGTTTCGTGAAAGGGCAGAAATTGGGGAGCATCGAGGAGACGCGGGGTGTCAGAGCATCTGCGAGCTGCACGTAGGGTAGCACAAACCCAAAACGAATTGTTTGAAAATAGGGATTAACAGGAGAAAGACACATCCCCCCCCGTGCACGGCCGTGAAGTCACGCTGGTAGCTCCAATATTTCTCCGCCATCCATTTTCTGCAGGCGTTCGTGTGCGTGTTGTACCTCATTTGTGACCTTGTACAAATTTTCCAGGACAGACTATGTCTGTATGTGTGTGTATATATATCCGTACATCTGCGGTGCCTGGCAGAGACCCCGGACACCCGCAGCGGCACCCTGCTGCGGGCAGCTCCCAACACATTTTCCACGTCCCCGCGCACCCGGAGGAGTCAATAATCAGAGAAATCCACTCCGGTGTTAATTACATGCCATTACCGGGGCTTATTTGCTAATCCCCATTCTAATCACCTTCTATATTTCAGCCAGCACCTAAGGACACCACATGTAACGAATAAAATCTATCAAAGTTTACTTCTGCTCGTGCCCCGCCGCGGAGCGCGGGCAGCACCGTGCGGGCAGCACCGCGCGGGCAGGAGTCCGGCAGCAGCACCAGCCGGCGCAGAGGCGAGAAGCGAGGATTACACAACAGACCTGCTGTCTCACGCTAAGGTAGTCGCGGCACATTCATGAGTCAGTGAAATCCCCCCCCCCCACCCCAGCCCAAATCAAGTGGGTTTTTTTTTTTTTTTAATTAAAAAAAATAAATAAATAAGGGGGGGGAGTTACGGTTTTCCAGCAGGAGGGAGGGATTCATGCAGCCCCCGGGGAAAGCCACTGCGAAAGCTTGGCGCGGCAAAGCGAGACCCCGTTTCGGTGGCTCGGCCGCGGGATGCCGTTAGCCCGGGGACGGCGAACGCTGCGGCTGCGTCCGGCGAAGGAGCGGGCTCGTGCAGGGCTTTGCCGGCTGAACCGCTGCAGTTCCCGGCGGGGAAGGGATGATGCTGTTGGGTCCGAGCCCTCCGTCCCGAGGCCGGCTCAGGGCTGGTGGGGCAGCGATGGGGACAGCGATGGGGACAGCGATGCCGGGGCCCTGCACAAGCCGCCTGCCCGGAGAGGGGTGCTTTGTCCTGAGCCCACCTCCGCCTCCTCGTGCCTTCTCGCCCCTCCGGTGCCCACAGCGACAGGCTCTGCTGCAGGGTGACTTTTGGGGTGCCCAAGGACTCTTGCTGGAAGCAGGGGGAGGCTTCAAGTGTCACCTGCCCGGTCAGTTGTCAAAGCAGTCCCAAAAATCCAGCTTGGTGGGAGGCAAACGGTGCCGGTGCCATTGCGAGGACCAGTCCTCTTCTGCTCTCCGCCCCCGGGGGGGTGCACAGTCCGGAGCCGAAATCACCATCGGGGGACATGGTGAAAGCGGGGCGACCCCAAGCCCCCTCTTTCCCCCACTGAGGCTTGCACAGGGCACGTGAAGGCTGCACCCGAGCGCCAGCGTGAGGCAAGGTCCCACCAGCGTCCTGCTGGGTCTCGGGGACCCCTCCCGGGGGGCAGTGGGGCTCAGACAGGGAAGGGGCCCTGCCCCATAGTGGCTGCGCTGAACCTGCTGCCTTTGGGGGGGAGGTGACCCCCCACGTGGGCTGGGGGTGCTGACAGCAGAGTCCCCTTAAACACCCCCAGACCTGGCAAGATCCTCCAGGGACCCCAGACCCTGCTGGGTCCCCCACCCCCCTCCCCCCCCCCAACTCTGCCAGCTCACTGCACACCCCTGGACCCCTGACCCTGCAGGGTCCTTCAAGCACCCCAAACCCCCAGGGTCCCCCAGGGACCCCCCCTCCCAGATTCCTCAGAGCACCCCAAGGTCCCCAGACCCTGCTGGGTCCCCTGGAGTGCCCCAATCCCGCAGGGTCCCCTAAGGAACCCCAAACACCCCAGACCCCACAGGGTCTCTCCCCATCAGACCCCTCAGGCCACCACTGAGGTCCCCAGACCCTGCTGGGTCCCCCCACCCCATAGGGTCCCCCAGACCCTGCAGGGTCCCAACCCATCAGACTCCTCAGGCAACCTCTGAGGTTCCCAGATCCCACTGGGTCCCCCAGACCCTCCCATTCCCATGCAGGATCCCCCTGGGACCCCCAAACCCTCCTGTCCCACTGGGTGCCAGCCCACCAGATTCCTCAGGCCACCCCCACGGTCCCCAGACCCTGCTGGGTCCCCCCCACCCCATAGGGTCCCCCAGACCCCACACACCTAGCAAGGTCCCCCCACAACCCCAAAACCCACAGGGTCCCCTGGGGACCCCCAAACCCTCCTGACCCACTGGGTCCAAACCCATCAGACTCCCCAGCACCCCTTCAAGGACCCCAGACCCCGCTGAGTCCTTCCACCCCATTAGGGTCCCCCAAACCCTGCAGGGTCCCCACCCATCAGACTCCTCAGGACCCCCGACCCTGCTGAGTCCCCCCACCCCATAGGGTCCCCCAGAACCCCCCCACCTAGCAAGGTCCCCCCACAACCCCAAACCCCACCGGATCCCGACCCATCAGACTCCCCAGGCCCCCCTCACGGACCCCAGACCCCGCTGAGTCCCCGCACCCCATTAGGGCCCCCCAAACCCCGCAGGGTCCCCACCCATCAGACTCCCCAGGCCCCCGGCCGCCCTAGGCGGGGCTGCGGGGCGCGGCGGGCAGGCGGCGGGCGGCGGCGGCGGCGGGCGCGGCGGGGCCGCGAGGGCGGGCGGGGGCCCAGGGGACGCAGCTGCGGAGGGCGCGGGCGGCGGCCAGGAGGGCGGCGGGGCGGGGGCGGGGGCGGCGGCGCAGCCCCTTCTGCAGCCGCTGGCTCTGCGCCGCCAGCGCCAGCTGGGCCTGGGCCACGCCGGCTCCCAGGCGGCCCAGGGCCTCGGCGCGGGCGGCCAGGCGGAGCTCGGCGTGCCGCAGGGCGCAGTGCACCTGCCGCACCCGGCCCTCCAGCTCCGCCGCCGCCCGACGGCGACCCTCCGCCGCCACCAGCCGCCGCCGCGCCGCCGCCAGCTCCACCGACCCGGGGCTGCCGCCGCTGCTGCCGCCGCCGCTCTCGCTGCTGCTGCTGGTGGTGGTGGTGGTGGTGGTGGTGGTACCGCCGCGATCGGGGCGCTGCTCGCCGCCCCCAGCCGGACCCGGAGCCGCCGCTGCCGCCGCCGCCATGGGAACGGGAACGGGAGCGGGGCAGCGCCGCGGCGAGGATATATAGCCCGGGGGCGGCGCCGGCTCCGTGCGGCTCGGCCCCGCCGGGGGCGGCTCCGGCACCGGCTCCGCACCGGCACGGGGGGGCGCGACCCCGGCCCGGTACAGCCCCGGCGGGGGATGCTCGGGCTCGGTACGGCACCGGCACGGCACCGGGCTGGGTATGGCTCGGTACGGCACCGGCACGGGGCTTGATATGGCCCGGTACGGCACCGGTACGGCCCCGGGCTGGGTATGGCCCGGTATGGGCCGGTACGGCACCGGCACCTGCACGGCACCGGGCTCGGTAGGGCTCGGTACAGCACCGGCCCTGGGCTCGGTAGGGCCCGGCACGGCACCGGTACCGACACCGGTGCGGCCCCGAGCTCGGGACTGCTGGGTACGGCACGGCAGCGTTAGCGGTTCGGGGCGCGGGGAAACTGCCCCCCCTTCTGGGGGGGCGCTGGGAAATGCGGGGCTGGGGGGGGTAATGGGAAAGGCTGGGAGGGTTACTGGGGAGTCACTGGGAAAGGCTGCACTGGGTAGGGGGGGTTACTGGGGAAGGGTGGGCTGGGGGGGGTTACTGGAGGGGTTAATGGGAAGGGCTGGGAGGGTTACTGGGGAAGGTTACTGGGAAAGGCTGCACTGGTGGGGGGGTACTGGAGGGGTTATTGGGAAAGGCTTAGGCTGGGGAGGCTTACTGGGAAAGGCTAGGCTTGGGGGGGGGGGGTACTGGGAAAGGCTGGGTTGGGAAGGGTTAGGGGACAGGCTGGACTGGGACGGGTTACTGGTGAAGGCTGGCTTCGTGCCTGCAGCCCCGGGGAGAAGCAGGGTAAAAAGCTCCTGGTGCTGGTTGGGGGGTGCAGGGAAGAGGGCAGGGGGCAGCCCCCGTCTGTCCCCCCCTGGGCTGGGGCTGGGGTGTCCCAGCCTTGGGGTGCAGGGGACATGGCACCAGGGCAGCGTGTCCTTGGTTGCGTGACTGTCACAGCAACGTCGCCGCCAACGTCATTGTCATTTAAGACAGCGTTAATAGAGCTGAGAGTGGGCCGAGACGGCGCGGGAGGGGGCTGGAGCGGGAGGGTGCTGCTGCCACCTTGCTCCCCCCAAGGAGCCTGCTTTTTGGGGTTCCTCCTGCCAGGGCGTCATGCTCAGCAGCTGCATCTTCACGTAGGTGCGTGGGGTACAGCCTGCTCGTGTTTTGCAGCAGAGAGGACAAAAGGGATGGCAGGAACCAGGTGCCGAGGTCTCGTCCCACCCCCAGACAGGAGCAAAACCCAGCCTAAGTCTGTTCAGGCAGAGCCGCGTCCGGGCCTGCGGTGGATGGATGTCACCCCCGCCCGCGTGGGCTGGTGGCAGCTTTGCTTCCTTTACCTTAGGAGGGGACAAAAACCCCCCATCCCTTGTGCTTTGCGTCGCTTTCCTGCTCTTGCCAGCGCTGCCACACGTCTGCCAGACACCGGAGCAGCGTCAGAGGCTGCTGCGTCACCGCTCCCGGCCCCCGCTGCCTGCTCGTCCCTTCCCTGCCCGTCCCCTGGCTCCCGCTGCGTCTCCACTGCCCCGTATCTGAGACACGACGTGTGCCGAAGCTCTGCAGGTTGCATGTCAGGCTGAGCTGTCTTCGTGTAGCCGATGAAAATGCTGCTATAAAATGGGGTTTGGGGATTTGAGGGGTGCTGCTCCATCGTAGGTGTGGGGTCAAAGCTCTGCTCTTGCTCCCTCTGCCTCCAACCCAAAGAAACCGTGTGGACAGGCAGGTACGAAACAGAACATCCTCCTCTCTGATTTTTTGCTCTGTTTCGGTGGAACCTGCACCCCCAAGGGTACCCCCAAAGGGGGAAAGGGCCGAGGTCTGTCTTGCAGTGATTTCACCATTCCCCAAAGTGAAACCTCAGAATCGCTGAGGTTGGAGGGACCTCTGGAGGTGCCTGCTCCGTCAGTCACCTGCTCAGAAAATAATTGCCTTTATGGGTCAGCCCCCAGGTCTGTGCTTGCTCGTCACCTTCCCAGCTCCAGTCCTTGGTCTAGGGTGAGCAAATGAAATGGAAACGGGGAGCAGCTGTGCCTGGACAAGAAGTTAAAAAATAAGAAGGGGCCAGATGGGCTGGAGCCGTTGGCCAGCGAGGCTGAGGGTGTCGCCGAGTCCCTGCGGTGGCTGTGTCCCCCCAGGCTGTCCCAGCTGGCTGTAGCACATCCCGGTAGATGGGCAGATGGAGGTCGGTAAAGGCAAATAATAGAAAAATACAAGAACTGCCCCTGCTCCTCAGGGTAAGTCACTGCCCGAGTCCCAGAAACCCTCCCGCGCTGCTGCGGGATCTCTCCCGGGCTGACGAGCTATTAATGATTTAGCAGAGGAGCCTGAAATTAGCAGCGCTCAGAATAAACCTCTTTGATGCAAAAGCCTGGTTGAGAGTGGTGGTGTCCCTTCCCCGTCCGTGACCCTCCACACCCCGCGGCCGTACACGGAGGCACCGACCGCCGGGATGGGGCACCACGCTGCATCCCATGGCCGGCCCGGTGCTGGTCCCCGGTATTCCCCGGGGATGCTGGCAGCCAGCCCCGCATCAGCCGTGCTCTGCCCGGGGTCGGGCAGCCCTTGCAGGAGGACTTGGCCGAGGGCTGTGCGCTGGCATCTTATCTCCAGCCTCTTTAAAGCCCCACGTAGGGACGTGCTCCAGAAAAGTGAAGCCTTATTATAGGCAGTAAATAATTAATGTTAGTGCCATCTCTCCCAGTCTCTCTGCAGGTTTTTCCCCACGTGTCCCAGTTACTGGGGCACGGCGGGACCCGGGCGCTGCTCTCTCATCCTGGCCCAGTTTAAGGGGAGGTGGGAGGAATCCTGCACCGGGATTTCAGGTCTAAGCCGCAGGATTCCTGGGTTGGCCCAGCTCCCTGCCCTGCCATCCCAGACCGGAGAGCGCTGGCAGCGGCGGTTTGGGACCGGAGTCCTGGCACACGGTGGCAGCTCAGCTGGGAGCTGCTGGGGCACAGGGAAAATGCAGGAGCCGAGGGGCATGAAGCAGCGCGGTGCTGGGCTCGGGCGGCCGCACCGTGCTGCTCAGCTCACCCTGACGGTGCCAGGCTCGATGGGGCAGCGCCGGGCGAGGTTTCATGGCTGGGATCTGTGTTCAAGGCACCTGGCAGAGAAGGAGACGACACATTTCCAAGCAGTGCTTTGAGTTATACACAAATGAAAGCCAGGGAAATGACACCGGCTGGAATTAAGTACGGTGTTTCTGTGCCAGAGGCTTAAATAAATAAACGCGGTCTTTGTGCCCTTTAGAGAAGGAATGAGCTTCTTGGCACTGGCACCATCCCTTAAACTGATTTCTCTCTCTCTTCTTTCCTCTCGGAAACCGGCTGGTGCACCTGAGCTGAGCGGCTGCCGCTTCGGCTGCAGCCTCGGTGCGCGGCTGCGGTTCTGCCGGGCTCCTTCCCTGCCTGCCCTGCCGCCCCCTCTCCCCCCGGCTTCCTTCCTTTCCCCCAAACCTTCCGGGAAGGATCTGACCCCCGGCGAGTGAATCACCAGCTCTTTGGAGAGAACCACTGAGTCACCGAGCGGCAGCCCCGGTGCTGGGGAGCGCTGGGCATCCCTGCAGCACATGTCCCCACATGCCACTGCTGTGCCCAGGGGGACTTGGGCAGAAACAACCGCTCCCGGCGGGAGAAGGGACGGACCACGCTGTTGCTTCGCAGGATGCCGAGCAGAGAGGGTGAAATGACCCCCCACGAAGGGTGCGGGTCCCTCCATGGCTGTGGCTGGGTGGCAGAGCAGGGCTGGGGGGCAGGAGGGGCGGCCAGAGGCTTTGGGGGTGTTGAAGTGCTTGGGCCAGACATGGCCTGGGTGGAGGTTCATCCCGGGGAGGACGGGCTCCCGACGCCAGCGTGAGGCACCGGAGGTGTAGGCGAGATGCTCTCCTCGGGGCGCAGGTCCCGTGGGACCTCAGGGGACGCCCGTGGCCACCCCACGCCTGCTGCTTTACACCCCTCAGCAGGGAGGTGCTGCCCGGCGCAGGCGGCACCGGTGGATGTGCCTGCGGGGGAGTTAAAGTGACAAGGGGCAGTGCAGGGCAGCTGGGGGGATCCTTGGGATCGGGACCCCCAGGGACAGGGATCCTCGGGGACAGGGATCCTCAGGGACAGGGATCCTCGGTGACCTGAATCCACAGGGATGGGGATCCTCAAGGACAGGGATCCTTGGAGGTGGGGATCGTCTGGGGCAGGGATCCTTGGTGATGGGGGTCCTCAGGGATGGGGATCCTTAGGAACAGGGATCCTTTGGGACAGGGTCCTCAGGGACGAGGGTTCTTTGGGACAGGACCTTTGGGGATGAGGTTTCATTGGGAGAGGGATCCTTCGGGACAGGGATCCTTGAGGAGTGAAACCCTTGGGGATGGGGACCTCAAGGGTGGGGACCCTTGGGCTTCCTGAGGACAGGGGTCCTCAGGGACGGTGATCCTCAGGGACAGTGATCCTTGGGGACAAGGACCCTTGGAGACGGGGATTGTTTGGGACACAGACCCTTGGGGCCGGGGGTCCTCGGGCAGAGGGATGCTTTGAGACAGAGTCCGTGGGGACAGGGGTCCTCAGGGACGGGGGTCCTCGGGGACGGGGGTCCTCGGGGCCTGAGCCCCTCAGGGCCGGGGACGCCGGGGGCTGGGCGGGGCGGGCGGCGCGGCCCGGAGCAGCTTCGCCCGCCGCGCTCTGCTGTCCCTCGCGGCGGCCCGTCGGGCCGGGTCACGTGGCTCACCTGGCCCAGGTGAGGCGGGGCCGGACGCCGTTCCCTGGCTCGCAGGTAACGCCGGGGCGGGGGGGCCGCGCCGCCGCCCGGGGGGGAGCCCGGCCCCGACCCTGACCCCAGCCCCGGCCCCGGCCCCGGCCCCGGCCCCGGCCCCTCGGCAGCGCTCGCCGCCGCCGCCGCTCCGCGCTTCCCCGGCGGGGCCGCCTGCTCCGGGCCTGGGGGCAGCAGCAGGCCGCGACCGGCAGGGAGGGACGGCGGGAGGGAGGGGCGGGCGCGGCCCCCCCCCCTACACCGGAGGGCCCCAGGGTGTCCCCCCGAGACCGGGGCGCCCCGGGTGCCGTACCCCCGCCGAGACCGGCTTCTTCCTCTCCGTGCGCCCCGGGGCTCCCCCGAGACAGGCGGCCCCAGGCCCTGTGCCCCGGCCCCCCCAGGCTGGGGGACACACCCGGTCCCGTCCCGTCCCCAGCTGTCCCGGTGCTGTCGTTGTTCCCCCTGCTGTGTCCCCTCCAGCTGCTCCAGGGCCTCTCCTGCCTTCGCCCTGGGGGGCCGGTGTTGGTGGGAGCTCTCCCTGGGGGGCTGGGGTCTCCCTGGCCCCTGCTGGGCTCGGCTTGGCTTTCGAGGGCTGAAAAACTAAGGGGGGAGCGCAGCGGGGAACGGGAAAGGGCTGGCCCTGCCGGGCCGGGTCAGCGGCTCCGCTGGAAACCGGCTGTCCTCTGCCGCCAGCTTCTCTTCTCCCGCAAATCAACAGCTCGAGGGCATCTGGGGGCCCTGGGCAGGCAGAGGGGCCTCTGCGTGGTGCCCAGGCGGGTCTCCAGCCTTCCAGCGCTTCGTCTGCGAGAAGGAAGGGCTGCATTTTGTTTACCTGCGCCACGGCGGAGTCCTGGTTTTCAGCTGGGACGGGGGTGGGGGGTGTGCCAGGGGCACAGGGGAGCGTTTGGCGCGAGGCAGTTCCTTGGCCGGTTGTTGGTATCCCAAGCAGGCGAGAGGGGGGTACAGCAGCGCAGAGACGAGGCCGGATCCGTGTCACTCTGGGCCAGGGTCTCTATCGCTGCCAGCAGAGCAGTCGGGAGTCCGGGAGCTTTACGGGGCGGCTTTCAGCTCCTGGCAAGGCTGTTTAGAAAACTTAAAAGCTATTGATGCTTCCATGTCTTTAGAAGAAGATGTATCTATGTCTAAATCTTGTATCTTAAATTTAAGTCCTCTGGCCCCTTTTTAACTTAACGCTTTGGCTTCCCTAGCTTCTAAAACCAGTGGCAGTGTGGTTATTGGCAGACTGGTGTGGCGTTACTAGGTAGATTCACAGTTTAATTTAGCTTTTTTAAAACTTCCAAAGGAAATCCTGTCCTCTGAACAATGAAGATCTTAGACCCCGGCTAACTCTTAGACGCGCAAACTGTGTGTGAATCCCTCCGCGCTCTTCCGGAGCAGATGCTGAAGTTCTTGAGGAGGATCTTCTCTATTCACGCACGGTGCCTGCCTGAGAACAGAGAAAGCCCCCAACGATCTTGTGAGTATCAACTCGGCTGCGGATTTTACTCCAAGCTTTTGTTTATGGCTGTGTTAAGCAGCTGGCCGGGGGTTTCGGTCCAGTCCGGTGCTTGTGCCAGAGAAGCCGCTGGATCGAGGAGCCGCGTTCTGTGTGTGCTCCCGGGGAACCCTTCAGACGCGTGATCCGGTGGCTGTGGAAATGTGAGCTGCGATGGGAAGGGGCGAGCTCGGTGTTCGGGGCCGGGGGTGTTTCTGATGCCTGGGGGTTTGCACAACGTCAGGCAAGAGGTTTCATCTCCGAGCCTGCGAGTCCTTTTCTGTAGAGCCGAGATAATGCTCTTCCCTACGTCAAAAATGCTCTGAAATTTCAGAATATTATATATTGTTATATAAGTGTTACTGTGCAATGCGGATGTTGACGAGGCCTCGGTATTAAGAGAAACATCCCAGCAAGCAGTTGTGTGCTTGGATCAGCTCAAATGTTTTCGGTTTGTTTTTAAATTTTGAACTGTATTATGAAAATTATGAAGCCTAGGGAAAAAAAAAAAACAAACCCTGTTGTTCTGAAGTGAAAGCAACCGAAGCTCTCCACTGATGCTGAGTCTAGGGAGCTCTGCCTGCTCAGCACTGAAACTGGAGCATCTGGGGCTTTTATATGCAACGCATTGTCCGGGAATGTGCAAAGGAAGCTCCTGGGACATGCACTACTTATGAATTTTTATAAGCTAATGGAGCCAAAATATTCCTGGAAAGCAGCGGTGTGCTGTAGCTGCCTGGTTTTCGGTCTGCGCCTGTTTCTTTGTGGGGAAACACACTTGATTTGTTTTAAAAAAGGGAAAAAGAGGCAATGCTGTAACAAGGCAGGACAGATTTATTTATTCATGCTTGAGGTGCCCTATAGAAAGTATATAGTAGAGCAGCAGGGACAGTCCAAAACCACTTAAGCTACGGCTGGGCTATCACTGCTTATTAATTAGCCTAATTAGTATTGAAAAGGATCTCTTGGGGGTGAAAGCAGCGTTAGCCAAGACACTTAGAAACCGTGGACAATTTAGGGGCCCACCATAGTCTGGGTAAAAGCGGCAGCAATAGAAGTGGAGAGCGAGAGCCTTGACCTGACTTTCCTCGCCATCGCCCAGTGCCGAGCTTTCTTCGTAACGGGGAGGTTTGATGTGCCAAACTCTGCGTGTTGGATCTGTGGAGCTAAAGCGTGATCTAAAACCAGTTTGCTCCTGCGTGCAGACCTGGGGCGGTTGTGTTAGTACGGTGGCAACGAGAAAAACAGTGGAGCAGATAGTCTGCTGTAGGATTTCTGGAGTAGGGCTTTGTAAAGGTTTTGCTCCTGCGAGGCATGATTTGAGACCGACTTGTTGACAAGATCTTTTCTTTAATCCAGATGAAGACATCAGTTTTCCTAGGAGAGTCCTTCAGGTAACACGGCCTTAGCATGACAGGCAAAAATCATCAGTGTTAGTAACGCCGTCGTTGCTAAATCCTCTAAATTTAAATAGCATTGAATAATCCGGAGTCTGAATTGGCAGCTTGCACAATGATTGATTGCTTGTCATCTCCTCCTGGGCACGGTGCGTTTTGAAACGGGTAAGTGCTGTCAGGGCCCAGCTTAATCCGAAGGAACGCAAGACAAAGGGGAAGTTGTTTAAAAGAAGATACTTTCCCTTTGGAGCCTGTCGGCTGGCTCCACCTACGGCCGTGCTGCTCATTTATTGCTCTGGAGCCTGCCTCTTCTTCCAGCTGCGTCAAGGAAACCTCTTCTGAAGGTTACAGGGATTTTGATGTCTTAAAAATAGTCCTGGTAAAACAGCTCCCTTCTGATTCGGAAGGAAGGACGCAGCAAAGCTAGAGTAGTCGGAGAGCCCCGAAACGCAGGCTGGATTCCCTCTCTGTGCGACAAGCGAGAACAGCGTGAGTCCTAATGCGAAATATTTCTGTAGATAACGGAAATGTTGCATTTGAGAGTCACTGAATTTGAACGTTAGGTCCCTCTCTGTTGATCGACAGCTTGCTGAGGCGAGACTGAGGATGACTGCTTTGTTTGACTTGAGGCCTCCTTGTTCCAGGTGCCTGAGCGGTGAGCCATGCTGGGCCGGAAAACAGGACTCCCCCACGACCTGAACAGCCACCGCCCGCCGAACCGGGAGGCCGGGCCCCTGCGCACCAGGCCATGCAAGGAGACCGATGTCAGCTTGGAGGTGTTCAGCGGCTCTACGCCTGAAATCAAGCAGAGCCGCACCAGAGCCCAGCAGATGCGGGACAGGAAAGGTCGCAAAGCTGACCTCAAAGACTCCAACGGGAGAGAGGCAGAAACAATTACTTTCATTTCTGGTACGGCAGAGGCTCCCCCAAACCAGAGCTTTTGCTGTTCCTCTCTGTCTCAGGCCTGGAACACATACAAGGCTGTGTTCTGTTGTATAGTGACCTGTGGGGGCTGCTTTCAGGACTGCAGCGTCTGTATCCCCTATCCGGGGCCCGCCGAGACCTCCACTGATGACGGAAAGAACGGAGATTATAACGGGCGACTGCCGAACAGCCCCGCCAACGTCTCTCCGACTGAGAAGAATGGGAACCAGATCAAAAAGTCCAGCATGGGTAGCAGTTTCAGCTACCCAGATGTGAAACTGAAGGGCATTCCTGTCTATCAAAACAGGAGCCCCAGCCACCACCTGGAATCGGATTCGTGCTGCAAAGAGCTGCTGCCAGAGAAGCCCTTCAGGAACAGCATAGAAAAGCCGCCGCTCCCCAGCAGCCACCGGAGTTCAGAGGAGTATTACTCCTTCCACGAGTCTGACCTGGATATCAGCGAGCTGAACGGCTCCATGTCCAGCAGGGAGATCGACGTCCTGATCTTCAAGAAACTGACGGAGCTCTTCAGCGTCCACCAGATCGATGAGCTGGCCAAGTGCACGTCAGACACTGTCTTCCTGGAGAAGACCAACAAGATCTCGGACCTCATCAATAGCATAACTCAGGACTACAACCTGGATGAGCAGGATGCTGAATGCAGGCTGGTCCGAGGCATCATACGCATCAGCACCCGGAAAAGCAGGGTCCGGCCCCATATTTCTATCCCAGCCAGCCAGAGCCACGAGGAGAAGTCCAGCAGAGGCAACGCACCAGACAGCGGTAACGAAACGATGCTGGAGTCCATGGTCATCAGCCAAGACGGTACGTGCGGGTTCCCTGGGGTTACCGCTTCAATACGAGAGGGTTATTTTATCAAAGCAATGGAGATGTGGCGACGGAGCGGGGCTGAGAGCTGATGTCTGTTTGCAGGCTGGGCTTATTTTCCTGGGATGTGTGAACGGAGGGCCTTGCGTGTTACTGGAGACCTCTGCTTCTCACCCGTCACCGCGTTGTGGCTTTCTTGATAGTATCTTTTGCTGTCAGTGAGGTTTTTGCTGAGCAATACAAGGGCTTAGTCTGCTGCTGCTGCAATGACTCTGGCTTTCCTCCGCACCTCTAAGCTAGGCAGAAAGACCGTGAGTCAAACTTAACTGGTACGACCAGACGAGCTGGCTTGTGCCAGAGGATGTCCAGTTACTAAGCTGGCTCGCTCTCCCGTGCTCTACCAGCGCTCTTTGCTGATGCCACCCTCGGACTGGGGTGACAGAGTGCCTCTTTGGAGCCGAGACTTCCCCTGCGCAGCGGGCTGAGGAGCAGCCGGTAAATATCCCTGCAAAGAGGAGGGAAGGGCTGTTGCCACGGTGAAAGCGCCTCGTGGCTGTTTCGGGGATGTTCGCCTCCTTGTCTGGAGCAGCCCGAAGTGACTGACCTCCAGAACAGGTTGTAAGAGAGTTTGTTGTAGAAAGACCTTGAAAAGCTGAGTACAGGGGGCAAGGGGACATCCAGAAGTAACGGAGGAAACCGGAGGAAACCGGGCGGCTGTTGTGCGTCCCAGCTTGGCAGTAAGGCTGCTGTTGCTTCCTGGTATTTAGCGACTATAAAGCTCAGATTACCAAGACAATGGTGGAAGCAATCTGAAGAATCAGACTCTACCTCTCCTATTACCCGAGGGTGGTGCCTTCTGAAGGAGAGCCCTGCGTTCCCTGACCAGGATCTTTACCCCTGAGTCATAGCTGCCCATCCTTTCCCGTCTCAGGCCCTCTTGGTTTTCATTCCAGATTTGGCCGTGCAAATATCGGAAGAAACGCCAGCAGATGTGATAGCCAGGAATATGAGGCGGCACAGCAGCGCAGGTAACGTACCTGGCCGGGGGTCTTAGCGGCAGAGGCATCGCAGGAGTGAGGGGAGTGCCCTGGGCTTCCCGTATTACGTACGCCTTCGGTTTTCCCCGTCCGCAAAGGCTGAGCTGACACCTGCCTCTCAGGTGACCGTAAGGGGTGTCGTTCTCCTGAGCTTCGGGGGTGAAGGGAGCTCAGAAGACTGCCTGAAAAAGAACGAACCCCAAGTACGGAGTGCTCCCTGTCCGTGCACGGTACTTGGCCCGAGAGCTTTCGGTCTCCGGGTATCCTGACAGAGTTTGGGGCTGTATTTGGGGTGTGACCAGCTGAGGTCACAGCTGGGTTGTGCTGGGAACAAAAGGAACTGTGCAAAAGGGAAGCAGGGGAGGGCGACGGGCTGTCCCCCGAGCTCTGATCCTCGCGGCATGCATGCTCCGCTCCGAAGAGCAGCCCAGGGCTAAAAGGCAAGTTTTCTCCTGCGTAATAACAGATCTCTCCTAGAAGATGGCTACAATACAGGCAGGGTTGTTCCCTGCCTGTGGGCTTTGTGTGGCTTTCTCCTCCCTCATGATACACAAAGCCTTTTGTGGCAGCTGCTTGCCCAACTGCCAGGCACTCGGCTGCTGTAGCTCACGTTGTCTAATGTCACCATCTCTTCTCTTTCCTCTCCAAGGCTCTCCAACAAGCAGAGATTCCTCTTTCCAAGACACAGAGACTGACTCATCTGGGGCACCTCTGCTTCAGGTGTATTGTTAAGGAGAAGGACCCAAGCGGCAGGCAGGCGTTTCGAGGCTTTGCTGCCATCAGATTTCTCCTCTTTCGATACGGAGCGTGCTATGCCACTTTTTTCCCCCAGTCTACCCTGATCTTTTGTTGAAGCCAAATTTCTCCTGCTGTCTGAATTTCACTGGATTTTTTTTTTTTTTTTGGACAATATAGAACATCAAGGAAGTGAACTGTGGGGCTAGTGAACTTGGGAGGTGGAATGTGTGCCCAGGGAGGAGAAGATGGACAAGGAAGTATCAGATAACTTGTGCCTCTGTGATTTCCATACTTCACGTTTAGCTTCAACAGCCTCGGTGGCCCGGCCCTTTCCCCGCTTTGAGGGTCTGTTGTATTTTTGCTCGCTGGCATTGCGTAAGTTACCTCGGGTAGGGAAGGACTGGATGGTGTCTCTGTGTTGGTGCCGATGCTGAGGCAAAGGCCCAGCACCTGCTCTCTCGGGACCCAAATCTCTATTTAAAGTGGCTGAATTGGTCCCAAAACCATCAGTCCTCTATCCGTGGCGTTCGCAGTAGCCAGATCTGCCTCCTTCCTGCTGCCCCGTAGCGGTGTCATCTCCTGCTGCCTTGTAAGGAGAAGGTTCAGGTAACGATGTGGTTCGTTTAATCTTTGGCCTCTTGGCGTGTCTGCCGAGCCAGTGCCACGTGCAGAGGGGTGGGATGCCTGGGCAGCCGCCCCGCTCTCCTCTCCCGGGCAGACCGCGGGGATCGGCTTCGCGGTCGCTGCCAGTGCGACGCGAGCTGCGGGCGGGAGGTGTTACCGGTTGCGTGCGTTGACCTGTGACTTGCAAGCCAGTCAGCTCTTCCTCGCTCATCTGCCAAGCCCCGTGCCATTCCCCGTCGCGCTGACTGCCGGGGCAAGCCTTGAACTCGGGTTAGGGCAGGTGAGGGAAGTAGGCAGTTCGTTTTGAAGTCTTTGCAATTAAGAATTGGGCTGTTTGACTGTTCTGCTAGAAACTCCCCGAAAAGTGGCTCGATTCCAAAGGAAAGCTTTCCCCGAGAGTGTCTCCAGAGGGTCTGCGAGGAACCGCTCGGTCCTGCCTTGCCCCTCGGCGCCTCCTCCTTCCCTTTGCCCCTCTCTAGCAGCCGGTCGGAAGCAGGAGCGGTGGTATCGCTGCCCCGAGGGCACGGCGCCAGGCGACCTTGAGGGCTGCAGCGTTGCAGCAGGAGGGACCCGTATCTCACTGGTGTTGCCACTTGGTTGTTTATCATAAAGTAAACACGTGAAGCCATGGGACTTGTTTATACGTTCGGCTGCCCTTGGACGTGAATAGAAAACATGTAGTTGAATTTACCAGCAAGAGAATAAACACACCCACTGTTTTGGGGGGAGAGGGAAACCAAAATAGGCCCCGTGCTTTGGTGTGGACCATGTTTTTGTGCCTTAATTCAGCTGAATTGTGCCTTAATTGGACTGAAATGTGCCTTTAGTTCACAGCCTGTGATTAGTCTTCAGAAGGCCGGGCAGGGGGGAAAGGATTTCATTCCTCACAGGAGCCGCCAGGCTTATTTAACTGGCCAAAGCCCTTTGAAATGTACAGTTCAAGTCCCTGTTAGAGCCTGGTTTTGTGAACTGGTTGCGTTTCAGAGAATGCTTTCATAAATCACAGACGTGACCGAGACCACACCTTGAGACACTGACGGAGAGAGATTTTGAACATAAAGGGGAGAGACTGAGACTCGGATTTGGCTTCCCCTCCCTGCTTTGTTTTTCAAGCCGTTGGTTTGTGAAAAACCTCGTTTATGCAAGGAAGAGACTTGAAGCGAGGCCAGCCTGGGACTCCCAGAGGAGCTGCGTTTGGTCACCTCCTTCCGAAGGCCACCTGTGCTGAGGGACCCGTTTTGCCTTCCTGCTTCCCAATGGATTTGTACATACGTATTTGGACAAGTTTACTTAAACCTGTGCACTGAGGCGTCAGCACGGGTCGCGCTGACACGTAGCTCTGTGGTTTGTGCGCTGGAGCTTTGGAGACGAGGGGTGAGGATGGACTTGCAAAGAGCTGCCGATCGCTATTACAGATGCAATGGGACATTTTTTATGTTTAGTCTGTGTATCGAGAGTAAATGTGTATGGATTAAGCTTCCAAAAAAAAAAAACCCCCAACCCGAAAAACCCCCGAAGAGGAAGACTGTCAACCCGATGGTCCCTGAAGCTGGTGCACCTGTGGTGTCTTACGGGATTCTTTTGCACTCCTTGGCCTTACACGTCTGATTCGGTCTTTTTTTATAAAGCAAAAGATGTGTTCTTTACCTGTGCCGTGTCTCTTACCTTCCTGCTTGCATCAGTTCGGGGAGAGCATCCCTCTGCGGGGGGAGCCCGGGCCAGGTTCAGGGCAGGGGGTTGCACAAGGGAGGTCTCGGCACCACATGGATGAAGATATTTTCGTCCGTTTGGCAGCGCTTGCCCGTGCCGGGGGGGATTGTTCAGCGGCTGAATGCCGGGGAAGCGGGGTGCAAATCAAGGAGCCTCTGGGGACGTGGCTGTTTGCGTGCAGGGAAACCTGGACCTTCCCCGAGGGGCGATTCTGGAACGGAGCTCTGGCAAAACTCAGCCTGGGGGGAGAGGTTCCAGCTCGGTCCCTGTGGCGTCGACAGCCGTTGCCAGAAAATGCAAGACTCGCTCCGGAGCGGCTGCCGTCCCTGATGGCGGGGCAGGATCCGCTTGGGGAGGGAGGCTGGCGCAGGCTCTGCCCCCGTGACTCGAAGGACCAGTTTTGCACTAATTCTGCTGCAGAATCTGGGCAGATAAACCTGGAGAGCTCCGGTCCCTGCCGCCGACCTTCCCTCGCCCTCCCTGGGCAGAGGACGGCGGGGAGGGGGTCGTGGGTGGGTTCTTCCCTCTGGTGCGCAGGACCAGCTCTCCCGGCGCCGCTGCGAGGTAAGAGGGCAGATGGTGTGAAGGATTGGCACTAACCCTCCTTTTTTTTCCTGGGAAGTTTTGTCCGTTAAGGACTCGTGATTCTTGCCCAGGCCGTGCAGACAGGCAGAAGGCTGAGCCCAAACCGGAGCCCTCCTCTACGCAGTCCCCTGCCCGTTCTGTCCCAATTTTGTTAAACGAAGACCGAGTTCAGCCTGGCCGACCACCCTTCGGCGGCAGCTGCCGCGGTTCTGCCAGAGGTGTGTTTCCTGGAAGGATTTTAAAGCCGTGAACAGGTAAATGTTCCCTCCTCTCGGCTGGGAAGGGTCTCCAGAGACGGTTTTGTGCCTGGAGCCCTTGAAGCACCCAGTTGGGGCCCCAGGGAAACGCAGCAACGGCTGCCGGCAGCAGCTTGCTGGCCAAACTCCGGCGCCCTGTGCCGGGACGTGGCTGCGTCGCTGCCGTCTCCGCTGTCCCTGCCTGCTCCTAAGCTGCCCTGCTAGTTCCTCCTGCAAGTCTGGGCCGCATTTTTCTGCCCTCTGCCTACCCTTCCTCTCTACGTTTCTCCGGTGCCTTTCCGGGAAGAGGTTGGTCTTCCCTCAGCGCTCGCTCAAGCAGGTGGAGTGACCGAGCGGCTGTAGCACGCGGTATCGCTTCTGCTGCTCTCGGGCCCGTTGAATCCCGGGGGAAAGGCTGTTTCTGGAGGTTTCGGGTCCCATCACTGCTCCGTGCGGCTCTGTCTGCTGGGTGCACAGCGCAGGAGCTCGTTCCCTGCCTCAAAATTCTGCTTGCTAACCGGCTGGCTGCTTCAAAACTCCTGCTGCGAGCTCATTGCAATTCCTGGAAGTATTTGAAAACTTTACATTTTAGAACTATGATCCCGCAGTCGCTCTGTCTCTGCTGTCGGTCCTGTCAGCAGCTCTCCTGCTTTTGAGAGTGAGTTCACTGCATGGATCATGGGTTTCCTTGCTCACGGCCGCACGTGGAATGAATCCGCAGGTTTTTTTCATCTGCTGAAGGTTGTGTTTGCTGTCGATCAAGCTGTCTCGGCGGTCGCTGTAGTGGTTTTTGCTCTGAGCGTTAGCGTTGAGTGTTCTGCTGAGTGATCTGGCAGAAAGAGTTGGTTGCCCAAGTGGAGATCTTGCAGACGCGAGCCCTCTACCCTGCCGCGTGCATGCAAACGTGCTCTTTTCGTCCAGGTACTTCCTTTTGGGAGCCTGACTCAGCACCTTTCTTTTCCTGAAGACATTGTTTGATTTTATTGGGCTTGGTTTTGCCGGGAGACTCTCCAGAGACTCGTGCTGGGCTGCTCTTTAGTCCAGTGGCTTCCGTAGGATCCGACGTGCTGCACAGCCCAAGGCACCCCACTGCTGGGGGTTCCCGGGGTTCGGCAAAGGAAGATCAGTAACTGCTGGGAATGGATGCGTGAGGCTTTGAGTGTTAAAGAAATTCATCCTCCCCATCCACACCCTGAATGATTTATTATTTCAGTGTGGCTTAGAAGTTAGAAAGCGGATGGATTGACCCCAATTCTCTTACAGCCTGGTCCTTAGCAGCAAGAGAGGAGCTGTGGCTTCTCAAAGCAAGCGGTAACGGTGAACACCCAGAGCCTCTGTTTCCCTCGTTGGGGTTTTGCTGTTTCATTGCTCTTTCCAAAGCCGTCCTGCGGCCTGGGCCGCTTCCCAAACGGTCTGAGCTGCAATCTTCATTAACAACAGCTAAGCCAAGAGCTGCTGTTAGGGAAAAAACAAACAGGGGAAACTCTTAACATATGGAAAGCCGTCTGCGGAGCCTGCGTGCCTTCAAGGTTTTGTTTTTAAAGGACGTGAGAAGGGGCCCAGCAGTGAGGGAGCCGCGGCCAGGCGGGCGGAGGAGCTCCGGGCTGTGCTGGCAGCCGTGGCTCCGGCGGGTGGCAGCACCGAAACGGCATCTCCAGGTGACTTGACACGGGCGTGGAAAGGCAAAGGGACCTTCATCGCCCGCCACCCTCCAGCACGGCCCTCCCCGGCCTGCCGGGGCTCGGGCAGGGGAACGTCTGCTGGGAGACAAGACAAGGCTGTATCCGTAGGGTCGGGTCCCCAAGGACCCTCGTGGTGCCCAGCATTTCCCTGCCGCGCTCGCAAGGATGAGGCCACGGTCCGTGGTCTCCGGTAACTCAGCCTGAGGTGGGGATTCACGTTCTTTAAGCCACTTCTGCAGCTGGTCGGACCAGAGCTGTCCTGCCCCGGCACGGTTTATTCCAGGGGAAACTGCCTTTTGGAAGCAAAAGGGTGCTTCTGATGCAGCTCGGCCCGGAGAAAGTCGGTGGCAGCTGGGCGTTCGCAGAGGACAAGGCCGTCAGGAGAAACACCTTCTGTTCCGCTGGCCGGAAGGGTTGAAGTCCAGGGGTAGTGCTGGGGTCAACCGCCGTTCACAAACACGGCCCCGGGCATTCACCTGCCGCGGGGTTCAGGGCTGCCGTTACGGCCCCAGTCTCCCAGGACTGTTTGCCTTTTCCCTTCGCCTGCCTGAGAGGCAAAATGAGACTCCTTCACCCCCCAGAAATCTCCCCCAGTTTCCTCTGGGGTTTCTGCCGCTGCCTTTTCTCTGTCTTAACCCCGTCTTCTCTCAGCTGCCACCCAACCTGCCTCCTGCAAGCGTCACCAACCACATCTAAGACCGGTGCCAGCCTGAACTGCAAAACCCCGAGTTTCGCGGTCGCGCTGCCGTGGCTCGCGCAGGCCGTAACCCTGCAGGGGCCAAGGGCAGGGGCAGCCGCCGAGATGTGGGGTTTGGTAACGCTCCAGGGAGCTCGGCACTCCAACCAGGCAGCACAACACTGCGTAACGGCGACCTCGCGGCGCTGCCGGATCCAGGCGGCTGCCAGCGATCGGATCAGGTTGGGCTTGGGGGGCTCTGGCGTTGGTTACAGAGCCGAGGCGGTAACGGGCAGTAATGAAGCTACAGGAGGGGTTTGGGGTGGTGCTGGGAACTGTGCGGGTTTGCGACCGGTCCCTGTTTGCTGCCAGGTACCTGCCCGTGCTTGCCCCTTAGGAGGGGCTGGCGGCCGGCTGCAGAGCCCGCTGCAGGTGCAGAGCCCAGCCGTGTTCCCCGCTCGCTGGCAACGCCAGGGCGCAGCAGCAGAGCTCTGACGCACGGCTGAGAACGGGGCGAGGCTCGTCGCACCCCCAGAGCAGCAGCTCGGCCCTCCCAGCTCGCCTGCCCCAGGCACACGCTTCACTCGGATGCCGCAGGTACGCTCCCTCCAGCGCTAAGCACCTTCAAAGCCAGCGCAGCCGGGCCTTTTTTTACAGTAACAGGACACCCTGTTGGTTTTTCAGCGCCAAAGCACACGCAGGCAAACGTGTGCGGGGCGAACCGTAAGCCGAGCGCGCGGGAGGATCCAGAGCAGAGCAGAGGCAGCGGCCCCAACCTGGGTCCTTGCTCGCCCACAAGGCCACCGCTCAGCGGGGTGGGTGCTGGGTTTTGACCCCAAGAGCCCATAAAACTGGGAGACTAAATGCAAACAACGTCCTACTATGCAAAAAAAAAAAAATAAATAAACCCAAACGCGCCAGGTGCGATGCCAGGCTGGACTTTGCCCAAGCAGGTTTTTCAGCCGTTTGTGCCCACTCCCTCTGGTAGGAGGTGGAAACGTTTTGGGGCAGCAGAGGCAAGAGCCACGCAGCAGGGATCTGGGGCAGCCTCTGAAGGACTGACAGGAGCCCGGGCTTTCGTGACACTTTCCTCGTTAGCTCATCATAAAGCAGACCTGGGGCAAGGGTGGCTTCCTCAGCGCAGTCACGCGCTGCTACGTGGAGAGCGGGGCCCGGAGCCGTGAGCCTTGGTCATCCCCGAGTGTGTAAGCTGGGCACGGGGTTCGTCAGCGCTCCCGAGCCAGACGCGCAGCTCCTGCTGCCTCCCCTTAGCTGGGCGGCCAACGCTAGAGCAGAGCAGGGAGCCCGGGAGGTATTTACAGGCAGCTGCAGAGACCACGACCCGCAGCCCCCCCAGCACCCTCACTTGCAGGCGCTGCCCCCGCCCCAGCTCACATCCCAGCCTGCGCAGGCAGCTTGATCCCTTCTGCGGGAGAAATCACACGCTCCGCCTGGAAATGTGCCACTTTTTTTTTCCTTTATCTTGCACCGCAGTTTTAACAAAGATACGAACATGCAGAGTAACGCCACTTGTCAGCGGGAGCTCAGAAGAGAACGCAGCGATGCCTGTCAGTAGTCAGCAGGGAGAGAGGCTCTTGGAAAAGAGGCAGGAGAAGCACTCCCGGCAAGAACAGCACCCCCAAAGCCCCCCCACATCCTCTCCCTTGCCCACAACCACAGGCTCTCCAGCCTTCCCTTGCCGCAGGACAACCTCTCCAGCTGTGACGGGAGCCCTCCCTTGAGCCCTGGCAAGAACAGGAGCAGCAGCAAGGAGGAGCAGAATCTGTCTCCGCTGCAATAGCTGGGCTTTTTTAGACTGGTGTTTTCCCTTCCCAAGAAGGCAGGAGGAGAGTTATTTTACAAAATAAATGGGCCCTTGTTTTCACAGGAGAGCAGGAAAGCCGAGGGGAAGGGAGTGAAAACTCGGGAGTCCCTGCTGCCGAACTGAAATGGCAACGAGCGGATCAGTGGCTCTGAAGAGCCAGGAGGTGAAGCTAAGTGATACATTAAGGGTATATGGCCCCAAACCTCTCAGGCCTGGCTCTTCCATCCCTACCGCCCCCTTTGCTCTGACCCCCCCTTCCCTCCTAACTGCCGTTTGGGAAGTGTCGCAGATGGCTCCGACTGGAGCTGCTGCAGGCCGATTCCGCAGCCTCGCGCTCTGCTCCACACGGGACAACTGAGGATGGCGTCAGGAAGCTGCCCCACGGCAAGCTCGGCTGGGGACGCTGGAGGTGTTCGCTTGCCCAAGGTAAGGGCTCCCTACATAGCCGGCAATACGTATCCTGCCCCGTTCGACGGGCTGACTGAAAGAGGGGGGAGAAGGGGAGAGCTCAGTTGAATTTAGCCTTTGAAAAGTCCATTTCTGGATGCTGTTCCATGAACCTGCAAGGAAAACAAAGACAAGAGCTTGGGTATGAGTCAGCAGGAGCCACACAACAGCTCCATTTGGGGGGGTTAAGGCATCCCTGCTTTCTGCGCTGTCAAGTTTGCTTCCTCCCCACGCCCTCCGCAGCAGGGACTGTTTCGCTGAGCTCCTGGAGACCCACTCCCCATCCTACAAACACTTTTTCCTCGGGTCAGTGGTATCAGCAATCCTACCAGCCATCAAGGTCAGCAAGTCCAGACACACGGGAGTTAATTATCAGACACACACCCTTTAACTGTTACCTCTCGGACAGACACGTAGCAGCTACGACACTGATTGTGGGGCAGAGGGGAGATTGTGAGGGTAGATTACGATTTAAGCTCAAACGTGTTAACGGAAGCATTACTGGGGACGCGGGGAATATCTCCGGTGCTGCGACAGTGAAAACTCATGAAGGACGTGACCAGAGAAATCTGGTTCCAGACTAGGTGCAACCTGATTTCAGAGGTACTGCAACCCCGGCAGATAGGGCTCCTTGGACTCAGGTTGCCACATCAGAAAGTTCTGAGAACGATACCCCGTGCCCATGAGTGATGAGGAGCGATTAGCTCACGCAGAAGCTCCCGGCTTCCTCCGCTGCCCTGCAGTCCACCAAGGGATACAACCCACAAGCGTGCGGAGGATTCACGCGCAAAGTGCAAGTAAGGGCAGGCCTCTCTCTTCCTCCGTGCTCTCCTCCCGTGGTTTCCCCTGACACGCCACCACAGCGTTTCCACTTTCCATTTCCACGGAAATAGGTGCTGCGAGAACAGTGTCCTTGTTTAGCAGCCAAGAGGGCTTCGCTGGCAGAGGTTAGGACCCACCTGGGTGTCACCGAGTCTGCTTTGGCCTGAACAAAGTCTAAACTTCCTATCTGTTTTCTACCAGCCAATCTGCGCAGCAGCCAAACTTCCAGAGCACTGAGCGAGTGACCTTGCCAACGAGGTAGCCTGGATGTGGACTTCCCGGGAGGCGAGGGCTACCTCCCGCTCTGCTAACTCGACACAGGCACTAAGGAAGTCTGGTCTCTGCTCCAAAACAGCTGCACCCTACGCTGTACCCGGCGCACCGATCAGAGTGAAGCTTCTGCCGCTACAGATAAGCCAAGGAAGAAAAGGAGTCAGGCCTGCAATGCTAATTCTCCTTCCAAGCCGGAGATAAGACGTGGGTTTGCACTTGCTGAAGAAGCTGCATGACCTGGAGTTGCCTCCATGCCTTCCCAAACGGCCTTGGGAGCTCCGTGAGTAATTTCCCTGCCAAGGTGCATTTATGCCAAACAGGGTAATAAAGATATAAAAGTGCTATTGGCTTGGAGACAGCTGTCTGGTGGCAGGCCGTGCAGGGAGGGGTGATTATCTGGGCTACCGAGTAGAGGGAGATTAGAAAACAATCAAGACCATGTTAAAGTTCAGAAGAGATGGTACCTCCAGTCCCAAACATGCTTTCTGGACTTGAAATCAGCAGATTAAGACAATTCTAGACCTAGGCTATTCCCAGAATTTCCCGTTATGCTTTCTACCCTCACGGGCTTTTATAGACGCTGGGGGTTGGCCAACAAATCAATGCCTACGTAACTGCAGATGTGAACCCAGGTAGAACCGAAGGCCAACCTGTTTTCTGCTCACGTATTTGTGTCAAAGAGGAAGAGGAGAGGGGCTGGGGAAAGCAAATACCCACAAATTCATGAGGTCTACGCACTTTTTCAAAATGTCTTGCTTCTTCTGTTCATCAGATGTGGGGAGGCCCATGGATTTCTGTCGCTGATCATACATCATTTTCTCCACCATACTGCGAGTCTCGCTGTCCAGGTCTGACAACTAAAAGCAAGGACTTGTATCAAAATTGGAATAACTTGTCTCAACCCACATACACCCTGCTTGCAGAGAACACGCACACATCGAGGTTACGCTATGCCGTGCGCACGGGCTGCAGAAATACTTATACAGACACTAATCTATAGATTTCCTTTGAAGTTTTGGGGGCGCTTATGTTATATGGTAGCGTTACATGCAGCAGTACTCCCGGTGTTGGTTTTACGCCGGTAAAAAACCAGACATAGAAGCTGAACGTGAGCCGAGTGTGAGCACGTTTATGAGAAGGCTCCATTCAGTAAAACGGGGGCAGTTCTTACCTTTGAGTTCTCTGGATTAATTTTCTTGGTGTTGATTTCTGGGTCTGTGGAGACTAGTTTGTTCCACCATTCCATCTTGTTGATCTAGAGGATGAAGAAGCAAAAATACTTTATTTTTCCTGGACTTGCCTTAGGAATTTTATGTCTCAGTCGCAGGAAAAAGCTGCTGGAATCAAACTTTATCTAAATGTCAGTAAAATCTGAACATGGATAAAGGGTACTGCTTCCGTTCCTGACCACTTGAGGAAGCCCGAATTTCCACAACTAGGAGACCTGAGAGCACGTCAGATGTCACGTTTGGCGTGACGTAAACGGGATTACAAACAAATCACCTGGAGAGGCCCAGAAGGGACACGATAAGCCATAAGGTCTGTCCCTGGATTTTCATGTCACTGACAGATGTCAAAATATGGCATTATTCCATTAAGGAACAACTCTAAAATGACTGATTTCCTTCCAGCTGAACCGCTGAGCAATCAGTTGGGCATCCTGGATTAGCATGACGTTAGGCTGAGAACAGGGGGACCTCGCAACACCCTGCTGACAAAGCCCAGGGCTTTCGTAGGTTTTGTCAGACTCTTGTTTCACCAGGGAAGAGGCAGACAAGCCTGAATCTTTCCTGATTCATTCTGCTTTACCTTCTCCAGGTGCACGGTGACTGTTTTACCATCTTCAATCAGCCAGGAGCTCTCCTCCACCTTCACTTCATTGAAAAGCTCTCCATCGATGACGGGCGGATGGCCCTTCAGGCCGACTTTGAGGCGTCGTCTCTGGATATCCACCACCACGTCCTTCCCCTTCAACCTGAAGTTCACCTTGAAAGGGATGGCCAGCTGGACGAGACAAAGGTCAGATCTGAGGAGCTGAGCAGTGAAGCCTCTCCTTACCCTCCTGCATCGCCGTTCTAAGACTTTCTGCCTTGGTTTCACCAAAATAAGATGCAATATTTTCCTTGGGTACTGAGTGAGCGGGAGGTGAGAGGATATAAGAGTAAGTTTGGCAACAGGATGGCCAATACCTCAAAGGGACCATAAAAAGGGATTTTATTGTCTTGTTTAAACAAGACCAGGGTTTGGCAAAGTTAAGTACAGCTTCTGGGAATTGTATTTAGTTCCCAAGCTCTCTCCCAGCTATTCAAACGCTGCCATTAAGTACAACTAACAACGTTCCGCAGGCAGCTGAGATACAGGGCATTGGCTCCACCATTCTTACCAGCACCCGCTCTTATTCCCTACCTCAGATCCCGGTAATAAGGCAATACTTACATCCAGCTCTGAAAGAGTCTGTGTCCATCTATAATTTGGAAGGTCAGCTCCGTTGCCAGAGTTGGGTTTAAGTTTTCCTTTATCCTTCTCATCTTCCTCTTCGTCATCTGTTTCCTAAGCAACCAATTTAAAGTGTAAAGAAAGAAGCTTGTCAAGTTTCCATATATCACTTGTAACAACAGTTCTCGGATTTTATAAGAATTTCAGGTGAGCTGCATGTGTTTGATATTCACATAAATTCAGCCCAAAATGAATAGGTGTTTCTGTTAAAACAGAATTACAAAAAAGGAAAACAAAACAAACCAACACATTAAAAAAACCCACCACTGAAATCTTTGGGCATTAAGTGCGTATTCTCAACGTATTCCCTCATGTTTACAGGAGTTCTCATGGTTGTGTGGAAACCTGTTTCTCTCAGACTAAAATAGAGTCCCTGGATGAGCTTTACCTGTTTGTTAGAATCCGAAGATTCACCTTCATCCTCCGAGGGTTTCACTGGGACGCTGTTAATCTGTCCTTGTGCCTCTTTTTTCTGCTTAAAAAGAGAACGAACACGCTCAGACAGCGCTGGCACTTGGTGTTACTTGCTGATCTGACACTAGGTGGCCTCAGCCTCTTCAGCTGAAACTAAAGCGCGGGACTCGGACTTGACGGGGAATTTTCAGCCCTTAAAACAGCGTTACAGGAAAGCGGCACGGCCAAAGGGAAGAATCCTTTGATCCTCGCGCCTCGACGGCTGTAGCAGAGGGTGTTGCTACAACCGGAGAGCATGGTGAAGGCAGAAAGGCAAAGTGAGTTATGGGAGAATCCACATGAAAATGCAACGGTTTGGCCTGGGCTAATTTAATTGTGAAGCACACCGCAAACGAAGCGTCTGGTGGTCCAGACACCGCAAAGGAACAAGCCTCGAGCCGTGTTAACCACTCGCTGCTCCCCGAGCTACGTGCAGGCCACCGGAGACGACCCAGACGGTACCCGCAGGCACCAGGCGCTGCTCTCACCTGGTCGATTTCCAGCTGCAGCCTTTCTGCTTCCTCGTCTGTAAGTTCCTTAATCCTCGGCTCATTTGCTTCTTGCTTTTCTTTAGCAAGTTTCGCAGCTCTCTCTGCCTTTTCACGCCGCTCTGCCTCTTGACGAGCCTTTTTCTCTTTCCGCTCCTTCTGAGCTAGTTTGTTGTGATGGTTGAAGGTATCTGTGATCAGCTGAAATACAGGAACACGTATCAAAGGGTTTTTAAAAATCACCACTTTTTCAAACCCAAACGAAGCCAACTCACTATATACTGAGGAGCACGAGAACATTCCTTAGTCGTACAGATGTTGTCACTTTTCCCTTTATTTCCACTCTAGTCTTTTGGCTGAAAATCTAGAGTAGGGGAAAACTCAAAATATTTAAATGTAGCCCTTCCTAGTTCTTCCTTATACAGGGAGTGTATTTCCATGGAGATAACAGAAAAATAAAGATTCTCCATTTGTTTTGGCCTTTGTGCAATTCCAGCAGGACCAGCAGCTGCCTAACCAGCCATTTGACAGCTACTCCGTACATCTAGGACAGCTGGAAGAACGGAGAGACGGGATCCAAGTTTTTTTTTACCTACTTCTGACCTTTCCCACGACGGGGCTTTTCCCCGGGCACTACATGGAGATTCAGTGCCATGATTTAGAGGAGAAATGTTTGAAAACAGTGGGAGGCAGCCCTGAAGGGCAAAGGAGTGCAGGGAGGCTGGACATTCTTCAAGAAGGAAATGTTCGAGGCGCAGGAGCAGGCCATCCCCATGTGCTGAAAGATGAGCCGGCGGGGAAGACCGGCCTGGCTGAACAGAGCTTGGGCTGGAACTCGGGGAAAAAAAGGAGTTGATGACCTTTGGAGGAAGGGGCAGGCAGCTCAGGAGGACTACAAGGATGTCGTGAGGGTACGCAGGGAGAAAATTAGAAGGGCTAAAGCCCAACTAGAACTTAGTCTGGCTACTGCCATAAAAGACAAAAATGTTTCTATAAATACATCAGCAACAAAAGGAGGGTGAAGGAGAATCTCCCTCCTTTCTTGGATGCAGGGGGAAACATAGTGACAAAGGCTGAGGAAAAGGCTGAGGTACTTAATGCCTTCTTTGCTTCAGTCATTAAGGGTAAGGCCAGTTGTTCTCTGGGCACCCAGCCCCCTGAGCTGGAAGACGGGGACAGGGAGCAGAATGAAGCCCCCATAACCCCAGGGGAAATGGTCGGTGACCTGCTACGGCACTGAGACACACACACGTCTCTGGGGCCAGGTGGGATCCACCCAAGGGCACTGAGGGAGCTGGCGGAGGTGCTCACCAAGCCACTGTCCATCATTTCTCAGCAGTCCTGGCTCACCGGGGAGGTCCCAGTTGACTGGAGGTTGGCAAATGTGACACCCATCTACAAGAAGGGCCGGAAGGAGGATCCGGGGAACTACAGGCCTGTCAGCCTGACCTCGGTACCCGGGAAGGTTATGGAGCAGGTCACCTTGAGTGCCATCATGTGGCATGTACAGGACAACCAAGCGATCAAGCCCAGTCAGCATGGGTTTATGAAAGGCAGGTCCTGCTTGGCCAACCTGATCTCCTTCTGTGACAAGGAGACCCGCTTAGTGGACGAGGGAAAGGCTGTGGACGTTGTGTACCTGGACTTTAGTAAAGCCTTTGACACCGTTTCCCACAGCATCCTCCTGGAGAAACTGGCTACCCATGGCTTGGATGGGCGTACTCTGCGCTGGGTAGGAAACTGGCTGGATGGCCGGGCCCAAAGAGTCGTGGGGAATGGAGTTAAACCCGGTTGGCGGCCGGTCACCAGTGGTGTTCCCCAGGGCTCAGTACTGGGGCCAGTCCTGTTTAACATCTTTATCAACAATCTGGATGAGGGGATCGAGGGCACCCTCAGTCAGTTTGCAGAGGACACCAAGCTGGGCGGGAGTGTTGATCTGCTGGAGGGCAGGAAGGGGCTACAGAGGGGTCTGGACAGGCTGGATCGAAGGGCCAAGGCCAAGTGTATGAGGTTCAACAAGGCCAAGTGCCGGGTCCTGCCCTTGGGTCACACCAACCCCAGGCAGCGCTACAGGCTTGGGGGGGAGCGGCTGGAAAGTGCCCAGTGGAAAAGGGCCTGGGGGTGTCGGTCGACAGCAGCTGAATATGAGCCAGCAGCGTGCCCAGGTGGCCCAGAAGGCCAACGGCATCCTGGCCTGTATCAGCCATAGTGTGGCCAGCAGGACCAGGGCAGGGATCGTCCCCCTGTACTCGGCCCTGGCGAGGCCGCACCTCGAGTGCTGGGGTCAGCTCTGGGCCCCTCACTCCAAGACAGACACTGAGGGGCTGGAGCGTGTCCAGAGACGGGCAACGGAGCTGGGGAAGGGTCTGGAGCACAAGTGCTGTGAGGAGCGGCTGAGGGACCTGGGGGGGTTTGGCCTGGAGAAAAGGAGGCTGAGGGGAGACCTTCTCGCTCTCTGCAACTCCCTGAAAGGAGGTTGGAGCCAGGGGGCGTCGGTCTCTTCTCCCAAGGAACAGGCAACAGGACAAGAGGAAACGGCCTCAAATTGGGTATTAGGAACCATTTCTTCCCCAAAAGGGCTGTCAGGTACAGGCTGCCCAGGGCAGTGGTGGAGTCCCCATCCCTGGAGGGATTTAAAAGCCGTGTAGATGTGGCGCTTGGGGACATGGGTTAGTGGTGGCCTTGGCAGTGTCAGGTTAACAGTTGGACTCGATGATCTTAAAGGTCTTTTCCAACCTGAACGATTCTGTGATTCTAAAAGCTGGGTGTTTTACACTTAGGGGCAAGTTCCTTCGTAAATCTTTGCTTCAAACCTCACTCCAAATTCTCATGTTGTTGTGACTACGAAAAGCAAGGTCTCAAGGTCTCTGATGCAAACCCGCCGCACGGCTCAGAGGGAAAGCTGAGTACACAGGCGGGAAGCCAGAGCAACTGCCCCGCGGTCGATAATGCCAGCAGCACTGCGCACAGCAGCACGTATGAGAACTGAAGTCTGCTCCAGAAAACAACACAGAGTCTGAGGCAAGGAATCCCATGGAGTGGGATTCTATTTCTGCTTTGTTTTAAAGGGGAAAGCAAGATTTATTTACACAACACGAGTCCAGCGTCTCCTAGGACACAGAATCCCAGACGTGCATCTCCCAGCCTCTCTTCCTAACTGCACGATGATCCACGGTGAGCAAACTATTTACATTGCCCGAGCTTGTCGGCATGTACGCACCGCACTTCTCTCAACATACCACCACATCCCCCTCGCTCTACACAAGGGCTTCCCAGATGCCACTCCATAAAAGACAAGGACTTTCCCACCGTCTCCTCTTTCTCTTTGATGCCAAAGGGCGAGCAGGACTGGGGAAGCAGCTTCTTCAATTTTTGTTGTGGTTACTATGGTGTCAGAGACTCTGTATCGAGCACCTTTTCAGAGACCACAAAGCGTTTTAACAGATACCACCCAAGGACACGAATACTTTTCTTTTACAGGCGCAGACATGGATTTGCTATGGAATTGCCAACAACAGGAGCCAGGACCTCCGAACGCACCAGCCGGTGCTCATCCCCAAACTGCTACTGAGGGCTTCACTCCCTGGATCCGCACAGTCCCCAGGAATTTGGGGAGATTTGCTCTCTCTAGTCTAAGAAAACCAGCAGTAGGCTTCATCTGTCTCACTTTGAAACCATCCTCTTTCCCATCCCTTACCTGCCTTAGCTTTGCCACTTTAGAGACCACACAGTTACACACTGCGTTAGCAATTAACGTCTGCCCTAACGCATTCAACACGGCAGCAGCACTGGCTTTGCCAGAGTTCCAGGCAGGATTCCAGTAGTCCGGGAAGGGGAACAGCTGCTCTACCGGTAAGTACAAGCGAAAAACCTTCAGTTCATGTTTGAACGCTCTGGTTCTTATTTCCCTACAGTGAAACGACGTCGTTTTTCAGCTCTCGAGCTGGGTGAGGAATACCTGCTGGACAGGGGACGCTCAGGCTGCCACTGAGGCCGCCCGGACCCCCGGGCTTAGTCCCCAGCACGATCGCTCCGTGCCGGTACTGCAGCCCCTGCGCAGAGACGCGGACTTTGTGCTTTTTCTGAGATGAACAAACAAGGTAACCTGGGGTTATCAACACCGCGGTGTCTGTCACCGTTAAGTCAGTGTGTCTGGCAGGTTTCCTTTCCAAATAAGCCTTTGGCCAGAGCGTGGCAAAAAACCCGCACCGTTGGTATGATTTGAACAAGCAATCGTGCGTGCCTCACCTCAGATAGGGGCAGTTCGTTATTACCTTGGTTCAGTGATGTATTTCATCACCATCACGGGCTGCTAGTCCCCCAGGGCACCGTAACGCTTTGAGTTGTTCAGGCGGGGAGGTCTTAGCATGGCACAGATGTGCGTGGCATGTAAGTTAGAAGACATAAAAGCTTGAGGATTTGGGGGTTTTACCTTCTCTGCTACTCCGTCTTCTCCACCGGTGAAGAAATCCGTTTTACGCCTCAGGAAACTAAAGAACGTGTTCACAAGCTGGTAGAGGAAACAGGGAGAAGGGGAGGAGAGAAAAAAGAGAAATGAGACCAGAGCACTCCACCCCACCTCGTGTCTCTTGAGCAGCCTTTATTCTTTGTACTCCTTGTCTGTGCCTGTGCCAGGACCGTACTGAAATCAGCCCCGGGGCCAACTCCCCAAGAAAACACCCAGTGGCTTTTGTGGAGATCCAGCTCCTGGATGCCCAGTGTTCAGGAGGGGCATTTGCTTGGCTTCCATGAAGAAAGGACAGGCAGTTTACTCTCAGGCCACCTTGGAGGTTACACCTCCTCTGATCCCCCAAGCTGTGCTTTGGGCCTAGCTGCAGCAGGAATTTGGGTATGTGTGTATACGTGCACATACACACGTATGTATACAGATATGCACATATACCATATTTACCTTCTTAGCATACCTAAACCCTCATAGTTGCAAATTCACCCTCTTTATTTTTACAAAAGACTAAAATTGGTTTCCTGCCCACCAGCTGCCTGCCAGGTATCGCCGATGGACTAGCAGTTGTGAACTGGCACCCCCAGCCCCCCTCGGAAATCCATACTCCCTGGGGACAGGGCTTTACTTCTCAGGAGTGATGTCCTGTCAGAGGTTTCCCTACAGCACGAGGGGCTGTTATTAGCACTGTTTCCCCAGACGAGTTGTGCGTGGGATGTTCCCACGCTCTCTGGACCCTCTGAGCCCCCAGAAAGAGCCAGCACGGGGGGAAGCGCGAGGTGCGTCAGCAGAGCCCCCACCACGAGGAAGGGAACCAAGTCCACGTTCAAGCACACTTCGTGGTCGAGTCTAGACCCGTCAGGCCTCAGGGGGCCGCTACCAGGCGGTTGTGCTGGGAAAGCGGGACAGAGGGACTCGATGCTCCCTGCGGTGGTTTGCTTTGCTGTGGCCCGGCCCGGCCGCTGCCTCCGCACACCCAAACCTCCGGCGGGGCAGCGGCGCTGGCCTCACCGAGCGCAGCGGGCCCGCACGGGGGAAGCCCGGAGGCGGCAGGAGCAGGGGCACAAGGCTCAGCCGGGGCCCCTCAGCCCCTCCTTGGCATCACGCTAATTAATCAGCGCGGCCTCCGCGCTGCCCGGGGCTGGCGCAGGCCTGGGCCGTTACCGCCGCTCGCGGGGGGAGGGGGGGGACGCGCCTCCCGTGCCGCACGTGCACCGCCGGGACCCGGGGAGGGCCGGGCCGCCCCCAGCCTCGCTCGTTCCTTCCGGTCCCGCTCCGCCGCCCCCCATCCCCACCCCGGGAATACGGAAAAGCTTCCGCCGCCCCATTCCGCGCCCGGGCCCGGGCCCGGCGGCGCTACCTCGCGCACGCCGCCCTGGTGCTGCTGGGCCATGGCGAGGAGCATGCCGTCGAAGCGGTCCTCCTGCTCCGCCGCCTCCTCCGCGCTCAGCCCCATCCTGCCCGCCGCCACCGCCGCACCGGCCGCCTCAGCCCCTCACGCCGGCACCCGGAACCGGAAGCGACGCGAACGGAAGCACGCGCTCGCCTCTCGCACCTGCCAATCCCAGAGCCCATCCGCGCCGCTCTCTTCGCGGATTGGCCGCGGCTGCGTCCAATCCGCCGGAGGGAGGCGGGACGCGAGGCGCGGGGTCTGGTTGCCATAGCGACCGCCTGTCCGGGCCCTTCCAGAAAGCTCGGCGGCGGCTTGTGACCCCGGGCGGGGGTCAGGGGTCAAAGTGCAGAGGACGGGGTCAGGGGGGGCAGAGGCCACCCGAGGGTCGCGGGCGCGGCCCTGTCTCTCGGCCGGGCCTTGCTCTGCCCTCCCGGGGGCCGCAGGCCCGGGCGCCCCCGGCCACCGGCTGCGGGGACGGGAAGCGGCTCCAGGGAGCTGCCGCGGTGCCTCCCCCGGCCCCGCCAGGCGCCCGCCGCCCCTCCCGGCCCTCCGCGCCCCCCCCCGCGGGCCGAGGCCTGGATCCGGCCTTTCCTCTAGCTGAGCTACCGCCAGCCCCGGGGGGGGGCGGGGAGGCGCCTCTCCCCCTGCCACCAGCCCCCTGGAAATCAGTGCTTAGAAGCTCCTCCATTCCTGCTGCTCAACGGGTAAAAACATCTGGTAATTCGAGGTGAAAATCCGAGAATTTGCTCTTCCCCTGCCCCACGTTTCCTCCGGGCGCCACGAACCGCTGGGCCCTGCCTGGGGCTGAACGCCACGGTCCGTCGGTTCCCTGGGTTTCCCTTCCTGGGCCGTAACAACCCGGGGCTCCTGTCAGCAAGGTTAGGCAAACAGCCGCTGATAGCGCGACTTCCAGGTTGCTCTTTCCAAGGCCGGAGCGCGCCGGCTGTTGGACACGGGGCCCCGGGCGAGCACTCACTGTGTGTGTGTGCGCGTGTGTGAACCTCCCGGCCGCCGCCGCCTGCCCCAGAGTGCTGCCCGGTGACGGCGCGGGGCCTTGGTGCCATGGTACAGGCTGGGTTAATGACTTTGTTTATACTGTTGGGGTAATCGCGATAAGGCCGCCCAACCCGCTGTCCCCTTCCCCGCGCCACCAGCGCTTCATTGAGAAAACGGCCGTTGACGCCGCGCCGAGAACTCGTTTGCCCCAACCAATCAGCCCAGGGACAGCTGGGTGGTTTTTTTTTTTTAATGAGGACCGCTTAATCACAGGGCGGTCAAGGCTGTGGAGGGGTGTTTCGCTGGTGACCCAGCCTTATAAGAGCTGGTTGGAGCAGCCGCGGGCTGGCAGAGCTGGGAGGACGGGGAGAATCCAACCTGCGACAGAGGGTTTGGGAGGGAATTTACGGCTCTGTCCCGTCTGCCGTAGCAGGAGCCGAGTTTCGCTGAGGATCCGGCCGCCCGGCTCAGCTATGACCACCAGCGGCACGGACGTGGACTGTGAGAGGTGCCAGTGCCAGAGCGAGGACAAGCACACCGCCATCCTCTACACCCTCCTCAGCCAGAACCTCGGCCACGGCCGGGGCAGCCGCAGCCCAGCCCACCAGCGCTGCCTCTGCCACCAGCGCCGCACCGTCTGCCTCCGCACGCCCCACCTCACCTGCCAGGCGGCCTCCAACGTGCTGGTAAAAACCATCTGCTTCATGAAAAACCTCCCTTCCTTCCGTCTGCTGCCGCGAGAGGATCAACTCCGGCTGCTGGACAGCTGCTGGGTTCCCCTCTTCCTCCTGGGGCTGGCCCAGGAGATGGTGACCTTCGAGGTGATGGAGACCGCGGCCCCCAGCATGCTCAAGAAGATCCTCCTCGACGGCCGAAGCAAACGGCAGGAGCCCGAGCGGACGCAGCCCACGCTGGCCGCCGTGCAGCGGCTGCAGTGCTGCCTCAACACCTTCTGGAGCTTGGACCTGAGCCCCAAGGAATACGCCTACCTGAAGGGAGCCATCCTCTTCAACCCTGGTGAGTGCCCGGCCCTTGCGGCTCTGCCTGCCAGCGGGAGAGCTCGCCCTGCGCGCGGCGGCCTCTGAGCGCGCGCCTCTGGGCCTGGAGACGTTCAGAGCGCGGGGAGTTGCCTTATCCTTCACGCTGATGGTTACTGGGAAGCGGGGAGGAGGGGTGTCGAGCGGAGTGGTAAAAGCCAGAGCCCTTTCCCTGCCCTGCAGACAATAAAGGGCCCCGGGATTTACTTTGTAAAGCCTGTGTCTGCCCAGGTAACTATTTTTCCTCCCTCAAACGGCAGCCCTGGAATAGCTACATCTCGGTAGTGCTGTGTTCCTCTCAATGGCGTGGCCTCGGAGATCCCTTCTGAGAAAAGGGGAAGGGTGGGAATGGGAATGGGCTGTTTTCCAGCCTCCCTCATCACCGGCTTCTCCTCCTCTCCCTCGGCAGACGTCCCTGGGCTGAGGGCCTCCCTGTACATCGAGAGCCTCCAGCGGGAAGCCCAGCGAGCGCTTCAGGAGGTCCTGCAGCCCCTGCACCCGGAGGACCAGGGGCGCTTCGCTCGCATTTTGCTGATCGCCTCCACCTTGAAATCGATCCCTCCCGCCCTCATCACGGATCTCTTCTTCCGACCTGTCATCGGCAACGTGGACATCGTCAAGCTCATCGCGGAAATGCTGTGTGAAATAACCGGCGGGCAGCTGGCTCCCGCGGCGCGCATGGCGTGCTGAGCGGCTGCGCTCGGCCGCCGGCCCCGTGGATGCTCCCCACGCCTCGCCGGGCAGCAAAGCGAATCTGGGAGCGGGGATTTAGCGAGAGAAGCGCTCTGGACTCTGCGGGGAACGGCGCGTTTCGGTAGGGCGGAGGATTCCACCAGGCTGCAGCAGAGCGCACGAAGAAACGGCTCCGGTTCAGCAGACGTTTACAGCAGCTCCTGCTCCGCAGGTGCCGGTCTCTGTTTTGGGGAGTGCGTGTGCGGGTGACGGGTTTCTCTCCCTTGTTGTGTGGCCGGAGCTGCTCAGCTGCCTGCGAACAGGCCCCGGAGCAGGTCGGGTTAGAGCCCGGTCCCGGTTTTCACTCTGAATCCTTGGTCCCGTTTAAATCAACGTGCATTTTGCTGTTAACTCCGAGAGATGAGGTCCGGCCTCAGCTAACAGCCCGACTCTGCGGTGTTTAGGCATGCTGAGTAACGTGTCTTCAGTGGGATCGCTTACCGAGCGCAAACGCTGTGGAACTGGGTCTGGGTGAAGTCTTGGTCTGTCTATTGTGCTCGAAATCTTAGAAATATTCACGAAGGATCTTCCTCAGGCACCAAGAGGGAAAAAAAAGCCAGAGTATCAAATCTTACAGGGTGCGCAGATTCACCTCTCCTACCTTTTCTTAGATTGTATCTTTTCTCCGTAATGCCATGAAACACAACAGCAGAGCAAGGGGTTGCCTGACCCTGTCGCGCATCGCCCAGGGCCGCGGGCTTACCTCCCTTTGTGCGACGATAAGCGAGCCCCGAGCTGCGAACGCTGCGGAGGCGAGCGCAGCTGGTTTAGTGGTAGAACCAAACGTCCCTCCCTCGAGCACCGGCCGGGCGCACGCGGAAAGCTTGCTCCTCCTGCCTGCAGCTTCTGCAACGAGTTAGATGTCAGTGTTTTATAAGTGAACGTTCTTGCGGTTTGTATATAAGATGCAGTAAATTATTTTTTTAATAAAATGTTTCACATTTTGGACCATGGTGGTGACTTTTTAGAGACAGTGTGGAATTTCTGAGGGTTAGAAAAAATGGCTGCAGGCCCAGCGTGGAAAGGACATTTGAAGGAAAGGGGTTTTCCATAAAAATCTGTCTGTCTCGCTGCGGTGACGGACACAGGTCGATCACCGCCAGCGGGAGCTGTCTGACAGCAGCCCCGCGGCACAAAACCCCTCGGTGCGCCCAGCAGACAGAAATCCGCAGAGGCAGCGGAATCGCAGCCCGTCCACGCCTTGCGCCTTTCTCCAGGCACTGAGCCTCGCCCCGAGGGCTCCCGGCGCAGCGGGGAGGTGGGAGGTGGATGCTCTGACTCACCTGGACGCGCGGGCAGCTGCCGACAGGCACAAACACCTTCCCGTTTGCCGTGCCTGAGCCAGCTGAGGTGTCGGGTAAAGCCGCACGAAGCCTCCCCTTGCCCCGTCACCCTCCTGCCCACGGAAACCCCTCGAATGTCAGCCAGCGGCGCAGTGGGAGGAAGGACTGCTTTGTCAGTCTGTCCCTCCACCTCTCACCGCTGCTGCTGAACGGTGACAGAAGGCTTCCCAGGTGATCTCAGCCCCGGGATGGCCCTTTTCCATGGGGAGAGAGCGCCTGAGTCACCGGATGATTCCCACAGGTCCACGCCAGGCAGGGGCAGCCCTGAGCTGCACAGCCCGGTGACGCGGGCCTGAGTCACGGCACACGGGATGCCCAACAGCCCCGCTGCCAGAGTCACCCCAAACCCGCACAGGAGAGCCCCCGGCAACTCCATCCTGCCACCGGTCCCACCAGCCCCTGGGGACGGGGGGTGGCCGTGGGCTCCCCTGTCCAGCGTGGCACCCGCCCGTGTCGCTGCCCTCGAGGCGGGTCTGACACCGCAGGGCCACCCCTCCGTCGCGGGACACCGTGCTGGGACTTCACGAAGAGGACAAGGCCAGGACCCCTTGCACGGGGCTACGCTGCATGGCACAGGGGGCTGGACACCCCCAGCGCCCTGACACCCCCAGGGCCTGTGACCCCCCCCTGAGGCCTGGCCACCTCCAGGGCCTGTGACCCCCCTCCAGGCCTGGCCCCCCCAGGGCCTGTGACCCCCCCTGGGGCCTGGCCCCCCCCAGGGCCTGTGACTCCCGTAGGTGCCTGGCCACCCTCTGACACCCCCAGGGCCTGTGACCCCCCTCCAGGCCTGCCGCCCCACAGGGCCTGTGACCCCCCCTGGGGCCTGGCCACCCCGTGACACCCCCAGGGCCTGTGACCCCCCCCCGGGGCCTGGCCACCCCCGGGGCCTGTGACCCCCCCTGGGGCCTGGCGCCCCCCTGACATCCCCAGGGCCTGTGACCCCCTCCAGGCCTGGGCCCCCCCGGACCCCCCGCGCCCCGCCCGGCTGCAGCGCACTCCCCCGCCACCAGGCGGCGCTCACTCTGCGCTTCGGCAGCCGACGTCATCAGCGCGCGCCCCGCCGCCGTGACGCGCCGGCCCGGCGGGGCAAGATGGCGGCGCCCAGCTGTAGCGCCGGTAATGGCGGCGCCGCCGCCGCCGCCCGCTACTGCCTGGTGAGCGGCATCCCGGCCGCGCTGCGCTCCGCCCAGCTCCGCGCCTACTTCAGCCAGTTCGTAGAGGCCGGTGGCTTCCTCTGCTTCCACTACCGCCACCGCCCCGAGCGCCCGCCGGCGGGCGGCGGCGAGGAGGCCGCGGCGCCGCGCACTTGCTCCTGCCTGGTGGCCGTGCAGCCCGGCCGCGCCCGCCGCCTCGTCCGCATGTACTCGGGCAAGCGCTGGGTCGGGCCCGGCGGCGCCTCGCTGCCCGGCCGCTGCCTCATCCGCAGGGTCCGCCTCAGCCCCGGGACAGGTACGAGCGGGCACCGGGGGGGCCGGGCCGGGCAACCCCTCATGGGCCTGGAAGGGTCCGGTGGACCCGTTGGGCACCGGATCCCGCCCTTGCGGGTCTCAGCAGCCAACCTGAGGGCACCACGGATGGTTAAAACCCCTCATGGAATTTCCTTAATGCCTTAAGTCCATTATGAGGCAAGAAATGTTGGTTTGGGGTCTGCTCAGCCCCCTCCTGCCCGGGAGGGCCCTGATTTACCCCTCTCTGATGGGGTGTGTGTTCCCCCTCCCCCCCAAACCATTTCTTCTCTCCTTCAGGCACGGAGACATTTCCCTACAGCGGGGACAAGACGGCCGCAGGTGAACCTGTCGCGGAAGCGGACTTGAAGCGGCTGCCAGAGTTCAACCCCCCTTCCTTCATGCCCTACGGGAACGTGGGCACCCCCCTGAAAGTTTTTCTGGAGCTGATCCGGGCCTGCAGGCTGCCTCCCCGGATTATCAAGAAATTGCAGCTGGATTTTCCAAAGACAGGTTCATCCCGTAGGTATGGGAATGTGCCTTTTGAATACCAGGACAGTGAGACAGTTATAGAAGAAGAAAGAGTTTACACGGCTACGGGGGATGAGATCACAGAGGAAGAGGGGCCTGTGGCAAGATCTGAGGTGACTCACCCAGCCAGCGCTGAGGAAGATGAGGAGCGGCAGGAGAAGGAGGAAGAGGAGTCGCACTCGGATGACGTAAGTGGATTTTTCTAGTGCTGTCCAAGGTTAGCTATTGTAGCTGCGAAGCTGGGAGGGCCGATATAACTCTCAGAGCTCATTTTTAATCTTTTAATTGTATTGCATAAGTCGCTTGTCTAAAAATGGTGTTAAAACATGCATCTTGGTGCACTGAGCCCCTTGGCGCGTGAACAGTGTGGGTGTTAACCCCTCCAGAACTGCTCGTCCAAATCAAGCTGGTTGTCGGGGTTGAGCCCAAAGGGTTTGGTCCAGAGGAGCGAGCGCAGGCAGAGGCTGGTGCTGCGGGAGCGGATCTCTGTCCTGCTGCGCGGCAGGTTGGCCCGGCTCTGCTGTGGCTTATAAGTGAGGCGAGCAGAGATTCGAGAGCTTGTTCGTGTGCTGGAAGCGACACGCGGAGCTGTACAAATGGTTGACCTCGAATGCTCCTGTGATTGAAGTTAGTCATTCTGAGAAAAATGGCTTTCGTGACAAAGAATCCTAGAAAACTGGGCTGGACAGGCTCTCTGGAGACTATCTTGCTCCCTGCACCTGACAGACGCCTGTCTAGCCTGTTCCCACAAACCTCTGTCATTACAGAGGCAGCACAATCCCGAGGCAAGCCATTCCCGTTCTTTGCTCTACCAGAATTAACTCGGATGCCAAATCTTTGCTGCAATTTTATCCCATTAGGTTCTCCTAGCAACAGCGGGCACAGAGAACGCTTTGTTCCCTCCTTTACAAACTTTTTATTCAGTCTTTTCTTCTCCAGACTAAACAGACTCCTCTAGCTGTTTCTCACAGGCTGTTTCCTGGATCTCTAGTCATTCTTTTGGCCATTCCTTCGTCGGTTAATGGCTTTTTCGGAGGGCTCTGCCCAGAACTGGGCAAGCAGCGGTGAAGCTGTCAGTCTGATCTGTGGCCGTGCCAGCGAGCTGCTTCTCTGGAACGGACGCAATCTCTTTAGGGATCAACTTGAATGGAATTAATTTGTTGCTAGTGCTGACTTTACGTACAACACACCTACTCCTTAAATGGGCATCTTTGCGTTACAGATTGGGTACGCTGCTGGAAGCGTGCCCTGAAGTGGGTGTGATGTGGTATTTTTCACCACTTCTGTCTGCTGACTCCGAAGATGGCATTAGTCAGGGGAATGAGGTCATCAGTGCCGGTCGTGTTAGTGCCTGAAAACAGCAGGCTGAGGCGAGCTCTGTCGACAAAGCTGTTTCGTAGGGAAGGCGTTGCGATGGGCCGCGAGGGTCAGGGGAGCGGGGAGGAGGCTGTGTGGTGTTGGTGTTGCCCACCTTTTGCCCGTTCCTTTGCAGGACAACGATACCTGCGAGGAGTGGGAGCGCCACGAGGCTCTGCACGAGGACGTGACCAAGCAGGACCGCACAGAGGAGCGGCTGTTTGAAGAGGAGATTGAGCTGAAGTGGGAGAAAGGCGGCTCCGGCCTTGTCTTCTACACAGATGCTCAGTACTGGCAGGAGAAGAACGGAGGTAACGTTGATGCTTGTGTCGCTGAGCTACAAACTAACCGCCACGAGCTGGGGGGGGCCAGCCCTGCAGGTAAATCGGTATAACCCCGTACAGTCGTCCCAGTTCAGCTACAGATACGGGCATCTTGCCGTCACTTTTTAAACCTTCCCTTGATCACAAAACCTGCAGCGGCTCCATGCAATCCCCAGAGACCCCGGTGTTCCTACAGCAGCCTGTTGTGCGAGTGCTGTGGTTTGTGGAGTCTCTAATACCCTTTCCTTCCCGTTTGGTTAGAGAAAATAGGGGGCTGGGCCACCAGGAAACAGCTCTCCTGTGTCAGACTTCCACCACCGTCACCAAAACTGGTGCTTTCCTTCTCTTGGCAGACTTTGATGAGCAGACTGCGGATGACTGGGATGTGGACATGAGCATCTACTATGACAAAGGTATCTGCGCTGACCCCCCCCGCCCAGGAAACCAGGGAGGTTGGGAAATTCTGACCCTGCAGAATTTCTGCAGTGGGGAACTCTTTGGCTCTGTCATCCTTTGAAAGCGTCCAAGGCGTCAGTGTACTTGAAACAACGTTTTTCTTGTCTGGCGGTGAGAGTTGCCAAAAAAGAACAGGTTCTGCCTCCTTGTTGCGCGGTGCTCTGGGGGAAATGATGGCAGTGAACAGCTTTCCGAAGCTGTGCCGCTCTGACTCTTGCTTCTTTCTCTCTAGATGGAGGTGATAAGGATGCTCGGGACTCGGTCCAGATGTGGCTGGAGCGGCGACTCCGGGACGGCTTGGAGGACGGGTCTGTCTCAGGGCAGCAGATTGGCACCTTCGAGAGACACACCAAGGTGAGCTCTGGATACGTGCTCGGGAGGGGATGGGATGGGACGGGAAAGGCTGTGGTGGTGGTGCTCAGAGGATGGGCGTTAGGGGGAGGAGGGCTCTGGGAAGGTGAGGATGAGCTTTGTCCAGCTCTGATGGGTTTTTTCCCCTCTCCCAGGGCTTTGGCAGGAAGGTGCTGGAGCAGCAGGGCTGGACGGAAGGGCTGGGGCTGGGGAGCAGCAACTCTGGAATGGCCGAAGCTCTGGACACCGAGGGTCAGAATCCCAGATGCAAGAGGGGGCTGGGGTAAGTACCCCACCCCGCCCCGCCCTGCCAGCCTGCGTCCGGAGCCTCTGCCCGGGCTCGCTGGCCCGACGCAGCAGCTAACTGGCCGCAGAAGGAGCGGAGTGTGGACCAGAACTGTAAGGTTGTCCCAGGGATCTGCCTTCCCCTGTGCAGCTGGTGGCAGGGCCTGCCGCAGCACTCCAGAGCTAAAGGCACTGCTCTTCCTGATGGTCCAGCGCTCCTTAGAGGAGCTTGTGGTGTTAGAGCGGAAGGACCAGAACCATTTGCCGGCTCGTGCAGCACACAAACACAGAGGGAGAGCTCTGCTCGGGGGTTGAGGGTCACCTCTGCTACCGTATTCTGGCTGGGAAAGCCCGAGTGACCCGAGCTGGAGCTGTGCACCTCACCCCTACTTTCTCCGCGGGGTTTCTGGAGGCTTTGTGCGGTGCTGTGCTGCGCTGTGAGGGCTGGCTCTTGTTCTAGAACAATCTCGCAGCCAGGAACAGGACAAGAATCCTTCTTGCCCTGTATTGGTCCACTTCTCCCCTGCAGCGCGTGACGGAAGTGAGCTGGGATGCACAGGGGTGTCTGACGGCCTCAGCAATGGGGGACCAAACCTTTCCTGCTTCCCTCTAGGTACCACGGGGAGAAACTGCCGACTTTCAGCAAGGTGAAAAAGCCCCGGCGGGACGCTCCCATCCTCATCTCCACCATCTATGATGACCCTGACCCAAAGGACAGCGGTGACCAGCTGCTCCGGCGCCAGCCACCCACTGCCATGAAGTACAGGCAGGACATGGCGTTTGTCCGGGCGTCACACGCTGCTCTGGAGAGCTTCGGTGCCCAGCCGCGCTGAGCAGAGACTGTCACAGAGCCTTTGTACCGGTTCTGCTCCCGTCGAGGGCAGGCTGGCTCCTGGTCTCGGGTTTGGAGCAGGGTGTTCATATATTTATTTTTGGAAGAAATATAGACTTGTAACAAAAATTGCCTCGGTGGGGTTTTTTCCCCCCCCTAATTGAACCATTCAAATGAGGGGAAATAGCGCTGGCCCTGTCCGTTCAGTGGGAACGGGGAAGGGTGTTGCGTTTCTGACTGGCGGTTTAAAGCCGATACTACCGCCCCGATCAACCAAGCCTGTGTGCTAGGTCAGCCTAAAAAACCAGAACTCGTAGTTCATGGCTGCCTGAGACCCAGGGAAGGACAAGTACAGACAGGGCCAGCCGTGGCACGGTAACCGTTCTGCAGAAAGCTCGCTGCTGGCCCGCAGCTTCGCGTTGCTTGGGCGTGACGATCCCACACTCCTGGGAGAAACTCGTCGGGATGAAAGACTCGTCCTGGCAGCCTCCGGAGGAATTCTACAGGAGGCGTTTCCCTGCGGTTGGGCGTAGCGGGTGCTTCCTTCCACGGCTCTCCCTGTGTGCTCTACCCCGTTTTCCTGACGCAGGCACTCTTCTTTGGGGAGGGGGGTGGGGAGAGCCTTCGTCCCAGTGACCCAGTACCGGAGGGTTAAATGTGAATTGGTGAACTCCCTGCCGACAGGCTCTGCCTTGGCCCTGTGCACCTTCCTTAAGGCTATCGCTGTGTCGAGGGGGGATGCAGGGGGTAATTATCCCTGCTCTTGGAGACGGAGCTGGGGATGGGGTTGTGCGGGAGGGTCAAAGGGCCGGCGCCGGGACTCGAACCCGCGACCCCGACCCCGATTCTGGGTCCCGGGTTCGAGTCCCGGCCGTGGAGGAGCTGCGTGTCCCTCCGGCCGCCAGAGGGCGCCGTGGTAGCGGCGGCCGTTCCTTCCCCGGAACGCGGCGCTCGGGGCCCGCGGCGACCCGGACCCAGCGCCGGGGGCACCGGCGGCGGCAGGCGGTGAGCGGCCTACCGGGCCCGGGGGTGGCCTCGGGGCGGGGAGGGGGCTATGAGGGAGAGTCGGGAAGGGATGAAGGGACCTGGGCAAGGAGGGGGAATGTGGGGGAGAAGGGGGGCGTGGGGGAACGGGGGTCGTAGGGGAGAAGAGGGGACATGGGGGAAGGGGGGAGAGGGGGGTGCAGGCAAAGGGCGGTGTGGGGGGAAAGGGTGTTATGGGGGAGAAGAGGGGACATGGGGCAAAGGGGAACATCATGGGGGAGCAGAAGGGACATGGGGGGACATGAGGGGGAAGGAGGTGGGGGAAGGGGGGATGGGGGGAGGAGGGGGTGTAGGCAAAGAGGGGGGCATGGGGGAAAGGGGGTCATGGGGGGAAAGGGGGATGTGGGGGAGAAGAGGGGATGCAGGCAAAGAGGAGGGATGGAGGAAGAGGAGACACGGCAGGAAGAGGAGACGTGGGACATGGGGGGAGCGGCGATATGGCGGGGAGAAGGGGCATGGGGCGGGGGAAGGAGCGTGAGGGAGAGGGGACATAGGCTGGCATGGGGAGAGGGGAGGATGTGTGGAGAGTGGGAATGTGGGGATTACGTGGGGAGGAGAGGGGGCATGAAGGAGAAAAGGGACATGGGGATGTGGTGAAATGGAGGGGGGGACGCGAGGACCTGCTGGGGCGAGGGGGGGAACGTGCGGGCGCTGCCACATCAGGAAGGACCCAGCTGGGGTAAAACTCACCCCACAGGCGGGCAGGAGCAGGGATCCGTGTCCCGCAGGCGCAGCCCCGCGGGCCTGGTTGGGGGGTTGCGCCTATTTTCAGCCACGGGGTCACAGGGTAACGTCCGCCCTGGCGTGGGCTCAGCTCTGCAGGGAGCGACGGGAGGCAGCAGCTACACACGGCGCTTTCCCTTCCTCCCCCCCGTTCCCTGGGTGCGAATTCCCGCAGATCGCGTTCGTATAAATGCAAATAAAATGGTAAACGGGAGCTTTTCCTTTCTCAGTCAACGGAAGGAGAAGGAAATGAGCCGACATGTCTGAGGGCAGCAAGGGGAGCGCGCTGGCCTTCGGCCAGGTGGTAATCGGGCCTCCGGGCTCCGGGAAGACGACCTACTGCCACGGCATGCAGGAGTTCATGGGCAGGATCGGGCGCGAGGTGACGGTGGTGAACCTGGACCCCGCCAATGAGGCGATGCCCTACCAGTGTGCCGTGGACATCGCCGAGCTCATCACCCTGCCCGACGTGATGGAGAACTTGAAGCTGGGGCCCAACGGGGGGTTGATTTACTGCATGGAGTACCTGGAGGCCAACTTCGACTGGCTGCAGGAGAAGCTGGCCGCGTTCAGGGGTCACTACTACTTGTTTGACTGCCCCGGGCAGGTGGAGCTCTACACGCACCACGACGCCCTGAAGAACGTCTTTGCGCAGTTGGCCAAGTGGAATTTCAGGGTAGGTTCGGGGCTCCGCGGGGAGCTGGGATCAGCGCCTGGCACCTCGCGTCCTTGTGCAAGGGGCTCGGAAGTTGTGCCCCTCGTGGTCAGAGCTTTTGATTGTGGGTACTAATGACTGTTTTCTTTACTAACCTATTTGGCTTTTCCTGTGAAACGGCTTTATCAGGGAAGGAGGGGAGTTTTGCCCCATTTTATGCTCAGAGGGATTGGCAAAGAGTGGTTTGTTCAGGACATTTAATGCAGTGGGATTATCGCGAACAGAAACACGGATTCCTTCCTTACACGCTCTTGCTGTGCTCCAGGGTCCTCTCCACAGACCTCGTGTGTTTTATCCGAGAGGGCGTCGTATTTCGGAGCGGGGAGGGAGACGTGTGCGCTGGGCGAGCGGGGACGCTTTGCACCGCGCTGTGAGAAATCCAGGCGTCAGCTCGGGCCCTGCCTGGCTCTCCTGCGGCCGGGCCGCATCGCTCTGCGCGCTGTAGTACGTGCTCTGTGCTTTCTTGCACAATGGAAGATGCAAATGAGGAAGCGCAGGTGAGAAGAGTCCCGTAACCGAGCTAACTTGCTTACGTTGCACTTGTTTTGCATTTGGGCCAAACCATGAATGTGCAAACCGTGTATGGTGTGAGCAAGAAGGGCAAGTTCGTTTGCTTGAGAATGTCACTGGGAATCTGCGCGTTAGAGGTTATTTTTATTCAAATAAATGTACATGAAATTGTAGTTACTAAAAAAGGGTAGTTACGCCGCTGTTTTGATGCTCGCTCGAGTGCTTACACCTGCCTGTGAGCTTTAAACTGGCTTTTTTTGCTGCAGAAGCAGAGCCGTGACTCAACCGTGCTCGGCCGTCGAGCCCTGACTTTGGGTAATTGTGTAACAGGCAGTAACTTAACAGAGATCTCGGACCACGTTGTTACAGCTGCATGAAACACAGGGAATCAAACTGCTCATTAATTTAATTATTAATTATTATTTCAAACCGCATGACAATTGGCTCTCCCAGCAGAGCGTGGTGTGCTACAGTTACCGCTCCTGAGCGCACGCTGTGTGGGAGCGTTCCTGTGGGGAAGGTGAAAATCTCGGGGCAGCCCCAGCTCCCCCCCCAAAAACCTGCAGAGCTCCGGCAACTGTGGAAACTGCATCTGCAGGGGAAGAAGCCCCGAGAAAAGGGAGAGCAGTTGCAGGTTTAAGAGGCGTTCGGTACTGCTGGCGGAGCTCAGCACCCCGTAAGCCTCCCCACGGCGCTTTCTCTGCACCAGCACTGTGGGTCCTGAGTCCCCCAGGTGGTCCGTGGGTGCGAATGTGGCAATATATACATCTGTATACGTACGTGCACACGTGTATGAGGGTGTTTGATATACAGGAGCTAGAAGGTGGGTGGTAACTTGTGTGGGAGTCTGTGGGGTTATATCCAGGTCCGAACAGATTGTCCTCAAGCTGCTTCTCCGACTGTTCCAAAAGCAAGCGGCCGGACCCGTCGCCGGGCCTGACCTCGTGCTGTCCCCTTGTGCCTTTGCTCTCCAGCTGGCTGCCGTGCACTTGGTGGATTCTCACTACTGCACGGACCCCGGCAAGTTCATCTCTGTCCTCTGCACCTCGCTCTCCACCATGCTGCACGTGGAGCTGCCCCATGTCAACGTCCTCTCCAAGATGGACCTGATCGAGCAGTACGGCAAGCTGGGTGAGAGCCTTTGCGGGAGAGACGCGGGGAACTGGGCTGGGAATTGGGTGCGGATCAGCTGCTCGTGTACGGGGACGTGTGGCTGGGAGATGGTCGGGGAACTGGTGTAAATCTCACTGGGTTCTTCAATTTACAAGTCGCCTTCAGAGCTTCTTGGTGTTTCCCCGCAGCTTTCAACCTGGATTATTACACAGAGGTCCTGGACCTCTCGTACTTGGTTGACCATTTAGCTTCCGACCCCTTCTTCAGAAATTACCGCCGCCTCAATGAGAAGCTGGTGGAGGTGATCGAGGACTACAGCCTGGTGTCCTTCGTTCCGCTCAACGTCCAGGTGAGGCAGCAGGAGGAGCGGGGCAGAGAGAACAGGGAGTTTGGTAGCGGCTGGGTTACGGCTCCTTAGAGCCATGAGGGCTGAAAACCTCAGCTGTGAAGAGACGCGGGGATGGAGGAGGGCAGTGAAACACACCCAGACTTGTAAATGATCTGTGGCAGCCAAAGGAAAAGAAAAGGCTAATGAGCTTGGGGCTACGTGAGCCTTGTGTCCTGGGGCGGGGAGTTAAGACAGCCCCTTCCTTCAGCTCTTCTGTGCCTGCATTTCAAATCTGGGCAAAGCATCACCTAAAACGTTGTTAAATTAGGGAGCACAAAATAATTAGAAGATTGGGAGGAATATATTTGGGAGGAAGGGCGGAAAACATTAACTGGTAGTTTGCAGAAGTGTCAACAGAGGCAAATGGGCTGAGACAAGAGGTGATGAAAGGGAGCGAGAGGGTGGAGGGTGTCAGCCCATCATGTATTGGGGCTCCGCAGGGGGTGCCCCTGTTTGTCCTACGGCCCCTCGGGGCTCGGGGAGGCCGGCGGCGTCCTCGGGGCGTTGGGCACTGTGTGGGTGGCCCAGAGCCTCGGAGAAAATCCGTGGTGAAGCCCAGTGCGAGCTCTTGCCTCGGGGGAAGGACCGTGTTCCCTGTGTGTCATGTCCCTCCCTTTCAGGACAAGGAGAGCATGCGGCAGGTGATGCAGGCGGTGGACAAAGCCAACGGCTATTCCTTCGGAGACCAGGAGCACAGGAGCCTGGAAGCTCTGATGTCGGCAGCAGTGGGAGCCGATTTCCACTTCACCTCGTATCCTTCTGCACCGATCCTCTGTTGTGCTGAGGTTTAATTTCTCCTTTCCCGGGGAAGAGAGGCTGGCGGTGGGGCTGGCAGTCTGCAGGCCCGGGTTGTTACTGATGCTGTTTGGTGATGGGCACGTAGCGAGCGGGGCTCGGCCCAGGCCTTAGCAGACAGTTGTCCACACCAAAGCCACCACATTTGTTGCTAATTGATACTGTGAACGCAGGAGGAATCTTCTGACAACTTTCCCCTCTCACACTCACTTTGGACTGGTTCATTCCACCTCGTCCAAACCATACGCTTGATTCTCCCAGACTTGTCGGGTCTGGGATCAGCCGGAGCCAGAAATAACTCAGGTGATGCATGCTGCTGCCAGCACTGCTGTCTTCCTGCCAGCCTTCAGGCTACCGTGGGGCTGGTTCCTCGCTGGGAACGTTAAGAGCTCCTTGCAGAAGGGAGTGTTTGAGCCCAGCCCCTTGTTTTCCTTAATTAGTGCCTTATCAGCACACTTGCCGTGCAGGAGAAGTATGTGCAATCTCAGGACAAAGCTGTGGAAGAAGAAGTGATGGATCTGTAACACACCCACCTCTTCCACAGCTGCTCTCGGTTTTGACACCTCTCCTTTTCCTACCAGGAGCTTTAAGGGATCCCCGTGACTCAGCCCAGGTGAAAGCTTTTCCAGGCAGAGCTCTGGCTGCTGGACTCCCTCTCTTAAGGGTTTGACCTTTTGTGCTTCGGCCCCGCTGCACAGAGCAGCGTTTTTGCGGAAAGGTGACGGCTGAGTGCAAGGCAAGCCGGGCCTTTCCTTAGGAACAAGAGGGATTTAGGCGGGGGAAGGCAGGGTTAGCAAGAGAAGAGAAGCGAGGTAACGGAGACTGACCTTTGCCAAGTCTCCTCCTCCCCATCGTGACCAAGATAGATCCAGAGAAAGCAAAAATCAGTTTGAGCAGTGAGACTGGAGACAAAAGCTCTGGGGTTCCTGCATAGGAGGAGCGTGCGTGAGCCTCGTGCTCAGAGGAGTATCCAGGCTAATAAGCCTCCGATCTGTCTCAAGGAGGACAGAAAGATGGTTGTTTTTCTTTTTTTTTTAAATAATGATGGACTCTTTCTTAATAAAACGCTCCTTCGTCTCGCTTTCATCTTGTGAGTTTGCTGAACCTGAATAAATAAAACCAAGAGTGCTACAAAGCCCGAGGCTGAAAAGCCTCAGGTGGGAACGTCACAGGAGCTGGTGCGGTGTGTGCTTTGCAGAGAGGCTCCGTGTTCGCGACGTCGCGCTCCTCTGTGATCCGCCTGCGAACAGACAAAGCGGTTGCTGGAGGGAGCGAGGAAGAGCGACTGTGGGCCGTGAAAGCAGGTCACTCCTCGTGCGCGCTTATCCAGGGGCTGAACGCGGGCGCTTGGCACGCACGCAGCGCGCTGACTGCGACGCGCGAACTGCAAGCTCGGCTTTTGTGGGCTTTGGATTAAGAAAGACCCTGCGTGACTCAGCGGGAGGTTGGAGCGCATCGTTTGCGTGTAGGGCCTTCTCCAGCAGCCGGCTTGTCTGCCCTCATCCCCCTTCCTTTTTCCGGGCTTGCTTTCTCCAGTACCTTCTCCAGATCCCGCATCCCGCTTCCCCTCCTTCCCATGTAATTCCCGCTCGCTGGCCCACCGCAGCTCCCGACGGTGTCGGCCGCAGCTCCCAGCCTCACGTGCCCCCCACTCTGCACCCCCCCTGCAGACAGCAGCTCGGGTCCGTCGGCGCGGGGAATCGGGAAGGTCGGGGTGATGAAAAGCAAAGCGTCCCCAGCGAGCAGCCCTCCGAGCGCCTCCCGGCAGCTCGCGCGTAGGACGGGAGCGGGCGAGACTCCCGGCTCCCGGCTCCGTGTGCAGACTCAGCATCGCGTCTTGCCCAAGACCTTGCATAAAATAAGACGGCTCTTTCTCGCACGACAGCTTGGCCCTTGGCAGAGCGATTGCAGCCCACCGACTCAGTGAAGCTAAACGTGAGCGGGGTCTTGCTTAGCAGGGACTGCAGCTAGGTGGGAATTAAAACTAAGCTTTCCTGCATCTCACAGCTTTGCAGCCAGGATTTGGAGACGAGGAGGAGCTCAGGGGGAGAAGGAGGGCGAAGACACACTTCCATGTGCACACACACACACGTGCTCGTGCTTTAACCAGAGCAGTTCACGATGAAAGGCTATGCCGACGTTTCAAATATAAACGTCAAACTCCTGACTGCTGTCAGTGCCTGAGCTCTTTTCCCAAGAGCCCAGGGACTTCCCTGCGTTTTCCTGGCTGAAACTCATCGGCTGCGTTTCAGCTCTATCTGGGGCTGAAGGTCTGGAAGCCAATCTAACCGTAACCGGAGCCTCGTGGTCTTGCAGACTTGTCCCGGGCATCTTTGAGCCCTTTGAGTGATCATAAAAATGTGAATTTTATGGCAGCTTTTCCATGACTTTGAGAGATTTGGTGGCTTAAAAGGGTATTGTCAGGTCAAGCTGGAGTTACGCAAGAGCCATCAAAGCTTTTGTGGCTGTTTAATACCCAGGCAGTACCTGCTGTCCCGGCCTTGCTGCGCTGTGCCAGTGCCGGAGAAAATGGAAATTAAAGGTGATAGAAACCTCGCAGCTCAGGGAACCTCTGCCGTGTCCGAGCCAAGAAATGCTGAGGTGGAGAAGAGCTGCAGCCTGCAAACTGCAGCGTTTTCGCACCAAGGGGCTCTTCGCAGCCCGGGTTTGGGAAGCAGGGGCTGAATTGGGACCCGCAGCTCAGCAGGGACGATGCTGCTCCTGGGCGAAGCAGAAAACGGCTCTGCAGCGGGCAGGGATGGCCGGGGACCCCCCGGTGTGAAATCCAGCCGGCTCCTGCACCCACACGTCCCCACGCTGGGAGGGGACGGCCTCGCCAAGGCTCCCGGGGCTGAGGGAGGTGACACTCTGGCTCCTGTCGCTCCCGTTGAGCAATCAGCCAGGGCGCCGGGCCAGGATTAGTCACCCCGGTTGAGGCACATCCCTGGGGGGGGCCAGGCTTTCTGCCGAGCTGGTCCTACCTGCCCTGGCCCCTCTGAGCCCAGCGCCGGGAGAGGCTGAGCCCACCCCGACCGCACGTGGGACCTCCTGGGCAAGACCGAACGCGGCAGGTCGTGTTTTTCGGGATGGAGGGGTTTGGGCTGTGTCCCCTCCATCGCTTCCAGCCCCGACCCCTGCCTTGTGGCCAGACCGCCGCGCCGGAGCCCCGGTTGCGCATCCCACCCGGCAAAGTGCCACCGCAGCTGCTTGCCGGGGAGGCAGGAGCGCCCCGGGGCCGGGTTACCCCCAGGCAGCTGCAGGGTCCCTCTCCGTACCCCAAAACACAGTGCCTGGCCCTGCCAGCCGCCTGCAGAAGTGGGTACTGGGGCGAAACGCCGAGTGGTTTTGGCAGCCCCCAGCCATTGCAACGTGGGTCAGGGCTCGGCGCCGGGCTGGGGGCTCACCAGGGCTGTGGGACGGACGAGATGGGCTAAAATCCAGAGGATGAGACCAGCGTGACCCCACAGCGTCTGCCCCAGGAAAGGCTGGGGGGCTGCTGGCTCCATCATGGGGCTCCTCGACGGCTGCGAGATTCCCCATCAAGTGGGGCTCTCTGTATGAAAAGCTGCTCCAAAAACTAAAAAGCCCCCAGACCAGGCACCCGAGGCAAGCCTGGCAGCACCCCGGGGTGCCTGCCCCGTGACAGCCAGCCAGCGCCGTCTCCCTTGGGTGCCGCGACACCGGGGAGGTGCCATTGGTGGCTCAGCCCCAGCCGGTCCTGCCGGGCAGCCAGGAGCCGGCCAGCCCCGGCCCCGGGCCCAAAGCCCTGCGGGGAGGTTGTGAGAGCCGGGGACAAGGGACAAGCCCGGCTGTGGGTCCCGCAGCCCTCCAGCCCCGCTCGGGATGGGCTGAGCCTCTTGCAGGCAGCGTGGCCGGGGGCAGCATCCCCTGCTTGCCCTCAGAGACATGTTTCAGTAGCCCTAACGCCGTGGCTGCGAGCCACGGTGGGAGCAGCCCTGCGCACGGGGTCGTGCCGGGACCCGGCTCCCAGTGCCTGGTGCCTTCCCAGGGTGGCTCCGGGGTGGGGGGGCACTCCCTGGCACCCATGTCCCTTTGCTCTGCTGGCGTTAAAGCTACTAAAACACATATATTTGAGAGCTTTGCTGTGCGCCCCTTCCTGCGCGGTGTCAGGGATGCTGAGAGCATCCTCCCACGTGTCCCAGCCAGGGCGCACGGATGGGGACTAGGGGGGGGCCCGACGTCTCCCTGGGCCCCTCCATCTGCATCCCACCACCCTGCGTGAAACAGGGGACCGGGAGCCCCCCGGGGAACAGCCCGTGCTCCCCAGCAGCACAATCCTCTCACAGGAGATGTTGCGGGCGCCCGGGGCCTCCCTCTCAGCCCCAAAAAGCTGCCGGACCGGCTGGGAGGCCGGGGAGCATCGTCCTCCTCCATGGCCCAGCCACGCCGCAATTTCGGGTGCTGTCGAAATCGGTTAACTCCTGGAGGGCAGCAGGAGCCCCGTCGTCCGCCCGCCACCCGTGGGCAGGGGTGGGCAGCTACTGGCACCCCCCCAGCTCCCACCTCGCCCCCCCCCAGTTTAACCAGCCCGGGCTGCTCGTGTCCCCAGACCGCCGGGTCAAGGGCCAGCGAGAGCCCTCGGCTCGTTTCTCACGTCAGCCGGCCCCGGTTTGGCTAATTACAGGTCTGGGGCTGGTTCCCAGGCTGGGAGCGCTTGGGGCCGGGCGGAGGCCAAGCGTCAGGGCCCCTTGCTGGCCTCCCCCCCGGGAACTGGCTGGGCTCCCCAACACCGCCGGGGGCCCCCCCAGCCCAGCCGGGACCTGCCGAGCAAATTGCAACCTGCCGGGGCCGCTGACCCGGTCCTCGGCGGGGCCAGGGCAGCACCCATGTTCGCTTCTCGGCTCCTATAAGGTGCCGTGGTGAGGATGGGGAGGGGGCCGGGGGGCAGGCGAGGGGCTGGGGGGGCTCGCAGGGGTTAATCCCCTCGGCTGGGCTCTGCGCCGGCTCTGCTCCAGGTGACGAGTTCCATCCCGGGCGAACAGGTTCTGGTTTGCGCAGCCCAACCTCCCGCAGCAGCCGGCGCTTTCCCACGGCAGAGCCCTTGCAAACCTCGCTGCGTCCCAGGCTGGTCCCTGCCACGGGGAGCAGCAGCCCCGTGGGCTTCGCAGAGGGTACCCCACAATCCCCGCACACAACACAGGGTCGCTCCCCAACTGTGCCTCAGTTTCCCCAGGCCCCGGAGCTCCTGGCACCCTGGGAGCTGGGTTTCGGCCATGCCGGGGCTCGGGGCTGGCATGTCCCCCACGTCCCCGAGCGGGGACCCCGCTGAACCGGGGCGGCGCGTCCTGAGTCACGGCGCGTTTCCTCCCGGCATCCCGGCGTTTCCCATCAAAGGCCGGCTCCTGCCCAGCCCTGCTTGATCTGATGAGCTCATAGCCCAGGGTGCCGTGACTGTATTTTATTGTAATTATTTTTCATGTTGAAACTCGTGCTGGCGGCGGGGGGGGCTGCGCTCGGCGAGCTGCGCCCTTCGCCGTGGCCGGGCGCCAGGGCCAGAAGTGCTGAGCTTTCCCCCCCACCACCCCGGACCTCGACGGGGACGTCCCCACCCCGCTGTCACCCCAGGGCTGTCCCCGTGTCGCTGCCGATGCTGCCTTAGGGGAACCGCCCCCACCGCGGGTGTAGAGGAGAGCAGGGGGGAGAGGACCTGGCGACCTGCACAAGGACGGGTTTTGGGGCACCGTGGGTTTGCACCAGGGGCTGGGACACCCCGCTGTGGGGCTGGGGACCTCGGTGCGCCCCGCGGAGCAGCCAGCGCTGGAAATCACCCCAGCTCGCCCCGCGGAGGCAGAGCCCACCCTGTGCGGGACGGGGCTCCCTGGGCACCCTGAGACCCTGTCGCGGGGCCGGGGGGGGATCAGGAGCAGCCAAAGCGCTGCTGCGGGTTCCGGGGGACCCCACCGGTCCCCCCGGCCGGCGGGGTGGGAGGCAAAGCGGGTGCCCGGCGGCGGCGGGAGCTGCCCGGACACGTGCGCGGGGGAGAGACGAGGCAGACCAGAGGCAGGCATGCAGGAGACGGTTTATTGGAGACGCACAGAGGCTTTGGCAATACGTGACCCCCCCCCCTCCTCGGGATGGGGGGGGCTGCCCAGACCCCCCCTTTGCCCCATCCCAGCCCCTCACCTCCTCCCGCTGCAGCTCCATCCCTCTGGAATGGTGGGTTTGGAGCCGGCACACGCCAGGCTGGACTCCCCCACCCAAAATGTTAAATAGTGGGGGGCTGGCAGCCCCCTGGGACGGAGGCCCCCTCCCTCCCCCCCGCCCAGAGCAGAGGATGGAGGAGAGGGAAGGGCGGGGGGGCCACGTCAAAGCCACCCCGACTCCTGGCATCCGGGCTGGGGGGGATGTGGGGGAGCTGAGACGCCTCCCCCCCCCCCCAAAACCAACCAAACCAAAAAAAAAAAACCAAAAAAAAAAAAACCACGAGGAGATGCCGAAGGGACTGGAGGGGGGGGCAGGTGGGGGCCAGTCCCCGGCTCCACGGGGGCCGTTCAGTTCTTGGGCTCTTCGCCAGCCTCGCCGCCGTCTTCTCCGGCGCACTCGGCTGTCCATAGCGTGAGGTTGTCCCTGAGCAGCTGCATGATGAGGGTGCTGTCCTTGTAGGAGTCTTCGCTGAGCGTGTGCAGGTCCCCCATGGCCTCGTCGAAGGTGGTCTTGGCCAGGGAGATGGCCTGGTCGGGGGCGTTGGCGATCTCGTAGTGGAAGACGGAGAAGTTGAGGGCCAGCCCCAGGCGGATGGGGTTCGTGGGCTGCATCTCCTTTTTGCTGATGTCCATGGCTTCTTGGTAGGCTTCCTGGGCGCTGTCTATCGCCTTCTTGCGGTCGTCCCCGGTGGCCACCTCGGCCAGGTATCGGAAGTAGTCGCCCTTCATCTTCAGGTAGAAGACCTTGCTCTCAGCATCGCTCGCCTTATTGATGAGATACTTGTCCAGCAAGGCCAGGACGTTATTGCAGACACAATTCAGCTCCCTTTCCACCTTCTCCCGATACTCGTTCACCAGCTGCGCTTTGTCGTCCCCCTCTTCGGTTTTGTGCTCGATGCTGGAGATGACCCTCCACGCCGAGCGCTGGCACCCCACCACGTTCTTGTAGGCGACGGAGAGGAGGTTGCGTTCCTCGTTGGACAACTCGTCCCCGTGTTCCACCACCGCCTTCATGAAGTCTGCCATGTCCTCGTAGCGCTCGGCCTGCTCGGCCAGCTTGGCCTTCTGCACTTGGTGGTTTCTTGCCATGGCTGGGACGCGGGCGCAGGGCAGACGCTTGGGCGAGGAGCGGGGCCGGGAGCCGTCGGAGCCTCTGCCGAGCCCCGCCGCCGGGATTCGTTTTTGGCTGAGCGTCGGAGCCTCGAGCGAGAGCGGGAGGAGCCAGCGAGGCCAAAGGAGTGTCCTCCTCCTCCTCCTCCTCTGCTTCCTCCCCGCCGAGCCCAGCCTTAAAAGGAAAATTGCCGTGAATCATTGCCCGCGGGCGGCGGGCGCTGGGGAAGGGGCGAGGGGGGCGGCCAACGCCCTGCCCCCCCCCCACGGGTCCCCGGGGAGGGCTCAGCAGTGGGTGCAGCGCCCGTGGACGCCCCGGGGTCTCCCCACAGCCAGCACCCGCCCCGGGACCGAGGGAACGCCCGTCCCGCTGCTGAAAGTGCTCGGAAAGGGGACAGCGGGTGGGTGATGGTTTCGGGGGGCGCGCAGAGACGTGGCAGCGTTCGGCTCTTCCCACCCCCCCCCCGGAGAAACGGGCCACAGGGTGTGTCTGGTCGTGAAAATGGTTTCCTCCCCCCTAAAAAATCCTATCACTGTCGTTTTTATATGGTGATTAACTTTGCTGGTAATTGCGAGGGCTTGACGGGCAGGTATTTATTCCCACAGGTGGGGAAACCGAGGCAGAGAGGCTCAGGAACTCGCCCAAGCGCCGCGGGAGGGACCGCCCCAACGCAGGGCGCGATCGCCCCGCGCCTTTGAGCCGCCGCACGGCGGGACCAGCCTGACCCCCTAAAACGTCCCATGGCGGGGAAGCCGCCGTCGCCGCGAGCCCGGATCCGGCCGGCAGCAGCGACACCCCCAGCCCCGCTGAACTCGGGGCTCCCCCACCGCTCGCCCCCAGCCCGGGGCTGTGTTTCCCCCTCCCAACCTCCATCCCAGCATCTCACCAGGGACTTTTCTCATCTCTCAAGCTGTAATTGAAGAGTTTTGGGGGGGGTTTTTTTTTTGATTTTTGAATTTTTTTTACACGCGCTCTGTCGGTGCTGGGCCGCCGGTGGAAACACGCCGCCCCGATTAGGATCTCTGCTTCGTGTTGCGCTGCAGTTTCACTCTCAACCTGCTTAAGCTTGTTGGCACACGCCGGGCGCTGGCGGCTCCTCGCCGCGCTGGCGAAGCCCCGGCCTTATCGGCCGTGCGGGAGCCGTGCGGGAAGGGCAGGGTGGGGCGGGCGCCCGGCGGCACCGGGCCAAGGCAAAAAGGTGTTGGGTGGTTTTTTTTTTTAATCGGCGTGACTCGCTGCTTTACTCATCCCTGCAAACAGCCCCCAGTGCCACCCCGGCCGGGAGCGCCCCGTCCCCGTCATCCCCCCCCCGCCTCGCTCGGGTCCCACGGGGACGGGGCGACGGGGGATGCTGGGGACGGCGGACGCGACAAAGACCCGTGGATGCTTTTCCCAACCACGCGCGGCGCAGGAAAACACCCCCCAGCCTCTCTACCGCTCCCTCCCCACCCTGGCAAGGGGGATTCGGGGCTGCTCACCCCCTCCCGGCCCAGCCCCGGGCATGCGGCGGGTCTGGGGTACCCCTGCCCATCGAGGGGCTCACAGGCGGTGGCAGCACGAGGGCGTCCAGCCCCGCCAGCCTCCCCGCAGCCCCTCCGTGTCCCCCGCGCCACGTGCGGCACCTCGCCGGCAATGAGCCGCTTCCCCGGATGAGCGTGAGCCGCCGTGGGAGCAGATTACGCCCCGCTGAGCCGGGAAAAGGCAATTCCCGAAGGACCAGCCACATGGGAGACCACTGCCTGTCTCCCAGCCTCTGCCCGGCAGACGAGGTGCGGGGGGCCAGACCCACCGAGAGCTTCTAAGAGTTTCAACCAAGCACAAAAGCCCCCAAAGAGGGGCTGGGGGCCAAACAGGCAGCCCGATGTACCCGGCCCTCTAAAAACCACCTCCTTCCCTCGCAAAAATGCGAGGCGGCAAACCCAGGGAGGGAATTAGTCTGCAGCTCGCAGCCCTTCGAGCAGCAAAGCTGGACGGGGTCGGGGTCGGGATCGGGGTCGGGGTCCACAGCCCCCGGCCCTGCTGAAGCACTCGCCGCCAGCCCGGCTTCAAAACCTCGGGCTGATCCTGCCCCGGCCCGGCTGCGTTTGGGCTGTTTAATCCTCCCGCGTCAGCTCTGCTCCGAGAAGGCCCCGTGGGGAGACCCCCGGCCCCCGGCGGGACCCCCCCGAGGGACGGGAAGCTTCAACGGGGCGTGCGATGGCTCGGCCTCGGCTCAGGCGTCTGCCGGCAGCCCCTGCCAAAGGGGCTGAGCTGCTGCCAAATTTTGGTTGCAATGGGCTGAGAGGAGGCCGCGAAAACATTCTGCTCTACCGGTTCCGTGAAAATCAGCGGGTGGGTGAAGGGAAGAGCCCCGGATCGCTGCACGGAGGCTGCGGGTGAGCTCGGCTGCGGCATCACCCCACGGAGCGCCCGTGGGTGCCCCAAACGCCAAAGAGCAGCACCAGAAGGTGCGTCGCCCCGGAGAGAGGGGTGCCCCGGAGTTGAGCCCCAGCCCCGGGGGACGCTGCCCAGGCCAGCGCGCGTCTCCTGTCCCGTGAGCGGAGCTGGCGACGCTGCAGGCAGGCGTGGGCAGGCAGGAGGCAGAGGATGCTCGTGGCCGTTCCCAGCGGCGCTGGAAGGATGCTCACAGCCCGACCCGTCCTCACCCGTCCAGCCCTGCCGCTCCCCAGGCTGCGGGGACGCTGCCGGCTCCCGGCACGTCAGTGGGGGGACAAATTCTGCCGAGGGGCTCTCGCTGCACCCCAAGTCCCACAGGCGCTGCCCATCGCTCCTTCCCCGCCCCAGCAGGAAGGCTCCTGCCCTCCCCGCTGCACAGGACGGGGCAGAGCCACGGAAGGCTGAGACTCGCCTCAAGGCCGCGGCGAGTGCCACAGCCGAGCTGAGGGAGCTCCCAGCCCCGTGGCCGGCGCGGCTGACGGCAGAGGGGTGCAGCCCTGCCCGGCTCCGCTCGGCTCTCCCGCCCCACGTAGCCCCGGCGTGCCCGGGCACGAGCTGCGGGGGAGCAGCTCCCCTTCGCCGGCGGAGCGGCAGCCAGACGCTGGCGTACAGTAAATAGGAGAAACTTTTATTTTGTTACAAAAGTACAAGGCATAAATAGATGGTGAATCCTACCGGGCTCTACGCTGGGCTGGGGGGCAGGCCTGGCTGCACAGCTCCCAGCCCGGCTGCCGGCGGTGGGAGAACCCGGTGCTGGGTGCCGGAGCACCCAGCCTGTGCTTCAGCCTCCGGCAACAGCGGCTGCAGAGGTGGCTGGTCACGGTCCTGCGGGGCTTGAACCCCTTCCCCAAAAACTAGAGCTGCGCTAAGACGAAAGGGGAAAGGGGGAGCTGGCCGGGGGTTGCGAGGGTAAACTCTGACCACGCGCTACCTCCCGTCCGCAGAGGAGAGTCCTCGGCTCGGCTCAGGGCTGGTGGGGTTGGGTGCGTAATGCCGCCGGCTCGGCTGTAAACGCGCTGGCATGGAGCCTGCTCGTTTCGAAAGCGGGCTGGAACGCTCACCGCTATCTTCCAGCATCTACGGAGGGGAGACACCTTCACTGGGGTAAGGCTGGTGGTTGGGGAGCCACCGGCGGCCTCGGCTCGGCTGCGTGAGTCCGTCCAGCGGCAGGAGACAGCAGGAGCTCCCGTTATTGCACTGGGGTGGGACGGCTGTATGGCTTTCAGCTTCGAACCCGTGGGATGGCCATCCTGGCTCCCGGAGCCGGGGTGGAAAAGCTTTTCCTTGTGCACGGCCGCTTTCCCCCCTCTCTGGAGGTGGGAGGGAGGAAGGCGCAGCCGCGTAGCCCTGGCGAGCGGAGGCACTCGTGGTGGTCATGGCTGTAGTCCCGGGCGCTGCCCGCGCTGTCCTGGCTCCACGAGAGGCAGAGGGCTGCGGGCCCCCAGGGCTCCTGCTACGGCATCGACCCGGCGCAAGGGAGAGGAGAGCGGAGGAAGAGAAAGAGAGGGTTAGTGCCAGAAATACACGAGCGAGGAGCAGCAGGGAGCAGAGCGGAGCACCCAGGCTCGGTGGCAGGAAGGGGAGACAGCCCGGGATGGAGGAGAGCGATGGCAGCCTTCCTCCATCGCTGCTCGAGCAGGTGGGAGCTCGTGGGGTGCTGCGGGGAGGAGAGGGGCAGCTCCGCAGCCCACAAGAGAAGCAGGGCTGCGTCACAACGAGCTTTGGAAGGAACTTACCATGGTCACGTCGGAGGAGGAACATGGTGTCACAGAGGAAAAGAGGCAGAGGCGGGGGGAGGGATTACCTGAACCACAGAGCGGGTCAGAGCTGGGATTAGAAATAATCTGTTCCAGGCTCCCACTCCTCCATTCGGGCCCCGGCTCGCTCCAAACGCTAAACTGCTGCATCAGTTGGGGGCTTCCTCCACGCCCACCGTGGCAGCTCCACCGAGCCCAACCCACCACGACGTGCCACCCAGCGAGCCCCGGCCTTCGGGAACCCCCTGCCGGAGCCTGAGCCAACCCTCGGCCGCGCCGTTTTCCGAGCACCACCACGCACACGCAGACCGGGCGGCTCCATCTTGTACCAAGCCCCAGCACAACGCTGGGGGAAACCATCCCTCCCTTCTCCCCACGGCTGCGGGCAGCCCCTCTGCCACGCAGCCCTGCAACCGAGACGGCACAGCCCAGGGCTCGCCGCCCCTCGCGCCCGCGGGATGCCGGTGGGATGGACAAGGCACACGGATTCTACACAACCGGAGGGTGATGGGCTCCGTGGACAGAGCCGGTCATGCAGCGGAGATGAGATGGGTTGCTCGAGTGGATGACGGGGAGAAGAAAGCGCTTTCTTACCAGCCAACCCTCAGAAAGCAGGGCTAACGTCCAAGGAGGGGGCAAATCCCGTCAGGCTGTGCAGGAGATGGCAAAGTCCTGGCAGGCGTCCTCCTGGGGAAGACACCAGAGATTACGCGCCTCAACGTCTGCCGGTGCGGCCGGCGAGGGCTGGGTTGGACGGGGGCACCACAGACCTTGGCACCACAGACCCTGGCATGGCCCTGGACCGAGCGAGGTGGGTGGGGAGAGGACGGCGAGGCGACGGCTTCTGCAGGAAGGGGACCGGCAAGCGGGTGAGCCCCTGCCCAGCCTGGAGACGCGGGACAGAAAAATCCCTTCGCTCCAGCGAGACTCACGGCAGCAGCAAACGCTGCCGAGCATCCCTCGGAGCCCCGTCCTGCAGGAGGTCGTAAGAGCTTCCAGGCAAGGCCTGCGCCTAATGAAGAGTCCAACTGGCACCTGACAGATACTAAACAGTGAGACACCTGCCCTCCTCCGTCTTAAGGGAGTTAAATAATAATCCAAGCAATTAACTCTTTAAAAATATAATTTTATTATGTCAAGTAACAAAGGAAACCAGGTTAAATAAAAACAGGAAGGAGTTGGGCCCCTGATACCCCCCTGCTCTCCCCAGCCCCGGGCGATCTCAGCTCCTCGCGTCTCTGCGCAGCTCGGCTCGCCCCGGCCCCACGCCTGCCCTAGCAGGGAGCACCGAGGCTCCTCGGCGCAGGGACAAGCCCCGCTGGGGACATCCCTGCAGGAAAAGCGGGGAGGGAAGGGCAGGGTGGCCTCTCCGGATGCAACACAGGCGTCGAGCCGAAGCGCAGGGCCCGTGAGCCGGCCCGGGGCTGGGGCGGCTGCAGAGCAGCACCGGGAGCCTGCCCGGGCGGCGAGGGCCATCTGCCGGGATCCGGCTGAAATTCAGCAGCCGCCGCCGTGCGCTCACCTCGGCTCTTCGCGGAGGGGAAGATAGAGCTGGCGGCCACAGCAAACAAGCACCGAGATCTCTGTGCAGCCAAAAAGGCGAGGCCAGGGGAGCCTCGTGCCTCTGCCGTCCCCCAGTGCGCCCCGAAGCTGCGTGCAGGCCGGCGCAGTCGCTCGCAGCGTGCAAAGCACGACGCTGGCGAGTTCAGTGGGGACAGGCTGCCCCCAAAAATGTGCTGCCTCTGCCCGAGGTTGAAATACGTGCGTCTGACCCACGGAAGCCTAACCAGGCAGCTCGACAAGCCTCTGCCCTGGTGCTAACATGCACAACACTACCTGCACCGAATAGAAAACGTTCTACAACGAAAAAAAAAATATCTACAAATTGTGCAAAAATATCCAGCAGCTTTTAATAACACGATTCAAGTATTGCTAACAAGATCTGAGACTCTCCCCTACGCAGGCTCCAGCGTCAGCGGCGCAGAGCTGGCTGCCCAGCCCGGCTCTCCTGTGCCTCTGCAGGCACGGAGCGATGCTCACGGATGAGCTCAGGGACACGGGAATCGCTCCCGCGGCGCCGGGGACAGCCCTGCTCTCGTCTGCCAGCCAGAAACCCAAACCAAGAGCACAATGTGAGGTTATCAGAGACCAGCACCCGCTCATTGCTTCCTCTGGAAACTCCGCCCGGGAAGGGTGCGACCCTCAGGAATTCACGGACTTTTCGGTTGCCTTTTGGTCTCCTACGGACAGGACATACCCAGGCTTCCCCGGACAAGCTAAGGTTTCCCAATCTTACAACTGTAGCCTCGCCAACCAGCATCTCACGACGAGAGCCGCAGAAAGCTGCGAGTTTCTTCTTCCCTGATAAAAGGGGGGTCATCCTAACGTGTCCTTGCTGCAAAACGTGGTCTTACTGACTGCCGGGGCCAAAACACCAGGAGTTCTTCAGCACCCGCTCAGTGACCAGCCAGAAAACAGGATCGCCAGCAGCTGGGACATCTAGCTAACTTCCACGGCTGCTGGGAGCCAGAGTCCTCCCAGCTGAACAGCCCCAGCTTACCAAGGCACAGCAGCTTCTGGGAAAAAAAAAAGCTGCTCCGGCAGAACCCGGCCATTAAGAGACAGAGCAGCCCTTCCGCATCCGCACAGGGGAGCGGGATGCGCTCGTGGAGAGAACAGGGATACCGGGGAACGTAACGCCTCCACCAGCCCAGACGACGAGGCGCAACAGCCCAGCTCAGAGCAGGAACCGTTGCCCAGTGCCACGTCCCACCCTCGGCCCACCTCCCGGCAGGAAACAGCGACGCCCTGGAGCAAACGCTCCGGGCTCAGAGATCTGGTGGCTCCCAGACCTATTTGCTTCCCGCGTGGAGCAGGGACCCCCTGCTTTCTGCACGAGTCCGAGGGTCTCGCATGCTGTTGGGCTCCATCAGTCGGAAGTCCAGACAGGCCACATCACAGTGAAACAAATTAAAAAAAAAATAATAAATAAATTTTTTTTAAAAAAAGAAGAGGCAACGTATGGCTCGACTGAGTCTTTGGCAGCTCTGGACCACAGGGCTGTCCCGCCTGAGGCCGGGGAGATGGTACGAGGGGCAGGTAGTGGCTGGAGCGAGGTGCAGGCGCAGCAGGCGCTGGGCTACACCCCAGCACTGCTAGGGAATGCCTCCTACCATGCTGGTGTCAGTTTTGGCTCCAAAGGAAGGGATTTCACTCTTAGGACTGGACGGAGTCCCGACATCTGGCTGGATAAATCCTCTTCTGTCTATCAAACTGGAAAAGAGCAAGGGAAGGGTGCAAGGGGAGAGGAGTTAAGGAAATTAAGGCTCTGCGAAGACGGGAGCTCGCAAGGCACGGAGAGGGCTCTCCTCGCGGGAGCTGCTGACCAAGGCGTCGCAGGAGCGCGCTGGATAACGCAGCGTCCCGCCCACGAGACAAGCCGCAAACTCATCACACACGCCACCAAACAGCCTTTAGGCAGTTAAAGCTTTGGGTCACCACAAACCCAAATGGGAACTGGCGAAAGGCCTTTACAACAGGAAAACACCACAAATGAGGAAAGAATCGGAGTAAAACACTATTCTCCCCACAACCTCCCAGCGCACAGCTCAGCTCCCTCAATCTGCTGATTTACCACCCCGGAACGGCAGCGCTGGCATTTCGGCACCTCTGCAGCCAGCACAAAGCTCGGGGGTACTTCAGGGAGCGGGGCCAGATGTAAGTGTAAAGCACACTTTGAGTCTGGCTGCACAGCCTCAGACACCCTCCCCTGCTGCTGCGTCACCTCCGGGACGCTCCGTATGAATCCAAATTGGATCCAGCGAATAAACTTGTCTCAAGGATCCCCAGGGCCGAGAGCTCCATGGCGGCGTGCTGGGCACGGGGACGCCGGCCTGGCTCTGCCCAACTGCACCCTCTTGTGACAAAGCAGCAATAATCCTGCGCTGCAGGTACTCGGGTACTCGCGCTTCAGGCCCAAAGCTCCCTCGCACCTGCGGCAAACTGCCCGCCTTTGCCCTTGTTTTAACATCGGTTCTGGTTAACTCGCAGGTAAGAGCGTTTGGGAGGATGCTGCTGAGCATTTCAGGTAATCGAAGTGTGGGTAACACCCAGGGTCTCCCCACTTCTCGTGCAGTTCTCGGCCGGCTGCTTGCCACGCTGAGAGCACAGGAGGAAAAACGTGTGCTAAGAAGTACTGCCACTACCGGTATTTACCATCTGCTGCCGAGCCCTTGGGTGCCGTTACTCTCCCCTTATTGAATCGCGGGATGTGTCTTATCTGCAAGCTCCGTGAAACAATTACAAGTGACCCAAACTCATCAAGCCCAAACACAAGAGAAGCAACAGTTATATCTCCTACTCATACATTACTCCAGCCTTCCTCTGCAGAGACTGGGAAACTGTTTCCCCACTGTCACAGGAGCAGATGTGTTTGTGCTGACAGAGTCTTCCCTGAATCGTGATAAATCTGTCCTTTCAAAGGCCCCTCTCACGGAGCAGGATGCAATTCCCAACACCGTGGAGGTGGAAGGCTCTTACCTGGGATGGAATGGTCCACACAGCACCGCACAGCAGTTTGTGAGGATACTTTTATGGCTGTAGGGATTGGCAAACTCTGAGCCCCTCTTATTTGACCAGGACCCTTTGATCTGAAAGGGAAAGGATACACGCAGATTAAGATAGGAAAGGTGACAGCAGATAATTACAGGATAACGGACTCGGTTCAAATGCTTGCTCAAGAGGTGGAAGGCTTGTCTTAAGGCAAAGAGAGGGAGGACATTTGCAGTAACAAGCAGGACAGCTGCAGAAAGGCAGCCAGAGGAGACAGCAATATGCTGCTCCTGCCTCTGCCAAGCTTCAGCCTTGCAGCTAGAAAGCCCCAAAGCTGTGCCCTCCCTGGGCTGCGTGGCAATGCCAGCCTCCTCCTCCTCCTCCTCCCCTCGTTCTCTCTTAGGCTGAAAGCTCATCAGAGCAGGGCTCACGGTCCCTCCTGGGCTCCTCAGGCTGAACAAACAGCAAGGGGATTCCCAGGCCATGCTGCAACAGGAGGAAACAATCTCATCTGTCCCCACCCTGAGCAGCTGCCACTGGGACTCTGATTTCGAAACCCCGGTCACGCCAAGCGTAGGCACACACGAGTGGGCAGATGCTATACCTGGCCTCAGGCCCCTGGCTGCAGCGAACCATTTACCATCACATTTCCCCCTTCTGTTTTTACTTCCTCTCCCCAGTCGCAGCAGAAGGCTGGCAACGTGGGCAACACAACGTAGGCAACGCAGCCAGAGAGGCAACGGGCCACGCGCTTCGGACTTGGGGCTCTCAGTGATGGGGTGCGACCTCCGTCAGCTTCACCTACATGGCCCTGCGCAGTTCTGCCACTGCCTCTGAACGTAACAGAAAGGCGGAGAGGACAGGGGAGGGGAAAAAAGTGGGGAAGAAAAAAAAAAAAGGGATGCAAACCTGCTTTGTGCAGTGCTGGAAGCTTCCAGCAAGGATTACAGGTACTTCTGGCCAGAAGGGCAAATTTTGATTCCTTCTGAGGATCAGACAGATCCTGCTTTTCCGTACACTCTGCCCTGCTCAGGGTACTCATTTGGCCCTTGGAGTCTGCACGCAGCCCAGACTTTGAGGTAAATCTCATCAGGAGATGCCTGTACATGATTTGCCTGTTAGGCGTGAGGAACCGATAGAGACAAAGGGACTTGCCCAGGGTCTCAGAGGAAACCCGTGGTTATGCGGGATGCTGAATTAAGATCACCCATGTCCCAGGCTAACACCCAAATAAACCTCTGGGGCCGGCCTTCCTTTTTTAATCTCGGAACTCCTAATTAAGCAAGGCCACGTACAGACTGGAAAAAACACACACGTGACCTTTCTACCATTTCAGCGTGACCCCCGCAGCCTGACACCGCCACGCAACACGCGTTGCACGGTCCCTGCTGCTACGTGCTGCTTTGCCGCCGCTCAGCTACCCGAAACTACAAACAAATGCCTTGGGCACGGGCCGTTTGCTTTGCGGTGGATTATCAGAGGCAATGCAGGCAGCATGCCCTCCCGAGATACTGCCCTGAGGCAGGCAGCCAGGGATGCCCCGAAAGCCTCCCCTCTGCTTAGGAAGGACCAGGGCAGAAGGACAAACGTCCAGGTACTTACATCTTCGTTCGTCGTCAGGTTGGAGGCGACTAAATAAGTGTGAAAACCTGAGAGGCCCAAAATAGACCAGACTGAGAAAAAACAGATCACCAGCTCCAGCACAGTGAAACAAAAGTCAAGGAAGTCTTGGGGAACAAAATCATCCTGCAAGGAGAGGCAGAGGGCTGTTTTGGGAGGTAAGCGCTGTGACCACACACACTGGGCCACAAAAACACCCCAGCAAGCTTCCCACTCCCCGTGCCATTCTGCAGGCATCCCCCAAGGCACAGCCTGTTCCAGCCGCTTCCCTTTCCACATAAACTGGCAAACTGGGAAACGGGTTTGTCACCCCCTCCCTTAGCCCCTGGTGGTGAACTAAATAAGGAATTAAAGGTCTCCCCAATTTGGCACGGTTATCAGGCTACAGATGAAGAGATGCCCGTCTGCCCCAACCAGGCAGCGAGGGGACTAAATTAAGTTGTGGAAAGTACACCGGGGCGACCCTACAAAGGGCTCATTGCACTTCTGCTACACAATTAGCGTTGCTGCACCAGCCTCTGAGCGGCTGAGGGCATCAGAAGGATATCTTGCAGGTGTCGTCTTCAGAGTGGTGAGGAATCCATCCCTCTGAGCACCTGCAAAGCAAAACGGGACAAGGAACGACATCTCATGGGGCAGCCTTGCATCTCCAGCCTACGCTTCGCTCCCGAGCACGCAGCCACCCCCCCGCGGGTCATATGGAGCCGCCTGAGAAACGTCCGCGGTCTGTAACTTTGCAAAACGTCAGCGCCCAGCCACAGCTCCGGGAGATTTGGGGCTGAGGGGCCGCCTTCCCCGCCGGGTGGAGAGCGGGGGCACCCACCAGCTCATTTGCTCTGGAGGGGATAACCCAGTCACCAGCTCTCAAGGTCGCTCTGCAGCGAGGCGCAGGGTGGATCCCTGCGGTCTGAGACCCCGTTTATTCAGGCCACCTGCGCTGAAAAGCCTGGTGTAAACCAACCAGACCCTTCCCGCGCCCTGTCCAACAGGAACAGTGACCCAGTGCTGCCTCAAGTCGTTCGTGGCCAGAAGCGCGGCACGCGTTGCCGCTAGTACCCGCGGTACTTACGCAGAGTGAGGTGGGTGACGACGCAGGCGAAGATGAAGGCTGTCAGGAAGGAGAGGGAGAGGATGAAGGCATAGAAGTAGCGATAGTTGCGCTTCCCCACGCAGTTGCCCACCCAGGGGCAGTGGTGATCAAACCTCTCTGAAACAAAGGGACACGGTGAGGACTCCTGCCGCCTCACACCCCGTCACAGAGCAAACTCTGCTGAGCCTCCGAAAACCAGGGGCTGCAAACGGAGCTTCCACCCACCGCCCCGAGACCAGAACCCCTCTGCAGCAGTACGTCAGCAAGAAGTTTCGACAGAGCGCTGCCGCCTGCTCACATGCCCTTTTTTATCATCAAAGGCCAAACCATTCCTCTCGCCAAACCCTGCATAAATACAAGCCTTGTGACTGGTAACATCTACCATTACTAAAACTGAAAGAGAGCAGGAAAAGCGTGGCAGTTTTTCCAGTACCTAGCAGCACTGGGTGTGTGCACGCAGCATCGCTGCTCCCTTTCTGCGTGTCAGCTGCCCCCACCTTCTTCAGGGCAGAAAATAATTTTCAAAGTCGTAAAGATATGCCTGTAAAACCACAGAGGCTGCCTGGGAGCCCAGGGCAGGTGCAGTATACCTGGAAACGCTGCCGACTGCCTTCTAATGAAAGGGCTGCATTTCAGACTAACAGGACTGTGGTAACCATCCCGCGGGGGACACCAGTGCAAACAAGACCCATCGCACACGAAGCAGGCGCACGCCCGCTCCCCCAGACAGCTCCTCTCCAAACACTGCCCCAGCCGTGGCTGCTTTCCAGCGAGCTGGAGGAGTCACGGCCACCCACGGCTGTCCCCAAACACATAATGCTGGGCAACTCCCAAACTTCTTCTCTTAACCAGGGCTTTGGGGTCCTGCGACTGCTCGCGGGTCGGTCGCTCCTCAGACTGCCCCAGCAGACAGCGTAAAGCACAGCCTCCGCACCCACACGGTGCACGACCAGGAGCAGCCCTACGAGGGGTAAACTCTCTGGGCACGTCCCTAAAGCACACGCCACGCTGCTGCCAGTTCCGGGTGCGCTGGTGCAGCCAGGCTGTGCTGGGAACCCCCCTGCCCACCCCCCTGCCGCTGCCCCATGCCTGCGCCTGCCTGCGTGGAGCCATCAGAGCATTTTCTTCAGGCCTTTGTTCATTCCCTCCTGCCCCACCGCAGTCTGACAGCACAGGGAGAGGACACAGAAGAGCTCAACCAGCATCTATGGTGGTATCTCTACCGGCCTGGCAACAGCAAGGCCACAGACAACAAGGAGCCGGCAGCAGACCTCGGGTTTGGTGGGGGCCTTAACCACATTTCACCGTACAGCCCTCCCAGAACCAGGGAAAGCAGAGACACGCAGTCTTGGACGTGCTGCCGCCTCGCCCTGAGCCACTGCACCGGTCTTGCTTCCATTTTAAGTGGGAAGAAGACAGACCACTCAGTATCTCGCTTTATAATCCTTTACGAGAAGCAAAAGCAATCTGCCCAGGAACACAAACCACCCCCCAGCACACACACCCCCCCGAGATATCAGCACCTTTCCACCTTCTGGTCTTACCGACACAGTTGTCGCAGACGCTGCAGTGAGAGGTGCGTGGAGGGCGGAACATTTTGCAGGTGTAGCAGTACTTGAGTTTCACCACGTACTTGTTTATGACCACTTCCATCGTGCGGGCCGGCGGGCGATAGGTAGAGGTACCCATGCTGTCTGTAAGGGCAAGGAGGGACAGTCAAGCTGGTGCGGGTGAAACCCAAGCCCCCGTATCACCCCGAGCTGCTTCCTGGCAGGGTAAGGGATTGGCACGTGCTCTCCTGATTTTAAACGAAAGCAAAGAGGCAGCTCAGCCTACAGGATTTGTTGCAGGGTGGGCAGCCAGGAACTCCAGTCAGCTCCTCACAGTATTAGTCATGTCCTTTCCTTGTCTGTTCAATGGCAACGCTGCTGGGATGCCAAGAGGAGGCAATATCTGCCCAACGCTTTGAGAACACAAAGCGATTTATAAATAGCGAGCGTAAAAGCAGCAGCGTTAACGCGCCCAGTAACACCGACTCATCTCTGCGCGTCTAACGGATCGCAACACGAGGAGGCAACGTAATCCGTTAACGCACGCGTGGTTCCTCCTCTGCTGTAAGCATCCGAGGCACAGCACTGAGGGTAACCTCAGCAGAAGCATCCCCCGTCGCCGCCAGCACACACCCTGCCAACCCGCAGCTGGAGCCAGCGGCACCGCCCGGCTCAAGGGGCTCATTTCCACCACAGCGGGGGAGGACAGCGAGCAGGTCTCAAGTGCTCCAGGCAGATTTCATTGAAATTTGATGTGATTCCTCCTCCTCGAGGTCGAAATTGAGGATTTTTAGGGACGCCGCAAGTCGCATCTGTGTGTGGTGGCACTTCATTATTCATTGGGGACTGGCAGCTGGAGACCGTTTCTCTGCTCAGCAAAAGCGTGAGCTGGAAAACCTCTGTATCACGTTTGCAATGTTGGGGGTTATTCCTTTATTTAAGCCACTCTTGAAAGAGCACCCTTCCAACTCTGAGGAAGTCTTTGAAAACAGAGATGTAACAGTGAGCATGTTAAGAGGATAATAAGTGGATTATATTAGCAGTAACAGCTGTCACATCAGGCAGCATCTGCAGCCAGATTACTGCTTTAGGCACTTATAAATAGAAACATGCATAACCACTCTGACAGTATTTTAAACCCCTTTTTTTTAGTCAGATGTAGAATTATTGCCTTGCAACTGTCTTCAGTGGGGCAGGTTGGAGTTGTCTCACATTAGCTTTGCTAAAGCATTTGTTACCGTGGGTCACATCAACAAGGTCCACGGATCCCGGAGGCATACACCCTCTCGGCCACCACCCAAACAGCGCGACACGGCAGTTTTAGATGGGGACAAATATTAGCATAGTGTTAGAAACCATTACAGTAAAGAAAACCTTACAGCACGGCAGGCTCAATGGCAAAGCATAATCTTCAAAAGCATTTATTCCTAAGTTAATTATCCCAAGTCCTCACCATATGTATTTTGCAGAAGAACATATAGGGTCAGATTCCCCTGAGTTCAGACAACGTCCACATTAACTAACACGCCGTTACGGAGCAGCCCAGGCACGCTCGGTCTTCAAGAGCCCGGCAGCGTGCTTCTGAAGGGGGACTTTGTGCTCCCCCAGCCGCTGGCACACAGTCCCTGATGCTGTTTGTGTTTAGGACGCCGATGCCGCCAGCTCTCCCTCCCCTGAGCTCCGCACAGGGCCGCTGCCCGCTCAGGTGTCACCCCGAGGGCAGGAACAGGCGCAGCCCCAACGCACGGACCGGGCTTCGCCTGGGAAAGCGATGGGGCTAAACAGAAATGACAACCACCTCTGCTTCTCTGCAGATCCTCTCTGAAGCACTGCCTGCTGTGCTAGAGGGGTCTGTCACTCGTAAGGCACAGTCAAGCCTCGTGATCTGATACTCTGGCCTCTTCTCCAGAGGCTCACTGAGCCCGAAATGCGTGTGGCACACACACGCACACACGTGCACACACACGCGGAGGCATGCACCGGACCAAACACAGGAGAGGGAACAGAAGTCTCACCGATCCGCTTTTCCAGGTCCGCGGCCTCACTTGGGGTGGCTCTGGGCAGGATACCCGGGTCTCTGAAGCTTGTCTGGAGCAGGCAGCTGATGACAAAGAAGAAGAGGACGGCTGCGATGATGGGGATGGCCAAGGTGAGGTGATTGGCAAGGAAGGGGCAGCTGTTAAAAGAAAAAAAATGCATTGTTACCAACCATGGCTACAGAACTGGCGATCAGCTGTGACACCACCCACTAGGAATTATCACGGGGTGGAGGGCTGAAGTGCTGCCGCTTTGCAGAGACCTCTGGAACAGCAAGAGCCAGCCCAGAAAATACCGGAGTAGCACTGGGAAGACAGGGTCTTTGGCACAAAGACAGCAGTACAAGCCCCTGTACGCCACCTCTTTGCCCTTCTGAAGTCCCAGAATCATGTTTCAGAAACCTGTCAGCTGCCCCAAAGCCTGGTCACCTTCTGCAACAGCAGCAGCAAGAACACATGGAGAAACACCCCAAGCTAAGCACAAACCAAAATCAGCGTGCATGTGATCCCAATTTGGGCCAACACCTGAAGCTGAGAGGGAATTCAGCTTCGATTCAACACAGCTTTGCTGTCTCTGGATGACTCGGGTGCCCTTCACGGTGTGCCAGATGTTTGGACGGGGACGCCTTCCAGCACTGACACCGCTGCGAGAAGCCACCAGGCATCTCAGCAGGCGATGCCCGCTCCTGGGCTCGCTCTGCTACGACCTGGGGCTGGTTTTCCACAGATGCGGACCGGCACGATCGCACTCCACATCAGGGCAGCTCCGTTACTCGCAGCACGACAGGCGAAGATGGCCGAGGAACGCAGCTCTTCGCACGGCGCAGTGCCGGAGACCCCTCCCGTCCCTCGCTCCGCAGAGGGATTTGCTATTATAAGCACTGCTAAGTCCCCCGAGTTGAGCGCAGAGAGGCAAGCTGCTCGAGCCCTGATGTCTGCGGGCAGCGCTGAGTCTCAGTAACGCTGCGAGGCAGCTTGAGAGGATTAAGCAACTTTTGTTTCAACTCCTGAGCTCAGCTGTCCAGAACAAAGCAGGCACAAGCAACAAAACCCCTCTGGCCCGAGACCAACGCTGCTGCCGAGCCCCTCGGTCGTCTCCCTGCCAGAAAGGTCTCTGAAATGAGAGATGTGAGCTTGTTGCTACCCCTTTCCTGGGAGGATCTCTGGATCCTGCTTTCCCCCATCAGGGAACAAGAAATCACATTAAAAGTGTGAACTGTAGACACAGGCAAGACGCATTCGCTGTACATCTAGCAAACATAACCCGTGCCACAGAAGCACGCTGCTAAAATAACAACTTGGAAAGCCCCAGGGCACATTCAACCAAGAAAGAGTGACTAGGCAAGAAGGGAGGGGAGAGCAGATGTCCCCTGCTCGGCCCCGTACAAAGCCGTTACTGTGCTAGTGCTGCCCATTAGTTTCAGATACAGCAGAGAAAGCTGTCAAAGAGGCACAGATGACACTAAGAAAGGAGTTTTCATGTCGGGATGCCGTTACTGCCTCCCACAGCTGCCTGCCCCTTTCAGCTCATCTCAGAACCTCTAATCCGATCAAATACCTTCATCTCCCCGCCTGCAGGCTTGAGCAGCTTTACTCTGAGACTCGCAGAGATAACGCCGTGATCCAAAGGCAGGCGTGACCCCCCCGCCTCGTACAGCGGCAGGAAAAACAAGCTCCCTTCCCTCCCGAGACAGAAACGCAGAGGCAGGGCAGCAGAAGCCCTCAGAGGTGTCACTAACCAACGGTGCTCCTTCTCCGGCTGCACCGGGCAGGGTATAACGGGGTGCTCTTGGCTCTCCCCTCCCTCGGGGCGCGGGAGCGGGGAGCTTCCCCGGGCCAGCTTGCCAGCAGGAAAGGGGACGGGGGAGATGCAGCTCCCTCTGCCCTGGACACCGCTGCACAACGGGGGCAGAGCTCCAGAGCAGCCCCGCGGGGTGGGACCCCAAAGGATTTCACTGTTGATCAAGCACCTGTCACAGAGCCGCTCTTCCCGCTGCCTCTGCGGACAAAGCCCACCGGTCTTGGGGGTTTCCTGGCTGCAATTCTGGACCGGTTCTCTCCTCCGTAGCAGGTGGGGAGACTGGGGGGGTATTTAGAGACCAGGAGGAGATCCTGGGAGGATGTTAAACCACTTCCCGGGTCCAGACTGAGCAAACAAGGGCCGGGGCCCCCTCTGCCCCCCCCCTCCTGCCCCTGTCATAAACACACCCGGGGACGGGTGAGGGGGAGCAGCGACCGCCTGCAAAGCGGGGCCGGGCAGCGGGGGAATGCCGGGGGGGGCAGCGGGGAGAAGACAGGGATATCGGGGCTCCCACGGGGGGGGAAAGGAGCCCCCCCAGCCCACCTCCCCCCCACCGCGAGGGCGTGGGTGGGACGCCAGCCAACCCACGGCTCCCCAAAAGGAGGGGGCTTAAAGGAGGGGGACAGGAGCTGCTCAGAGACCCCAGAGGGGAACGATCCGAGGGATAGGCCCCACACGGCTTTACCCCAGCAGGGACGGGGGCCTGACCCGAGGGGGGGTCCCGGGGCCGCAGCACGGGGGGGGCACCAGAGGGACCCCCCGGCAGAGGGGGGGGGACACCCCAGCGCCCCGCAGACCCCAGGGCGGTGCCCGGAGCCCCCGGCCCGGCGGCGCGGACTCACTCGAAGGCGAAGAAGAGGCCGCTGGTGGCCAGGATGAGGCCGAGGGTGAGGGCGAAGACGCCGCTGTGCCGCGCCAGCATGAGGCGGCCGCCGCAGTAGAAGCGGTTGCGGCCCGGGAACACCTCCCACTTCCGCCGGGGCCGGCGGGCCGCAGCGGGCCGCTCCGGGCCGGCGGGTAGCGGAGGTAGCGAGGCCACTGTACCCGGTCCCGGTCCCGCTACCCCGGGCGGGATCTGCCGGTACTCGCAGTCCTTCATGGCGCCGCAGCGCCCGGCCCGGCCCGGCCCCGCCGCTCCTCCGGCGGACGTGTCCGCCCCGCCCCGCCCCGCGCCTCAGCGCCGCGCCCCCTACCGGCCGCGCCGGGCCCCGCCCCCGCCCCGCCCCTCAGCGCCGCGCCGGGCCCCGCCCCCGCCCCCGCCCCGCCCCTCAGCGCCGGGCCCCGCCCCGCCCCGGAGCAGCCCCGGCCCGGGAGCCCGGCGGGGGGGGGGGGGCGCAGCCGTCCGGCGAACCGTACGTGTTTATTGGGGATGAGACACCGACCGCCGCGCTCCCCGGCCCGCAAAGCGCCGGCCGGAGCCGTCCCCCGCGTCCCCAGCCCTGCCCCATGGCCCCCGCTCTGCCCCACGGCCCCCCTCTGCCCCATACCCCCCCTCTGCCCCACGGGCCCCCTCTGCCCCACGCCTGCTGCGGGGAGACGTGGCAAACGCTCTGGCAGAGAAGGAACCGGGGAGGTCCGAGCGGCTCACGGCAGGCAGCAGGATCCTCCCTGCAAGGGATGCTCGCTGTGCCGTCACGGACACTTCCCGACGGATGAGAATCTGACAGACAAGGATCCTCGCCGTAAATAATCGCTCGGCGGCAGCGCTTCCCCCAGAAGACACGGGAACTGAGATGCATTCCCTGTCCCAGGCAGCTTACGGGAATTTTGGCCGTCAGCAGTGACAGCAGAGATGCCGCAGCATCACAGCGAGGAGAACGTGCCCGTCAGACACGGCCCCGCGGCGACAGCTCTGTACATAAGTAGTAACTGAGGAGTAACGCCTTTGTAACAGAGACAACAGCACCATTACATACACGTCAGGATTTTTAGAACAAGCAAATTTCCATTCGGATCAGTGCTTCTGCCCCGCACCCAGTCTGTACCGATAACACCCTCGCTACGTCCACGGCAAGAAGTTGCAGTGCAGAATCAGTCCCAGGAGCCAGTAGGACAGGAAGAATCCGAGAATGCATTTGCTGCGAGGGGCGATGAACCTGCAGCTGAGCAGCAGCCTCACCACGGGGTTTTCAGAAGTCCCTTTCCTGCAGGAACCGGGAGGTTTACCTAGAAGGGACTTCTCGGAGCGAGGCGCCGCGGTTTGACGATCAGTCCCTTCACTCCAGAGCAAAGGCTCGTGTTCTTGAAGCAGGTGAGCGGAGAACCAGTACAGGACGGGAGAGGAGGAGCCGAGGAACCGGGTCAGCACCTGAAGACGACAGGCAGAGCAAAAATCACATAAATTGCAGGTCTCGGACTGCGACCAGCCCTGATCCCGAGGCACGGAAGGAGCCATCTAGCTGCCTCAGATTGCTGACACGGGGGACTGAAACACGGCCCCGCTGCACAGTGCTAGGATTTATCGCATTGAAATGAAACACCACTCAGCTCAACCTGCTTTATTTATTAAGACGTTTGTGTAAGCAATCAAGCGGTCTCCAGGTTTTGGGCAACCACGGTAACTAATTGTCACCATCTCACTGAAATCCTTGTCACCGTCCAGCTCAGGGCAGTGGCAGCAGCTTCAGGGGAGATTTGAATCTCACACTTCAATTACTTTTTCACTGGAACCCCCAACCTTTAGTGCCACTAGCTGTGTCCTAAAAAGACCTTCAAACACTTTCTAGGGACTGGCGACGGGCTCTGCATCCTTTCATTGCCATCCATTAAGCTCAGCCCAACACAGTAACGACCCGGTTCTTGTTCTCCGACAGCCGATGAGCAGGGCTCAGCAAGCCTGGCCTTAAGCGCACGTCAAACGCCACCTAACGCCAGCCGGACCCTTTGATCCCCGTCCCGGTGTCCTCATTGCACTCAGCACCAGGCAAACTCTCTTCGGGAACTCCCCAGCAGAGCAGAGGAACTAACGGGCTTTGGAAACTCCCTGTGGAAGGAGCTCCGAAAGAGGAAAGGCAAAGCTTTTGGTTCGCGTTGCCCAGTGCCCGCCGCCACCTCAGCCACCACGCTGCGCTCCCCTTAAGGAATCGCTCCCGCGTGTTGCTATGAGCGTCCTACCTGCACGTGCATGCAGGAGAATCCAAACGCCAGCAGGACCGTGGCATGGACCACGTACACGAAGACAGCGGGGCAGCAAAATCCAGCTCTTGGTTTACCCTCTTCTTCACTCTTTCTTCTCTCTAGACCAAGAGTCAGGCAGTGCCGGGGGTTTGCAACGACGTAGGTCCAGGCAGCCCACGAGCCCAGAAGTGTGACAGGCAAAGCAAGCAAGAAATTTGGTATCTGCCTGAGCTCAAAATACCTTAGAAAGCCCACATTCCAGTAAGCGTCTTGAATATAGGAATAGACCATGGGGAATCGCTGGGAGCACCAAGGGGGTTTAACCCCATTCCTGGCCGCCAGACGATAGCCCTTGGCCAGAGCCAGCTGCAGCAGCGGCTTGGGAACACTCTGCTCCAGGCCGGTGCCAGGACCACAGAACCTCACGTAGGCGTAATACTGAAATAAAGCAAAAGGTAGAAAAATCCCAGCACACATCAGAACCACTGAAGACACCACGCTAAGGAGCTGCTTCCACAACGGAGGGAGCTTCCTTACCGATCCTGAACCCACCCGGAGCTGGAGGGCAAAGGATTTACCGCGGGAGTAGAGAAAGAAGCCAGCATTAATAAGCCCGTTGGCACGCACCCCAGAAGCCAGGGAGAAGAGCAATCCACTGAGCCAGCTCTGCCCCTTCTCCAGTTGCCACATGGCACTGAATGCCAGGAAGGCAAACATGCTCTCCGAGTAAGCAGCTGCCATAAATACGTTGGCAGGGCTGACAGAAAAGAGAACGGCGGCAAGGAAAGCCACGCTGCGACACCGCAGCACGAGGCAGCCCAGCTTATACAGGGCAGCGGCTGCCAGGACAGAAAAGAGAGAATTGAGAAGTACGGCTGAGAGCAGCAGGCGGCTCCGCAAACGCAGCAGCCGCTGCAAGGGCCACAGAGCACCCTCGGCCACGGCACGCACGCCCAGGGGGTACAGCGGGAAGAAGGCGCAGTTGTGCTCGTACAGGTAGCCGCGCTCGGCGATGAAGAGGAAGTGCTCTGCGTCCCAGCGCGAGAGGCCGCCCAGCAGCCGCTCCAGGAGCAGGTCCCACGGGCCGGGCTCCGACAGGCGAGGGGGAGAGAAGGCGTCTGCAGCGTGATCTGGGATCAGGAGGTTAAACAGAGCCTGGAAAAAGGAGAGAGGGTTGAAGTCCAGCAGAGATCCTCGTGTACCCTACCGAAAGCACCAAGCAGGGGAAGACTCCTGGGCTCCAAAGGGGGCAAGCGCAGCACAGAAGCCGGGCTGAGGGGCTTTGCAGCAAGGACGCCCATAAGACTGTGAAAAGGTGCAAACGCAGTCTTGTGGGGCACTTACACCTGAACTGAATAAAGCTCTGGAACATACCCAGCATGAATCCCCACGGAACTGGACAGGGAAAGCTGCTCAGCCCCAGGCTCCGGCACATCTAACTGCATACGCTCATGCCGGGTACTTCTGCAGCACTGGTAAGCCCCCCTATTCTACTGAATTCGGCATTATTGTCCCAGCTGACGTGCAAGGGAGAGGAGACAAAACTAGAGAAGCAGCTTTTCCCAGAGCAAACTGATGCGGAGGACAGCAGCCGATTCCCAGGCCCCCTCTCTAGTCCCTACATCTCCAGCGCCTCTGCAGCTCGGCACGCATTACGGGGTTCGCTTTCTGGAGAGGAGCAAGCAGAACGCACACACCTCTGTCCCCAGGAGCTTGCGGTGCTGACCACGTTTTCAAAGGTGAGAGAAAACCCCAGAAAGCTCATGAGGTAGGAAGCATGCAACTTAATGCATTGTCATGTAATTCCAAATGAAAATACGTTTAAAAAAATAAACCCAAACCCCAAAACCTCAGATGGTAAGTTTTGTAGCTTAACTGCGTGTAGATTGGGATGAGTCCCCTGCAATGAATTCAGCGTTGGCAGAGAAAAGGCCACACTGAACAAATTGGGACTAAAAGACACACAAAGCCGCCGTTTGACCATGAAACACACATCTGGTCTAACCAGGCCTCTGGCATTTGTAACACGGAGTCTTTCATCTCAGCTGATGGTTCCACTCAGCCCTACCCAGCGGTGACCGGGGCTGCCCGTCTGCCAGCTGGCTGGCGGCCTGCCGCTGAAGAGCTTTCTCGGGCTGGTTTTGTTTCCAGAGGGCCACGGCTACAGCGAGACTCTTTGCCGGCTCTCTCGGTACGCACAGGTAGGATGGAGCGAGGAACCAAGCTCAGAGAAGGACGTCTCTGGAAATGAGACTCGGGAGGAATGCGCAGGAGGAGATTATCGTTCCTCTTCTGTGGATAAACAGAGACTTCAGCCTCCTGCGCTGCCAAACCGGCCTCTTGCAACAGCGGCGTGAAAACATTGCAAGTTAAATGTACGTAATTTTACTTAACAGCAACCCGCCTCCCTGGACGCAGCTGGTCTGTGGGTTCTCCAAAGGAGAAGATGATTTCCCAACCAAGCAGAGCCAGCCAGCTCACAGTGCACAAGGCAGCGCCGAAGAGAGAAGCCTCGGAGCAACGAAGAACAGATGTCGCAGCACCTCTGGCTGAGGAGCAGACTTGCCTGCAGCAGAAGCGTCAGGGCTCTGCAGCACACCGCAAACCAGACGACCTCGCGGAGGAGGGGGTCTTGCCTGCTCACCAGCTCCATCCCGAGCTTGGACGTTGCCTCCGTAGGTCACTGATGCCAGGGAAAGTATCGCTCTGGTTTTGGAAACCTGAATCGATAAACAGAGCACAGACACAGAAAGGGATTTCTGGCTTCAGTCGTGTTTGTAAATTATGCGCCTTTATTTACTATCAGGCACTTCAAAGGGCTGCAAATCTCTATGAACAAGAAAGTCACTTATGAAAGAGATCGTGGATCTGGGAGGTGACGCAGAAGACCTCTTTGATATTGTTCCTGTTAAAAAAAATTCCCTGACTTCTTAACCCTGGCCAGGATGCAGAGAAAGAACGTTTATAATGTGGACTCTCAGCCCATTGCTCACCGGGCCAGTGTAAATACCAGGAGCAGACAGGCTCAGCGGCTGCCTCAGCAGAAGCACCAGCAGCTCGAGCCAGGACTCCCCCAAGCATCTACGCACACGTTCAAGTTCCAATGCGCTGAATGGGATTTAAACCTTGGGGTTTTTTTTTTTTTTGAACAGAGACAGAATTAAAATGTGGACTCTGAGCGTAACATCCGTGCGAGCAGTTTGCTGGCTGGGGCTCGCAGCCGGCCAGGCGCTGCCAGGCACACTCTCTCCTCTCTCCTCTCTGCCCAGCCTTTGCCCCTGGGAAGCCGAGAACGGCTTTATTCAGGGCTGCCTCCAAGGCACCGAGCCCACCAGCGCCGTCAGAGCAAGGCTAAGGTGCCTTCTCAGCTCCGCAGGCCTCCCCCCACCCCTTCTATCCATCAGCCGGCATCGCCAGGACGTGACGCTCGCACCGCTCCACCCTCGCCACCTGCAATTTTCCAGTATTTTGGCCGGGGTCCTGGTCTCCAGAGCGAGGGCACCTGCCTGTCAAGCAGGCTGCGGGTGCCGAGGGGGCTCCCTTCCGCCTCTTCCCTGCAAGCCCTACCTGCCAGACTTAAACTGCTTTGTGGAGCCTCACTGCTTTCTCTTCTGCATATTCCGGATTGACGTTCTGGGACCAGCTACGAAAACTGCTGGCCCAGAGCCACGGAAGGCAGGCAGTATCTGTTATGCAGCTTTTTAAGATAACACATTTCTTCCGTTGGTTCCCCAGCCACCAACTGCTTTTCAGTTTGAGAAACAGAAGACCCACAGCTCTCGCCGGGTTCCAATGACACCACATCCTGCACTGCTTCCCACCTGCCATCTTTCTGATACATAAAGATCCCCAAACCGATCACCCAACGATCTAAAAACACGCTGAGGTTTTCCTATTCCCATTTTACTGACGGAGAAAAAAAACCTGGCAGGTTAAAAACTGCATGAGAGAGCAGAAAGCGAGTCATTAGCAAAGCAAAATCCGAGACCCAAATACGCTCATTTATAGTTCCAGTCCCTAACCACAGGATTGTGCTTCCCATTTAGCCACAGACAAAAGTTTTGGGGTTGCTCATATTCTCCTCTTGCTCCAGAGCATTCACAGCTACAGACAAAGCAACTAGTGGGAGGCACGTTCTCCCGAAGCACGAAGCTGCAACGTTATTTTAAGAGAGGGGATACTTCAGCCCAGCTGTAAATTCTATTAAAGCGCATTCACAGCTGCAAATCCTATTACAGCACAGCGGCAAAAATCGTCCCAGCGCTTTAAATATTTTTTAAAAAGCGGCGAAAAAGCCTCGCGTGAACGTGCCAAGAAGGCTGAAAGCAAACAGCTTTAAAAAGCCTGTTCCTGTCACGACGCAGCACACCTTGTAACGGAAAGCAGCGACGTCTACGAAAAGCTGCAGCCCACAACCACCGTTCTGGCAGAGAACGCGGCGTCAGAGCTGGAATGGCTCTGCCCCGAAAAGTGCTGCGTGACAGAGCACCTGCACGAATGGAAAAAGGACACAAAAAGGCAGAAGGGAGTTAAAATAGAATAGGAAAAAAAAGATGCAAAGTCTTAATTAAAGATATCTTTCGCTCTGTGTTCTGCGTTTCCCTTTGCTCTCAGATATGAATTACCTTTTGCTCGCTCTGGAAACGGTGCTAAAAAAAGGACACGGATATGAACAAAACAGGCGCTGGGTAAATTATCGTGTAAATGAAAATATGAATTTGTGAGGGTGCCAGAGCCCTGGCACAGGCTGCCCAGGGAGGGTGTGGAGTCTCCTGCTCTGGAGAGATTCCAACCCGCCTGGACGCAGCCCTGTGCAGCCTGCGCTGGGTGACCCTGCTCTGGCAGGGGCTGGGCTGGGTGGGCTCCAGAGGCCCCTTCCAGCCCCCACCATCCCGGGATTCTGTGACTCTGTGACTCGGCAAGGTCTGTAACAGTGCAGTGGAGACCGACGACCGCCCGGCGGCAGCAGGCACCCACCACACCGGCATTTCCTCCCTCCCACGCCCGGCCATCGCTCCTGCCTGGGGTACGGGATTCCCACCAGGAAACCAGGCTGTGTCCCAGGAACGCTTGGAGAGCAACAGTTTGGGCACCTCTTAGTACTTCTCCAACCTGCTGTTCGATGCAAGAGATACTGCAGGCATATTTGAAAACCTGTTCTAACCAGGATGCCAAGGAAATACGAGCGGATTTTGGAAATCCCGTTCTGTTTCTGTGGGCCGGGGAGCTCTTGGTCTCGCAGCCGCTTTTATCCCACCCGGTTTCAGCTGCCGGTCCGGAGGCTGCAGCCCCAGCACCGCTTCGCCCACATCTGAGTGGAAATGGGAACGTTTCTACCCCTTGTAACAGCTCACCCACGTGAACAAAACCTACGCCAGATCAAAGCGCAACCCGGCCGCTCAGCTCGAGGCGACGGACCGGCCGAGCAAAAGCTGGAGCTGCCGCGTTTAGATCGGGTCCGAGCGCAGCGCAAGGAGCCGAGCGCGCGAACGCGCCGTCGCTCCCCGGCACGCTTTCACACCTGCCTTCGCCGTCGCACGCAGCCAAGTAACAAACCCCGCTCCGTAAAGCGCATCCGCGCACGGGCCAACTCCTGGGGACTCGCGCTCCGCTTCCGCTGCTGCTTTCAGGCGGCCGGAGCCGGTGGCCGGCGTGCGAACGGACAGAAGCCGAGCGGAGGGTCGTTGCCCCACGCTTCGGGGGTGCGACGGGCCCTTTGCAGGGACGCCAGCGGGGGTCAGACGGCGGCCGAAGCGCTTAACAGGGACGCTTCGAGGCCGGGGACGTTTATCGCTCGCGTGTTTATTAGGGGCTGGAGAGTCGAGGCTGCGCGGGACCGGCCGGCGCTGGCCAGGCGGAAGGGCTGCCCGGGCCGCCGAGCGGAGGGGAGGCCTGGCCCCGCCGGCCCGGCCCGAGGAGCCCGCTCTCCTCAGGCCCTTCCGAGGGGCTGCCTGGGAAAACGTAGCCAAACCCCAAGCGCGGCCCGGCCCGGCCCCGCGCTCGGAGCAGCTTCGGCCGCAGGACGCGCTGCCCCCGCCAGCCCCGCGCACCCCCAGGGCCCCGGGGCGAGGCCTCCCGGCGGCTCAGCCTCCCGGATCTCCCTGCGGCTCCCGGAGCCGGGCCCGGGAGACCCCGACGGACACCGAGGGCCCGCGCGGGCCTGTGCCCCGTCCCGTCCCCTCAGGGCTGGCGGGCCCGGGGGGTCTCTGAGGGGGCGGCGCCCCCGTGCGGGGAGGGGGGAGGGGCAGGCCCCCGCCCCTCCCCCGCGGCGCGCGCGCGGCTCCGCCCCTCCCCCACCTGAGCGCCCGGCGCGCGGCTCCCGCGCCGGCTCCATCCCGCCGTCACCACCCCCCGCTTCCGGCCGCGCCTCTTCCGGGGCTGCGCGCGCCGCCGGGCTGCGTGCCGCGTCACGTGGCGGCCGGGGTGTGGGGGGGGAGGGTCGGGCGGCGCCATCTTTGTTAAGGGCGGGCGGAGGCGGCGGCGCTCCCGGCCTCGCCGGCCGCCTGCCCCGGGCAGCCCGGGCCCTTCCCCCGGGCCGGCGGTCACGGCGAGCCCGCTCAGGGCTCCTCGCGCCGCGCCGGCCGCAGGGCAGCCCCCGGCCTTCCCCTGTCTCGTCATGAGGTCAGGGAGCGTCAAATGGACCTGAGCAGCTCAGCGCCGCGAGGGGAGAGGCGCGCGTGGGTGGCAGACGAGCCCGGATCGCCTCCCTCCCGCGGGGCGGGCGGCCGACCACGGCTGCAGCTCCCGCAGCAGCGCCCGGTGCCCGTCGCCCGCCCTGGGCTGCCTCCAGCCGCAGCCGTCCTCGCCCGGCCTGCGGCCGTCCCTCCGCCTGGCCCCTCGCCCTGGCCCGGGGCCGCTCCTCAGGTCAGCCGCCAGCCAGGCGGGGCCGGAGGGGGCGAGTCGGGCCCGGGCGCAGCTCGGGGGGCAGAGCGGGAAGCAGAGGCTGCCCGCGCCGGGCCCGGCCGGCCTGCAGGCCTCGCCGAGAGCGAGGTGCTGCTCCTGGAGATGCACCAGCGCAGACCTCAAAGGAAGCCGCACGGCGGCTGCAGCGAGGGCACGAGGCTCCTGCCAAAACACATTAAGCAACATCACATAACAATACCCGGGTAATAAGTGTATGTTATTACATTAATTACTTACTATTACAAGAGGGTGGGCAGGTTTCCCTCAAGATCTCGTCCACGTGATGACGGAGGCATCAGGTTTTGCTTTCGCCCTCACCACGCGCACGCTACGCTCGGCCACATCGCAAGGCCATGGCACCACGCCGTCGGGTCTCGCTCCCGGTGCGCTGAGTAGCTCTTTGGGCCTAAAACCGACGTGCCGTGGAATCGGCCTGACCGTATCTACTGCAGGAATGAAAGAGAAATCATCGTTGCCAACCGGGTCTTTAAGGGGGACTCCCCGAGTGCTTTTCATCAGGGCTCTGACTTGAGAAGAACTCGAGTTTTCTCCCTTGCTGGTAAAAACGGGAAACGGCGGAGCGGTGGGGGTCAGAGAGAGGCGTTTTGAGGAATGCCTGCAGAAATGGAAAGCTTTGGGTACAAATCAGGTCAAAACATCGAGGATTTGCATTCTGGGCAGCCAAGCCGAGTTCGCCATCAGGTGTGGCGCTCAAAATAGTCCCTAATTACAAACTGTGAACACTCCTTGTTCTCATTTTACTAATGTCTCATCTCTGCTATTTTAACCATTTTCGAAGCGCAAGAGGTGTATGTGCCTGCGTGCATGCAAGCGCTGGGGGAGCGGAATTACTCCCCTCAGATCGACCGGTTGTACAAATACTGGTAAATGGGTAGTTAGTACCACTTGTGACTATTCTTTCCCTCCCAAACGTAGCATTCACTTCTGATTAAATTCACCATAACATGAACACAGAGGCTGTACAAAAGCTGCTCACGTTCCTTTCTTCAACCTTGCTGCTGAGGTCCTTTCTGTTAAAAAAAAAAGATTTGTACATTAATTTAATCAGATTAAACAAAGCTACTGGAATACAGAACCAAATTATCAGAGAAGCTGGTTTTAAATCAACAACGTTGTCATAGAACAGCAAAGTCCAGCAGAATTCTCCTCGCAACTTGATTTCCATTCAGTATTTTTTAAAGCCGAGGAAGCCCAGCATCATTCCTGTCTCAAGAAATCCATTTTAAGGCCTCTCCTGCCGCCAGGCAAAGAGCTCCGGCAATTCCTGCTGTTAAACAGACTTTTCAGAAAAGAGTTGGTCTGATTCTGGCACAATTACTTCCAGGAATCGGAAGTTTAAGGAATACAGCTAAGGGAGGGCTCTGGGAACCGAGCGCTTCCTAGGAGAGGACTAGCGGGATAAAACGAGGTGATTTTTTGAACAAAAATGACGTTTGCCTTTAAAAAAGCTTCTCCTTTAACTAGCTCTTTTGCTTAAAGGAGCTCGGTGCAGTTCTAGCTAGCCTGCTTCTATTACCATCCGAGGATAAAGCTTCAGGCTAAATAAAATACCCATTTATCACCCCATGAAAACGGGCAGATTTTCACATGAAGAGCCTGAACTTTGGCCGTTTGCTGAAGGGCATCAGAGCTCCGTCCGCTGGAAAACCCCGTCCTCTGAAGGAAGTCAGAGTCCGCACCACGGTTCCAAGAAAATGTGAAAAATGCGAGGGGAATGAAAATTTTCCATTTTACAGAGCTGAACGGGAACTGCCTCCCTTCCGAGCAACCGCCTTTCGCACCCTGTCCCTCTGCCACAGCTTCGCCTCACGCTGCAAATCCGCTCCTACCCCAGCCGGAGCAGCACTAAGCCCAAACGCCATCGCGGAAAGAAGCCGCACCGAGACAGCAAAGCCGGACCACGCGGCACGAGGGTCAAAGCCAGGGCTCTGTCGTCCCCAGGGGCCGCTGTATCGGGACCGCCGAGGTCTCTGCTGCGTGGCAAGGAGGAGCCGACCTACGCCAAGACCTGACGGCCCTGGAGTTACCTCCCCGCTCTGCTAATAAAAAAAACCCTTACAAACATCTTACCAAGATTTAATGTACATTTATTCTTAACACGTGGAACATATAGTATAAAGATTTCATACTGAATAAATGATATTCATTAAGCCAAAAAAGGAAAAAAGGGAGGAATTTACATCAAGTTTTTAGCTACATCGTCTGAAATACAAATATGCAGAATTCATCACTGAAAAATCTCAATTGTGTTTCTTCATCAGGAACTTCAACTGAACCTAGAACTTTTTCACACCTCGATTAGAAAGAAAACAAAAACAGGAAAAATAAACTATAAGTTGATTGGCTGCTGAGACAGCAATGACTTTATACACAGAGACCTGTACAGCATCCTCCAGGGAGGGATGTCTGGCAAGAGATTAAATAATTGTGTCTCGCTTTTGCAGGTCATCAACTCGTTAACTCGTCATACTATAAAGGGGTAGGGAGAGGGGGACAAAACTGCAAGGAATCTTAGGGTATGTGCAATGTACAACGTCATATATATATACACACGTGGCAGCGTTCAGGCTGCAGCTAAAGGTTAAAACCAGTTCTAAGAGGTGATCTCAGGGTTATTCATACAATCAAGGAGGAAGAGAGAAAGAGGTCAGGGTGTTGTAGGTTCACACATGATACTTTGGGGGAAAAGCCTTTTTTTCTCCTCAACATTAACTAAAAACATTTTTAAAAACTACAGCTTGCTGCTGATCCAGCGTTTTTTTTTTTTTTTTTCCATGTGAGACATTATTACAGTATGTTTACAGTTTAAGGTGTACAGTACATGAAGTTCTACACGCTACTGCACAGGCCTCCCTCGGACAAGGTCTGTTCACAACTGGTAACTTCTTGGTTCCTGCAAGATTGTGAATGTACAACGATAAACCACACAGAGTTCAGCAGTCACTTTTGTCCTTCAGAGTTTACCATTAAAAACAGTTATGAAAGTGGTGCCTGTCAATGTGATAACACGGCAAGTCGTTTCCCCAAACTCACTGTAAACGACAGTAACTTTGGTTAAAATAAAAAAAGTCTTCTATGTAGACAGAACTTTGTCTCCTTTAATAAGGGATTCAGGACAAATTTGAAGGGCAGGGGAAGGGGAGAGGGAACGGGGACGTCTTTCCCCAAGGGAGAAGCAGGACAGCGCAGGGCAGACAGTGGATTCTGAGGTGGTTTTGCATAAATAAAGGGCAACAGTCAGTTTCTAAGTTCTCCACTCACGCACACGCACACAGGGTCTCGGATCCCACAGCTGTCATGACTGGCCAATTAAAAACAGTACATCACAAATAACTTGTGAAACCAAAGAGTTCATCAAAGGCGACACGGAGATGTCCAACAGCCGCGACTCGTATAACGTGAACTCCGAGTGGTTCTCGTCCACCTTGGCCAGGGCGAGCAGCGCCCGAGCAGCTCGGCGCATCATGTCCACGCTCGTCGACTCAAAGGGCGGGTTCTGCATGTGCATCAAGCCGGCCTGGCTCTGCTGGAACTGCGTGGCGGCCAGGCTGTCCTCCAAGAAGCCCAGCAAGTTGCCAATGCTGCCCTTCTGCACAGCAATCGCTCTTGCTGCCAGGCTGTCCCCCTGTGCCAAGTTGGCCAGTAGTACCACAGCCATCTCTCGACACACCGGGTTCTTTCTGTCACTAAGGAACCGCACCATGGTGCTGTACAGCTTCTCCAAGCGACTGAAGGGGGGAGTCGCAAGAATCAAATCCACATTGTTGTCCTGGATGCTGAGTTTGCTGAGTGTTTCCAAAACCAGTCTCTGAGGGGAGAGGACCGCGTTGGGCCCCAGCGTTGGGAAGGGATCCTGGGCCTCTGCTGACGGACACACTGCCCAGTGGAGGAGTCCATCCAGGATAGGCAAACAGATGCTTTCCGGGTAAGGGGAGAGGTCCAGCTGGCCAGAAATGTTGGCCAACGTGACCAGTGTATTTTCACGCAGCATCTCCAAGCAGTCCCACCACCACTCCACCTTGTTGCAGCTCACCCCTTGGTCCTGCTCCTCCTCTTTCTCATAGGTCAGGGGTGCCTGTTTGCGTTCTGGATGCTTGTGGTGTAAGAGAATCAGTTTCCCTAGAATCAGCAGCAGCCCGGGATGTTTAGACATTTCAAAATCATTGCCCGGCACAAACGATAAACTCCTGATGATGTTAGAGACGCAGATGCAGCGCTTCGCCAGAGAGTCCTGCCAGTCCAGGAGGGTGCAGAGGGGCGTCTCGTCTTTACTGTGAGGTTCGTCCTCCAGAATTTTTATATTTCTGTGGCTCTGAGCTGGACTAATGCCAAAGGGAAACTTGCTGCTTTCCTTCGCCGTTTCCAAAGCTTTGACCTCTTCCTCCTCCCCTGCCAGGGAGCCCGGACGCGCCGAAAGCATGTCGTCCATGGTGGCAGTTATCCTCTTCTCCGAGGAGCTGTCGGATGGAGGAGTCTCTCCTTCCCTAGTGCTCGGATTGCTCTCAGCTGCTGAACGTTTCCTCAAGACAGAGTTGCAGGAAGCTCGTTTATGAGTCAAAGGTAGCTCCGTCTTGCTCTCAAAGTGGGTCTGAATGTGCTCGGTGGTGTCTCCGCCGCCGATCCGCCAGTGCAGCAGTCCGCTTTCGAACTCCTGCACTCGCCCCAACTTGTCTGAATAATCTACCACAAACGGGTCGTTTTTCTGCACGACCTTGACTGGAAGCTTGTCAAATTTACTAACTAGTTTTTCCTCGCTGCTCTCTAGAGGTGCTTTGTCCTTGCTCGAAAATGCAGCCTCCTCCTCTTCCTCATCCTCTTCTTCCTCCTCACAGTTCAGGCTCCGTGGTTCATCATCCTCCTCCCCTTCTTCATGAGAGGAAGCTGAAGATTTGCAGAACCTTTCGGGATCTAATAGTGTTCTTTGCCCTGGGTCTCCCACCTCGTATTCCTTCAGGATTCCAAAGATCTCGATCAGGCAGCGCCGGAAATACTCCACCAAGAGTTCCAGCAAGCCTGGCAGCTACGAGGGAGGAGAAAAATGGGGGGGGGGGGGGGGGGGAGGAAGGAAGGGAACAGTGATCAGAAAACAACTTAGGCCAACATGAGCAACTGGGAAAGCAGGGCATAAAGGGCTAAGAATTTAAGCAGTGCTGTTAATTAATGGGTTCTTTTCATGCTGGCAATAAACTGCTTGCAAAAGAGAGCTCTCCGTCCTCTGAGAAAAGGAACAAAGGCAAAACCAGACACTGACCGTCAGTATCCAAACCGCCCCCCCCTCCGCACACACCTGCCTGTGCAAACACACGTGTGCTCTTGGTTCTATCTCCCCTCTGGTTAATACACAGGGAGGTGAAGGGCAGCACTAAGCAAAACATCCTTTACAGTATTGCCGAGCAGTTTTTACAACAGCCACAGAGGCACGTGGCGACTAACTGGGAAAGGCTGGCCCCGCCAGATTGGCGTCCCGGCCTCGCTGCGCACCGTCCCGGGGGAAAGACGGAGCCAGAGCTGAACGAATGCCATCGACACCTGAAAATGCAAGCAGCCTCCAGCCTTTCACAGCACTCTTGCTGCAAAATCCATTAGGGCCTCCCCACCATTACTCACTTCCTCTGTTAGAGGCAATACACCTCACCAGAGAGGAGAGCACACACGCTTGCACACCAACAAACAGAGAAATTACACGGGCCAGTGAGTAACCAGCGCGCAGCCACCCAGAGCCCCTGCTCTCGGCAGACCTGGCGTGCTCCGCAGGTACAGGGATGTCTGGGAGTCGGGCCCTACACGGGCACGAGCTGCTTGTTGCTATCTCGCTGACAGAAAACCCTACAAAATTAGCACTTCAAAGAGCTGCATCAGAGAGCATCTGCACCCACCTGGCTGAGGTTGAAGGTCATTATGCTGTTGTCATCATAGAGCAGGATGTTTATGGTATCTAAGGCCCACGTACTTTCAGCTAGCAGCCCAGACTTCAGAGACATCATCACTCTCCAGGCTTCAGGAGTTCCTGTAACATAAACACATGATACTTCCAGCTCCTGGAGTTTAAAAACAAAAAGGAGATACTTGATACTGCTTTTTGGACCCGTGAAGAGCAGAGCCTGTTTAAGATGATGTACAGACTGCACGTACCAGCAACCTCTCCCGCCGACAATGCCAAAATGATGTGTGAAAACACAACTAACCTGCAAAAATGTAATTCTTTCAAAGCCAGCAGAGCCCTTCCACTTGACAGTACTGTACCAAAGGGTAACGGCAGCACCCGTCCCCTCGACAGGCCCAAGGAGAAAAGCAGGAGTTTCCTCTTACCAATATCTTTTGCTGTCAGCCGTCTCCTCTGCTTCAACACAGGTTGCGTAGCTTCTACTGATCCCGGAGGGAAGGTGATGTCTCGTCGGATCATGGGAGGCTGTACAGCTGCTGGTGTTATATGCGAGGCAGGGACTGGCGGTCCTGCCTTCTGCATTTTCATCCCCGAGTGCAGGAATGGAGATTTACTAGGAGAAGTGCGATTCTCCAGAGGTCTGGGCAGAGGTGCTGGGCTGGATACCTGAGGAATGTGATTCTGCATGCTAGGGGGGGTCTGGTAGTTAGACTGGGGGGGCCTAGTCATTGGGGGCACGGGGGCAGAGGGACCATACGGAGGTTGCCGGTTCCCGTGGGAAGGCCACGGTCCCTCATGGTTGACCCTCTGGTCTGAATGCAGAATTTCATCTGTTCGAGTCACTCCGTGATAAGCAGGCCCCTGGGGCGCAGAGCCAGCGCTCTGCCGATTCGGATAGCTGTACCCTATTTCGTTGCGCCCTTGCCACATGGCGCCTTGCTGCGGGCCCTCTGGAGTAGACTGTATGGGACCACCCATCATCTGAGGAGGCATGTTTTGCTGAGCATTGGAGCCTGGGGGAGCCGAGACCCTGTCTCTGCCAAATTGGAATGGGAACTGGTTCTGCGGCCCTCCGGCAGATCGGCGGTCAGCAGCAGGGTATGTACTCCCGTACTGGTTATACAGGTCCTGCTGAGGAGACGGCTGTGCAGTTTGCTGCTGGCTCGGTTGCTGGGTCTGTGCTGGAGCCAGCTGCTGCTGCGTCTGCCCCTGCCCGGCGCTGTACGGTACGTTGTACATCTCCCCTTCGTGTCGCTTAGCAGGCGGGCCGTAGCTGCCATCCATCGGTCGCTTGTAATTCTACAGGGAAAATAAAGGCATCGACAATATGAGATTATCTACTCAGAAACAAGCAACCCAAACCTCAGTGGGCAGAGCTACTCAGAGCCAGAGGCTATGCCCCACGGCGTGGCCTGTAAGAGGGCAAGACTTGTCTCATCGTTAGCCATATCCAATGTGAAGTTGGATCAGACTTTCAATTTCACAAGCCAAGACCAATTCCTTGCGGCTGGCTGGGTAGTTTCCTTGTGGGTTCTACAAGGATGCCCTGGGGGCAGAAGTCTGCCCACAGAAAGGACTTTCCTGTAGAAAAGACTCAGCTCTACTATACATTCACCACAAACCAAACTGAGCACAGGTACTTGTTTCCTTTCACATCCAGGAATTTTATCAGACCCTATTTCTCTTATATTTCCCAGAAAACAGAGGTTTCTGCCGACGCATTAAACAAGATGCGTTAAAAACTGTTGTACTTCCTGCTTCTTCCTTTCCTGCGGATTTCAAAACACATCACTGACAGGAGCAAGAACTATTCTCCCCCCCTACTTCTAAGTGCAAATGGAGAAAACAGTCAATTGCCAAGACAAAATTAAAATCCAAGATCTCTCTTGCCTCCAAGGGTCTATGTTCTAGCTGCTATACAGTCTACTCAGAAGCTCCACGGTCACGACCGGCTTCAGATGGAGCTCTAGGGCTTCAAAGACGACAAGTACCAGAGTAACTCGAACTCTTGGCTCAGAGCCCTGTGGCTCTGGTTGCAGAGCCAAACTGCAGAGCAGTTGGAATTATTCTTAGCACAGCTCAGCGAGTGCCCTCTCTATACTCTCCTAAACCAGAGGACTCAAAATTATCAGGAAAACATTATGGGTCTTGGCACTGATACAAAGAGCAAGTCATATATAAGGATTATGGAAAGAGATGTATGTTCATTCGAACTCTGTCCTGAAACAAACCTGATGTTTTTGAGAACAACGAGTAGGAGGCAGTGGAGGAGTGGAGGCAGGTCTGACGCCTTTGTCTGCAGGCTCAGTAAGGCAAAGACAAAAAAAAAAGCCCTGGGTTGTGCAGAATGATCCACCTGAAACAGCTCCCCAGAATGGTCAAGGACTTACTCCAAACAAACTCATCTGATCACTTGGACCCAAAGTGTTACAGAAACATGAGGGGATTCAGAAAGTTCCAGAGGGGCAGAGAAGCCCAGTAAAGCTTCCTGATCTCCTGCTGCCTGACCAGAGCGCACATGCCCGCAAACTACATGACCTCCATTCTCAGAACGTTGTTCTGCTAACACAGCACTGGAAACGCTAATTAAAACTTATTTAAACTATTTGGAAAACGGAAAAAAAAAAGTCTCCTGTATAAGGTACTTAATTCTACACATTCATAAAGCAAACACACAGACCAAAGAGTTTGCATCCTCCTCTTTTCACAAGTTGCACAGATAAAACTGTTCTGTCTCTCAGTCGAACAAATCAGAAACTTTCTGATAGTTTACCTGCTGTTGCTGTTGATACATGGTAGTTTGCTGGCTAGGGAAGGGGCTGCCCGAGGATGTGCCTTGAGTGGAGAATTGATTGCCATAGGAATCATGTCTGGAGAAGAAACAGATGCATTACTTGTCTGATCAGATGCATGCTTCACTTTCAGAGTCTCAGAGCTCTCTAACTGGGAAGAGCTGTTTGTGGCAACACCCCGCACAGACCTTTGCTGCTGCTGCTGCTGCTGCGGGTAGCGGCTGGGAGAGTACATCCCCGATTCAGGGGTGGAAGGCATGATGTTTGGCTGCGGAGTTCCGGTCGCTAAGTTGCCCTCGGGTCCCATGCCGGGCTCCGTCCTACATGGAAGCAAACACAAAAACCCCGCACGTCCGCTTAAATTCACCCTTGCTCCTCAAATGGACAAAGATGATCAGCAGAGTCACAATAGCGAAGAGAAAGTAATCATTTCACGTGAGTCAAGCAAATCAGGATCTCACCAGGTTCAAGTACCCACCTCACTCTGTCGTAAGGACCTCCGTAGGAATAGTGTTGCCGCTGTCCCATGGCCATGTTGCCCATCCCTGGACCTGCAGCACGATTGTAAGGGTCACCCATACCACTGTTGGGGCCCTGCCCTGAGGACATGAAGGGATCGCTTCCTGGAGCTGAAATATTGAAAGAAGGACCAATAAACATGTCTACCTCTGCATTAGAAAGATATGTCCTATTTTCTGGGGAAGAAAGGCAAGCAGGACGTCTCCTACAGCCCGTTCCAGTGCACAGGGATTAGCACTCAAGGAGAAAAGGGAAAGGCGCACACAAGGACTTCCTCACCTTTCCTCATACTGCTGTAAGGATCTTTATTTGGCTCGTAAGACATGCGACCCATCATGTCAGAGGTATTCATGCTGGGCTGGTACCCTGGATTTGGAGTCATGGAGTTCCGCTTCTGGAACGTAGGATCACTACCATCCGCAAAGGCATCCTGAAGGCCCACTGAGTTACTCCTGATTAAAAAAAAAACCACAAACACAGGATTATAGAGGTCCATGATGCTCCTCAGGATACTGTTCCCCACGTGTTCCCTTCTCAGGTACTGCTATCCCCTAGAAAGGCCACAGTCACATTCCTCCAACAGAGGCATGAAGAACTGCCCTTCTACAATACTGTCCTCAACCCCAATCCCAAAAGCAACGATTATTCACACACAGATGCAGAGTCAACAGTGTTGCTGTGAGCCACTAACGAAGGAGCAAAGCCATGGAGCCCCATCGAAACCGCCATCTGTGGTAGTGACCCAGAAGCAGCCTCACATCACACAGCGCCCAGCATAGTGGAAGAGGGTGCAACGGTTTCATACCTGATGCCTGGCAAAGGGGGCATCTGACTGTGTGGTGTAGACGCTGGAGTTGGTGGCTTCAGGTCTCCTCCTTCTGCCATGGAGCTGCTGGTGGACTGAGGCGTCTGAGGACCCTGCATCGAGCCTGAACCCGCTGCAAGAACAGAGATGTGGTGTGAGCAGCTTTGCGCCCTACAGATGCGACCCAGAACCTCCCAGAATATCAGCCTCAAGAACAGAGAGCAGAGAGTCCTTCAAGAAAGGGATAGATGAAACATGGCCAAAAAAGTACAAGGAGCTCAACACTGCAAGGACATACTGGGCCAGACTTCCCAGAAGAACCACATACAATAATGTAAAGCTGAGAAGACCTGTTCGTTTTCATCATGCCTTCATTCTTAACCACATTCCCGTTTACACACCGGGCCACCACTGTGGCACTGCATCATGTTGCCCAGGCTATCTAGCGTCAAAGGTTGATGCTCTACAGTGCCCCATGCAGCACGGAATACGGTGCTTCTTGCCCAGTGACAACCACTGACCCATCATCTTCACATTCTCTTTCTGCCCAGAAAGAAGGTGGGTTTGAGCCCTCTCCTGGAAGTCTCACAATCTTTCTAGTGATGGAAACTGCAGGACGTCAGCTGAAGTCACCACGTAACTCTGAACAAGGCTCCTCTGTCTGCTCTGCCCTTCGAGGGGGGTGAACTCATGCAGGTTAATTCAAGCACCACTCCCAAGCATTCCTGGAACAGGGAATGCCGGAGCTGCCGGATCTTTCACTGAACAACAAAACCCGTCCAGCGAGTTCCCTGGCTCTGTACGGGTGCTTTACGCTACAGTAAGCTTTCATCAAAAATCCCAGGCCGTCATGTGTAATCCAGCTGTGCCGTCAGCTCTAGGAGCTCTCCTCTGCCCCTGGATCTCTGTGACAGTGTCAGCTCTCAGGTTCATATGCTCCTCGCAGCTGGCAAGAGCTGAACTCTTAATTAATGTTTCCATTAGTTACCATCCCCAGCACCCGATATCCCTCAGCTTCAGCCCTGCTGGTTGATGAGTCATTTCAGCTATTCATTAAAATCCTCTGAGGTCACGTCCAGGGCATGTTTGTTTACACCCCACCTTCCTGGCACCCTGTCCTCTTCTCCACGACTCCCTCCCAGCCCGGGGAGGTCTCGGGAGAAGGAAGGGCAGAGGCAAGCTCAGCGGGGAGTTTCATTCATGGGCCCTCCCTGCCATTATTCTTCCCTCGTCAGCAGCGGTTCAGCTCCACTCACTTCCCCCAGGAATTCGCCGCTTGTCTCCGTTTGTAACGCTGGCATCGGCAGGAAGAGGCCTCGAGACATTCCCTGCGTCGCTGCCATTTGGTGTTTGTCCCCACCCCCTGCCGTCCCTCCCACTCACAAATTTACACACAGTTGGAGCCAGGCCAGTTCCATGCTCTGGGAATTAAAACCCAATGGCAGACTGACTGCACCTCCCCGGGGACACGCTGCAGTTTGCGAGCAGGAACCCAAGAAGGTTTGCAGGGAACCCGCACTGAGTGCCCACGAGGTAGTACCTGGCCCACTCCAGCCCAGGCCTTTCTGTGAACTCTTGGTTTTTGAGGGTTATGAACGCATGCTGCGTGGAAAACAGCTCCAGCACCAAGAGCCCTACCTAGATGATTGTCCTGCAAGGCCTTTAGATGCTCTGCAGCCTCAAAAAGCGGTTAATGGAGAATCATGCAATGTGAGCCTCATCATTCACAGAGTTATGCAGAAGTTTGTTTGACAGAACAGGCTGAAATGAAGTGTAAGCCAAAGCCAACAGGTTGTAAAGTCTGCAAGGAGAGCAAAGCACGTGTGTCTGTGCGGGACAACAGAGCCCTTCATCCAAATGATGGGACTTCAAAATGCCCCACTGTTGTCCACTCGGCTTTCAAAGAGGGAAGTTTTTCCCCAGTAAGGGTGATTCGCAGGGAGACAGGCCTCTGCGCGTGCCAGTCTGGAGGGCACCGCTTCAGCGGGGCCTCAGCAACCCCCGGAACAGTGGTGCCCACTGGGACTCAATGCTCCTCTGAGGCTCTTGAGTCTGGAGCTGAGGTTGAGAAAGCAATTTGTGTTGTGTCCTACACCCTCAGCTCCTGCCGATCCAGGGGAGCAAGAGAGAGGAGGGAAAAGGAAAGTGAAAGAGGAGCATGAACATGCCGAGTGATAGAGCTTAAAGGATCAGAGCAACCAACCACGCTTCAGTGCTGCCTATGCATATTCCTAGTTGCAGGAGTCTGGAGTAAGACAAGCGGGAGAACAGTTTAAATAGGAAATACAGCACAGTCCTCTCATAGCAGGAATCAAACCTGTGGGCTACGTGAACACAAACGTGCAGAGTTTGGGATAGCAGCCCTGCAAATTCCTGCTGCTGATGTGCTGAAGCAAGAGACGACTTGTACCACAGCCCAGAAGGCAGACTCACGACCTTCCCATACCACCACATTAGCGAAAACAAAATAAAAACTGATGCACCCTCTGATGCATTCTGACAGGCACCTAGTGCTACAAGGAGTTTTAAGTAGCTTCCTAAAAATCTCAGCCCTCTCCAAATGCTCTTAACATCTTAAAGAGGTTTTGGAAAGAAAGTGGGATGGATTTGTGGTCTAGTTTAAGCGGAACTCAGACACCACTTTAGACAGAAGTTTAGTCTAATGACACAAAAGTTGCTTTATCTTGCAGAATACACCAAGGCTGAAGCTACACTGGGACAGGTTTCCTCAGTAGTGAAAAAGACGTGATTTAGTTCTTTTAAAAAACCAACATTTTGTAATGGAGAGGACAGATAAATGTAGATGCCAACAGAATATTCGGACAGCACACTGTCAATCAAGGGCTTAGCAGGGCTGAAACACAACTGCAGTACAATCAAAAAAAGGTTCATTATTCCACTCCTCAGGAGCTAGACAAAGATGATGCCAGGTTTCAGAACCAAAAAGGCATTTTTGTAAACATTACAGGAACTTCAAAGCAGACAAAGTTTTTATTTCACCTACATGAACAGGCTCCTGACCAGAAAAAGCATCTGAAAGTTTTGCTTATAAGACAAACTGGAAAACCGAAGCTTAAAGGGTTGGCAAGTTCAGCAGCAATTCAAGCAATGAACTCAATGCAAGCTCAACATGACCCGGCAAAAGCTCAACGTGAGCCGGCAATGTGCGCTCGCAGCCCAAAAGGCCAATCGTGCCCTGGGCTGCATCCCCGGCAGCGTGGCCAGCAGGGCGAGGGAGGGGATTCTGCCCCTCTGCTCCGCTCTGGGGAGACCCCCCTGCAGTGCTGCGTCCAGCTCTGGGGCCTCAGCACAAGAAGGACATGGACCTGCTGGAGCGGGGCCAGAGGAGGCCACGGAGATGATCCGAGGGCTGGAGCCCCTCTGCTATGGAGACAGGCTAAGAGAGTTGGGGTTGTTCAGCCTGGAGAAGAGAAGGCTCTGGGGAGAGCTTCTAGCAGCCTTCCAGTACCTAAAGGGGCCAAGAAAGCTGGAGAGGGACTTTTGACAAGGGCCTGCAGCGATATGACAAGGGGTAATGGCTTTAAACTGAAAGAGGGGAGATTTAAATTAGATCTAAGGAAGAAATTCTTCACCGTGAGGGTGGTGAGGCACTGGCACAGGTTGCCCAGAGAAGCTGTGCCTGCCCCGTCCCTGGAAGGGTTCAAGGCCAGGTTGGCTGGTGCTTTGAGCAACGTGGTGTAGCAGAAGGTGTCCCTGCCCATGGCAGGGGTTTGGAACGAGACGATCTTTAAGGTCCCTTCCAACCCAAACCGTTCTGTGAGACAGAAACAACCAGACTTTCCAAAGATTAAAGAGTCCAGCACACACTGCTAGCCTGGATGTTTTCTCTCCCCTCCCCCCTCCCCCCCCCCCCCCCCCCCCAAATTGAACACTATGCTTAAATATTCAGAAATTGGAGCACCGCATCAAATTTCAAACAACAGCAGAAGTTCATTTTAAAGTGCTTGAATTCTAGAGCATCCAACTTGTAACAGGCTTACGAAGCTCTCTGGGCACAAAGCCTCAGAAAGTCCTCACTGTCTTCTGCTGAAGACAGAAAGAGGTAATTAGTGAGAAAGATGAGTGCACACCCACGTCAAGCATTTACTCCCAGAAGGTAGCACTTGCATAGTCAAAACAAGCACAACTTTTCTAGCAAGTTCCCAAAGCTAAGCAGTAACAACAAGGGCTGCTGTTAGAATATGCAGAGATCACCTTGAAGGGGTAACTCCAGACTTCTCTCTCCACCAGATTCTCACAAGGCAGCGATGTTCGGGTAAGCAGAGGTGCGCGTATATACCTATGTATGTATTTTTATGTTTCCCCTTTTCTTAAACTTAGTACAGAGGTGGGACACACAAAGACTGAACTATCCCAAGAGGCTTGACTTATTCCCAGTATCATTCACTCCCACGTTACAAAAGTATTTAATCTACACAGTGAGAGAACATCTAATTAGAAACAGGCACGAGGGCTTTGTCAAGTTTGGAATCGGTCTGGCCCACAGCATGTGGAGTCGGGTGCACAGTGCCAGAGATCTTCTAGTTCAAACATTCATTGCACACCTTAAACCAGTGTCTAAACTCACCTGGAGATGGAGGCTGTATCTTAGTCTGAGACTTCTTTGAATCGGCAGCTGCAAAGATATCTGGAGGGGGGTCTTCACCTCGCTCAATCTTGCACTCAAAGGCATAGAGACACTGGATGTACTGCTTCTTCAAAGAACTAGCTGCACTGCTGGACGTGCCCACATTGAGATTTGTGGCTAACTCGCGCCATTTCTTGTTTTTGTTGACCTGCACAACCAAACAAGAGGCTCTGAACTCAAAATCCCAGCTACTTCTCCTCCAAGAAATGTTCTGGGAAGGAATGAACACTTCCCAGCTAAAACAAAGGATGCAATAAGGGCTAAGCAGAGCAGATACAGCTGTGTTCAACACTAAAAACTAGTAAACTCTCTTCCCCACCTACAGAAAACTTTCCAAACAGGGACAGATTGCAAATCAAATTAGCCAGGAGGTCAGTAGAAAGCCAGATGCAAAGACAAAGACAGTGTTACCAATCTTTGCAGCGGACAGACCAGGGAAAAAAAGCACTTGAATTGAATCTCGCCACAGACTGTTCTCAACCAGACAACGGGAGAGCAGACATTTGGCTCACTTAAAGGATGTCGGGTTTTATAAGCATTACTTAAAAAAAGAAAAGAAACACAGCTAAATGGAAAGCCATGGCTTACATCTAGCTACAAATCTAACTTTGAATGGTGTTGCCTATTGACTTGCGACTGCCAGACAGCAGGCAGCTCGGAATACAAACACCCAGCCGCCACGCTGGCTGCTGGCCACTCACCTGAGTCAATCCTCCAATCTCCTTCACTGAGATGTAGAGCCGGTAAAGGTCCAAGGGTTTCCTGCCCACCGCTGGGAGATTTGTCATGCCCATGGCCTTCTCTTCAGTGAAGGCCAGGTAACGATCTACCCAGATCTTCCTCTCGGGCTCACCACCCAGCTCATAGAGTTTGGTGATCTTCTCATTGGTTGTAGTAGAGGAACTGGACTTCTAGGAGAAGGAAAGAGATATCAGGACTGAGCAGCGCAAAAGCAGCTAGTTCACATCCGAGGTGGTTTCAAAAAGGCAGTCAGATAAGAGTTCAAAGTTCTGCTGTTATACTGAGAACAGCTTTACATTAGACCTACACTTGTCTCAGATCAACGTCAGGCAAGGTTAGTCAACAAAGGTATCACAACACCAGACGCTACTCAGGGAATTCACAGAATACGTGTTTTTAAAAAAGTGAAAGGTTTCAGGAATGCTACAGAAACCGAACAATCCTCAAGGAGACTTTGCAGAGAGCCATCTCTTTGAGACATCCTTTGTGGGCTCGTTTGTTAAATATATGAGAAAACATCTAATTCAACTGCAAATGAGATTCCTCATGGCTACTGCACTCTGCCAGGGTGAATACTGCCCTCTGGTTAGTCTCGTCTCTTACCCAAGCAGTAGATGCCAGGTTAAACTGACACTAAACACTGCGAAGGAATAAAAGTAAACACGCCTCAAAGAAAAATGAAGATTAGAGGCACCTGTTTGACGAACGTGTGCGAGGGGTCCCTCACAAAGACCATCCCTCTTCCCTTGCCTATTCACTGACACAAGTGCAGACGTCTCCTGCTACCCAGATACGACATAAGGTCCCATACTGGTTTGCTATCGCCAGCATAACAGGATCCAGGAAGACTGATACGGAAAGGTATCACAGGAATTTGGAATACAAGTTTACAGTTATGAAGTATGAGTATCACACACTACTTCCTACACATCTGATTCACTGAATTGTCCGAGTGCCTATTTAGAGGTAAAACCTGTGGTCCTGCATCTTGCCTTGCTTCCCCCAAGTCTTTTGATGTTGTGCATGAGCACGTTATTTGGTCTTTCACCACCTGGATCACATACACCTGGAGTAAAGGCAGAAATGGTTTTGCCATTCCAAATGCTTACTTAAAAACGAACTTCCAAAGTAGAAGCAAACTTCAAATCTGATGATGTTCTAGATGAACCCCTACACCCAAGACTGAGCGTATTCACTAGCACACGAGATAATCCTTGAACAGCGCAGACCAGGAGGACAGAACAACCCTTAGCTGTAGCTTCTGGCATCTCCTAGCCCAAGAGCATTCAAGTCCCTGCTTGTCATAAACAGAAAGGCAGATGCCAGAACACATGAGTAGAAGTGAGAGATCTTCTGAATCTTCTTGCAGACTGCTGGTGGTACAGGGATCAAACTGCAGAGCATTTATTTTCCTTCAAGTAGCAAAAGAGGAGACTATGGGCTCAGAAACTGCTTTTTTGGTGGTTCTTTTGAAACTGGTAGCAGTAATGCAAAGAAAAACACTCCCTGAAGAACTTGTTTGCCTCCCTCTTCTGGCTTTAACACAGGATTAGTAAGAGGTTTGTTTGTGAAACAACTGTAACACTTTAGTGTACCACCTCCCAGCTGAGAGGTGATAACTGACTAGCTCCAAGCCTACACCAGAAACAAACTCAGGTTTGTTTACGCTTCTTTTGGCAGTTTCACTGTGGCAGGCGATAATTCCTAATACTAAATTGTTTTGCAAGTGCAATTGATTACTCCCAAAGGGCTGGGAAATGCTCCTCTTCATTTCTGAACAGTTTATGAATCCCAGAAGTAAAACCCTCAATTGTTTGAATTTTACTGATAAATCCCGAAAAACCTCTTGGAACCACTGGCACAGTTCAAGCACAGCCAGGGCTGGACACATCAAGCGTAATTCATGTTGCGTCTCCTTACACCGAGCACTTCAAATACACGGTCTTTACCTTTACGCTTCTGATTCAAGCAACAGTCTAATTAACTATTCATAGGATCTGTGGACTTGGATAAACCTGACCCAAAAGGTTCAGGCACCTTCTCCCCAGTTAATAAAGGCAAGACTAGCCCACAATTGAAACGAGAACATATAAATAAGGTGTGCCAGGCATCTGTTAGAAATTCTACATAGAGGCTTGAACTTGTGAGTCACAAACAGGGGAGGACATGTGAATTCTGACAGAAAAGTCCCTTTCCTGGCCTTACTGAGGGCTAGTGCGTCTCTCTGTAGGGGACGGCAGAGTTCAGGCTCCTCAAGAATACTGTTATTAACATATATGGGTATTTAGTGGTTTATTGCAAATATAGCCAGAGCCTACTCTAAAACACACATACACCCATGTTTCGAGAGACTTATTTCTTTAATTGTGCTCCGAAACATAAACACATCCCAAAAGAGGGTATCCCACTCACTCGCCACACTCTTGAGTTAGAACCATGGTCGCAAGTAGCAGTCAGATCACGTACTGCAAGGACAACCACGCTTAATGAGAAGTCTGTTCAGGGTAAGGAGGACAAATCAAATTAGGCTTCTCTCAGGAACCACACTCCCTACTAGACAGAGGCACTGTTCAATCCAAGTTAACATGCAATGGTTTTATTTCCCTGGATGCTGAAGAAGATGGGAGTCATTAAAAACAAAACCCAAAACATTTTACCTTTGACTTGGATTCTGCTTTTGGCGTCCCGTCTGCCTTATTGTTCATCTTAGTTGCAGGTGTTAATTTGACATCCCCAAGACCCATCATTTCAGGGCTTGCTGCCATCCCTAGGAAGTTAAAAGAATCTTTAACACTGATTTTCAATCCGGTACAATGAAATCAATGAAATGCCTAACAGTCAGCGCTGGCTCACCTGCAGAGTTGTTCGCCATATTCCCACCCATGGGATAGGGTGGGCCCTGGGGGTTTATCATGCCAGCCATACTGTTAATTCCCTGGCCGTAAGGAGGTCCAGTGCCCATCATTCCCCCTTGGTTCATGTTGGGATAACCAGGAGGCCTAGAGAAGGCAAGAAAGAAACAGACGCTTACTCCAAATACTAAGCGTTAAGATCTTGTCTTCTAAAGAAGTAGGTTTGCTAAAAGAAACCTTCTACAAAGGAAGCAGAGGCGTGACTTTCTCCAGCTTGCTTTTCCAGTGAAAGACCAAAGATCAGGCACTCTTTTAAAGCTGAGCTACCCTGGAGCCTAAGTCTCATTCTCAAAAGAAAAGGGGATGCAAACCATTTTGAAAGAGGGACTTCAGTTCTGAACGTTTTCACCCTTTATCTTGTTCTACTACATCCCCAAACTGAAGTTCATTTCGGTTGTTAAGTTGCCTTTACAGGGAAGAACAGATTGGCAAATACTGCAGCCCTGTGCATTTAAGCGAGATGACATTATTTGTATAGATGAACAGTGTAGTGCTCCAGCCACATTTAGTGAGTGTTCTTTCTTTCTTTCCTTTTTGTTACCCATACAAGCTACATTATTTTACATGCATCAGAAAACCTCTACACAACTGTCACTCAAACTTGTTACTCAAAGGGCCAGGCTTTGGTGCCTTTTTGGCATTTGGGAACTTGACCTCTTGGCAGTCACAGGTAACATCAGGGAGTAGATTGCAGAAGCAGCCCTTCAGTCAGGATAAAGAGCACAATGCCCAGTCAGACAACAAATGTATCTAAACAGCTTGACTGGGGGAACCCAATTTATAAGCAAGTTTATGGCTCTCATGGCATTCTGGTAGGCCACATACATCTACCCTGAAGTGGGCAATAAAAAAAAAAAAAAACAACAACCACAGAAAATAGTTGCAAAGTTCAGTGCTGAATTCCAGCTCCCTTTCCCACAGCTGCTCATCAGGGCCCTAAAAGGAAGAAGTTCATTACACTGGACAAGTAATGCCTTGGTTCAGACAAATGCAGCTGGATGGCTGTCTGCTAGATTTATGGGCTTTTACCACACACGCAGCATCTTTTAAGTCACTCATGTAACAAAGACGACCAGAAAGCGAAAACAACTGAAGGGATCTCAGAGTTAAACAGATTTCACCTATGAATATTAAAAATTCCCTAAGCATGTCATTAATATTCCAACACACTGCTTGCCCAAGCTTTACGCTCTTCCTTTTTTAACACTTAAGACTGATGAAAAAGTCTCCAAGAAGGGCGAACCTTCAACAGCGTGTATGTTCAGTATTACCCCAAATTTGGGTTATTCCATCCACAGCTTTGAAGCCTGCATCTGACATAGGGAAGGGACGTGAACAGAGACCAGGGGAAATCTCCTTCCGTACCTGTTCTGGATGGAGTTGGCAGCAGCATGCATGGCGGCGGCAGCCGCTTCTTGTGCTTTGCGATTCATGCCACCTGGCGGGGGGCACATCCCCGTCCCCACCTGCGGCGGCATATTCGCCATGTTAGGTCCGTAAGGTCTGTTCCCCATGGTTGCATGGCTCATCCTCCCTGGAGGAAGGCCACTGTATGGTGGCACACCGGTCTGCCCGTGCATCTGGCTCCCCGCTCCCATGGGGTTCATGCTTCCTCCCATTCCTGGACTGGGGTAGTTGGCATTGGACATAGCATTGTAGTTTGGCTGCCTGGGATAACCTCCTAAGGAGATAAAAAGAGGGGAAGACAACATCATTCAACTAGTTAGTTTATGAATCACCATAAAAATCTTCTATCAGCAAATATTTAAAGATCACTAACAGAGATGAGGGGGAGTGTTAACACCTCAACAAAAAGTCAAAGTACTTGGATATAAGCCACATAAAATGTGTTTTGACATAGCCAAGTAACAACATCGATTCAAAAGCTGCCTGAAACTCTCCCAAACCTCAACCGAGCAGTGAGCTAAACGGTCCAGGACAGGATGTAAACCAACTCACTTAACCCTTTCCAAAACACACAACACTCAATTTTCTTCCTCTCCAAAGAGAGCTGGCCCTTCTCTATTACACTGGATGCACGACCTACATCTTTTTAAACGAGGAGGAAGGATCCTACAGTTAGAAGTACAACTAATCCTGAAAGTAACGTATTTCATCAGTCTCAACATGAACAAAGCACAGTTCCCCGAGCTCATAAGGTGCGCGCTGTTTGTATTATACACACATTAAGAAGGGACAAATAAAAACAGTTTATCAAAGACAAGATGTTACAATAGAGAGGCCTTTTGTATTTGCTGAGCTCAGTTCCCACCTTGAGGAGCTGACCGCGCCTCACCTTGAGGTCCGTACTGTCCACCCTGGGGTCCGTAGCTTCCCATGGAGTTCTGCTGGTACGGCCCCATTCCAGCGTGCATCTGTCCTCCAGAAGACTGACGGGGAGATAAGGCTGAGCCGGGCTGGGGTGAGCTGTACTGGGGCATCTGAGGATTCCTCTGCATGTAACCTGGTCACCCAGCGAGCGGAACAGACAATTATTAGTGCAAAGTATCCAGAGGTGCCACTGGACGCACATGGTCTTAGGTAACCCCCGGGACCCCCTAGCAAAATCCTTTCAGCAACAGCCTAGACAGATTTTACAGAGGTTGCTATTAAGGAGCCAGTGTTATCTGTGAAGATAACAGGTCCAATTTCCTGTTTTAACCAGAAAAAAACAAAACACCCTTAGTGTTACAGGAGCAGACAGTACAACTCTGCAAATCCTAGGGGCTTCTTGTTGGCGGTGGGTTTTGTTTGCTTGTTTGTTTTCTCAGGGTGACAACTATACACCTTCAGCCACGAGAGCTGAAATTTTACATGGATTTCCCCACATGCCAACCTTACTCTCTTAGGGGGAAAAGGCATGCAATAGTGTTGCGAGCACCCCTCATTTTGAAGCTTAAGATCATGGACCTCGGACAAGCAACGTTCACAGAAAAGCACGTCAAAAGCCAGAGAAAACATCTTACAAGCCAAACTACTAGCTTGGATGAAACATTAAGAGGCTAAACAATCAGCAACAGTTGAATTTACTGCAAGGTGCCTAAACACTTGCAGCTTATAAACCTGGGGCAGCTTTTAAATGCTGTCTCACCAGGGAATCCGTGTCATCAGGCCAGGTAATTTTTAGTTACACATCTAGCTTTACAATTAAATCTTTTAACTCGTGGCACACACCTCGATCTTGCGCTATGCTTGACTGGTTCATGGAAGGATGCATGATACTGTCTGACTGGCCACTGGGCGGTCGGGGTGGCATCTGATTGCCTACACCGCAAAAAGGAGAGTGGTTAATCACAAAAATCGCACACCACAAAACCCAGGATGCAAGAGTACTAAACACCAGAACTACAAACAACTTCAGGAGAAGGGTATGTTAGCCACAATAAAGAAGAACAAGAGCAACATCAGTCACATTAACCCAGCAAAATGACATTGCTGGTTTACCAGTCATCCCACCCATCTTACTGCATCTTTTAAAAGTTACAGACATTTTAAAGCAAACAAACGAGATCGCAGGACCTCAATAACCACATAGCACTGACACTGGCCAATTCCTCCCCACTGGCCATTTTAATTCGCTCTCCAGCTGCGTGAGGCAGCCCCACCAAAAGATCAACACGTGCCAGCAGCGTTACCTGGTACTGCAGCGGGTGAAAGTGGACCAGAGCGGGACTGAGCAACACTAGCTGGAGATCCAACTGGGGATGGGGAGGGTCCTCTGATGCCTGGCAGGTGAGGAGAGGTATGTGGAGAGAAAGGAGACTGAGCTGGGTTACTCTGCTCTCCTTGACTGCTGGAAATCCCTGATGTGCTTACTCCGGGACTCAGGGCTCCTTCTGTACCCATGGGTAGATCATCTATTGAACCAGACAGGTCCTGCAATACACAGAGAAACAGATCAGGCAAAAATAAAAAGACATGGGACCGTTCTCTCACATACCACTAAGAAAGAGTGCGTTTCTCCCTTAGGCATACTACAAATAGAAATCAATGAACTCTGTTCATGTTATTGTCAGTAACGAAGGCTGCTGCAGACTGAGGTAACTGCCAAATGTGTCTTATCCCGCTGCCTGTCTCTGAACCCAAGAGTTCCCTAGCCGAGTGCTTGCTGACGGTCCAAACAACTGGCTAATTCTCCTGCTTGCTTCTTTTAATTCAGTTTAGAGGCGAGAAATTAAAGAATGCATCAACAGTACATGTAAAACTGCAGAGGAGACAGTCTGTTGATCATGGCTTGGAAGAGAAACGTGGCTCAGCCTCTGACAGACAGAAAACTCCTGCCTCACCATAATTAATTCATAAACCTCGTATGAGCTGGGAAACTACTCACTTGAGATGGATAAAAACAAACTAAACAGAGATTTAAAAGAAAACCATAAAATACTCTTCAGGGTTCCCACTTCCCTTTCTTCAGAGATAGCAAAAATTAGCAGTTACAGTATCAGCCTATGAAGTCCAGCTTTTCTTGAAGGCAAGGCTAGAAAATACCCTTCCTACTGCATGTATCCACCCCGAAAAAAAGCACGAAAAGCCTCAGAAAGTTGAAACCTCCAATTGCCACAGTAGCGACTGCAAAGCGACAGCACCCAACATCAGCCGGCAAGTCTGAAAAATGGGGATACTCGCAAGAAGATGATGTGGGGATCCAGCATGCACAGCTGCACTCGCTGTTTGATAATAAGGTGCATCAGCTATTCAGGCTTGGCCTGGACTAAACGAGTAAGTAACAGTCCAAGACAGAGTAAGTGGTGGCGCATTTGAACAGAAAGCTGGGAAGTTGTAACTATTCCAATGATTAGATAAAATCTCTGCCCGAGATTCAAAGGATCACAGCAGGCGAAGAAGTGGCAGACCAAAGCTTACCAGGACCTCACCTATCCTTTCTAAGTTTCTCAGAGCGATCAACGCTGGATCAGAAGCGTTCTGGACTGAGCCCTGAAGGCATTTCAGATCAACTAACTCCCTCCGCACAGAATTCAGCTGACCAGCGTGAACAGAGCCAACCTCATTTAAAACACCATGCAGAAAGGCCGAGCCAACTGATAAATAACTTGGACATCCTGGTCTCATTTACACTGAGTGGATGACGCCTTGTTTAGCAGCAGTTCGGGTAACATTTTCCCAGCCCTGAGCAGTGCGGAAGGACCTCAGACACAAGATACTGAGAACTTATCAGCCTTCAGAAGCACGCAAGAGCCCTATCACTCTGTAACACCTGCCTGCCAGGTGATGTGTGAAAAGGCTCTGACAGCATGTCCCCATCATCTAAGCTGGAGAGCAGCACGTCACCACATCCTAGGAAGTGGAAAACTGGAGCTACGGAAGAATAAAAAAGGACCCAGGAGATATCCAGCCACCTCATCACACTTGTTGGACAGACAGTGACATTCAGAAGGACAAAGGGGAGAGGTGGGCATCAGCTGCACCACATTGAGTTGTCTGCTGCAGTAGGGCAATCTCGTCTATTTTAACAGCGGAATTTGATCAAAACGCTTCTAACAAATGCTGGCAAATGCTACGTTTGAGCTGAAAACGCCAGTCACTTGGTGGGATGACTTAGTGCATAGCGTGTCCTTCCTCCCCTTCCATTACTGCTTCTGTTTGAGAGATCATTTCCTGCACGACAGTCTCAGAGGTATATTTGCTTACTGCTAAGTATTATCTTCCTGAGAAGAAGAAAAAAAAAAAGGCGCTTTATTTCAATGAAAGCTAAAAAACAGCAGAAAAAGCCTAAAAATAGTGTCTAAGAGCTCTTGCAATTTTCACTACCTTCCTATCGTAACATCAAAAGCATTGCTCCTTTATGCAGCTACTTGGTTTTTTCCCCTGGACAACTCTGACAAACCCCACATTCCTACTGCGGAAACCATCTGAAGTGGGAGTAAAGAGACAGCATTTCCAACATTTTGCATTAAAAAGCATCAACCAACACAAACAATCAAGAGAAAAACGCTCCTCTCCCCGAGACTCACTGCATCTAACTTCAGCCACCGGTGTAAGACACCCCTAGGTTCCCCTCTAAGGCAATGAAGGGATCAGAATGTCCAGAAGCCAATTCAGTCCAACCTAAAACTGGACGGAAATACTGGTATTTCCCTTAAATAAATTAAGATACTTTTAGTCTGAATCACCAAATGCATCCAAACACCGTCTTCATCATCACTGAAATGAAGTTGGAGGCCAAAACCCTTTGCAGCTTTAAAATGCCCACCACCATGAGCTTATGCGGGTACGGCATTTCAGAGAAGTTAAGCCTTCAGACCGGAGGGGCAGAGCCTATAGCTACTTAGATGAGAGATTTTTAGGCTCAAAGGAAAAAAACACGTTATAAATGTACACCTGTGACAAAATACTGGCACGAAAGGACAGATACAGAGCAAGTGTGCAAGGTGAAATGTGGAAGTTTCCTTCCGTTATCAGGAGTACAAGCGATACGCTCCTCCAAGAGGCAAGAGAGAAGGTTTGCCTCCAGGATCTGAGGAAGTCACTGCCTGCTACATGGTATGAGCAATATTCATACGTGAACTGGGCAGACTAAGAGGATAGGACTTGGTAATGCCAGGCACGAAAATATCTGCAAGACATAAAATGAAGCAATGTTAAAAACTGTTTGAAAATTAACTCCTAAGTAACTAGATAACAAGCTTTAAAGCCCATGTCTTCAACCTTGCCTATGCATCAAAGCTTAACCTAAGTACTGCAAGTGATTTAAAAACATTCAGTTTTAATTAGGCAGGTTAATACAGGGTTGCTTTAGACATGCGAGCGAGGGCCCCTCTGCATTGCTAGCATACCATCACGGACCTCACATATAGGAAAAGCAGGCCTTCTAGCTATAAGGCTGTGGGGATCAGACTCTCAGATCATCAGTTTAAGTAAGTTAAAAGTGAATTACATGTCAACCTTTCTCGTATGTTAGGACATGAATTGAAACAGGACCATAAAAATCAAGTAACTCATGAAGTGACTTTCACCTCTAAAGATCTGTAAGCTTTACGAATTCCAACAATAAAGTCATTTCCCAGCAAAGAAACGCTCTGCCAGCACAGCAGCATTTTCTGAGTGTGTTATTCAGCAGGACTAAGATTCTCAGAAGGGAGACTCCTGCAAGGGGAAGGAGAGAAGCAGGGACTGGAATGCCTAAGTGCAAGCAGCTAATCAGTAAGGAGCTGTTTTCCACCTATCAAGTTATTTTCTCAGGATGTCAACCATCAAGGCACAGAGTGGTTGGGGTTTTTTTTAACTAAACCTAAAGGACACCCTCCAGCTCCGATATCCCATTTACTCAAGTGCACCACAAACTAGGGGAAAAAGAAATCTCTCAATCTCTCTACAGACCGTTTTAAGGACGGCCGTAGCAGAGAAGCCTTTAAAAAAAAGAAAACCTCATTGAAATAATGGAGACCTGCTGCTGTCAGTGGGTTCTGGATCAAGTCCAAGAGGAGAGGGCCAGTGAGGTTTTATTTGCCTCCCACAGAGCGTCAGGAGGAGACCTGGAAAGACACAGCAGCACCAGGAGAAGGGCTCTCCTCTTCCCTCCTCCCGCGAGCGCAGCCAATCGAGCCGAGACAGGAGGTGAGGCTCGACAGCAGTAACTCTGCCAACTTGAAGGAAACGTCAGGGTCTGGAGAATTTCCTCACGTGTTTCCAATGTGTTTTTTATGCATTTTATTGCTCATCTGCCATGCAGATCAAAAACGCTGGAGGGATTCCAACTATTTCACACAGAATCTCACACTCCAGGCTGGCTGCAGCCCCAAAGCCTGAGTTTCTTCACTTGAAATACTGCCCAGTGTTATTTTGGGATGTGACCTGATAGCGGAAGCCCACAGGGACCCTGAAACGATAACTGTTCCAGCTGCGACTGGTTGCCCAACCCTCGCCGATGCCAGCATGGGTTTGTCAGTACTGCTGACAAACAAGGACTCAGCAGCTAACACCTTCTTTTCACACCACAACAAAACCATGCCTGAAATCACACAATCTGGTACCCAAAGGAGGGGGCAGGGGAGTTCATCTATCTCAGGGAAAGGGTTGCAAGTCCTGGCATGACCAACACAAGGGAGCCGGTTAGTTTATGCTGAAAACAGCAAGGTTTCTTTTATATGAAAAGAGGAACCACCATTTCGCTATCTGATACAAGCTCATTTGTTAAACAAATGTAAAGATGAAACAACAAGAAATACTTAAGATCAAGGTAACAAAATCCCAGAGGAGAAGAGATTCAAGGCTCCGCTCTGGCCCACGCCACTGAGCTGGAAGAGCAGGAAGACTGACCAGAAAGCAAATTGATCTCCTCACTGGGGACGGCAGCCTTCCTCCACTGCTCCCCTGCCCGTCCCCAACCTAAGTGCATATGAAAAGCGTGGGGGGAGAGGGAAGGAGCGCAGTCAGACTGTAATGATTGTAGGCACTATCAGATCACTAGATAGCACTCAAGGAAATTATGATCTGGAGACGAGCATGTGGTGGAGCTTATAAATTCTGTAAGGCCAGTTGTTTCCATAAAGATGCGTACAAGCAAGACCAGAGAACAATGCCTAAATTTATTCCTCGTTTCTTTCTGAAAGGGAAAATGCCTCTTCGTTGCTTCTGACTAATTGAAATACCTACTTTCTATTACAATTTCATTTTCTCTGAAGTTTCTTTTCCGCTCATTCAAGAACTATCAACACTGAAAAATCACAAGCTTGTCCCTTCCTTCCCCTTTATTTCCACACCCAAAATACCTCAATCCTCTCTATCACAAAAATTACACAGCTGACTGGCAAGCCAGGATCTCCCTGCTATTTCGGGGAAATGGATAGACTCATTCCTCCTTCTACAGTACAGACAACTGAATTTTGCATCTCATGCTTCACAAAGCACTCTATTTTGTAACACAAAGCGGCCTGGAGACCTCACCGTGTTCCATTTACACCAGACTTACAGATTCACATCACATCCAAGAAGACACCTTGCAAAGCCGACCGGAGATTTGCACAGCTGTGACGGAAGGGTCTGGAGAGGGCTCTGCAGCCTGCCACTGCCTTCCTACCTACTGTACGCCTCTCCCACATGGCTTCCCCAGCAGAAACCAGAAGCTGGAGCTGGGGAACACAAGTTAAGCTACAGTAGAAATCCAGTTGATACTCTTCATCTAGAGAATTATAATCTACTGTCTCTAAAGTTTTTTCTTGCTGACAAATCAAGAGTCAGAACGGAGTTTTTCAGTCTCCGAGCTGGTCCAGCTTACCGGAGGCGCACTGGAAAGGGCCCACACTCCTGCAAGCCCTGTATCACCACCAGCTCAACTTCAACTGCCATGCTTTAAAATTCTGACAAAATCCATCAGCAGATACCACCACAAACACGAAACCCACTGAGCACTGGCTCTCAGCGTTTGGTAGGCAGCTGCAGGCTCGCTGAACACCCCGGCTGGGAATGTAAAGACCTACCATCGCCACGAGAAGAAAGTCAACTATCCCAAAGCCAAAGCAGATTTCCAAGTCCTGTCCTATCCCAAAAATATACAAGTCGTCCCAGGGAAGACCACCATTCGCCTCACTCTGCTCTTCTACCATCAGTTATTGTGCAGAAGAGAACAAGTCCATCTTTACAGCACCAAAAGCACCTTCTAGATGATCATCATTCTTGGTGCACATATGGGCTGGACAAGAGACAAAGGGGATGAGGAGGAAGGATGCGTGCAGGATGTCTCTCCAACAAAACCTCTTGCTGCATCTAGAACATTTCTGGAATTTCAAGTGAGGTGAAAGATGCTGTTAACACTCTGTTCCTGTGTGCTCTGTACCCTGTCCCGCTTTGGGAGGAGTGGGGTAGAAATGAAAAATCCGTATTTTTAAGCTGCCAGTTTACCTGTTACTGATTTTGTGTTCATACATGTGTGGGAAGCATGTTCATCCACATTCCCAAGCCACCCAAGATGACTAAAGACTAATCAAATATAACCAAAGCCTAGCAACACAAGCTGCTGTCCCCTTGACCGTACACAGCTCTCCTCCACTGCCACGTGGCTCTCACCTCTCGCTCTCTGAGGTGCCGAAAAGTGCAGGTTTAGTTTAATGGGGAAAGATGACTTTCTCCTGGCATAAGAAACAGGGAATGCCCAGAAGGACGATCACTGCCACACTAGCACGATCTGCTCAGAACACTTCTGTGTTTTAGGAAAGCTTTTTAAATTCATGGCCTTGCCTCTTCTCTTGTATCCCCCTTCAAAATGGGACAAGATCAGCAATCAGAAGGAACAAAGGGATTGAACTATGCAGTAAAATCACTGGGTTTGGCCCCTCAGGTACGACCCTGGAAGCTCAACCTCTGATCTGAGCAAGGACTACATGTGAGCAACTAGAAACTAGACAGTTCTCCGGTTCTGCAGCAAGCTCTTTTGGAGAAAAACACAAGATCCTGGTTATAAAACTAAGCATGCATAAAAACCTTCGAGTCCTATTACGTGCCACTTACTCATCCAAGTAGTCCTCAGGTAAAGGAAGTGTGTGCTAGACTTTTATTACTTCAAGGAAAAAACACCTGCCCACTAAAACAAATACCAGGAAGGTAACACTATCAAGGCTTCAGCCTCTGCTAGATGGAGTCCATATTCCCTTCCCTTATGAGGAGTTTAAGCTCCTCTCAGGCATCAGCGCTGACAATTACAAACCTAAGATGGGGACTAGAACATGCAAGAGAGATTCGTGCAGTTTCCTTGCTCAAAAAAAGAAGCTGAAAAGCTCATTCTTCCAGGCTGGCTTTAGACAAACTAGTAGAAGCTGCTGGCTCTAGCTGCACTGCAGGAAAAAGAGCATTTGGAAAGGAGGCTGTCAGGAGGAGGGGCTCAGTGGCACACAAGAAATTTTACTCTGATTGCAAAAATAAGCTGCTGTTCTAATCCACCTCAGTAAATCTAAGCGAGTCTGGTCCTTTGGCAGAAAGCAGGTACAAAATAAAAAGAGAGGACGATAGACGGAAGTGCTGCTGGCTTTACTACATTCCTGCAACGGGAGATCTTGCAAAACAGCCAGCACTGCTACCGCAGCAGCCATTGATTTTTCAGAGGTCGATACTCCACTCCCACAGATCTACTCGGCAGGAGCTTTAATCACATCTACTGCTCCTACCCTGTGCCACCCCTCCTTCTCTTCCCGCTCCAAATAAAATTAAAAAAAAAAAGAGGGGGAGCGGGGTGGAAGGCGAGGGGGCTTTCCTCCCCCTCCAAACACTGAGCAGACTAACAAATTTCATATTCTCTGTCTTTGGAGAGGAGAGATTCAAAAGCTGTAGTTGCAGCACAAAGTATAGAAGGAGTAACGTGATTCATCCACAGAACAAGATGTCGCTGAAGGGAAAACCCACCATGTGGAAGGCCAGCATTCTCACTCGGGGAGCGCTGGGTGCTGAGCTCTTCTGCAGGACCCTGGGAAACGCAGCAGCAAAACTCTCCAGAAGAGTTTCCATTTAACCCTTGGGAAGCCGCTCAGCTTCTGAGAAGTACTCCCAGGTTTATCTAAACATTGATACAACATAAAGCATTCAAAGCAGCAGCGGTAAATGCTGGTTTTGCTTGACAGAGTAGTGCCACGTTAGCTAACGCCAAAGTTGGCCCGGCCATCCCGCAGCAGCGTTGCCACACGAAAGGATAAAACCTCCAGCTTCAACAGTAACACTGACCCTAAAACAAGTTGCAGAAAGAAGCCTGGAGAACCCCAGGCACAATGAGCAGCAACATCGCAGCAGCGTGCGAGGATGCTCTCAGCAACGCTGATTTTTTGGAGGGTGTTGGGGATGCGGGGGGAGCGAGACCTACAAGTCGACTGCGTCAATCAGAAAGGCTGGTCTGACACCAGGCCTTGGGAAGGCACGGGCAAGCGAGAAACTAGTACGGGTCTCAGATGACAGACCACAACCTGTTTATTTAAAGAGCTTTTTTTTTCTTCCAGGGGTTTTTAAATATTCTACTTCAGCATGAAGATGAACCCCAGATCATATAAAACGCTAAATCACGTAAGAGGCAGGAAGCTACCCTCTTATTGCCAGCCGTAAGGATATTCCAATTCCCCAGCAGTGCTTCCTCTGGAAGGCGCTTTCCAGTCTCTGATGTGTTCAATTTAGACTCCAAAGCATTTAGTCATCTCAGCATGTGATTATGCCACCATGCCAACCACACGAGTTAGGGTGGGCAAAGAAAAGCAGCAAAGGCAGGAGTCTGAAACAATTAAAAAATTAAAAAAGCCCCTGTTCAGGCCAATACTTTGGATTTTAAGACAACTCAGCTTTTAGTATTGTCATCAGCCTCTTTGAAACAATTAAGAGTGACAGAATCAATGTCTAAAAAAGCCAAAGGCAGGCAGATTTTAGGAGAGAACAAGATTTCTAAGGCATCAGGTACTTGCAAGCCTGATGAATCCCTCTCGCTGGAAAAAGCTGCTGGAGAGACAGCTGAAAGCCGGCAGCTCCTTCCCAAAGGCCGTCGTACCTGTGGGGAGGCAGCGATGGAGCGACACGAGGGGCTACGGCTGAGCCCCCTGACGCTGCCAGCTGGGGCGTCTCTAGAGAAACCACTTGCAGTCAAGAACCTGGCTGCAACACCGCACCCGCGCCCAGGTACCGCTGATCTGGATGGGACAGAGAAGCTGAAGAGACATTTGGAAGGAATCAGGGAAATTCTCCTCTCGCCCTGGCTCAGAGCAGCGAGCGTGCACGGGAAGAGGTAACATAACCATGGAAACCTGGGCCATGCCAGACGCTGACGTACGCCCGGTGCTACCCTCGGGGTCAGGGTGCCAGAACAGCCAATTCCTAGAGATGTCACTTCTTGTCATTTCAGGAAATTCAACTTTTTTTTTTCCCTTTTTTATTTTAAATAGAGATTTCTATTTTCCTGGGTAAGACTTGATTCAAAATTATAATAAAAACAAATTACACAACTCCTCCTCCAATTACCAGGACTTGTTTGAAATCACGGCCCGAACCTTGTACCCACAAGGGTGCGGGCACAAGCCCATCGGAGCAGCGCGGCCGCTCCAGGAAGGGAGCGGAGCAGACCGAGCCTTGGGCCCCTGCCATGCCCCACATTTGAGCGCCATGTGGAAACAGTTTTCTCCACAGCATTTACGATCGCGCACGTCTCCAAGACAAGTCAATCCAGCATGCCAAAAGGACATTAACAGGAAAATGATTCCTGTAAACCGAAAGCTCAGGTGTGGCAGCGTTTAGAACGCGTGCAGCGCTGTCAGCCAAAGTTAAACACCTTCTTTTATCTCTGCAACCGCTCCACGCAGCAGATGAAGGTCACACCGACACGGACTCTCCCTCCCCTGCATGGCGTGGGACCTCTGGCGGGGTTAAGTTTTGATGGGAAGGGAAGAGGATGAGGCTTGTATGTCCAACATCAGACTGACAAGAGGCTTCCGTGCGTTTTAAAGGGTCTCCAATGACACCAAGTCAGCAGCAAAAAGGAAGTGAAAAACTGATTTCCCTGCCCTACAACAGCGAGCTTCTTGAAAGCGTGTTTAAAAGCGGAGGGTCACCTCGCGAGGCGTGCACTTCAGCAAGAAGCGGCTCTGTATTTTCAGGCTGCGGCAGCACAGGGGATGCGTGTGACAGAGCACAGACTATTGTTCGGGATCCAAGACCAGAACTGGTCATCCTACAGCAATTTCCTGATTAAACACTGACCCGCCTAGTCACTCTGGCCGGGCCTAAGAGAACAAGAGCCCGTCCTCTCCCGAGCAAGCTGCCAGCCATCCCTGCCGCCCACCTCCCCGCGGAGGTCGCCGTCTCCGCTTTCAGTTGGGTCCGCAACCGAAATCGGTCCTAAGAAAAAGCAAGGCTGGGGGTTAGGGGAATCTGTGCGAGGCGTGCAGGCAGGAAGCAGAGCTGAGCCGCTCGCGACCAGAATAGAAACAGGAAACGAGCCCGGCATCGAGCATAGCGCAGCCCGCTGCCAGCGCAGGCTCCCGCGAAGCTGCATCAGCGGCTCCGCGCGGCATCGTCTCGAAAGGGACGCTCATTGGCGGCGAAGGCGGAGGGCTGCGCGCGGCCCGGGCGATGCAGAGCGGGGTGGGGAGTTTCCTCCCGAGCACCGGGTCGGATTAGCTCAGTTCAAACCCGGAGGAAGGGGTGGGAGGAGAGAGAATTGCCACATGGACAAATAGCTGAGCAACCCGGAGGAGCGGGTCACAGGCGCAGAACATGTCACTGGAGTGGCTGCAAGATTAGGGTAGCTTTGCGAGTGGTACTCCACGCTCTCCACAGCTGTAGAGGTTATTAGCAAAATAAAAAAATAAAAAAAAAAGGCACAGCCTTCTCAAGAAACCACACAAAAACGATGGCTACAATCACACACCAAGAAAAGCTCAGGCAGAGGTGGTCAGGAAAAAAAAAAAAACCGTTTTCAACTCCCCGTATCACCATAACTTGGGATAGAAACCTTGATATCAGCATAAACAGGAACGCACGGATCTCTCTAATACCAGCGTTTCAGGTATTGTGCTCCTTGGGCAAGCCTCCGGGTGCTGGGGTGTTTATCTGCATATCCACTGTGATGCCCAGGCACCACAGCATGCAGCTACCCTGCTTTGAAATGCATACATCACTAATCCCTCTCTTAAGGCAATCAATAAGACAAGCTCAAAAGGCCAAATACAAACCAAACAGAAGCAGGAAGTTCCACATGGAAAAAGAAAAAAGAAGAAAAAAAAAAAAAGACCCTGAAGTGACAAGCAAATTCAACTATAAAAGGTTCTTTTCCCCTCCCCCAAAAGAAATGGTCAAAAAGATTCATTTTGAGCTCAAAGAGTTTGTAAGAAAACGTTCGTTTCCTGAGCTGCACCTCCCTCCCCATGCACGGCAACTTTGAGACAGTTTTTTGCTGCATTTCAGCCTGTTGCACTGATTATTTCCAGGTCAGGGGACGCAGCTGACAGAGCTCAACTTTATTCCACTTCAAGTACCTACAGAGTACAAGCTGAAATGACCACTTTGTACGAACCAAAAATCCAAACGGTGCTTCCCTGACAACCTCCAGAGCATCCAAACTCAGAAACTACTTGACTTCAGAAAGGAAGAGGTAAGTAAACAAAAAAATACCCCACAACTGCTGGGGATATTCACAGAAGGGTTCTTTCTGCACAAACCGAACTCTGCAGCCTCATTCCTCTCCTCTCCCCACAAAACCTGATTTTGTTACATCCACACTGCAAAGATCCAAGACCAGTACGCGTGTTCAGAAGTTAAACATGGGTCAGGAATTTGGTTTCAGTTGGTTATATTCCTTTTTGCCATTGACAAGACACTTTTCAGACCTGAAGTCAGAGATGAAACAAAGTGAAATGCAGCTGAATAAGCAAAAGAGTTTTCCAACAGAGCGAAATACTGAGATTAAAATGATTCCCATTCCACATCAAGATGAAAATAAATTGCCCAGAAAAGGGACGGGATTTCTCCCTCAGGCTACGCCATACACTGACCAAAACAAACTAAGGACATTCTGGGGTGGGAATTCTGAAACTTCTGTACAAGCTGCCCCAGGTTTCCTTCATTACGTATTCACCGCAACAAAAACTCAAATGCAACCTTGCTGTTTCAGGACCTCCAAAACCTTGCCAGCATCTGTCCTCCTGGCTCGGCCAGAAGTCCCATCCCATGCAGAACCTTTTCCATCGAAGCACTGCTGAAAACAGTACCTCTCACAAAAGTTTTTGTTTCCACAGATAGGAAAACTTCACTGGAGAAATCCCAGATGATCCAGCAAAAAGCAAATACAAGCCAGTATATATTGGTATCAAATCGGTTTTGCTTTATAAATGGATTTTGAGGCCAACCTGGAAGTCCTAACACCGCAGGCATCGACCTCTGTGGTTGGGAAGGTATGAACAGCCTGGTGGGGCAACCACTGTCTCGATGCTCTACTCCACATCCATCCCAAAGACATCAGAACTGGCACCCAACTCCTTCAAGGCAGCCCATAAGACAGAGACTGGGCCAAGACAACAACCTGTTGCACGTTCCGTAATGAGATACAAAATTCCTCCCAACAAGCCTAAAACTCCAGAGAACTTTGCAGCAGAGCTGATTTGCAATCCAAACCCAAATGGATGTCCTAGCACCCCATTTGCTTCCCCTGCACTTGCTACCAGCACCTTCCCCGTCTAAGCAGAAGGTAATTAATAGCTGGAAATATTTGACTCCTACAGACTCAGAATCCAAGCCTCAAAAGGTAAAGACACCAAATAAAGTGGATACAACTCACCAGGAAGAATTCTTTGCTAAGGAGAAGAGACTAGGGAATCTCCTGGGAGAAACAGATTTATACTCAGGATTACTATTCCTCTATTACGCCCAGACACAAAAGACTACGCTTCACTTCTCCCATACACAACAGGAATCTAAGTTTAGTTTAGCTGCAATCCTGACAGAGCCTCCCTAGGGAAGCAGCAAATTCTTCAGAGAAATTCTTCACCTAGCCTGCTACAGGAAAAGAGCACCAGCCAGGACACTCGCACAGATGCATTACTCTTTAAAAGGCATCAGCGAGTTCAAGTTAGCAGCAGCATTCTCCCCCAAAATACAGCAAGTATCATCTTCAGAAAGGGAACAACAAACCAGGAAATACTTGAGCTAGAACAGCCTATAACACAAGCAGAAATGGAAGACCAGACATTTTGCTACTTGCAGATGAGCAGACAAAGCATTAGAGAAATCAGTAATTTGACTCTTCTGCTGTTAAAAGTCCGAATATGGGAACATCGTCAGGAAAAAGTTGAGTTAGTGACACAAAAATCATTACTGGGAAGATATCCTGAAGACCCCCACCATTTCTCAGGCAGACCCTAACAAAGCCAGCAAGAGCTCACAGGAGTTGAACAACTTGACGTCTCCATCTAGGAGATCACCACCTCCCCAAACGGTGAGAGGATCAGCCGAAGAAATATTCCCCCCTTTATTGCTCAAAATTCCAACATTAATGTTAATGTACAATATTAACGTGTAAAGGCCAAAGACTGGTAAAGGCACCGAGTACATAAATTTAACGCTTTCTAAGTACCTAAAAAGCAGCAACCTCCTTTTCCTGCTGGAGCTGATCTATGTTTAATTAAAGATGATGCATGGCACGATTTACCCCAATTCCAAGATACGCAGTGAGCTATTCCACAACGCCCACTGAGGCTTGGAAAAGGGCGCAGAACTCCACAAAAAATTAAAAGCCCACAAACTAACCATGCTTCTGTAAGTCATACATAACGGCAAAACAGGGATCCAGGAATCCTCCCAAGCAGGATAAAACTTTCTAAAACAGACAGACTGAGCAATATAAGGAAGATAAAAAGAAATTGATAGCACCCTTCCACGCAGCTCTCTTGTTTCTAAGCATCCCCAGGCCAAACTTCGTGCAAGAGATTCATCACTGAAACAAAGAGTTGGCTTCCACACACCTCCGAGGTCCTCCCTTTAAACCTTTCCACAACACCACGGTCTGATGCGCTTCTCAATTTACAGACAGGGGTGCTGATCTTGTCCTACAAGATCCTAGCTAGAGGACAAAGAACGACAGAAGACGTACAAGAATAAGGGTGAGCTTCTGCAGGGGGTCTCCTTTTTTAAATTTTTGCTTACCGAGGAAGAGAAGGCCCAAAAGTGCACGGGGCTGGGTAAGCTAAAGACCGCTTGACTTCTTAAATGCAAATTATTTGGTGATAAAGTCATGAAAACAAGATGACTATAAAGTCTGTTTAAACCAGAAACAAGCTTTATAGCTAGCCGATTCTAAAAGCTGGACCCATTTTTTGCACCCTGCATTTCTCTTCAGCAAACCTCTAAAGTACCTGATCAGCAATTGGTGGACATTTAAAACTTTTAAACTGGATCAAATTCCCTCATTTCTAGGTTCCTTCACTCTTACAGCAGAGATGGGTATCTTTTCTTAAACTGGTTGGGAAAAGGGAAAACTCAAAAGGGGCCAAATACATTTAACCACAAGGTATAAAACAAACTCCCACGTGGTGCTGAGCAGGAGCCACTTCTGCTAAGCAGAGCAACTAATTCCTATAATCTGAGTCAGAGGGCGCCGATTGGTAGGATTCATGAAGGCTCTATCAACAATGCTACTAAACAGGACTTCCCACCGTTCCGAGCGAGAGCAATTTCTTCAATTACTTCAGTGGCTTCACTTTTCCTACATTCTTCGCCAGAAGATGGGTCACATGGAAGAACTTGTGGAGAGGCAGAGTGGAAAGAAACATGCTATTTAAAAGGATTTTTTCCCCAGGCCTCAGAACAAATTAAATCTTTGTAATCAGGGTCCAAAAGGAAGGAAAAAAAAAAAAAGGAAAAAGGAAAAGAAAGAAAAAAGAAACAACCCAAAACTACTCCCATTAGGTGGTCAGAACTAGAATCACTTTGTATTTTGGGTGACAATTTGTACCCATAATCCAAAGGAATTATTTCAAGGGGCTTCACAACAAAGCCGTTCTCATTGCTGAGAGCAAAAATAACTTTGCTATGTACACAGCTCACTCTCCTCTGCCCAATCCAACAGCAGCTTCAAAACTGACTTAGCCAGTGGCTAAATAAAAAAATAAAAGCTCACTCACTTCCTATGGGTTACTATGAAAGTAACCAGCAAAATCCGAACTCAGCAGCTCCAAACTTTTCCTCCGAGTCAGAGGCACAGACCAAACTTGCGCAAATTAATCTAAACTTTTAACCCTTCTCCATTTTCTTGGAGAAGTTTTAACCCAAAGTTAAACTATTCTGGTCCAAAAACTGCTGGAACACTAGGCACCAATCTCATACCCAACTGTTCACTGTACGTACAAGCAAGCAGATTTAGAATGCAAAAGAAAATATAATTCTCCATCTGTCAAGGAAGGAGCTATCTGTGACTGATCTTCCTCACTCCAGGTAGTAATACACTTGTCTTTTTCACCAACTGTTCAGTCAGATTGGACCAAAGCAGCTTAAATTAGCAATACAAGGACCCAACAACACAGAAAGGGAACCGCGCTGCCGGCCTGCTAACCACCAGTGCAACAGTGGCTGAAGGAGCAAGAAAATAAAATAAAAATGAGACACTTTCTCCTGGAGGTCAGGGTCTACTCTAACAGAGGTCAGGTACTTCAGACACTGCAAACAGAAAGCTCAAAAAAAAAATCTTTGAGCTAGAACACGCAGACCAGAGTATTTAGGGTTAAACTTTACTCTCAAATCCATTACTTTTGTAAATTACATTTAATCTCCAGTGGGAAGCCAGAAGCTAATGACTTAGTAAAAAGCACAGGCAGCCTCCATCATTCCCATTTCCATGTGGAATACTACCAGTGCTAATTTATCCTGCTGTGCCTCTGATTGCCCTCGCCCCATTCACTTCTAGATCAGCTCACCACTCACCGGCAGGCTAGAAGGTCTGGACTGAAGATTCAAGTTCATATCTTCTTGCCCTTTACTGGAAGCCATTGAGGGAGCAGATGACGCCTGGGACCCAAAAGAGTCTTGAGATAACTCCTGAAATATCAAGGAACACCAAAAAAACCACAAATGGGAATAAAATAAAGGCTCTGCTGGAATTACTCTGGTATATTCTCACATTGTGGAAGAATTATGTACCCTCGGTGACATTTGCCCAAAACAGGAAATAAGACAGCAAATAGTTCAAGCCAGCACGCCTACTGCTCCGCAGGAGGACAAACGCTGCCGGACTGCTACAGAGCGCTGGGAGTAGCAGCCTAAAACATGACAGAACAGTAATTCTCCCCCCTTCCCTTACTACAGATCCTGAAGAACAGAGACTGCCCTGGGAGACTGCCCACTTAGCTCCCTGATCTTCTAAAATCTTACAATACCTCCAAGTACTTCATTACACAAACAAGGCAAGTCAATTAAAATCTTCAACTTTTCGAAAGCTGGCTTTGGTGCGCTACAATGTTTACTGAAAGGTCCCAGCTAGCTTTTCACACAGCTATTAAAACAGTATTAAGCCTTGCTGAAATAAATACATTAAAAAGAAAAAAAACTGCTTCGTGATTTTCTCTTCAATTCCATGCGTTTGCTGCTTTATTTCTCCTCCCTAACGCCACGTTTTACACGTAAGAGCGAACTCTTCTGTCACCATCTATGTGTCGCTCTGCAAACTGTGTTCTGCTATTGTGCTAAACCAAGTAGCTCTGCAGACCACCTGGAGAACTTGCGCAGACCACAGCGTGAAAACCATTCCAGTACAAAATCCTTTAGACTGGTATTGCCAACCAGCAGCATTTACTCGACTCTAGTCTTCAAAACTGCAGTATTAGCGCGGCTTAGCATGTTACCACCATCGTATCTCTCTGTACGAGATACCGATCTAGACACAACAGAGAAGGCAGCACATCTACCACCATAATCATTCCAGCCAGCTTGCTGATGTGTAGTTCAACCGACTTTAATGCACAAAGAAAAGGATTTGCCCGAGTTTCTTTAAAAAAAAAAATCACTTGCGGAAGGAAACAAAGCAGGAGACAGCCTACCTGAGGAGGGGGGAAGCGTTGCTGGGAGTACGCAGACTGCTGCTGCTGCGGCTGTGACTGAGGGTATGAAGATGACTGCTGAGAAAGAGCCGAGGAAGCTGTCTGCTGAGTTTGTTGCTGCTGCTGGTAGGGCGACTGTGACTGCTGCTGTGAGTAGGGAGGCTGACTCTGTTGATGTTGCTGGGCTGTGGACTGCTGTTGAGGATATGGAGTTGGGGACTGCTGATGGGGCGGCTGGGACTGCTGCTGAGAATACGCAGGCTGCGATGTCTGAAGCTGTGGAGGTTGAGACTGAGGCTGTTGCTGCTGCTGATAAGAAGGCTGAGAGTGAGGGGTCTGGGATGGAGGCTGCTGAGAATATGGAGGCTGCTGCTGTTGGGGATGAGGGCTTTGCTGGTTGTAATACGGCGTCTGGCTTTGCTGCCCATACGCACTGGGGCCCTGCTGTCCGTAAGGAGGAATCTACAGAAGAAGAGGGTAGAGTTGTATCAGTTATGAACATATTTTACATACACACACTAAGTAAGATTATGCTCAAGAAGAAAAAAATTCAGAGACCTGAGCAGAGCAGCTAACTGGGAATGCACTGAAATGGCACTACCTATATAAGGAAAGCTCCCAGAAAACAGCAAAAGTCACTTGCGTATGACATTACTCTTGGCAGTAACAAAATTTTAATAGGCACCATAACTAAGTTTTTAGGGGATCCCTATCTGACCACCCTTCAATCATAGCAACATCGGAAGGAAAGACTGCTTGCTTAAAAAAAAGGCAGCCTTTTGGATCCTGCCAACAGTCCAGCAGGAGCCACTTGGATCACGTAGCGAGCCAAAACTGACCTGAAGTCATTTCTTCTGTAAAGAACAGCTGTGTCTTTAACAGAACACAGTGGAAGGAATCTCTTACTCCCCTCACTATTTATTTTAGAATCACAGAACGCTTTGGGTTGGAAGGGACCTTAAAGATCATCTAGTTCCAACGCCCTGTCATGGACAGGGACACCTTCTGCTAGACCAGGTTGCTCAAAGCCCCGTCCAGCCTGGCCTTGAACCCTTCCAGGGACGGGGCAGGCACAGCTTCTCTGGGCAACCTGTGCCAGTGCCTCACCACCCCCAGAGTGAAGGTGGTAAAGCACTGGAACAGGTTCTAGTTCATTCCCTTGTTTGATTCACTGCTCTGCCGCTGCCTCTCTTGGAAGCAAGGATTCCGCAGGTCCTCGTACATCGATCACACCTGGATCCAGGTGTGGCGCGACACGTAGCCTCAAGAAACGCCATTTTAGCCAAGCAACTGATTCCAACCTGATCGAAGGTGGTCCCTTCAGGAGACACAGCACTTTATCGCTCTTCTGCCTGCCCCTGCTGTAAACAGAGGCTACAGAAGCTTGGGTGCTCTACCTGCTGTGCATATGAGATGCTGCCCATTGTACTTTGCGTCCTGCTTTGCATTCCCATGGGATATCTCTGGGGAGTTTGTGGCCCATACGGCTGTCCCGGATAGCCATGTCCTTGCTGTGGCCCCGCCTGAGGTCCCTGTTGTTGTGTGTAGGGGTTGTTTCCTCCATACGGCTGAGGCCTCATCTTCCCCATCTGATCCATTGGGCTTGAAGGCTGCAAAGCAAGTTGCGACACACGATGTACATATAGGAATCGTTCACAACTTCCCCAAAACCCCAGAAGAAAACTTCAACAGGTTGGCACACATAAGCAGAAGCTCGTCTGCCTCTTCTCAGGTGCTAAACCCCACAGTTACATTCTGAATTATGGCAGGATTCCTGCTGCCCTTTCAAACCTACAGACGTTTCACGAAGAACAAACCCAATCAGAAGAAGTCATTTTATGCTGACATATCTCCCGTGGCCAAAGGACAGGAAAGAAGGGGGGGAAGGATCATTAAGAGAGATGAATTATCAGTGTAAGTGGCTTTTCTCCATAGTAGGTAGTAGTTTAATGTCCAGATATTCCACAACAAGGTAAATTTAGGCTGAAAATTTAAATATTCACAAGAAACACTGCTTCTTTCACATATAACAAGGTCTCCCAAAACACTACAGGCTGTTAATTTACACTTACACATTTCAATTAATCCATATTGATGTAGTAATACTCGGCAGCGCTACCAACATTCACAGCATTCAGGACCGCAGTCCCATTTTTGCCCTTTATTTTTTTTTTTACACGTGCTTTGTGTCTGCTGCCTTTTGTAGAATAAAGGTTTTTAAATCAAATTTCTTCGGATGCATGAAAAAAAAAAAAAAGTCAGCCTTGAAAGTCAGGTCCCCAAGTTTTAGAGCAGACATGATGAGACGAGTGAATAAATGCAACTTTCCTAGGACTTCCTAATCTGGACTACCCCTGCCTGGAGCCAAGACATAAGAACAGTCAATCAAATTTCCTGAAAATACTATAAACCTTACAACACAGTCTTTCTACCTGGGCAGTACTAGTCCCACACTAAAGCAAGGACTGCCATCAGCCTGTTTTGGCGTAGTGACCTCTAAATGAATCCCAGGCGCAGTCTTTAACCTCCATCACTCGGACTGAATACGAACTGTTCACTGATCTCCTGATGACCTAACTAATACCAATTAGATGTTTTCCACCAGATCACCATGACAATGGACTTTCTATTACACCATTCCTTCCTGCAACTAGCCCTAGGGTGGTATTTGTACAGATCCACCTTGTCTTGCTGAGATCAGGTGCTTGAGGAGTGGCACTACAGGCCTGCACAAGCAAATATCGCACAAAGCCAGCTCCTGCTGGAAACCTAGAAGAATCCCGGAGACCAGAACAGTATTTCAGTTATGTTTGCAGAATCCACCCTCCTAGGAAAAAAAAGTTCGTACAGTATGCTACACTTCAGAAAATCCTACCCCAACAGCCAGCACAGCTTGAAGTCCCAACACGCAGACCCTGAGAACATTTGTTTGACCAGCTGTCTGCTACGTCTTGCCTGCCAGGCAAGCCATGCAGCACCGAGCCCGCAGGAACAGGAGTAGGGGCGCAACGGGGAGTTAATGGTGGTCTTGTGGGGCAACAGGAGCTGGGCCACGGGAGGGAATTTAATGGCGATGGCAGGAAAAGCACCTCATTTTTGGTAAGGGGGGGCTATCCACTCAACTGAAATCAGGCTCCCTTAGACAAATTTGCACAAAGATGGCACAAATCAATTAAGAACCGTGTCCAAGTCCCCTCCTCCACTCCAGTTCAGCCTCGGACACCCCTGCAAGCACGATGTTTGCCGTCCGACAGAAGCTGTTCACACACGACCATGTGCATGGCACCAGTACAATTCTCTCTATCGGGGCAGATTTTAGATGCCCTGCCACGCTCAGTTGCGCTGGATGTTTCCATTTTAGTCCATACTGATACTAAAACAGTTCCGAAAAAGCTACGTTTCGTGTTTTATGTTCAAGTTATCGCAGATGCTACTGCTGAGGGGTAACATGGATGGAGGCTGCAGGACCTCAGAGGAGGAGGCCCGGAGAAGCCCTAGATCCCTGCACCGTGAACGGCCGTACCCCGCAGACCATGGCAGGCACCCACACAGCGTTTTGTGCCGTGCTCTGAAGAGAAGCTTCCATTCAGGGGGTCAGGGAAAAAAAAAAAAGATGTCTTTGATGGTTGTAGTCTGAATCCTGAGAGCGACAGTGACTGACCTCCTGAATGGGAGCACCCATGTGGAGCTTTCATACACCCTAACGGATGCAAATCGTGTTTACATCTTTCAAGCAATTGTCCCTACTGCTCCCTGAGTCTTGCCTTGTGGGTATCACCTTAGATTACTGGCATCTTTTCCCTCCCCACATTATCTTCTTTGGTATGTAAAAACGGTGCCACCAGGAGTGCTTCCCAGCCCCTCGCTTTCCGCAAGTCAAACCTCTCTTTCACCACCCCCAAACACACACCTCCTTTCTTCTTCTACCTGATCAAGCGCAACTTTGGGGTTACTGACTAAATATTTCAGCATCTTTTCCGTTTGTTACTTGCTTCCTCCTGGTTGTTACCTCACCTCGCAGCCCGCTAGCAAGGGCAGCTTCTCAAATACATTCCTGTTCGGGGATTTTTTTTAATTTTGTTTTTCTTTTTTAAATACGCACACACCACATGCTGCCTCCTCTGCACAGATTTTCTTGTCTGTGGTCACCCACAAAGCTAACCATATCTTCAGGAAGGACAGAAACAAGGTGAAGATCCACTTTTTCATGACTCCTACAGGAAGCATGACGACTGTTAAAAAACTTCAAGAAACATTTGGAATTGTTTATGCAGCCATTAAAAAAAAAAAAAAAAAAAAAAAAAAAGAGAAAAGAAAAAACCCAAAACACAAAACCCAAACATATTTCCAGGATGTGACCAAGTCGTCACCTTGATTGCTCAGCGTAGGAGTACACGACGTGCTTCCAAACTGCGCTGCTTTGAACTGCCACTCTTCCACAAGGCCCTAGCGCACAGAGGATGCTAAAAACAAACATGAAGAGCATCACTCTAAATTACAGCCTTATAGATAAAATTCTATAAACAGAAGAAACGCAAACGCCAATTAATCTCTAATGAAGGAACTATTTCGTACACACACTCCTGACTCACTGCAAACCAACAGGCTAATTCGTGCTCCCCGGGGCTGCCGTGTACATCTCAAGCGCTGCAACGCATTGTTTCTTCCTTCAAAATCTCCCATTAAAGACACATCTCTCTCACTGACAGGGCTTTAACTGCTCCCGTCTTAGCAGTGCTGCTCTGGCTTAAAGAGCCTACCATCAGGAAGCCTACTTCAATCTGCTATCTCAACCCTTTTAGGTAACGTAACTACACGTGCCTCAAGAAAAGAACAGTCAAAGCTGAAACACAGCGAAGTGCAGATCGATGCAAGAGTTCGCGCGAAGACTTTGGGGGGAGCGGAGGTGCTGCCCAGCTCCTTTGTACACCCACGTTACACGAGATGGGGAAGCCAAGAGGAAGCGACGCCTGTTCGCTTGCAGGAACACTTCAGGATAAATAAGGAAATACCAAACTCCGACTGCAAAAGGCTAGAGATTCTTCTCTGGACTGATACATGGGAAATCCTTTCAATAGGAAACCACAGGAGTAGATTACTGTGATTACACTTCAAAAGCAAAGGCCCTGCCACAGAGAGACATAATTGAGAGAAAGTGTTGCTCCTTGATCACTGAAGTCCAGACCCCCTGCTTACACCTCCTTGCATTCATAGAAATTGCTTCTATTCTCCCTTCAATCTCGGTATCTCTGCTGTTTTATAACACTGTTAAGTACCAAAACGTGGCAAAACATAGTCCTGTCACCAGTCAAAACTTTTAAAAGCAAAGTTGTTTGCTACGGTGTGTAATGAAAGCGCCCCTAAGCCAGAGCTCCAGAGAAAATGCCGAGCTTTCGAGAAAATTTAAGATATTTCTAGACTAAGAGCTTGTAACAGCAAGCCCAAAGCGAGCTTAAATTGCTGAGTTCAAAAGCTCTCCAAATCAGTATGTGCAATGTAAAGGATGTCAGACCCCAAAAATGAAACGGCACTGTGAAAACCAGCTATTCTTCAAAAACAACGCCGGAGTTTTCCTAAAAAAAAAAAAAAGCTTCTAAGCAGACGAGAGGATTCCACAAACAATTCTTTTCAGAGTTTGTCCAGTAGAAGAGAAATTTGCCCTCTCGAAAGAGCAGTTTGGTTAAATCGGAGGGGACTTGCTTAAGGGTCTCAGCAGGAAAATGAGTAAAGGGAAGAGGCAAATCCCACTTCGGAAGCAAGAGCCAAACCCTCCGCAGCTGTATAGAAAAACATAATTCTGACTTTCCCCAATTACCTTATTACATATTTGTATTTTATTACACCAGAGGAAGAAAAGGAAGGAGAGTCATTTACTGAACTCTCCAGTTTCAAATCAGCGTCATTCAGTTGTTGGCAAACGTGGGTATTGGCCACAACTGGTTTCCTCAGCTGCCCAAGAAAAAATAGAAAGGCCAAAAAAATAATAAAAAAGCCCTAAGCTCTCACCTTGGATCTGAAATCTTTTCCTGGCCAGATTTGCTGTCCATTTTTTGTGATAAAAAATAATAAAAAGCATTACTGGCTGTTTAACCGAGAGAAGCCCTAATTGATTCCCACAGTAATTAACCTGCATTTTACCTCGGAGAGTGGTAGTTAAGGAAGTCGGCACTGCTATTTATAACTCATCTCAAATTGAGGGCAGACTGCCTAAAATCTAACACATCCCAGCTGTACTCCTGTTTGAACTGGGGCCAAGGGAATTTTTTAAAGCAATCTTGGCACTGAATGAATGACACCAACAGTATGAGCGCGCGTGTGGTTGTGTTGTGGTGACGTAGCAGTGGAGGTGGAAGGGGAAGGGGGGGCAGCACGCCGTAATCCCTCTCCCAAGCCCGCTCGCCGCGCACAGGCTCGGCCCCGGCCGGTACAACGCGCCGGAGCCGCCCACCGAGAACCAAACACAGGAAACGTCTTTTCCTGTGGAACGCCTTGAAGTGAGAAGCACATGGCTAATCTGCATAAAAGCAAAGCCACACCACTCCTGCCAGGAAGGTTAGTGCTCGTAATCTCTGGCCACGGAGCTGGCTGCCTGCGAGGACTTGGACCCACGCCTGATAACCCAGAAACAGCCGAGAACAGATGGGCAAGGACCCCGGCAGAAATAGCACCACGCACGTGACTCGCCACATGGCCCCACGAGCACAAACTATTGTTTGGCTGCCGAGCGCCGGTACAAAGACAAGCCGGACCCGGCCCTGCGAATTCAGCGAGAGGCGGCAGCTGCTCCCCCACCATCGTCGGGCTGGCTGGAGGACGGGGACCACCAAAGCCCGGAGGCCTGGAAGTCGCCAAGCTGAGGAGATGCTGACCAACACTGGTTAAAACCGTCCCGCGGGCTCGCAGAACGAACTGCTCACCTCCCCGAGGCTGAATCCGGATGGGATCTTACTGAAGTGAAGAAACTAGGTCTTGGTAGAAGAGCACGCTCTTCCCTCGTGTCTCCAACCCCTTGTTACCCAGAGGCAAGGGCAAGTAGTCTCTGCAGCCAGTGAAGTTACAAAGCAGATTGCCATGTTGGCTGTAAAAATTATATTAGTGATGGACAATGCTGGGAAAGAGGAGTCATTTTCCCTAAGAACTAGTCAACTGGGATCACAGTCATATTGGATTTAATCATTGAAACCAGGCAAGAGAATAAAACCACCCATGTTCCCCCAACCTTTCTGTGCCATGTCTATCAAAATCAACAAGCTGTACGAAGCCGAGAATCAGCAACAGCAGCATCACCTTAACAGGCTGGTAACACCTACAGCGGCTCATGGAAAAGACCTGGGTTCAAAATCAGCAGCTTTCCCTGCCCATTTCCCAGTGCCTCCCACCCCACTGAGAAACACCAACCACGCAAAGGCGGGCAGGGGAACCTCCACATGAGCGTCACGGCAAATGGAGAATCACTCAGGAAAAATATTTTGTCTTGATCGCAAGGCTGCCAAGAGCCTTTATCAACTGAGCGTTAGTGTTTCGAAAAAGCAACCCTAATCACAGTGGAGAGGCTGCACTGACCTTTGCCATTTCTAGTATGTTCCACATCCTCTGGGCTACCAAGAGCTCAGGCTGCCATGAGACACCAATGCTGGGTCATGTCTTGGAGGTCCCAACATCCAGCACCATTGACACGCTGCATCCACACTGCCTCCAGGGATGAGGGCTCTGACCTCCCACCTCTACACCCTCCCTCTAAACGAAACCTCTGCCGTATTTTCAAGTTCAAAGGGCACTAGGAGAGTCTGCAGCATCAAGGCACCACTGCCTTGATCAAGACAAACCCAATTTTCCGCATACTCACCAGTGTAAAGCTACATTAGGTGTGACGGTACCTGCATATAAAGCACAGGTACTCACCAGGAACAAGCGTGAAACGCACGGGAGGGATTGCCCCAAGCTGGCATGAAGCCTTGCAGGCCCACCAAAACCAGCCAGGCCGTGACGATTCACACCCACTGAAAGACTGACGCAAGCAGACAGTTACTCTCTTGCGACATCATCCAACCATGGCAACGCCATGATGTCACTGAGAAAACAGACCTAACGGGGAGAGGGGAACACGACGACATCCAACAGGCAACACAAGATGCTTCAGCCAACCCTACTTTCAGCCAGTCACTCTCATGCCTCAAGTTTGCACTTCAGACACTTTCATGCCCGTCTGTGTCTTCTGAAACTCCACACACAAGCGACTCCAACTCCTCCATAACCAGCCTAGAGAGTTCAAGCTGAGAAACCAGCACAAACTAACAACCGTCCTCATTCGCGAGCAAACATGGTTCATCTTCCAGCAAGGAACACTTTCATCTGATCTATTTAAGGTGTAGCTGGCTGCGCTAAGGTCAATATCCCAGCCTGAACTCGCTGCCTTTTATAGCCTTCTGAAGGGCCAGCGCACTGGGTCATACCTCATCGCCTCTCTTCCTATGGTGGTCCACTTTTAAAGAGAGATGGAAGAGGCTGAAGGGAACTTAAAGTTAAGATAAAAAGAAAAATCCTCCTGTAGTAGATGAAGATGCCCCCAAAAGACAGAACGCCCAGAAAACCCCGCAGTAAACACTACACTGGTGTGTATCAAGTCTCTCATCAGGCCAGTTTCAACAAGTGTGGCTTACAGAGAACGTCATCAGAGAAACGCGCACTTCCTTTTTTTCTTTTCCCCTCCCTTTTTTAAACTTGAGAAATCCACCAACTTCCTTCAGTCCCTCAGCATAAGCAGGACAACACGCCAAGCCTGCGCCGGTACTGCTCAGCACCCATCAGTTACTTTCCTTGCCTACCCTCCAGGGCAGCACCCATCACTTCAGGAAACAAGCACTCGGTAGCGAAGCGGGCTGGGCTGCTCTGCCTCACCCCCACAAGCTCGGGGTACCAAAACCTGACTCTTGGAACAGAGTACAGGATTGGTTTCAGGGTTACAAACACTCACCCCTTGGAAACTTGCAGGACAAATCAATTTCTACGTAAGCTACAGAAAAATAAAACTTCCCATCTCACCCCCACAAATATGAGAATCTAACTTAGATTTTAATACATAACTGAGAGGCAACGTATCATTATCATCTCATTATCAATGGCCAATGCAGATTAAGTTATTGGTTGCCAAAGTGTTCAGATAACTGACCTCTGCTCAATAGTTTCAGTTCTGCAACTAGAGGGAGCCTGGTTTTTCTTCTGACTTTTTCCAGTAGGTCAGAGTTTGACCGAAGACTTTCTATTCCTCTAATCTTCTGCTAACACAGACCTCAGAATAAGCTAATGCTACACACAAAAGGAAAACGGGACATTTTCTAAATTACTTTGATCACCTGCTTCTAACCAAGAGTTATTTGGAGCTCCTGTAAACTTAAAGTCAGCCCTGTTAAATGTTGCCCCTTTCCTTGATTATACATTTCTTACACCCGTTCCTTTGGGGAGATTTTCTGTAAATCCAGCATACTAAGTCTTACCAGTGGAAAAAGATGAAGAACTTTTCTCCAAGCAGCTATACTGTGAACTGTATCTTCCTGGCTAAACACAATTCAGTAATTACCCTATTAACATTTCTCAGCAAGAGGCCAGTCCACACATCTCAGAGGACTTTCCTAAGCACCACTCTTACTAATACTCTTCAAATTGATTAAAACTGACCAGAGTTTTGCTTACAGGATGTATCATGATGGAACGTTTTATTCCTGAAAGAAGCCAATCAGAAGAAGGTGATCGAGCGAGGAAGGGAAATGAGAGCCCCACCTCAAACCATCCCTGGAAATAACCTGACAGGGGTGCAGCGTTCATGCCCCAAAACAAGTGGGGTTTTGGGGGTTTTCTATTTTTTTTTTAAAGGTGGAGGGCGGAAAGGTGTCAAAGCCTGCCTGTGTTTTAAACAAAGTGCACTTGTTGATCTCATCTTTCCTTCCCAGCCTGACTTTAAGCCCTCCTTAACAAATTCAACAAACCCAGCTTATCGAGGCTCTGGATTTCAGGTCCTTTCTTCAGTCTTTCCCTCTGACACATGGCCACGCTGCTTATCACACCACATTATTCAGGTATCTCTCAGAACTCTCGAAATAGTATTTCAACCACTATCATATCTAAAGACGACGCACAACTGGTTTCCTGCAGTCTTTAGGATCTACTCGAAGGCGGGTGCACGCTCACATTAACAGACGTTTTTCTGGACTTGTGAAAAGCTGCAGTACAAAAGGACCTGAAGTAAGATTTACACTGTAAACACCGAGGTGGGCTGACCTGGGAGAGGGGGAAACTCGGCTTTGTTTTTATGCAAAGTTAGCAGCGGGAGGACAGGCCCAACCTTGCCCACAGCCGGGTTCACAGTGTACCGTCGTCCTTGCGAGACGCACAAGCAGCACGACGGCAGGTTCCTCACGGACACCTCTCCTGTCTGCAGGCTCAGCATGCATCCTTGTGGAAACAGCACAAGGGATCCCCCACCTGAAAGTTAGGCAACAACCAGAGGATTCATTTCCCTCTCCCTCCACCTCTCTTTCGCCAGCACGACACCGATGATGTGACTAAACATCCACGTTGTTTCAAAATACCATAATGCAACGCCTTCGAGGGGCTCTGAATGGCAGGGGAGAGAACAGCCCAAGCCTAGGCTGAGCCTGCCCGCGGCACGGCTCGCTCTCTGCGGCAGGCTGGACGACACACCTTGTCCCTACCTGACAACCCAGCGCAGACCGGACGACTTGGCTGGGCAATCGGTTCCTTCTTTATCAAACAGACACTGGAGTGGAAGCCGGAGCTGACAGCTACCTACACGGTTACTTTAACATGGCAGGAGATTCTGACAAACGCTATTTACCGAATTAAATGCAGTGGAAATTAACAAAGGATTACAATTCTTTTGCAACAGCTGGAGACTAGTGAAATTTTCAGATGTTTCACAGGTAGTTGGAGTCAGATTACGCAGTTTGCTATTTAGACACGTGGTGTGATCTCTAACATCTCCAATAATTCCAACTTATATTTAAGCATGAAAATGTAGTTTCCTTCTAGCCAAATAACTAGGTAACTAGCCATCCCCTCACTCTCAGACTGCAACTCACTTTAGAAGCACACTATTCGGGCAACTCGCCTCAAGATTTCCGAAGTGCCACTTGTTGACTCCTCCCAAAATCTAGGCAACACCAAGATGTAAAGAAAGCTGCATCTCAGCTCCACGGGAGACGATCCCAAGGAACATGTGATAGTTGTAATGAGGTGGTGTTTCTTCTAAGATGGAAAGAAACTTCCTTCCTGAATATTAAATCAGGCTTTAAGTTTAAGCCAACCTCCTACGTCTGCTCTAATGAACTGGAGGCAAGTCAACAAAAAGATGGTTAAGTGTCTCATTACAGTATTTTCGTTCCAGGCCTACTTACACACTAGAAGGAGCAAGCAAGCTCATGTTGTACCACAGAAATGGGACTGGGCCAAGAGCAAGCCATAAAAAAACAAGAGGAGGAAGGGCTAGCATGGAAAAGCAAAATTATTCTAAGTGTCACCACTACTTAAGTGATCCAATTTCGATCAGTAAGAGAGCAGCTGTTCCAGATCACTAACAAGATGCAAAATATTTGCACTAAGCACCATTGAAAACCTGAAAGGGCTCCAGAAACCCCGCAAATACATTCAGACAACTGTGACCTGTGGCAAACTTCAGTCATCCAGCTCATTCGCCGTAAACCCCGTTTCCTTTCAAACTAGCAATACTGATCTCACGGACAGATGTCTTTCGCTACTGAACACAGGGGACGTTTTCCAAAACTTCAGGCCTGAAGGAAGACCCAATGCAAGGGGCTCACTAGAGTTTACTTTCCAGAACAAAGTTAGTTCTATCAGTTCATTAAAAGCCCTTTCTGCACAGAAATCCAATGGGTCCTGGTGCACACTCAAGAGTTGATAAGGCACCTCCAGCACAGCCTCCTAGCTTTCTAAAAACAATTTCTTGCTAGCTCTTCATCCATAAAATGCAGCATTGCAGGTTTCTACCCACTTGTGTCTGTCTGAAAGCTCAATCTGTATTTGAATATCTCATCACTTTGCAAATTTGTCTCATTTTACACCAGAATAAATGGTGGCTGAACAGACTCAACCAGACAGGCAGATTCCCATGACCTCTTACCCTGCCAGGTTGGTAAGGGCACACCCGAGAGACATCTCCGGATCAGGTCAGGGCTCTAAAACACGACAGGTCTCCAGCGGTCCCAACTCTCCTACTGCACACAACACTAAGATGGAGGAGGACGCAGACACGCTTATCGTAAGGGAGAGGTACAGCTGTCGGACACTACCTCATCTCAGCGTGCGGAGCTCCATCTTGTCCAGAGCAGCTGCCTGCTTTAATAAGAGCTGCATGTCGGGGCCTGTAGTTTCTACAAGCCACGTTTTGGAATTACACAGGATTTCCCTTGCTTCTGCAGAATAACTGAATTTATTTAAGAGTGTGTCTAATGCAACATAAAGGAAGATCAAAATAATTCAAGAAATCTGAGTTTTGGAATGCATCTGCGGAAGAGACAGGCAATCTCAGTTTAAGTTAGCACACAACTCCGTGCTCCATCACTCTCGCCTCCCAGACCCTGAATTCGAACTCACAGTTCAGTGGTGGACATCACCGCTGCTCTGCGACGGGGTAATGCGGATCAGCCAGCTGTAACTGCCCAAAGGCGCACCCTCATCCCAGCCAGAGCCTGGGGTAATGATCTGCTAATTACTTCAGAGTATCTCAAAGACGTCTCAGTCACAGGGTAGCAGCCGACCTTCACAGCACGTTTGGTATGGCACTAGGGTTAGCCCAACCGTCACCTCGCTAGGAAGCAACTTACTACACCTTAAACCCTGTCCATCCCTCCTGACCCGCCGCAGTATTTTATAGGGGGGATCCAGCACGATACAAGGTAACAAAGCTTTGTTTGGCTAATAATAATAAGAAAAGTTATTTCCCTTCTCATTACAGCAGCTGACAAATTCGGATGCTATTTTTGTGGATTTTATTGAGCCTTCTCTTATTTTAGCCTTAAAATTCAGGCTTCAAGACTCCACTTCAGTTCCACGGAACCAAAAATATTTAAAATTGCAGTAATGACAAGTTACCATCTGCATTTACCAAGGATGCACTCGGTAACTTTGTAGCAAGCAACAACCAATCTCCAGTATTTATACCCAAATGATCTATTTGCATCCAGAAAGCAGAGCTGCTGTCATGCCTGCGTTGGTAAGAGGAGAGGAGGTTGGGGGAGATGAAAAGACTACGTAGGCAAGAAACTCAGAGCTGCAGCCAAGCCAGCTCCCAGACAGCAGCGAAGACACACTACTAGAGCCTCCATCAAGCCAACGCCGTCGTGATTCGGGTTCGTTACACCTGGCAAGCCCGACACGAATCCCAGCCCCACAGTGACACAAGGTCATCATTATTTAAAAATAATATTAATTAAAAAAAAAGAAAAAAAAGCAGCCCACCAGCTCTTGGTTATAGTGATTTTTGAAGCCTGGGTCCGCAACCCCACGCTCGCTTCTGTCCTTGGGCTTTTATTCCATCTACGCCCAGAAAAATCCAGCTTTCTTTTAAAGCAAAATGAACAACGCAGGGAGTTGCTTAGCAAGTTAAAAGGAGTGTGTGCTGGCAGCTGGTGAGAAGATACAAAAATTCATAACTGTGCCAATGCCATGGGGGGAGGAGGAACAGCCAACGCTGCAAAGTCTTCACTGGTTTCAGGAACAGGTATAACAAGAAACTGTAAGGCAACTCATATGAGAAAAGGAAGATGAGACATGACTGTACCTTGACAGCAGTGACAACTCGGAACAGTTTATTGCCATTTACAGAGTGATCAGATTTAAAGCTAAGCTTAATACATGTTCACCATCCAGTACAAGTATCACCGTTGCCTTGACACAGTGCACTTTCCACACACTCTGCATTCATCATTAAAGCCAGTAAATCTACACTCTGAAGCTCAGCAGCAAATTATACCACGATCTCCTGATACAATACGCCTAATGAGTTATTCGCCCGAGCGTGCGGACAACAGATTTAGCACCTTGCTCCAGAGAAGGAGAAGGGAGGCAAGGGTTAAGGGCCAAAACACAGCTGAAAGCCGAGGAGCACTCAATTGCTCTGGGATATTTCATAGAACACTAATCACTTCATCTGATTTTAATTCCTGACACCAAATCAGCATATAGCTTTTCAAAGGAAATCTTGTCCTAGATTGCAAGGTAATCAATCACAATTAACGTGGAAACAAGCTTTTGCAACGCTGTCATGCCTCGTGAACCGAACAGGAAGGCCAGAGAAGGCGCTTTAGAAATATCTTCAAAGTACAGGCAGGTAGGATAATTTGGGATAGGTCTGCCGGTCTCTTCTGCACACCCAAGAGTAGGTAGTGGATAGCCAGGCATTTTGCTTCTCCTCCAGAGCACGAGCTGAGTAAGAGTGCTTTCTATGCCCCTTCTGTAATGAACCCTCACCCAGGATTAGCACACTCATCACCTCAAAGCCCCTTCCCCACTAACGTGCCCTGTTCCAGGGGAGCCACGTTCTGCCCACAGGCAGCTAGAAACCACATTTCCAGCGAGGCGATTTTTCGTAAAACCAGAAGAAAACCGTTCCAGGTTTAACCCCATGTCCAGAGAGAAAGTATGATCTAGCAGCGACAGCGTTAACCTTGATTTTGAGAGATAGGGCTCTGAGCACCTACTCTGAAGGTTTCCCATGCACCCAGCTGCAGGGTGCGGAGGCAAGGAAAGGCTTCCGAGACGTGGAGAACTGCTCATACTAGCCTCGCTGGTATATCACGATAAACTGAAAGACTAGGAGATACTTTGATGCTTCCTATCACAATACTGTCCAATTATCCACACACAATTTAAAAAAAAAAAAAAAAAAATGTTCAAATCTGTTACGTGCAGCAGCTGCCCTGAATCCTTTCCAGGGGATCCAAAGCACTACGATTACCACAAGCCCCCCACGCAACAGTAAGCAAATGAGTTTGGGTTTTTTTTTTTTAATAAAACAATAATCCCCCCACCCACGCAGCTACCCCAGCGCAAAGGGCAGGACGCCAGCACTCTTTAGACCACTGACACAACACGTGCAGCCACAGCACAACAAAAAGGCGGTTTCTGGGAACGCGTGATCACGCTCAGTAAACTGGCCTTGAATGGGAAGCCTTTTTCTTGATTAGCAATGCCAGCTCCAAAGTCAGAGATATTTAAAGAAAAAAAAAAAATACCAAGTTTTAACTAATTCCAGCACTTCCACCCTTTCAATGTATCTTCTGCACAGAGGTAAGAACTTTTCTTCAAACCATTTCACAAGGAGTATGTCTGAGGGAAGACCACCTCTAGTCTGGCACCCGTTTAATTATTTACATACAGTTAATGAATACCAGATTCTCCTCCTAAACTTGTACAGGGTGCATAGTCCTACAGTCATTTGGACTTTAAATCCATCATCAGACTGTTATGAAGTACGAAACTCCAAACAAGCCTACAGGAAGGATCCCACACAGAGAAGTACAGAGTGAGCCTGGCCAGCTCCGGGACCCTGGAAGAAGTTCAGGTGGCAAAGCAGGACAGTCCAATCCCTTCAACGCAAATCCCCAGCGAGCACAGTAATCTGGAAGTAAAGGGAGACATTTTCCAATGTAACTAGCAAGTTTATCTCAAGGAAATAGGAGGTAGGCAGAAAGTCACACATTTAAAAGCAGGTTACCATTCACTTTTGCCTCTGTTCTCCATACCTAGAGAGACTAGGACAACAAGAGATACTCAATTACAATGATTTGAGTTGGAATAATTTTTCCTAATGTGCAAAGCACTGAAACAGACCGAGGCAGCCCCATACCTGTTCTCAGGTATAGCCGATCCTGCCCTGAAGCAGGACAGCAGCCTAGATGACCTTTTGAATTCAGATCCAGACCTCTGTTCAACCAGAAAAATACAGTCACCTACAAAGACAACGCAGGCAACGAACCAACAGCAACATTTTGCAGGCAGCACAGACTACACTGCACATTCTCCTCACCAAAAAGATCAAATTCAGTGCCATAAACCCAAAACAGAATGGCCACTCTCAGAGCAGGTACCCTCCCTCCTCTGTGCCTCGCTCTTCTCCGACCGTATTCATGCTGCTGAAACTACTGCTCTGGACACTAATAGTGTTAAGAAAGTACAAACCCACTGTGGACAATTTGAGCTGGCCGTGTTATGCACCGGTCTGAGCGTATCCCAAATCGCAGCCCTGGCCAGGGCAGAGCAGGTCTCCCACCGCGGCGTCTGGAGGTGTAGCTGCAGCTGTAGCTGTGGCCCGAGCGCAGGTTTTAAAACATTCCTGTTCAGTTATTCACAGGCAGGGTGCCAGAACGGTGCTGACATCAGAAGGGAAATGGTAATTTTCAGGGTTTCTCTTAGTCAAACCTGAATGAAATTTCACAAGTGAGTGGAGGGGGGGGAAAGTACTTGTTTAACCCAGTAATTCTCCCTGGGGGGAAATTCCAGAGTCCTCCGAACTTCAAGAATTTCTCTTTGAGAAGACTCGCAGAATCTCTCAGGATGGAAAGTCACGGCTTCCGTAGGCCACGGTCTGACATCAGTGACCACCGAAACACTCTCTCCTCCCAGCCGCATCCAGGATGTCACCATCGCATCCCACCAAAAACACAGAAGTGTTCTTCAGTCCCCTCTGGTTCATCACACGGCCAAACGCGCCCACAAAACACAGGGCAAGCCCACGGCAGGAGCGAGCAGCCGGGGTCTGCTCCACTCAGAGGGGATACTGGCTGCGTCAGGGTCCCCCCCAGCTGCTCTAAAAACTACTCCCCGTGTCTAACTTGCGGCTTCTTGGGACAGTTCAGGCATAACATTAATTATCCAAGAGAAAGAGGAAGTTACTCAAGTTTAAAAAAACAAAAAAAAAAGGAGGGAAAAAAGAAAAGGAAAAGTCAGTAGCAATTGAATTTGTCCTTGAAAGAGTTTCAATTTCTATAGCTAACTTAAGGAAATAATGACATGCTGGTTATCACATGAAATGCCAATAACTGTAATGGAGCAGTAGCTTTTTCAGAGTTATTTACACAAACTGATTTTTCACGGGAATTTCATAGGAATTAACACATACACTCTCTATCTCCACTCTCTCACGCTCCTGTAAAGAAATTTCTTTACCGCGAGTATTTACAGAATGAAACGATCCCCTTCTTTATTTGCTCCTACCCACTTCTGTCCCTTTTTCTCTCCAAAAAAAAAAAAACCCGCAACATGATTAGAAATTAGATTCTAGCCACAGTTATCATTTTACTCTGAACACATAAAGCAAAAAAATTATTTGCAGAGAAATTCTGAAGTAGCTTTTATTAAGTTTACCTGTCATTATGTAGCATCCTTTACATTTCAACTACAGAAGGCTCATGCCCACATTGTGTAAATACTTACTGAGCTGCCACCTAAACTCAGAAACACTCCAGAAAGAACACCGTGGCAAACCTGGAAACGCTCTTCTCGATGTAGTCCAAAAAACCTCAAAAATGCTCAAGTTGCACGACTGAACTGCTGAGTTAGAACACTGGGAGTGCAGGTGCACAGAAGAAGAGTATGAAATGGGAACCCCTCCCTCATCCATATGTTAATACGTATTATCATCTGATTAAGACACTACAGGAACTGGTAAAATATGTACATGAGCTCAGTCCTGAGAGAAGCAGCTCCTCCTGTTCCAGCCCTGCTTCTTTCCTTCTATGAGCCTCCGAGGGCAGGCTCGAGCGCTGCTTCTTTAAGCGCAGAACTCCATTAAAAGGGTCTTAACAATATATTCAGCTAAAAGCTTATACTAGATGGTCTCACAGCACGGGATGAGACTCAGAAGACCTATATTCCACCCTCCGCCCTGTCCCAGCCCTAGTGCCTCACCTTGGCAAGTTCCCACATCAGCATCTCAGCTGCTTCCGCTGAAAAATAGTCATTTTAAGAACTTAAGACCTCGTGTTCCTCCTCTGTGTACCAGGGGGAAACGGAAGACTGCCTGAAATCTAGTTTCTACAGAATTTCAGTCTTAAGAATGATAAGCATACACTCAATACAGCAGAGATGACATTAAATTTATGATCGGAATTTTACTGGAATCGATTTCTAAACACAGCATGGCCTTCCTGAGCCCACAGAAAGTACACACGGTCTCTCTTCAGGCGACCAACTTCTCTGCTTTTCCAGCCGCTAAAACGAAAAACAAAAAGGCATCAGCTCCTCTCCTGTCATCCAGGAACAGGCGGACAGCAGGGACCCAGACAGAACGCATGTCAGTTTTGGTCAGCGTGCCAAAGAAAACTGCTTTTTTCCTCCAATCCCACCTGTCATTCACTTCTAGCTGGAGATTTATGGCTTTGGCTACCAGACATCCAGTATAGTTTTACCACTGCACATGCATAACCTCCGGATGAATTAAAGGTTGTACTTCTTGAAATCAGCACATGACAGAAAAACTTTTGCAAGACTTTTCCTCAAAAACATATTTCCCCAGGAAAAATGTTTCCTTTATTTTTTTCCACCAGAGCAAAAGGGGAGATACTATTTTGCATCCTTGCTGATGGTTTAAGGACCCTTCCAGAAAAAAAAGCAAGTAATCGTAACAGCAATGCTAAATACCGACAAGCTTATCTTTTTCATTCCCCCCCCGCAATTACGCTTGCCTGCCTTCGGTTTCTGCTTTGCTACTGCTGCTACTTGAGAGTTGCAAACATTCTTGGCAGGAATTGGGCAATGGCATGCTGATGAGCTTTTCCCCAGAGCAATCCATCACACAGGAGTTGCAATTCAAAAAAGAAATCAAACTGACTAGACAAAGAATTTCAAATACACAGAGTAAAAACTGGAAAGGGCATCTTTCTCCTCTAATATTTTAATTACCAAGATCACAGATTCATAGGGTAAAAACTGGATTTCCAAGTTGGTGGCGTTCCTTTGAAAAGAGTAGGAACAAAAATGGTGGAAAAGTCGCATATGAGGTAAGAGATAGAATGAACAGCTGCACTATTTAGCCTCATTTTAGACATTAGTTTCTGAAGGAAAGCTGCTGGGTTTTTTAATATGGTCTTCACGTAAGACCCGTAATAGGGTCTTGTGTAATACTTCTGTAACGTAGTATTCATTGACCAGTGTTCTCAAGTAAGACTACAGAAAAACCAAAGTATTATAACATACCAAGCTTATGAGAACAGTGAGACACAGCTATATAACAGAACATCTGATTCTCATGCTTCCCCTAACCCCAGTTTCTAGTATTATTTAAAAACAGGGAAGAGGTTCTGCCTGTTTGTTGAGCAGTCGCTTCAGGAAACAGAAGTTGTAGCAGGTAAAAGGAATTAAACTGGACAGACAGTTTTAGGAAACCAGTAAGTATTCTAGCCAAAAAAAAAAAGGCCCAAAAGTCAAACATACAACCTTCCAGAAATCACATTTCTGTCTTGCAACCAAGAGACACCATATGTAGAAACCCTCCCCTAGCCCAGATAATAAATAAGGATTGACAGAGCATTTCATTTATAGTTCGTAAAAGGCAGGAAGGCAAGCCTTGCTAACCCCATTTCACCGAGGAAGAAAATACTACAGAACAATCGTACGGTTTGTCCCAGGTTTCCCAGTAAACTGGTGGTGATAAGGGCAGGGAAAAAAAACTCCAGCTGAGAGTCAGAATTGGGGTTTACTGTCCTGCATTCTACACATATCCTGCCTGGAAACATCGGTCACCTCAAAACCGAGCATCAAGGAGATGGTATTTCAGAAAACAAGAGATTTTAAGAGAATCGGGCAACCCCTAGTTTACTTCAACAAGCGCAGACTATTCGAAAAGGTAAGCCAGCAAAACCTTGAGTGTCCACGCCAGAACTGAGTAGATCTTAACAACAAAATTAAACTAGCACAATTTTCCTACTTTCTCTAAAACAGACAAGGCCTAGAATCACTCATTTGGAGGCAAACTCTGCCCCAGAAGAAGATGTACCACCCTCCTTTTTGTTGGAAAGATCTAGTGCCTACTACACCTCGCGAGCAATTCAAGGGCTCCTAACATTACAATGCTAAGCAAGGAAAAACCCTGCGACACAAGCCAACAGGAGCCAGGTCTCAATTTCCGATTCCAAGATATCGCAGCTCACTGGCAGCACAGAGCCATTTGGTGCCAATTTAGTTTAAAAAACATATTTCCAACAACATTTTTCATGCCTCACTTGCTACTAAAGTTGAGATCTAAGTCAACAAAAAATAGCTATTGTATGGCAACAGGCCCGAAAGCATTTTTTTAATTAACGTACGATTTTTAAACTGCCTTCACTGAACTTATAATAGAGGCCTAGAGATGTCAGCGCACCTATGGGGAGGTTATCCAAGACCTCAATGTTTAATGCGATCCAAAGACATCTCCCGTTACAGCAGACGTTGTTTGTTGTAGCGAAAGCGTGTACCACGAGAAATGCCCATCTATTAAAGGGAGGGAAGTCCTTTCTCTTCAGCAGTTTAAGTCCCAAGACACCGGGAAAGCCAGCGTATTATTAAGAACTGCTACACGCTCCGAGGGGAAGGGGGGTGGAAACAAATACATGGTAGAGCTGGAAAAATTGAAAACTAAGATCCCTGGCCTGGTTTCTTACAAGTCATTCCCACAGAAAACCACAGATTTCTCATCCCACACACTGTTAAACAGCCATTCTGATCTCTTGATCCTACTCCGCGTTTCCCAGCTATAAAGGTCAACCAGGAAAAAACCCAAAGTCCTCTATCGCAGTCCGACAAACGTGGAGCACGTCTGCCTTCGCGGGGGCTCCCACGCAGCACCACCGAGGTGGTGTCCGGAGGGCTACAGACCAGAGTCTGCCTCTGCGCAAGCAACTATACTCTCATTTTATTACAGGAAATATTCCACCCAACTTTGACGCCAGAAATGACTTCGCCTTTCTTGATGAGCAATGCGATGAAACTCTCCTTATGGCATCACTCATAAATCCTAAAAAGTATCAAGAATTAAAGGCACTTCTCTTTTCTGCATCATCCTGCTTCCCTTCCCCAAAATCTCAGGTTTACTATCCCGAGGATTCCCGCGTGGAGGAACCCCACACTCTTCCCACATCATCTTCTCCAAGCCTGCACCAAGAGATGCTTCTCTTTCTAGTGTTTGGCCAGATGAATTACATCCTCCTCTCGCTCTCCCAGAGTTTCTCAGAAGTTAGGTGGTAAGTACCCACTCTGTTCATCACTGTACAAGACAAAGAAAAGACACAAAGCTTTAAATTCTCCCAATCTAAGGATTTCAACAGAATACACAGCGAAAGGAGGCTGTAATTTAGGACTGGAGTATTATTATTAATCAACCATTTCTTGTGGGCAGCACAGATGACATGTGGAAGCTTTTTTCATCATGTGAGAAAAGTCTGTGCTTTTTCCAGCAGGAAAAAAAAAAAGAATTGTCAGTTTGAGTCCAATAATCCTTGGCACAAAAAGGATTCGGGGGGGGTTGTTTGGTTTTTGGGATGGAGGGGTGTTGGTTTACTTTTTACATACACTATTTGTACTACCTAAAGTTCAACTAATTCTCAGAACAACTATTCATTAATAATTCCAGTTGATGGGACTAGTTACTCGGATATTAATACACTATGTATCAGCAGCTCATGGAATCAAGTTAAATTCATTTTCCAAGGCAAAATAAGCTGCTTTTACAAATTCGTATCAGAACATTGACAGTACACTTTTGTCAGGTGCTGTAGTAAAATACCTGCTTGAAGAGTTCAATCTGACACCATATTTTAGCACACATTTTATCTAAATTGAAATTTTTCTGGATACAAAAAGTACCTTCAAGTAAACACCCTTGCGTCCGTGACATTTGTCCGAACACATTGCAGCTATATATGAACATATCCCTGCGGAGCTGAAATCTTCACTGAGGACAATCGAATACTCGCTGGCAGTTACCGTTGGAGTTTGATGACCACAGCAGAGGTAAGATCCACTCTCTCAGAGAGCGCTACTTTAATCTGACAGAAAAGACAATTAAGTAATTCAAGACGCTGAAGGAGACATTGCCTTCGGTAATCAAGGAACAAAAATTAAGCAGTTTTCAGATCGACACAAGAGAAGTACTGAGCGAGAAGGGAAACTGGAGGCTGCATGTCACACTACGCGGTATCAAATGTCTCCAACCCAGGGCCTGAAGTTAGAGCAAAGTACACAGAATGAAAAGGGAAGTCTGTCAGTCCTGCACGAGGCCACGGCAGGCCTTGGAGATGCACGTCTAAACACAGAAAGTAACCTGGTTTTAATCAAGGTGGCCAGATATTAGATATCAGCACCTCTTTTCCCTGTATCTAAAATGTCTGGTGTGTATGCTGCACTGCTTTCTCCTCTGCATCCGTATTTCCAGCAAACAGGTAATGCTACACATACAACAATAATTGTAATTCTCAGGCTCATTTTTCCTATTTGCACTCCTCTGAAAAGCGAAGAGTTGTGACACTGTTGAGCTTGACCACAATCAGCATCTGAATGTCTGTAATAAGTCCCTTTATTTATGGGGGGGAGGAGACGCATCAGTGCTTACCCAAAGTAAGTCAAAATGTGCCCTAAGACACACACCTAGAGGCTCAGGCCTGTCCTGTATTAAAGCTCTATTGAACGTAAATTGGCAATTCACCATTTTCGGTGCTTCAGCCACAGGTTTGGTTTTGATTGTTTTGTTGTTTGTGTTTTTTTCTTCTTAAGGCTGTAACATACCCCAGAAACCCCCACATTCTCCATCTAATAAAGAATCCAAACAGCCCCAGTTTTGAAAAGGGCCGAAATTAGCCAGGAACAAACGCATCCTCAGATCCATCAAAGAAATCATTTATACCAAAGGGAAAGTCACATAACCAAAATAAACAGCAAGCCCATTGTGCAGAGCAGCCCTGCCACTGTTCCGACAACACAGACTCTATTCCAGGCTGCATAAAACATCACAAGCAAAATAAACCCAAGGTACAAACAAAATGCCATCGCCTCCTCTTTTGTTTCAGGCACAATGCAACAAGGGCAGGCTGTCTGGGGCTCCGCTCCCGCCGATGCGGGGCTGCCACCCAACCGCCTCAAGGTCACGGCCGGTTCCGGCGAGGGGGGGACGAGGAGGCAGCGAGCGAAGCGGCAGGGCTGCCGTGGGTCCGGGGCTGGCAGAAAAGCCGAGTGTAAAAGTTTATGAGCTCATCAGGATTGTTGTACCATTACATCAGAGGCAATTATAAATGGCCAAGAGCAGGAGATGGGGAGCCAATCAGATCACAGATAGGATGTCAACCTAAGACCAACTGTCTCCTGGCTTTGACAGAAGGATTTTACCTCCATAATTCAAATCCCAAACCAAAGCGATCTGCACTTACTGCTCCCATCGCTGAGCTGTTTACCAGCGCTCCCAGCCACAGGCCCCGGCCGACGGCCCCACGGGCCGCCCGACGGGGAAGATGGCCCCGGCCGGCTGGGCCGAGCCGCGGCCGCCCGGGCGGACCTCGCCGGTCCCCGCCGAGGGGTGCGGGCCCCCCGGGGCGGGGGCCGGCGGGGCCGCCGAGGGGAGCCGGGCGGCGGGGCCGGGGCGGCGGCGCGGATGGCGGCGGCGCTGCCGGGGCCACGCGTTGGCCCGGGCGGGCCCGCCCGCAGCCCTGGCCCCCCGCGCCCGGCCTCGGCTGCCCCTCGCCGCCCTCCGCCGGGGGCGGCCGACCTGCTCCCCCGCCGGAGCCCCCGGAGCGGGCCGGGGCCGCGGGGAGGACGGCGGCCGCTCGCCGGGAGCCCCGCACAAAGGCTGGGGAGGGAGGAAGGGAAGGCGGCGAGGCAGCCATTTTAGAGCGAGCGAGCAGGCACAGACAATGGCAGCTCCCCGGCAGCGCCGGCCCGGCGGGGGGAACCCGCGGGAGAGGCGCCGTCACCCCCCCCGGGCCCCTCGCCCCCCGCCGCCCCCGGCCCGTCCCGGTCCCGTCCCGGTCCGGTCCCGTCCCCCCCCGGCGCGCCGGCCGCCCGCCCCACGCGGCCCCGCCGTTACCTGCTGGCTCCTGCCGAGGGACTGTCCTCCGCCGCCGCTGCTCCCGGGGCTCATGGGCGCGTGGTGGCTCCTCGGCGGGGCCCCGCCGGACGCCGCGGCCCAGCCCTGGCTGTTGCCCCCGCCGTACTGCGAGACCATCTCCGCTGCGGCCGGGCCCTTGGCGGCGGCTCCCCCGTCCTGCGGCCCGCCGCTATAGTCGCCCCCGGGGTACCCCTGGTAGCCGCGGGCGGAGCTGGGGGAGGTGAGGAGCTGGTTGAGGGTGGGGGTGGCCGTGGGCTGCGGGGTGGCGCCCCCTCCTCCTGCGCCGCCGGCGGCCGAGGGCCCCATGACCCCGAAGCGCTGCTGCTGAAAGGCGGGGGACTTGGCGCCGGCGGCCGCCGGAGCGGAGCTCTGCGCGCTGCCCCGGGGGGAGCTCAGGGCGTAGGCCTGGGGGGGAGGCGGGTAGGAGCCGGCGCTGCGCCCGGCCCCGGCCGCATAGTAGGAGTTGTACTGGTGGTTGGGGAAGCCGTGCTCGGCGCCGCCGTGCGAGTTCTGGGGAGGGGGCGGCCCCGCGGGGGCTCCCGCCGGCCCCGGGTAGGACTGCTCCAGGCCCCCGCTCTGCAGCGCTGCCATGCCAGGGCTTTGTTGTCCGCCATGTTGGTGGAAGGCAGCGGCGGCGGCCGCAGCGGCGGCGGCAGCAGCCTGGGCGCCCCGGCCGTAGGGCTGCCCGAAGCCGTAGGCTGGCGGGGGCAAGGCGGCCGGATGGGAAGGGGGAGGCTGCTGCGGCGGCTGCTGCTGCTGCGGCGCCCCCACCCCGTCGCTGCTGCCGCCGCCACCGGGCGGCTCCGGGAGGTTATTGTTCAGGGTGGCGGCGGCAGCGGCGGGCCTGGGGCCCGGGTTCCCGTTCGAGCTCTTCAGGTCGGACTCGGCCCCTGCGCCCCCTCCGTTGCTCTCGGCCCCGTCCTGCAGCTCCTTCCCCGTGGGGCCCTCGCTCTCCGCCTGCTTCTCGCCGCCGCCGCGCTCCGCCGCCGCCTCACCCCCCGCCTCCTCCGGGGGACAATCCCGCTGCTGCGCCTCCGCTTTCTTCAGCTCGGATGGAGCCGGGGCGCCCAGGCTGCTGGCGGCGGCGGGGGCGACCTGAGCAGCCATGATCCCCCCCCTCCCCACCCAGCCACCCCCCCCCGGACCGGTCCCCCCGAGCTGCTCCCTGCCTGGCCGGCCGGCGTGAGGCCTCGCTGCTCTGCTGCTCCCCGCTCAGGCGGCGGCGGGCTCTTCAGGGCAGCGGGGGCTCATTCCCCCCCGGCCTGGTTGGCGAGGCGGGGAGGGCTCCGCTGGGCTGGGCTTCCCGGGGCCTGGCCCCGCTGTACCTCCTCGGTTGCAGCCGGCGGAGAAAGGGGAGGAGGAGGGAGTGGGGGGGAAGGAGGAGGAGGGGGGGACCCGGGACGGGGCTCCCGGTGCGGGAGAGGCGGGAGGGAGGGAGGGGGGACACGGCGGGCGGGCGGGCGCCGTCCCCGGAGCCGGGCCGAGCGGCGGCGGGGCCGGGCTGGGCGAGCCGCGCGGCAGCTCCCGACTCTGGTCCGCCGAGTGGGGCTCACTCCGACACGAGGCTCAGCACTGCCATTTTACCCAGCGCCGCGGCCGCCTGCCAAACCCGGAGCGGAGCGCGGCCCGGACGGGAGCCTCCCCCCCGTCACAAAGGAGGAGCGGGCCGGCCCCGGCCGCTGGCGGCTCGGCGCGGCGGAGGCTGCCGCACGCAAAACCCGCAGCGGATCCGCGGAGCCGAGCCCGGCCGCCGAGCGCGGTGCGGGGCAGCGGCACCGGGCCCCGGGCCGGGCCGGGCCGGGCAGGGCGGGCGGCGGCCCGGGGCTGGCGGCGGCCCGGGGCTGGGAACCCGAGCGAACGGCGGGGGAGCTGGCGGCGCTGGGGCAGGGGGGCAGCGGCCCGGCCCAGCTCAGGGGGCGGCCTCCCTTACCTCGCCGGGGCACTTCCCAGGGCAGCGAGGCGACGTCCTCCAGCGGGAGCCCTCCGGGAGAGCGGCGGGGGCGCAGGGCCGCGGTGCCGGCTGCCGGCTCTGGGCTTTCGGCAGGGAGATGGCCCGTGGGTTAACGAAGCGCCTCTTCTTTGTCCCTAGAAATTCCATTTAGAATTAGCCTTTGCAAACTCTTAGCGGTTGTCATTTCCTCTCCGCTGCTTGTGTCCCTCTGGAAAAGGCGTTGGCGGCGCGCCAGAACTATAACTGCACACACGGACATCCAAGAAAGTCCCGGTTCCCGCTCCTGCCAAAGTGAGGGCAGTGGGCACTGAACCAGGAACTCCCTCAGGGCGGCTGGATGGGGAGAACCAAAACCACCTGAACGTGTCTAGACACAACACATTGAGCAACGGGACAGGATGCTCCGGCAATCGCAAAGGGTAACGCGGTGCTGAAGCTCCCCAGCTGTCAAGAGGTGAACTGAGAATTAGGCCATGCTCTTCTGCAACCATTTCAGACCCAGATTCCCTCCTCCATCCCCACGGCCCTTCCCAGAGCAGGAAGAGGGAGGAGAGAAACATACCTGGAACTCCATCCCGGCCACGGCCTGTCCTATGCCAGCAGGTTCTGTAGTTGCGTATTTTACTTCAAATGGTATGGGTCTGCAGCAGAGCGTGGAAGAGAGAAAAAGATGAGTTATTGGGATTATAAAACCCAAGCTCTCAGAAATTAGGACACAGTTGCCTAGTGAAAATGGCGGTCATGGTACGGTTTAGATCTGGGTCCCATGCACTGAATCTGGGCAGGTGTCTCCTCCGGAATACGGAAATATTTGGAAAAGTGAAGTTTAAGTAAATACAACTTTAAGGAGAAGGGAAACATCAGAAAACAATGGGTGGAGACTCAGGCTTCTGAGGTCTGAGACTGCCATTTTAGAACACCACCTCAAAACAAAAAATGGGGCAGAAGTAACCCGTTACCAGCTGCACAGTGAAAAAAGCACAGGGCTCGGCCTGAGCCTAACAACCAACGGCACACACCGCAAGAAACCCCATTTTAACAACACTGATGGCAGTGGGGAAACTTGAGTCCAGAGCAAGAGGCAAGGCAATGCGTAGAAGGACTGAATCGGTGCCAGCGCTGTAAGCCTGTTATGGGTGGACTGAAGATTTCGGTGGCTACTGCTGTCAGCTCAGCCCTCACACTCATTATAAAACTTGTAATATAAAATATTTATCATCTAGAATGCAGGTGGCGGAACAAAGGGGTTTATTCCAAAGCTGGAAAGTGGGAGAGGAGGCTGGACAGGGCAATAAATAGCAAAATTTTAAATGTATTCTAGAGCAATAAACTGCCCTGCAGGCTCCCGAACAAAGACAGCTTTGCCATTTTACAGTCTTTACAGTTGACTGTGCAACGCGGAGCAGATTCCATCTCAGCAAATTGGTCAGTCGGTCCTTCACAGCTGTAAATAAACTACTAGAAAGCAAAGGGTAGTAAATGATGACATTGTTATTGTGATAGTACTCAAAGGCCTGCATGAAGGTTGGAGCCCCAGTACGGTGCTAGAATCGCGCAAGGGAGGTCCTGTGGCTTTACTGATACCTGTGTGGGCCACAGAGCAGCAAAACTGCCAAAGATGCTCTTCTTCAGAAGAGTTTGAAAACTGCAGAATGTGCTAGAACAAAAAGTTGATCTACAGGCTCTCTTCAGAGGAGCTGCTGTTATTTGATCAAACCCCGGGTTCTAGAAAGACAAAGAAGCAGAGGGAAAAACTCCTTCAACACATCAGGCTAGACCCTCACAAGTGAGGCCCTGTGGCTTTACTAATGTCTACGGTGGGCTATAGTGCACCACAGCACCAAAATACTCTTCTTCAGATGATTCATTTACGCTAAACTTAAAAAAACCCGCAAACTGGAGAGAATTCTGCCATTTTATCCCAGAACCGTCTCGAGCAACCATCTCCCCAACTCCAAAGCTACAGTCTACTTCGGGAAGCAAAGCCCCGCCATCCAACTGAGCAGCACCGAAAGTTTAACCACTACAGTTCAGGAGCTTTAACCACTTCAGCTCAGGTGCATCCCGATAAAGACTCCAGGCTCGCAACCTCTCTACGTGTGTCAGCCTTTTGGAATCTTCTTCAAAGAGCGCTATGGCAGACTATGAAACCTGGTGTTGATTGTAATGCGAAAAGCAGACTGGATTCCCCAGCCACCCACACAATAAGGAGACACTCACTTTACCAAATGTTTGTGAAAGCTGAAGCAGATTTTGGAATATGCCTCATCAATGAGGCCCTGGCACTTTACTAAATACTAAGGCATTCGATGAAATTCCAACTATGGGGTTTGGGAAGCAGATGACAGTACAGTTCTGAACAACATTTCCGTCTAATAGCTGAAAATCCTCCCGCCAGTCACGTCATCCCGTGCTGTAACTACCATCTTCCCAGCTCCGCGGAACCGGACGAGACTTTTCATTGCAACGCGTCAACGCTCTCTTTCTCAGCCCGAGCGGTCCCTGCTAAGCAGCGTGCAGCCGTCCTCTCCTCCCCATCTCCCTCAGCGCCGAGCACGCTTTCCTCCACAACAGGCTCAGCCCCTGGCTGCTCAGATAGGCTGGGGACCCAGCTCCGCGCTCTCACATGGCACTGCAGGCCACCGCCGCTAGGCTGGCTCCTCCTGAGTGGAAGTCTCCTTCATGAAGGTGGCCATGCCATTTAACCCAACACTAAGGCAGTTTAGGAAACCTGGTCTAGATTAGAGTACTAGAAACAGGAGTAGTGTCGTCCCCCCCCTCGGAAGAATTTAAAAAAAAAAAGGCTTTGCCAACTGTGTGATGGCAAATATGGACTGAATCGTTGACATGGAAACCGGACTAAAGTCAGCCGCGCTCCCTCACGCTCACACACACAAGTTATCATTATCCCCAGCCTTTCAACTCGCTACAAACGCGGACTGGATTATTACTTCAGGAATCGGGTAGAGTTTCTATAATAATAAAGTATTAACGAGCGCAACCGAGCTAGAATGAAACGAGCTGAGAAGCAATTCATGTAGTGGGGTGAAGAAGGATGCTCTTCCATTTTACTGAGAGGCACGGTATGCTGAGACACGCAGACTGGACCCAAGAACAAGAGACCCATCTATTATAATTCATGGAGCACGCCGCAAAATATGGAATGGAGTCAGGGAAGGTTATCGACCGTACCTCAGCTTATCTGAGAGTAGTTCTGCTAAAGAAAACTACATTTCCTGTAAATATGTTTATATTCGCCCAGCCTGTTCCTTCCAGTACTGTCATATCTAGGTTAAGCGCTCCCATCGCAGCTTCATAACCACTAAGATTAGTATTATTTGAATTGTTTGCTGCGAGGGGCTGATGTGCTGGACGTTGCGCGAGACAACGCTTATTTATCCTCTTAAAAAACTGTCAACGTGTTGTATAATGTCCCTCTCCAGCGCAGGGGCAGGCAGCGAGAGCTCTGCGCTGGCAACCGAAGCGGAGTTTGAGCAGAAGGTAACTCCGTCGGTTTGCTGCACGCAGCAGCACAGCTCAAAAGCACGCGTGGATTGCACACGGGATTTCGCCGCTCCCCCCCCGCCCCCCCGAGGAGGCACCGAAGGTGAGGCCGGGAGGGGACCGAGCCCCCGCCGCAGCCGCTCCGCTGTTAACATTTGACAGGGAGCTGCAAAACTTTGGGTGCAGGTTGCGAGAGGAAAGCGGACTCAGCCCGGCTCAAGGAAACGCATTATTTCAGCAGCCCTCGCTAGGAGGAGTAAAAGGCGAAGCGGAGTTTGCGGAGGGGAAGGGACGCGGAGCGCAGCCCGGCCGCGCATCCTGCGCGACGCCCCGCGGGGAGACAGCGGCGGCGGGCCCGGGGCTGGTGCCCCGCGAGTTCGCTGCCCCACGCCTTCCGCCGGCTCCCGCCTAAGCCACCCCCGGCGTGGTGAAAGTGGAACAGGAGCAACTTTTGGGGCACGTGTGGGCGGATCGGGGGCTAATCGAGGAGAGCAGCTCTCACCCATCAATGGAAAAAAAAGAGGCTGGAGCTGGAATTTAGTAATTCCGGGAAGAAGTGCGGGATGTTCGGGAAGAGGGCAACTCGGGGAGGAGAACCAGAACAAAGTGCAGGGAAAGCGCCTGTATTTTCTACGCGCGGGTGTGCAGCCCAGGCTCCCCAGCCGCCCTCAGACACCAGCTCGCTGGTGCTGAGCGCTCGGAGAAGGAAGAGTAAATCTACTTAAAAAAAAAAATAAAAAAAAAAAAGGGCCAAAAAAAAAATCAAAAGAAAACGCGGACCGGAGTTTCTAAAAACCCCTGCACTGGATCAGGAGCCAACCGTCTAATTTCCTCCCGAATCCCACCAGATTTGGGACCTGTCGGGTGGGCTCGCAGAGCAACCGCCTTGCACTGCAAACCCCACTCGGAAGAGTTAATTAAAAAACAACAAAAAAAAGGCCTTTAAAGCTGCCAAAAGAGAAAGACCTCAACTCTGGGCCTGGATTTTCCCACTGAAGCAAAACTATTCTTCTTTTTCAAGTACTCGGGAGCCTGCAAGGCCGTGCAGGGAGGTGAAATCAGCGGCGGGTCCGCCTGCAAGCAGCGAGCTGCCCCTCCGTGCTTCTCCCACCCTCAGCTGCTCTTTTCAGTGGAGGGTAAAAAAAATTAAAAAAGAAAATATTCACTCCCGTGCAATCCTGCCCTCCTAAAGTGTATTTTTAGAGAAGTTTGAGTTCAGGCGTCACGCCTGGGGCGGGGGGGGGTTGCTGCGGGAGAGGCAGGCGCCGAGAAAGGAGGTTTTTTCACCCTTTTCATAGAGCTCTCGCACTGCCATTTTACCGAGGCAGGGAGGGAGCGAGCGAGGGAGGGAGAGCGGAGCGACAGACAGCGCTCGCAAGGAAGTTTCTCACGGCAACTGCGGGCTGGATCTGGAACGGAGCCTTTTGTTCCCGGCAAGTTCAGCGGGAGAGAGAGAGAGTTGGAGTCTGCTGGAGAGAAAAACCAGCGGAGAAATAAAATGGAGGGAAGTGGGATGAGAGGAGAGACAGAGCGTGCTGAGCTGAGCTTAACTGCAAAGGCAGCGAGCTCGTCGCTGCAGCACGGCGTTGCTTTAGAAAGTTGGTGTGGTAGCCCCAGGCAGAAATCCCTTGGTAAGTGCATGGGAATGAGCGAGAGACCCAAGGACAAGCCTTGCTGTGCAGGAAGTGGAATTTTCCGAGGGGTTCGCATCCTTCGCTGCTCGTTTTGCCAAGATTTTTCTCTCCTTGCTCGATGAAGGGTGCCTCCTAGAGACATGAGGGAAAAGGCCTTAGAGACCAGGCGAGCTCTAGGTCTGTTTAAACGAAATAATTAAAGGTAGGGGACACCTTCCCTTAGAAATTACAGAGAGGTCTGAAGACCAGATGCAACTCTGAGTACTCCCCTCCCTCCCCTGCTTCCCTTTCTCCCCAGCGAGTGTTGAAACACTGCACATCATGACCGTGATCTCTGAATGGGGTGAAAGTCAACTAAAAAAAAGTCCCCTCCCCAGATTTAATGCTTATACACATATCCAATATATCCTATATTCACAGACTTGGTTTTGTCCCCCGGTACACGCTGCTAATCCTTCACTCCAAAACCGCACAAGCTCTCTGCCTGTATACAGACCCAGAATGCCAAACGCTAGAAACTTGTCTGAATTAACCCTCACATCGCTGACAACCATCGATCACTTAAAGTCACCCACGGAAGGGGGAGCAGAACTTTAATCCCCTCGTTATTTTGGTGGTGGAGTCAAAAAGCAAGAGCCTGCTGAGGACGAGCGCTGGCTTTTCGCACAAGTTTGGGTTTTAGTGCGGTGTCCTGAAAATACCGCTTGATTAAAAATGTTAATCACCTTCTGCGTTCTCAGCAGAGGCAGGAAAGAAGCGCCTTCGCCCTGCGAGGGAGCGCGCGGCATGGCCGTGACAGCAGCTCAACGAGACACCACGTGGGAAATCCCAGTTCAGGATTGAAATGTGCTTTTCCACTCCGGCCATGAGGGACTGAGAGCTTTAGCGGAGGGGGAAAAAAATAAATAAATTAAAAATATAGCCGTTTCGTGCTGCTCAGAAGCGACCTCTGTGGCTGCTGGGGGAGTGAAGTTCAAGAGCCCTGAGCTGAGAGCGCAGGGTACCGCCGGCTCCGGGGTCGGCAAAATCAAACGGCAAAAATAAATGGCAAAGGGGGGGACACACGGGGACACCCCCCCGGGAAGCGCAGTGGGCTGGAGAGCGTTATTCTGCGGGCTGTAACGAGGAGTCACACCCCCGCGATCGGCCCCCGCTCTGAAGCGGCCGTTTTCACGTGTGGCTCCACACAATGGGGCTCCGCGGGGTGCGCAATTACGGCGTCCTGTGCGCGATCTCCAGGTGCTGGAGACATCTAGCGCCGGATTTTCAAAGGCGCCCGACGCTGCTGAGCTCCGAAAATACCCGCGGCCCGGCGGGGGCTGCCGGGAGGAGCCCCCGGGAGCGGCTGCCGGCCCGGCCGCGGTGCCAGCGGGCTCCCCCGCCGCGACGGGCGGCCTCGCTCTGCGCGGCTCCGGGCCGGGCCGGCGGGAGGGGGGCGGCGGGCTGGAGCGGGGCGAGCGGCGGCAGCCGCGGCCGGGCCGGCACAACTGCAGCCCCGCGGGTGGCTGCGGGGGCCGGCACCGAAACCGCCTCGCCGTCGGGGACCTCGGCAGGGCCTGTGAAAGTTTAATAGGGAAACGTCGTGAGGCATCGCACGGGAATTTCAGTTCATCCCATTTTTTTATGGTGGCATTAACTTTTACATATTTGTGAGTAATTAACAGCGTGGCTGTTTTAAAAGAAGATTTAAAGACACACACTCACCCACACACCCCCTTTCTCTCCTTTTCTGAAACGGTGCAAATCCGGTGCACCCCTGACGCGACCCCCCGGGACAGAGGTGAGGTGCGAAGTACCAGCACCACGGTTTGTCCCTGCACGCAGGAAAACACATTCAAACCCACATATTAATGAACATGTCAATTCAAATAAATATTATTTTGCTACGGTTATTTTGGGTTGTTCGCTCCCCCCACCCCCCCAACTTTGTTTTACTAAAGCAGGGAAACATATACAGAAACCTTGCCTGCAGTAGATGCTTTTTTTTTTTTTTTTTTTTAAACGGAGCCCAGATGCTGGTCAGGATTAAGGTTACACCAAACACATTCTACATTGCCATTTTCCAAACAGAATGAAGCAGATGGAAAAGATGGAAGAGGATACGGCAGGAACGGAGCACCGCTGAAAACTGCAAGCCCTGCACTAACGCCGTAGAGGAGCGAGCTTGGATGCCAGGAGAGACGGAAAGAAACCAGGCGTATCGACTCTGCGTATTGCATTCCTCGCATTTAAAATAAGTATTTTTAATTAAACAGCTGTCACAATTTGTGCTTTAAGCCTTATATTTAAAATGGGAAAGGAAAATTCAGCTGCAACCGTTCACTGTCGTCTCCTTAGGGCTCAGTCCTAGGAGATGCAAAAGCCACTGGCCTCAGGCCATCAGAGTACTTAAGTATACGCGTAATTTTAAACATCAGCAGTCCCGGTGATTTTAAGCATATACTCCCTTAAAGTTAACCATGTACTCAGCACTTTGCAGGATCCGCCCATAATACTCATACCAGCTCCCAGCTCAAGAAAATGAGTATCTGTACGTCTGAGAAAACAAAGACAATCTTCTTTTGGAAAGGGCCAAATATTTTTTGATTTCTAAAAGACACCAGTTCATCAGTACTGGGAACTCGGACCACACCGAAATAAAATCTCCAGGGGAAGTTAGCTGAATCCATGGTTATTTGTAAAATAACCACCATTCGGCAAATTCATTCTAGTATTTTAGGTGAAATTCTACAATAGCTTAGTTTGTTCATCACTGTGACTCGATCATACGATGTGCTTTGAAAATCTCTTGCAGCAACTGATTTTAAGAGATTTTGTTGATATTATATAGGCACACACACAATACAGAGAAAGAACACGCAAACTATTAAATATTCATGCTATGGGGAGAACACTTAGTAATGTCCCTTCATTTCAGATGTACAAAAGTAGGCACAAATAACCGACAGAAAATTTAATAGAACCAAACAATTGCGATATTCCACATAAACAAGGTGTTGACCAGCCTTGAAACAGTTGATCATGAAAGGGCCAGAAATTCTACTTATTTACCTTTCAACAGTCTTCCGCAAATGTGTATTCCAAAATCTTAATTCTGTAATCTAACCCACATGGGGAGCTTTAGGTCTTTACACGCGCGCAGAGCTCCGCGTGCAGGGATGTGACTGATTTTCTGCTTTTTAAGGCCTCCATCCTGGCACCTTGCTCAAAGGTACGTGGCCTACAAGTAAGATTCCTAACTTCGCAAGTCTGTATCTCAGTGAAATTTACTTGCATTAGAAACAAAAATTTAAGCGCATTCAGACCAGCTTCCCTGGAGCTTTTGAAATTCAGTACTGGAACTGTGAAACAAGGTCATTTTTATCTAAGTTATCTATGAAGAGGCCCCCAATCAAACCTCAGCAATATTACTGCTTTAGAAGGGCCAATACCGTCACACGCACTTTCAGTAAAACACAGGCATCGGTCAGAACTGTTCACTTTCTCTGTGAAACAGAATCCTGAGCTCCAGGCATACTGAAGAATCATTAAAAAGACATAATTTTCAAATATTTATAAAAATATTGAGTATACCTGGAAAAAAAACCCCAAACATTCAAGGGTTGTTGCTTACATTCCTATCTTTATAATTAGGTACCTGAGCAAAACATGCTCAGAAAGACTGATATTCATTATACATATTGGTAAGTTTAGTGACATACATTACGACACAAAGTATTTAAAAGTACTATTTTTTCCTACCTTCAGGAAACATAGTTTATGACCTAGGTTTTCCAGCAGCACGGGTTCCTGGAATCGCGGAGAGCACCGCAGCCTTCTCTATGCAACCCTGACCTGCAGATTCACCACCTTCCTATCGTATTGTTTTACTTCTTTTGTCTATTCCTAGGCTGTATTTTCTTAAGGATTACCTTATACATGTGTAGAGTAGCCAGCACACTTTACTTTGTGTTTAAACACAGGAATGATAGCAGTAAATAATGCTGAAGTAGCCCAAGGAACATAACTTCTGGATGTCAATGATCCGTGTTGCCAAGGGCTGTAACGATCCACTGGTAGTTATCAACAGTTACACAGGATAATGGAGTCCTGGATTCAGTTATCATTAGGTGAGAAGCTGCTGCTTCTTATTTTTTCTGAAGGACTTTGCAATACTTCAAAATTCATTACTTTTTCCTGTATCAATAGCCATGACATAGCATCTTTCTTTAAAAAACAAAACCAAACCAAACCCTACCAACAAGCAATAACCAAACAAAACATGAAGTTGAGTTGTGATGCAAACAAACAAGTGATTTTTTTTCTATCACCTCTAGGGGTACAAAAATAATCTAGAATTGACATCCTACTATGAAGGGAAAGGGAAAAAAACCCCAAACCACAACAAAATCAAGCCAAAGACTTGGAAAGTAATGTCCAGACAACTAGAGACTAATTAGCCTGACCTCAGTGAGATGTAAAACTTAAGTTATTTTTCCCCTGGAGGGGGAAAAGATGTGGAGGAAAATAAACAGATAAAATGCAACATAGGTTTAACAAAGGCAGTCATGCCAGACAAATCTGATGTCTTTCTTTGATAAGAAAGCAGATTTTTCTTGGTAAAGGAAAACACAGTTGATCTCACCCACCTAAAATTCAGTAAAGCATTTGATCTGGTGCCACATGCGAAAATACAAGTTAAACTGGAAAATATAAAGATTAGTGCAAGAAAAGTTTTGTGGGTAAAAAATGGCTAAAAAAACCATGCTGAATTGTGTTGAAATGGGAACTTCTGGGCTAGAGAGCGAGTGCTTTAAAAGCTCCTCCAGCACTGGTCTCAGCTGGTGCTATTTCTTGCTTTTAAGTTACATTAGCACAAGGAATTGAAAGAAGAGTGTTCGTAGAGCTAGTTATTGACAAAATTAAAAAGCATCAGTACAGAAGACTGGAATATCCTAAATGAAGAACTGGGTGAGGTTCTGGAACAGCACAGGAACCCTGAGGAATGGACTGGTGGAATGCAGTAATAAGATTAATGCAAAGCACAAGGCTGTTCACACAGGGACTAACAGCCAAAATTCTTGTAAACTGGGAATTCCTCACGGTTAATAGAGAAGGATGAAGACGCAGCAGCACTACTTAGTCACAGAAATGGCTAAACATCACAAAAATGAAGGTGACAAGTGTGATCTAAAGACCAGGTAAGGCACATCCAGATGTTATTGCAATGGCTCTCTTGCAGAATTTTGGGTACCGTTTCTATTCAAGAATGATACGTGAAAACTAGGATAGTCGTAGAAGAGGCTTCCTAGGATGGCTATAAGAGCAAAGAATCTATCATGAGAAAAGACTGAAGTTTTATTTCAGCTAACGCCAACAAAAGAAAGGCTGAGATAGGATAGGGTTAGTTTGTATACAGAGATTATGGCTTGAACACAGGTATTTAAACTGAACGGTTATGTTGGCACCAAATATATATAAAGGCCTGAGCACATTTAAGATGACAGCTAGAATAGAATGTCCTATTATTAGAAAAATTAGATTTTAAAAAGTCCTTCTAGCAGGGCTACCAGGCTGAAAGGGACTAACCATTTTTATGCTGGAGCTTGATGTCCTTAGGGCCAAAACGAGCTGTAATTGCCTCAAAAGCCTGGTGTGAGGCAGCCAACGGCGGCTCCTCAAGCCCAACGTTAGCAAAGTCCAAACGGGGGACAACCAGTTCCTGCAGCCCCCTTTGAAAGCTCACCTGCAACCTGGTGGATGATTAATGGAGAAGATACTTCCAATTAGTTTACTGGGGCAAGTTGGAAATTTGATTATTGTCACTGTGGAACATCCAGATACAGTGGAGAACTTTGGTAGCTTTGCCATTAATTTCCCCGCTTCGCCTCAGTGAAATGAGAGGAAAATCTCTTTGCAATATGGTGAAGATACATTTATGGTGGTTAAAAAGTATTCAGATACTACAGTGAAAAGCATAACGAAAATCCATTACAATTAGTAATTCTGTATTTACTGCAGCACTTGAATTATATGTAATAAATAAAATATGTAAGCAAACATCAAATAACTGGGATAAAAGAAAAATCTGAAAAAAACATTCACTGAATGAGACAAGAGTTTGAGAAGGCAGGTTGTACGATTTGATTTATAATTAGAGACCGCATCACGGCACCAAGAACTGGATTAAGATGGGCAAAAGTGTAAGAACCGTACACAGGAAAACTGACCACACTGCTCAGTTCCCTGCTAAATTCATCCGGGTCACAAGAGCGTAAAGAAGCATGAAACAGAGAGTGAATAATATGTAGGCTGACCCGGCGCTGGAGTACGCACAAGCTCAGCAAATTCTCTGTGTCAGATGGTGCTTGGAGAAGGGAGCAGTGATCCTTGCTGCAGTCAAGGCTACACACGCTGTCACCTCGGCAGTGCGACGCTCCTCTAGCGCTGCAGAGAACTGTTGAAGCGACGGGCTTTTCTAAGGGTAAAGCTTTCCCAACAGCCCAGGTATTGCACCTCCCCAGGAGACCGTAAAAGGCTCACACCGCATTTCTAGCTTTTGCTAACGGCTTTTCATTTCCATCATAAATAACATCACCAGGAACATGTATCACCTGTTTCTTTCCATGTAGAGTCTCTTAATCTCTCCGGACAAAACATACCTGCTTTAGCAATACTTTGCTTTAGCAAACCAACCATGGCTGCTCTTCTTGGGATCTTCTGTTCTTAACTGTTTGACCACTGGAGATGTTTTTCATGATTTCAAATGCACGGTGTTCCATGCTGTCAAAGTCCTTGTATCTGCCACCTCTTCGTGTTTCTAGAAAAAATAACAGGCAGGGGCATGGAGCCAAAAAGCATCTTCAGTTTTGGGGGGGGGTTCCTTCTTTTTTAATTTTTTTCCTTTTTCTTTTTTTCAGTGTTCTGACCAGGTAACTGCACAAAAGACCAAGAGGACACCTCACATCCATAAACTGTATCTTCATGTCATCAATGTTTTGGACAAAACCAGAATCCCGTAACTTTTCTGTTGTTTTCTTCTTTCTTCAAATGCCTTTCAGATTTAACTTTGCTTCACTTCAACTCTAGCAACTATGTCTATTACTTTTTAAAAAGGACGTTAACAAAGTTATTCTGCTCATCTTGTGAATAACGGGAGAGTGAAAAAGTTTAGCAAGAAAATGATGACCTGACTCATGAACTATAACTATATTCTTTCCCATTTGCAAGCACCTCATATTAGAACTTGTATGAACTTAACACTTTCTGAGTCATAATAAGACCAAACATATTATAATTTCCATCCAATATTGAAAATTAACATTATCTCACAATTCCTCTTCCCTTGGCAGGCTGATCCACTTGGAGTTGGCAAGAACAGCGCATTTGAAAAGCCTCCTCAGATCTTTTTCTCCCCCTTGTTTTCAGGCATGACGTTTTCAGTAGAGGTTTTTGTAGCCCAGGACCAAGACACGAGCATGCCCAGGGAGGGGAGTAACTGGCCGGGCAGAGGTACTGCACTCCAGCAGCCAGTGGTTATAATGGATCACAAACTGAATTTGAGTCAACGCAATAAAGATAATACAGCACAGAAATATTTAATAAGGCTGCTTTACGTAGGACACCCATGACAATTATCTTGCTCAACTCAGTGTTGGTGAAATCTCAGCTGGAATATTGTATCCATTTTCAGGTACGACATAAAAAATAAAATCAGGTATAAACCAACTGGAAAGAGCACAAAGAGAGCAACAAGAATGCTGGCAGGCTGAGGAAATCTAACCCCTAAGAACAAATTGAAATACTGGTTTTGATTAATCAACAAAAAAAAAGAAAAAAAGAAGAAAAAGAAGAAAAAGGAGGGCGCTCATGTGAGAATTGAGAGGTGACAAAATCCCAATAGTCCATTTTGTTACAGTAAAGGTCAGCAGTCAAATGTTCATGTCCACTGAGAGTAGAATAGGTAATAGACTTAATCCACAGTAAGATTTGGTAGAGTAACAAAAGTGACGTTTAAACAATGCAGACACTAGTATGGGAAGCTGCAGAGTGCCCTGCATTTCGGGTTTTTTTACAGACAGGATACACAAACATCTGTATGGGACACAGATAAGCACCTCTCTCTTGTCTCAGAGGCGGGATGGGACCTAAGGACCTCCTGATGTCTCTATGACAGCTATATTTTATTATAGCAAATACAGGAAGAAGAATACCGGTGAGAAAGGAATATTTCAATTAGAAAAGTGGACTTTAAGCTGAAGAACACACCATTCTGGGCCACTGTCTCAGGCTGCCATTTCAGTAAGTGACTTGGAGGACTTTCTTGCAACTTCCAGCTCCAGAAGGGATGAGGGAGTGTGTTAAGTGCATCACTTATGCACTCTGGGTTTAAAGTTTACAAGGCATTTCAGATTAAATGTTTCTTGTTTTATTAATTTTATTTTGCCAAGTCAAACTACTTTGATACACTTTTGTTGAAGATCTGCACTGAGCTACGCCTCAGCCCACAGTAGCATGACATGACCTATAGTTATTAATAAAGTCAAACACTGTTTCTTTGATTAATTTGCTCCGTTCCTAAAATCATAGTGCAAGCTTTTTCCTCATAAAATGGCTATTTTGCAGAGGCTTTTTCACTGGACATCCATAACATTGAAAGTGTCTTTCCATTCCTTGCTTCCACCTTCAGTGTCTTTCCCTGCCTCTCACAGATGTACAAATCAGGGCAAGCTCGAGTTTCTAACGAGTCTGTGCCGAAGACGTTTTGTAACACCACTCTACATTCATTCTACATCCATTCAATGGTAAATCACCTACATTGATGAGCAAGGCCGAGTACAGCCATTAAGAAGTTGTTCTCTGTGTTCATAAATTCCTTCTCCTGGCTCGACGGACCCTGTTTATTCCTTGAACCCCCATAACCCTTATTTGATTCAGGGACTGTACCTGGGAAAAACTCTAGGTAATTTCTTACGCGTTGCCAAGCTTTATGACACAGAAGATCAACACCTTTCTTCAGATATATGCATAAAAAAAATCCCATGACAATATCCCTGACACAAAACTGGCTAGTTTTCAGTTGGAAGTAGTCAGAAACGATGCTCTTCCACAGACGGCAACGGGCTTCTGTATGGGAGGGAGAGGCCGTGTTCTGTATTCTGCCTCTGCAGCTGAGATCCGCACAGGTTTCTGCGCAATGTTGTCATCCTCACGTTTGGCTGCCGCTACTGGCCATCCCAGTTCTGCACCAGTACCCTGTGCTACCAGTCACTGCTGGCTGACTACACCCAGAAACAGTACACCGCCGAGTAAACTGCTCCAGATAAATCCTGTGCAGAAGTAGCAGGTTGATTACATCTTACTGTTTCTCTTTGTGCATTTCTTCCATTATCGAAGTAGCAAAAGCTCTATGAAGCCACAGAACTAAATCCTTCCACCTGTGCAGCCTCGCTGGAATACGTGTTGTAATGGATTTACCAGTTTCTTCTGCATGCAACCTTGCAGCATTTTGAAAAAGAAGTAGCATAGGCAAAGCAATGGATGCCAAGAGAAAAGGAACAGTAATTTGTCAGGCTGACCCACAGAATTCCCAAATTCCTGAGAATCCCCTGTCAGCACGCTGTGAAAGAAAACCATACAGCTGAGTAGCAGAACACCACTCCATGGGATAACTGCCCAGAATATTTTGATGTAAATTAATACAAGAAAGAACCGTGCACCCGATTAACAGTGAAAATACCTTAAATCAGCATTACAAAGTGGGGTGAGTGTACTTGTGCTCAATATAGCTAAATAGCTGTAATTAGATCAAACAAACTAGAGTGATGTATCATCCCTTTGTAGGCACGGCCTCAGAAGGCAGGTCAGGAGCTAAGTTCAGCAAAGCAGTTTCAGTACTGCAGCTTTTATCTAACAAGGCACAGCCACACACTCACTCGAAAGTAAATACTACTTAGTAGAATTGCTGAATTCCAAAGAAAAAGAGTTTATAGAGACGATGGCATTCTTTAATAATGACCTTAACTCATCAGTAATAAAACTCTCCTAGCTGATTTGATAATATACCTTTTGGATAAACAATGTACAAAACTCAGTTACAAACTCATTTGTGCCAAGGCATTTGAAGGTCTTTATTGAGTTGCTCCCTCATCAGTTAAGGCATCTACACGGAAAGGGTGAATTCTAATTTGCTTCGTTCTTTTACAACCTTTTAATTAAATTTTAAGAAAATAATGTAGAACAACGTTGCATGAAATATGGTTACTAAATTTCAGAGATGAGCAAAACATAAGGTAGCAGATGGTACGAAGAGGATATATCTGAAGAAATGTAAATAGTAGGGAGCCTCACAAAATCAAAAATGTAAGGCAGAACTGAAAGCGCGTGCAAGACCCCTGGGAGAGCAGAGGAGATGAAGCAACAACTGAGCTGCAAGATATCAGACTTTCCTTACTCAGAAGTGACAACACACCATCAGGAAGCTCTAATCGATTAGAAGGAAAGACCCATCATAACTAGGGGAGCCGAGATTGTTTTGAAGGGTCCTTAAAGTAAATATGGAAGGAGTGGAGGAAACAAGGACAGAGTTTGCAGGTGCCAGCACATATATTCGTCAAACACTCTCTGAATCAAAAAGAACCCCCTCAGCGCCCAACTATTTCAGAATTGTAATCAATAAGTAATGAGGACATTATAAAAGAGCTAATAGTAGAAAATAACCTTATATTGAATAAAGAGAAGATGAATTGTTTAAATTAGGCAGAAGACCAAAAAAAAGCAGCCTGGTAACTAATCAGGAGAGTTCTAATCATCAAGAACAGCCGCAGCGTTACTATGGGGTTAGGAAGAGATGTAGCCTGCGCGTTGGCATCCTTTGGTACAGAACCTGCTCTCCAGGTCATATGAATTACTGTGGCTGCACAGATTTCTGTCTGGTAGCCCTGTCTTCTATGATACAGCCTGAAAAATTAGCGAGTAGATTATGACCTATCTGCGTATCATAGCAGAGTCTGGGTGAAGACCAAGAAGGTCTTTCTAATCTTTTGATAAAAAAGTTATCAATAACAGAACCATACTGTTAAATGGAAGCCACCAAAGACTACTCTAATGGACGTAAGGGTGAAGGGAGGCACGCTTGAGAAGCAGGGCTGAGTTGACGACTGCAATTCAGTCGAATAGTTGGAAAACGGTAACTATCCTAAACGTTCCTATTTTAAATAGGAAATTAGATAGCTTTCAAATAGAAATTAGGAAAAAAAGCAGTTGCTTCCTCTTTTCCTGCAGGATTTGTTTTGGCGAGGGACAGGCCTGTGAAATACATCACTAATTTATGAAATTGTTAGAATTAATCCCAATGAATATTCTACCAAATATGGGAGGCAGGGGGAAGGAGAAACTAGTGACCTGGTGTTACAAAGCACCTAGCACCTACATTCCGAAGTTGAAGAGCATTTTCCTTGTTTGTTTGCACCAAAAATATTGCCAACTTAAAGATGTCTTTACACGTCTCCATCTCCAACAGAAAAGCCAGAAACTGCAATAAGATGAGAGGGATACTGAAATGCAGACGGCAAGGGTGCAGAGTTTGCCTGACAAGTCTCAGGAATTGCAAAGAGGAACGGCTGGGCCATAGATTTTCTTAACGTGTCTGTTTACTAATCACCAAAGGTTAAACTCAGTTAATAAAAGCTGGGAAGCTGAAGAGCTGCTGATTTCTGAAGCGGCCCTTCCATGCAGCTGCAGAGAATACCGCACCGGTGTGAGGAAGTAACATACCTTGTTCTGCGAACCCAGAGAGCGCGCCGAGAAGACACCAAACTGCCCAACAACCTGTCTGCAGCCAGGGAAAAATATCATTGCATTCTGAGCACCAGAAAAAGCGTAACAGAGAGAAAATGGCAGCACTGTACGCAAACGAGAGCATGAAAGAAGTATGGGACAACCATCTAAACACGCTGCGTGACTGCTGAGCCCGTTGGAGTCACCTCGTGGTGCTCCCTCCATCACGAGGACGCATTTGGTGCCAGGTGGCTCTCTCTGTTTCTCTCATGCCAAGCACATTTCCATAGCAGAACACCACAAAGTTCATTGAGTCTAAGTCACAACTATTCTCATTTTGTATCTTCTTCTGCCCCGAGTTCAATTTGTCGAGGTGATTTATGAGGTGAACTCTGGCTACGCAAGGCTTCTCTCCTTCTGAATGGAGGAACAATTCAGATAAGAAACAAATCTCTTCTGAGTTAATAGAGGAAACTGGACTTAACTGCATTTACTAACGTATTTATTATACATCTAGGCCAGATGAAGCTTAGCACATTTAATGCACATAAAACTGCAGATAGCTGCTAGGAAGAGCAGAAAACAAACAAAACAGATTCACAAGTTTCTTAATAATTTAAATTAAGCCACTAACAGAAAAACAAGAGTTGCTGGCAATAGCAACAGATATCTATCAATTCCAGCTTGCTGCTTATAGCAACACACATGAATTGAGAAGCAGTTGGCTCTACGTCCCCTTAGATACCCTCGGGCTGAGGGACAGCTAAATTGTAATCAATGTGAATACATAACCCCCAACAGGCACTGCATTACTTCTGCGGCTGTTGATTTCATAAATTGTCTTGAGGTTCTTTGTCGTGAAAGACATTGTATATAATTACAGAAAAAAAGGAGACTGCAACTTACGGGCCTGGTCCTGTGAAAGGCGCGTGTTCTGTGATGACTCAGCAGTTCGGGGGGATTATCAGCACTCTGTAGATGGGAGCCCGATGCTGAGAGATAATTTGCAAGAAATAAATCTCTATGGTATAACTTCACCTTATCAGTTTGGAGAAGACCATGCGCAGAATTCGTAAACCGCGATGAAATCACAGAATTAAAAATTTTAAGCGTAAAAACCATTATTAAGTCATCCAAGTCCATTTACAATTATTGATGGTAAATCCATCTACTCCAGATGGGAAGAGGTCACTCTCTTCTTTTTCCAGGGCAAGTCTATGAATAATTTGAGTGATTAAAGCTCAAAGCAGGTGTGAAAATGAAAAAGCCCAGAAAAGCACATGGGAAAGAAACCACACTCCCATGAAGATACTTAGCTTTCATTCTGGAATCAAAAAAAGGCACCCTCCATTCCCCCCACTCCATGCAGCCACAAAATACAGATGAGTTTTTTCCAAAAGAGTTGTCACTTTTAAAGGCACATTGAAATCTTATTTTTACTTTTTAGGTCTTCCTTCTTCCATCGGAGATGACCTAAATTTTGAGCTGAAGCATTCACAGGATCCTTGCTTGGAATATAAAACAACAGCAAAAACATCAGGCTGCAAAAGAGGCAAAATAATAGGAGGGAAAATTACAGTGAAGACCTCCCTGAATAACAGGAGGTCACAAACACGGCAGAAATAGATGCTGAAGTAGTACTATCCAGAGACAGTGGACACAAAGTGATTGCATTTACAGAAACCTAGCAGAAGACAGGTGGGCAGGATGTGAATCTAAGCAAACGGCCACAGTTCTGGGAATACCCAACAGTTCTCAAAATTTCCCCCCAAATATATCGCTGTATTCTTTGTGCAAAAAATGTCAGGGATGCCAAAATCCAAGAGTCTCCCGGTACGAAAAAATAAAACTTGAAAGCTTGCTAGGAAAGTAATCAAATGGAATTAAACAGCTACAGAAAGGGGTAGAGGCTCTATTTTATATGCTAAAGAGAAAAACGTATGGAAAACACATACACGACCAGGTAAATAGTAGTATAGACTACTGAACATTCATGCAGCTCATTATTAAAAAAAAAAAGTACTTGCAGATACATTTGTTTTGTTTTATTTTATCATCTTAAACAGTCAACAGAAACTAAGATTATAATCTGTGCCTTTTTAAAATTCCATTCAACAGATGTTCATAAACAGACTTGAGCCAAATTTCAGTTCCCCAAAAGGATATTCAGCCAGAGAACTTTTACAAATGGATGATAAAGTCCCGCTTTTTCCCTTGTAATGATTGCTTTTCGGAGACATCAAATCCTCTCTTAGCCTCATTACAAGTTCCCACCAGCATAAAATGTATTTTTCATTTCCATTTCCTATAGTATCGTTTTCCAAAATGGCATTGATGTTGCCAGCACAAGGCAACTCTCCTTCACTCCTTTCTTTATGTCATCTCCTCAATAGGGTATGAAGTGATTGTCTCAGTGACAAGGCTCTGTTCCTTTTAAAAAAGATGAAAAAAATCCAACTGGTACTAATAAATATTTACTTCATGTTAGGAAAAAGGAATTCAACAATTAAGTATGAAAATTGCAGGAAAAAAAATAGGTGTTTGGAAAAGCACAGCAGTAAGAAGTTCAGTCCTTTTTAAGAGAATGACTGCTCAATAGCTCCTTTTGGGACACAGCGAGATGACTCCTTTAAAAGTATGGTCTAGAAATACCCCCAAATCACCGAAATTATAAGTCACTCGAGGATTTAAGATGCAATACAAAATTAAGAAATATCAGGACACATAATGAAAATGGTGTAATGAAAACAGTGTTGCGCTTTCTTGTCTATGTTAAAAGGGGGAGGGGGGGGCTGAAGTGAAAGGTTTTATTTTTACTTAATTACTCTCAGTGTTCACTAGGGACTCCTTCCAAAGTGTATTTTATATTTGGACCTAAACGCAAGCAGGATTCAGCCTTGATCTTATTCCTTATGACAATATGTTTCTTAAATTAGAAGTCCCACAACTAGAATGTTGACACCACCGCTACCGTTCCTCCAGCACCTGAGAGTCTCTTATGTGTTATTAATATATTAATCTGCGAAGCAGTTAGCATAGGGAAGAAAAAGATTGTTTAAAATAAAAAAACAATCCAGAAAATAATACTTTGTAGGCTTGTAGCATCTTTCATCCAAGGATTTCAACGTACTTTGAAATACGAAGCCTCAAAACACTTTAAAAAAACCCCAAACCACCCAACTTTAAGGTATTTTGAAAATGCTAATACATTAATTGAGTGAGCATCCACCTGTGATGCAATTACAAAAGTCTCCTACTGCAGCATTTCACACATATTCAATCCACCTTCTAGTTACAGCTTACAAGTTTGTGGTATGAGAAGGAACAGCAGAGCTGGTTAAAGATTTTCTCTTGCTTCACATACTCTGCAAGCTTCTCATTAACTCATACATGACTTTAATCAGTGCTGAAGCACACACTTCTTTCACTATGCATCAGGACCGGTCTGGGAAAAAACCCTCACTCAATAAAATATTATTATAACCGTGAATTAGTAAAGAAAAAGGCAACCTTTTTCTAAAGTGACTGCTGATTTTCATACATAAAGGGTTAAACCGACCTTCACTGATCCAGAAGAGGTAGTAAAATAGAACTTTAAGGACAAAAATGGAGCACTTCAAGAGATTATTATGAAGAGCTACATTCAAGATGATAGAAAACAAAACCTTATTCTTAAAGCACAGATGCTTCTAAACCAAGAGATCACACGTTTTAAAAAGCACGCTACCAACCCCTTATAATGAATAAGCAAAACGAGGGGAGCCAGGGTTTTTTTCTTGCAGGAGCTCAGGGGAAAGGGGGCATTCAGTCGGTGTGCTAGCAGAGCCAGATGCACGCTTTGCACTTAGGCAGGGCTGTGGAGCTGGTATTGCTGGGGGGGGGGGGGGGGGGGGGGGGGGGGGCTGGGAGGGGGGGGGGGGGGGGAACAGAGTAAGCCTGAGAAAAACCCATCAGAGCTCCTGTCCTCCCCTTTCAGCGTTAATGGGAGGGATACCAGTCTATGGGAGCTGCAGTGGGGGATGGGGCTGGCAGAGGGGGTGGGGAGAAGCAGAGCAAGGCCTTACAATCCTCGGCAGCTCTTGTTCTCCTCTCCTTTCAGCGTTAACAGGAGGATGTGAAGCTCATGTAGCTGGGAACGGGATGGGGGAAGCAGAGCAGGATCATAGTTTAGCTTTTGTCCTCTCTCCACAGGGTTAATAGGAGGACACGAAGCCTGTGTAACTGGGATAGGGGGAGGGGATGGGGGTAAGGCCTTGGATCACAGTTTCTTGCCCTGCTCTCCCCGCAGGGTTAACGGGAGGATGCGAAGCGCCCGTCTAGGGGCGGCTTTAGGATTCGTGGGGTCCTGGGCGAAGTCAAACATCTGGGGGGGGGAACCTGGGGCAAACTTCCCTAAACGTGGCAGTGCGTTTCGGCAACTCGGAGGGCTTGCTTAGCCAGAAAAATGAGCCACTAAGTTGCCCGTGGGGCGGTGGGGTAGCCGCCGGTGGGGTGGGGTGAGCCTGGCTGCTTATCTGCAGGGCGCAGGAAGGCCAGCCTCCGCGGCTGATGGCGAGGGCCGGAGGGAGGGCCCAGGTGTGCTGACAGAAACGCGGGCCCTCGGGGAGGGGGAGGAGAACCGAACACGGGTAGTGGGACGGGGGGAAGGGGCAGCCCCGGGGCCCGTGTGGAAACTGCTGCGAGGGCGCTCACCTGCCAGGAGGACACCGCGTCGTGTGAGGCGGGGGGGGTGAGGCGCGACCCCAGACCCTCGCCCTAAACCAGGGGAAAGTTTCCCCGAACTTTGCCGCTCGCCCCGGCGGGGGGAGCCGTGAGGCGGCCGGCTGCCGGCCGCCCCCTCCGCGACAGCCCCGTGCGCGGCCCCCCCGCGGGAGGGGGAGGGGGCGCTGTTCCCGGCTCCGCGCCGCGTTTTCCCGCTCACCCCCCTCCCTCGCGCAGAGCTCCCCGTGCCTCCTCACTCCTCCGCGCCTCCGGATCCTTCCGCCGGTGCCGGCGCTTGGGTTTTTTCACTTCCCCTCCCCCTCTCCGCTTCCTCCTGACTTATCCCGGCCAAGGCCGAGGGGGTGAGGGCGGGGGCAAGAAACACTTCCCCCCACGTTCCCGTAACGGCCTCGCGCTAAGGGAGAGCGGGACGGGGCCTTTTGCTAGGTGAGGAAGGAGAGGCGGTTGGGACTACTTGGCGTTCCTGCCACGGTCTCGGCGGAAGGAGCTAGCTGTACGAGAGGCTGCGCGGTGCTGCGGCTCTTCTCAGCGCTTCCTGGAAACTCCCGCTTAGGAGCGAGAGGGGGGGCGGGAGAGAAAGAGTCCCAGGCCGGGAGCGGGCGGGGGGGCACGGCACAGCTCCCTCCCCGCCGCCGCACCGGGGACGCGCACACGCAGCCCGGGCAGCCCCCGAGCCCGCTGACACCCCTCAAACCGATCCCCCCCCACCCCCTCTTCCTGTGCAGATGGAGAAGTGAGGGATAAACTCCCTCGTAACCGCCGTGCAGGCTGGGGCGGGGGGGCAGCCACCCCTTTTCCCCTTCACAGCCCGGGGAGCGCCCCTCAGTACCTCCGAAAGAGAGAGATGGGGCGCGGGAGAGCGTGAGGGGGTGGCTGGGGACGAAGAGCCCTTGGCAGGGAGGGGGCATGGGGAGAAGCAGCCTGGTTGGGGGAGGCAGCGACCCCCCAAAAGTGCTCCCTTTCCCCCCGTGTTTCCTTGGGATGGGGGAGGCGATCCCCCCCCCGGGGGGCTCTAGCCCCACTGTGGGCCGGGAGGGCGGTGGGAGAGGGCTGGCGGCGGGCTGCAGCGGCGGAGCGCCCGGGGGGGGGAGGGGAGGCCGGGTTTGTAAATGGAAACACTGGTACATAAGCATTTAGCACAATCGGGCTGGAAAGCTCCAACTGCAAAGGGCTGAGAACAAAAAAAAAAAAAAAAAAAAAAAAAAAAAGGAAAGAAAAAAAGTAAAAAGCCTCCCTTTGCTGCCCTCTGCCTGCCGCTGCGCTCGGCAGGGCCGCCGGCGAGCTGCCTCTTGCTGCCTTCGTTAGGTAGCAGAGAAGGAGCTCCCGTGCCTTTTCTGGGGCCAGGACAGCGGGGACGTGGGGCCAGCCCTGGCACCTTGCTCTGGAGACAGGAGGGTCTCCTTTTGCCGGGGTGTGGATGCGCTCCGCCTCCCCCTGCTTCCAAACAACAGGCTTTCTCAAGGGGCTGAAACTCAGTCCCCGTAGACTTAGCTAAAGGATGCCTGCAAGTTGAGAGGGCTTTGGGTCTGTACCTTAGCACTTGCGTTATTTAATGAGACGAGTAAAAATGCAGTGTGTATGCAAGCCACAAAAAAAGAAAAAAAGTGGAAAAAAACAGGAGGGGAAAGCGAGCCTGCTGATAAATGCCCGTAATACACAGACAAGGACACACAGCATCAGTAAATACCGTATGGTTCATTAGATACGGGCTTTAGTGATTGTGCCTAACAGTTAAAGACCTTACTTCCTCTGCCTTCTCCAGCTTGCTGCCTTTTACAAGCTCATCTCTCCAGCTCTGCCGGTTCCCAGAGTTTACCGCCCTTTAAACCTGGAGTTGTTGATCCTCTCTGGTGTTGCAATGCAACTTTTTGACACAAAAAAACCCCCCTTCCTCCGCTGAATCCATGAGTTTTGGGGATGCTGGGACTGCTCAGGAAAAGCAGGGAACATGTAATGAAATTATGTGGAAGAGAAAGATCCATTATAGCAAGAGGATACCTGTAAATCCTGTTAGCGACCAAGCATTTCCATGGAAATTTCCCGATTCTAGATGCCCGGCACCTTTCATACGCTTCCATTTCCTTACCGCCATTCCTAAACCTCTATGTGGCTTCGTTTACAAACCTAAAATCCAAATGTAAATTGAGGGGGACGGTTGTCCTCGGCTTCCTGATCTCTTTGAAGTTGCGGTCTCGTTCATCGGTTTTAGCTCTAAATTACGTAGTTCAGGGTCTCCGGGAAAGAGCAGCCTCCAGCTCTTGAGGACAAAGAGAGAAACATCTACCGGCTTTACGCTCCTCCAGCACCAGTCAAAGATAAGCTGTGCTCTGGTTTAGGCCTCAGCTCCCTTTTAATATCTTTTAGTTAGTTGGTCTCTTTGTTGCACTTTTATTATTTCGGTCGTTGTACTCCAATCAGTACAGAACGTCTCGTAAATATATGTATTTATTCTGTCAGTCTTGTGCTGCTTCCCTTCTACCATCAAAATATTAAAACACAACAGCTCACTGATTACTCATCAGCAGATCTGCGAATTTACACACAGCCAGCTTGCTTTGGAGCGAGTCAGCAAATTAAAAACAACTCCTTCAAAAAACTTTGGCTGAGAATCGATTGTTTCCAGATCCCTTTTTTTTTTTCCCCTCAATAAAAAAGGCAGGTCCTGGGGAAAGCTAATAAACTGCCGCTATTGAAAAGCCGATAGCGCACCCCATTCTGACGCTAGTTGTTTTGGAGTAATTGCAATCTTGTGTTTAGATAGCGGGAGATAGGAAAACGTCACTTTGTCTACACGTCCCGTAAGAATAAATCATCCTGGATACTTCAAGGGGATAAAGTGTCTACCCACAAAGAGCTGATTCAATAGTCGGGACTGAAAAGCTTTACGTTGCCTGGTAGATAGTTTAAATTATCATGGGAGGATTATCAAAAGCCTAAAAAACCCCTCAACGCATTAAAACGAAGAACTCAAATTCTTCTTGTCCGACTGCAGGAAATTCGAGTGTTGGAGAGAAGATAAAAAAGCCCGCAGCTCCCTCATTTCACCAACTCTCAACTGAGGGAAAGCATTTTATTCCTAAATGTCCCTGTAGTGTGCTCTAGTCTGAGCAAGTTATTGTTTGTCCTCTTGTTTTTAGGGCGACCACTCCCTATTGACCACTTCAATATTACCCATTTGAGTGTTTTTAGTGATTCCTGAGAACTGTGCGAGTGATAACGTGCCTCCCGCAGCCCGGCACGGGGATCCTCGGCACGACCGTGTGAGATGTAAAGATACACCTTGAAAAGTTTCAGCTTCTGGGATTAAGTATAAATCAATTATTCTGGCTGAATTTTGCTCAATTAATGATGTTAATTGCCAGGCCGGCAGACGCTTTAGAATTTGAAACCATTTCATAACTGATAGGTAAAGATTTCGCAGCTGGAAGTGATTTAACAGTACTGTTGATGATAAATCCAATACAAATCCCTCTCCAGCAGTTACGTTCGCTCCCCAGTGCCAGGTAGAAGGGCAGTCCTGCTTGGTTAGGGAAAAAAAAGATAATCTCATTGAGAATGGTGCTTTATTTTAAATAATTACCAGATCCGGTGTAGTATTTACACCTGTATTATTAATGTTCCAGCTGACAATGTTTTTTATTTTTAAAGTGACTCAAGTGAGCAGAGATCACCCTGAATCCGGACTAGCAGAATCTAGTAAAAAAGGTGTTAGTTTTATATAGCTGCTGTTCTCGCGCTGAGCGCATATTAAACGGGGAAAGCTGTGGTTATCAGACCGGAGTACTTGATACTCGGTACTCCCACGTGGTACGTCTGAAGTGATATTACTGAAATACACTGCAAGAGACTCCGCTCTTCATCTTTCCAGCCTCCCGCTAGGCCTCTGGCAGAGGACGGGGGAAGTTTACGGGAGCTTCCCGAATGGGAAAGGAAAAAAAAAAAGGCAGTTAAAGGATGTATTTGTGAATCAGCAGCTGAAAAACATTGTCATGTGAAGGGAATCCCGCTATTAATGCAGGAAACGTTTCCATGCCTGCATGCTTAAGTGAAAGCCCGTGCGGCACAGCTCCTAAACCGTGCAAACCCACACCATTCCCGTGCTCCAAGTGCAGGCAGCGGAGAGAGGACGGCATCCTTTGTTCAAATGCGCTGCCGTCGAGGGTGGCCGTGTTCGCCTTCCCCACCTTCTCACCAGAGACTACGCTGCAGGTCGCAGGAACTACAGCCACGAGGACGACGAGAGGTGGAGACTGCCGAGCCAAAGCAAACGCGTGAGAGAAGTCGGGCAAGTGCTTTCGGAGGAGGAAATTTCAAGCGCGCTTTTCCACCCGTCGCACGACCTGTTGGGATCTGGCAGGGCTGTGGCAGGCCTAAGGCCAAAGAAGTAAAATGCAGGTAGAAGGTGGAGGTGTCTCCTCTCTGCGGCTGCCAAGGAGAGGCAGTGAGAGGACAGCACAAGACAGAACAAAATTTGCCAAGCTGGCATGCTCATTTTTCAGAAAACACCCATTAGTGGAATTGTTTTCTTTGCTCGAATTTGACAAATCAGCTCAAGCCCACACACATCCTGCAGGCTACATTACACGAGCATCCAGCCTCTCTTATTTCCCAAACAGCTCCATCACCCTACTAGAGATTGTCTGTCGAAGGCACCTCATCGCAAGTTGTAGTCCCTCAAGACAAAATCATTCAAAATATTTATACCCTTTTTTTTTAACGAGTGGAAGATGCTCTTACGTATAAGCTGAACACACGATAAACATCAACAGAAGTGGCTAAACTTGTTTTACATTTCCCGGTGATGTCAAGTTGCCCTCTTACAAATCCTTTTGCTGTTCTTCCGGCCTCGACAGATTTAGAATGATATTTCAAAGACCACTGGTTCTACCGATCAGTAGCTGGAAAGAGAAAGAAGCCGTGGATGGAGTTAAGAAGAGAGAGAAAAGCAGTTTGTGCCCAAACCCAAGTTCTCGCAACGCCCGTGGGTTGGGTGTGTGAACTAGACGCAGAGAGCTACAGGGATGGCGCGCTGCAATCCTACAACTCCGGTTCTTGCCGATGGAAGGCTGTATGCGTTTCTGTATTTTCTGAGCATGTAATTATCTAGCACAGTCCGTGGGGGTTGTGAGCAAACCCAGGTGGGAGTGGTGCAGGGAGAAGGGGAGAAGAGGTCTGCGTGTGGGTGGGTGGGTTTGTCTGCGGTGGCGATTGCGACAACCGGCAAGTGCAGCGCGGAGAAAAGTCTTACCTGGAAAGAAACCGAGATAAAATCACGGCTTCGTGCTGCGAGCAGTTACTGCCTCCCTGTAGACTACCAGGATCCAGAGCACCTGCTCAGGCGTAGTCCCAAGCAGGCTGCAGTCGAGGAAATAAAAGTTTCAGGCTTCTCAGAGTTGAGTTACAGAAATCTAAGTGTCCTTGCTGTAAATGCAAGGTAAATTATTCATTCTCTCTCTCCCCCCCGCTTCCCTCCCTCTAGTTCAGTTTTTCTTTTCATGCTTTAATCGTTTTGACACCAAGCTGTACAAAAGTAATTTAAAATTAACATGACTGACACTTGGTAGATAGCAGGACCTGGCGCGGGGCTCCACCTTCCACTCGGGCCTGCGGAGAGGGGCTCTGGATTGGCTGCAGGTCCTGAGGCAGCCGACGGGGACCAAGGCAAAACACGGCAAACAATTAATTTGCTAATTTAGTTTTCTGTTTAATTTGAAACCAGAAAATTGTCAGGCACTCATCAGCCCACGAGCAAGGCGGAGTGGACTTCGGGCAGCGCTGCACTCTTGACAGCAAAGAGGGGACACATTTGATTAGCCAGCAAAGCAATTTCTTCTGCCGGTACCAACGGCATTTCATAGGCTCGATAGAGTGTTGTAGCGCTGAAGTTCTGCAGCGTCGGGTTATGTGTCACCTCTCCTCAAGCCGGTGCATTTCGTGCGGGTGATGACAGCCTCCTTCGCTAGGAAAGGGGTAACGTGCAAAACAGCTGCGAGAACATGCCGTAGCCCGTCATTAACCTGGTACCCCCAAACGGTGCCTCGGTCAACCGGAATTCTTACAGGGATAACTCTTGCATGCAATAAACGATGGCGAGGCGTAACGAGCCTGTATCAGCACTAACGTCCTTTGATGGAGAAAGAAATGCTCTAATGTGATTTCCTCCCTTCAGCTGTGAAGGAGAGTATGTAATTTCAGATCTGTGTGGAGCGGGCCCTTTACGCTCAGTTTTGGGCCTATTTTTGATTTAGTAAATTGAATTGTATCTATTGCTTTCACGCATCCAATTCAGGATTTCGCTAGTGGCTCATCAGAGCAGAAAGGTGCACGTTTACTGGGACTGAGAAGCCACCACAGCCCTAGATTTCGTCTCGTACGTTTGCAAGGATTTGCTGTGGTGCGTGCGAGTGGGTGTGCGCGAAGTTGTGAACACATTAAATCAATTAGTTCGTTACCAGCAGAGGGAGCGTGGGTCAGGGCTGGGTTCAGCGGGGAGTCAGGAGGCTAAAAATGGGACCGTCTCCCAAGGAAGCGTCACAGCCCAGCTCTCTAAGAGAAAGACTATTGCAGCATCAACACGATTTGCTTCCTAAATCCAAATGAACCCAGAGATAGGATCTCATTTGCAAATCTGGGACCTCGCTTGGCCTCCCGAATTCACAGATTTCCTCTTCCCCCTCTAAAGGATGCTCCCTGTAAGTCAAAGTCACTAGAGGGTACTGTTGCCGTTGAATATTGACGCCTCCGCGGGCCAGCTATTCGGGAAACTCACGTTTCTGCTGAGCGCTGAGGAAGGGCCGTGTAATTTGTCAGGGAGACAAGCGAGGAGCCAGGGAAAAGAAGTAGGTCAGACCTGGTTCCTGGGATTCGGTTGTCGGAGGGGGAGCGGAGGGATGGCAAAGATTTCGTCCGAGCTGGTTTGCTCCCAGGTTGCTGCCCAAAGTGGGGACAGGGTCAGGCGTGTGAACCCCCTGAAACCGGGACAGGGTCAGGCGCGTGAACCCCATGAAACCCAGGTCTCGGTCACCCTCGCTGGGGCTCAGGAGGAAGGACGAGCCCTCTGCGGCTGCGGTCGGTGGAAGACGTGCTGCTCACCGACCTCGGTCCACGCCGAGCCAGGCTCCTGGCAGGGGGAGACGCCGGCTCGGGCAGCAAACCTCGACCTCTGCAGCCCACTAAGAGCCAACCCGAGGGGAGCGACTGGTTGCACAAATTCCTTAACCGCTCAGAAATCCCCCCCCGAGCTTCCAGCTGACATCATTGCCTGGGTCCCATCCCCGGTAGGAGGTCACCGGCCTCTCCATCGCGGACGGTAACAAACAGGTTATTGTGCTCCGCTCCACAAACCAACCCCGGCCCTCCCGACCGCGCGAGAGACTCCTTCCCCGGTCAGGCAGCCCGCGGAGAGCTGCCCGCCTGCCTTCACTTGGGTTTCTGTTAGAGGGGAAAGTCAGGCCAATTAAATCAGGCAGCATTGAATCTCTAATTGACATAAATGAGACAGACAGACAGCTGGGAAGACTGGGGGGGAGGGAAAGGGGAGCAGGTGCCCTGGATGAGAAAGAGATGGAAATCCAACCTAATAGCACCGCAGCTTTTCTTATTCTGTGTGTTTGTGTTAGCTGGCAACATCTTGAAAAGTGCCTGAGCTCCTGCTGGAGATAAATTAGAGAAATAAATACAAGTTACAACCATTGTGTAGTTGATTAGGATGTTCCCCAAAACCTCCAAACAAACCCAAAGCAAAAAGAAAAAACCCTCAGAAAGACTTTTTTATTTGTGTAGTTAAACAAAAAAAAATTCTGTTTTTTTTTCCCCATGCAGAAGGCCTCGCAGCTGAACAATTACAAAATAATTTTAAATCATATTTGTTTAATTTTCCACATCTGAGCAGTGCATGACTAGGTATTTCCCCCTCGCTTTTTAACCAGGGAGGGCTCTTTTTCCTTGAACAGACCCTTCAAATATTAATTTATACAGAAATAAGTTATTTAAATCCACACATTTCAGAAGAATGAGGCACAAAGGGGAGTAACTCACCCAAGTCCCACACGCCGGCACCGGCGCTGCGGATGGAACCAGAATTACCAGCCCTTCGGCGGGCGTCTCTGCGGGAGGGCGCGCTGCCTCACCCAGGGAGTTGTCCTTATGGAAACACAAACGGTTGGCTGTTTGCTCGGAACACGCTTCTCGTGCTGTACGGGCGAGCAGGGGAACCTCGCCGGGTGGAAAAGAAAGGGTGGAAAAGCAGTCCCGAGTGGCTGCAGGTACCCAGGGGGGAGCAAATAATTCAGTTCTGCTGTGCTGGTAAATCCTCCCATAGCACGAGGAGGCAGCGACTCCGGATTAGCTCTTGCAAACCAGAACGAAACCAACCTGTGTCTTAGTTTTAAAACAATGAAGATTTGCGCTTTGGGGTGCAAGAACACCAGAAATGTTTTTCACTTACATTTCCAGAAACTTTTGAAGTCTCTTCCTGAATATTTCAACACATTTTCCTTCGCCAGTTTCCCAGCTGGGATCATTTTTGCCAGTACAGGCAATTCTTCCTGGTATCCATGGGAATTGCCTCCGTAATTAGACGTGCACCCAGCGCACAGATCAGAGTGTTCAAACCCAGCAGCTGGAACTAGGAGGCGGGTCTGATTAAATCTGCTCTGCCACGAGGAGAAAAGCCAGCTTTAATGAAACATCAGAGGAGCTCCCTACCCCTTCTTTAAACAGAGCAGGAAAAGGGACTCCTGTTTTACTTCGTGAGTCGCTGCTCGCCGCGTGCTCGCAACCTGCCGAACAGAGAGCGCGCGTAGGAGCAAGTGATTCAGGGCCTTGGAACTGAGGATCTGTCTCATTAAAAGGGTCTAATTGCCAGCAGTGGCATTTATTAAAGGGGGCTCACCATACGCCTTCAGAATTACAGTAAAGGCTGGAAATGTCTGAACACGCAGAACTATTAGCCGTGGCGGACCTCGGGTTTCTCCTCGATGGGTCAGCGTAAGCCCTCGCCAAGCCAGCGCGATCGGGGTCAGCTCGTATGTGTCTCGCAGAGGCACAACTTCTCAGCTGGGTTTCCTGCCCCGACCAGACCCCATCATTTGTGTGCACCCACAAAAACACGCACACGGCCAGCCGACGACTCCTTTTTTTCATCCGAAGTCAACGATTTCTATTACTGCGTACCCACTCTGCCTTTGAGAATCTGCCGGACGGAAAAGGGAGCTGGTGAAAGAGGCAGACGGTTAGATAGAAATTATTCATCCGATACAAGCTTTTTTTACCTTTAGTTGCTGCTTCCACTTGGTGTCACAACCCCCCGACTACTGGGGACGTCCCCGGAGGCTGAGGGACGCTGCGCGGACCACGGCAGGCAGGCTGCGGCCGTGCCGACGGCACAGCAGAAAAATCACGCCGTAAGCCTGCATTTCTCTACCTTTTTAAAAAAATAGAGCTGGGAGTTGGGGTGGAGAGGACGTGTTAAAATTACAAGTAGTTTGGTGGCTGGGGAAAAAGCGACTTTGAAGAAAGAATGATTTTCCTACTGGTTACGGCAGCAGAGGACACGGCGGGGACGGGGATCAAACACAGCTCTGGTCCAGACGTAGCTGCGATCCCCGCCTGCCTCAGGAGTACGTACAGCCCAGGCTGAGGAGAATTTAGCCTGTCCTTTCCCTAATACGATTAAAATGCAGCTCCGTGTCCTGGGGTGCTGACAAACCCTCGGATCCACGGGCGTTCCAAGCCACGGTACCGCTTCCACTGCCGAAGGAGCCGTTCGCTGCGCAGAGGCGGCAGCGGAGCCAGGCGATGCTCCCGCGCCCCGGCTGACGGAGGTTCCTTTAACTGAAGTTTGAGCTCAGCCCTTCTTGCCGTTCTATAATTTGAATATCATTTTCACCAACCTTGCAAGACGCAGATGAATGAGAGGTTCCTGGCTTTGAGTCAAATGCTGCAGTAATTAAATGTTTATAAAACACTTTAAGCATGCGAAGTGCTATTATCGTAGACAAGAAACCAATAGACTGTGGCAGATTGGAGCCGGATTTTGAGGCACACCAGCAAACACAGCTCATTTCTCCTGCTACATCTCTTTTAGAGTCGCTAACAGAGGATTATGGAGAACATTACCAGGTTCCTTTTATTATAACCAGAATAAGTCAAACCAGAATTGCTTTCTTTCATATGAACATATGTGATTCAAAAGTTTTTCCCTCTGTAATAAATATCCACGGCGAGGGCCAGCTTGCTGTTTATCTCGTGAAGAAACTGCCCCATGGGAAACGAGAAATTGCTGCTACTTCTGATCTCTCACATAAAACTGAAGAGGTTCCACCTGTTACAGGTTTCTAACACCATCTGCTGTTTAAAAATAAGACAGCATTTGAGCTAAGCAGCACACGAGAGTTTGTACTTGTTTGATAAACCAGAAGCGACACCCGCTAATCTAGAAGGTTTGTGGAATTGGCACATTTCCCTTTTGTTCTTTCAAGCCCTGAACGTATTTCAAATTGATCTTAATTATTATTTCTTCGCTAGCAGACCCAGAAACCCAGCGAGCAGCAGCTGAAAGGCAGGTCCGCACCACAAACCTTAAAATCTTCATCCACGGTCACGGGACCCCTTCGTTTCAGTTTCGAAGCAGATTTCGAAGTGGTGTCACTCCACTCCAAAGCCTGGCCTGAAGAACCTACTTAAAAACTTTTCCTGAGGAGAGAGCCGTGGCCTCCACAGGGTATGAGGAACTCCAAGAAAATCATTCTTTCCATTAAAAATAAAAATATTTACCTTTTGCTGTCTCACACTGCTGCCTGTATGGCAGGATAAATACTCTAACCAAGGGTTCTTTTACTGCTTCCTAATTGAGAGTGATACAAACTTTTGTCCCAGGAAAAAAACACATTGCCCTGGAATTCATTACACACCTACATCAAAGGACTCACCACCAATGCTCCTAGTTTTTGTTGCCTGTGTTAAAAGGCGGGGAGGTATTCTTAATAACAACACTTTTTCTCAAAAAAAAAGGGCTTTCTCCCAATGGGAGCCCAGCCATTCACCCCGAGACAATGCAGTAGTTTTATCACCGCAGCTTTAGACAAAAATCACCCCCAAATCGTAAAGGCTAATGCCAAACAGAGGCTGCAGCTCCGCGATCCTTCTCTAGTCGTATCACGTCAGCCCGTTTACAGCATCACCCCCCATATTTAACATTTCTAACCCCCTCCACACACATCCTTTAAAGAGTCAGGGGCTCCTTTTGTAAGTGATCGGCTTCTTCCCCCAGCACTTTACATGCACTTCTCGACAAAAGAGACCTTTTACATGTCAATTTATTTTCAGACAAGCATATCTGAAAGGGAGTTTCTCTCCCGAGTAGAATTAGTATTAATGGCAGGTGTTCCAGCGCAACACAAAGGGAGGAAGGCAGCAAGTTAGCTGAGCTTAAGTAGTAAGACAGCTTGATGTTTTAATAACCAGAGGCAAGAAAATGGAGTGGCAGCGGACCTCCAGCTTTCATAGCATGAATGAAGGTTTCATTCAGAGCCCCCTATGTACTTGCAAAAGACGACCTTGAAATATTTTAAATGTTTTCTTTGCGTTAAAAGAGGGATTAAATTGTTGAATATTACATGAAAGCGCAGCGTCCGCCCCACATACCGTCGAACACGCTTGCGGTCACCGAGTATTTCCGAAGCCTCCCACGTTCCCGGGAAGGCGGCGGTGGCTGCCACGATGAGGTGGTGGCACCCGGGAGGCCACCGGCTGCACAATTCGCTGCCCACAAACGGCAAAAGACGCAGGAAAAAGAATGACGTGAACTAACTTGAAGGTGGGGATTTGAGGAGGGTATTTGCGTTAGTTGGATGGAAAGTGAAAAAGCAGATTGGTTGCTCCGTGAAGTTTCACTAAGAAAAAAAAGAGATGATTGCTGAGAAAGTTACCGGCCATCAGTTTTAAAGACTGCCTAAATGATCGTGATGGGAATATTTAGGCCAAAATACATTTATTTATGCTCCGGTTAATTTGACGGAGGTCAGTACCGCATCATTACGAGGAAGGCACAACTGCTTTACACAGCGGGAAGAGGGAAAACAGCCTCTCAGCTGCGTCAACCTCTTCTACACCAGAAAAGTTGCTGATTTATGCCCCAAAATAGGAAAATTTAACCTTTCTTGTACAACAGCTGTACTATATAGAGCTGTTGAGTATTATTTTCAGGTTCCTTGGCTATGGATTAACACACTATTTCCGCACTGGTTAATTCCAGGTAGTCTCAGCTATTCCAGGCTGGATTCTGGGATTTCTGCTCCCTTGAGCTTTCGTATAGATGTACAGGACAAAATCTTACAGGTCGAGTCGACTGTTAAACACCTGAAATAGCACCAGCAGTTTTCCTTGTAAAGATTTCCTTATCTACGGAAGTTAAATACATTTTTGTCCCTTTTCAAATCAAGACAAAGGTAAGCCGTATATCCTCTTTGTCCCAAGTTAAAGCTGAATGACCTCAAGCTCTTGTGAGAGCAGATCACTTGGTCTTCTCTAAGACACCAGCTCCCCCCCAACAGGTATTAGAGACCCAGCCGGCCCCAGGCCCAACTTGCACCTCAAATAACGCGGTTTCAGTTAAGATGACAGCAGTTGGTGCCACCTGTATTTTGGCAAAGGTTTAATACTGTCAGGACAAAACCAGAGCGGGAACGAGAGGGCCCACCCGACCCGTTACAAACACCTCCAGTCCTCATACGCAGAAAGAGCAACAAGTTCATTTTTATTGAGCACTGGGATTAAAAAAGTAACAGCACTTGGTTGATTTGGAACTAAAAATCAAGACTTATTTTTACTTATGGAAGGATCACTCAAAACAACTTGGTTAAAAGCACCCCAGAAAGCAAGGTGTAGCCCTTCTTGTTCGCTCTGTTCTCCAAAGTGATGGAGGTCCCAGAAGCTACAGCTGCACCAAACAAAAGTTCCTCTGATTGAAGACCCCCGTGAGGCAGAGGGGTTTGATGCTCCGGGTGTCGGGGTTTGATGCTCTGGGTATCGGGGTTTGATGCTCTGGGTATTGGGGTTTGGATGCGCCAGGTGTTGAGGTTTGATGCTCCAGGTGTTGAGGTTTGATGCTCCGGGTATCAAGGTTTGATGCTGTGGGTATTGGGGTTTGATGCTCTGGGTATCGAGGTTTGATGCTCCAGGTATTGAGGTTTGATGCTCCAGGTGTCGAGGTTTGATGCTCCGGGTATTGAGGTTTGATGCTCCAGGTGTCGAGGTTTGATGCTCCGGGTATCGAGGTTTGATGCTCTGGATATCGAGGTTTGATGCTCCAGGCATCATCTCACGGCCAGAGCCTGCAGCAACCACGGGCTGCTCTCCCGTCAGTAGTTGGCCTCACACCAGCACCATTACAGGGAGGATTAAGCAAAGGTTGCAACGTTTTTCCTGACTGATATTTGCAAACATTTACAATTTCATACGAAGGAGCCGGCTACCATCCAGGCAGGGCGAACGTTCGGCTCCAGACCCGTCCCGACGGCCCGTACTGCCGAGGGGCTCACAGTGAGCGGTGACCACCACCAACGCGTCCGACCCCATCCGCCGCTGCAGACCCCACCCTCCAACTGCGGCGTAGGAAACGTTCTGAACAACTGCCAAAGCGCCTGCATCAATCCCGGCGGCACCCACAGGGACTGACCCCAGCTCCGGAAAGCAGCTGTTTGTACTTGTATTTGCTTCAGGTACCTCAAATCTGCACCGCTTTTCCCTGGCACGAGTTCCTGCACCGTTGTAGGGAACGTAAGGCAGGTTCCTCGGCACCAATGCAAACGTCGTGCCAGAGGAGAAAGCAAGTATTTTTAAGGAAGACATTTTGCGTGGTGGAGCGTTCCCCGCCCCAGCTATCAGCAAAATGTTAAATCCGGCTCTGCTGGGGGTGGGTGGCGATACCGGGGAGAAGATCCAGCGCGCACCGGCCTCCTCCTCGCAGCAGCACTGGACATTAGGGCAGTACTTGGAATAAATACAGAAAAAAAAATCGTGACCATTTCAGCTCCTCACTGGCTGCTCCAGGGAGTAAAACAGGACCTGCCTGGGTGAGGGCAGAGGAGGAGAGAGCCGTACATCTCGGAGAAAATTTTGTATGGAATTCTCCATTTTAGAGTCAACTGGGACTAAGCAAAAGGGAAAAGCAAACGAGAAAGTTTCGCCTCTCGTTATATGATCTGAAAAGCAGCAGAAATTCACATGAGAACCTTTGCTGGCTCCAGTTGCATCCGTGAGCACGTGAGCGTTTGCAGCCCTTGTCGCTCTCCTGCTCCTCCCGAGAAACAGCCACCACGGAGCCAGGGAGCTCCAGCAATTCCCTGCCAGTCGGAGCGGGGCGGGCGTTGATTTCGAGCACAGTTTGCCTCCAAGTGTCGGTTTCTATTAGCGCTAAAATGTCCTGAGAGTACGAAGTCCCCCTCCGCAGCCCGGGTGCATCCTCCCGCCTTTCCGGCTGCTCACTGCCTTATTCCAGAACCGGTTCGCATGACTTCTCCCCGCGGAGCGAGGCATTGCACCTGAGAGAAGGTGGCAGAATCCGCAGCCCTACTACGGTACCGCTGGTTTTCCCATCGCGGGGCCAGATGAAAAAGCTTTGCCGGTCTCCCAAAAGGCAGGCAAGAAACGTTATCCCCGTCCGACGTGGGGAAACGACCGGGGTCACTTATTCTGCAGCTAAAAGTCAGTCAAATGACGTCAACTGAATGACATGTTTATTGTACAATTCGGAAAGAAACCCTGAGTTACCAGCTGTAGAACAAAGTTAAATTAAAAAAAAGAAGAAGGATGGTTTGTTTCGTAGGTTCCTGCTGAAGGAAAGGAAAACCAAGAACGGTAAAAGCAGCAGCCAGAGCCAGGGCAAAGCCTCGGCTTTGCCGAGGAGAAGGTTTCTTTGTCACCCCCACCTGCGCGGGTGACAAACTCCCCGGGGAGCGACGGGGAGAACGCGGAGATGGGAGGACAGAGGGAAGGAAGGGGCCAAACCTAGCAGGTGTCTGGAGAGCCGAGCATCGGAGGGGCGCTTGGAAAACCCGGGGTTTGTTTTGCTCGGAGAACTGCTGTCTGGGCCGGGGGAGGGCAGGAGAGAGGAAGAAACGGAGTCTGAAAAATCGACCTTCCACTCTGAACGCACACGCACCAAACGCGAAGGGAGGGAGCATCTCGTTCGGGAAGAGCATCCAAAGGTTCAAGGGAGGAAAAACCCCAAATCCTAAGCCCCAAACATCACGCAGCCCTCCAGCTGCCGTGGCGTTGGAGAGGACCAATTCCAAGAAGTGATGTAGCTAGAACAAATATCTGGCCCTACACAGGAAAGGGTGAATCAGAGCTGCTTTTTAGTGCCACTTGACATCAGTTACGCGTTCTAGTTCTCATATACACAGACGGATGTCTTTAAAAACTGACAATTTACACTTCAAAAAAGTTCTACAGTGAAGTTCTCTCACAGATCAGTCCACACCAGGAGGAGCCAGTCTTTCAGAAACAGAAGGGCACTTGGCCTTTTGAGAAGTCCTCACGGGAGCTCCTGTGCAGGCATTGACCGCCCGATCTCCTGCGCCCCGTCTTCAGGAGGGGTGCAGAGCCCGGTGCGCGCCTGCACCGCGCGGCCGCAGACCGCCCCGGCTTCACAGCGTGGTGGAAGGCAGTTTCTTCACCCGCCTCTGTGCCAGAATGGAGGATTCGATGGGCTTCAGCTGGGGGCTTGGCTTGGAGCTGTTCAGTGCAGAGTACGTGGCGGCCATCGCCCCCTTGGAGAGAAGGCACGAGAAGTCATTTAGATGTAGAAGTACTTCAGACTCACAGCTTGACAAGATGAGGGACCAGAGGAGCCAGACCCACGCACAAAGCCGTGCTGTTAAAGAACCTCCCTAGGTTTTCCTGCCCAAACCCTGCTCGTCTTGTATTGCCTCTGCTGGCCCACTCCTCTCCAACCTTCCATCCCGCTTTCCCACGCCACCACCACCCCACCTGGACCTCTGCTTTCCACGGAGCCCAAGGTACACGAGGAACCAGCTGACGGCCCAGCCCAGCCTCGGTACCTTTACAAGCTGGACGTCCTGGTGATTCAGCTGGCTCTGGGGTAAGCTGTCCTTCTGGGTTATCCACGGATGCTGCAGGACCTGCTTGGCTGTTAGACGCTGGTGAGGATCTACGTGAAGCATCTTTGATACCAGATCCTAAGGGCATCGTTTGGAAAGTCAGACTTTGGGAGATTTCATACTTTAAATGCAAAAATACCACCTGTCTGCCCCCAAATTAGGATTTAAATTCAGAGGCCAAGTTTGAAGTCCCCGGACATCAATCTCCTTTTGTATAAAATATGTTTTCGGTAGGCCTGGGAGGTGTAACACAGCAGCAAACCCCGCGTGGGTCAAGCACAAGGTTGGTGTTCCACGCAAATACGCGCAGCCAGAGCTAAAACAAAGCGGGGAGAGGCACGCTGCTGAGCTGCTACGGGGGAGATACGCGTGGGGTAGGAGCTACGCTGCTGGTCGTCTCCTCGCTCTTCTGCCCGCCCTCCCCAACCTGCTTTAAACTGGCCTCACAGCGACTGGCCGTGCTTGACCCCAACCCTTTAACGTAACGCGGACGAGCATCAAACCGTACCTTGGCCATGTCGGAAATGGTGTCCCAATTGCCTCCGCTGACAGAGAACTTCCCGCCGCCTATCCGGGTCAGGATCTCCTCGGGAGTGTCACTGGGACCGTTTGCAAACGGGGTGCAGCTGGGGAGAGAAGAGAGAGCGTTCCGTGTATGGTCCTGTAGCCCGGCCGGGAGCGCCTCCGGGTCGCAGGGACCGGGGAGAGGTCCCACTGCCACCGCGGAGCAGGGCAGGGCAGGGCGGTCACAGCCCCGGCCGCTGCCTTCCGTGAGACAGAGGCGCTTACCCCGCGAGCATCGTGTACAGCAGAACTCCCAGGCTCCAGATGTCGCAGCCCTCGTCGTAGCCTTGGCGTTTTAGTACCTGAACAGGGTAAGCGAAGGCAAAAAAAAGTGTTTGGTTCTTGTCATTTTGCTCATTTCAGCTCAAGAAGAGCGGCTTGACCCCTGCGTGCAGTCTGTTTGCGAAGCTCCTACAGCCCCACTGAACAGCAAAGTCTTGGACCAAAGATCAGGATTCAAATCAGATTTTGGTTTCGTGGAACAGAGGAACCCCCCCGGCACATCAAAACGACAAGCGAGAAAGAAGCCACGTTCCAGCGCGGTGACGCTGTGCGCGTGCTCCATTGCGTGCCTGCTCTTTTTCTTTCTTCCGCACCAAGAAAACCGAGTGGAAAACCATCCCACCTCTTTTAACAGCCAGTTAATCAGGAAGGGAAGCAGCCTAGAAAATCACCGGGATTTCAGTGTCTCGGTACCCCAGGCAGACCTCCTCCTAAGGCCGGTACAGGTCGGAGGACTGCGCTGTAACTGCACGTATCCCCTATTTGTTCATTACTACAAGTGGTATTTCTGTAGTTACCTATTCCAGGACAGAATACGCCAGGGCAGGCTGGAGCTGGGAACGGGACGGACCTGCCTGTGCCGAGTGAGAGCGCAGGGGAGGGACGTGAGAGCTACCAAAGGGTCTCGGGTCAGTGCGGCGCTTACCTCGGGCGCCACAAAGTTTGCCGTATAACAAGGAGTCATGAGAAGGCCGTTCTCAGCCCTCAGCTGCTTGGCAAAGCCAAAGTCACAAATGCGAATGCTTTCGGGGTTTCCCGACTCATCCACGTAGAGAATATTGCTGGGTTTCAAGTCCCTGTGAACCACCTGTGGAGCAAAGAAAGCGCCGCGCTCATACCCCAGGAAAACAAAAGGTCTGAAGCTGCACCAGGACACTCAACCCCTGCTCTGGCCCCACATCTGGTTTGCCAAGACAGCAACACCCGCAAGCAGTAACAGTCCCGACAGGCACATTTACTCCCCGGAGGAGAGGGAGCGTAGTGCGATGCCAGACAGCTTCCCAGGAAAACAGATGTAACCGTACTCACCCCTTGGGAATGCAGATACTCCACCGTTTTACAGATCGTGTGCAGGACCGAACTGGCTTCCCTCTCCGAGAAGAACTTCTGTCTGAGGATTTTATCCAGCAGCTCCCCTCCCCTCATCAGCTCAGTCACCAGATACACGTACTTCCCATCATCATACACCTACCAAAGCAAACAGGGAGGGGGGGTTAACCAGAAAGTGCTGCCGGAGCTTCCCTTTTGTACTTCTCCCGCCAAGAAGCGGCCAGAAAGCAGCAACGCAGAGCGGGTCTGGGGGTGCTTCCCCACCCCAGAGCGAGACGCTGAGCGGGGCCGTTGGGCTGCCCGTGCGGGAGCTGCGTCGTGCCCCCCCAGACCAGTCTGCACCTCCAAAACCACAATACAGGAGAAGCCGTTCAAGTCACACTCACGTCTTTCAAGGTGATGATGTTTGGGTGCTGCCCGTATCGCAGGAGGATTTCTATTTCCTCAGAAGGGTCTCGCTTGCTCTTGTCAATAACCTGCAAGAACACGGATGAGCATTAGCCACGACGGGGTGGGAAAGGGGCCAGGACAAAGCAGACAAGCGGAGTGTTTGGAGCCCTGCAGAGATCCTGCACCAGAGCCGTTCCCTGTCCCTGCCCGCCTTAGCAAGGACAGAAATCCCCTACTTGCTTCATCAGTTCTGTGTCCCCAAACCCCGAAGTTTTAGGTCTGGCGTATTTGTGAAGAGCTGACATAGCCGCAGCAAACTTCGCAAAGAAAGGCGAGATGCTGTCCTCCCTCTGAGAGAGGAGAGCGCTGCTTCCCCGCTACTCCTAGCTAAGAAAGCTCGTGCAGTTACACCACAGCGGCACAGAAATCGCCCCTTTAGGCCCTACGCAAGCAGGGAAAGCAATTTCATTCCTGGATGTTATTTTGGTCATCGTGGGGACGAACAGAAATCTAACAGGGGAGTTCAGTTCAGACGGTGAATCTCGGACCTTGACTGCGTATTCCATGTTGGTTGCTTTATGAATGCAGCGTTTACACACTGAGTAGGAGCCGACGCCGATCGCCTCCTTCACCACGTAGCCGTCGTTGAACTGGATGTTCTTGCCGTGCAGCTGCTGGAAGAGGAGAGCGGAGAGTTGCTGAGCTGGGAGGGTTCAGGGAAGGGTTTGTGCAACGTGGCGAGTTAACTGCAACAGAGAGCGAGCTGACAGACTGCTGTCGGCTACATCCCACGGCTTCTCCTCTGGCTGGGGAGAGGGAGGGGAGGAGAACAAGGCAGATATAGGTCAGTGGGCTAACACTATCCGCATCTAGCACGGTGCATTTCGGTGGCACCTGTCAACCCCCGGGCTTTTACGCAGACCTCCCGCTAGCGCGGGTCCACCTGGGGAGGGGAGAGCAAGCAGACTGGCATTGCCCGCACGACCCTTGCGCGTGACAGGCAACAGAAACGAAAGAACAACAGGATGCAAGAATTCAAAACAGAACGCCAGTGCCTCAGGCTTCCCGTGAGCTCTGCTCCAGACGGTACCGAGGTACGGAGGTACCTCCAGAGGTACCGAGGTCCCGCTCTGGAGTATTACTGCAGCTTCAAACTGTTCCTCTGTCCCCCCTTTTTACCTGTACCACCGAATGTAGAGGCGCCTGGGCGGGCTTCACCTTGCCGTCCTCCATCAATCCGGTCGCCACAAAACTGAAGCCTCGGAAGAGCTGATGAGCCCCCGCGCTAGGGGGGATGCCCGGGGAATCTGCAACAGGAGTCGAGAGACAGCTTGAAGAGGGCTGGCCCCGCGGAAGCGGAAGCCTTGCCCTTACTCCCCAGGAGCCGTGGCTCCTCTCTAGGTTATTGGAGACAAGAGGAACGCCACGCGGCGCCGAGCTTACCCCTAACACCCACATATCCACGGCTGGGCCAGCTCCGCAGTGCTGCACCCACCGGGAGCTGGGAGCGCGCAGGGCGCAAGCCTTGCCCTGCCGGCGCCAGCAAACCTGCCGTTAAGCCGTACAGGATCGTTCCACGCAAGAAACTTTGGCTTTGCGTGAATTCATACAAACCTTTTGGCGTACGCGATGTAAATTCCGTGTCGAAATAAAAGGTGTCATCTGGCTGGCCGACTGCAGGCTTGAAGGGCGGTTTGATTTCCCTGCGGTACAGCTTCTGCAAGACAAAGGCAGCTCAGAAGCGCTCTGCCAGCTCGACGCTCTCGTACACGCTCGGAAGGGCGCGGAGGCTTGCTAGGAACGAGAGGCCAGGAGATTTTGGGAAACTAGGAACAGCTCTGTGGCTCTGCGTTTAACTACAGCTCGGCAGTCTGAGGGAAGGCTTCTTGGCCAGTGGGGTGCTTTTGAGTCAGTTTGTGGAGAAATGCTACAAGTTCTACCATATATTAAATCAAGAAAAAAACAAGTATTCTATATGTAACTTAGCCCTGCTCCAAAATTTATCCGTAAAATATTTACCTCGCCAAGCTCTTCCACCTCCTCCTAACTCCCATTAGGGCCTTGCTGACACGTATCTGCCCAGGGACAGCCCGAGGAGATGCCCTGCGAGGACGCTCGTATCCCAGCACTCCCACAAGTAGCCTTTTTAAATTGCTTCTTGAAGCAAAAATTTGAAATAAGCTTTACTAGCATTGCTGGAGGCTCAGTCTAGCAGCTTGCTGGGTGCCTCGAAAGCATTAGAAGCCTGATCTTCAAAATCCCTTCCCAAGTGAGGGAAAACAGGGAAGAAACAAAATTATATGGTAAAGTAGGGAGTTGGCCAGAAGCAATTGGGAAATTCAGTTATCGCCCTGCTTCTCCGTACAAAACAAGGTACTTCCTTGCCAGAAATCTCTCCCCAATCCCTTCCCACTTTGTGCAAGACAATCCTTGTTGTGCCAAACCCCAATTAAAACCTGCACCTTACTGTTGAGAGACGAGTAAATTCAAACCAAGGTGAGATCATGGGCAACTCGGGTACGAAACAGTTATTCGCATGACAAACGGAATTTTAGTTTTGGGAAGGATTATTGGAACAGATGGAAAGAGGGACTGGTAGCGCTCCCATAGCTGGTCAGGCGTCACGGCCGTGCTACGACTGCGGTCAGCAGAACTGCGGTACTGGCGCTGAGCGGTGAAGAATTTGCTCTCCTGGTTCGGATACTCACGTTCCAGTCAATGGTAGAGTAGAAAGGATGGCGCTTGATCTCTTCTGCCCCGTCTGGTCCAGAACCTGAAAGATGCACCCGCGGAGCGCGTTGCATTAAACCACCGACAAAGCGAAGGCCGCTACCACGCGTGCAACACGGCCAGGCGTTACGGGGAACCCGGCGGTAACTAAAGGAGCCCATTAACCCAGCACAAGTGTGAACATGCTGCTGACCCGCGAGGATGCGAGAGGCCCCGATACAGCATCAGGTGTATTCAGAAACCAAAAAAATGTCTTACCTAATCTGTTGGCTGGATTCCTTTTGAACAGGGCTCGCAGGAGGCTCTGCGCCTCAGAGCTCAGGAACTGCGGCATGCCCAGCTTCGCTCTGCAGAGGAAGTTATGCAACCAGTTGCAGGTTTAAAGAAGTCAACCCACAAGCCGACGGCAGCACCTCCACCCCCGAAAGTACAATCATCTGTTTGGCATTTACGCTGCACCCTTCAAACTAACTGTTGATGCAAAACCGCTTGCCAAACAACGCCATTGAGTTGCGAGAAGCCCCAAATTGCAACACGCTCAGAGGAAGAGCAGAAGCTCGCCTCCTGTACAGACATGAAAGACAAACTCCTCTTACTTGAGGATGAGGGTCATGGTCTCCTTACGATCCTTCCCCTGGAAGGGCAGCGAGCCGGTGAGCATTTCAAACTGGGAGGGAAAGGGAAGAAGGGGAGGTCACGTCTGAGCAAGTCTGAGGGTTGCACAGATCCCGCCGCACCTTCATCTGGGAGCTCGCCAAAGCTAGCGAAAAGCTTGCGAGTGACCAAAAGCCTAGCTCTAAAAACCATCGCAGACATCGTACTTTCTCAGAAGGAGCTTGGTGCACGAGGTTTGCAGCGGGAATATGTTCCAGCCGGCGCCTGCTCCTGCGGGAGCCCTCGGATTCAGCAACCGCCAGACGGTGGCACCAGATCTGCACAGACACCTCCGTCCCGCGCTGGGGTGGACACGGACACCCCCGCGCACCCCACGCCGTGCACCCCACGCTGTGCACCCCGCGCCGTGCACCCCACGCCGTGCACCCCAGCGCTCCCTGGGACAACAGCCTCAGGAGCTCTGCCTCCCCCGGGAAACCCGCGTTCCTGGCTGGATGCCTGGACAGCCTGTTCCAGAGCCCTTTCCGGGAGCCTGGAGAACACCCCCGGGTCAGCACATCTGCTAGAGACGTGCAGAATCACGTCCGGGTGTTTCGGAGCTACCGCTGGAGCGGCTGCTGAGCCAGGTCCCCAGCCACGGGGGGTACGTACCATTAACACGCCGTACGACCACCAGTCAGCGCTGTGGGAGTGGCCCTGGCGATTCACAACTTCTGGTGCCATATACTCCACCGTCCCACAGAAGGAATAGGCTTTCTTCTCATGGTCTATAGCCTCCTTACTCAAGCCAAAATCTACGTAAGAGAAGAACCGTCAGCACACGCCCACGTGCTCCGAGCGATCACACGGAGCAGAGAGGCCCAAGAGAAGCTCTGTATTTCAAGAACCAAGCTTGCTGGAGTGCAAGGCTTTTGTGGAGTCCCTTACCGGTGAGTTTGATGTGTCCTTCTTCGTCCAAGAGGATGCTACAGCGTGAATGAAAAAAACCACGTTGTTACTGTCTGCAACAGGGGCTGGTGAGAACACGCACACGCGGCAGAGGCGGGTCTGAGATGCTCCCAGAATCCAGAGGAGAGTTACCTGTCCCGTCCCCCAGTGCTTTAAGCTCCATCTCCAAGACATGAGTGGGACAAAGACCAGCTCCCTTCTCTCTACGCCCTCAACTTCACGTTGAACGAGTGACCCACACAGGTGACACCACCTCCGACCCCCCACCTACCCCAGGTAAGAAGAACCAAGTCCTGCAGCTGGTTTGTGTCTCTGCAGAGGCCCAGCCTGGTGCCTTTTCCCTCCGAAGGCTCTCGGTTGCTTAAAGCCGGAGCCCGGAGCCTGCCAAGGATTACTGCTCCGACACGTGGCGCACACATGGTGCCTCCGCAGCGCTCCTGGCCGTAAGTGCTGCTCCGAGGAGCGGGCGCCTGGTCGCTGGCACTGCCGCCCTCCATCTGGCTGGCCTCGGGGCATCGTTCGGCTTTGCCTTTGTGGAAAAAGGCTGCGCCGTTGGCTGAGTACAGGCTCGGGACTGAACCGAAGGACTCGGTGCCCTGCCTCAGCTGCGCCGCACGTACTTCTCTGGTTTGAGATCCCTGTATATGATTCCCAGGCTGTGCAAATGGTCGAGCCCCAGAGCCAGCTCTGCCAGGTAGAACTTCACGTCCTCCTCAGTGAACATGACCTGCAGGAAGGGAGAGGAAGCGGACAGGCGCTGGGGTTACAACGCCGGCAGCGGGACCACCGCCACTGCACCCACACAAGACCTTTCGCATCCGTGCTGCTCCCTCCTGCCCTTTCATGTCTAAGTTTCCCAGGCTTCACCCGCCATCCTAAAGCATCAATGAAGCAGCAACACCAAAAAACCAACCCGCGTTGCTAAGCAGCAGACAGGTTTCTAAAAAACTCTTCGTTTATGTTAGCCAGGTTACGTTCCCAGTTGTCTTCACCTGGCACGACCTCTCGTTACCCCTCCCATTCCCTGCCCTCGCCGCGTCCCAGCGAGGCGACACAGCCAGCCAACGCAGAACACGGTTCTCGCCTGTTTTCGTTCCTAACGCGATGCTCGGCAGAAGCTGCTGCAGAGGGGAGACCTGCCTCCTATGCTGCTGCTTTCCTGCCGGAGGACAGGGTTCCTGAGACATGAGCTCTGGGCTAGCAGCAGGTTGGAGGTTGTTTCCACCCCTCTCCAAGACTTTACAAGGGTCAATCACTTCTCCAGGCAATTAAGCACAGATGAACCGAGAGCCTCAGCAACGCACCAAGATGCCAGAGCATACCCACCTCTTTGGAAAGCCGAGTGAAAAGGTCACCTCCTCTGAGGAAATCCAAGATGAGATACAGCTTCCCCTCCGTCTGGAATGCTGAAACACAAGCCAGAGCAGGAATCAGACCCCTCCGGTGGGGGAGGGCTCCACGGTGTTACATTAATCACTTAAATCCCAGCGGCTCCCGTTGCGCAGACGCCCTGCGTGGTTACCAGGTTAAACCCGGGTAGGGCTAACTGGGGTAAATGAGATAGCCTGTCCGTGCCGTTGGAATGGGCGCTCACCGGCAGCACGCTGGCGCTGCAGAAAATCCTCATTTTAGGGGGGGCTGGTCCCTTTTCAGCCCCTGATGCCCTACGGAACAGGCTGTTTTCCCGAGAGAGGCAAGGGTCGCTTCCCAGGGAAGGAAGCTGTCCTCGCCTCCCTCAGAGTCAGAGCATTAAGCCTGCCGAACTCTGGCTTGACTAGTTAACTCTGCTTTCTCAGTTTCTCCTAATTTAATGTTTTAAACCCATGGATTTGATGTTTAAACCTCTTCTCCCAGTCTATGCTCTGTTCCCCGTTCAATAGCTGGAGCGGGCATGGGACCAAAGACCTTTCCAGGAAAGGATTTGTGTTCAGGGGATTGTGAAGGCTCCGGAGCAGCACAGCCAGGAGGGACACAGACTGATCCAGGCCCCTTCTCCATTTCAGGTATCTCCAGAAGCCTGTCGGGGACCATGAGAAGCTCTCAGCATCCTCCCAGCAGCCTGCAGCTGGATGCCTCCTGCTCATCTACCCGCTCATGGCAGACGTGCCCGTAGGAGCGCCTTTCTTTAGCGTGCTTTAGTGTGTCAGTGTCTGCTCGAGCCCGCAGCCCCTCTCCCAGTGTCCCAGCCAGCTCCACACTCACCGTAGTGGAGCTTCACCACAAAGGGATGGTTTACATCAGCCAGGATGTCTCTTTCTATCTTTGTCCTTAGTCGATCCCGCACTGTGGGAAGAGAGAGGAGCAGCTCAGACACACCGTACCCCGGCGTCAGCCTTGTCCCCAGCCGTAACCCTTTAGTCCCAGGCAGCTGGAGCCAGATCTTTGCCCACCTCCATCACTGCGACAAGGGTCTTTCGCAGAAGGAGAGAAAAGGCGGCTGTTTGGCTGAGATAAGGATACTTCTCTTTCACCCTGGGGCCAGCAGTGACCGCTGTGACATCTCCCCAGCGCTCTTTAAGACACGGAGGATAAGAGCATCGCAGTAAGTCTCCTACCTTTCAGTGTCGCCTTCTTGAGCACTTTCATGGCGTAGAGGTGGTTGCTGTCTGGCGGTGTTATTTTTCTCACCAAGAAGACCTGAGGCAGAAGAACACCACGTTCGCTGAGCACTAAACATTAGTTGGACGCCTCCCAACGTGGCAAACCTCACAGTAACCCTAAGAAGCAGCTGGCCCCAGGACTGGAAGGAGGTACCTCGAGCTCTCCATGTGAAACCCCCTGAAGTCTCCTGGAAAGTGCTGTGTGGAGGCTCCTCTCACCCCCCACCTCCAGCCATGACAGCACTTGTGCTTTTATACTGCACTTTCCTGCTCTCCAGCCTTCCACACCTCTTGCTCGCTCCTGCGGCAACCGTGGGGCCGCGGCTGACGCCTGGGAGCTGTGACTTGGAGCACTGATGTGTCAATGTACCACAAAGCCTCCTGGCGACTTGCTGGTTTGACAGCCAGATCGACTCCTTATTATTCAGGTCCTGCATCCTCTTTGGATTTTGACCTCCTTCCCTTCCCTGATGACCCATTCTACCTGGTTTTAGGCAGCTTCAAAAAGACATCACCTTTCTTTTGCAGAAAGCCACTGCTGGATTTGCGCAGGCGACAGCACACAGCCCTGTTACAAGCCCCCACTGTTAGCGCTGGTAACTGATTGACGTGAATTTGATTTAATGTGTGAGCAGACGGTCTGTAACAGACCTGGATTATTTACACATTGAAATAGGTTAAGAGTGACGGGCTACTTCCTTCCCCCTTCGCAGAAGGGAAACTGGACGGTAAACAGGGGCCAAAACCAGTCCCTGGCACACAGCATCGTTTCTGAGAAGAGAGGAACATGCCCGCGTCCTCCCGGTCCTCAACCCAACGGAAAGCTTGGCAGCCAGCTAGAGAGCCGCGGGAGGGCCTTCTGCCCCACGCGACGCCTGCATTCCCGAGCAGGACACTACTCCTTTCCTCCTGATCATCGGCAAAAAGAGTTCCAGGGCAGCTTTGGACAGACAGGCTGGCCCTTCCGAGAGGGCGTCACTGCAGTTGCCCTTTGGGTCAGAAGCAATCGTTGTAGATGTGGCACTTAGGGACACGGTTTAGTGCTGGACTTGGAAGTGACAGGTTAACGGTTGGACTCGATGATCTTGGAGGTCTCTTCCAACCAAAACGATTCTATGATTCTATGATTTGCTAAGCGGGCTCATCAGTCAGATTCTCACGATGTGGTGGGAATCAGGGAAGTGGTTTCGTTGGAGACAGTCCCTTTTGCCATCAACATCATTTATCTGGCACGACACATAGGAAGACGGGAACTCACCTTGCCAAAAGAGCCCTGTCCCAGCACCTTCAGGAGCTCAAACTGCGAAGGATCGGCTTTCTCGGAGCCTTCCTTCACATGGTGCGTGATGTTGATTTCTTTCACAACACCTTCGCCCTGAAAAAGAGGGGACGCGGTTACTGGGAATATACTCCTGAAGAAGGGAAAGCAAGCCTTATCGGATTAAGGAACAAGGATTGTAGCTACAGACTCACAGGAACCACATCTGAGAGAACCATAAAAGCTGGTGCTTGTCACAGGTATCGCCTGGCTTCAACATCTGGAATAAATAAGCCATCGGTAGGCTCGCGCCGGGCCGCCTGGTTAAATACCCTGCGCTCTCCCCGAAGGCTCCGCTCCTCACGCCACGGGCGTTGCGTTCCTTTGAACTGCATTTCAGAGGAGTGCTTGAAAAGCACCTTCCTTTTTAAGGCGCTGGTAGCAAAACCAGGAGTGTTTATGCCACTAAAAATCCCACAACACAAAAATACGGCTCTGTTGTCAAAACACGGCCAGGGCTGGCAAAAATCAGACATGTTGGAGCCCATCTGCTCAGCAATCTGAGCAACTCCGCAACATAAGTCTTAGTGCATCTTCAGCACATACAGATGATGCTTTAACAGACTCAAGCCTTCAAGAAGATTGAGGGGAAGCCAAGGTCTCTGGCACATGTTTTGTTTAAAACACATTCTTTTATTTAAAAAAAAAAAAAAAGAAGAAAAAGAGATTTCATCAGCAGTACCTAGAATAAACTCACCAACGAAGCTAGGCCAGCACGCAAGACCAGCCGCAGACCCCGAGGTGATGCTGAAACACCTCCTTTCCCCAGCAAACCTCGTCCACGCCTCCGGTGCACAAAGCCCAGAGTTCAGCTCCGCTGAAACACCTTGTGCTGCTTTCTGTTTGCCTCCCAAATATAAAGAGACTTTTTATACTCCTAGTCTTCCAGCTGGGCCTTTCCCTCTACGTCTCTTGATCGTACCCAGCCGGTGTATCTGTACTTAGGTTTCCTCTGGGCTTGACCCGTTCCAGCCCCTCTCCCGACTGACCACGGGAGAGCCCCCGGGCAGGCTGCACTCGTCTTCCCGCTCCTACAGACGTGAATCTTACTCAGGCCAGAAAACCCTTGTAGCTCTACGTCTTGTAAGGGCAAGTCCAGGCTTCTTAGCACTTTGATCCCACGTTATCCAGTGTTAGACGTGGTCCGATTGCTATTTGGACCTGAAGGCCAGCGATTATGTTCCAAAGGGCGTTAAACTCGGTTGCTCTCTGACCCCAGGGCAGATGTGGCCATCAGAGGCTGCCAGAAAGCTGGAGCTACACTTAGTTTTTCCCCTTGCAGAGCTGGGGGAAAACCCATTACGCTTTGTTTTCTAAAGCTTCAGATACTTGTTCTGGAACCCATCTAATCAAAGCAGCTTTTAAAAACAACAGGAACCAGGTTTCAGGCTCTGCCTCTCCTCTGCACCCCGGCCCACTCCCCACCCTCCCAGCACCTTCTCGGGGAGCGTGCCCTTGCCACGCGCCTGCGGATGTGGTTGCCTACCTGCACCGAGCACCCTTCCCTTCCCGCTCTCACGCTTGGCTTTTCTCTAGATTAGGAAATGGCTTTGTTTCCATGCTGGTAGCTTTGCTCTCTCAAGATCCTGCATTACTCAGACACTAAGACCCAGCAGAGAAGCCCACGCTCCCGGCGGTGCAGCACGTACAGCCCGAGCGCGGGGCGAGGGCAGGAGCTCCCCGTGTGTTACCCTGCCTGTTGCTGGTCTCAGCGATCACAGACAAGAAAGAGCTTATAATCCCCGTAACAACAAGTTTTCATGTTCCATATGATCTCCCAGCTTAAATCGGCCACCTTACACTTCTGGTTTCATTTGGGGCTTAGTCTATGGCAGACAGCTGCGGGTTAGGAACAGCTTCCCGCTTCTGGCCAAGAGCCCGAGCGGGACTCAGCCAAGAGCTCTCCTCCTGCTAGTCCTTCCACGCTGTTCCGCTCTCCACGGAGAGACCCCGCAGCCCGGAGAGACCCGGGGAGGGGACCAGTAGAAGCTGTAGGCTCTTTCCCTCCCCTCCATCTTCATGAAAACACTAGAAACCAGGTCTACAGAGCGTCAGCACTTGTACAACCGTGCGTACTTCACCTTGCAGCATCCCACACCTCTGCAGGGAGGAACATTTAAAATGAACTCCTGTACCCACCTCCGAGGCATCTGGACCTGTGGTCCTACCACAGCTCTTCAGGAGCTGCGGAGCGACTCCCGCAGCTGTGGGATCTCTTTGCCCCGGCCAACAGCAAGACCCAGGGTGTTTAACTGCGTGTTTAAACTGCGTTTAAAAGCGGTTTCAGCAGCCCAAGCTGGATCTGAAGGCAGGCAGAGATTTGCATGCGCAGCCTGCCAGCCCGACCACGTCGGCAGACATACATGCCAGCGAGACCAGAAGTGGCATCGGTGGGGACATTGTTGATAGCTTTCCGAGAAAGGCTTTGAGATGCCGTTTGGCATCTTGCTGACACAAGGGAGGTTTCCTCCCCTGGCCTCATCCAGTAACGCACAACTCAACAGTTAGGACTCTGGAGACCAGCTCCTACAGCCCGTTTAGCAGCACACCGGCACGAGTCTCCAGCACAAAAGCACCTGCGTGCCACCGAGCCGCAGCACACGCAGGCTTTGCTTGCATCGAGATAAGCGTCTTACAAGAGCACCGTTAAGCAAATTATCCCAGAAGGCAGAAAAAGAGAAGCAAACCGGACCGTTCCGAGTATCCATCCGAAGCATCAGCCCACCTGGACGAGCAACCAGGGACACCCCGTGAAGCAAAGCGAGCTAGCGGCGGTACTGACCGGGCTGGAGAGCTGGCTGGGGGCAGGCAGCTGCAGGCTGCAGGGCTTGGCTCGATGCTTCCTCTGCAGCCAGAGCGTGAGGAACGCGCAGATGCGAGGAAGTTTAGGGTCCCTCTCCATTCTCCCATCCCGATCAACATCGCACAGCCCCGGTAAGCACCACCTCCGCGAGCTCCCGGGGAAGCACGGCCGGCTCCCGGGGATCGGGGAGGCTCCCGCGGCGCTGCATGGACGCCCCACGCTCGAGGTTGCCGGATGGAGGAGATACAGGTGGTTAAAGCCCAGCTGGCAGATGCGCAGTGGAGACAAGCGACTCGGTCGCACGGAGGCAGGTTCACGCTCCTGCTCCCCAGCAACAGTGCTTGTGGTTGTGGCTTTTTTTTTTTTGTTGTTTTGCTTTTAAAAAGAAAAATAATCTCACAACTCCTTGTGCACATTGAGGGTTCCCTGGTTCAGACAAGATGCTGGCAGAAAACATACATGGTCTAGTTAAAGTGACTTCCATCTAGCGCTGCGTGAATCTTATGTCGGGCTGTGAGCTTTGGGGGTATTTCCACAACGGGGGAATATTCTGAGAAGCCACTTACTCTTTTAAAAGGAAGAGAAAAACTCATGAAATCCCACACAGAAGTCTGACACCACCTCAGAAAGCTGCACATCTCTGTGCTCTCACACTGGCACAGGGATGATGGGTCACCCGCGATGGGATTCAGGGTGCAGCGATCCCATGGGCAAACCCTCTGGCGTCACTAGGATTTGCATCTAGTCCTTGGTTTGCTTTGTGCTGCACAAGAGTCCTTGCCGTGGATGCTGGCGTTATCTAAGAGCCACCCTGGAAGTTCCACGCGAGGGTTTTTTGAGGGCATTTCTGATGCAGACAGCTGCCGAACACACTGCCGCTTGGGTTTATCGGCAGGACAGAGAGGTATTTATCGCTGGGTTTGCCTCCTTCCCCCCCAAGCCTGTTCCCCTTTGACCTTTCCCTTGGGTCAGGACAGACAGATGTTCTCTGCAGCAAAACTCCAGAGAGGGCAGGTAAGAAAGAAACCCCTTGAAATGAGTAAAAAGACACCCACGCGCCTTTGCAATTAGAAATAACCCCGTGTCAGTGCTGATTTCTGAATTTCTCCAGAGAGCGGAGATATGAAAAGAGGACCTTGGTTTGGACCCTACACCACTTATGACTGTCTGGCCTCCTCCGCCCCCGTAACGCGCTCTTTGAGAACCGATAATGAAAGAAACAAATGACTTAATAGCCGCGAGGCAGCTGGTCCCGGCTCCACAGAGGGAACCTCAATAGCTGATGAGGTCCAAAGCAAAGGAGCTGGGAGTAGGTGCCAGCGAGCAGCGGGAAACGGCACCGTGCAGCTGCTGAGCGCGAGTCTCCGGGAGACTCGGTTCATACCGACGCCTCCTTCGTTCTGCCACAGCCCCGGCGAAGCAGAAACCGCGTCCACAACGTGCCGTCCGAAGCCGAGCATCACCGCTTCCAAGGAAGCTTTACGTTGCTCGGTGAAGCCGTGCAGGAGGTGCAGCCAGCCAGCTCTCTGCGTGTGGGCCCGGCAAGATCTGATAAACCTTGTCCTGACCAAGAACATTTTGCACGTTGCGTTATCACGCTCTCGGCGCGGGGAGAGGAGCCTCGGAAAACCAATCAAAAACCCCCACTCTACGTCCATGCCACTAAAACGCTTGGAGCGCCCGCCCCAGCAAGCTGACAAGATCAGAAAGCCGCAGGAGACATAAAATGACAGCACGGAAAGGGGTTTGGTGTGGGGAGGAAGGAGGAGGAGGATGAAGTCAGGTCCGGGATGTCACATGGCAAGTGAGTAATAGCTGTTTTCTCTTATGAGCAGTCCCACCTAGCTGAGACGGGCTGGCAGGGGCGTGCTGCAAGAAAAGGTTTGGGTTTCAGAGAGGTCCTTGCAAGCGCTGCTGACGCCCTCGCATCCGTGGGACGGCCCGTCATGGGACAAAGTGCAAATTAAACGCACGAGTCTCCTTGAGGCGCACATCTGCAGCAGGCTCTTACCTTGTCTGCCGAGTCCACAAGGTCTTTCTCTATCCAAGTGATGTCTGATTTTGCCTGCGGGACAATAAACGAGCGTCAGCACAGAGGAGCTGTGATACTCCGCTAAAGTTTTCCCAATGAACTTGTTTGGCAAGACCAGGTGAGCTGTTCACAGTCACCGGTGGTGTCCCACCAGACATTGCTCCTCGGGATGCGGTTCCGAGCTGTGCCGGTGGCTCCAGGAGAGCAGCTGGAGCCAGCTGCACTTAAAGGCTTCGATAAACTCGGACAGGCAGAGAAGAGGGACACGGTGCCGGCGCTCGGTTACACGTTCCCTAAGAATCAGAGCACCACCACCAAGGAGAGGGAATTAATTTCTGGCAGGTTGATTCACGTCTAGATCAGATTTTACTCTCAGCTCCACCTGGACAAACTCCAGAAGCATCAGTTCTGGTCGTGGTGTCCGTGGGGATGTGTGGCACCCCCACGGCAAAGAGCGGGCTCCTCTCCGGGGGCACGCTCAGCCGCCCTAAAGCAACCGGGAGGAACGTGTCCATACCCAGAGCCACCGCATCCCTCGAGGGCAGGGCCGGGCCAGCCCAGCTGCTCCGACACCTCCCGGAGCAGCTTTAGAAATGGCAGTTTACGCTGCCTCCGGGGCCAGACGCAAGTCCGTGAGCCCTTATAGGGAGGGATGCAGAAGCACTTAAAGGGAGCTCGGGAAAGAACTGCTTCTCGGCTACGATATGGCTCTTTCTTCCCCCAAAACCTCAGACTTAAGGGAAGAAGTAAGTTTTTGCCAGGTCAGTAAGTTTTTGCCAGGTCAATCCCCGAGCCTGCTGTATTTCAATGACCGTACATAGATTTGCTATCGCGTCTAGGTACTCTTTCACCTGGTTTTTAAGATAATGAGCTAGGTTTGAACAGAAAAATCCCCCCCCCCAAAAATCAAATCACATTTTTAACATTTCCCCCGAGAAGTTCAAGTCTTTAGCTGTAGATGAGATAAAACTCATGTGACTGCAGACAGAAGGGATCTAAGAGAGACTCTGTGACTTCTCTTGTTTCTTTTCGAGCAGTTTGTCAGCACGACGGAGCCCGCGGCGCTGGCGGGGCTCTTCGGCGCCAGCAACGTCAACCGGGTGGGCGCAGCACGAGGCAGAGCGACCTGAAAGTGGGACGGGAGCTACGGAGAGGCGAGAGAAGAAAAAGCAAGCCTTGAGGGAAGGGAGGAGCCGTGTGAAAGCAGCGAGATTAGAGTTAAAAATTAACTGATTTTCAGCTCCGGAAGGACTGAATCAGATCGGAGGGGGCCCTTGCAGTCACTTCTTCCCCTTCCTCCCCTCCGTTGCTCTGCCCTGGCTGCGGGAGCCGCCAAGATCTCTTTGGGTCTGGGAGAAGGTGGCTGTCCCGGTGCCGCCGTGGGAAGCGGATGCCCGGGGCAGCCGGCTGACACACCTACCAAAGCCGCAACTAAACCCCTTCCCGAGCACCCAAAAGCGATCACAAAAACCTCAGCGGTCCCCGTCCCCCGTCCCCCCCCCCGCCCCCAGGATCCCACCCACGCACAGGGAAACCGGCTCCCTCGCTGCTCCGACCGGCGAGCAGGCGCCAAACCCTGCCTTGGATGGGGATGCATCGATTTCTCTCCCGCAAGCACGGATCCCTCTGCAGATCCACCCTCCCCACACAAGACACCGCTCCTCGGAGCTACCAGCCATCTTCTGACACCCGCAGCCTCAGGGGAGGCCATTTTACACAGATTCCTGCACCGCTGGGAAATGATATTTGCTGCTCCTGGAAAATAAAAGGACACCCCCGAGCCAGCGGCCGGGTCCGAGCCCAGGAGGTCGCTGAAGTCAGAGCAAGAGACAACTTCTTCTGAACTTCCCAATGCCGCCTTTGAACTGCACAGATGGCTTAGTCATCCTAGATCACAGGCTGGGAACACACATACGAGGGGTTTTTTCCAAGTTCAAAATACAAGTCCTCTTCCCTACTTTCCCCTTTTTTTGAGGAATGATTTTGCAAGCCAGAAGCCAAGAGACAGGTTTGTTTTTGCTCGCGTTTTGTCACTTTGCTGGTTGAGACAGTCACATCTAAATGCAAGGAAAAAAAAAAAAAGCCCTGCAAGAGCTAGAAACAGATTACACTTTTGGCATTTCGCTTCCTATTCATCAACAACTAACCAGAAGCTGTTTTAATTTCTGTTGCTTCAACACATGCTCTGGTCCCAAAACACTCCCAAATTCTGGCAGCACCTAGGAAAGACACTTCTTAGAAAGCAGTTTTACCATCAGAAATGCCTTTTCCAAAAGAGAAGTCATTAATTAGAACTGGAGGAGGTCGGGCTCTCTAAGGTCAGGCGATTCACCGACTTCTTGCATCCTGCAGAAGAGACAGAGCACAGCACTGCACGCAGAGCAGATATTTTAGCAGCTAGACACTTGCCTCCTGGATCCTTGGCTTGCTGCGAAAGAGGAGCCTCAGCATCTCCAAAGCTTTAGGCTGCTATTCTCCCATACTTTGCAAGCTGGCTGCTGATCTTAGAGCACTCTGCAGCACCCAGACCAGCACGAGAACCCCGAGTGTAGTAGTTACGTCACTGGGATGTATTTTGGGAGTTTTCGCTGAAAGGAAACTGTGGTTTCGTGTGGGGAAATTGCATTGTGTGGCGATGGCTGCACAACACCAGCAGCCGAATGAAAACACTGGATGGCTTTACAGGTGCTTCGGGACGGCTCTTTCCATCAGCAAATCTCGGCAGGCTTTTCGAGAGGATCGGGGTAGCCCCCCATGTCACAGACAGCAAAACAGGCACGGAAAGAGCAATTCCAGCCACCGCACGAGGCAGCCACGAGCGACCGAGAGTCCCTGGAGCTCTCTTCCCCAAAGCTACGCTGCCCCTGCTCCGCGCAGCACAAACGCTGACGGCAGCACAAATGCTCTCGCCGGAGGCGCAGCCGAATTGCAGGTCCCCGGGGCAGGGGCCGGGAGGAGGCAGGTCCCTGCCCCACCTCAGAGTCACCGCCTGGTCACCCGCTGTGCCTTTGGGACGCTGCTGCGAGGCCCCACCTGAGGTCTGCGCCCCGACAGCTTACGGGAGGGTTGCACGACCCTGCCTGCTTGCTCAGGGGTCGGCTCCCGCACCGCGACATCGCTCTGCGCCCTGCTCCTACACGCCCGGGGACGAATTAACCCGGCCGGAGCGGGACGGAGGTGGGAATTGGCCAAGTGAGGCAGCACAGCCACGGGGAGCGGAGCGGGAAGAAGGTCTTCAGCCCTGTGGCTCTGAATCAATTCTCTCCCAATTTCTATGTTTGCAAGAAAAAGAGCGAGCCGCACGCTTACTCCCAGTTCCCGTCAAGAGGCCATCTGCATTTCATCTATGCAAAACAGATGCCCTACATGGTTTCAAAACTTACCCGGCTGTTTCACCAGGGTCACTGCAAGGTCCTTTGCTGTTCTACAGAACCCCATTAGCTGTCCCCACTCTGCACCTTAAAAAAAAGCCCCGGTTCCTCCCAAACTCCTTTCCAGATCCACGCAGCTTTTGCAGGTGTTAAGCTGCTTAGTGCTGCCCTGGCCTGCAGCATTCGAACTGCTGCCAGGCTGCGGCCGCGGCTGCGCGGAGCATCCCGATAGCTCTTCCCCGCTCCTAGAGCCTGGTTCCCAGGGGAGATCGCCTCAGTGGCCGGAGGCACGAGGGATCTCAAACCAATTCTGCACCAGAGAAACACAGAAGCTGGAGCTTACGTTTGGGCAGGTACAGCTCGTGCAAGGAGTTAAAGCAGCTGGAGAAGGCAGGCACGCTGCCGTGTGGGACGGGACGATGCAGCACCCCGGTGCGGGGTCTGGCCTCTCTTCTGATCAGTTTTCTGACCTGTGTGTTAACACGGGCACAAAGAATCGCATCCTCACCCCGTCCTGCCTTGCCAGGGCCCTGGCTCAGCCTGCCTGCCCCTCTTCTCCCCGAGAAACAGCGCTTTGAATTCCTGAGGCTTTTCACAAGGAAGAGCCCCATCCTGACGCCCCTCTGCTAAACCTGGAGACCATCAACCGGGCTCGGTCAGAAGCAGAAGCCATCAGCTCCTCACTTCGGATGCTGTTAAGAGCCACAGAGGGAAAGGCTTCACTGCCTCTGCTCCCAAGAGAAGGGACCAGCACCAAACAAACGGGTACCCATCTCGGTGTAAGGCGATAAATCTAAAGCAAGAAGCACAAACCAAAGGAAACTGCGGTGCAGGCAGCTGCGTGTGAACAGGCAGGTCGCGGGTCTAAGGGCAAGAGACACGCGGGCTGAGCCAAGGCAAGAGCCTTCCTCCATCACACTTCCAAACGACCTTACACACCCCGGGCGAGTCTGACACTCTTAGGGCAGAATTAAGTCGCCTCTAGGCTTTATTTCATATTTTTTGAAAAGAAAAGAGCTGGTGACAGAAGTGGGTTTGCCAGTTCTGCTCTTTCTGTTCCTGTGCCCGCGGGTCCCGGGCGAAGCGAGATGATGCTGCCCGAGCGGCGCTGGGCCCGACGCTGGTACCGAAGTGCCCAGACCCGGCTGTAAACCCTGCGTGAACCTGCTGTCATCGGCACATCAGTCCCAGGAAAGCCGATCCCCAAACCCAGTGGTGCCAGATACAAATGGTTCCCAGTGCACGGGTTCAGGAGGCTGCAATCCGATTCCGCGTCAGCAGACAAGACCGTAGGACTAAGCTCCAGCACGTCCCAACCTCAGCTCCATAAACCGGACACTTGCTAGCCCTACGGATTTAAATCAGAATAACCAGGGGCTGCCTTTGCCTCCTGCCAAGATCCAGTTACATCCCACCGAGCGCTGGGAACAGCACCGGGGAGGGAAGGATCAGGGTTTCATAAACAGGAAGGTGATGGTGTGAAGAACCGCTGCCTGAAGAGAGCCAGCTGCCGGCACGTCCGGACGCTTCAGCAGCGGGACGGGTGCCCCCTGCTAGACCAGAGGGATCTCAGCAGAGGGCTCGGCGGCTGCCCGCAAGCGCTGCCTGCACCAGACCCCCGACTGCGTGCAGCCGCCGGAGCTGCAGCGCGCGCAGACCCCTCCAGCGCACGCTGCTCCCACGTGCCGGCCTCAGGAGCGGGACCTTCCCTCTCCTGGACTTTTGCATTATTTTATGCAATCTACTCCAGAGCAGTAACCTCCCTGCAGAGCAGCACCTCCCGCTCTGGAGGGGAAATAAATGGGAAGCAAGAGATGCTGCAGCTTTGCAGAGGAAGCAAGTCTGCTTTTTGCTGTTGTCAAGAGCAGAGAGGCAAAGGCTGCTCTGTCTGGAACTTTTTTTTTAAAGTGGTGGTTCTCAAAAAGGGGAACAAACAAAGCAAAGAAACCTCCCCAGCCGCTGCCTCCCCTCCTGCAAAGGCCTTATTTGGGCAAGGCGGTTGGTCTCATCTGCCACCAAAGAACCAGCCAGAACCACGTACTTTTGCCCGCGTGTCTTTGGTGGATCACCCCCAGTGCTCCCGGGAGCCCCCGGCCCAGCCTGAGAAATCCCGTGGAACGCCTGTCCCCGAGCAGCACCGTTCTCCCTCGAGCAGAGACGCCCTCGCACAGCGAAGGGCTGCAGCTCGCGGTGCCCGCGTCCGAACGGCCCCGCCAGCCCGCGCGCAGGACGGACGGCACCCGGTCAGAGAGACGGGACCGAGAGAAGGGAGCGGCACCTCGAGGCAGAGCCATTTTGCCACGAGAGGAAGTCGCTGCCCACAGCAACGAGATGGTCGCGGCGGCAGCTGCAGAGCTGAACTCGCTCTGTTGCCATCCACCGACTTCCAGGAAAGCAAGGCAGGCGATGCTCACTACCCCCACAGGAAACCTGCCCGCGGAGCGACGCCTCTCGAGGTCTGCAACTGCTCCGGGACCTCTCGGGAACCGAGAAACGTCCCCCCGTCCCTGCGCGACGCGCAGGTCCCGCGCGTGGCAGGGTCACCGCGCCGGGCCAGCGCCGCTCCCGGGGCCGTGCTGGGAGGGGAGAGCCAGAGCCGGGTCGGAGCAAGCAGGTGCTGCGGCTCCGTGTTTGTCAGGAAAGGAGATGTTTCCTGGCCTGCCGCTCACGACGGCTCAGAAGAGAAGTTGAAAAGAGAAGTCCAGCCAAGCAGAACATTTTGTGAGATCGTAGCGATTTCATTCAATTGCTCAAGTTTAAAAAAAACCACCTGGGAGAATTCAAGAGTTTCGCTCTACCTAATGAAGCGGGCATTGCGGCATCAAGGTTGTATTCAAAGATTAAACACCACGGCCATCTCTCTCGTGCTTACACATACCACGCGCACAATTAAAGAAAAAACCAACAATTTGAAACCTCAAGTAGATTTAAAAACCTCTCTGCCCAAGAGGAGACTCCGTCCTGTTCCCTCGCACACGTTCCAACGGGTTTCATCCCAGCCCACGCTCCCTGGGCCGTGCAGCTGCCCTCCCTCCCAGGTACGAAACCTCGTGGGCTCCGGTTTTCCCACTCCAGCATCATCCCGAACATCACGGATCCAGCACCGTTGCAGGGCTGCCCGCTCAAAGCAACGGTCTGACCACCGTTTCATCGCGTTTTATACGACAGGGTCACTTTTGCTCAGTATGTGCATGCCCGCATCTGCAAAAGGTCAGGGAGAAGAGACAGGAGACCTCTCACGTGAGCTCCTCAGCCACTTCCAGCCACACTCGGAGCAGGAAGAGCTGCAGAAGAATTCCGTCCTGGGGGTTCTATAAAAGCAGGTGGCCGACGGAGGGAAGAGGAGAGCCCGTGCCCCTACGAGACATCAGAGAACCAGCAACAGCTTTTGCGGGAGGAGGGAGAAACAGGACAGCAGAAACGCTTGGGGTCACGGACAGAGCTTAAAAGAGGGAGATTCTTAGAGCAATCCAAGAGGATCTGCAGGGAAAGAGATGGCTTCGTTAGTCCTTTAAACTAAACTCATGCTGAACAAGGGCATTTGCTGTTTTGACAGACAAAAGCCTTGGGAGGCAGCCAGAGCCGGGGGGAGGCAGGGCCCACCGCGGGGCGGCTTTGAAGATGGAAGTCTTGGACAAAGTCACTTCTACAAACACAGCTAAGGAGCACCAGAGACTTCGGCAACTGGAACTTCCCGATAAGTGGATAAGGACGGGGGCGGATTCCTGGCAGGAGCTTTCCTGCTAGAGGTTTGCAGGAAGGGATTGCTGAGAGGGAACGGCGCAGCGGTGGAAAAGAGGCACGTTTCGCCCTACACCATCTCCGAGGGCTGTTTTATTGGTCTCCTGAAAAACCAACACACCAAAAACGGGAGAGGGAGACAAGGAGAAACCCAGGACACACAGTCTGACATCGCCACGGCGAGGGTGTCGGCAACGCTGGCGTCTAGAAATCCTGTTCATCGCTACCTGCGTGCACAAACTCTTACGGGACCGAGGCAGCTGGGAGAAGTGAATGACCAGCTCCATCGTGGCATGGATAACGCCAGGAACCTCCCTCCGTATGGCTTAAACCAAAAGCGTTTGACTCCGAGCATCCCAGAAGCACTCCGCTGTCTTCCTCGGGGCGACTCCTCTCCGCTCAGAGAGGCAGCCAAACGCTCAGCGCAAGGGTGGTCACCCTTGGGAAGGGCTTTGCTGTGCTCCGAGCAGTGATCTTGGCTCCCCGCAATGGGGGTTACGAGCAAATCCCTAAAAAGGGAAAGATCAGACCAAGACAGTGCGGTTTTACCCTGTTTGGTGTTTAGATGGAGCGGTTCCACCCTTTTTCTTTCCTTGGGCCCCTTGTCTCACCACAGAGAAAGTTCACTTCTCTTGCGTGTCGGAACGCGACCCGCACCATCTGCCGTGGAGGTGGACGGAGCTGTCGCGGGGAGGAAACCCTGAAATCCCGGAGGCCACCAGCAGACACCAGCACGCTCCGGCAGCGAGCGGGAGAGCGGCAGTGACCGAGCACGGGGCATCCCGGCAGAGCGCGGTGGGACAGCGGTGACGGGCGCCGGTGTCTGCAGCCACGGAACGGGCTGCGTCACCCCAAGGGGCTGAGAGCCCAGGGCACCCTGCCGAGGCGGGCGCCCGGCCACCGCTCCCCTCGAGCACGCTCCAGCAGGTGGCACTCGGAGCATCTTCAACGTCCAAAACGTGTTTCGGTTCTGAAACGGGAGGGCGAGAGCCAAAAGCACCCATTTCATAAACACCCGTTTCATAAACACCCCCGTGGGAAGAGCCAGCACCCCTAAACAGGGGATCTAGGAACGGATTTAGGGATGAGATGTTTTCTCAAGCAAAGCCTGAGGCTGAAGAAGGGAGAAGGTGGCTCACACAGCAGAGCTCCCACGGCAAGGCAAGTCCTTCTCCTTCACGACATCTTTTTTGGTCTGTTGTTACCTGACTCGTGACCAGGAGCACCAAAATCTCTGCCTTACGCCAGAGAGCTCGGGTCCCTCGTGGGACGGAGAGCGCGGGGAGGCTCAGGCACAGGCACCCCCCTTGCGCTCCCCGTTCTCCTCCCTGCTCCCGGCTCCCCCCAGGGGCATCTTGGCACCAGATCCTGAAAGCTTCTTAAAAATAAATACATAAATAAAATCTCTCCACCCTTTCCGGGCACTACAAGCCACAGCTGGCCAGGATCAGCTGACGATGAGCAGTTTGGGCTAAAGAGACAAGCTCAGGCAAAACATCCTCCCAAACCCCACCGAGACGCTCCGATAGCTCTCCCGTGGCACCGCAGCCTGCCGCGGAGCTGCGGGAGAAGCACTCGCAGCCGCGGGACTTTGCACCCCGTGCAATGAGATGCCGGAGAGGAAAACACCTTGAACTGCCAGGAGATAAGGAACTACTTAATTATGCAGCTTCTGCAGAACAAATTAGTCTCCATTTAGAAAGTGCAAAGGATACTGCCTCCCCTTCCCGCAGCCCTGCGCACGTTTCCCAGCAAGGAGGAAAGGTCTGCTCTCAGCAAATTCGGATCAGCTCATGCTTTGATGGCGATAAAACCAGGATACTCCGTTCCAGGCTTTTCTAAATGAAGAATATTACTCTTCGCAACCAGCATTTAAGCGCTATCCTCCATCTAAGCACAACACAGGTTTGCTACTTTGAGTACAGAAGATGAAGCCTCTTTCTAACTGAATTATAAAATATCGTGCTGGTTTCACAATGAGAACCAAGACTTGTTTGCTGCCCCTGGAGTTATCGTGGGATGTGGAAACTATTCTCTATCACAGGAACGCAGGAATTCCATACTCCTCCCACAGCACACATGCTGCCGGCAGTTTTCTTGTTGCAAGACACGCAAAAAATGGTCTCAGGACTTGGTAAAGCCTTTGCTCGGTACCTACCAGGTTTTGGTATGCGGATGCTGGGAGCACCCAGCTCTCTCCCACCCTCCGGGAAGGACACGCGAACAAGAGACATTGAAAGAAAACCGATCGTCACGTTTTCATGGTGGCTCTGAACTATAGCAGTGGTAAAAGAAAAAAAAAACCCACGTCCAAAACACACCCTGCGCTGCGTGTTGCCAACACCCCAGTGAGAGCGTACGGGATGAGCGCCTGCCGTAACAAAGCACCATTTTTCATTTAACGCTTGTAAAAAATAGGGTGGCAGCCAGCGGCCGCCCCCTCGGCGGCTCAGCCACGGCACAGGCACGTGCCTGCCCTGCGTGCCGGGGACGGGAGCGTCCCGTGGAGATCCCCAGCCCTCCCCTTCCCAAACATCACACGACGGGAATTACAGCCACCCTCAACACTGGGAATAACGCGTTTTGTCCTGTGCCCCTAAGAGACGAAAAACGCTATTTTTTAAGGGCCGTTTTTCCCCCCCGCTCTGTCCCTGCGGAGACCCGGGGGTCCCCTCCCAGTGCTGCTGCTGGTCCCCAGTCCCGGGGTGCTCTGGCTGGGCCGATGAGGGTGCAGAGCCGTCGCCTGCCCCCTCTGTAAGCAGACACTGCGCCTTCCCGGTTTGTAACCGGGCCAGCCCGAGCCGTCCGGTTAAATACACCTCTCCGACAGCGAGGAAATCAATGAGCCACGTCTCAGAGTGCTTACGGAAGCACAAAAAGATCGCGTTCGCAGTCCGTTCGGTATTCCCAGAGCCACGCCAGAAGCTCTGCTGAGTCTGAGGTTTCAAGTACAAAGGAGGGATAAACGCCCTCATCTTCCATGTCCGAAGGGGTGACATTTCCCGGCCGTGCGCTCCAGGAGTGGCAAGGGAAGGACCCGGATTTCACGCTGCCGTTGGGAAACCCTTTCTGCCTCAGCGCATCGCTGCGGGGAGATCAGCTGGAGTTTCGGGGAGGCGATGCCTCTGCCTCCCTCGCCGCGGAGGCAGCTCCAGGCAAACGCCGGGTGGCTTTCGCTAGGGGCAAAGGAGAAGGGCCCCGGGGCAGGCGGGAGTCCCTGGGGATGGCTGGGGCTCCAAGCTCTCTGCGTGCAAGGTTTGCGAGCGCTCCTCGCCCCCCCTCACAGCACCGTGCTCCCCGGGCCATCGCGCTGCTCCGCGGGATGGACCCCAGCCTCCCCCAGCCCCGCAGCAGCCCCTGGCCCGCAGCCTGCTGCAACCGGGGGGAAAAAGTTATCACAGCTTCACCTGGAGCTATGGAAGGGATTTACTGCTCGTGTCAAAACCAGGCTTCAGCTTCCAAATAAAGCCGAGTCTTGTAAAGCTGCAGGAGCTTCAGAGACTGCTCGTGTGTGCAGGGAGAGTCCCAGCTCGGCGCCTGAGCCAGCCGTGGAGCCAGCGACCCCCCAACAAACCCAGCCAAGGGGACTCAAAGCTCCCGGCTGCCGGGATGGCACGCTCCAGAGACGCAAGCCCGCTCTGACCCCTTCAAAAATCAAATGGGACTAAGCCCTTTGGTCTGAGCTCTTTGGGGTCCTCTTCGGCGCCAGCCCTGTGTTGCTGTCCCCGGCACAGGGGGAGCTGCCACCACCCACCCCGGTCTCCATCCACCTTTCCCTCGGTCAGGCGAGCCCACGGCTCCTCCGTCCCCCCGGGGAAGCGCCGCAGAGCTCTGGCCTTGCTCGCGCTTCCTCCTGGCTCCCCAAAGAACTTGACTTCAGCAATCCCGGGCGCTCTGCCCCGCCAGCCCGGACAGCCGGGAGAAGCCGGGCCGGGGAGGGCTGGCAGGAGCATCCCTCGCTCTGCTGCGGGCTCAGGGACCCCCTGAACTCCGACGGGAGATGGATGACACAGGTTTCCTCCAGGTACAGCACACAGTAAATGATTTTTTTTTGTACCCCAATAAAAGAGGCTTTCTGGAGACAGAGCTTAGGGCAGTTCCTATTAACCCGCGAGGGGGATGGAAATGGAAGAGATGAAACCGGAGCGGTTTCGATGGGTCGGGCTGCCCCGGCGCGCCGTGCGGGAGGGCTGCTCCAGCGCTGCTCACCAGCTCTGCAGACGCTGCTGCATTCCTCGTGTGCAAGTCCTGTAAACCGACCCCTCTTCAATTATTCATTAGAGTCTGCAGCTCATCAGAGACTCTGCTCCTCAAACAGGCATTTATTTAGTTTAGTTTTGTTTTTTTTTTTTTTTTTTTAAGAGCTCAGAAGCTTGCTGTTAACCGTAGCCCGGCCTTGCCAAGGACGACGAGCAAACGCTCTGGCAGGAGCAAGCCGGGCAGCTGTCAGGCATTACATTAAAAACAAACCCACTTGATTGCTTCGACTGACAAGACGGAACAGCCAGTTTAAACTAAGAGCTCTACCACTGCCAGGCTGCACAAGCCGAGCGTTCAGAGCGCGGCAATAGCTGCAGCCAGTCCCTGCGGGGCAGGGGGAGGCAGGTTTCCAGGCAGCACCGTGCCATGCCCGAGGTGTTCCGCTCCAGGTTATCCCAGGCCCTGCACAGCACCAGGACCACACCGGCCGGAGCACTCTCGGCCGAGCGGCTGGAAGCACAGAGGAGGGGCAGTGGGCAGAGAAGGGATTTGCTAAGGTACCTGTCTCTTCCCACGTTCGATAGCCTTCCAATTCTCGGAGAAAACAGCGGCAGCTGTGCAAACACGCCAGGCCTGGTTCAAAGCAGAGCGTTTTCGCTTGTTTGTTTTAAAACCCTTCCCGTTAAGAGACCGCGATGAGAGCGGTGTCCGGTACCGCTGAGGATCACGCCACCGGACACGTCTTCTGCCAGCAGGATTTGCGCTCAGCCTGGAGCTGGAGCTCACGTGCGACGCCGGCAGCGGGCAGCCTGCGCCGGGAGAGGGTGGGCACGCAGGGCTCGCCCTTCGGTGGCCAGCAGCTCGCGGCTGACTCTTTCTTCCTCCCCCACCGCGAAGAGAAGGTGCTTCAGGTTTCCCCCCCCCCGACCGCCCTCGTAGCGATGCAGCTCCAGAGCAGACAGGGCAGCCGTCAGCGGACGTTCTGCCAGGGAGCGAAGCCTGCAGCAAGACGCAGAGCGCAAAGCCTGGGCCGAGGAGAGATGCACCGTCGGAAAGCAGAGCTACGAGCAAGCACTGCTGCAGTATGCCATGCCGGAGCAGCACAAAGCCTTCCTCTCCCACAGCCCGCTGGAGGAGCATGAAAAACTCCGGGTTTGTGCCCGAGGTCAGAGCAGGATTCCTGACGGGCAGCGACGCCCAGCCTGCAGGAAAGCTGCTCCAGCTACGGCCAGTTTGCAGGCGGGAGGGAAGAGCTGGGCTCGCGTACCTCAGCAGGAAGATAAGGAGTTTAGCAAATATAAGACCCAGCCTTAGTTCTGAGAGCAGACTGCTCCCGTGGAACCGCACAGGACCGGCGCGGAGCTGCCACAGGTAGATGGCTACAACCCTCCTTCCTCCAACTCGTCCCAAAGAATTACAACTCAGAGCTGCGACTCCAACCACACTTTGTCATCACTAAAGCGTTGTAACAGGGTATTTCACCCAGAACGACACAAACGAATGTTAACGCTGGCGAGGCAGGTATTTCCCTGGCCAGAAGTGTCCATGTCCAAGGTTCCTGCCTTGAGCTTCCCTTGCTGAAGATGCTGCGGGGGCAGATCTTTCTGCAAGCTCTACCTGGCCAGGACACGAGGATAAATCAGCAGGAGCTGTACAGATCTGGGGAAGAGCCGCGTTTTCCCCTTTACTGCATCCCACTATGGTTTGCTGCCTAACAGCAAGTCCCAGCCTAAGCAGGTGGGGCAGCTCATGCCTGGCGTGCAGAGCAGAGCGAGCCCTCGCTCCCGTCTCAAAGGTCTCCTTTATGGTGCAGAGCGGAGCTGGAAGAGGTTACTTATTCACTTCCCCGGTTTTCATCGCGCACTGTGATTATCACCCAAGAACAAGCTGATCAGCGCTCCCAGCCCGCGCCAGCGTTACCTCCAGAGAGGGAGTGGGCACACTCAGCGCTGCAAATCCACTCCTCTGCTCTTCATTACGAAGAGATTTCGCTAATTGGGTGTTGTACTTTCATGCATAATTCCTCACGCTCGGCACCTTCGGGGAGCACAAGCTCGCCCCTCAGCCAAGCTGGCTGCAGAACAGGCTGTAAAACCCCAATTATGAGAGGTTCCATTTTTCCACTGAATTCAAGCCCTCTGTTGCCGTTCCCCAGCGGAACAAGGACCAATCTTCAGCCTACCCGACAATTAAAAGCTAAAGAACACAGGAGAGAATGAGGTTCAGCGCCTAGAGACCAACGCGCCGCGCGCTCGATTAGCCCCTGGGGCAGAGCAGCTTTTGAGAGCAAGGCAAGAGACCTCCTGTTTCGCTCCCGACCTGCACGGAGACGCGGCTGAGGTTAACCCCAGGCTGTTGCAGGAGATGCTTCTCTCGGTGTCAGCCCAGGCTGTGTCAAAGGAAACCGAAGAGGAAGAAAGCAAGCCCTGAGCCCTGGAATGCAGGGGACACCAGGACAGCAGCCTGCTCCACGAGCATCGGTCCTGCTCCTCTACCACCAAGAGGAACGTGAAAGAGCAGCCCTTCTGTTCAGCAGCCCCCAGACGTTGCGCTGAAACCTTGCACCAGCTGCGCTGCCGCCATCCTGAAGCCAACAGCAAGTTTAAACGGGGTCAAACACCACCACAAAGGGGAGATGGAAACAAAAAAGCCACCCTTGTACCTATCTTTGCCAAAGGCACGAGCAATCTGGCTTTAGGGATGCGGCCAGGACTGCCTGGCAGATTGGGAACTCTTACAGCGGGGACACGCCGGGAAGATGCAGGCAGGCAAGGATTCAGGCGTGAGCAATCTAGGATTGCGCTCGCTGTCAGGAGAGGGTTTGGCGTGGAATTCCTTATGGCCACAGAGCTGGAATGCTGTTGGGATGGCCCTGACTGCAGACCCAGGCTCCCTTCCCCGTGCCCATGCCAAGGGAGGCAGACGCTGCAGAGAGCTCGCTGCCCGACCTGCAGGATCTTGCAGGCGTTTCCAAGATACTCAGATAAACACGCCGAGGTCCGATGCTTGCAGGGACTTGTGTACCACAATTCTCTTGAAAGGTGGGAATCCACAGAGGAATAAAAGCCACGAGAAGTTGTGAAACGCACCAGCTGTCCACGGTAGGAAGCTGAGTTGGAGCTACGAAGGCAGCTAGAATGTACCAGATCACAGCCAGCCTGGCCCAAAACGTGCCCTCGCTACCTCTGCGGTACCATTTCACCGTGTTTTGTGCCCAAAGACCCTCAAGTGCAACAACAGCAGGGGAGATGATGACAGAGGCATTAGACTGCATCGCTCTCGCGCTACCCGCTGCGAAGTTCCCAACTCTTTTGAGGAACTCTTGGATTTCCTCCTTTGCAAAGTGTCTTTGGTTATTGCCCAGGCAAATAACGATTGTACTTCTGGCAGCATCCCACTTACGGGGACAGGGGGAGGGACAGCACTTCTGCCTGGGCGTTGAGTAATCGCCGCTGCCGCTGCTTCAGGCTATTTTTAGAAGAGATCACAGAATTAGCCGCAAAAGGATAGCAAGTACAAGCCTAGAATAAAGGTGCCTCTTCCCCTCGCAGCTCTCCGCACGCGGCTGGAACAGAAGGGCACGGGAGGGATCCTGAGCAACCTTCAGCTTGAGAATAGCCAACCTCAGATGTTTACTGCCCCTTAGTTCTCCTTCCTCAGTCCTTGTTGTAGGCAGAGCCAGTGCCAGAAGCTGCTGCCGACAACGTCTCCCCCCAAATGAACAGAAAAATACATAGATACTCGGCGCGCTGCCTGCTTCCCCCATCCGCGGCATCCCGGCTGGCTCGGAGCGCCAGAGCTTGCCCTGACGCCGAAGGTATGTGTTTACAGGAGGGACTTCATTTGTCTGTGCTGGTAGCAAACGTACCTTGTACAAACTTGGAAAACGCGCCCGAGGTTATTTCAGGAGCGCGTAGCAGGGCTCCACGTGTTCAAAAGTTACCGAAAATGGGATTGTCAGGCACCGCTCGCGGGCATTTGGGCCACGGTGCCTCGGAAGAGCGGAAAGCAGGACGCCCGCACGTCCCGCAAGGCCCTCGCGGTTCCCCTGCTGCGGGGTGTCGGGCAGCTGCCTGCCGCTCTGCTCCCCTCCGCGTCCCACAGAGGGACCGACAGAGCGGAGAGAGAACCCCACGTGCTTTTTGGCCCCTATCGCCTGATATTTCTGTGGGGCTGCACCTACAGATGGAATCGGCCCAGGGTTTGTCCCAGCGATGTCCTTCAAAGCAAAAAAATCTTCAGTTCTTTTTAAAGCAACATCCTTCAGCTGCTTTTACAGGAGGGCAGTTTAGCAGAGTGTTTGAAGACGAAAGAGGCAAGGTCTCAAGTCTTAGAAGCCCAGCTGGAATCCAACCCGAAGAGACAGATTTTTTTTTCCACGCCAGCGATGCAGGCACGGCGAAGAACTGTAAACCCGCTATTCCCAGGGGAGGGAAGCGCACAGCCGCACGGACCTGAGCTCATCCCACCCGCGCCAGATTTCTCGCAGGCCGCTGGAGAAGTGCCAGCCCAGCAACCGGGACAGAAACGCAGGACAGGTAGTTGAGACGCGAGGGCAATGCTGGAAGTCCAGCCTAAGTTCCTGGAAAAGAACTGGCTGAAAAGTAGACAATTTTTTTTTTAGGTTTAAATGTCTCTTACTAAAAATACAACGGTAACCGACTGGAAAAACAACACAATAAGCCCCCGCGGCCTTTAGCGTGGACGATGATTCAGAAACTGCTACAGGGCACTGGCTGAGGGTAAGGCACAGGACAAGCTCTTGACAACCCGTTCAGCAAGGTCTCCCAAGCCAAATCAAACACGTAGCGACATTCTCCACGGTTATAGCATGTGCGTTATCAGGAAAGGAAATCCTGAAAGGCTCACGATTTCAAGGCACTGATGTGGCTCTTCTGCCCCGCACGGTGACTTGCAGGACAGCGAAGCGTGGGCCCAACGCGGAAACACCCACGCCAACGGCGTTGATCCTCGGTCTCGGACCTGGAGAGGGCTCACATCAGAGGGATCACGTCCTTCCACACCGTGTTGCTCACGTGTGGAGCAGGAGGAGCTTTAGGCGTCTGAAGAAGGTCTAGCAGAGTAAGACCCTCGCCCAAAACATGGAAGCCACCAGCTCCGTTCCCTCTGCCGTTCCCAGTTGATGCTAATGGGGACGCAGAGGGCAACTTGACAGAAGCGGAGCTTCTCCCAGCCCCAGCAAGGCAAGAGAATAAACAGATACCAGGCGCTCAGCAAGGGCAGCTCTGCCAAAACCATCAAACACTCTTGTATTTCTCATCCCGTCTGGCAAGATCACAACGTAGAGAAGGGTGTAAACACGGCACTGAAACACCCCAGGGATTCTCGCTTCTAGACTTCTGCTACAGCCTCTAGTCCATCTCCCGTGTGCTGGACCGAGGCAGCCCTTTGGGAAACCTCCCAGATACGTTTGGATGACCAACGGGACAGGAAGAAAGAGGGTTTCTCCCTTCTCTTCCCCTGCTCCAGTCCCTTACGCTCCCACACGCGCTCATCCAGATTACAAAGCAGCACCTTACGGGCTTTAAAAACAGCCGTCCCCAGCCCATTCCCCAAGCCAGCTCACACCCCACACGCAGCTCAGAGACGTAACCCCAGCGCGTTTTTACCTTGGACGGAGGATTCCCGCCTTCTTCTGGAGCAGCCTGCCCATTCTGCAAGGGAAGAGAACCTGCCATTAGCACACGCCGGGCATGGGACCGCTCCTTACACCCCCTTACGACGGCCGGTGGCTTTGCGAGCCCTTCATGCAGGACAAACAGGGGAGGATGCCGCTTTCGGACATGGCACAAGACAGCTGAACGTTCCCCGTACACCGAGGGGACACTTTCTGCCAAGGAAAAAAACTTGTTTAAAAAAAAAAAGAGTCTCTTGTTTAAAAAAGAAAAGACTCTCCACACTCCCCCCAGCTGAAATTAGGGCTGCTTACGGACCGACCACCGCTTGCGGGGCGAACGGCCGCCCCGCGCTTGCACCATCCCACCCCCTGCGCCGCGTCGTGGCTACCCCCACTGCTGTTCCTCTGGGAATACTGGAAGACGCAAGCAGGGGAGACAAGGTGAAGACGGGAAAGCAGCGCTAGAGCGCGGTTAACAGCCATTTTGCCGCGACGTTGGCTTTCATACGAACATTTATCAGTTATTTATTACCCTATCGCAGCTGATAGCGCTGCAGGAAACCCGCACCACCTGCTTGGCTCCAGGCCACCGCTGGCCTGCAAGCCCAGCTTCTGCTGCCGGAGCCCTGCGCAAAGTCACAGCAGGGGACCTGAACCGCCCCGAGGAGCATCAGCCGGTCACGCTCGGCGCTGAACCGACGACGCGTCGGGTTCAGCACAGCACCGTGCCTGGAAAAGCCGGCAGGAGCAAAAGGGGGTGGGATTTAATTAGCCGTAGATACTGGGAGCAGGATAAGCACGTACAAAAGGTTTTCTGCAGGCTGTGGAGAAAAACAAGGGCGAGAAGATTTTGCTTTGACATTTATTTGCATTACAATCCCAGGCTCCAAAAATCATGGAATTCGTCTCTTTCTTTGAAAGCACAAGGCAAATTTATTCACTCCTCTTCAGATGCTACGGTCCAAGAGAAGAGTTGCAATGCAACCGTGTTTCAGCCCCAGATGCTTCGCTGAATGCCTGGGTTTGAGAGCCTGTCAGGAATCTAACAGAACCAAAGCCAGCTCCTTCCCCGGAGAGGCAAGGGGACATCAACCCGACCTCTGTCTTAGGACTCCACTATCCCCTGCTCCCCCTCGGGCCAAATTTAACTTAATCCCTTTTAATACAAAGCAAAACTTGATCTGGAGAGAGCTTTGGGGCCGCTGAGGAAACCTCCCTCTAACGCTGCACTCGCTTTCTACAAGTTTACTTTTCAGATACTTCAAATCCACAGACAACAGTCCCGGGTCTCCATAAATCTTCATTTCCAGGTCTCTCCACTCCCACCCCAGCCCAACCCGCGCTGCCTGCAGCACCTCACACGGCAGCTCAGTCCCACCCCAACGCCGCGTTCCACCACACCAGCCGGGGAGAAGACCACCGGCCTCGGCCGGACGCTGGCCCTGCAACATTTACATTTACACGGATCCACTCCGAGCTCCGTAACTCACCTTGGTACCAACTTGAGCTGGGCTTAAGTTCCTAAGTATTTTCAGCCAACGACTGAAAAAAGCAATACCACCGCCCCGCAAGCCAAGCGCTTCCAGAGGAACGTTGCCCTGGTGTTTACACGGAGCTCTTGGTGCCATTAGCACGAAGAATAGCTAAGAAGTGAAGTAAGATTTGGTGTTTATGTGTAGCCTCCACAAAGAGGGGGGAGATGCTGCGCTCAAGATAACCAGACTTGGAAACACACTTATGTTTACTGGCTCAGCCGACGCTGATCAACAATTCGTAACTCGCTGCTAATCAAAACCACGCAGCTCGGGGAGGGCTGTTTATGTCTGAAACAGCTTAAGAAGTAGAATTTCCATGTTGGACAGAGGGAAGCCGTGCCTGGCTCATGGTCTGGAGAACAGATCTACAGGGCACGTGTCAGGAGAGGGGCGATGCGTGGGACAAGCTCTTTTATTCCCCTGGGAAGACGAGCACATGGCGAGCAAACGCAGGGTCTGTCCAACCCTTCAGCTCCAAGGATAAGGTAGGAGACACGGGGTGCTACCTCCGGACCTGCCAGACCTTTGGAGTGCCGCGTTTCATCAGCTCCCTACCCCGAGGAACGCTGTCCTACACGCTGCTGTCGGCAGAAATCCATCCTACCTGGGCACGGAAGGGATGTGGAAAGAGAGAACAGTGTCCATGGCAGGGAGGTCTCCTGGGCATGTAGGTCCATGGTCTTAGAGGGATGAAGCTCCTGATGAACCAGTCACTTTCTCAAGCTGACATAAGGCAGACGTGTAAGGAGAGAATTGCAGTATTTAGAGCCAAGTGCTTGCCTTCTACCGCAGAGCAAAACCAGTCCTTATTCCCTCATATGGAATTCAAGGGCCATTTGTAAGCGTCCAAGATGGAAACACACTCACAGCTACAGACTCATCACCTCCCGAGATAAAATACGGCCATTCACCGCGTCCTAAGTAGAGTGAAATAGTTTGTGGGTTTCTTGGTTGGACATTTGTCTCTTTAAAATGCCTTATCTCCGCACTCCCCTTGCACACCACGCACAGCGTGTCAGCGAGCGCGTGTGCCCCCGTGCCAGATATCCTCTGACAGCACATCGTGCTCGGGGTTGGAAAGGAGCCTCCTGAATGTCCTGCTCCGAGAGCAACCCCGAATTTCTCCCCACAGGCAGCAACCAGGCAATCCCTGCTGCCGGAGGGAGGCACAGCTCCTTCCCTTGGGCGCCCAGGGCAGCAAGGAGCTGATGCAGACGGTGGCAGAGCAGGGCTTGGGCTACCAAGAAGGCAGCGGCGTGAGCCTCGCCGGGGGCCAGCAGCCCGTCCCTGCAGCTTTCCAGCCAGCACTGCTCCGGGCGAGCGGAAATGGGGATCACAGAGCTAATCTGATGGGCACGTGGAGCGGCAGCCTGGCAGCGAGGGCATCTCTGGGCGGGCGGCAGCTAAAACTGCCCGAGAGGTAACGCAAAAGCCCTTCTGCACACCTGCCGCTCTAATAACTTTTCTTAACAGCACGCAGAAAAGTGTACCGGAGAACAAGCGCGTTCACTTACACAACTGCCAGCCTGGCTGAACTTGGGAGATATTTATCTTAGGACATCTTGCATTTTAAATCCCTTTAATTCCACGTAATCCGCAGCGCAGGGAGCAATTTACAGAACAGGCCAGCGCTGCTCTGATCTGAAACGAGGACGAGTCGCAGCCCTGGCAGGACCGTGCCCGCTCCTGCTGCCATCGAGGGCCGCGCTCTATAGTTAGCACCATCAGCACAAGCCATCCCGGATTACCGACAGCTCTGCTTAGAAAAGCAGCCTCCTGCTATTTCTGGACCTCTGGCTTTTGACTAGTCCCTTTTGAGATGCCCATTGAGACACAACAAGGGTACCAGGTACCCAGAGACGCTCTTTCACCCCGCCGTGATGAACCACGAAGCATTCAAGCAGGAGGGAGCGGGGGAAGAAACCCTTCGCCCCACAGCTTCTGCTGGTTTGCCACAAGAACAAGGCGTTTTATTATTATTAAGTGGAATTTATGGATCTTGCCCGGCGCAATTCAGAGAAAGGAAATGATTCCGCAAAAATAAAGATCTCCAAAAGAACTCACGTAGCCCAAACAGACCGAGGAGTCTATGCACAAGGCGTATCAGAGACCAGTCGCTCAGCTTCCTCCCCTATCTTTTGATCGTTGTTTTACGCCTTGTTCAGCTAAGATGCTTGAAAAAGATAGTTATTCATGAATCGCTCCTGCTCAATAAAGGATGATACACATATACTGGCAAAAATAATTCGCTTGAAGTGGTTGGGTTTGGCGTAGTCCCACGTCAGTTGTGTTGCTGTACGTTTGTGCAACAAGACAAGAGTTTACAGCGAAGCATAGTGCTGATGGCAGTATCCATCGCTATGGTGATGAAGTCATTCAGCTCCGCGCTCTATCACTTGTACTCTGCCCCAGCCAGATTTTTCTACTACATAAGCAATATTCTGAGTAATATAAGCAGCAGGGAGAACGGGGCGGGGAAGAAAAGAAAGTATTACGAAGCTCGCTCGGCCCCCAGGACAGAGGGACTCGTCTCCCGCAGCGGATGGGCTCAAGCTCCCACCGCCACCCGCTCCCGTGCGCTTCCCTGGCACGGCTCCAGCCTGCGCTCGGGTGGGCCGGGACGAGGGGCACCAGCCGGGACCCGTCCCCGGTGGCAGACGGCCGACGCTCCCGGAGCGCAGTGGAAAAACCCCAAATCCCTAAACAATAGGACCGATGCCTCTGCCGGCGCGGTGACAGCACCTCTGCTCCATGACTCAGAAAGCAAAGGTTGGAGGAAGCCGGTTTCTAACCTGGATGGCAGCGATCCCAGGGCAATTTACGTAACTGGCGTTCCAGAAAAGTCTCCTCGGTTTCTCAGTGGTGCCACCTTGCCCAGGAGTGGTGAAAACTTTCTCCTTGGGCCCCTACCCTTGGCGAATTTAACCCCTCAAGGTGCAAAACTACCCCCTGAGCCCAAGTCCCTCTCCGCTGTTCAGTTACGCTGCTGGATCCCAGGGAACGCTCCAGCCTGGCGATGGCACCGGGTTTAGAGGTGAAGAACATCCACATTATTTTCCCCACTGGAGTCCAGTGCACGTACCCGCTCGCCTCAAAACAGAGGGAGCTAAATCGCTAACGGCCCGCTTGGGATCACTTGTAAAGAGACTTGATCGTCAGAAATGCCACCTGCAAGCGGCTCCTGACGCTGACCCGAGCTGTGGCCAAGGTGGGACGGGGGAAGGGGACAGCCCAGGAGCCAGGGGCCGGCTCTCCAGGCTCAGTTTACAATTAACACCCCCGTTCCTAACGCGATGGGGAAAACAGCCCTTGCTGCTGCCACGATCTTCACAGCTGACTCGGGCCCGGCCGTTTCCGCTTCCAAGAGATCCCGTGATGCTGACACAGCGCCGGGCTGGCACCTGGGAGACCTGGGATTAAGTTGTAAACGGATCTCGCCCACGGCATTCGCCGCCCTGGGCACCGGCATTAGTTTCCTCCCGTTCCGAGTCTAGTTGCGTTTTCTGGCTTTCCAGGCTACCTTCCTACGTAGGAAGGGAGAAACCACAGATAAAAAGCCCTGTCTCCCAGCAATAACCTACACCCTGGCTCTGGGCGCACGACGCGGTTTCAGGAATTGCGATCAAGTCGCCGCAGGGCTTCCCTCCTCTCCCACCTTCGAGCACAAGCCCATCCTCGGGACTCGAGCGACGCTTCAGAGCGGATGCCCGTAGCCCACCGCCCCTTCGGCACCCGCGGCACAGGCGCAGCACCCCACCCGCACGGGGGGGGGTCTCGAGGAGAAGCCGTGCCGTATGTGGCCGATGAAAATTAGGCGGCCTCACCCCCGACGGCCGGCAGACCTCGCTGCTGTCCCTGCAGCGGTGGCGAGACGTTGCCCCCGCTCAAAGCGGAGCTCTCCTAAGAGGCGATTTTAACTAGGAATGAGCAAATCTGACCGATGAACCACCGCGACACCCCTAGGCGTGACAGAGGCGCGTGACGGCATCGAATCCCAGCCAAAACGATGGGAAAGCACCAAGGTCTGAGTAAACGCCTGGGCCAAAATCCCGACCGTCCCGCTGGTTTCTGCAGGAGAGCCGCTGCTTCCAATTTGGATGAGGAGATGTTTAACTAAAGAGTGCCAGAGCACAGTGCCTCAGCTGGCTGCTCTGCGCCGGGTGGAAACTGCTACAAGCTGTCCCTTTATTCGGAAATGGCTGTGATGCAAGCCTGCAGATGTGGACAGATGCTGTGCACCGTCCTGCACATCTGGCTTGGAGGTCTTAAATCAGAGGGAAAAGAGCAAAGCAGGAGGGAAAAGCAGACATCCAGCAAAGTGACACAGGACCGCGATCGGAGTTTGAAAGAGGCCTGGGAGAGGGGCTGGGGCTGGGGCTGGGGAGGCGGAGAGCGAGGAAGCCTGGAGGAGAAAGACCCCAAATCCGAGACATTTATCCCCTGGGCCTTCACGGGGGCCGTTTTCCCCTACGCCCGGGCAGGGATTTAGGTTCACGCTGCTCACGCTCCCCGAAAAACCCAAGCCCGCGAGGGCAGCAGCGGAGCCTGGAAGCCCCCGGCGCCCCAGCCCCGGGGTGCGTGCACCGAGCCCCCGGCAGCGCCCGGCTCCGGCCCACCCCCGCCGAACCGCACGGTCCCCGCAGCCCGGAGGGTCCCGCCGGGCGGGGGAGGCCGGGCCGGGCGCTCCTTTGTTCGCCGGAGACCCCCCCCCCCGCCCCGCCGCCGCCGCCGGGAAGGGCCGGTGCCCCGCTCACCTCCGTGTCCAGATGCACCAGCTCCATGTCGGGCCAGGGCTCGGCCAGCTGGGCGAGCGGCATGCTGCCGGCGGGCTGCCCCGCGGGGCTCGGCTGCGCTCGCCGCGGCGCCCGGCGCTGGGCACCGGCTCCCCGGGCCGGGCCGGGCGCGGCGCGGTGGGGCGGGGCGGCTCCGCCCGCCGGGCTGCGGGCGGGGGGGGGCCGGGGCCGGGGCCGGGGCCGGCGGGAGGGCGCGGGGGGGCGGCGGGCGGCAGCCAGGGACCATCCCCGCCGCGGCTCGCGGGGGGACAAAGGCGCGGGGCCGTGCGGGGCTGCCCCGCGCGTCCTGCCGTGGGCGGCAAGGGGCGGTCGCGGGTGATGCGTGTCCCGCCGGCTCCGCCCTCCCCTCCGCGTTTTGCCCTGATGAATTCGGGATGCGAACGGATCGCGAAGCTGCCGGGAAGGCACCGCTCGCTCCTCGCTGCGTGCTCCTGTCCGGCAAGGGAACCCGCCAGGCCCCGAGAACACCCAACGTCCCCTGAAAATCCACCGCACCCACGGTCCGACTCCTCTCTGCCTTGCAAAGATTTTTTTTCCCCCCGCTCTAGGAGCGTCCGGCTGTTTCACCGCACACACGACGCTGCAGAGCAGCGCCAGAAGAAGAGGTGGCGAGGATAAACTGGGTGACACGACTCGGAGCGCTGCTTAAAGCAGGAAAGCGCTCTGGGAAATCCGGATTCCAAGTCTGAGATGCGCAGCGAGTCACCTGCTCATCACCGCCTGCAGTGCCCCCCCTGCAAAACACGCACACACACCAAATCCACCTTTCTACGGCGCTTGGAGATCCTCAGAGGACAGGTGCCTTCAGCACAAGTGTTCCTAATTCACGGCTGTTCTCACCTGCCGGGTTTCTCAAACAGGAAAAAGTTCTCTTCTACTCACATTTTACCAAACCCCAAAGCACCATGTTTTCACGTTTCATTATAAAATTACTTGTTTAAAAATAAAAAATTAATCTCTTTAAACGGGTGCATCGCTGAGGGCTGACTTCATCAAGGTGTGGCTGGGAACAGTTAACGAGCCTACGTGAAAGCACACGGAGCTGGGGTTTTGCACGCTGTGGGCAGCTGTCCCGAGAAGCCGGGGCTGTGCAGCCCCTCGCCCGTAGCCCCTTCAAGAGAGGGCAGCGAGGTCCGAAAAAGCCGAATTAGGACAGAGCACGGCGCTTCAAAAGATGCCAGTTAACCTTCACAGCGCTCGAAGCTAATCCGTAAGTCATCCTCAGGACCTGCTCGTGATTTAGGCTAGAGCCGTCATCTTTTTTGCACGTGGGGGAACGGAGTGTAGAAGATTCCCAGTAAGCGTTTGAGCCAAGCCGGGGAGCTGCTGTCGCCGAGTCCCGCGCGCAGAGCCCCCCTCCGTGCCGTAAGTGTTGGAGCCCCAGACGAAGGCATTAAATAACACAAATCCACCAGACGGGTACTAAGTGAGGTCCCGTTATAGCCAATTAAACTCGTGTCACTTACTGTTGGAGCAAGCTGAAGCAGATCTTGCGGAGAGTTATTCATTCAGCTCCAAAGCTGCCGTAATTTCCCCTTATTGCCTGGTACACGGCGCGCCGTCTGGTTACATCCATCCTCCAGCTGCCGCAACCTGCTTTAAACGGCATCAATAACACGACGGTGTCAATACCGGCGTCCCGTTTGCCTTCTTCGTTTGTTTGCAAAATGCATCTCCCTGTCCTTCTGCTCCGCGTGCGTGTCGGACGGGTCCGGGGTGGGAACGCGGCGGGAGGGGAGTGTAGGACAGCGCTCTCTGCGTCCTTTCTGGAAGGAGAATAAAACGAGCCACCGCTCCGCGACCTGCCGCGCTTTAATGCCAGGCTCCATGAATTTGACCTTTAGATGTCACATCCTGGTGCACTTGGAGGTTCCCACCCGGGCGACAAGCCCCCAGGGAATATTTAAGCCCTAATGCCAGGCACAAAGGCCATCTTCACCCCTCGGGTGACCCGCCGAACGCCTCCCAGCTTCCGAGGAGGGGTACGCGGGGAAGTCAGGCAGGATCCGGTGCCGAGCGGTTATCTGCAGCAACGGGGTAATCTCAGTCAGCTCGTCACCAACTCCGGGGAAATTTCTCACTCCAAGGTCACGACTGTTATTATAAACAGTAAAAAAAAAAAATGTTAAAAATAAGATAAATGCTTTTTGAAGTGTTGAAAAGTGGCAGTTATAGGGTGGTACAGGAACCAGTAGAAAAGCAAGTCTTCATTTTCAAGGTCAGAGTGAAAGGTTAATGGGCAATACTCAGAGGAACTGTTTGACAGGCAGAGCAAGGCCTATTGCAATTCCACGAGGGAAGGGAGACAGGAACCGCTGCTGCTTCCACCCCCCGGCAGGTCTATTGAGATGCAGAAAGTCCTTCATATTTCACAGCAGAAAGACAGGCAGGCTGGCCGTGAACTTGACAAAAGACAGAAATTATGAAGCTTTATGGAGCAATGACTTCGTTAGGCTGGAGGGAGAAGACGGCTCTAAGCCCACGGGTACCACTGCACCTAAATAAACCTACCGAATGATCCTGCCCACTTCTTTTAATAAAACAGCAAATTAAAGATACTGGGGAGACCACAAATGACTTGTGCGTGACGATTCCCTGCATCTCTGCAGCTACTTTTGTTAAAGGCTAGGAGAGGGTTTTCCTGAGGTAGCTCTACAGCATCCTCCAAATTCTACTACGACCCCCCCGAAAAGCGCAGGGAGTACCACAGCAGCGATGCTGGGCGGGCAGGCTCAGCTCCAGGACTCAAAGACAAGCCATGTATCTGCTGACAGAAGCCGTCTGTCGATTCCGGCATTCCCTTGATTCCGGCACCAGGTAACGCTGAATCGTGGCTGATGAACAGAACGGGAAACGTGCCACACGAGATCACCGGCGAGGCCAGGGCAGGGTGTTGGGGGGAGGGAAATGAGGGGGTGGTCTCCCCTAGCGTTTATTTCCTAGCCAAGGAACAGCTACGAAAAGCAGCCCCTATCCCGAAAGCAGGGTACAGAAAGCGTTCTTTGGAGCCGAACGGCGGAGCCTGCTGTTGGGGTGACTGTCGTGGCTAAATACAGCCACTAAAACACACATACTGGCATTTGTCCGAGGCAGTTGCAGGCCGGGGAGAGCTGCTGCTATGGCAAACAGAGACTCCAGACCAGCTGGATGGCCCGTTTGTCAGCATTACGCTTGCTGAAAATTCAAAATGCTGCGGTTTTAGTTTGGTTTTAAAACCATCAAATCCTCCTCAAACACAACTGTAGACATTTGTGCCTCTGCAGCTGGCTTTTACACGGCTTTTGGCGTGTAACATTTTCCCTTTCAGGGAGGCTGACAACATCCGTTACGCCGGTTATCCCCAAAGAACCACTTCCAAAGCGGACGTATCGAGACCGGTCCTTGTCCACATCACCAGATCCAATTTTTCCTCATTATTCCAAAAGCTGCTCAAGTGATTCTCCACCTGCCCATACAGCAGCCCAGTGCTCCCACGGCTCACCGGATCCATTCTTTTCGCCGAAGCCAGGGAGCATCTCTCGTTAACTGCCTGCTTCACGCTACGCTGCTCTTACACATATAAGGAAATGCAAAAAGCTTGCAGGCACGGGAACTCGGGAGGCTGAGTCCCAAATGCCTGCTACAATTTACAGACTCGTGTAATCTGCTTTGTGTTTACGCTCAGAGAGTCGTTTAATTAGAGCTCGCAGCAACCCTCTTTGTATTTTGAAGATTGACTAATCAGTTCCATAGTTCATTGTCATCCCCGCCGCACTAATAGGGAAACTGAGTCATGTTTTCAATAGGTTGTCAGGGTAGAACTTGAACTCCACGTCCTGTCTTCCAGTCCCCAGCTCTCGATTCACGCTCTCATTTCCTTGCCTCTTCTGCTTTGTTTTTCCACGATGAAGGAAGAGGTGATAGATCACCTTGTTTTGATCCCGGGGACACATTTTTCCTTAGCGTGGTACAAACATCACATTGCAGATATAAAGCAGGGGCCTTGGAAATGAGAAACTTTGGCTGCGTTTAACAGCAGAATTGCTTTTCGCTTTTCTGACAGATTTCTTCCCGTTCCTTAGCACCGCGTGCGATTGCAGCTGCCTCAAATGCCAGCGTTTTCCAAGGCAGGTCCAGGCAGCGGTCGGAATGCAGAAGCTGCACCACAGCAGGCGGTGGGATGAAGAGCTCCTCGGGGAGCAGAGCCCAGGCAGCTCATTCCCCTGCAAGGAGTTCGTGCAGACTGAAGGCTGATTCACGGAACAAACACCTTTAACCTCTGCCGATACATCCTGCAAAGGTGAGCATCACGCTGCCTTGCTCAGCTCGCTCGCATCTCTGAAGGCGTCTAGCACATCCGAAACCCTTTCTTTTGCAGAATATGCTGCGTTTTGCCTGCTGGTTCTGCAAACTATCAGCCTGCTAAGCCCACCCTGCTTCTGCGTGCTATTCCTGTAAACCACGCCGTTCCTCCGTGGACCAGCTCTTCGGAAACATCTCCCAGGGAGCCCCTGGCTGAAGCGCACACAGCTCAAGCCGGGGCAGAGTTTTGCTAGCAGAATCGGTGAAGCCGTTGGCTCCAGGAAACGTGCGTAATGTGTGAATTTTGCACCTGTCTCTCGGGCACATGGAACTGCAGCCAGGAGGTGCCTGGAGGAGAGGGACCCGTCGGGGCTGGGACGTGCGCTGGGAAGGCAGGGGAGGGGATGGGGAAGGAGCTGCGAGGCAGCGAGGCCATATCTGCCGGTTGTCATGGATACAATCGCTGCCGGGCTCCCCGTATCAGTTACCTTCCCTTTCCTGGATGCAAATAAACGAGTGGTGGTTCCTACGCAGGACCTGACCACCGACATCCAAACAAAAGGAGAACATCGTCTGGTTCAAGCCTAGACATCTCTTCTTAAAATCGTCTAAGGGGAGAGTCGGAGGTGACTTGCTTTTTCGGTATTCCAACTATGTGAGTCTGATATCGCTCTGCCCAATTGCAGGTGGTGCTGTGCTAACCTTTGGCTGTTTCCTCGGACCTCCGAGGAGCTGTTTTCACAGCCCGTTCAGCCTTTGCTCTCGCTCAGCCTTTTGGATCCATGACAAGCTGCTACGGACCTGCACTCCGCCGGCTGCGCACGCTCGCTGTTGCCTGAGCACACACGCACCCGGGCAGAACTCTGCCGGCTCCCGCGACTCCAGCTCCCTGCTCGAGAGGAAAAACGAGAGGTCAAGTGCGGCTCAAACTACACCTGGAAAAGGCTTTTACAAAACCCCATATAAAATACAAGCAATTGCTTTCTTTTCTTATTGTTTTTCATTTTTAAAGCAGGTTTGCAGCCCAGGTGGTAAGTTATTTAGAGCGAGTTTTCTGGCGAATTTTGTTTTTAATTAGCACACAGATACGTTTGTAGTTTATTTCAGTGTAGCGCTATGCGAGGGAGTGATAACATGAAAGAGAAAACTATTAGAAACTGTAAACAGAAGTGAAACCGCCAGGCCTGTTTTCACTGTCCCCTAGCCAGAGAGAAAGCCGAGTAAACAGCAGTGCTAAGTACGGGCGGTTTTTAGGGTTCTTTTAGGTTTAAGAACTTGTAAACAAGTGATGGGGCTTTTAAGTGGATGCAAATAGATGCCCCCAGTTTTGTGCTACTTACAGAGCACACAGGTCCCAGTTTCTCCAGACAGGGCAGGGGAAAACAAAAGCACATTTCAACAGAAACCCAGCTCTGGCGAGAGGAAAATGTCATTCCAGTGGCTCAAGCCTACATCATGCAACTGAACAAGTCTCGTCCTGCTTAAGAGAGGGCACACACAAACACCCGCTCCTAATTACCCCGCTCCACAGTTCGGGACGCCATCCTTCAAAGTAAAAACAACCAAAAAAAGAAACCATTTCAAAATTGGAAGTGAATTTCAGAAATCCCAATGAGAAGCCTAAAGACCCCCGTAAACTATTTGCCTTAGGGGAAAAAACCAAACTTTATTTCTGATTTCTTTAAGACTGCTCTACTCATGACTGGCAGTATTCTCCTTCTCAGTCCTCTTACAAAACAGGGACTGTTGCGCACATCCAGCCTCGAAAAGCCACATCCCCAAACTAACCAGAGAAATAACCTTCCAAAATATGAGAAATGATCCTGACTGGGAATATTTTGGCCTAATGACCAATTGTATGACCGAGGAAGACGTAATATAAGCACGATTTTTTAGAGAGGTGCGGGAGAGAGGTGCCTTCGTCATTTAGGGAGGGAGAAGCAGGTCTCCAACTTCTCTTCTAATGACACTTGTTTTCTGTATTTTAGAAACCGACTGAGGCCGCGCAGCAGCACAGATATGACTCAGCTGGCTCGCATGGTCAGGCAGCAGACGCAGCTACATGGCGCTCAATGGTTTCCTTGTCAGGGAGCGAACAAGAGGCACAACAGGTTCAGGGATGTCAGAAACCCGATTACCTGGCAAAAGAAAAGCTGTTCCTCATCAGCATCACAAAAAAACCCCAGATTCTGGAGTCAGCGAGGGAGGCTCTTGGATCTTTTGCAGCGTTGCCTGTCTCGCAGCACACCGTAAAGCCGTGCGGAAATACAAGGTTGGCGCTTCGCCGCTTGGCTATTTAAATGGCTCTTTTCCTCCTCTCCCCTTCACGATGAGTAAAGAAGGGAGCTGGGAAACTGCTCCTCAGAGCTGCTTCTTTCCCAAAGAGGCACTTGTGGTTTACGGTAGCAATGTAGGGACTGTCCGGACGGGCCTTTGCTGGCTCTCTGAGGAGAGGCTTGGTGCATTTCTCGGTGCGCTTACCTAGAGCACTCTTTCGGCATTATTCTCTAGTGCTCACATAGGCGTTCAAAGTTCAGCCCACCGGGTTTTCCGTTAGCGGGCTAAAAATCCGCCTGCCTGATTCGTGTGTGCTGCTGCCATTTCATTGCCACACTCCAGAATTGCTCAGAAAAGATAATTTCTAAGATCAAAAGCAAGAAGCTGACTTTTATCCTTCCGCTAAACTTTGTGGTGTGATCGAAAGGCATCTCTTTGTTACGCTGCGGCTGTGTCTTTCCTCTGTCACTGTAAAGAGGGGAGGGTAGTGTTGCTCAGACAGTAAAGTTTTACCACTGGGGACTAAATATCTTTTATAGAGAAATGTGTCCTAACGTTCAGATTCAAGAATTCATAAAATAAGCACGTAAAAAAATAAAATAATCAAAGACTGCTCAACGCACAGGGAAACCTCCAGCACGCAGAGTGCTCAAGGGACACGTCCTCACCTAACAGTAATTTACAAAGTAAAAACTTGATGCAACGGGTATTTTGCCACCCAATGGATAGACAGAAGCTTCAGTGCACGCTGCTTTAGATCAATAAAGGTTTTGCCGGCGGCAGTGAGCATTTTAAAAGCTTCCAGCTCTGGGAGCTGGTTTGATTTTTGTCGCTGACTTCAGTGACGGCAAAAATGAGACGTGCATGGTAGGTAACGACTCCTTTCACCCTTTTCCTGGGGGAAATCAGGTATTTGCTCACAACCTGGTTTCAGAAAGTCCTGGCCAGACCTGCTGTCTTATTTATTTGTCTATTTAAAGTCTGCACAGAACCATTTTCCCCCTCAACCTAAGAAGCCACTAACATAATGTTGGAGATAAACATCCTGTGGCAGCAGGCCAGCATAAGATACGGTGGAAATAGGGTCAGTGGGTTGGAAATGGAGAATAAATAACATCTAATGTAATGTTATTTAACTCAAAAGTCTCCTCTCAAATATAAGGACTCTGGGGTATGCTACAGTCCTTAAAAAAGTGCAGGAAACATAGTGCCATTAGCTGTTAACACGCAGTAACACCATATACTTGTTGAAAGGTAATATTGATCAGCAGAGATAGAAAACAGTTTTTTTGGCAGCTGTTCGCCAGCTCCTTGGAAATTAATATAGGAGTCAATTACCAACGGACAAATATCCCTTCTACAAGATCCCCAGCTCACTTCTGGCACAAGCTCACCTGCCGCCAGAAGCGTTTCGGAAGAGGAAGGTACAGGCAGAAATGGATGGGTTTAAATATCATCACCACACAGGCAGAAATGGATGGGTTGAAATATCACCACTGTGGCCTTAACAATTAATTGTTCAGCAAAGGGAACGGGTTATGTCAGAAAGCAAACCGGTCTGGATCAAGAGCAGGGTAAACCAGCCTACCCCGGAGCAGGGGTTAGTTACCCCTTATGGTCCTGCAGTTCTTGGCACCAGTCACGGGGAAAGTGGAGTTATTTGCCTCCCAGTGTACGGTGGGGACTGTCTGAAATGCAAAAAAATCTGCAGAACCCGAGTGTGGGTGAGGTGGCGGTGCTGGCAGAATCCCTCTTGCGAGGAAAGCCCGGTATTGCACGGAGACTTACATAAGGCAACCGTGCCTGGGAACTGCGGCTGGGTGAGCTGCACCCGAGGGCAGAGAAGCCGCAGTTCTGTCTTCGCCTTCGCCTGGTTGCGTAATGAACTACCTGCTCAGGCGCCGTTTCCTCATACTGGGCAGGAACTCAACGCCTCGGATTTCAAAAAAGAAACCATTGCACTTCTCACCGCTCTGGTGCGCAAAGGCAGCGAACGCACAAACCCGGTGCCGAGGACACAGCGTGTGAGAAGGACCTTGGGGTGACATTGGGGTGTTTTATCTTCAACAATCTGTTTACTCACGCGTGCGAGCCAGGCACTGCGTAGGATAGAGCCTCGCTGGGGCCAGAGCACTCCAGCCCAAGCAGCTCGCTCGCCCAGGCGGCCGCGGGGCTGCCGGCCCCACCGGCTCCGTGGACGACAGAGGAGGAAAAGGTCTATCAGCAATTCTGGGCTGAGCCGGTCTACTGTTTTCCTCCCCAAACACAAACCGTAAGCTCAGCTTAAGGCTGGCTCGTCCTTGCTTTGCTGACAGAAATTGTTCATTACTGAGCTAATCAATAAACCGAACTCCCGAAGCATTCCCATGCAAAGGGATAAGAACCCTGGTCTGCTCGTTTTGCTAATCACTGAATAATCACTGTAGGTTCGTTATCGAGGAGCTAGCGGGGCACGGTGATAGGGCCTGTTTAATGGAGACACGTGAATAAAATCTACATCACATTTTTCAGTACAGTGCACACTCAGATGTCCCTGAAACGTTTGGTTTCAATGTTCGCTACATCTTCATGCCCCAGCATTTATAATTGTGACTGGAAATCGCTGCCTCTGCCTTTTCCCTATAATTCTAGGTGGCATTTTGCCCGCTTCACCCAATAAATGCATAAATCCCCGCCCCAATAAATGCATAAATCTCCACCCCAATAAATGCATAAATCCCCGCCCCAATAAATGCATAAACCCCTGTCCCAAGCAGGTACTGAGAACTGAAGAGAAGGAATGAGTGTGGCTTACCAGGAGCTCATCTTTCCGTTTTGCATCCACTTCAAGGAAGTATCACGAGGGCGTCAAGTGCTTCACACGCAATCTCGCCAACTCTGGGAAGCAGCCGCTTCCTCTCCCACTTCACACACCGCTCCTTGGTAAAGGTAAACACAGAAAGCGTGTGTTAGAAGGAGATAACCCAATCACTAAGGTATTTCATAATGTAAAAGGTGAAGGACAAACAGCTCTCTGCAACTGATGGCATTGCTTCAGCCCGGTACACGCTACCGGATGGCATTCTGCGAGGCTTAGCAAATGCAACGCTGGTAAAAGTTGCTGGCCAGCAAACTGAGCGCGGGGTTTTGCAGCATCAGAAAAATCACGCTAGGGATTCACGAGCGTTGTGAATTAGCACAAATATTGCAATTCGATTTCCTAGATTTAGCTTGTAGAGAAAAATCACACACACTCAAAACACCGACACACAAAAGCAAAAGGAGACGTGACAAAAAGCGCAGGAAGCTTTTCAATAAAGTATTTCTTTGAACAATACAATTTATTCTATAATCTCAGGTTGCAGATTCAGCAAGTCTGATGTAAGGAGTTTGTACCAACAAGCCTAAAAGTGACCAGGCTTATACGATACCTATTTAAATCTGGGTTTAGGATAAAGGATCCCTTTCCCAGTTGAGGACAGATGAGATGGATGGTGGCAGCTCCAGTTTAGGCTTAAACCTTCAGGACATGTGCCACAGCAGCTGCAATAACGGCCTGAGGAAGAAACGGAATGGTCCGGTGATTCTTAAAATAGAATTTGGGAAGCCTGAGTTCAAAGGCTTGTACACCATGGACAGGCTCCTGCGGGATGCCTGCTACGCCCGTAAACCGATGCTGAATTGAGCACTCCGTCTGGATTTCAAGCCAAAACATAGCAAAAACTGGGAAGCGCTCGCGTACTGCGATTGCACGGGTACGTTGGGGAGGCTCAGAGGGGACGCGCGCTGCTCAGGCGATTGCCGCTCGCCCGATGCCGACCCTCCGGAGGCGGCAGAAGAGCAGGGCGACGGAGGTTGCTGGAGAAGCGCTTCTCCCGCTTTCTAAAAGCAAATCACACACATTCGGTTGTGATAAACCAGGCTCCGGTCTCCCAAGCGTGTTAACAGGCAGCTTGTGCTGCCTGCGGACGCTGCCTGCCATTTCTTGGCTTCCAAGCACGGATTCTGTGTTTCCTGGTACCACCGTGTGGCGAAGGGAAGGAACAGGCTGTTAATCAAAGCAGTGTTAATGAGCTAATCAGCACCACACAAATCCCCGAGCCCACTGGGCTGTGGCAAGGAGGCAGCGGGAGGCTGCCAAATCCAGCCTTCCCCTGCCAGCACGCCGCAGACCCAGCTTACTTTTGAAACCCCGCAAGAGAAATTAATTCCGTACCAATGGAATTTTCCTTCCTCGATTTCTGCAGGGCTTGCCAACAAGGAAGCTAATTTGGTCATGGTACGGCAGGGAAACCTGGGCACCTCGAACCAGGCTGCAGTCCAACGAAACCTATTCACCAAACCCCCACAGCATAGTAACAATCTCTGGTATTATCTCCAGTAAGAAGGAAATTACAAGAAAAACTAATTTAATTGCCTAAGTTTACAACCAGTCCTCAGGCTAGACTAAGAACCCCTAATATATGTACATTCAGTTCTTAGATAACATTAATTTCCATCAACAATAAGCACTGAGATACCGCTTTATTAGCATAAAGGCACACAAAATCTCCTGTCTGGGCAATGCTAAAATAGTAGTCTAGTGTAACTAGATTAATAGTAATCTAATAGTAACTCCTCTCTTGCTTCACGATTGCCGTATACACGGCAACAGCAACCGACAAGCTTGGGAGCAGGGGAGAGCTCTTGCCCGGAAGGAAATTTGTTAAAAATCCAAAAGTAAACTCAGTGGGATAATTGAGTAAGATAAAATGAAACCCACTATCCAATCTGTTTAGAAGGGGAAACTTAGAAAGTTTGGGGTTTAGGTATCGGGGAGCAAAATGCGAAGTCTCCCAGTGCCCGTGGGTGCTTTGGAAGGTGGAGTGACGAGAGGCTACACCTCTGGGGCACCCGCAGCCACCGCAGGACCGTTCCTTCTACGTGTTCTCAGTGCTTTCTCCGGGCTGGTTTTATGCACCTAAGGCAATAAAATGTTCTTGTTTGGAGCCTTTAGTGCGTTTTAATAGATCTCACATTTAGGAAGTTTTCCCTTATGTTTTCTGTTGCTATTTCTCCTGTCACGCCACAGATTTTCTGGCATCTTAAGAACTCCCTTTGCAAGGAGATGGTTAAAACCCAAAAAGATCATCAAAGTAGTTAAAAAAAAACCCCACGCAGTCTTTCACATCAGAAATCTTCCTAACGTCAACTCTTTATTAGTGGGTATCTCCTCCTCGTTAGCCGCAATCAAACCACTCAGAATCAGCTCCCCCTGTACCATCTCCTTCCCATCCCTTGCAAATGAGGACGGGCTCACACTGTACATCGGGAGTTTAACTATAGCTCCATTTCATCTCTACGCACTGCAGGATAAGGACCCATTTCTCAGAAATTACAGTCAGCAATATGAGTCCCTGGGTATGGTATTACCATGTCTGGGATGATTTAGGGACAATGAAATCCCCGCGCCATCAAGCTCGGCGATTCTTCTGACACAAATGATCCCGCGACTCAATATTCACTGGGTCCGCTCACTGAAATTCAGTCCGTCTCCTTTCCTCGTTCCTTTTCATACCCACCCACGGCAGGGCTCGGCTGGCGGGAGGACTGTACTGTCCCATTTTTCCAAAGAGAATTGAGCTCTGTGAATGCAAGATGAAAACTGCTGCAGGAGGAAATTATCCTGAAACACAAACCCGCTAATCCAAGGGAAGAGCCAGGACAGGAGCGTGTCGTTCTTGGGGAGTTCTCCCAGCACGATCTACCTCACTTGTTCTCATGGTTTTTTAGCCCAAGCCACTTCCACTTGAAAGTAAACACAAGGTTGGGGTAAAGGTGGTTCTATAGGATTACAGTAAGTGACCCGCTGGCCTGCAACTAGCTCCCGTTAACTTCTGCTCAGTTTTAATCGTCACTTAGTACGCTGCTTTGGGGTGGCCGGAGCCTTTGCTCTATCATTTCTCAGTAATCTAAACGTTCTTGAGACCCCAGCAAAAATCTGAAGCATTAGGAAAACAAGAATCATCCCCAGGCGCCGCTGGAAGCCGGCCGAAGGTTTCAGCACCGTTAGGAACTCGCCCACTTTGCAATCTTACCTATTAAGAGGCAAATAAACGATACAGCAGTTTGGGTCTATTTCCCAGAGAATTTGTGCTGAAATTAATAAACTGAGAAACAATTCAGCGGTATAGCCACTAATTTTACATGGATTTAAACCGTACTGGCCCACAACTACTTCTTCAGGGCCTGATAAGGAAGACTGAAGCTACTCATTTGCCTGTCCGTTGTCAGCAGTGACTTTCTGGATCCTGGATGCAGCCGTTCCCCTTTGCATACGCGCAGCTGCAACTCAGGGCAAGATTCCCCCCACATATCGCATCAGGCTTCTGCTTCACTGTACGTCTCTTGCGCAAGTCGAGTTTTTCTGTGAGAAGATGAATAAAACGAAGGTGGGAAAGGTATCAGACAGCAGAACGAGAAAAATTATCATGTAAATTGACAGCAAGCAGTCAGAACTGGGGTAATTAGCAGAAAGACAAAAAGCTTTCGTGTCTTACTGTAAGTCCAGGACACATCGAGCGTAGCCAGCACTGCCCGACAGCCTCGCACAGCTCGCAGCAACCGTCCAAAGCAAAGCGATGCAGCAGTTTGAACGTGACCAGGATCCCAGCCTACTCACCCTTCCAAAATGCCATCCTGGTCCTCGAGATACCAACATTTGAGAATAGTGGACAAAACCCGGAGGGCGACGTCTTCCGCGGCAGAGGCAAATTCCTAGACAGGCTACTTGAGCAAAGCCCAGGAGCGCGACCCAGCTCCGACAGCAGTTTGTCTCTACACCCAGGACTTGTATTTTGACCCAAAGTTAGCGCAATCCGTGCTCTTTCCTACTCATCAGCTGCAAGTTGTGCGTTCCCAGGAGTTCTTTTTAACGCTCAGATCCTCAGCTTGATTTAAAACAGGATGGTCTCTGGCTTTTACGTTGGGAAATAATTGCCCATTGCTGCATAGCGCCGGTACCCTTCAGCAGGAGACTCCTGGGTGGTTTTTCGTCTCAGCTTTGTTTCCAGCAGACACTGGTGGTCTCCAGTTTTTGTAAGCTCGAACAAATAGGACAAAACACATGCTAATGCAAAGACCACCTGACAGGCCAGCTTTGTAAACGCACCCGGCAGCATAAATCGTATCCCCAGCAGATACACAGAGACAATTTTCCATGTAAAATGATTACGGTTTAACAGAAAAACTTATTTTTAGCTGAAGGCGTTCTGGCAGCTGGAGATGCAGATTTGTGGCTACTCTAACCACTAAGCACGCATGGATTGCAGCACAGGGTTGCCTGCTCTTTAGCTTTTAATTTACAGAACTAATTAGTTGGATTTACTGTCTTTCGCATCCCTTACCCTCTATTTGCTTAAGGAGAAATAGATGAGCCCTGCGTGTCAAGTCAAGCCCAACGGGCCAATAACTCCAGCACAAGGGCACGTCCAGCGGGAAACACCTGAGATGTGGCAAGAGCTTCAAATCTTGCAGCACCAAATCCGTGTCACTTCACAGAGAGAAGAGACAGGCAGACGCCTCACCTCAGCATCCAGGGGGGTTAAAACCTCGCTAGCAACTTCTGCGTGTATGGAGGAGAGGGGACGTGCTGATCAGCAAGTAGATTCCAGACCAGGATAAAGGAAAACACGGGAGTTTTGTAGCAAAAATGAAAGCGTCAAGACTTTCCGAAGCGTATTATGGTATCAGCATGAGGTAACGTGCGCGGCAAAGACATTAAGGCAGGCGATTCAGTACCTCCGAGCTGTAAGGAGGCTTGGAAGTTCACTGGTTAGCAGTAAGATAGCACGGCTGAGTAACTACAGAGAAACTTGCGGCAGTTACCACGTAAAATGATCATTTTCCTGCTCGGCTGGAGAAAACGGCCTGCCCAGTAACGCGCAGGACAGCAACACACGGTTTAGACTTCTAGGTATTGAAAAGATGGAGTAATTACTTAAGCAGTTAGTTCTTCAACAAAAAGAAACCCTGCAATTACGCTTTATTAGCAGTACTTTGCTTAACGACTAGGGGCCGAGGAGACCTTCCAACCGCAAAGATGAGAACAGAGCGCGGCAGCGCATTCCCGCCGGCAACCCGGCCAGCGGCAGCCCCGTCCAAACCCGACTCCTCTGGAAACGCTCGTTCTTTGCAGAAGCCCAACAACATCAGGCTCTACACAAAAGGCCGGCTGTTGCAAAATTTGTGTTTTTAAAACGCTTAATTAAAATATTAATGTAATGATAATGACATTATTATTATTATTGGGTGGAATCCCAGTTTCACCATCCAGAGAGCGCCGACAGCCTCACCCGGGCGGCGACCAAGCCTCAGACCATTCCACTGCCTCGCGGCTCATCTCCCTCCGCTACTCGAAAATTCAGGCTCGTTGGGAAGCCCAGAGGAGTTGGAACCTGCCGCCAGCCCCCTCGCTCGGGTGCTCGAGCTGCTCCTGCTCCCTACAGCCATCGCCCTCTTCCGAAGCGGGATAAGACCGGCGCAACATCAGGGTATCGCAACAGCCTTCCCCGTACACCCCCCGCTTGCCTTCTGCTTTGCCCCGACACCTCGGCCCCGCGCGGACGTCCCAGGGCTCCTCAGGAGCTGCATCTCTCGGAGAACGCCCCGGACGCTTAACCGCCTCTCTTCCCTGCATCCCACTGCTCGGTTGCTCAACCCAGTTGTATTTTTGTTGGCCGTTTCTAAGCTGCTGCTTCTGGGTGGGGTATAGGCAAGATTATTAAGCATTATTTTTCTTATGTTCGCTAGGGCAAATATCAGACGTACCAGCTACAACAACGCAAGATGGAACAATAGTTCAGATATTGGTACACTTCAAACCGGCTGTTTTCTGTAGGTCCGGCCATTCCCGAACGCTTCTAGCGCTCTAGACCCAGAAAACTTCTCGCTGAGAAACTCTGCCCCGCGCGTTTTCATTGGGTTCCCTCCGACAACAGCACGGGCTGGAACAGGTCACCGAACCGGGTCGGGAACAGACGCGGCCGTCCCAGGAAAGGCCCAGCAGAGATGGAAAACGCTCCATCCGAGCGAGATACTGGAGGAGACATGGACACAGCGGGGTTCGGCTCTGCTCTATAGTGTAAGTAGCGACTATAAAAATGGTGCATTTTTACTCAACAAATCTTGTTTCCTGCTTAGTCACTACCACAGCCAAGTCTGCGTTTGATTAGCAGAAGCAACAATATTCGAGCTTAAGTGCAGAAATCTAACACATAATCAGTTTTGTGGAGCTAGTTCTGGTTTCACTACCAAGAAAAGCTTACCAAAATGTGTTTTTCTCTGCAGCGACTGCAAGATCGCTGTATTCTTCCCCTTTTTGTACAGTACTACTTTTTAGACAATAACAAAGATGATTTATCTCGGTAGATTCACTTACACGCTCCATTTTGGGCCTCCTAGTAAGCCAAGAGCTTCAAAACATCCCGCAGCAATCTAGCTTTTAGGTAAGGAAATCTCACTTTTCGCTTGTGAATTAAGACCGCATTAATTATCTGAATTAAGATGCTTAAAACAAGCTCTCGGCCATTAGCAAAACACCGCCTCAATATGAACGCATGCACGTACACAGCGAGTTTTCTTCTGACGCTAACCACATCAGAGCTGAAATAGAGGCAAGAGAAATTAGAAAGGCGTTAAGAACAGTCCAAGCCAAACTGTATCCAGCTTTATTAAAGGTACTTTTCATAAACAATCATGGTAATTTAGGCAGGACATGGGCTACAATCGGCAACATTTTACAACAACTGTCAAACTCCCCTCCCTTCGTGGACTACCAAAACGTAAAAGTTGCTATAAAACCGAAGAATCTTCATTTCATACTTGTAGAGGGAAAAGTTTAGAGTGAGGGTGGACACTTTCACATTTAGCATGTTGTTTAACAACTCTTCACAAACCTACCCTGACTTTTAGAGGAAAAAAAATTAAAATGCAGGTTTTCTTAATCTGAAGATCCACAATATAAAAGAGGAAGTACAGCTCCTCTTCGAGCCGTTCTATCCCAAATTAGACACCAGAAGTCCGGATCACCTGACAATGCATTTAGAGTGCTAAGTCCCAAAATGCCGGGTTTTTGCCCTATTTCAGAGCGATAGGCTCTAGGCAAACAACGAGGACATGAAAGGGAATACAGAGGGCATTACAAACTGCGGTTTTGAAATCGGCAACAGGCATCTTGGGAGCTCCGATGTTCACTCTGATGCACTTCACAGAACTTAGAGATGTGCAGCATGAAGGAATCCCTTCCTCCTCGATTCAGGAAGAGATCTTCTTCCAAAAACTGGGGGAGGGGGAAAACTTTTCCTATTAAAATTTAGGTTCCGAGAAATAGACTAAGTGACATTTGTCCCCGCTGCCCCCCCCTCAAAACACAACAACGAAGCGGTCTGTGTGCTAACAACATAGCTTAAAAAAAAGTAAAACAAAATTCTGCATTGTTATAAAACTTGATAAAAAATAGTATTTCAAACTGTACAGTCACCAGAAGTACACAGTTATCAAAAATTCACACATTTTACTTGGCTTCACCAGCACCTTCGGCTTTCTGTGCCTAAAAGAAAAAGGGGAACCGGTCAATATACACCACGCACAGCCGATAGCTCGTTTTTCTAAACAGCGATTCTCTGAACAGAACAAATCTTATCTGGGCTGCACCACCCTAGTTTTTAACCAACCGAAATCTGACATTTGAAGTACCATAAAAGGCAACTTGAAGTGGCTTTATTATGTGTCAGGTTTAGGCATTTTCAGAACCAGGCAGAACGGTAACGTTCATGTGGCAACTTCTATGGGCAAACAGACACCTTTAACTCTTCACCAACGCCCCCCACACCTCGATGTGTTGTCAGTGTCATAAGCACCAGGTCTAAATAATCAAGCAATAATTGCTCTTCGTTAGCGCAAGCCCAGACCTGTCTATGTTTGATATGGAAAAAAATACTCCGCTGACGTAACACAAGCTGCCAGAGCCGCCGTCATACCTGGTCTGTTTTGGCATCTCCGTTTTCTGCAGGGTTGTTTCCCTCCTTGCCAGCATCAGCTTTCCCCTTCTTTCCCTTGGGCAACTTCTCGCTCTTCTGCAAACGCAAGATGACGAACACCATTACAGTTACCAACGTCCCGTCATTAAGCCACAAGAATCCAAAAACTAGAACGGTAAAAGCCAACATTGGATGTTGGCCTGAAAAGAACGCAACACGCAAGGGTTTGCATCTTTAAGAGATTGACAACAAGTGGGGAGAGTCTTCACTATATTTTTAATGCAAGTTTTGTAAAATTCCAAAGTTTTCAGTGCAACTTTATAGACGTGACAACACAGCTCAATTTCGCCACTATGTGAGCTGCTATTCCAAGTTTTATTAGTTATTATCAGAGAAATCTGAACCTCATAACCCATTTACCTCTCAATAATAGCACTGACGCAACCACTCACCTTTGGAGCTGCCTTTTTAGGTTTAGGCTCTGGCTTCGGAGGAGCTGGCTTCTGCAAGCAAGAAAAAACTCTTGCGTTATTCAAATTACTTTAAGAGAAACATACTACTTCTTTAAAATACTCAACCCAAATATTTTAGTTTTCGGAAAGCCAATCAGAACATTTGCAATCGAAGCACTTACTTGATTTGCCAATTATTCTACCACTCCCATACCACCACACAATGGGGCAGTTCGTTAAGCCAGTAACTTTCTTTCAAGCGAACAATGGGTCTCTCCAGAATACCTACAGCTCTCACACAGATCCAGTACGCAACACTGAAGCCTAAAACTATCAAGTTTTGGGACATCTCTGCTCAGCAAGAGAATACTCACAGCAGATAACCTCGCCGATCTCCGTTGTGGCTGTTTAAAAAGAAAAATGATTGAATTTAATGTGATGGAATACGAACGCTCAAAAAGTCATAAAGTAACTCTTCTTTCAAAGTAGTAAAATCCCAGAACTAATGTTGAAGTTTTTAGTTCCCTTTTTCCCCGTTCTCAAGAAATGTGAGACTATCCCGGCTTAAGTCACTACTCATAGCTAAGAGTTAAGTAGATTTTTCATGGTTAAGGTTGGAAGGCAGTTGATACTTTGAAAAGTCAGAATGAATTAACACTAACCCTCCCCCTGCTCCCCAATTCTTCATTTTGACGAAGTTAAACCTCCTCTTCCAACGCAAACACTTTATGATCCAACTTTCTCAAAATATTGAACTTCTTACCTCATCCTTAACTTTGGCCTTGTCGCCCTTGGTATCTCCTTCAGCCTAGGACGGGAAACGGGAGTCGCACCGACAAGTTAAGGGGAGGCAGAGCTCAGCCCCCACACCCGCACCACCCGTTATTTTTAACCTCCCCCACCCGCGAAGGAAACGCTCTCAAGCCGCTGCCGGAGGGTGCCAGGCCTTCCCCGCGCCTCGGGCTCCCCCACCTGCCCCTGGGCGCCGGCAGGCTGGGCGGTCCGGCCGCGGACAGCGCTCCGGAGGCCGCCGACATTCGGGGAGGGGCTGGAGGCACCGGCGGGGCCAGGGCGGCAGCCGCTCCGCCGCGGGATCCCCGGGCAAAGCTCCGGGCCGGGCCGGGCCGGGCCGGGCCGAGGCGGAAGCCCCACACCGACCCACCCCACGGCGGGGCGGGAGCAGACACCTCCCCCGGGGAGGGGGAGGCGGGGGAGCGGCGCTGCCCCTTCAGGGAGGCCCCGCTCCCGCCCACGGCTGCCCCCGTGGGGCGGCGGTTTTGGCGGCAAAGTAGCCCGGGCGCCAGCAGCGCGGCCGCTTCCCGCCCTTTCCCGCCCCACCGGCGCTCCCCTCCCCCCCTCCCTCGCCCCGACCTCCCGCCAAAACCAGCCGGATCGGACCGGCGCCGCTCGGCGCACCCCTCCCCTCCGCTCCCTCCCCGCTCGCCCCCGCCGCAGGGCCCCCGCAGCCGTTAGCCCCCACGCGCGCGGCCGGTAACGGTCTCCGCGCCGCCCCGCCCCCACCCCCGCGCCCGTTGGGGCCTCGCGCGCCACCTCGCAACCGTTACCGCCCCGAAGGGGGGAGGGGGGGAGAGAAAGGAGGGGGGATGAGCGCGTAGTCCCGCCCCCCCTTCCACAGGCGCGGGCGGCAAGGGGGGAGGGGGGGCCGGGAAGGTAGGCCCCTACGGCGGAGAGGGGCGCGGTGGGGCGGCCCGCTCCCCCGGCCCGGCGGCGCCACGTACCTTTCTCTTCGGCATGGCTCCGTGCGGGCGTGTTGTGTGTGTGTGTGAGGGAGAGAGGCGCTCGGCTGGGCGGCGTGAGGGGGCGGAGGGAGAAGGCGGAGGAAGGGGGGGTGGGGGGGCCGGGCGCGCTCGGTCCGGGGCGGCGGCGGCGAGAAGCGGGGGAAGGGGGGTGAGGGGGGGGAAGAAGGGAGCGGACCGGCTGTCTGCGCGGCGCGGGCGGCGCGGCGGGGCAGCCTCCCGGCTGGCTGCGCTGGCTCCCGACCCCACTAATTTGAATCGGGTGTTTATAAAGTTTTATATAGAGCCGGACGCGGCCCAACCGGTTCCAGCCGGATCCCCACCGCCCCGCCTGCCCATTGGCCCGCCAGGGTCACGTGGGGTGGGGCCAGGCGGGGAGGGAGGGGATGGTGGGGGGGGGGGGCGCTGAGGAGGTGGCGCGCGCGCAACTGGGCCTCGCGCCCCCCCCCTCCCCCCCCCCCCGCCTTCCCGCGCGCCGCCGCGCGCCTGCCCGCAGAGCTCCGCGGGCGGGAAACACCCGGGGGGGGGGGGGGGGGGGGGCGGGCTAAAAAAAGGGGGAAAAGGAGAAAAGCATCAATGGCAAAGGCGGCGGGCCCTGGCCGGGCGCGGGGAGCGCGGCCGCTCCCCCCGGGCGTGGGGAACGGGGGACCCCCCCCCCCCCCCCCCCCCCCAATCCTCCTCCGCGGGGAGCGGCAAAGGCGGCGGCGCGGCGCGCAGGGTGCGCGGGGCAGCGCGCAGGTGAGCGGAGCTGTTCTTTCAGCACCAGGCGCACCTCCGCTGCGCGGGGGCGGGAGCACGGCCCCCCCGGCCGGGCGGAGAAAGGCGCTCCGGGGCCGGGAAAGCAACCTCGGCGCTTGGTCCTGTAACAAAAGAGGGGAGAGGGGGAGTTACACCCCAGGAGGAGCGAGGGAGGGGGCGAGGCAGCGCTAAAATAAAAGAGAAAAAAATCAAAATGCAAGAAAATTCACACTGAAACCCTTCACACAGGTGCCCGCTCCTTGCACTAAGTGACTCGCGAAGTTGGGCTGCTCCCAAAAGGAGCCATTCCTCACACCTGGACACAGGCACAGCCTCTACAAACCCAACTGCAAGACACACGCTTCATTCCCGCCCCGAACTTGTAACCTTGTAGAATCACAGAATCCTTCAGGTTGGGAGAGACCTGTAAGATCATCGAGCGAACCTCATCCCGAAACGCCCCCCAAGGAGCTTCCCCCCTTCCCCACCCAGGTAAGCTCCGGCTTTTTCAGACCTCAAATGCCAGAAGAGCACATTTTTCCAGTTACGCTGATTTTTCACATCCTCACCATATAACCCTGAATTAGGGAAGGTGAATTCTCACTGAAAGCAGCCCATGACAGTTCTGGAAATAGAGCTACAAAGATCCCCTGGAAAGATGCACTCCCGAAACTCGGAGTTGGCCCGTGTAACTGACGCCCGCCCTCCCATGCAGCAAGGCGTACAGGGAAAGCTGGTATTTTACTAAAATAACTGCTGCAGGTGGAATGACCAAACTGTCGGGTAACAGGAGCCTTTTTCCCCAGCCTAAAGGACTTTTTTTCTCCTCCCCTACTACAGCAATGGCTGTTATAAAAGGGATTAAAACTTTCCCTACAAGCCTTTTGTAAACCAGATCCTTCAATTACCACACCTGCACAATACTACTACTTTGTGGAAAACCGCCACTGTAGCTTTGGTCACCTGTATCATCATAACATAACTGAAAACCTTTTTTTTTTTAAGGCAAAAAAATACATTCTCGGGTAGAAGACATTCCCCCCGTCAGCCTGGCAAAGCAGACTGGCGAGTGTTCCATCTCAGGGAGAGTAAACTATTTCCACAACTTCCTGAAATGGGAAGACAGAGAAAATAAAATACGGCAAAAATAGTTTAAATCGACAGCACCCGTCATTTCGGCACACTTTCATCCAACCTACTGTTTGCTACTTACACAAGAGGAGGTTCGTGCACGGAGCTTCACTCGGCCAAGCCTTGGGCTATCAGCAAATCGCTCAAGCTAGACTGTAAAAAGAAGACAGCCTTCAAATCATTTCCAGTCTAACAGGAACCGGATGAGGAGCCTGTCGTAGGTTAAACAATGTCATATTAGGCCTGGATGCCAACTTCATTACACCTTAGAATAAGCTCTACGTACTTTTAAATGTTCCGCTTATTTTTTTAAATGCGTTTGGTACGAATATGCTTTATTCACGATTTGACAATGTAGTTATCCTCTTCACATTCACAGTGCTGAGTTTGCAGCACTTACAAGTCTTAAATCTGCATTTTCTAGTTTTCACCTGGAGGTAAAAAGGAACACTTAAAAACCAGCAGTGGCTGGTACTGCTGCACCTGCACGTGCATCAGAAACAAAAATCAAGACGTTTTCAGTTATTTTGACCATGGGGACGGAAACCAGGAGAAATTAGAGATGGAAACCATCTTGGAAATTAGCTAGTCCACCTCCCTGCCGATGGAAAATTGAGAACAAACACGCCACACCTGCTCCGGCCACTCCCATTAAAATCAGCTCAATAGCACTTCGAAACCATTTTGGCTGGGGTCAGAGGTTGGTTTTGGCTACTATATTCCTGAACTAAAAGCCCACCCTCGTTCCCTGGAAACAGAACGTTAAGTCATAGCTCTAGAGAGGTCTCCGAGGGATTTGGCACGCTGTATCCATCACCTGGTTTTAGCTAACAACTTTTCCTTTTTAAGCCATGAGGTTAATTCCCAACCAATCCTTTTTCCTTGCCTGCTCGGAGCCTCTTTCCTAAGCATAGTCATTCCAACGTCAGCATCTTCAGCATTTGGGTTTTCCCCACATACGCTGCTCAGAAGGGATCACAGGACCCAGTGAAGCTTTGGAGTATCTTTTTTCTTTACGGCAAGGCTGACAACACCTCGCTTTAGCTCTTTGGAAGCCAAGCGCAGATACATCAAAACCAGCAGGGTAAGGTGGGGAAAAGACAAGATGCTGTCACGAAGCAGGCAGCGGGGAATATCTCTGCCACCGCTTGGCCCAGGGCTCCCTTCTACACCAGGAATAATCCTCTCCCTACAGAAAGCAAGGCTCCCCTTATGGGACAGCAGAGGAAATCTCAACAGAAGATTCACTACTGCGAAGCCACGGAAAGAATTCAAGTCCAGACTGATTTAACAGGACTGAATTGTTTTGCCTGGGCCAATTCCTGAGTCAAACAGAACTGGAGGCTCATTTTAGGTAACTTCTTGTCACCAAAACAGTCAGGCCTGTAAAGTACCGAGCAGCAGAGATACGGCAGGGTGCGTGTTTTCTCCATCATCAGGGGCAGGGAGGCGAGACAGAAGGACGGCATCACCTTCCTCAGCAGCATTCACAGAACTAGAAAGGTTCACAGTACTCCGTCCCTGCCCTCGGACAGGGCCGGTGGGGACGCAAAGTCCTGCAGCAGCCCTGCATCCCCACTGCAGAACCACAGCGAGTGAATTCCTCTGGGCAGCAGCTGTTCCCTCTAGCGCAGTTAGAAATCGTCTTCCCAAGAACAACCCAGCACCTATGTCATGCAGACACCGTACACAATCTTTCAAAGAAGTCCGCTCTCTTGTGCTCTAGCGCCTGTAGAAAGCCCTGGATTCTCTCCTCCCGCATGGCCGTGCATTTCTGCAACAGTGTCCGTCGGCGCCGAGAGTCTCCGTGGGACGCAAACCCCTCTTGCTGCAGCTTCTTTGTCACATAAGCCTGATCCCTTTCCATCTGTTGTCGCCTCCTTTCCTCCATGTAGGAGTCTCTGGCCTTCTAGAGTGAAAAGCAGCAGAGCGTTAGCACTTCACCAAGCCTTTCAGCTCCTCTGTGGTACAGAAGCAAGGCAGCACAGGTTATGGAAGAAATAGCCTCTGCTTGGCCATCAATCTGCAGGTTAAATGAAGGGTGGCTCTGTGTGGCACTTTGAAGCAGCCTGCTTGATTGGTTATAAAAAACTACAGGGATATCCTTCTGGACTTTCTCCCCAAGATACAAGGCTGCTCACAGCATTAACTCCTAGTTAAAATAGGGAAAGGTCATGACAGATTGTGGAAAAACCCTCAGCGGAATCAGAGAGGAACAGCATACAAGAGGAGTTTCAAACCGCAGACGTGCGCACAAGCTGTCCTCGCCAGTGTCACCGCGGAATCTTTGATCCTATTCACACGGCAGCTGAAAGGTTTTAGGGGATTCAGAACAATGATTTATGGGGCAATTCTTTGAGCTGATGATCAGGTATTCAGCTAATCGGCTTCAACAAAAAAAGCAAGAGTGGGCTCAGCATTCCCAAATGCCTGTGATCTAATAACGTACCGGCTCGAGACACAGCGGGATGGGCAAGAGGAAGGTAAAGGCAGTAGCTATCCTTGCCTACCCTTCAAGTATTTGAAATATTTTTGCAGAACATCACTTTTGGATTTCTTCTTATTGCACATATCCTAGCCTGCAGCCTCCAGCAGCAAAACCACATCTGCACGCAGGAATATTAAGCTTTCATTTTTAAAAAGAGTGAAACTGGTCACTGTGACATAACCTGACACGCACACACTTAGGGAGTGCTGGCCTTTCAAATGAGCAAGAAGAAATAATTACCTCTAATGAGAGCCTGACTCACTCCTCACCACACTTCCCCTGCGCCCAAGTCAGTAGTCTATGCTCTGGCGCTGTAAATTAGCTTTTGTTGTGCTGGGAATCAGAGTAGAAATATCCCTAGCTACAGAAAGCCCACTGAATTGACAGCACTCCATTGCTGTAGCTCTGCTTATTTGAAATGCAAAGATCAGCAGCCTGTTCAGCAGAAGACTTCCACCCTTGGACAAAGTGAAATTCTGCCTCTTCACCAGAAAAGACTCTGCACGACCACTTCCACAGGGCAGACTTGCCAACCAACATCCGCATTCTCTCCCTCGGGCTCCCACGGACCAAAAGCAGGTTGTCGCTGATCCGGGGACTAAGCGGTGAGCAACAACCCGCCAGCAGACCCCCTTGAGCAGCAGGCTAACTGGAAAATGAAGACTGCCATTAAATGCGATGCTGTTTGAGGTGATGGAAGGAGGGTATCTTTTCTCAAAGGCCTCCAAATCGAGTTTTTTCTGTACCTTGTCAAACCTGCCATCCAGCTGCCTCTCCACACCGTAACTGCCGCCAGCGTCCTGAACTCGGCAGCACGCTCCCACGGCAGGCCCAGCTCCTGTCATATATTCCGGCTTCTCAGCAAGTCAAGCCTCCCGCCTCACCATCCTCGCTGACAAGCATCCCTTCCACCAAGACAATTTGTTTCAAGAGCTCCAGACACTTTTGCCTTTCAAGATCACCTATTTCAAATGTGAAAAGCAGCTCCTTAATCTCAGCAGTTCCTTTGAGTGAGAAGTCCTCCCTTCTGCACAACTGGGCTGCACCCCTCGGAAAAAGGCAGCCTTAGGTACTGCAAAGTGGGTCTTACAGCAAGAAAACTGACCAAAGAACAAATCTGGACAATAAGAAACCTTGATAATAGCATAGCGTGAACACACAGAGCCACAAACGGGAACTAAGAAAAGAGGAGACTAGCTAGGAACAGAAGCAGCATTTGTTACCCATCAGAAATTAGCACTAGGAGCAAACTCAGAACAGTGACCTTACTGTTCCACAGAGGCAAAGCTAATGTCAATGACAAACACTACTGCCTTTTTTGCTTGCCTCCTTGTGCAGAAGGTGAATTGCCATTAGTTATATTAATACAATGAATTGCTGGTAGGAAAAGGGCAGACTTGAGGCAGAAATAGGAATAAGGACCTGGAGAATTTGGATGCTTCCAGACTGACTGGACCTGATTAAATTCACCCAGAACCACAACCATCTATAATCTCTTTGACAACTCCCACAGGTGAGCAAGGTCCCCGAAGGTAGAAAAGGGAAATATAATGCCCGTCTTTAAAAACAGAGGACCCAAATAATTAAGGAACAGACACACTCAGCAATCAGATATGGTGGAGGTAAGAGTCACCACACAGTGTTCCTCCTCCTGCCAGTTACTGCTGTCTCTGTGCTACAAGCTGCTCCCCCCAGATTTCCCCATCAAGAGCTCGAGCTCCCATACTTGTTTTGCTTAAAAATAGCCACGTTACTAAGTCACTACTAAGTTGGCCAGATTTATCTGACCCAGGTCAGGGAGAGCTCACAACAGATCTAAGAGGGGAGGAACAACGACAACCAGCAATAGGAACAGTCTCTTCAGCGGGCACATCTAGACCCAGAAGAGGACACTTGTCTGGTGTCGCACAGCCCAGGCAGCCTCACTTCAGCTCCCAGAAAGGAAACTCTAAACCCCCTTGTTACTACCCTAAAAACAACAGCAGAGTTAGAGAAGAGCATGCAAATTCTCCCTGCTCATTCCAGAGTGAACTCAGCAGTCTTTGCTTAAACCACTGATGAAGTGGCTTGAGTTAAACCGGCTGATTTTGCCCTGTAGCAAATCAGGAGTGCTTACTTGTTCTGTCCTGTCAGCTGAGGAGTGCGGACAGATACTTCCAGCTGGTGGAACGAGCAATGAGTAAGAGAGACAGCGGTGACTTCAGATACTTTAGGTATTCCCGAAAGTAAAGGAGTCTGTCCACACGCTAAGATGTTGTAACAAGCCACATGGGTACAGGAGAAGCAACACATCTGGCATTAGCTGCTGCTGAAACAAGATCTAAACTAAGAGCACTAAATGATCAATTCCTCTGTTGCCACTTTGCACTCTCTCACCTGATCTCCAGCACATCGCTGTGCGGGTAACGTGCTGTGTGGAGCTTTCCGTCTCCCTAAGGCTCCCTTACCTGTAAAGCACCGTAGTTCATCTGGAACCGAAGGATAGCCTCACACAAGTTCCAAAAGGAATATTCTGGCCACAAGACTGACTGAAACACCAGGCATGAATGGGATGTCTGCAGAAAGCAAGATCACCAACAATTTAATTGTCTAGCGACGGAAAAGTCATTAAGATGCAGCTCTGTTGGTCAAACCACGCCAGCTTCCCCACAAAGATTTCACCTAGGCTGTGTTATCAGATTCTACTTAAAATGAAATAAATACCAGCCAGGAGAGTTTGAAATTGCACAATGTAGAGTCTTTCTAATTCGTTTTTAACGCTGGGTCAGTAGTCATCCATTCCTGTAAAAATACCAGCAGAATTCTTTCTAATGCTATGTTGGTCTTCACAGAGGTATTTTTAATAGCTTAAGCATCGGAGACTTGTATCAAAGCTAAAATAGCAACACCGGACTACCAAAGGCTGAGTTAAGGGAATAACAGATGAACTGAGGATCAGGACATGACATTTAAGCCATTCATCAAATGACATCTCGTGATATTCCTTGCTGCCCACTCATGGCATTTAAAGTGCTTAATGAATCTAAGAGTTGTGGTGCACTGAAGATATCCTAGGGCTGAAAGATGCAAGCTTTCAAGTTAAAACCTATTTTCGCCACCAAGGTCCCTCAAAGTTTCAGGTAAATGTGTTCCTATGACCATTACTACAAAATCTAACACTTAAAAGGACTCTGCATGGCTCTTAAAATTGTAACGATACAGAAAATCTTAGTGTCGGTTCTATACAAAAACCGCTGTAAGGATGTTTTCTTTGAACCAGAGAATCATCCTGAATAGCAGAACGTCCTCCTACTTTGGGGCTGCCAGGCCGTGATTGCTAGCGAAGGGAAATTCGCACTGACGCTCCGGCGTGTGAGCTGGCAGAGCGGGAGCGTAAGCACATGTTCTCCTCTGCTGTAATCCGTGGCACGGGAGAGCGGCATCACGCCAGCCAGACTCGCAGAGCACTGACTTCCTCAGCAATGCTTCACCAGTTACAAGCTCAGTCTCCGAGGCACCTCTGCCAGGACTCCCAGCAAGAGGAGCAAGCGAAACGTTAGCTCGCAGCATTGACACCCATCCAGGGCACACGTGTGCCCAAAAATACGGGGAGGAGAGGGAGATGCCTTGGTAGGCAACCGCAACTCAGGCCAGACAACTTCTGTGAACTTGCCAATTAAGTAAGTTGGAATAGGAACATTTGATGTGGTTGCTGAAAGGCAATTGGGTTTTGGCTCCAAATTGTACATGTAAAACAAAATGTTAGCTTTAAGTAAAGCAGCTTGACTCAAACGTTCTCCTGCAAAGTCTGGCCTACAAACAAGTCAATATTGCCTAGCACAGGAGAAAGAGAAATGGAAGCAGCTTTGGATACTGTAACTGCAAATACATGAACTTTATATGCATTAAGGACTTCCTGTGTTTTAGCTTAGCAGCCTAGTCATGCTGATTTGACTTTGCCATCCTTAGGACCTGTCTTGCAGGGTCTCGTTTCATTACGAAAGTCAAATACACTTCTGAAACTGTGACAACTCAGGCATGTACATTACGTGTACGCTATAGGGTTACACCTCCGATACCTACAGCTGACATGTGACAAATACCTCTCCCAGGAATCTTGAAATCCTTCCCGGGATTTCCTCATCCCAGCAAAAATATTGCCAGGTTAAATTAATCAAAGCCAGGAATTTATCAATCAAATGAAGAATTACCTAAATGTGAGAAGAGGAGCAAAAGGATGAGCAATTCATGATTTCCTTGACCGCTGTCAGCTAGACTCTTTTGTGATTTCTTATTAAGTGTTTTCAGGATGATACAATTTCAGACTTGCGCTGCAAGGTATTTTAGGCAATCACAGAACTGCAAGAAACAGATTCCTCAGAGGTGCCCCAGCACTCCGTCCATCCAAGAAGTTACCCAACCCCTGGCAGAGGGAGTTTAAGAGCCCTCGTGTCAGCTCATGCCTGGAGTCAGTAGAACACTCTGATACAAAGACGGAATATTTCAAGAAGAAAACAAAGACTTTACCTGCCAGAGCAAGAAATCGCTCAACCGAACCTCTCCAGAGGTTCGAATCAGGAGGTCTGGGTCAGGGGAGTTGTTGGTGTACAGACACTTATCAAGCAACGATTCAGACACATCACTACGAAAGACAGATGCATCTTATTAGGATCACTTTCCTGACCCGACGGAGGTGGCACTACTAAGTCAGAATTACTGAGGGGGTTTTTATAAACACAGGACTGCAGATTAAGACTGGGTGGTGGAGCTGTACCACAGCCAGTCATCAACTTGCTTCTGATGGACACTGCTGTCTGCTCCACAGGCTATTTCAAATGCTTTTTCAGCCCCCAGAGCACCCCCTTCATGCTCTTTGAAACATAATACGGTGGTGGAACCAGACTGTCAGGACTTCCATCTGGAGCAGAGAGCAGAGTGGTAATTACTCCATCTCCTCCAGGGTGGAGGAACAGTTCAGTATTCATGATTCATCTGTTGTTTGACCTCATAGCTAAGACTGCCAGCCAAGCAGGCAATTGTTGTGGCATAAAATCTGCCTTCACATTTAAACTAACTTAAGACACAGACCTAATTTCTCTTCTGTCTTGGTTGTGTATCTGTCACCATGGTAACTGAAATAATAAAAACCAAACATTGCATAGTAATTTTAAGTCATTTCTTCCAGTCATACCGGTTTAATGAGATCTATTTAAAAGCCACTTGGCTTCTGAGAGGTTATTAATAAAGCGTAGGAAGTAAGACAGGCAGTCTTCATCTATGAGCCTCACTCAGAAAGACAAGAGTTACCTGGGTTCGAGCAGTCCTTGTTCCACCCCCCATGCCATCTCCCTGACAGCATTGCTGATTTCATGCCTCGATGTGTATGCAAAGCAGACATTTAGAAAGCATCTGAAAAGAGGAGAAAGACGTGAAAGACTAACCTAAGGAAGGTCCAGTAGATGACAGAGAGAAGAATACCTACAACAGTTAAGTGCGCTTGTAGGACAAAAAAAAGGTGTAGCACGTCTGCCAAGTCTCAGCCTTCAGGTAGGAGAGGAAGACGTGAGGTATCAGCTACTTTAAACTGTGAGTTACTTACTTGTTGTAGTTCCTTGTTGCCAGCACAGCTTGGGCAATCAGCTCCTGAATATCCAAGGGCAGAAGTGGCAGGTCCCCAAGGACACGGATACACACGCCGTGCTTCTTCAAGCTCTCCCTACACCCAACAACAAGAGTGAGGACTACAGAAAACAGATCAGTCTCTACTGCACAAGTGCCACGTTTGCCTTGCGTAACATCCAGCAAATGAAAACAACAGGCGTGTAAGCAGGCATAGCTTCAGCAAAACTGAGAAGGAGAAAAAGGCAAAATGACCAAATGTTTTTCAGGTGTTGAAAGCTGGCTGAGATTTGATCATCCCAAACCATTCCATAAAGGGAAACTGATCATTCCCCGTACAAGCTCCTGAGGTACAGACATAACCAAAGGACTAGAACATGATCCCAGGTTAGGCGTTCCTACCTGAAGTTACGCAAATCCATACGGAAAACTAAGAATACAACCATAGACTCTGGGCACCTATCACTAATCAAAAATTAAGATGACTACTGGCCACCCACAGAGCAGCCCAACTACTTTCTGGTGCAAGGAAAGATTAACCTATCAATGAGGGTGGGATGGGGGTGGTGGAGAGAACGTCAGATGAGATAGGCAATCATCCACGCCTGCTCTAGAATTATTTTGAGCAGACAGGACACCCCATGGGATCTTACAGGCTCCTGCTGCCTGTCTGAGGGTACAAACTCACCAGTGAAGGGCCACATTGGGTACGAACCAGGGGAACGGCCTCTTTGAATCATGGCGTACTGCAGTGCTCCAAGCGCCCTGGTCTTCCCAACTCCCACTAGCACACACGTGCTGTCCTCTCCCTCCCGTTCTCCCAGCTGCGTCCCCTCGCTGCCTTTCAAATTTACTTCAACCAGATAGAGCACCCCTTCCATGCACCTCTCTTCGCACCAGTCAGGCGTGGGGAAACAAACGTACCACTGAGCACCAAGGCACCGTAACACCGCTCCCTGCTCAGTCAAGTCTGTGCTAGCTCTATCTACACGCAACACGTGTGCTAGTTCTCCAACAAGTGACTTCACACACCACGTGCTCATACGTAGAAGTCTCAAGTTACCGCAAAGCAAGTTGCGGAGCTTAAACTCTGATCTGCCAAGAATTCTATGACAGAATTTAAGACACGGCTTTGATACCTTCGTGAAAACAAGGCATCTAGCGCTCTAGTGCTAAGCAGGAATTTCTAACTGTGCTGTGCTCCTCTGAAAGCTGTAGTATTCCAGCTGTTTGCATGGGATTGTTGCACAGTAAGCCAGGATACAGACACAAATCTGGTGAGCTGGGGGACTGCACGTGCTCAGGAGCTGTACATCCCATCCAGGTAGGCAGAGCCCCTGAACAGAAATCTCTAGCTGGAGGTGGAGAACGGCTTCCTTCATTTAACCCATTTTCACAACTCCCAACACCCCCATATCACCTCTTAACCATGTTCTGCTTTAGTTCCACCCCGTGGGATACGGACGTGAGAGGATTCTTACTGTTCTTCCAGTAGGCGGCTAAATTTCTGTCTTGCCAGATCCATTAGTCCATCCACCTCCTCCTTGGAGCGTTTAAAGTTCTCAATACTAAAGGCATAAACAGTGACCTCCCGAATGCCCAGATTTAAGCACCACCGTAGTGTCTGCAAGAAGACAAAACATGATGGAAAACAAAAGTCAGATAAGCAGACTCAGACACATCAGCAAGACTCAGCTTCTCCACTGCTAAAACCTTCCGGGCATTTCCCACTATGCCAAGACTGGATCAAAAGAAACAACCATCAAGAGCTGACAATGAAACCCACTTGATGAGAACTTCAGATTCATCTTAAAGAGCAGGAGGAAAATATCACGATCCAAGGATGTGAATCCACAACAGATATGGGACTAATCCAGCCAGGGAAAGCACTTCTTGTAGATATCGTTATAAATTATGTAACGCCGTACCTTTCAAGACCTTTTCAAAGAAATTCGACATGCTTCAGAGAATTAAAAGCTTCACGATCTGCAAGGCAGATATTTTAACTGAGCGTAAAAGAGGTGGGGAAAAAATAGCTGATCAGAATGACTCTGCAAGATAACAGGAAGAGAGAGGAGCTGAAGCTGGGAACCCTGATGACTAACGTCAGCTCCAGGCACAGGCCTGACTCCAGGGAAGACAAGGAACACAACACACCAGCCAAGCAGCAAACAGTCAGCTGGTGAACATGGCTCAAACTTTCAGCACACACGTAAAGGCAGCAAACATCCTCCCCACCTGTGCCAGCTTATCAAAGCCTTGCGAATGCCCCTGCTGTCTCTCCACGTGGCACTTTTGGGCATAACGGCGATTGCCATCCATGATGAAGGCAACATGCTTGGGCATTGGACCTGCCTAGAAAATAAGGAGAAACACAACAGACCAGAAGGCGAACAGCCAAGCTGGCATCTTGCATCGCAGAGGGTTTAGTCCCACTGTTCTGGGCAGCACTGCCCATTTCTAGGAGCGCAGTGAGTATCTCCCAGCTTCAAGTCTGGAGCTGGAAAGAGTCAGATGCTAATTACCTTTCTGTTAACGCCAGTTTAGGCTCTCTAAAAAGCATGTCAGTATTGACAGTTGCCTAAACTGAGAAGCGACCTTGCCCACCTGGTTTCTGTCGCGCGACAGAGAACCGTAGTACTCAGGAGAGAGAGCAGCGCTGCCACAGCTACCTCTCTGCAGCCACAGGGGAGGGCACACACAGTTTTATGCTGCTGTAATTGTAAGTATTTTTTATTTCAGAGTTCAAGGGCAGACACAATTAACTTAAGAGCAAACAAAAAAAAGTCATGAGATGTTCCCCCACTTAAGAGGAGTATTCCTTTCCACTGACCTCATTAGGTCTGCACAGATCCTTCCGAGAGAAGGGCAGCAGCACCAGTCTCAAGACTCTGCTGAGCAAGAACAGAATTCTCCTGGAACTAGTGAGTTGTTATTCTACTCAGCAGAAACTCAGTTTCATTTCTGAGACGCATAACCTGACCATCTTGCTTCTCTCCCTCCTCCCATGCCCTGCCTTCATCAGCAAGGGCACAAACCATGGAAGCCTGGGAGAGTAAGCTCATTATTGGCAAGCACTGCCTACAGCCTTGCTCATTTGCAAGACTAAGCTTAAGTAATTTTCCACCCCCCAATGCTGTTTAGGGATGTACATCCAGCACCAGCATTAATATGGACCCTCGCTAGCAACACTATCTCTCTAGAGCAGAGCAGTCACAGAGCCAGTTCCACTCTGAACCCTGAGGAACCTGCCAATTCTTTACCGCAGGTAATCAGATTCACTCCTTACCTTAATAATGTTGGCACAAAATCTCTCTATGATGCTCAGCTCGCCTTCTCTGATCCACGACATGTCTGACCTTTTCTTTTTGAATGGGAAGATGAAAATACAGGGGTTAGAGGTACAGAAGGTTCTGTCTGAGCCCCACAAATCATCACCTTGGAAAAATAAGCTTTGCCTAGCTGCTTTGGAGCCCTTTTTATCACCCGTACCAATACAACAAGCAGACAACAGGGGAGCTCGGAAATGAGCTCTGGAATTTTCCAGCTATATGTCATCAGAGTGGATTCTGCACTAGCTAGTAGCAAGAAAAAACGTTACTGCGTCTTCCAGCTGAATTAGCCTGTGAGGTAGCAGAGACCCACAATTTGGGCTACCACCGGGCGAGTCACAGGGTGGCAGCAGCGCAAACTGACCTTCCGTGCTTTTGTGTTGGAGTTCTGGGCAATCCTTCAAATGAAGCCAGCATCTACATCACCAACTACCCTGCACTTGTGCCACCACTGACATTTTTCCTTTACGAGTAGTGAAATTTAGCCTCTGGAGCTGTAAAAATATTGGGTTTTTTACCACATTATCTACACTTCAAATAGTAATATCTGGTTTGAGCTAACAAGATACAAGAGTTTGCTGAACTTCCACATTATTCCTCAATTCTCTCAGCTAGGAACCCTGATGTGGGCAAAGCAGCTATGAAGAGAGAGCTGTGGGGGCAACAGTCCAGGTCCAACCGCCTGGTACACATCTAGGGACTGAAGCAGATTCAAATTACACTGATTGCATTAATTTTCTGTACGGGCCTTCCCTGCCTTTCCCCTCAGGAAGGAAGGGATGTCTAGCCACAGATGCAGCCACAAAACATTAAGGCAAGGAACTGCTGAACCTCGGGCTCTGCTACTAAAGCTCTTAACGCTCCCCTGGAATAGCTCAGGCTGAAAACACATCCTCTTCCAATACCGCCGTTGGCTGCTACCAGCAATCAATCTTTTACAGACGATTTTACACAGTCACCTTAAAAAATAACCTTCACAAAGAAGCCCCTTGCCTACAAGCCAGGGACAGAGCACCAGGAGGGGCAGGACTCGCTCACGCCCAGCCGGGTAGGTGCAGCCAGGCGGCTTTGCGGCCCCCCCCGGCCGCAGCTCTCCCTGCCGCCGGCAGCGAGCGGAGGAGCGGGGGAGGACCCCCGGACCACCCCCCCCCCCCCCCGGGTGAGACAGGCCCGAGACAGGCTCTCCCCAGCCCTCCCCGCCAGGCAAGGGGGAGGCGGGGAGCGGCCGCCGCATCTCCCCCCGCTCACGGCGGGAACGGGGCGTCCCTCAGGCCTCCCCCGGCTCCGTGAGGGGACGGAAGCGGCCGGCGGGAGAGACCTGACGGAAGGAGACACCCCCACCCCACCCCACCCCACCCCCGAGGGGTGCCCCGCTCCCCCCGGTGCCCCGCTCCCGCCGGTGTCCGCCCCGCCGCCGCCCGTTACCTCGCCCGGCGGCGCCGCCTCAGCCTCCACCAGAGGGTGACGTGTCCTTCCGCCTACGTCACCCGCCGGCGCCCAGGGCGGGAGGCGCGCGCAGGCGCCGACGCCGCGGGGCGGGGCAGGAGGCGGGGCTCGTGCGCATGCGCGGGGGAGGGGAGGGGTGGTGGGCCGCGGCCGGGCCGCGCGGTTACCGGGGGCTGGGGGGCAGCAGCGGGGCCGGGGCCGTTATGGGGCAGCCCAGAAGGGCCAGGGCAGCTCGGGGGAGCGGGGAGCAGCAGGCCAACGGCGCGGCCAGCGTGGCTGTGGGGCGGCTGCAGGCTGACGCGGGGGTCGGCTTGGTTTTGAGGCGGCCTGGCGGGGCCGGGGCAGTTATGGGGGGCTGCGGGGTGATGGCAGGGCCGGGGCGGTTATGGGGGGCTGTGGGGTGGTGGCTGGGGCGGTTATGGGGGGCTGTGGGGTGATGGCAGGGCCGGGGTGGTTATGGGGGGCTGTGGGGTGGTGGCAGGGCCGGGGTGCTTATGGGGGGCTGTGGGGTGGTGGCAGGGCTGGGGCGGTTATGGGGGGCTGTGGGCTGCCAGGGCCGTGCCAGAGTTGGGGTGGCCTAGTGCCACTGGGGTGCGCAGGGGTCACTGCAAGCTGGCAGCGGGGCTGGGCTGGTTGGGGGGCTGTGGGGACGGGTGGGGTGTGGGGCGAGGCGGCTGCGGGCTGGCAGTGGGGCCGGGGGGGTTACGGGGGGCTGGAAGCTGGCGGCACGGCCAGGCCGGCTCTCGGCTGCGGTTCGAGGCAGCTCTGGGGCGCGTTGGCCGCGGCAGCTGGGGGGGACCCCAGTTTCCAGCCCTCCCTCCCCACCTCTGCCCAGGCAGAGCCTGGTTTGGGTCTGGGCTTCTCAACCCCAGGGGAGACAAAAATAGAGTAACCACACAGAGAGCATCACCAGCAGCCATTGCCCATGGTCTTTATTTTTATTTTTTTTCCCAGAAAAGAAAAAAAAAAAACCCACATTTTACATAGTTGGTACAAAAACAAATTTAAAAAAAAAAAACAAAATGAAAGGAGGGGGAAAAACCTGCAGCGAGAGGAGCCGGGGATCTCGCTGCAAGGAACTCCAGCAGGAAATCTCTTTGGGAAGTGCGGCTCGGGGTAACCCCTGGGCCGCCCACAGCCACCCCGATTCTTCCCTCCCCTCCCACCCACTTCATAAAAATTCAAGAGTTTGACACAAACAAGCTTTGGTTGCTAGCAGTAAACATGGATTACATTCTTCCGTCTCCTCGCAGACAATCCTGTGAGCCAAGGCTCGCGCGCCGGGGGGAGACCCCCTCGCGGGAGGGACAGCTTCTGCTTATACATTCAAGCGCTCCCGCGTTCGAGCGGGGCCCCGCGCGCAGCCTCCTCCGCCCGCCGCTCGCTGTCCCGTAATGCATAGTCACGGCGCCTGCACGCCGAGCGTGGGCAGGGTGGGTGATGATGCAGCAACTTAGTTAATTATTGTCAAGATACGGGAAGAACCACGATGGCAAAATGCAAACGAGAAGACGCGACTCAATCCCGCCTTCTCCAGCGTGGCTTCCCTCTACGGATAAAAATCCCTGTTTTCTTGGATCCCGGGGACACGCCGGCCCCGGGGGAACCTGAGTGAGTCTCTAAGCCGCTTGCTATTTGCGTTAGCCTAGGACAGGGATGGTTACAGAGCTCATATCCCCACACAGAGTTGCAAGGCAGATACCCAGAGAAGATCCTGTCTCCCTGGTCCATAACCTATTAGATGCTTTGGCTATTTTTTTTTTCTCTTTTTTTTTTTTTTTCTCTTACTTTTGTAAACAATAATCAAGGAGAATACTGAGAGAAAATGGAAAGATTTACAGAGGTATTTACACAGACTAGACATCTAGCAGAAAAATCACCAAACCATTAGACTGGGGGCGAGGGGGGAAAGGTCCTACATGATTCTTCAAGACAGATACAAGAATTAGGGGGGCAGCAGTTTCCCCGGCACAACCGAGGTGCCCGGGGAAGGCCAAGAGCCCCCCGCAACGCGGCAGCGGGGGCCGAGGCCCAGGCTTAGACGCGCAGCCCAGTGCGCTCTATTGCATTTACCCCGTTCAGACAAAAGCCGTTTTCCTGAAGTAGTTTCGTATAGATCCCATTGCTAGTCAAGAACTAAAAGTCCTTCCCCCCACCCTCCCGAGAAGAGACCACCACCTCACCATAAAAACTACCGGAGCAGGGCAGGCAAGCAGCCGGGGGGCCGCTCTCCGTCCCCCCAGTGCCCGCGTGCCGCAGGGCAGAGCGAAGCCTCGGGGGGGTCACGGGGCTCCTGCAGCCTCAGCAAGTCCCCCCGGCGATGCCGGAGTAGGTGCTCCCCGTCTGCTCCGGCCCTGCTCTACATCTAAACCTATCGCTACCTACAGAACAGCAGAAACCGTGCCCGCGTCCTGACACGCCAGCACGGCAAGACGCCCTCCCCGGGAAGGCTCCAGCCAGCCCCCGGCCTGCGACGTGGAGTGTTAATGCCCCAAAACCAGGGATCCAGAGTTTCCCCCGGCCATCGTGAGCCAGCATTTGGGGGAAGCCGGGGAGGGAGAAGAAAGATGGAGCAGCTGCACCTCCCTTGGACTTGGGTCCACCTTGGCACCAGGTCCCTCGTCCCAGGGCAGCCAGCCCTTTGCTCGAGGGCGAGTTAGGGCAGGGGACTGAGGATAACCCTCAGCCTCCCAACAACCTCCCCGGCCGCTGTCAGCTCTCGCCACGTCCCCCTGAATGGGCTGGGACCCCCGTCCTGGCTTTCCGACCCCCGGCCGCACGGCACCAGCCTGCTGGGAGCCTGTGCAACGTCCCAGCCCACGGGCGACGACAGGGAAGACTTGGGCATGGGGCGGACTGGAGTGTTCCCATCGGGACGGCAGGGAGGGGACGTGTGAGCGTCAATAGGAGAGAGAAATGGAGGACAGTCCTCAAAAGCCACCAGGCTGGGAGAAAATCTGGAGTTGGGGAGCCGACACGGGCTCTAGCAGCTGTTCCCTGCCCCGTGGCACTGCCTGGCTTCTCCGTCCCCGCAGGGCGACTGCGCGGATCTACAGACCCAAATTCCTCCTCAGTCCGGTGGGGAAGGGAAAGAGACTCTATCAAAATACAGTTAAAAAAGAAAACAAACCCCAAACATACCAAAAAACACAACCATAAAGCTCGACAACACGTCAGTCCACCTAGCGAACATCCAGTGAGGTAGATCTACACTTCCAATACAAACTTCGTCACATCTTTGTGCTGTTAGAAAAAACCCTCCTCTCTGTCCAGCACTGGGCTACAGAGGCATTTTATCCCTGAGATTGCTCGAATACCTGAGAATAAGTTGCAGGAATTAACGTCCTTTCTCTCTCTTTTTTTTTTTTTCCTTAAAGATTAAAATATACAAAAATACAAAACCAGAATATTTATATTAAAAAAAAAAAAAAAACAAAAAACAAAAAAAAAACCCAAACCAAACCCCAAACAAAGACGACAAACAAACCCAAAGATACGTCATTCACGCACGTCCTAGTGCAGGTTTCACTTGGCGTTGGCTTCGGCACGGACGGGGAGGCTGCCCCGGGAGAAGGGCTCTCCACCGGGGCCAATAAATAAAGGCAAGACTTGGGGGGGCCGGTGGGGAGGGAGGACAGCAGCCGCTATCGCCCTGGGGCACCCTTTTCCTCGGGCCCTGGGGAGGCTCAGCCCATCGGTTTCTGGAGCGTGGGATGGGCGGGAGGAGCAGAGGCGTGTGTTTGTCCCGCGTGGGTTTGATCCGGAGCCTGTGGGAAGACCCAGGCACAGCCTGGTGTCTGGATCGAGCCACGGCTGGATCTGCGGGAGCCCCGGGTGGGTTGCGTATGCGACCTCCGAGGGAAACGCCGCCAGCAACATCCCCGGGAGCCGGCTCTGCCCCGTCCCCAGCACCGAAGGCTTAACGAAGAGCATTTCTGCTCCGTGAAGCCCTCCCGCTCCCCGGCTCCGCGTTCCGGAGGCAGGGAGAAGCCTTAGAGGGGAAGAGCTGGCTGCATAAACCACCTTGTGCTCTCTGGGCTGGCACTTGGGAACGCTTAGGGGAAAAAAAAAGAAGTGTTTTTCTTTTGACCTGATCTCCCCCAAGCCGCGGCTCGCAGCCCACAAGCGTTAGCCCAGCCACCAGAGATGCCCCATTTCCCTCCAGTCTGAGCCCAAATCTGGGCTCTGCTGGTTTCAGCAATGGGGCGACCACGGAAAAACTGCAAATCCTCGCACCGACCTGCGAGTGAGGAGCGGAGGGACCCACGGGGCTGGCCCACGGGCATCTCCCCACGCTCTGCAGCCAGCCTTGCCCCCTCGCCTTCCCCCCTTGGGGCAGAGAGGGCCGGGGCAGGCCCAGGAGCGGGTCCCCTGCAGCTCGCCCAGGCTGTGCCGGAGCCTGTTTGAAGCTCAGGAGAACAAGGAACCGTGAGCTGCTCCCCGAGATGTTGCTTCTCTGCTCCTCCTCCCAGAGACACTGCTGCCTGGCTTCGTTTAGGAAAAGAATAAAGATGAATCAGATATGGGGGTTTTTTAGCTGGAAGAGATGTGTTGGGTGCTGCCTCCCCTTATTTTTGGAACGAGCCATCCCGATTAAAGCAGGGCTTTTCCCGGACTGGGAACAGGGGGAAAAGCTCTGTGCAGGGACACTGCGGCAGGACCCTTCTGTCCCGACGCCGGGAGCTGCCGGATCCCCGCCGTTAGCGCTGCCATCCTCCCTCCCCAGTCCTTCCCCCCGCCCTCCCTCCTCCGAGCCCCCGCGGCTGCCCGTTGCCTTGCCAAAGCCTTTTCATCCCGGTGGAAGCCCCCCCCTCCCCGCCACCCGCCATCATTCCCGGGTTTCGGGGAGGAGGGCCGAGCTGTGCATGTCCTCCTCCTCTCGGAAGTAGGCAGGTTTTCCCTGGGAGCTGGGGGACTGCTGTGCTTTCGCGGGGCAGTTGGCGACCATGTGGCTGATGCTCTGGCAGAAGTGGCATTTCTTGGGCTGCGGCGGGAGCTTGCACTCTTTGGCATGGTGGTCCAGCCCGCCGCAGTTGTAGCATCTGCGGGGGGGGGAGGAAAGAGATTCGAGGAGGAGAAACAAAACGAGGTGGGATGCTGCCGTGGCCACGCCTGGGACTCCTCTGGTTTCGCAGCCAGAGCTGGGCTCAAAATGGCCCGGCCGCTGCGGGGACGTGGGGTCGGCTCTTTGGGGGCGGATGGTGGCCCTGGGTTTGGTCTCCCAGAGCCCCAGCTCCAGCACGGCCAGTTTGGACCTGGCTCAGTGGTGCTGCTGGTACCCAGGAGATGGCAGCAAACCCTGCACCGAAACCAAGCACTGGGGGACAAAAATCAGCGATGTCGGGAGCTTCCAGCCCTCTGGCTCCATCGTGGTCCTGGCTCCCGCGTCTACAGACCCCGACCCAGGTTACACGCCATGGACCAAAAGCCTGCGGCAGAGCAGGAACGGGCAACAGGGCGACTGACAGCCCCAGCCGGGAGAACGGTTGCGGGGACCGTGGCCATCGGTGTGGGGACAACCCCAAATGTGGCTTCTCGGCCCCCGGGTGCCACCTTCGCACCAGAGCGGTGTGGGCAGAGGGACCTGCCTCCTGTCCATTTTAAATCCTGCATCCGTCTAGGATGGCCGCAACCCTTTTCTTTTTCCTTTTCCTTCCCAATTCCTTTCTGACTAATTTTAAAACCCGCTTGTGAGAACAGCCGGGCGGAGCGGGCAGCATCCACTGGGAAAGCCGGGATGAGGCATCCCTGGGCAGCCAGGATGGAGAGGATGGGAGAGGAGAGGGGGGATGAAGGGCTGGCCAGAAACTCGCCCCGGGGCTCCCAGCCTCACCGTGGGAGACGCTGCCAGGACGTCCGGCCATTTCCTTCCCACAAGGAAGGGTTTCTCTTCAAGAAAATTACCCCTGCCCAGCGCGGCTCCCCCAGCCGAGGGGAGCGGCCGCCCGGGGTGTCCCTGACCTCTGCCCTTTCGCTGCTGGTTTGCTGCCCTTTCCCCACCAAGCTGCATCTGCCACTCATTAACCGCTGAAGGAAGCCGCTTTCCCAGAGGAAGGGTCGCTGCCCGCCCCGCCAGACCCGAGCCCGTCCCCACGCCGCAGGCAGGGTGCCGGGCAGGAGCTCCTCCTGGTGCCCGCAGGGCTCGGACCCTGCCCCGGATCAGGCCCCGGCCGCCCCTTACCGGTCTCCTTTCGATCTGCGTTTCTGGAGGCTCTTGCCCTTGGGTCTCCTCTCGCTGCCGATGCAGAAGACGCCCCCCGGGCCGGTCACCCGGATGGACTCCAAACCTTTGGACGACTTCTTGAAGGTGAACTCGACAGCTTCGCCCTCCTTCAGGCTGCGGAAACCCTCCATGTGGAGCTTGCTCTGGGGGGGCACGGGGGAAGGACGGGGGTCAGCACCGAGCCGGGGTGTCCGCTGGGCACACGACAAGCCCCAGCCCAGCAAACGCCTCCCATGGCACGAGAGCTGCCAACGTCCCCCTGTGCCTGCCCCTTGCGAGGGGACGGATATCGGGGACCAAGCTCCACCAGGTGCTTTCATCTCCCCAAAATCTCTGGAGCCCCGTTTGATAGCGCAGAGCCTTCAGTGAGCTGAGGCACCCGGCCGAGTGGGGCTCACTGGTTTGGCGAGCAAGGGCCGGCAGAACCAGCTCTGACCCAAATTTCGGCAGCGTTTGCTGCAAAACGCTGGCTCTCAGCGCTGCAAAACAGCCCCCTTGTCCCACCCGGCCCCGCGCTGGGGAGCGAGAGCTGCCCCTGCGCCTCCCGACTCCCCGGGCAGGGGATGCTCGCGGCGAGATCCAAACCAGCATGTTAAAAAGACAAAAGGATCTCGAGGCTTTGCACAGGCACGTGCAGCCCCGCTCGTGGCAGGACCCGCAGCAAGGCCGGGAGGCTGGAAGCTGGTACTGCTGGCCCGGGGTCCCAGCCAGCCCCCTGCACTGCAGCCCCCTCGCTGCAGCTCACCTCAGTCCAAGCCCTTTAAATGCCCCCAGTAATTAATTAAGCAGCCGTTTGGCCCTGGCTCGTCACTGCTGGGAGCATCTCCTGTCCCTCCCAGGATCACCACATCAGTCATCACTGTGCAATCAAACTCGGGAGTTCAGACCCAGGCTGGGGAGGGGGGTTGCGAGATGACGCAAAAATCCACTCCGCTTTCACGAACTCCGTCTGTTTTAGCAGAACGAATTCATGAGGAGCTGAGACGGGCGACGCAGCCGACGTCTCTTGCCCCCCTGTGCCAGCAAGCGCTGCCGTGAGCATCGCTGCCTGCTCCACGGGCCAGGATTGCCGCATCCCAGGCAGGGATCCGAGCAGGGCTTTCGCTCAGCTTCGTTAGCGGAGCCCAAACGAGCGTGAGCAAAGAGTTAAGGAGGATTTGCTGGCAGAGGGAGGAGCAGCTCCAGCGGGCTGGGGATTCCCGGCAGAGCCGGCGCCAACGCCTGTGCGGCTGCAGCAGGACCTTGCATTTATGAATGGAGCATCTCCCCCATTCATGGCCCGGCGAGTTCCCGTCACGTGGGCCACGGCCGCCCATTCTTCCCACACCGAGCCGCCGCGCACGCTGCTGGGCACGGGCAGGCCCGGCCCGTTCCCCCCTTTCCCCCCCAAATCTCACCAGGACACTTGTGGAAACACCCCACGTAAAAGCAGAGAGGGAGGAAATGGAGTTGTCGGGTTTTAGGAGGAAGTTTTTTTCGGCGAGGTCTTGCAGGACCTGCGTGTGTCCGTGGGCACACAAGGGAAGTGGGAACGCGGCAGAGCTTAAGGAATGACCCTCGAGGCCCCTTTTTCTGCTGCTTTTCTCCCCTTTCTGTGTCCTGGAGCCCAGCTCTGGGTGGGACAGAGCCCATGGGCTGACCAAAGTCACCCACATCCACCCCGTCTGCTGGCCCACTGGGATGAGGTGCAGGGCGAGCCAGCTGCGCTTGCCAGAACCCTTTGCTCTCCGACCTGCTGCTGCTCCCAAAAGGCAGAGCCAAACCACGAGCTACGAGGTCCCCAATGACAACAAGGACGTGCCAGGCTCTCACAGCAACCTCTGCCCATCCAGGGTTGATCTGGGCACTCCCGTCACCACCTACCCCTGGCAAACACCCCGCCACGCTCCGCACAACGGCCAGACGCTGCTCCCCAACCCCAGCTCAGCTTTCCCCCGGTGCTGAGCATCACCAGGAGGATGCTGAGCATCGCCCAAGCAGGAGCTCTGTGTCCGAAGCAGCTGCCAGCACAGCACAGGAGGTGCCTGGCTCAGCCTCCACACCTTGGGGTCGGTCACCGACCCTGTCCTCAATGTGCCGCCCCACCGGCCCCCTCAAATGCTCCGCGCGAGGCGGTTGGGGCGACGGGGGCTGCCACGGATGGCGAATTTGCCCCACTCCAGCAGCAGCCGCAGCGTTTCGGGGGCAAGGAGCAGCCCGGCATCGCTCCCGGGCGAGCATCGCTCCCCGGCGCAGGAGGCAGCTCTGGAGGCTGGGGGCCGAGAGCCGAGATCCTTATCGGGGTGTTTACAGCCCCAGCCGGCCCAGCTGTGTTTACACTGCGGGGATGAAAACTCCCAGGCGCTCGGCCCCAAGCTCCAGGACAAAGCCGAGCCGGGGCAGGGGGGACCCTGGCACACAAGCTGGGCCCCCCCAGCTCAGCCCGCGCCTTGGGCACCATCACCCGTGGGCAGCCGAACTGCCGTACCCCCAGTGCCGGGGGTCCGGCTCCTTCCTCCCATCCGTTACCCTCATTTCGAGGAAGAGGAGGGCTGGGGCAGAAGCTGCCGCAACACGACGGGGGAAGCGATTTATTTTCCAGGAGCGGGTGAGGATGACAACCGCCTCCCCGGCCCCCCGGCCCCCTCCGCCAAAAGGCCAAAGGAAACGCCCTCTCCCCGGGGAAGGAGGGGGGGTAGCGGCCGGGGCGCCCCAGCTCTCCCCCCGCCGCAGCCTTTTGATGTGAGCTGCAGAGTGGCTGGTGGTCCCTGCGCATCCCCCCTGCCCCCTTCCCAAAACACACACATTGCTGGCATTCCTCTGTTATCAGATAGGTAATCAAACTGCAGCCCATTGAATTAGCTGCATACCTCCTGCATCTGAAAGGAAGGGGCCCAGAGCCCCTGTCCCACACCACACACAAAGCCGGAGCCTTCCCAGGCCTCCACACCCCCCCCCCCCCACCCAAAAAATAAAGAGAGGAAGGGGGGGATTGGAGCGAGCCGGGGATGCTGGGGATGAGGGGGAGCGCAGGGGAGGGCCAGGGCCGGGAGCCACCGGCCAGCGAGAACAAAGGGCCGGCGGCGGCCGCGCTCCCGCTGCCCAAATTCCAGGAGTTCCAGGCCACGGCGGGGGGAGGAAGGGTGGCCGGCATGGCCGCGGCCCCTCTGACCCCCTGCAGCCCCTCCGCACATCAGCCCTGCGCCCAGCTCGCCCGCTGCGGGAGAGCCGGGGCTTGCCCGTTGGGTGCTGGGGTTTGGGGTCCGGGTCCCACGGCTGAGCTGAGGGGTCAGTCTTGGGGGGATGGTTTTGGTACAGGGGGGCATAGGGTGACCCTGGGCTCCCTCTGGGCTTGGGATCACAAAGCATTGCCATCCTCATCATAAAACTGTTTTAAAGCATATCCTAAAGCAAGGATTTCACTTGTTATCATTAGGGTCCAGAGTGAACCAGCGGGACAAGGAACAGCAGCAGAGCCGGCACTGCTTCTCCCGAGCTCTCTGTGGCCCCCCGGGCACCCCCTCGCCAGGCGAGGCCACGGGCACCTCTCTGCTTTTCCACCCATCCCACGCCCTGCGGTTATTTACAGCAGACAAAGACGCAGCACACGAGCGGTCGAGCACTGCCCACCGTCCCCTCGGCGTTGAGCGTCCCCTACCCTCACCCCTTCCCCACCTGCATGTGGGTGCCTTCATCCCTCCTCTTCCTCCCACCCAGCAAACCCCTCATCACAGATCCCAGCGTTAGACCTGCTTCCCCTCCCGGAGGGCTGACACCGTGGAGCACCCCAAATCCAGCCACTGCTCCCCAAACCACCAGGCTCCGGTTCGCCCCCACCCCGCCGCGCTCCGGAGGGGCTCGGCCGGCCCCGGGGTCAACATTGTCCCCGCGGCCTCCCCAGCGCGACACAAGGGGACGTTTATTCCCAGCCAGCCCCGGCCACTCAATCAAACCATCTTTGTGTGCGGCGGGGCCCGGGGCGGAGCGGCCGCGGCACCTCGCCTCTTGCCAGCACGGGAGCGCTGCAGCCGTTTGCGCTTAAATCCCTCGGAAAACAAGCTGGCTCGGGATGCTGGGTTAAGAGCGGCTGCAGGAACGCGAGCGACGGCGCCGAGCTGTGCCAGGGGATGGCCGGGCCGTGCCCAGGGCGTTTCGGGCAGCCCGACCCCACTGCAGCCAGTGCCCGTGCCTCAGTTTCCCCCGCTCCGCAGAGGGGATACAGCCCACGGGGGCCAGGGAAGACGGACCCCGCGGCAGGTCCCAGCATTGGGCACAGGGATTGCTGAGCCCCCAGAGGGTCACTGCGCCCCGTCACTGCACCCCACCTTCGCCCGCAGGCTGGGGGTACCCCGACTGTGGTCCCCTCTGCTCAGCCTGCACCCCCAACGGCACCCAGGGCACCGTGGCCGCCGTGCTGCCCCATTGGGCTCTGCACCCCTCTGTCCCCCACAGCCGCAGCGTCCCCGTCCCCCCAAACCCCTTGGTTTGTGCCCGCCAGCCCCATGCCGCTGCGGTCGATGCAGCCGCCAGCCTGGCCAGGGCACGGGGCAGCCCGCAGAGCCCCGGGCGTCCCGGCCACCCATGCCCCACCACGGCCCCCGGGGACCCATCCCGGGGGGACGCCTGTCCCGGGGGAGCAGCCCCAGCCACCCCCAGCCCCACAGGGCTCAGGCTTGGCACAGCCGGTGCGGAGCAGCCCCTTCCTCGGCTCCTGCGCTGGGAAGAAGCTGGCGTGCAGGGGGCCGACGCTCGCCCAGTTTTTTGGGGCATGGCTCCGCTGGCCGCCGGGCGATGCCATCGCTGTCCCGCTGGGACGGGGCAGCCTCAGCCCAGCTCCGAGCCCTGCTCCGGCAGAGCAGGTCTCCTCGGCAAACAGCCCCCACAGCAGATTTTGGCAGGGTCAGGCTCTGCCAACGCGGAGCGGTGACCCAAGCCCCCGTGCCCAGCAGGGCCAGCTCAGCTCCCCACCGCCAGCCACGAGGCCAGCGGCGAAACGTCCCTTCGCCTTCACAGCCTGCGCCTGGATCCGTCCCCGAGCAAAGCCCTTCCCTCTCCCCAGACCACGCAGTAAATCTTTTCCCGGTGCCGGCTGTTCAAGCGCCGGGGGACTGCGCTGCTGCTATTTTCAGGCTCACGCGCGTACGGCTCGGAGCAGGAATTGCCCCGGAGCAGGAATCGCCCCGGAGCAGGAATCGCCCCGCGGTCCCTTCCTGCAGCTCAGCCCCCGTGCAAGCGGCGGGCGGATGCTGAGGGTCCTCCCTCAGCTCCGGGGGCTTGGTGCAGAGATAAAGAGGGTGATGCTTGCGGGAGCCTGTCGGGGAGAGCACAGGGGGTTTAACGAAATATTACCAGGGCTTTCCAGTCTCTCCCTACTGTCATCCGGGGCAATATCCCCAAGGATTTTTTCCCAACTCAAGTCAAACCACAATAAAGCCACTTTCCTGCCAAAGTAACTACGCTTGCTCTTAATTTTCCACCATAAACCAGCAAAATGAAATGCTAGATACTAGTTCTGGGGGAAAAAAGTATCCACCAAGGAGCTTAATCCACCAGCTACCTGCCCTAAATCCACCCCTTCAGCTCCTTCGGTCGGATATTTCCCCACCTTGAGGGTGCCAAACCCTCCCGCGCATCCCAGAGGGGCAGCTAATTCGGATTAGCTGCTGCACATTCATTTCATACCCCCCTATTAAAGCAGGGGCACGGCCGGGAGCAGCAGCGCACCTTCCGTCGGCGATTCCAGCTTCATCCCGCTTATTCTTAGGACCAAGTAAATAGGGAAAAGGAAACACTGGAGCTGGGGGCAGCGGGGAAAAGGGCTCGCCAAGCCAGCGGCTCCATCCCAGCCCTCCCCAGCTCCATCCCAGCCCTCCCCAGCTCCAACAGGAGCAATCCCATTCATTTGGGCCATTTTATCTGGGAGACCATTTAAGGGTGTTTTCTCTCCCTGCCCCTCGCCCTGGGGCTGAGAGGGGGAGCTGGGGGAAGGGATGTGCCTGCAGCCATCAGTTAATCTTTAGACAGAGACAGGAGGCTTTTTTTGTGTGCATCTTGAGGGAGTTCCAGGGGTGGAATAAAGCCGCTCTCTTTCACTATTTGCCATCAGGACGTGGCGCACAAGCAGCGCGATACAATTTTACTCCAGCAGTTACTTAAAAAAAAACCCACAACAACAAAGAAATTGCTCCTACCCCTCTCCCTCCAGGAGCCGGCCTATGTTTCCACCCCAGGGGCTCCATTCCTCAGGGACACACAGAATCCTGGTGCTCCCGGGTCCTGCAGCCACCCACGCCGGCGCCTCGGGGCGCCCACCCAGCGCTACGGGGTAACCCCGATCCCGGAGAGCAAACGCAGGAGCAAACGCATGAGAAAGCGGAAAAAGTGAGATTTTAAATGTCCTGTGCCCCTACAGGCATCGTGGTCCAACGCACCGACTCGCTCAAACCGCTGCTCTGAGTGGGTTCCCCCTTCCCCTCGCTGCCACCCCAGCCCTGCGCAGACAAAATCCCCCCGGCCGCATCCCGCCCTGCACCCCAGCCCGGGGGAAAGGCAGCAGGGGACCCCGCGGGAGGGCTGGCCCCTGCTCCCCGACGGAGAAATCCTCCCTTGCGCCCCTGCCTTTGCTCTCCTGCGCAGTCAGGGATGGAGCTGCCTCCAAACACGTGCTTTTTTTAAGACCTCACGTCACGCTCGTGTCTTGCGTGGCTCCGTCCCCGGCCGCGCGCAGGGGCACAGCACGAGCGCAGGTGGGCGACAGCCCAGGGTGGCTCAGCCGAAACCCACGACCGAGCGGCAGCCGTCGTCCCCCCCTGCCCCGTCCCCTGCCCAGCCGAGCAGGGATGGAGCCCTTTGCCAACCCTGACCCCTGCGAGGCTCCCAGGGACGGCAGCACCCGGGGGACCGTGGGGGGACTGAAGCCCCCCCCGTGCCCGCACTGCCCTGGGCACTCGGGCAGGGCGGGAGTGCCACATCCCAGCCCCAGCGGGTCTCACCACGGGCTCAGCCTCAGCGAGGACACGCAGGACCACGTCACCGAGATGCCACCGAACGCCCTGCGGCCACAGCAGCCGCGGGGTCCCAGCGGTGCCCAGAAACTCTCCTTGCCAAAATCACGAGAAGCAGCAAAAAAAAAACCCCAACTAACATTGCCTCCATCAAGGATTTAGAGCTGTTGGCTCGGAGAAACGGAGACACGGAGCCGAGCTGTGCGGAGCGGCGGTTCCCAGGGGCCAGGCAGCCCCTTCCCTCTGCTCTCAGCCAGGGCTAGCGCGGCCGGGTTTAGGGGTGGGCTCCAAACCCCAGCCTGGCTGGGCTGCGCTCGCTCCTCCCGCTCCAGCCCGCGGCACGGAGCCCTGGGGCCACGGGGTGCCCAGATTTTCTCCTCTCCCTTTTTCCAGGTTGCCTTCCGCGGCAGCCCCACGCTCCTGGAAGCGATGCCCAGAGCTGCGGTGCGAGCCCGGGAGCCACATCCCCAGGGGACCACCACAGCTTTGGGGTCTTCCCCAGCACCAGCCTGATTTCTGCCACCTCGAGACCCCCACCCTTTCACGGGTGCTGCTCAGCCCTGTGCCTCCCCGGGACGACCTGCTCCGCTCCTCCCCGCTTCATCCCCCCTGTCTCCCCACAGCCCCCAAATGAATCCATCTCCAGTGTCCGGGGGAGGCATTTGAACCCAAATGCCTCATTTTTAGCTCACAATGCGAGGGAAAGGCAGCCCCGAGGAGCCCTGTTAGTCTCCTGTCCTGCCAAGATTTTAATCTCTTTGTGATCAGATAAAGGGAGAGGGAGATGGAGACGCGCTCCCTGCAGAGAGGGGCCATTCAGACCTGGTTCCTGTAATAAAGTGATTTAATAGATCTAAAGAGGCCAATTCCCTTCTTTCTCCCACAATTACTTCCTGTGGGTCATCATTCAGATATGTAAATGAAGAGGGGACGGAGCGGGTTATGGGGGGCTCGGGGGCGTTAAACCCCAAGGGCTGGTTTGGGGCACCGTGGGTGGCGCAGGCGGTGGGTGCTGGGCATGGCACCCCGAGCCCGGCACCCCGAGCCCAGCACCCCGAGCCCGGCGTGTTGTCCCCCCACCCGGTGCTGGCTTTTGCCCTCCCAGGCCTGACTCCCTCCCCGGGAAGCGAAGCCAGCACCGGCTCTTGGGAAGCACCCGGATGCAGGGATGGGGAGAGCACCGGCAGAAGGGCCCGTTTCCCAAAAAAGCCACCCAAGAGCAGCGAGGCCAGGATGGGAGCGTGAGCTGGGTCCCTCTCTGAGGAGGGGCCGGGGCTGAGCCGGTGCCGGGATGCTCTGCGGTGGGAGAGCTGCCGGCATCGGCCCCGGCTGTTTCGCTGCGGGCGAGCAGCGACTTTGTGCCACCAGCGAGCGGGGCAGGAGGCGAAGCCCAGCCTGGAGGAGAAACACTCGGCATCTGCCCAAAGCCGCCTCGCTTCTGGTGGCGCAAAGCCCCACGCCGGGAGCACCCGGCCCTTCGCTGCGGCGGGGGAACCACACACACGCTGCCCCTCTGCTACCCAAAACAACCCGCCGGTACCCAGCCGTCACCGTATTTCCCCAACGCAGCAAACCCTGTGCGTGGGACCCCATGGCTCCCCCGGCCCCGGAAAATGGGGGACACCGGGAGGCTGCGCTCTCTCCCTGGGTGGTGGGATGCTCCCGGCAGAGACACCCCAGCTAATTCTCTTTTCCTGCAGGAATGTGAGCAAGAGCAATCAGGAAACCAGACTGTCTGGGGGCAATAAACCCCCAGGAGAAGGGAGGGAAGGCGGGAGGCTTCCCCCAACGGGCACTGGGTCCCGCTGTGCTACATTGAGATGCAAAGACCCATTTGCTGCCTCTCCCAGCACGGATATCTGGGTTTTCCCCGGCTGATTCCGAGCCCTCACCTCCAAACCCAGCCGTGTTTCTGGCCCGGGACGGTACCTCCTACCAAGGTGCTTCCACCATGCTGTGGCCAAAGGAGAAGGGATTTGCTTCTCCCTTGGTCATCATTCCCTTGCCAAACAGCCGTAGCCCTGCCTGGAGCAGCCGCTGCCTCGTGGGCAGGGGGTGAGAGACCCCCGGGAGCCCCCAGTCCCACGAGCCCTGCACAGCCCAGGGGCTCAGTCCTGCACCCCCAGCCCACCAGCAGACCGTGGGACAGAGCCCAGTTTGGGGGGATTTGGGCCCATGGAGAGCAGCAGCCGCCACTGAAGCCGGCTGGTCCAGGGGCTCCCTGGGGCCGGCACACACGGCACCATCACGCTGCCTCGGTCCAAATCTCGTGCAGCTACGCCCAACCGTACCCACAAAACCACTCGTGGGTGCTCCAGAGACGCCCGAGCCCCCTTCGCTCGTGCTCGCTTTGCTCCCCAGCCCCGATGGCTGCTGCTTTCCCGGGGCGAGGGGCACGGGCCACGCTCGGCACACAGACCCCGTTCCACACAAGCCAGTGCCGAGCCCCCCCATCTCCATCTCAGCGCTGGCCCCAATTTGGGCACCATCTCCAAACCCATTCCCCTGGCCCCTAAGTGGGGTCCCCCAGCAGATCCTTCCCCACGAGCTGGGGGGTTCAAGCAGCCACAGCCCCAAATCCATGACTTCCCTCGGCGCAGGATCACCGACACGCGTGGGGCTTCCCCCTCAGCAAGGTGCGCGTGGATCAAATCCGGACGCAAGACTGTCACTATTGTACAGGATCCATAGGGGCACCTACGCGATCCCGCACGCCTTTGTGCCAGCCGCAGCCAAAAGAAGGGGCCCGGGCAGATACACCCCCCCCAGGATGAGCCACCGGCTGGGGAAAGCCCATCCCCGCATCCCTGCCTGGCTCAGGCCCCCCAGGACCCTGTCCCCGGGGGAAAACCAGCTCGTCCCCGGGTCCCTCCACGGGGTGAGTGGCATCCCCGCTCCGGCACGGCCCGCTCAGCCCCGCGGGCACCTGCTCCCCTGGATCCGGCCCCCAAGGGCTCCCCAGGGAACCATGATGGGAAAATGAAATCGCTCGGGGATCAGCTTACAGGGCCGGTCCCCGGAGAGGAGCCCCGGGCTGCTCCGGGGCCAGCGGCTGCGCCTGCCCTTCGCCACCCGCCTCGCTCCGGGGAAACGAGCCCGGGGGACCCCGGCTCCCCCGGGATGCCGCGCTGGGATCGGGGGAGCCATGACCTCGCGTGGAAGCGGCGTGAGGGGGTCCCCATCCTGCCTCGCATCCTTCCGGGGGGAGTGCCAAGGGTTGCACCCCCTTCCCTCCCCGGGACCCCACGCGGGATCCGGCCCCGTACCTGGTGCACGAAGACATCGACGGGCGAGTCCAGGGTCGCGCCGCCCTTGGCGGTCATGGAGAGGAAGCCGAAGCCCATGCGGACGTTGAACCACTTACAGATGCCGGAGCCGTGCAGCGGCTGGGGCTCGTTCTCGGCCTTGGGCGAGTCTCCGGCCGGCTCCTCGCCCGGCTTCGCACCTGGGGAGAGACCCACGGAACCGCTGAGCCGAGGGAGCCGCGGCCCCCCCGGCCCCGCCGCCCCGCACCCGGCCGGGCAGCCCGCAGGAGCCCCAAGTCCCGCTCGGGTTCCCCGGGCTGGAAAAGGCAAACACCCTCTCCCACCCACCCCCCCCCAAAAAAGAAGCTCCCCCAAACGCAGCGGCCAGCTCTGCCTCCACGTGTGCGTGGGGATCACCGCGGGAGCGGGGGGAAATGAAGGCAGCTCCTGCCGGCACCACCCAGGCGGAGCGTGGGGTGGGGGCCCGAAATCCGTTCTCCCTCAAAAACGTTAAAAACAACAACAAAAACCGACTGGAAAAAAAAAAAAAAAGCAGCAAACAAAAGCGCCAAAAATGAAGAAAAAAAGCCCAACCAAAACACTAAAAAGGGAAAAACTCCCCAAAACGCCAACCCGAAACCCCCTGCCCCCAGCAAGCCACGCTGGAGAAAGTCTCTCCCCTGCCGTCAGCATCCCCCCCCGCACGGGGACCCCCCCGCTCCCAAACAACCCCAGCAGCCGCCACCGGCCCCAAACTTCTGGGCTCATCCTGGGGCTGGGGAAAAAAAAAAAAAATATATATATATATATATATCCCCCCCCGGAGCCCCCCGGAGCTGGAGCGGGGAGCGAGGCCCCGCCGGGCCCGGCCTCGCTGCTGGGGCGCAGCGGGGCTGGGGGGGCCGGGCTCGGGGGGGGGGCCCTGCGCCCCCCGGCCGGGCTCTGCCGTCGTTATTAATAATCGCGGAGCCGAGGCGGGCTGCGACAATAATATAACTTAACCTGCAAACTGCTGGTTGGAAACAGACCCCATCCAGACACTCGCTTGCAAATTCCGAGTTGTGGCTGTTACCGCCTCCTCCCTCCTCCTCCTCGGCCAGCTTTGAGGGTATCGGCCCGGCCAAAAAAAAAAGGGAAAAAAAAAAAAAAGAGAAAAAAAAAAAAAAAAGGAGGAAAAAAAAAAAAAAAGGAGAAAAAAAAAAACACAACCAACAAAAAACCCCAGCTTAGACCCCGCCGGGAGGGAGCCGGGAGAGGTTTGACTCCATCTTCACTCCAACAATAGGGGTGGGAGGGAGCGGGAGGGTTTTTTCAAAGGCTCCCAAATTCTCGCAGACAATAGCAGCCCCCGCCGCCCCCGCCCCCCCCACCCCACCCCCCAGGACCCACCCGCGGGGCCGGGGGGCGCCGGGCCCCGCTCCGCCATCCCGCCCCCACGTGATCCTAATTAACCCCCCCCCGGTAATAGCGACACATTCCGGGAGGGATTTGGGGGGGTGGGGGGGGATGACCCCCCCCTTAGGGGCGAGGCCACCTGTCAAGGGAAGACGTGACCCCCGGGGGGGTGAGGAGGTGGGACCCCCGAGGACTGGGGGGGGGGGTTTCCACGTCGTTTCTCCGCGCCCCCCCCCAGCTGCCCCCACGAGCGGAGCCACCTGCGAGCCGCGGCCCGTGCCCCGGGACACGACGGGGCGGGCACGGGGGAACGGGGACAGGGCCGGGCTGAAACCGGGGGGCGGCGAGGCTCGGTTTTCCGGGACACCGGGATCTTCCTGCGCCCCCAGCCCCATCCCGTGTCCCGCGAGTGGGGCGTGCACCCCTGGGGCCGTGCAACCCCGTGACCGTGCGCTCTCCCAGGGCCGTGAGACCCCACGGGGACGTGTAACCCCGCGGGGACGTGCAACCCCACGGGGCCGTGTAACCCCGCGGGGACGTGTAACCCCGCGGGGACGTGTAACCCCGCGGAGCTGTGCAACCCCACGGGCCGTGCCCCCCCGCGCCGTGCTTCCCCCGGCCCGGCGGCACGGGCTGCCCTCCCGCGGGCGGGGAGCGGTGCCGAGGCGGTGCCGGCGGCGGGGGGGGGGGCGCGGCGGGGGGCGGGGGCCCGTGGCCCCCCGGGCCGGGCGGGGACAAAGGGCGAGTGACCAGCGGCTGCATTTCCGGCGGGCGGACAATGCCCCGCGCCGCCCGGCCGTGGGGGCACAGCGCCGCCCGCCGCCCCTCCCGGGCGCTGTGGGGTGTGCGGGGGGCCCCGCCGCCGCCCCCACGCTGGGGGGAGCTCGCACTGACCCTCGTCCCCCGCCGCAGAGAGAGCTGGGGGTGTGTGCGTGTGTGTGTTTGTGCTGACCGCGGCCGCCCCACGCGGGACTCGCCTCGCGTGGTACCATTGCGCGGAGCGGGGGTGGGCACCGTGCGGCGGCTGGACACGCCGGGGACCGCGGTGTCACCCGGAGGGGACCCCTCGGCCCGGGCCGGTGCTGCCGGCAAAATCCCGCGTGGGGAAGCTCCGCGCGAGGGCTCCGCCACCCCCGGGGCCGCCGCGCCGCCGGCGCTGGCCATGGTGCTGATCGGCGCCGCCCCTGTCCAGGGTCCTGCGCGGCTGCCCTTCCTCCTCCTCCTGCCCTTCCTCCTCCTCCTCCTCCTCCTCCTGCCCCGCACACGCCCCGCCCGTCACCGAGGCTACCCACACCCGGGGGCTCCGCGTTGCCCCTTCCCCGCAGAGCCGAGCAGCCCCACCAGACTCCCACCCGCGGGTCTAGCGTGATGGCAGCAGCGGCGGAGGAGGAGGAGGAGGATGGTTTTTCTCTGCGTGGGCACCCCGAGGGCAGGGAGACGGGTGAGCCTTCGGGAGGAGGCAGCCGGGGCTGGGGCAGAGCTGTCCCCGAGCCGGCGTGGCGAGGGCAGCTGCCTGCCCCTAATGCCCCGTCAGGGCTCTGCGAGCTCCCGCAGTGCAGGTGAACCAGGGGCCCACGGGGCACGGGTGGAGCAGGAGGTGCCCGTGACCCACACACAGCAGCGTTAATAATTCCATGACGCTCATAGGGTGTCACCTCATCTTTACGCCGGTTTTAACGGGGATAGACAGGGCGGAGGGAGGAACCTCCGCTAATCTCTTGTTTACATCAGTCTTGAGTCACGTCCCCAAAGCCAACGAGCAGCCCCTCGTCTGTGACAGCAGGAGAGCAGAGTCCGGCCGGGTGCTTCCCGGGCGTGGACTGGGATCCTCGTTCCCACCTGCAACCGGAAAATATTCCATCACCATGCTCCAGCGTCCTCCCCCCAGCCCCCTCCTGATCGAGGGGAGGGACCGGCAGCCCCCAGAGACACTTTCCTGTAACTCCATTTAAACTCAGCAGCAAATTTCTCAGCATCCCCCAATTTCTGCCCAGCCTCGGTGACTTTCCATCCAAGGGCCGCAGCCACATCCCTGAGCACGGCACTTCCAGGCAGCTTCCCTTTACGTCTCAACCTCATCTCCCCCGGCCCCGGTGACACAGCCCCGCAGCAGTGACAGCCCCGCGTCATATTTCTGTGTGTGGTGTATTTGTTTTGGGGGCCTGTTGAATGGCAAATGCGAAAGGGAAGGGGACTCCTTCCTGTTCTTTCAGAGCCGGTCGCTGTGCCCTGCTCGGCTTCAAGGGAATAGCCGGCAAAGCGGCCGCTTTCACAAATAATGGCTTCATTAGATTGAAAGAAGTGGACAGTGACCTCTCCGAAATGGACTTTCTGACCCCTGCTGACCTCTGGCCCCGGCTCTGACAGCCTGTAAATCTTCCCCCTCGCGGCACGGCCGGGGCGAGGGCAGGCAGCGCTCTGCCGGAGCCCAGCGCCAGCGGTGCTGCCCGTGGTCCGGCATCGCAGACCCCCGCGCAAGCAGCACGGTGCTGCCTGGGGGCTGCCTGGCTCTGGCCGGGTCCTCAGCCTGGCAGGATGAGGCCCCGGGGGTGTGCAAAACCCGGTGCGTGGGTCACAGCTTTGGCAGAGATGGGGACTGGTGTCCTCAACGCGCTGCAGACCCCACCGGGGGCTGGTCCCGGGGAGCAGAAGGGCCCTGGGAACGGTGTTATCGGGGCTGTGGCTCCAGCGCCATCTCCCAGCACAGTCACATCACCACTGCCCACCGGGAAGGCACAGACCAGCCCAAAACCAGCCTCGGAGCCCCTGCCAGGGAAAACTGAGCCCTCTCCCTGCCCAGCCCACAGCCACAGCCCTCCCGGCCGCACACAGACATGCACAAACCTCCTCCAGCCCCCCCAGCGCCCACCTCCACCTCCCTCCTGTGGGCACAGACCCTTCCCTGCAGCCCCCGGCGCCTCCTTCCCCACCCGCACAGCCCGGGGTGCTGCCGGCCACCGCACAGCCTCGCCACCCGGTCTGTTGGCGGAGAAACTGAGGCACGGTGGGGATACGCGGCCAGTGGGTGGCTGTGCAATAGGAACCCACGCCGGGCTCTCCACGCCGGCTCGGTGCCCCGTGCTCCCCAAGGCTGGCACTTGCCCCCCACGGCACAGCCCCAGTGCCGGCAGCGAGCCCTGCGCGTCCCCGAGCCACCCGCCTCCCTCCTCCCCATCCTTGCACGCTCGCCGCTGACCTTTGGCTACGAAGCAATCAATAACGGAGGCCGCGGTGCCGCTCCTCCCCCTCGCCGGCCCCCCACACCCCCTGCTCGCCCCGTGCCTCTAACGAGCCTGGCCGGGATTGAGGGATGCTCCGGTACCTCCCAGCGCTGGGGACACGGGGCTGGGGGTGCATCGACCTACCAGAGACACAGGTGTGCTCCCAAGGATGCCCTAACTGGGCACCCCCTTCCCAGCACCCCAAAAATGCTCCCCCGGGGCTGCTCTCCAGCTCTGGGGTGTCAGTGGGTGCCCCACACCTCTGGGTTTGGGGCTCTGGGGTCCCCACGGTGGGGATGGAGCGTGGCCGTCCTGCTGCCATCAGAAACGGGGCTCCCCGGGGCATCGGCAGCTGACAAGGGCAGGACGAGGAGCACATCTGCGGGGTGACCCACCGAGGTGCCACCCGGTGCCAGGCTTCCCCGCGGCTTCGCTGCCTTTCGGATAAGGCAGGAGGGGGTAAGGGTGGGTAGAGACGGTCCTGGCCTGGAGCGATGGGTCACGCCCAAATTCGGGAGCTCCCCTTCGCATCCCCAGCTCCCTTCGATAAAAGCCCTGGGGCAGCAGCTGATCGATCGGCTGCAGAGCGGGGATTGATCAGGATTTCAGCCCCGTATATATTCCTGCTCTCTGATAAAGGGAAATCAATAGCTGGAAGAGATATTCCTCCGAGGCAGCAGCCTCCAGCAGACCAGGGCTCGCGAGCCTTCCCTTGCCCCCCAAATCCCCTCACCCCGTTTCAAGCCTTGTTCCCCCCCAGCAAACCCAGGCAGTGGGAGAGAAAATTGCTTTGGGGGAGCTGGGCAGGGGGGGCATGGCAGGACGTTGCGGGGAGGAGGCAGAACCTCTCTTCCCGCAGCTTCATCTCACCTCCCAAAGCATCGGCCTGCCCTGCCTCTTCCTCCTCTCACCCGTGGTCTGGCAAAGAGGGTTTTTCTCCTTCTCGGGGGATAGAGACCCCCCACCCAAAGTCCCAGGCGGGGTGACCCCGGGGAAGCCGGGCTGGCTGGCACATCCACAGCCCATCACCTCCAAACGCCGGCAGCTGCAGCCGACACCGCCCTGCCCTCAGCCCCTTCCCCAGTGCTGAGACCTGGAAACTCGTTGCAGGTGTGGCCAGAGCAGCACCCTCCAGGTGCCTGTCCCATGGGGACGGGGTGGGGGCACCCAGTGTTCAGCCGGGGGGGCTCTGCCTGCGGGTGATACAGTCCTGCGTGCTGGGGAGCCTCACACCCATGGGTGCAAACAGGCACAGGGGCTCACCCCCCCACCCCCCAAATACAGCCCAGGGGGGTGGCGTGGGTCTGGGTCAGCCCACACGGACCCTTCTCATGTCCCTGCTCCTGCTGGGCCTCGGTTTCCCTACCCGTAAAATGGGCCTCATGCCCAGGAGCTTTCGGGTGCTTTGAGACCACTCGCGGGGAGATGCCCCACGCCAGCCCCCTTCATAGGGACAGTCCCCAGCTCAGCGTCACCCGGGGGAGCCCAGGGGCTGGGGTGGCTCTGTCCCTGCCACCGCGGGTGCCCCGAGAGCCCTGGGCACATGGGCAAAAGCCTCTCCTGGGCAGGCGGCAGCAGAGCACCCCCATCTCTGCGCGCTGCTGCAGAGGCCCGACACACTCGGTGCACCTCGGCGAGCCCCCACTCTCCCTGCCGGGTGCCAGCTGGGCGACCGGGCCCCGAAGCCGTTTCTTATCAACACCCCGGGGTTATTTTAAGCTCTCGGGCCCTTGCAGGAAAACCCATTTCGAGCAAAGCGAGAAAGGGCCAGGAAGGGCTGGGAGATGTTTCTGAAAAGCACCTGCTGCCAGGGCCACCCCCGCACCGAGAGCAACTGCAGGCCACGGGGGAGCACGGGGGGGGGGGAACCCCTGTCCCAACCCCTGGGCATGGGGGTGCCACCAGCACCCTGCGCCGCCAGGAATCCCAGCCCCGTGAATGGTCCGGGGATGGATCTGGATGCTGCTGCCAGGGTGCCCTGGGCACTGGAGGGGTCAAGGCGGGGGGATATGGGGGGGCTGTGCAGGTCACACATAGCATGAGCGTGTCAGGTCTCAGCTCTGTCTGTGTGCTGGCGAGCTGCTGCCGCTGCCGGAGACGCTTATCTCGAGCCATCGAAGGCAGGCAGGGAAGGTGTGAAATTTTGGAGGGAGAGATGCTCGGGTGCGGAGCAGCAGCGAGTGGGTGCTGGGTGCTGTGAGCTCGAGGTGCAGGCAGGGGTGACGGTGGTGCCTGCTGTCTTTCTGAAGTGCTGGCAGGGAGGAAGCGGTGCCATATCGCTGCGGTCCCCGAGCGCTCGCTGTCTCCACCTCCCCGTCCCCAGCACCCCACTTCCTCTCCTCTCCATCCCTGCTGACGGGCTGCTAACCATCGCCTGGGTGCTCGTTGTGCACCCAAAGACCTGCAAAGCTGCCCCCTGGGCACCCCTGGGCACCCAATCACCCCCCCCAGCACCCTGCCATCCCCTCCTTGGGCACTCTGTCATACCCCCAGCACCCTGACACCCACCCCTTGGGCACCCTGTCACCCCCCAGCACCCTGTCATCCCCTCTTGGGCACCTCATCATCCCCCCAGCACCCTGACATCCCCCCCTTGGGCACCCTGTCACCCCCTTGGGCACCCTGTCACCCCCCCAGCACTCTGTCACCCCCCCAGCACCCTGTCATCCCCTCTTGGGCACCTCATCATCCCCCCAGCACCCTGTCACCCCTTCAGGCACCCTGTCACCCCCCCAGCACCCTGTCATCCCCTCTTGGGCACCTCATCATCCCCCCAGCACCCTGACATCCCCCCCTTGGGCACCCTGTCACCCCCTTGGGCAACCTGTCACCCCCCTGGGCACCCTGTCACCCCCCCAGCACCCTGTCACCCCCCCAGCACCCTGCCATCCCCTCTTGGGCACCTCATCATCCCCCCAGCACCCTGACATCCCCCCCTTGGGCACCCTGTCACCCCCTCGGGCACCCTGTCACCCCCCCAGCACCCTGCCATCCCCTCTTGGGCACCTCATCATCCCCCCAGCACCCTGACATCCCCCCCTTGGGCACCCTGTCACCCCCCCAGCACCCTGCCATCCCCTCTTGGGCACCTCATCATCCCCCCAGCACCCTGACATCCCCCCCTTGAGCACCCTGTCACCCCCCCCAGCACCCTGTCACCCCCCCAGCACCCTGCCATCCCCTCCAGGCTCTGCAGGCCCCGGCTCTCCCCAGGGCACTGGGGTGCTCTGGGGTCCCAGGACACACGTCCCGTCCCAGTCCTGCCTCGCCCCCCCCCAACCCCAGCACCCTTTTGGTCTCGTGTCTCCATCTCTCTCAGCTCCTTTCACTTTTCCTTTCCCCACCTCTTCTCGCTGTCACCTTCCCGTCTCCCCCTGCCCGGAGGGGGGGTGACAGCGGGGACATCCCTGCAGCACCCCCGGGGTGCTGGGGGGCTCCCGCCAGCCCCGTGTCTCCCGCTGGGTGCTGCGGCTGAGCCCGTCCTGTCCCCGCAGCCTGCCCCACACCTCGTCCCTCCCTTTGCACACAGTGACTCAAGGCCCGGGCTTGCCCCAGTGTCCCTCCAGTTGCCCCAGTGCCTGGGGAACTGGTTTGCCCCGGGGAGGACCCTCCCCAGCGCTGACTAAACCCTCCCCGGCCAGCCCCGGCAGTGCCGGGAGACGCGTCAGGGAGCTCCCACTTCCCGCAGCGCCATGGCCAGCTGGCTCGGCTGGTTTGGCACGTACACACGCTTGCACACGCATGCACACGCTTGCACACGCGTGCACACGCTTGCACACGCGTGCACACACACATTCACGCATCGCAGCCGGCCCCGCTCCTCCTGGGACCTCCCTGTCGCTGCCCCTCACGGGAGCCCACGGTGCTGGGGGGCTGCAGGGGCCGGATCCTGCTCCCGCGCTGGGGCCACGAGGACGAGCAGCCGGGCCCCGCGTGGGCATTCAGCTGCCCCTGGGCTCCCCGCAGCCGCTGGGGACCCCTCTGTGTCCCCTCTGTCCCGGGGGCTGTTCCCAAGGGGACCCATCTGGTGCTCACTGGGACCACGGCGGAAGCGGGGCCGTGGCTCCAGGGTGGCCAGGCAGGAGCTGCCGGCGTTCCCCTTCGGTGGGACCCCCCGCAGGCACCTTTCCTCCCAAAGAAATCGGCGTTTCTGCCCCCAAACCCTTCCCCTGCCACCCCCCACCTCGTTGCGTTTTGCACGTGGTTTCTCAAGCCACCAACGTTCCCCTCAAAGGGTGTTGGGGGGGGGCAGAGGCTCCACTGAAACCTGGCAGAGGAGAAATCAGCTTTTTCTGGTCTTCCCTGCCAGGGCAGCTTTTAGGGAGGTACTGGAGTGGGCGTGGGACTCGTCCCCTTCCCACCATCACAGGAGCAGGCCAACCCCCGTGGGTCAGGGATCCCACCCAGGAGCGTGGGGCTGGGGCTGCCGTCACAGCTGGGAGCTGCTGTGTGCGCTCGCAGAGCGCGTCTTCGAAGCGGTGAGCGTGTTAGCCACCAGTAGGTTTCAGAGTTAACAGCCTGTTTAAGGGGAACCATTCATGTGGTCTCAGGCTGTCAGCCAGCCCCAGCCGAGGCTGTTGCCACTCTTGGCACTTTCTTTCAGGCTCCCCGTGCGGCCGGGGCCGGTGACACCGGCTGGCGGGTGGCTGAGGTCCCACCATCCCCATGGTGGGCAGTGGCCTCTGCCACCCCTGGCCAGGGCAGGAGAGCCCAACTGTGCGGGGTCTGGGGCCCTGCTGCATCCCCATCCCATCCTGCGCATCTCCCAGTGACCCCAGTGCCTCCAGTACCCTCAGAACGGAGGGGACGTGGTTTCCCCTTTTCCTGGGGATTTTCTGCTCCGGGGGGACCCCGTCGCGGTGTCACCGACGGTGGCTCTCGGTGCGGGGCCATGCCCTGGCGAGGGAACCGAGTCCCCGGCTGCGGGGCCGCGTCTATTAGAGACAACCCAGTCCCACCCCCTCCTCTTCCTCCCCGCGAAGAGGCTTCATCTCACCTCTCCAAATTTAGCAAAGGCCCCTGAACCCGGACGTTTCCTGCTCACGCTCTTGGCAGCCACCGAGTCACAACGCGGCGCCGGCCGATGCTCATCGCGTGGCCGCGGCACCAGCGCGGAGCAGGTAAGAGCCACCGCGCCGCCGTGTCCCGCAGGGATGTCCCCGCGTGCGGGCAGCCCTCCCGGCTCTGCCCTTTCCGCCTCCCCTGCAGACCCCAGCTCCCACCGCCCCGGCTCGGGGCTGCCAGCGCTGCCCTTTGCCATTTTACGGGTCACAGTGTTGGCCGGTGGGGACAGAGCTCCTCGGTGCCGGGACACGGTGACGCCGGGCGGTGTATGGCTTCGCTCGCCAAGCTTGGGCTTCCCCAGCCCGTGCTGTAAACCTGGTTTTTAGGCTTGACCGTAGCTTTGGGTTTAGGTACCCCAAAAACAAGCAAAGGGGGGAAAAAATGCTTGTTTGCCTTCCGATGGCTGCGGAAGTGGGGCCGAGCTCAGGGCGCTGCCCTGCCCGGACGTGCCCCAGCCCCGGCTCTGCTCCCTGCCCGGCCCTCGCTTCACGCTTGGCAGGTTTGGGCAACCCTCCTGTAAATGCCATTTTTCCCCCGGCGATGGTTTTTCATGCTCGGGATCGGGGTCGGTATCGGGGTGCTGGGGCTGGGTGCCAGCGCCATCCCCAGGATGCCGGGGCTGGGTGCCAGTGCCGTCCCCAGGGTGCCAGGGCTGGGTGCCAGCGCCGTCCCCAGGGCACGGGGCCGTGGCCAGGCTCCGCACAGCCCCAAGCGCTCCCCCAGGATGGCCCTGCCAGGACGGGGTCCTGCCCCACTCCCCAGCCCCGCTGCGGGGGCTCAGCCCGTCGGGTTTGGGGGTGTAGGACGGGCTGAGGAGGTGGCAGAACCCCCCAGCCCCCTCTGAGCGGTGGTCGGTGCCCCCCCAGACTGGCCGTGGGGAGCGGCGAGTGCATCCCGCAGGACACGCACATCCAATTGCCGCTCGGGGACATCTACGTGGGAGGGGACACCTGACGGGCAGCCCTCCTGGCAGGTTAGTATCGACCCCGCTGCCACCGCCGTGGTCCCCCGTCACCCCACAACCTCCCCCTCACCTCCGAGCACCCACAGGGGCACCCGGACCCCCCCACCGCAGCCCTGGGCTCTGTGGGGAACGGCTCAGCCCTCCCCAGATGCCCCTTCAGGGGGGAAACGGGGGTGGGGCAGTGGCAGGACGGTGACAGCCAAAGACGCTGCTCCACAGGCGGGGGGCCCTTGGCCACCCCCCCATTTCCAAAATCACCCTCGAGCCGCTGGGCTGGGGTTTGAACCCCAACCCCCTGTGCCGAGAACTGGTGTCCGCCGGGTCCAGCCCCATAAATCTGCTCCAGGTCCCAGCTCATGTCCCCCCTCCACGGGTCTCCTGGCCGGAGGGGACCCCCAGCCCCCCGTGGCTCTGTAAGGATGTGGCCGGGAAGGGGATGGTGCTCTCTGCTCGGGCTCTCCTGTGCTCCTTCCTCCCCCTGCTCTTCCTCCCTGCCCTCCTCTGCCTCTTCCCTCCCTTCCCCGGGATGTGGCCAGTTTCTTGTCCCTTGTCCCCGGGGGCTGGAGCCAAGCTGCCGGCTGCCCCCAAAGGGCTCCTGGCCAGGGCCGAGGGCTCAGCAGAGCCCCCCCAGCAGCCGAGCCTCCCCTGCCGCCCCCCACAGCTGCCCACACCCCTGGCCCCACAAATCCGGCAGCGGGTGCTCCTGCCGGTCCCGCAGACACAGCTTTGCTCCTGCCTGTGTTGGGGTCCCCCCCACCAGCCCCTCGTCCCCAAGCTCGCTGTCCCCCCCCGGCCTCCCTGCTGGTCCCCCAGCTGCTCCTCTGCCCGCAGCCCCCGATGCCACCAGGGCCACCGGCTGCGGGACCCCCGTGAGGCTGGCCATGGCCCCTTCGCCAGACGTCCCCACCGGCAGCACGAAGGAGGAGGAGGAGACGAGAGCTGAGGCTGAAGAGCTGCGGGGAGCCGCGGAGGGCTGGAGGAAGGAGCCCTTTGGCCAAGCAGAGCCGGTGCTGGCGGGGGCCTGGCCGCCCCCCCCACTGCCCAGGGAGCTGAGGGTCCGCCTGGGCAGCCTGTGCCCCCTCCTCCTGCCCCAGCCGTGCCTCTGCCTCTGCGGCACCCGCTGGCCCCCGCTCCTGCTGGCCCCGCAGCCCGCGCCGCCCCTCGCCTGCCTGGGTGACACGGGGACCCCCGTGTCACCTTCGCAGGGCTGTGGCGGTGCCCTCCTCCAGCTGCCACCCTGCCTGTGGCCATGCGGGACCCTCCAGCCCCCCGCGCAGGGCGCTCCCGGGCCGCCGAAGCCACCGGTGGGATTTCTCCCTCTCCCCCAGGGGCCCTTCCCCTTCCCCGGCTGCGGGGCAGGGGGGTGCCCGTCGCCACGGGGGGGGAAGCCCCGCTCTGCCCCGCAGTCGGAGGTGCCCAGCCGCGGCGTGGCCAAGCCGCCCGCCGGCACCGGGCCGTACCCGCCGGGGAAGGACGATGGCAGGAGCAAGTACGAGTGCAACGTCTGCGCCAAGAGCTTTGGGCAGCTCTCCAACCTCAAGGTACCCGGGGTGCCCCCGCGCCCGCTCTTCCCCCCCAGCCTGGCAGCACACCCTCTGCCTCCCTAGGGTCAGCCTGCGCCGGGGACGAGGGACAGCGGTGGCTCATCCCACCTGTGCGGGCAGGTCGCGGGCCTCGCCCCGTGCCTCAGTTTCCCCCTAGAAAAGTGCCCATCGGCGTGAAGGGCTCTGAGATGGGCTGCAGATATACCCCCCTGTGCCCTGGGGGCTGCGGGATGCTCCTGGGGGGGGTGGGCTGGGGCAGGCTGCACTCCCGGGTTCCCCGGGTGCTCCCCCCGTAGCCCTGTGCCCCCCCCGGCAGGTCCACCTGAGGGTGCACAGCGGCGAGCGGCCCTTCCAGTGCCCCGTCTGCCAGAAGAGCTTCACGCAGCTGGCACACCTGCAGAAGCACCGGCTGGTGCACACCGGCGAGAAGCCCCACCAGTGCCCGGTAGGTGCCCGCTGGGTGCCAGGAGGGTGTGTGTGTGGGGGGGTCCCGAACCAGGGTGCAGCACCCACCCCGAGCCCCCCATCCTCTCGCCCCCGCAGAAGTGCCACAAGCGCTTCAGCAGCAGCAGCAGCCTGAAGATCCACCTGCGGCTGCACTCGGGCGAGAAGCCCTTCCAGTGCCACCAGTGCCACAGCCGCTTCTCCCAGCGCATCCACCTCCAGCTCCACCGGCGCCTGCACCAGTGCCGGGGCCCACCCCTTGGCCCCCCGGCCCCCCGCGGCCGCCTCGCCCAGGCCGGTGGGTACGCCAGCCTGGGTGCCAGCTGGCCGGAGCAGGAGGAGGAGGAGGAGGAGGAGGAGGAGGAAGGAGGGAGCCTGCCCAGCCAGGCTATGGCACTGCTGCGGGGCTTCGTGCTGAGGGAGGTGGGGAAGGGGCTGCCCCGGTGGGCAGGGGTGGACGTGGGGACCTGCCACGGCGTCCCCAGGCAGCAGCAATTTCCCTGCTGCTGGAGGGGGCTGGCTGAGCCGGGACGGCCCCGGGGGCTGCGCGGGTGGGGGCTGCTCCCCTGCCCCGGACCCTCAGGGCCAGGAGGAGCCACCACCATCATCCCCTGCAACCCCCAGCTCCATCAACACTGCCCCAGCCTCGGGGACAAGGACGGAGGAGGGTCCCCCCAAAGAGCCGAGCAGCTCCCTGTCCCCAAAGCCCTCGGGGGGGGCATCCCCCCGGCCGGCCCCACGTCCCAGGCCATGCCCGTGCCCCCACCCTGCAGCATTACTGCCCCGGGGCTGTGCCTGGGGTGCAACAAACCCCCATTTCCATGGAAAAAGCTTTAATTTCTCAGCCCCCCCAGTCTCAGGTGCACCCTGAGCTCCCAGTGTGCCACCACCGTGGCACTGCGGGGACACGGCTCTGCCCGTCACGGCTTTCCCCGGCTTGGTGCCACCGCTGAACCCTCCCGGGGCTCTGTCTGGGAGTGCCACGCCAGGGTGGGCATCTCCAGCTCCGACACCTCTGGGTGCTGCTCCCCGCACCCTGCCGGCACCTCGAGCGTCTCACTGACACCCAAAGGACACGACGGCCCCGGTTGTCCTCGCCGAGGTTGGGGCCGGCGAGCGGCATCCCTCCCGTGATTTCATTCAATAAACATTTCTGCCTCTGCAACTCACCCACCCTCGGCAGGGCCCAGCCCCAGCCCGGTGCAGCTCCCCAGGGAGGGAAGAGAGGGTCCCCGGGGTCCCCAGGACATCGCCATGGGTGTCCCTTGGGAGGGCACGGGCCCTGGGACGGAGCCGCTTCCCCCTGTGCCAGCGGGCAGCACGGCTCGGTGCCCTGCCACCGCAGCCTGGGCCAGGGGCTGGCAGGGCTGCCCGGAGCCCCCCGTCCCCGTGGCTCTGGGGGTCAACTGGGCTGATCCCCCCCATTGGGGGGGTTCAGAGACCCTTCCCCAGGCAGGGTCGGGGACACGGCCCCCACGGCTGTCCTCAGGGGCGTGCAGCTCCTCCCGGGGGGTTTCACAACCCACGGGCTGCGGCAGGGAGGGACAGGGCAGAGTCCGGTGCTTCTCCGGGGCGGGCAGAGCCGGCGCGGCGGCGGGTGGAGGACGGCCGAGCCGTGAGCTCCCCACGCCCGGCTGGACCCCGGCGCTGCTGGCCAAGGTGCGGAGGGAGCTCAGCTGCGCCTCGGTTTCCCTGGCATGTGAGTGGTGGCACCCAGAGCTGGGTGGCCCTGGGCACCCCAACCGGAGCCGAGCTGCGGCCACTTGCGCCGGGCTGGCAGTAGCCAGGGAGGCTCCTGGGCTGGGCCAGCAGCCGGGAGTGGTGGCCCTGGGGCGAGGCTGGCACCATGGTAGGGCACCCACGGGTGCCAGGGAGGAGCGGGAGGGCAGCGCGAGGATACAGGGCGGGTGCCGGCTCTGCTGTCACTCCGAGCCCTGCTGGGAAAGGGCCCTGTGCCCCAGGGTCAGGTCTCTCGCAGTGGCCCAGGGCTACCGTGACCCCCGCTCCGTCCCCAACCCAGCGTGAAGCCCCTCGAGAGCCTCAGCTCTCCGAGACCTGGGAGACCTCCCAGCATTGGGAGCCTCCCGGGAATGTGCTGCAGTGCTGGGAGCTCTGCATGGGACCCCCACATAGTCGATTAATCCGGGTGCACCCACAGCCCCGGGGACCCCCAGCCCCTCACCACAGTGCGTTGGGACCCCGCCAGCCCCATGGCCCAGCCGAGCCCGGCCGACGCGGTGCCCCGGCCGGCTGGTGAGAGGTGCGGTGACAAAGCTGGTCACAGATCCCCTCCGAGGTTACCAGCACCCTCCCTGAGATGGGTGGTGGGGAGGGGGCGGCCGGGCAGGGGTCCAGGGGGCCCGGAGCCACCCAGGCCGGCCGGGCTCCCTCCTGGCGCTGCTGAGTCGGAGGAAACAGAGGAGCCGGGTGCTGGGGAACCAGCCTGACCGGCTCCCCGGCTGTCAGCACCTGAGGAATGCCAAACCTCCGCTGCGCCAGGGCTGGGTGCTCAGGGCTGGGTGCTCAGGGCTGGGTGCTCGGCGAGGGCTGGGTGCTCACCGGGTGACTCTGCCGGTCCGCCCAGCCGCAGCGTGCAGGGAGCAGCACCCCCAGCCCCGCTCGGCACAGCACCGCGCCCCGCTCGCCACCCAGCCGGCACGGCGGGACCCTCAGCTGGCAGGTACGTAGGGGTGCAGTGTGGGGGGCCCCCCGGCGCGGGGTGCTGCCCGGGCTGGCCCGGCTTGCACGGGTGCTGGCGGGGAGGGAGGCTTTGTGGTGCTGGGAACCGGAGGGCACCGGTGCTCCCGTCCCGGCTGCCACCCACGGGGTTGCCCGGTGCTCGGACCCGTGCCCTGGCTTGGCAGGTGCTGGGATGGGTCCCTGCTCACCTGGGACTGGGATCGGCACTGCCCAGGGAGGGGGGATGGGGCTGGCAGGTGGGGGCTGAGGCTGGGTCTGCCCCTCTCACCTTCAGTCCCGGACGCTGGGGGCTGCTGGGGCTGTAACCCTCCTCCTGCCACCAAAGCGCGTCCCCAGAGCCACTGGAGCGAGCTGGGGCTCCTCCACCTCCGGTGGCCTCGCGACCCGGGCTGGGGGGACAGCGGGGCTCCCCCGTCACCCCTGTCCCCCTCGTCCCTGCAGTGCCCGCCGTTACCGGCGACCCGGCTGGGTGGTGGGGAGGCAGGGGCAGCGAGGGGCGATGGCGGTTCCCCTGCCCTCGTTATGAACCCCAGCCCGCGCAGCAGCCGCCCAACCCAAATCCTTGATTTTCCTGAAGGCGGCAGGTCCGCTCTCACCCCGCGGCGACGGGGCTCAGCCCGGCGTGGCCGGAGGCTTGGCTTAATCCGTGGTCACCGGCTCAAAGGCAGCCACAGCCACTGCCCTTGGCCCCTCCGTCTCTTCTGAATATTAAATGGCACCTTGCGCCTTTTACTTGGGTGCTGGGAGACCCTTCGGGATGACAGGAGGCAGCAAATGAGCTGAGCAAGGTGGTGTGGCTTGGCCAGGGGGGATTAATTGGCCGTGCCGGGTGCCCCGGCGTGGCAACCCCGCTGGGATCCAGCGCAGCGTGTCCCGACAGGCAGGGATGGCTAGCAGGAGCGGCCAAGAGGCTGCAGGGCCGTATCCTCGTGTCCTCGTGTCCTTGACCTACTGTGGTGGTAGGAAATATCTCAGTGAAAAATGGGGTGCTGGGGCAGCGCAGGGCTCCGGGGCGAGCTCCTTTCCCAGGGCCGGTGGGGCGCCGGGCAGCCCAGGGTGGCACCGGGTGCTGGATCCAGCTGCAGGGGTGGGATGGGAAAGACAGACCTGGAGATCTTTGGAAATCTGGCTCTGGGCAAGAGGCAGCCGTGACACTGAGTCAGCAGCTCCCGCCTCCCCCCAGCACCCCGGTGCTGCGCGGAGCCGGCGTCCCTGTCCTGGTGCCACCCTGGGGCCGTGGGCACGGCGGGGCCAGGCGCCGCCAGCCAGCGCTTGAGAAACCAGCGCTGAAGCAAGCCCGGGTGCAACCGGGTGCCGGCGGCTCCGGCAGGACGGCAGGATTGCAGGGCAGAGAGGGGCCACGTCCCTGCCCACACCGCGCTGCCCTGGCACCACCGGCCCTGGCGGGAGCGTCCTCGGCGCGGGGGGCCCTGTGTGCCACCGCGGAGCCCCCGGCCCGGGGTGCTGGGGGTCCCTCTGGCCTGACCCTGCTCTTGGCCGTTTGCTCTGAGCCCCGGCTTGCCCCCAGCGCGTTTGCGCAGCTTTTCCTCCACACTGTTGGGTGCACCCGTCCCTCTTCCACTGGCAGGTGCTGTGGCCTTGGGGATCCAGCTGTGACCCTGGGATCCAGCTGTGGCCCCGGGATCCAGCTGTGGCCCCGGGGATCCAGCTGTGGCTTTCCCAATACAGCTGCGGCTTTCCCAATGCAGATGTGCGGCCCTGCCCAGGCTGGTCCCAGCCTCGAGCGGCGCTGGCTGTCCCAGACGAGGTCTCATCGTCTCCTGGAAAATGACACAAACTCTTCCTATCTGTACCGGAAAGACCTGCTGGGCCGGGGAGAGCGAGACGCGGAGGGCGCGCGGCGGGCTGGCAGCAGGGGCAGGCAGCTGCCTGCACCCGCCGCTTCTCTGCCTGCCCCCGGCCTCCCCGACCCCCCTTGGGGACTGGGAAAGCCCAACCCGCAGCCGTTGGAGGGCCCCCAGCCCCAGGTGGTGCAGGATGAGGCCCTCTCCCGAGGTGTCCCCCGGGGATCCCAGCCCTGGGGGCTGTGCAGGGAAGCGTCCCCATCCCCGGCCAGGAGACCTCAAGCTCAGCCTGTCCTCGGGCTGAGCCCCAAGCCCTGTCCCCGCCGCTGTCCCCGTAGCCGGGCGGTGACACCGAACAGCTCCTTAATTGGGAGATGCCGAGATGCCGGCGTGCTTCTGGCTCCCTCCCCAGCCCCTGCTGCGTCAGCGGCTTCCAAACCCAAACCCAGCAATAAAACCCTCCTGGGGCAGCCACGCAGCCCCGGCACAGCGACGCCTCCGCCGGCATCCCCCCCAGCCGGGGCGGCGCGGGCGGCCCTGGCCCCTGCCCCGCGCCCCGGGACCGCGGCGATGCCCACCCTGCGGCACCGAACGCAAGGGCGCGGGAGTCGAGTGCTGGGGACCGGCTTGGATCCGGGTGCGAGCGGCGAGTGATTAGTGCAGCTCGTTTTCTCGTGCCGATGGGGCCGTGGCGGTGGACGGAGCCATCCCACCTTTGCCGAGCAGCGATAGGGAAGGGTCAAGGGAAGATGCTGCTCAGGTCCCCACCTCCTCCCGCGAACCCCACGGCTGCCCCAGCCCCAGCCCTGGTCCCGGCCAGGCCCTTTTCCCCCGCGGAGCAGCTTCTCTGTTGCTTTTTGGGCTTGTTTGTTTGCTGCATTTGCTGACTTGGCGCAGCCCTGCCACCCGCCTGAGTCATCCCGCAGCTCCGGGCACGGCACGGCTCGGGGCACAGCACGGTCCGGCCGGATCCTGCACGCTCACCAGCGCCGTGCCGGCCCGCCGGGCTCTGCCGGAGCCCACGTTGGTGGTGTGGTGGAGCTCCCCACCATCTCTGCTGGATGCAGAAGTGTTGGCACAGGCGGGCAGAGGGGCCCACGGTGCCCCCCACGTCCTGCACATGCCAGGATGGGTGACAGGAGCACCCTGAGAACTGCAGAGCACCCCAAAGCCATGTCCTGTGCTCATGGGATGCCCCCCAAAACGTCCTGCAGGATCAGAGGGAGGTCTCGGGGTCCAGGGCTGGTCCCCGCAGGGTGGTTTCTGCTCAGCTCTCCCAGGGTCTCCTTCTCTCCCTGCAGCTCTGCCAGCCCCAGCGCAGCAGCCGCAGGGGCCGAGCCCAACGGTGTGGGGCGTTACAGGGCCGCAGCAGCCCCCCTTCCCCGGCCCCCCGCCATGGATTCACCGTTCCGGCACGCCAAGGCCAGGGGCATCATCTCCAGCGCGGAGCTGAGCCTGAAGCAAGCAGCGCCGAGCACGCCGGGGCCCGAGGGCAGGTCCCGCTTCCAGAAGGTCTCGCTGGTGTCACGACGGCTGGAGAACACGGGGAGCGCGCGGGGCCGGGAGGGGAGTCCCTCCCGCGTCTCCCTCCTGCTGCAGGCCTGGGAGAGGGAGATCGTGGAGAAGACGGCGGCCGGCCCCGCCACCCTGACGCACCGGGAACGCTCGTCCTCCGTCAACCTCCTCAAGGACTTCACCGCGCACGGGCCCATCTTCTCGCAGGTGTATTCCCCCGCGCAGAAGCCCCGGCGGCAGGACGAGAGGGGGAAGGCGGGGGCCGGCGGTGGTGACAGTGTCCCCCCGACGGTGGGTGCCCCTTGCGAGACGCCCGTGCACAGGGAGAGCTACGTGCATGGCACCCTCCTCCCCACCCGACCCGCCGAGCGCCCCGCGGGGGGTCCTGCCAAGGGTCCTGGTGCCCCGTGCACGGCCGAGCCTGGCTGCGTCCCTGCCCTGCCCAGGGCCAGGCACGTCACCGTGCTGCGGACGGGCAGGGACGCAGCCGGGCCCGAGCCGGGGCTGGCGGAGGGAAGGGAAGCCCGAAACGGGAGGCACGACGCTGCCAGCGCCACGACGGCCCCACCGCGGCGGGAGAGCTGCGGGCAGGACAGCAGCGGCTTCGCTGGGGCCACGGCGGGCAGCAAGAGCTCGCTGGGCACCGCGGAGGCCGCCGGGCTCCCGGACGAGGGATCCCCCGAGGAGAAACACTCACCACAAGCTGAAGCCGCGCTGGCAAACGCAACCCCAAGAGATGGCGACAGGCCTGGGGACCCACAAACCAGTATAACCAGCTCCCCGCAGTGTCCCTTGGAGGACGCCGGCGGCCAGGCCGATCCGGCTGGCGCAGGAGAGGGAAGCACGGCAGACGGGGACGGCACCATTTCAGCCACGCCGCCGAGGACAGAGAGCCCCCCGGGAGCTGGTGGCATCCCCGAAAACCCCTTCTTGGAGGTGACCAATGGTCCAGAGCCTTCACCCGAAGGACCAGCATCTCCGATGGCTGAGGTTGAGTTGGAGGGGGGCGAGACGACGGGGGACCCCCAGAGCACAGCCCAAGAGCCCGAGAGCAGCCCGGAGCCCCCCGCCGACCCCCCAGCCCCTGAACCCCCAGCCGAGAGCCCCCCAGACGCGATCGAGGAGGACCCCGAGCTGCTGGTGGACATGGAGATCTTCGTGGACACTCTACGCAATATGGAGCCCTCGGAGATGCGGAAGGCGCCCAAGGCCCCGCGCCAGCCCCGGCCATCGTCGCTGGGCCGCTATGCCGCTCTGCCCCCCATCCAGGAGGACCGCGTGGCCCCCCGGGCCCCCGTCTCCCTGCCCGAGGCCCTGAGCGAGCTGCTGGCGCGCAGCCCGGCGGGGCGGCGGGAGGAGAGCCCCGAGGAGGAGGCGGAGATCGAGAACCCCTACCTGAGCCCCGATGAGCGGGCGCTGGTGGGGTCTCACCGCGGGGAGCCCGGAGACAGCGTGGCCAGCGACGGCCGGGCGGGTGAGGGCTCGCTCCCGGCGACGCCGAGGCAGGCAGGAGCGGAGGAAAAGGCCAAACCGGTGGCCGGGGGCTTGGCCGAGCGGAGCGTGCTCTTCCGAGGGAACGTCCTCAAGGGCATGGCGCTGCTCTCCCACTTCTTGGAGCACCGGGCGGCTGCGGCCGACGAGGGCAAGCCCTACTCACGCCTGGACAACAGCGTGCTCTACAGCCGCTTCGTCTCCCCCGGCACCGCCCCGCTCGAGCTGCCCGGCAGGGACGGCGGGGGCACGGGCTCGCCCGCTCCCGGGGACCCCAACGGGCTGGACCCCGGTGACCACCCTGGCCCTGAGATGGCCGTGCTGGAAGCCCCGAGTCCCGGACACATCCCTCCTGTCACCGAAGAGCCAGAGAGCTCCGTGGCCCTGTGCCCCACCGATGTCCTGGTGAGTAAATCCCACGACGTGGCACCTGGAGAGATGCTCTGTCCTCCCGGGCACGTGGGGAGGTGGTGGGGTCTGAACCCCGGAGCACCTTCCTCCGGTCCCAGCACACAGCTTGTGCTTCCCATCAGAGAGGCCGTGGGGTGAGAGCCCCCGGTGCGATGGGAGGGCACCGGGATGGGTGACGGGAGGGTCCCGGGGCAGGCGGGGAGGCTGATCCCCAGCAGTGCAGGAATGCTCGAGGTGTGGCTGCTCGGGGCGGTGGGAGGGATTGGCAGACGCCAGACGCGAGGCTGCGGCTTCCTCGGGCTGCGGGGAGATGGCTGGTGCGGCTGACGTCCCTCTGCGCTCCTCACGCGCTTGTCCCCTTGGGTGTTCGCAGCAGGAGGACAAGGAGGGCTTCGAGAAGATCAACATGAGACCTGGCAAGGTACGGGGAGTGCGGCGGGGCCGGGCCGGCCGGCCAGGGCACGGTGCGGTGCGGTGCAGTGTACGGTAGCACCTCTCTGCTGTGTCACCCCCTCCCAGATCATCCTCTTCTCCGAGGCCGGCTTCGCGGGCCAGAAACGGGAGATCTGGGGTGATGTCCCCGACGCCACGTCCTGGGAGCTCTCGCACACCATCTCCATCCGAGTCATCCGAGGCGGGTAGGGGACGGCGGCAGGGCAAGGACACGCGGCGAGGATGAGGAGGGAGGGCTCGGCCGAGGCTCGCGCGCTCCCCGTGTCGGGGATGGCGGCTGGGTCCCAGCCTGGGGTTCAGGAGTGACCGTCCTGCCAGTGCTAATTACTGCGGCCGCGACCCAGCACCGCGGCGGTGACAGGACGTCCCCACCCACGCTCTGCCCCGAGGCTCCCGATGGCTGCGGAGCTGCGGGTGCAAGCAGGATTCTCCCCCCCTCTTTGCTCCCCCCCCGCTCCCAGGTGGGTGATGTACGAGAAGCCGCGGTTTCACGGGCGCAAGTGCGTGCTGGCCGAGGGGGACGTGGAGATCGACAACCCCTGGACGGCGTACGGGCAGAGCGGGCAGCCCCGCGGCAGCCGGCCCTTCCGCATCGGCTCCTTCAAGAGGGTGGTGCGGGTGAGCGCAGGGACCCCCCCGAGCCTCCTGCTCCCCCCCCCCCCATCTCCCCGAGGCTGCCAAGCGGGGGGTGCCGGACCCCCCTTAACGCTGCTCTGCCCCGTGCCAGGATTACCGCACCCCCGAGATCAGCCTGTTTGCAGAGGAGAACGGCGAAGGCGCCCGCCTGAAGTTCACTGACTCGGCGGAGGACACCCGCGTGCAGGGCCAGCCGCTCGCCGCCGCCTCCATCATCGTCCACTCAGGCTTGTGAGCGGGACCGTGGGGCCGGGTGGGCGCCGGGTGGGTGCTGGGTGGGCTCCAGCCTGGGCTGGAGCGGAGCATGATGCTTTCCCCCTCTTCCCCAGGTGGCTGGTTTACTCCAAGCCTTTCTTTGACGATGACCCCTACGTTTTGGAGCCGGGCGGGTACCCCAATTTAAAGGCTTGGGGAGCGAAGGACCCATCCATCTGCTCCATGCACCCCATCAGGCTGGTGAGTGCTGGTTGCTGGAGCGTTACTGGTTACTGTGGCGCTGGGGCCACGTCCAGCCCTGGGCACGACGGGTGAGAGCGTCTCCCGACGGTTCCCGGTTCCCATCAGTGAGCGCTCGGTGGGGAAATGTGCCGAGCATGGCTCTGGATAGTGCTCCTGTGGGTTAGTGGTGAAGGAAAGCAATAAACCAAAGCCCCAAAGAGCTTGTTCGTGAATGAAAATGACCCCAAAAAACAGCTCAGGCTTTAAAGGGGGGGATCGGATGCCCCCGCGCCGTCCCCTCCTGCCACCGCAGCCTCACTGGGGCTCCATCTCCTTCCAGGGCTGCCCTGTCGTGGAGAGACCCGGCGAGCCGCAGGTGAGCGCCGGGCCAGCGCCGGGGAGGCCGTGGGGCCGGGCCGGCCGTGGGACCACGCTCACCCCTCCACGTCCCCAGGTGCTGATCTACGAGGCCGCGGGTTTCCAGGGCCGCAGCTTCGCCATCAGCCGAGACATCTACGACCTGAAGCACCCGCGCGGGCCGGCGCTGCCCACCGCGGGCTCCCTGCGCGTTCTGGGCGGCTGGTGAGCGGCGCGGGGCGGGCAATCCCGGCTGGAGCAGGCTGGGAAGGTGCTGGTCACTCCCGGGAAAGGGCTTGGAGGAGCTGCCTGGAGCTGTGGGATGGCTGCGAGAGCAGCTTGGGGGAGAGGGTGGCACCGGAGCGGTGTGGATGGTGTCCCTGTGTCCCGGCACATGGAAATCCTCCGGAGCCCTCACTGCCTGCGTCTGCCTGTGCCACAGCTGGGTCGGCTACGAGAAGGAGGGCTTCCGCGGGCACCAGTACCTGCTGGAGGAAGGGGAGTACCAGGACTGGAGGCAGTGGGGCGGCTACAGCAAGGAGCTGGTGTCCTTACGGCTGATACGGACGGTGAGGGCAGGAGTGGCGGCATCGCTCAGGGACGGACTCGGTGTGGGCAGGGAGAGCCAGCCCCTTCGGTCCCATCCTCGTCCCCCAAAAGGAGCCCTCCCTGCCTGTGTCAGGCAGCTGGGCACGGCCTGAGATCCCCCAAACTCATCACACACAGATGTCTAGGCGGCCAGAGCTGCTCCCACGCTCCCCGGGGTCCCCGAGGCCAGGCAGGACCCCGGCTGCATGCGTGGTGAGCGCCCGGCCCGCAGCCCCTTCCCCCTGACAGACTGAGGGGCTCGGGGGGGGCTCCTTCTCCCCGCAGGACTTCTCCGACCCGGCGCTGGTTCTCTTCGAGGCCATGGACTTCGAGGAGGGCCCGAGCGTGGAGCTGAGCGAGGCGCTCCCCGACACGCAGCTGGCCGGCTACGGCACCGTCACCCAGTCCATCCACGTGCTGAGCGGCGTGTGAGTGCGGGGAGACAGGGGAGAGGGGGACGGGGGGGACAGATGGGGGGGGGCTGAGCCAGCACCCACGTTTTCCTGGCAGGTGGGTGGCCTACGAGGGCACCAACTTCTCGGGCGAGCAGTACATCCTGGAGAAGGGGGTGTACCGCAGCTGCGAAGACTGGGGTGCCACGGATTGCCGCATCGCCTCGGCGCAGCCAATCCTGCAGGTGAGAGCACCAAACACCCCCTCCTTCGCCGCGGGACCTGCCGGTGCCGCCGCACGCGGGGCTGGTGGGGACCGAGCCGGGGCAAGACGCCAACCAGCCCCGCTCTGTCTGATTCCAGGTCGGGGAACGCAACCTCCATTTCGTCTCCAAGGTCAGGGGTGGCGGATGGGGAGGGGGACGTGCCCCCCCGGGGGGACGCGGGTCCTTGCGGGGTGGTGGCGATGCTTTGCCCCCCTCACCGAGCCCCTCCGCTCCCCCTCCCCAGATCCTGCTCTTCTCAGAGCCCGACTTCTTGGGGGACCACGTCGCCTTCGAGGAGGACCAGGACGCCCTGCCCACCGCCTTCGTCCCACGCTCCTGCAGAGTCCGCGGGGGCAGGTAGCGTGTCCTGGGGCCTCGCTGCCTCCGGCTGAGCCGGGAACAGGGACATCACCCTGGCCGGCAGCTCCGCAGGCGCCCGTGGGGGCTCCCTGGGAGGGTGGGCAGGACGAGGGTGCTGGGGGGGCCACAGGAGGGATGGACGCCCACCACGACGGCTGCGTCAGCCCGGGCACGCTCCTCCCCGCCAGCTGGATCCTGTTCGACGGACAGGCCTTCGCCGGGGAGCAGCACGTGCTGTCCGAGGGCGAGTACCCCACGCTCAGCGCCATGGGCTGCCTCTCCTCCACCGCCATCCGCTCCTTGAAGAGGGTCCCGGTGGTGAGTGCCGCCAGCACTGGGGCAGAAACCCCCCAGGAACCTCCTTCTTCCCCTCCCGCGGGTACCCCTGGCGCTGGCTCTCCAGCCCCGGAGCCCTTCTGCACCCATGGGTGCTCGCTCCTCCTGCTTGCCGCCCTCATGCCTCGTCTCTTCCCCCATCCCGCAGTTTTTCTCGGAGCCCTCCATCTTCCTGCACGGCCTGGAATGCTTTGAGGGGAAGGAGATCGAGCTGAACAACGAAGTGCGGAGCCTCCAGGCAGAGGGTTTCAACAACCACGTGCTGTCGGTGCGCGTCAAAGGCGGGATGTAAGTGAGCCCCAGCCCCGCTCTCCCCCGGCCAGTGGGTGCCGTCTGCCTGCACGGGGGTGACCGCGCTCTGCCTATCCCGTCCCATCCCACCCCATCCCATCCCATCCCATCCCCTCCCGTAGCTGGGTGCTGTGCGAACACGGTGACTTCCGAGGGCGGCAGTGGCTGCTGGACTGCACCGAAATCACCAACTGGCTGACATACAGCGGGCTCCAGCACGTGGGATCCCTCTACCCCATCCGCCAGGTGAGCGCCAGGATGGGACGGGGTGCTGGCACTCGGGGGGAGGGGGGGTGAACCCCAAAACCCCGAGGCCGGTGGCTCACATGGAGCTAAAGTGCTGCCAGTCCCGATGGCTGGCAGGAAGATGCGGTAGCGGCTCCGGCTGAGCTGGGGGAGGCAGCGGGGCACGGCCTGGAGAGCAGCACCACACTCCTGGCAGCTCTGGCCCGTGAAAGGCACCGCCAGCCCGGCACCGGCCCCCCTGGATCCCTGTGTCCCCCCCGGATCCCTGTGTCCCCCCTGGGAGCGGCCGCTGCGGTGGCGAAACGCTCCCCGCGGGCAGGCGCCCTGCAAAACGCCGCAGCATCCCGGTGGGGAGAGCCGTGCCCGTGGCCGTGCCAGCTACGAGAGACAGCCCTTCCCAAAGCCACAAGCCGGGTGAGGTCCCTCCTCGGCCAGCCGCGGCACGTGGGGCCGGAGGTGCAGGCAGCAGGGCTTTTCGGTGCAAAAAACCCCGTTTCTCTCTTTCCAGAGACGGATCTATTTCCGCATCAGGAGCAGGGAGCTGGAGCTCTACCTCTCCGTCCCCGACGACGTGGAGGACATGAAAGCGGGGCGGGTGGTGGTCTCCAGCCTGAGCGAGCAGAGCAGCTCCGTCTGGTACTACGAGGAAGGGCTGATCAAAAACCAGGTCAGGGCTCGCGCGCGACGGCCAGCGGCGCGGAGGGGACCGGGGCAGCCCCTGGCAGGACGCCTGCTGGGTACGCCCCACCCCACAGCCATCTTTTAGGGTTTATAACAGCTTTTCCCAGCATCTGACCTCAGCCTTGTCCCCAAAGATGAGTCAATTCTCTCCTCCCCGAGTCTCCTCTGGAGACGCGAAGGCATCTCCGCCTCCCCTGAGGGGTTTCCTTCACCCTAATCCTCCTCACCTCTCGCCGAGAGGTTTTCCATGTCCCGCTCCAGAACCAGCCGCATTTACAGGGAAACCCCTCCGAGCTCCAAGCCTCTGCGTCGGGCGGAGGCGACGGAGAGGAGCGGGCTGACCCGGCCACCGCCGCTCCTTGCAGGTGGCCCCCAACATGAGCCTGCAGGTCATCGGGCCAGCCGGGAAGGGCGCCAAGGCCGTGCTGTGGTCTGAGACCCGCATGCCGCGTCAGACCTGGAGCGTCGACTCTCAGGGACGGATCCGCAGCCAGATGTTCGAGGACATGATCCTCGATATAAAGGGTGAGGCCTCGGCACCGGCACAGGGGCTGCTTTCCCAGGGACCCCCAAAAACGGGGTGTTTGGCCGTGAGATGGGGCACCCACCCCTTCACCGCCATCAGGAGCGCGCTCTGCCCTCCTGAAACCCTCCCCTCGCTCCGCAGGTGGCCGATCCTACGACCGGGACCACGCCATCGTTTGGGACGCGGCTGAGGAAAGACCCACGCAGATCTGGGACATACAGGTGCTATGACGGGGCAGCGTGCGGCCCTCGCGCCCAAAAGTGCCACAGGGCAAGATGGGGACACCCTGCCAGCACCCCCGCTCCGGGGCGGGAGGCCTCCCACCCCCACGCACGCCGCACCCCAAACACCCCTCTGCCCCGGCTGCTGGCGTGAAGGATGCCCACCACCCCCTCCATCCCGAGGGGGAAGCACCCCGCCTCCCTCCCGGGGAGCCCCGTACGTGGCTCACGAAGGACCCCACGGACACAACCGGCGTGGGACCCTCTGGAGAGTGGCGGAGCCCCTTCCCCACCCGCTTCCCCCTCCGAACTGTATTTATGTACGTGTGTAAGATACGGCCCCCCTCGCCCGGGCCAGCTCTGCCTGGGTGGTTGGCGTCCTTGTCCTTGCACCGGCCACAGCCTGGCAGCCCCCACGCCGCGGAGCTGCCCCCCATCCCAGCACCTTGCCCCCCGCCAGCCCCGCAGCCTCGGGCCCAATCCTGCTCCCGAGGTGGGAGCCCGGTGCCCTCTAGTGTCCACGGGCCACAAGCAGCACCGGGTTTTGAGACGGGAGGCACAGGCCAAGCTGTGCACCCCAGAACACCGGGGCTGCCGCACCCCACCAGCTCCAGCTCAGGGGGAGCCCAGCCCGCTCGCGCTGCGGGTGTGGGGGTGCTCCAGTCGTGTCCCCCGGGGCGAGCTCTGCTTCGGCAGCGGTTAGCGTCCACGCTGCAGAGCTGCGTCGCGGCTCAGGTCACTCATCTTCGAGGTCCCCGGGACAGAGGTCTGCCCCACCTGGGTGGGGGCAGGAGCTCCCCGGGGACGTGACTCAGAGCCAGGAGGGACACGGATGGGGTGAGAAATGCACACGCTGAGACATCAAGCGCTTCTGTCCTCGCTGCTGGGGAGAGGAGACGGCTGCCGGCAAGGGCCCGGTTTGCTGAGCAGGTTGAGCCCAGTTTGGGGAGAGTCACTGCGTTTCGGCAGCGATCACTTATCAACCCCGCAGCGAAACCGGGCTGTTCGGGCAGCGACAGGCAGCGCAGTGCCTCCCCGGGGGTTTCCTCGGCAGATTCGGGTGCACCAAGCTCCTTACGTCAGGCGTCTCCGGCTGGCCAGTGACTGGTCTGGCTTTCGGCAACAGCCGTCACCAAATGTCCGTCTTTAAGCTGAAACGTGTCCCCAGCTGCCCCAAGACCTGTTTGGGCAGGAGGACGCGTAACCACGGGAGAGCAGAGCGTGCTGTGCAGGGGCACCCGGCTCCAACACGCTGCTCTGCCAGGCCAGCGGGCAGGCAGACTCTTGCTGGGCAGAGCCCAAACCACCGCCCGCAGGCAGCAGTGACAGGCAGGGCAGCAGGCAGGGCAGCAGGCAGGGCAGCAGGCAGGGCAGCAGGCAGGGCAGCAGGCAGGGCTGCTCGTAGAGGGCAACGCCAGGTCTGTGGAGCCGGCAGGCACACAGATACCAAGCCCCAGGGTAAGCACCACAATCCCATCCCCATCCCATGAAGAAATGCCAGCGGGAAGGCAGAGGAGACCACCAGAGGATGGGGTTGAAGGCCCACAAAACACACGCAGGGAGGACGCTGCCACCCTGTACAGTCCGGGCTGGACCTGCGGCACCTGGAGGCCGCGGAGGGATGTCGAAACCACACAGGTTTAGCCCAGCTCGGCGGGTAGGGACGCTGCCGAGGGGGAAAATCCGCTCAGCGCAGACGCCGCAACGCGACACCTCCTCCCCCGACCCACGGCCGCGCCTGACAGGAAGCGCCACCTCCCCTCACCTGCCTTTATATACCCCGTGCCAGGCCGGGATTGGCTAATAGCGGGGAGTTTGGCAGCGCCGGATTGGTGGGGAGCGCAAGCCCTGCCGTGGGATTGGCCAGAACTCACCGCGGGGCTGCGGACCGCCCGGCCTGCGGGGGGCGCTGTGACCGCGTTGGGCCCCGGTCCCGGGCCTCGGGGCCGGGACCGGGGCCACGGGTCGTTCTCGGCCTCGCAGAGCTCCAGCGGGGCCGGGGATGAGCTTCGGGGGATCCAGGCCGTGCGCCCCGAGTTCACCCCTTCACCCGCGGGGCTCAGGCCTGGCTCCAGCACCGAGGGTTGAAGGCCCCTGGGGGTCCCACGCCAGCCCCTCAGCCCCGTTACCCAACCTGCCCCAGCCCCACAGCGGAGACGAGCCAGAGACCTGTGCACCAGCGCTTTATTTCTCAGAGCCTCGGCAGGCCCGTGGCCGAGCCGGCCCCAGGGCTTTGCTTCGAGCCAGGCAGCCTCGGGGGGTGGTTTCAAGGCCGGAGGACGAGGGAAGCGGGAGCACGGAGCGGAGGGAGGCAGGGACGGGAGTAACGGCGTTGTACTGGCTGGTCCTCCACGCTGCGAGGGTCCAAGGAGGCGCTGAGGCGAGGGCTGCCATCCTGAGGGTGTCTTCTTGGGGGGGCCGGGGAGGGTGGGGGTCCCTGTGGCCGCCTCCGGGTCAGCACAGCCAGAGGAAGAAAGCCGCAGCCAGCCCCAGGGCGAGGGAGAGCAGGGGGGGGCTGCCGCAGGGGGGGCTCAGGCTGCTTGCAGGGGTGGATTGAGAAGGGGTGACGGTGCTCTTGCTCACCTCTGCCTGGCCAAGGGGCTGGAAAAGAAAACGAGAGTCAGGCATCGCTCCAAACAGGAGCAGACAGCAGCGCGGGGTGGAACACACACAGCCCCCCCACGCCCAGAGCCCTCGCCCCGCTGCCCTGGGGGCAGAAAGGAGCCGGGGCACCCCGGTGCCCACGCTGCCCCATCCCAGGGGGACATGCAGCCTCCTCTCCCCCAGCAGGTTCTCCCTTCACGCCACACGTAGAAATCGCCGTTGGCTTTGGGGTTTTCCCAAGGCAGGGAGTGAAGCAAGCTCTCCCTCACATCCTTGCCCTGTTTCTAGCCCGAGGCTTTTAGAAATGGGGCGAGGGGGGAAGGAGAAGCCGGGGGGGTGGTTTCTGCCCCTCAGACCGCTCCGAGGAAGTGTCTGGGGAGGTGGCAGGCAGCCCACAGGCCCTGGGGCAGAGGATGTGGGGTGCAGGAGCAGAGCTGGGAAACAGCCGTGCTGGAAGTCCCCCTGGCACCGCAGGCTGTCGCAAGCAGGGACATTGCAGTTGGTGGGTGAAATGTAAGAGCTGGGATGGTGATTTCAGGGCAGTTTCCTTCTGTCTCTCAAGATCAGCACCTTCCAAATGAAGGCGTTTGCCTGAATCCCTCCTGCCCTGGCTGTGCAGGACTGCCCTCTCTGGGTTTCTGGTCCTTTCGCGGGACTCCTGGTGTAAGTGGGCTGTGCGTGGCACCTGTGAACGGTGACCCCAGTGACAAGCACTGCCCTGGTCTGCTGGAAAAGGGACTCCATTTCCCTCCGTGAACCAGCCCCCACGCTGGTTCGCCCCGCTCCTCGGGTCCCTCCGGAGCCGGGCCAGGGCCAGGGATGGGACCCAACGCCCAGCTCTGCCCCCTCACAGGCGCTCTTGCGCTATGAGGGTTTTTAGCCGGTTTGCCTGGCCGCAGAGCGGGACTCCCGCAACAAAAATGCACCCCGTGGAGCTGGCGGCGGGTTGCAGATGCGTGGCCCCGTCACCAACACGCTGTAGAAAAACGAAAATCACGCCGAGAGCTGCTCCGAATAGCATCACCCTCCCCGAAAGCGCCGGCACATTCATCCCTCCCACACAACGGTCCCCACCCAGGCGAGAGCCGACATCCACCAGCGCGGTGCTTGAACCGAGCCCCCAAGGAACCTCCCGGCAGGACAGAAAGTCACATCCAGCGGGGAGAGGCAAGAGGAAACCGCCCAGCTGTGCACCCCGCTGGCATCCCCACGGCCCCACAGCCGTGCCCGGCGTCCCCAGTGTCCCCCCGGCCACGCTCAGCATCCCCACACCAGGCACAGGCTGGGGCCAGCAGGCAAAGGAGAGGCTGCAAGTGGGGTGGAGAGCTCAGTGTGAAGGTTACGGATATGAGTGATGCTCTTAAGCAAAAAAAATGCTTTAAAAAAAGCAACGTGTGGAAGTATTTAGACCTTACAGACCACAATGCAAAGCTCCTGGTAAGAAAGCCGGGGTTAAGGTCAAATAGAAAGGCAAATGCTCAGGTTTCCAGCTGAAGTTCAGCAGAAATTCTCCCACCGGTTGAACCCTACAGGCCCCCGACTGCCTACAGACCCCCCAGCCTTCGCGGGGCCCCGCGCTGTGGGGTTTCTCTTACCATGCAGAGGACAAGCAGGGCGAGCAGGAGGAGCAGGTGGGCACGTTGGAGGGGCTGCATGGTTGGGGCTCGGCGCACTGTGTGCCGTGACACTTCCTCATCTGCTAGCAGCGATTGCAGTAGGAGGCTTTAAGCGCAGCGGCGGCCCCGTCTCACCAATCACACCTTCCTTCCCTGCGCCAACCCCACCGCCCCAAAGGGCCGTTTGAACCCAGGGCAACTGGCGAAGTTGCATCGGCTGCCAATGCTGCGAGGGAGAAGGTGCAAGACGTGGCATGGGGGATATCCAGGTGGGGACGACACCCTACAGCCCTTCCAGCCTCGCTTCTCCATCGCCTGGTAGGAGAGCAGCTCCTGCTCCCCCCGTTCCCTGGCACGGCCGCACAGCCAGCCCCGAGCGGGACGTCCTGGCCCCTGTCTCCAGCAAAGGCAGCAAACCTCTCGCCCTGCCTTTTCCCACATCACAAAATACCACGTGCAGCATGAAACCCCCCAGGCTGAGCCCTGCTTCTCCCCGGGGGCTCCCTGTCCTGTGCCCCGTGCCCGTGAAGGACTAAGAGTGGGTATGGATTAAACCCTGCTCAGTTCACTGGGAGGGTTTGCAAATCGCAGTGAACGTTTCAACAAGGGCTCTGCGTTGCCTCGTGTAACAAACCTCCCTCCCTGCAACTCGGGGCTGAAGCTGGGGCCAAGCTGTCCCTCTGAGTGTCAGTTAGAAGCCTGGGGTAAGTCTGATCCGGGTAATGGATCAGGGAAACGCTTCCTTCCAGCCCCCCGACATCCGTCTCCTCACAGCAGATCTCCGAGCTCCCTCACCCACTCAACTGCAGCAGCAGGAAACAAAAGGGATCTGCTTATTTTAAGATGGTTTGAAATAAGTAAAGCTACTGAAACGCGCCAAGCGCAGGCCTGAAATACACCTGGTGTCTGGTTTTGTGTTGGTGAAGTGCATCACGGCGCAGCGAGCCCGCCGCCAGCCTCCGCCCAGAGCTGAAGGCTCCTCTGCGGCAAATTTCACCAAGTTTAGTTCATTTTTGTGCTTCATGGAAGAGTCAAAATGAAAGTCTCTTGGGGACAGTCGACATCCCATAAAAGGTGCTAAAAATCAGCCTGTCCTGCTCCTCTCCAAGTGGCGAGGCCGAGCTCTCTGGAGAGTGGAGCAGCACGGCAGCAGCGGGCAGGACAGGAAACCCGCAGCCATGGTGGGGCCAAGCGCTGGGTGGAGTTCAGAGCATCACCAAGGCAAAAGGAGCGTGCGGTAGCGCCCGGGTGAGGGAAAGCATTGCTAGAAAACAGCCAAAAGAAGTCGGTGAGGAAATGAGGAGTAGCTGTAGCGTGTGCGATGCCTCAGGTCAGGCTATGCCACAGACAGCGACTACGAGCCAAGCTACGGGCGAGCTGAGGGTGGCAGAGGAAGGGAAGCGCGGCTGTGCGCGGTGCTCCAGCCCAGCACACACCTGAAGCGCCCTGAAGTGAACAGGCTGCCAAAGCGCCGTTCTGGGGGCCGGCGTGCGGGGCAGAGCGCAGGCGGGGAGCAGTTCGGCCTGGCTGGCGGCTGTGCAGAACGGAGTCTGCCGGCAGCCCGGGGCCTCCCTCCTCAAAGCAACAAACGCAGGGGGCTTCCCCCGGCTTATCCCTCCTCCAGACGGGGGTTCGGGGAGCAGCCGGCAGCGGAGGCCGGGAAGGCCCCACCACGGGCCGGGAGGCGGCATCACCCACAGCGCAGGCCCGGGTGGCCTCGGGGCAGCCCACCGAAGGGCCGGGCAGGGTCGCGCTGGGGCCCGGTGGCACCGGGGGGCAGCAGGGGCCCCCGCAGGGCCCCGGGACCGGTCCCCAGCCGGGGTCCCGCCGCCGCCGCCGCCCCCCCGCCGCAGCCGGGGTCCCCCGCGTCGCCGGGGGCGTCGGAGCGGTGCATGCTGGGATGTGTAGTCCTCGGGCCGCCTCGCCCTCCACGTGACCAAGGCTGAGCCAATCGCAGCGGTCCTACGTCGCCGTGGCAACCGCCGGTAAACAAGATGGCGGTGGCGAGCTGAGCGCGGGGTGAGTGCTGCGCCAGCGGCGGGGAGCGGGGGGAACCCCCCGCGGTTTGGGAGCCCCCACACACCGTGAGGGTCCCCCCAACACACGGCGCTCCCCCCCCCCAGCACACACCGGGGTGACCCCAGCGCTGCCACCCCCAGCGGGCTCCCCCCAGTGCCCCCCCCCCCCAGGCACCCCCAGGCAGTACCCGGTCACCCCCATTATTTTGAGCCTCTTTTTGCCAACGATCCCCAAAAAGCTGATCGCTGCCGGCCTTCTGGGGACCCACAGGGCTGCACATGACTGTGCCAGGCTCAGAAACACCACCAGCTTGAATAAACCTCCCCAAATTTCTCATCTGCTGCCTCCTGGCCAGCACTGGTCCCCAGCAGGTACCAGGGATATTGGTCAGTCACGTCTCGCACAGGTTCGTATCGCGTTTGTGTTTCCTCAGTTTCAAGCAGAGAAGAGTCGCTTTCTGCAGCTGCAACGGCAGCGCAAGCGTTGGCTCTTTCATCTGCTCCTGCCCCACTGCAGCGGGCACTGCTGCACCTCACTCACCCGGGTTTCACCTGCTCTGCTCTCAGGCAGCTCAAGGATTTTAACTGTTACTGCAAGTTGTGGGTGTACGAACACCCACTCTTCCCACAGAGCAAGGATGGATGGACTGGGAATATGGGCTGATGAGAAAAATGTACAGTTCGGGCTATTTTTGGAAAGCATTTTCAATTATATTTAAATAAATTTGCCCATCAAGCAAGACCTCCCAAAGTTAATGAACCTATGCTTTATTTTTACATATTATCCCCTCTTATTTTTACTAAAAGGGCAGAGCTGTCCAAGTTCATTGCCTCTACTAGTAAGGTTTTTCTTACCATCCTACATGTTTTGCAATGATTGTAAGCTCTTTCTCTCCGACGTGTCCAAAATCAGATAAGTAACAAAAGGTTTCCGCATCTTCAGCAAGCCCCAGAGCATTCTAAAGCCTCATCTATTTTTATGGTTCCATTTTAGGTCACATCCTTCCTACCAGATCTTAGAGCAAAACCTCCCTTTCCACTCCCAGTGAAGTTTGCTGCTTCTGTTAATCCCAGAGTGTTTTGCTTTTTGTTAAAATAGCTCAATATTACCACTTTCTGCCTCGCTGCACAGTGCAGGACGCTCTGTACTAGTGTCACGGTCTCTTTTTGCAAGCCCCATTTTGTGTTCACTCTTCCTGGGTGCTGAGGTTGTACCTTCCCTTGGGTCGTGGCTCATAACGAGTGCCCACATACGCTCATTAGTCTGAGCGCGCTGATGGGAGCGAATGGACTGGGCTGCTCTGCTTTCTCCTGCCCTCTCTTTACCCAGCACAACCCCAGTATTTCTTTCCCTGCTTTTGGAGAAGTCAGATCCAAAACACTGACCTGTTTTCTTTCTTTCATGCTCTTCGTGCCTCTTCTGAGAAGATGACAGCCTGTCTCCTAGGACAAAGGATCCAGCACAAGGCAATCTCCCCTCCTGCTCAAGGGGGACAACACCGAAAAAAGAACATGCAGGGTAAAGTCGCTCAGTGATGAGGGGATTCTGGGCCATCACAGTTTCTCAGTGACAGTCTGGTGGACTCAATACCCCAGGTCTAATTCCTGTGGTCCCCCTCTCGCATGCACAGGGTGCTGTCGGTGGCACATCCATCTCCCCACCAGTCAGGAGCCAAGGGATTTCTACCCAGTACCCCCAAAAGGTACCCGTATGGCAGAACAGGAATCCTTGCGTGGGGTCCCCTACGGCGCAGATAAGCCTCCAATACCGATCGCCATTTTAGAGAAGTAACAGGTATTTGTGCTTTCAGGTGCAGCTCGCACTGACATGGAGCTCGTGTCCTCCATGATGCAAAAAATCACTCTGTTGGAACAAAAAATAGAGAAACAAGCACAAGAAATCCAACTGAAGGTAAAAATCCTGTCCCTTACTGAACCTGTTCTGTGCCCTGGCTTTGGCGGTTGAAGCCACAGTAGCGCTACACCTGCTCAGACCTAGTTTGGGCTAAAATAAGTTGATCTGTAGCCTGCTCTGTTAATTACACAAACAAGCCTTTGCAAAGCAACAGAACATTTGTATCAGCCCTTGGGGTGGGAGAGTGGACAGTCCCTGCTGCAACTTCTTGAAGTAAAGAGTCTGAGCACCCTTTCACTGATATCATTAGCTGTTTGGCTTCAGACCTTTCTTTTCTTCCTTTTGCTTTCTGAAACAGCTGCTCATACAGCAGAGTCATCCTGGAACAGACCTCTTTAGGTTACTGCCGGTTAGAATAAAGACTCCCTTCTTTTTTAAAAAAAAAGAGGTGGCTGCAGAGGTGTTGGTTTCATTTCTAGATCAGCCATGTACTGCAGGTCAGAGCATGACCTGTGCCTGAGCAGGAAGCACAGGAGCACGCGTCCGTGTGTCTGCCTACAGCTCTTGTCTAGATGGAGGAGGGGGAGATAAGTCAGCGTGTCCCTCACCTATTCTTGGAACAGTGTATTTATATCCCACCCCTCATTTGAGTCTAATTAAGGTATTTGTGAGGTGATACAGCCTTTCCGACCCTTATTTTGCCTGTCTCTGAGCGGGATGAGAGTACGTGCACCACTGACTCACCCACAGACAGGACTAATGTGCAAACTGTGCCTCAAGGTGCCGAAGGCCAAGGAACTAAACAAGATCATTATTTGTTCTGGTCCTGAAGGATAGGAGGATTGCTGAACTCAAAGAGAAAATGAAGAGTCTTCAGGAAGAAGGTAAAAATTGTTCTCCCCTTAGCACCTTGCTACTACCTGTGGGAGAGCTACAGAGCTCCTGGTGCTGCAACAGAGCAGGCTTGGAGACTTCCCCTCTGAGCCACCCTTGCCTCAAAAGCCCAAGAGCCTCTTGGGTGAGCGGCATCAGTTACACACACGAGGCACCGTTTGCCAAAGCAGATCCGCACTTTATACTTGCATCTGTTACTTAGCTTTTCTGGTGTGGCGCAAAACATTATTTCCTGACCTATTTTCTGTGGGTTACTAAGTTTCCACGAGCGTAGACCAACCACACAGATAACTGAGGACAGTCAGAAAAAAAGAACGGTAAATACTGCAGAGTTCAAACAGGCTGGAAAAACAGGGCTACTCGCAGCTAAGTGAAACCAAAAATCAACTTGGAGCCTCAAACACTATTACGGGTCCAGGCTCACTTGTCCCATAAGGCAGCCTAACTCAAAATTGAACCCAGCTTTGAGTGAGTCACTGAAGTGACGTGGAATCCAGCCCCTGTGAAGCCTCCGTTCAGTGACGTGGAATCCAGCAGCTCTCCAGCTGAGCCCAGCCATGTTCAGCCATGGCTGAACCCCATTGTTAGTACAAAGCCGTGGTAAGTTTTCAACTTCCTGAGAAGAGAACAACATGCCTGTGAAACCACAGATGTGTTTTGTAGCCCATCATGCATTGTTCTAGCCATTCAGCCTAGGTTTCATGATCTGGCTTTAGTGGACACCTACTTATTTTTTAAATAGGTCCCTTAAGACTGAGTAAGCCAAGCAATTCTCATCGTATAATTGCGAACAGCACCGCTCACATCAGCTTCCCGCAGCATAAAACTCACCAGTATTGTTCCCAACGATCTTTTTATCTGTCAGCATCTTTATCAAACTGCTGTAGGTTGAATTGTGAGGGACCAGAGCTCATTTCAGCTCCTGTGTCATACGGGCTTGAGTTCACTTCCAGTACAGGCAGGTACTGCTGGGGCATCTGCGCTGTGTGACATCAGTTATCTATAGCTCTTCTTTAAGGCTGTACATACAAAACCCAAGTCTTCCCTCTCAGATGCTCCTGACTCATCCACAGTGGAGGAACTGGAAATTAGGTGCCTTCAGCTGCAGACCCAGGTCCAGGAGATGGAGGTGAGACGCTTGCTTCACTTGTCGTAAGCCATCTGCACCTTTGGTTTGAGATCGTTGCAGTCCCAGGCTGCTTGATCTTTTTCAAGCTGCCACTTTGATCATCACAATTTTTCACCTCACCCCTCTGAAAAGAAAGAACAGGCTGGATGTGAGCTACAGGGCAGCAGGAGTTTTTTTTTTAAATACACAAACATTTGTGCCTCCTGCAAGCCTCTTCATTTTGATTTCTAGGACTGTAGAAACATTCTTTGCAGCTACTAGTTTTGGAAGATTATTGTATCACTACAGATACTTTCATTCTCCCTTTCACCTACTACTAACAGAGCTACTACTTCTACTCTGTCAGGGAGTTTGTCTGTCTGCCAGGGCCAAAGAGCCCTTAGAGAAACCTTCTCTTTCACCTCTCCTTCTGCTTCTCACAGTCACAGATGCTCACTCTCAGGCTTCCATTTCTAGTTTTCTGAAGCTCTGGTCTACACCACTGACTTGTACTTTTGCCTCACAGCAGTTTCTAAATGACTATGGTCTGATTTGGGTTGGAGAGAGACATGAAGAGCTGGAAGATTTAGAATTACTCAAGGATGAAGAAGAGCTGCCAGCAAGGAGCCTCTGGAAGCCAGGTAAAACACCAGCGCTGTTTGCTGAAGCAGCTATCCTAGCTCCCGCTGCATGCTTAGAGAAGGTATGATACTCCCTAGAGTAGATAAGCAAAGACTCAGAATTTGGGTCTTCAGAATTTGTGATCGTGTGCTGAGGTCTTCACATCAGTCCATCTTGGGTCAGAGACATGGGGCAATTTAACAGGAGCTAAGCCAGGCAGAACGTTGGTATTTTATAAACCTGTATTTTGTAAGCCCCGTCTAGAAGGAGAGGAGAGAACCCGCTGGCTCAACCGTTTGGAAGGATACCCTCGCAGCAGCTGCTTCCTGAAGAGTTCACATACCCTAAATGTTTGAAGCTTGACTGCTCTAATAACACTGATGTAAAATGGGTGGAAAACGGAATCAGATGCTTTGTGTATATAGTAGCTGTAGTAACTTAACCCGTATCGTCTGGCTCCATCAGAGAGCATTGTTTGCCTTTGCTCCCAACCACCACGTGAGTGGTTTAATTGAGACCTGATTGTGCTGTATGGTGTCCAAGAATATTTGGCAATGGCTTTTTAAGAAGTGGTGGTAACAGAGAAAAAAAGAGTAATAACTTGGGCTGTATGGCCAATGCTGCTTCCTAACCACCATGCAAATATTAGCTAACTAATCCTTCCCTCCCTTAGATGGAGGAGGGGAGAAGACAAAGAAAGCAGTAGAGATAATTGTCATTGTTTTCAGCTCACTTGCCCTCTGCAAGGGAGACTTTCCCCGCTTTCTTTTATCAAATCATAAAAAAGCAGAACAGAAAATACCAAAGGCTTTACCTCTGCCTACATCTCTTATTTCATTTCCTCTTCTGATTTTGTACTTCTGTCCCATCACAACTCTCTCACTGCTTCACACCACCACCCTCCTCAAGCACCCAGACAGACACCCTCAGCAGCGACCCAGCCAGAGAGCGCAAAGTGCTGGTGGCAAGGAGCACGCAGTCGGCCGTGTTTGCACTAGCATTTCTTCAGCGAGTCTGCCCTGATCCATTTATCCAATCTAGTATATTCAACTAGTTAAGTTCCTCACTCTGTGCATTTTACAGCACCACATGAAAGGGACAACACAACACTTCTGAAATTACAACCAAAGACAAGGAGCTGAGTGTGGTCTCTAAAGAGCTGGCTGCATCTGTAGCTGGCTCTGGAGTTCTGTCAGCCCGCAGAAAGCAGGCTGTTTCCCTGCTGCCCTGCCCTTGTGGTTTTGCACACACCCATGTAAACCCAGCAGCGCTGCACCACAGCAGCAGCGTTGCCCCACACTGCAAAAGTGCAAAAGGCAAAACACGGAGAGGCAGCACACACAGCCCCAAAATGTTAGGACTCAAATGCACCTCCAATTCACAGAGGTGAAAGCTGCTCAGCTGGCAGCCCCTTCCCCCTGTAACTCTGATCTCTCTGCCACAGATGAAGCAGTTGTTTCCAAACACCACATTGATTTTGATTTGATCTTGGAAAACGTGAAGGATTTGAATGTGCTGGCTGGAGAAGGCATTTCTCAAATCGAGCACACGCCTGGGGGTGCTCGGCTGAGACAGCCAGAACCCCTCCCTCTTACACTGTATCAAAATGGGATCGTCATGTTCAATGGACCCTTTCGGCCCTACGAGGACCCATCCACACAGGTATGGAAAGGCCTGTAGAGGAATTAGACTTCGAGCCATCCTGCTATCATTCACTAAGCCTCAGGAAAGGGAATGGACAGGAATAGGGCTTGTGAGCTCATCTCAGTCCTAAAAAGGAGCAGCTACTGAGACCCCTCCAGCTTCTCACCTGCATTCCCATGGTGCCTTTAAAGACCAGTATGTCTTTGTAGAGTAATTTTTAGAGATGGAGATTCTGGGTCTTCTATGCAGACTTTTCTGCACGACAGTAAGTACACAAGTAGGAGCAGCCCAGAGGAATGTATCCGTCATGAGATAAACAGAAAGCCTGAGGTATGACCGTGAGCTCTCATTTTGTTTCAGCAATGCCTGCAGGATATTATGGATGGCTATTTCCCTTCAGAGTTGCAGATGCGCTACCCAGATGGCATCCCTTTCCAGGTAGGCAAAACCCTACTCATCAGCTTTTTGGAAGAAATTGCTCTCTTGCTTCCCAGGAAAATTGTTCGGGTTTCTTTCACCAATCTGCTGGGTGCTCCCCACAGCAAATTAAGTTTGAGGTTTCTGAACACAGCATACCCGCAGCTTAATTCTGTGCACGTGTGTCTCGGGGAAAGGGTGGCTGGGAGCACACCTGCTAGAGCCGTTACAGGAAGAAAGTGAGCTTTTCGGCATTAGGACTGAATGGTTTCTCTGCCTCAGTGAATCTTGGCTTGGAACGAGACTTCTAAGAGCACAGCAGGCTTTGTAGAAAAGAAGTAGTACATGCAGCATCTGAAGGGCTGAGTAACAAAAAGGAGAAAAAAAGTTCTCAAATACTTCCCCTGGCAAAGCTTTTAAAAACAGATTGAACAAGTATGTCTCAAGGAGGATGTCGGGAGAGTTTATTTTGCCACAATTTAAATGGATTTGGCCACCTGAGGTTCTTTTGGGCCCCACTTTTTGATTTCTCAGAAATGGCAAAAAGCCAAGGCCACATTTTCAGGCAGAAAGCCTCAGAGGACTCTAATCTAGGTCTTCAAGTGCATCCAAAACGTAAGCAGGCACAACCAGAGGGGTGCACCTACCCACTGCCACAAAGAAAGCGGGACACAACTGCATGGGCAAGTACGAGGTCAGGACAGCCAGAGTGAGCTGGGAGGTGGGGTAGTTAGAAAGTCAGACGGAAGAAGGCTTGTACAAGGCTCTTGGGGCTGTGGTTCCCTATAATCCGTGCAAAGCTGGCCACATTTGGAAGCCACAGGACAGTAATCTGGGGTAAATACAGACCCAGAGCACATCCACCTGTGATACGGACAGCCAGTGTAAGAGGAATGTAAGTGGAACGCAGACAGAAAGCCTGCCCCTACTTAGGCAGCTTTCCCCACTGCTGAACCTCGGGGCAGCACTCTGCCTGCCGGGGTTTGTTAGTGCCATCTCACAGTTCCCACTGCAGCTCTTACTGCCAAATCCCTGTCCACCCCCAGCCTGCTGCTTTCACAACACTTTCACATCGCTTTCCACCCCGAGAGCGTTTTCAAATGTGGAAGCAGACACGGAAGAAAGGTCAGGTCCAAGCACATTTCTTACAAGCCCTGCAAAGGAGCAGCTGCCCAGCGCCTGCGGAGATGGATGAACAGGGCCACCCTGGGGACTTGAGGGATCCGCCAGGATTTGCTTTGTTAGAGAGCCTATGGGAGCTGAAAATGCATTTCGTTGAGTTTGGACAGCTGGAGCAGCTTCCAAAGAAGCAGCTCTCTTGGTTTCCTTTGGGATTTACAACTCTTGGTTATCCTTGCTGTGGTTTATTGTGCTCTGATGCAATGAGAACAAGCTTGTGCAACTATCAGATTTGCTTATGGCAGTCGGCCTCAATTCAACAGGTCACTGACAGAAGGGATGTGGTATTTCACGAGAGAGACCTTCCAGGGAATTTTCCTGGCCACGGCCAAGTGGTTGGCCATTCAAAATCAAGTGAGGTGCAGGAAACCACCAAGATCCCAGGTAAATTCTTAAACCTGCCTCAAAACTGCAGCTAAGTCCCAAAGAGCAGAATAAAAACCTTACCGGGGCAGTCTAGCTGGTAGGAGGGGAACGTGTAGGGTCTCAGCGAGGAAGGCAACGCTTCTGGGTCAAAGCCCTGAGCTTGTAGCCCCAGTGTTACTTCAGGAGCTGGGAGCCAGGCAGCACCCATGGTGTCCTCTTATCATTAAATCCTCCTAAAGAATGAGACATGACAAGCCATAGAAGACCAGAAGATCAGTGGGTTTGCCAAAACAAAGCTTTCTGAAAGGCCAAGCTCCTTCTAGCCTCAGCCTTAGCAGCATGAAAGGAAACTTTGCAGATCTGGGGGGAGTAGCTTGCAACCAACCATCAGTTCTCCTAAGCGCATTCCGTAAAGGCGGACATCTTCAAGCCAGACCAATCTTAACTGTACCGAAGATGGGACGATTCCTCTTCAGACTTTCATAAGAGGATATGGGACATAAGGCCAGGCCACAGATTCCTCAATTTGCTTCTAGACTCTAGCAGTCTGTGTAAGCAATACCTGTCGGGGTAGGACGGTCAAAAGCAGTCAGTCATATAAACAGACAAGAGTGTGTTTGTGCATGCGTAACTAAATAACCCGAACACGTGCATTGCCCATCAGCAACATCTTCCTGTTTGTATAAAACTGTACTACTTGCTCGTTCCTTTCAAGGCCATTCACAAACAAAAGCTGTGCTAAATGTTTCCTTTATCCAAGGAGTAAAAAAAATAATTGCCCAGTGACACCACAGAAAACAGAATGGACACCTACAAATACACCCTTACAAGATGAAAAGTTTTCCAAGTCTGTAAAAATCATCATAGTTTCGTTTTTTCCCTGATCACAGCAGGGCTAACCAAGTTTCTACCTGGTGTGCATCCCAGCTGTGTGCTGAACAGGCTGCACCGTTGCTCACTGTTGATGTTGACAATCAAACATTCAGCAGGCCAGAAAGTGGGACAAGCTTCAATGGGGGAGACCGAGAGCCAGCCTCAGCCTAGCTAGGGGAGGTTAGAGCTCTCCCTGTCGGCTGTTGCGCTCTCTCAGTTCACCAAATCAGCCTGTTCTGGGGGAAAATCGTTTGTCAAAAAGGTCACACATGGACACGTCTCCCCTCTGCTCTGGCAGGTCCCAAACTCTCCTCGGAGCAGTTTCTCAACAAGCTTTCCAAGCCCTCAAAGCACAGAGAAGCGATCGGTGTCAGAGGCTCAGCCAGAGCAGCGCAGCAGGTAGGAGTGGACCCCCCAAACACCACAGGATGAGGCCAGCAGCGACTCCCTGGGCTCAGCGCCCTGCGCAGCACCAGCACCCCCTCCTTGGGCCTCTCTCGGCTCTGCATAACCTCCTCCTCCTCCCAGAGAGGCTCCACCAGAGCACACGTGGCACTTTGGCACCTGCTCCTGGCCTTTCCTGGCGCTGGTTGGTCTCTGCGGAGCAGGCGGTGCTGACACTCACCTGGTTTGGTTTCAGGGCTCTGATGGGGTGCGGAGCAGCAAAGAGATCCTGGTGGAGACACCCAGGCTGTCTGCGCTGGAGAGGTACGGGCACAGCCCCTCCGTCCCTGCCCTGTCAGGCTCTCATCTTCCTCCTATTGCATCACTGAGGGTTTATTTCAGGGGGTTCAGTTGAGGAAGTAAGTGGACTTGCCCCTTTTACCTTATACCTTAGAAATAATTAGAAAAAAATGTCAAGTTTGGTCTTTTGGGAAGACCACTGAATTGTTCATGGTGAACCTGCTGTCTTTTACATCTCTAACAAAACGCTCTGTTGTTCAAAATGTTACTTGCTTATTGCTGCGAAATACTTTTCCCAACAACAAGCCAAGGCCTAAGAGTTTGAAACCATCTAAAAATCTGTTTGTGGTCATGTTAAATGGGAGAATCCCTCCAGGAAACTGATGCCCGAGTGGGAGGTCACACTAACAGCACTTTTCCACTCATAGTCTTCTGGCAAGACAAGACCCAAATAGCTAATGAAAAAAACCCCAAGCAGATTATTTTTAATCAAAAAAGTAGGGCAAAGTACTTACCAGCCAGCCCTGATCTAAAATGAAAAAGCTAAAAAAGGTCAGCAACCCTCTTTTCAAGGCACCTTTAAGGAGGGAAAGCAAAAGCAGCAGTTTGGTCTGTAGGTCCGTCTGCTCACCCGCAGTCAGATGGGGCCTCGTTCATCTCAAGGACGTTCCCAAACATGAAACACCTCTCCCCGGTTCGCATCACCCCGTTGAGTAGAGCACAGTCTCTGCCGCCGGCAGAGCCCTCACTCCTCAGCTGACGAGGTTTTCTAACCTCCAGGGTGAAGACGGCCAAAGAGGCTGAAGCTTCTGCCCCTGATGTCTGCTCTCTCCGCATCAGGTCTGAGAGCGGGGAGCAGACGTACGTTGTAAAGATGCTGATCACGGAGACCATAGGGGACCTGCGCCAACAGCTCGCCCACGCCAGGTAGGACTCGCTCCCCGCCTCACTCCGTAGAGCCCCAGGGAAGGTTTCTCGGCTGCCGCTCAAGGCCCTGGAGCTGTGCTGCAAACAGACCAGCGTGAGCTGAGCGGGGCTGCGGGTCACAGCCCCAGCCCCAGGCGCTGCCGGGCACCCTCCGCCGCTTTGGCTGCACCACCAGAGATGCTCCCTGGGCAGCGCTGCCAGGATCACGCTTAGCTCACAGCATTTAACACCCACCTTTCCCCAAAGGCTGACACAGCAGCAGAGATAAGCCTCTTTTGTCCTCTCAGAGTCGCCACCTGACCTAGGCCCATCGCCGCCGTTGCCTCCTTCCAGCTGCTCAGCAGCACTTGCCTGACTATTGTCACCGTTCCCAAGGTGCTGGCGGAGCCTGGAAGCTGAGCTGCAGCCTTCAGCTTGGCCGATGGATCCACTGCTGGACAAACACCACCCTTTGCTCAGCCAGCTCTATATCCCAACGCATTTAATGCTGCCCAAGGGCTCATGCATCCCTTTGGGGACAGTTCCAGATGGCTGAGGGCACCCCTTTGCTCTCCCCTCTTCCCACTCCCGTCACGGGCCATAGCCCTGGCCTTGCTCTGAGCCCACGATGAGCTCACTGCTGTTGGGATGCAAGAGCCTCCTTCCCCGCTGCAGCTGTGCAGCCTGGAACGGCCGCTCTGTGGCCTGGCTGTTTGCAGTTTGGGCGGGAAGCCCTTTTTTCTGCTCGGCCTGTGCTGGTGAAACAGTCTCTCCCTCTGCTCTTACATAACCGCAGCTGGATCAGCCAAGAGCATCTCGGCAAAACCTTGGGGGATCCTGCATGTAGGAAAGATTGTGCTGTTCTTTCCTAGGGGTGGAGACTCCGACTCGTATGAGATCATCAGCACCTTTCCCCAGAGGGTGTACACGGACAATTCCAGGAGCCTGCAGGAATGCGGCCTGATCCCTAACGCCTCCTTGCTGCTGCGGAGAAGAGACCCCTCCCGACAAGAGGGGACAGGGCAGCAACCAGCTTAACGGCTCCTAGCCAGAGTTGCCCCCCCAAGCTCTGCGAGAGGAAGGAGCTGCCTTGCTCTCTCAGCTGCGTTATAAACCCTCTCCTCTCTTCCCAGCCAGGGGAGGTTGTCTTTCCAGATTTAGTTTCATTGCGCCGTTACCTGGGACGGAGAGAAGAGCTCGGAGGCAGCGGTTCGGCCTCTCCCTTCGGCAGCGGGTGCCAGGCCCAGTTCTGCTGCCTCGCAGGTGGACGCTCTTCCCTGAGGCGGGTGGGCTCCTAACACAGGGGCATTTCTGTCAGCTCAAACCCGAGGCCTGGTTTCTCACCTCTGCTGGAGGTTAGATCCCTGCCCAGGGAAGGCCGCCAGCTTTACGCTGGTACCGGGCAGTTGCTTAGCTGGGCTCAGGGATTCTCTACAGCAGCAGTCCTACCTGGGCAGGACAGACAAACAGCCAGGGTCAGTTTGCTTTCCACACGCAGCTGCTCCCCAGAGATTTCAACTGCACTTACGCCACGAGAGAAACAGGCTCAGTTATACGGTCCCTGGTGCAGCTGAACCAAAAGGCCCTGAGCCATTGCAATGCTGGGACTGAGCCAGACCCGTCTCGGCCAGGAGATCCTGCTGCTGGGTTTCCTGTACGTGAACAACTCCTTCCTTTGGACAGCCCCCAGCTCCAGCGGGGCCCAGGCTCGCAGCCACGCCGAGCCCGCCTGCCACAGCCCCGAGCTGCCAGCCTGCCTCCCTCCCCACCTCGGCCGCCCGCTGCAGCCGGGAGCTGGATGCTGCAACAGGACACCGTGTCATTGGAGAAGAGCATAATCCCTTCGCTGCTTCTCTGCTGAAGCCCGAGGAAAGCATCTTCCTCCGTCTCCCGCGGGCTGGGGCCGTGCTTCGCAGGCCCCTTTCCCCAGCGCACTCTTCCTGTTTCAGCTGCGACAAGCTCCCACTTGACTCCCAGCTGACGACACTCCCACTTGCGCGAGGCAGCGCCTTCTGGCAGGTTCCCTTTTAGCAGAGGCCCTGCACACGCTGCCACCCAGCCCTCGTTAAAGGCTCCCAATAAAACCATTTAAGTTGCAGTTTCTGCTTCCATTAAGATTTCAAAGGCACAGTTACTGTGGAAGGGGGCAGGATGCCCAGGGCACTTCCCGGACCCCTCCGACCGGAGCCGGACCCTGCACAACTCAAATACAGGAAGCACCACTCGTGCAAACCAGCCGCTTCCACGGGCTCCCTGTGACCAGTGACTCAAGCCCCACAGCTCTAAGTTAGTTTCCTCCTTTTTCCACCTATAGCAGATATAGGAGCATACCGGGGACCCTCCTATAGCGCAGCCTTTTCCACTGCCCCTCTTTATCCTGGTCTATAACCAACCAGGTGATCTTTGTGCCAGGGGTTTGTTTTTCGCTCACGTGTCCCTCCCCCGGGCTGCCATTCGTACGACGCAGAGGAGAGGAATGCTTGAGAGAGGTACCTGTCACTACCGCGCTGTAGGATATTCAGACAAGTCCTGTGAGCCTTTGATTAGCGGCAGCAATCTAAGGTGTTAAGCTCTTTGTGTCAGGCTGCAGCAGCGAGTACAACTGACTCAGCTTCTCTGAGCTGGAAACGACTCAGAATCGTTACGGAGGGTGACGTTTAACCTGTAGTCAAAATAAAACCAAATTTAAAAGAAACCCACGAGTACCGATGTGAAAGGTACAGTAACATTTAATAGCATCTCGGAAGACAACACTGGTTATAAACTTGCTTTTTGGCAGGAAAACAAAATGCACTTGGTCCGGGTTGCAAAAAAAGCCAACGCAAAGAGGAAAGATAAGACAGCTGGAGCATCAGCTGTTCTGGAGCAGCCCTGAGCCATTAACACTCACGAGGGAGCCCTGGCACCGCACCCTGGCGGAGGGCAGGCGGAGCAGGTCCCCCTCCTCGGCCCATCCAGGGAGCCTGCCGAGCCACACCGGCCTTCGCCCCCAGCCCCGGCCTTCTCCACGCTGGGTGGTCAGACCCCAGCTTTGTGCAGTATTTTTGCATTAAAACAAAACAAACAAAAAACAACTTAGTTGCCATAATCTCTGCAGTTGAGATGAAGGAAAAAAAAAAAAAAAAAGAGAAAAGTGAGGCAGCAGGATGTACAATATCAACAGCAACTGGGAGAAGTGGGAAGTAACATGCAACCCTAAGCCCTTCCCTCCTGAAGCAGAAGCGCTCCCTGCAGAGGAGAGGGCTGACGGACGGCTGCACTTCGCACGGCCCCAGAGGCTTTGCTGTTTACAGAGGCACTGGAAGCTGCGGTGTGAGCCAGGCCCAGCTTCGTTCAAAGGCCATGCGCAGCGAGCGTCGGACTTTCTTTGGATCCCTCTGAGATGATCTATCAGGGTTAGGCAGGAGGGAATCGTAGGCAGCTGCAATGAGTAGTTTTGGTCATGGGTTTCCCGGTGCTGGGATACAGGTCGCGGTGCCAGGACAGCGCTGACAACCTGGAAGTGAAGGTGGTCGGAGATGAGGGTGCTCAGGAATGCAGGTAGAGTCCAGGACGGGAGGGGAGCCCGGGGCTCAGGCCAGCTTCAGGAACTCCTGCAGGGTGTTTTGCTCCACCGCTTCCACAAAGAGCTCGTAATCCTGCAGGGAAAAGCCACACGGTCGCTCACGAGGCAAGAGGGAGCTGTACGCTCCCACCGGTCAGGCGGCGCGGGGTCCCCTGAGCACGCAGCACAAACTGGTTCACCACACAGGTGACAGTCCCAGGGAGGACGACAGGGCGAAGCGGGGACAGCCCCGCACAGCGCAGCCCCCACGGTCACCCAGAGTCCCCCATCCCAGGTCCCACCTTTCACAAGCCACCATGCTCCAAGTGCTCATTAACCCAGGCAGCGCCTTCCCTGCGCACCTCACCAGAAATGCCTTTTGAAAGGTGTCTCGACAGCACTTGTCACAAAACCAAGGGGACGGGGTTACTGCCCACCACCCAGCCTCCATGGTGCTTATCCCCCGCGCAGGGCACGAGCCTCACCCCGCAGTAGTGGTCTCCGTTGACGATCTGGGGCGGGATGGCTTTGGGGTTGCCTGCCTTCGCCCTCATCTCCTCCCGGAGAGCGTTGTCCTGGGAGATATCCACCAGCTCGTACTTGATGTTTTTCCCATCGAGGATTCTGGTTACTTCGCTCTGTTGGGATTTGATCTGCAACCCGGGCGGGAAAGGCAGGTTATGGGGAGCTGGAGAGGAGCCCGGCGGGCGGGCACACACCCCAGCCTGCCAGCCACACTCAGCACAGCGCTCACAGAGCGACCGCTCCTTGCGGGCCACGGTCCAGACCACCTGGCCACAGGGCTCGGTCCTGCGTGGGGGGGGGGGGGACACCCAGCACGGAGGGATGGACTCGGGGGAAGAAGGGGACGGTGCAACGTGAGCAGGGGAGGGGATGCCTTGGATGGGGCAGGGGGGCTTCGCAGCTCCACAGGGAAAAAACGCCCACCCCAGGGAAGAAGGGGGGGCCCGGGGCGCCCGGCCGTGCCCCGCCGCCGCTCACCTCCCGGGATCCAGTCACCGAGGTGCTGTAGACCTTGAGGGTGCTCATGCTGCGATCGCGGCCGCTCCCTGCGCTCAGCCCGGCGGAGGGAGGCTCGGAGGGAGGGAGGGAGGGAGCGGCCCCGCCGCCGCCCGGCATGTGACTGCGGGGACCAATGGGGCCGGCGGGCCCGGGCATGCGGCGTGGCGGGGCCCGGCAGCGGCCTCCCCGCCGCGCAGGACCGCTTCGCACGCGTGGAGCACAGCAGCTTTTATTTTATTACTCAAAATACTCAGTACAAACAAGTGGGTGAGACAAAGACTGGTATAAACACAGCGCGCCCGAGACACGCGGCGCCGGGCGGAGACGCGGGGCGAGAACACGGTCCTGCCTGGGATGCTCCGTGAGGAAAGGCCCGAGATTTCCCCTGCGTGGAGACTGGCAGTCGCATACGGGATCACCGCCTTAGCCAGAGAGGTCCGGTTTGGAGGAGGATGACGGGGGGTGTTTTCTCTTCCCCGCCTGGGCGGCCCGGCCACCGGGACAGGGCCAGGCACGCAGCTCCAAGACCCTTTTTCGGCCGCGATCCCCTTTGCGCAGCCAGCTCTGCCGGGGCGGAGGGCAAACGTGTCCCCGCAGAGCACCTGGGAGCCAGATCCTGCGCCCCACGAGAACGCAGGGAAAGGGGATGGTGCTCAGCGGCAGCCTGCTAACCTGCAGCAGAGAGCAACAGCCACAGCTGGTGCTGCTCCGCACCCCAATGCCTAGAGAGCTCCCAGCAGCCAGGACAAATGGCTTCAAGAAATAGCCTTGGCCCACATTTAGCTCAGTACATGGCATCAGCAGCCTGGGAACAGAAACAGCCAGAAATGAAATACACCAGATGCAGAAAGAACAGGGCAGACACTGCTGCACTCTCGCCCCGTGCTGGGGGGGAGCTCGGCACAGCAAACTAAACAAATTGTTGCCACCATCACCCGTGGTGGCCAAACGCTAAGAACAAAACAGATTTGGTCTTAAAATTTAACACAAGGGAATAACAAAAGCATTTCTCCCAAACCTAGGGCTCGCAGCCCCAACGTGAACCAAACAGACAGAAGTTTCAGCAGTATTTCCCCCTGTTACATAACCGATTTCTCTTGCTCTTAAGTCCAGGTGAAAACCAAAAAAGTTCCACCCTCAGCACCACAGCGTTGTCACAAGCAAGCACTCAATACTGTGAAGTCGCCACTAAGGTTAAGGAGGGTTGTGACGAAGTGAACCGCATCCTATGCCGATTTATTTAAAAATCGCATTATTTAGCAGAGGAGCAGGGAGCTCCCAGAGAATGAGGGGCAGGGCTATGACAATGCCCGAGTGGTCAGTGCCTTGCAGGCATTGGGAAGCACTCTCGGATCCAGCTGTACCATCCTGCCACGTTAGGGCCAGCACGGCTTTCTCCCTACGGAGCAGCAAGCAGAGAGCCAAGCAGCAGTGACCCCCCGCTGGCCCGCAGCGGGGTCCCCCGGGGGTGCAGAGGCTCTCTGCAGCTCTGGCAGGGGCTACAGACATTTGAGGCTCCCCAGGATTGTTTGCGATGGCTCTAAAGGCTGCTACAACACACAGCAGTTCCTCACCCTGCCAGCAGATGCATTAGGCACGAAGCAGTGTGGGGACAGGAGGTTTCAATAGCACATTAAGGCACTTCAGCATCAATCCAATTCCTCTGCAGTCCAAGTCATACCCACGCTCCGAGTGCTATTTCAGGGGGGATAAAAAGCTTAAGGCTTCTGGGGTAACAGTGCCCAGGGGGAGCGTTTTCAGAGTCTTCTTTTAGTGTTGCTTTATTCCCCAACTCCTGTCAGCTACTGAAAGACCCTGGTTGCATTTACCTGAGCAAAGCAGGTCCTGCTCCACGAACAGCTACACAAGCATCCAAGCCAGAACTGCGCACGCAGCATCGGAGGGGCCTGCAGCACCTTGATGTAACTAGCAGTAGTAGAACTGGCACACCTGCTTGCCTGTGAAGTCCACAGATATCCCCTGAACACTGATAATCCTCTGGTCTTACTAGTCACACAGGATCTGCACAGAGAATTTATCAGAAAGGCCAGGGCTTACATTTCCTTTTAGGGATGATTTTAACTGTCACATTTGCATGTTCAGCATTTGACATGCCTGGAAGGCAATTCAGAATTCATCTCCCAGCATCAGAGACCACGCCAGCTCCAGCAAACACAGCACAAACACATTCCACAAGATCAAAGCTACTGCAAAGCCCGACACCAAAGCCCTGAATGATTCCAGTTAGCCAGTCAGCTGCTAAACACCTCTGGCAACAAACCCCCAATTTCTCACGGATTGGATAAGTCACACATCTTGTACCCGAGCAAAGGGATGGTAAAGTGCTGAATAGGTTTTGGGTTGTAGGAGCTCTAGACTCCCGAGGGTTTCAAGTCTTCATTTCCTGTCTTACTTTGGGGAGTGTTCTTTACTGGGTGATGCAGTTGTCTCCCATGTCCTGAGCATATCTGTCAGATATTGCCGTCCTTAAGTCCTCCACCTCTTTGTGAAGCTGTTTTACCTCCACTAGTTTCTTTGCAAGTCCATCAGGGCTCAGCAAGTCGTCCTTCTCCTTAGCAGAGTACTGCACAGCTGTGGAGTTAGAGAAGGGAGTCACCTCACATGCAATTCTGACCAAGGATCACAGACATTTGCAAGTGAGCCAGAAAAACCAACGCACATTTGCAAAAGAGGTACTATTTAACATTTGGTTATTACAGCACACACCTTTAGAGGTAGCTAACCACAGAAGGTTCAGAATCACAGAAGGATGAGAACCTTCCGTGCTACATTATATGCGAGTTACTTAATTCTGCCGCAGCACAGGAACCGAAGGGTTTGCTCTGCCATCACTCCGCATACTTACAGCGAATGCCCAGGAGCAGAGAGAGGTTGGGATCCTTGCCCTGAGCCCTCTGAGTGACAATGCTGTAGACAGACTGCAAATCCTGCAGACAACTGGCCAGCTCGCTGTGCAACTCCTGGGCGAGGTGGGCTGTCTCAGCAGGCAGCGGCTGGGTTACTAGCTCTGCCTGCCGGAGTCGCTCCTGAAGGGTCAGGTTCTTCTCAATGAGATCCTGGTTCTGCACCGAAAGCTGAACAGACACGGCAGATTAGTGGACACTTGGTACAGAACTAGCACACTTACAGCAACTTAACGCAACTGCTCGATGATGATGGGAGCACCGAGGGCAGGAGCAGCAGGTTTACATCAAGCCCTCCAGACTCTCGCCAGATGAGCGAGTGTCAGTCCTACAGGGTGTGAGCATTCGGCTTTCCTGGCTCAGGCAGGAAGCGTCTCATGACACTGCACCATCCCTGCTGAGGTGTGATGCCACAAAAAAAAGCTTCCAGGAGGTTGTGCACCAGCCGCTCACCCCAACACTGGCCATCCCTTCCCTCGAGGGCTGCCATCATGCTTGGCTTCCTTTAGGCTTGAGAGCAGGGCTCAGCCCTGCCCTTCAGCCAGGGCTGCAGTCGAGTTTGGATTCCTGCTTGCCACCTTGTTGCCCCCAGCTGGCAAGCTCAGCATCCCCCACCACAACCCACAGCCCCAGCTGAAGTTCCCAGGGCAGAAACTGCTTTTTTCCTCCTGCTTTTGAACAGAGAAGAGCTCCTTTCAGAGCACTGACAGGGCAACTGACAGGGAAGCAGGAGAGGTTGTGCTGCTGACTGCAAATTAAGGGTCCTGCTAAAAGACAATCCATTGTTCATTCAACTGCTATGCTCGGTCACACTAAACACTCCCGCCCTGACCTCTTTCACAGCAGTCCGGAGCTGTTGCAGTGCATTTTCTCTTCTCATCGCCTCCTCTTTCAGAGCTTGGCTTGTCCCCTCTTCCTGGGCCACCTGTTCTTCCAGGTTCTGGAACACACCATGGGAAAGCAGTAAGTCTAACTCACTTCACAGCAGGTTCTCAATTCCAGGTCCCTCCGCAGTCACCTCTCACCTTTACTTGCAAGGACAACTGCTCCATCTTCTTCTGCTGTTTGTCCACAATCTGGAATCAAAAGCAGAGGCATCAGAACTGGCCACACAGACTCAATAATACCACTGGGATTTCTCCTTCAGTAGGACAGCATCCCCTCTCCTCCTCTTTCCTGTCCACTTACTGCTTTAATCACTGCCTCTGTTAGTAATGGACTTAGATTCCCTGATGAAAGGCACCTGATAAAAGGCACCATTAGAAGTTATCAGCTAAAAACAGACTGGAGAAGTTGCATTCTTGTGGTTTTCCTCTCCTCTCTTCTGCATTCTGCAACTTCTTTCCAGTGTTACTGTAGAAGTGCATGGTTATCACACCAAGAACAGCTTTTAAAAGCCCTCGGTTTGGAATTCCAGGAACTGCTGCTTCAGTGCAATTGTGACTGCCTATGACTGCAGAAGTCCTTGATTTAATCTTAGTGCCTGGTGTGACTCAGTGGAAGGAAAAATGTGTGATTCCCAGCTGGGACAGCCTGTTACCTTCCTGAGGCAGTCGCATTCTTTCTTCAGAGAGTCATTTTCTATTTTCTGTCTCTCCCCATCCTGGGCAGGGGGTCCTCTCTCCGCATTCTTTACACACTGCTGCACCTTGTCCTGCAAGCTGAAATTAGCAGAACACCATGGGAAAGCCAGCTTTATTTGGGGTGTTTCCCTCACTAAACAACATGAGACAGTAAGAGATTTTCATATCGGGTGTCAGTGTTGCCCTGGTTGCATCCCAGCTTGCGAACTGCCGAGGCTGTGAAGGAGGGAGTCCCTCTCCCTGGACGCGGCCCTGCCCATGATATCGGCACATTTGCAGAGACGCAACGATTGCGGATTATGTAGCTCCATTTTGCAAGGAGTTACGGTTAAGAGTAGTAACCTGAGGACACAGACAAACCCAGGTGACAAAACAGGGGCCCCCTTTCTTTCAGCCATCTGGTTCTGCTCCCACCCTCCACTCTCAGCACACGGAATTTGAACATGGTGTTTTGGTGAGTGCTCACATAATCATCACAAATCCATGGTAACCTGGTTCTGACAGGTGGGACAGTGGCTGTGCTGAATCATCGCTGTTCTTGTGCAGTGATTACTTCAGTGCTAAGACAAAGCTTATTCTAATCCTCCAGATTTTTACCTGCGCACAGTGGAAAGAAGCTCCAGCTCCTTGTGTTTTTGGGTTTCTAGCTGCATCTCTTGCTCCCTGAAAGCAGCCCGGATATCTCCGAGCTCTGTTTCCAGTGCCAGCACTGTTTCCTGCATAGCAGTACTCTTCAGTTCAGATTCCTTCAGCTGCAACAAAGACCATCACAACACTCTAGAGACCTCCCAGGGGTTTCATCACACACAGCATGTTTCAACTACATTCGCAATGCTAATCTTTACTACCTATGTGGCAATTCTCAGCTATAGCTCAGAACATTCCTCCTCCAAAAAGGCCAAACCACAACTTTACTTGAGCAGCTGCACAGGGGATTATCTGCAGCTGTAGAAAAGCCAGCTGAGCAAGTATCTGAAGAGCTATCATCACAACTCAGAGGAAGTTTTACCTTCTGACTCTGTTTCTGGTGGTCCTCAAGGGTTGGTAGATCAGCCAGGTATCGTTCCAGGGTCTCGATTCTCTGTTGTTTCTCCCTGTTTTGTTCAGATTCCTTCTGGCATTTCTTTTTAAGGTTATTAATGTGTTTGTCCCTTCCCTTTACCTGCAGGGACAGTTATATACAAGTTTAGTTTATATAATTTCTTGTCCATTCTTCAGTCCCCTGTACACCCACTCATTTACCTTTTTGTACAGCACTCAGCACCAAAGTACAAGATCACCTTAACTCAGCAGCATTTCTGCTCACTTAGCTAAAGACAGGCTGCTTCTCTGGTTACAAGAGGAGGTACTGAAATACTTCTAACTGCAGGAGGAAGGGCTTTTGCTTATAAACCAGAGTACTCTACAAGGAGATCAGAAAATACCTACAATAACACATTGCCACAGGAAACTTTCACCTAGGCACTACATTGACTTCTAGCTTCTTGAAGAAAAACCACCTTCCCATCTCTAGAGCAACGGGATCATACCCTTTCTTCCTGTTTCTTTAACTCCTCTGCATGTGTCTGCATAGTTTCCTTCAGCGACTCCCGGATCAGCTTTGCATCCACCTCTGCAGCAGCCAGTTTTCTCTCCAGTTCAATCTTTTCCTTACTGAGGGATTCAGTCTTCTCTGTGAACTGTGCTCGAAGAAACGTGTTCTCCCGCTGCAGCTCCTGCAAACAGAGATGGCCTGTGAATTCTGTCCGTCAGAGCTAACAGTTAGTTACAAACTGGCACTACGCAGCTGTGCTGTCTCAGGGCTGTGTTCTCGGCCCTCCTAATTCCCAAACATCATTCAGCCCATCTTATGTACTGCAGTATCTGAAACAGCACTTGTCAGTGCTGTCAGGCGTTTCCTTCACTAGCATAGCTTCTAAACAAACCGTAGTACTTCAGGGCTTGAAGTCTCAAGAATCACAGAAGATCTCAGAGACGACAGGTAATCGGGACCCCGTACAAAGGACAGCTTTACTCTGCATAGCCCTCCTACTCAGGAAACGCCTAACGAGAAGTGGTAGGGCTGTTGGATTCAATACATCTTTCTTACTGACACCCTGTTGCACCCAATTACCTGCATTCTCAACATATAGACATCTCCGTAGGGTGCTGGACAGCCAAGCAGGGCACTGTGAACTTGCAATTCACTTTCCCGGACCTTCTGCTCCAACTGGGATATGTGTTGTCTTTGTCTTAAAAAAAAAAACACCCACACAAAACAGGTAATACGCTGTTCTCAAACATACATCTTGTTTCCAATGGTAGTAGAGAGTAATACAACATAAAACAGTGCCACCACAGCTCTAGTGGTCCATACAGGGACAAGCAGAACAGAAAGACAACTCTGCAACTCAGAACTGACCTGAAGAGAAATAATCTGAAAGATATCCATTTTGACGTTTTACAATTGGTATTAACTTTTCTTCCCTCCCCTCCAGCCATGATTATACATAAAACACACAACCCTTGCATGCTCTGGAGGATCCAGCTTGGCTGCAGAGCTTACGAGTAAAATGAACAGACATCAGAGGACTCAAAATGAGCAAGAAGAAAAAATATTTACAGTCCAAATGCTGAAGGTAGTTTTCATTAGGACTTACTTTTTCGAAAAGCTTATGAACCACTGGCATTAGGTATGAGAAGTGCTGTTTGCCAGCCCAAACTCACAAAGAACAAATTTCAAATCAGGAGCTCAAAGAGCTCCCAGGAAGTCCCTAGGCAAAAAGGCAGTAGTTTTGACATCCCAGATAATCCTGATGTAAACAGAAATCTTTATCCCTTATAAAACACAGAAAACCATAACCAAAATTGATTTACTTGAACCCTTCAGGATCACCATCCTACTTCCAAGAGGAAGGTGAGAAGAGCTCATGAAAAAAAATAGGCTGTTCTCAAAGGTCATTATGTTGTTCTTCACAACAAAAAAGCTCAATCGGGTAAAAGGGACTCTGAGATACGAGCTTTCCTTGGTATTTTCACAACCCTCCCTTTCCAAAAGGAAACACACTGGAGTCCTTAAACCACACGTCAGTATCAAACTCTCACCTGTCAATGAGCAGCTCTTTCTCCTTGAGTAGGTTTTCATTGGAGTTCAGGATATTGATCCACTGAGCTGGATCAGGTGTAGGCAGCGAAGGAGAATACATCGAGGGATGGTGGCAGGCACCTCCATTTTGTAACTGAAAGAAGAGACAAAATGAGGAGGGAGAGGTTTGTGCTCCACAGAGGTAATTGCAACATTGCTAGAGCTATTTTGCACACTGTGTGCTCATCTGCATGCCAGGACATAGCTATTTCAGTCTCCATCCATGTCCAAGAACAAGTAACTTTGCCCAAGCACAACTGGAGATTAACAAATAATTTTAGATCACTGCACTAGCTCGCTGGAAACAATTTGTCTCCAGTAGGGTACAGCTGGTGGGAGGTGATAAACAAACCGTTTCCATCTAATAAACTGCAGTTAGTTTTATGCAACTTTTCAAAAAAAAAAAAGTCTGTTTCCTAACTCTAGATACAGAATACAATTATTCTAGAAACTGTTAAGAACTTCTTGGCATGCTTTTTCTTTGCAGTTTCTAGCAGACAGGATATTTTACCTTTTGATCTAAACCCTTGTGCAGTGCCGTAACGTAATACAGGGCTGCTCTACATAAGCAGCATGTCAAATGATACCTGCGACACCACATGTTGTAAAATGTAAAAACAGATCATTAAGAGACTTTCAGGGTAAGACAGGGAGAAGCATGAGACATTTTCCCCCTTGCTTCTTAAGTCTGGGACAATGATTCATGACTAAAAGGACAGGAAGGGTTTCAAACTCGTACATTCACACAAGCAGCTCCCTACCTGCATTTGCTCTATTTGCAATCGCACTTTCTCCAGCTGTTGTTTCCAAGCACTGAGCTCGCAGACCCTCTCGTGCGGATGTAGCGTGCAGGCTTCTTGCATCCATGCTCGAGATGACGGAGTTACAGGTTTTGAAAAGAAACTGTTGGCCTGGAGTCCTGTTGGCATCAGTCTGCTCCCGCTCGGCCACGTTCCGTCCTGGGGCTCGCAGGCTCCGTTAGCCCCTGCCGCTTGCTTACTCTCTGGCAGCACCTTATAATGGCCCTTTCCTGCCTCAGCTGCCCCCGAGTTCGGATTGAACTTCTGGAACCTGTGGAGAGGGTCGGTGCACAGACTATCCACAAAGAGAGACTGGTTAAGGGTGCGCTCAACGGCAGGGGTGTCAAACTTCCAAGTATCTTCTGTTCTCATGTGATCAGAAACAGGATGCCAGGATTGCTCAAAACCCTTTTCCCCTGAAGTCCCGTAGAGTCGCAAGAGATCCCTGGGTGGCACCTGAGATGACTTCCCGGCATTAAAATCTCCGTTTCTCATGAGTCCTGCGTGTTCAGCAGCAGATCCTGGTATAGCAGTTTTTGAAGTACCCTGTGAACAGCTCTGTTCTCCCGCAGAGCACAGCTTGGAGGGTGAGGCACCCAACGTAGAAGGCATAACATGGGCTGTTGGGATGGTCACTTGGGTTTTGATGGGCTGGAATGAGGAACCGTTACTGGAATTGCAAAAGTCTAGGGAAAGAAGAAGAGTGATGCTTTAATTACAATCCTGAAAAATATTCTGACACGAACAGCCATTCCTCTGCTGAACAACTTTCTGAAAGAATTGTAAAAAACTATTCTTTTCCCCCTGAACACATCCTCCTAAGCAGCAGCAGCAAGACTAAGGCACACCTGTGTTCCCCCTCACCACAAGTTTCAGGAGCCTGGTGACATTTTCCTACTACCGTACACCACAGGGAGAATCCAAGTTTAGTTCAGTACACATTTTTTAATCCCTTGTTTTTAAGCTACTCTGGTATAATCTTAAATCAATAAGGTTATCTTTCTATAGGTTTAGAAATCAAGTCCTTTAAATTGAATAAAAAGGCTGAAACTTACTCAGCTGAACACTGAGACCTTGGTTCTGTTCTGCCCGTCCCACAGCTCAGCGACTCTGAACCGTAACCAAAGCTAACTGGAGCCTTCACTAAGCCCATGATGAGCTTCAAACATAGCTGGACACTAGATCACCAAGCAGTTGACCTTCGAACTCCTCCCGGACGCTGCAGCAAAAGAGCTTTTTCTAGAGGCTAGAGTAATGGCTCTTGCCTTATTGCCACAGGAAATGAGACAGAGTTCGGCGCACGCACTCCAACGTGAGCCCGTCCTGTCAGACGGGCACCAAACCTGGCTACATGGAAATATAGAGTTATTCTTAGCAACTCTCAGATTTCAATACAGCAACAGCAAGAGCTGAGAAAGGCAAACAGCGAAGTGCCTGTTCCCACTCCTCGTCCCAGTACGTTGCGTATCCCAGTAATTCCAGGTTTCTCCCAGATAGACAAATTTGTTTTCTTCATTGTTTTGGCTAAAGGCCCATCCCCACGTGATGTTTCTTTAATTTAACATCAGGACTGCAAGGTCACCCTTCCACCTGTTTGTAGCCTCAAAGCATTGCTACAAGAAGGAATAAAAGGGTACAGTTTGACTAGGACTGAAACCAGATTCTGCAAAGACCGTCATCAAACTGCAGGAAAACTATCACAATAAAAGCACAAGACTCTCTCCTCAAAAACAAGCAGGAGGGGGAAAAACTCCTGCCTAGAACTCCAGAGAACATCATGCTACCAAGCAGTCACAAGCACGTTCACCTTGGCAAACGGAGAAGAGACAGTACAATTTCCTTTTAGAGCCCCTGCATTCATAACCCAGGATCGCTGTCAGGAACTCGAGTTCTCTGACGAGCACGCCATGTGCGGATGCTGCAATCGGTTCCTTGAGTGTGCTAAGGGTTGCCACAACAACATTTCTGACTAACGTACTGACCTGAAAGCCAGCGCGCTGCAGCCAGCTGCCAGTGCCGCAATTTAGCCCCAGCTCTTAAAACAAGGCTATGACATTACAAACATTGAGGGGCAACTTCCAAAAGAGCCATTGTTATCTCCCCTGCCCTCAGCGTGCAACTGGATGTTTTATTATCCTGAGAGAAGCTAGATGGGACACTCAAACATGTGCTCTAGTAATATTTCTAGCAATATTTTCACAAGCCAGACTTTTGAAAAAGCCTTCATTTAAACTCGCACATTATTAAGATCTATAGCTCGTTCAAAAGGCTCAGAGCAGCTTGTGAAACACGTGAATGTGTGAAGCGCATTGTTTTAAAGAACAACACAAACTTCCTCGCTGCTGAAAGAAGAAACAATGAACCAACGGTGTTTTATGTCACTTTCACAGATGAAGATGAAAATACAGGTGGAAAGGACTGCTGGGACAAGCAATTTCACAGAACATGCCTCAGCTGAGGGCACGGCTGCAGCACTGAGGAGCACACAGCTCTGACCCAGATGAGACTTCCGCACAAAGGCACACTGATCTGAAGTCTCTAGAGGCACGTATAACTTACTTCTTAAAAAAAGCATGCAACAGACTCTCTGATAAACCACTTGTAAGTCAATATGAACCAGCAGATCACCAAGGTGGCTCTTTTAGTCACTTAAAAATGCTTACTACAGTTAGAAGATAACCAAACTAGCTTAGGGAAACAGCAACTCCCTTAATCATTCGTTTATATTTCAGGCAGCATATCTGTGTACTGAGGCACTGGCTCTGAAATAGTCTGCAAACACCATTACAGATTCTGCTCTCCCCGAGTTTTATATTCCAGGGGTCAGTAATATCGGGCTATTTAATGCTTGTCGGTCTTCTAAGAAAACTTAAAAGTCTTTGGCTGTTCCTGCGTGACCCCATGCTGACCATCACCTTCTGTGCTGTCCGAGCAGGAGGTCCCAATGCCCCCGTCCCCGCTGTCGGCCACGCTTGAACAGCGACTGACACGGCTCTGGAACTTCACAGACAACATAGGCGTCTTCCAGTCAGTCTCCAAGAAATGACTCTTCTGACCAGTGCCGGGATCTGGAGAGAAAAAGCCGGGGATATTTGTGTTTTAGCCAACACACTGAAAAGCCTTTTAATGCACCTAATTAAGCCATATCTAATTACCTGTGCTACCAATCTCCAAACTGATCCTTGCTTGACACCCCATATTGTTGCTAAAGAAATCCGTTTTGCAAAAGGAAATGGCAGCAAGCACAGGGAAGTCAAATAGTATCAACAGAAGATTGAAAATCAATCTTGTTACGGAAGTCAGAATGCAGAAGCAGTAAATTATATTCTCATTGATAAGTCTGGTGATATTACACCCAGCTCATGCTCTCAAACTAAAAAAGAAGAGCAGCAATGTTGGCACACAGCAATACTGGTAAAGATACATTTTTGCATTAACTGTGAAGAACTCTTCCCGATTTATCAGTTATCACTCAAGAGATAGGTTCGTTATCAAATGATTCTCTACCCTTGGATACCCATGCAATTGTTTTATTTTGCAGGAATAAGACATTGGGTTTTTAGTAAAAAGCTTTTGGTAAAGAACTCTTCTCAGGCCCACATATCTCCTCAGAGAAACTGCAACAGGATGCGACAGCAGCAGGGCTTTAAAGAAAGGACTATCCTTACCCGACGGATTGTTCTGCTGGAGCCTCAGGTCTGGATGTTTCTCAAGAGCAGCCATCTTATCTATCCAGTGAACTACAGGGCAATACATAAAAATCAGATTTTAAATCAGCATAAACCAAACCCTGCTCCCACTATCCAAGCGAAGGGTACACACACATCAGCTACTCTTCATTCAGAGTAACACACTATTTCATATTTAATTAGCATTTCCTCCCAAGAGCATCTCTGTTTCATCCCCACAGCAACAGAAGCAATACTTAAAAAACCCTTGCAGTTATTGCAGGTTTTCTTCATGCCTGAGAAATGAGGAGAGTTCCTGTTTGCAACAGTCTCCAGGTATGCAGCAGTTCAACAGCACCTTTCAACTGGGGCATGTGTTATCCCCGTCGGAGTTCACAGAATCACACAGACTCACAGAATGGGGGGGGGCTGGAAGGGCCCTCTGGAGCCCACCCAGCCCAGCCCCTGCCAGAGCAGGGTCACCCAGCGCAGGCTGCACAGGGCCGCGTCCAGGCGGGTTGGAATCTCTCCGGAGAAGGAGACTCCACACCCTCCCTGGGCAGCCTGGGCCAGGGCTCGGGCACCTCACAGCGAAGACGTTTTTCCTCGTGTTCAGGCGGAACTTCCCGTGTTCCAGTTTGTGCCTGTTGCCCCTTGTCCTGTCGCTGGGCACCACTGGGAAGAGTCTGGCCCCGTCCTCTTGACACCCGCCCTTGAGATATTGATGAGCGTTGGTGAGGTCCCCTCTCAGTCTCCTCTTCCTCAGGCTGAACAGCCCCAGCTCCCTCAGCCTTTCCCCACAGGAGAGATGCTCCAGGCCCTCAGCATCTTTGTACCCTCCGCTGGGCTCTCCCCAGTAGCTCCTCGTCTCTCTGGAACTGGGGAGCCCAGACCTGGACCCAGGATTCCAGATGGGGCCTCCCCAGGGCAGAGCAGAGGGGGAGGAGAACCTCCCTTGACCTGCTGGCCACACTCTTCCTCATGCACCCCAGGATGCTCCTGATCACCTTCTTTTCCTCCACATGCTTGGAGATGACTTCCAGAATGAGCTGCTCTATCACCTTTCCAGGGATGGAGGTGAGGCTGACTGGTCTGTAGTTTCCCAGGTCTCTTGCCCTTCTTGATGACTGCAGCGACGCTGAGTTATTTATAGAGCATCAGTCACCATGGTACCTACACGCTAGCTTTATGTCTATAAAGACTAAAAATTACCCTTTAAAAATCTTAACTCTAAACCGGTTCATTTCTGCCCTCTGTAGAAGTCACTGAGCAACTACATGCAGAAATGCAATCATTCAAAACTTAGCTGTTCCATAAATAACAATCATTACCTATCCAGAGCCTTGGTTTAATCTATCTGTTTATCTCAGTACATCAGACAGTGAATTTCCTGCTTCTGATGAGGTGAGTATAATTTACAGCTCTCAGGCTTCACCGTGGAAATTCAAGGCCTCTCTCCTCTCCACCAGTCAAATACTAAATCCTCAATTACCAGCTCTTACAGATTTTTGCTTAACTGATTCAAAGAGCTCATGGAAACCATTAATTCTTAGAAAACATACATATCTGGATTTTACAACATAGGATAGACATTGGTAATACAATAGGATAGATAATGAATCAGAAGTAGCATTTTACTCAGACAGCAAAGAAATAGAACACTTCTAGCTAAACGTAGTGTTATTATGCTTAATTTAGGTATGTTTCAGAAATTCCTCAGTTTAAATCCCAGTCTCCAGCACTACAGTCAGGCAGTTATAACAGGGAAATTCAAGTATGCGCTCTTGAAATAAAACAGACAAAGCAACCGAAGCATCCCCACCTCACTCAGCACCACCCCCTCACAAACACCGCCGGGGAGAGACACCACCCCCCTCCCCCGGGAGCACCCACACCATCCTACAAAGCACCCCCTTCCAGCAGCAGGCACAGGGCAGACCCTGCAGAGGGGGTGGGAAGGGAGAGGTGGGTCACGAAGCGGGGGGGGCTTGACGGGTACGGGGAGTGATGCGAGGCCAGGGCACGGGGGACAGCCCTTCGCCCCCCAGAAGGGGATGGGGAAAAGAGTGATTTGGGTGGAGGGAGGGGAGAAGGGAAGACGGTTGACCCAGGAGGAGGGGGCCCAACCGCCTGGAAGGCACAGCCTGACCCGGGGGGGCGGTCCGTGAAGGAAGGGGGGGGGGGGGGGGGCGGTTCCTGAGGGCAGGGGGTCCCTGAGGAGAGGGAGGGGGGGACGGTCCCTGAGGGGAGGGGGAGCCGAGCAGCCCGGGACGGAGGAGAACGGACGGTTTCACCGCGGGGGGAGCACAGGGAGGGGTGCCGGAGCCAGCCCCGTGAGGCCCGAGGCCCGGCGGCGGGACGGCTCCCGGGCGGGCCCAACCCCCTCACCTTACTCCGCCGCGGCGCTCGCGCTGCCCCGCGCGCCGCGACCGTTACAGCCGCGATGGGGAGTGGCAGAGGAAAAGGAGGAGGTTCCCGCCCGCCCTTCCCTGTCTCGCAGCCTATCGAACGCGCCGGCCCCGCCCCTTCCCCTCGCTCATTGGCTTGCCTGAACGCTGATTCCCCGCCCCTCAGCCTCGCGGAGGCGGTGACGGCTTCTGGCGGAGGAAAGTTGTGCGCAGTCGCCATCCGTAGGGCGGGGCCTGAAAGAGCGGAACCGGCCGTTTCCCTGCGCCTGCGCAGTGCCGATGGCGGCGGGGCCGGGCGGTGTGTGAGGGTGGCCCGGCCCAGCCCAGGGTCGTGTAGGGCAGTGGGGCCTGCCCTGCCCGCTCCCCAGGCGGCCCCAGCCCCACCGTTGCCCCCATAGTCCCGCACCACACAGGCTCCACCGCCCCCTCAGGGTCCCCCCAGGCTGAGGGGCGAGGCCAGGCAGCCGCCCCCCGCTCAGCCCCTTCATGCCCCTCTGCCCGCTCGGCTGGAAAGGTCAGGCCTGCCCTGGGTGCCGGCGGCAGAGAGGCCATGGCGCTGGGCCCTTCGTTATGCCCGGCCACGTCGGGGCTCCTCACGTGCGGCGCAGGGTCACCTTCCCTCCCCGGCTCCACAGGCTGGGCCAGCCCCGGCCGGAGCGGCGGCACCGCCAGCAGCGAGGCCTCGCCGGCGATGGGGACTCTCTCCCTGGTGTGGGGTCTGGCGCTGGCCCCCATGGGCTGGGTGCTGCTGCTGGCAGCCACGGCCACCCCACGGTGGCGGGAGCTGCCCGAGCGGCCCGGCTACTCCCCTGAGCTCTTCTTCAGCGACGGCCTTTGGGAGAGCTGCGTGGAGGTGCTCGCCCAGCTGGGCCCGGCCTGTCGCACCCTCCCAGAGGACACAGCCCATTTCTGGCCCATGCGGGTGCTGAGAGCGGCCACCGTGGGCTCACTGCTGCTGGGGGCCCTGGCGTACACCCTGGCCATGCTGGGGGCACGCTGGTGGGCCCCCCTGCCACGGCCCAACCTGGTGGCCGCTGCTGGGCTCCTGCTGATGCTGGCGGGTGCCGTGTACCTGGCTGCTGCTTCCTACATGGCTCATCGGGTGCTGGAGGACTTGGCCAGCCCGCAGACCCCCCTGGCAGACCGCTTCCACCTGGGGACGTGTCTCTACCTGGGCTGGAGCGGCGGAGGGGCAGAGGTGCTGGCTGGTGTCTGCCTGGCCACCAGCTTCTGCAGGAAGAGGGCATTTGTCGCCGAGCCGGCTGCTGCCCCTTATGAAGTGGATTATTGAGGTGCTGGGACAGACTGGTTCCTGCCGCGAGCATCACGGGGCGATGCCGCTTGCTGTGGGGTGACAGCGGCTCCTCAGCCTCCCACCGTGGCCGTCCTGCACCCCTGGACACCCCTCGGTCTATCACTGGGTGGAAGAGGTGGGTCCCTTCCCCATCTTTACCTCTTCACTGGTAATTTTTCACTCAAAAGCAAGCCAGCATTGATGCTTTCTTGCCTGTTACTTGATTGTGCTTTAATTCTTAAGCAGCTTTTAGCCTCTGCAGCCGAATAAAGAGCGTCCCCATACCCAGCCGAAGCACGTCTGTGAGGGGCCGGGTGGCACAGGGAGGAGCAGGACCCCTCCGCCATTTCCAGGCTGACTGCATCCCTTTCCCCCTCCTGCCTCGCGCTCTCCCCTTGCCCCTTGTGAGCTGCACAAAGCTCCCAGTGCACCCTAGCCCTCCCCGGGACACCTTCCCCGCTTCATCGCCCTCCCTGGCCTCGCAGTGCCATCGGAGCCCGTCCCTGTGCCCCCACCCCACGGGCGGGTGCCATCGCCCCCGAGCTGGGAGAGGAGAGCGGGGCGCAGAGGGATGCCACAACCCCTTGAGGATGGTGGCACGTGGCAGGGGTAGGGGCTGGCTGTCACCGCAGGGACATTTCAGTGCCAAGAAAAACCACGGCACAATCAACCCTCGGCAACAGTTTTATTTACAGCAGAAGAGACCCTGGCTGGGATGGCCGGTGGCACCGTGCCGGCGTGTGCGGCGGGGGCACGTTCCTCCAGGAAAAGGCCCCCGTTGCCAATATGCGGCCAAGGCAAAATGTCCTTGAAAAAAGCAAGACTGTCACTGCAATGTCCCCCCCCAGGGAGGGGGGATGTAGCAGAAGCCACTTCTCCTGCGGCAAGTCCATGCTGGGGGCTGAGCCTCCCAAAATGTCGTCAGTCCCCCGTGCACCCCCCCAGCACGAACAGACCCGCTTTGCTCCTGCGGCACCATGATTTTTATCGGCAACGATTCTTGCCAGAGAGGTCCTGGCGGGGTGTCAGGGTTCGGCCGCCTCTTCGGGGGGGCTGTGCTCAGCCCCGAGCCCCCCATCGCCATCCTGGCCCGGCTGCCGCGCCCACCACTCCCGCAGCTCCTGGTACAGCTCCTGGTGCTCTTCCTTCCAGTGCGTGAACTTCTCCGAGGTGAGCGCGGCATCGCTGAGCAGCTGCTCCAGGGCCTGCAGCTCCGCCAGCTTCGCCTGCCGAGAAGAGGGGCACATTTTGGGGGGGGGCCACCCATAGGCAGGGGGTGTTGGGGGGGTCGGGGGGCTGCGGGCTCCCACCTTGAGTGTGCTTTGCAGGGCCCGCACCGTGTGCACCTTCTCGTTGATGTGGGGGTTCTTGTTGCGCCGGACGAAGGACTTGCGGCACTGCTCCTGCGTCAGGAACCGCTGCCGCCCGATGAGGGACACCCCCCCCTGCTTCAGGCACTGCATCAGGCACTCGAGATCCTCCCCGGCAGGGTCTGGGCGAGGAGAGGGGGCACTGTAGGATGGGGGCAGCCCCAAATCCCAGGGGGGCTGCCCCTGCCCCGAGAGTATCCCGAGACACTACAGGGCTGACGCTCAAATACATCCCAACCTGAGTTATCCCCCCTGTGCACACACACGATCGAAGACCCAGCATTAATCAAAGGGTGCACACGAGGTGACAGGGCGACAGATGTCACCCCCCAGCACCTACCCATGGGCGAGCAGGGCCGGGGGCTGCCCGAGGGGCTGCTGGCTGCGCTGCCGGGCTCGCCGCCGGCCGGGAAGAGCTGGGCTTTCTCCGGGGCGTTTTGCGGCCTCTTCTTTGGCTGGGGGAGGGACAGGATGGGAGGTGAGGCGAGGATCTCCCATCCCCTCCCCAGGATCTCCCGTAGGGCCACTCACCGAGTCGCAGCCGTGCCTGGGGGACTCCTCATCGGGGTCCTCGGCTTCTGTCTCGCTGTAGCAGTCTGGAGGCCATGGGGGAGGATGGTGGGAGTGGGAAGCCCCAGGCTGCCCCCCCAGCCCTCCCCAGGGCTGAGCATCACCCCAGCCCTCCTCTCAGGGCACATTTCTCACATTTCCCCCAAATCACAGGCAAAGCTCCCAGCGGTCCTACGCAGGGGCCGTAGCACCAGGCATGGCTGCCCCGCCGGGACCCCCAGCCCGCAGTTCCCCGTCTCCCACAGGGGAACCGACCCCGTCTCCCACCCCGGGAAGGGCCCGATACCTTCCTCCCTGTCCGGGACTGACTGGTGGGCCAGCGCGTACTTCGTTTTGGCTGTTATCAGGCGACTGACCCACCTGGGGAAAGAAAGGACAGACGGACAGACAGAGGGTCGTGGCAAGCCTGGTGTGGCGGGACCGGCACCGGCTGGCACCGGCCGGTGCTTTACTCACATGCTCAAATCAGCCAGCGTTTCTGCGGCAAAGACGAAGGGCTTGTACCGCTGATGGGAGAGCTGGAACACGCTGGAGGAGGACGAGCCTTTGCTGCTGGGGCCACCCAGCACTGGAGCCAGCCCCGAGCCCCCGTCCAGCCTCCCCTGTGCCGCAGCCCCCCCGTCCCGACCCAGCCCAGGGGTTTGGGCTTTTCCCTGCCGTCGGAGATGCTCCGGTGCTCAGCCTCGGCCCAGGTAACATCAGTAGCGCAATGCGCATCTTGCTCAAAGCGTGGGCTCGCGTCTTGCAAGATGGGAGGTGCTGCCAGCACAGCAGGGACCCCACCAGCCCCACAGGGACCCCACCAGCCCTGTGGGGACCCCGCCAGCCCCACGGGGACCCCACCAGCCCCACGGGGACCCCACCAGCCCCACGGGGACCCCGCCATCACCGCAGGGACATGCAGGTAGTACCCAGCAGAGACAGACCCCACTCACTATTTCTTCTTCTGCTCCCTCGTGCTCTCCAGGTCGTAAGTGGCCACATTGATGAGACCTGCAGCCTTCTCATCCTGCGAGGGACACACAGCCACAGTCACCGCCCGCCCCGGCTGCCCCAGGCGAGGATGGAGGACACCCAGCGTCCCCACTCACGTTGGGGTGGTGGTACCAGTACAGCGTGTGGCCCTTCAGCACAAACCAGCACCGCTTCCACTTCTGGGCCATGAAGGCCACGTGGTCCTTCTTCTTCAGGAGCCAGCCATCGCAGTCCACCCGGCCCAGGTCCCGGCACGAGACCCGCCGGCGGCTCAGCCTGGTTGCCACTCCTGCCAGCCGCAGCATTGGGGGGGTGTCAAGAGCAGGGAAGGGGGAGCAGGGGGGAGAGCCTGGGAGAGCCCCCAGCCCCGTTCGCCCCAGCCCAGACAGGGTCCCGCTCACCTTTTGGTCTGCGTCCCATCTGGGGGCTGCCCTGGACGGGGAGACAGAGATGAGCAGTTCGGGATGATGCAGCGGGGCGAGGGCAGCTTGCTGAGCCCCCCCCAGCAGCACCCACAGCCCCTCAGGGACCCCCAACTCGCACACCCCGCAGCAATGAGCTTGTAGGGGAACCCACCCCAGGGATGAGCATTTTCCCTCCCAGCTCAGGCGGGACATGACGTCCTGCGTGTCCCCCACTGATGCCCCCCCAGCATCCCCCCGAGGCTCAGTGCTCTTCTTCCACCAGCTCTCACCTCCCCAGGGAGCTGGCTGGGCTCTGCACCCCCAGCCCCTGCGGCAGGGGCTGCCGTGGGGCTGAGCTCCGCGGTGCAGGGTCCGGCAGCAGCGAGGGCACCCGGGGAGCTCGGGGTGCCTGGCAGGGTGCCTGGTGGGGTGCCCGGTGGGGTGCCCGGCGAGCTCGGGGTGCCTGGCGGGGTGCCTGGCGGGGTGCCCGGGGAGCTTGGGGTGCCCGGTGGAGTTCCTGGTGGGGTGCCCGGCGGGGTGCCACCCTCCCACGCCGCCGCCTCCTCCTCTGCAGCACCTGCAAACAGCGAGCGGGGCTGCAGCCTCCCATCCCGGGGGAGAAACCGCTCCGTCGCCAGACACCCCCTCCACTCCCCTCCTACCGCGGCCGGGCAGCCTGGAGTCCCGCTCGTCCTCTCCGTCCTCTTCGTCGGTGACGGGGTCTGGCGCCGAGTCTGGCCCTGAGTCCAAGTCAGCAGCAGCGCTGGGGGAAAAAGGGATCCCTGAGTCGCAAACTCCCTCAACCACCGCGGGGGTCTCGCTATCGGGCTCCGGCTGGCCCCACGCTCGCTTGGGGCACCCACGGTTCTCCCTGCCCAAGGAAGAGCGGGGCTGGAGGCTCCGCCGGCCTCCGCGCTCCCCAGCAGGGTCGGAGCCCAGCCCGGCAACTCCTGCCCGGCTCCACGCACGCCTTTCCATTCCGGGAGAGGAGAAGGGTCATGTCTAAATATAGTTTCAACCCTAGTAAAACGTTACCAAGTGAATTAATTGCAAACACAACCGCTTTTTTTTCATTCCTTAAGACTGCTGGCAGCTTCCCGGGCTGATCGCAGGCAGCTGCCGCGCTGCCGGCACCTCTCCCCCCAAAATTGCTGGGAAGGGGCTTCGGGTGCGCCCAAATGCCTCTGCACTGGCCGGGCTGCGGGTGTTGGGGTGTCAGGGGATGGGGCTCACCTGGAGGTCAGGGACACGGGGCTGCCCGGGCACTCGCCGCTCCTGGTGCTGGGGGGATCCGCAGTGTCCGAAAACGCTCCCGGGAGCTGCGGATGGAGTGTCAGGGCCAGCCCACGTCCCACCATGGTCCCCAGCGCTTTAGGGACCACCAGCGTGGTGGGAGATGCCCGGCTCTGAGCATCCTTGCCCAGTTCCCAGCACAGCCCAATGTGGCACTGGGGCTGTACTGGGAGCACTGGGATGGCTCACCTGCTGCCTGGGAGAGGGGGGCGAGCTTGGCAGGTCGAGGGGGATCTTCTTCAGCACCAGTGTCACCCCACTCGCCTTCTCCAGCAGCTTCTTCGCCAGGTTGACGCGTGTCCAACCCACCTGCACACACCCCCTGGTGAGCCGTGGGACGTCGCCCCGGCCCCACGCTGCCCCACGGCCGCCTGGCCCTATGCACCCTCCCAGCCCCACGGCTCCCGCATCCCCAAAACCCTCCCCAGCTGCAGCTCCTGCATCCCCCACGTCCTCCCTGGCCACGGATCCCACAGATCTCCCCGGCCACGGCTCCCGTGCCCTGCACATTTCCCCAGCCACGGCTCCCACGTCCCCCCAAATCCTCTGCAGCAGCTCCCGCGTCCCCCAACCCCCCCCCCGCTGCTGCATCCCCCAGGTCCTGTCCTGCGGCAGCTCCCGCATCCCCCAAATCCCCCTGGCAGTGGCTCCCGTGTCCCCCAGAGCTTTCCCAGCCACGGCTCCTGCATTCTGCAGATCACAGCTCCCGTGTCCCCCCCAAATCCTCCCAGCCCTGCAGCTCCCCGTCCACGACTTCACTGACGAAACCAGCACCACCCTCGGGCCCCCGTCCTCCCCGACTCACCACGACCTGCTCGTTGACCTGCACGATCTCGTCTCCGGGCAGGATGCGGCCCCCGTGGGCAGCCAGGGCCTGGGGCAGAGGCAGGGTGGGAGTGGGGTGCCCGGCCCCAGGCGCTCGCCCCCCCCAGCTAATCCGCACTCAGGAGCTCTCCCGGCTGGGGAGAACCAGGGGGGGGGGGGTTAACCATTAACCCATGGTCTGACCTTGCACAGCACCAGCCAGAGCGGCTGGTGGGATCGGGGTGTGGAGGGGGGTTCCCACCATGGCCTGGGCTGTGCTCACTCGTGAGATGAGTTGCACAGTCTCAGCTGCAGGCAGCCACCCCAGCTCTGGGTCGGGGGGTGCGGATTAGGGCCCTAAGAGGTTCGCAGGGTCCGTCCGGATGGGTGGCAGCTGGGATGGGTGGTATTCCCCACGGCAGGTGCTAAAAGGGGGTGACTGGGGGACAGGGTGGCAATGGGGGTGTGACACACTGCAGGGGCAGCCCCCCACTCACCTCCGAGGTGGTTGTGGACACGAAGTGGAGGCAGGAGCTGGTGGAGGTGATCTCAAGGCCCTGGGGGACACGGGAGGGAGGTGTGAGAGGGGTGCAGGGGGTGCCGGGGGGTGCCGGGGCAGTGGGGGGCATCGGGGACTCACCAGCGAGGCGGTGGGGAGCAGCAAGGGGCTCCCCAGCGGGTCAGAGGGCAGTGCTGGAGTGTCAGGGGACATCGGGGGGCTCCCCCACGGGCTGTGGGGCAGCGCCGGGGTGTCAGGGGATGTTGGGGGGCTCCCCCACAGGCCAGGGGGCAGCGTCGGGGTGTCGGGGGACATCGGGGGGCTGTCCCGCGAGCCGGGGGGCAGCGCCAGCCCCACGCGCTGCAGCACAGCCCTGCGGTCCAGCAGCGCCGGGGGGCTGCAGCCCACGATGCTCTCGCAGATGCCCACGATGTGCTGGCACTGCGGGTGACAGCGGGGGGCTGAGGGGGGGCCCTGGCAGCACGGGGCCCCCCATGCCTGCCACCCCCTCCCTGCCTGGCACTTACGATCCGCAGGATCCGGCCGTCCCTCTCGGCCGCGGGGCACTCCTGGGGGGAAAAGGCACGGGGCTGAGCGGGACGGGATGGCTCAGCCCCCCTCCATCCCAGCTGGGGGGGCCCCACGGGGAACCCCCCCCGTACCACACCCCCCATCACCCCGGCTCTCCCCCCCGCTCCAGCAGGCAGAGCTTTGGGGGATGAGACAGCGGCCGGCTGGCTCCCCCCTGACACCGTGCCCATCACCATGGCCTCGGGGCAGCGCAGCCGCCCTGGGCACCCACCGCCTGCAGCGTCTCTGCCAGCTGGGCGCAGAGCAGGACGATGTCCCGGCTGGCCGAAAAGTCGTTGAGGGTGGAGAAGAGGTACCTGGGGGGGGGGGGAATGAGAGCTCAGCCCCAGGCGCGGGGGGCACCCAGCACCCACGGGTGCCCCCACCCGCCCCAGACCTGTTGAGCCAGGAGAAGAGCCCCTTGGCAGCCCTGACCAGGTCGACGACGTGGGTCAGGAGGGCGAGGGGGGGCGGCCGGGGGGCAGCCCCCGCCGGTGGCCCCCCCAGCACCAGGCTCTGGGTGCCCTGCGCCAGCTCCCGCAGCCTCTCTGTCAGCGTCCGCAGGCTGGTGCTCGCCAGCCCCGCGTCCTGGGGGGGACACGGATGCCGGGGGACGGGAGGGCAGCGGGGGTCTCCGGGGTGCCACCACATCCCCACCTTCACCCAACCCAGGGTGCCCCCAAATCCCACCTCGACCCAGCTCAGCGTTCCCCCATGTCCCCTGCTCTATCCAGCTCACAGTGCTCCCACATCCCCCCCTCCACCCAGCCCAGGGTGCCCCCAAATCCCACCTCGACCCAGCTCAGGGTTCCCCCACATCCCCCCCCCATCCAGCTCACGGTGCGCCCACATCCCCCCCTCCACCCAGCCCAGGGTGCCCCCAAATCCCACCTCGACCCAGCTCAGGGTTCCCCCACATCCCCCCCCCATCCAGCTCACGGTGCGCCCACATCCCCCCCTCCACCCAGCCCCCCGAATTCCCCCTCCACCCAGCCCAGGGTGCCCCTGTGTCCCCACCTTCACCCAGCCCAGGGTGCCCCCACATCCTCCCCCTCCACCCCAGGGTGCCCCCACGTCCCCCACCTCCACCCAGTGCAGGGTGCCCCCACATCCCCCCTCCAGCCAAAGGTTCCCCCACGTCCCCCTCTCCACCCAGCCCAGGGTGCACCCACATCCCCCCTTCCGCCACGGGAGCCCCGCAGCACCCACGGGAGCCCCGCAGCACCCATGGGTGCTGGCACTCACCAGGGCACGGAGCTGCTCCACGGCCTCCAGCAGCAGCTCCTGGTGCCCCAGGCGCCGCACGCCCAGCGCCTCCAGGGCCCCCGCCGAGAGCCCCAGCAGGTCGGGCCCCGCCAGCCCCCAGGCCTCGAAGGGGTACCCCTGCACCGCCGCGTCCAGCCCTGCCCACAGCCCTGCCCTAGCGCCAGGCAGACACCCGGGGGGGCCCAGCACCCCCCCGCCCGTGTCCCCGCTGGCCCCTGGCTGGGTGACCCCGGGGGGGTGATGCCTGGCTGCCGGGAGGGCCCTCTCCGTGCAACGAGTTCGCCCGGTCTCAGCCCCGACAGCAGGGACCCCTGGACTCCCACCCCACCATTGGCCAGATCCAGGGACCGACCCCCCCCAGGGACAAGGGGTGAGGGACAGGAAAGGGCTGCCACCCCGCCCCAGCCACACCCGGCCACCCGTGTGTCCCCAAACCAGGCACAGCCCTCCCCAGCCCCCCACCCCAGGGTCGGCAGCGGGGTCCCCTCCCGGGCTGGGGGGCAGCCGGGGCGCGGGGGGGGGGGCCTCACCTCGGAGCCAGGCGGCCGCCCGCTCGGGGCCCCAGGCGCCCACGGGCTCCATGGCGGCCAGGCCGGAACCGGCGGCGGGAGCGGCTGCTCACCTGCGCCAGGGACGGGCGGCCCCATTGGCGCGCCCGCGTGCCGCTCACCGCGGCCTCCCGCCGCGCCCGGGGCCACCCGGTACGGCCCCGTACGGCCCAGTACGACCCCGCAGGGCGAGGCCCCACAACACACCCCAGTGAGTCACGGGCCGGACGGTGACGCATGGCTGCCGAAACCCCCCGAGGGGGATGGCACCCACCCAGGGGGCCCCCCCAGCCCTCCCTGGCTCAGTTTCCCCTCGGCTGTGAGATGGGGTGTCCCCCTCCCACCACTGCGCACAGCGAGGGCTGAGTCCCAGCAGAACTCATGACACTAGTGGATGTCCCCCAGGAGCCGGGCGCCCTGCGGGAGCGAGGTTTGGCCCCACAGTCCCGGGGAGAGCCTGGGGGGAGCCCCTGCTCAGCCCCCTCCCCACCACCAGCAGATTTTTGGGGGGGTTACAACCCCCCAGGCACAATTCCCATCCCTTCCTTTGCAGGTGGGGAAACTGAGGCAGGGGGCAACCCACACGCAGGCCTGCGCAGAGGCTGCCCCCGCCGAGCCCCGCTCTCCTGCCCCACCCAGATCTGCCCTGGGCTGGCGCTGGCCCCCCCCGCCAGCGCCTCGGCGCCCGTCTCCCCCCGCCCCGGCGTGTGCGCTTGGGGGAGCAGCGGGCGCTGATCGCGGCTGACAGCTGCTCGGCGCTCGCCGGGTGCGTGCCGCCCTTTCCGAGGGGGCCGCGGGGCCAGCAGGCGGGTGCCAGACGCAGCCCCCTCCTCGCGTTGGCTGGGGCGAGGGTCCCGGGGTCGGGGGGACCGAGCCCCGCTGCTGCTGCCGCTGACCTGCGGGGCCTGATCCTGCCGCTCCCCGCTGCGCCATGATCATCCGCCCCAGACGCTTAACCCCGGGGTACTTCCGTCTGCTCCAGGTAAGGGGCGAGCGGGGTGGGGGGGAGCCCGCGGGGACCCCCAGGACCCTGCCCACGCTGCCCACCAGGCCCGCCGGCTGCGTTAGCCGTGCCTGGCCGGATCCTGGCGCCGGGCTGGCAGCAAAGGTGCTGCTGGTGGAGCCCCACAAGTGCTGCACGGGGCACCCCAGAAGCACCCCTGGATGCCCCGAGGGGGGCACAAAGCTGCCCCCATCGCCCTTACATCCCAGCTGGGGACGTTCAGGGCTTGCCCTCAGGTCTCCTGTCCCCGGGGGGTTTGGGGCTCGGGGTCTCACAACGCTCCCCTCTCCTCTCCTCTCTCCCCCCGCAGATGCAGCTGGCAGCGGGGCGGGGGGCCGAGCCGGGGGGGCGGCTGCTGACCCCCCTGGCCCTGCTGCTGGCGGCCGCCGGGCTCTGCCTCTCCTTCTACAGCGCCCGGAGGATGGCCGGCCCCGCCAAGGCCCCCCCGGAGCCGTGAGCAGGGGGTCGGCGGGGCCACGGGGCCGGTCCTCAGGGGGGTGTCGGGGTCCCCCTCTGCACGCTGGCCCCCACCCGAGCCAAGCTGCCGGATGCAGATTCTTTCCAGCTGATCTGCGCCACATCCAGCCCTTCCCTCCACGCCCGGGCGGTGCGATGCCCCGGGGCCGGGGGACACGCGCCTCTGTCCCCCTGTCTGTCCCCGCTTTCGGGAGCTGGTTCAGTGACCAGGATGGAAAACGAGAAGCCGCCTCCTGGCTCCAGAGCTGCCGGCTGAGCCCCTGATCCAGCCGCTGAGAGACACCGGGATCCACCACAAGAACAGAGCCTGAACGGACAGACAGACAGACGGTAGAGCTGGGTGCTGCATCCATCTCCACCTTCCCCCTGCAAGCAGAGGGGCCCGGGGGACCCCTTGCACCCCGCTGGCAGCCACGCAGCCCCCCCTGTCCCCGCGGGGACCGTGCAGCGGCTGCAGCCCACCCGGCCCTGCGGAAAGGAGGTCAGTGCCGAGCACCGTTAGGTAACGCGGTGGGGAGGGCTGGGACCAGACCGGCCGCTGCAACAACGGCGGGGGGAGACGGGGCCACGGGGCCGGCGACGTGTCCCCTGGGCAGGCGCGTCCTGCTGGGATGGGGTCCGCAACCTTTCCGGCCCCCCTCACACCCACCGAACCCGCGCAGAGCTGCAGCACGGAGCTGCCCCTAGCGAGATGCTAACAGCTAGATTTAGTCGCCTCCATCTCCCCGGGGCCGGGGAGGACAAATCCGGGCAGGCTGCATAGAAATAAACCCTTTCCTGCCGAGCACAGCCATGTTGTCACGCTGCCTTTCTGCTGCTCCGGCCCAGCGCCCCGTCCCCGGGCTCGGCAGGAGGGATGAACCTCCAGCCCGAGGGTTTTGCTGCCAGGGCTGCAGCGGCGAGACCCACTCTGCAGGAATTCACAGCAGCGGGCGGTGGCATTGTCACACAAAGTCCCCCGAGAGCCAGGCAGGCGGAGGCAGGGTCACCGGCAGGATCACAGCAGCATCAGGCCGGTGGACACTGGCGGGGAGGCTGATCACACCACACACGCAGCCCCAGCCCTCCAGGAAGATGAAATCACTTGCAGGCGTTGGGTTTTAGGGCACAGGAGCCTAAAAGTGTCCCTGTTGGGGGGACACCGACACTGCCCTCTCAAGCCCCAAACGGGCAGGGCCAGCACCAGAACGAGCTGCTCACTACAGACCCAAGCGCTCGATGAAGAGCTCACTCAAGCACATATTCCCCCCAAAAAGCAGCCCTGTATCTGCCACCAGCAGGCTGGAAACCCGCTGCCAGGAGGGCAAAGCAGAGGGGGCTTTATCACCCTGCCAGGGCAGGAGCAGCGGGACGAGGCTGCTCCTCCGGGCCGGCACAGACGCTGGCAATATTTCCCTTTGCGTGATCGGGAAGAGCACAACACCGCGAGACTGCCCTCCAGCCAGGGCCTGGTCACACTCCCAGAGAGCTCTCGACACTGCCAGCCTGTTGGTTGACATATTTTAATGGGCGAGTCACTGGGGTAACCTCTGACCCAAAGGAGAGAGGCTTAAAACCGCTCTAAAAGCAAAGAGATGAGTGTACAGTCACGGCAGCGCTCAGGGAACAAGCGGCTTGCCCCTTCCCTGGGAAGGAGGACACACAGCGAGGGCACCCGGGGTCTCGTTGGCTCCTTCTCTTCGTTAGTGCTCCGGCGAGGAGGGCTGCCAGGAGCGTGTGCTTGCTGGCAGGCTGCGCCGGGGCATGTTTTTCTCACAAAGCCGAGGACGAAGACGCCCTTACGGAGCCGCCCGGCCCCTCAGTCCGCTGTGCTCAGCTGGAGGCCTCCATCTCGATGACTTCCTCGAGCGGCTGGGTCTGCACTTCCACCTTCTTCGGGGGGATGTAGGAGCCCATCCCGGCGGCACGTTCTGCCTCCTCCTGCGTGTACGGTGCCTCCCGCAGCTGCTTCAGCCTGCAGGGAAGGCAGAGAGGAGGGCTGAAGCCTTCCACCGTAGCTCCTCAAAACAAGACCGGCCCAGAACTGACACGGCCACCCGCCTCACCCCGATAAAGCAGGGGCAGGGGGCCGCAGCCTGCTCCGGGCAGGGCGGCCCACTCAGGGCCCCACTCAGGGCCCCTCTTACCTCTTCTTGTGCACCTTGGACCTGAAATGCTCCTTCATGCTGGTCAGGTCCACGAAGTAGCGCCTGGGGGGGATAAGAGGCTGGGGGTCAGGGCGCCCCGAGATGGAAGCAGGGCTGGGGAGAGCCCTGCGGAGGGGCCAGGGTCCCCCCACACCTCTGGGACCAGTCCCCCATGGGCCAGGGTCCCCCCTGAGACCAGAACAAGCTCCCCTCAAGGGTCAGGGTCCCTCCCGAGACCAGGACAAGATCTTCCCAAGGGGCGAGAGCCCCTCTCGTCGGGACCAGCCTCCCCCGGAGCCAGGGACCCCCCCAGGACCAGGACACCTCCCTCCCAGGGGCCCCCCAGCACCAGGGCACCACCACCACCCCCCCCCAGAGGCCAGGCAACCCCCAGCACCAGGGCAAGCCCCCCCAAGGGTTAGAGCCCTCCCTCCCCAGCCCCCCCGCGACCAGAACCCCCGGGGACCCCCCACCCCTGGTGCGGGGACCCCCACCCCGGGCCTGTCAGGGCCCCCCCGGCCCACGCACGCGCAGTGCAGGCAGTAGAACTGGGCGCAGCCCGGCAGGTCGGGGTCGGGCTCCTGCCGCAGCAGCCGGGCGGCGTTCTCGGGCTTCAGGTCCCCGTGGATCTCGTCCAGGTCGCGGCGGCGCCGCTTCGTCTTCCACTGCCGGGCCAGCGAGTGGGCCCGGTGGGCGCCCGTGCGACGGCCGTTGCACGGCGACATGGCGGACCCACGCCGGGACCGCGCTGCGCAGTGCGCAGGCGCAGGCGGCTGCAGGCCCCGCCCTGCGCCGCTACACCCCGCCCACGAGGCGGCAGACTCCGCCCATGAGGCGGTAGACCCTACCCTGCGCCTGCGGGCCACGCCCACGAGGCGACAGACCACGCCCACGAGGCGACAGGCCACGCCCCCAGAGCCAGCCCCATAGCTCTGCCCTACGGCCGTGCCCAGCCCCGCGCCTGCCCGGGCCGGTGAACGGCCCCGGGGACAGCCGCGGCCCCAAGGGCCCCCAGCACCCGGTGGCAACCGTCCCCAGGCTGTCCGCGCCGTGGGGCACAGGCCCTGGCCTCGGGGCAGGAGGTGACCGTGGCCCGCGCTGCCCTGGTCACTGCTGTGATGAGCTGGGGGGGGGCTCAGCACACCGTGTCCCTGCACTGATCGTGTTTCCTCCCTCCTGGGTGATCAATTATAGATGGGGACCCATGGCGAGGGGAGTGCCGAGCCCCAGCGCCTGCTCCGCACTGGGGGCTTGGGGTGGCCCCAGCCCTGGGGATCCCCTGTGGGCAAGGGGCAGTGGGGAGCTGGGGCGGGGGGGGGCTTGGGGGTGACCACAGCAGCTGCCCCCGCGCTGCCCCCAGCTCAGGCTGGGCTCAGGTTCCCCTTTGTGTATCAAAAGCGGCCTCTGAAACTTTAATGAAGCCACCGGATCACCAGGGCGGCGCGGGGGGGCCCAGCCCCGCACCCCTCCCGCTCCCCGCGGCACCCGGCTCCCGGCCCCACTGAGCCCCTCACCATGACCCAGGGCTTCTGGCGGCTCTACAAGGCCAAAGTGCTGCAGACCCTGGGGGGGGCGCGGGGCGATGAGGCACTGCAGGAGGAGGTAGGATGGGGGGGTCACCATCAAGCTCGGGTCCCCCCGAAGCGGGGTGACCAACCCCCCTGCCCTCGCCCTGCCCACACCCCTGCCCTCACATGGGGGCTTTGTTGCAGGGAGACCCCCCTGAGCTGATGGAGACGGCCGAGCCCCCTACACTGATGGAGGAGGGACCCAGCCCCGTGTCCCAGCTGGCGAGGAAGGTGAGGAGGGGGCTGGGGGAAGCGGGGGGGCCTGCTGGGACCTGGAGGTCCCTGGTGAGCCCGGTGCTGCCTCCCCCGCAGGTGCAGGGGGTGGGTGCCCGGGGCTGGAGGACGCTTTCGTCCCTCTTCACTCGCGAGGACGAGCACCAGCTGCTCAGCCCGGAGCCCTGCGCAGACCAGTAAGTTGCAGCTCGGTGGGGGGGACCCCAGAGCCCGGATCCAGCCCCTGGGAGCTGCTGAACCCCTGCATCCCCCCATCCCATCACCTGCATCCCCCTCCCCTGCCTATACCCATGGGGCTGGGCTGGGGGGCAGCAGGGGGAGAGCCAGCATGGAGGGGGGACATGGGGCGGTTTGGGTGGCCCAGTCCTGGCCACTGCGGGACCCGGCGAGAAGGGTCCCCACACCGACGTCCCCGTCCCTGTCCCCGCTCTCTCCCCAGCCCGCTGGCCACCTCGCCGCCCGAGCTGCCCCCCTCCGAGAAGGCGCCCGGCTTTTGGGATCTCTTTGCTACCAAGTGGCAGCAGGCGTCAGGGCCGGACAAGGGGGTGCCCCTCCCGGAGCCGGGCGAGAGCCCCGGGGAGCCGCCGGGTGACGATGGCAGTGACCTGCGGGAGCCGGAGGAAGGGGCCTTCCACTGGGGCTTCCTGGCCGGCAAACTGGCCGAAATTCGGAATAAAAATGCCCCCAAGGGCAACTAAAGGAGGACGCACCGGCCGGATTCTCCAGCAGCACAGGCACCCCCCCCCACTGCCGGCGGGCAGCCCCCTGCCCGCGCCCGAGGGCTCCACGGTGCGTTTCGGCGATGTGTCTCTACTAAAGACCCCGAGGTGCCCCTTTTCTCCGAGACCTGCCTGGTGCTTTCTTCGCCCTCGCCCCCCCCAGCAGCCCCATCGCACGGCTCCCGTGGTGGGGACGGGGAGCTGCCACCCCCAGCCCCAAAGCGTCCCCCCGCCCAGCCTGGGCTCTGTCCGCACAAACCACACACGCTGCCAGGGTAGAAAAAAACCAACCAACCAACCAGGTTTATTGAGCACTGCTCTGGCCCCAGCAGCCCCTTTTCTGGGGAGGAGGGGGCTGTGGGGTGGGCACTGCCCGCGGCAGGGGGCTCGGGCTCTGCCCACCCCCCCAGCCTGCAGCTGGTGCAGGACGTGAGTGGCCGAGGGGGCTGCAGCCCTGTCCCACCACCCTGGGCTGGAGATGGGGAGGATGGAGAAGAGGGGTCGCAGTGGGGGGACAGCAGCCTGCTAGACCCCGGGGCCAGGGAGAGACTCACCCGGGGAGCCCCTTCCCTGCCCGCCCCTCGGGTGCCCCCACCGCGCTCAGCCCTGGGTCCGGGGTAGACCTGGTGGCTCTGGAGTGGGGTAGACCTGGTGGCCCCCCCGGCCGGCAGCAGCCCCGTGGTGCTGGGACTGAGGATGCCACTGGTCCATTGGCCACGTCCAGCGAGGGCGAGGGGCCACGTCCAGCCAGTGGGACCCACACAGGCACCCCTGTCTCCAGCCAGGCTGCCTCCGCTCAGACGGTGGACTCCTTGGCGGCCGCCCAGGCTCTCTGGCAGCCGTAGAGCCACTTGATGACGCGGGCGTTGCGCTCCACCACCGAGACAGCGGAGCTCAGCCGGGCATCCGGCTCCTCCTCGCCCAGCCCCGCGTCCCCCTCGCTGCCCTCCGAGGCTTGCCCGGGCTCTGACTCGCAGGAGCCGGGGAGCCGAGCCGAGGCGTTGTCCCAGCCCGCCGGCCCGAACCGTTCCCGCCCCAGCAGCTCCACCAGCGCCCGGTCCAGCCCGCAGTAGTTGAAGAACCGCTCCTGCTCCGAGAGCGGCAGGGAGACGCGCAGAGCCAGCGGCTGCTTGCCGGGGGACCGGGGGGGCTGCGCCATGGGGCTGCCAGGCAGAGGGAAGATGCCACCAGTTCCACCGCCACTGCTGGCACCCGGTGTCCTTGCCTCCTCCTTCTCCGCAGGCACCCACAGCATGGGGGTCTCGGGGCTCTGGGGGTCCGGCGGTGCCTCGCTCAGCCCCCTGGCTGGGGGGGAGCTGGGGAGCTTGTCTCTGAGGGGTCCCTGGAAGAGGCGTCGCACCAGCCCAGAGCTCTTGGCGTTCTCCTTGTCCCCGCCTGGACAGTCCCGTTTCTGCCGGTAGATGATGAGGGAGTCAGGTCTCAGCAGGCGCCTGCTGCCAGCCCGGCGCGACACGGGGGACTGGGGGCACGGCAGCTTCCTGGGACTCTCCCGGCTCAGCTCCGAGCCCTGACACAACTCGTTACACTGCTGGCGGGCGAGGAGGCGCCGGCCGCGGGGGGAGAGCCGGGGCGAGCAGCCTCGCAGCGCCGGCTCCTGCCGGCTGTTGATGACCTGCTGGGATTTGACATATTTGGCCTTGTCAGCCTCCAGCCGCTCCACGGCGCTGGGCGTCCGGCCCCCACCACCCCCCAGCTCCCGTGGGCACTCGGGGCCCCGGTTCAGCCAGGCCAGGGGGGAGCCGCGGCCGGGGGCCACGAGGCGCAGGTTGCTGGAGGCGCAGACGGCAAGAGAGGGGCTGCCCAGGGGCACCATCGCTCCCCAGCCCTGAAATGGCACCCTTGGTCGCTCTGCTCCCCCTCAAGCAGCTGTGGGGGTGTCCGGTGCTGCGGCTGGGGGGGCTCCTGAAGCTTCGCTCGGCTCCTGGCTTCAGCCCTGGGAGGAGAGAGGAGAGCCGGGGTTAGCACCACAGATGGGGCAGTGGCAGGAGGAGGATGGGGGGGTGAAGCGGGGCCGGGGGTCCCCTCGATCCCACGCGTGGCAGAGCAGCGCTGCCCTCGGCCAAGCAGGCAGGCAGCAGGCAGCGAGCCCTGCCAGCCCAGGCAGGAACAATCCACGGGCAGGAAGAGAGAAGCGCCGAGCATCCGCTGGCTTCACCCGCATCCCAGGAGTGGCTTCCAACAGGAAAAAATACCGGAGCCGTCCGCCTTATCTTTCCGAGCGCAGGGACAGCAGAACAAAGCCCTTGTGCAGGAGAGCTGGCGAGCTGCCCCGGCCGGGCCCGCGCGTGGCGGCAGCAGGGCAGGGGCTGGGGGAGGTTTTGGGGTCTCCGTGCCGTGCTCTCCGCGGCCAGGCTGAGCTCGGCTGCCTGGGAGGGAAGGCATCTCCCCTGCTCGATGGATGGTGGGCACGGAGCAAAGGGGCTTTTATCAGCCCCAGGGTGCGATGGCTCTCGCTCAGCTGTACCCGAGCGGCTGTGCGGGTCCCGGCTGTGAATCCGGCGGTGGAGGTGGGTGCTGGGGGAAGGGGGGTCTGGAGCCTGAGCCGGGGGCTGTAAATGCCCGAAGCAGATGGTTTTGCTCAGCAGAAGAGGCCTGAATGGCCATGAAGAGCCACCCCATGGCCAGCAGCTGACCCAGCCCCGCAGCCTCCCCGGGTGACAGCAGGGACACGGGGCTGGGCAGAGCAGGGCTCGCTAGAGAGCAAACAAACAGCCCAGGAGCCCTCTGCCCACGCGCCTCCACACACAGCCCACGGGCTCCGACACCGCATCCACCCCTGGGGCACAGATGGGGAAACTGAGGCACACGGTTTGTCCGGTCCTGTGCTCCCAAGGGATGAGCTCCCCAGCCTCCTCCAGTCCCGGGCAGAGCTCCGTGGCAGCTCAAGGGAAGGTGCCCCCAGGACACGGTCCCGTCACCCACCGGCTTTGCCCCAGCAGAGCCAGCGTGCCCAGGACGCGCCTGCCCGTGCCAGCGTGCTGCACGCTCCCCAGCCCAGCCCCGCTGCCAGGACCCGCGCCCAGCCCTGGGCTCGGCGGGTGGAGGATGCTCTCGCTCACCTGAGCCCACACAGGGATGCAGGGATGGGATGCAGGGATGGGATGCAGGGATGGGATGCAGGGATGCTCCGGTCTCTCTCAGCTCCTGTCCCTCTGGCTGCCTGCAGCAAACTGAGCCCAGAGCCGGCAGGAGCCTCATATAGAGGCTGAGGAAGAGGAAGAGCCACCCCATTAACCCCTACCAGCCCAGCCCCGTCAGCAGGAGCCCTCCCTGTGCCCACCCTGCCAGCATGACCCCGTGTCCCGGCCGCAGCCTTCACACCCCGGAGCCCTGCCCCTGCCCAGCCAGCATTAACCCTCCTTCTCCCGCAGCTCCAGCTCACCTCTGCCAGCTCTCCTCCTCCCTCCGCCTCCTTATGGGAGCCTGGCCGGGATTTCGGGATCCGCAGCAGAGATCTCTGCCTTCTCCCAGGCAGGACTGAGTCTCTCTGTCCCCCCAGCACAGGGGCATCAGGAATGGGACAGGGAAACCACGTCCACTCTGGCAGCTTCTCCTTCTACATCCACCCCAAGATGCCGGGTGCAGCCCAGGAGCAGGAGCCCACCCCCATCCCCTTCCCCAGGATCCTGCCCTGGCCAGCGAGGGAGAAGGATGGAGGAAGGGTCCTTCTGGCACCTTCTCCGCTGGTGGCGAAAGGGTCAAAGCCAGCCCGGAGCCAGGCCGGTTCCTGCCTCCTCTTCCCCCTGGGACAGGCTGTAAATCGCAGGAAGCCACAATGGGCTGGAGCCGGCCCAGGGGTTATTTTTATCGCTGCCCTCTCCCCTTCCCGAGGGCTGAGTGCTCCCGCGGGGGCAGCCCCCGGCCCCCCTCTATCCCCAGCGCCTGCCCAGGGGGCTGCAAAGGCAGCACCGCAGCGGCTGGGGGGGAAGGACATGCTGCACCCTACGCTCAGCTCCCAGCCCCTTGGAGCGGGGCTGGAAAAGCCCCCAGTGCTCCCTAGGGACCCACCAGCTCCCTCCATCCCTCTCCCAGCCCGAGGGGACCAGCCGCTCCCTCCGTCCCTCCCCATCTCCTCTGGATGGAGAGCTGGGGTGCAGCCCAGCCCAGGCTGCTCGCAGGGACTCAGGGGACCGGGAGGCTCCGGTGGGGACAAAGCTGTGGCATTCGGCCCGGGACCCGCAGGCCAGGGCGCTCTGTCCCTGGACGAGAGGGGACCCGGGTCCGAGTGCTGCCGGCCCCCACCCCAGTTCCTTCCTGGAGTGCCGCTGCTGGGGAACCAGTGCTGGGAACTGGGGCCACGTCCAGCACCTCCCTGCGTGACGGCACCGGTGCCAGGAAGGGGCTGGAGCCAGTACCCCCGGGCTGACAAAACCAGAGGCTAAAACGGAGGCTGAGCAGGATGAGACCGGCCAGGGCTTGTCCGAGCTCTGCCGGCACCGGAAAAAATCCAGTGAAAGCGAGGAAGGGACAAGCCACCTATTCTATTCTGCTCCAATAACCCTGAAGAGGAGCAACGCGGGCAGCTGTGCTCCCAGCAGCACTCGGGCCCTGTGCGCAGGATGCGGCCGCGCCAGAGCAAAGCCGCCGTCTCCAGAGGAAGACAGGGAAAAGGATGGGGGTGAGCGATGGAGAGCCCTGGGATCTGCCCCCAGGAAGAGAGTGCCTGGGCTCCCACGTGGGAGAGGGGCAGCCGACAGGACCTTATTTTTAACTCCAGGCACTGTGAATCACTGTTTATTAGGACAGGTTTTATTTTCCGAGCTGAAATCCCAGCGGCCGTTCCGGTAAAGCCACGAGTGAGTAAGAGCAGCCTTTGATTCACCTTTCTCTGGCTGACGTGGGGTGTTCCCGGGGGATGCTGCTACCCCAGAGCGAGGCAGACGGAGCAGCTGTCTTCCTTTCCGACTCCTCCTCGGAGCACCCGCCAGGCACTCACTGTTGAACTGTTATGTTTGGACAAGGCAGGTTTCCTTCAGGATACAGAAAGGGACAGTTTGAGGAGCCCTTCCTGGCACCAGCATCCCAGGCAACTCCCACTTCCCCAGGGGAGGTGATGGGGGTTTTGTCACTTCGACTTCTAAGAAGGGATTTACTCAATTAATCAGCCTCTTGTGAATGCACCAGGTGGTTTTTCGTAGTCACATGGATGCTCAAAGTCCCTTGTTTTTATTTAAGGTTACTCGGAGCTCCCACAAGGTGCTCTCTGCTCTTCGATGGGGCTCTGCTTCCCTCCCCTCCCAGCCCACCGGGAAGCGAGCACCGTGCCAGGCAAGCAAAGCAATCCCGGACAAACCCCGCCACAGCCGGGGCCAGGTATGGAAACTTGCAGCCTTTGGGGCGGGAGAGAAATTCTGAGAAAGTCCTCAAAGGTCACACGTCCAAGAGCACAGATCCTCCCTCTGTCACTTTTCAGAGCACATCTAGCTCCCCATTAACCAGCCCTGCTCCCCGCAAGCCCTCCCCGCTCGTGGGGGGGACACGCTGCCCTCTCAGCCCTGCTCATGACACCCCCCCACAGCCCACGCGTGGGGCTCGAGGGGCAGCAGCAGGCGGCCCAGCCCAGCTCCCAGCGCTGCTCCGGTGGGCGAGCGGGCAGGGGAAGCCTGAGGCTGCCCTGCGGGCATGCGGCAGGAGGGCTGAAGCCAGCCACGTCCCCTTGAGGCCTTTCCAGATGCATTTCTCCTTTAAAAAAAAAAAAGAAAAAAATTATCACTTTAACTCCACCGTGAGCAGGTGCAGAGGGGACTGCAGCACCCGATAACACGGCCATCTGTTTCTACTTGCTGGTTTACTTTCACAACCCACAAAAGCCCCTTCTGGTCTGAGGTCCATGCAAATGCCACCGCCTGGAGAGCAGCCCACGGGAGCCGGGTGGCTGCAAGCCAGAGCGGGCTCAAGCTGCAGGCGCTTTCCTTCGGGAGAGGGCAGGAGCGGAAGGCTTGCTCTACAAGTTTAAAAATATCAAGGGCTCAAACGGGCATGAATAAATCTGAAACCAACACCTAATCTGAGGCAGCCACCCACAAGTTCGTGCAAGCAGGAACTAGACAGCAGCTGGGCCCAGGAGAAGACACTGAGGCTCCCGTGGATGTTCATACGCCCAACGGGGGCTTCAAAACCCACGGCGGGCGGTGGCTGGCCTTGCTGGCTGTCCGGTAAGCAAAACAGGTCAGTACTGGGACCGCAGGGACAGACAGGAAAGACAAAGAGAGATGGAAGGAGCTGCCGGGACTGCGGGAAGCCTCCCCGGGGTCAGAGATGAGCATCTGGGCTGAGCCCACCTGCTGCAGGGACCTGCAAAGGTCCTCAGGTTGCCTCTGGTTTTGTCTCAAACCCCAGAGACTGAAGAGGCCTCCGAGCACTTGCAATTCCAGCAGCAGTTCTGCCTTTGCCCTCTTCAGGAGGATGCAAAGCAAGTCAGCCGTGTCCTCCAGCCCCCCAGCCCAGCACACGGCACCTGCTGGAGCGTGGGGCAGGAGCTGGGTGTAGGGGGCTGCCCCAAAGAGAGGGGCTGCAGCTCCAGCCCCCACCCGCCAGCTCAGCCCCACGCTGGCCCTGGCTGCTCCTTACAAACCGCAGCCCGTGTGCAGTTGCTTTCTGCTTCAGGCACCCAAATAATCCGGAAATTCAGCTGGAAACAAAGGGATTTAACAAGACGACAGCCTGGGCCGTGGCTCCTCTCGCAGCGAGGCAGAGGTGGTGCTGGCTCATCCTTCAGGTCACCCAACTTCTCCGTGCTTCGCTTGCTCTGCTGATAAGAGCGTGTGGTCTCAGACTCCCCCAAAATGCTCAGAGAGCTACTGAACAGAGATCTGCAGCAGCTCCGTCTTGTATTTCCACCTCCCGCCCCTCCCCAAGCAGCGCGGACACTCCGGACGGTTTGTGGCATTCTTCCTTCGCTGCACGTACGAGCAGAAATCGCACTTTGCATAAACTGCTCCCCAGCCCCTCGGACCGAAAGGGAAACGAAACAGTCAGTGCTCAGCAGTGCCCACTAAACAGAGTTCGTGTTTCAATACTCCTAACTAGTTCTCTGTGGGACAACTCCTCGTGTCCGCCACACAGACCACCAGTGAGGATTAAAAACGCTTAACAATAGACACCCCACAGAAGGGATATCGGTGGCGCGAAGGGAAAAGCAACACAGAGTCGGCCGTTTGTGCTGCCCGTGGTCCAAAGGCCACCTGAGCGCGGCTGCTCGGCCAGCCACCGCGCAGGGGAAGAAAGAGTCGTTTCTCCGAAGCGAGGGCACCCTTCCAAGGGGCGGGCAGGCTCTGCTGGCTCCCCGAGGCAGGACTTTATCTCAACCACAAAGCAACGTCCGCCATCACGCCGCCGTTGGTGCACGGGCCGCGAAGGAAAACTCGGTTTAAACCAACACAAAGCGAAGATACAAACAAGGCGAGTTCCCGAGCCCAGCGCTGCGGAGCGGGGATCGCCTGCCCGAGGAACCGGGATGGGCAAGCCGAAGCCCGAGGCCTCAGCATTCTGCAGAGCAAGGAAAATAAAGCCGTGGTTGGGTCATTTGAGCCGAGATGCAGCCTTGGTTACATCTAATTTCTGCACCAGGGCATTTCCTTGGAGATTCCCCCCCCCCCCCCCCCATGGACTAGATACATTTCAAGTATGTAGGCTTAGTTTTCTTCGTTTTGTGGGGGAGGAATTTAGCTTGTGTCTATATTTAAAATCACCGCTCTTCCAACTAATCAAAGAGGTGTGACTTTCTCCTTTAATTAAGGTGCTTATCCTTTAAGGTTCTTATCCTTTAATAAAAAATAAGCTAAATTTCAATCCAATTTCAATGCAACGACTGCACTGACTTACTCATTTAACCACACAGCTCCTGCCAGGTGGGGAATCTGCCTATTTCTGGCACCAGGATACACAGGGATCTGCCGGCATCGACACCAGCGCACGGCCCGCAGGAGATGGCTGGGTGTGGGTTTGCTGCGGGGTAACGAATGGCAAGACAATTGACAGCATTTCCAGTTCGTGCTATTCCCACTCCCAGTCTGCACAACCCTTTGTTCCAGGGCACTGCTAATTAAAACATGCAAATGACTACTAGACTTTTGTATCACGTCTAAGTGTTTCCTCACCTTTACCTCTAAGGTTTCTCGGGGCATTGAGGCCGCTGTGCCTCTCAGACCTGCAGAGCACCGTTTGCAGCGGGTGCAGCCCCCGGAGCTGCCCCAACAGCCTGCACACGCCTGCTCCCGCCACCCGCTCCAGACGAAGCCAGCGGCAATCAGCCCACGGACGCAGGAGGGAAACACGGCCCAGCACACGCGCGCTGGGCTGCCTTCAGCCCTCTGCACAGGGCTTGTGCTGCGCTCAGGGGGCAACAGGGCTCACCCACAGAAGGGGGGCCGGCAGCTTTCTGGGCAAAATCCCACTCCAGCACACGCAGGAATTGAGGGGAAAGGCTCGCTTCAGAGGGAGGAGTGCCAGTGCCCTGGAGAGCAGCAGCACCTATTTGCAGCCTCAAAAATCCAGTAGTACCAGTAGCGGGGTAGGCAGAGCCTGCAGAGATTTCCTTCAGCCCAGGGTGGTACTCGCTCTGCTTGTAATAACAACTTCAAGTACATACTGGATGCAAGAATGCTCTTTTAGTCATTAATCCCCTCTTTGAAAATGAAGCAGCACACCCAGAAGAGCTCTGCTTTGATTCTTAAAGGGCTTGGCCGAGGCTGCAGGGTCCGCACAGACTTGGCTCACCTCAGCCGGTGCAGGAGCCAGCCCTGTTTTCACATCCCGTTTGGCCTTGCTCTGTCAAGTCCTCCCACCGATGCATGACCTGCTGCTGAAGTTCGGCAGTGCCGCTGCCCACAGAGGACGAGCAGCACAGCCACCAGCCAGCCTAGCATCTTTTACAAGCCTGGGATCGCTTACGGCATGACTGTGATGAAGTACTACAGCTTCTTTCCCAGCACAGCAAATAAACCCTTCCGTAGCTTTGCTGACAGCTAGATGACATTGCACTGAGAAGAAAGCATTTCTCTGCAGAGAGTTCAAAAACGTCATTGAAATTCAGATTTTATTTCAAAAACAGTCATGAACTTAATAAATTACACAATTTTCCTCATTATAAATTCTTCATAAAATATATTCTACAGTTTTTAAAGAAAGATTGGAAAAAAAAATCTTTTCCGAGTGCTGAAAAGTATCTTGACTTTGTGTCACGCTGGTGAATAACTCCGTAGCTGCTACAACAATTGGATTTATCAAAGGTTTTAAAACAAAGACCTCAGACAATTTAAAAAAAAAAAAATCAAACAGAACACAGACCTTGAGGACTACCATTCAGTGTTAACCAAGGAAACACTCAGTGTCACCCAACAGCAAGGCTAAGCACCATGAGAGGGATTTCGGGTACCCCCACCCTTTAAAGTGGCAATCAGTGCAAAGAAACACCTCGGGAGTCAAAACACCCAAAACTTTCCCGTGCCATTCACTCGTTCCTGCACTGCAGGCAGGCAGCGCATTCGGCGTTCATCCTTTGAAATACTTCAGAGAAGAATCAGATGATTTGCAAAGCGCCTTAAAGGTAAGAGCATTATTCTGTAGTAGATTCATACTTTAAGGTAACAGTTGATTCTGACTTTTGGGTGGGCGAGAGAGGCGGAATTAGCAATGTATTTTTAAAAAGCTCTCAAGTTTAACATGGAAAAATGATACACCCTCTTAAAACTTTACTCATCGAATGACCATGCTGCAATGTACGTACTGTGAAACAGCGTTGGCACAGAGAGCGAGAGGTTTGTTTTCTTCCTTTCAGTAACTTGGTTTGTTACTGCACTGGCTTTGACTGTACTGAACTCAGTTAAAATATGAGAACAAACAGATCTCCGCTTCTAGAACATAAGAAAAAAATAGGTCTCTCCTTATCGTTACTCACAGAAAGGCTCCACGTCTTCTCTTACAGACTGAGCTCCCTGCAGGGAAGGCGTGACACCGGGACACCAGGCTGTATCCTCGGTACGATGCAGTCGCCTCCGTCCCTGCCAATTTATGCTGAAGCGAGGCGCTCTGCTGTACTCGGGAACATGGTCTTCTGAAAGCTACTTCTACAGCGTCTTCTAAACAACAAACATGGTTTTGAGACAGCAAAGTGTAGTTGTCCGAGAGTCACTGTTTAGACAACTTGCCTTAAGTGATAAAGTGAGGGAAAATAACAAGAATTAAGGACTAAGGCCCCCTGGGTAACTGCCACCAGCTCTCTACAGCAGCAGGTAAGAACCAGCTGTAGTCTGTAAAGCCTCAGAAGTTTGGTGGAATCAGAATCCTTTGCTTTTGGAAGAACAAAATGTTATATTTTGTTTGTGCTGTTTATTCACACTCAGGCAGAATAAACACCAACTGATCAGAACTGCTCTCCCGGCACTAAGAGGGAACAGTATCCGAGAAGCAAGTTTCACAAGGGAATACTTAGGGCAGTTTTCAAGTACGATTTGGGAAAAAACATTAAATTGATGTTATTAATAAAACCAGCCTTTGTTGCAGCTTTAATGTATCTGCCTTTAAAGGCAATTTTTTAAGACTCTACTTTTTCCAAAAGGTCAAATTGATGAGAAAGGTCACGGCCCTGCACCCAAAAGAACCAAGTGTTTACTATCACTAAGCAGCTCTGCCCGCCGCACAGCGTCAGGTGGCCTCGGTGAAACCTCTCTCAGCATCTCAATCTGCTTCTGTGCAATAAGACCCGGGGACGATCAGCCTTTCACCTACTTCAAAGCTTCCCATCCTAACATCTGTGCTTTTAAATAAATATTACTTCTTTAAAAGGAGGAAAACAAAAAACAATCATCAAGGTCGCCACACAAATCAGAGAGACCTTTCACATACTGGTTACTGAGTTTTCTCCCGTATTTGAGAACAGGTGTGTTCTACAAGACAAATAGTCACCGCTTTATCTCCTCAGCACGGCCAGGTTAGAGGCAGCGCCAGGAAGGAAGAGGCCATGACCAGTGTTATTAGATTCAGTTAACAGGAAAACTGCGCTGCCACCATGTTTTGAAGAATCTTAAAAATAACACTCCACGCTGCTGGATCCCCTCATCCGCGTTTCCATAAACTAAGCCCACAGTACTCTGCTATTCTAAATCCTCAAGGTGCTACAGGATTATAGATACAGGGGTAGAAGTGTGAAACTGTAGATTAACTGATTAATCAAGTATTTGATTTCTAGAAGAAAGCAAAATCAAGTGATTAACGAACTAGCCAACACGCTAGCACCTGATTGCATACATTTTTAATTTGACTCCCTCAGCGACGAGCTCATTAAGCTGTAAGTGCTAAGCTTGGCCATGTCAGCACTTTAAAAACTGCTGATCCCCTTGCATTGCATTTTTTGTTTACAAAGTCAAGTCTCAGACCCTATCTTTGACATTCGATAACAAAAATAAATAATAAAGTTATTCAGGCCTGGAGAAGAAGGAATGCTTCTCATCTATCTTCTTCACCTAGTTTTCCAGCAAACCCCAATCATTCAGACCCATAGCAAATAATTTAAGAAAAAGTAGCATACACTCCCAGTCACTCGTATACATAAATATATACACAGAATTACTTTACAAAGCCTGAAGATTTGCACTACCAGCATGCAAATCTTTTTTCCATGAGAGTTCCTAATACTGACATAGGAAACTGGAATGTACGAAATACTCCATGACATAGCGCTGGAAATCAAGTCTCAGCTCTTAAGTCATCCCACTGCCAGCGTACACAAACGAACATCGTCACGTCTTACACTTGCATGTCACATCCCGGTATTATACACATCAACGCATCGTTAACACAACGGCCAACTCGCATTCGTATCGTTTATGAAACTCAAAGAGATTCGTTTGGTAGAAACTACCCCCTGCAGGTTTGAGTTCAGGCTCGTTTCTTTTACTGCCATTAAGCCGCACCGTCAGCGAGGCGAGAAGGAGGTCTAGCGAGAGAGAAACTCCGCAGGTCACGTGTCCCAGCTGCTGTCTTTAAAAGCTATGTTGACTAGTCGCAGTTCTAGCTCAAAAGCATCAGGTCGGTCCTGCGGGTTGGCAGCCAGCATTTCCTTGATCAGCTGTTTCATTCGAGCATTCATGGATTTCTTCTTTACGGGGATGAGCAGTTCCATTTTAGGGTTTTCGAGGAGCGCCTCTCCAACAGGCACGATTGCTGTCCCCTGCTTGACGTAACTCCCCAGAAGTTCTTTCTTTGTTTCCGTATCTATGAATGTGATTCTCTCCAACATTGCCCAGATTATAATCCCCAACGCAAAGATGTCTGCTTTGGCAGTGTAGTGTCCTTCCCAGACTTCGGGGGCCATATAGAAGTCAGTCCCGCACGCAGTTGATAGAAAACACTTATTTACGTTGACCGGTTCCTCGGGATTCTGTCCTGAGGCCGAACATACCTTGCTCAGCCCAAAATCAGCTACTTTCAGGGTAGGCTCCAAGTCACTAGCGTCCATCCTGCTCTGAGATATCAGAATATTGTCAGGTTTGAGATCACGATGAATAATCTGATTTTTGTGCAGGAACGCCAGCGCGCTGCTGAGCTGAAGCATGAAACTGGTGTTGGTCTTGCGGTTCGGCTTTCGGGACAACAGATACTCATTCATGTCTCCTCCATCACAGAAATCCATTACAAACCAGAGGTAATAAGCACTTCTGGGGTCAAAGACTATTTCTCCTTTTAATGAGGTCTCTACAAGCTGCAACAAGGAAGAGAAATGTCGTAACTACCTGACGATCACAAGAATATAAAGATATGATGGAAAAGTGCATGAAGTATGGATCTTCCTCTCGACAATCCAGAGAGCAAGATATTGCAACTGGTGAAAATAAAACTATGCAAAATTTATGATGTAAAAGAAAAAATTAAAATCACAATGTATTTGCCAGCCTCCTTATTTTCACCTGTGTGAAGCATATCAAGTTCACGCTCCTGCCCAGAACCTAGAGCTAGACCCAGATAACAGTACTTTGAAAGATACTACGGGGCCATTGCACTCCCATCTGTTCCAGCTGGACAGTGTCCCACCCCGACAAAGCCTGTCCCACCCATTTCGCTAACAACTTCAATGTATAAACAAAGTCTCAACCAGTAACTCCGTACAGTGCCAGGGGTTGTATTTGTCCTCCGCTGATGAAGCAGCACCACAATAAATTTTTAAAGCCTATTCTCCATTCCTTACACGTGAATGTATTCTAGCAAGCGCTAACGCAGGATCCCTTCACGCAGGGGAATGCTCAGCTACAGGCACAGCCGAACAGCGGCTGAAAGCAACACCTTTCCCACCATCATGGCCCACTATTTGCAGGAATATAAGCTGCGAGTAGCTCGAGCAGCCAGTTCTAATAGCTGCTTCGTACAAAAAGCAAAGTAAACCCAGCAATCAGTTTTTCTAATCCTGTTTACACAACTACGCGTTTGCCTCTTCAGCTCCTCCGAGGTGGCTCTTAGCGTGCTCTGGAAGGTAAGTCTTGCAATTATTTCTGTTAGTAGTAAACCAACATGTACTAAACCAAACATAGCTCCTACAGGCTTCCAAAAATTAAGGTAGCTATTAATATTTAGCGAGGCATTTTAAAATGCTTTAAAAAAGTGACCTTTTCCATCCAAGAGCAAGATTACTAGCAATTTATAGCTATCTTTAATTACAAGCACAACTAGTACTCAAACCAGAACAACTTAAAACAGTAAATGCATGTTAGAACTAGAAAACTACATATTTAGGGTTTATAGTCAGTAACAGTGAGATTAAGGTATCACAGGACAGCAGGGAGTCTCGTTTGCCAAGCGAGCAACAACACGCAGCTCTTCCCTCCACGCGGCTTTACAGAAGCTGTGCTCGCACCTCAGCTCAGAGCGTTAAGACAACAAAATCCACTGCCGTGCCCGTGACAGCAGCAAAGCACCGCAAGACCAGGCTAGTTTAGGAGTCTCACTTCACTGACTTAGTTCAGCTGACAGCAGGTAAGCATTGCCCCAAAGCCCTTCAGGAGACACTAACCCCCTCCCCGGCCAGCCTCCGTGCACCACACCAGTTCAGCTCTGTCACATAATACCACCTGGGGTGGGGAGAGGGGAGGACAAGCCCAGGGAGATCCGATTTTCTCTATTTTAGCACGTGCTACTATACAGTGAGCCCAGTCTCTTCAGTCAGCTCTGCCCTTTGCTCTCTGGAGCAGGAAAACAATTTGTAGCGCTCGTGCCTAACACCAACAGCCCCGGACGCGGGCGAGATCTACACGCCGCATTGCTGACAGGCACTACCACCAAAAACCAGTGCTGCAGGTCATCTGGAAGCTCTCCCCCACCTCGCAGTCCCACCCTGCTTTTTTTTAAGCTCCTCCCTGTACAGCTGTCCACAAGTTTGATGCAATCTCTCACAGATCCACTAACGCCTAGGAAGGTAAGGCACTCATTTCTCCCACATGAGGTAGCCAGTATTATTTTACCCTAATCCCTTCATGAAAGGAGGTCAGTAACAACCACCAAGCTACAGCGAGTTTACAAAAGCAAGAATCCTCTTTCTCAGGCTCGTACAGCACTCGGCACAATGGGATCTGGACAGCCGTGAAGGGTTGTCAGATGAGTGTTCGGTAACAAAAGGTCCTACATTAGACATGCAAGAATGACAACAATAAAAACTGAAATGATAAAAGCTGACTAGGGATAACACAATCAACATTGAGCAGACTACTGACTTTTTAAACCAGAGACACAAATTTCTGCCAGGGGATGATTTATAGCTGGGGCAGCTTCTTGACAAGGGAATGAATCAGATTATCTTTCAAGGTCTTTCCAGAACTATTAAAAAATATGCATCTTCAAACTTAACGGCAACTTAAAGGACACTTTCTGTAGCCACGTAGAGTAAGCAATATTTATTCCCTTATTTATCACACCTTTACCTCTCTTTGAAGAGATTAATAGGTATTTATTCAAAAAAGAAAATGGCTCGCCGCATGCTACCAATTGCTTATTATTTCTGAAAGAATTTTAAGTGTTGGCTTCCTAAATCAAGACGGTTACTTCCTCTTCCAAGGACATCCGAGATTAAGAAATTCTTCAGAGCTCTGTCCCAAGACATTAGCACGTCTGCTCGTTAACCCTGCAGCAGGGCTTCCACCAAGTAACACAACAGCCTGCACCTCCCTTCTGCTTTACCTGCGGTGTTGCCTCAAATTATCAAAGCAGATTTGCATTAAAAAAATCCTGGAGTCTTTTAGAGTGGCACGGCTTCAAATTACAAGATACAGGTGATTGCTCAATAGATACACTCTTTTAAAGATATAAAATGAATTTTTAGGTGTCAACACCACAAACAATACCCTCTCCTAACTAAGCATACCTCAAAAAAATAAAAGAGACCTTAGCTACCCACCTCCTTCCCTCCCAGCTACACATCCATATTAATTACTTCCACCCCATTACCTCAGCTTCGTGTACCTGTAAATAAAGGGAGGAACTGGAGCCATGGGACATCTTCTGCACCATACCATCTTTCTGCAAGATGCACTCCTCCAGGTGAATGACGTTGGGATGCTGGCTCTTGATACTGCTAAGTGCCCAGAACTCACGCAGAGCTAGTTCCACGTTCTCTGGAGCATGGCACCGAATCTTTTTCACCGCGACCCGTGCAGAGGTCTTCCTGACGACTGCTTCGTACACCACACCATAACTGCCACGACCAACCTCCCGTATTAGATCGTACTTAGGCTGGCTACTCACCATCTTCAAGATCAAGGGTTCTGGGGAAGGGGGAAAAACCCACAGAACTAAAACTTATGAACAAGAACTGGGCTGTATTTTCCACCATATGGCTTGGTGCCGCAATATGAGGCCTACCAAACCTCTGCAATTAACAGGGCAGTGCCTCCGAGCGTTACGCTGAATGCAACGCTGCATTCGCGTGCTAGAATATACCAGAAGCTATTCTGTAAACCTGTACCTGTTGCCACGGACTAGTTAAAGTGAAATTACATCATTTTGGTGGGACTATTAAGATTTCAAATACAGCCCAGTTTTCAAGGTGGCAACAATTCAAACCTAGACTTGTACTGTGCCGAGACAGGACCATCGCGTATGCTCCTGCTCCTTTCTCTCAGTGTCTTCCGTGAACATCTGCGGGAATAATAGTACGGCATCATGCTCTCCATCCACGCCTGGGAGGGCAGAGAAAAGGTTCTAGTTGCAGCCTGTAGTTGGGCAGTACCAGATTTAATTAAAGCTGCCTTTTATGGAGGTGACTGCATAGGTAAATATTTCTGTTATAATTTAATAATAAAAATTCTTTTACTGATACTAAGACAAGATTATGCTTTGAATTGCTTCCGATTTATTTTTTAACGTTACGATGATTTTTCACCTAGTCTCCTCTGAACGAGGAGTCTATGGTTACAAAAAGTTAAAAAGGGCAACTGATTGCAGAAGTTTGTACCCAGCATCTAACTTTCACTTTTGCTCAACAGGGCAAGGACAAAAATTAAGATATTGCTCTAGAAGTAAAACAAGAAACACACACACACAAACACACACACAAAAAAGCCACCAAACACTGCCACAGATTTATGAACCTCCCTGCACGCTTCCCTGCAAGATTACAAACCAAAACACACCAGCACCACTTTCACACAACCAAACCAAAATGGAACACTGACTATAGACAGAAAAAACCCAAAAGCTTGGCTAGCCAATTATCACTGGTCAAACAGAATGAAACACAAAAACAATAATAATTAAAAAGTCACAGCTAGTATATCAGAACTAAAAAAGTTTGTAAGACTGCCAGTGATAACGTAATTCTCTTTATGTCAGTAAACCAGGCAATAAGGACCACATCAAAACAGCCTGTTATTAGTAGGAAGCTTTCAAGTATTTCCACTGGTTTAGGTATAATTTTTTTTTTTTTAGGAAAAAAAGAAAAAAAAGAAAAAGAGAGAGAAAAAGAGGTATCATCAGTCTCAGGGCAACACTGCACAGACATTTTAACCTTTCAGCAAAGCTCTGCGATGCACATTTACAGGAACATTTTGAACTGCAATGTGATGTGCCCAAGAAACGCATTACCATGAGATTCTGCTCACAAGATGCATCGAGCCTGCACCTGCAGCATGACTCTGAGGAACACACGAAGATTACAGCCTGCACATTAAGAGCTGACGGGCCAATAGCCCCTCCCATGCAGGGGAGAAGAGCAGCATCTGTAATCTCACCAGCGGCCAAACAACTCCTGGGGAAAAGACTGCGTTACTCAAACACGATCACATCGGGTTCAAAATGAGCAGAAAACGTCCCCCCACGTTGAGGGTCAGTTAGCTGCGTGCTGTCACCGAGAGGATCTGTCACTCTGCCAACCGTCAGGGTTGCTACCTGCCTTCCTCCCCCCCCCCAGCGGGCTCGGCTGCTCTGGAAACGCCACCGCGGTTTATTGCCTAACCCGATGAGAAGAGCCGCCTGCTCCCCGGGGCAGCGACCGGGGCAGCTCATGCCAAGCGGCAGGGCCCCGGCAGCGGGGACGGGCACAGGCCCGGCGGTGCAAAGCAAACAGGCCGGGCCTGCCCCTGCTCTCTCCTGCAGGCCTGGGAACCTGCAGCCGGCATCTCCCACGGGAAGCGCTTTCCCCCGCGGCTGCCCCGTGAGGAGCAATAAGTACGGAATAAGGTAAGGGACCCCCCTCCTCCTCGCCCCGCTCCTCCGGGGAGGCCCTACAAGCGGCTGCCACACCAGCACCCCATCTGCACCGCGGCGCACCTTGCTCCAGAGGGAAATTACCGAGGCACCGCTCGCTTCGGGCGGAGGCCGGGAGGAACCAGCCTCTCAGCCCCTCAGCCGCGGCCCGAGGGGGAGCCCGCCCCGCTGGGCCCTCCCCGCCTCGGCAGGTACCCGGGCCCCCTCACGGCCCCCGCGCGCACCTTGGGCGGGGCTCCCCGCCCGTGTGGGCCCGGCGCGGCCCCCACTATGACGCGCCGCGGTGACTGCCCGGGCCCAGACCCGCTTCCCGCCGGGCCGGGCTCCGCGTTACCTCAGCGCCGCCGCCGCGTTGCCTCCGCCCGGCCGCCATTATAGGGCTCCCCTCCCCTGCGCCGCCGCCGCCACGCCCCCGCGCGGGCCACGCCCCCGCGCCGCCGCTGCGCCCTCTGATTGGCCGGCGGCGAGGGGGGCGTGGGGAGCGCGCGCCCCGCCGCCGTGGGGTGCGCGCGTGCCGTTCCCGCGGTGCCGCGGCGGCGCGCGCGGGCCGGTGCGGCCGCCCGGGCAAGGCGGTGCGCGGTGCCTTGTGCATCCCCTTCGTCCCCCTGCCCGGCTGCTCTCTGCCCTGCCCTGTGCCGGCATCCCCCGCCGCTGTGCTCACCCCACTTGGCGACGACGGCTCTCCCCTTTTTTGGGGGCGTTCTGTGTTTTTTTTAATTTCTGTATTAATTCATTGCTTGGCATCAAGAAAAAAATAAGCGGGGTCCCTCACGCCTTTGGTTGCGCTCTGGCTTTGCGTGACGGGGACACAGCTGTCCCCTCTCCCTGTGTCCCGCTCTCTACCATCGCCCCCTTTCCTCTGCAGGGCTGGAGGTGCCCCCATGCACAGGAGTCGGGGGGTGCGGGGCTCCTGCCGTGGCCCCTGCTGCCCCCTCAACCCGGGGCACAGCCATCGCAGCCGTTTTGGGAGAAGCCAGAGCCAGCCACTGCTCAGAGCCCTGCCGAGAGCGAGCAGAGGCCGTTCAGATACTCCCGCGCCTCGCCCCGGTTAATGGGGCAGGAGCCCGGTGGTGACTAGTGCCCCAGGGCCCTGCCTAAGCTGCCCCAAGCCAATTAGGGGCCGACGAGCCCCTTGGGGGTTTGAAAGCTGATTAGGGCATTACAACCCGTCCGTTCCCGCGAATCCCCTTATTCGAGTCCAGATGCAATTAGTAAATCCATGCCAGCGCCGGGCAGGGCCAGCTCGTGGGTGTGGGGATGGATGGGTGCACATCTGGGTGCCCCACTCCTGGCTCTGGTCGGTGGCCGATGCCCGCGCTGTTGTCCCAAGTGCCTGGCCAGCCCTGCTTCCGTGCCAGCACCTCCCTGGAAGAGCCCCAAGTGCCGAAACGGGGACAATTTTGCAAGATGTGCTTGGCCGGTCCCAGCACAGTCACTTGGTCGACATGTGAGCCTGCCCGGAAGGAGGACCCAAAACAGCTGCGGGGCTGCCCTGCCCCAGGGGGGCTGGCTGCAGTGAAAATGGGGCCTGTGCACCCATGGCCCCCCGTACCCGTGTACCCCTGTACTCATGCATCCCTGCACCCTTATACCCATGTACTCATGGACCCTTGTACCCCTGCACCTGTGCACCTCTGTACCTATCCACCTGTGTACACCTGCACCCATGGACCCCTGGACTTGTGCACCCATTTACCCGTGCACCCATGTACCCCATGTATCCATTTACCTGTTCACCCATGTACCCCTGCACCCCTGCATTTGTGCACCCATTTACCTGTGCACCCATATACCCACGCACCCTGTGTACCCGTGCACCCATGCGCTTGTGCACCCATTTACCCATCACCCACGTACCCCTGCACTTGTGCACGCACGTGCCCTTGCACCCATGCACTTGTGCACCAGTTTACCCCTGCACCCACGTATCCCTGCACTTGTGCACCCGCGTACCCTTGCACCTATGCACTTGTGCACCCATTTACCCCTGCACCCATGCACCCACGTACTCGTGCACCCGTGCACCGATGCACGCCTGCACCCCAGCACTCATCCCCTCCTGCCCGCGGTCGCTGTGGGCGCAGCAGCAGCCACCACCTCACCCCACCCCGTCACCCCGCCAGCGTGACCCATAGGCGACGGCGCTATAATTACCCCTCTCTCCTCGTGCAGCTGCCGATATTTACAGGTCTCCCTGTGGACGGGCGCTGGCATTTGGCACGGCACCCTGTTTATCGCCGCGCCAGCCGGGCACCGTGTGCTGGGGCTGTTTTCCCCAGCGGGTGCAGGTCCCGAGGGGCTCTGCTCAGCTGCTCCCCCCCCGCCATTTCTGGGTCAGGTTTTGCAACCGAGCGGAGGGGCTGGCCGGGTCATGGCCGTGAACTCCAGCACGGGGAGCAGCTCTCGCAGCCTGCCCTGCGGCTGCCCCTGCATCTGGGGGTACAGAAGAGCCCCCCAACCCCTGCCTGGGGAGGGAAGGGGGGACCCTGGTGCATGTGCCGGGCATGGGGGCTGCGTCTCCCCGGTGCTGTCTCTCCCCTCCAAGCACAGCCTGGGGACCCAGTGGCGAGGCATGTGTTTGCACCCCAGCAGTGGCCGCATTTTGGGGGTGCAAAGGGAGATGCTCCTTATAAGCCACCCCCCCACTGCTGCTGGCCCAGGTCTGCCCCATTCCTGGCACCATCACAATATCTTAATGACCGTGGGGCTGATTTTGCCCCTCCTCACCCCCACCCCGATGGCGTTGTGGGGCCCAGCCCCAGGATCCGGCCACGCTGTCCCCGGGGTGCGTGGCCATTTGGCCCCAGGGCGAAGCCTGGCCCTATTTACCCCCCAGCTCCGGTTTCGGCGTGCCAGCAGCCGCGGCACGGGTGGGCAGGGCCTCCTGGACAGCCTGTCCCCGGCTTGTTTACCGCCGCTGGTGGCATCCCGATGGCTCAGTCCCGTGTGACAGGTGCTGCTTCCCCGGACACCCGACCCCGCATCGGGATTTGGCTCCTCGTGACCAGGGAGCGACTTATAAATAGCGAGACGAGGGGTGCTGCCGGCAGCCGAGAGCGGTTGAGAGGAGCGCGCCGTTGTGCTGATGGATTTCCAAGCCGGCATCTTGCGGGATGGCAGCCCCATGGAGAGCCTGGAGAAGCAGCTCATCTGCCCCATCTGCCTGGAGATGTTCAGCAAGCCGGTGGTGATCCTGCCCTGCCAGCACAACCTCTGCCGCAAGTGTGCCAACGACGTCTTCCAGGTGAGAGGGGGTCCCCGCGCCCGTTCCCCCTGCCCTGCACGGGTTGGAGGTCACCGGGATGCTCACGGTGCTGTGGGGATGCTCGTGGTGCTGCGGGGATGCTCATGGACCCCCTGATGTGCATCTCCCCCTCCCAGGCTGCTAACCCGTACTGGCAGAGCCGAGGCAACGTGATTTCGGGGGGCCGGTTCCGGTGCCCGTCGTGCCGCCACGAGGTGCTGCTGGACCGTCACGGCGTCTACGGGCTGCAGAGGAACCTGCTGGTGGAGAACATCATCGACATCTACAAGCAGGAGTGCTCCAGGTGGGCACGGGCGGCCACGGCTGGTGGCTCCTGCCTTGCTCCGGCGGGGACACAGGGACATTGGGACATGGGGACGCAGGGACACGGGGATGCCCACCTCCCAAGTCCGAGCACCATCATTGAGCCTGCAGGAGATTGCAGCTGGGCGAGAAATTGGGGGGCTTTTCTGCTGGCTCAATGGTCCCCGATCCAAATCTTCCTCCCCTGACCCAAATCTTCCTCCGCTGACCCAAATTTTCCTCCCCTGACCCAAAGTTTCCTCCCCTGATCCAAATCCCCCCCATCCAGAGGAGTCTGGGTCTCTGGGTGGGTCGGGGAGACGGTGGGTCCCTGGGGGGTGGTGGCAGCGGGGCAGGTCCTGCCCCCCCACGCTCTGCAGCGGGAGCGTTCGGTGGGAGATAAGAGGTGTAGGGGACAAATCCAGGCTCTGCTCGTGACAGCCGGCACTGCGACAGATAAGGGGCAGAGGGACAGTTTGGGGGGGAGCTGCTCGGTAAAAGCGTGCAGCTGGGGGGGGGGGGGACAGTGGGGTCACAGCTTCTCGAGGCAGAGCGGTGGCCCCAGCCAAATTCCCCGAACTGCTGTAAATATTGTTTGAGAGCCATGGGGACGGGGACGATGGCACGTGGCAGGTGTCTGCGGCTGCTGGGGGGGGCTTGAGGGGCCAGCCCTGCCTTTGCTTCAGTGGGTTGGCTTGTCCCCATGTCCCCCCTTGCTGCAGAGGGGACGATTTGGCTGCAGCCCTCGGCTGGGACCCCTCCAGGGGTTTCTGGGTGCCCCCGCCCCAGTCATGCGTCGGGTGACAACAATAAATCCCGGCAGCCCAAGGCTAAAATTAGGCGCTTGTGCAGCGTCTCTGGAGTGAGGTCCCGGGGCCCCCCACCCACCAGTGCCAACTGCTGCCTTGCCCAGTGCCGTACTGGTTTAAACTGGGACTTACTGGGCTCGGGGCTTACAGAGGCACAGAAGTTCATGGCTCCCAAGGGAGCAAGTGTGGGGTTATGCCAGGATCTGGCCTCTTGCCGGGGGACCCGGGCGCGGGGTGTCTGTGCAGCATCGGTGGGGATGTCACCACGGTGGGGACAATGCTGCAATGGGGACATCATCGCAGCAGGGATGTCACTGCAGCGGGGACGTCACCCCGATGGGGGTGTCACCCTGACGGGGATGTCACCCTGACGGGGACGTCACCCTGACGGGGACGTCACCGCGGCCCTGCCACTCTCTCCAGCAGGCCACTGAAGAAGGGGGAGCACCCCATGTGCAAGGAGCACGAGGACGAGCGGATCAACATCTACTGCGTCACCTGCGAGGTCCCCACCTGCTCCATGTGCAAAGTCTTCGGTGCCCACAAGGACTGCGAGGTCGCCCCCCTGCAAACCATCTTCCAGGGCCAGAAGGTGCCGTGGGGGGGGGACGGGGGGGCTGTGGGGGACACAGCCGGTCCCGGGGCGATGTGCTGAGCTGGGACGGCCACAAATAGCACAGGGACCCGCTCACGGGGTATTAATAGCCCCCGGGTGACTTCGCCCAGGAGACAGCCTATATTTAGCATGGCCGTGGCTCGGGGGGGACATGGGGGGGGCAGAGCTGGGGCCGGGCAATGCCCAGCCCGTCCTCGTGTCAGGATGGGAGATGTCCCCGTCGCCACTGGGGTTCAAGCTGTTTCTTTCCATCCACCCCTGCCCAGACTGAGCTGAACAACTGCATCTCCATGCTGGTGGCAGGGAACGACCGGATCCAGACGATCATCTCCCAGCTGGAGGACTCGTGCCGGAGCACCGAGGTGAGGAGAGGGGGAAAAGGAGCCTGCCAAAACCCAGGGGGTGAAACCTCAGCCGGGGGGCATTTGGGATGGCTGGGAGGGAGCTGGAACCCGTGGAGCAGGGAAGTCCCCGGGATGCTGCTGGTGCCGAGGGACGCACACGTGGCATCCCTTGTCCCTTGTCCCTTGTCCCCGCAGGAGAACAGCGAGGTGGCCAAGCGGGAGCTGTGTGCTCGCTTCGACGCCTTGACGGCGCTGCTGGAGGAGAAGAAGTCGGAGCTGCTGCAGCGCATCGCCCACGAGCAGGGCGACAAGACGGGCTTCGTCCAGGGCCTCATCCAGCAGTACAAGGAGCAGCTGGAGAAGTCAAGCCGGCTGGTGGAGACGGCCATCCAGGCCATGGAGGAGACCGGGGGGGCCGCCTTCCTCATGGTGAGACCCCCAAACCTCCTCCCTCCCCACCGGTGCCTGCGTGGGGTCCCACCGGCTCGGGGACATCCTGGCAGTCGCCGTGTGGCTTCACTCACCTCTCCTCTTGCTCCCCACAGAACGCCAAGCAGCTCATTAAAACGTAAGTGCCCAAATTGGGGAAAATTCAGCCATTCTCAGTCCCTGCCCCGCAGCCGGGCAGGATTTGGCCACGGGGCACCCAGGCGGCGAGCACGGGGATGCCCCGACCCCCCACCCCGGCGAGGGGACGGGGGGACACAGCCGTTGCTCTCCCTGCCCAGGATCGTGGAGGCCTCCAAGGGCGGGAGGCTGGAGAAGATCGAGCAGGGCTACGAGAGCATGGACGCCTTCTCGGTGAGCCTGGACCACCTTGCCGAGGCGATCCGCGCCTTGGACTTCGATCCCGGTAATTCAGCCCCCGACCCCCCGATGCCCCTTTACCAACTCCCACTGTCCCGGCGGCACCCATCGGCTTTCCCGGTGGCCCCGCGGTGACGTTTGGCCACTTGTTTGCAGCTGAGGAAGACGAGGAGTACTTCGATGGGGAGGAAGAAGAGGTGGAGGAGGATGCAGTGCCCGAGAGGGCAGTGATGGGTAAGGGGCGGCACGGCCGAGCCCACCTCCCCGGGACCCTCAAGCACCCGCGAGGGAGCTTCGGGGGCTTGGACCCCCCTCGATCCCGCCGTCCTCTCCCCCCGGCAGCTCCCCAGTAGCCGCAGCGACGTTGCCGGCGCAGGAGAAACGCCGCGGGCGCAGGATGTCCGGCGACGGGACTCGGGACGGTGGGGACACGCCGTGGGGGCCGGCGGCCTCGTGAGCCGGCGCCTGCTCTAGCACAGGACACTTTTCTATACGGGTGCAAACAGGACAATTCCGCACGTTTTATATCTTCCTTTTTTTTGTATATAATTGTCACTGATTTGAATTTTGTGTATTTTGTAAAGAAAACCGGTGCTTCGAGTGTTTTTTTTTCCCTCGGCTCTCGTTTTTGGCTTGCTGGCCCCGCGATGGGCGCTGGGGATGCGGGCGGGTTTGCCGGGCCGGTGCCACCACCAGTGTCCTTGCCAGCGCCCGGCGCGGCAGAGGGACACCTCCCAGTCCAACACTTAATTTTCGGCTTCATTAGCACCTCTGGCAGCACTGGAACCCCGCTCCTGGCCGCCGGCCCGGGGATGTAACAGGTTGGCACCCGGCAGGATTTATCTCCTGGTGATGGGATGCCTGGGGCCAGCACTGGCCCGGGCTTGGGGATGGGGGGGGTGAGGGTGCTCCGGGCTGTGCCAGTCCCTGAAACAGGGACAGATTCGGCATCGAGCTGCTGGTTTGCTGCCGGCTGAGCTCACACGACTGCGAAAATACACGATGAATGCAAAAATATGCCACAAATGCTTTTCTCCTGCTAAAACACAAGCCTGTCTCAGCCCCTGGCCAAGGGGAAACTGAGGCAGCGCCCGCAGCAGCGCTCGGGGCTGTGCCGTGATTGCAATTAGCCCCAGGGCAATTAGCGCTGCTCCCCGGGGCAGTGGGCAGGAGTCGCAGCCGCGGGGGGGGGTCCAGCCCCAGGCTCATCCGTCACACGGCTGCTCCGCGGCTGGATCTAAACTGGGGGGACCCGAGGGCTCCCCGGGGTGGGGAGGGGGGTCACCGGGTGCCTTTAGGGGGGACAAGGGGATGCTCCATCCCCCCCCCCCCGCCTCAGGGGGCTGCATCCATGTCCTGGTGCACAGCTCCTGGGGGGTGCCCATAGGGGGGTCCCAGAGCAACGCCCCCCCCCCAGCAGCCCCCTGGGTGCTGGGTGAGCAGGCCCAGCGCGGGGCAGGCGGCCGCGGGGCGCTTTGCAGCCGGCCTGGCCCTCCCTCCCCCGGCCAGGCTTTGCACACGAGTCCCCGGCGCTTCACACGGGCCGAGGCCACCGGCTGCCACCAGCGACGGCCACGCACCGGGGTCACCCGCCCCGGCCCCCCGCCCCGGAGGAGGATGGCAGCCGGCGAGGAGAAACAGCACCTGCTGAGCGAGGGCGCAGGCGGGTAGGGGGGTACCCGGGGGGGCTGGGGACGTGGTGTCCCCTCTTCCCCATGGGGCTCCCAGGTGGGGTCCCCTGGAGGCACCTGCCCAGAGAAGGGGCTGGGGGGGGCGTTCAGGGTTCAACCCACTCCCCAAAATCCTCCCAGCCCCCCCGCTCCAGCCCCTGACGGCCCGTCTCCCCGGCAGGTCCTACCTGGGGGCTGCGCAAAAGAACGGGCACAACTCGGTGCAGGGACAGGCGCCCGCCCTGGAGCTGGGGACGCGGCGCAGCCAGCACTGCCACGCGCGGGGGGCTGCCGGCCACCCCGGCCAGCAGCAGCGGGCACGCAGGAAGCTCTACCTGGCTGCCGGCATCTGCCTCGTCTTCATGGTGGGGGAAGCCGTGGGTGAGTGGTGGGTGCAGGGTCCGGCCGGGTGGTCCCCAGGGAAGCACCCTGCGTGGTTGCCCGCAGCCCCTCTTGTCCCGATTCCCGCTGTGGGTGCAGGCAGGGTGCGGGCAGGGCTCCCCGTTGCTTTTTGGTGGGTTGAAGCACCCACTGGGGCCCCCACTGCGGCACAGGGTGACCTGGTCTGTGCCCAGCTCGGGGTGGGACCCCCCCGATGTCCCCTCTGCCCCCTCTCCACAGGTGGTTACCTGGCGCACAGCCTGGCCATCCTTACGGACGCAGCCCACCTCCTGACGGACTTCGCCAGCATCATGATCAGCCTCTTTGCGCTCTGGGTGTCCTCGCGCCCCCCCACCAAAACCATGAACTTCGGCTGGCACCGGGCAGGTAACGGGGCAGTACCACCCCTGGGGCTGCTGTCTGGCACCCGGGGACCCCAGGGAGCACTTGGAGCACCCCAGGGTGCCCTCCCCATGGGGACCGGGTGCCTCGAGGAGCCCTGGGGGGCATGGGGAGCCCTGGCAAAGCCCCAGCACCACGTGCACGGTCAGGGCAGGGCACAGGTATCGCCGTCCCCGTGCAGGGAGCAACCCCAGGGATGGGGGCCGGGTGCCCACCCCGAGCCCCGGTGCTGCCAGGGGGGCCGGGAGGGTGCTTGGGCTCAGTGCGGCAGCTCTGCGGGGCAAAGCGGCAACACGGGGTGGGGGGTCCTCTCCACAGAGATCCTGGGGGCCCTGCTCTCCGTGCTCTCCATCTGGGTGGTGACGGGCGTCCTGGTCTACCTGGCGGCCCAGCGCCTGCTCTCGGCTGACTACGACATCGAGGGCGGCGTCATGCTCATCACCTCCGCCTGCGCCGTGGCCGTCAACATCGTGTACGTACGGCCGGCTCTCACCCTCCCCGGGTGCCCCCTCCTTGTGCCCAGTGGCCCCGGGGACGTCACCGCTGCCCTGCCCGCAGGATGGGGGTGGCTCTGCACCAGACGGGGCACGGGCACAGCCACGGGGCAGCCGGCGAGCAGCCCAACGCCAGCGTCCGCGCCGCCTTCGTCCACGTCGTGGGGGACCTGCTGCAGAGCGTCGGCGTCCTCATCGCATCCTACATCATCTTCTTTAAGGTCTGGGTGGTTACTGGGGGCAAAGGGGATGTTGGGGACATGGGGACAGCAGCTTCAGCCAGCCCTGGCCAGGCACAGGGGTGCGATGGAGGGGAGCGTGTCCCCTCCCTGCTGGTGCCGATGGGGATTTGGGGTGGGGTGATGGCACCGGAGGGGCCTCACGCTCTCCCACTCCCTCCAGCCTGAGTACAAGTACGTGGATCCCATCTGCACCTTCCTCTTCTCCGCGCTGGTGCTGGGGACGACGCTGACCATCCTCCGCGATGTCCTCCTCGTCCTCATGGAGGGTAGGGACACACTGGGGGGGGTCTGGGCTGCGGGGCCACCCATGGGTGCCGTGGCCCCCCTCCCTCCAGCACCCACGGCTCTCCCTCCCCAGGCACCCCGAAAGGGATGGACTTCAACGCCGTGCGGGAGACGCTGCTGGCGGTGGGGGGGGTGGAGGCCGTGCACAGCCTCCACATCTGGGCGCTGACGGCGGCGCAGCCGCTGCTCTCGGTGCACATCGCCATCAGTGAGTGTCGCTCCCTGGGGAAGCAATGGCGGGGGGGGGGGGGAGGGATTCGGGGTTCACCCGCACCCTGACATCCCCCCCTTGCTCCTTGCAGACGCGGGTGCCAGCGCGCAGGAGGTGCTGGAGGAGGCCAGCTCCCGGCTGCAGGGCGCCTTCCACTTCCACACCACCACCATCCAGGTGGAGAGCTACTCCGAGGAGATGCGGGACTGCCGGGAGTGCCAGCCCCCCCGCGACTGAGCCCCCCCGGCAGCCCCCTCGCATCCCGGGGGGGGGGACTTTTCATACGTGGAAAATAAAGCGGAGCAAAGGGCTGGTTGCATGCGGGGGGGGATGTTGGGTCTGGCGGCGCCGGGGCGTTATCTCGGGTGTCTGCTGGGAGCGAAGGCAGCAAGGACAGACCCACGGCCACCGTGGCTGGAGGAGCGTGGCTGCTGGAGGCTAGCAATTGCCTTCATTTTCCCTATTTCTATTCAGCTGGGGAAAAAAGCGGCTGAAATGACCCTTCTCCCTGCTTCAGGGAGCGCTGGGAGGCAAGGGGCTGTGGGGGGACCTGTCCCAGCTGGGGGGAGGGCGGACACGCTCGCCCTGCTCTCGCCTCTTATCGCTCCTCTGTTTGCCCTCGGGAAGCCAAAGGACTCGCCCTCCCTGCCGGGCTGGGGTTGGGGGGGCTGCATGCGTGGCCGGGCACCGCACGGGTTATTCCCAGGGCGCCCGGGTGGCTGCCGACGGCAGAAGCACCGTTGCACCAAACCGCCGGTGCTCCCGGTGCTCCCCGCCGGGCACAGCCCGCTCCCCGTATCCTCCAGCTGCCGGCCAGACTCTGCCTCTCCACCCGCCTTTATTGCACTGGTAAAACCCAATAACGAATAAAACCCCGTCAGCAGCGACCGCCTGCGCCGGGAGGGCTCCGTGCACCGGGAACGGGGCGCCCGGGGCCGGCCCCGACCCCTCTCCCCGGCGCCCCTCAGAGTTTCTCCAAGCGTGGGTATTTCTTGCGCAGGACGGAGACCTGGTCCTTGAAGAGGACGGGGTCGAGGCGCAGCTGGGAGGACACGAGGGGCATGTAGCCGAACCAGTGCGCCAGCTGGTCGAGGCAGTCCTGTCGCTGGGAGAAACGCCGGCCGCCGGCCGTCCCCGTTGTGCCCTTCACCTTGGCAGGAGGGGAGCGTGGGGGTGAGGGGCTCCGCTCCCCAGCCGGAGGGGTCCCCGCATCCCCCTCCTTGCACCCTACCTGCTGGGGCACGGTCTCCTTGTGCTGCTTCCGCTGGGTGACCTTGATGGGCGGCAGCTTGGTGACGGCGGCCACGAGGACGTTCATCAGGATGTCCTCGCAGGCGGCCAGGCCGTCCACCAGCTCCCGCAGCCCCGCCGGCAGGTACTCCGTGAAGAGGCTGTGATAATACCTGGGGAGGGAGCGAGGTGGGGGGGCAGGATGCGGCCGAGCCCCCCGCCCGCGCCGGCCTCTCCCCGGCCGGGTACCTGTGGTAGAAGGCGGCGGCGGTGAGGACGATGGAGAGCTCGTTGGTCCACTTCGAGGTGTAGCCCCAGCGCCTCTGCTCGGCGTCCCAGAAGTGGCTGCGTGTGGGGAAGCCCACGATGCGCTCGGGGAAGCTGCGCCACACCACAAAAGCAAAGTCCACCTGGCACAGGATGAGGGACGGCGTCACCCGACTGCGGGGACCTGCGGGAGGGGGCTCACCATCGCCCCTGGGCGTGGGGGACATGGGGACAGCGGGCACCGCTCCCTGCCAGCCCCCCAGTGACCACCGAGCATCCTTCCCGGCTCGGCACGGGGCTTGCCCCAGCTCCACAGGGCCAGGGACCGTGGTGCCCACGGCCTCACCTCGCTGGTCGAGAGGCTGGTGTCCTCGTCCAGGCTCAGTACAGCGTCCGTCTGGATGGCCGTGTAGGGGAAGAAGCGGTCGCTGAGCTACGGGGAGGGGAAAATCCGGTTGGGATGTGCCATGGGGTGGATGCCCCAGCTCCTGGCCCGCGTCCCGGTTCCCTGCCCGCGTCCCGGCTCCTCTCACCTGCCTCCTGCCCTGGATGATGGTCAGAGGCACAGCGGTCTGGGGCCATTTCCCGCTCGGCGGCGGCGGCTTCTCGCAGCTCCACAGCACCAGGATCTGCAGGGGGGAGGACCAGCGTGTCCAGGGGTGTTTGCCCGGGCTGACCCCTCAGGACACGTGGGTGCACTGGTGTTCGCAGGGCAGCCAGGGCTGAGCCCCCCCAGCACCGCAGCGGGACCTGCTCCAACCCAGCTCACCCCAAACCCATCTCATGGTGGTTTGGACCCCAATAAACCTACAATAAACCACAATAAACAGCTCTGCCCACCCACGTGTGACACCAGCAGCCACCCCTTCTCACCCCCAACCCCACCCTTGCTCTTCCCAGCCCACGGGACCCTGCCCCATCCCTCCCGCTGCATCCCCAGGACCTGCACCGAGCGACACGGGACTCAGCTCCCCCCACCTGGGCGCAGTACTGGGAGCCGGAGACGGCCTGGATGAGCCTGAGGATGGGCTGGGAGAGGGAGCTGGCGGGCGAGGTGGCCCGGATGAAAGCCGTGAACTTCTCGGAGGGGCTGGAGCCTGGAAAAGGAGGGGAGAGGATAGGTGTTGTGGCATGCACTGAGTTTGCCGTGCTCAGCCGGGGCAGGCAGGGTCCTACCGTGCTGCAGGTAGTAGAAGGGAAAGTCCCCGAGGTGGGTGGAGAAGTCGGGCAGGGCCAGGAGCCCCCCGGGCAGCGTGTTCCAGAGGAAGCGGGAGCGGGAGCGGTGCGGGAGCAGCCGGTCCTTGATGATCTGCCAGAGGCCGGAGAGATGCTCTCAGCACCCCGGTTGTCACCCCGGGGGCCGGGGAGGGGAGTTCGGGGGGGACTCACCTCCAGCGTGGTGTGCACGATCTTGTCGACGGAGGAGAAATACGCGTCCCACAGGAACTGGGTCTGCTGCTGGAAAGCCAGCACACGCTCCGGGTGGATGCAGCGGACGGCGGACGGGATCTGCGGTGGCAGGGGGGGAGCTGGTTTCTCACCTTGCCCCCCCCCCCGCCCCCCGGCAGGGTTCCCTTGCCTCCGCCACCTCCACGCCATCCCAAGGGACACCCCGCAGCCAAGGATGCTGTGCCACCGTCCCACTGCGGCTCTGCCACCTCCTCTCCCTGGACAGGATCTGGCCCAGGACCCCCAAGGGCTTTGGGTCTGGGGAGATGCTCAACACCCCCCCATGACGAATGATGCCCCCGGGCTGCAGCTGGAATGGGACCCCCACTCCGGGCGGGATGAGCCCCCCCTGCATCCGCCCGCGGGAGGGCTGCCGGGCTCGGCTGCAGAGGTTTCACACCCAGGCTTGGCTGGGGGCTCCATCACCGCTGGTGTCAGTGTGGGGGGGTCCCTGTGTCCGGCGTGGGGCAGGGTCCGGCCACGGTACCTGCAGCAGCAGCCTCTCATTGCCCACGACGGCAGCTTTGCCCCAGTCGATGGCTTCGGCGAAGGGCAGCTCCCAGCCGTCGCTCAGCAGCACGGGGATGCAGGCGGCCTGCGGTGGGACCCCACACGAGCTGGGACAGAGCCCCAGACCCCGGGGTGGGGGGTCCCCATCCCCATCCCCCCCCCCCGTACCTGCAGTGCCTCCAGAAAGCGGAAGGAGCCCAAGCGCCTGCCCCGGGGCACGATGCAGAACGTGGAGTTGTGCAACAGCTCCTGGTAGTCGAACCTGGGACGGGAGATGGGGTGGGGGTCAGGCACGGCCCCCCCAGCCCATGAGCATCCCGGGGGGTCTCAGGCACCCGGCAAGGCTGAGCATCCCTCCCGGGGGGCGTGGGGCCAGCCCGGGGCAGCGTTAGGATTGATTGGGGCTGATTTTGGCTCCAAACAGCCCCGGCTCCACGGGGCTGGTGGAGCAGAGATGCCCTGGGTGATGGAGGGATGTGCCCGGGCATCGCTTAAAGAGGGGGGGTCAGGATAGCACCCCGGTGCCCTCCGAAGGCATTACCCAGCTCCCTCCACCCGCCTGTAATGAAACCCCATGCAAAGCCAGCGCCCGAACCCCCGAGCCCGAAACTGCGGCGACTCCTCTGCCGTGCCCAGACTTGCCGGGCAGCACCAGCCCTGCCTGCCCTGGCAGCGTTTCGGCGGGGGCAGAGGGCCGGCTGCCCGCAGGGGTGCAGGCAGTGTGCCCCCCAGGCCGGGCTCGCGCCGTGGGGCTATGAAAGCCCCTTCTGTGCGGCCGGTGGCGAGAGGCGCGTCCGCTGCCGGGTCCCTGCGACCGCGCCGGAAAATCCAATATTGACTTTAGGTCGGGACAGACCCCGTCTGTTCCTGCCCGCGGGGAGGGAGGGACGGGGCAGCCAGGTCCTGGATGGGCTGGGGGGATGCGCGTGGTCCAGCCGGGGGGGTCGCGAGGCCAAAGGGCTGCTTGAAACGTGCTGGTCCCCAGGGGAAAGGGTGTCCCTGCGGTGGGGACATCGGGCTGGTGCCAGCCTGGGGGTTGAGGACATGTTCCCTCCATGGGTGCTGGAGCACCCTGGAGCATCCCGGCGCCCCGGGATGTGGGAAATCAGCCCCAACGCCCAGGCACAAAGTTTTACGATCAAAACCCACCTCCGGATGAACCACCCCAACGTCTCCAATGGACGCCGAAAACCCCATTAGTGCACCCTGCCTCGTTAACACCCCAGCTCCTGGCTGAGCAACCTGCCGGAGGGGCGAGGGCGGCTCAAACAGGGCCCAGCCCCCCCCATGAAATTGCAGCAGCGGCAGCCACGTCCCTGGGGCCGGACACTGCCAGCGCTTGTCCTCGGGGCAGCCCTGCTGCCACCCGCTCCTCAGGGACCCCAAACCCGGCTGTGACCCCCAGCACCTCCGTGGGGCCGTTCCCACTGCCGGGGCTGGGCGGGCAGCAGGATGCGTCCCGGGGGGCAGAGCAGCCGCAGGCAGCCTCCCCTCGCAGGCAGCCGTCGTGGGGAGGCTGGCGCCGGCCGGGCTGCGGGGCCAAAACCTCCCGATGGAAATACTTTGCTCCTGACGCGCTGCGGTTTCCGGGTAATCACGCCGTCAGGGCTTCCTTGTTTTGTTAGGAGCCGGGACGGGCGCCCGCCGCGCTCCCTCCACCCGGCCCCTCCGTGGCTCCGGCCGGGCACGGTGCCGCCGGTGGGACCCGTCGGCTCCAGAGAGCCTTTCCCAACCCGCTTTGATTGCTTTAAACCTGGGGCAGCCCGCAGCGGGGCCGGACCGCAGCGCTGCTACAAGCCACCCTTTATCCCGGCACAGAACCGGTTTGTTTTAGGCAGCCCCCCGGGCGCGAGGAGGGTGATGGAGCCCCCAGCAAGGCCTTCCTCTGCTCCCGGTGCTACCCTCCACCTCCCCGAGCAGACGGGGACGTCCCCAGTGCACTGGGCGAACGGGGCAGCCGGGGTCTCGCTTTGCCAGCCGCGGTGTGTCCCCTCCCCGCTGGCCTGTCCCCATCGTCGCTCTGCCACCGCCCCAGCTCTGGGTCTAGGGACACCTTCTCCCGGGGCGGGAGGGCATAAATCCCCGGCATGGGGTCGGGCAGAGCTGGCCAGGCGCGATGGAGACGCCGACGACTTTTTGCCTGGGTGTCGCATGGGGACGAGCAGGACGGCAGAGGCTCGGGGTCACGCGCGAGCACGCTGCCCCGCGCCACGTGTTCCCTGTCTATCTCCTGCCCAAAGCCATCCCGGGCGAGGTGTAAATCTCCCTGTACTTGCAAACAGCATTAGGGGATTACCTGGGCCGGGTGGGAGGGGGATTTCCCATCCCGCTGCCCCTCAGCACAGCGTGGGGCTGACCTTGGGCCCCCCGTCCCACCAGCCTGCAATCTCTCACCGTCCTGCAATGCCCCATCCCCAAAAAGGCTCCGCCGCGGGGGGCTGACCCTGCCGGGCTGGTGGCACCCACCGGACGGGGCCACGCGGTGCCCGAGCCGCGCCGAAGCCTCGGCTAATCCCGGTGCCTGCAGCACCCCAGCTCCACTTTTACCTCCCGGCACCTCCTAAGATGCTTTGAGGATGATGCCCAACGTGGCCTCTCCCCATCTGCTCTCCGGCTGGGTGGCTGCGGGATGTCCCCAGGCAGAGGGACGGGGACCTGCCCATCGCCGGCGGGACGGGGTCTGTGCTTACCAGCCCCGGACCGGGCAGTCGGTGACAGGTCCCAAGCAGCAGGACGGGGAGGTGAGGAGCCGGCGTGTGTCCCTGCACCTCGGAGCCCCCCAAACTCACAGAACTTTGCCCCCCCCAGTTTTTCCACCAAGGTCCATCCCACGCTGCTGCCGCCGTCCCTGTCTGTGAGAGGGGACGCAGGGGGACCCCCCACCCCGCCTTGTCCGGGTGAGCTTGGGGCCATCCACACCGGGATGCCCAAGGACCCACCAATTTTGCGGGATTTTTAGTGGAGCCAGCGAGGGGGGGATGTTTCGGGCTCATCTCCAAGAGAAACGTTTATGTTAGGGGAGGGCAGGAGGGGGGAGAAGAAAAGCATCATTCATCAGCGTTAGGAAAAAGGGAAATCGTATTAGAGGCGGCCGCGGTGATTGCAGATAAGAGCTGCTCTCGCCAGATTACTCGAACTTTAATACACAACAGGAAAGCCCTGAACAACCAGCGCCTCGCTCCCCACTATGGAAATGAAACTCATCTATTTCGGGATAGCCCAAAACTTTCCGCTCTCCCCATGCCTGGAGGTCCAGCCACCACAGACGGGCACGGCTGCACCCCACAGAGGGGCAGGAACATTTGTGGGGTGTCCCCCCACCAGACCCCCTTTCTCACCCCATCTCCGACTCACTTTTCGTAGTCGACATTATCCTTGTCGCAGCGCGTGTCCTTGTGCTTCTCCCAGTCCTTGCCGTGCTTGCAGGTGGTGAGCGAGACGATGTCCTTCCCGTTGTGGATGTGGTGCAGCGCGTTCCTGGTGCTGGAGCCGATGCCGGTCAGGTACCGCTTCCCCTTGAACACCAACAAGTATTTCTTTTTCGGGGGGATCGAGTCCTGATACAACCACCCCCTCTCCTCGCCGCGCTGCGGGTGGTCCTTGGAGAAAAGAGGGATGGAGACGTCGAAGCCAGGCCTGAAGCTCTCGGTGTAGAAGCTGGCTTTGGCCAGGATGGCCTGGCCGATGTCGAAGCCCAGGTCCTCGGTGTAATTGGGCCAGGTGCCCGAGTAGAGGTTGAAGATGAGGTGGTTACGGCCGCCGTTCCAGAGCGGAAAACCACGGATTTTCTCATCAACGTTACGGACATATTGACCCGAGAGATGGTCGCGGTCCAGCGTGTCGATGCTGAGGATGAAGAGGCAGGCTTCCTCGGGGTTCGGGGTGTAGTAGCGAGAGCGCTCGATGGAGGTGAGGATTTTACTGTAACTCTCCGAGAGGGGCTGGTCCCTCTCCCGGGGGTAGGTGAAGACTTTGAAGCCGTGCTTCTCGCACCTGGAGAAGTCGAAGCAGGTTTCCATCCGGCATCTGCTGTTCTTGTAGACGCTCAGCCACGCTGCCCGCCGCTCCCGGGGCGATGGCAGTGAGGGGTCCCCATCGCTCTGGAGCTCCTCGGGGTCCGCAAAGCTTTTGAGGAGGGACCGATCCGTCCAGCGGGGCCAGTTCCTTCGGGCTTCGGCTTTCCTCCCGGAAAAGAAAGCGAAACGGCGCAGCTGGTCTCCTCCAAAGAAGAAAAGCAGGAGCCAAGAGGCAAGGAAAGTCAGGAAAATGTATTTCTTCCTGGTCTGCATAGGTTCATGCGCGGCCCCAGCTCCTCATCGGGCTCAGACGGGTGCCAGAGTCCGGTCGAAAGGCCGACGTCCCGAACCCCAAGCGGGCGGTGGGAAGGCTCCCGGCCCCCAGGTATTGTCCCGTGGCCCTTGCAGCCCGCGGGAGCGTGGATGAACCCCACGGTCCTCTTGCTGCCCCCTCCGACCAGGGCTGCGCTGGCTTTTCGGGGCTGTCCCTCTCTCCGGGAGCAGAGCTCGGTGCAGCGGCGTCCCGCTCCCTCCCCTGTGGCGCAGCGTTTACTTCGCTGGGCCCCTGTGCCGTGACAATGACATTTCCATCACCGCTTGGCCCAGCTTCAAATCCCTGGAGAAGGGGAGAGGTCACGCCATTGCCGTCCTGCCGCCGCCAACCGTGTCACCGCAAGCAGCTCCCCATGGGACCCCCCTCCCCAGACCCCTCCTGGGAATAAAACCTCCCGCTCCCTCCGGAGCCCCCCCGTCTTTCGCCAACCTGCTCCTTCCCCGAGCCCGGTCCCCCCGTTACCTTTGGGGCCACGCAGCCCCGGGTGGGTTTCGGGCCGCCGTGCCCTGAAGTCTCGGTAGGCGGCTCCGCGCGGCTCCGGGCTGCATCCCCGGCCGGGGAGGGCGGCGGAGCAGCCGCCGGGCTCCCCCCGCCCGCGGCGCAGCGCTCCCGGTGCGCGGCCGCACGGAGGAGCCGCTGCCGCTGCGGGAGGCTCCGCGCAGCCCCGCTCCCGGGGGTCGCCCCGCTCCGCTCGCCTGCCCCGGGGGTGCCCCCGGCGGGGTGCGCCTGGCTGGAGGGGGGCTGGGGGTGCCCCCCGCCTTGTCACCTTGTCCGTCTGTCCCTGCGTTGGGCTGTCTGTCCCCGTGTCCCCCCCGGCTGCCTGTGCAAGCCCGCAGCTGCCTGCACCCCTCGTGGCTGCCTGTCCTGCCCTCGTGTCAGGCCGCCTGTCCCCCCCGGGAGCTGGCTGTCCCCTGTCCGTCTGTCCGTGTCCCCCCCGGCTGGCTGTCCCCTGTCCGTCTGTCCGTCCCCCCCCGGGCTGGCTGTCCCCCCGTCCCCTTGCCTGCCTTTCTCTTCCCCGGTCAGTGCCCGGCCCCGCTGCCCGGCCGGTCTCCGTGGTCCATCACCCCTCCGTGATCCGTCACCCCCCGTGATCCGTCACCCCCCGTGGCCCCGCACCCCCCGCTCCGTGGCCCAGCGCCCCCCGTGGCCCGGCACACCCCCGTGATCCGGCACCCCCCGTGGCCCAGCACCCCCCACCCCGTGGCCCGGCACCCCCCGTGGCCCGGCACCCCCCGTGGCCCCGCACCCCCCGCTCCGTGGCCCCGCATCTGTTACACCGCGTCCTATTCCCACCGTCACAACATTCGCCCTTGGCCCCGCCCACCCCGCCTCCCATTGGCCGTCCGCGCCCCCGTGGGCGTGGCCCGCGCCGGCCAGCGGGCGCGCCCCGCGAAGCCCCGCCCTGCGGCGCCTTCCCATTGGCCGCGCGCTGCCGCCCGCAGAGCGCCCACGTGGGACGGGGGTTCCCCGCGCGCCAGGGGGGGGTCGGGGGGGGGGCCGGGGCTCCGCAGGGTCCCTGCACCGCCCGCCCGCTGTGGGACCCCACGCGAGGGCCGTCCCGCGTCCCGTGTCCCCACTCGCGTCCCTGCTCGCGGGGGCGTCCGGTGCCGGGGAGCCCCGAGGGGAGCGGCGGGTCCCGCTGGTCTCAGCCCTCGGGTGCGGCTGCCTCCAGCCCCCCAGCCCCTCTGTGCCCCGGAGCCCCCCGGGAAGCCCCAAAGGGCCGGGGCAGTTATAGGGCAGCAAAGAGTCACGGTGGGGCAGCGATGGGGAGCAGGGAGCCGGCCAGAAACAGCTAGGGCCACCTCCACCCGTGACACCCCTGGGCTCCTGTGAGACCCCAGGCCCCGGTGAGACCCCCGGGCTCCAGCGAGACCCCCAGGTCCCAGCATGGGGCAGGAGGGACAAGCCCTTCCGCGGCCTGACAGCTCTCGCCTAAGTCAAACCCGGCTCCAAACCCGTCCACGCACGGGAGCCGGGGCCACGGCACAAAGCCGGTGGTGGACTGTGGGATTCACCCTCCCACGGGGCAGGCATGGGGGTCGCAGCCCGGCCTGACCCCCCGAAATCAGCCGTCCGCAGCGCAGGGCTGTGAAAGCTCCTGACAGGGTGGCTGGAACGGGAGCCGTGCGGGAGCGTGGGCCGAGTTAATCCCTTTAAAGAAAGCCCCTGTAAACGCCGCGTGAGCCCAGCGTGGGGGGAACGTGGTCAGCAGCAAAGCCAACCGGCCCCCAGCCTCCCCCAGCGGCACCCACATAACCAGGACCCCAGGGGTTCACCTGCGGGGCCCCCACACCCCTGTCCCGCAGGACCCGATCGGAGGCGAGAGCGGGACGGCCCCGAGCAGCCGGACTCGCCGCCTTGAGCAGCCCCCACCGTTTCCAGCCAGGACCCTCTCCCGGGGGTGGCTCTGCTGGGGTGATGTGGGGGTGCTGGGGGGGCTGAGCCCTGCCGTGGGGAGCCAGGCGTGGGCTGGAGCGGGCAGCACAGGCAGGTCGGGGCTCGCTGCTCCCACCCTGCCCCGGCATCCCTGGCCGTGCCAGCCGCCCTCCGCCCTGCCCCGCCGGCCGGGCAAGCCGGGACGTGATGCCGTGCTGGATCCCGTCCATGGGTGTAACAACCCGGCCGGCCTCAGCCTGCAGGTAGAGCAGCCTCTGGGTGGGATGGGTGCCCGGCATGGGGCAGGGTACCCCCAGCCCCAGGGGAGAAGGCGCTGGGCACCCCAGGGTGGCTGTGCCAGTGGGTTTGGGCTGGGGTCCCCTCTCCCTGCCCCAGCAGCCGGGTGGGATGAGGGAACACACACCGAGTGACAGCCCCGGGGCCCCATTCGGTGCTCAGCCCGTGCCTCAGTTTCCCCGTGCGCCCAGGGGACCACGCTGGGGAGCCCGGCGTGGGGCTGTGTGCGCGGCAGCTTGGTAGGGACGTTTTTTTACCAAATCTTCGGAAATTTATTTGCTGGGCCTGGCCGAGGGGACGGCTCGGCCCTGCGGGGAGTTAATCCCCGGCCGCAGAGGGGATTACCCCGGGCCCGGGGCCTCCTTAGCTGCGGAAAGCGGATTAACCGAAGGACAGGGAACATGGGGACGGGCAGCGGGAGCCCCGGGGCACCTCGGGGGGGACACATGGGGACAGTCCCCAGCCCCGGGGGGCAGGAACCCGGCTGGGGTGCAGGCAGGGACATGGCAGCCCCGGGGTCAGGGTGCTGCTGCCCATGGGCACAGCCCCCCACAGCCCCCCATGGAGAGGACTGGGGTTGTACCCCGCACTGGGGGCACTGGGAGCCATGGTTTTGTACTGGTGGGACTGGGAGCTGCATCTTGCATTGGTGGCACTGGGAGCTGTGGTTTTGCACTGGTGGCACTGGGTGCTGCATTCTGCACTGGGAGCACTGGAAGGTGTGATTTTGCACTGGGAGCACTGGGAGCTGTGTCCTGTACTGGTGGCTACTGGGAGCTGTAGTCCACATGCACGGGTGGCACTGGGAGCTGTAGTGCAGGGTGCACTGGTGCGTGCTGGGAGCTGTGGCCCGGCGCACTGGTCAGTGCGGGGGGGACTGGGGTAGATGGGGTGCTGGAGGAGGGGTGCTGGGAGCTGGGGGGCACAGAGGGAAACTGGGAGCTGAGGGAGCCCTGGGAGCTCGGGAGGGGCACTGGGAGCTGCAGGGGGAGCTGGGGGGGGGGGCACTGGGAGGTCTTGGGGAGTACTGGGAACTGCGGGGCTGAGAGCACTGGGAGCTGGGGATGGAGCTGGGGGGCACTGGGAGGTGGGGGGAGTACTGGGAGCTGGGGGGAGCACTAGGAGCTGGGGATGGAGCGGGGGGCCACTGGGAGCTGGGGGGAGTACTGGAAGCTGCGATGGTAACTGGGGGCGCTGGGGGGAGCACTGGGGGCTGCGGGGAGGGCTCTGGGAGACGGGCACTGGGAAGCACTGGGATCTGTAGTTCAGCTGGGGATACTGGGAGGTGTAGTCCGGGGACCCAGCGCATACTGGGAGGTGTAGTCCCAGGCCGGGGCTATACTGGGAGTTGTGGTTTCACAGCCCCGGGGGGCTGCTGGGAGCTGTAGTCCTGCACTGGGGGGCTCTGTCCCCCCGCGTCCTCAGTGGCTCCCGTGGGTGCTCAGGGCTGGCAGACGGCCATGTCAGCCCCGCACTGACCCCTTGCTCGCACATCCCCTGTGCCACCCCAGCTCTGCAGCGCCTGGCCGTGCTGCCTTCCCCCAGCCCTCGGCGTCCCCGAGCACAGGAGGGGACGAGGACGGGGACAGGGAGGGGGACGGGGACGCTGCCCCGCAGCAGGGTGGCCGTGGGGCAGGTCCTGCTGAGCCCCACCTGCCCCGCCGGGCACTGACCAGCCGTCAGCCCCACCGCCCCGCTCCGGCAGCGCCCGGGAGAGGAACCACCGCGTTTCACCCCTGAGCAGCCCCGAGGGGCCGCGCTCGGGGGAATTCGGGGGGGGAGGAATCGGGAGCCTCGTCTCTCTTCTTGCTGCCAGTGCTGGGGGGATGCCCGGGGTCTGGGCAACGGGAGAGGGGTGGGGGAAGGAGGAGGGACCGAGTCGAGGTCCCCTGGGCAGGGGACGGACCTTGACCCCGTGCCTCTGCCTAGGCTCGGCCGCGGCAGCATGGGGGGCACGCAGTCGCTGGCGCTGCCCCTGGGGAAGGGACCTCACCACGTGGGCTGCGTGGATGCCATGGTGGGCCACACGCGGCAGGTACGGGACGGGGACGGGGACGGGGACAGGGACAGGGACAGGCTTCCGTGCACAGCAGGGTGGCTGCAGCCAGCTGGGTTTTGCAAGAGCTGAGCTCGCCAAGGACATGGCCACCGCTGCCCTGTGCTGTCCCCACCGCGTCCCCCCTTCCCCTCTCTCCCCCAGGGGCTCTTCCTCCGCCTCTTCTACCCCTGCCTGCCCCGGGCAGGGGCCGAGCGGCCCCTCTGGATCCCGCGCTATGAGTACTGCGGCGGGCTGGCCGACTTCACCAACCGCAGCCGGCGCTGGTGCGCGCCCCTGCTCAGCATCGCCATCGGTAAGGGGGCGGCCAGCACCCCGTCCCCCATCCTGGGTGCCCCCCTGTCCCCTGCGCACCCGCTCCCTTAGCGGGGTTCGAGGACACCAAGCCCATCCCCGGTGCTCAGGGTGGCAGGGACGGAGCCGAGCAGGGACCCGCTGCAGCAGCAGCAGCACCCCGGTGCCATCTCCCCCCTTTTCCTGGGGGGTTTCTCTTCCCTGCAGGCTCCTGCAGAGTGCCGGTGAGCTGGAACGGGCCTTTCAAGCCCTGCAGCAGCGGGTACCCGCTGATCATCTTCTCCCACGGCCTGGGAGCCTTTCGGTAGGACGGTCCCCGGGTGGGGCTGGGGGTGCTGAGCCCCTGCGCAGGGCCAGAGCTGGGACGGGGACGTGGGTGTCCTGGGCCCCCCGTGGCCCCGCTCGGACCTGCCTTGTGTTGGCGGGGCAGCCCTGACCCGCTCCCCCCGGCTCCCTGGCAGGACCCTGTACTCCTCGGTCTGCTCGGAGCTGGCGTCCCGGGGCTTCGTGGTGGCGGCGCTGGAGCACAGGTGGGTGCCCCGGTCCCCGCCGAATTCGGCAGCCGCGAGGGGCAAGCGATCCCGCCGGTGCCTCCCGCGCGGCTGCCCCTCTGCCAGCCGGGCAGGACGGGGCTGGCAGGGCATCGTGCCCGGGGGAGCTGCCGGTGCCCCCGCGACGCGGCTGCCTGCCCTCCCGCTGCTGCAGGGACCATTCTGCCTCCGCGACGTATTTCTGCACGGCGGAGGCCGGGGGAGAGGAGTGGATCCCCTACCAACGGGTGCCCCAAGGGCAGAAGGAGTTTTATTTCCGAAACAAGCAGGTACCAGGGTGGGGAGTTAAGGGTGGGCAACCCGGGAGGTGTGAAATCCCTCCTGCAAGCCAAGCTGATCCCCCGTCCCTGGTGTCTCCATCTCCTGCCCTCCCCAAACCCGTACCGCCGTGGTGCTGGGGCTGAGCTTTCTCCTTGCAAGCTGAGAAAAATCTGTTCAACCTGTTCGTCTCTTGTCTCTGTTTCATGGGCTTTGCCGCATCCCCGGATGCTTTAACATCACCCGCACCCCGGGGAGAAACGGGCTTTCTGCCCAGCCCCGCGCTGGCGAGGCTCCGGACCGGCTGCTGGGTTTGTTCACGCTCCGATTTTTGTCTCTCCGGGATTACCCCGGGCAGCTGCTTGCTGGGGAGCAGGAGGGTCTCCTGCTGAGCCAGGTTCCCCCCTGCTTGTTTCTGCCTCGTTTAAAAGGACAACATCGAGTCAAGATTTGTCGTAGAAAAGCTCTCTAGGACACGGAGTGGTTGGAGGTGCTTTTGGCAGTCTTGAGTGGCCTCCCAGCCTTTTATTTTTGTGTATGCGCTGCCTCACAGTGCATTGCACAAACAAGGGAAACGGTTGTCCTGTAAAGATGAACCCACAAGCATAAATGTGGAGGGCGAACGAGAAATAAATCATAAATAGAGGGAAAGGTTGCCAGGTCAGCCTCGGGTACGGCATCTTCTGTGTTAGAGGAGCAGGGAGGGCTGGAGAGAGCTTTTCATCTGCGTGTTTTGTTGCCTCGGGAGAAGGTCTTTAAATGTGCAGGGCAAACAGCACTGGTGTCCTTACGGGAGCAGAGGACGTAGTCCCAAAGCGGCTCCAGGTCGGGGCTTCCTCCCCCCGACTCGGCGGTTTGGGCTTTTGAGCCACTCCTGGATGGAGCCCCTGAGCTGGGTTTCAGGGTGACGTCCAGGTGTGCCCCCGGCAGCTGGGGTGGGACGGGGGGTCCGGGCTCCCCGCGGGTGTTTGTGCCGGCGGATGGCGTCGGCAGGCTTGGCCGGGGGCTCTCCCTCCCCTGCACGCCCCGCCGCTCCCTCCCAGAGCAGAGGTCTTTCGCTCATCTCCGTCACATTAACTGACTTAAAAACAATAACAAAAAAGAAATTCTTCCCATAAATTCGTTGCATCCTCGCGGGAGCCGCTGCGGTGCAGCCTCTCACTTGCTTTATGTTTGCTGTAATTCAGGGAAAGCCGCGTCGTGTCCGAGTGCTGTGGTTTTAGAGGGACGAGCGTGGGGAAATGTCGGGGGGAGGATCTGGCCCCAAACTTGTGGGGTGGAGGAGCTGGGTTAACCGGGGAAGGGGCAACTCTCGCTCCCAGGTTCATCAGAGAGCGGAGGAATGCGTGCGAGCGCTCCGGCTCTTCGAGGACATCGGCAGCGGTAAATCTGTCCCAAACATCCTTCAGCAGGACTTTGATCTCTCCGTGCTGAAGGTACCTGGCTCTGTCTGTGCTGAAGGACCAGCCGGGGGGGTCATTGGGCTGATGGGGGGGTCCGGGCCCTGGTGGATGCCCTTTGCTGGCAGGATCAGGCCTTGTTGCATGAGGCTTTTCCTCCTGGGACAAGCAGAGTCTGTGCAAAGCCACAACCCTCCACATCTTGGCCTCTCTTCTCCTTTTTCTCCTCCATGCGTGCCGGGGAAGCCGGGTCCCATTGCACCGGCAGTGAAAACGGGACACGGCATCCCTTGCAGAGGGCAGAGCAGCGGGGCTTTGCTGATCTTCTTCCCTTGGTTTTTTTTTCCCTAATTAGGGACCTTCTGCAGCGAGGTTTGGGCACAGGCTCCTCAGCCGCCTTCTTTTTGCAGGACAGCGTTGATCTGACCAAAGCCGCCGTCATGGGCCATTCCTTTGGCGGGGTGACAGCAGTGCTGGCCTTGGTGAAAGATCCCGGCTTCAGGTGAGCTGCGGCAGGGACGAGGAGCCGCGGGAAGCTCCAGGGACACGTGGCTCATCCCGGTGGGAAGGGAAGCCGTGGCGTGGGCGGCAGCGCTGGGCATCCGTCCTGCCGCAGGTGCGCGGTGGCTCTCGACGCCTGGATGTTCCCCCTGGAGAACGCGCTGTACCCGGAGGTGCCCAGGCCCGTGCTCTTCATCAACACCGAGAAGTTCCAGACGCCGGAAAGCGTTGCCAAAATGAAGAGGCTGAGCTCCAGAAACAGCCAGACGAAGATTATAACTGTCCTGTGAGTCAGGGGCTGGGGGCACCCACCCGCCGGTACCCTCCTGGAAGCACCTCCGAGCTGTGTCCCAGCAGGAGAGCCTCTCCCCGGCTCCCACTGAAGCGGCTCCCTTCCCTGTCCCAGGGGATCCGTGCACCAGAGCCAGACCGACTTCACCTTTCTCACCGGGAAGCTCCTCAGCCGCATCTTCGGTGCGAGGGGGACCCTCGACCCCTACAAGGGTCTGGACATCACCAGCCGGGCAGCTCTGGCCTTCCTGCAAAGGCATCTCAGTACGGCGCGGGGTGGGGGACACGTTGGCCGGGGGCTCGGGAGGGTGCGAGATCTCTCCCGCTTGCAGGGGGCTGCGGGGGGGCTGCTGCCTCCCCGGGGTTGGGTTTTCCCATCCCGTAATGCTCCTGCAAAGCTTCGCTGCCCAAAGCGAAGGGGTCTGGTGGCTGCTCCTCCTTTACACCTGGAGCCGGGCTGATAATTGCTGTAGTAACCCCGTCGCCATCTCTGCCCCGTGCAGACTTGAGAGAGGATTTCGATCAATGGGACGACCTCCTCGAAGGCGTCGGAGATGCGGTGGTTCCAGAAGCACCGTTCTGCCGCTCCAACCTGTAGCCTGCTCCGAGGTCGCGGGCAGGAGCCGGGCACCGGGAAAGCGGCTGCTCCTTGTCCAAAATGAGCCGTGCAGGAGCCAACCTCCCGAGGGCAGGAGGAGCCATGGGGAGAGCAGGACCTGGGGACTAGGCTCATAAGGTATCTGGTGGCCGGGGTGCTCACCGAGCGTGCCAGGGGAGCCCTCCCTGCTCACGCACTGCCTGCAGTGGGGGCTGTGGGGCTACGGGAATAAAATCGCTGGGGATAAAGACTGAGTTGCCTGTCACTTGGGCCCGAGGTGACACCCTTCTTGCACGCAGGGGATAGGTGGGCGTCCGTCCCTCGCTGGGCCTGGCTGGATCTGCTGCAGCTGTGGCACATCTGGCAGGAGCAGGCAGGGGGGTCGTTTGCCGTGGGTTGGGGGTAGTTCAACCACGGCCAAAAGAACCAGCGCAAAGAGATGCAGCAGCAGGGCTCCGAGTGTAAAGGTAATGAAAATCTTACCGTCATCCTGGAAAGCCGGCCAGATTGCTGACTCCACGCCTAAAATCTGGGGAGGGGGGGGGAAGAAAGAGGATGGTTTTAAACAAGGGGCTGGCTGGAAGTATTTCTGAGCACCCCAGCAGCGCAGGGATGTGAAACGGGGACTGAGATCAGCCCCGGGGACGGAAGGAAAACAGCCCAGCCGGGTTTTGCAGCATGAAGAGCAGCGCTGCTGCCAACAGGCTGCAGGCGCGGGCACACGCTGGCGGTGGGAGTGGGGCACTTTGGAAGCACCTACAGCACGTTCCTGGGTAACACCAGAGACGTTAGAGCGAGGGCTGCTTTTTAAGGGGGGTCCGATCCTCAGCCATCCCGAAGCAGGGCTGAAGCCGTCGAGCTGCGTGGATTTACCCCACCACAGACCCTCCGCGGGGTCCTCGCTGGCACTGCGGCGGGGAGGCGGCAGGCGATGCTGGACACGCCGCCTCGGCAGCTGCGGGGAGCGTCCGGGCTCCTGGCACACCATCTGCTTTTGCATTGTCCCCGCCGCCGGCGGCGCGGCATTCCTGCTGGGGGACGTGCGGGGGGACGGCAGCGGCAGCCCTGGCTTCGCCTCCCCTCCTGCCATCGCAGAGAGAAGCCGCTGCAGACGACAGCGCGTGGTGCCGCGCGGAGGCAGGGTTTCCTGGGGGGCCGAGGCTGGAGGAGAGGGGGGTTTGGGGGGGACGTGCCATTCCTCACCCAGTGACAGCGGGTGACACAGGTGCCAGCAAAGCCCTTCCCCGGGGGAAGAAAGGGGAATGGAAGAGCAGCATCTCACTCCTCCGGTGGCCGCGTTGTTTGTGTCACCGTGATGGCCACGTCCTCGCCTCGCTGGTGGCCCCCGGCCCCTCTTAGTCGAGGGCGAGTGCTGGGGCTGAGGACGCTCGGGGATGGGCTCGGGGGAAGGCGCAGCGCCGTGCAGCAGCAGAGAGGGCATCTTTCAACGTCTCCTCCGCTCTCCAGCGACACAAAGGACTGATGTGAACAGGACCACAAGACCCCGGTGCTTTTGAGGCTTCCAGATATTTTTTTTGGTGACAACCCCGGGAGCCTCAGGACGACTGTGTTGAGATGCTGAGGGTGGGTGGGGGACAGTCAAGGTCGATGCAGGCGATGAATCGTGTGGGTGAGCCGGGGGGGGGGGGGGGGCAGAGCCCGTCAGGTCCCGTTTTAACAGTGAGAGACAGTGACTGGTGCAGAAACCAAATCCCATTTTCCTCCCCGAATTAGCACGGCCGGGGATCTGCGCTGGCAGCCAGAGGGGAGCAGCCTGGTCGCGGCTCCAGCACCGCGCAGCTGAGGCAGGCTATAAATTCTGCAGGAGTCTTATGTAAAGGCTTTCGGGAAGGGGGTGGCAGAAACCGACTGTGCTCAGAGGGTGACTCTGACATTCGTTAACCCTTCAGTTCACAGAAAGCCCCTCATTCCCATCCCCAGTGCCCGTGGGGCTGGGGGAGCGGGGAAGCAGGCAGATGTCCTTCTGCCTGGCCCTGCATCCCTTTGCTCCCCGCTCCGGAGCCGGCCTCTGCGCCTGGGACCACGTTCCTAATTGTCTTTATGTCTTTGGAAGAAAACCCTGCCAGAAGAAAGAGGGGAGGTCAGAAATGCCCCGGGGTCACTCGGGAGGGCAGACACCCTCTTTCCTCTGCTCCGTCGGCCCCTCTCTGCTCCCTGTGGGATGTGGTGGTGCAGGAGCCGTCTCCAAGCACTTTCCTGCTTCGCTGGCTCACTGCTTCTGCTTTAAAATCCAGCCTGGAGCCATCTCTTCAGTCAGGCTCCCCTTGCAAGCAGCACTTTCCTCCCCATCCCCATTACGCGCTCCAGCCTCGAGGCTGGGGGCAGCGTGCATGAAAGACGCGGCACAAATCCCCGGCGTAGCACGCAAGGAAGGTGTTTTCCCCGCATCCCAGCTTGCTTGGATTGCTTTGCTGGGCCCGAGAGGTCGGGAAGAAAGGGGCCGGGACCGCTCTGCCGGAGCCAGCGTTTCCCAGGCCAGCCAGGGGCAGGGACAGAGCATCGGTCCCCGCCACCCGCCGGGGCCAGCGACCGGAGCAGAGAGCCCTCCGGTCTTTGGGGTGGCCCGGGCCGCTCCAGGCTTGCCTGTGCCACGCTGGAAGGTTTTCTGGCAAAAAGCAGGAGTTAAGGGTTAGCCTGGTGTGCGATCTGCCACAGCAGCCCGCCAGCACCAGCTCTTGGTTGCTGTGTCCTTACAAGGCGGAGGTTTGGGTCTGAATGTGAACTAGCCGGGGTTTATATCCGTAAATCCCCCGTGTTTTATCCACGGAGGGATTTTCCTTCTCAGGGACATGGGAAGGAAACACCGACGCCGTTAGCTCGGGGGGGTCGGCACCCGGGGCACCCACCTGCAGGCTGGCAGCCCAGCCGTCCCCTGCCCTGGAGGGTTGTGCCTTGGAAAGAGTTCACTTCCAGCCCGGCATTTCAGTGTGTCTGATCTGCTTTAATATTCAAACCGGTGGCTTTAAAAATAAATAAATAAATAAAAAGCTGCCCATTTATATTCCCCTCACAGCTGTGCTTGCAGCATGGCTGGGGTGTGAATGGACACATTCCTCTTACCCACGGCTTATCTCCGCAGAGCAACCTCCGCTCTCCGACCGGCTTCAGCTTCAAAGCTTTCCACTCTCCGGGCTCGGGGCCGAAATCCAGCAGTGTCAGCACAGACCCAGCTTGGAGCATTTAGTATCTTAGAGCTGAGAGTCTTCTCCTCATCCTCCCCACCCCCAGCTCGCCCTGCCTGCGGCTCCCTCCCTCCTGGGAAGCCCCTTCCAGCCGGCAGATCCCTCCCCATCCCGCCGCACATCCATGCAGCAAACTGGAGTTACCAGCTCCAGCCTGCCACAGCATTTGCTGCTGCTTAGAAAAAAACCTCATTTACTCAATTGAAGCTTCCCTGTTGATTTAATTAATGCAAATTGAGACATGTGTTAAAACCTCCTTGTAATTACCGTAACACTTACTGGTGTCAGGTTTTTTTCTCTCCTTTTTCTTGTATTTTTAAGGAAAAGAGTAAGGCCTGGATTCACGACAGCTTGTGAAGGTCCACGGCCCCGCAAGCTGAGCCCAGTGTGTGCAGCGAGCACCGCACGAGCTCTCGTAGAGGAGCTTGGTGTCCGGCCGTGGGCTGCGATACCAGCCCCGAAGACCAGCGCGGACGCAGGCACAGTGCTGACCCCGCTCCTAACCCAAACCCGGGCAGCACCCTCTTGAGCAGAGTTCCTTAGATTCCCTTGATTGGTGAGTATCTGCTTGGTTTTGTGTTGATTTTTCTATTGGCAAATCAAAGCTTTGCTCTGGGCGAAATTCCAAAGAAAAATCGAGTTTCTTAATCTCCGAAGTGAATTGTTATCCTCTAAAGTGTCGGCTTCCAGGCTGCCTTGAGCTGGAAGCCCCGGATGCTCGCAGTCACGAGGGATTCAGCTCAGCGTTGTCACCTTCCCAAGCACCGGTTCCTCCCGCGCTGGGTCACAGGGCAGCACCAGGGCTCTGCGGGCGGGCAGGCCCTTGGCATCCACCGCAGGGCACACGCTTGCCGGCTTCGGGGTGCAACGCCGCAGGGCTGGGCTGCAGGCACGATGCTTGCTGGGCCGTTAAAATGCGATGCTGCGGGCCAAGTGGGCTCCTGTTCCCTCTGCCAGCAGCACCGAGGGTATTTTGAGGGCACAACTGTTTTTTGGGGAGTTTTCACTCTGCAGCTGAAGCCCCACTTCAGGCTGGAGCAGTCTCTTGCTGACCCTGGAGGTGATTCCTGAATAAACAGGGAGAAAAGGGGCTGAAAAGGGAAACGGAGGTGCTGGAGGAGAGAAGGGACTGTGTGAGGTCTCTCTAGTTCCAGGCTACTCCGAAAAAGCGCCTGAAACAGCTCGGAGGGATCGGGTTTGGTCAACATCCAGATTTCCCCCATTTTAGGAAGGACAGGCTGAACTCGGCCCCGTGGGTGCCGGCTCATGCTTTGCACCCGAGCGTGGTGGGGGAGAGCGGGGGCTGCGTGACGCGGGGACCCCAAATGTCCCATCCTCCTTTTTAACCCTTCGGCTTACGTCTTCACCCCGGATCGGGGCGCGAGGAGGTGCTGAGACTGTCACCCACTGTGACACGGTGGCACCGGACCCCCCAACCCACCAGCTTCAAGACGCCTTCGTCTCCTCGCGTTGATAGCGACTCTCTAACGACGTTCATGACCTGGGTTGGGGTTTTTTTGTGTGCTTTTTTTTTTTTCTTAATTTAATTAAAATGAAGCACTTACGTTGGCAATCGCCATGTAAGCGTGTCTCTCCGGGTATTGATTTTAGCGTACGGCAGCAGCAGTTTGCTGGTTTATTGCATAAAAGAGAGAGATGTGTTTTTCCTCCAGAAAGGCTGGCTTTGTTTGCCTGTTCTCACAGCTGCAGTGGATGTGTCTGGTCTTTTTTCTTTTAATATATATATTGATCTATTATGAACTCAAATTAGTGGGGGGAAAAGGGATCAAACAGCACGGAGGAAACGTTAAGTGCAGGTATTGTTTCCGTGCTGGTACTGCCGAGCGATTGCAGGCAGCGGGTGAAGAGCCAGCGGGACGGAGCGGCAATTAACCCATTTTGATGCCGAATTGTCGGTGGAGATGAGAGGGGAACTGCTTGTTCTCCCGAGAGGATCTAAAGTGCGAAAACATAGATCTGGACCTCCTTGTCCGACTGAAGTCGAAAGGTGCTGTAAAAAAAAACCCAGGCTTGTTTCCTTGGCTCACAAATCCTGTGGGAAGAGGCACGTTTTATTCTGCCCGTGGTGCCTGACAGATCCCGTCCGTAAGGAGCACCTATAGATATCGCCACGGGACAATTAGCTGTGGCTGTTGCACTGGGCAGGTCGGGATCTCCTGCGTTACCTGAGCACGGGGCTGGATGCAAGGAGGGGGGGACGCTTCAAAATCCTGCCTTTTGATCTGAATCCGACCTCGCGCCGTCTGTCTGAAGCAAGCCAGGCACTTGAGAATTGCAAATGCACCTGCTCCCCAGGCGGCAGATCTCTCTGAAAAATAAGTAAAACCTGTTACCATTTGGCTGCGCAGCGATTTTGTCAGTGAAATAGCTTTGATAGCAAGCGGCCCGAGAGCTCGGCATTGAGCATTATTTTCAAATTTGCTCGTAGTGGGAACCGGCTCAGTCTGGGGGCTGTTACAAGCTCATTCATATTGTTTATTTGACACCGGGGAAGTCATATCCCTTTAAGGATTTCCATCCCTGAACTCCTCCCATCGTGACACTTCCAAGCTACATTTTGTCTTGAAAGGGTGGGATTATTTTTAACTATATCACGCCAGGGAAGTATTAATAGCACAATAGGCTTGCTGAGCTGCGGGTAGAGCTGAATCCATATTTTCAATTCAAGGAACTAATTAGGAACTGGGGAATAATTAGTGCTATACCCAGCTTTTCTTTCCCCCCCACTTCATTTTCAAAGAGCCAAAGCAAATGTCTTTACTGGAATCTTCCATGGCTGTTGAATATTTTATGGCTTCCCTATGCATTGCTGTTCCATGTGGTTGTCAAAATCACGCTGCCTCCTTTGCTCTATCCCAGCTGAAATGGCTGACTCTGACACTTTTGAAATCTAATTAGCACATCTCCTGTTGGCTCACGCGCAAAAAAAAAACCCCAAACCATAAACCCTTTCTTCGTGCTTCTCTCCCAGCCACTCGCTATCGCTGGGCGATGCAGCTCTGTGCAGCACAGTTATTTTTGAACCCTCGGCAGTTAGTTGTTTACGGGCTTCCTTGAATAGCAAAGCTCTCGGTGCTCCATATGGGAAATGCAAATTTGTGGACTCCGGTTGGGAGCAGAAAGGGAAAAGCAGCGAGGACGCAGAGAAATGCATCGAGGCTCCCGGCTCGGTTGGGAGCTACGGGAGCAAGGAGGGGGGAAGCAACGCAGGGAGATCTCGGGCCAGCTTTCACGGCGTGTTTCTGGACGCAGCGGAGGTGGGAGCCAGCATCCGCGTAGGCCTGTCCTTATATTTGGCAGGTAGCTCCCAGGAGAGCACAACTGCACGTTAGTGTCTTGGAGGATCTGCTGGTGCCGTGAAGAAAACCACCAGCTCTGAAATGGTACCCGCTGCTGGGAGCGTCTGCGATAGCTCTCCTCAGTGTGAAGTCTCTGGTCTCTAATAATAGTTGGGCTTGTGTGAAGCCTTTTCCTCACTCCTGCCTCTCCCCAGCCATCTGTTTCCAAGAAACTTGTGGAATTCGTGTCACTGAGCTCTTATCCATATTTATCGGAGGGGCAGAGACTGGCTCACAAAGCTAAAAGCTGGGGGGGGAAGACTAGTCAGAGCTACAGAAGTGGTTAGATCATGTAAAACCTCGTTTTCTTAGGAAACAAAGAATGAAAACCATGCCAGGAGATCTACCAGCTGGCTGGGAAGGGAATTCTGCTCTTCCTTTGCCAGGGTGAATCAAAGGCAGAGCTCACTATGTAGGAGAAAGACCAGATCTCCGTCAACATCCCGGTTGCAGCCAGATGAAGGTGCTCGTGCGTGGGTACCGCAGCCGCTGCCGTCGCGTTAGGGTCTGTTGCCATCTCAGTGCGTTGGAGAATGTTTTGCCAGGAGAGCAGAGTGCTTGTGGGGCCTTTGTCTTTAGCTCATTAGAAATGTTAATTATTAGATTAGTTTTCTACTCTATTTAGAGCCTTGTCAGCCCTCATCGCCATAGTATTTAGATCCCAGGCAGTACAGGGCTAGGACTGCATTTGAAGAGGTGAGGATGACATTTCAGGGTTATATTGCCCCAATATCAAAGCAATTAATTTATATTTTCATCTCTCTTGCGGCAGGCGCAATCGCCATCTGTGGTGAGTGCTTTTACTTGTCTCATTTTATGGAGGAATTAAGTGAATTTGAGTGAATTTCTCAAAAAAACAACCTAGCAATGGAAGCCAGGCGCCCTGTCCGATTTGAAAAAATTAAATCGTTTCCAGCAGCACATCGGCAAGTGCAAATTTGTTCTGAAGGGAACATTTTCTTAATGGTGTTTTTCAGCATAAATATAGTATCAGCCTAAACACCTCCAGTAAACAAATACCAATTCCCTTGAACATTTCTTGCCTGTGGAAGAGCTTTCATTGTGAGGGAGACACTCCCTAAAAGTCTTGGTTTATTCTTCATTTCCATGGACTCCTCGACTGCGTTTGGATTAAAACGTATTTGTATCTGAAGATCTGATTTAGGGTCTGGAGCACAAGTGCTGTGAGGAGCGGCTGAGGGAACTGGGGGGGTTTAGCCTGGAGAAAAGGAGGCTGAGGGGAGACCTTATTGCTCTCTACAACTACCTGAAAGGAGGTTGTAGAGAGACGGGGGTCGGACTCTTCTCCCTAGTAACAGACAACAGAACAAGAGGAAATGGCCTCAAGTTGCACCAGGGGAGGTTTAGATTGGATCATTCTTAAAAATTTCTTCACCGAAAGGGTTGTCGGGCATTGGAACAGGCTGCCCAGGGAGGTGGTGGAGTCCCCGTCTCTGGAGGGATTCAAAAGACGTTTAGACGAGGCCCTAAGGGATATGATTTAGTAGGGGACTTGGTAGTGCTGAGTTAATGGTTGGACCCGGTGATCTTGGAGGTCTCTTCCAACCAGAACAATTCTATGATTCTATGATCAGCGAGACCTTTGCAGCCACTAATTTCCCTTGCGAGACCTTTGCTGGGCAGCAGCCTGTCCGTACAGCCAGCGTGAAGACGGGTAAGCTGCGGTGCAGAGAAAAAAATGCTGAAGGTTAATACAAAGACTGAGAAACACGGATAGAAAGAAATCTTTTAGCCCTTCTCTCTACCTCTGAGTGCAAGTTTCTTTTAAATTACTGCCTCCTCTAGCAGGTTATTTATTAAATCAGTTAAACTGATTGGCTCAGGTCAAATAGTATATTGGATTTCTAGTTTTAAAACGAACTTGGCTAATGCAGTGACTGTTACCAGTCTCAGCAAATACTTGCTAATATGACTTACCAAGGTGCTTTAAAACAGTCTCTGATTAACAAATAAGCTGTCAGTCCATCCACACGGGTGCTTAAGGGTGGCAATTTAATACTCAGAAAGCACATTTTCTTATTGGAGATTAAATATTTTTGCAAGTTAAAAGAGCTGCCGTGGGCTGAGTTGTCACCTAATTATGTCAGTCTCTTTGCGGGATATTTTGATAAGCACATCAGAGGAGACGCTTTCATCTTTATGGTAAATCTGATCACGTCACGTCCTAAATTCAGAAGGAGTCCTCCCGATGAGACCTGGACTTACGTGTTTCACGGAGAGCAGAGCCTGTTGAACCGACGCCGAGGGGCCTCGTGTTTTGTCCGTGCTGAGAACGAGCCCCCCTTGAGCAACCAGTGGGCTGCGAGTTGCACGAGGGCAACGATTTTAAGTGGGTGCAGTTATCACCGGCTCGGATGCATCATGACCACGGACCCTGAGAGTAGGTCATATCCCTAATTTACAGAGCCTTTGTCCCTTTCTGCTCTGGGAATATCTTCTGCAGGTTCTGCTCTGGTCCCTTTATTCTCCTCAAGACGCACAAATTCATCTGGCTGATCTGGTTCGATTTGGGCTTGAAGCAGTATCTTCCTTCTTGAAGCCCTGTTTTGGGGCTCAATAGTGACATGTTGGAGGAAATTCCTTGTACTGCTGCTTGCTCTTTATTTTTGAAAAACTGGGATTATAGGAAAAAGCTTTTGTTGGTGATGAGGAATCCAGGAGACAAAAACTACTGCAGCCACATGCTGCTAGGCTCGACGAAAGAAGAGTCTGTTTAGAATTGCAGTAAATGTGTCGATAAACACAAATCAAATGCAAATTAAATAAAAGCTTTTCATATACTCCATTCTCCTTGAGATCAGACAAAAATAAATGCCACATAAACAAATGAGTTTTATGAAATGTTCCAAAAATAAAACCACTCTTGCAACGAGGCCAAAAATGAGATCGTCTTCATGCCTTTCCAGCTGCTAAGAGCTGTTATTCCTCTTTGTATCACAATAATACTCAAAGATTTCAGTTTAAATTGAAACCGGTTGTGGCAGGTGTTGTAAAGAGGTTGCTAAAGAGTCTCAACCTAAGTGACACGGCACGGAAAATGTCAGAGCTGAGAACAGATCCCGAATCCGATTCCCAGCTCAGTGCCTCTTGTCAATAAACCACATTGCCTCTTACATGGGAGAGTTCTTGTCTGAAAGAAATGGTTTTGGCGTTAAAGCCAATCTGCAGAAGAAGGTAAGTTACATTCTGGTCTTTTTTTTTTCCCCCCTCTCTCTTTCTTTTTTCTTTTCCCTGTGAGAAGCCCAGGAAACAAGATGGAAAGTGCTGAGGACAGACCCTGCATAACTCGTAGATTTATCTCAGCCTACATCCCTTCTTCAAAAGCGGTAAATGATATTTCATCATCATCTCTCCAGGGAGTGAGGACGGACTAAAGGCAGTCACACAGGTACCAAACAAAAAGCCCCGAGCCCAGGAAGCCTTGTTTCCTCCGGGAAATCCTGAGATCATCCCAGGATAAGCTCATTGATTTTACTAAAAAGCATTAATATTAAAGTGTCCAACACACTGTTGATCTACAGGGATGATAATTAATAAATGATAAAGTAAAACACAGGCTGGTGGCATGGTCTCTTGGCTGCTTTGTCTTCCAATGACATTTAATGCAATTTAATCCAAGCACACAAGATGTTTCATTTAAAAACACGTGTGTCGCGTGTGATATCTGTGCACGTACCGCTGGTATCGAGCCAGGAACCCCGTGAATGTACCAGGCACAACCCTGAAGGGCCAAGCAGCCAAACCGTTTTGAATCTGAAATCCCTTCAAGCCTACAAAAAGGCTCTGCCATGCTGCTGGAAAATGGCTCTTCCCATGCCCAGCGAGCCACTCCGGCAGAAACCTCTCCCAATTCTAGCAGCTCAGCGGCTGGATGTGGTTTCCATGGAAATAGACGTCAGATCAGCAAAAAACAGGGCAAGTGTTTAAAATAATCTCTGTTTTGAAAGCTTTATGCATTTCTGTCACAATATTAACCTTCCTCAAGGTAGGATTTTTTTTTTTTTTGGTGCAAAATCCTTGTTTTTAAGAGTGTGCACAACAAGGGTGGGTCCCCTCAGAAAAGTCCTTTCTTCAGAATTTAGGGTACGGAGGCTGCTGTGCTGGGCTTGCGTTGTAGCAGAAGATTTGTGCCATTCTCCGGCCATCTGCCTTTTGTGCGTATTGACTCTCGGTGTAACTCAAGTGACTGTAGCATGGAAACTACCACGGGAATTGTACGGGAGTCATTTGTACGGAACGTGCGAAAATGCAGCCAGTTCATTTAAAGCACATTTGCGAGCGAACCACTTATCTACGCTTGGCAATAGCGTTATCTTGGGAAGGGAGCTGCCACAATGCAGCCCGCAGGACAAGGACGGATCATCTTTACGTGGCCACTATGTACATACTATGGAATCTGCATGAACGATGGCTTGTCTGGATGTGCTTTGGCTTGCTGGTGTCACCCCAAAGGACAGGGCGGCCATGTGGCTGTCCCCCAAAACACACTGCCAGGGGCTGTGGGGCCAACGCATCGTTAGACCCACAGATCCTCGTTGGGGTTGGCCTGTGGTGGCCGTGCCCCTGAGGTGACCAAAGGAACATGGTGGTCATCTTGATGATGGCCAAGAGCTCTGAGGTTATCGTGACTCTGAGATAACCAACTGGCCCTGAGGTGACCATGCCCTCAGGGAGGTGACCATGGCCCTGCGGTGACTGAGGCCCCAAGGTGAGTGGCGATGACCCAGAGGTGACCAAGGGCTCTGGGGTAAATGGCCATGGCCCTGAAGTGACCATGGTCCTGAGGTGATCAAGGGCCCTGAGGTAGGTGGCTGTGGCCCTGAGGTGACCATGGCACTGAGGTAAGTGGCCATGGCCATGAGCTGACCGTGGCCCTGAGGTAAGTTGCCATGGCCTTGAGGTGACCGTAGTCCTGAGGTGACCAAAAGCCCTGAGGTAGGTGGCTGTGGCCCTGAGGTGACCAAGGCCCCTGAGCTAGGTGGCCATGGCTCTGAGGTGACCATGGCACTGAGGCGACCATGGCTCTGAGGTGACCATGGCCAGACCCGAGGCGACCATCCGAACCACGGCTCCGCTCCTGCCAAATGCCCCTGAAGGGACGAGCGACCCTGACCGAACGAGGCCGCACCGGGGCCCCGCTCCTCCCCACCACCGGGGTGGGAGACAAAGGGAGTCCCACCGCCCTCCGGGCACAGGCGGAGAGCGCGGCGCGGGGGCGCACGGCCCCGGGGCGGCCCGCGGAGACGAGGGGCGTCGCGGCGAGGTCCCGCACCCTCCGCCCGGGCCCCGCCGGGCCGCGGGGGTCGCCGCCCCTCGCCGCCACCGCCCGCCCCTGGCGGACTACGTCTCCCGGCATGCAGCGGGCGGCGGGGAGGGGGGGCGCGCGCCCCCCGCCTCGGCCCCCCCCTCCGGCCCCCCGGCGGGCGGCACGTGCCGCCGCGCTCGGCCAATGGGGGCGGGGCGGGGCGGGTCACGTGCCATTGTTTGGCGCTTTTGTGCGCGGCGGGGCGGGCGGGAGCGGAGTGTGGCTGGAGCGGCGGAGCGGGCAGGTGGGTGCGCGGCTGCGGGCCGCCCGGGATCGCGGCGCGGTGTCCGCGGCCCTTCGGGCGTTGAGAAGGCGGGGGCGGTGGTCCGCGGAGGTCCGGCGCTCCTTGGGGATGGGCGGCGGTGCCACCGCAGCGGAGGAGGGGGTCTGAGGATGGGTGTCAGGGCCAGGGGGGCCGCCGGGGGCTCCGCAGTCGTTTGCAGGCGCTTGGGGAGGGGGCGCCGCGCCTGCCCCTTTTGTCCCTTCTCCTCGCGGGGGTCGCGTCCCCGCCCGCCGCCCGCTTCTCGGGCGTTGCGGTGACAAAGGGAAGGGAGAAAATGGGTGGGGGGGCATCCCTAGCCCCCCCCAGTCCCGGTGGGGAAGGGGGTGTCTATTGTCCGGCGAGGGGGCGACGCTCTGTGAGGGGCGACCCTCTGTGAGGGGCGACGCCCTACTCGCGGCAGCGGCGCCCCCTCCCCTCCCTGACAGGACCCCGCCATTGTTAGTGGGGAAAAGGGGCGGCGCCCGGGCGGCCGCGCCCCGACGCCATCGAGCTCGGGGACCCGCGGTTGAGCCCCGCTTGGCGGCGGTGGGGCGAGGGGTCCAGTCCTCCCCCCCCCGCTGCCCCCACTCCCTCCCCTTCACCCCGGGGTAGCGGCGGGGGCCCGCACCTGCGGCGGGGGGCGGCAGGTGCCCGGATGTGACCGTTGGCCCCGCCCTCCCTCGAGCCCCCCGCGCGCGCTGGCGGGCGGGCGCGCGCGCGCTCGCTCTCTGCCTTTCCCCGGCGGTTTGAATTCGGTGCGGTTAGGAAGGCGCGTGCGGGGAGGAGGCGGGGCCTCCGCCCGGCCGCGCGACGGCCTCGACGTCTATTGGTTGGCGGCGGGAGGGGCGGTACCGCTGGGGGCCGGGTGGGTGCGCGGTCCTAGCGCCGCCCGGACGGGCGGCGCTAGGACCGCGCACCCACCCGGCCCCCGCCCCATCGCCGGCTTAAAACCTGAAAAAAACCCTCATTTTGGGGTTTTTAGAACGCTTTGTGGCTTTTCTTATATCCCTTTATAACAAGGGATGCTGGCCAGTGTGCGTGCTCCCTGTCTGTCGGGCTGTGCAGCATTTTGCTTCAGCTGCACGAATAAAATGGAATTTTAAATAAGCTCTGTGCACACTTTTAAGATCCTTTGGTAGCAGCCGGAGTCCTGCCTGTACTGTCCTGTTTATTTTTATTTCGGAGAGCTGTATCTGCTGTGTGCAATAGTGAAATATCCATAGCACTGGATGCTGCTGGAGTAATGGTAAAATGGGAGTCTTTGTTTGCATATCTTAGGGTGGAGTAAAACAGGGACTGGAAATGCCCAGCTATACAGTCGTACATATAGATCCTGCAACACCAGTAACTGAGAACATCTCTGCTGTTCCTAGCAATGTACATCAGCCTCAGCCCCGCAGACTGACTGAAATTACTGACTGCAGTAACCTACCTGACTGTCTTTTGTTCAGCAGGTCTCGTTATGCTTAGCAATTTTTATTAGGCGTTAGAAGAAATGAAATTCATGTACTTGCTGTTCAAAGGCATGTCTCTTTGTTATCTAGGAATCCAACCGATTGAGGTTCTCCCAGAGTTGGCTTCTGGAGTCATATTTTCTTGGTCATGGCTACTTCTGGTACGTAGTATTATGTATGAAATACTCCTGTGGGGTTTTTTCCTCTTAATTTCCTCAGAAATAATTTAAAAGCTAATGTAGTAAAATAAACTGTTGTCACCGTGCTTTCCTCCCATATCTAGGCTGCTTTGGAGAAGCTGTTAAAACCGGGTGCTTGTGAAAACATGCCGAAAGCCCTCTCAGCCTAGCTGCTAGCAGATGGGCTTCAGCTCATCTGCATGCCATCTGCTCAGCTGACAGAGCTGGCTGTCATCTAGACATCCTGGCGATCAGAACTGGTGTGCTGGTACAACTGACACCGTGCGGGGCTGACGTGCCTGCTCAGAGGTGTCTGAAGAGAGAACAGAACGCTGGCTTACATATTTCTTTGAAAAATGGTTTCGGTTCTTGGCTATGTCAGGTCTTGGGCGAACGCCTCGAGCTCTTCCCTAGACTTGTCATTGGAGACGGAATGAGTTTTCATTTGAAGTACTGATAAACTTGTTTTCGTGACCCTGGACATTAAAGGCTAAAATAAAATGTCAGGGGCTTGGGTAATGTAGTACTGAGGAAGAACTGCAAACAAAACTGCCTGCCACGTTTTTGAATGGTGGTGCTGCTGCTTAAAACAAAACTGTTGGCTCAGATACTGTCTCCTTCAGTGAGCTTTGTGGCACTGAATTTTTGAAGGCTATTGTTCAAGTTACCTGAGCCAGTTCCTGGCTTAAAATACTGTTTGTTTGGTATTTTTTTCCCCCATGTTCCTAGATATTCAAGTGAAGGAACTGGAAAAGCGTGCCTCTGGGCAGGCATTTGAGCTGATACTCAGTCCTCGCTCAAAAGAAGCAGTCCCAGAATTCCCTCTTTCTCCCCCAAAGAAGAAGGATGTGTCATTGGAAGAGATTCAGAAGAAGTTGGAAGCAGCAGAAGAGAGACGCAAGGTAAACCTGAAACAACAGGTTAAGTGATCTGTGCAAGTTGTGGTGGTGTTTTGTTTGTTTAAATGTACTTGTTGCTTGGGACAAGTGATTAGCAGTTTATATTAGGGTAAATGGAATATTAATTGACCTTTGTTGCTATCTCTGGGGCTCTTATGAACCTTTGTTTGGTCTGCAAGGCCGTAGCTTGTTCCCAAAGTGATCTTGAATGGTCACTTGAAAAACTGGGAGAAAATGTTTAGTTGAGAGATAATGCTCTTTCAGGATGAAGCTGTTTTTCTTGTCTTTAACATCATAAAAGATTAATCTTCTCCTAGAAAATGTAGTGGTGAATCTGTAATGAAAGGTTTGCCAATACAATGTCTGACTCGATGTAAGCTCTTGCTGCTGGGGTGTAGCTTGGAGCCCTTGGCCGTGCAGAGGCTAACTGAAGTGCAGCCTCCTGCGCGACCTGAATCGCAGTGATTCACCATTCTGAGAAGCAAGAATCTTCTAGGAAAGATCTATTGATGTTAACATACAGATCCATGTTCTTTTTTTTCCAGAAAGATCCCATTTAATAAGACTTGCAAGTAATGACAGAAACTTAACTTTCCTGGTAGTTTGTAATGCTGAAATATGGGTTATGTGGGTGGAGGAAGCACCAGGGAGCTCTGTCCTGCATCGTGAAGTTACACTGTTCTCCGGTAAAATAGCAGAAAATCTTTTCTCTCGGGAGTTGTGAGCAACTCGATTGTAGTTGTCTCTGTAGTTCATCTGTTCTATGTTCAAAGCGTGCGTCCTCTGCTTTGTTAGTCTCATGAAGCAGAAGTCTTGAAGCAGCTAGCTGAGAAGCGGGAGCATGAAAAAGAGGTGCTTCAGAAAGCAATTGAAGAAAACAACAACTTCAGCAAAATGGCAGAGGAGAAGCTGACCCACAAAATGGAAGCTAACAAAGAAAACCGTGAGGCACAAATGGCTGCTAAGCTGGAACGCTTGAGGGAGAAGGTGGGTGTAGAGTCCCAGCTCCTCTTCGGGAGAGAGTTTATCCATGCTCCTCACTGTGAGAAACGGCTAAATCAAAGCCAAGTAAACAGCCATGTGGGGGGGGGTGCTGAGAATGGACATCCTTGGGAGTTCTGTGGTGCTCTGATCTTGAAATACTATTAAATCTGCAAAAGACTTTGCAGAAATCCTCCTCTGGGGGCAGAGGGGATGGATGGAGCTACGGTAGCGTCTCAGTTTCTCTTGGAAAGCTTCATGCTTTAGCCCCCTTCGGTAACGCAGACTCGCAGGTTCCTGCTGTGAGCTGGGGGTGGGAAGCGAGGCCAGGAGCCCTCCCCCGCGCCCGGGCGGCTAACTGCTTCCCTGCCGTTGTCTTTCAGGACAAGCATATCGAAGAGGTTCGAAAGAACAAAGAAGGCAAAGACCCCGGTGAGGCTGAAACCGACTGACTTCATTCTGGAAACTGACTCTCTCCCCCTCCTCTAAATATCCAAAGACTGTACTGGCCAGTGGTTTTATCTTTGGTTTTGTTTTTTTTTAAGTTTCTAGAAACTGATGTAGAACTGTAAAATTAGATCCAAACTGTACACTTTCTTTGGGGGCTAGAGGGGAGACCTTACATGTTTCACTTTTTCTAAAGTGTTGTCTTTCCAGTGTAGCTATCTTCTTGTTGCATCCTTTTCTACTCCAGCGCGCTTGCTGCTGGGTTGATGGCTAGTACTGTATCAGCTCTGTAAGACGTTTGTGAAAGGAATATGTAGTATACTGTTCCATGCTGAATATCTGTTACACTTCAAAAATCTGACTCTGTCCCAGTCTGCTAAAATACTGCTGTAACTGAGTGACTAAATAAAGCTGCACAGTGCTGTTATCATGGGAATTACTTCTGAAAATGACACAAGGAAACAAAATTGGCTGGCTGAGGTCTGCGGCAGGCATCCTTACCCGGCGCTGGGTGGCAAGGTCTGCAGCAGCGCTTCGCCTTCCGTCCACGGGCACGCTGCGTGGCTGCCTTTCCCCCAGAGCACAGGCATTGTCTTTATCGTACAATGGGAGCTTTGTTTTGACACCTCAGCAGTTGTCAGCTGTTGTGTGTGTTTGTTAAAAGAGTTGGGAACCACCTCCCTTCGGATGCTGATGCTTCAACAAACAAGCCCTTGTTGCCACATGACTGATCTGAGCCTTTTTTTGGTAAGGGTTTCTGGAAGATGGCTTGTGCTGTTGAATGGTGACTTGTGTACCGCTCCCCGCGGTGTCGGAGCGTGAAAGTCGGAAACCTGTTCCGTGCTGGCATCGTGAGCCTGCCCGGCTTGGAAATGCCGTTGTGGATAAGAATCGGTTTTGATTTGGTGTCTGGTGCAGATGTGTTGGGGTAGTGCACTGTGCCGCAGGGCGAGTCCGAAGATGAACTCCTGCCCGCAACGAGATGTGTATCATCTTTTGGTTTTCTGGGGCGTGAGAACTGGATATGACTACTTGTGCTCGGAGGAAAGATGCTTTTTAGTTGCTGTATTGTACAGGTGCCTTTAAAAAACCCAACCCCCTTCTCTAAGGACATCCGGAGGTACTCGTGCCCCTCTGCGGTACAGACAAGGCTGCAGTCGGTGTGTGTGAACAGCCCCTGAACTTCCCCAGTACAAACCCTGTGTTCCGAGGTGCTCGGCTTTAGTAAGTGCCTTCCCTGGGAGCGGGGCAGCCTTGGGTTTCGCAGCCGCTGCTGGTATCGAACACGCGGTGGCACTGGTCTCCCTAAGGCACGCTCGGTCCTGTCTTCCCCTTCTGTGTCCTTGATCTTGAGGCTTGGCTGCTGGGCTTGTTTTCAGGTTCGCTCCACGCCTGGAGCCTCTGGCGCTGGCTGGGTGACAGACTTACATATTCTGAGGATGGAAAAGCTGGGAGGGATTTTTTTTAAGGGGCTAGTTAGGTCCTGGACCACTTGCTAGAGAAGGCACCTCAGTTTAGAAAGCTTTCATGTATCACCTTTACCACTTTCGATTGCATCAGAGTTGTTCTTAACCAAAAGCTGCTATTACACTCTTTGAACCAAAGAAGAGCAGTGAGATAAAGCCAGGCTTGGTGCGCTGGAAGGCTGGGATCGGATCCTTTGCCTGAAGGAAGGATTTTCAGAAGTATTGTACTTCGTGATTTAAGGTAAGAGAGACTGTACTTCTACCCGTTGGGGAGCAACCGCCCGGCGGCAGTGGGGGCATAGTAGGTTTTGGGGTCTTTAATGGCACATCTCAACGTTGTGTAAGCTGAGAGCACAGGGGTGCGGGGCAGGATCCACCTGGGAGGTGAGGACAGGGAATACAAAGAGCTGAGCTTTGAGCCAAAGGCTTGAACCCGCTACATAATGCGCTTATAAAAGATGTTGAGTGTCTCTAGTACCACGTAATGGAGGTTTAAGCGATCACTGGATCAGTTCCCATACACGAGAGAATTAGTAATCAAAAAAAAATCAGCTCTTCATTTTAATGTGTTTCTTTACTTGCTGGGAAAAGGCCAAGTGTCCCGAATACTGCGTGGGGGTTGTCCCCATCTTTTCAGGGGGTGGGGGAGGAGGATGACAGCGCTGCCAACCCCCAAATGGTGTTAAGAGCACAGAGAGACATTAAATGTGAGCGTTTGACTTGCCAAAGCTGTCAGATCTCGGCTCGGGGCCTTCTGTTCCCTCGTCTTAGTTCTGCTTTACGTGGCTGCCTGAGTTGCGCTTAACTGGAGCTTAGTGCCTGGGGCCTGAGCTTGGGCTGGATCCCCTGAGCTGCTGCGGGGAGGGGAAGTTCTGAGGGGGGGGAAGGAGACTGGGGGACGCAAAGAGCGAGAGGACAGTAATGATCTGGGGAAACGAGCGCGGAGGAGCTGGTGCGGAGCAGGAGAACAGAAGTAAGGGTCTCTCCGGCAGGGAAAGCCGGGCTCTAAGCAGCTGGTGCGGGCGGGGGGCGCGGGGCCGGGGCCGCAGCCGTGGGGGCCGGCCCGGGGCTTCCTTCGCCCCCCGCCCCGCCGCGGGTGAACCCTTACGGGAGGGGCCCGGGGCGGCGGCGGCGGGAGAAGCCGGCGCTGAAGCGGGGCCGGGCAGGGCGGGTCTGGCGGAGGGGGCGGCCGCTGCGGAGGCGCAGCCGGGCTCGGGGCGGCGGGGAGCGGAGCTGCGGCGGGCTCAGCAGGTGCCGGGGCGGGCGGGGGGCTCCCCGGCGGCGGGGGGCCGGGCGGTGGGGTCCCGGGGGGGGGGGGGGGGGGTGCAGCAGGTCCTGCCGGGGGGGTGAGGCCCAGGGCCCCTGAGCTCCAGCGGCACCCGCGGCCTGAGGCCCCCCCCGGGAAGGAAGTTCCCCGGGGGGGGATGGATCCCTGGCTGCCCAGGAGGGGCTTTGGCAGGGCTGGTGCCGCTGCTCTGCCCGGAGGAAGGAGAAGCAGCGCCAGGCCGGGAGCCCGGCCGCCGAAAGTGTGCTCGGCTCGCACTTACCGGGCGCTTGGTGAGCCTGCGCTGAGAAGAAAGCGATCGTAACTTAAAAGAAACGTATTTGTCCTTTAGGAGGATAAATACAGACGTACGCACGGGAGCAAACAGGCGTGTAAACAGCTGGGGGCTGAGCCTGTATCGTTACGGAAAAATTCAGCAGGAAGGGTGGATGCTGCTTGAGAAAGGAAATGCTCCATAGGAAGTAACAGGCGTTTGAGGCAACGTTATTGACGTCTCGTAGGTATGTGGAGGTTATTATTCAAAGTACAAGCCAGATTAATGATTTCCAGCACTGCGCAGGATGTGCTCCGTTCATAACTGAGCATTGTTCAAGGCTCCGTAGCTAGGGAGAGCTTTGCAAATCAAATCCTGCTCCAACAAGTTTTGGAGGACCTGAAGTAAACGCCGCTCCCTCTCCTGCCTCGTGCTTGGCTGCTCTGAATGTGTCTTTTCCTGCTGCTTTTGCTACGGCGTCTCCCTGCGCGGAACCAGGCGTGCCTTTCCCGTAGGAATTTGTCTTCTGGCAGCCGTGACGAGGTCAGACAGGTCTGGAGCTGAGCCCCCTCCCCGCGTACCCGGGCGTCCTCGTGGGCAGCAGCAGCCCCGGCACAGAGGCAAGTGCTCCGGGTGGCAGCAGGGCAGCGTTTGCTTCCAAACTGCCCATCCAAATTTGGTCAAAATAGCTTAACCTGGGGAGTTCCGCTTTTGCCCGTGTCTCCCTGGCAGGACTCGAGGCTGTTTCGGTTCAGGGCAGTAGCTGAAGTCCGGAAGAGGTTCACGAAGTTAATTTTTCACTGGCAGCCTGCGCGTGTTGCAGTGTTACGGGAGGGTTTAGGAGGGCAGGCGAGAGTCAGGATCGCCCTCTGTGAGGTGCTGCCCGAGCCGGGCCAGTTGCTTTTGACGTGGGGCCTCTTGAACCAGGTGAGGTGGGAAAAGAGGGTCCAAGAGGGAAGCTGAGCAGGAAGCAGCCTGTTTTTATCTGCGTCTGCACTCCTCGGCTTCAGGCAGGCATGAGTTACAGACCGATCTGCTCCATTTTGATGAGGAAATTGCAGAGATTTTGAAGATAAACAGTCTCATCCCCTCCTCCTCCCGTTCCCAAACTTTGAAGAGCTTTTCCTGTCTGAGCTGTCCCTGAACTGACTGCGTTTGCCAGGCGTTGAGCTGTAAATCAGCGCTGGAGCTGGGCCTGTTGCCTGTTGGCCTGTTTGGAGCTGTTGGCCTGTTTTCTTCAGAGCTTGTCTGAGCAGGTAAAGGGGGGGGGATCTCATTTCGAGCGTGTTCTGTTCAGTATGTTTTTAAGGCTGCCGTGAAAAGGCAGAACAAGCCAGCAAGGCTGCCTTTATCTCGCTAAGGAGAGCAGCCTCAAAAATGTAAATATGGAAACGCTTGCTCGCAAAGATTACGCTGCTGGACCTCAGTGATGCAACAGGATGAACTCACTCGAGCTGCGTGGGTTCGTGCAAAGCCATGTGGAAAATGAGGAGCTGAAAAAAGATGGTAAAAACTCTAAACGTGGAAGTTGCATCTTCTGTTACTGGTGTTACAGTTATTTACCTTCTCAAACGCACCCCCCGTGAGGCAGAGCAGGTCGTCTGGCTGCTTGTGGGAACGTGGCTCGTTGTTATTTGTAAAGACAGATACTGCAAACAGCTTACGAGGGGGAAAACCTGGGCCGCTCCTGGAGCGGGAAGTTTATTTAGGATGTTTAGTTTGTTTAGCAGTTCCCGAACTGCTGGGAAGGGATGAGGTAGGAACTGATGTGTCCTGGTGTGTTAATTATCGTATCAATTAACCCCAAACTCGTGTCCTCTACCTCTGTGCTCCTCCAGGCAGTCTGTCGCCTGTACAGCACAGGGCACTCGGGCAGGGGTTCTTAAATCTCCCTCCAGCCTCCTTCATACTACTATTTTTGGTGATTCTTTTATTTCAGCTGTAATGAGGCCCCTCTCCAGTCACGCATGATTTTACATGTCTTTGGAAAAAAGCCAAAGCATTCAAACAGCTCCTGCTCGTTGATTTTTTTGGTAAAGTCACTATTAAACCCCACAGCAAAACTTTCTTTCCGTCCCAAAGGTTGTTTTGCGCGGCGGGGACCCGGAGTTTGGCTGCATCATGGCAACGGTCGTCACCGAAAGGCTTAGCCGCCTCTTCATTAACGTGCGGCAGGTCCCTCAGCTGCTGGCCCCCCTCTCTCCCTCCACCGTCAGCAGCTCGGAGGTGCCGAAGGTCTTCTGGAAGCCCTACATCCACACCGGCTACCGGCCGGTGCAGCAGACCTGGCGCTACTACTTCTCGACGCTCTTCCAGCAGCACAACGAGGCCATCAACGTCTGGACCCATCTGGTGGCCGCGCTGATCCTGCTGCTGCGGTTCCAGCAGCTCTCGCAGCGGGTGGATTTTGGACAGGACCTGCACGCCCAACCCCTCCTCATCATCATCGTGGCGTCCATCACCTACCTGACGTTCAGCACCCTCGCCCACCTTCTGCAGGCCAAGTCCGAGTTCTGGCACTACAGCTTCTTCTTCATGGACTACGTGGGGGTCGCCATTTACCAGTACGGCAGCGCTCTGGGGCACTACTACTACGCCATCGAGCCAAGCTGGCACGAGAAGATCAAGGGGTTTTACATGCCGGCGGCCGTCCTGCTAGCGTGGCTGTCCTGCGCCGGTTCCTGCTACGCCAAGTACCGGTACCACCAGTCCCCTCGCCTTCTGGGCCGGCTCTGCCAGGAGCTGCCCTCCGGGCTGGCGTACGTGCTGGACATCAGCCCCGTGGTCCACCGCATCTACACCGCGCCGCCCCCCGCGCGGGCTGACCCGGCCCTTCTGTATCACAAATGCCAGGTGCTGTTTTTCCTCATTGGTGCCTTTTTTTTCTCGCATCCTTACCCCGAGAAGTGGTTCCCCGGGAAATGCCACTTCTTCGGGCAGAGCCATCAGATTTTTCACGTGTGCCTGGTACTCTGCACGCTGGCGCAGATCGAGGCGGTGGTGTTGGACTACGAGTCCAGGCGACACATCTATTCCACTCTTCAGGGTGAGTTGGCGCACAACTTCTCTGCCCTGTGCCTCTTCACCGTGACCTGCTCTGTCCTCACAGCCGCTTACATGGCCTGGAAGGTGAGGAACCACCTGAGCTTCAAAGAAGAGTAAGAGCCCTGAAGCAGAAGGAGGTGAGCTCACCCGAAGGGCTGATCTGCAGCCAGCTGGCGTGAATCCTGCCACAAACTTCAAGGAGAAGAGGAATGAAACGCTTTGCGAACTGTTACTCGGCAGTGCTCTCTGTAGGGGAGGGAAAGTAAGAGCTTGCTCTTTATGCTTTTAAAATTCAGAATTAGTTCCAGCTTGGTCTTAAAATGGTACACTGGTTTAATTCACATCTGAATAAACAGTTGGAACAAAATGTTGTTAGCGCTGCAGCCCTAACAGCGATGGGCTGGGAAAGGTTCTTGGAAGCTACCAGGTCTCACAGCAAAAAGTAAGGAGATGCCACCCGTCTCCCTGTTAGCGGTGGCCGAATGTAACCCACGGACACAGACCGAGGTGAGCTTGTATACACCACAAACAAGGGCAGCAAATTTATTTAATATCATTTCGGGCCCCTTTTATGCGGCTTAGGGGGTTGTACAGAGCTGTCCACGCGGTGACGGGGCCCTGTCCCTAACGCGGTGGGAGCGTGGGGGTGTGAGAGGCATGGACCCTGTCCTTAAAAGTGTGGTGAGAGGAGAGACAGGGGGGCTGGGGTTGATTTGACGGAGGCTGAGCCCCGGGGCACTACCGGGGACCTGCACCCCCTCTGTGGGGGATGAGGCCCTGTACCCAAGTGCGGGTGCGTGGGCTGCGATGGTTTGCAGCGCACAGCCCTGACCTGACCAGAGGGCACAGACTCGGGGTGGGAAAGGGCTGGGCCTGCAGCTGCCCCTGGCTTCCCGCAGCTGCAGCTTGTGGAGACAAGGTGCGAGGGGCTGGGGGCGGAGGGGGCCTGGGCTGCGGGTCGCAGAGCCCCGGGCTGGGGGCAGGAGGGACAGCCCGGTGTGTTGTGCCGCTCCCCCTCTGCCCTGCACAGCGGCCCCTTTCCCGCCCCCCGTTGGCACTTCTGCCAGCACCCGGCCTCCTCCTGCCGAGGAGCCTCGGGCACCGGCCACCCCTCTCCCGCGCTGGGGTGCGGTGCTCGAGGCAGCCGGTCCCGCTGCTCGCGGGCCGGTCGCGACCCCGGGGCCCGGCCGATGGCGCCCGGCGCCTCAGCGGGCCGGCGCCTTATATAGGGCACGGCCCGGGATGGGCGGGGCTCCGCCTGTCACTCGTCCCGCCCTCCCGCTCGGATTGGTCCCTCTCTACTACGAGCGCGCGCGGTGACCGTTGGCAGCTGTTAGGCGGGGGCGGCGCGAGCGAGACGGGGGCGGGAGCCCGGGGCCCGGCGGGAAGAGGGAGCGGAGCCGGCGCCGGCGTCCGCGGCAGCGCCCGGGCCCGGCTCCCCCCGGCGCTGCTCTGGCGGCGGTCCCTGCCCGCCCGGGGGGCCCTGCTGGGCCCCGCGCTGCGGGAGGCCGGACGGAGACCGCCCGGTGCCGCGGATGAGGCGCTGCCGCAGGGGCGGCGCGGCCCAGCGGGCCGAAGCGTGCGATGTCTGGCTGGACACGGCCGAGCTGAAGCAGAGCGCGGCGCAGGTGGGGCTCGGCGCGGGGGGTCCCGGCCGGGGAGCGCGGCGGGGGGGGAGCTGCTGCCAGCCGGGGTGCGCCCGGATGCCCGTCCCGAGGGGGCGTGGGAGGTGCCGTGGTTCTGAGTGGAGGCGGGCGGGGCGCGGCCTTTCCAGCGGGGCCGGAGGGACGGGACGGGGTTAGCAAAGCTCGGCCGAGGCGGCGGCAGGGGCAGCCCCCAGCCCAGCTCCTGCGCCCGCTGCTCCGGGCGGCCCTGCTGCACCTCCGCGGGCCCTTCCAACCTCAGCTGCCCTGCGATGGCGTCCCAGGGAGAGCTGAAGCATTCAGCAAAGGGGGGAACTGTGCCCCGACGCTGGAGGAAGGGTAGATTTGTTATTACCGGCACATATTCACCTTCCACTTGTTTCTTTCCCTACCCAGGCTCTCACAGCCAGGCCAAAAGCACCTCATCGAACCCTGGAAAGGAAGCACGCCTCAGTCGCTTTCACGCAGACAAGAGCACCTCGGCCGCGCACCAAGCAAACCACCATCTCCGCCTTCTTCAGCGCTCAGACAGGTAACGTGGACCAGCGTACGCCCCTGCAGGAAAGTGGTTGCAGGCTGTAATAGGAAACCCATCTGGCTTTATTTCTTGGCAGCTTTACTAGGCAGAAAAATACATTTTCTAGTGAGGAGGGTAAAGGTTAAAGGTTTGAATTCCCAGAAATAACTTTATTGTGATAGTTAATCTAAACGCAAGCACCTTTCACAGCGCTGGACTAAAGCGTAAGTAACAGCGGTCGCAGCCAGTCCTCTCTGGAGAGCAACCTGCCCTCTAAATACTGCACCAGGCTTTGTGCCCTACAAAACCGGAGCTGTCAGCGGAACGGCGGGAAGCCTGGCGCAGCCTAAGCCGTGATACAAACCGTCTGGGTGGCGAAGCCTCCGGTTCTGCGTTGCATCACGTAACGGACGATCCAGTCGGGAACAGGGATCCGAGCAGGGGGGCAGGAGCGCAGAGCCCGGCGCGTCCTGTGGGCAGCTCTCCCTGCCCGGGCAAGGGGCAGCGGCCGGGGCCGTGTGTGCCAGGTTGGGTCTAAACGGAAGCAGCCCTAAATTGTCGGTTAAATGCCCTTGGAAAAAACGTATAGCTGGAAGTGAAAATTAACGTCACTGGGTTGAAACAACCTCCCTGTAAGGGGAATCAGCGGGAGGTGAGCGAGGAAAGCTGTTAATGAGGGGTTGGACAGAGCCTTTTCTGAAGAAAGCAATGTTTAATCCTCACTGAACCAATGAAGGCATCGCAAGGGAACTGGAATATTGCAGCTCATTAAGGCAGCTCACAGCTTCCGTGCTTTTGAGGCTGCTTTTGTGCTCTGGAATACAAGAAACTGGGATTTATTTGTCCATGGGTCTCAAATTAACGAATACGGAGAGAAATGAAATGGCTGCAGGAACCAGCAGCGTGGGATCGTGTAGTTGTTTGTGTGTTGCAGGTTGTGTAACGGCTGGTTCATCAGCATCAAACTAGTTCAGCAATCGGCAGAGGAGAGGAAGCATTGCAGAAATTGTACAGTTTAATGATTTGACGGAATTTGTGTGTTGTGACAGGGCCATTGATCGGTTTTGCTTTGGATTTGTTATTCCTGTCCCTTTTGAATGTGTTGTGTGCTTTCTCCCTTTTTTCATTCGATTCCCTTGACTGATTGCGTTCACTTACTCGCTGTGTGTTTGGATTCATGGAATGCTGCTGCTCTTCATCCAGAGGTCTGCAAGATTTAAGATGCTGGAGTATTTCTTATTTGTATTTTTTTTTTTCTTTTAGCGTACCCTGAATTGAGGGCGAGCTCTCTTAGATTGAGAAGTTATATTAGATTTTATATTAAATGATTTCAGAAGCAAATGTGGGACCTGATGCCTTCACCAGGCGATGAATCCAAGCTGTAGACGTTTCACTGTGGGGTTTGGGGGGGACGGGGGTGGTAACTCTTGAGCCGCTGCTTTTAAAGGGAACGTCGTAGCTTTCAGGAGCCCACCTGAGAGGAGGAAAGCAGAGAAGCCAAAGACGGGAGCAGCGGGAGATGCAGCTCGTGCATCCCACTCGAGGGAAGCTTGCTTTCCTGAACGCCTCCAAGGTTCCATCACAGCCTCAGCAGCACAAACGCAGGTTTTTGAGGCAGCGTCGAGGAACGGTGCTGTGGGTAGTGACTGACCCTGAGGAATGTGTGTGCCAGCTCTGGCCTTACCCAATTCTGTCTTGTTTTCAGATGAAAAAGACAAAGAAAACGCCAGGCCGTCTCCTTTCATCCCGAATAAAGACTGTAAAGAAAAAGGTGTTTCTTTGGCTGCTTCTCCTGTGAAGATCTTGGCTTTGCCGCGGCTGGAGGAAGCCCAGAAACGATCCTTCGGAGCCGAGGAGGAGACGGTGCAGGCTCCACCCCAGCGCCGTGCACAGAAGGCACCGGCCTCGCCGTCTCCTTTCCCAGCCTCGTCGTTGTCAGAAGCAGAGTCCCACAGCCAGAGCGAAGCCTCCTGGGTGGCGGGAGAGGATCGCTGGTGCTTCAGCTTCACCCAGGACTCGGAGGGCAACCGGATCATCGCTCACAGAAACGCCGCCGACTTACTTGCTGGAGAAACGGTTTCAGCAAGCGGCAGCGGGGTAAACAAACAGGAGGGCCGGCTGCACCCGGAGGAGGCCGAGACTGGGCTTGATTTCCAACCAAGACTTGGTGCAAACCAGCGTAAGAAACCACATCCATGGAGTAGCGTTAATTCCTTAATGGATTTCTCTGAGACCGAGAACATCAGTCCTGCTGTAATGAGAGACAGTGCCCGGGCTGCTGGCTTTTGCTCATCTCCAAAAAGGCCAGCGGGAGCAGAGCCTCTGAGAGAGCGCAGCCAGAACGCTGGTGCTGGCTCAGCCGGGGAAGGATGGGGCAGGAGGACGGGGCTGAGCAGTCCCTGCAGGCAGCTCTTCACCCAGGATTTGGAGGGGAACAGGGTGATCGCTCACCCCTGCCGGAACGTCCCCTCTCCTCGCAGGCACGAAGGCGGCGCTGGCGGGCAGCCGCCCTGCTCTCCCTGCGAGGGCGGTTGCGGTGATGCTGCCGGGAGGAGCGGGAGCAGGCCGGGGGAGCAGCGGTCGGACGTGTGCTATGATTTACTGTTCACGCAGGATTCGGAAGGGAACAGAGTGATTAAACACTGGGAAGTGACCTTGAATGGGTCACCCGGTGACCTGCGGTGAAGCCTCGGGGAAGCATTTATTTGTAAGAACGCGGTCAGAATGAGGTGAGTGTACCCGTTGTTTCTATATCCTGGTCCAGCCCGCGTAGGCAGTAGACCCGTGCCCAGGCAGGGCCTCTTTGTTCTCTGAAATTTTGCTTTAATAAAAATAAAATGTGGAAGGAGTATGTTTATAAGGGTGTGGCTGTTTCAGTCACGACCACAGCCCGTGTGGCTGAGGCCTGGCTTTACGGAGCATGCTGCTGTTCCCCTGAAAGCCCGCTGCTGCCCTGGCTCTATTTCCCAGGATCCTGACAGTCCAAACGTAAAGGTTTTCTAGGCTCAGCTCAGGAGCCACGCCGCCTACTTCACGGCAGCTGCCTGGAGTGGCAGAGGCAATACAAGCCTTTTCTCTCACTTCTGAGGGGGGGATGATGGTTTAATGTTTCAGGGGCCGAGGGCCTGGGGGGTTAAGAAAATCCTTGGCCTCTGACTCGCTTCACCAGCCAATGCTTCAGCTGCAGCAGCTGGAATTCCACCCCCCCACCTGCCCAAGACACAAGCGCCGCTGCCGCCAGGTTTGGACATCTGCGCGTTAATAATATCAAGGACAACCACTGTCTTAGTAAGGCTCCATTTTATATAAAGGAAAAAACCATACTTCAAACACAGCCATGAGGAACACTGCAGAGAAGGTGTAGCTGAAGGAAACCTCTTCAGTCGGTGAGAACTGTGGCCACGGCCAATGCCAGGTTCCTCCTTCCCTTCCCTCAGATGTGGTGGGTGCTCGGCTCTTAGCATTGGTGGTTCAATAAATAGACCTTTTGAATGCTAAATAAAATACATTATCTGAACACAAGGACTATTAAGGAAACATTAAATTACTGGCAAGAAATTAAGGCCATTCTGTCATGCAACTGTGGGGATAAGGTGTGAGTGAAGACAGACCTGGGGCATACTAACGCCACCAGCATCCCGTAGGCGTGACCCAGGGCTTTGATCCTTGACTTCGGTTTCATCCCCCTGTCGCGTCAGACAGACGCCGTTGGGAAGACGCCTTTTGTCACTCATTCGATGATCTCCTGAGACCTGGAAGCATCAATTAGCTTATTCTCAGTCGCTCCGTACCGTACGCGGAACAGAGAAGGACCCGGATGCCCGACATCCGTTTATACTGGAAATGGTAACTAGTTGTACTGTAACAAGACCCTTATAAGTTAATGCTTAATTTGAACCTAAGGAAAACTGTAGGTAGAAAGAACGTCATCCAGCAGCACTCATTGCACTCTTTAGAAGATCCTTATCAATAATCAACATCAAAATACAGGTGGAAAAGAATTTCCATCTTCTTAAAAAGTTTTTTTCTTAAATGTAACAATACATGGAAAACACATCAAATCCGTAGGGTCGTTCCTAAGTAAGTGTCCAGTGCAGCAGCCATTTCTAATTAATAAAAGAGGCAAAAGGCTCCATCCTTAGGAAGGCAGCTACTGTGGAGAAAATTCTGGGAGCGTAACACTTTTGCTTACAGAGTTTAGTGACAGTAACATCATTTCTCCTTCGTGGACAGGTCTTCATCCTTTAGGGCAAATTTTCTTCTCAGAACCTCTGCTATAAGAACAGCAGGGTCTTCTTCCTTCATTGAAGTTCGGTTTCTACACAGAAGGCAAAAGCACGGTGTATTAGTAAGGAGAAGCGCCAAAGTCGGTGGTTTACAGCTCTGGTTAGAGCCTTTTAAGTATTTTTCTGCAGCCTTTATCATCAGCTTTTGTCGCAAGGGGAGGAGGTGCAAGGACAACACCACAAAACAACAAAAAGCAGCTAAAAATTCAGACCTTTCGTGTTGGCTTAGAAACCCTGAGCTCATTTTGTGGATCAAGGGGCATCCTGAAAAATCTCAGCATCAAAGCTCGCTATCATTTTTATTCAACTGTGTTAACAACAAGTAAAATAAAAGTTCATTAATTATTTGCAGCCTACGTCCCCTCAACGTAAATCTACAAGTGGTGTGTTTGAGTTGGAGCCCTGGAAGTATTTTTTTCCATTAATTTTGCTATACAATGCCAATGTGCTTTCTTAGTTAAATCTGGGTAATTACAGGTATTTTAAAGGAGGACTGGGATACGTTTCCCTCCACTTCGCTACTGCACGTGAGTTTTTCCGTAGCGCTCTGTTACCGAAGCATCCTGCCTCGTTCAACGAGTTCAGACAAGCAGTTCGCTTTACAAGTGTCACTGAGCTGCTTTTACAAGAAGCCCAAACCCAGTTCTTTTTCCTCAGGTCTCACAAATTGCTCACTAAGGTTTTGTTTAGAACCTGCAATAATAATTACAGAGCTTCACTTTTTTTTTTTTTAATAGCTGAAGTCCTCCCTTGGTCAGAAAACGTTATGGGTGTTTTAAACATTTCTAGAAGAAAAAATCCCCCCGAAGTATTTCCATGTGTGTTTGGAAGGGGCTTGTTCTCAAATTAATAACCCTTAGCGCTGTGTCAGATTTGTCTGATGCAAGGTCTTAATTTAGAGTTGTATAAATGCATCACTATTTAAAAGATTATTTTATAGCCAGAAACATGCCTTTGATTTCATCCAGACAGAACTGTTCCTCCTGAAAAGGGTGCAGAGCCCAGAGCGCAGGTCTGGAGCCCTCCCCAAACCGTTCCTTCCACCTGGGCAAACCTGAGAATTCAGAGTTACCCAAGTGCCCACCCGGCAGCTGCCTCGGAACAGGGACGGGGGAAACCGAGGCAGCCAGAGGAGGAGGCGACACTGACAGCAGCGAGGAGAGACGACACCGACACAGCCTCGAGCTGCACCGACCGCGAGGAAAAGCTCCCCCGGGATGAGGGAAGAGACAGACAGCGCCCGGCGGGGCGAGGAAAGGAACCCGTCCTACCGAAGGGTACAGCGTCCTCCAGCGAGGCACAGCCAGCGGCAGAGCACAGAGCACCAGCAATCAACCGCAGCCTCAGCCCTTTATAGCCACGCAAAGGGCCAAGGAAATAACCACGGAAAAATTCAGTTCACAGAATCACAGAACGGTTTGGGTTTGAAGGGACCTTCAAGATCATCTCGTTCCACCCCCCTGCCACGGGCAGGGACACCTTCCGCTAGAGCAGGCTGCTCCAAGCCCCGGAGTTACTCAGTCCCGTAACAGCAGTACTTACAAATGAAAGTGTACTCGCAGTCCGGGCAGCTCCTCACGCTACCTGTCTTTAACCCCCTGCCGAGCACGGGCCCAGCAGGCACAGCGCCCAGCCACCCCCCTCGCAGAGGGCATCACAGACACTTTAACAGGCTCTGTTTCACATTTGTTGAAACATGCGCATTTCTGCAAGTGTCTCACTCATTCCTGAAGCTTCCAAGGTTGTGTTTAAGCACCAAGTCCTAAATAGGAGCATCAGAGAAGCATCTATGTGGTTATCTCATTAAGCATCATTTGGTACCTTCACCCACTTAAAGAGTACACGATCCTTTTAAGCGTTACAAGCGCTGCGTGCCTACACGAGCAGAACTGCTCTGCGTAACCTGACAGCAAGGCGAGCGCAGCTGTAGCAGCACGGGGCTGCTCACACAGCTGCACGGACACTGGAGGATTGCGTCTAGGAATTTAAGCTCATCAGGTAATGAACATTAGTGAATTAGTGAATGTAATTTGTCAACTATCGGTGATTCTTCAAACGGCTTTAATTAAGCTGTAATAACCGTATCCCAAAACGTCACTGTTGCACGTAGGAGGCAAGTTAGAGGCTGAGACAGAGAAAGAGATGAGAGGAAAATGGTTCTGCTCCAGCAAGAAATGGTCTCGAGCTTTTCCACAGAAGTGTTCCGAGCCTTGACGCAAGCGGCAGCAGGAGAAGCAGCAAGTGTGACCCAGCTCCCGGCTAGTCGGTCACGCCGTCACAAGGGGAGAAGGGTCCTGGTGATTCGGTTCCTTTTCCCACTCTGCACCCCAGCGAGGAGGGATTTGGCAGCCAACCCCTTCCCCCCAGGTATTCCACAGCACAAAATCCTTGGTCTCCCCCCTCTCCTCTAACGTTAAAAATCAACGCTGTTGGTAAATCCTGTCTTCGTGCACAAGCCCTCTCTTCCTCCCACTCATTCACACAGCTCCCTCCCAGGGTAACAGCAAGATCAAACGCCTTCATCCGCGATTAGCTGTTCTCACGCATTGTCGAGGAGATGGAAGTCAAATTGTGACCCGTTATACCGCAACGTTCCCTGTCACCTACACGCGGCTCCTCACACAGGACCAGCCACACGGCTGCTGAAGACACGCTCAGGCGCCCCACAGCCACCACATGCAGAAGGGTCACGCGGACAGCGGATCATCCCGGCTTCAGCGTAACGGCCCAGCACGCGAACCGGGCTGTGGCTAACAGACACGCACAGATACAAGCCCCGTTTTGGATCTGCTCCAGCCTCCTCAAAGACTTTGCAAACAGCCTCCCCCCAGCCAGCGCCCGGCCTCCTTGCTGGCATAGCCAGGATAAGAAACGCCTCGTATTTCCCTGCTATAATCTGTATTTGTACAAGTGGTTTTTCCCCCAATAATGCACATTTCCCTGTCTTCATCTGGCACAGATGGCAGCAGTTTTCTTACCCTGCAAAGTCTGCTCCCAGAGAAGGCTGACATGCCAGTCTGCACTAATTAGAAGACTGATAATTACATTGTTACATGTACACACGTTTCTGATAAGGTTAAAACGTTACATGTCACAACAGGAAGCACCTGCAAGCTCTTCTAGATTTAACAGAGCCAGCGAACGACCACCACAACAGCGCAGTTACAGTCAGTAAGTTACCTGGAGCCTAACCCAAAGCCCTGCTGAGCCAATGTGGCCGAGTCGCACAAACCAGCGGGATTTTTCTTGAAAATTCTCTCTCCCTTTGACTCATAATTCAGAATTATTATTTTTGGATGCCCAAAGCACTGCTTTGCAACAGACAGGAAGAAAGAAGAGGAGCAATTGGTCTGTGGTCCATAAATCCTACTCGCCCCCAAGAAAGATTACAGGCATTTACATAAAGCAAGTGAGTGTTTAAGCTTTGAGTAATATTTAACACTTAGGAAAACAAGAGCGAAAGGGTACGCTATGTGAATTATAGATGTGTAATACCATACTGGCATCTGCAAGCTGAACATATTTCTCTCATTTGACTATATAATTTTTTCAGTGCTGAGAATTTAATTTTTTTTATACTGAATTAGGCACAGAAATTGTGAACAGCCCTGACAAACATGTTATTTTTGGCCAGGAATCTTACTCACAGAACATAAATCTGGATAGATCTTTGGGCTGAAAAATGTGGAAACTGAACTTCATCACTGTGATTCCACAGGTAAACCGAAGGCAGTCCAGCCAACGGTAAAGGAGCTGCGCTATCAGCTGGGCAGAATCCCATCTCGGCCACGCAGCAGCTGGCACCTCAGCAGCTCGAGGCATTCTTGTGCTCAGTGTGTAAACTCATCACGAGACGAGCGAGAACTCGCTCTGCCCACGCTCAGAGCTGGGCCAGATGCAAAAGCTGAGAAGCTGAAAAGCTCCAAAGCTCCGCATGTTAATTCCTGTGCACACCATGCTGAGAGCGCTGCTGAGCTTCCCGACTGCACGGTGGTCTGAGCACCGGCACCTGGAGCCGCTGCGAGCGGGGAGGGCAGCGTGGCCCCACTCCGATGGCTGCCAGCACACGTGGTTCTGGTTTTCACCAGGGCAAACACAAGCTTTTTTCCAGGTGAACAAGCTGAAACAGCCAAACATCGCGCTAATCGGTTTAAGTTCCCCTCCACTGCTTTCTATCCAGGCAGGTGAGCCGTCATTAAAAAAAAAAACCCTCAGAAACTAAGCGTTAGCAAGTTCTGCTACAAACAGGTATTTCCCCCCTGAATCACGAACACAGAGCAGCACCAAAAAGCAGCGAATGCAACGTCCAGTGTCTACAATGATTTGACAGACAAAAAAAATAGAGATGACAAACTTTGAAAGAGAAAATAAAATCACGAGAGTTCAGGAAGCACTTACAAGTCTTTGCTCTGCTTCATCCTATGGATGTCTTTAAGAATGCCCATCATGTCGGCAAAACTGCTGGCCTTTGAAAGAGAGACGGAGTCTTCCTCGTCGGGATCCTTTGGTTCGGGTTTACAGCACTCGGAGCTTACAGAACAAAGCATGGAGACTGACGGGAGCTCGGGGCTTTCGAGTTCTGCCTCCTCCTCTGTGATATCGCTAATGACAAAGGAAGTTGTGGATTGGAAAGAGGGTCCAAAACAAGGTAAAGGAGAAGATGCATTTGAACTTCCTGGAGATAATAAATCTGGTGTTAATGAAGCAGAAGCTGAAAAAGAAAACAATATAGGTGGATAGATAAGCTCATACCAAACCACGTAAGTATTTTTTTCCCCAAAACAACAGAATATAAATCAAGAGGCACCATCAGCCAGCCTCCCCCCTGCTGTGAGAAAACAAACTCATCATATTGCTGTTACCCTCCATGCCCACTCCGCTTCCCACGACACCACGGTGCAACACGAGACCTTCTCCAGCACCTGTTATCCCACGCCCCCCCTGACGTATCCCTGTTCCTGTCGTGCCCATCACCGTACCACCCCTCCAGTTCCAGCACTGCGCCCCATCCCTGTGGAAGTCAGGGAGTGTTTGCTTTTCCTGCTTTTACAGACAAGAAATGGAGAAAGAGAGATTTAGCTGCTGCTCAGGGTCACAGAGGGAGCCTGTGTCAGGACACAGGTCTTAATTGTCTTAATTTTTCTCCTCTTGTTCTTCACCGCCCTGAGAACCGCTTGCCTTTCTTTTCCTTTCGGACTCCTTCCCCCCATAACCATTACGCCTGGTGAGAACGTGCAGAGCTGGTTCAGGAGCTCCAGCACCCTACACCAGACGGTCACAGCAGCTCACTCTGTGACTGCAGGCAGTCGACCTGTTTTGCTTTCCATCACCATCTGTAAAATGAGAATAGCATCCACCTGTTCCACAGGGAAGATGGGATTTATTTGTTCACGCTTTAAAATGCAGTGAGGATAAGAACAGCTATATAGATTCCAAGCGTTAAGTGAAAATGAGTTAGATATTTCCAGTGTAAAACGCTAAGGGAAAACAACCAAAAACCCAGAAAAATGCTTAGTGTGCATCTCCTTGAAAGAACCTTCCTGTATTGAAAACAAGCTGTTCCTTAAAGCACTAATGCCCTTGGCCTCAAGAGTGAACTTGTAGATAGTTATCAATTTCCAATTAAGAGATTTCTCTAACAGTATATAATAAAGCAGATCGCACAATATTTCTTTTTTGACATCAATCTTTCCAAAGTAAGCCTGCTAAATAGTTATTTCCTTCATCAGATTACGGAGCTACAGCTAGGCCCTGCATCACGGCTCCCCATTATTGACTCAGAGGACGCAAAGTCAATACGAACTGTTCTCAAACGCCAGCTGATAACAACCAGGCGTGCTGCTGAGAAGAGAGGGAGAGAAAAAGGTATTAAATGATTAAATCATTTTTCTCTCATCTGGATCTCTAATTTTCCTCGTTATTACTCTCCCTGAATTAAAAGGGACTTTCCTAGCGCACAGATCAAGCAACTGTAGAGCTGAGACAGAACTTAAAAGGAAAAAAGCCCAGAATTTCCCCTGTTCATTATTCCCATTCAGTTGTTCCTCTGATCTCACATAAAGAGGAAAGAGGACACACGCAGCCTCTCGGAAGGGACATCTGTGACGCCTTGTTTCACGCTTACTCCCCACAGAGTTGAGGGTAGCGTGGCCCCCTCACCCCCGGCGAGGCTCCCTGTTACCACGCTGCTGTAAGGGCCGAGGCACGTGGCATACAGGATCCCGCGCACTGCGACAACACCGAAGGTGACAGGAAACACGAGCACGTGCATTATCTCACAACAGCCCTTTACCATGGAGATGAAGAAATATCTCATCTAAATACAACTTCATATGCTAAAAACATCATATATCTTCTCACGTGGTGGCATATCTCTTTACACTACTGAGATCAAATAGATTCTTACGAGTCCACTGACTGAAAAGAATCAAATAGATTCTTACGAGTCCACAGAACTGAAAAAGAACCCAAGTCTCTCATGTAGAAACCAGCGTCCCAACTACATCAAACACCACAACTCTGTTTCATGTTCCGATGCGTTCACGGCTCGTGGGTAGCCAGACTAAACACAAGCAGTCATTAAAGCTGCAAGTCCCTCGGGGCTACAGTGATCAGACAATCCCATCGTCTTTCACAGATCACGAGGGATTTGGTCTCATGGACACACTGCACAGCGCAGCGCGAAGTTGCAATCTGGGAATTTAAGAAAATATTTGCTTTCAGAAGCAGGATAAGGAAGGTTTCATCAGCCACTATTACCCATCGTAAACAGGGATTAACCTCCATGGTATTTCAAGTGTGGCACAATCCTGGTTTGGTGCTTTTAGGTGGTGTTTTTTTGAAGTAATGGGAAGAATTACAGGTCCTCCTTTTCCTCTGGAAAGCAGCCATAACACAGCTGTTGTCTTGGTTATTGGCAAAAGTATTCTGCGTAAAAGAAACGCAGCTTTTAAGAAAAGCTGTCTTCAAGAAGGACTAAATTCCTTTAGTTTGCAAAACTGTTCAATGTTTCTGAGTTGGGGGATAAAGAACTCTGCCTTCTGAACACTCCATAAATAGATACCAACGTGTTTCTATCTTACTAGTTTCCAGGCTCTAAACCAGCCACTGCTGCAGCAAGTCTTGTAGATCCACTGGGATTTGGATCCTACCAAGTATCTTCACATTTTCAGAGCTGAGTATACAGGAAAAGCCATGAAAGGAAGAGAAGTCTTTCCTCACGGTTGTTTTGTGGTTAGAACATGGCTTTTAGTTGCATGCAAATTTACTAAAAGAAAGACATGAATCCGTTCAGCTAGGCTTTTCCCCAAGTACCTCATTTGCTACAGAAACGGCACTGTCATTTTCCCAGAAGAAACAAACACAACATCTCATTCCTACCCAAATCAAGGCGTAACCCTCTCACTCACGGCTGACCTGGAGCAGGAATGGCAAGAACACACCAAATGTTTTCATGAAACAAAGTGCTCGAGATGAGAGTCGGCTGCCAGATCAAATGCAGCAAACGCAGTCACAAAGCAGCACTTGGTATTTCTTAAAACCAACGGACTCCTCCACCAAACAGATGCCAACATCTAACCACAGAACCAGCACTGAGCTGACACCAAAGACGGCGTCCCACCAACGGGAGCCACAGCCCTGCTGGAAGAACACCACGCAAGCCTGGTCTGTATGGAGGAGATAACATGGTTCACTAACTCAGCCCTTCTCGTTCAACAACAAAAAAAAGCTCATTATATTCCTACCTGACTCGGCAGCGACTATTTTAGCTATCTGACTCCGAAGGTGACTCAGCTCGTCCTGGAGCTCTGTTGTTCGGCTCAGTGCTGGTAAACCAGGTTTCTTCAAGGCGAGCAGCTTCTCCTCCTGCTTCCTCAGGTTGGGGACCGAAGCATTTCGCTGGATAACAGTGAAGGGACTCGGCTTCCACTTGTGCTTCAGCGGGCGAGTGTCACTTCTACAGGACAGAAACCTGTTGGTCACTTACAAGGTCCAGACCCCCCCGTGACAACACCGCTCAGCAATGCTCTGCCTCCACCTCAGGCGGCAGAAGACTTCAACACACCGAATTAAGCCTCTGCGCCACTACGCAGCGCGTACCACCGTGCGTACCGCTGCGCGTACCACCGTACGGATGCGCTGGGCCGCTGTACATGCTCTCCGTGCGTTTCAAGGAACAGAAACCCTGTCACAGAAATCATGACCCAACGGCACAAGCCTGGAGAAGAGAAGGCTCCGGGGAGACCTTATTGCGGCCTTTCAGTACTATAAGGGGGCTTATAGGAAAGATGGGGAAAAACTTTTTAGCAGGGCCTGTTGCGATAGGACAAGGGGTGATGGTTTTAAACTAAAGGAGGAGAGATTTAGACTAGACATAAGGAAGAATGAGGTGGTGAAGCACTGGCACAGGTTGCCCAGAGAGGTGGGAGATGTCCCATCCCTGGAAACATTCCAGGTCAGGCTGGACGGGGCTCTGGGCAACCTGATCTAGGTGAGGATGTCCCTGCTCATGGCAGGGGGTTGGACCAAATGGCCTTGAAAGGTCCCTTCCCACCCAAACTATTCTGTGAGTCTATGAAGATGTGGTGAGAGGATGCAGGGACAAAAGTCTGGGCGTGCTCACGTGGTTTCAAGTCATTTCTCTCCTGGTAACGGTGTCTCCACCCGGGCAGTGCGCTGGGCGCACGTGGGAAACGTCACTTACCCATCACCTTTTGCCTCTGACTTCAAAGTCCATTTTATCTTTCACAAGATACCTGTTACTATTGCCCTGCTTTAAGGACAAAAGTTCAACTGACCAGAACCAAGCTCCTGGGGGCAGAACATTTCAATCCCAGGAGAACTCAACCCTTCAACTTTCTAACCAGAAAATACCACAAATCACAGGGATGACTCTGCACAGAGCTTTCAGTGAGTAAAACATGGCATGGCGCAGGCTCTTAGCACTTCCTACAGGAATTTCCCCCAGGGTCCTTGGTCCAATTTTTTTTTTCCCCTGTCTCTTGGGAAAAATGTCTTTCAACAGGCACCAGATCAGACCTCAAGAGGCCTGGAAGCTGTGAGCGTTTCACCAATGCCTGGCCTACGCTATGTGAAATAAAGCAGCGTATAAGTACCAGCAGACACAAAGAGGAAACCAACCTGACTCTGGCATACGTTTCTTCATCATCTGCTGCTATCCACACGATGTCTGCCAAGGTGGGGACTGGAGGGACATCGCTTAAATAGAGTTCCGAAACGTTTGGCAGGACCTAAAAAGAAGAAGGGTACATTAAGGCGACGGTGGTCCTGCCTCCTGCAGCCGCCCCCGCTGTCAGAGCTTCCTCCTCTGCACCAGGGCGGCAGCTGCATCTGCCAGAGGGGCGACAGCAGCACCACTCGGCGCACGGAGACGCAGCGCTTCCCCGTGTCGGCTTCTGCGCCTGCTCGTGGGTGCGTTGCCGCGCTCTGCGCGACCAAACAGCGAGGCAGCGAAGGGATACTCGATACAGCTTAGCACACTGCCAAGGCCACGTGCGACGCTTTGCCGCTGCAAGTCCCAGCGCTGTCCTTGAGCTTAAACAGTGATGTCAGCATTTCCATAAACCCTGTCTCACTGTTTAGGAAACACGGGCCCAGAGGGCGTGTGGCTTGCTGGAGGTCACACCATGAAGCACTGGTTCGGCAGCTCCATGTTTCTGTCTCCTCCAGCTTGCTAACCCAATCTGCAGATGCTACTTCAGGACGTATTTTCTTCAAGTTGCCAATTGATCACTTAGAAGGACAAAGGAATAAAAAAAATCTTTAACTGTACGGCTACATGAGTTCTGTGAACACGACTCTGCAGACACACACGGCTGACAGAACAGCATCTGGTGACAGTGCCTCGCCTTGCTCTAGAGCGGCAGCTCCCCACACGCCATCACCAAATCCCGTGGGAGACCGCTTACCTCAAAGGTCGCCCTGGGACAGGGCTTTAAGGGGAGGTTCGACCCGATCCTCCTGACGACGCTGCGTGCTGAGCCGTGGGGTTTGTTCTGCCAGATGGGGATCGTCTACAAGAATCCACGTGATATAATTAATACTTCAAGCCAGTTGCCCTTCTTAAAATTTATTAAACTGGAAATTGTCCTTTACAATCAACTCAACAGCTCTGATCTCTGACTTTTTATTTGTTCAGTGATGCTTTTAATTGGGAACCTGCTAATAACTAAGGTCCTCGTTCCGTAAAACTGTGTGTCAGCTGAACATGCATGAAAGTCAGCCAGTTACTGAGGGGCATTTTAAACACGGGCGTAGTATTTTCAGGACTGAAAACTAAAAGCACTCAGTAACAGACACTGAACTACAAATGAAAACACGCCAAAAGGAGGAAAAAGCTGTCACACGAGGGGCCCAGGAGAAAAACGAAATCAGAAGAAAGTCTCATCTAAAGGGACGCTCTTGCTGCCACGTGATCTTTAACACAAGCAGCACTGATAAGGCTGTGAAAGTTCCCTGCACGATGGCAAAGTGACAAGTGCATTCAACGCCTATCCCAACCGAGGGCTGATGAGAACAGCCCTGGAGGGTGTTTCCAGAAAGAGCAAACGTTTCACTGATCTCTGGATACTTCTGAAACGGACTCAAAAGGCGAAGCGCCCTGTCCTTTGACTGGTGTCCCCTCTGCCAGTTTTACAGCCGTCACAGGCTCTCGTGACAGGAGGCAGCACAAGGCTCTGGACAGCGAATACCACAATGACAAACCGGAATCCAAACAGGTTATTTCGCTCAATCCACCGACAAATCCAGTAGTTTGTTTATTGCTGGAGCTTGTTACGCACACGGTGCCTGAACACTGGTCTCACACAGTTAGATTTAAGATTCCTGATGTGTATTTTAAAGCGAACCTCCCAGATGGGAGAGCACTGACCGCTGTGACGGCCCTGTGGCTGCCGGCCTCGGGAGAGCGGGGGGCAGCGGCCCGGGGAAGGGCCCGGGGTGGCCGCGGGCGGCGGTTCGGGGACGTTCGCACTTACGGACTCCGCTGCCATCTCCGGCTCTGGCGGCGGCCGCCGGGGCGGGCTCAGCGCTGGGTGCTGCGGCTCCCGCGGGCGCGGACCGGGCTCATCGTACCCCGCTCCCCGCCGCGCTGGCGCTTCTCACTGGAAGGCAGAAGTGACTCGCTGCGGGCAGCGCCCGCTGCCTGCGCCGGGGCCGCCCGCGGAGCCGGCCCACACGGGGCCCTCGGGGGACGCGCCAGGCCCGGCCCCCACCCCCCCCCCCCGCGGCCGGCAGCGAGCCCCCGTCCCTCAGCCGGTGCCGGGACGCGGCCCGCCCCGCTCCCGCCCGCTGCCACCGCCCCGGGGCCCCGCCGGTACCTGAGGGGCGGCGGCGCAGCGCGGCCCCGCTCCCGGCCCCTCCGCCGCCATTACCCGGAAGCAGAACCCGCCCCCTCCACTTCCGGTACCGCCCGCGCATGCGCCGGGGCCCCGCGAGAGGCGCCGGTGCCGCGGGGCAGCCCCGGGGCGCGGGACGGGCCGGCCCCTGCTCGCGCCGCGCCGTTCCCGCCGCCCCCCCCGCCCGGCCGGCCCAGCCGCCCGCCCCCCGTCTCGGCGGAGGCAAGGACTGCAGGAGGCGGAGGGTGGTGGGATGGGTTTAACGAGTGCGGCTACAGCCGGGGCCCGAGGGCCCCTCCACCGGCACCGAACCGCGCGGGGCTGCTCCCCCCCGGCGCCTCGCGGACCGACATCGGCTCTGGCCCGCTCCGGGTTTCGGACCAGAGCGTCACAAGGCGCGGGCGGCGGGGACAAGCGGCACCTCCTCCCCCCGAGGTCTCACGAACCTACCGAAAAACCTGGGAACGTCGCAAACGGGAGACAAAAAGCTCGGTGCGTGTCAGCAACAGCCTCGGGCCGCAGCTCCTGCCCGGGGCCCCCCGGCAGCGACAGGTCAATTAGGCAGCTTAATGGGTTAACGGGGGGACACAGTCGAGTCCCCCCGGGCCCTCCAAGCCTGGGGGCGGCTGTTTGGGCTCCTTCTGCTGCCCTTCGGGCTCCAACAGCCCGGGAGCGCTCCGAGGTGGCTCCGGGCAGGGCTGCAAGAGCCCGGCGGTTCACGGGAGAAAACCCAAGGTGCTTTCAGGGCTCCCCAGGGCTCGGCGCGCGCCCGGGCTCACCGCAGGCTCAGGCACGGACCCTGCGTGTGCGTGGGACTGTCGCAGGCACCGTCTCTGCGAGGGAGCTCTGCGTCTGCAGGGTAAACGAGTGAGGCTGCCCCTTGCCAGGCAAGGGAGAGGGGCTCCCCGGCCCTGCGGAACCGCTGCCGTGCCTGTTTCTCCAAGCCTTGAAAGACAAAGGTGATCCCTGCCTGCTCAGCCACTGCCCTCTCCGGCCCCTTCTGCTGCAAAACCGGTGGGAAGGAAAACAAATGGAATGAACTCCCCGCCTGAGAACAACTGACGGACACCACTTCAAAGTCTGGAGCCCCTGACCGAGGGGCTCAGGGAAGGTGAAACAAAAATACCTCCGGTGAAGCTTTGTAAAAGCCAGAAGGGCTGATGTACACATGGCTGTGCCTCCGAGGAGCCGGGGGAGGCAGGCACTCGGTCTCCTCTGCCACTCTCTGCTCGGGGCAAAGACCCTGAAGGGCCGAGACCGCTGCTGCGACAGGAGCTCGGTCTCAAACGCTGCCCGGAGGCTTTTGGCACTTTCCGCAGCCGAAAGCGCTGCCAGACCCAAGCCTGTGCGAGAAAAGTGCAGAGCTAATGCATAGTTATAAAGCCGATACTGAGAAACATCCCAGGGGTAATTAATCTCACTAGAGCAATTAGTGAAGCTACACTGGTTCAGCCCAGAGGTCCATCTAAGCTCGGTCTCCAGCCACAGACACAGACAGGAGGGCTGGGGCAGGGTGGGGACAGGGTCATCACCACTGCCAGGTTCCTCCCAGGTCCTGGAGCCCAGGAATGAAAATATCCCTTCCAAAAAAATGGCTTTTCCCCCCATTTGATTTGGTCCAACAAAATTGTGCTTCAGAGAGCAGAAAAAGCATCACCAGCCATGGCTGCTTACAGCCATCTGTCGAAGATGCTTTGTCTCCTCACTATCTACAGGAATATGCGTTAAAACCCGTTTCACTTAACCTTTCCTTCCCCAAATCCCACTCCCTCTGTAGCCAGGCATTGGTACAGAGTAGGAGCAGCTGCTCGGGGTGGTTACAGATAAGGGGCAATGGTGTTCTGTCTGAACAATTTCTCTGCAAAAATCTCCTGAAGATTTCTTTAGTACTGCTGGCTTTTAAACCTGCTCCGTTCTCAACCAGTTAATGCTCTCAGGGCAATGCTGAACCTCCCGTTCCCGAAGGGAACTTCATCATGGTTCATGGTTCAGTGTGACTTGGAAGCTCAACGCAAACACAGACGGAGCATTTCCCCACCGCTGAGGTGACACTGGGAGAACAAAGCTCAAAGGCGGTGGGGCGGGAGCGGCCCTGGGCTGAACGGGGTGGGGGCACTGCTCACTACCATGTCCCGTAGCCTGGGGTGCACGTACTGCGCTGGCGGAGCTAACAGGGACTCTGGCCCCGAATGCCCCCGAGTTAATCCTCACCTGACATCTCTGAGCTGCACCGTACCTCTAATGCCCTGGTCTCCATTCCTAATTTCACTGTGTCAACCTCAGCACCTTCCCCAGATGCAAAGGACCTGAACAAGTGCGACCGCTCTCCCGCCACGTCACGCAGGGTGCTCGAGGAGGCTGCTCCAGAGCTCAAGCCTCCAGTTCCAACCTCCTACGTTCGTGTCTACACATCACCAGCTACAGTCCCATTACGCATCGGTTGCCGCTGCTGTCAATAAACGCCGTCGTGAAGAGCTGGCATCCAAGCCACCGGGCAGCTGACAGCTCAGAGCTGCCGCTGGCGGGGAGGACACCGGGTACCAGGAGGGAGCTTCCCGCCTGCGCTGGATTCTGCGCCTTCGCCCACGGGGCACAGGCGCTCCCCATGAGCGTTCGGTCGTAACGGCAATGCTGTTCTCCATGACGCAACACACAGTCCAGTCCTTGAGATCAGGGGTTTCCGGGTGACGCTTGGTACAGCTGTTACACGAGTTTCATCTCAGAGTCTGAACAGGAGCTGGAAAAACACGAGGGTGGGTGGCAAACCAAGGCATAAGCACCGAGAATGTCTATAGATTCAAGTATTTTCACTCCTGTAAAAATTTGCCTGAACTCAAAAGGGCAGGTGATGTAAACTGGTATCACTTGAAACTTAGTCTCGAACCACCACCGAGCGCAAAGCCCCAGTCCTGGGTCTGTCTGCATCTTAACATCAGTGTCTGGCAGGAAGGTGAGGAAAAATTGCTGTAATCAAAATAGATCTCTGAAGTCTTTGGCCATTTCTGTGGGGCATTCGGGTGCCTTTGTTTTTAGGTCTGCAGGTATGGTTTTGCTCTTTGCAGTCCTTCCTTCAGGAACTGGAGGTAAGTTGCAGTTGAGGGGTCTTCAAAATTGGTTGAGAAACTAAAGATGCTACTTTCAACATCTTCAGGCTTCATAGAAGTGATGTCCAGGAAGTAGTTGGCATTGATATGGTGAACCTGGGAAAGAAAACAGACGAGGAGAAGAAACTTTAAAGGCCAGAACAATTCCCCAACCACTGCCTTGGCCTCTAGCCAGGACATAGGTGACAAGACTGTAACAACTCTTAAAGAATCTCTAATAAAGTTGCAAATGCTAATTGAGCATCCAGGATTCAGGTTTGCATTTCACAGTCAGAGAAAGACGTGTGAAAGACGCTGGTCTGTTTCTTCCCCCAAGAGCACAGACCCCTCACTTAGGTTAAGAAGAAGATGAAGGCGATTTGGGAAAAATCATGCAGGTGTAAAACCTAGCTCTGAGCACGGGCTGGGGAGATGGCAGCCCGGCCACGCTGACTGCTGGCGTGCGTGCTCTCAGCTAAAAAAACAGCACCTGAGCTTCAAATGCCTCTGCACTCTCCGCTCCTCCGTGGAGGTGGGAAAGGGGGACACATGGCCACCGAACACGGCAACCTCGACAGGCTGAGCTGAAGCCACCCGCCAGCCCACAGCCTTGTCTGGAGGGGAGCCGCTGAAGAGACAGCGAGGAGCCACCGCATGTGTTACTAACTAATATCTGGCAAGTGTGGGGCACAATCAGATTAGCCCTGGCAGGATCCTCCACCGCAGACAGCCCGGCTGCTGACACATGGCAAAGCGCCGCACTGTCAAGTGTCAGGAACTGTTGCCGTTCTTCAAGTTCAAGGTGGGGGGGCTGCTGGGGGGAACAGCAGAGCCGAAGCGTGTGGACTCGCTAATGGCTGACCTGCTCTGACAAACTTGGGGAATCAAGAGAAAGATAAATGTGCTAGAAGGTGCTGGTAAGGAGAGATTTTCTCCAAAGTGTGAGCACAAGGGAAATGGGTGCAGGAAATGGGCTACGATGGCTTCCCAAAGGTCACCGACTCCAGCCAGGGACAACGAGGAAACACAGGCAGACATTTGGTTCAAGCCTGATTATTTCCCCCCTCGCCCAGAGCTGCTGTTGTTCTGTCTCTGAATAAAAAGACATTTGTTTCGGATTTCTTGGTAGAGCTGCTGTCTGCCTGCCACAGCACCCCTGAGAGCACAGCACCGTGAGGGATGATGGCCCCACAAAGGCTCGAGGAGCCAGGGAACGGCTGGGGGAGCGGGCACTCGCTCCAGGTCTTCAGAGGACCCTGAAGAGCATGTTCTGAAGGGAAGAGCCAAGCCCAGCTAAAGGGTAACGAACGTACCACCGTGCCGTTGGGCAGGCAGATGATCATCTCCACAGGGAAGTTGTATTTCTCCAGGTGCAGGTCGGCCAGCTTGCTGTAGAACTCATTCTCCCTGTTGGTCTGTAAGGAGACCCCAAAGAAACATGTTTGCACACACCAAAACCAGCAGAACAGCGCAGGAGGAGTACACCTAACACAGGAGGAAGGGACGGACCAAAGAGCTGCTTTGCAGCGTGGTGGGAACTGCTTCCATTCTCACAATCGGCTTTGCTATTCCCTTTCAGTCTGTTTCCCTCTCACATTTCAGCTGTAGATTTTCTCTCCAAACAATAAAATCACCCCATCACTGGCAGTTCCCAGGCACACCAACAGCCTGATCCCAGCTTCTCCCAGAGCCTCCAGCTCTGCGACTGACCCCAGCCGACAGCACAGGCCCAGAGACAGGCTCGTAAGTGGGGAAAGGTACAACCAGGAGGCTCAGGGTTCAGACAGTATTTGGTTGCTCCCTGGGTTACAGAGAATTCCGTTTGTTGATGGCACAAATGGCCTTGGGCAGGGCTCTCTTGCAGTGAAGCATCTGGTTTAGCTTTTAATACTGGCACCGTGACAGAGCAAAGGGGGTCATTGTGCCGTTTTCTTAGCCTGCCTCCATCTGGTGTTTGCTTGGCCCCTGCAATTGCTAGGACACAGAGGGCTTGGAACTGAAATCCCCCACTGGCACAGGTGGGAGCTCTCCCCTCCTGCAGGCACCCCCGTGCCAAGCACCGTCTGCGTTCACCAGCACCGAACGCAAAGGCGGCCGATGTGGCTGCGACGCTCACCTGCAGCTCTTCCAGCTCCTTCACCAGCGACCAGCTGCTAATGAAGCTCTCGTTCAGCAGGGCGAGGATGGGCGAACTTTCCAGGACGGTCTCCCGGAGAGTTCGCCCCGAACCTGGCATAGGAAGAGGCAGACAGTGGTTTGCTGTGTTTCCTGAGCTGGCTGTTGCCATGTTTGATGCCACCGCGATGCCACAGCTCTGGTTGCTGTGGCAGCTGGCTTGGGCTCCCCCCAGCCCAGTCCATTGTCTTATTTCTGCTTTGTTGGCAGCTTTCCACAGCTTCTTATTTCCCGTGTGTGCTGCTGGCAGAGAAGACTCACCAGAGCAGACCCCAGCCGCTTGCAAGGCAACAGAAGGACCAGGACAAGCTTGCCATGGAGGCTGACCGGTGTGGTGCATTTTGGAAAGGGTCAGGCCCTGCGGATCCACAGCCTCTTGCTGCTCGTGCCGAGCACAGCCCACACGTGCTGGAGAGTTTCTAAGGGCAGACAGGACTAAGGATACCTGTCCCTCTCCCACCCATCACTCCTGCCCAATGGGGCATGTGAGTTCTTAGGCGTGTGGGGGGAACAGCTACACACCAGGACAACCCCAAGCCCACATCTGGCTCTGGCTTCCCCTGTGCAGGTGTGAGGGAGATAGCAGAGAGCAGTGTCCCTTTCACCCTGCAGATGCTGCCTCTACCCAAGCAGGCTGAGGGGAAGAGAAAGGAGAAAGACCAGACCCACGCCTCCACCTCGACAAAGGCGCCTGAATTAGTGAGTTGGTCTAGGGCTTGTCTCAAATAGATCTGATCCTGCGGACCTAAGCTCCGATCAGTAACTCTCCACTTCCAGCTCCTTTCTATTCAGCATCTTCAGTGCTAAAACAAGTGACACATTCACAGCTGGCTCCTGACCAGCTCCCTGACCCCCAGCCATCCTCACAGCCTGAACAAGGCACCTCATTCCTCCAGCCACACTGGGAATGTCCTCACCTCAGCAGGACTGGTCGTCCAGGGCACCCCACAGCAGGATCGAGTGCACCAGCTTCTTTTCTGCTTTTGCTCTCTCAAAAGCTTGTGTGAAGGGAAGATAGGAGACCTGGAGGCAGAGAGACAGCTTGAGAAACAGACACACAACAGCCCACTTCAAATGCGAGCAGGGTCTGAAGGAACCACACCTGCCACACCCCATGGGTGACGCACACAGAGTTTAACCTGCAGCAGTTCCTGCAGATTAAAGCGAATGACAACTGTGGCGCAATCCCCAGGGACAACTTCATCGCCCGGTGAGACTGTAGCGAGCCCCTCGCAGCATGTGGGGGTCTTTACACACTGCAGAAAGCAGCTGCACAACTGCAGGTAGGCTGTCTGCAAACGCACCTCAGCAGCCTGGGAAATGTGGTCTCGAGATATTTATTAAAAAACCTCACTGAAACAGCCTAAAAACTGGCTGTGAGGGACTCTGCACAGAGATTGCTCCAATCGCTCAAATGAAGGAAACTTTATTAACATCTTGGCAGCTCAAAGGGACATTTGTAAGCTCAGGCACAAGGAGGCAGCCATTGAAACGTGTCCCTTCAGCCAAGGAAGCAGTGACAGGCAGTAGCCATCTGCTCCACAGGCTACTGGCATGTTAAATAGTTTGTGTCACCCAATGCTATACATTTGTGTCTCGCTGCGGGATGCAGAGGCACGGGCGGATTGTGTGTTTTCTGTTGATAAGGAAAGCTTGGTCCAAAGGCAGCTGAATGTCGCAAAAGTAACGCCAGAGGAAAACCATTTGTAAGCAGCGCGATTACCTGCCTCGCTCAGAAATCGTGTCGGCAGCTACTGGTAAGAGGAAGGAAGGATGAGCCTACATTTACAATACAAGCCTGGGACACATGACATCTACACTCAGCTCCTGCCTGTGCTGCCGTGCGACCCCAAAGGGCCTTTCAGAGATGCTGTACTCCCTCATCCGGAAACTGGGAGTCCACCGAGCCACACACGCAGTGCCGGGGGGACACACGCTGAGCTGGGAGACCCTCACGCTATTCTGAGTGCTGCTCAGGTTGTGGCCTCTGGTTTCTGCTGGTCCTCGAGGTGACTGGACATCTCAGTGAAGATGACCTGCCCCAAATAAAAGTGCCAAGGAAGAGCCCGGCCCCTTTCTCACCTTCTTAAATGGATACATGGCCACTTCCAGCTTCTGGGCTGCCTCTTCCCAGGGGATTTCCTGCTGCCAGGTTATCTCCTCAAACACAAACTGAATGGGCTCCCCTGAGGGATCCCTGCTGTCAATCACATTTCCGTTCTCGTCATGGATCACAGAGGGGACTGAAGGCCCTGTCGATTCCAGCTCCATCTGCAGGAGAACAGGCTGAGAGTTGGACATTGCAGATATCCCACTCCTGGTTTTTCTGTACTCCAGGACAGGATAAAGATGCAAAATAAGACTGTGCAGCTTCTAATGAAGGTACAGCTTCATCTATTGTCTCCTGGAGCTGCACTTTACCAGCTGCAGGTGTCTTTTATTGCGGAATAGCAGGAAAGCAACTTCACTTCCTTCAATTATTGTCTGACTGTGCTCGCGAGACTGGAAATGCATGAGACCTGTTCACTCCATGTTCCCACCATCCCAGTGGAGATTTTTGACTGTGGGACACCAGATCCTTAAAACCACTGGGATCTGCAGGGCTGGTCTGAAGCTCTTGCTCGCCCCACCAGCACAGCCCTTACACAGCCTGTGGCTAGCCACGAGAGGGTGCAGCAGGGAAAGCTGTTCAGGAGCTTCCCCGCAGTTCAGTGTTCTGGTACATCTGCAATTATTTTGCAAGTCTGTTTTTCTGACTTTTGGCAATTAAAAAGAAACATGGATCTAGTTTAGGAGAAAATGGGACTGTTAAATTCAGGCATTTAAAATCCTGACTTACGTTTCCTGTCCCAAGAGCTGGGATTACCACAAAACAGAGGAATAACCCCATGCAGTTTCTAAATTCAGACACACTGTTGTTCATACACCCCTTTGGGCTCAGAGCCTGGGTTCAGCTCCTAATCTTCCCCCACTGCCTGTCAGGCAACTTTTTAAAAATGGAAAAAGTCCGTGACTCCAGGAACGTAGGATTCAATCCACACAGAGGGAAAAAATAAAATATCATGAGAACTGGCAATAGGGAGCCACGCTGCTGCAAAGGACATACATACATCAACAGAGATTGTAGTGTTATATTGAAATGTTCAAGAGAAAGCTCTAACAAACAGGGATAACTGCGGTTATACAGCTCGGGCATGGCAGCGTAAATCCCTGCTGAGATGCCGCACGTGTACGGAGGACTGAGAGTGACTACAGACCTGAGGCAGGTAACCGATATCCACTTCCATGTTGCTGCTTTCACTCGCCCCATACAGCCACTCCATATCAACGTTCAGAGACCTGCAAGGCGAACCCGGTATGTTCAGAGTCACCCACGGGAAACCCCAAACAACTGAGAACATCCAATGTCTCTCTCGCAGGGTCAGCACTGAAGCCCAGAACCTCTGGATCCTTGGAGATCACCGTGTTCCCTGCACAACACCAGCAACGCGAGTTCCCTGCTGGATCAGGGCCCAGGCACCCACCCAACACTGAGCAAATGCGCTCACACCTTTGAATACTGTCAAAGTAAGGAAGAGAGAGGTGTCTGCTCCCCCTTCCTTCCCAGCACTTAACTTCCACGTTCTGATTCTGCTGAACTTTTAAAAGTGGTTTTTTGGAAGCCAAAGGCTTTTGTAGGGAGGTGCTGGCAGAGCTGTAAGTGTCTGCTTGTTGTAACAAATGTGCTGACAGAGCCATAGGGATCGAGTCGCCAGGGTAATGTTATAATAGAATTTTCACTCCAGCCGTCATGGGCAAAGAGATTTGAAGCTTCTTTCCCCTGAAACGCTTCCAGCTGCTTGCCAGAGAGCAGGAATGAGCTAGTGTGAAGCTATGCACACAAAACTTTAACCTGTGAAACACCAAGCAAAAAATATGTTGAAGCAAGAGCATTAGGCTTTGCTGAAGTTGGGTGCTTTAAGCTAGGCACTGGGATTGCCAGGGGCTGCCTCTCCACACCCTGCCCGTCTCTCCCCATCCTCCAAGTACCAAGAGACAGTTACTGGTAAGTGAATCAGACCCTGAAATGGGTCAGGGATCCTCAGCGACTAGTAGAGATGCATTTGCCAGTTCTACAGGCAACCGCAGAGCTCAATTCACTCAGATTTTCCAGGGACTTGGCGGAAAAGCATGAGCTCATCCATCACAGACACCCAAGGATCCTTCTGCAGCTTGCAACAGGTATCTGACATCTGCCCGAGTCCCTGCCACAGCCAGGGACTGCTGGGACAGGTCAAGAGGAGTAGTGCTTGCAGCAGTGCTGCTAACGAAGAGGCTGCTGCCTGTCCCTAGGCCAGTATCAGGACAACTTAAGTTCCTCATCCCTCTGTGTCTTCCCACGTGCCTGCAGGTGCCTCCCTCTAAAGTGGTTTGGCACAGGACAGCTCAGGCTTGGACGCTCAGCTGAAGCATGTGCCGGTTGCAGCCAGGTTGCGCAAGAACAACTGTCCCCAACCCCGTGCTCCGTGTCCCCAGCAACCTCTGCCCTGCTTCTCCCCTGTCCCTCCTCTGCCCTTGTCCTTCCCTGCCTCTTCCAAGCCAGATGTGCCCCCAGACCTGTTGATAAACAGAGCTATTCCTGAAAAATTGCATCAGAACCAGTTTAGGGAGCAACCGTATCTAGAGAATTGAGGACATGATGACCGTAATGCCCACTGGCAGAGAAGGATGTGTGGGGAAAACAGATAAGTAAACAGTAGAAGTAGCCTGCCCAAAGCTCCGACTGCAGATCTGCCGTCCCTGCACGGGCCAGGATGCCCACACACTGCGAGGGACAGGACTGTCACTGCACTCACATCTTCATATAAAAAGAGCCCACTGCACAGGAGAGGATCCCAGAGCCCCTGGGTTCCACTGGGCCTCATTTATAACAATCCTTAAGTCTGTTCAGCACCCAGGAAGAGAGAGAAACAGCTGTACCTGTTGTTAGGGACAAAGAGCTTAAACTCTCGGACATGGGAAGAATCCTTGGAGAGGATGATGTGACCTGTGAACTGGCCTGGGGAAAACCAGAAGGGGAAGTCTGGTGGCTCGTTCAGCTGGAACTCAGCATGGATCCTGAAATAAGAAAGGAGCCATCAGCTGCAGAGCCGGGAGGAGAGAATGGATCATGCACTGCAGATGACAGCAGGGAGAAGTTATCTCCAGGCACCAGAAATGATGAAGCTAAATTGGGGCAGAGAGGTTCAGTTCAAAAAGCTTTTCATGTCACAGTGAAGAGAGTAAAAGACTGGAGCAGATCCCCTGGGTCAGGACCATCCCCAGTATCGAGGCCTTTTAGAACTGGGCAATAAATGTCCATCCAGGAAGGATGTATCATTCCTTGAAACACAGGAACAGACTAAGACCCCTTCAGCCTCCCTTCCAGCTTGATCAGGCAAATAAAAGCTGCGTGTAACAATCCTAGTAAAGCAATTCCCCAGGCTCTCCCCCTTGGGAAGGCACTCCACCCCCTGATTAACCAAAATCTAACCAATTTCTTGCTAATCAGACTCTCCCCTTTCAGCCAGGGATAGCTCCAAACCAAGGGTGACGGAGAACGGCTGCTGTCCCACATCTGGGCAACAGTCCCTGCCTCACCAGGGACTCGGTGACACTGGGAGCACGGGTGCCCTCTTCGGGCGTCAGCAAAGCATCACACATGGGCAAGAGCTGGCTGTGAACCATCCTCTTCCTCAAACTGTTTCGCCTCCTTCCCCGCCAGGACACATCTGGTCTTGCTTGGGAACACGACTGCCCACGCAATGACACGCGCACTCTCTGCCACAGGCTCACGGCAGCCTTCTCCACTCCCCCGAGACATCGAACAAATTCAGAAGTGCCCCAAGGCCTTCTCTAACACCCCGGACCCACGGCCTTACCTGAACGCTATGGTGTAGTAGAAGGTGCTGATGGCTTGGATGCAGGCCACAGCTCCTTGGGGAGCAAAGCGGGTTTTTACGAAGGGGCGTGGGTGGAACATGCTCAAAAGCTTGTGGATTATGATCTAGAGAAAGAATTGTAAGAGAACAAAAATGAGAACAGTTCCTCCACCACAGGTCAGCTGCAGCTCCAGAGTAACTCCCCACCAGATCAGGAAGGCAAGAGATCTGCTGTGACCTAAAAATTAGCTCAGAGACCTACCTAATCACAAAACAAGGAGATAAAGCAAGACACTGCTTTTAAAAATAAATCCATCTTCCACGCTTTTTATGCTATTCCCATTGTTTGCAAGTTTCCATCATCCCCGTCAGTTGAATGTCTGAGTACGGTAAACTGTTCTACGAGGCTGCCTCCATCAATACTACTTAAGACTTTGAAAGAGTGGGTATGCAATCAATAAACACGCCAGGCTGCGAAGGTACATCCGCTATGTGATCACTGACACCTACCTGGGCACCCCAGGGGAGAGCGACATACATGCCTGGCTTTACAAACTATGTATACACATCGTTTCACCTGTCAGCGAAACGCTCACCTCTGGAGGGGCACTCGGCAACTGTTCCACAAGGCACGACTTCATACAAGTGCTTTCCAAATAGTCCTCTCCCCTCCCTGTCTGGGAAGGACTAACCAAAAACCCCAAACACTTAAACAAAGCAAGACGAAGTTACTCAAGTCAGCCTCATCTGGCCACGATAGACACCCAGAGCTTTCGCCTGCTCTCAGTTTTACCTCCAATTTAGGAGATGGCGCTCCTGGCTGTACGCTGCAGCCTTTTTGCTCCTGTAGAAAGTCCAGGGAGACATAATGCAATAGCCTTCTCCCGCTAGGGATTTCTGCAATTCATCCGGGCTATAAGGTAGAACATTTATACAAACTACCTCTCAGATATATAGAAATTGAGTTTCATATCTCACCTCTTTGCCCTTGGGAGGCGGAGGGTAAAATCTGTTGTTGGAAAGATACCCAGTGAAGATGTTCAATTCACTCGGAATTATCCACCACGGATCCCCAAGATCCAGTTTATTCTTTGGAGGAAGAAAGGCTTTAAACTGCCTGGCAAGCATCATGCTCATAGGGGCTGCTGGGGCAGTCCAATTCCTCAGCCCAGACAGAGCGACGTGAGAAATCTGTGAACGAAAGACACTATCAGAGCCTAGACTGGACTCTTCAAACATGCAGTAGTGCCGATGGATGTAAGTAGGCTTTGGAGAAGGGAAAAAAAAAATATATCATGTTTTGAATTCTTCCTGCCATCCCAAATACCACCAAATAGTTCTGTCAACTTTCAATTACGTGAGTAATAGGAAATGGGAGAGAGGGGACATACCACATAACACCACTGCCTTTGGACTTAGCTCCAGGAGAGCTGTCTCTAACGTCTGCTTCAAGCTTCCCAGGAAGGGCGTATTAATTGGGGCACAGTGCTGCTGAGTGCACTGAAAACAATGAAACGCTGCAGAAAGCGGCGACCTTGCTCGTCAAAGCAAATCCCACAGGCTTGAGCAAGACCATCTCCCTCTCTTAACACGCTAGCACTTATTCCTGGTGATGTTACCAGTCCATTGGACGTGCTTATACCAGAACTTCTGGCCATACACATCCCGCATGATACCTACTCCCAAGAAACCGTCTTTGCTCTTCGTCATCGTTTCCATGACCAAAGGCTGGAACTTAGCCACAACGGACAACGTCTCCCCGCTTGGATCAGGCGTCTCCTCCTCTTCAAATTCTGAGATGGGAGCGACCCCTAAACAAAGGGACGGGAATTTAAGCAGCTGTTTCCCCTCCCTCCCCTTTTAAGCAATTGTGAAGTGATTACACATTTATCCTGGCAAATCCAGGAGCGCTGGGAGCTCCCTACACTGTATGCACTGGCAGAACTCAGACCCACCCCGGAGACCAGCTTCGGCTGCACAAATTAAAGGAGAGCCCTCCTTTTAGTGGACAACTTTAGACCCCCTGGCTCAGTTAAGCAGTCTCCTTTCACCCAGGAGGGATCAGAACACACGCTTTAGCCAATTCATTACAGCACAAGCAAACAACCGTCTGAGTTTCGACTGTACTGTAAGCTCTCCCGTACATTACCATCACCACACTTCTTCCTGCTTGGCACCACCAACAGACATTTGCCACACGCTGATCCAGTCTCCAGACGTGATCTCTCACAATTGCTATCTGAGAGAGGCTGCTGCAGCCAGAGGAGCGTACGAATGAAACGCTGCGACTCACTAATAGTTCTGGCCTAGCCTGGGCTGAGCCGTATTTGTTGCATTCACCCGTCCCAAATCCCCTTTAAGCTCTAGACAAAGTAACTTATGTACTTTGCTAGTCCAGCAATAGGATCTTCAGTCTTATAAAAACTCTACTTTGTGAAAGCGATGTCTAGTGCTTAAGCCTTTTCAAAAACATGTAAAGCTCAGCAGCCTTTCTTCATGTAAATAAGACCCAAAACAGCACCCAGAAAAAAAAAAAGACATGAATAAAAACCGTTGAGTGCATTATCTTTGGCTTTTGCTGGGTCTGTGCAGAGAGAGCCCTGCAAGGTAGACAGATACGTACCCGTCAGCTTCTCAGCTATCGGCTTGAACTCTTCTGGACTGAGGTACAGATCGTTGTTTGTGTCCAGAGAAGAAAAGAGAAACAGCCCCTCACTCCCCAAAGACTTCAGTGCCAGCTCCTAGTTCGGGAAGAGGAGGCAAGTGAGATTTCATTCTAACCTCTTGCAGAAATTCACTCTGGCCCCTCTCAGCTTCAGAGTTAATTTGCATTCTTTCCAGCACACAAACACAGCCATCAAATTGAAAGATTAACGCCCCTTGGCAGGATTTTGTGCTATTTACAATAAGGATCGGTGTCCAGGAACTGTTGGCATGAGCATATTAAAACTACATCTGGCTGAGTAATTCAAACTGAATCATTTGCTCGGAGTCAGCCTCAAAGTCTTTTGTCAGAAAAATTTCCAACTTTTTCCAGACAGTTAGTCCTAAACCTGCAGATATTCAGAGCACCTGGAGATCGTGATTTCTGTAATTAACTGATGCGCAGTGAAACAAAGGCAGTCAAATACACGACTATCCACATTACAAAAACACAAAGGAAATGAACCGAGCCCTTGTAACTCTGCAGAAAGCAACTTAACTTAAACCCGTGCTAAGATCCGTGCCAGCGTTACCGTGCACAACTGCCCTGCTCTAGTCGGGTTCCCCTCCAGGTCTGCAGCCGCAGGACTGGACCCTGCATTTCGGCCCCTTGCTCCACAGGGAGCGCTGCCTACCCATACAGCCATACACTGGGGACCCACAAATCCCAGGGTCTTCTCCAGAAACTTCTGCAAGATCCCAGCCGCCCTGTGCCTCAGTTTCTCCCTCTGCAATACTTGGTGGGACAGCCTGCGAAGCCCACGCGGAGCTCACCCGGTGGAAAACACCACTGAAACGCAATGTTTCCCTTGGAGGGGCCCCAGAAAGGCCCTAGATGCTTCTAGTCATTTCCACTCCGCAGCGCTCAGCACTGAAGGGAAAGGGACGACTTGCAGGCAGAACAAGAGAGCTCCACGTCGGTGTGAGAGGAAAAGAGAGACGTAGTAAGTCAGACCAGCCACATCCCTGCCAGCCATCCCCTGTGACCCATCACTTGGGGCAGCTTCCCCTGCCACCCCAGGAAAAGCCTGAAGCTGCAAGGGTAAATACTCTGTATTCTGCTGTTTAACCGTGTTTATTCTCTATTGCCTGCAGCACCATTACCATCCCCAGAGCTCCTGAACTAGTTTATTTTCCATCTGTTGCCTGCCAGCCTGAAGCAGCACTAATGCAGGCTTTGCTCCCGTCAACTGCAGCAACAGAAGCACTTAAGAGCCTTCCAGGGCGGTTTCAGGACTGAGACAGACAGAAAGACAGACCCTGGAATACGAACCAGAGATCTGGATGCAGACATGGCTGAGGAAAGACGAGGAGGGGAGCGCGCAGGAACTACATAGCTGAAAAAAGGAATGGAGGAACAAGATGGTTATTTATCCACGCGCAGGAACAATCCACTCCAGACTGTCCGTGTTCCTGGGGCCAAAACTCTGCCTTTGTTCCCCAAATGAATGGGGACGCGCATCCTTGGCCCTATAAATCGTTAACAACATTTTTCTGAGCAACTGCCCCGTTCCCTAACAGCCCGGTGCCAGGGGCACGTCGTGAAGCCTTGGGCCAGGCTTCAGTACCCCTCTCGGCTCTAGATCTTGCTTGTGCACGGCACGTAATGCATTAACCTCGTAAGGGCCTGTGTGATCGCTCGCTGTCTGGGAGCCAGCTCGTGGCGCAGGGACGCGTGCAGGGAGCGTGCGATGGCTTCCTCCTCTGCAGAGGAGGCTGTCCTGGATGCGCACTGAGCTCTGAAGAGATGGTCCATTTCCTAGTCCTCTCCACAGCGCGTCAGCGATTCCCTGCTGATGAATCTTTTAGAGTCTCTCTTCTTTTTGCACTTCACAGACATGGACCTCAAGGGATGGGAGGCAAACGAGCAACAAAGTTTTTAGTTGGTTCGACCGCCTGCTGCTGTAGTATTAGGAAAAAGTCATGATCATTTACTTAACAGGGCTGAGGGCAGAAAGAGAACCAGTTATACTCCCCACATACAGAAGAACATCTCTGACTGCGTCTGCAGAACGTAAAGGGGGGAATACAGGTGCCCGGTGCTGGACGTCAGCATCCAAAAACCAATCTACAGACAAGAACTGAGAGCACGCTCCCATCCCCTCAGCCTGCACTTTCACGTAGGTTAAGCTGCAGAACCCTCAGCTAATTATTCCTACAACCGCAACTGGCCAGAGTTATGGTAGCTTCGTGGTCAGGCGACTTACGCCTTGCACACATCTCGCATGCCAGCAGCCGGCCGAACGCAGCCTCCCCGCTAACAGGATCGGTACCGGGCTCCTGCCTGCTCCAGACAATGCTGCCTGCTCCAGACGCTGCCCACTCCTGCCTGCTCCAGACAACGCTGCCTGCTCCAGACGCTGCCCACTCCTGCCTGCTCCAGACGACGCTGCCCTCCCCAGAGCTCGTTAAAACAGCCACTTCTCCAGCAAAGGCGCGCTCCAGGCAGTCCTGGCACAGCGCGTCAGGTCTGCACAACCCGGCAGGGCTGAGTGCTCCCTCCGGAAACATTCATTTACGCTCACAAAGCCCGGCAGCTCAGCGGGAGCAGCGCGCGAGCCCCTCGCACGGCCGCACCCGCACCGGGACCGCCAGAGATAAGACCCCAGGCACGGGGGAACAAAGACTTCTGCAGAGCACGCACCAGTCCTCTCACACTCGGTCAAAAGGGGTGATAAAAATTATGTTTAAAAGGAGGGAGAGATGTCAGGGCTTGGCCTTTTGCTTTCTTATAACATTCACGTTAAAGAAAGCTCTCCAGAGCTTGTGGTTTTTCTCCTTTTTCTTTCTAATCTGGGATTATAAGAAATAAAAAAGTTTCCCTCTTTGTGCCAGAGGAGCAAGACTGAGCTTCTTCAGTCTTTTTGTAGAGGAGGAGAATTGTGGTTTACACAAAGAGTTTTCTTCTCCCACCTGCTTGTGGGTTGTTTAGCTAAATAAACATTTCCATAGACAGAGACAAGACATATGTTTTAAGCAAGATGAAGGAAAAATAAAAACTTTGGGCTGTTCATATTTTGTTCGCCTCTCCAGCAGTGCCCGGTTACAGCCCTCTGCCTCTAGGAAAACCAAAACCTCCAGAAGAGCTGGCTTTTCGTCCGGCAGGGCTGAGGGCCTCTCAGCCAGCCTGGAAGGACTGCCCGGACCCCTCTGTCCCCGTCAGAAGAATTCTAATTAACTCGTTTGAGCCATTTTCCTTCTTTTGCAATGCAAGAAGCGACAAAGAAAAGAAGCAACCTTTTAAAGACGTTTGTTTTTTTACTCTAGAAATACCAAGAAGTCTGCTCTTCCCGCGAAGCTTTTTAGAGGTTCCAGGATGCACGCCAAAGCGAAGAGCCGGGGAGTTCGATCTTTAACAAAGGCGTGCTTTCTCCAAAGCATGCTGCAGCCCTCTGAATGACAGGGACTGCAATCAAAACCCATGTCAATCAGCCTAATTAAAAAAAAACCCTCCACAAACCCCCTAAAAAAACCTTCCCATTTTTCAGCTCTCGTCCTCCGTTCTTTTGCTGCTTCTACAGGCGGGGCACACGGGACCTGCATGTCTGGTATGAAAAAAACCACAAATAGCTGAGAGTTTGGGGTCTTTTTTTACAGAAAAGGCACCTTCAGAGGCCCCGGCGAGAGGAGGGGCGACGCGCTCTGCCAGGAGCAGGGCTGGGGGCTGACGCTCCTGCTCCTCCTCCTACTGCTGGCGGGGCAGCTAGACTTCAAGGCACGGTCACCGCTGGCGCCTGGTGGCCACCACAATCCCTGTGGCCACCTCAAGGCCGGTGGCCACCACAGCTCTGCCAAACGTCAGCCTGGCAGTGGCCATCTCAAATCCATAGCCATTGGCGCGTGGTGAGTACCACAGCTCAATGGTCACCTCAGCCTGGTGGTGGCCACCACAGCCTGGCGGTGGCCACCTCAAGCTCCACAGCTGCTGATACCTGTTTGTCCCCACAGCCTAGCAGTGGCTGCCACGGCTTCACGGTCCATCACAGCCCAGTGGTGGCCACCTCAGCCCCAGCAGCCACCTCAAGACTGCAGCCCTCATGGCCACCACAACCCAGTGGCAGCTCCCATAGCTCTGTGGTCACCTCAGCCTGGTGATGGCCACCTCAACCCTGGTGGCCACCTCAGCCCAGTAGCCACTGACGTATGGCAGTCACCTCAGCCTGGTGGCAGCTATCTCAACCCCTATGGACTTCAATCCCAGTGGCCACCAATGCCTGGCGGTCACTTCAGCCTGGCCACAGCCACCTCAACCCCAGTGGCCACCTATGTGTGGTGGTCCCCTCAACCCAGCAGCAGCCACCTAATCCTTGTGGCCACCAATGCCTTGTGCTCCCCTCAGCCCAGCAGCGGCCACGTCAACCCCTGGTAGCCACCTAAACCCCCGTGGCCACTGCTGCTTGGTGGTCACCTCACCCCCAGTGGCCACCGATGCCTGGCGGTCACTTCAACCCCAGTGGCCACCTCAACTCTAATGGCCACCTATGTGTGTTGGTCCCCTCAGCCCAGCAGCAGCCGCCTCAACCCCAGTAGCCACCTCAACCCCAGCTGGCCACCTCAACCCCAGCTGGCCACCGATATGTGGTGGTCCCCTCAGCACAGCAGCAGCCAGCTCAACCCTTGTTGGCCACCTAAACCCCCGTGGACACCACTTCTTGGTGGTTACCTCACCCCCAGTGGCCACCTCACCCCCAGTCGCCGCCAATGCCTGGCGGCCACCTCAACCCCAGTGGCCACCTCAACTCTAATGGTCACCTATGTGTGGTGGTCCCCTCAGCCCGGCAGCAGCCGCCTCAACCCCAGTAGCCACCTCAGCCCCGGTGGCCACCAACGCCTGGCACTCCCCTCAGCCCCGCGGTGGCCACTGATGTGTGGTGGTCCCCTCAGCCCAGCAGCAGCCACCTCAGCCTCGGTGGCCACCAACGCCTGGCGCTCCCCTCAGCCCAGCGGTGGCCACCTCAACCCCAGTGGCCACCGATGTGTGGTGGTCCCCTCAGCCCAGCAGCAGCCACCTCAGCCCCGGTGGCCACCTCAACGCCCGCGGTCCCCTCAGCCCCGCGGCCGCCACCACGATCCCCACGACGACGGCGGCGGCGGCGCGATCGGGTCCGCCCGCCATTTCATCCCTCCCTCCCCTCTGTGAGGGGCAGCGCGGCCTCAGGACCGCCTTCCCCCCCCCACCGCCCCCCCGCCACCTTCTCGCCCTTCCCGTTACCTGCTGCCGGGCTGCCTCAGCGTCCCGGTAATACTTAACGGCGACTAACGCTGCCAAAACGGCCACGGCCAGAGCCAGGCGCGGAGGGGCCGCGCCGGGACCCGCCATACCCGAATCGTTCAGCGCCGCCGCGCCGCCATGGCCGCGCCGGCCGGGGGAGGCGTCAGGCGGGCAGCGCCCGGCGAGGAGGGGCCGGGGCCGGGCGAGGGCCTGAGTCCTCCCCGCGGGGCCCAGAGCGGGGGGAGAGGGGCCGAACGGTTCGGCCCCTCTCCCCCCTCCTCTGGGCCCCGGAGAGACCTTCCCGCAATCCGGAGGAAAACCCACTTTTGGTCCTTAAATTTATCCGCTGCGAGGACTCTTGGAGGAGATTGATCACCCTCCTCTTCAGCAATCTCATTTTTCCTTTTAATTATCGATGGGAGAGCGGCGTGTCCTCCCTCCCATTAATTTCCAAAGTGGTCTTCGGTCCTCAATTCAGCGTTTCCCCAAAAGAGACGTATCTTGCTCCTCTATTTGGTTTCAGCTCACCAAAAAGTATATATATATTTTTTTTAAAAAAAACAGGTATTAAGTGGTTTCACTTGCAGTGATTTCACTGGGGTTTAAGCCTCAGGATTGCAGGGATGCGAATGATTTTGCAGCCATGGGGTGATGATGCTCATCTCAGCCTCCTGCCACCGCACCATGATCCCCAAATTTTGAGTCATTGCTACCACCACCCCACATTTTGAGTCGTTTCCACGATCCTTTTACGACACCCCAAACTTTTTCCACCCTCCCTGTGTTCTTTGTGCCCTTCAGGTTCTTTCTGCACGGTTGTCACATTGCTCCTCAGCAGTGGCTTGGCCAAGAGATATATATATTTAGTCATTTTAATCTTTCCTCATAAATCAGTCTCCCGCTCCTCCTTACATGCAGTCCTGCACCGCCACTGAAATCCCCTGATTGCTGGGGAAGATTTAGTACCATTTTCTGCTGCTGCAGGGCTAACAGTGCAGAATGTTTGATCTCTCTAAGGGTAGCAGGAAGCGTTAGCATTTAATCCTTTGAAGCTTTTGCTGTTTCCTAAGCCTGCCTAATCAGTTTTGTTTTAGGTTTAAAGAGTGTTTTGGTTGGAGATGAGGAGAGCATGACCAAGCTGTTAAGAGAGCAGTGGCAGCTGCATGAAGGAAGGAGGAAGAGGCTGGTAATCCCGGGCAGAGCAGCTCAGGAGCGTGTGGAGTTTTCAGCAATTCCCAGGACAAGAGAAAGAGCACACCATGCTTTTCACCAGCAAGCAAGACTGAAGGGAGCAGGACTCAGGCGGTGAAGGGGAGGTACAGCCTTCCCCCTGGGAGCCGGGCACTGTTCCTCTCTCTGCCATGGATCCCCACGTAGCCCTTGGTGTTTGTCTTGCAGCGACGGTGCAAGCTTGGGCAACACAGAGGACCAGACTGGGGACCCCAGCAACAAAATAAATGCTGGGTTATTCGTAACTCAGATCAGTGCCGTTACATCTGCGTGGCCAAGGGAGGAAGGAGAAGGTTCCTTCTGCCAGCTCCACCATAGAAGAAAACGTTCATGAAACTCTGCCACTGCTCTTTGCTCTCCACCTCCCCATCCGTCAAAGAACCGGTGCTTGGGCCATGGGGAGGAGATGGGAGGAACTGAATTAACAGAGCATTGAAGTAATGTCTGGGAGCAGAGACAGGTGTGAATGAGTTAAGCACTCAAGCACTTTAAGCAGATGTGCTTTAAAACTTCCCAGACTCATTAGGTTGGGCAGTGAGGTGTGGAGAGCTTTTGCTTACCTCAAATAACCTAGCAAGTACCTTTAGAGCGCAAAATGTAACAGGATGAGATAGCTTTGAAACAGGATAAATGTACTTATGTGTCTGGCAAACGAGCAAGCGGTGATAGGAGATGACAAAGCCTGCAGACACCGAGATGGAGACGGAGACCTGATGGGGTGGCTGGCAGAGCCAAACTGATACCATTTAGACGAGAAGCAGAGGGGCTCATTTTACAGCTGAACCGTTTCCAGTGTCATCAGCGACCATATAAAGATGACAAACGGATGAATTATTTGATAGGAAAAAGAATGAAAGACAAAAGGTGAAATAATTCAGGGCATCTGCTGGGAACTAATCCTCCTCAAAGGAGAACAAAACCAACAACTCCTGGCTCTACACTGCTGGTTCTTGAGATGACAGATTACAGCGCTCAGGAAGAATTTTAAATATCCAGACATCTGCTGTGTGGCCCACTCAGGCACACTTGCATCAACAGAAATCCTCCTGATAGAGAAATAACAAGGAAAATTTCCACCAGGAAAATTCACCCAGCAGGAAAAACTATCCCAGATTTCCCCTTTGCCAGCAGGGAGAGTCCAGCTGAAAATAAGAAAAATAGTGACAAACTGGTAGCAGGGACAAAAAACTTGGAGCGACCTTTTTTGTGGTAGAGGGATGGGTTTTCCATCTGTCAGAGTACACGCAGTAACTCCACGTTCCAGGGCGGCACATTGCGAGGGCAGAGAAACCCTGTCCTCGTTTGAATTGACGGCCCCGTTCCCGTAGCCTGAAACCCTGGCCCGTTTTAAAGCCAAAGCGATCACGGTGTGATGGAAGGCGGCATTAAAATCTGAGCTCTGTGCACAAATGGAGAAAGCACCTGGGAACAGAACCCAACCCCGAGGAAGCACGTCCCGACCAGACTGAGGTCCCAAAACATTAATCCTCTGGAAAACAGTAAGGAACACGGTGTATCCAAGTCTGGTTTCACACGGGGCTTTTTGAAGGGGGCAAGAAAACCAGAGGTGCGTTTACTGCAGAAGAGGGGCTGCATCCTGCTCCGGGGACGCACTGTGGCAAAGCTTCATAGCCATGGAAAACATACGTTCATCCCAGAAAATGAATGGCCAGCAAAGGCTGCAGAGTGAAATGAGGTTTGCTTGAGACATTTCGAAGCAGACCATTTAGTTGAAGAGCAAGAGCCAATGCCTACCGAATTCCCATGGGCTTGCGTTCCTACCTCCCCCTTGGCCTTTCCTATTCCGTAGGAAGCAATCCAATCTGGTGGGTCACTTACAGTTCTGACACTCGCTGGCTCTCTCTAAACAAAAGCATTTACACTGCAGGGGTGTTTTATTGAGAGGATTCCTAATTATAGCACGGTACCTGTTTGAGGCTCCACAGGGAATGAAGCCAAAGACCCAAACGTGATCAGAAGTAACTGCTGAAACTTTGAAACTGCTAGCACTGGGAGCCAGCACTCGATGCATCACATCTGAAACAATCAGATAAATAGATCAGATCAAAATGTATGTGGAAAAATACTACGACTGCCAGGCTTTTGAATTCAATAACCAATTCTGCTGAAAGCCTTCCAAGGGAATTTAATAACGCTGTAAAAAATGAAGTGTGGGTTAAAAGATGCATTTGTTTTCTGGATAGTTTTGTCTTATCTCCTTGTACGGTCACGCGACAACAGCCGGCTGTTCTACAAGTGATAGTTATTAGTTTTCATCTCTACCATTAATGCAACTTTCTTTTATCAGATCTTCATTTACAGGGAATTCCTTCTGACCTAAAATAGGGCCACATGTTCTGATGGTGAAAATTAACACGGTAATCACGGCTCCTGAATTTGAATGTAACAGGGGAAATGGGAAATAACCTAGGCTGGTCACATTTCCTGGTAAGGTGACGCAAAACCAGAAAAAACCCATCATAAATCAACAACAGAATTCCCACTGGTGTCCCACACGCCTGAGACTGAAACGCAGGAAAGCAGCTCAAAGACACACATCTTCTCAGATCCTTTCCATGACACATTTAAAACCAAACCTCTGGTCAAACACAACACCCCGTTTATTTATTTACTCAATGTATGAAAACAAAGGGTTCCCATCTGGACAAACACAAGAAGTCCCACCAGCCACAGGGCTCCCCGAGTTGAGGGCTCGTCTCCAGCCAGAGCATCCAGCCAAGGCCTGAGGCGTGCAGAGGAGCGAGGAAAAAGCAGAAGCATTTCAAGACACCAGCGGGGCAAACATTTCTGTTACCTGCATTGCCGTAGGACAGAAAAATCCCAGTGGTGGATCAGGGCCAGGCCTTGGAACAAAGCTGATCCTTGGAACAAATCTTTACTCCTGCTAAACACATTCATGCTTAACTCGATGCCTGTGATGAATCCGCTGGCCTGAGGGATTTAACTGTGGATATCTGTGAGCACAGGCAGAAGTATTTGCAGAATTACGTCTATGAGGGTGGAAAATTTCAAGCACGGCTGTTTGCAACAAAAAGCTTTCGTGGTGACTGGTGCTGAGCTCCATACGAGGGTCTTGGTAAGCAAACTTACCAATAAGCTTTACGTCATCAGCATGCTGGGTGACTAAAAAACCTCCCGATTTGTGATGCAGCCACTGAACTGCGGGAAGGCAGCAGCTCTCCTCTAGAAGCCTATGTGACTTTACTAACGCTGTTCTCGCTCACTTGCATGGAAGAGAAAACAAGAGCAGAGTTTTAATGTGACACCAAGGATCTATTTCTAAAGGAAACTAGAACTGTGCTATTTATTTTGGGGGGTTAAATTTTGGCAGGCAAAGTGTTTTGAGTTAGTCCAAGAGCAGGACTTTTTTATTTACGGAATTCCCTTAATCCATCATAAAAAAATCCTCTGAGTTAAACCCGCTTCCCAGTATCCAAATATTTATTTACCAATAACGATTCCTCTAGGCCAAGCTTACCAGCCAGTATCTTTATCCGCAGGATAATGCTAAGTCCCCATCTGACAACCTTAGAATTAAAGGCATGAATTTAGAAACACATTTTTTGTTTTCACAACTTGCTCAAAGCAACTTTATCTTCCCAAGTTGCTGGATGAACCAATTATCAAGAGAATGTCACAAGAATGAACCAAAATGTTCCATCGCCAAGGGCCAGGCAGCTTTGCAGTGGCCAAAGACTGCTGGGAGAGAGGATGCTGACCCCAGGTCCAGCCCTTGTTGCGAGAACTGTTAAGCAGGTGCTCACGACTGCCGGGGTCAGAACAGGCGTGGGGTGTGAACATCTCCGCACCGTCGTCCTGCTCAGGGCACAGAGCTCACGCAGGCTAAACTGCTAGTTCGGTGGCAGGATGCAGGGAAGAACCTGGCTTCCAGTTTTTCCTTTCTTTTTCTTCTGTTACTTCATTCCAGAAACAATGTATACCAAAGAGCAAACTTGGCTGGGGATTATTTATTTTTTGCTAGAAAAACAAGACATTCATAGAACTCTTGCTAACCCGTATCAGATGGCGAACAAGCAATTGAAGAGAGCTGGTGCAGATGGGAATTGCTGTCCATACACTGGCTAGATTACTCTGGAAATCAACATCTATTGTGAAATATTCTCGAAATCAACCACTATTGTCACCTAGTTATTCCAAGCATGATGTAACGGGTCTTTGACAGATGGCTTTAAAGAGGATCAACCCAAACATGCTTTTTATTTTACAAGACTTTTATTCTGTTTCACAGATTTGACTATTACAGCAGTGAAATTATTACAGGTGACTCATAACATTTAGTTCCAAATAAAAGTAGAAAAACACAAAAATGATAAAGGAAAGTTAAATGAGAGGTGATGTGTGATAAATGTGTTTTAAGAGCACAGAAGAAGTATATAAAAATACATTAGGATCAAGAATTTTGCAGACAGGTTTTGATTTAGTTACAATTTTGACACCACAATCACAGAATCACAGAATGGTTGAGTCTGGCAGGGACCTCTGGAGGTCATCTGGTCCAAGCCCCCTGCTCAGGCAGGGCCACCTCGAGCAGGTTGCCCAGGACTGTGTCCAGGCGGGTTTTGAACATCTCCAAGGATGGAGACTCCACAGCCTCCCTGGGCAGCCTGTACCAGTGCTCCGTCACCCTCAGAGTGAAAAAGTGTGTCCTCACGTTCAGAGGGACCCTCCTGTGTTTCAGTTTGTGCCCACCGCCTCGGGTCCTGTCACTGGCCACCACTGGAAAGAGCCTGGCTCTGTCCTCTGCACCCTCCCCTCAGGTATTTATATACATTAATAAGATGTCTCCCGAGCCTTCTCTTCTCCAGGCTAAACAGTCCCAGCTCTCTCAGCCTTTCCTCACAGGAGAGATGTTCCAGTCCTTTAATGATCTTTGTGGCCCTTCATTGGACTCTCTCCGCTATCTCCATGTCTCTCTTGTACTGAGGAGCACTGGACACAGCACGCCAGGTATGGCCTCACCAGTGCTGAGCAGAGGAGAAGGATCACCTCCCTCGCCCTGCTGGCAATACTTTGTCTAATGCAGCCCAGGATACCATTAGCCTTCTTTGCAGCAAGGGCACGCTGCTGGCTCATGGTCAATTTGGTGTCCACAGGACCCCCAGGTCCTTTTCTGCCGAGCTGCTTTCCAGGCAGGTGCCCCAGCATACACTGGTGCATGGGGTTGCTCCTTCCCAGGTGCAGGACTTTGCACTTCTGCTTGTAGAACTTCATTAGGTTCTCATCAGCCCACTTCTCCAGCCTGTCGAGGTCTCCCTGGATGGCAGCACGACCCTCTGGCGTATCAGCCACCCCTCCTAGTTTTGTGTCATCAGCAAACTTGCTGAGGGTACACTCTGCCCCATCATCCAGATCATTAATGAAGATGTTAAACAGGACTGGACCCAGTATTGACCCCTGGGGTACTCCGCTAGTTACTGGCCTCCAACGAGACTTCGTGCCACTGATCACCACCTCCGTGCCCAACCATTCAGCCAGTTTTCAACCCACCTCACTGTCTGCTCATCCACCCCATGCATCAACAGCTTGTCTATGGAGATCTTCTGGGAGACAGTGTCAAAGGCCTTCCTGGAGGCCAGGCAGACAGTATCTGCTGCTCTCCCCTCATCTAGCAGGCCAGTCATTTCATCGTAGAAGTTCACCAAATGGGTCAAGCATGACTTTCCCTTGGTGAAGCCGTGCTGGCTACTCCTGAAGAATTTTTTGTCGTCCGTGTGCCTGGAAACGGTTTCCAGGATTAGCTGCTCCATCACCTTCCCAGGGGCTGAGGTGAGGCTGACGAGTCTATAGTTCCCTGGGTCCTCCTTCTTGCCCTTCCTGAAGACAGGAGTGACATTTCCTTTCCTCCAGTCTTTGGGCACTTCTCCCAGTCACCATGATTGGTCAAAGATTATTGAGAGTGGCCTTGCAATGACATCTGCCAGCTCCCTCAGCACGTGTGGGTGCATCCCTTCAGGGCCTATGGACTTAGGTATGTCCAGTTTGCTTAAATATTCCCTGACCTGTTCCTTTTCCACCAAGGGTACATCTTCCTTGCTCCAGCCTTTCCCCCTGGTCTGTAGAACCTGGGATTCCTGAAGGCCGGTCTCGCTAGTAAAGACTGAGGCAAAGGTGGCATTTGGTATTTCAACCTTTTCCATGCCCTGTGTAACCAGGTCCCCTGTCTTGTTGAGCAGTGGGCCCACATTCTCCTAGTCTTCCTTTTGTCCCCTATGTTCTCATAGAAGCCCTTCTTCTTGTCTTTGACATTCCTGGCTGAATTCCATTCCATTTGGGCTTTAGCTTTCCTAATGTCAGCCCTGGATGCTCAGACAAAGTTTCTGTAGTCCTCCCAGGTTACTCTCCTTGCTTCCACCCTCTGTATGCTTCCTTTTTGTGTCTGAGTTTGGCTCGGAGTTCTCTGTTCATCCACAGAGGCCTCCTGGCATTTTTGCCTGACTACCTGCTCATTGCAATGGAACTCTCTTGAGCCTGGAGGACATGATTCTTGACTATTAACTGGCTTTCTCAGGCCCCTCTTCCCTCCAAGGTCTTATCCCACGGGACTCTTCCAAGCAGATCTTTAGAAGAGGCCAAAGTCTGCTCTCCTGAAGTCCAGGGTTGTGAGCTTGCTTTTCACCCTCCTTCCTGCCCTCAGGATCCTGAACTCCACCATCTCATGGTCACTGCAGCCAAAGCTGCCTTTGATCTTCACATCCCCAACGAGTCCCTGCTTGTTGGTAAGTGTGAGGTCCAGCAGAGCACCTCTCTTTGTTGGCTCCTCTGTCACTTGGAGGAGGAAGTTATCATCAATCCACTCAAGGAACCTCCTGGATTGCTTAGGTCCTGCTGTGTTGTCCCTCCAGCAGATATTGAGGTGGCTGAAGTCCCCCACGAGGACCAGGGCCTGCAAATTCAAACCTGAGGCTGCTCGTGTCTGTCTGTAGAGGGCCTGATCCACTTGTTCTTCCTGGTCAGGTGGCCTATAGCAGACACCCACTATAACGTCACCTTTCCTGTCCTCTCTTTAATCCTAACCCATAAGCTCTCGGTCAGCTCCTCATCCGTCCCCAGGCAGAGCTCCAGGCACTCCAGCTGCTCTCTCACATAAAGGGCAGCTCCCCTTCCTTGTTCTCCTATCCTGTCCTTCCTAAAGAGCCTAGAAAGCCTACCACCTAGAAAGCACAGTATATTGAAAACTTAATTAGAAAGGTGATAAATCCAAGAGTATATAAAAGGCAAAAATGAAACAGAAAAACGAAAGGAGGATGTGTGTGTGAACTCTATTTTATGGCAAACTTCCAGTCCTTTGGCCACTATAAAGCAAAGTCAGTGGATTTCATATAAATTCTCTGTATAAAGGAATGTCTATGAACTGTGTACAATATGGCCCAGAATAAACATCTCATTATCAGGCTAATAGAGCTCCTCACAGAGGAAAAGAAGGTGCTTATGTCACAGTTTCATCTCCCCAATATAATACTGTCCGGAATTGGACTAGTGCCCCAAAATACCATTTTAGGAACAACGCGAATTCCTTTAATGGAAAGGAAATGCAGTAACCCGCCGACGCTGCAGAAGCAGGCGCTGGGCAATGGCCTCACTACTGCACACTTGCTTTAAAGTTCGTGTGGTTGACTGGCAGGGGGTGAGCCTCTGTGTTGAACACCCAGTCGTCCAGGGACAGCACGTCATCTTCACAGAACAGAAGATAGAGGTACCTGGAGTCATAAGGTGAGGGTGGGTGGGAAGAAGATGGACACAAAGGGAGATTAAAGGAAACTCAAGTGGGACTCCAAGCACACGCAAGCAAGCACTGTCAGCAGGACCGCGATGGGGGCTGCCATGGGCCTCAGCTGCCACAGTTTATGGTGACAGGTTTCGCGACTGCCGGCCTCACTCCCCCACTGGCAAGTAGCACGCCTGGTGCAAAGGTGGCGGAACGGGATGGGCATCTGCGCTCAGCCACCCCACAAACATTAGCCCACGCTACCAGCAAAGGCAGATCTGCACCAACGGGCAGCAAATTCAGGCCACAGTCATGTCTCCTCTGTATGCAGGACATTAACCTGGCAGAGGAAACAGCTGTCTCTTAAACCATCAGACCTAAATTCAAGGGAGCTCAGCAGTCAGAGTCTCCCACTTAGAGCAGCTCTAAATCACAGGAAGAATCCTTCAAATCCAGCACACGAGCAGAAACCTCGAGAGTGCCAATGACAGCAGTGGTTCTACAGGAGGAAACTACCAAAGCTTTGCAGCACCCATAGCCTTGCCCAGTTTTCCCCACAGGAAACCACTTCCCCCTTATTATTAGAGACTTATTAAGCAGACAGAAGTGTTGATGCTGCAGGAATTATGCTACTCTGAAAGGCCTCTGTGATATTAGACTTACTTCAGAGTCTCTGCGAGGAAAAAACTCTGTTGCATGTTGTCATGGGCTGGGGTTGTGGTGTAAACATCTCGGATGCCAGAAAAACCAGCTTCTACTCGACAATGTTTTTCCAGGGCCTGAGAAAGGAAAAGAAATCTCAGTAAAACACAATAGCATGGAGTAACTCATTAATCATCATCAGTTGCATTACAAGTCAGCTTTACAAATCAAATTCCAGGTTTATAGTAGCCTCTGTCTCTCACTGAAGAGTGTGGTGATTACTCCAGACTCTGGGAATAAAGCTAGTTCTAATGAAATAGCAAGAGAAACATACACTGCCTAAGTGAGTTGATTGATTGACCCTGGCGTTACACACATAGCAAAACCAGATCTCAAGCGGCAACGTTAGCTGTTTGCAGAGCCTCTTCTCCAGGGCAGCAGGCAAATGACAGTTCTGCCACTGAAACGCAGCCCCTGCTAGGATGTGGGGCAGCAGCCAACGTGAGCTCACGCTTTCTAGCGTGAGCTAGAAAGTGTTGAGGGACTTTCTGGCTGGGAGGTCTTTGTGGGAAGACAAGACGAAAGGCAAAGCTAGGTTTGCTGATTTTCCCTGGCCAACTACGAAGCAGTGGTTCTGAGCAGTCCAGATATTTCAAATAGAAGGTTGACTCCTTTTTGCAGAAGGCTGTTACATTAATAGCAGGTTTTGCTGTCTGCAGCACTCCTCTCCATAAACCTTCACTGTTCTGATTGACTGGTTGATTTTAGCACAGCCCAAAAGGGAGAAGAAAACATTCACAATGATCAACAGAGACGCCACACTAAATTGAGCTATTCTGTGTATTCCTGCCCCATTGCTAATGTGTCTTAGTGTCTAACACAATCTAAATAATTTCTGCTCTTTTTATTGGCTGAAAGAAAGATTTTTGTAAGAATTCATCAGCCTGTAAGAGTTATTACTGCGAATTTTCCAACCATACCTTCACAACCTCCCAGCCCCACTGCCTGTACTTGGGATCGTGTGTCAGCCGCCACATGTACATGTAGCTTTCTACCACTTCTGGGCGTAGGATGTAGTAGCGCTCGCTGAGTCTGGTTGCCATGGCTTCAGTTCCAGCATCAAAGCGAAAGGCTTCGGGGCCGAGTTTGGTATCTAGACAAAATCACACACACGCAATGATCAGTTTGAGGAGAAAGCAAGTAAACAGACTGTCCAAGTGCTTTTACGCTGCTCAGGCTGCCAACATTTAACTAAGGCTTGCGTGAGGTCAGATGAGCAGATCAGTCAGGCCCATGTATCAGATCAACCTCACAGTTAATGTCAAAATAGGGGCAACTCCACAGAGCACATGCGCTGTGCCCGCTGCCACTGCAGGCGTTGCTCATTCTGTGGAATGTCCGGGTGCTATCTAGGTGTTTCTGAGGGTGGATACAACTGACAAAACACAGACTTGGACCAGATTTGAGCGTGGAGAGGGCAGGTACAAATCTCCCCCACGTCCTAGCACTTTTGCTGGGCTGGTGTTTGCTCCTAGGAATTGCAGTGCCCCTGCCCCTGAGAGCAGAGGTCATCATTGAAGACAACTCAGAACCCAGATGAGAAAGAACAGAGAGGCAGATCCTGTCCTAAAGCCTCAAAGAGAAAACACATTCAAAGGAAAATCTAGGCATGCAGCTGACCCTGCCATCACAGAGACATTGATACGCCGCTCCCAGGCAGGGGGTTTGTTTCACAATCATCAGTCCACCAGACTTTTGCTGACTGAGCAGTTTCGCCTGCACTGCGGCAGGGAGGCTGTAAGAAGTGGTACCTGGGACCTGCAAGCACTTCTTCTGCCTTTCCTTCTGGTCTACTAGCAGCCTCTTTGAAAAGAAGACATCAGGATGATGGGGAAGGCTTAATCAATTTCACTGGTATTTTATGAATAAAGTATTAAGAGTACTTTGGTCTTTTTGAGTGTCCCTTACATGAGAATCTCAACCTCCTGCAAGCATTAGCTAGCACTCAGATACCTACTTTCAACACCAACTCTCTCCCTGTTCAAAAAACCAGGAAACTGAGCACAGAGCTTGCTTACAATCATGCCACAAGGTTTCTCTTGCCGCACCCATGTGTCTACCACAGGGCTGCATTTCAGGGAGTCATTTTGTTTCTCTAAATATTTTGCACACCTTCCCTGGGCCCTCCTGTCTGCGTGGGGATCTAACAGTGTTTGCTAGCTGGACTATTTGCTGAGAGCCAGGGTGACGTGCACAGACATCCTCTGCAAAGCAATGAGCTTGCTGAAATGACAGCACCGTAACCAGTGTGGGCAGGCTTGCTACTGTCCTTTCTATGCTGACGGATATTGCTGAAGGTGGAAATTGGCTCCAGGCACTCACAACCAGAGGGTTATTAGTTCAGGTGGCTTGGTTTAGTTCTGTAAGTGCTGGGGGGAAAAAAAGTTATTTGCAAACATCATTTCAGGTTAGCTTGAAGTTTATCGGGCAAACACGCTGGATACCGGCTGCCAATATGGACTTGCTGATGTGGTGAAGGTGTGAAACAATCTTTGGGAACAGTTAGTGCAGACAGACCTGTGCTTGACAAGGTCCTGGAAAGCAGACTGCTGCTTCGCTGCCTGCAGTCTCAGGAGAGCTAGAGAGATGCCTACAAAGAAAGGAGCGGAGTCCGATGCAAGCTCATCGTGCTGAAAGCCCTGCAGGCAGAGAACTAACCCAGTCTCTCATTCATCACCAGTCACTGCTCTCCCAAAGCACTGGGTGGTGAAACAAATTTTACTGGACTTGTGAAACAGAAAGACTTAGCCAGCCTCTGCTTAGGCAGCCGGGAGAGGCTGAGCCACTGCATTTTTTTTGGCTCCTACCAGCAACCCCAGGTCTCCAACATTCTCCTGTTGGGCTTCTCAGCTGCTTTGCTTCATATAGTGGGACACTCTGCAATTAATCACTGTTAATCTCCCCTTCTTGTCTGCAAAGGGATGTGAAAGGACAGACTCAAACTGTAGCCTTGTTGGGAGAGGCCAGTTCTGCGACTGGGAGGCAGGACTAGCAGCTCTGGGTTCATTTCCCAACTCTGCCACAGGAGCTCACATCTGCCTGTCCCTCTGCTCCAGCTGTCCGCTATGCAAAACACATTGCTTTCTCTTCTAGGTATGCCAGCAAAGACAAGTGAGAATCACACAGAGGGGTGCAGATGCTGCTGAAGCGCAAAATACCCTCCTGCAAACCTCTGCCACACAAAAGCTGAGTCTCCTAAGGCTCTCCCTTACTAACATTTTCTAGGCAGCCCACGTTTACCTGAGCGTGCGTAAGACTCGTGACATGTGTTTGTTATTTCTGCAGCGAGATCCATGTAATGTTGCTTCCTCTCTTCTCCAGCGTGTTCAGCCCCGAGTGCTATCATGCCTCCAGAGAAGCAAGCCAAGTGGCCCATTTTGTGATCCAAGATGCCACCCCTCCATTCAGCAATGTATGTCAATCCTCCAGCAGACTTTTTGACCAAATGCTTTTCTATTGCCTAAAGGGATGAAAATCAGGATTTCAGGATACTTAGTGGACAGAAAGTATAACTTACTTACTAAGTATTACTTAGTGGACAGGAGTGAATACCAAGGAAACCCAAAGATCCGAGACCTTTTTGCCTGAAACATTCTGATGAACAATGTCCCCCACAAAAAATACAGAGCAGCAACCTGCTCCTTACCTCTAGCGCATCGTCGTACATCTTTTTAGCTTCAGAGTCCTTCTTGTCTGACATCAGCCAAGATTTGATGAGATATTCATAAAAGCTGTCCCCAAGCCCCCCAATGGAGACATGGTCTGTAGTGGGAAAGCCAGAAAAGAACTTCAGGTTCATGACATACAATGAGCAGTTGCTTTACAAAGAGCAAACAACCATGTCCTATTTAATGCCCTTGTTCTCTCCTTCCACCTTCCAGTTTCCTGGGGAGAGCTTGCAGCATTTCTTTTTCAAAAAGGAAGAAAGGTGGAAAGTGCAATCAGAAGAAAAATGTTCTGTCATTTTACAAAGCATTAGCGTCCCTTACCAAAACTATTCAGAGGTCTTATTTTGTAACAGTTATTTATACTGCAACTTGAAGATGCTTCCTGTTTGTGAAGCAATCATCATAAATCCCAGCCTCATAATCCAAAAGCAATGGCAGGTATTGATAGACCCCTACCTATATGAAGCCACTGGGTGCTGCCTCCCCGGCTCAGGAAAGGGAGAACACACGCTGGATCACACAGAGCAGCCGGCAAGGGGCTGCTGTAGGGACCTCTCCATCATGCCATTTGTATTCCTGACTCACGGTGGGACTCTGTGCCCTGGGGAAGGCTGGGGTTGTTGGCGTATTAAAACGATAAAGTCAGGTACAAGGATGTGCACTGAATATTTTCTTCTGCAGAAATCGGATTTTCAAGGCTGTCTGTTCAGAGTACACAATGCTATGACCTTACTGGAGAGGAGGATGCTAAAGAATTGCGCTGTGAAATGGGCATGACAGCTGCAGGTTTCTGCCTGGGGGGAACTGCTGGATGGATTTATGTCTTTAAACTATACCACAGGGGGAAAAGCAGCATTCATTCTTTCAAGCAGCCGAGTACTCCCCTTTTTAGAAGAGCAAGACAAATCACCCACCATGGACTGAGTCATCCCTGTTAATTAACAGTGTCCACCTCTGCGTCTGCACGTGTCCTCATTTTAAACGTAAGCAGATGCACCGGGGTTTTCGGAGTTAGCTGTTCAGATTTTTATTTTCCCTTTCACTGTACATACATAAAGTCCCGAGGCTTACTCTAAATGCTAAATCCTACCAACAGAAGAGATCAACAGCCACGCATTTTCCTGACCTGAAGAGCAAATATCCCCGATACAGTGTGTCCAATGATCCACGGAATAATCCATAGCAAAACAATGAGATTAGACACATGAATTCAGAAAAAAAGAGGACAGACTATTTGCAAACACTGGCTGCACAGCCTGTCTTTAAAGAGAAGCGCTGTGATCCTAAGTGTGTCATTCATAAAATCACCAAAGCAGGAGCTCTGGTACATAATTGCTTTCCATATGGCATCAGCTTTGCCAGCATTTGCCTCCTAGGCACTTTGCATAAACAAATCTCTTATTTCAGCAGGGGACTGTGCTTTAATTTTCTAAAGGTAGCAACTGCAGTCAGAAGAGGTACAGCACTGCCTCTTCATTTAGAAGATCTGCTCATTCAGCCAGGTCAAAGATACACCTTTTAAGAAAATCACAGCAATTCCAAGAAAAACAGCTTCCCGCAAAGAGCTTTAATGACAAGACAGAAAATGAGAGCCTGGCACCTACAGGGAACATCTCTGTGGCAGGCTGCAGCTGCCTCCCTACTTTGGCCTTAATCTATTTCTCACCAGCAGTATCGGAGATGCAGAAGGGGCTGATCAGTCTTTTCCCTCACTGGAATACGGATTCAGACCACAAGGTGATAGTAGGAGCAACGCCACAAACAGCCTGTGCCATGAGTTGCCCTCATGATGTGAAAGTCTAGGAGAGAGGTTATCATCTCTAGTCCTTTTCCATAAATCAGCCTACCCCAGAACAAGTAATCAGAGGCTACTTTTAATAAGGTCCAAGAACCAGGAACAGGCCCCTCTATATGTCAGCAAGGGGTGGGAGCAGGTCAGTACAATGAAGTAAAATTTGCAGACATAAATAGAATTAAGTTAGTGGCAAAAGAAATGAATACTGAGTATCAAGCTGAGTATTTTAACCCTCTGAATTAAGAGCACAGCTCTTCAGTTTCCCAAAGGTTCTGTAACAATCAGTTATGGCAACCATCAGGCACTACTTCTCCTCTCAGCACCAATGAATAGGTAGAATTAATGCTTGTGTCTGGTAAAATGTGCAGTGTGGCTGCCAGTTGGGACTAACCTAAAGAAAATGGCATCTCAGGGGTGCGGTAGGGGATGGGAGATTAGCTGTTCAAGTGGAACATATTGCAACAACTCTGCAGAAACAAATGTGGAGGGGAAGCTGAACTGCTTACAAAGGGATTAGATAACCTGGAAGATCAATTAATGGGTGTCGTGGTTTAACCCCAGCCAGCAACTAAGTACCACACAGCTGCTCGCTCACTCTCCCCCTCAGTGGGACGGGGAGAAGAATGGAAAAAAGGTAAAACTCGTGGGTTGAGATAAAGACAGTTCAACAGGACAGCAAAGGAAGAGAGAATAATAGTAATATTAATGATAAAAGAATATACAAAACAGGTGATGCACAATGCCATTGCTCACCACCTGCTGACCAATGCCCAGCCTGTGTCTGAGCAGCGATTGTGCCAGCCCGGCCAACTCCCCCCAGTTTCTATACTGAACCTGACGCCCTATGGTATGGAATATCCCTCTGGCCACGCTGAGGCAGCTGTCCCAACTGTGCCCCCCAGCTCCTTGTGCCCCTCCTCACTGGCAGAGCACGGGGAGCTGAAAAGTCCTGGACTTAGTGTAAGCACTACTTAGCAACAACTGAAAACATCGGTGTGTTATCAACATTATTCTCATACTAAATCCAAAACACAGCACTATACCAGCTCCTAGGAAAAAAATTAACTCTATCCCAGCCAAAACCAGGACAAAAAGTTTGTACCAAAGGACAGCTCTGGTTTAAGGGGACAACTGCAACCATCCAAGATGCTCTGTTGGGACACCCTTCAAGCCAAGCCCTCTCAATTACCATTAGAGGTGCTAATGTGGCAGCTAAAGGTCAGGGATTGCTCACAGCTAGAGCGCTCTCACTGTCTCAGCTGATGGCAGCCATGCAACTGCCTGTCAGTCACAATCACAGCTATTAATACAGTAGTTAGAAAGGTCTGGAGCCATCTAGCAGAGCAAACAGTGCAAGGAGACACGGGGATACCAGGTAATGCAACAACTCAAAGGAAACTGCTTCAACAATATAAATGTAATCCACTGACAGGTTAAAAACAGCTTCCGTAAAAAGATTTCTCTTTCCTTTGCCAGAGAAAGATGAAATCTGGCCACCCTCCCTTGCCAAAACAAGAAAACCCTTAACAGAGCGGAAAGTTGAGCTCAGAGATCTGGGGCACAGCAGCAGAAGTAGCCCCTCATGTTCCTACCAGAGGGCAAGCTTCTGCCCTTTGGTGGCACAAAAAAAGGGGTACAGCCTCTTCTCTGCATAAAGCAGGGAAGTAAATAATCTTTCCCTGTGTACACTGCTTCTAATATTTCTGTGCTCTTTTCAAGTCCTTTCCTGGCTGTTGCTCCTCTTTCATATCAGAGCAGTATCTATTTAATGCCCATGTCTTCAGTGCTGGGTTCCCAACAAGACAAAAGAATACATACTTGTCTCACCCTTCCTGCACCAAACTGCACTTCGTGCAGGTACCATGGTGACAGGCACACGAATGCACACAAGAGAACGCATCCCTGGATCCTAGGGGGATCTGAGACTTAGTAAGCCCTCTGCCTCTCCGGGTGGTTCCTTACTTGCTGCAGCACACTCGGGAAGTCAATCTCATAGCTCACAGCCTTCACGTCCAACTCCCAAGTAGGTCTGTGGGCTATGTGATGACTACAGGATGAGGTCTTAAAGAGATGTGCTGATTTCTAATATCTGTGTGATGAACCATGTACCATTATTCTCCCCTGTGCAAAAGAGGCCCTCATTCTCTCTGGAGGTGAGACACTCAGCTGGAAACAAGGCTGATGCAATAAGCGTACAATTACTATATTACATCTTACAAATCGGGTTGCATTATCTAATCACATGTATAACAGGTTGCCTGACAAGACATTTCCTTGGCTTGCTGCTCTGACAGTTGCTATTGCTTCCTAAAGAATAATGGAAAGACTGAAATGCTCCAGGCAGGACTCTGAACACAGAGTGATACCTACGCTGCACCCAGTTCCCTGTCACCGGGCTGAGAAAGTTGGGATAAAGGCCCTGCGGCTTCTCAACTCTGTTCAGGACTTTGCGGATGTTCATCACCTAGGAGAGATGAGAGACAAGAACTATGTTACTTCTCTGCTGAAAAAGCCAACGGTTTGGCACTGTCACTGAGAACTCTGTAATTCATCAGTGCTGATCCCTGGCTGAACAAGCACAGCAGCCTGTAACGTTGTGAATCATCATGCAAGCAGAACCCAATGACACGGCTCTCCGGTGAGAGGGCTGTGACGGAGAAACTTTCCTGCTGGACTCCTCAGCACAATCTTTATCCAGCTCTGTGAGATTTTAGAAACGATTCTAAAAACCCTGCAAGGCCCCAGTTCAGCAAGCAGTGGAAGCAGTTCGCTAACAGTGGTCCAGAAGCAATCCCGAGGATTTGGGATCTGGGTGGAAACGTATGTGATGCGGAGGGTGATTTTTTCCATGATCCAGAGGGAAAGGAGTGGCAGGGATGAGTGACTCACACAGTACTTAAATTCACCATGTGGTCACTTAACATGATGAATTGGGGCCTTTAATTTCAACAACAGACAGCTCCTTTAATATGCTTCAACAGCCGTACTTATTCTCTGAAACCTCCCTTGGTTTCACCCCCATTAAATCCAATAGGCCTTTCCCATAAGGGACAAAGTTAAATGGTATGCAGCATAAATGTTCTATTATAACCTACAGAGCAGCTAATACACTCTAAACCTTTTATAAAATTAGACAATTTGTACGCCAAAAGCTGGCTACAGACTTAAGTCGGTGCTTCCAAGTAAGTCGTCAGGCTGCATAATATTTACTGAAGTTTAGTAGCATGGCATATTAATGACATGTTTGAATAAAAGACACAGATGGACTTTATTCTTGCTAAAATCACACAAGTCCCAAGCTGCAAGTTAATGAGTTGATCTGTTCCTCTGAAGTAATTTCCCACAGGAGGGGCTGTTGGAGCCCACATCATCCTACATTTTTTCTCGCAGAGGGTGTTAGGATGAATGCGATACATTTTCTGTGGCTCTCATCAGGCACGCTCAGCTCAGGAGAGACCGTAAGACAGGTTGTGCCCTTATCCCTCTATGGGCTTAGGAGGCAAAGAGGGAAACATGTTAGTGTGGGGACAGAGGCTTGACTTTGGCTCAAAATGCCACAGCCTGAACCCGGAATATGGATGCAATTCTGTTTTTTAACAGTGCATCTTCCTGCCCTTGTGTTTTCAGTGCTCATCTCTCCCCACCCCCCTTCATTTCCTTTGCACAGATTTTGTTTCCACACCACTGTTCCCTTTACGGGTCTTTCCTCAGCTCCCCCCTTCCTCTGAGCAACTTGTCATTATCATTGTCCTAAGGAATCTCTAGCTTGCCTCCTTTATTTCAAATCACCAGTCTGTCTTTATCTTCCCTGTAGAGTTTCCTGGGTTTTTTAGTTTCCCTTCACCCTCTGCTTTTCTCTCCTGCTCATCCCTCGGTGACATTCCTCTTGCTCACCCTGCCCTTATTGCTTTCCATAAACTCCATCGTACTCTCCATTTTGCTCTCCTAGCGTCTTCCTCCTCTTTCTTCCTATCTCTTCTGCAAATTCTCGACTGACAGACCTGCACTGGAAATATCCTGGCAAAGTACCATTTTGAGCTTTTTACTGGCAATCCCAGAACCACTGTCTGTTTTCACCCCACTGTGGGATTCCAGACAGGCCCCATTTCCTTTGGGCTCACGGGGGCAGTTTGAATTCTAACTGGAACAATTTGTCTCCCTCAAAGCTGGTTCCTCAGGGACGTGCAGCACAAGCTAATGACTTGCTGGTATCCAACAGCATATTTATTAAGATGCTCTCACATTCACTACAAGATCACTTGTGGAAAAAAAAGCTCAAGGTAATGTATAATATTAATAGATTTTCAGTTACAAGTTACACAAAAGGAATTCAATGTATCAACTGTCAGGCCTTTCCTACACAAGAAACCTCAGCAGAAATCTTGTTGGCTGGAGCATAACACTTAATGGCTGTTTAGAGTAAAAAGGTCTGCAAATACAAGGCACTACTATTAGGATATCAGAATTAACAATTATCTTTGCAGTCTGCATCCAACAGACAGTTTAATTGTGGCTGTGCCCTGTCTGAGTAAGTTTTTGCTGCAACTTCACATGACTGAGACATTGGGAAAAACATCCCCATCTCCGCGGTGGCTGCACGTGATGGGGAGGCATGTGAAGGGGCCACAGCAAACATAAATGGCCAGAGAAAACGCTGGGGTAGCTGCCTTCCAAGGCCTACTGGTGTGACGGGCTCTCCAACTGGAGCTCGCTGCGACCTTTTCAGTGAGCTGGATGCTCTGAGGGCTGGTGGCCTCTGCAGCCTGCAAGGCACAGGCTTCTGAACCCATGTCCCATGCTGAAAGGTTTCTCCTCTAGCGAGTTGCACGGGTATTGGGGAGAGGGGACACTTTGCTGCCACGTTGTCTGCTGCAGGCAGACCGCAGTGCTGCTCTGCTCCAGCACTGACCCCAGGAGTATGAAGAGATCGGTCCTTCAAAGACCAAGTTGGGAAGTACTTGCCTTTTCTGCAAACACCGGGTTGCCAGAGAGCTCCGAGAGGTGCAGGAATTCTAAGTGCAAGGTACCAAATTCTGCTAAGATGCTGCTTCCGGCAGATGCCCAACCCCAACTCCAACTCATGCCGCTGCAAGGAGAGAAAAGGGAGCCTTCATTGCCAGGAAAACACAGCCAAAGCCTGAGGTGCCCCCACTGCAGAGCCTGCCTTTGCTGTGTGCATGCAGTGCACACCAACTCTCAAAAGGGGCCATGTAAAGGACATACGCAGATTTTCAGGACTCTCACATAGAACAGTTCTAGTGGAACAGAGCAGTAGTTTTATAGAGGATTGTTCAGGATAGGGCAAACACACAGACTACACATACTGGGAAACGGCTTTTTTTGTGGGAGAGTTATCCCTCCCAAACAGATCAGTTTAAAGCAAACTTTGGAAGAACACTGACAACCTGCCCTACACAAGACACTTCGGGATAAAATGTGTCTCTAGGTAGCCTGGGCTGAACTCTCACATCTCAAATGTCCCCTCAAAAGTCCAACAGGTCTGCTGTTTTACAGAGAATCCAGACTGTCCCTAAGCACCTTGTTTTAACAAGATCTCACGCTCTTTATATGTACGTGACACTGACATTCCCAGCGTGTGTTGCTTGCCGGGAGGTAAAGCATACAGCAGCACCAATGCTAGGGGAAAGATGCCATTGGGAAAACCTGACTGTAATGAAAAGCCATGGGGAAACTTAATGTCTGCACGGGACAAATCTGACTCTGAAAGCACCGCGCTGGTGCTCATCTCGCGCCCCTTGCAAGAACAGAAGGGCCAGCATAAAACTACAGAAGGTGGCAAACACTGTCTGAAGAAGCCAGTTATACAAAGTGCCTCCGCCCCTACTTTTGACATACTGGGATCCCTTCTCAGTTTCTGTTTGTCTCCTCTCACCCTGCCAAATCCATGCAAAGAGAGAAATTGGCACTGAAGCAAAGCAAGGAGTCAATTCTGGGGATGAGGAGGGCATCTCTTCTCCCTTAAATCTCAAAGAAAACGACCCAAAGGACACGGCAGGGCAGAGGCTCTTCCAAGCACTAACAGCCCCACTCTTGGATTTCCTTTTACATTCAACCACGTCCTTCTTGTATCCCACTGCTACAGATTACAGCTCCACGCCTCTCTGAAAGCTACGCAGACATGAAAATGTCCTTTATCCTTAAGCCTTGGTCCCAAAACAGCCTCTGCAGGTGCTGGCCCAGGGAAGCTTGGCTAAGCCATCTCAGAAGTGACATGGCTTTGATTTTCACGTCTCTGCGAGCGATGTTTGCAGTTGATACTGATGAGGTAACCAGTTTCCAGAGGCGGGGGTAACACTAGATGGCGCCTGAAAGCTTGGCTAGTAGAAGAAAAGCGTTTCTGTTGTTTACAGGAGGCTAAAACTAATGATCTTTCTGAGGGGGGAAAAAAAAGTTTCCCCTCCATGTGATGTACGGAAAACCATTTCAGGTCCAGAGCTGTTTGTTTCGCCTCCAGACAAAAAGAGCCATTAGATAAGCAATATGTTCACGCTGTTTCAAATTGCTCAGTCACTGCCAAACGTCAGCTTTCCCTGCAAACTGTCAGGAGGCTGTATCACCAGCTTTTCATTTGAAAACACTGTGTGCAGCTAAAATGGGTACCCCAATAACATCAAGCATTTATGGCAGAAATCTCCCTGTGCAGGCAGAAAGGTCCTCCAGTCTGACCAGCTTAATGGTGGTGTTAATATCATATTGGACATATCTGCTGAACCTGGCAGCAGCTGGCCTGGGATGGGTGTGCTAAACAATCCCCTGGTGTTCTCATATCTATAAAGAGTCGATTACTTTTTCTTTATTTACTGCACTAAAGGGACATTGTAGCAAATACGATCTCACAAACAGAAACTGCCTTCTGAGCTAGTTCAAATGAGGAGTGCTTGGAAGCAGCCAAATGGGGCCGTGTTTGTTGTGACAGCAGCTATGTGGGGTCACAGCGGCCGGCACAACCCTCCCCCGGGAACTTCCATCCCAAACACGCAGCCAGGCAAGGACCGTGCTGCTGGGAACCCAAGCCCTGGGTTACAAATCACAGTAAAACTCAGGGAGAGGTGATCTGGAGGAAACAGTACGGCTGCAATGTGTCCCTGGGTTAAAGAGCAGCCTGAAATGACCCCCTGCAGGAAAACATTTTTGCAGTGTTACAGACTGGACAAACTGGGTCTTCACAGCTGCCCTGTTTTATAACATCGTAGAGCAAACTACTGTTTAAAGGACCTTGGTCTTCAAGACAAAAGACAATGTCCAGAGGTCTCTTTATCTCCCAGATAAGTGGGTCTTCCTTAAACACTGTCCAGTGCAAGCACGGACTGAAAATGGCAGTATCATCTCCTTCCCTTACAGAGATCCAAAGCAGCAGAACAGTGCCAAGTCACGAGAGAGACCAGGACAGGATGATGAGGAAAAATCTGGAGGTGCAGAGGCTTTAGGGGAGCTGTGAAGGAAAGCAGGGGCCAGGAACTCGGAACAGGAGGCATCGGGAGAGAAATCACAGCGCAACACACAGGCAGAGAGCACAGAGCAGCAGCTTGAGAAGACAATGTATTCTAGGACCTGGCAGACAACGTGGCAGTTGGACCAGCAGGATGGAAAACAAGCCTGTGTGAGATACGATACAGCGCCTGTGTGAAAACAGAAGGCCACAGGGAAGCACATCAGTGGTGAGGGGACACAAGAGGAAAAGGTGGTGTGAGGTGATAGGAAGAGAGAAAGCCAGCTGGCTATGGGAAGAGCTGGGGGGTGGGTGGCTTTGTACTTGGCTCCTCAAAAATGTATACGCAGAATTGACTTAATGTCAGCTTTTGTTTGTTTCAAATTTTTGAATGTCATTCTTAACCCACCCCCCCAAGCTACCACCAACAAAAGCCTACACATGCTGCAAGACTCTCCCCCTTTTGAGATGAGAGCCTTGCAAAAGTAGAATTGGAGAGAGAATTCCTTCTTGCAAAACTCTTCTGGGCTTTGGTTTGGCCCTGACATTTGGGTCAGTGTGCTCTCACAGCATCACCTCACTCTCCTCTGCTTCCATTTCCACACGCTATCTCACACTGAATAACTCCCTTCCCCTTTAGGTTTACAGCCTTTGGCTGTTCATCACGTTCCTGCGGTAGTCAGACTACAGATTTAGCTCACTTCATCCTGGCTCCTAAATCAATTGATACTCCAAGCCCTCACAGCAGTTTCATGGCCCTGAAGCCACAGCTCAAGCCAGTAATATGGGTTATGGATTGTAGGCTCAGTGTTATTCTGATTTTCTTTGCTCTTAGTCAAGGTCATCAGCAAAACATTTTGGGAATGTCTAGGCAGACACAGTCTGTTTCAATTGTCTTCACAAAGGGCAGGGGAGGGTTTGGCATTTCTGTGAAAGGTTAGTCTATGCCGAGTCTTTATCAGCCACAGAGGAAGCAGAACGCCTCTTCTGTAAAAAGAGACAATTAAAGTCGTGGTAGTGGCTCAAATTTTCACTGGGATCACGTGCAGATAAGACAACTGAAGGGTGACAGTGATATTTGAGCAACGGATCAGCGTGAGCCAAACATTCGAAAGTCTTGCACTTCACAGAGACATGAGCCAAACAGGAGATTTGGGCTAGGAGACGAATAATGATTTTCATGGCTGCTGCTCTGAATTTTGCAAGAGGTGAGGATGAAGGGCTTTTGTTAATCCACATTTCCTGCCGTCTCTGTTTCAGCCGGCATGCAGCTTTTACCCTGGGGGATTTGTCTGTAGGCATCAAAATGAGCCGATGAGCCCTTACTGGCAGAGAACACTGTCTACTAGCAAGACTCGGAGACTGGGAGTCCAGCCTCCAGGTTTGCCTCTGTTTGCTGAGAGGCCTTCAGCAAGCTACTTAACCCAGCTGCCTCACAGCTCCCCTCCAGCATGAGAACACCACCTACCTGACATGAAACGCTGTGGCTCTAAGTGAAGGAAACACACCTGGCTGAGAGCTGCCGGCAGGGAGAAAACTAGAGGGTCTGTATACTCCCCACTTTCTAGCAGCAAAACTGTCAGCCAGTCCCATCCAGTTCCTTTCCCAATTTTTACAAATATGGAGCCTGGATAAATTCACATGCATCTAGTTGGGCACAACTGCAAAAACAGAGAGAGCACCGCATGCTACGTGCAGACTACAAATAACCTTTCAAAGAAAATGAGAGTGAGGAAAATGCTATTGCAGCAGGGAGCCCTGCCAAGAGGTAGAGGAAGAAACTGCGGATAGCCCAAAATTAATAAAATACAGCTGGGTTTAACTTGAGTCACCTGCGATCTCTGCCAAGGCACCTCTTGGTTTTGAGTTGGCAAAACAAATGACCTCGAAGAATCTGCACTAGAGGGGGGCACCACTGAGGAACTGCTGCTGTTCCTGCTTGGGTCCTGGTCTTTTACAAACATTCAATAACAAAACGACATGCTTGTAAGGACATGTGTCTTGCCTGCCCAGATTTATGACGCCACGTGGGATACCAGTGGGGGTGTTAAAAGCTGGCAAAAGTTTCTCTCCAAGTTCCAGAGCTTTACTCTTGAACACCTGTTAAAAGAAGAAGAGAGGATAAATATTTGATGGACTGCTTGTGAATACCAGTCACACTGGATTCTTTCAAATCCCCTTTTTCAAACACACCATTATAAAAAACTAAAAGTGCTGCACTGGAATCTACCATTTCAGGTATGCTGCTGCCCTAGTTTCACTGCATGATAGACCTGAACCAAAAGTCATCCTGAACTTTGGTATCTATTTGAATGTCCTCTAAAAATCTATGCTAAACCCTCAGCTTGGATGAGAGGACCCAGAGCTGCAGAGCTCAGAACACCCCAAATACCACAGCAGCAAATTTCAGTGATCTGAACTGATCCAGAGAGTACTCTTTGGGGACAAATTCCTCCCTTTTCTCAGGGTGGCAGAGCACATAAGGAGGTGAAGTGACTGAATTAAAATCAAAAGAAATCCTTCTAGGGTGAAGCACTGTTAGATTTACAACATGGGTTTGTCTAGCTTGTGTCATGTCCTGTTGCAAAAAATATGATTTCCAACGAACAATCTTTTACTTGCAACTCTTTTCCAGGAAGGATTCATGGTTTCATGGCTAAGCTGCTTCTTTTCCATGTTTAATGCCTGAGTTTTGGGCTTTCAAATGAAGTTATAGCTGATGGTGGCTTGCAGCACAAAGCCACCATACACATATTATTTTGGGACAAACTGATACAAGCACTAATCTTTGCTCCAGAGATTAGTCCTGATCAAGGGAAGCCTGTAAGTGACTTAGGAGATAAAGCACAAGCCTTTTACCTCTAGCCCCCCTATACCAGCCCAAGCTGTCATAGTAGTTCTCAGAAAGCAGGAATTTATTGCTCTAAAAATACAGCACTGAGGAAACCTGAGCTCTCCTGTGAGCTTGCAGACCTTTGATACACTCACAAGGAGGTAGGGCTTTGGTTCAGAAGGGAAAGCAAGAGACGGGGATTTAATTTTTGCCTTTCAGCCTGGTGACACTGACTGGGTATATGACAGGCACTGCCCTGGCTGCTGAGCATCGCTGCTGACTGCACTTCAAGAGGTCACTGCTGGAGTCTTATGGTTTAATGTGGTTTCTTTTTGCTCTGTTGATCTGAAGCCTGTTGAAGTTGTGACTGAGACAGGCCCTGTGTCGGGGCACTGAGTCTTTGAGAGTTTTCCCTGCAGGGAAATCACAGAGAGAAGTCATTCCTGGAAGTCATTTAAAATGCAACTAAAGTACCAGAGCTGCTCCTGTGACTCCACGGATCAATGGTGCCACTACGCAGCGATGAGCCATCCCATCCTATTATGGTGGACAGCACCCAGCCACGGTCAGTGTATGGCATGAGAGCTAAGCTCTCATTTAAGAGCCAGTCTTCCAGTTCCTTCACTCACAAAACGCCCTCTTGAATCAGAGTTTCTGCTTGCCTAAGACTTCCAGGGCAAAGGAATAATCTCTTCATCTCTCCACGGCCAGCTGTAAAATTCCAGTCCAGTCACATTATAAAACAGATTATGGCATTAAACCCTGGCCTCTGCCAGGCTGGAGAGACAGAAGGAAAGTGCAAGCGAGAGCCTCCTGCTTTAGCCAGGATTCCCGGGGCGTGGGAGCACCCCCTGAATGGCTGCTCCGCCACGCTACTGGAGGGGCTGCGATGCCAGCCCACACCTCCTGGGCGAGGGGACATTTTGTGGAGCTGTATCACTTTGTCACATGAGTTGGCAGGATACAGGTACTCTGCCCTGGCAGTTTGCCACCCTCCTTCCCTGTACCCCAGGGCACTTTATCTTAGAAACTACTGCTACAGAGAGACTGTCCAGGTAGTTTGGAGCACTTGCCACTAATCAGTTGCCCTCCTTAGTCTGAGGCAGAATCTGGAATGATGTTTGATGAAATACTGCCTATGTTTAGAATATAAAGGAACAAGTACAAAGACAAAAATCACTGCAAATGGCATTTCACTGGGGAGCAATGTGTCCAACTGAAAACATGTCTTGCTAGAATTGCCCACAGGAGAAAAGATCTTTGCAAATGAGCCATGCACGGTGTGTGCAAGGTAATTATGCAAGACTTAATTAAAAGAACATTAGTGGCATTTCGATATTCATAAAAACGATAGGTTGAGCCTGTTGTTATGGAGGGATTATCTGATGCTCAGAGAAAAGCTGCTGGAGAACCCTTTCAGTTCATTAGTGGTGACTGTGTGAGACATGCAGAGCTGCTGAAACAAACCTCTTCTCCAGTTAAGTAGTATGCGGCCAACAGTCCTCCAATATAGCGGATGTTCACCTCAAACAAGGATGCTTCTCCGTTCTGAAAATACATAATGATACACTTGACTGCAAAGTCTGCACGCACAAATGGCAGCTAAGGGGAACAGATTGTAGGCAGATACTTAAGTCTCCCAGTCCTCACCCACAGTGTAACACAGCTTTTCGTCTAAGATCTCACAGCACTTTATTTGCTCTACAGTGACAGGTGGAGCCTGAAGGGAAGAGAAACACCCAAACTGCCCATTTATCACCAGCTGACGGTATGTAAATCAGTCAGGGCAGATGTACTGTCCATCCATCCAACCCTGTCTTGGCTTATGCCTTGCAAAAAGCTGTGAGTTAGTTTAGGGGAAAAATTTGCCCCTTGAAATGTTTTATTTTAAGAGAAAATTGTACAGTGACATGGAAAAATTACTTTCTCCATTTTCTTGTGAAGAGGGCACTGCATTAGATAGATGTAACGCACTTCCTGCATTAGGTAGATATTTGCTGTCGTTCAAGGACTCACCCCAGTCTGGATGCTCAGAGAGGACCACAGCCTATAGGGTGCCTGTCACAGCCGTGCTTACGGAGAGACAAACTGTGTGACGTCCACGTGCTCCACCACCCCAGACAGCAGACACAGACGGATATGGTTCACTGAATCGCTCAAGAACCCACTCACCTGGAACAAGTTTTGCTCTACCTACTCAGCTGATGATCAGCAAATGTCAAAACGATTGCATTCAAAATGTGCCTTTAAAAAATACATGCTCCTGGCCGTTGAATCTGCATGATAAATGATTTCTACCCTTGTGCAAATGCATAAAGCCACAAGCCAGAAAGATCTTCCACCAACACAGCACTTTCAGTGAGGAGGGCAAAGCAAAGGGGCACTTGAACCTCCACACTAGCCTGCCCATTCCAAATACCTGCAGGTTACAAATGAGAGCAAGCGCTGACTTGAGATGATGACTGAAATTGCATGAGACAGATCGCGGTACCCAGTTTCAAACAGAGCTTCTGGGCCTTGGAGTCCCTGCCTCACTTTTCTGGACTATTAGAGTTCCTAGTACAGAGCCAATTTTTAATTAATTTCCCTCCTTCTCTCCCTCTGCTGTGCTTTCTGACTCCACCGATCAATCCATAGCATTCATTCTTGTCTTTGCAGATCAATCTATTCTGCAGGCCAAGATTAAAAGCTTTTATGAAATCCAGATAAATTATCTCCCAGTTGATTTTGTCCCTTGTTTATCGATTCAGTAACATACTGAGAGCATTCACCAAATTTATCAGATGTGGTCTTCCTTTTATGAATATATGAATGCCAGTCGTGCCCTCCCAAATGATGCTTTTCTATAAAGGCAGCTGCATGCATTGTTCCCATGGGGAGAACCATTTTTCACAACAGACAACTACGCTGGCATTAAAGAAATAAAAGTTTGAACTGCACTCTGGTTTTAACATTCTCCGTATGCCACTGATGAGATCCCATCGGCTCTCCCACGAGAAATACAAGAGCTGGCTTGGAGACCAATAGTCAGAGCTATGGCAAGGGGCCCTGGCCACAAAGTGAGATAAAGGACAGCATCCTTCATTTGCTAGCACTGCACGGCATGCGTTGCATCCAGAGTCCCAGTAAGTCTAACACTAGCTCTAAGAAGAAGCGCCTAGGAAAGCTTCAGGAGCCGCAGAGAGAGAGCATCTCTGGCCATTTTTAGAGATGATGCCCTTCCTTCCACATCTAGGCTCACTGTGTGCTCCCACTTTGCTGCCAAGGTGCCACGCTCCCACTGCACAAGTCCCAGCCATGACCTACCAACAAAGGGCCCAGTCAGGGAGATCAGCGTTTTCAATCTTAAATCTATAGCACGTAAAAAGAAAAATTGTCTTATCACAGGCAGACATTTAACTGAGATGAAATAGAACTTGTTCTTTGATGAATAAAACTTCCTTGGAGTATCTAATAAGTACAGCTGTTTTTATAACCCAGACAAAACACGAAAAACATTAAACACTGAATCTCATTTTCAGCCAGACACTGAGAGTCTGATCTGGTGGCCTCTGGCTGGAACCCTGTGCCATGTATAGGCAGAAGATGGGGTCAATCATCACAGTAGTCCCTTTGGCCTTAAAAAAAAATCAGAGCTGAGCGGTTTCTTCCCCCTCAGACTTCACAGTTCCCCTCCTGAACTGATTCTTAGAGAAGACTGTGATCAGAACTGGCCAAACACGCAGCGTTTCTGTGACGCAGACAGGCATTCCCAGTAACTGACTCACCACATTCAAGTCAAAGCTCTTCTCCACCCACTTCTTTGCTTCTTGGAATTCCTCCTCGAGTTCCATGATGTACAGAGTATCTAAGGCGTCTACTACCGTAGCTCCTCGAAGGCCTCCTGCATTGCAAACAGAACAGCGTGAGGAAGCCCCGTTCATGCGGTCTTCTTTAGCCCTAAATCGATCTGCAGGAGCTGGGACAGGCAGCAGCTTCCAGTCCCAATACTGGGGATGTCTGGATGGGATCCAGACTGGCCATTTTCTAGGCTGAGACCTTCTAACAGGACTAGGGAGCTCTGCTACCCAAAATGGGTTGCTTCGGAGAGGCCCAATTTTCAAAGGCCTGACGCTTCTGAAAGAATACCCCCGCAGGAACAGCTCAAGGTCCAGCCATGACTGCAAGCCTTGGCCTTGTCTTCCAGTTCTTGTCTTAGCCAAAGTGGTTAGGCAATTCCAACCCTAATCTTTGTTCAGCTGTAAACCTAAATTCAGCCTCTTTTTAACCCAACTACAAGCATAGCCCTCCTCTAAGTGAGAGAAGATAATTGTATTTTTATTGTGCAAGAGCATCTAAGACATGACTTTGAATATTCTGTCCTGATGCAGTGTTTGTTATCTGGGGCACAAAGTACTTTTGCACCGTGCCCTGACCCAGGGTTTCCCACTACCAGCATCTATACAAAACAGCCTCATCTGGCAGCAGAGACCAGAAACTAATCTCAATGAATCTTGAGCAGAGAGTGGGTGACTTTGGGGACAGCTCCCTTCCTTTGGCTAACCAAACAGTCCCTGGGAGCCTGCTCACCATTCTCCAGCAGATGACAATGTTCTCCTATAGGAGAACTTCCAGAGGGAGAGAATGACATGGCATGGCATGCCAAGAAAACTATACAAGGTGTGTAGACAGACAATCTTGTAGCAGTTGAGATTAAATGAAACTAGAGATGTTTACAACCCTGGTTTTGGAACATCTCAGTGCTGGAGTTTTATTTCTGTTAGGGTTCCCTATAAGTATTGCTAACACGGGAAAGCAAAGGGTATGAAGCACATTGTGACTCAAACCCCTTTGTGCTCAAGTTACAAAGGCCATCGCTTTCCTGAGTAACTCAGCAAACACAAATCCTCACGTGGAATATTCCGGTTTGGAATCATCATCAGTCATCCCTCTGCGGATGTACCACACCAGGGACGCAGGCGGGAAGCTGCCTCTGTGCTGCTGTCAGCAAGCGGCACGTGCAGCCCCCCACGCGGCTCCGCTGCAGCCACACTCCTACCCCCCCCGACAGCCAGGCCTCTTGGAGTCTCTGGCAGCAACAACGCTTGGATGAGGTTCAGGTTTCGTTTCTACAGGAGAAACTGCTTGTACCAGCTCTGTCCCTATCATCTCCCTTTCCAGTGTAACCGCAGAGAATCACACACACTGCTTATTCCCGGGGGTTTTCCCGAGACAGATTTCTGTCTGGCTCAGGTCAGTTCCTTCTTCTCACTAACAGACTTTAAAATACTACCCCAAATTCCCCCAGCGTTCCCAGCCTTTTATTGCATGCTCAGATTGGCTTGGCACTTTCGTAATACCTTCAGTGTTACTTCAATTCTAGTTCTGCTTAAGAGAGGAAAACCCAGCTGGATGCACTGTCAAGGAACTACTGCAGAGGGGAGAGGAAGGCAAAGGTGAGTCATGTGTCGTGAACCTTAAGACTTTGGTCTTTTCTTATTAAGGGAAAAAAGTGACCGTGTCTGATGTACATCATAGCTTCTCCCCAGAGGAGTGCTCAGATCCACCGATTTCATGCAGGGCTCATTTATGCTTTCAGCATTCCTCTCCCCTAAGAAAGGCATCCTGCCTTATTTTGTTGATGTTACAAGATTGCAGTTTTGACACTTTTCAGCCAGTCAGCACATCATTGCTTTAATAAAAACCCAACCAAGACTTTACTGCTCAACTACAGATTGCTGGCTTTCGGATGCTGTCTGCATCAAAAACAGGGGCCGTGGAAAAGGGATGAAGGCAGTAGAGACAGCCTCTAGAAATCCATTTATTCCTGCAGGCTTGCGAAATGATCATCTAACTGGAGCTATCTCCGAGAGTGCAATAGATGGAGTCAAACAGCCACTAGATCAACTGGTGGGTTCTAAAAAACAGCTGAGCTGATGTTTGTATGGCATGTTTTCCGAAAGCAGTGACCATGAAAAACAACATCATCACAGTCAGAGCTGCTTTTATCACTTTAATGATTCTTCAATATTAATGATTATGTGATTTTTATACACTTTCCTATTAGCAAGGAGAGACACACCAGCTCAGAGCACCACGGACACAGGCAAAACATTTTAAAAAGAGAAGGAAGGGCAATGCCGCCTGAGGCACAGCCCATTACTGTGATATTCTGCGAGTAACACTAACAAGCTCGATTTAATTTGATGATATAATCCACAAAGCCTTTCATAATCTGCAGAGAGACAATGAGAAAAGTTGGATTTGCTCAACCTAAACAGAGACAAAGAGACAATAAAGTTACAATTTTCTGGGATGATTAATTGAAGTGAAAAATATTGCCTGAATTGACAGAGCCTTTTATGTTTTTAGCAAGTAAGGCCTTTAAATACATGAATTGCATCGGGGATTAGGAACATGCTCGGATCTTCGCTAAAGCATAGCTCGGAGTTGCTTAGCTTTCCTCCCCTGTATTTGACAAAGCGGAGGGGAAACCTTGCTTCCCTGCCGGTTTGTCTTTGTGTCATTTTAAACATTTGTTTTAAATATTCCCCTAAACACCCTGTCTCTGAAGAACCGCAGGCTGTGTGTTTTGTACGAGGGTCTTGTCGATGTTTCCTTTCTTCTGCACCAGCTTTGAAGCAATTGCAAAATGCATGACTGACTTTTCTTCCTGCAGCTAACAAAGTCTATCACAATACTACGAGCTACCGTCTCAGCTTCAGCCGTCTCATGAGTACGATAAAAAAGAACCTCCTTCCCCTCCACAGCCATGCAGAGAGCAAACCCGGCATCAGGACTTTGCCGTTGTGTCTCTGTCACGTGCCAGGACAGAGAGGACATCTAAGAAGGACCCTGACCCCGCTGTGCACACTGGCATGTTACTTCTTCTCTACAGGAGCATCTTCATTCTTTCCTGCTCGGACTTTGCTTCATCAGATCATGAGAGAGCTCGTGATACAACGTCCAATGGCTCTGATTATACTCAGCTCTCAAAAGATGGTGCTATACGTATCCTAGCATGTTCATTACAATATATATGCGCCCATTTATAAAGGTGGTGATATTTGCTTGACATGCTGCTTATTTTGAGAGATGTTAAAAAATAATCACCTTTCCAGATCTACACATTATAATGTGAGGGATATAATCAAAGGGGAAGCAGCTTCAAAAGGAAAAGGAATCAAAACCCACTCTGTCACTTTTGACTCTTGCTGACACTCCCCTCTCTAAATTACTGGTTTCAGCCTCATTGTACTCTCTCTGAGGGAGTTTTGAAGTAGAAACAAGAAACCCTCCAAAGAAATCCTTCCGCTAGTGCCCAGAAATGGTAGCGATGACTTTTAAGCGAGACTCAATGTCTAAGCTTCTGCCTGTCTCCACAAATCTAAGGCCCAGTGTGCTATGAAAAGCCCTCCCTGATCCTGCTGCAAAACCAGCTTGGAGCGGAGACACACCTTGCTCGGGAGAGGCAAGGTCACTTTGCTGACGGCCAGAAGGGAAGGTGTGTCTGCTGGACGCAGCTCTGGGATCCACACCAGCTCCTACACTGCCCAGCGAGAGCCTACGGCCATTCTGAATGGGAAAGAGGAACCCTCCACTGGGACCAGCGGGAAGAACTGGGACCTCAGTCAGAACACAGGGATGCTTGTCTAGGGGTGTTTCTAACTGAAGGACTTCATGGCAGCTCTTGGACAGCAAGTGGCAGGGTCTCTGCCTGGGGTTTCATCTGTGAGAGAACAGCAGCACACCAGAAGAAGCAGCTCATGGTAGCAATACAAAGGTTCATCTCTTTTGGAGCTGAAGGAGGGCCTGTACCACTCTGTCCCAAGCCACAAGTGTATTTGCTCTTTTGTGCACGAGAAGAATGGAGACATCCATGTAGGCAACAAGGCTGCTCTGTTCCTATGTCCACCCACCCAGAGGAACGAGCGTCCACCCGCTCGCTTGTGAACACTGCCACAGAAATCACTAACAAACGTTACATTAATTAACATAATGCTTGTGAAAGGTGCTGAATGGAGCACTCCACGGAGAGGAGATGGCATTGTACGCACACCGCACCCCCACGGCCTCAGTGGGAATGTGCTTTAATGCCAGTCTGGAGGAACAAGACCATTCAACTGATACCGTCTCAGAAGGGCCTTCATGGGTATTAATAGTAGCGTTATCTCTCAAAACCACAGATAAAGCCCGTAGCAGCTTATTCTAGTCTGGGGTAGATAATCTGAATAGAAAGGCTCAATCTCTTCTCCTATCCCTGACTCGTCCCTGCTGCCTGCTAGCTTAGGGGTTCGTTAAAGCTACTTGCAGCAAGAGTAAGACAAAACACAATTCCAAGGGCTCATTAGGAGGTTTAATGCGTGTTCACTGGGCCAGAGCAGCAACACTTTGGAAGACATATGCCAATCTCAACAACTGAAGAAACGAACCAGTACGAAAGCCTGCCAAGGCTACCGCAGCGCCGACCCAGCGCGGGAGCCCCCAGCCAGGCTCCCCCCGCCAGGCGAGGGGCAGCCCCTCTGAACCCGCTGCAGAGCACAGGGCAGAAGAGAAGAGCTGCCACCGCAGCCTGGGGCTCCTCCGAGCCCAGCACAAAGACCTGTACCGACTATGAGCCCACGGACTACGGCCAAGAAGCGACGGATGTGTGGTCCCGATCACAAGCTGAACGAGGACTGTAAAGGGTGAAAAGCTCCACATCAGGCGAGTGGGGAACCTACAAGTAACAGATGACAGAAACAAGATTCACCCATTTGCACGTGTCCATCAGCCCTGCTCTCCTTCAGCGTCCCAGCAAGCCAGTGTGTGGAGAAGAAAAGGGAACAGCTTTGTTCTCAACGTATAGTTTAAAGGGAGGCCATGAGGGCTGATCAAAGGTGGAGAATATCTACCCTACCACCTGCCAAACACATAAGGGCTAATTAAGGCTTGAAAAGCACTGCAAAGCACCAAGCAGGGACTAAGTATAACTGTGGTAACAATCACAACCGCTGCTGCATCTGTGAACTTTCTTTCAGCTACCCATTATCTGCAAATCAAACCCACCAATTTAGGCAGAAACAGGCCAATCAAACATACCAGCATCAGGTACACAACAGAAACTGCACATTTGATCATTAGTAGAGCACTAAGAGTTTGCATCCGACTTGCTGAAGCTTTCATAAGCCACCAGTTCCACATGTGAAATTCAACCGATGCGAACACTTTGCACCTGCTCACGTTTACAGCCCAGGTTTGCCTGGGAACACCAAGGGATGGCCACGGGTTGTATCGGGCTACACCACCGATCCAGGCACTGCTCACGCAGCGCAGTTGAGCTCCCCCACTAGAAAGGGCCCAGAAGACAGGATTACATTTTTTAGGAAGTAAGATGGTCTACTGAGCAAAAGGCATAGTCTTCACACCAAAGAATTGTCTTTTATCAGGAGACCGTGACATTATCCTGAGTTTAGCTCTCCTTCGGTCTCTGTGGGAGCTACAGAGAACAGAAGACAGCCACATCAGAGAAAGCCACAACTTTTCATACGGCTCCTTGCAGCCAAGGTCAAAACCTTCAGCTTGAAAGAGCCTCTGCCTCCACCCTCTGCACCCTGCCGGCAGACAATAGCAAGCTGAAATGCACAGTACTGGGTAGATTTCTCTTAACAGCAACTACATGACTGAGGAGTGAGCAGGGACTGAAGGAAAGGACAAAAATTAGGAAAGGAAAGAGAAGAGGGACAGAACCAGACTATGAAGAAAGAAAAATGAAAAACAAAGAGACTGCAGAGCACTTGCAAGAGCATCCAGGATATTTTCAATGCGTTCCCTTGGCACCAGAAAATAGACTGTGGTTTTTGCTGTGCTCAGAAAATGGTTTATCTTCCCCTGCTCTGCTCCTGCTCTATCAGTTCAAACTGCTAGAGTGTTGCCCGTAACCGAGGAAATCTATCAGCCTTCTGGGCCGTGGAGCCTGAGCTTCATGCCATCTTTTCAGCCTATCCAGCTGCCGTGGAAACAAAGCCCCATCACCCTCCTTCCAGTGGGAACAGGGCCTGGGGTCCGCCGCCTGCTCTAATCAGGTGTCAGTGACTCACTGACAAGAGAAGAGACAATAGTTAGGCAACAGAGTGACTCACTGGTAACAAAGCACGATTCATCTACCTTCATCCTACCTCAGAGGGCTTATATTAAGTAGGATGCAGAGTAGCAGGCCCAAAGAGAAAAGACAGCCGGTACAGCAGCTTGCATTTCAGGGCCTCTCTCCGGAATCTCATAAAACACCCTTGCACACTCGCACAGGTGAACCAAGCCCTCGCTCTTCCTCCTGGCTTTTCCAGCTCCGTTCCTACAAAGTCCAGCTAGCTCTCCTACCTGATGGATATCGCTTTCCAGTTACACTTTTGGGGATCAACAAGCACCCCTTTGTCAAAATCAGTTTTGTGTTGTTTTTTGGGGGGTTTTGCTTTGGGGTTTTGTTTTGGGTTTTTTTTGTGTTGAACATTACTCAGGCTCTAGGAAGCAATTTTGGCCAAAATGAAATACCTCCTTGGGGTGAGGTATTTACAGGCTGGGGATTTACCTGTTTGAGTACTTTCGCTACCAGATTTAGCACACAGACCTGCACCTGCTTCTCCCAATGGCTAAACAAGTGGCCTAACCCCAGGACATATTCAGCCTCCATAGCTCAGCAAATGTTTGATTTTCTAGACAAAGTGGAGCAGCTGCAATGGGAGGGACAGAGAGAGTCGCCTTCCCTCACTCCCCTCTTCCCAAAATAGCCAACTTGGAGTATCACAGGCCAGATATGAGACTTGAAGGGCTCCCAGCTGCAAGTCTGTCCCTTGAGAGTCTTTAGAAAAGCTGTAAAAGCGATGCTTCAGCAAACGAGTAGCTAAGAGTGGGGTCTAACAGCCCTCTTCCTCAGGAAGGAGAAATGCCTTTTACCACGGTTTTGCCTAACTCCCCCAGCCGCTCTGCGTCTGGGGAGCCGCCGCACGATGGCTTGCAGGCGTGTGATCCAAAGGGTGGCTGCCCTGCTGTCCAAATGGCACACGCATCACATGCAACGAGGCGGTCTCCCTGTCTCAACTCTCACCAGCTTTGCTATCTAGGTGCAAGGAATAATGATGAATTTAGTGTGTGCTTAGATGCACTGCTTTTCCAAGACTGGCAAAGGTGCAAGGAGTCCAGCGGAGGGTACAGAGATGCTGAGGGCCTGGAGCATCTCTCCTGCGGGGAGAGGCTGAGGGAGCTGGGGCTGTTCAGCCTGAGGAAGAGGAGACTGAGAGGAGACCTCATCAACGCTTATCAATATCTCAAGGGCGGGTGTCAAGAGGACGGGGCCAGACTCTTCCCAGTGGTGCCCAGCGACAGGACAAGGGGCAACAGGCACAAACTGGAACACGGGAAGTTCTGCCAGAACGTGAGGAAAAACGTCTTCGCTGTGAGGGTGCCAGAGCCCTGGCACAGGCTGCCCAGGGAGGGTGTGGAGTCTCCTTCTCTGGAGAGATTCAAACCCGCCTGGACGCAGCCCTGTGCAGCCTGCGCTGGGTGACCCTGCTCTGGCAGGGGTTGGGCTGGGTGGTCTCCAGAGGGCCCTTCCAGCCCCCGCCATCCTGGGATTCTGTGATTCCCAAGCAGCAGGAGACGGAAGTATCTTCACCAGCTTTTCAACACTATCTCCCTGATGTCAGGGTTTAGCTCGAATAAAATTCTTCTTTGTGCCGTATCACCTGCGTTTAGAGAACCACGTAACCCTGCTGTTGCTGTTACGCTGCTGTTATGAATTGTCTGTCACAGAGATGGACGGAAGCCCAAACTAACCTCACCAGCACACCTATTCAGCAGGCAGTGCCAAAGCACTAGAGCAAGCAAAGAGGTTAAGGAATATCGTCTCTAATGTCACGGAGATAAGACCCAGGGGGCCTGGTCCTGCCATTTGGCAAACAATCCTTTATGAAGTTTCTCAGTGAACAGAAGCGGCATCTTTCATTTTCCACAAAGCCATTTAAAAAAATCTGTACAGTAATGCATTGTGCCAATGCTTAAAATGAACAGCACAAGTCATTAGGAAGCTATCATACTTAATCTTGCATATAGCAGGACTGTTTAAATGCTACAGAACAGCGAGTTTCAAATAGCTTTTTGCTAACTTTAATAACCAAGTTTACAATTGAAAGGCAAGAGCAAAAGGGGGAGGAATTTAGATCAGCGCAATGTAAACCTAGATCAAAAATGAAAGGTCTTGACTCCCACTGTTCTTATGTCAAATCGTATTTGTCAAAACAAAAATTAGTGCTGAAATCTTGTTTGGAATAAAAATTAGGATGCAGTTTGTATGAAACATGATGAACTTGTTAACTGTTGAGGCACAGAAGGCTCCAGTTGTTACTGGTTATTTATCTTCACCTCTTGGGGTGCAGGCGATGCAGGGCAAAACAAGAACTGAAAACACTGAGATCCCTTTTTCTGGTTACGCCGGTACTGAAGGCTTCAAAATACTGAACTGGCTTTGATTAAAATCAGTGCCTTGTTAAAACAGGAGTCTGAAAAGCAACCATCTCTGAGTGCTGCCTTTCTTGTTCTTTTTGGTTCTTTTTCTCAGTGATAGTGCTTGGAGACCAGACTGAACTTTTGACATTTATCCAGAGCTTTGTGCGAGAAGCCTGGGAGCTGGCAGAGACCACGTCACCAGACAGCTTCTGGGTGGTGGCACACTGTCGAATTCTGGGGTAGATCTACACAGAGACTTTTTACACAGCTCAGGATTATCTTGGCAACAAAGTAAACTGTGAAAAATCACTGCACAGTTTCTTGAAAAATCTGCTTTGCAGAGAAGATTTGCCAGTCCTCTCTGCGGAGTGCTCTGGGTGAGGCAGAACAAGTGGTTGGAGCCTGGAACGGGACCTGGGTTTAGGCCAGAGCTCCCTGCCCGCTCTGGGCCTTAGTTTCTTCTGCCAGCAAAAAAGCAGGAGGCATTTTCCTCTAAGTTTAAAAAGAAAGAGTTTAAATACAGATAACGTGCTGGTTAGAGAAATAAAAAGAGAAATAAAAAGATTTAAAAACCCACATTCAGGGAAAGCGATGCAACGTGCTGACCAAAGTTTTAGCCTGTTCTACTCAGTACCAGTTACAGCACGACACAAGACAAGAGTCAATAGACAGCAAGGCACACGCCACCCCTCTGACACTAAGCAAACAGCCCCGTGTGTACCGGCCTGTTCCCTAACCAGCTGCTGTCTCGCCATCTCTGTCGATCACATTAGTTTACCCACCATCATCTGACCTGGCGTTTCTGTCTCTCTTCTTCCTCAGCACCTTGCACTAGTCGTTCATCTTCCCTCTAGAATGGCATTGCTGGCCAGGCAAAAATACTCCCACCGGTTTATTTTTTAATTTTCCTTTCATCATTGTCCTCTAGCACGGAAACCTTGCGCTAGGTATCACCACTGGAAGGTACAATCCAGTTCCAGAAGATACTCTCAAGAAGCAGAAAGACAATCTGCTCCCATTACAAGCAGGATCAAGTCAGTTGTCAGTGATCTCTAGGACAGAGGTAGTACTGTTTGTTCAGATGACATAAATTAAACAGAAAATTCAAACAAAACTAGCAAACGGGTTACAAGCCTTTTCAGGAAGACAGACAATTCCTCAGTTAATTGTCTCATTACAACTGGGTCCTCCAGCTGCCTATGAACGGTACCTACACACCGCAGATGAAGCTTGCAAAGCCAACACCGCCAGACCTGAGTTACAGCCTTGCCACTGTGTCTTATTTATTGAGGTTTTTGTCTGCGAACCTGATAGCTGTAACACAGAGCAACTTTATTCCCTTTATTTAAGGTAAACTAAACAAATTACATCTGAGCAACAAGGTAGCAGCAGAGAGAGATAAAGGGGACAAAAAAGTAGTTCAAGAATTAGAAAAGATCTATTTCTTTTCTTATCAGCACATTCTCCTGAAGACCAAAAAAAAAAAAAAAAAGAAAGTCCATTAGCTTTTGAGCAACCTCATTTTTCTTTGCCTTCCAAATAAACCACTGCACCTACACTTCAGGGACTTCATCGGAAAACGCTTCATATCCAAGGTTATTTTCCCCGTCTTCTTCATATTAATCTTGCCCACTCTCCTCTGCAGATATTGGCCAAAAGGTCACACCCCAAATACTCTCCACCCCACGCTTGCTCCCCTGACGTACAGGGCAGGGGGTGACTACGCAGAAGAGCAGAACCCACCTTAGAGAGCCCTTGGCGTCCAGCAGCTCACGGGCAGCTCTACCGAGCAACGTGCCTCGGGCAGCTCTGTCCTCCGCTCCCTGCAACCTCAGCTGCGTGCAGCCATCGAGGGAGGGTCTTGGGGCTAAACGCTGGGCACTGCCATGGCTCCCAGCCCACTGCCCGCACTAGTTCTGGTTGGCTTCCGATTCTGCCTCTCCCTGGCACTCATCCTGCCCTGCAGCAGGTCAGCAGGGGCAACAGACATGGGGGGGACTGTGCCAAGTCCCCCCAGATCCCCACAAACCAGCCTCCACCTCCCCAAGACACAAACCACCCTTGATTTCAGTTTATGTTGAGGTATCACGCCTGATCTCTTCCACTTCATGATTCCTGATAGATTTAGCTCTGACAGAGCGATGACCCTGCTTCGTAGGCTACCAACTGGCTACTAACCTCATCAGCTATCAATTATCTGATCCCAGAGATGCTAATTTTCTTGCAGTTCTGGAAGAAGTACTTAGTGGATCCATCGGAAACCCATGCATTTTACTAGACACAGGGCATCACTCAAGACAATGCCAAGGTTACTGCCGGTCTATAAGCTTCATAGCTAAATCAACTCAAAACCTAGTCCTATACACTGTAGGATGGATAACGTCACATTTGCCCCAATTAAGACAAGGTCAAAGTGCTGATCATTCCCTGAAAAGATGCTTAGAAACAGGAGAGCAACTAATCCTGGAGCACGTGGCTTGGAAGAAGCAGAGCCCATGGTACATCGGACCGTGCAAAGAGACCGTGCAATAACGCCACCTCGAAAGAGCCATCTGCCAAACAAGGATGACCCACCTCCCACCTAAAGGCAAGGAATTCTGAAGACTGGCATTAGGGAGATCACCCAAACATCTGGCCCACAAGATAGCTCCGTCTGGTTTTTGTTGCCAACAGGAGTGATCTTCACGGGAAGATGATAATGAATCACAGTTCCACCTGCCCTACACAATGGGTGTCAGCATATGCGCTGCGGAGTTTCTAGGTAAATCTGGCATCAGAGAGAAGCATCTTGAAGTGTTGGCTTTTAGGTTGCTATGATCAAATTTAATACAGAATGTGTTCCAGCTGGGCAAGAAAAAGCTTTTTTGGATTACAAACCACTCATGTTTTTCAAATATCAATTTCCCCTGAAGAATTAAGTCTATCATTCATACTGAACTAGCAGTGGCAGCTCTCCCCTAAACAAGTGATGGGTGAGAGGAGAAAAAGAGAGCTCATGCTCATTTAGGAATGTGGCAAAGTAGACTGTGTCGGGAGGAGATCAGGCTGGTGGGAACAGGTTAGCAATATTCTTATTATGCACTGAGAAAAAAAGAAAAGAAGGGTGTTCAGCATAAAAATGAATTGCTTGTCACAGTAACAGCCCTTCAGCTAGTTACTTCCTTCAGTGGAAGGGGAGAGAAGATATATGATAAGCACCTATTGCCAACTGACTCTTAAGTATTTAATATTTGGCAGCAGCTCCCCAGTTTAATCCTCTTTTCCCCAGTTTCTCCAACCCTCTTTCATCATTTAGCGATCCTCCAACAACAGGCACTGTCCCATCCCTGCATGACTCCAAACCTCCCGGAGGTCAAATCAAACTGTTTCTATTTGAAAGTGTCATAGAGGAGGAGGCGGTTTGACTGAGCCTCAGAAACACAACCGTTGATACAGGAGAGATACTGCAAATCCACTCTCCACGTGTATCCAATCCGTTTCCCACGACACACAGATTCTATTGCAGGCAGACTATGTCAGCTACGGAGAGCTCAGCAGAAAATGGAAAGCAATAATCATTCAAATGCTCCTTCGGGAAAGAGGTTTTCCCCTTTGTTTGGGCAACGGGGCTCAGATGTCAACGAAGCAGAGATGATTACTTCTGTCAAAGATCGGTCATTTGACAAGCAAGGAGTAATTCTGGGAGAACAGTTCAAGAAGGTTAAGCAGAAGACAACAGCAGCAATACTGGTGGGGCAAAATACTGCTGGTCTCTCCTCTTCTGGATGTTTGAAATCAATTTTAGACTGGTTAAAAGTAATCTGATTATATACTGTTTATTGCTCCTTCACATAACTCCTTGAGGATTTGCATCATTTAATGTGAGGGGTCCCAACAGGCCTATTATAACAAACACAAATGTCCTACCTGCAACTATTATCCATAGACTCCGAGAAATATAGGGAGCAGTTAATGAGCAGAGACTGCTAATTCATCTTAGAATTCAAAGGAGAGACACTTCGTTAGAATAATCAGGAAGAAGGTGCCCTTCTATCTTCCAAACACACTTCCCAAAAAGCGGCTGTGGCAGATGTGTTATGAGAGCACAGGAGAGAGATGCAGCTTGTAACTCTAGATGGCATTTTTCCCTCAGCAGGTAAGAGACGCTCTGGAGGGGCTTTGCAGAACAGACAGTGCATTCTAGTTTGGGTTATAAAACTGCTCATCCCTGACGTGGTTTTATCTATAGTCCAGACAAGCAAACATCGCCTCCCATAGCGTGTTCACAGAAATGATCCGGTCCTTAACGCAAGCCCAGGTGTGAGAGCAGAATTCGGAGATAAAGGAATGAAACCGTCCTTTGCCTCAAAATAAAGTTAATAGGATTAATTATGCTGTTCAGTATGCAACAGAATGGGAGGTGCTGGGCCTGGACATCTGCTGGCGATCCAGATACTGCTAAGCACTCAAGTTACTGCTCACGAACTGAGCTAAGGTCCCTAATAATCAACGATGAAAGAAGCTAAATACGTTTTATTTGTGAATGCAATGGGGTCAGGAGAATGCAAATGGTCCATTACCATGTCTCAGCTGATGAGCAAGAACACATTAAGCCATGGTAACTCTGTCACTTGGAACCATCTGTCCATATTCTTCCTTTTCTCTCCTATATTTTTAAAGTCACACCAACAAGACCCCGGCTGAAAGACTCTAAATGCTCTCCAGTATGTTGCTTGACAGGATTAGATATCAAAATAATCTTAGCAAATTGGGAAAATAGTCTGAAATAACCAGGATGCAATTCAATAAGGACACACAACGTATTTCACCCTGAGGGAAGAACAACGAACCACGAAGCATAAGGAATAAATGGTTAGATAGCACTCTGCAGCAAATGGTACCAAGGCTACAGCAGATCACAAATTCAGCTGAAATCAACAACGCTGTAATGCTGCAAGAAGGAGCAAACTCCACCCCAGGGCGGGTGAATAGTGTGTGTCGCATGCAAGCCACGAAACTGCACTCCACTCCGCACCAGCAAAGCCTCAGCCAGGACAGAGTCCACTTCAAGAAACATTTGGCTCATCTGGAGACTTCAGAGGCACTGAAGAGGCCACAGAATGCGACCTACAATGAAAGCTGGAAAGGTCTGGGGTTGCTCAGCCTTGAGGGAAGAAGACTGAAGGGAACTTGGCAACATTTTGCAAAGACACAGAGAGACGCTGCAAAGAATAAGGTGGTAAACCATTCTCCACATCCATGGGGAGAGGCCAAGAAGTCACAGCTTAACTTGCTGCGGGACAGCGAGGTCAGACACCAGTACAAGCTTTAGAACTGTAAAGCACTGAAGCAGAATGCCTGCGGTGACTTTCCAACGTGGGGTAGCTTAGGGATGGCTTAAGAAGGGAAGGACTAAATGACCTCTCACTGTTCCTTTTTCACTCTCTGATTACTCACTAAGATGAATGAGAATTGCAGGTCTCCAAAAAGCCTCATGAAGATGCCCCTTGGAGATGCACCAAAGTGACTGTGAGGGAAGGAACTGCTACATAAAATGCTTTGTGATGGCTCGATTCCCTGCAAACCCCCAAAGCTACCTTAGTGACAGAGTACATCACAGTTACAATTTTGGATGTACACAGAAGTCAGGAAATTAAAAATGCCGGTTCCCACAGCAACCAGGATGCAGCCTGCCAAGAGAAAAGGAATGTTCTAGCCTAGTCAAAAGGTGTTAATTTTAATGCCTGAAGGCAACTTCCACTTCCAGATGCCTGAAGAAGGCCTCGGTGAAGTCAGTGAAAGCTCTCTGCTCTCATGTACGGGAAAAACTTGATCCTCAGTTTCTTCATTCCTGAATTATCTGCTCTTGGTTGCAGAACACAGCACAGATTTGAGTTTGGAGATTAAGATGTGAGACCGACAAATCAAGGGTGCTGTGAAGACCATCACCGGGAATGCTGTGATCTTGGACCACACTACGCTCTAGTATTCACATAATTTGTGCTTTCCCATCCTCCAGCTCTGTGAAGAAATGATATCCCTATGTAATCATGCACTCAGATAAAAGCACTGTGGCGACAAATAGGCGTAACTTAGGTGTTCTTAATTGCATGTTTGTATCAGAGCAAGGATATTACGGGTATATTGAAACTGGTATGGAAACAACCTCTGCCTTTAGAACTTTCTCTTGAAACACCTTCATTTTCCTGCACTGATTTTTTTTCTCCTTTTTTCTTTTGGGAGCTGCATATAAAGTGTGTTAGGGTGCAGTAGATTTTTTTGAGAATAAAACATCAGAAGAAGGATGAACAATTTTAGTAAGTCCAAAAAAATCCTCCCCATTTTTCACACTGATGCCTCAAGCAAAGGCTAAGGGATTTTCTTGAACTTCCAAAAAATTCTCTCTAGAGACAAGAACAATCCTGAGAGGCTAAAAGAGAGTATTTTTAAAAAGTACAAAGGTCTTCAAATGACAAATGCCTACCACAATATTCTGAACACATAGATCCAACCTTGAAACCAGTGACAAACCTCAAAGTTGACGTCCTATGGGATGACGTTAAACCTACTGATTAAGTGAGATAAGAGACTTCTCTCATCCCGAAAGGCAGCAGAGATGAAAAAAAAAATATTGGAAACAAGAACCTGGAGAAATTATAGAAAAGGAAATTCTGTAGCAGGAGCCATTTGAAATGTGATCTCCTGAAGGCGAACAGAAAAATGTCAAAATCTAACACTAATCCAGATGAATATCCAATGAGATACATAATGAAGGTGGCAAGAAACTTCAGCAGTAGCACAAAAAAAGATATGATAAAGCAGTTAAGTTCTAAATGTGAAATCTAACGTGGCAAAGCCAGTTCTGAAGCTGCCTAATCTCTTCAGAAGTTTCAAGAGTGGAAAAAGAGTGAATTAAAAGCAAAGAAGATAAGTGGGTTTTTTGCTACACAGTTTATGGCTACTCATCTTCTCTGAATAAACAAGGAAAAGCTAAATACAGAGGGATAAAGATAAGCAAACCAGAAGTCTCAAGACATTTCCAACATAAAAAGGCATGGCTAAAAGTACATCTTTTAAACATTCTTAACTTGCTCTGCTTTTTTACGTCGTTTCTGGTAGTGCATGTCAGCAGGCGGGTTTGCATCTGCAGCAGAAATGACGTGAAGCATCTGATTGCAAACGGTGGCTAGAAGACAAATGATCCTCAACGTTTCTGAAAGAGAAATTCTGACCAAAGCAGAGGTATCTGTGTAGTCAGGAGCTTCAAGGCTGGTAGTCGGCTCTGTATACTCTGTGTTATTATCAAGTCGACACAGAGGGGTGCCATTAAGATCCTCGGAGCGGATGCTGGATGTTAGTTGAAGCCAGTTGGAAGTGCCAAACCTCCAACTCAGCTTTTGCTGTGGAGTTGCCACCAACGCCTCCGTAATCCAGAGAAGAAACGGTGAGCAGTCCAACTACACCCACTCTCAGCTGGCTGCCTTTTAATCACATGCTCAATATCTCTGAAGATTAGACAATTATTTCCACATAATTAGTGTCCGGAATGAGGCACAAACAACATCCATAAAGGGGTGATTAAAAAAAAAAAAAAAAGAAGAAGAAAAAAGCTTAAAGACAAGCTCACTGTATTTTGAAATACAGCCCCCAGAGTGTGAAAAAAGGAAAAAAAAAAAAACAGTTACCGCCTGGATTGTTCCCCTGTCTACATGGTAACGGGGCTGCTCACGCGTGGCTTGCTTCCTCCACACCGGTGTATGTTCTACCCCTCAGCACCTTGAAAAGAGGTCCCAAAGAATGCTCTCCAGTCACAACATCTCAACACGATTTTCCTTCTTTTTCTGCTTTCATTTGCTACTTCAATGGCTGTTTTTCTAGGTTTTTTTGTTTCCTTCTCCTCCATTTTGCTGCGCAAAGCAGTTCTGACAAATCCCAAGACACTCTCCTACTTTTAGGCCTCATTAAACTCAAAACTCTGTTCAGGGTCAATGGAAAGTTCATGAAAATCATGAGGAAGCCTCGGATGATTAATGGTTTTACACTGAGATAATGTGAAGTTTGCCCGGTTTCCTGCTAAAGACAGGCCCAGTCCAAACCCTTGCTGTGCAATCTTTGCAGCTGTCCTCGTATCTAAAGGGCTGAACTCAAACAGAGGGACACCGGAACGTGCATCCGTGCTTTGCATCTTAGGCCAAGGCTCTTCTCCAGTGGATTTTCCGAGTTTGTTTTTTGTTTACTAAGATGTAAATATCTCAGCTGAGGGGAGATGAATCTATTCAGTTCAAAATGAACTTTTTTTCAAGAATTGCTGCCACAATGGAGCTGATCAGGTCTAGCTCAGCCCCAGAATAAGGGCTGTGATAGCAGAGGTGTTTGAAGAAGGCCTTAGGCCACTATATGAGACATTAATATGTTTTTTTCTGTTTAAACTTTTTAAAGGGGTATTTCAAACTGACAAGTTACTACCTGTCAGCTGAGCCACTGTAATAAGCTTAAACCTCTCTGTGTGAGCTTTAGGGTTCAGTGGAAGCCTGATGTTCAAGCTAATGCTTGACACAGCACATTTGAAGGGAGCCACCATTCCCAGCATGACCCAAGGTGAGAGCAGAGCAGGAACGGATCTCCTGCAGTATTAATGACAACCTTGGTGTCTGGAAGGAGTGATCTTTGGCAGGTGGAAATTGGGGGAAAAAAAACCTGTAACAGGGATAAATGTCAGCTCTAACATGAATCATGAAACCCATCTCCAACAGGTTTGGTATTTGGAGGATATCCTGATTCACTGCTTCCTGCTGACAGGAAATAAGTTTGTTGCTACAGATATCAGTGACAGCAAAAGCCAACATCAACTCAAAATGCCCTTCCTGAAAATAATATTCAACTGGGTAACATATGTAAAAAAAAAGATGATGCCAGGGAGCAACAGTGTTCCAGCAACATCTTCGTTACAATATATTTTTCTCTTTAAAGAGCCCACGGAGCCAACCGTCTAATGTCATGTGCAATAGGCAGCGGGAATAATTCAGCATATAAATTCAGAGAGCAATTATTATTATTATTATTATTATTTTAATCACATAAAAGGACACTCCAGGGTTTTGTAATTCTGTGATCACAGGGAAAGAGATTCACAGGCAGAACAGAAAAGCCGCACCAAGTGATTGCACAATTGGAGGTTACCATTTCTCTTCTGGTAGTTAGAATGTTGCTAAATTAGTATTTTCATCCAATTACCTTTCCCACATTAAATATTCATACATCAACTCCTGTTGCTTCTAATTGAGGAGGGCACATTTCCTGCCTGCTTCACGGTTTCCTAGCTAAATCACTGATGAAGGAAGCAGCTATTTCGAAAATGTTTGGCCCAACAGGCAAGACTGGACAGCTGAAGGGACTAAGTCTGGGACGTGGAGCCTTTTGCGTCTGGTTGAGCCCAGCACCTGAGGTGCCGGTCAAAGAGCACTCTAGCTGCTGTTAAAAGTGCCCGTGAAAGGAGCTTGGTGGTGTAAGTCCAGTGGAGACGTGACTTGGATCTCCATCCAGATCAGAGACTGGGCAGGTCACTGTCACAGTGAGAAAGTCCGGTAGGATTGCACTGCATTTGCCAGGGAGAAAAACCTGAAGGTTTCTGAATCCCAGGACAATCAACTCGGTACTTTCTAGAGGTCTCTCTGTATATATTCACGTGGCTGCTACTTTTTTTCCTCAGCCACTTCAAATCCTTTTTATCCTGGAGAGCCAAAATAGCACTATTTCCAGGCAACCGAGACCAATGACCTCCTGTCTTCAAAACAAACTGTCGGGACAGTTCAGGCCAAAGTCTGAGCTGAGCACACAAACAGAGCCTAAGCAGCCACCGATTTTCCAAGAACTGTTATCCAGCCTGTGCAGATAGCCCTGTGTACTCTGTCACCAAGCAATCAAACATGGAACAACACGGAGGGCCCTACACGAGGACGAACGCTAAACGCCTTACATCTTTCAGATCCAGCTGCTGTCAGATCTTTGCCATCCAGTTCTGGTGACCGGGCTGTGTCCTAGATGTGACAGTTGCCCCACGGATTCACATCAGATAAAGCTACAGAGCCTCACAATGATGCACAAATTCAGCATATGCTGAGAGAAGCAATGGCTGTGACAAGGCAATTCATAATTTTAGGTGTGATTTCAAGTGGGGAGAGAGGAAAAAAGGGGGGAAACCTAGTTAAGGATTGCTATTTTTATACTAAAATTAATATACTAATGTGCAGTTAGGTGCTGAAAAATGACTGTCTAACAGCACAGCAAGGTTCCATATTTACTTGCTGTCACTGATTTCAGAGTAAATTGGCTCAGGTTATAAGTCAAAGAAGGATTCTGCTGCTGCCAGCACTACACACTTCAAGAGATATCTGAAAATCAGGCTTCTTACCTTATCATTGTTAAAAGACTGTGCAATCAAAATGTAACTGACAATTCAGCTGATGCATGAGCAGAAATAGATGCCAGCTCACTCTCCCATAGCTAGAGAAACTCTGTAAAGCTAACAGGATTTTAAAAACATTTTGTCAGAAAAATAAGTGGCTATGACAGACCCAGGGAGCGGGCAGAATAATAATTCAGCTATCTAATGCTGGATATCACAGTGACAGGTGCATTTCAAGTGCTGCGCTACATAATACGGTTGCCCTCTCCAGCAGCCTCACTCCAAGGAATTCAACATGCTTTGCAAACATCAATTAATTTAATGCTTACAACACTGAAGACAGGAATGCTGAGATGCTGGGGTAAGAAGGGTTAAAACAACAAGATCAGCACTGGGAACAGAATATGTACCTGCGGATCTCTAGCCTTCACCCTTAGCCACAAGCCCAGCTGTGCCATTTTTCTTAAACAGTTCTCCTAAACAAGCATGTTTGGGGCCTGACTCTAACAGTGGCCAGGTACGCTGCAGGTCTTCCTTGAGTTAGTTTAAGCGCGGAGAGAAATTTTGCAGATAATTCTGAAAACCCCGCAGTTGTGCAGACATTCACAGGGGAACCTTGTGGTGCAGATTTTATTCTAACAGAGGTCATCCTTCCACCCTAGTAGTGGGCTTTGCCCATTTCCATGGCATAATTTCCAGGGAAATCATCACACGTCTGAAATGGCTGCAAGTCTAAAACATGTTTACCCTACTGGAGGGCATGGGATGGGATGTTTAGCATGGCACATCTTATCACAAGCATCACAGATGAATAAGTAATGCTTATGAAAGAACCGTGGCTAGTGGGTTTAAGGAAAGGGCTTTCAAGTTGCAATGATTATAAATGACAGCAATCAGAAGACTTCTGTACAAACAAGCTATGTCCAGAACACAGGAGAATCTTGATGAAATTCATGCCCTGGGAATAGGAGGATCTGGAGAGCATCAATCCCAAGTAGGAACATAAGACCAAGTCACCAGATCAAAGTCCAAGTGAGTGGGAACGCTGCCTTCCCGTGTACGTAGCAGCCTAGCACTCCCTTGGGTAGTGGGCAAGTCTGATCTCTGGGTATGAAGAAGTACGGAAACTGTACAGATCCTCTCCCAGATGCGAGCTGCCACCTTCCGAGGCAGAGGAGAAAGGAGATTAACTAGCGTGGAGATACAAGAGTTCTTCTGCCTGTGATTTTCCTGCCAGACATTGGGGAAGGATGCTAGCTCATGGCTGTTAGAGAAGCAGAATGCTATGTAGGAGCAGAAGGTGAATGTTTATTTTGTATTTCTACTTTGATTAGAGAGAATATTTGATAAAAAGCAGCTCCCCCGCTTCCCCCAGGGTGAGGCTGCTAAACTGAAGGCTAGGCTACAAGTGAGCATCACATCCACAACAGGAAAATGTATCACCCTTCAAGAACTCGATTGCTTCTCATGCACACAAACATACTTGAAAATAGCCCCAAAGAGGTTCCTTCCCTCCCACATGGAAGCAGCTGCAGAGAAATCTCAGCTTAATATTGACACCTCCAGCCTGGAGAGTACCCAATTTGCCTCCATTACATCTGTAGTCTGGAATAAAAAGATGCACGATGTAACAGGAGGGGACCGGGCAACAATGGAGACAGCAAACAGTGCCCTGTCCTAATTTCTAAAAGTCTCTGAAGACAAGAGGGATAGAGAGGGCTGCAGCAACAGACTGCCTAATGCTTCCGTTCTTTACCAGCCACAGTTAAAAGGAGGAAAAGCCTATTAAGAGGCTGAAATGTACCATGGAGCTTCTTTTCTGCAATTGTCTGCAAATCCTTGTGCTCCAAAGCATTTTCCTTGAGAGTGCTCGCAGGCACGCTACAAACAAGCGTAAGTACTGCCAATTGTTTTAGCATGATAAATGCATTTAAAAGCTTTCAATATTTTTGTCTGTTTACAGGCACGCTCCTTGAGGAATTTTGACAAGCTTGCCAGAATGGAAAAGTTGCAAAATGCTTAACTTAGTGCTGAAGTTAATGCAAATTCTCAAGTAAGAAACCTGGGTGTTCTTGGGGCGGCAAAAGAGGAAGGCAAAGGACGAACAAACCCAAATCACTGCTCCTGACAAAGTGAGACTGGGCAAGAGCAGTGGCTGGTCATACACAGCCTGTGCTAGTACAAGGCACACTTCCAAAATTGCTTCCTCCAGATACCCCAGCATTCGCTAACGCAGCTTCCATGCAATGTACAGTATAGCACCACCAGATGTGAGTTACCTCTACTGGTTCTTTTGCGGGAAGTAAAGAGGCAAGTGCCTCATTTGGGGCAATAAAACGACTTGATGGTTGCACCACAAGCGGAACACCAAGGTTTCTTCCCCATGCTGCGGCTAAACTAAAAGCCAGCCCTTCCTCTGCTGTCTCCGTCAGGGCCATCGGCCCTGGCAGTCCAGAGGCCAAACAGGGCTGCTGCTCTTCAAGGTTTTGGCCATCCTAGAAGACGTGTGATGCTATTTCCACCTTCAAATCTTCACTTTCACACACATCTCTCAGCTCCCCAAAGCTAACGAGGCCTCCGTAGGAGGCTGTGCGCAGTCTCCACACAAAGCAGTAGATCTCTACGTCTACAGTCTGAAAGATCACACCCATGTCATGTACCTGATGTAGAGAAGGACCGGAACACCTAGAGAGTACAAAAACAGGAATGGGAGTGCTGCTTCAAACTGTATTAGTCCAATCCCTTTGCCATGAGGAAATAAAGCTCACAGATAACGTGCCCACTAAAGAACTCTATTCCACCCTAATCTGGGTGAGGGACTCCGGGAGATAATCTCTGCAAAACAGACTCCTGTGGAAAGAAGCCGAGAGACCTCTGTACAGCAAGTATTCCCCAAGGACGGGTGGGAAAGGGCTGCTAAAGCAGATTCCGCCAGCTGCCTCACCATGGCACAACCTGTGCAGGCAAGGCCAAGCTAGGGCAGAGGGAGCAGAGCTGGGAAACGCTTTGAGTGTAAATGAGGAAAAAGATAATGTATATCCCAAAAAGTCAACAAGTATCCCACCAGAACGAGCAGGGGAATAGCACTGAAATTACATAAGTGGCTCACATAAAAAAAGGTAATCTGTTAAAGAGTAAAATTATACAAGCCAGTAAGCACATAGTATAAAGGGCCTTTAATATTGATTCATTCACTCAATATTTCATGGAATTCACATCTTGCTCAACAGTGGAGCAATGAGAGAGAAAATGCTCAGTTTGGTCAGGTCCTGACGTCTACAAGCTTAGACAAATAACAGCATTGTCAGGTTTGGACTGACTTCATGTTTTAATAAAGACACTGGTTGGTTTTAGCACTGTTCTCAGACACGTTTGGTGCTAGACCTGTACACAGAGGTGATGCAGGCTGGGCACTGAGAGCTGCCTGTCAGAATGAGATTCTCAGCAATGGGACATGGGTAGGTAACCCCTCGGAGCTGTGTTGAAAGTCTTGCTTCATAAAAATGGAAAGAGGAAAGAGATCAAAGCTGTTACAGATACCTCACTGCACTGCAGAGAAAGGAACTGACATGGACATGTGACCTTTAAAAAATTCAACAAAATTGCACTAAAATTGATTCAGAACTCACCGAACATGTTACCGATGTGGCCGTTCTTAGTCAGCGGTCGCAGTTCATTTTTTCCGAGTGCATATTGTTTGTAGTTATCCCAAGCGAATTTCATCATCTGTAAAAAGAAAAATTGAACGAAAGCGCTTAACAGAACTGAAAGTTTTCTGAACTTCAGCTCCGGGAATGAATGGGAGTTTCCCATTCACTGCTAAACCTGGCAACCAATGGCCCATTAATTATAAAATCTTAATTTGCACTGAACGCTTGTGAATGGGGCTGCATTCAGCAGTTTGCTAAAGTCTCAAACTCATCGCTCCTGGCGCAGAACTTGGGACTGGCACATTTCAGCAGTACCACAGTATCCAACACACTGGGAGTCCACTTTCCCCCTGGGCTGCGCAAACCAAGTGGGAATTTAGAAAGATGCCTCCATCTCTGAATTTCTGACCTTTTTCACGGAGTATCAGTATTTCAGAACAGTAATTAAAATGGGCTAAAAATGTAGGGCCAAAGCTGATGTATCCCTAAGTAGAGGGACGTTCCCTTCTCAGTTTTCGCATTTCTTTATGATAGCGATAATGAAACTTGATCAAACCTTAAAACCACCCACCATCTGCCCACCTTGGAGCATTACACATACAACTTGGGCAAAGCAGCACCACTGAGGTACACAACGCACTTAATACTGTGCTGAGCAAAGGAAGAAATTGGTCTTTGTTTAAGGACTGCACAGAAGTTTTCTTTCCATTTATTAACAGAATACCTTCATAAAGGAGAGAGGGGAGATCCATGACATTTTGATATCTTCCTATCAAAACTGGAAGTGCTTTCTTAAGAGAGTCCTGCAGATGGGCTGGGTGATTTCTGAGAAACCCCTTCCAACTCAAACAATTCCTTCTGGGACATTTGAACTGTCCTGCCCGGGCTTAGCACATTAACCTTTCCCTGAGGACTGCAAGGCAGCGAATTTGTGCGAGTTCCAACACACACACCCCCCAGCACAGCTTTTTCTGTCCTCCTGCCCCTTTGGCTCTAGCTGGTAGGAAAAATTAAACCTACAAGTATCCTCTCTGCAGCTGGGAGAGACTAGGACTTGTCAGTTTCTGAGTGCCTTAAATAAAGCTGCCTTTTATAATGCACACAGCCTGGCTCTGAGCAGTTTCAGCCCCAGCATTGCAGTGACCTGTACATTCTTTGATTCAATCCCTGGAAAAAAGTCAGATAACAAAGGGGAAGAAGGCGGCTTCAGAGAATTGACAATGTTCTCCACCACCGCTCAACAAAGATAAGAGTCTTCTAAAATGCTTCACTCAAACAAGACATTTGGGAGAAAATGACAGTTTAAAACAAATCATTCCTCCACAGAGTGCCCCTGTCTAGTGTCTGCAACAGCATTTACTGCTCTATTTCAGGATCCGAATATGCAGGTTGCTTTGGTCTGAAAGTCCTACTGTTCTTACTTTTGTCCTTCCCTCCAGCTGTGTGTTTCACAAACCCAATGTTGCAAGTCTCTGGCAATATCCTCCTTAATTAGCACACACACACAAAAAGACACATCACCAGATTTCCCCTCCCTCTACTTTTTAAACATCAAGCTTCCAAAGTAAAGTTTCGCAGAGCTGGTCATACGGACGAGGATAAACATTTGCTGAACTGACTGATAACATTCAGACCCCAACACCACCAGGAGAAGGAATGCTGGACAAACAAATAAAGTCAACTTGGGTTTTAAAAACTCAGTGTGGAACGAATTAGTCACTGGAGCGCTCTGCTCCGAGGAAACTAAATCATGACCGGGGAGGGGGAAGAAACTCTCCACAAAATTCACTCAAACACACCTCAATCATATAACTCAGGGTCTTCATTCTATTTTTGGGAAGTGTCTGGGTTTTTCTTCAGTGGCAACATTATTCTAAATGGGAAGTTCTCATTCTTCATTAACGTAACAGGGCAAATCTTTGAGGAACTCTGGACTCCCTCTGACAGTACCAAGCGAACGCTTTTACGTCTCAGAGCTTGATCCTGAAGTTTGCTGCAGGAAAGACGGTGTTTCCATAAAGACAGGTTTCCCACAGTGAGCGACAGGGCTCGTGCACCCGAAAGGAAACAGCTAGGCAATCTACGCGGTTCGTTTCTCTTCTGAATCAGAGCTGAGGAAGGAGGACCCACCCTTCTGGCACACAGAGAGCCTGGACATGGAGAGGATGTGGAAATGACTCTATTTTGTTGCATAAAACTCCTAACGTTGTAATTCTGAATCAGCCTCATTTTAAGCTGAGTATGAAATTTAAAGTTATTTCCTTCCCTCAACTTTTTTAACCCTTCCATTCCTAGAAGGTCAGAAGTTTCTTCTGCAAAGCATGCGAGAAACCTGGGCATCTCTGCCACACTGGCGCAGGCGGCTCCCTGGGATCCAGAGTTCGCTAACATTTCCATCACAGGCAAGAAAACTACCCCGGGTTTCCCTTCAACAGCCGCTTATATCCTACAAGGGAAATCTCCTCCTCTCCTGTCTTCTCTCACACGGAGGGACTGCGTGAGGCCTGCTGACAGACACCCCAAAGTGACTCCCTTCACACAGGACTCCTAAGTGCTATTTGAATAAATATGTTTATTCTTAATTTGCCTACTCAACCATTTAAGATGCGTTTGTCACGGTGTTGCAAAAAGTTCCACTACAAAATGATTTCTTGGGCCGTGCTGGCTGCAGTGTCTTAAACTCTCCTGCTCTGTTCTGTCCTGAGCTGATAATCAGGCAGACAGAGGATGGATGAGATTGGATATGCTGCCTCATCATACTAAAGGGTTGTCAGTTTTCCTCTACGTGAACAAAATTTTGCTCGCTGCTTTTAAACCCTGTATATTCAGGAGGCAAGAGGCATAATGTGGTACCCTTTCATCTTCCAAGATCATGCTTTCCTCTCTCTAATGATGGGTCCAAAAGCAGCAACTGGAAAAGTTTAAAAGCCAAAAGCATCTGCGCCATTCTGCCCATTCTGGCTTTCTGCAGCTGTCTTTCCAATCCAAATTTAGCAGTACAACTTCCAAACCACTAAAGAGATTCATCAAGTTTCTAAAAGTGGGGACTCCACATTTATATACCGTACAGAGGACTGAGATGGAGCTTTCAGAAGCTTTCTCTGACAGAGGTTCCAAACGCCAGGCTGAAACAGAAGAGATGCAGCCAAGAGGCACAAAATGGAAATTTGCATAGTGAGGTCTTTAACTCTGCTTTCTGATGAGACGCCAAGGTTAGAAGTGAATATTTTATGCCATTCTAGTCATGACAGATCACAATACGTCAGCATTAACATTATGCCATTTTAGATTTGAAAAATGGCACCAGAACCACAAGAATTATGGAAATAGATCCATAATTTTAGATTTTGTTCTTACCAGTGTGCCATCTGCCATCTAATAGACAATTATCTATTTGGCCCTGAAATTCTAATCACCTTGGCTTTCAGCTGATTTATAGGAGAGACTTCCAAATTTATAATCGAGTTTGTCAGATTGCTCTTTCTTTTCTATAATCTGTAAGTCCCTTTTTACTTTGCAGAGTTTCAGCTACCCAGCTAGACGATTATATATTAAAATCAACTACAAGCAACTCAACTGAATTCTGAAAACCCGCACTATCACTTTCATCATTTAGGCCATTGACTTTTCTTGTACTTTGCTCCATCCAAACCCAAAGAAGGTCTTGCTCTCAGGCCCACGTGTATTCCCTATGGGCAGCAGCCTGCAGCCACGCAGAGCCAGGCGCTGAGTGCAAGGTCCTGCACGGAGCTATTTGCGGGTTCAGGGTCTTCAACTACATCTTTGTAGGTTCGCAACACTGCAGAGTTTAGATTGCACAAAACCAATGCAGGACAAGGCCAGGTTCAAACTGCTTTCAGTGCATTTTTTTTTTAATTTAATGTATGGAAATATTTTTATTTACAAGTCAGCTTTACAAATACTCTCCTTTAAAATACTGGGCCAAACACTAAGTGCTTGTGTCCCCTCAAATACTGCAGCAGGAAATCATAGAAGTATTTAACGTTTTCACTGATGATACCCCAAACTTCTCCACCTGCTAAGCCTAACAAGCACACCACAACAGCACCTACACCGCTACCACAGCTTTGCCCATTCTCTCATTTCTGTTTGCTCTTGTCATTTCTTAACTCAACAAGAATTCTTACATTTTCCGAGATCAAATATGCCAAATCACACAATAAAAATCACCACTCCAGACTCAGTAACTAAAAGCATCAACAAAGTTGGTACCACTCCCTCTCTGCACACGCTACGTGCCGTACTACAGGAGAGCAGCGCTGCTCCTCGGTCCGGCGGTGCTTTTATGATGCCACCCAGGCTGTAATACGGGAGATACGGAACAGTTGGGATTTACAATTTCTGCCCATGTGTACTACAGTCTTGATTTTCAGAGTGCCACTGGTTTTCAGGAAACCTGAGGTTATGGAAAATCAGACTCCAGTGGAAAGGCAGTCAGGAAGAATTCAGAACAAAAAAGCATTTAGCGAGTTCTGTGATCCAGATAATGAAGAAACAGGGCTCAGGATAAAAACTTGACCAAGGAAGAGTTTTCACTCTGAAGAGATGTGCAAATTTCTTTAATATACATAGTACCTAAACCACTGAAAATCCCTGGGTTTATGTACTTGCAAAAAGCAGAGAGATGAGAGGGGAAAAAAAAAAGAAAAAAAATCCCCCACACTATCACTTGCCCTCCTTTTGTTACCAGGGAAGATTTCAAAATGCAGAACATTCCCAAACAGCTATTTGATTAGTTTTATCCATCTAGGCTGGGATAATTAGTAAATGCTTAAAAGATGAAATCTAAATATACCAACCAATCAGCCCCTTTCGAGAACTTCCAAGGAACATTACACAAAGCCATTATCTTCACAAGATAACCACTTTCGTGGCTCTTTAGCCTCCTTTCTTCAACTCCCCTTCAAATATTTAACTATTAAGCTATCTAAGAAATTCCTGGTTTGGGTTTTCCAAAAAAACCCAAACAAAACCAACAAAAAAAGGGGGTGGTGGTGGTTGTAAGTTTAAATCTTTCTTTCCCTATTGTATTTCTTACTTGGTTTTTCCCACCTCAAATTACCAGACAGGTTTCTCTTCCTTTCTCTGCAGTTGGAGGAAGATTAGTTGTCATATCAATTTCAAAACTACGACCTGTTCTTTCCCATCTCCAACCTTCTTGCTACCCCAAAATAGCCCTGTTCTAGTTTGGATTTTTAACCTGCAATATAATGCCATATATTTTCCCCAGCTGTGTAAAAAATAATTTGCCAGATGACAAGATGCAGAGAAAAAAAAGGAACCGACTGTCAGTCTTGCAGACAGAAGAAAAAGTCTGCCTCAACACATCAGGATAAGCCATTTATATTTGGAATAATGGATGGTATTTTTTTCTAATCAGACTTGCATACACTTGTATAATTCAGGACTGACTGCGGGAAAGGTAATGAAACAGTACCATGTTTATTATCTGTTGGGTTTTTTTAATATTATCACACAGAGATATAAATACCCATACAAACACCATGGCAGAATGTTATAAAAAGGCTAGAATTTATTTGGAAATCTTTAATATAAAGCTGAGCAACTTCTCAGGCTACTTCTTTGGGACATTGTCCTTAGAAATGTTTTTACATAATAGCAAAATAATAACACAAAAGCCGCGTGTTAACTTGAGTTGATTGAAAGGTTCCATTTAGGCAGACACTAATATCCACAGGCTTTTACTTCATGGGTTTAAAAGCCTGTAACTCGCAGAACAGACAGTGCTTCAGCACGTGAAAGATGTTACCAAGCAACCCACAGAAATGGACAGCAACATTGATAATCCATTCTAAAGTAATTACATTTTATAATTAAAGATTACAGTAAATCCAATAGATCCCAACAGGAACTTGAGCAATTTAGAGACACGCTAGCTAACCTGCCTGTTTTATAGCATCCATGTTAGCTTCCATCTTTGAATAAGACATTACAGGAATTGCAGAGATTTTCGTTTAATAGGCCTTCAAACAACTGATAACCATTACAGAGTCTCACCTTGGTAAGTGTTAATCTAACGTCACCTCATTTCTCTAACTCTTTTTAAAGTATCATTCTTTTAACTGATGGTAAAGGGGTGACGGCACGTAAAACCCGAGTCTTACTACCAAGTGAAAGCCCTGGCAAAACCAAGTGACCACCATCTCATCGACTCCAACAGGACAGGTATCTCCTCTCTGCTTTCCATTCCTGACCCTTCTCATACACCCGCTGGGCAACTTCTACTGCTGTGTGCCTCAGCTCATCCATCTGCAGCACAGACCTCATCCTCTAAGAGCATTAGGCATAATAAAGAGAAATAAGCAAAGTGTATTAAACAGTGCGGGACTGAGTTCACTTGGTGAATTCGTTCTCAATATTCTTTCGCCCAATGATCTTGCAGACCCAGAGTCATTTTGCACGAGATGCCAGCGGTAAAAACTCAAAGCCTGTCTACACGCACCTTGTGTCAGTGATGACTTAATACGGCAGCGAGAAGTGCACGGACCTGGGCAAGGTCCCTGGCTCAGGAAGGTATAAATTATTCTGCTGCAGCTGCATCAACACAGTAACATACCTCTTAGTCACAGAGGTGATCTGTGCGAGCACACACTGGGATTATACGCACAACCGTAATGGGGCAGGAGGTTGATTACCCTCCCAGATAACACAAAACCGATTCCTGTCGCAAACCCACTTCCTCAAAAGCACATTTCTGCAAATACACCCTTTGGAACAATGCCCAAAGCTCAGGAAAGCCTCAGCTCTTTGACAGCTGCCTTGGCCACTGTTCTATCCAAGTTTTCCTTAAACACAACATAAAGGCTCGTGTTTCCACACCCAAAGCACCAGCCCGAGTACACAACTCCTCCCATGTGCTCCGGCTCTTTATAACGGATTCTAAAACAAAATTTGAAACCTTGTCAGCCTACTGACTGTAAATACATCAGCCGATTGTTTAGTGTTAGATGGCAGACGGATACTGTGAATTACTTGCTACATCTAGAAGTAAATACAACAGTAATTCAAGCAATGGGAGAGTGGGGCTTTGCTTCAGATTTTTCTGGCAAAGTCTTGGCAGCTTGTTTTCAAACTTGCATGGGTATTTTTTTATGACATCAGTTACTATCACAGCTCACTCTCTCTTGCACAATAGCCAAAGACACAGCAGACCATCGCTCAGAAAACTGATCTCCATCACTAGAAGCAATGGAGGAATTCTTTATGAAGGCAGAAGAAATCACCTTCCACCACACAGCCACAAGGCGCCTTCCAGCAAGTTGCAATAAAAAAAAAAAAGTTTCAACTTCTGCGTGCTGTTCCCAGACAGCCAGTCCAGCTGAGTAAAGGAGAGCCATTCAGCTCAGATCTGCAGAGGTAAGCACTCTCTCCCCACCACAATCAGGAAAAAAGCAGGACTAGAAGCCTGATTCGCACTGGGGGAAAAGAAAAAAACAACCAGCACAGAGTAGTCCAAGGTCATTAGTGTTAGTGACAAGGACAGAAATAGAACTCAAGAGTCTTCCTGACTCACAGCCCCTGCTAAGAAAGCTGAATGGAAGAAAGAACAGCTCAAAACACAATTAAGCTAACTCCTAATTAAACTCCTAATGCAACTAGATTTAACCGTGTCAAGAGGAGGGGGAAAAAAAAAAAATCCTTCGATAGGACTATCTCAGGCATTAAGACCCAGCTGGATCCAGCTGCATCTAAATCAGGAAACATGTCAGCAAGAGCAGTTGATTTTGCAGTTAGTTTCTTAATGAGATGCTAGACTATAAGAGGACGACAATCGTTTTGAGAACAAATTTGCAAGTCTAGACCAAAGCACAGGGTGATTTAGTAGAGAGACAAGAAAAGCTGTAGTCTCATCTCCTTTGCTTCCCAGAATCAAAGCTTGTGGAAAATTCTAATAGAAATAAAAGGTATTGGTGTTCTCGGCCACCCTAATGCTGTCAGCTTCGTATTTCCTCCAAGCCTCTGTAACTGATCAAACACATGATATTCCAGAGCACGACCGAAGCCGACGCTGTACAACAAGGCCAGCAATAAAAACGATGAACATTCTTCTGGTCCTAAGCTTGTTACCTCTAACTGCTGTTCAAGCACTCGCCGTCATGAGGTTTAGAGAACATGCACAAAAAGGCAATCCACGATGTCCAGTTTGCACCCGGCAGTCTTAGCCAGAGGAACTGACCCCATTAAATTTGAGTGATGATTTCTTCCATAGATGGACACTCAAAAGGTAATTTGGCATGCTGCAAAAAAATTGGGGTCAGTATCGAAGAGCAAATCTAACTATAGCTTGTGTGATGCAGACAAAAGTGAAGAAGTTGTGCCAGCAAACATACAGAAAGAGAATAGCGAGATACAGGAAAGATTGAAAACTGAAGAGAGGACAGCTGAAGAAAGATGAGCTTAAAACCACAGGAATAATTATGATCTCCCTTGTTATTACCACAGAATGAAAGCAGAAGTAGGTCTTTGAGCAACATCTGTAAGTATGAGGAAATCAGAAATGTAAGGTCCTTATAAAACATTGGGTTTTTTTTGATACTGTGCAGAATTTGAACTTAGCTCTGGTTTACCGCTTCCGTGCATTCAGATTTCCCACTCAAAATAGATTTCTTAAATGGAAATTTAAATTGTGAGTATATATCTGTAGCACTTAAAAGTGTTTTCAAAGTAGAAGATATCAGAACGTGTTCAAGTAACAAAGGAAGATAGGAAATCAGTCTCTTTTTGTAAAATACTGGAATACTAGATAATAATATTCTAATATTAGAATATTAGATACTTAGAAGTATTAAACTATACCTATGAATGACACCACACTGTGCTATACTTTACCATAATGCTAGTTTCAGCAATTATTGTATGTGCTGCACTTTGGAAGTGAAAAGGTACCATATATCCAAATACATATATACGGACTTTCACGCATGAAGAGGCGTATCAAGCAAATATTTTCCCCGACACTACTGCGATGTCACAAATCATTACCTTTACATTCTGATGTAATGGTTCACTTCACAAGATTACTTTTGCTAACAAAGTTGCATATTAGGAGAAGTCTGTCAAACACGCAACAACTCTTTCTACAGCTACTGCCAGGGGTTGCCCACACAAAGGCTGGCAGGCGGACCCAGAAGCAAGCAATACACTTTGTGTGACACTATGATTTGGATTTTTCAAGTCCTTTTAACTCTAGGTTGGACAGTCTGGTAATGGCTTTTCTTAGGGACTACTATTTCATTCCAGCATGCTTTGAGGAAAGGAAGTGGAAAAAAATTACTTACCTAGTAATTGTGCTTCTTCAAATGTCTCCTCAGAGTCCCCCTCCTGAGTTTGTGCCTGCAGCACAAATCATGCAGGACATTCCCCTAGTTCTTCAGATTTTGGGCACTGTGACATACCTATAGGCTGCCTTGAGGGCTCTTACATTTCAACTACGTTCCTTCAAGCACGTACAGCACACGGTCTTCGTAAATCCCTAATTACACACAGACTACAAATTCTCCTTAAAAGCGACCAGCATTCCAGGTGATTGATGTACCACAATCAGTTAAACACCCAGGCCAGAATCCATCAGCTCCTCACCATAACATCCCCACGTTGAAAGGGAAGGTGGATGGAAACATAAACACTAAGCAAGATTGTTTTTCCAGACGTGCATCATGACAAGGTAAGTCATTTTCTCTTTCCCTAAAGATACCATCTGCACGGGATTCTCATTTCTGGAGAGCCAGAGCCCAAGGGGGTGCTCTAAAAGAAGTTGTAGCAATAACTAACCAAAAATGGACAGACTGCAAGGAAAAGGGGGGGGGGGGGGGGGGGGGGAAGTGTGGGGACATTTTTCTTTTCTTTTTCAAGGAAAAGAATAAAAAGAAAAGAAAAAAAAATGTCTCTAGAACATATTAGGCCTACCTGCTTGACAGCCTGTGGGACAGACATCAAACAGATCAATTATGAAAAGAAACAAAACAGAGAAGATATGAGGCTTTGTACTCCTGAGCCTTGGATGTGGGACCACGGCAGGAACACTCTGTGGGTACGGAAGCAAAAGACTAAACAGGGACCAGAGTCTCTGTGTGTAAATCTGCTACAGAGCCATCCTGAGGCAAATAAATAAAGCCCTCCTCGCCCAGAGCAGAAATATCCTGACAGTCACCATGAAGCACGGTTGTGGAAATGATGATGCACCAGAAGGCCGGGGTTCTGTGCAAGGCTCTGAATCCAGCAGCCCAAGTTGGACAGCTGAAGAGGTCTAGTTCAGCCAAAGAAACATTTCCAAAGCATTTTCAGATATAAAAAGCGAAGACCACCCTCACAATCAGCCACATCCTCTTCTGGGAAGAAGAGATTTCTCAGCCTGGGACACAGCAAGATGCTCGGGAACATGAGTGGCTCGGAGCTGCTAAGTCCGCATAGGGAGCCAGGTGGATAAACTGAACTGATTCACACCGCGGCTCGAGGTACAGTCTTGGCTAATGACAACCGAAACAGATTGAACAGGCCTCTGTTAGGCCCTTAAATCTGGAAAAGGGAATCACAGCTCTGAATAGGACCCACACTGTAAGATATGAAAGGAGTCCTTTCACATTGGAAGAAAAACTTAGCACGGTCACAGGTTCACTCAGCAGCTCAATATACACGTCTCACTCTTTCCATTTCAGGACCACGCATCTGATCTGCCTCTTTCCTCCCAGCACCGGCAAAGCGTGAATTGCTTTTGACACATGGATGGCTCAAAGGCCCAAAAAGCAGTCATAAGCAGATGGGATAACTGAAGGAAGGAAAGAAAGAAAGAAAAAAAATGTAAATACAGGCCAAGAGTTACCCTGCATCGCTCCCGTTTTGCACTGTGAGAATGGACTTAGGGAGCAGAAGAAACATCTGTTTGGAAACGGACTTTGTCTCAGTCCGAGTGCTGGAACAGGAGAAAAGAGAGAAGTCAAGAACTGCCAGCACACCTCGTGCTTTATCTCACACTTGGATGGTTTAACAGGAGAGATCTGGGAGGATGAGTTTAGTTTAATGATTTCTTGCTGGTTCACCTGCTCCCCATCTGTCTTTGTAGTCCTTGCTCGGAGGGACAGATTGGAGCGTTGCTGTCCTCTCCCTCCTCTCCACTTTCAAGAATTACTTGTGATTTGAACTTCTGAAGAGAGGAACAGGGCAATTCTCAAGCATTAAGTAGTCAGCAGAGATTAGTCCAATAATTTATCAAAGGTAATAGCTAATAACAGACACAAGAAACTCGCTCACAGCCTTCCTAGAGCCTCATGTCAGAGTTGTCACCCTACAAAAGCGTTACAAAAAATTCTTGGACCACAGTAGCAAATTTATTAGCCAGAGGCTGATAAACTCTTCCAAGAGTCCCACAGTCAACAATAAATCATACAAACCAGGTTGCAAATACCGGATCTTTAATAAAAATGAAGTTGGTGGAGTGGATGTTAGAACAATGTTAGAATTCAGCTGGCGGGATGAAGGGGACTCGCTTTCATTCAGCCTGACCTCCCATCACGAGAGGGACCGGGGCTCGGCCCTGGCATCATTCCAGCACTGCACTAGGCAGTCATCGTATGACAATGATTAATGAACTGCCGAAAGAATAAAGCAAGAAATAGCAAGTTAGGGGACCTAGGTAATAAAGTAAAGAAAAGAACCATAAAGATTCATCAAAATTAGAGACAGAAGGCACCTCCTAGGTCACAGACTCCATGTCCCTGTCAATGTAGAAGTGGCTCCCACAGTACTCCTCTGGCCGTGCTTCTTTTCAAGATCTAAGGAACAAGCTTCCACTCTGTTCCACTTACCAAATTTCACCCTAATATTCAACTCAGAATTTTATTTAAGTCTTTGAAATCGAGAAATGAAAGAACGAGAAGAGAAGACAGCTGTCTACCGCTTTATCCTACACCAGCCAAGGAGCTGCCTTTCAAAAATCAATCTTTTGAATTATTCTCCTGTGCAGCCACTGATGAGAGTGGGCAGATCCACACCCAGCAGCGACAATGTTCTGGCTGCTGGAGGGGTCACTAACACGCAGAACAAATGTCTGATAGGTAAGATAATCAAATACAACTATGGTGTTTCAGGACTGAGGAATCCTAACATGGTCTCGGTACTGGAGGAAGGCCTTCAAGAAAGCCAAAACAGCACTAGAAGTCAGCCAAGGATTTGTTTGGGTTCATCTAGCCCAACGCTGAACTACCAACATAAATATGTGTCCTTCCTAGGTAACGCTGGAGAAAAATGGAGGCTCAGATGGAAGAAGAGCCAGAAACATCCCATTTCCACTGGAAGTGTTTTATTTGCGAGTTGGGCTGGCTAACCCAGACAGCAGGAGGGTTTTTGGGATGGATGAAATGTGATTACATTATAATTATCTTTTGTTACTTTGCAAAGTACATGGTTATGCACTTTCTTTACTGCCCAGGGAAATCATGTTAACACAATTAGAGCAAGAACCCTGTTTTAAACACGGCTTGCTCGGACGTTACTAACATGGCTCCAATTCTCAGTACAGGCAGTCTTCAGAGCCATCTTGCTCCATAAATCAGTGGGAGTTCTGTCACTGGCTTCCTCTGAGCAAGTACCAGCTCTCAGAGAAGAGACATTCTCTAGGATGTACTGAACATACAGCTTCACTGTATATCATCATCCTGTGCAAGTGCTGTTGGCACGATGAGATGCTGTAGAATTTCTAAATCTCTTGCATTTATTATTCTTTGCAGCCTTACTCTTAGGATATCGTTCTACCCACTAATAAACTAAGAGAAAAATGTAACAGCAGCTGTATGGCCACGCAATGGAAGTGTTGGAGGCCAGATTAGAACTAATGAGTTCCTGGCTCCCACTCAATCACAACCATCAGAACAATTAGCTCAAATAAGCCCAAGAACTGTTTTCTGCTCCGCTGTCGTCTGCCTGTCCTCCCCGGGAACTTCTGAGCTGGAAAACTTCAATTGGGTTTGACAGAGGGTAAAGGTCACAAAGAAACTAAACTTCAGTGCAAATTGCCAGCAGACTGGTGGTGAGACCCGCAGAGTGCCCCACTGAAGGCAGGAGAGCAGCACAGGCCCCTGCTCTGCTCAGGCACAGCCCGCTGAGCAGCGGGCAGCTATGGGTACCAAGCACCCGGAGCTGGATCTTTGCCTCTGGGCCACACAGCCGAGGGGGGACACTGGGCAGAGGAACAGACACCACTGGGCAGGGGGGGGGAGGCACAGAAGGAACTACAGACACAAGGATGGGGAAAGTCACAAACTGCACGAGGGGGATCTAAGGACGTACGGGGGTTTCAGCACATAGGACTCCTATTCCTAGAAAGCCAGGCTCCATTACCTTTCTGCTACGGGTAGAAGTAAGTCTTAAGAGCACACTTTCCCTTTTCAAACACCGTCGAGATCTCTCCTTTGATTCTAGTACACAGCAGACACACACACAAGAGACTCCACGTCTTTGCTGTCAAGATAAGTAGATGCAAAAGGGAAGCACTAAAGTCACTTCAGTTTAGTGCAGCCTCTGGCCATTACTTACGCTCCAGCATCCTCACAGGGAATGCTGAAGTGCCAGAGAGGAAACAGTTTGCCGCATATTAGCTTGCTAGATCAGGGATGAAAAAATTGTGCCCATTTTACAGAGGTGCACACTGGATCCATACAGTGACATGATGAATCTGCTGTCAGGAACAGAACCCAGAACCAAGTGTCCTGTTCTAATTAACAGTAGGTGCTCTGCCCCCTTTAGGAAGAGTACAAATGAGTAACGTCCCTGTCCCATAAATAGAGGATGTTTATTATCCAGTCCTTCAGCGTTCCCACTGTGCTCTCTCTCTCCTACAATGGTTTGGGTCCATCACGCACAATACACTCGCATTATGCACGGATCACTGACACCACTGCCCATGACAGCTTCTCTGGAGCCCTTCCAAAATATTGTGTCATATGACGAACCGAAGCGCCAAGGGGATAGGCAGTAAAGACGGCAATCACGGGAGCGTGTTCGCTCCTCATGCCAAATCCATTCACAGCGTTCAGTGAAAAGTACTTTTGGGGGAATGTAAATTTAGTCTTTTTCCTAAATTTAAAAATTAGAATGATCCAAGCACAAGATTTCTTCTTCCCACCAATGAAGTGAACACTCTCTCCTGCTTTCTCCTTTTGACAGCTTCATGTCAGTTTTATATTCAGAACTAAATGACAAACTGATCTAAGATACATTCTCCTTCCCCCCCTGCCTCCCATCTAAAATCTGACTTGTTGTAAATACTGAAAAACATATTCAAAAACATCAGAACAAAATGATAAACAATCTAAACAATAATAGACTAATAGAGTAAACCAAACATGATTGATTAACATCATCTGGTAAAGCCTTGCATACAGATCCAAAGGAAAGACACAAGACACAAAAATCCTTCTCCCATTAAGGGGCAGATTTAATCGTTGATTAAAAAGTTATTCAGGAGCCCATAAATATTTTGGCTGGAAAAATGGAATCTTAACCAAGGTGACTGCTTTTTAGTAAATATTTGCACAACTGCATGTACACAGTCCCCCGATTGATGGCCGAACGGGGAGGGGGGGTGACGGGAGCTCAGCCCACCACTGGCACCACGTAGCAAGGCACAGGAGGCCACCTCACCTCGTGCAGCCCCCCAGCTATGCGACCCCCCCTGCTTAGAGCACGGCCACCTTCAGTCCTGCTCCCTGAAGGTACGCGACTGCGGTCACAGCAGGACGTTACCGACAGGCCGTAGCCAGGCTCCAGCCCTAAACCCCCTTGTCTTTATATTTGAGAACTTTCAAAGAGCTTATGTGTATTTACTGAGGTAATTCAGCAAGGTGTAGGTCCTTCTGCACAACACGCCTGTGCGTGTCCTGGAAACTCATTTCACCACGTCTAGCACTTGCACTCAGTCATCGTCTGTAATCTGCCCGGAGAGGTACACACGCCAACAATTTTGCTGTTGTGCGAATAGTGCATTGTCTTAAGTGGCAGTTTATAAACTCCTCTTGCACCAAATTTAGTTGTTGTGGAACAAGTGCTTTCAGTGCTAGGTTTTGTAGATAAGAACAAATGTCTTCAAATTGCACAGTACTCCCAAATTCCAAGATGCCCTCAGCTCGAGGAATATCAGCAACAGTGTGCACTAAGGTCTCATTGGCATCTCTAAGACAAGCAGCACTGTAGCACAGATCACAGCATGTGAATTATTTCCTATACACATGCATTATACCAACAAAACAAATATATTTTTAGTCAATTAACCATACACCCTACAGCTGAAAGAGGCTGAGACAGGTTAGGTCTAAATTTTGTTTGCATGAATCCACCGGAGGCCAGTGAAGCAAAAAAATACACTGTATGCACCATTTGTGGGATTTACAGTATAGTACCCTTTTTCACAGGTTCAGTAAATAAATGCATGAGAAGGAACGTGGAGCAAAGGAAAATTCCAGCAAGCCTGGAGCCAGCCAGTGCTTCAAACTGCAGAGAAACTCCCTCATTGCAAAGGTATTTCTACCCCAGAGAAAGAATTATGATCTGATCGCAGTATATCTGACTGCTTTGAGATCATCATTCTATTCCATTATAGTAAGTATTTTACTGAGAACAGTTTTCTTTACCCCCAGTGTCCAAAGTAAGTCTGTTGGATGTCACTGGATTTACATTTGACCAGCACAAAGGATTCGATGTTTTCCACAGGTCTCAGTGAGAAGGACGTGCATGGGGAGGTGCGCTTCCATCTCGAACTGTGCGTGGTGCTACTCACGTACTGAGGCCACCGACAGATTACATTATTTGCTTGTAATACTGTTCATCCTCAGATTACAGAAAGAAAAGGCATTTTCTCCAAATGGAAGCATAGAAGTTGCACAGTGTAGGGAAAGGGAGATGCCCGAAATCTTTTTACTGCTGGCTTCAGAAATGAGATGGCTCTGGGATGACCAATAATGCGATTCACAGCATTGTACCAACAGGCCCATTGTAACTCAAACTGCAAACTGTTTTGAGCCCTGCTTTCAATAAACTGGTGATCACAATCCAGTTCCCAGTGCTTATGCACCCCCGCAAAATCCCCCGAGAACAACCAGGGCTGCCTCCACAAAGGTGTGCGAGGCAGAACGAGCGTCTGACCAGACGCTTCTCCCACCAGGGGTCAGGGCTGCGGCACAAATTCAGGAGAAGAACGAGCAGCACTTCCCCAGCTCTGCCCCAACGCCACACGCTTCTTCACTGCGGAAGGGATCACCGGTCAGGACTCTCAAAACCACACCAAGGGAATGCGGCAACCAACAGCAAGTAACCTTCCGCAAAAGTTGAGCTCCTGAAAACATTTCTGTTTCTTGCCAATTATCTTTTAGTGACAAACTGTCAGGATGTTTGTGTTTACAAGACTGATCTACCTTAAAAGGCGCCTGCTAATCTGCAGAGCGATGCAGGGTAACTGTGTACATGGACTCTGATGGCCTTCTTCCCCCTGGGGTCTGATTTTCGAAAGCAAATACATCCTTAGAGCTGTGTTAAAAGAGGACAGTAGACAGCAAGGTGAGGCAAACGAAGGTGGAGACAGGAAGAAAAGCCAGGATGAAGAGAGCTGCACCGTAAAACAAATAGGTTTCAGTATTACTAATCCAGAGGAAATGAATGCATGTGTCAAACCCAAGGGTACAATCCCAGCAGAGGACTAAAAGCCTGCCGGAATTTGACATATTCCCTTATTTGAAAGGGACAAAGGACACTGTCAGGTTAAGGCATTAGGTATTGTCAGACACCAGGCAAGGCAACTTCCTTTTTGTACCCAAAGAGGAAAAGAAAAACCAGTAAATCTCCTTCACTGTTCACATTTTTCTCACATCTCATGACTGGAAGCAAGGTAGCTAGTTTAGTTTCGTTGATGGGCACTTGCTGGTCTAGCTGGTTACAGTGGTCGTCCTTAAGGACTGGATGGCATTAGTAGGGCTGGTATAAAAATACTTCAGAGGAATGCTGTTCTCTCTCCCCACCGCGTCCCTACCTATGAGACCCATGAAGCCAAAACAGCAACAGTACAGCAAGAAGCAGTCTGTTTTGCTTCATCCATCATCAGCAAAACTGTCAGCTCAGCTCCAACAGCAAAATCTTTATTACTGGTTATGATGCAAAAGGCAGAAACCACACGGTCTGATTTTCCCAGATCTGAGGCTGTTTGCCGTAGCGGCAGTTGGAGGGGAAATCATTTTGACTTTTCACTGAGCCATTTTGATCTGGAAATTGTTGAGAGCAAATAAATATGGAATCCCACTGTGGCATTTCTGCAGTCACTTTCTGACTACAACCACTTTTCTTTTTTCCTTTCTTTTTTTCTTTTTTTTTTTTTTTTTTGAACATCAGTGATTAGTATTTGGCACATGTAAAAAATTAGCTATTCCCTGAAGCCATGCATGACTGATCAATTACAGAACTAATACGTTTTTCAGAGGTCAGTTTAAGAGATGAATAATCCCAGGCCCTTTTACATTTCCCAACCTGTAGCATGGGGAGATTGTTATTTGGTTTTGTTGCAGTTTTCTTCAAAAGGTCAGAGTGCCCACAGTACCTCACAGCAGTATATCCTACACAATTCTCCAGGTGACCAACGACCTTTTGCAGCAAGCAGTCTGCGCAATACAGGTGCTCTCTTTCTTCCTTCTCAGGAGAACAACTGCTTATTGACTCCGGACTTGTCTTTAAAAGGTAAGTCGAACCTAAGAAGTCTGCCACTCTGCTAAGTGACCCACCGGCACAAAGCAGAATACCTGCAGGCCCACGTCGGCGCAGCTCACTGCGGCACGCACTTCTTTTAACAGCCTTCTACATGCCATTTCAACTTACTAATCCACCCCTTTTCCCTTCTGCACTACTAGGAACCACAGCGCTCAAAGCACCCACGTCAGCAAGGTAGATATACCCCCGGCCAGACTCCTTAAATCTGCAAACGGCTTCGGTGCCCCTCGCGCTGCTCAGAGCTTTCTCAAACAGCAGTAAAGCGGGAGACACCACAGCGGTGGGCTCCACACCCTGGACAACACCATCTTTTAAGCAGAAAAAGTCTAGCAGGACTACATTAGTCGACACTTTCCACGCATAACAGCCAGGAAACTAATGACACACCCTCTTCTTTGGCTGAGGCATCAAGCAGCTTAGAGGTTGGGTGGGAAAGCGCAGACGCCTGCTCGGACTCCTGCTCAGACTGAAGGGTCCTACGAGAAAATAGAAAGTTCCAAGTCTCTAGGTTGGGCATCAGCCCTAGTCTTTGATCATGCATCAGTTTTTTCTCCTGGCTTTCATCTAGGCTCGGGCAGACAGATGAGGGAAAAAAATACCAACAACTCCCATCCATATCCATCCTCCCTGTTATATAGGTGCTGACCTGTAAGAATGGCCTAAGGGAGGGGGGGGAAAAAAAAGCCTTTACATACCAGGACAGTTTGGAACACATTTTAGCAAGTTACAGGGCTTAAAGCTCTGGAAGAAGGAGAGAAAAGCTACTTGCTGCTACCGCACACACCACCTTAAAACGGCCAGCAAACCCGCTACCTGGTGTCTCTCACATCGTGTGAAGAGTATTTGCTAACCCAAATGCTGTATCATGACTTATTTCTTCCTTGCCATTTTTTTTTTTACCCATCTGTTTCTTTTTTATACAGCATTTGTCTTCTAACCTCTCTTGCTTTGTTTTCCTCATGTCTTTTTGATTCGCAAGAGAAGGACACACCTTATCTCTTCCACAAGCTGTACCACCAGCCCTTGTTTTGCACGTTCAGTCTCATATCTCAGCACCGTATTTGTTTCTCTCGCTTTCTGAATAAATAGAAGTGCAGGCACTTTTAAGGAATAAGGGCTCTGTTTGAAGAGTAATTAGCTGTCAGCATAAAACTAGTATTTATGGATTCTCATCCTTGAAAAATCTAACTCTGCTACCCGGCACTGATTATGGCTGTTATAAACAGATGGGGCTGAATCCATACAACTTGCAATAATCCTATATTTAAAAAATAATTAACTACAAATAAAGGACTGAATTCCGCTAGCTTTCATAAATTTGATTTCCAATTTGATTTGTTTGTACAGAGTGGAAGCTGGGTTATTCACGGGTATGTCGTGCTACCCCAGCATACCTTCAAAGCGGGAGTCTGCAGCGTACTCAAGCACGTGCTCCGCAACTCCAAGCACACGAGAGGGCCGGGTACTGGAATATTCCGAACACCCTGCAGCTGAGATGCAGAGCGAAAGGATGGCTCAACCACGCCTGGGATCATAAAGAAACCCAGCACCCCTGGGTGTGTTGTGTCTCGCTGCCTGGCAGAGAAGTTGGAATTTTACCAGCAGTGCAGCCTTTGTTTTAATGACTGATAGAGGTACCAGGAGGAGAGCTTTAAAAAACTGTTTTTAAAATGCAGGTTACAGCGGATGAAAGCCCTCGGCGGGTTATTCTTTGACTTCCTTCTCTGTTCAACCCGGGACAGCACCTTTGCTGAACGCCTACACCTCTGTGAGAGAACCAACCCAGGAAATTTATACTCTGCTTAATTAAATCTGTGCATTTTACTTATTGGCACCTCTTGCTAGACCAAAACTCACTCCGAGTTCATTATCCATCACAGCAAAAGATACGACAAACACAATCAAATACTACACGGCATCTATAGCTCTTGGTTAACTAGGTCACAGATTGCTCCGCAACGTTTGTGAGGCTGCCAGGCTTTTACGCACAAACCGCAGGCACCAGGCCAAACTCTCCCCTCCGTGACGCCCCCGTAACCCCACCGATGAGGTTACCCGGGCTCGGCGGGCTCTGAGCGAGGGCTGCCTCCAGGTTGCTGTTAGCGGGGAACAAGTCCCGTGCCAACTCCACCCGGAGTAAGCGACAAAACGATTTACAGGGACAGCCAGCCTCATGCCTCCTCCCCGACTGCTGCGAGGGCGCATCCCGTCTGTCCGTCCATCCGCACGGACCAGCTTTTGTGTAGAGCAGCCAGGTTTATGCCCATACCCTGGGGACAGAGCCTCTTGCACAACCACAGACACCTCCCGCCAAGCAAGTTTTTTTTCCTAATAACCAAGTTGAAATTTCCCTTTGCCTAATTTCAGCTCTTTAATTTCCAGTCACACCCTACCAGGCTGCCCTAACATTTCCTCTCCGATGAGAAGAGGTGTGTGCAGACGCCAACAGGCGTGTGCGCCCGCTGACACTTGGCACGCGCAGGGCCGTGCTGCAGGACACCCCCACGGAAAGAGACACCCCCTGATTCCTGTCACCCTCCTTGGGAAAAGGAGGGAGAGACGCACGAGGGGGCAAGGCTGGGGAAGTGAGGGGTGTGTGAGGGGAGCGGGGGCCACGACGACACAGCCTGAAGGGAAGGTGAGGGCTGACTGAGGGGGGAACACGGCCGTGAGGGGAGGGCGAGGGCTGACTGAGGGGGAACACGGCCGTGAGGGGAGGGCGAGGGCTGACTGAGGGGGGGACACGGCCGTGAGGGGAAGGCGAGGGCTGACTGAGGGGGGGACACAGCCGTGAGGGGAGGTAAGGGCTGACTGAGGGGGGACACGGCCACGAGGGGAGGTAAGGGCTGACTGAGGGGGGGACACGGCCGTGAGGGGAGGGCGAGGGCTGACTGAGGGGGGGTAAGGGCTGACTGAGGGGGGGACACGGCCGGGAGGGGAAGTCGAGGGCTGACTGAGGGGGGGACGGCGAGGGCTGACTGAGGGGGGGACACGGCCGTGAGGGGAGGTAAGGGCTGACTGAGGGGGGGTAAGGGCTGAGGGGGGGACACGGCCGTGAGGGGAGGTAAGGGCTGACTGAGGGGGGGACACGGCCGTGAGGGGAGGTAAGGGCTGACTGAGGGGGGGAACACGGCCGTGAGGGGAGGGCGAGGGCTGACTGAGGGAGGAACATGGCCGTAAGGGGAGGTGAGGGCGGCGTGGGGGCTCCTCACCTCTTTAATCTTCATCCTGCGGGCGCGGGTCTCGGGGTCCTCGCCGGGCCGCCTGCCCCGCACCGGGTGGCGGAGGCTCCTGCGGAACCGCTCGTAGTCGAAGCGGAACGGGGCTCGCGTCTCCCGGGCGGAGGCGGGCGCGCCGGTGGCGGGCTGGGCTCGCCGCTCGCCGCCCTGCACCTGCTGCCGGGAGCCCGGCGCGGTGTGGGCCGGCGGGCCGGCCATGCGGGCGGCGGTGCGGAGCTTCTCCCGCAGGCGGCGGGGGGCGGCGGGGCTGGCGTGGCGGGGCTCGGCGGCGGCGGGGGGGCTGCGGGGCAGGTCGGTGTCGCGGGTGGAGGAGGAGGAGGCGGAGGAAGAGGAGGCGGAGGAAGAAGAGGAGGAGGAGGCGGAGGCCCGGCGGGGCAGGAAGAGGCGCTTGAAGCGGGAGGAATCGGGCAGGAGGAAGAGGGCCCCGAAGCACAGCGTGAGCAGGCCCGAGAGGAAGAGCAGGAATAGGAACTTCTGCGGCAGCCGCAGCCCCAGCGCCGCCGGCCAGCCCGGCATGCCCGGCAGCTTCCGCAGCAGCACCATGGGGCACCGGATCGCGGCCGCCGGGCGGGCTCCGCCGCCACCCCGGGAGGTGCCGCTGGCTTCTGCGGCGAAAGGCTCAGGGATGCTGCCCCGCACCACCGGCTCGAGCGGGCGCCTTCACCGGGGGCCGCCGGCGGGCGACACGTGGATGGCTCCGGACCGGGCTAAGCCGCGGGGCCCCGCCGCTGCCCGGGGTCCTGGCCCGAGAGGCTCGCAGGGCGCGGAGCGGCGATTCAGAGTCCACCCTTCCGGCATGAAGGCGGCGGCGAGCGCATCCCGCCGGAGCCGGGCGGCGGAGCGGCGAGGCTGGGCAGCTCCCGGCGTCAGTCCCCCGCGCAGGCTCCCCGCCGGACGGCTGCTGTCGGGCTGGCTCAGGGAGCGGTGCCGAGGAGGTGCGATCCCTTCTCTCTAGGCGGTGGGCTCATGCTGCAGCATTTCTGCGGGGGGGGGGGAGATAAGAGCGCGTTCATTCAACACCAAGAAGGATGCAGCCGGCGTTACAGCCTTTGTCCCGGAGGGTCTGCCGCCTCCCCAGCCGTTCCCTCCCCGCTCCAGCCACACTAGTTCCTTTTCCCTCTCTCCGGACTTGCCATCAACTCTCTAGTCTGCGAGCAGCTCCCAGCTCTGCACCATCCCCTACAGCTCCGGGCCACCGGGGCAGCCCTGGGGCCGAGAGGAGGATCCGCGCCCTGACGGGGAGCGAGGAAAACCCCGGGAGCGGGGCAGGGTGCCCAGGGACAGAGCGCGGACAGACGGGGAGGAGGCTGCTCCTCTCCCCACCAGGACCTGCCTTCGCCCGCAGAGGGCTGGAGGCGGCGGGGCTACAAACAAGCCATGCGGAAAGCTCGGCTCGGGCTAAGTTTCTTGAGGGGGGGAAAAAAAAAAAATCTACGGATTTCGCTTTTGCTAAATGGATAGCGGCGAATTGCCCCTTTCTCCCAAATCTCTGCCTCGCTGTTATTCATCCCCCCCCCCCCCCCCCCAATTCCCTCCTTATGTGCGCTGGAAGAGACAGAGCTCAACTTTCAGACCACGAAAGCAAGCAGGACCACTTTCAAAAAGCAGGACACGTTTTAAAGACCTACCTACAAGCCCCAAACCACCCCTACTCCTACGGGCAGGAACGGCACTGCCGCCCGAACGCGCCGCCAAAACCGCTCGGCGGACGCTCTCCTGCCCCCGTCCCTGTTTACTCACCCCTCTGACAAATCCAAGCCACTCTGGGTCCTACAGTGAGCAAAATCTTCTCAGTCCTGCCTGCGCATCTCAAGAGCGAGAGCCCCGCGCTGCTGTCAGCGCTCACAAGTGCCCGTTAAATTAAGAGGAGGAAGAGGCTGGCTGCCTGCCGGGCTCTCCGGGGGGCAGCTCCTCTCTCCTGCCCATCCAAGCATCCAGGAGGGAAGTACCTAACTGCATCGAGCTACTTAGAGGCCTCTGTTTTTCACCACCACCACCACCTCCTCCTCCTCCTCCTCCCCGCCCCGCCTTCCTCCCCGCCGAAGGGACCCGCTGGGCTGCGCTGCCCGGTGCCCGCACACGCAGCCCGCCCGCACCGCCCGCCTCCACCGCCGCTCACTGCGACAGCGCCGGCAGCCCCGCCCCTCGCCCCGCCCCTCCTCCTGCCAACGGTCACTCGGGGGAGGAGGCGGGGGCGCCGCGAGCCAATCAGCAGACCAGGTCCTGCCCGCCGTGACGCTCGCCCTCAGGGCCGCGCTCCGCCCTCGCTCGCTATTGGCTAGCTGGTGGAGACTGGCCTCGCCCGTTGGCTCTTCCAAACGCCAGGAAAGCCGGGAGACCCGCCCGCTTGTTTACCACACTTGCCCGGCTCGAGCTGAGGAAGGGCTTCGCCCCGCCCCTTTCCTCCAGCCAACCTTCCATTGGCTGAGAGGGATGCCCCATCCCCGCTGCGATTGGCGGAGGGGGGTCCAGCTACTTTAAATAGGGGCTGCGGGCGCAGGGCGGGCTCAGGGAGCTGCGAGCGCTCGGCTGTTGTGGGACGGCGCTGGCGCCGCATTCCCCCTCACCTTGTGAGGGGTCTTGAGGGGCGGGTTTACCCGCGCAGTCCCCATCGCCTGAGGTCTGGCATGTGCCACAGGGTCAAAGCCCCCGGGAGGGACCTTGTCCCAAGGTCCTGGTGTGGCAGCTCGTCCCTGAGCAGGGGCCTCAGAGAGGGGCTGGGGTGGTTTGGGAACCACCTTTCTGCACACAAAACTGTCCTTCCTGGGTTTTATGAGCCCGAAATCAACTGCCACGAAGCACATCTGAATGCCAAATGCTTAAATCCTCATCACGCATCTTAAACTCCAGCGTTCCGTACAAGCACTGACCAAATCTGACAGTCACCCTGTGAGGTAATGCTGTATCGGAGGCGAAGATGGTGAACTGAAGTGTTTCTGCTCATAAATGTAAAAAAAAAAAACAAAAAAACACCAACCCACAAATGAAAATCTTCTGCAGAATTAGCAATGAAAAAGGCCACCACCCAAAACTGAAGGCTTCCGAAACGGCTCGGAAACAGAGCTGGTTGGGTGGAGGAGGTCACCAGGGGCGGTTTTGGGGTGCTCTGAGCATGAGAGAGAGGAGCTGCAGCAGGAGGAGGGCTACAGGAAAGGGTAAACTGCAGCCACCTGAGTAATGATATGACTAAACTTGGAGGAGCTAAAAGAGAACATTTTGTAGGCTGGAAAGGAGCTGGAGCTGCGAGGAAAGAAATCATCTGCTGTTTGTCTTCCTGCGCTCAGTGTGCTGCTTCTTCATAAATAACTAACACCATAGGAAAGAAATACCTGATCTGATTGCCAGGTCTAGCGGGAGCATGTTGCAGGGCCCCACGTTTTGAACTGTTCAGTTGTGCCGTCATTTTCCTGTGAAAAGTGCTGTAAGTGATACAAAGCAGGCAGCAGAGCGGCTCTAGGAGCGGGACTCGGGAGCTGCTATCGACCCGGCTATGCCCAAGGCCGGTGATCATCCTGCCTCACCCTTCCTTACACCTCCACAACTGCTGCAGGTTTTTATCTAGTCAAAATAAAACTAGAAAGTAAGCTTTGTGCTTTTAGCTGGCTGGTGGCTGCTCGGTGGACCTTGAACGCAACCACCCTCCGAGGCAAATTTGCATCATCTTGATTATTTGGTTTTGAAATGTGTCCTTTGAACCATCTCCTGTGGTTTGCAGGCAGGACCAGTTCAGCCTGAGCAAGAGGGAGATGCGGGCACCATCTCTCAGCCAGCACGGACGGATTCGTCCGGAGCAGCTGCTCGAGGAGCGCCGAGCGCTCTGCACAGCTGCTCTCCCTTCCCTGCCCTGTAGCTGCACCGCGAGGGAGAGCAGAGTAGAATCGGCTGCTCCGTTTTGGCAGGTCGCACAGGAGCCTCGCTGAGCGCGGCAGATGCTCCACAGGCTCCTCGGAGCCCAGGGGAGCTCCTTGCAAAGGATTTGGGTTTGCATCTTCGCGCGCCTTTTCAGGGCGGCTCAGAAGAAGGGGGGGGAATCTGAAAGCCAGCTGCCAGCTCTGTTATTTTGAGCATCGATGCAGTTGGGAGGGCTTTTACTGCTGCCCTGCCTCGTGCATTTATCAGTGGTTCCCCAAGGACCAGCACCAGCAAGAGACCATCGCTCCACGGGCTTCCATCATCCCTTCTCCCAACACCTACCACCCTGCCTCGGCCTCAGACTGAACAGAAATAATCCTTCACCCTCCTCAGATCTCCTCTTCCCTGGGGAGACCTCAAGCAGCAGGCTGCATTTTGTCTGAGCCTTATAAAAAAAAAAAACCCAAAACACTCAAACAAAACCCCACCAAAGCAAAAACCTCCGCTATTGCGGTGGTGGTCCCTTGATCTTCTTATAGATGGCCCCAGGACCGAAAAGGTTAGATAGCTCTGCTTTCTAAGAGGATTTGGGGACATCAAGGAGGATAATAAAATCGACAGCTGAGAACAAACCAGAGGGATAATAAAATAGACAGTTCTGAACAAACCGAAAGGCTATGCCTAGCTCTTCATTTTATACAGCAGTGATAGAAAAGTTGAAGGCTTATCTTTTAATTAGGTTAAATTAAGAAATCTTTTTGTTTTGCTTTGTGTTTAGCGTAACATCGTCTTGAAGGTAGATGCTTAGAAATTAAAGGTTTTCTAAATTAGGTCAAATTAAGATGTCATTCTTCTTAAAGATGACAAAGCATTGTCTTCAAAGTAAATGTTTAATTACATTTTTAAAACAATTTAGTCTCCGTAATAATAAGACAGAGAGCCCAGTCTCTGCCTGTGACTGCAGTCCCAGACATAAGCCACATAAATGGAGAAATTGGTGTTGAAGGAATTAGGAGGCAGAGTGTAATTACTGGAAAGATGGGGGTCCTGCTGCATTGTGATTCTTGTTTTTAGCAGGACTGGAAGAAATAATTTTGAGAAAATTACTTTTTTATGGCCATAAGAAAAATAGAATTTAATATCTACCTTTCTGTGAGGAAGAAAACTACAGAGTGATAGATAATACTCGAGGCAAAAGAGTTTGGCAAGATAATTATGCTCAAGCCTCCAGCCTGTCTTTAAAAGTAGGCTTGATTTTTTTTTCCCTCTCACTGTAGAAAATGCTCCCATTCTGGCTGCGGGAGCGGCCGGGATGTCTCTCTTGTGCTGGAATAGCACTTAGTCCTTAGCCAGAAAGCCCTCTCCGACTCTCGGAACCACTCACACCTGTGATTTTTAGGCATCACAGCAATGAAAGGACAGAGCAGGCAGATGGAAGAAAGTCTCGGTATTACTGGCAGTCAGCTTCAGAGTTAACAGAGTTCGTTTTGCAAAAGACAAAAAAAGAAAAAAAAAGAAAAGGAAAGAAAACCAACCACCCAGCCTTGTTGCATTGAAGTGGAAGGGGACAGTATATTTAAATGCATCCTTAAAACAGGGCAGCCTCAGCATGTAAACCAGATGCCTAAACTTTGTTGATAGCTACTACAAAGTATAGATAGTGACAACAAAACCTGGTGAAATTGCCAGCTTTAAAAAGGAAGGAGTCCTTTACCTCTAAAAGAACAAGCACGGCCGTTGACAGAACAAGGTGCCATCTTTCGGTGCGTAGTTAAAAGATTCCTGACACTTTACCGTGGCGTGGAGCCTAATTTGTTGCTCAGCTTTCTGAAGCCTGATCTTATGAGCTGCCGAGTCCCCCGCTGGGAACGGAGGGCTCACGCTGTGTGGGATGGCTGCTGGCTCTTCCCGCCCCGGGCTTTTACTCACGCGTGGCCCATCGGGGAACGTTTTGGGGAGGACAAAGCTTCCGAGGCATCTTCCCTCGCCGTGCAGCCCCAAGGCTGCTTTTCCTCACCGGCAAGCAGCAAGGTCTAATGTCTATTTAAAGGCTTAGATATGTGTAGGCTGTCAGGCCCACTGCAGCTCCTGTCATTTTATCTGGTTGTGATCAGATAAGGGGAAATCCATACATTTAAACTGGCTGATACATTATGCAAACAACAGCTCTAAACTTTCTCGAAGCAGAGCTCATCTACACGCAGTGAGAATGAGCGAAACAATCCCCGATGGCCTGTAATGACTCAGGACAGAAGAAATCTGTCTGATATTGATTATTTTAAGGTTTTAGAAATACAAACAGAGGACACGAGGCTCCTGAGAAGGTGACTGGTGACAGCCAACATGGCTTCACTAAGGGCAAATCCTGCCTGACAAATTTGGTGGCCTTGTACAACGGGGTTACAGCGTTGGTGGATAAGGGAAGAGCGACTGATGTCATCTACCTGGACTTGTGCAAAGCATTTGACACTGTCCCACACGACATCCTTGTCTCTAAATTGGAGAGACCTGGATTTGATGGATGGACCACTCGGTGGATAAGGAATTGGCTGGATGGTCGCACTCAAAGAGTTGTGGTCAACGGCTCGATGTCCAAGTGGAGATGGGCGACGAGAGGTGTTCCTGAGGGATCTGTACTGGGACTGGTGCTGTTTAACATCTCTCTTGGTGACACGGACAGCGGGATGGAGCGCACCCTCAGCAAGTTTGCCGACGACACCGAGCTGTGTGGTGCAGTCCACACACTGGAGGGAAGGGATGCCATCCAGAGGGACCATGACAGGCTTGAGAGATGGGCCTGTGCGAACCTCATGAAGTTCAACAAGGCCAAGTGCAAGGTTTGCAGGCTGTAAGTTACAAGAACAGATAAACTAATAGTGGATTTTGCCCTGATTTCGTTTAGTTTGTGCTGTGCAGGCATACAATTTTCATGTGATAATTTGCACGTGCCAAACCTGTAAAGCAAGGGGGGCTACTAAGCCCCCTCGTCTCTTTACTGGTCAAGAGTGGATGGCTGATGCAGAGAAGGCAGCTACCTCACCCTGCCGACGAAGCTTTTGAAATGCTTGTAGCAGCTACAGCCAAATTCGAACCACAGAAAATAGCATATCTAGCCCCCAAACCTCTGAATTGAGACGCTTCGTCATGCGCCAGTCTGCAGGTTTGACTGCTTTTCTTTTAGCTCCACATTCATACATACAAGATATTAATTATCTGAATTAAAACTCACATTCAGGGATGCACAGAAGCCTTGCTGAGAATTCAAATGGCAGTTCTCTGCTAGCAGGAGACAGAGACATTTGCACAATAAAACCCCACCACCACCTCAGCCAGACTTATGTTTCCTAAGAAAAAGGGAAAAAGCCATTCACATCTGAGACAACAATCCATTCTGCGTCTCTCAAACCAGAATTGGGGAGGAATGAGCTTTCACAAGAGGAGGAATCTTGCTTAATTATGGTAAAGGTCTACATCTCAACAATCTTACCTCTTCTGTGCCAGGGAAAATAGAAAATGAGATGAAAAAGTGCAAAAGCAGAAACACAGCATAAGGTGCATGGGGGAAAGAGCAGAAACAGTTCTAGTTTATCACTTTCTTGTAACACCAGGTGACTAATATAGCAGGCTGCACAAGCTTTTTTTCATTAAAATCAGCATCATCAGAATGCCTGTATTCCATTTTCCCCTACTTAAGTAAGATAAGGGCCACAAGAATGCAATGAATTTGCTGTTGTGAATGTGGAGCAACATCCTATTTTAGATGGCTTCAGAAATAAGATCTCAAGTGGAAAATGTCTAATAATTTTCAGAAAAAGAGTTGACTTGTCAGAAAATACAGTTCAGGCTAACCAGAACTGCAGACAAATCGGTGATGAACTTGGTGAGTAGTTTTGCCTAAGAAAAGTGAAACAAAACCAGTTTTCAACAAACAGAAGCATTAAGAAAAATCCAACAATCTTAAATATTTGGTTTGGGTCAAAAAAGTATCTGGAGTTAATCCAAAAAGCAGTTTGCATAAGATGTGGTGGTCCCAATGGAATCCTGGGGAATGAATTACCCTCTGTCTATAGCAGGTTTTTTTATCTCAAGTTGTTTGGAGCAGCAAGATCTCCCCTCCTTTTCAGGTAAAGTCTGGCTAGTCAAAGTTTCCTAACAAGTCTGCACTCATCGGAACTGTTTGGAAAGAAGCCAGGAGGTGACAGTCTCGTCCGACGTTGGTGGGGACCGAGCACAGCTTGAAAAGGTGCCAGGGGACCCGATTTGCCAAAACACAGGAATTTTCCAGCCACAGACGGAGCCAACAAGAATGCTGCCTTCGGAAACTGCCAGGCTTCTTAGCAGTCACTAAATACTGGGTTAGTCGTTAAAGGAAAATAATCTCCCAAATGGTGAATTTCCATCTACTTGACAACCATCTGTGTAGCCCGTTGTCAGTCCCGAACCCAGAGACATCCTCGTATGTCTGCAGCAGCCTCTGCTGTCCCCCAGATGTGATAATCTCTGCTCTCCTTGAAGGGTTGGGCTACATTTGCTCTGAGAATGTTGAAACAAATGCGTATTTCACCAAAATCTTCTTTCATCATATAAATATATCCTCCTGCTGCTGCTTTTTAAGAGTGGATTTCAAGGCAAGCCAGGAAATAATATGACCAACATCTTCAAATGCTGGGAAGATTAATCATCCTGTGGGAACATGGGAGGAAAAGCCTTTCTGTTCATCCTATTCATTGTCCACAGACTAGAAAAAAAGAAAATTCTTTTGGTTCTGCTCTGTGTTTTGGCCAAAGATGAAACACAGTCATACATTTTCATTACCTGCCTCAGAACTCTTACGGTTTATGTCAGCCCCACGAGCAACGGTCTGCTTCGGACCCGCTGCCTCAACTGTCACTTCTGTTAACAATTATGCCACGGGGTTTGTGATTGCAGCAGGGCTTCGGCAGTTTTCAATGCTGGTGCTGAGTCTGAAGAGGATCATGCTCAGAGGGGGTAGTTTTAGATGAGGATTAGTATGTGAATTCTTCTGGGCTAATAGATAAGATAAGTGCTCCAATAATTTAGGACAGTGATCTCCAACTTGTGGTAAGCAGACCATTGGGGTTAATGCACTGCTCTGGAGCAATCTATAGAAAAAATACTGAAAAAACTCAAGTTCATATAAACCAGATGGAAATCTACACAGAGGACGTTTGTTTTTAGGAGACCACAAGTCAAAGACTAAACCCCACCAGCTTGTGGAGGTTGCAAAGAAACGTATCAAAACAGCTGTTACAGGACAAGCAGTCTTGTTTTTTTCAGGAAGAGATAACAGCGTAAGAAACCTTTGGGTCAGATTATTAACTAGAGTTATTAGACTTAATGGCAAGTGATAACTCCATGAGCCATGGAGGTTCTCTGGCCGTTTGTCTACAGATAGGATAAGTTACCATCCAACATTGCTGGGTTTAGATTGGATTCTCCCTGACATGCTTTAGGAAATCCTTGATAAACTCGGATCAAACCTTCAGCCCCTCTCGACTATTTTCCTGTGTGACTAAAGTGATGTAGAGAGACCCTGAATCTGCTGCAGAGACACTCCCCTGCACACGGTCAATGAGAAGCCTGCGCCATTACAGAACAAGCACCTTCCTGACGCAAACAGATCCATCTGACAGAGGAGAAAATATTTTCCTACTTCCCTTAGTGCCAAGCTCATTTCCCTTAAACTTTAATGCTTTTGAACTAGGCCATTATGAGCCAGGCCAAGAGAAATAAAGACACCTTAGACCATTTGAATGGGATAATGTAAATATTTCCATTATAGGGAAAAAGCAGCACTTCCAAAGAGTTAAAAGTCATTTAAACTATGTGATGCAATGAAAATTCCAGCTTATAGCACTATATATTGGCCATCCTCAGGTGACCACTAAGACTCTGTTAAAATCATTTGTCAACTGTACAGTAACTTACACTGGAGGGTAAAGCAGGTCAGTAGATGCCCTTTGGGCAATTATATTAAGATTAATGCACAGGTTCCAGAGTATTTTATGGGCAGATGTAACTCAGATGTTACCAGCCTCTTTCTGTAGTGATCTGAAGCTGCCAGGTTATCGATTGGGATAAACGCCTCGCGTGTTTTGCGTGGATCCTGGTGCCTGGCAGGTGAAGTCCCTCCCCAGGGACTTTTCAAGGTAAGCAGAATTTAAACCTCTTCCAAAGAGATCAATAGTGCGTAGGAAAAAAGAAAAGAAAAGTTAAGGTTAATGGGGCAGATGTTCCAGCAGCTAAATATATTTCTGTTCCCTGCAGAGAGGAGTAAAAGTTGAAGCGCTTTGCTATGCATCGCTTTGCCAAATTATAGAATTACCCTTTTCCCTATCCAGACATTAACCAATACAGAAAACCAGAGACACTGTGGAGTTCACGTTTCCAGAGTGGGAGTTCCTGCGTCAGATCATTAGTATCCAGACAAGAAATATGAGTTAAGATTTTAAATGATCATGGGAAGTCGTAAGCTAAAGCCATAAAAGAAGAAGAATCTGCACTTTGCAGACAAGCTGGTGTCACAGTCCTATTTTGCAGGTTATTTTTTTTCCCCTGAAAGGCAGGATTGTTGCTCTTTTTTAAAAATCAACTTTTCCCCTGAGTGCCAGTATCCCCCGTAAGGCCAAATCCACCTCCGACATTGCCTTCTTTCTGCTGTACGCTGCACCGTGCTTCCTGGTAAACACCGAAATATGGAGAGGGCTCAGTGTAGCCCAGAATAACTTTTAAGTCACCTTCAGGGTGAAGTTCACCTGTCCCAACCTGAGAAACAGGTCACTCCGACATCGCTCGGATGAGTCACTGTCTCTGCTATATTTATACGAGAGCCCTGCACCAAACTGTTGACATTTTGCCAGCACAAGTCTGGTGAATAGAGGTGTCCCGTCTAACTCGTGGCATACACAAGCAAAACGCATCCTCTGACACAGACACAGCTTGTACCTCATCATCCCGGCATCGGCATCGGCGAGGAGCTCCCTTTTCCCGTATCAGCCGCTTCCTGACTCTGGGGTTTACTGGTGCAAGCGTGCCAGCAAAGCCTGTGCCGTAGGAAGGACCCTGCTATGAGCTGGTGGGAGAGCGTGGGCTTTGATCCTCCAGGTTGCTACTGGCTTCAAAAATGACCTACTCGGTTGCCTTTCAATTTTTCTTGGATCAGTACAAAATAAAACAATCTTATGGTGCTGAAGCCCTATGGAACAGGAAAGTGCTTTTCCTTACCCGATGTCTCCGGGTGGTACCAGCCCAGACTCACCGTCCCATCATTCTCCATCTGTTATCTACGAGATGCTGTGGAATGACAAATCTCCTACTTGGACCCATAGATCCAATTACATTTCAGGAGACGTTTGTCTTTCCTTTTCCTCCCTTCAGCTCGCACAGAGGGCAATGCCTAATCCACCCGAAAGAAAAAGAAAAATCGTCCTTGGATCCTAAACAGATCCTCTTCAAGGGCCCTAACAAACCTTGTATAGGCTGGTGCTTTCTCCCTCTCCCAACACACACGTCCGTGTGAGCCAGCGTGCTCACACCCAGCTGGCAGCAGTGCCCAAAAGAGGGGGAAGAAAGCGTTTGTATTTCTGGGCCTCGAGCTGTTGTATATTAGCACGCATTTTTTAAATACAGGTCTCCTATGGGCTGCGCCAGCCCTGCACGCTGCGTACAGACTAAAAAGGCTCTGACCAGGTGGCCAGGCTGTAAAATAGAAAATGAGAACTGGAGAAAAAAACAAATACGGGGTTATAAAAATACCTGCCAGGTATCAGAAGTGCGAGGGAGGGGGGAAGTCAAGTCGTTATGGGGGAAGGGAGAGGTAAGGAAATCAATGTGTCAGGGCAGTGTCCTCCTGTCCCGGCTTCAGAAAGCAAACAAACCCCAAAGATTTCTTGGTCAAGACATGAAACGCATGAGCTGTGGGGACAGCGTGTCCTCTAGCCTGGCTGATGGCGAGCTGCAACAGCAACAGCCTTCACGTTGCTGATATTCTCCCAGGTTTTGTGGCTCTTGGAAGCCAGAGACACTCAGGACAGGCTGAGCTTCCTTGGAGCGCAAGCCCACGGATGGTAACTGCTGCATGGGACGTGGAGTTGATCAGCACAGCCAGTGCCGAGGCCGTGGACTTTCACGTACCTTTGTAGGAGTTAGCTAGCACTGCAGGGAGGCTGTAACTGCTCGTTCTCTAGCTGGTTGGTAGGGGAAAAGCAATGTCACCTACGCTGATCTTGGAAGGTTGTTGCTTTGTGTCTGCTTCAATTTGTCAGGTGGTTTTTCCAGCCATCGCGCTGACACAAGCCACCGAGTCCACGATGGCCCTCGAGGGCAGCCCGTGGGCTGTGCGACGCGGAGGAGGACAGACGTACACGTGCACTGGGACTCCTCGCTCCCGACAGCCCGTACCTGTGGGATCAGAGGAGCAGCAGCATCCAGTGGCATCTCAAATAGGAGCCGGGAAGAAGCCTGCAAAAGCCAGGGAAGCCTGCGTGTACTTGCCAACGGCAAATTCAGCTCAGCCTTTAATGCTTTGTTAATGGCCTGCTTCCAAAGCCTTTCCCCCAGCTTGCTCAGGGCTCTTTCCATTTCAGCCTAGAAAATCCTCCCGGCACTGGCGTCAGAAGCTCCGAGAGATAAAAGAGGAGGAACTTCAGCCCTCAAATAGCCATTGCCGAGAGTCATCCTGGAGAGAAGAGGAAAAATCCAGAGACAGATGATCAGATGGTTGGTTGCAGAACACCGCTTTCCATGGAAGTGGCTCTCCTCTTGAGGTAGTTATCCACCTTCTTGCTCTTTGAAAGCACTTTTGCACCTGGTGGATCAAACTTTTGAGGAGAGGGAATACAGTCTCGTATCAGGGCTGGAAAGGTCTTTAAGATATAGGAAATTCTTGTCTTTTTTTTCACAAGTTTTGAAGACTGTGTGTGGTTTTAAAGAGATCTGGTAACTCAGATGGAAGGTGGAGTTCAGCACAGATATTACCAAGTGGCATCTTTGAACCGTGTCTTTCTATATAAAATCAGACGAGATGCTGATAATGGTTTCCCCTGGCTTTACAGTCTATTGCACTTATTCTCACCACACAGCCAGAAACCGCCTTTCCAGACACTGCGTTACATTATCACTCCAGCACCTTCCTGAAACGGCCTTAGTAGGTCCCAAACCAGATAAAACCCGGCTCATCAGGGTAGCCAGCATTTAAAGGAGGCTTTATCACTCCCTGCTTCGAACTTTGCAGCCACAGCAAGAGACACGAGGCAGGTTGGGATTAGGCTCACCTTGCTCCAGACTGAATGTTTCCCAGATTCCGGCCACAAATCTCATCTCCCAGCTCCATCACTCCTGGCTCGGCGTTCGGTTCATACCGAGGGTTTGAGAGCGAGTTAATCACTCGGAGGAGGCTGATTCAATGACATTTAACTAAAGCCGGCAGGAGCAGCGTAAGGGGACAAGTGTTGACAGCACGAGGGCAGGACCACACCTGCACTCCCCTGCGTAGAATGAGGAGATCAGCTTGCAGCCATCAGACCTGATCTGATCAGGGACCAGAGAGGGGGTGACAAGCGGGCTCGCGTTGTCAGCCAGGGCTGGGGAGGTGGCGTGGGGACACGGGCTACAAAAGACCTCCAGGGCTGAAGAGTCTGTTCCCTGCTCTCAGAGGAGTCACGTCACAGACTCTCCTTCGTTATCACAAAGAGACCAGCCGCTCCACAGGCATCGCATAAATCACAGCTTGTTGCAAACCGCACGGGTGGGTGCCCTCAAAAGCTCTGCGGTGCTCTGGGCCAGCCCGGAGCCGATACCACGCGGCTGCAGCAGTTGCAGGCATCGGGCTGTAGCATCCGGAGCTCCCCACGGGCTTTCGGTTAGCCAGATGAAACCCAAATGTCTCTTCTCCTGAATTTTGCTCTGAGGAAGCAATACTTTAAACTCGTTTGCAGCTGTCTCTCTCATCTGCTGCTGCTGTGTCAGGTAGGAAATAGAGAGATGTAATTTTGAGCTCAGCAGTATTGCACCTCCTTATGCAATCTGGTTAACGAGACGAGGGAACACTTGTAACTGAAAAGCTCTGCTCCAGCCTGTGCTGGTTCTGTCTCACCCCGGCCTCGAGAGACCGCGCTGTCATTTTGAGGACATAAAAAGCAGAACTGGAAAGACACATAGCATCAAGGGCAGGGGGAAGCACCTATGAAATACAAGCAGCGCGCTAGCCGAGTTTCTCCTGTCACAGTTGTAAAATGACTTGTATGCTCGTACCTGCCTGAAGCCCTTAAATAACTTCACCAGAAGCTTTTCCTGTTCTTCCATCACATTCCGCAGACTTGAGTCAGGTCAGCTCGATATATAAAGGGGAGACCACGAGGGAGCAAGTAACCCAGATTCTGACAGCCTTCCCCCGGAATTTCGTCTTGACTCGCACAACACCAGCTGTCTGCTGGATCACAGTGTTTTAACCAACACGAAAAAACAAGGTCCACCCTCTTGTCACCCTTAAAAGCAAAGGTCTCGCCCTCCCGGCACCGACCGTTTTCAGACACGTACAACCACATTTTGCTGATCAGCTCTGACCCACTGCTCAGCCCCAAAACACTTGTGGATACATCAAAGCCTCAGACATAAACCTTGAGGATCAAACCTGACCCAATTTAAGAAGCAAATCCCGGGCAGAGCAGCACAGCCCCATCTCCCTGCCCACAGACATACCGCCGGATGACAAATACTCCCAAATACCCGGGGCTGTGGCCTCTGGGATGTACTTAATCACTCTGAGAGGCGAGAAGGTGGGTTCGGGGAAAGCTGTGAGTCAAAGAGCTCCACCTACGGATTAGGGAAACCTTCCTGCTAGACCTGACGCCCTACAGCTGGGAGGGAGGGGAGACCGGGAACGACGGCTGCAACGTGCTGCCCGTCAAGCCAAAGGTCAGCGCCCAGTGTTTCTATATGACCTTGTGTGCTCAATGTAAAGCAAATATTTCTGACTCCAGCTGGACCCGCGGCTTTAAAGCAGCCATGTGAGAGTGAACTGGATCGTCTTCGGGCTCATGCATCAACCACAAAATTACAGGTTCCTGTTACAGACTCTTTATTAAAAGGTGATTTCACGGGAGCCATAAAGAGGGTGATTTTCAAATCTGAGCCGGATCTGCAGGTCTGACAGATTTTTTGCATCATTCTCAGTCCTCTTTAACCACCCACCTTCTCTCGCTCTGACTTTTTTTTAACTCGCATATGAAACCAAGTTGATCTGAAAGTCACTGACAGACGATACAGCTGGTGCCTGTCACAGCGTTTGCCTGGCATCGCCCCCGACGCCAGCCGTATCCAAGACCTGCAAGCTCTCTCCTCGGAGCCCCCTCTTTTTCCCCTGTGGATACGGAGCTTCCCTCACCCTTCCTTACAAACAAATCAAACCAGCCGAAGAGCTCCGACACATTTTCGTGGCTTTGGGCTGGCCTCGGTGAACCACCACCACTTGTCTGCACATCAGCTCTTACTCTACAAAGGCTAAGCGATAAGGAATGTTTGATGTTTGTAAAGACTGCCTCGTTCTGCCGTAACTCGCATGGTCTGCCCTGCACACATATCCTCCTTGATTACAGCCACCTCTGGGGGAAAACGCAGGAAACGATGACCCGGGAACGTACCACGCAGCCGTGGGAAACGAAGGACGTAAAAAGCAAATCTCTGCTATTACTGACCATGATAAGATCTCGGATACATACAGGCTCGGTTTAAGATCTTGTTACTACGTCCAAGTACATTTATTAAGGCTTTGTTCTTAACCTGAGATTTCCAAGAGAGCCTGTAAACATGGTTTACTACCATAATTTCAGTTATAACATAATAATACATGAGCTTAGAGGAAGCCTATCAGCTGCTGCTTTTTTATATATACAATCTTTCTGGCTGAGCCATTTCGACCCACTATTGATCCAGATGACGCATATGATTCCTATAATTGAGATTGGAGAAAAAAAAAGAAGTCTTTCTATTTCTTCCAGCATGTTTATTCCGTACATTTGACAGCTCTGGGTGTGTATCGGTAGGGCTTTTTGCATGATTAAGGTGAAGGAATTTTTCAAGAGTGGAAAGCTGTAACTGCTTCGGACCAAAAGTCACCGAGGAGGCTCAGATATAGGGATGGCGGCTGAAAAACATCTGGCTATTTTCCCACCGATCGCCTTGTAAATGTCAAAGAGTTGCTGAAGTTGTTTTCTGGGGATGACAACTAGGAATTTTGAAAGAAGAAAATACAAATAAGACTGACTCCAGCTTGGAATCTGACAAGCAGGTTCCCGATGCTGCAGGCTCAGCAGTCTTCCCTTTCCCTTTCCCTTTCCCTTTCCCTTTCCCTTTCCCTTTCCCTTTCCCTTTCCCTTTCCCTTTCCCTTTCCCTTTCCCTTTCCCTTGACTCAAGACAGAATTTACATCAGCTGAACTCGACGGAAATTCTCCAGTTTCACACGGGATAACCAGGAGGCACCGACTCGGATGAGAAAGCCTCGTACGAAGTAGGGATTGCGGGAGCCTGAAACCCTCCCTCTCTGGGTAACGAAGCTTGCTGGCAGTTATTAGGTTTAGATCTTTCTGTAGGCAGCATATTGATGGAGAAAGTGCTGTGTATACAGTTGTTTATTTGCAAAAAAGGTAAAAAAAAAAAAAATTCTATTAAAATCCTGCACCTCTGGGACTGTCTTTGAAAGGCATGTGATGTGACTCGAGGAGAGCAGTGATCAGCCTGTAATAATTTAGACGTTCCTGTTGCTATGGATACTTTCCTTTTTTTAAGTCAAGCATACCATTACAATTCAAATTTCCAGTAACAAAAAAAGGTAGCATATTAAAAGTAATAAAAAATGCCAGAGACATAACTGTTTTATTCTTTACTGTCAGTTTTACTTGTGCTGTGACAGTATATAGAAGTGATAAAATTGCCACGTCTGAGGAGATTTAGTACTTTCACACATTTTATTACGTTAATTAGACCTGGGGCGTGTACGTACGAGCGTGTGATACAGGCAATAGCCAAGCGACAGGCCTGGTGCCGGGGTGTCGCGTTAAAATTCCCGCTGCCAAGCAGGGGAAGGGAGGAGGGTTGTAGCTAAAACAAGTCCTGACAAGCAGCAAGGTTGGGGGCTGTTACGGCAGGATTTGGGGAGGGACATGGAAGCACAAAGGTACCAGCCAAATAACTCCCTGCAAAGTATCATCATCAAGGCCTTTAAGCAAAAACTTTGCCTGGAGTGGTGTTACCGTCCCTGGGATTATTAACAGCCGAGACAGAAACTGCCGCTGTGGTTTGCAGCGAGAGCGTCGGGAAAACTCAGCCCTGGGACTGTTTTCCTCTTCCACGGAGGCCGGAGTTTTTTGCTGGGGAAGAAATCACTGATGGCGATGGCTGGAAAGGTGAAAAAAAAACCCCTTTAGAGGCAGAAAGTGAGTGATCTGGACCCGAGTTTGCAGAGCGGCTGGTTTGAAAGGAGGGGAAGAAGAATCCCCTGGGCATCACCCCGTCTGCCCGGAGAGACGACGGCTCGGTGATGCCCCGGGCGTGTGTTCGCTTCTGCTTGCCCGAAACAGAAACTGCGATGGCGAAAGTTTGGGGCAAACAAGGTGCCTGGGGAATAAATTGAAAGACGAGGAAGGTAACAGGGGGTTTGGTATCTAGATACTCGTTTTCTCATGTCACGGTTCAAAAGCTGTATGTCAGGGAGGAGAAGGTGGCAGAATTACCCGCCCGTGCCGCAGCCTGACGGGGACGGCTGTTTTATTTCAGCCGTGACCGGTAACGTTGTTCCTACCCCGCTACCTCAGCCAGGACAGGAGTCTTGGCCTGAGCCTCTGGGCATTAAAGCCAAGCTTTTAAAATCCATATTTCCCCCCCCCCCGCTTATCTTTTCCAAGCTGCAAGTAGCAGCTGGACGAGTGATAAATCACAGGAGTCAGCAGGGATTTTAGAGCCAAAACTTGACGGGGTTGATGTTTCACAACCTGCCTCTCCCGATATTTTCTTTCGCAGGGAGAGGAGCGGCCCCGCGGCCCTGACGTGGGAACAGTGACGTTGGTGATAATCACGCCTGGCTCCTGGAAGGAAATGCGAAGAGGAGGGCTGGAAGGTGGCACGGTCCCTGCCTGCGAGCGCAGCCGGCACCGCTTTCCCCGGCGCTCCCACGCTGGGTTTGCTGGCACGACCCGGCTCCTGCCACTCCTGACGACTTCCAAAGAACCCCTCGATCGCGCTGCGGGGAATATGGAACGAGCGCTCAATTGCAAAGACGCAGCTCTGTGCTCGCAGCCGAGGCCGACAGCTTTCCGCCGGGTTAATGCCCCGGGAGACGCTCGGCGCTGCCAAAGGTGAGCGGCGCCAGCCGGGTGCTGGGCGGGATGGAGAGCCCCGGGCTCCGGCTCCCTGCTCCGAGGCGCCTGGCTGCAGGCCAGCACCGGCTGGCGATGGCGCGTGGCCCCGGTAGCAGATTCCGGGCAGAGCAGAGGGTCCCTTTGGCTCTGCTGGCCCAGAGAGCCGCCTCGCCGGGAGCTGCTGCGGAGCTGGGAGCGGGCAGCAATCGCTGCTGACGCAGATCAGAGCCCAGCAGACAAGGGACTAAGTGCGTGTCAAGCGTGAGAGGCCGGTGGCAGTAAATTAACGAGCTCTTATTACTAATTACCTTCTACCTGCACGTTTGAATCACTGCGCAACTGCCTCTGGTCGTCCTGCGCTTCCTACATCTGCTTTCTGGCTCCGGCTCTCTGGCCCCATTTCCACTCCCACCTCAGAAGACTTCCTCTTCCTGCAGCTTTTAATGACTTGACATCCCTTCTTTTTGTAAAGCCAATATTTCTTCTCTGAGCCAGGAACCAGCTGGAGATGTTTGCTTTTAGCAGGGAAGAAAAATAACAACCAACCCCCAGCAACCCACAGCACTGTTTCCCATTAGCCTTCCCCTGGGCGTTAGAGGAGAGGTGCTAAATAAATGAAGTAATGCAATATTAAGGCTCCCTCTGTCATGACCAGTATCCGCTCGCTCCTGATAAATTACTTGCAGTCAGATGCTGCCTCGCTGCTAAAAGGGCTTGCGAGCTGAGGGCTGGCAGCAGAGGCCCCGCTCGCTCGTGTCTCGTTTGCGCCGGGTAATTTCATCAGCTTCTGGCCCTGCTGCCGCCGCGAGGCCGACGGCGGGGTGCGGGCGCCCAGGTCCCCTCCGTGCTGCAGCTGGGGAAAGCTTCTGGCTCCTCCCAAGCCCACGTCGCATCTTGCTCGGCTCCAGGTGTCCGACGGGGCTTGTGCTGCCTCCGCAGAAGGAGCCGCTCCGGGAGATTTTATTTTGCAACAGAGCAGGGGCACAACACGGGCACCATCAGCCCCAAGTTACACTGACTCGATGAACCGAGGCCCCAGGTTTCAGGGAAAGGTGGACCAGACGGTCAGCAGGATTCCCTCCAAAGGGGGGCATAAAAAAGTTAATTTTTTGACAAGTTTATGGATTTTTGTCACTGAAATTACAGCTTTTTCAGAAGGAGATACTTTCACGCACAGAAGGGATTTGGCAGAATATCCCCGCACCCCTCATTGTTCGTGCGGCCCGAGGGCGGCCGCGCTGGCACGCGGCTCCGCAGCTCCCCGAGATGGAAACTTTGACAAAAGCCATTTGCTAACGCTGCATCACGGCTCTGGTCTCCCGCTGCAGTATCATCTCCTGCCATTAAGTGCTGCAAACCTTGGAAGAAGTTCAAAAGCAGAGGCAGACACACGCTTGCAAAATACCCTTTCAGCGCCGTTTGCTGACCCGTGGCGAGCTCCTCTTGAGCAAGCCCCTGCCCCGCGTCCCAGCAAGGCTGCGACGAGGCTTTCGGCAAGTATCGCCTTTGCCCGGCGTTTTTTCTGGTTTGGCTCCCCTTGGCTTTGACAGGGACGAATCTCATCGGGGTCTGGCCGTTCGCTTTGCCGTTGCAGACAGCCGTCACGCAACGCTGACACGTCAGAGCGGAGGAGAGCGGTGCTCAGCCAACACCCCCCCCCCGTTCCCGCCCCAGTCCCCCCTCCATCCCGAGCCAAAACGCATTTGTGCGTCTCCACAAGGATGGTTATTTCTTCTTGCTTCGGAGAGCGGAAAGCCTTGCAGAGCAGCCCACGGCTCCCGGCATCCTGGGGCTGCCTATAAAAAACATAATCCAGCATTCAGGTGCTCAGATGAAACGCTGCTCTCTTTATTTGTACTTTAAAAAAGAATGATCTGGGTAATGACAGCCCTACAGCTCTCGCTCAGGCTTGGCACGAGTTCACAAACTCTCTCGGTGCTCCAAGGAGAGAGGAGGGAAGTTCAGAGCTCAGTACCTGCTGCGCTGCACGGCACCGTCCTTAACAGCTCAGCGCTTCTCCGAGTCAGCCGGTGTGTAACCTCAGAGCTGGATTTGGCCTCGACTCGCGTAACACAACTGACCGTCGCGCAAGAGCATTCGTTGAATAGAGGAAACGGCAACGCTTGATAAACTTAACGTCTGCGTGTAAACCCAGCGGTAACTTGGCAGCAATAGGCTGGGTTTGTTGTTTCAGTTTTGGGAGATGCATTAAATGAGTTTAATGAGTTACAGCACCAGCAGTAAAAGAATTTGGCTCTGAACGACGTGGTTTGCGCTAGCTGGAGGCTTTGTTTCTTTAGCAGGTGCTTTGGGGAGGGAGAAGGAAGAGGGGCTCTGGGTGAGCTGCCTCACCCACGCCGGCTGCCATCCGTAGGGTGGATGGAGTCGTCGTGTCCTACACGCGCCCCGTGCCGAGGCAGGGCGACAGACCAGCATTTCACAGCACAGCCACAGCCCGCGCCACCACCTCTGCTGCCGAGGAAAACGGGCAGCGAAGTCGCTCCACATCCCCCCGGAGAAACATGGGTGTGGGCTGAGCAGAGGCACCGGCTCCCCCAGCTCGGCGTGGATGCTGCAGCCCCCGTGGGCAGCTGCCTTTCCGTGGCAGAGCCGCGTCTCGCCGCGGTGAGCCCCTTCCTCCCTCCCAAGCACGCAGCCATCGCAGGTGAAGGAAAGGGAAGCTGAAAGTTTCTTAACCAGCACTTAAAAAAAGGTCACATCAAAACCAAAAGATCAATTTGTTCCTCGGCATCGTCATCAGTTACGCGTGAAGGCGCAGACGGCCGGTACTCAGTACTCGTGATCTGGGACACCTCCTCACGCTGAACCAGGCAGTTTCAACAGAAAAATGAACTTCTGTTGAATTTGTGTGCTAGTCTAAGGCTGCGGGAAGAGAGGCATCTCTGCAGAGCCCCTTTGCTCTGCCCGCAGCCCAGCTCTGCTACCCCAAAGGGCGCACGGTGCTGCTCACAGGTTAAATCTGTCTGTCAGCATCCCCAAACGAATTTCTCCGTGTGCTTCCCAGGCGAGCGTTAGCCGGTAGCTGTGGGAGCCCGGTGGCTCCAGCTCGCAAGCAGCAAAGGCAGGAATCACAGGGGGAGGCCGAGGCCGCGGGGCAGCACCCGGCTCTCTGGGCTGTTTTTATTTAAAAGGCAGCTGTACAAATTAACTCTCCTCGAGGGAGAAGTACTTTGCACAGCGACTCAGAAACTCTGTCAATTAAAAGACTTTGGGTTTTGATGTTACCAGCACCACGTTCACCCGCAGACGAGACCGAAGCACCGACCTCCCTCTCTCATCCTCTGTCTCATCCTTACCCGGAGGCCGATCCAGCGATGCAGGCGGGGACGGATTTACCGATCCGGCCACAACGGTCACCCCCCGACCCAGCGCAGGAGGGCAGGCGGCCGTTGCGCATCCCTCCGTGCCTCCGGCGTGGCCGCATCCAGCCCCATCAGCGCTTCCCGGAGGCAGCGCCACAGACTCGTGTCTAACTGCAGCCGTTTTCCCACCTGGATGGCCCTGGAAAGAGGCTTCCGATGGACACAAACCTCCCGTGGATGTTTCCAGTCACTTACTGCTACGCGTCAAGGGAGACAAAGAACTCAGCCAGTTACAAATACAAAGGCTTCTACACATTAAAAGGACCACGGTAAAAATAAAGTCACCCAGCAGAGACACTCCAAAAAATGGTAGAACTTTTATTTTCCTCCGTACAGATATTCTTTACAGCAGAAAGTTTTCTTAAAAAACTATATACGTACATCTATAGTATTGTGCATTTCAGTATACGCTCCTAGAGTCTCTAGAAAAGGAGAAAGATCAATGTACAGAGAAATGCTCACGGTCCATTCCTGCAGCCCAGGCTCTTCCCTAGATCACCGCTCCTCGGGGCCGGGACAAGGCGCTCGCTACAACCACTTCTGCGCAGTTTGGGCGTCGCTTACGCAATAGGTTCATGTCTCTGCCCTGTGCCTCTGGAGCACGGACAAACTTTGAATAGTTCCTTCAATCGCGAGAGGCTGATGCTACACATAAGATCAAATAAGTCATGGGCACAGTAGTTTCAAGATGTAAAATTGCTTTGAACACAATTTTGCAGGATAAACAGAGCACACTTTTTATTAAGAGACATGATGAGTCAGCTTCGCAAGTCCCCGATACCTTATCACAGTAACACTTAGGGGAAAAAAAAATCAAATCTAAGTTAGAGTCACTCAGCTGTTTCCTAATAAATTCTTACAGCTGACAAAGAGGTTTTTCCTTTTTTTCTGCAAGCAGTTTTAAGAGAGTTATAAAGAGCTATCTGGGGAATGAATTAGTGTTTCAAAACCAAGTTACAAATCTATAAAACAGATTAGTATACTTCACATAAGGCCACAAACACTGCAAACTGTCAGTGCGACTATTTAGGATCATTAAACTTAATCTTTTAATTAGCATAAGCTTTATACCTCCATTACTTATTTTCAATTCCAGGAGCAGGCGAAGACAGCTTCCCCAGCCTCCCGGGAGACGCGGCTGTGGGGGGAAGAGGATCGGAGTACCGCTGGAAGGGGCACCTCTCGCTAATTGAACATCCAGGTATTGGTCTTGCCTAATCCAATTCCATTTGAGGCTATCGAGTGAGCAACAACCAAATGGTTTTGAGGCAGTGAAAAGGCACGCACAGCCAAATCCACTTAGCAGAGCTAAGAACACAGATCTATGGTGCTGCCGGGTTCACCCAACCCGCAACTTTCAACACGCTTTAGCAAAACAAATTGTTACTCCCCGGTGGTTTTGCTTTTAAAGCCAACAGCGCGACGGAGCCTTCGTATTTCGAGTCGCATCAGGAACGGTGCACGTGAGTCGTCAGTTTTGAAACAGATCTGCAGCATTGCCGGGTTGGGGTTTTTTGGGTAAATAGCTTCTGAAGAGAAGTTACAGGCACTGCTCACCTTGACAATTCGGACCACTGCTTTCAGTTCAAGTTTTAAAGTGCAAAACTTCATAGAGTCTTTGGGTAAAAAAAAAAAGTGTCAATTCCCATACGAAGCTGGCGAAGAAACAGCCAGACCATGTAGGGGTGACTGACAACTGCGAGAGTCTCGCAGACATTCACAACACAAGCAAGATCTCTGCTACCTCTTGGATTTGAACACTGGTAGCAGCTGCTGCAAATCCCCTCCCCTCCGCCTAGGCAGGTGACGTGCTGTTCAAGAAACAGTGGATTAGTAACAGTTGTGCTTGCAATTGCGTTTGCATCTGCAGACCTTTGTCTAGAAAAGTATATACAGAGAGACTTTGGTGTTGCATAGTCTTTTTTCAGAGAGGAACAGGCACTGCTGAAGGTTCTTCCATGGTATATTGCCACCTAATACTGTAGATGCTTTACACACCTTCCAATAATATATGTAAACTGTAACGGCTATGAATAAATACGTTCAAGAGCATCTCGTGGTTTAGATAAAAGCAAGGTACAAAAATCTGCATTAGATTTCTAAAGCTTTGGTCTAAACTGTGCTGTAACGTCATCTGACTTGGTGAAGAGCCCTCAGAAGAGTCCCTTGCGTACAGCACCCGGCACAGCATGATTCAGTCCATAGACTTTTAGTGGTTATTCTCTTGTCAGCTGGTAGATGCATTTGACCTCAAAACAGGAACAGATCATCTTTCTCGCCTGTGTTGGAATCCATTTTGTTCCAGTCTACAGGTGAGAGCGTTTCTGCACTCTGGATGTCTTGGGCCGTCAGTCCCGTGTCGAGGACGTGAGGGTTTGTTCTCGACTGAGCCAGTCTAAGAGGGGAGAAAAACAGAAAGTAAGAACACAAATCCAGGCAGTTTATAGCCTGGGTGCCTCCGTAACGCTGAACCCCAGCTGCAGTTCCACGTTTCAACATCCTCCAACGGAGTGAAACACCTCAGTAAGGGGAGAGCTGGCACAGAACATCTGCAGCGCGCTCAAGTTTGTCGCAGCTTTGCTGCTGGTTTATCCTAACGTTTCCCCTACGGGCACCCAGGGAATTTGCAGTCTGGACACCCCGTCTATTAATGGTCTGGCAGAACGGTGCCCTTTTCCTCCCCCGAGCTATCGCCGGCGGGTGCCTCGTTAGCTGGGATCCATCTCAGCGTAAAGGCTCCGCGGACCAAAGGAGCAGCCTCGTTGCAGTGACTGTTTTCACGGCGGCGTGTCTGGACACGCAGCGCAAGACACAGCAGGACTCAGATGACGTTTAATAGCCCGCAGGATCAGCTTTAAGGGGTCTTCATCTCAGCCCAGCCCAGATGTTTCACAAAACCTAACAAGCCCCAGTTTGTTGTTGCGTTATTAAATACCTCTGTGAAAATGTAACGCTGCAGCATCAATTCTCCCAGGGCCAAAGGTTAACTCAACTATTTGGTGTTTCATCCAGGGGAGGCATGGTGTGGAATTAAGCCTCAGATTAAACTGGCCACACGCATGTGCTTTAATAAAGAAGAAAAATGTCCAGCGATGATGCTGTGGCAGGAACGCTTTCAGAAGCATCCGCCTGGGTGGATGAGCAGTCCAAACACTGAGTCACCACAAGGCCAGGGGTGATGCGACAGCTCGGCATCCAGCAATGCAAAACAAAAGACCACAACCACCAACATCTGCTTATTAAGTAGGGCAAGGAACAGACGTGAGGAAAATAGATGATATTAATAAATAAATTCAAGCGGCCCCTTTATCGAACATGACCTGGGACAGGGCTGCTGTGGAAGTGGAAGCTGGAAATCACTCCTGAGAGCCACGCAAGACATGCAGGTCTGTTTCCTTAGGGCTGAGCGTGCAGTTTTGGCACTGCTGCAAAGCCGGGTGGAGGCGAGCGGCTCCCGGGGAGGTGACGGCGCTGGGCTCAGCCCTGCTGCTGCCCGACTCCCTCTTTCAGCACCTCCCAGCCGGAGGAGGAGGCCGGGCAGCTCTCTGCTGCCGGTGGCACCTGCACCCAAGGAAGCTCAAACTGGGCCTCCGCGGCTCACGCTGCCCCGGCAGCTTCAGGCACTGATCCAGGGGACGGGACCCACGTACACTAAAGCATCCCCGTCACGCCGCAGGGGTCTGCCTGCACGAGGACAGACAGGAAAACTCACCTGAAAGAACACGGATTTGTTTAGCATTGCTGGATTGCTCGGCGTGCGCGTGCGGGGAAGCTCTTAATTTGGATTGGAAAGTGAACGAAGCCAAATGAAGTTACGGCCACGAACTCTGAACGTGCTTAGGTGCATGAATTCAAAATTGGTGCATCAGAGTCGCCTTGATGCAACCGCGCTGCACCAGGGACCGGTGGAGCAGGGAGGCTGCCCTCAGCAGTTGCTGTCGGTTTGGGGACAGATGGGAACGAGGTCTCAGGGTTAGTCCGAACCTCACGGAGCGGCGAGGAAGGGCGAAGTCCCCCGTGCCAGAAGCTGGGACCAGCATCACGGCCGCTAGCGTGGGGGCTGGAAACAGGCAGCCTCAAACCGCCCTGGCAGGCGGGAGCGGACACGCCAACTGCTTGGGGAATTAAATTCCCTATCACATACAGCCTCTCTCCATCCTTAAAAGGTTGTCAAAATATTTGGCTTATCAGCCAGCCTCAAAGCCTATCTTTCAATTAACAGCTGAGGCACTGACGGGGCAGCTGCCTAGGTCAGATCACGGCGGCTGATTAGATTAGAAGCATTATTAAAAGCCAGTCACTAGTCAAGTCTCCCGGGCTGGTCCCCGGAGGCCTGAACTTGTAAAGGGAGTTATTAGAATTACCTTGAAAATGCCTCGTCGAGACCATCATCCATTTCCTTTGTTAAAGAGATAAAAAGAGAGAGAAGTAGTTGCTAAGAGAACGCACAAAAGTGTATTTAGAGATCCTGCTCTGCACTTGAGCACAGCAGACAAAAAATATAGCTCCTCTCGGCAATCTGCCTCCTCGGGCAGGTTGTACCTCACTCTCTGCACAAGCCCCAGGGTAAGAGGCGTAACTCCGGGTGGTCCAGGCTTCCTCAGAGCGATCCCAGGGCTCGGGTCGGGGATGCTGTGCTCCCCTCGCAGCCCAGGGACGGGGCAGGGGCTTGGCCCTTTCCCACCCTCGCCAAACCAGGCTAATTCTGCCCCACTGCCTGCACGGGCTGGATCTGGCCCATCAGCCGGACCACATCCCCCTCCGGGGTTAACCACAGCCCTTGGCTCTTCCAGCTCCTGCCACAAGACTGGCACACGCTGCAGGTTCCTGCCGAGAGGAGGGACCCGGACAGAGCTCGGCAAGATGCTCCAGGCAACTCTCGGGGCTTTTCTGGATCAGGAACCTGGAAAGCAGCTCTGTACCAGCACAGGGGGAACCTGCGCGGCTTGGAAGCAACTCTGGGATCCTTTATCTCTGATCTGCACTTAAGGTTTCCCAGAGAAGGCATTTGAGCTGCCTGGGGGAGAAGGGCTTCCCACGCAGGAAGATGGGCTCTGTGCGAGGGCTTTGCTATGGACAGACTTAACTATTCCTGAAGTCTTGTGATGCACTTACAGACTTAATGCAATATGTAAAGTATCAAAACTCTGCGAGAAAGGAGGGATCGGAGACCGCTGATAAGCCTCCAGGATTTGATACGACTTAGAGTTGATCTTCAGGTTTAACCTGAAAAGCCTCAGGCTCAGACCCGGCAAACTCAAGAAACATGCTCCAGGCAAAGGCCTTTATCATTCCGTTCTCCAAAATGTAGCAGATGGCGTGTTTCCAGAGAGGGCTCGTGGCGGGGACGCTTCAAAGACCAGCCCCAGCCCGGGTGGTGACGGAGCACTTGGGCACGGAGGGGGCTCCCCAATGGCCGCACCCCAGACACATGGGCTGGGTCGTTATTTTTCTATTAGTGGTCCATGAAACAATTAAGCCAGATGACTGAGGACATTTTAGAGAAGCCATCCATGCTCACACAAGCCAGATACAGCCGCAAACAAGAAGGAGGGAAAAGTAAGAGTAATAACGAACATAAATATAACCTGGGTTTAGTGAACAGTAAACAAAAGCCATCAACGTAATGATTTTTTCCCCTGAACAGAGCAGTTAGGTGGTCTCTCAATTAAGTGACAAACCACTGAGAAATGCTGCTCGAGAATAACTAATATTCAATTGCCTGACAGCGGCGTTTCTCAGAGTGCCTCGCTATCCCCTTCATTTATTTACAGAGCCTAAAAAGGGCAGTAGGTACTCGAACACTAATCGATCATTTTGAGTAGGACACCGAAACCCAGCTCGCTCGGGCATCTCTGAAACCCTGCGTGAAAGGCTCAGCCCCCCCAGAGCTCCCGGGGGGGTTATCCAAGAAAAAGCCCCGTGCTGGGACGTGGAGCACACGAAATGGAGGTGGCATCGCTCCCTGCCCCGTCTCGGCAGACGCCGCGGTGCCCCGGGCACGCACTTACCCACACCACGTTGTTATTTACAGAGGAGCTGGGCCCAAACGTGCTGTTATCTAAGTGTGGGGAGTTTGCGCTGCTGGTCAGGGGCGATTTGGCAGGATCTTCTAAATCCAGCAAGTTCCCCGTGGCTGCTGCTGCGAACAGAGCAGAGAGGGAATGAGGCAGGGGAGGGGAAAACAGAGATGACACAAAACCAAGCCTTTTTGCAGGAATCGCTTCCCCTCAAAAGGGGGATCAAAGGGTTGCACTGAATTCCTTCAGGATGGCCCCAAATTTTAGCATGGAGGAGCTGCGTTCACCCCGGCTGGGGATGCGGTTTCAGCCTGAATAATTCCTGATGCTCAGATCAGGCACCCAAGACCCCCTTGACTGGGACACAGGGGAGGATCGGCCGGCTCATCCCTCCAGCAGCCATCCGGGGAGGCTCCTGGGTACCCGCTGATGTTCGGGATGAGTCAGGATCAGCCCCAGGCAAAGCTGAGACATCCCAGCCCCGGGGCTTCATAGCCCAGGGCGGGAACAGACCCCGGGCGATATCCTCAGCTCAGCCCACGGCATCGATTCGGCATCTTACAAAGATGCATCATTTTATAGGACCGAGGGCAAATCCTGCACCGGGTGAAGAGCGGTTTGTAGCCTGGGGGCTGCTGGTACACCGCAGGCTGGGTTGTTCCAGGGAAGCCTCAGATCCTCCCCACCACCCTGCAGGAAGGGCAATGCAGGAGGGCCCCAGCTGCGGAGCATCCCCCAGGCAGACGCCGCAGCCCATTCCCACACCCGTGGCAGCCCCGGGCCTCATTTATCCCGATGTGCCACCGCTTGCGACAGATTCCTCCAGTCCTGGGCCTTCACGGGAAGAAATGAGATGTGCCAGCCTGGAAGGAAGCCCAGTTTAATGCTGTTTTCCTCCGTGCCAAATCCTCTTATCTCCGTGGCCAGCGTGGAAGAGAGATTAGCCTTTTGTCCCACGTCTCCCTGGCTATGCATCTTGCGTTTCAGAGGCAGCAGAGCACCCACGGCCAGGCACTGAATTATGAGGGTGTTTGGTATTTAATTGTTTTATTTTCACATGCCTCTCCTTCCTTAGGGGAGCCAGAGCGGCACCTGGATGTCCATCTCCTTCAGCCGATGGGATAGCGAGTCTTTCGGGCCCAAGACAAGCACAAAATCCAACTCGGGATGTGTGGGTCCACACTAAGCTCATAAGGACATTACGGCCAATTTGCCTTGGGCAGAAGTAAACAGATTTGGGGTGGCAGCAGCTGGGTACGAGGGGCTGCATGAGATATTTAAGGGGGAGATGGAAGGACCTGGCAGGCAGCCACCACATCCCAAGTGCTCTGTCAAGGGCAATATCTCCGCTACAACAGAAGTGTTTGCTCCTCGCTGGTCTTCAAAGCCCTCCCAGGCGCCTGCTCCATTCCGGGAAAACCCTGCAGACCTCATGTTCCCCATCCCTGAGCCCCAGGCCAAGCCCTGCTGTTGGTGACTTACGTGTGTCGGGATGGGCAGGCGCTTCCGAGCTGGAGCTGCTCGTCCCTTCTCCTTCCAAGACGGACTTTTCCCGCTTCTCCTTCTCTGCAAAAGAAGGAGACCCTGTCACTGCCTGTGGAGCCCTTCCCGGAAGCCTTTAGGGAGGAGGGACAGCGGGGATGGGCAACCAGGTCTCCTCTGCCCACAGCAGCCCAGGCTCTGAGTGCGTTTTATAACCTCGTGGAAGGTGAAAGCAAAAATCCCGACAGTGGCAGGGCTGAGATACCACAGACAAGCGGCAGGGACTCCACACACCGCTTGCGAGACAGGAGCGCAGCCAAAACTCAGCTGGATTTACAAGGCTGTTGAGAGAAACCTGGAAGATGCCTTAAATCACACCAGAGGTTGGAACAACCTTAACAGCAGCCTGGAAACTTGGAGGGCGAGGGGAAAAGGCACTTGAAAGCTGGAAAAAACCCAAAGTCATCCCTTGAACTTTCATGTGAAGAATGGGAAGGGGGAAAAAAGACTCACCTTCCTTAGCCGCTTGCCAGAACTCAAATGCGATTTTGAAGGCCTGGGCCACGGTGAGGGTGACCGCTTGCGCCTGGAAAGACAGCAGTGAGGCAGCACGTTAATCGACGGGTCCTCGCGTAGATTTAATTCATTTGGGGGTTTTGCTTTGCAGATTCACGTTAACCTGGATCCAACCAGTCCTCTGCTCCGCATGCCCCCCGCCTGCCTGGGGAGGGGTAATCAAATATTGATGGAAGCAGAGACTTGCTCCGTGTAGGACACGCAGCTCGTTGTAGACACGTCTTTAGGTGTAACGGGAAGATGGAGGAGGCAGGGACACGGCTGTCACAGGCACCGTGCTGATGGATGGGGACAGAAGAGCTGCTCCTGACCGCGGGGCACGTGCAGCCCTTCCTGCACCCCACACCTAAGCGTGATCTAAACACGTGCAAGCGCTGCACGGTCCCAGCTCGTCCTCACGGCTCCCCGAGGGACGTGGCTCCTCGCCCCAGGGCTGGGCTGCGCTGCACCCGCCGCAGAGCATCACCCACCAGAACGACCAACGTCTGTCTCCAAGGGAATCAGCGCCCGGGGAGCCCTGGACCGCGCCGCTGTCGGCCACACCAGCGCTGGGGAGGGATGCGCAGAGCTGCGCTCCATCCCCCCCCGGCACCACGCACGACCACGTGCATGAGGATGCTCCGAGAGCAACGGGGTAAACCGCCACGAATTTGCTGCTCTCTCCGACAGGGAGCAATTTAGAGGCACGACAAGAGAGACCCCAGGGTCTTCCTCTGGCTCCCCCAAGCTAAGCTGGGGTCTCGCCGGCTTAGACCAACAGCGCGGGTTGGTTTTGCACCAGCCAGGGCCGCAGCAGGAGCGGGGACACCCTCACCTTCAGTCCCTGCGTTCCTTCCGAAGCCGAGAGCTCGAGCAGCGTTAAAAAACCCCACCACCTTAAATAGCCCGAGTTGCTGGAGATGTATAAATAGTGACATAAATGCCAGTTTCATTAGGAGAAGGCAGAGCTCACGAGCAGCTTAAGTGCAAGGAGATAACGAGGAACACTCTGCAAGGCTGACGCGCTGCAGGAGCCCCGAGGCGTGAGTTTGTTTTACGAAGTTGCAAACTAAACAAACCCAGATCCGCGTCCGTAACCCGCAGCCCCTGGTAGCTGGAGGATGGAGACGCCAAGGGGAGCGCGAACGGAGACGGGTGTCCCCCAAAAGCCAGGCGCGCCTGGGCGGGAGGGGCGAGGAAACCCAGCAAACCTATCGCTGCCAATTAAGCCTCGCAAAGCAAGAGAGCTCATTTGAATGTCGAAGCTATTTACATCTTTGATGGAAGTGCAAACGCTTTATGGCAAAAACTTAAATATGGTAATTAAGTATGAAACTCCTCACAGCTGTTTACAATTTAAGCTGTCACATCTGAATCAAGTTTAATAGACCCAGCTACCGCTGAGAATTACCCGTGAACTAAAAATACGGACTAATTATATACCCGTGGCTGGTGGCTGTGCATACATCCAGGGACCCTGCCCTGGGACAGGGACGGGCCCTGGTCTGGGAGCAGGGCATCACCTTCCCAGCACAACGTTCATGTGTTTCATAGACAAGGAAAAAAAAAATATTCTAGGTTTTGCCACAAAAGGCCTTGGAGAACTTTATTTGGAGGGAGACGCGCTGAGCTGATGTACCACTGAGATAATTCTTTTAACACTGGAGAGATTTAAATTTTAATTTGCAGAGCGAGGCTTATCTTCGCCATGCAAGGATGGGAGCGCACGCCACGGAAAGGAGAGACAACTTGTAGCTTCCATTATTCTCTCCCCAGAAAAAAAAACCAACAAGCTGGGAGAAGCACAGAATATTAAGAGCTGCGGTAGCCACGCTCCGGGCACGGGGATGCTCGTAAGGACCCAGGAATCACCGTGCTGGGATGTACCGGGTGGGAACGACTCTCGGGAGGTTGTTTCCCTGCAGATCCAGAAGATCCCGTTCTCTGCTTGGGCCTTGCAAGAGGCACCAGGGGAAGCGTTTCTGGGGGCAGAGGGATCTGACCTGCCCTTCCTCTCCCCTAAAGCCCCTTCCAGCCACGGGGAGGGGGCTCAGCCCCAGCCCTGGCTCCACTGGAGAGACCCCCAGGGCTCTCCTTGCCCCCCTTGCAGCCGGTGCCCAGTGACCCACTTCTCTCCCTCCCCAGCTCATCAATGCCGGGTCCCTGCCCATCCTGATGTGCTGAATCAGCAGGAAATAATCCCACGAGCGGGTTCAAAGCAAGAGCCAGAGACTGTTCTCCGTACAGTCTCCGCTCCGAGCCCCATCCTCGGCACGCAGCGGGGTCTCCTGCGCTGCTCCTGTGGGGAGGACACGGCCCTTTCTGCAAAGATGCTGCTAAAAATTGGACAGGGAGCTTCAACAGCAAGAAGTGGAAGGAAGCCAGGGCGGCGAGCCCAGAACCGCTGGCTAAACGCCTCCCATCAACGAGGCTGTCCCTGGGCACCTCGCTACCAGCCTCCCCGGAGACCTCCCCGCCAGCCAAAGCCTCTCCACACGCCGGGCTTAGACCGGCGCTGGCAGCCCGGGAAAGCGGATGCCGAGCAGGGAAGAGTCCCAGCGGCCAGGACTGCAGCACGGCAGGGGGGTTCCAGGTGCTGGCGCAGGGCCGGGTCCTCTCACCCCAGACCTTGGGGCAGAAAGGCTTTTACCTCCCAAGACGATGGGCTGAATCCAGCCCGGAGTTCCACCCGCTCGAGAGCGACGGCCAGGCCCTGGGCAGCACGGCCAGCACTAACCGCCTGCGGGCAGGCGGTGACGGCAGCGGGAGCGTGGGTGCTCTCCTGTGGCCGTTTGCTGGGGCAGGGCCCCCCCTCGCTCTGACTAGGGGCAGAGCTGTTCTCTCACCGGCACAGCCCCTCTCTGCTTCCTCCTCCTACAGCCACCTCCCCATTTCTTCCTCTGGACTGACCATTTTCCGTTTGGTACAGAGGAAGGCATGGCACTCCAGGTTCTCATTGAGCTGGTTCTGGGCAATGTAGGCAAACACTTTATCGTGGATCTTGTCTGCCGTGCAGTAGGATATCCTGAAAGACAGAACGAAATGTCTTGTCCGGGGCACTGCGTGCAAGGGAGAGCAACCAACCCCTCCTCTGACCTGCCAGCAAGCGCCTACCCCAGGGCTTCCAGCTCCGGGGGCCAAGCAGGGAAGGCAGAGGGAGCGTGGGAGCATTACCAGGCTCTGAGGCAACTCCTTCCCAAAGCAGAGGAGTTGATGCCACTGGCATGAGCTAAGAGAAGCCCAGAGCAACTCCCACAGCCACGGTGTGAACCACGTGCATCACACGCAGAGGCAGGAGAGAAGAGAAAATGTTTCACCTTGTGGGAAAGGGCAGGTTAGAGAAGGTGAAGACTGCAGTGTGCCAGCCTGGGACTACGCCTGACGACCGCTCTGCCTGCAGGAGAGAGACTTGGAAGATTTTCCTTGGAGGATAAGCTCACAAGGAGAGAGAAGGACTTGTTCTCAGCTTGTGATTTAATCTCGAGGCTCAAACCAGGGAAGGAAACTGATGCAGGGACACCCAAGAAAAGCTGACAGAAAGGCTGGAATTCAGGCTCCAAGATCCGCAGTAGCAGATGGACGGGATGCCCAAGACCCCTGAGCACACAGGTCATGGGGAAGGAGGCTCAGCCGCCCCAGTGGAGCCTCCCTGGGATGGCCGTGTCTCTCCCAGCCCCCAGGCAGGGCAGGGCTGACTCCGAAATGCCGAACAAGGCTCTGGATGACCTGTTCGGGCAGACCAGGCTGTGACCGAGGGCTCAGGTCCCTTCTGCAGGGCAGTGGGTCCCTCAGCACCGGCCATCGCCATCTCCCACGGGTCTGTGCAGGCCAGGAGCTGCAGGACTGAGCGTCTCATCTGAAGCCGGCGAGCACCGGCCAGAGCAGCCCGAGGTTTAGTGCAAGGCAGCAGGCGCTAGCAGCGAGCAAAGCCTCTTCCCTGGGCACGCGATAGATCAAACAGGAAAGAGAAAAAGTGAGGAAAATGGGACACTTCGGTGAAAGTTTTCCCCTGGCCCTACAATGCCCCGTCAGCTCCTGCTCTCGCTGCCCCTGAGAGTTTGCAGGGAGGGGACTGGAAGGTCCCAGTTCCCGGCAGATGCTGGGACTTAAAAAAAGCCACATTCAAAATTTATTTACACTGCATTAGTTTCTTGTTGCATGTGAGGATGCCTCTGCTCAATGGCCTATATATTGTTTTCCAGAGCTGAGCCGTGCTCTGGATTAAAGAGGCACTTGGAAGTTCACTCCTTTCTCCTGTTTGTTCCCAAAACAGCATGGCCAGTCTTTTAATAATCGTGACAAAGCCACGGAAGGTCGTCTGCACAGGCGCGTGGCCCTTCCAGCACCCCCCAGCGCTCAGCTCGATATTCGATGGCCATTAACTTCCAGGGAAAGGACAACTCACACCCGCCTCTGAAGCGAGCCAGTTCTGCGACCGAGGCCTCTGGCAGCGGCACGTCTGGCGACGCTGGCTGCGTTTTAGCCACAGCCACCCCGTCCTGCCCCAGCGCATGATCTGAGGCAAGAGCTCAGAGCCAGCGTCATCCCGGCGAGTAGAAAAGCCGAAGAGGAGACAGAAGAGGTGTTAGAGGAAAGCCTTGGGACCGCCACCGGTGGAGCACGCTTGCAGAGCGGGGAGATGACCCCCCCAGCACGCAGACCCCAGCTTTTGCCGTGACTCCCGCTCCCACAGTGCCAGCGTCTCCGGGGCGCAGCAGCAGTCCCCACGCCAACAGCCTATTTAGGATGCACTGACTTCAGTCAACTGAAGCGAGGGGACGCTCCTACGCGAGCACTGACCGCGAGTCGGAGCTTTATCGCTGGCTGTTAAAGCATCCGGGCAGAATTTAAGGCAGCATCTAAAAACCCAACCTCACGGCTCCGCCTGCTTTTACACCAGCGCAGTGATCCCGATTTTGGCGCGACCATGCTCGCGGCCGCTTCGCCCAGCTCTGCTCTTTAGCAGTGGGTTTATCTCCCGGGGAGGGCTGGGGCTCGGCACCGGTGGCTGTACGCGACTGCTTAGTTTGAACTGGAGAAAACGCAAGCGGTTAGTAGTTTGGTTAGAGGGAGTGCCCCAACCCAGCACTCCCCACCCCGTGCTTAGCGAAGGGAGACAGGGTGGCAGGTGAAGGACAGAAGCAGAGTGTGGGGGATGTAGAGGGAGAAGGGATGGAGGAGATAGAAAGGACCAGACCGGAGCTGAGCTCTGCTCTGCCAGACCCGCGCCTGCCTCCAGCCTCTTTGGAAGAAATACTTGCCAAAGCCAGAGGAGCGGATATGGGATAATCCATCCTCACCCTCCCCACGCTGGTGTTAGGTCTCAACAGCCGTCCCACCCCTGCTCTTTGTCAGAGCTATTTAAACGTATTGGAGGCGCAGAGCGGCCAGCGAGGGGAGGGCAGCCGCAGCTCCGGCATCCTCGCCTGCTCGGAGATGCTCTGACCATCCTCCACATTCAACTCTTGGCGTCACCCCGGACGCTTTGGCATTTCTATTGCCAGGAACAGGCGGTAAAGCCACACGTGGCCATGGAGCGCTTGGCTGCGGATCTGCAGTCTGCACACACGACACCTCCAGGCTCAGCACGTCTTTCCTTACCCCCAGCAGGACACTTATTGCACCAGATGTAAATTTACCTTAAATTTAGCAACCGCCCTCCTTCTCCCACCATTGCTTTCCATGAAGACGTGATGGCCAGCGAGACGTCAGCTCAGCCCGGGTGGAGGCCGGAGCAGACGAGGAGCCTCAGAGCACACACATCCCGTAACCCACCTGTATATGGAGATGTTCTCGATCAGCTCGTTTGTTCCGCTGTCGTTTAACACGATCCCTCTGGGCGAGACTTTCAGAGTCACTTTCTGCAGTTTCTTTCCACTTGCTTTTGCCTTTGGAAGGAAAAGAGGAAGGGGAAAGTTACAGGCTTTTAACACCGACACATCCAAAGGTACAGGAGCAGAGCAGAGACTCTAGGTACGCACTACCTAATAGGCATATTAATAGCACTCGTTAGTACTAGACACTGAGTTTACTACCAGGCGTGATAAAGCACTCGTTAAAACTTTTCCTTCCCTGAAGCAGTGATTTTTGCTGGCATTAATGAGACAAGGCCACACACCCTCCACCCCACAGAGGTACTTCCAGCCCTGTGCCTCCGCGGGGATTTCCCCACGGCCATCAGCACGAAGCAGCGGCTACTCTGGCCGAGCCACGCAAGGCTGTGTGACACCCTGGGGAGTTCTGTCTTTAGGGCCAGCTCCGGAGCAGAGGGGACAGCAGCACGAACCCACGCTCAAGGGAGCCACGTCAGGGGTAGGACGGCCCTGCAGGTCGTGGCTCCCAAGCAGCTGGCTTAGAGCTGCGCTGCCAAACCCTGCTCGAGCGGCAAAGCATCCCCCACGCCAAGGTCAGGACGCCGGCTTAAAAAGTAACTAGACTTCTAAGGGCCACTTTCTCTTATTTACTAGTCTCCTGCTATCAGCCTTCAGGTTACATTCAGCTCACTGCCCAGCTTCTCTCCAAAAAAAATAAAAATAAAACACACAGCTAGCTAGCTGCAGACTGCAGACCTGGATCCTCAGCCCTGCTCCCTGGGGATCTCGCTTGAGCCGCATCCAGACCGGCTGGCGGTTGGTCCTGCCCCTCCGAGGCTGGCCTCAGCCCTGGGGCTTTTATTTAAAGGTTCTGTTCTCAGTCGGTCAGAGCAGACGTGAAGGGCTCTGCCAGCGGCTCCCGTTTCACGCGAGCGCTCCCCTCCCATCCAGCTCAGCACATGCCAGGAAAGGATCCGTCATTACCCAGCGCAATTCGCCACCCCATTGAGTTTTATGATGGTTAACTGTACAATTGGGTCTTTGCCTCATTCAGTTTTATAAGGGCTTAAAGAAGTGTTAATTTTACTTGGAGCCCGGTGAGCAGGGGCTCCGGGGAGGCTTGATGCTAGAGGATGGCTGAAAATCGGTCCCTCCTGCATCGGAAGTTACAGCGGGACGGTGGCTGTATTGGCTGGGAATTGGAGCAAGCTGTCCTGCTCCCGTCTCTTCTTAACCCTCCAGATCCCAGGAAGGAAAACCCAGAACTGCATGCCAGCTCTTGGTCATGTGCTGGCCGCACTCAAAACGCTGTCCCTGCCTTGCAAGAGAAGAGACGGCCCTGGGGAAGGCTGATTTCACCAGGTCAGAGGCTTCTTCCACGCCCAGGGTCACGCAAAGCTTATCAAGGGGAGCCAGAGCTCAGAGATGTCACACCAGCTCCCTGCAGCCTGCCCCATCCGCGGGCCGGGGCTGGCCCCAAGGCCTTCCCCGTGCTGCCGTCTGCATTTCTGCCTGCGCCACCAGACGCCTGCTCACCCCTGGAAGGGCTGGACCCGCAATCCTGACACCCCCCAGCCTGCAGACGGACAGCGTCGCCTCCAGACCCGCGGCTTTTGAAACTCCCCGGTGACAGACTTGTTTGAGCAGCAGGCGACAGGGCTCTGCTCCAGCACGGACACTCACGGTAGCGACGATCCTTTTGACAGCGGCCGCGGAGAGCTCCTCTCCCTTGGGCTGCTCCACCAGCGTCATGCCCATGTACTTGAGGCTGAAGAGCATCCCCTCCAGCAGCGTCTCACGGGTGTCCGTCCAGTTCTCCGGGAGCTCTAGAGAGGCAACAAAGAGACTCTTAGATTCCTAAATGCACAAGGATACCCATCAAGCCCCAAGGGAGGGTTCAGGTATGAGCAGGGTGATGGTTTAGCTGGAGCAGCTGGGAGCTCGCAGTGCTGTCACGGCTCTCGTGAGGCGCTGGGGGAAGGAGACGGGCCAGACGCTCAGCTGCCAGAGAAGGTGACAGCACGCTTCAGCCACACAGCAACCATGAGGCGTCCACGTGGGGGACCTCACCACCAGCCTCTGTAGCTCTCCAAGGCAGCAAGAACAAACCCCCCAGATTTTTTCCATGAGTGACAACAAACGGTAACAACCCTTTAAGATCCGTCAGCTCCTCAGCTTAATTGTGCGCGCTCGGGCCCACACCATAACCAAGGGGATCCTGAGCATCAGCCCCAGCCAGGCGCAGGGGAGGGCTCGGTGCTGCCCCGCGCACGGCAATAACCTTACCCCGTGCCAACCATCACCCACCCACAGAGGCTAAGACAGGATTTGCTGCTAGCTAAGCCCACACACAGCTGCAGGGATCCAGGTGACGTGCTGCGACTTGCTAAATCGGTCACCAGCAGCCCTGAGGAGCCCATCGCGTGGGTGAAGCTTCACCAGGGAGAGGTCTCTGCTCTCCCCTGAGATCGCCAAGGAGGCCACCAGCCTCTTCCCTTACGTGCTGGGGGGTGGAAAGGAGGGTCCTAAACACAGCGATAAGTTTGGGACCAAACTGGAAGTCAGGTGGGTATTTCTAAGCCTGAAATTGCACTGCAGGATCCAACCTCCAGACATGGAGCCGGTAACCCGGGATCTGCTGCTGTTGTGTTTAAGGAGGGTCTTGCTTTGAGCAGGAGGCAACAAACCACAGCCCTCTCGAGGTGCCCCACGGCCCTGGGGAGCGATGGGGCTCCTGGAGAGGAGTCTCTGCTCGCTGCAGACAAAACACGTCCCTGAAGGCTTCATTGCCTTGTATTCAGCCTCCTTCGGCTGCCTCCAAGCAGCGGGGCCAGACTGCAGCTCCCTGCAGACCTGCAGTGCCGGGAGGGCAGGTCTGCAGGGACGCGGGGGGGGACGAGACCCACCCCTGGGGTAACCCCTGGTGACTCAGCCTCCCGGCGAAGGCGAGACACAGACGGGAGATAAGCCATAAACCCCAGCACCACTCCCAGTGCCGGGTGTGGGTGCCAGGCGTGAACCACCCCAGCCAGCCCGGCACTGGCTAAGGTCGACGTGACGGAAGCTGGGTGGAAGCCGTCCCCAGGGAGACAAGGGTTTGCAGGAGCACAGAGGCTCCATGCCCAACAGGTCCCAAACCCGGAGAGGGAAAGGAAAAACCAAGGACAGGCGGGATGCTGCATTTACCTCATACCCCAGCATTTACCTCATGCCCCAGCTAGAAACAGCGGGTGCCAGCAAAAAGCTTGGATTTCTCAAAAACCAAGGGTGCTGCTGCTGTCCTCCCACCCTCGGCCGCTGAAGCCGGGCGAGCACGCTGAGGTGGAGGGGTTTGCATGCGGTGGAGGAGCAGCTGCCTGCCCCACGCTCCCCGCCTCGCTAGCCGGGCACGGCACATGCCCCCGGTCCCGTACCCCGCGCAGGGCAGCTCTGGGCCTCACCAAGGACGGGGACCCCCCGAGCACCCCACGCTGCCTGGGACGATGCCGGCTGCAGCGAGGCCCCGGGCACCCACAGCTCGTGCCAGGAAACGGGTGGTTTAAGTGCAGCCACCGAAGTGCTTTCAGAAAGGAAGGAGCAGCGGAGGCAGCGCAGACAGACAGACGCTCCTCCGCGCATCCTGTTCTGCACCGTTCACCACCACCCCACCGGACGCAGGGCGATGCCCCCCACCCAGCGAAGGGCGCGGGGGTGGTTTGCAAGGTCCCTCCGCAGCAGGCTCGGGGCAAGTCCGAGGGCTGCTGCATCCCGAGGGGCCTCTCTGCCGGGCCCGTCCCACGAGGCCACGTTGGGGCAGCCCCCCACGTCTGCTGCGCAGCCCCCCAAGCCCCGAGGCCGCCCTCCAGCCAGCTCCCCCTTCGCGTCCCGCAGCCGTTGGCCCTTAATCCTAGCGAAAAGGCGTAGTGATGCCGGGTCAATCTCATCAGATTGGTAAAATCAAGAAGTTTGATCGCGCCTGCGGGCGGCAAGGGGTGCAGGCAGGGCAAGGCACCCTCCCGCCGCCCGCCGCGATGCTCGGGGCTCCGCGGCCGGGGTCAGCCGGGCTGGTCCCCCCACCCCGGCCGCAGCGGGAGGACGCCTGGCAGGGGCCAAGTGGCTGCTCGCCCAGAGGCCATTGATCGCGTGACGGAGCCAGCGGTGGGACGAGGCCAGAAGCCGCCCGCCGGGCTCCTCCGTCCCTCGTCCCGGCCTGGGGGACAGGGACAGCCCCCCATCCACCCATCCCACCCCACTGCTGCACGGGCGAAGGGGTGCAGGGGGAAGGTGGGTGCGATGGGGGGGCTAAAAGGAGGGGTGAAAAAAGGGGTGCGAGAGGAGTAAAGCAGAAAGGGGGTACAGGGGGGCATGGAAAAAAGGGGGGAGAGCAGACAAGGTTAAACCTGGTTAAAAGGGCGTGCAGGATGGAGGAAGGGGAAGCTCAAGGAGGGAGAAAAGTGGGTGCAAGTAGCGTGAGAAGCGGGATGCAGCCGGGAAGGAAGAAGTGGGGGGAGTGCAGGACAAGGGGGGTGCAGGGGGGTAAGGGCGGGCGGGGAGAGGCGCTGCCGGGGGGGAGAGCGGGGCGGCGGGGCTCACTCTTGTGTCGGCCGCCGGCCCAGGAGGGTTTGTGGACGCTGGGGCTCCGCAGCAGGGCGCGACCCGCCGACTTCAGCGCGTCCATCCCGGCCGCGCTCCCGCTCCCGGCCCCGCCGCAAACTTTCCTGCGGCGCCAGCGCTGACCGCGTCCGGGGGCGGGGCCGGGCCGCACGACACCCCACCGTGACGTCAGCCCGGCCACGCCCCCCGGCCACGCCCCCGCCCGCCGGGGGTCCCCGCGGAGCCGCGGGGAGGGTCCCCAGGGCTGCGGGAGCCCCCGAGGGGCGCGGGCTCCCCCAGGGACCCGCGGGGGAGGCCCAGAGCGCTGCGGGGACCCCGAGACGCGGCAGAGACCTGGGGGTCCCCGGAAGCTGCCGGGCCCCCCGCGAATTGCGGGGATCTGCTCCCCCCCCCCCCCCCCCCCCCCCCCACCCCCCCCCCCATCCCCCCAGTTTCCCCACTGGAGACCTGGAGACCCCCGAGATCCCCAGAGCCACCCTACAAACACCTGTGGGAGGAGGGTGGGGGCCAGCAAACACCAGTTCCATGGGGGTCCCCCCTTTCCCACGAGGGTCCCCCCCAGACTCAGGGCAGGAAACCCTTCCCAGGGCTGCATGACCCCCATCGCCCCACTTCAGCGTACCTGGGCAACACCAAAAAAGTCACGTTTGCCCCAGGAGGTGTTTGATTGCCCCCCCCCCCCCCCCCCCGGGATGAGAAAATGGGATATGATATTTTAATATCACGTTTGACAAAGGTTTTGCCCGAGCACGCGCCGCGCCCCTCCGTGTCACCGCGGCCGCCAGCGTGCTTTTAACTCAGCCTGAACATAATTGTATGGAAGATTAAGGCTCTCAAAGGCTTTCCGAAATTAAAGGGATAATAATGAGGAGGTTAAACCCCACATTTAGGATTTGTAGAATAATGCCTTACAAAGCCTATTATTCACAGAAACCTTTGTGTAATTGAAAATCCCTTTTTTGTTAAATTTTAACATTCCCCTCTCACATTTGTAGCCGGGAGCCAATGTGTAGGAATCGCCGAGCCGAGGTGCTGGGCAGCGGGATGGCAGCGGCCGGTTCCCCTCCGCAGGACACGAGCGGGTGGTGGAAGGGTTGAACAGAATCTCTCTTCCAAAAAGCCCGGTCTAAAGTAGGACGGTGCCACCGGTACATCTCCATTTAGTGCCTGGGCTGAATCTGAGCACGCAGAGGACGGTGACAAACTGGAAAGAAGAAACTTCCCCCAAGGGCTAACCACATCAGAGCGGCTTTCTAAGGGCAGCAGCACTCAAGTACCAAAAAACCTGAAAAATCGCTGTGTCAGGAACAAATTTAAGCATATACATAGATCCCTCTCCGTGCAGCAACTCACTTAAGCATCTGCGCTTACTTTAAGCGCATGCTCAGACCTAACTGAAGGCCAGGGTTTTAAGCGCAAGATCAGACGCTTCACTAAATCGTCGACGAAGCTCAGCTCGCACCCAGGAGCCTGCATTTCACTGGAGGGCTTCCCGCTTGCCAATATCTGATGAGTTAAGGCAGACACCTTCGCAATTAATTCGCTGATAAACTAGCCTGAGAAAGCGACCCGGCAGGTATTGGACACGTCCGTGATTTATTTTCCTATTTCTGTATTTTGCACCACCACTGGCTATATATATCACACCGTGCTCCGGTTCGCTCGGGCAGCGGCTTCTGCACTTGCACGCTGCTCTGCTGCTGCCTTCCCATCGCTTCCTCCGCGGCAATTTCACAGGGCAGTTACTGGCCGCGATCCCGATGGGGAAAGCTCCGCAGCGTTCCTGCTGCTTGCGATCCTCCCCTGCTGCAGCCACTCCTGTGCTGACCTTTGTAGCTGCTCTCAAGGCGCACGGGGTGTATTCCTGTTCCTCTGGTGGTTATTGCAAAGGGTGCAAGACCCAGCTGCAGCGCTGCCTTCCCCGGCTGAGTTTTCCCGCTGAATCCCAGCACTGGTGTCGACGTTTGCCCCTCGCTTTGCTGACTGCGCTGTCTCAGGTGGGTGTTACATCGTGAGAGTAGCAGAACGTATTTCTTCAAGTGTCACCACTCAAGTCAGAGAGTGAAGGACCACGACAGCAGCCTGGGAGAGAGGAGGCATCAAATCAAGGTCTGGAACGTGGCTGTTCCATCCAAGCTGCCCTCCCTGAAAGTCGTAATTTGAGTTTAAAATATCCCTGTAATGGTAAAAAACTACTAGTGTCATCTCCCGCCAGGAAGGCAGAGCATCAGGCAGCTCAAAATGGCAGCTCTGCGCCCAGCTACCTGCCACAGCCCAGGCTTTCCTCCCCCCAGGAGAAGCCCACGGGCAGACGGGTCCTGTGGGCCAGGCAAGCAAAGTCAAATCTATTTATTCATGTCTGAGTGCTGAGCACGGCACAGCAGCGCTATTTTGGAAATATCTTGCGTTCTCGCTAGCTGTGAGCGCGGCACGGCTGACCTCCCCAGCCCCACCGTGCTTGGCTGATCACTGCCCATCCATCTCCCCGTTAATTGTCGTCTCTCCTGACGAGCCACGGGCTCTTTCCGCACGTACTCTCTCAAGGTTATTTTCAGCTCTGCAGCGTCACCGAAACACACAAGTTTGCGTCTCCGGTATTGCAGCAGCCTCTCCGCTCCTCTCCGCTGTTTCTAACATCCAGCATCATCTCTTCTATCCAGGAAATACGGCGAGATCCTCGCCACTGTTCCTCCCCGCCACGGTGTTTGCATCCACGCATCACAATGAAATAAATGCAGCTTTTCAGTGAACCTTCTGCATTTTTTTGGAACGCCGATGTGTTTTCCCAGCTGGCAGGGCCAGAGCCGAGCGAGCCACCCCTGATTTCTTTGCAGCAATCTTTACAACACACACGCAGCCCCAGACATAAGTTCCGTGGCAGTCATTATGCTTCACTGCGAGGGTGGGTGTTCGTTTGCTCCCGGCTTTGATTAACCAAGCCAGCAAAGCCGTGCCGTCCCCCAGCCAGGAGCAGTGCCTGCTCCCGAGGCTTCACTCGTTCACTTGACTGTATTCATGTTTATAGCAAGGTGTGTTTATAGCAAATTAGCATAACTGGGGCTGGTTAAAAGGTTATCACTAATGGAAATCTGAGCTCCTTCCACTCTGTCAAATCCATCTGAGCTTTGGCTCCTAATAAATTGGCATCTTTGCTGAGAACTCCTGTGTCTAACCGTCTGTGTGATAAAAAGACCAATTGCTAACGTTTGCTGCTGTTTTCACTTCCTTGACATTTCATTAAGGAGAAAATAACACCAGCAACTACAAATGTGCTCTCATTGACATTTGTTGGCCATAACGTTGCGAGCTGCCCTGATTAAGCGAGTAGCTGGCAAGGTTGACGTACCTTGTCCCCAGGATGACAGAACTCCCGTTAGTCCTCCCACGGCCGTGCAGCGTCTCAGGGCTTTGCAGAAAAGGCTGAGCCGCTCCTCGTTAGCTCCCCGCCTCAGACAATCACCTTAACTCATCCCACTGCCACGAGGCTGAGCCGTAACCAACCCAGACCTCAGATCATCACTTTAGTCCTTCAGTAAAACTTCTAATTTATAGGTGTGCTTAAGACTTAAATTACCACAGTCATTAACACTTTGTTAATGAGTCAATTAACATGCTTTGGGATCTACGGAGAAAGGGCATTATAAATACGCATGGTATCAAATATTGCAGAAATAAGTATCTGACTGTACCGGTACATGGCCAGGAGCTGCTGTTGATTGTAGAGAGTGTACGGACTCCGCTCGGTCGCGGGGGATCGGTCACAGCAGTCGTGCGAAGGGCTCTCCGGAGGCTGCAGATGAGACCAGCTCCAGCATCACGGCACGCGCCTTCAATGCCAGGATGCCCGGGATCAGCGCCGGTTGGAAAGCAGCACCAGGCTGGAGGTGGGAAGCAGAGTCTGACATGAAACACTCATTTAAGAGCAGCCAAACGGGTGCTGTTCTGTGTTTTTATCCTGAAGTTTCTGCCACCCAAAGGTAAGGTTTTTAAGCATCCTTAAGAAGCCTGGAGCTGCGTACAGGCCAGAACCGAGATCCCCCTCTCTCGGAGTGAGGGATATTCGATCGCCTCCTCCCAGATCCCCGGTCTGGTCCGTACTGCTCCTCACCCTGCTCCGTGCAACTGTGCACAAACACAGAGAGCAAAGCCCCAGCTGCTCTCACCTCCCTTATAGCCCCCCACAACACAGAGGGGCAGCAGGTGGGCTCACCCCTGGTGATGCCAAATTAACACACTAATTATCATCCCTGCTGCTAGCACCATCCTCATGTGCTCCCCCCAAACACCATGACCTGAATTTTCTATTTTTTGTGACCTCTTTTGCACCATGCTCTTGAGCTATTCTCACATCTCCATAGCCCGGCTGCTTTCGCCTGTATCACCGATAAAACCAGGCTGACGTCTGCACGCACTGAACTGCCTCTGCTGATGGAAAACAGGCCCAGGGCAATGAGTAGCAGCAATTTAATTGCAATCAAGGCCTGTCAGCCTCGTCAGCGTGCCCGATCAGCTGCAGCTGATGGGCCAGGGCTGTGAGCTGAGCATGCAGCAGGGAAACCGGAGCTGCATTTGAGAAGGCTGCAGAGATGGGATCGCCAGCGCTGCTCCAGCACACGCACCACATGCACAGCATCTTGCTTCCAGGGATGCTCAGTGCCAGATGCTACAGGGGATGGTTCAGGAGATCTAATCTCTAGTAATTAGAGTCTGTCTTAAAACTTAAAGCGTAAGATTTAACGTCTCTTACCAAATTTCGTATGTTAAATAGCCCAGCTCTGCAGACTCTAGGGTACCAAGAACTAAATCTCACTCTTTTTTGGAGCTTTGCACATTTTTTGGCGTGAACTATGTCCTGTACAGGAAATCCCACAGCCTAGCTGCTCTCTATGGCCAGGGACAGTCTTTGGAAATCTGAGATCAACAGAGCTCTCATGCTTTGCCCTGACAGCAACTTGTAAATGAGGCAGGAGCTCATGAGAAAAGCAGCCTCCCTCCCTGCTCTCCTGCTGGTGGAGGCAGTAGGTGCCTTGTACACCCCGTCACTGAGACACATGCCCCTTCTTCGGAGGGAAGAAAGGCTCCCGTGACCGGGGGGAAGCTGAGCTGGGGAGCTGAGCGTGGTGGGAGGGATGAGGGATGGAAAATCCACATCAGCATTGCTGTCATCCAGGGAAATTGGAAGCTGCACTTGTTCCCAGTGTGTGCTTGTGGTTTGTTCCCCCGCAGACTCGCTTTTCTTCCCCGTGCAAATGTGCGTTTGCACACCCAGCACATCGTCCCCTGCTTCCTTCGGGTGGCACGGCACAGCCCTGACTGCTGGGCTGGGCTGCAGGACCCGAGCATGCCCTCGGACACCGGGAAGCAATCCTGACCCGGCGGGCAGCGGCCAGGGGAGCAGATATCCTGGGGCTCCTTTCCAGCTCCGTCTCATGGGTGGCTGAGCGCGGTCTCAGGAGTGGTCCCTTCCTGCCCACGTGGCCGCATCTGCTCCCGCACACCGCGTCGTCCCAGGGGACAGCCCCGCGCGAGCTCCCCCAGTTTTCAGCAGACGACAGCTAAAGTACCGGGGGATTGAGCACAGCCCCAGGGAGGGCAACGAGGACCTGGGCAAGGAGAGCACGGCAGATGCTGGTCCCCAGCCGCAGCCTGGCCGGGCACAGCGGGCTGCTCCGGCATGGTGGTGTTTGGGATAAGCCCCTCTCATGCGTACGGGCCACCAGCACGCGGGGCAGAAGGGGCCACCCGGCTCCCAGCGCCAGCCTCAGCCCATCTGACCCCTGCAGATGCTGATCTGCTGCAGAGATGAGAGCTGGCATAAAGCGCTCAGAGGCTTTGGCTCAAAAAATACCAAGCAGCAGCAGCGTCTGTAGCCATCACAGAAAGATTCGGCTCATTTTTGCTGCCTGGGAGTTAGATATCGCGTTGGAGCTAATTATCTGCTCTCCCTCTGTAGGTTAAGGAGAAAGTGTCATCTCCAGAGGGTGATCCAAACCTCAGGGGAGACCATCGCTCCTCGGAGGGGTCTATCTTCTCCTGTTGACTTTGCACCCAGGCCAGGCACTGAGCTTGCATCACATTTTGCTTACCAACCGAAGGGACGAGGTGCACGCCAGCTCTGCGTGTGCAGCCGGGGGGCCTCCCACCACCCCCTCACGCTTTCTGTTCTTCGTAGTTTGTTTGGCCAAAGTGATTCGCCAAATGCGCATCTAATTCATGAATAGTTTAGTTCCCCGGGAAATGTCTTATTTCATGGTGAATTTATTATTCACCGAAAAGATTGCTCAGCTTTAAAGCAGGTGGAAAGGAAAAGTTATTCCTCATGCAACTTCTCCAGTGGCTTCACCAGGTTCAAAGCTTTTAGGAGGCTAAACCACGGGGTACAAATTCTCCTGGCATATGCCAAGGATGTAGCTGAGAGTGAAAGTGAGCTCATGTTGATTTTAATTAATTTTCCCAGTGTAAGGACAGTGGAACCAGGCACTCTTTGAGGAGTTTAGTCACTTATTTGGGTTAATTCCGCTTTTTATCACAAGGAATCCAGTCCTCCTCTTAGGCTCGTATTAAACTGGATTAGTTTTACTGAGTGTGCTGGAGCTCTCAGATTGACACCAGCATAACTTGGTTATATAATACAGCAAAGATAAAAATACATCAGGGTAAAATATCAACTGTTAGAGGGAATAACCAGAGCGCCCACACATTTAATGCATTCTGAAGAAATGGGGAGAGAAACCACGGTACTGCAATGCGCAGCGTTCTGGGGCATCTTTTATCGGAGGATATCAAAGCACTTTACAAATCATTACTTATTTAAGCCTTGTCACATGCTGGTCACAGAAGAGAACAGTGCTGGAAGCAGGGCATGAACCCAGGAAGCATCAGTAGAGACAAGGAAATATTTAAACTAAAGAGGTTTCCAACAGGAAATGCTGTTTCACCAGGATTGAAACATTTTGCTGGAGCATATTGATGTCAATAAAGTTTTTGATAGAACAATTTCAAAGCAATTCAGTATCAAAATGGGATCTTGTGCAGCCAATATGTGGGAGAAGGGCTGGAGGTTTTATTTCAGTACGAGGTTTACTATGTCATGTGTATATCCCATGTAATAGTTGGGGCTGACCTTAGCTAAATATTTCTTTTCAGTCTAGCTAGTTGCGTGTTTCTGAGCCTAACTGCTCAGAGTATTTATTCTCATAACTTGGGGGAAGTTGCTGTGAATTTTCAACCTGATTTGAGACAATAAACATACTTTGTGATATCAGGATGCCCCTTCCTAAACCCTCCTCAAACAGTCCTGCTTAACTCACTGCGCTTCTCTGTACCCGGAGCAGGAAAGGTTACTTGCTCCTACGAAGACTCCAGAGTTTAATTCAGTTAAAACTGAGATCCCTTTTCCAGGATCTCGCATCCATGTGCTGACAATTTGATCCCTTAAACTGCTGTTTTTAAGACCCTGATCCAATACCCTGACCTCTTCAAAGACAAACGGATCAGGGGTCTGTAGAGGAAGAGGGGAGCAGGGATGGTGCATAAAACGCAGCAGAGCTTCCCTGGAAAACAGACCCATCAGTCACAACTCATTTGTGCCTGCTATCAAATCTCAACCACGCTGCCTGCTTCTCATCCTGGGAGGGTGTTTACTTCTCCTTCCCTGATGCACTCGTGGCTTCTGCTTGCTGGGATTACGGTTCAGCTCTGTCTATTCCCCTGCCAAACAAAAAGCCCAGCGCTCCCATCGACCCCACCTGTGCCAGGGAGAGCATCCCGGGGTGGTCTCCCAGCACCAGGTGCTCGCTCTTCAGCCCATGAGAGTTTTGCAAGATTAAAGGCTGTACAACGTGACTCGGGTTCTCAGCGGCATGTGGCGGCAGATTAAAATCAGGCACCCGGAGCTGCCACCGCACGCAGCCCTGCCCCGCTGCCAGGCACTGCCGCCCTGGCAAACACCTCGCATCCCCTTGTGCAACGGCTCCTGAACTGCCGCAAACGACACGTCCCTGCCTCTGGGTGGTCACATCCATCAGCAGGACAGGGGCATCCGACAGCCCGATTTTAATCCACCGGCACATGTCTGTCGGGGACCTCTGTGAGGGCAACATAAATCAGCATGGTTCTCTGGAAGGGAAAGCGATGCTGTGCTGATTTACAGTGGCTGAAAGGTGGTGAAAACTCACCGCAATCAGCAGCGAGGCTGATTATCACCTTGCCACAGAAACAACCTTTGCGATTGTTTGATTAAAGACAGAAAGGGCTCAGCAGAGAGGGGGGATACAAGACAAGGGATATATTTCCAGCTCTGCTCCTTACCTGCAAGGTGATCTTGCTCAAGTCACTTGAACTGCTTGTTTTGCTTCCGCCTGACGAGGCTGCAGTTATGAACACACCAGGAGCAAGTTTCCAGGTTGGACTGAGCCAAAACATCAAACTCGTTCCCAAATGCAATCAAGGTTCACTCAGGTTTTCAGTGCCTTTTGGGAGAAAGAAAAAGACAATGGTCGTTTCAGAATGGTCTTTTCTTAGGGCTAATTAAGCTTTTTAAACTTTTTAAGTTATTCACAAAACAAAACAAAACAATGCCATTTTGAGACAACTCTTTGAACTGCCCAGCCTAAAAAAGAGCATCCAAAAAACCATCCAGGCACTGAAAGTCTCCCATCCTTTCCAGCTGAAACCCCTCCCCTTGTTCAACCCAAACGATGAAGGATGTTTGCAGGGACATCCCGGAGTGCTGGGATTTCGGGCTGCCCATGCTCTACCCCCACAAAGGTGGGCTGTCGCTGTTAGTGTCATGTCTCTTTGGATTAACCATCAGGACTTGGCACCCTGATGATACAGTGAACACACCCTGCACCCACGTGGATGAGTTTATGTGTTTTGAAAGAGTTGAGTGTCATGAGCTGAAAAGCGGTGATGAATTTGTGCCTCGGGAATGGTGTAGCTACGTACCCCCCTGCACATACACCCCCCCATACATACAACCCTCCAACATTGCCTGGGTCCAGCATCCTTCCCTTTCAGAGGCGAATCTTCCCCTAGAAAATAGCCCCATTGCCGAGATGAGGATTTCTTAGGAAAGAGCCTGCAAAACCCTTGATTTTTACGTATTTCCTTTGAAAAACATTTCATCCTCTTCCCATCCCTTAAAGCAAGCTCCTGGCAGATTCTCCATCCTCCTCATCTCACATCCTTTGCTGGTGTGGCAGCCCTGAGCAACGTTTCTCTGTCAGGTTAGAGCAGATGTGAATAAGGGAATTTATAACACAAATGCCAAGGGAGTTAATTTGAACTGTGTGAAAAGCCATTTTTCAGTTTTTCCTTAAGAAAACTCTGTGTTGGCTTTTGTCTCTGCCCAGCAGTGCTGTCTCTGGTCCTCTCTCCTGTTACAGTACTGCATTTAAGATGATATTTCTCTCTCTCCAAGTTTTTTTTGCAGGGCCCTTCTTCCCCAGCTGCTTCCACCCAGCCAGCTTCAACACCTCCAGCACTGCATCACCACTGTCAGATGTTGCTACCGCTGGTGTTGCTTTACGTTCAGGTTGTACCAGAATATCAAATTTAAGGTGCAGGCAGGAACAAAACCATTGAGGCCGTGTAGACGTAAAACAACAGATGGGCAGTGCCTTGCTGCTCTGGCTGGGCAGATTTTGAAGCTAATAATAATTGTAAACATCTCTCTCTATCTTGGTTAATCCTTATAATCTCCTTACCCTCCAGTCCAGGTTGTTGTTTTCTTTGTGTGCTAAGATCGTTCCTTGCAGTCGGGACATCTCTGCCAGACCTGTATGCGCTGCCCGTTGCCTTTGGTGAGGTGGACCCAACCGTCCCGACGAAGACTTCATTAGGGATTTCTTTCCCAACAAAACGTCCTTCATCCTTCCCATGAATAAGGGGCAGGCAGGGCTGTGGCAGCTCAAAAGATGCCAGCAAGTTAAAAACAGAAAGAAACATCTCATGCTGAGTACATCCAGAGAACAGGGGTCACATTTTATTCCTGGTTTTGCTCTGGATGTGCTTTCTAGCTTTTGGAGTGGCCAGTTCTTACAAGCCTGGTTGTTTTACACACAGCCCCTGGGGTTATGTTATCAGATTACACGTCTTCCCTTCCATTAAAACATGAGGTTTCTAGATTTTTGTGGTTGAAAATATGAAGAACAGAAGTTCAAAAATCCAGACAGCAAGCAGAGAAATCTGACTTGTTGTTTTTTGTTTTTTTTTTTTATCTTTAGACTCAGGGGAGGAGCTGACTCCGGGTTTTTAAGCTTTTAATAGTAAATACTGGAATCTGGTCACGTGGCTGATGAGCTTGGCCCTCCCAAGGCTGAGCACTCGCGTCTCAGCTGACCGCAAAGGGAAGGGCAGGCACTGACCGCTCTAAAAAGTCACTGAATCTTCTTCTGGAAAACAGTCTTGACCTTTGCTGGCTTCTTTTTTTTTTTTTTCCCTGTTGTTGCAAAGCAAAATTGTTTCCTGATTTTAGAGTGGTTTGAGATCCCTGTGTGAGAGGGGCAGCACTCAGCGGTGAGAACAAGCCCGATTCTCTCTGCTCTCACCCGCAAGCAGAGCTGGCGACGGGAGGCGGCACCGTGGACTCGTCCGACAGCAAATCCACCCACTCTATCTGGAGAGCAGCGTTACAGGGAGCAGCAGCTTGACCAAAAGAGGCTCTTCAACCTTGGAGACAAACAGATCATATCCAATTACTGGAGGATGAAGCTGGATAAATTTGCCTCAGAACAGATTAGGGTTTTTTTTTGGCTTTGGGTTGTTTTTGTTTTGTTTTGGTTTGTTTTTTTAAGAATGAGGATAATTGACCACTGGAACAATTTATCAAGAATCGGGCTGGATCCTCTAGCAGTGGAAAAACTTAAGCCAAGCCTGGATGTCCTGCTGAAAGGGAGAACTAAGTCCTGTGGCTTCTGCTATTCAGGAATTCAGAGTGGCAATCCCAGCCTTCCCCTCTGACCTTTTATTCGCTAAACTGCCTGCACGCTGGGTTTCAGGTTGTTTCATGCCAGGTGCATCTGATAAATCAGTTTGTTTTGAATCCAGCTTCCTTTTCCTACTGCTGCTGGTCTCCTGGCCATATGGCAGAGCTACGCATCTACCCGTGCCCCTGAACTGCTCCTCCAAAGGCTGCTGGTACCTGCACCGTCTTTACATCCCGTGCCTCGGATAGCGCTGATTCATACACTAATTTGATGCCGACTGTCATTCTGCTCTCGTTTCTACTGAATCAATTACATTTCTTTGGAAATCTATCTGCTTTGAACCCTGCTAGGAGGTATAACAAACCAGAATATGGGTATTGATAATTCCATGTGAATAACTTAAAAGAAGAAAGATAACTGTCACTGAGCAAAGACAGAAGATGTTCGAATAATGATCTCCCCATGCAGGGATTATCACATGAGCATCTTTGGGACACAGGAGCGGTCCCTGTTCTGCCTCTGCCGTGGCAAACGATACAGCTAGACTCTGGGCCCTCTCCTCCAGCACTGAGACCCACAGGAGCTTTACTAACCCCAAAGGACGCCAGACTGGTCCCCGCTGCTGCTTTTAGCTCTGCCACCGCACTAAGACAGCAGCCACCCTGCGTGAGTCCCGGCCCGGGGCTAACCCCGGCTCCCTACAGCCCTGGGGGATCTGCCACCCTGGGACAGGTCCTGGAGACCCCGGTCCCAGTTCCCCAGGGACTGCCTCTCCTCAGGGGGTCCCTTCCTACGCTCCACTGCGGGGAAGGGAGGATCTGCCACACTGTAAGCAGTTTGGGGCAGTGAATGCATGTGTTAAGCCCTGCTGCTATTTATGGGGCTGTTTCCAGGACAGATAATAATACTTATCATGCGACAAGTGCGTGACCACCCCAGCAGCAAATGTGGGGTTTGATTTGCAGCTTTCATTTGAGACTAGCTAGTGCCAAATGCTGGCTCTTCACATTATGGCACGCTCAGGCTGCCCGACTCGGATGTTTGGGGATGCAGCAGAGCATACGAGAACAGGGATGGACTAGTGTGCACCCTCTGGCCCTCCCTGTCCCTGTCCCCCGCTGCCCAGCACACCAGGTCCCTTCTGCTGCCTCTCTTCTGGGAAGCCCCTCTGACAGCCTCAGTCCGATTGCGTGATTCCTGATCCACCAAAAGAAGATTATTTCTGCTGTACAGTATGCAAAAGCTGTCTACGTATTTGCAAAAGTCCACTATTTCCTATGACAGGCTCCAGCTCCCCCTGCCCTTCCCGCTCTGCAGTCCCAGCTTTTCCACCACATCTGAGCAGAAAAATAAAAGAACAAAGAGCAGTTACCTGGAAAACAACAAAAAAAAAAGGTGAAAGCCAAGGTGAGGCAGGGACATGTCAGTCTCATAGCAACAAGAGGTTTCAATTAATCACATGTAAATTTGGATGCAGTATAATGCTGGAAATACATTCAGTGGGGTGCTGGTGGCGAGTCCTGAGCTGTGTGCCCAGCTAAGAGGCTCCAGTTGGAGAGGAGAGAAGTGGTATGGGAGCTGTGCCCTGGCTCTCCTCTCTCTGGCCATCAGCCCTGGGTCACAGGGGGGCAGTGGCCACCCGTCAGCCCCAAAATACGTGGCTACATCAGGTGCTGCTTCTAGTTAGAGAGCGGAGCTGACCGGATGGTCTGTCCTTGCAGTGAAAGAGGCAACATGGCACCTCAGCTCAGGAATACAAAAAATACCTGCAAGCCATATCCTCAGGGGTGCGGTGGTGGTTCTGAGGAAGAAGTACGCAGCCGCTGCCTGTGCAAGTCCGCCCCAGCAGCTCCTGGATCCAGCAGCTGGTTTCACACCTGCCTGGCAGAGCAATGAGGTCCCAAGGATACCCAGTTCCTACAAGTTTCATGCACCCACTGAAGGTGGGTGAATTCAGCTCTCCTTGGACGCTACAATCAGCAAGGCACAAGCCCTGGGGAACCAGTCTCAGGTGGAGCAGGAGCAGGACATGGGCATTTGCTCCACAGTTACAGTGGCAAAATTGCTGAGCCTGACCCATACCCTGGTGCCCCCAAACAGTGGAGAAACCCCCAAAGCCATGCAGCCATGCTGGGAGATTCCCCCGCTGACACTGGGGATGGGGCGCAGGGCCGGCTGGCGGGAGCCCGGCAGGGTTTCCATCCAGGGGGGAGCTCCTTTTACTGGTGCTGCATGGAAATAAAAGCGTGCCCCACTGCTTTTGACAAAGTCCCGCAGCGTTTGGTTGTTTGTGAACGTGGCATCTCCGCTTGCTGGGAGCTGCAGGTCAGGCAGTGAGTGCATCTCCTTCCGGGCTGTAAACCCTCCTGAACCCGCCTGCCTGCCTGGGAAGGCATCATAAAATATTGATTATTTTCAGCACACTCCTGTGCCCCAGACGTTTAGCAGCTCACTCTTCCTGCAGTCAACAGCAAAGCAGAGGCCCCTGCTCCTGAGCAAATCCTTGCTGGGTGAATGGAAGTGCAGGGACAGGTAGCTTGGTGAATGCAAGAATAGGAAAGGGCTTTGAAACACATTGGTCTGGGCGTTTTAATTTTAATGAGGAAAGAAATACAGCAGCTGAGAAGCTTGAGCGGCACTGGACAGCTGACGTGTGTGCGGGGAGATGCAGTATCCACAGAGCAGCAAAGTACCTCGTCTGCTTGAAAGCAGGACCAGACGAAGTGCCACCATCCTGGCGCATTAACCCCCGTCTGCACGGTCTTTGCAGTAATGCTGCTTGCACCGATTGCCGAATTGCCGCTCTGCGCGCAAAGCAAGGGCTGTGCAGAGCCGGGCCATGGGTGCCACATGCTCTGACGGCCCCCTGTTAGCCCCATCTGCAAGAGGACTTCAAGTTCTCAGTAATCAACAGCGAGGGAAGGGGTCATACAGCCCTCTCCTGCCAGAGCCAGCCCCAAGTGAGAGCACCGGGGGCACCGCTGACATCCAGCGTACAAGCAGTTTCTTGGAGTGATGCTTCTCCAGCCTCTCTTGCCACGTCAGGAGCGACTGTATCTCTCTCCTCACAGGTTCCCTGGGGCATTCGACACCAGCTTGCATAGACAGGAGCACTGAAGGGACTTGTCCTGGCCTGCCAGCCGCCGGCACAGAAAGTATCTCCTGGATCGCATCTCCTGCTCTAGCCCTTGGGCATTTCTACCTTCCCAGCTGCTTTCCACAGATCCACCCTCAGTCAGCATGTAAATTGGCTAGGAAGTCAGCCTAATCCTTTCGGAAGAGGCCAGCTTTACTGGAAAACTTTGCTGGCGTGCAAAGCAGCCATGCCCGAGCCATCTTTGCAGCCAGGTTCCTGAGTCTCACCAGCTTGTGGGTCCCGATGCAGGCTCTTCTCCACATCCCGCATTCATGTTCCTGGTGAACAGCAACAGTATCTCCCTGGGGTATTTTGGAGCATCCCAGAACGGGGAGATCAAGAGAGAGGAGAATGGAAGTATTGCTGCAAAAGCGTCTCAGGAAAAAGAGGTCAAAGCACCTGCAAACGAGACAACACATGGCTTTGCTTCCTCTCTCGGCCCTGCAAACTGCTGTGTAAGAACTGCCTTCTTTATTTGGAAATGCTACTGTAAAATGGGTCCCAATGGTGTTTTGAAAGCTCATGGCTTGGCTACAAGCAGGACCATCAACGGAGTGCTGGGATTCCCAGATGGATGGAAAACATGTTTGTTTCTGCCAAGGCGTTTTCTACGTGCTCTCTGCATTAATCTTGTAGGAAGTGGCAGTGAGACAAGAGGAGAGTATGTTCGGTGGGGGCCTGGCAAATCTGCAGCGTGGTGTTTCTTCCTGCTCTAGCCCCGCTCCTCTGCTGCGCAGCTTTTCATCTGCAAATGCTCTGATGCTGCTGCCAAAAGGAAAACCCAAAATTCATGGCCAAGAAGATGAGTTGCAGTGGCAGAGAATTTGTTTCATATTTGACTGCAGCAAGCAGCTGTGCCAGGCTCTGGGCTTTTTTCCCCTGCTACATCAGAGGCTTGTACATACTTCTGTGCTGCCTGGAGGAGCGGGCAGAGTTGTCCTGGCAGAGGTGTTAGAGGTGCTCAGCACCCAGCCCTCTCCTGGCAAGTGCTGACGGGCAGTGCTGAAAGCAGGACCAGGGCACGCAGCACAGTCCCGGGTGAATGGGACTGGGCAGAGGCAGATGGGGGCAGTTCCCAGGAGGAGCACTGGCAGGCAGCAAGAGCTTGTTCAGACCCTTTTTAGCAGCCACTTCAGCTGCTTATCAGCACTTACCAGCTGTGGTTTTAGCAGCTGGTTTTACCTGGCTGGGCAGGACAACCCCCTGCACATCTGCTGCTACTTGAAGCTCCTCTGGAAACATCCCCCTCAGTTGCTTTGGAGATTCAGCACACAGCTTGAAGGAAGAGAGAGGCTGTGAGCCAGTGATGGGGCAGGGACCAAACAGCTGCCCTTGATACGGGTTTCTAGCTGCCTGCAGCGCTGCAGGAATGTGAAGACACAGAGCCTGCCCCAAAAGGCTCCCAATCTAATCCTTAGATGCGATCAACACTAATAAATGATAAAGTGATGAAGAAAAGACATTAAAAAGGTGACGAAAGACCAAAGGAGACAGCAGTAACCCTGCCGACTTGCTCAGCTCTGATGCAAGCTCCTTTTGACAATTCAATTATAATGTGATGCTAATTACCGAGTTGATGGTATTGAGCACAAAGGCAGAAGGGCACTACGAGAAAGGGATATTGATAGGGGAAGGTGGCAGCAATAGCACTTCTCACCCAGAGAGATGCCAAACTGCATCAAGGGAGCACTGAAAAGGAGCCAGATCTGGGGTGGAGTGCAGCGGGGAACAGTAACATTGGATGACAGCTCAGAAAGGGAACGATAATGAATGTGATAGCCATCTGAAACAGAGGCTGATCTTGCACAGGCAGAAGGCAATTAACCAGGAGAGGGTTTCAGATCCGGGCTGGCATAGATGCCTCTCTGCTGTCAGCCCTTTAAAAGCCTGCAGCTGGGCATTTGCACTTCTCTTCTCAAATCTAGTGCTCCCAACTGAGCGCAGTCACCACAGAATGGTCAGGGACCAAACCCAGACCCCTGACAGGCCAGAAAAGAGCCAAGGGGCTCAGACAAAAGCCACTGAAGGGTTAAAGTCACTCCACTGTGCCTCAAGTACCATTGCTCACTGCAACATGCATAACAGTGCCTTCCCTGAAAACAGGGTCACCAACAGCTCACTTTCACTAATTCCATATTTAAAACACGGCTTCTCAATCAAAGAGATGCTATTACCCACAAAGCAGCTTAAATTGTCCCTTAGATTTAAATACAGCCTGTTGCATAAAACATCTTTTTATCAATTTCACTTAGGGCTGACAAGCGCTCCCCCGCGCACAGCCTTTTAATAACGTCAGCGCGCTTCACAGAGCCCTTAAGTGCATTCCTCTGGGAAGCAAATACCCTTAAGGGCACCTTTTGTCATTGTTCGTTTTCTCCAGTTACGGAAGAGGGATTGTGCTGAGAAGCCTGGGCTCCTATTGCATCATGTCACATTTGAGGTGGGTGGAGGGTGCCAGGCTAGAAGAAACATCCTCAGCTGCTGTGCAGGGCATGAGAAGGGATATTTTGCTTCTCCTCCAGCCCACTGTCTGCCCATGTTTGGTCTGTGTCTGGTATCAGCAAGCAGAAATTTAGAACATTGTCATGGCAAGGACAGACCTTCCTCCCCAAGGATTCTCTCAGCACCAGCAAGCCTGACACAGGGACTGACCGTTACAGCACCAGTTGCCCGTCCTTGGCAAAGGAGCATCAATTCCCCTACCCTGCGCTCCAGTCGCCGTGGCTCTGGTAGTGCTGTGTTACTTATTGGACATCAAGTGACGTGCTCTTTCCCAGAGCAAGAGGCACAAAGTTTTGAGGTAGGTTGGGGAATCACTTGGGAATCAATGAGTGTAGCATGCTAGCAGTTCAAGAGGAATCAAAGCGAGAAATAAGACTAATTCTATCAAGTTTTATAGGGAGAACAGGGTGGAAGCAGTGTTACCTCGTGGTTAGCACGCTGGTCTGGCATTTGGGGAACTTTGGTTTATTTTGGCTTCTGCAGATGGGCTCGATGGATGACAATTGGCCAAAATGTTAGTCCTCTGTGTTTTAGCTTCTCCATCTGCCAAATGGAGAGAACAAGACAAATGAACTGATGAAGAGTGCTGCATAAGAGAGAGATTATGTGGTTAATTAACAATGGCAAGAGTTCAAGGTACAGACTTCCACGACATTTTCTCTTAGGCCACAGCACTCTCCTCGCTGCAAGCTGGAGGGCTGGGTCAAGGAGCAAGCCCAAACCCTCACGCTGCCAGCAGCTCGGTGCTGGAGCTGGTTTCCCATGCAGATCATCCGTCCGTGCGCCGAACCCAGCCTGGCTTTGTGAGCAAGGCTCAATTACAGCATCACAGGCGCTGCCAGCAGCTGAGGACCAGACAGAAAAGGCATTGACTACTCAGGCTGTTAAAAACTGCTCGCTGCTGGCACTGCAAACTTGTATGGCATCCGGACATTGAGTTGGACTTCTCAGCAGCTGCCGTACATTAAGGTTGGAGATGGAAGGGATAGGAAATACAGGAACCTTTTTTAAACTCAAATGAAAGGAAGCTTTTTTAAAAAGACAAAAAAACCCCCAAACACACACAAACCCCACAAACCTCATTATTTAAAAAAGCCATCAGAAATGTACTGGAAAATCTGTATTGCCTGCTGTTCAGTTAAACGGCTCCCGTCTTGTCATTAGCTGCTAGAACTTGGTTTATCAGAACAACTGTGCATCTGTAGAACAATTGCTTTCATATTAATGCCCGCAGGCTCCCTGCCAGGGAGCTGTGCTCTCCATCAGTTTTTGACCATCTGTGACCCCTTTGATGCTTTGGGTTTTTTTCCTCCCCTTCCTGAGCTTCAGGCTGACATTTGCTCTCTAGGATTATGAGGTCGCCATCTTCATCACTCTGAGAGAAGGGTTTTCACCCCAGAGTCTCCAAGCCCAGCTGCCACAACTACTATGGCATTAAAATTGCTTGCGAAGGGAGCTTTGAAGCCTCGCTACAGTCGATGGGACGTGAGGATGCTTTACACCTCTGCTGGATGAGGCTGTATGAAAACATCGCTGCCTGCCTTGTACTCCGCTGTTCCCTGCGAGGAGCTCTGGGTGAAGCGTCTCCCACCTCAGGAATCAAACCACACTAACCTGGGTATCGGATTTGGGAGTGAAGCAGAAGTGGAGTGTGAACAGATCCTGGGGAGGGAAGCTGAGTGGATGGGAGAGGAAGGTCTGAGCTCTGAGAGAAGGACGATGATCAAGGGCTGGTCTGTGGAGCCGGAGCCAAGCAGGTTTCAGGTGACTTCTCCAGAGCCCTGTGGCTGTTTTAGGTATCAGACATCTGGCTGTTGTCTCTTGAAGCAGATTCGTACGAGCACCGCTCCAGTGATATTCCCTCACTCATGTATGATGTGCTGTGGTCCTGCTGCCTCATGGCAGCGTATTTGCCAGGCAGAGACCAGATAACTAAGAACACTGCAAGACTCAGCTGTGAAGCCCACTTACCACGTACTCCAGCCCATGTGCCAGGGACTGCTTGAAACCACCCTGCTAACCAGCCAGCCACTGATGCAAATGAAACCTGCTTGCAGCTAAAGCCCAGCAAGCAGTGTCACAGCTCTCTTCTGGATGGAGGCTGAGGCCTGGCAGGGCTAAACCTTTGAGAAATCAATTTTCTGTTCTTTTTTTCCTTTACAAAGAGAATTTCAAAGTCTCTGTGCGTCTTCCTCTGCTTTCCGGCATAGCCAACGCCGCCTGCCATCCTCTTCTTTAAATCAGCACCCCTGTTATCATTGCAGAGGTGCAGAGTCAACACAGCAGGAGCATAAAACAGACAGATTGGGGTTAGCACCAGCTACAGTGGCTAAGTGGACTGACGGATGCTTTTAATAACCACAAATGCTATTCTTGGTGCTGATGATTTAGCAGTTATCATAAGATACAGAGGCAATTAAAATGAATCTAAGGAGAGTACTTACTTTTCATCTGTGCCCGCCTGCTGCCCACTGGCTTGTCTCTGGCTCATGCTATTACTGCAGGGAGATATCAGTGTCTTTCAGCAAAGAATCAAAATCCACAATTGCTTGATTTAACAGCTGGAATATTGCAGTCTTCCTTCTGCACGTGGTTATCCAAGGTCACTGAAAAACATTGCAGAGTTTTTAGTTTTGATTTTTGTTTTGGCCTAGAATAAAACCTCCTCATCTCAGAAGCAAACGACACAAAACTCAGGCTGAGCTAAAAGTTAAGTCATTAGCTACTTGGCTAAAACGCATTTCTTTAGTAACTCTATTTGAGTATGTGTCAATTTTTCAAACACACAGTGGGTCGCAGTGTTTCTTTTTAGTCCAAGAGAGATTTTAAGGCCAATCATGAATGGTAGAGTAGCCCCTCTACAGGTCTGGGTGAAACACACAGGGACGCAATCCCCTTCGTGCAAGCATGAACTGTCCGAGAGCCAGAGCCCCAGCTCCCTGACCATGATCATAGCCTTCCTGGATGAAACTTGCCGCCCTCAGTGTCAGCAATCGGGGTCTTCATAAAGATCCTCTAAGGCAGCAGAAATCCCTGCACTGAAAGGTTTCAGAGAGCAGAGACGTTGGGCCTTAGGAATCTATGAAATTTTAACGTTTTTTTATCTGAGCACTGCAGAAATATCCGTAAGGCCCTTGTCTAGGTGGCTAACAGTGCAGGTTTTTAAGCATGCATAGTACTACAGCAAAGACAACCCCAAAAATGAGGCAGGGGCCACAGAATCAAGAAATTAGGCAAGAGAACAAGTGTGAAGTGAAAGACTAACTGCAGGATCAAAACAAGCACAGCTCTGAAGGCAGAAATAGTTCGTGTTACAGGACAAGTGCAGCCACAATAGGACAAACGTTGCCTCTCTGCTATTAACACCCGTAAGTGTGCAGGATGCTGGCTCGTAGGTGATCACATTTCAGTGGCTCAGTAAATCCATCAGCTGATGCCCACGACCGGTGCCACAGCAGCTGCCCAAGCTCACACAGACCCATTTGCAAGGTAACACACCCAGGCTGTGGGGAGCAAGGACCGAGCCATCGCTCAGCTGCTGTCGGCCGGGGTGGCTTGGCTGGCAGATGGCACCACACCACCCGGTAATCGCTATTGCCTTTAAGTGTGTGCTTGTAGCCTGCAGGTGGGACTACGTGAGGGCAGACAAGTCAAGACTTGGCTACAACTGATTATTCCTTTAAATTTACCAGTACTGGCTAACATGCACTAAAACTACAAGTTCCTGGGGCAAGTCAGGCAACAAAAGGTTCATTAAAATAAAGCGGGTTAAAAGGTCACCTTTCTGCTTCGCATAGATGACTGAAAGGGGCAGGGAGAACCCAGCTTCCAGGCATTTACTATTGTATTTTTTCATTGCTCTCCAATAATTTGAATTTTTGCATTCATTAAATCAGCATTATCAATTCTCAACATTACCGCTTGCCTCATTTCCTCTCTCATGCAAGATCTCAATTTATTCCAGTCAAATCCTCCGAGACAGCTTCCTGCGTCCCTATTCTAACCCTCTTTAATGTTTAACTCTTCTCCTGGTACACCCCAAACCTCCCAAGAAGCAGGGGTCACAAGACTTGCTGCCCTGTGGATCCCCAGCCCTTACATCTCTGAATGGGGAAGGAACAGCCTATTCTCCCGCTCTCCAGCCCGCACTTTCCTTTGCCTCCTGGGTTAGCTTCTCCGCCTGCAGCCCCCTGTGCCCTTTCCCCACGTCTCAGACATGAAGCTGATCTCTCAGCTGTAATAAAGGGGAGTCAAGTTTTGCACAGCCTGTGGACACAGCCCCATGTCTCCTCCACTGGGATATTTTGCCATTGTCTGTTTTGAAAGAGAGGGGAAATTGTGTTTGGAACATTGAAAGCATCTTAAAAATGAGGTGACATTGTCGTTGCTGGTGCTTCCATGGCAACCTGCATTTGTTTCTCAGAGCTGTTTCATAATAATTAATACACCACTTCCATTCACGTGGCCCATGTTCAGAGTGCACGGCACAGCCCCCACTGGGACTCTCCTGGGTCGCAGGAAATATTTCTACCAAAGAATCAGAAGGAAGAACTTTTCTGGTGTGTTCTGGCCACTGGGACAAAGCAGTGACACACAGGCATCCGATCACCCCTTTGCTCGCCCAGCTAGTGGGAGCACATTTGCTGACAGTAGCTGGGCAGAGCCCGTAATGACATCCTTCCCACGCGATGACAGGGCAGCCAGAGAAGCCCCGGTCCTGTTGATCACACCAGGATGGAACAAGGCAGGGCTTGTTACACAGTCACGGCAATGAATCCAGGACTCTCCTCCTCATGCACTGGCAAATGCAAGCTGCCCGACCTTGCCACGCTGTGCTGATGTGTCTAGACACGGCCAGAAGAGAGGGAATTTGGGGAACTGCACCAGCAAAATCCTTACACGCAGAGTAACTTGCGTACCTTGCATTCCCTCCCCACTGCAGGCTCTGGGGGAGTGTTCAGTTGAACGTGGGAGGGTGCGGGGGAGAAGCGGATCAAAGATGCAGTCGCCTACCATAGCGGTAATAAAGACAAGGCTGCGAGCGGAGCCTGCAGACGTACTGCCTCTGGGCTGCGATCCTGCCGGATCCCACACGCGAAGCAGCAGGCTCTCAGCTGGCAGAACCCAGGTAGGGATTGCCAAAGAAAATTCAGGTGCTGCAAGCTGTGGCTAGGAAAGATTCGGTAGGTGCTACAACATAGTCTTAGCTCCAGCAGGAAACCAAGGGGGTTTCCTGCTCCAGCAACTACAATGTTTCAGGGGACACATAAAACCGAGCTGGTTGGACCCAATATAGCTATCAAATATCCAACGGCACTTTCACAGGAGGAGGAGGGTGAGCCCCAGGGTTCTGGCTGAACTCCAATTTAGATAATCACGTTCTGCCAACCATCATTCTTTCTGCAGCTTCAACTGGATACGGGATTTGGAGGCTTTTCTCTGCTGAGATGTATTTTTGGCCCTTTTTCCTGCTGACTAGACTCTTAAAATAAATAAATAAATAAAAAGCCCACAACCCCAAACCCCACCAACCCTTTGTGTGCAGCCTGGCCTGTATCCCACCAGCATCAATCTGGGAAGAAATCAATCATCTTCATGAAATGCATTTCAGAGCCTGTGAAGACACTCACATACGAAGTCTGGGTTCCTCTCTGTCACTTGCTGCCCACATCCTTCCATAAACAAGAGGGTCTGCCACAGACAGCTTACAAACACCGACCTACTCCACGGCTAAAACACTGACATCCTTCACCAGACACTGCAGAGATCCACAAGTGTCGGACGCTTCCTAAAGAGCCTGGCATCGCAGACATGCAAGCCAAGAACTCTGCTCTCCCTCGTTGACCTTTCTTCTGCCGAGTGAAATGCTCGAATGGGGGACATTAAGTGATCAACAACAAGAGTAAATGAGAGTAGCGAAAGGGAGAGACCTCTCGCTGGAGCTGTGCCTTGGTATCATTTAAACAGGCTTGAGAGGCTTAATTGTAGGCTCTGGCAGAGCACAGACAGGCTGCTTCACCCCGCGCTCGCGTAGTCACAGCTACGAGCAGGAACTGCCCCAGCTCCTGGAGTCACACAGTCATTCACTGCCTAGCAGTGCTGGTGTAACTGAAACATTCCCATGTCCCTGTGAATTATAGTGAAAAGAGGGCTGATAAATCTCAATTGGCTGAACATACAAAACCCCTGAAGTCCCAGACAGTGTGTGTTTGTTTTCTCGCTGCTGCGGCTCCTTGTTTTCTCACTGCTGTGGCTCCTGTTGTCAGAATCTGTCAGGAGATTTCTCTCTATATTTCACTACGATGGGAGCACGTGCAGCTTGGATTCTGCTCAATCCCCTTTTATCGGTTTAATTTGAGGCTGCAAAGCAAGGGGCCAAAATCCCAGGAGACAGAAGCTGTTCCTTTGAGCCTGCCTATGAACATCTAGGAGGTTAATGAAGAGATCCCCAAAGTTGCAACAATTGCATGGACAGTCCATGAAGTGCAAGAGCTTTCCTATATCAAAAGGTCAGAATTATTTCATTCTCTCCCACCTGATGATCCCTCACGATCCTTTATCAGACTGACAGGGCTTCTCCTGGTGCTACATGTCACAGGAGACATCTCAGAAGTCCTCATCCTCTTCCTCCTGGGGAATAGTGCTTTCATAGCAGACGCTTCCAAAGCCCTTGTCAGTTCTGAAAGATAAAGCAGGAACTTTTATTTTCTCGAGTCAGCAACCACCACTTCCGACTCTGCTTTTACATACTGATTGCCTTGTTTACTACAAAGAAGGTTCTTACGTTGTGTCCCCTGTTCACTTGCGGTGTAGCTGCACCAAAGAGCATTTGGCTGCTCCCCTGCCTTTTTGTTTCTGACTGTTCACCTCTGGCAGAGACTCACCTCTTGATATTCCCCCTCTTACCACGCTTCCTTTTGCAAAACACACTAGTTTCATCCCTCTGATGAAGCAATGAGCTAGGGAGTGTCTACAGGGACTTGCAACATTATTAATGCCTAAAACCCAGCAGCTACATGCAACGCTTTACTCAAAGAGGGTTTTGTTTTGTTTTAAATTGTAAAGTTAAACATCCGTTCTCTTAACAACTACAGAACTTGGCAGCACTGTGACAACGCCCTTCCTACGAGGCTCTCGAGGGTTTTTCTCAAGGTTGTACATTATCATCCTCATTTTGAATAGAAAAAAAAGTTCAAAGCACAGACAGGTTAAATGCTTTGCCCAAAACCACAAAGAAAGTGAGTGGCAGGGTGGGGAAAAAACGAGGTCTCTTCCCACCCTTAGTACTACCAGCCATCATGTCAGGAAAATCAAAATGTTAAGCCAGATTCTTGGTGTCCTTTCCAATTAACTTTCAGTAGAGGAAAATAGTCAAAGTGCAGGATTCAGTACTGAAACGCTGTCACAGGCTCTGGCTAGCCTGCAGTTAACTTGCCCCTATGAGATCGGATCAGAAAGCCTCAGCAGCATGCCTTATACCTAGAATTAATAGAGAAGATCGTTCTTCAGCTGGAGCAATGGAATGCCCATCTCTTTTGGGGAAGGTACCTGCTGGTGCCATTCCATTCAGTGACACCTGAAGATCGTATACGGGCAACCGCACACAGAGGTTTCGGGATGACACCTTCCACCCCAGCCACACAAGCAGCTGAGTTTTTGCAGCACAGATTATTGCTAGACACTTCTGATTGCATGTCATTTCGGCACAGATTATGGGCATAAAAACACAGCATCCGCTCACTTCCTTTGTGTATCATCTGCAACGTGTTCACTGAGCTCGCAGGAAACTGTGTGCAGCGCAGCCCTTTGGGCTGCAAAACACTACAAACCACCCGCAGCCTGAGTTTCATTTTCAGGCAGGGATACAGAACGAGGTGCCCATGCCTCATTCTAGGAAGCACAGTAACAGATGTAATTGCTCCCACTTAATTAAAAAGAGTGACCTTTTGGGTTGCAGCTGTCCTATGGCAAAACAGCTCTTCCTCCAAGCTCATTGTTTAGGATGATCGGGCGGAGTGTAGTACAGAGCACCAGTGCATATCATGAAGAGGAGGTAATTGTGCTTTCACCTGCTATTACAGAGACAGGTTTTCTACTCAGGCTTGCAGATGACCTTTTCCAATCAAACATTAACTTTGCAGCAAACAATCATTAGGGAGCATTTGCAGGCTTTAATAATTAACGCTTTTATTAATTCACTGACTCCATTTCAAGCAACAGGTCTCTCCAAAATTAATTCTGTTGCCATTTAGAGGAGAAAGAAATGAATACTATTTCAAAGCAGAGAAGGAAGAAGGTGTTTAGATTCCTCTGCACTTTCTAAAGGTACTGGATCTGCTCCTAGAACTGTAATTATGCAACTTATTAACTGAACTGCCAAACATAAGGCTAAGTAATTTTCAAAGCCTGGACTTTAAGAAATAGTATTACTGGCAGCCATGCAATCCAAAATCCAATCAAGAAAGACCACAAACTTTCAACAGGCTGAAACTCCTTCAGCTGCTTATTGGCTGCAAAAAGCAAGGAAGGTGAAGAAAGAGGTCCAGCTAAGCAAATTACCTCCTTTAGAATCAGGAACCTGCTTCTCTGAAGAGCCAAGCAATGAGTGGAGGGAGATGTACATCTTCAGAGCTGTGCTGCATAGAAAGCTCAGCTGGGAGGGAATAACTTCTACCTGTCAAGCAAGATATCTCAGCTTAGTGATTGCTTTGGCTTGTGGGACCTTGCAGTTGTGCTGAGAGCCCCAGGAATTTTAAAACTTAAAAAAAAAAGGCAACAGGGACCCCAAAGCATGCTGCTGCTCAGTTGCCAGTGATGATTTTGAAACCCTGTCCAACAGCTCTTTTAAGTGCTATCACCAAACAAATAACGTTGCTGTTTCACAAGCTCACTAGAGAGTCAACCAGGCCAGATACGCAAGCTGGGAAGAACTCAATGGTATTTCTTACTTTGACTTTTTTTGCTTCCTTGGATCACCATCTACTTAAGAGCAGGGCACACACATGGCTGGCGCAACTGAAATACAAAGAAATTGCAAAGCAAATTCAGCTAAGGGCAGAAGGGAATCAGTAAGAGTTGGTTAATGTAACTACTATTAAACATACAATGCTGAAAAAAAAAAAAGGAGGAAGTGCTGAGAAAATTCTGCTGCTTAATCCTTCTCTCTCCTATGTCTTCCCATTACCTCTCCAGATCAGTTTCTATGGGGCAAGAAGCTGCCTTACCATTTTTCAGTTAAAAACCCTCTTTTTGCAGCAAGTCGCAGTGACAGGGCTGGGAGCAGAACCTAGTCTTGCTCAGGGCTTTGCAGAGCTCTGCTTGAACCACCAGATAACGCTCCCTTTTGAGTGGTTTGGTACATGTGGGATAATTGAACAGGCTCCCTCTGCAGTGAATAACTCTTGCTTTTGTGTTTGAATACTTGAGGAGTGTTTTGACTTTCTAAGTATTGCTGCCATTTAGAAACACAGCATGAGAATCAGACTGTTAATGCATTACATCGTGCCATAAAAAGTAGTAAAACTCATGGTTTCAATTCCTCCAGCTTCTCCCCTGTCAATGCCTAAGTGGGGGTCCTGCTGTTCTCCATCGCGTTATGACATTTCCCTCCTTTTTTCTTTAGCTATGGTAAATCAGAAACAAATTAAAAAGAGAGGGACCAGAAGATATCAGACTCTTTTGTTAAAAATATGCATATATTTAAGTTTTCCTTTTATTGTTACTAAAGTTTTGCTGCTGTGGGCAAGATAAGACATAGGAAGAAGCCAAATACTTTACAAAATATCTGCCAGAGAAATTCCTACCTGTAAACTACTACATGCACCCTCTGCATTCCTGTATGTATGAGCCCAGTGAAGTCCCCCTCAGAAATCGTGAACATTTTGATAATGCTCTAAACTTTTAAGGCAGCAATAAACATAGAGTGAGCTTTAAAATATTTCCCTGAGAAGCCAAGAAACAAAAATCCCATTTTACAGATGGGTAAGCAAGTAGAGAGAAGTTAAATGATTTCCTCCAGGATACATACTCATCACGAGGAAGACGGTATTAAAATTACAATGATCCTGGTTTCTTGGCATCATTCAAATTTGGCTGTGACCCTCTAAAGCCCAATATGCAAAATCAAGTTTTTGTAGCAAATCAAAGCAGATTCGGTACTTGAAAAGCAAAGCATGAATGGCAAGACTACTGTCTGAGAAGGAATAATGTTAATTTGTCATCAGCCAAGCCTTTAACAAGTACAACTTGGTTTTAAATGGGCTTTGACACAACATAGTTGCACGAACACGCTAACTTGCAGTATCTGCAGTCCTGTGGATATGGGTCTCCTGATTAAGTATAAAGCCGAAGAAGACTCGACCTCTAGGCAGAGCTCTTCCTGCAGCAGCTGATGGTCTCCCCCTCCTCTACTCAACTGCCTGTTTTCTCAAAGATTGCAGGAGCTTGTATAACTTTAGCATTACTGATTTGCTGCCAATTTTAACTGAAATTAGCAAACTGATTTAAAAATTAAGCTGAAGCAGACAGACAGACACTCAGCCATTTATATTTCCATATGAAGACCAGGTAAAAAAAAGAGTAGGAAATATACTTTCAAATTTCTGTATTAGAGTTACAAAATTAGGAGTATCAGGCTTTATCAATCTGCACCTGTAAGGCACAGTCACTGGCACTTAGAAATATATGTTGAAAAGATTGCCTATAATGTATAGAAATTTTTTTTAATTTAGTGACAAAACATAGGTGAATGATACTCAACAAAATTCAGCAAATTCAAACAGGCATCTGGAAAAAATGTGTCCTCGTGAAACATTAGAGGGATCATTTGTACCTGGTAAGCCAGCTGTCCACTGATGGAAAGAGCCTTAAGGTCCCACTTTGCTGCAAGTAGGTTTGGAAAGTTGTGCTAATGATATGTAAAAATGCCATTATGAAAGGGCAGCTCCATTTTTATACTCTGTACTCGCATTGATATACTGACTCTTTGGAGCAGCAGACATGAATCTTGAGATTTAGCAGCAGTTTAAGCCTGAATTGCTAGGTCTTACTCAAGTTGCCAGCTCTGCCAAGGACTTGAACCTGCCGAAATTCACACAGTGAGATGAGTTTTAAAAGAGCTCAGCTTCCATCTGGGCACCAGAACATGCACTGAGCTCCTCTGCAAACCTGGCCCCAGCAGAGCGGTCTTGGAGGCGGTGGAGGAGGGGAAGCAAACCCAGCATACTTGCATCTCGCTAGCCAAGCTGTACAACGGGAATGGTGCTGTGCTGCTTGTTTGATTGATTTCTCCCTCTTCTTCTGCAAGTCCGCTCAGGTTCTGAGCGCTTCAGGGCAAAAAGCCCCCTCGTTGTCGGTATACGTACAACACAAGGCACAAACGCTCTGAGTTTGGTCCAGACTTGTCAGCGCTACTTATAGTTGCTAATGTAAGTAATAAAAATGGAATTAAAAACAACTAAATGCAAGGGGGAGGAGGAAAAAGGGGAAAGCAAATTCATTCCATAATCCTCCTCATCTTCTTAAAAGAACAGCCTCCCACCCACCGGCCCGCTCGGTCCCGCTGTACAGCTGCGTGGCGATGCACGTTGGACACGCCAGAGAACAAGACAAAGCACGGAGTTTAAAGGAGCCCAGCGTGGAGAATTGCATTTAAATTAGGAAGCCAAAGGAATGAGCTAATGAAGGTCAACTCCACAACAACAGGGTGTTAATAGGACATTGTACAGCACTGGTGTGGTTTCTCCCTGCCCCGTGTTAAAATTTGGTATAAAGTGTTGATTTGGCTAAGGTTAAAAAAAAAAAAGAGCATTTGTAAACATAGAGTATTTTTAATGTAGTGACTTTTGATGCTGGGCATCTTTACTATAAATTGAACTTTAATGAGAAGAATTATTCTCAACAGAAAACTAAACCAGCTCCCCCACACAAGTCAAGATACATATCGTACCCCTTTGCAAACAGAGGAGCGTTTCAGCACCTTGTTTTTAGCCGTAAGAAGTCAGATACTGGATCATAAACTAGGCTTTGGCCCAGGACTAAATGTTTTTCACCTGCATTTCTAAATAATACCTTTCTCTTATGGGAGGTGACAGTTCTACACTTCTGGATAGCAAAGACATAATGGCTTGTAGGATAACACGAATAGCCATGGATGCTTGAAAGGTACGTCAGCGGTAATATTAGTGGTCCCGAGGGAAGCGAGTGCTGGCAAACCGCAGCTGAAGCAGGCAGACACCCAGTAAAGGCAGCGCGGCAGGGAAGGACCACCACCACGGACAGAAGGTGGGCGGAATACATGGTGGAAATTTTCCTCTATTTGCATCAAACTTCAACCAAGGATCTATATCGCTTTGGTTTCTGCAACAGAAAGGCTTCTGGATACGGAGAATAAATCAAAGCCTTCTTTCTTCCCTTTCTTTGAATCTCCATATAGTCTCACATGGAGAGAATGTTTTCATATTGATTATACTTTTATTATCACACAAATCCATGTATTTCTGAGATCTCTGGGCTTCCCAAGATGCATTTCGTATTCTTTCACGTAACAGAAAGACTCTGAAATAACATTCGGGTGTCTGTTTAAAAAGAAATGGATTTTTTTCCAGTATTTTGGTGGCTGAGCGATGTTCAGGAGTTGCTCTCTAAGCAGGGCCAGGCTCACTCCTGGCATCTTGGGCCCTCTCGTGGCTGTTTTGGAGAAGGCACAAAGTGCTTTTCCTGTCAGCAAGTTCTCCCTTTCAGAAAACTCCATGACATGTTCTCCTCGGGCCCTCCAGATCTCAGCCGTTTTCATTGACGACTGCTATGCACCACAACATTTAGTTTCAGATCCAAATTTACTTGGGATTTAGGGGTATTTGTGTGATTTTTTTTCTTTTTTCCCCCCTTCAAACTAATTGCCAGTAAAAGACTTTTTTCCCATCAAACCAGTTCAATATTTTAAAACAAGTCTCTATGGATGGCATATGATTTGGTTTCTTTACAGATACGGGGCCCTGCTGCCCTCCAAAGCGCTTTGCAGACAAAAATGCATTCCCATTTGTAGTGGATGCACCCTATATAATTGCTTTGGTTTGCTTTTTGATACATTGGACTAAAAGCAGATAAAGCATAAATCTTCTCAGGATGAAAATTGTTTGCAATTATTCTATATGGCAGTTAGGTCTAAGAAAAAAAATCCTAAGCCTATTTAAAAAAAGAAATTGTAGATAAACAGACGGTTTTAAGTGAAAACACACCAAAAGAGGTTACAAAAAATAGAAAGACTGCCTAAAAAGATCATCTAGAGACCAAATTGTTTAGTCAAGGTTAATGGAAGTTAGAATATAGTAGCAAATGCATGAGGAAACAGATCAGATTAAGTGAGCAATTACGGAGATAAAGATTGTAAAATGCCGGTTATTTCAATCTTGTAAGAATCCCTTGGTTTTAGCACAGTCTTAAATTGTCTTTAAAATGCTTGTCATGCATTTTGCATAAGGAATGTTTCAATAAGACTTTGAATGGAATGGCTTGAAAGGAAAGAGTAAGAAAATTCACCTGAAGCTGACGCTTGGTTTATGATCAGGGCACTGCATTACAGCTGTGTTTGTTAGGAAAAGGAAAGGAAGCTAATGCTTTGAGGTAGAGCAAGAAAAAGCTGCATTTCCCCCAAAAACTGCACTACTCCTGGAGCACTTCCAGAAACGTAAAGAGAACGGGCTACACTTTCACTAACTGCCACTATTACTTTATTATAATCCAACCATTATTGTTCATAGCAGCTAAATTTTGATGGGAAATAATTTCCTGTTAATTATGTAAGACATCCAGTTTAAAGATTTTCATTGTAAGCAGTAAACCCCAGTATTTTCTGAACCTGACAACATAGTCTAGAACAGCATAATTACCACTCAGAGGGATTACAGGTAAATGAGCCACTTACACTTGAACTTGATTGAAACGAATTCTTGCCCTTTTTTCTGCCTATTTCCCTATATTAGAAATGCTTTAGTCAAATGGCTGGGTATTATTTTAGTGCATCATAGAAGCTGATTCAATTAAGATACTGTGGCATCACAGATTTCATTTTTATAATCTATTATGTATTAGCTTGCTGAAGGTCTGTTTCTGACCTTGACTTCCAAATTGCAATACAAGAAAAGGAAGTGTCCAGTAGTAAAGAAACACGTCCCCCACCGCACGCCAAATCCTATACGAGTATTTAATAACCATTGAGCTTACGACTACAATTAATAAGTTTTTTAAAAAAAAACCCCAAACCACCCAGAACACAAGAAACCCAACAACTTACTGCTGCGGGTGACCAAGTTGCTGCACTACGGCGGTGCTCAGGGTCAGCAGTACACAAACCTGTTTGGAGCAGGTGAAATGCAGACTGCTTGCTTTGGGTTGGGCTCTTTCCGCTCTCAGGTGCTAATATTGGAAACAGTCTTACTCTCAGTAGCAGGTGCTATTGGTAAAGGAAAAGGGTTACACTTGTTTTATAGAGTGTTTTCTATCAAATGCTATTGGAATGAGTCTGATTTTTATTTTGAAGTGCAAAAAATTCCATCTGTTGCATACAAATATCATCAGTAACAGCACATTCGGAGCAGCCGGCTCCTGGACACGGTAATGGCAGGATCAGGAAACACTGAAAGGCATGTTTCTTTTGGGCTAAGAAACTGTCTCGGAGCCAGTTACTCTAGTGTGCAATTCCAGTGTGCTTAAGGCAATGCTGGGCTAAGCAAACAACTTCCAAATCTGATTTAACAATTAAGAGAGAAAAAGGAAAAACAAACCACAAGTTTGTTCTGCTTAAACGCTTCAGAGGAAATAGCTACTTTAAGGTAAATGGAAGTTCACCTGCTTTCCTGCACTGGAGTTTGTATCTCCAGCTTCATTTCCAGCTGGTCATAGAGGACATTGCAGTCAAAGCAGCATTTTTTTACTTTCTGGAAGTTATTTGATGAAGCAAGACTGAGTTCAATACATGCCTTTAAGCCCTCCCTCCCTTCCCCATCACCATGAAATATGCTCAGAAAGGGGAGCTAGTTCATCTTAGCATAGTTGTAGAATAGATTCTATGAATAAAGAAGCTTTTCATGAAATATTAAAAATAAAATTACATACTGCTTTCTGCTTTACTCAAAATTTTAGTGAGGATAAACCCTGAGGTGCTAAAAACCATTACACGTAAGTCCTGTCTTTCCATTACCTTTTCTTCCTAGACTTATGCTGGCTGGAAAGAGTTCTGGATACTTCAGTTTTTCTTTGGCAGATCTCTCTAGAGTATTTATTCTGCAGTAATATTTCAAAATTGACTGTGGAAAAAACAAAATATCCTAGGTGACCCTTCTGCAGTCTTATGTTCTTAAATTCCCCATATATTAATCTTGCAAGTACCATTTATGATGAGTCATTAAGATATTTTCCATTTCAGACATTTAAATATTTAAAGATCCAGAGGTTGCCCGGTGTAAGATTTGAGTGCTTAAATGATCTCCTTCCACTCACTCCACTTATCCTGCATAGCAGACTGGTGCCTGCAAATGCGTTCACCTTTCCTAAAGGAACATTTCGATTTGAACTGAGGACAGTACTAGGGAATGCAACTTCCACTGCACTGCAACGTGATCTGTTAAAATTGCAAACTTATCTAGAACGTACTTTGATTAGGAAATGACCTATGTCTATGTCAGACTGCTGGTGGTTTGAGAAGAAGAAAAAAAATGAATGTGTCCTCAGGGAGCTGGGAGGTTCTGGCAGTGCTTGCAGCAGAATCACACAACAGTTGAGGCTGGAATTTCTTGGTACCTGAAGAATTTTACCTGGAGACTTAACGCAGCCAGAGAAGAACACCCATGTCAGGACCAGCTCCGGCAGTAGCCAAAGCAAAGGTGTAAAAGACTCACTCACACTGAATACAACCGCAGGATTCCCAATAAAAAGATTTTACAACAGGAACTGTGGCTGCTGAGAGAATTAAGCAAATGTACTGAAAACCAGGGACAAGTTGTTCTTTCTTTTTGTCTAGACAAGGACAATGCTTAAACCTCCAAATCATCCATCTTGGCTTCGCTTTTGCAGTAAGGAGAATGGCTGGAAAGGAACAAAGGCTAAACTTACAGACATACTTTTGCAATTCTCAAGAAATTTACCTTTTTTTTTTTTATAGGTACCAGAGACAGGGTAACTTGCAAAGTTTATACATCAAATACAAAAAATATCTGTTCTTCCTTCTGTTTCACAGAAGTGAAGCTCTGTTGCAAAAGAGCAGACTTACCTGGAATAACAGAGTGCTGTTTAAACAAGTTGTATTCTCGATACCAGGCTAAATCAGGTTAGTTAAAAAGGCAAAAAAAAAAAAAATTTTTTTTTTATCTGCAAGAAAATGTTTATTCTTTGTAAACCCCACAGAAAAAAAGAATGCAGCCAAGACCAAGTATTGAACGAAAATTGTGCCAAAGTAGGCAGCAAAATGGGGGAACCTCAACACAAAAAGTCAGTGACAATATTTCATGTTTTGCACAAAGATGAAAAACCTATGACATTTCTGAGTAACACTTTTATGGTGACAATTACACAAGATGATTCAAAAATGCAAATGACAGCAACATGCACACCTGGCTAAAGCTAGAAGTTTTATCCCAAAAGAATATCTGTGATTAAAATGATGAAACTTTAATACTTCTATTGACTTGCGTGTCCTACTTCATTTTCTTTTTTAATGAGGCATACATGCCAATTAACATGAAACTTTTTAAAAAAAATTCTTTTAAGAAGAACTTTGTCCTTCCAGAGTCCACTGCATGTTTGCAAAATCATAATGTTGGGTTTGTACTTCTGCTAGTTTCCAATACAATTTTGCTTCCCACCCCTCCAATCCCCACCCTCAAAAATCTGAAACTCTTCAGAAGTTGCCAGTGCAAACACTTTCTATCAATGTATAATATACATTTTAACTTAAACCTTTGTGCAATTTATGAGTTTCCTTTAAAACTCCTTAAAAACTCCTTGGCACAACAGCTGAAAAATATTCAGCTCCATTTAAATTGTCAAACACAAGGTGATATAAAGTGTAAATCACAGTTGAATAAAATAAAAAAAACCCAGAACTGCAGCTTTTATTAGCCAGCTTTACAGTCTCTTGTATACAGTACATTGCACAGTTCCGCCTTCACAATAACGCTTCCTGTATTAATATTGTGCCTTCCACGATGCAGTATAATCAAGGCAAGTTACAGAACACTGCTGAGTTTATATCAAAATAAACAGAAGATGTAACCTTGGTTTATAATGAACATCCAAATTACCATGTACAATTTGCAGTAGACTCTGTAATGAGCTTGATATATAAGCTAGATGACAGTGAAGGGGGAAAAAATAGTTTAAACTATCAAGTTTCCTCTTGAAATGTCTTTTCCCAAGGCACTGTGAACAAGACTGTTAGCAATTCTCAATGACTAAAAACACCAATGGGAATATAAATATTTCACACAACAACCACCGTCACATCATCATCTATTCTCTTATTCTTTCCCTTAAACAACGCCCCTGAAATTTGTTTGGTCCTTTGAGGGGTAATCAAATTATCTTCTGCAACATCACATATTTGTATTTAATACACCTATAAATCAAAGCTTTGTTAGATTATTTAACCCTTTCACTGTAAAAACTAAAGGTTTTTCCTCACTATTTCTCAATGAATCTGCAAATTCAACTTGATTATTAAAAAAAAAAGCAGAAAGGGTTCAAAATCAAGCAAAGCCCTGTATTTTTCAAGAGGAAACCATGCAAGAGTACATAAAAAGGCAAAATTGGCTACTTGAAAACCAAGAATTGTTTTTAATGCATTGGCCAAGGAAAATAAATTGCAAAGTTCTGTGAGGTTTTCTAAAAATTTACAAGAAAAACTGGTGGGCAGTTCTAGTCAATCCAGATGTTCTTTTTTCCTGTTTTAAATGACAACGAATACAGTCTCACACAATACAATTTCATCTTGACTGCAAGAGACACTCCTGTGTGATGCCTTCAGCATGACAAAATTACTGGGCAAAAAGAAAATTGGCATTCATTTCTTCAAGGGCTGATAAACAGAGGCATTGGGATCAAGTCCAGAAGGGCTGGTCTCCACAAATTTGGAAGAGTAATGTGGGGAAACAGGACTCAGAGTGCTGGTGGCTGCAGTGTATGTTATGCTGGGCATTACTGCCATAACTTCTGCAATCTTCTGTTTTAGGTCCTTGATTTCCTGATCTTTTTGAATGATTTGCCCTGAAAACAGCAAATAACATCACTTAGAACCAGCAGCATGTTTTCACCCTCCACCAACTGTTCAGTGATAAGAGCTGTTGAAGGGAAACACCCAGAAGACATTCAGCGCTCTAACGTGACATCAGCAAAAACACAACTCCCGGAACTCCTGGTTTGTGTTGAGGAACTACGTTTAATTACCTCTAGTTACCACGTAACACAACTAGACAGAGCACCTCCATTAGATTTTGCATGGTTTGGATTCACAGCTGCACCACACCAAAAGACTATTTCTATGGCTCAACTTTTTTCTGCACTTTTCCATTCATATTTTACAAGCACCTCACAGGAGCACGAGTGTTTTCTTATTAAATGTGCTGCTTACTTTATTTTCAGAACTGTCCCATTCTCACCATTTTTCTAAACCCCCTTTGTGCACACTCGCATTCTTACAGCAATTTACGAAACTACGTAAACAGAAACACCAAAGAAACGAGACAAAAAAATTAATCTAATCAAATTTTCCTGCAACCAAGCAAGCTTCTGCAAGGAAATTAAACAGGTACTAAATCAAAAGGTTATTTGATTTTGCTTCATGGTTTGCACAGCTGAACAAATGACAGTCTGGGCAGGGTTTTATACTGGCTTCATGCTCCCTTTGGTGGCTGCGACACCAGCCCAACACAGACACCAGCATCCACGCTTAGTTCACCAGTGCGAAGCTGAAAACAGGTTGGTTTATTTCCCCCCCCCACATTTAGGTTGTATTTACTTCAGGAGTAATAAAGTATTATTAGGATTCAAGGACAGGGGCTTAATAGATGGCAACTATTATTTTAAAAGAAGTTCTCCAGCTTTAAGGTAATGGTTTATAAAAATGTAGAAAATCATCATAAATTAACTTAAACACCCATCCTGACGTTTATTGTCTTCAGCTCAATAGCTCAGGAAGATTAGGTGAGCTGATATTGCTTAGGCTCACATTCACAAAGCTGTAACACACACAAAAACCCACTGAAAGCTGCAATGCTGAGTGGGGGCCGTAGCCCACCCCTCAATCAAAAGGCAGGATATTCTTTCTGTTGTATTTTCGCAATTTCAGCCAGTACTACGTGTTGAATTAAACTATGCCATATTACCTTGGGCAATCTCAAGCTGCCGTTTTGCATCTCCTAATGCAGAGAACAGATCCAGCTTGATTCTCGTCTCTGCACTCAGGCTGTTCTCTAAGTGCTGTGTTTTATCCTGCATGGCTGAAAGTGCTGACATTAACACCTCCGTATCCTTCTCGTTTTCCTTGTACTTCCGCAGTTCCTGTAGGAGTAATTAGGACAAATGTTATTCTCATCGACTTTACACATGAGATACACTGAGAAGTCTTTCTCTTCCCCACAGCGCACCACTGGGCCTGGTATTAATACTGTAAAATTAAAATGATGGTTAATTAAGGACACTGTAATATTACCTCCAGTAATTATACATGACCATCATACAAGTGATTAAAGCCATATTGTACAATGCATAATTACCATACGGTGAGCAAGTACCATTTACTCTGCTTCTCAGACCTCCATCATCCGTATCGAGACCCTCCACCCTGAAATCCTCCTCAGCGCTTCCAAGCGCCAGCGAAGCAGCCGCACAGTACTCTTAGCCAAGCTGCCGAGTACGAAAACACTTCCCACAGGCAAAATGGCTCGAATGGGGACTGATCTCTTGCTAGGCAGTTTAAAGTGACACTAAATAAGCATTTCAAGCTATTTCAACTGGCTGATAAGAGGGATTTCTTTATCTCAGAATAATTCCCACATTGAACCTAACTGTGCTGCAAACCCAGAAATTTAGAAAAGAGAAAAGGAGGGAGCGAGTATTGGGCACATAAGAGACGGGCACCTTGTGGCTGGGAAGTACACATTAACAGTTTGATTAAGACAAAAAGAAATACTATACACAAAAAAAAAAAAAAAGTTCTATGCTTTTAAAATGAAGAAACAATAATACAATGGGGGAAATATTAATGCCTGTAACAAAAAGCTTCTCTAACAGTTTGAAGATGGTAATAAAATTAAAAAGTGTGATTATAGCTGGTTTTAATTATCTGAAAGCCATGCTCATATTCTCCATGGATAAACCACACTTGTTTTCAAGGGTTTGGTAAACCCAGGAACAACAAGGCTTCATATGTTATTTGGAAACAAGTTTACAATAGCACCAGGTGGATTTTGAAGACTGTCTAAAAAACCACAAGACATTAAAAATACATATTCATGCAAGTTGTCAGTTGACAGTCCGAGTACATCTTTAGGAACAGACATTTTAAAGGAATAAGGTCAACTTCAACTCACACATTTGAGCTCTTAAACTCTAACATGCCAGACAATGTGTCTGCTACAAGTCTACCACAATGTACTTTCAATATTCAAGCACTTTCACAAAAAAAAAAATATGTCTGGCCAGTGATTAAGACTGCACTGAGTAAGCAATCGTACTTGCTAGCAGTGAAATTTATAATGATACACACTGGCAGTGAGCTCCTCACATTTGACAAAAAGTGCTGTTGAGGGGATTATATCCTCAGTCTACTCAGACCATTGGTTCGGGGGAAAAAAAAAAAAATCTAAGAATTTAAACAGTTGAATGGTGTGGAGCTGAGACTATTACCCTTTCTCATACCCACGTTCTTGCAAAGCCTGATGCAAGACATGCAAGACAGACATCTCGAGAGCATAATTCTTGAAGGTGTTGATTGCCTCTTATGTAGATCCACCAATTTCAGAGGGCTGAAAGCGCTCATTGTGATGCTGATCTAAGCCCTGGTGCTTTCTCATTACCTGAACTTTCATTTCTAGTTCTCGTATCTGATCTTCTTTCAGCTTTATGTCAATTGTTAGCTTCTTGCACTCTGTCTCCAGCTCCCGGATACGATTTCGTAAAGTTTCAGTACATTCTCCTCTGCAGAAACAACATTAAAAGAGAAGATGATGAAATAAGAATGAGGCTGTCATTCTTGAACTGTGTATAACATGAAAATTAATATAAATATTGAAGGATAAAAAGAGGAAGCTAACTTTGTTCTTTTCAGCAAGAGAATTTTCCCTTATGGCAACAGTGCAAAAAGCTGCAAAAAAGTTACTCAGTGTTATGCCTCAAGTATTAGGAAATTTGGAATATTTATAAAATATGGAGAACAGGAAAGCAGAAATTCTTTTTAGACATTTGGAGCACTGCAGATTAAAGTCATCCACACTTGTGCCATGTTTTCATCTTGAAAAACTTCCCATCTATACACCTATGTTGCTACTGGAACACACTGTGCTGAGCACTGGCAGTCATTGGCTAGAGCAGGAAACTTCAAAGATGCGAGATCAAGACAGTATTTCAGCCCATGTCATTGCATGAATCCTTGATTCACAGTCCCCACGTGAAAGGGGATGTTCCTTTTTCTAAAGCAGACTGACCCATGCAGGGTACAATGTCCCTCTGTTAGCACAATTAAGGTACAGCAGATAATTGAGAGCATATTCATCCTTTACACTCTGTGTCATGTATACGAGTACTGAGACTCAGCTTCATGGAAGGAGCTCTCCTTGTCCTCCCACTGCCTAAACACAAATAAACCTCTTAACACAGTGGTTTTGGTTTTTTTAAAAAAAAAATCAAATACAGCCTACTCCTTTATGTACAGAAGAATGAAAAATGCCTCCCCAAATCCCCCCAAAGCACATTTCAGTAGCAACAGCTACGTTTTAGTAATTTGCTGGAGCTGAGCTTGCTTCTGGGGTAGAACAAAGTACCTTGTAGCAGCAGCAAATGCAACAGCACGTGCAGCAGTTGCTTCTTCCAACTTCTTTCTTTTCTTTTCTTCCATTAATTGTTTTTCTACAAAGGCTCGTGCCTCCTGCTCTGCCTTTAGTTTCTTCTCCAACTGGCTGATCATTTGTTTGTCTTTTTGTTTCATTTGTACAGCGTTGTGTAATCTGGAAGGCAACAGGTATGGGATTTAATGGAGGATTTTACTTACTAAAAATAAATTGCTGTCAATGGTCCCAAATGAGTCTTGCTGGATTTGCAGACAAGTGCCTCAAATTTTGTAGAGTCTTAACATAATACTTCCCCCTTTACCAGACTACTGTCATCAGCAAGTAATTTACACAGCTGTGTAGCAACACATACTTGTTCTGAAGCAGTTCATTTTCTTGCCGGAGCTGTCCCATTTCAGATCGAATTCCCCGCTCTGTGTTAGTCAGAGAACTGATCTGACTACGTAGCTCCTGTTCGATCTGCCTGCTTGCTTGCAGGTCAGCCTTTAACTTTTTAATATCTTGTTCCAACCTAAGAAAGACAATTTTAAAAGATAATTTCATCTTTATTTCCCAGTTACCCAAAGGTTCAAGCACATTATATAAAAATAAGCAGAGTAAACATCATACCATCCGCCAACCCCCCCAACCCTTGATTCTTAAAATAATAAGCTCTCAGAAATTATGTCTATCCTTGCTAAATAATAATAAAGTTTTATATAACTATACATATATAGCTCTATGTATAGCTATACACACACTTCTTAACCTCCCACAGAAATTTTGTGTTCCTCCATGCACTGCAGAGTTGGAAAACAAATCCTATGGATTATATTTTTCCTCTTCAAGCAGAAGTGAAATGGGTAAGTCTGAGAAGTTGTAAACAAGGACAGGTGCACATAGGAACAAATTTTACTTTTCTCTTCACTTTTTACTTCGTTATAGCTGAACTATGGAGCGTACTGCTGCATTCTCACCTAAACTTTTTTTTTTTTCCTTGAAGTACATGATGTGCATGTTGAATAAAGAGTACGTGTTAAGTCATCCACAGTTCAGGAGTCAGTAAATTTAGTTTTAATTGCTCCCGAACAGAGACCATCTGCTATACACTTAATTGTAGCTTTAGAAAGTTCTTGAAGACTCATGCAAGCTTATTAATTAAAATATTTTAAACCAAAATTGGTTAAATAAAACACATATTTCTAAAGAGAGGCCCTCAGCTCACCTTAATTTTTTCCCCACATTTTCAAAATAAGATTATTGATTCTTAGAATAAAAACATACCACAGGTGAATAATCAACCATTTTTTTTTTTATGAGCGCTGTGTTACATACTTATTTAAAGCACATATGCCTCTCAGTCATTCACACATAATCCTCATTTGCTCCGTCAGTTATTGATTTGAAAGTTTTTAAATGTTCATAAAGAAGATAAAGATGTTTTTATTTCCTAAAGTTCCATACAGAATTAGTGGTAGTGGAACATTAAGACTCAGGGAAAACAGTCACAAAAGCCAAAATGAACTGCCCTTATTGACATTCACTAGCGCAGATGAACAGTTATAGCTTTTTGTCCTCATAATGAAAACACTTAGCTCTTTTGGGCTTCGGTGCAGGAAAATCTCAACCTAAACCACTAGTGAGAGATGTAACGATATGAGGCATAAGAACATTCTGTGCGAATGAATCGAGAGGTTAAATGTGGAATCATCAAACTTATGGAAATTCATAAAAGCATGTCTGTAATAGGCTAAAACTCCACCGAAGGGGTCTGCTGGGTAAATTAACAGCAAGAAACAGCCTGTAAAGGAGCGTGGTCTCTAATACACTCGTACAACCCAAATGCTCAGATCCCACTTTCCACAGCGGTACTAAGCTGTCTTTCTAGTTATACTTGAACTGCCCTACTGGTAAGACGGATTCCTTTTAATGTAGTATAACCTGTGGTCAAACATACCTTTAAAAAGAAAAAAAAAACCACCCAACTTATACTTAGTAGGCAAATAGTAATAGTACAAAGCAAATATACATTTCATACTGAAGACCACAAATCCTTTCAACACCTTGTACTTTGTTGTAGGAGGAAAAGAATTTGCAAACCTAACCAAATATTCATTCAACCATGTAACCATAGCACACAAACCAAAAATGGAAAACCCATCAGCAGGCGTTATTAGATATGTATTTTCACCGTGTTCAGTATGTTAAGTGATAGAGCTGGACAGTCATTGGGTGATGATGTAACAGTTCAGTTTAGTTACTGCTTATTGCAAGATTAAGTGTTTTAGAAAAAGTAAACTTATTACTTGGAGAGTAAGATGCTGTAGGAAGCATTAACAGACTGTTGTCTGCCAACAGCTGATTGGTTTCAATATAGGTTTTCATAAATAGGTGAAAGAATGGTTGGTAGGACAATGTAAAGGAACGCACATAAATCACAGACACTTTACACTGACAAGTATCCATAACTAATTTCAACGTACATCTCTACAATAAAGTGGTAACTGTGAAAATAAGACAGCTGTAAACAGCCTTTTCCCTATAACTAAGACTATGTCAAACTTGCACAAATAAGATATACCAGGATTTATTTGTGTATTTAGTACTCCAGGAAAAGAAGCACTGATCAGGTAAAGCCCGAATAAACCAGAGATGCTGGCACAGGACAAGCTGAATTTGTATTTTTGGCAACAGAGTATTGACATTAGTTCAAACTTCTTAAGCCATCTGGTTCACGGCTTTCCTGCCGGTTTCACCGAGGGCTCTGTACCTGCAGTGCCCACGGGGCCGGTCCAGACTGTGCTGGAAAGAAAGCTGAACCCTGCATGATCTGTGGAGCGCACACAAACGTGACCAGAAAGGATGCCTGCTTTCCAAACCAGGAGGAAATATATGAGGCCGCAGGCCACAGCCTTCCTTTTTACTCAGCGTAGGTAAAAGTGTCCAACCAGAGCTGTGTACGTTAAATTTGTGAGAATCGGGACCAGGAAGTTGTTGCACGCTCGGGATACGTCACTCAAATCCTGCCTGAACACAGAGCCAAAGCCTCATGGATGTCCTTTCTGCCTTAACTTTTCAAAAATGCTCCAAGCGTCAAATATTCATCCTTTTACTCTGAAGGACCACAGGGGACTTTGGGTAACTTTTACAGGAAAAATGAGACCAACCTGCTGTTCGTTATGACTTTCACTGTAAATCACAAAGAAGTCAGGATTAAACTCAACAAGAATCAATCCAACTCTGGGTGCTTCCATTGCTTATGAAAAACCAGTAGCCACACCGCTAAAACACATCCAGGCAGACCACGTACCGATAGAATATCACTGCCTACGAGCAGCTGGCACTGTTCGCCTGCAACCCTTAATTCACTAAACGCTGCAGAGAGGAGTTTCTTCTTCTTAGAAACAGCTAGCAGGTGTAAAGTGGGAACTATATACCTTGTGTGTCCATTCAAACACAAAGACTCTCGGATTTACTAGCCACCACAAATGAGCTCACAGTAGGCTCAGGAGTGAAAGAGCAACAACTTCACCGGTTCGACTTACTCTAATCAAAAGATTCCAGTACTTCTGTACATCTGAATTTTTCAGGCCACCATGCAGTTAAGAGTTTTTATTCTGTTGTGAAATAATCGCTCCTACCAGCACAGATGACCTAACTTAAACAGTCGAAAGACAGAATAACATATGTAAAACACGATCAATCTACATGCAGTGCGTGTTCAACTATTGTAGTGCAATTCCAAAGGGGCAGAAGAGAATTAATACCAAAAAAACTAATCTCTTCCAAGTCAATGGCAGACAAAACTATTGGAAATTTATCTGTCAACGGACTTGCTTAGAATGAGTTTTAAAGTAAGATTTTACCAGATTTTAATTACTCCTTTTCATTATGCTGTAGTTTTTGCTATAGCTTTAAATACCAGAGCAGACGTTTTTTGCAATTTATAGAGCAAATGAATGCTCCTTACTATCTAAAATGAGTTAGGAAGCTAATAATCCATCATAATGCAAGGACCAAATGTTTCCTATATGGTTTCTCTCTTGGACCTGCCACAATTAGCTAGCGATACAACTTCATTAAAAAAAAAAAAAGACACAAAGTTAGTTTCCCCTCAAAACCACGTGCACTCCTTGCAGCCTCTGCTGTCTAACCATGTTCTTATCCATCTTAAAAAGACCAGTCAAACATTTTCAGCCTAAAAATTTCCTCCTGTGGCACAGCAAGTCAAAGCTCTTCTCCGTATATAGTCAGAGAGGTCATCTATCATCTTCACAGAAATACGAGGAGATTAAAACCACCCTTTCTGTGGCCCCCTTTCTAAAATGAAAGCACATCATCAAGGTAAACCAATACAATGTCATAAAGGCAAGCTTCGCTGCTACGAGCACACACTAGTGCGTGGAGTTTTTCCTCCTCCCCTCTGTAATAGTCTGCACTACTGTTACAATGATAAATGACCCAATAAGACAGCACTGTTGTTTTTTTTTTATTATTATTCTTTCTACCATTTCATTTTCTGCTTAAGTCTCTTATTTCCAGGCTTATTGGAAAAGTTATTTACAAAGGGGGGTGAAGAAAACTTGAGTTCTAGAAGATACTTTTCGCTATTGCTGCGCAAACTACAAGTCATTTTGACACACAACTATTTTTAAAATGAGGGTTTAGTTGCAGATTATTATATTGTGCTGTTTATACAACCAAGGCCAATTTCTTTCAGTTTGTCATTACTATAAATGCAGATTTACCCATTTTCTTTTCTCAGCACTACCACCTATCATTCCTGATCTCTCTGATGAAGAGAATTAATCAGCAATCACCTCCAAGACTGAGTATTTTTCCAAGCGCTTCAGGGAAGACGGATGGATCAATTTAGAGACAACTCAGTTCAGCTTAATCCTCCTAAGTATTGATAACTGGTGAATAATATATCCTTGTTGCTTAGTTTACTCGGCTAACGCAATTCCATAATCACCTGGCAATTGCACACAAATTAAACACTATTTATATAAAAATTAAAGTTTTAAAAGACCCAGAAGGCACTCAGACACTTTTCCAAGAGACCCATTTTTTCCTTTGTTCTGTTCCAGCCCAATCCGTTGGCGTAAGCATCCCCCGCAGTGAACCTGCTTCTTTGAAGTAGCCAATGCGATCCCGCAGCATTGAGGTTCTCCTGCTGTAACTAATATACTGTTACCAGCAGTTCCTCAGAGCATTTTTCATTACCAAAAAGACAGTAATCCGCAGAGAGAAAGCAGAGTTACTTATTTTTCTCATACACAGAATTGATCTAAGCAGCTGGCATTTCAAAAGGTTATGCTGTTTCTGAACACTCCAGGCACTATGTTGGCAGTGGCTTGAAAATGGCCTGCTAGAAGGATCGTCTCCCACATTTCTAGTTCACATTCCCAATTCTTTTGCTTTTCTATTCTATATTTTCCTTCACTCCCATCATATCGCATGAAACACTGACCGTCTCCCCCGCTGCAGCTGACAGCAGAAAGCCTTCTGGTACACTAATGCCATTTCAGGCAGGGGTGATAAGGAAGCAGCAGCGATCACTCTTAGGACATCAATGGTGCCACAGAAGATGCGCAGTAATTAGCATCAAATGGACAGAAACTTACATTAAAACCTTCAAGTCTGCCTCTGCAGGTAACATCAAATTCTAGGAAAGCAAAATAAGATGTGGTAGACCAGCCCTTGCTTCACAAATATTTTTCTTAGTCCAATTGCCAGAAGATGTCATCGTTATCTCTGAGAATAATTAGTACATAAGACAGCTTGTTTCACCACCTCGTGTGCCAAAGGCGAGACCTCTACGGATACCAACAGTTTTGCCAAGCTGCACTGCCAGTTTTTTGGTTGGTGTTTTTTTTTAAGGGTGCAAATAGCTAGAGGCAGGACATGATTATTATTACTGTGTAATACGCAATATGAAGAAAAAAAAAATCTGCAGCAATTACAGCTTGGACTCATTCCATACATCGAGCCCCTAAAACATGAACAAAACCTGCTGCACCTCAGAAGCGACAGTGAAACAGTAACAAGAAGTCACCTTGCTCTGTACCTACTGACAAACAACATGAAGTGTAAAGGGATACCAAGTTTATCCCTCCACTGGATACCAAACGTATCCCTCCATTGGCCCAATTACCACAGCGTTGGGAAATAAGCAGCTCAGATCACAGGGATTCAATTATTAAGGGCTTGACAAACAAACAGCAGATTTCAGCATCCCTCAGAAGCAGATATTCATTCCAATTGTAGGAACAAAAAAACCTAGGACAGAGATTACTTTCAAGGCTGATGAGCAGGGACAGAGCCTCTCGAATCCCTCTGCTCCAGCTATCAAGATGACAGTAACATAACATAATATTCACTGAAATACCTACAGATGGGGATCAGCAACTTCCTCTCCACACGCTCTAACCATTTACCAGACAGAACAAAAAACCCCAAACCTTAGTTTCAAATAACAGTAATATTGTATACCTAAAATATAAACTTAAATTGATTAGTGGTACCCTTTCAGATATAAATGTCACAACAAGTATTAAAGAGAAAAAGTTAACAAGCATGCAAGACCGTCTTGTTCTCAAAAAACCCCAGTCTTTACTGTCTCCCTGTTAATCCTGAGGCCTTAGCAGTCATAAGGCATACTTTACATTTAATACTTGTTAGTCAGCTCGGGGAAGTCATTTGTGAACACAAAAGGAAAGCAGCTTGGTTTCGACATCCTGCTGCGAGTCTGCTGGACAAGAAGTTATAAAAAGCATCTTTATTTGGAAGCTGAGCAGATCTGATCTGAAAGTCGGATACAAATGCAGGACTTCACACAGCCCTTTTCAAAGTACAGCATTGATGCGGACTAAAAGTTTAATAATGGGAATGAGTAATACTACTGGAAGTGGAAAAGATGACGAACAAATGCCTTACACTCCAGGGACAGGATAACTGACAAGTTAAAAAAATAAACATGAATTTTTAAATGTAAGTGCATTCCATGCCATCCAATTTGTCAGGTAAGTTTATGCTTCTATTGGTGTAGGAGTTACATACTCAATCTGAACTGAACCAAGATTTCATGAATGATTTCAGTCATCTACGTTTGTAAGAAACTGTGAGCAGCAACACACAGTACGTTGGTGTTTTAAGTGCTCCTGGCTTGCCTGCACGGGGAAATCAATGCACAATAAGCAGCTACATGAATTTGTAGCACAACAGCCGCATCACACCCACGCATCGCATAGAAACGCTTGACAAACAAAAGACTGAAGTGGCTTGATTCACTTTCAGGGCAGAGTAAGGCTGCGTTGCACAAAGGCACTCTCAGAGTACACTAACTGCGTACATGATCCCTTCCCAGTGAGTTAGAGGAGCTACAATTCTGTAAGGGCACAGTCTAGTTTATTGCGTACTCACTTCTGCATTAGAAAACCCCCTTTGGACACTTACAGCATATAAAAATTTCAATGTGTAATTTAAAACTTAAAACACCAAAGGTTTAAATCTCATTCCTTGTCATAGCTACATGGGACAAAATTCTTCGTCTGGCAGGTCATTCTATAAAGTGCTTCCCTTCTCTTTTCTCAGGACTTATGAACCAGATTTTGAACTGCAGCAAAGCTGAACTGACCTGTTCTTTTCTTCAGTGAGCGGACAAGCCGTATAAAGAGTCTAGAGATGCCCATCTGAAACTGGCAACGTACAAATACAGCAGTTGTATACGTGTTTATTTAGAATCAGCTTTGCTGAAGACAGAGCCATCTGCATCCCATTAATCTTGGCTGAATCTGATTCAGATTAGATTGATTAGCTGGTTTCTTATTTGCTTCATACAAGTTCTCTACAGACGGTTAGGTATCAATTAGTCTGGATATTTAATTGGCAGAGGGATGCCAATCAGTGGCAGAGTGATTACCAGAGGAGAAAATAGTATTTTCATTGAAGTAATTGTATTCACATAGCACAAATCCTCAGAGACAGACCAGAGTCAAAAGTTCAATTACCAAAAGGTACCCGCAGGGAAAGCGAACCCGATCTGCCAATTAAATCAGCCAACAAGGGTTTGCTGGCCAACGAGCGCTCAGCACTTGAGAAAACGAAAAATAGAGACATAAGCCAGCAATGGCAGGAAAGTGCATAATTGTGCAACAAGTTTGTTCTAGACGTATCTCTATCCCCGTTGGGAACAGTTACACACTACCTCTTTCTTACAAGCACTTGTTTTGGTAACATATGACACCACCGCATGTCTCAGGACTTACATGCTGTAAGTACTTAGCTGCATTTCATAAATACATCTTTCTTTAAACTTCAGACAAGCATATGTAAAGATGTGACTTTTTCAATCTTTATAGTTTACAAGGCAGCTAAATGAAATCCCTGTGACCTGTACTTAAATCAGTAAGGCAGCAGGTACGCAAGCAGGAATCTGAACTTATCACTTTAAGGAGTTACATGGTAGCCGATACTTTGCATCTATACCTCTCAATTGAAGATTAAAACAAAAGCCAAACACCTCAAGGGGAAAAAAACCAAACCAAAACGAAAAATTAAGACAAAACCCCTGCTCAGGCACCATCAAACCCCACTGAATTCCCATGCGATGTAAAGGTAACCCTGTAGAAGATTTGTCAGGAAAACATCCACTGAGCTCTGTAATAACGATTCTCCACGTTTCTCTCATGCCTTCTATCAAATGATTGTCAAAGCTATTTATTATGCCTCACAACACCCCTGTGAGGTAGGTAAGTATCCTGTACTGAGGGAGAAAGGAAGCAATTTGCTCAAGGCTGCATGGCAAACCAGAGGCAAAAATGAGGAACAGAACCCAAAAGGCCCAGTTCCTAGTTATCTTATTCCATTACTAGACAATTCTGTCTTCTTTATGGGATCATAAGTTACATTTTCCTACGGAAAAAAAAAGAGAACTGATGTACTGGAATGAAGGGAGGATAAGACAGGCTGTTATACAATGCTCAGATCAAACTTACCTTACCAGTGCATCTGGTTTGCTTAGCTGGTTATTAGGAATACAATTTTCCATTAAGTCCTTATGTGTGCTTGGGCTCTTGCTAGCACACTTCTGTTTTTTCTCATTTTTAGTAGATGAGGAAGGGATGCTCCCATTAGTTGCACTGTGACTGCGAGGCGAGGAGTTCACAACTCCGCTGACATTTTTGTAGTTTTTGGACGAGGCAGTGCATGAGTCCTCTTTTAAGAGGTTTTCTGTACTTCCTACAAGATCATTATTTAATCTTTTACTATTGATATGGTTTTCCATATATTCAATTTCTTGTATTTTAGAGTCTACAGGTTGCAAAATATTGTTATTTATTCCAAGGTTGTGTTTCTTAGCATCCTTGTCCTTTTCTTTCCCTTTTTCTCTATATTCTAGCTCTGGCAACGTTGCAGATAATTTTTTATTGGCTGGAATGCCTCCATTGTGCTGCAAAAGTATTGAGGAATCCATATCAGATAATCCTTTGGCTGCTGCAATACCAAAATAAAAAAAAACACAAAACACTTAGTTCATTTAATCAATCAATACTGTGACATACAAAGAAAAATCATTAAGTACACGTCAATCATTTCTGCAGAAAACAATCATTATTAGCGTCTATTTAGAAAAGAAAATCAGAAGTCACATGATACTTTAAGACTTTTTTCTCATTACAGGCAGGAAACAGTAACCAAGGGATTTAATAATAAATACTAGTGCTTCATAGGGCACTGACTGACTAGATTGATGCAGTTGCTAATAAAGAACTAAACAGAGAGGACATAATTCATTTCTACTGTCACACTAACCACTGCCAAAATAATTTTATTTCTGGCTCCTCTGTTTCTAAGTTCACTGTGCTTTCATCAAAACAACACAGACTAAAGCAGCTCTTCCTTAGCAGGCTTTTTTTTGTTGTTGTTGGGGTTTTGTTTAAATAGCAGATAATAGCAAACACATTAAGTAATAAGTATAACTTGCCTTCCTCTGCCTCCCTCTCTTGCCTTTGTAGCATCTGCTGTTCTGGGGGCAGAGCTTGCTGGAGAAGCTGCATGTAGAACTCATTCTCTTTCTGCACTTCTTTTTGTTTTCTTAAACGCATTTTGTAGCTGACGTAACTTTTAAAGCCAAAGCCCAAAGTCACAACAGGGTAGCCAATACTAAGGGAAAAAAAAGCAACATTATTACTCAAAATGTAACCATAGTAGCAAATTAATAAATTGTAATAAATTATATAGTTATGAATACATCTGGTTTACAACTTTTCATAGAAAATTATATATAAAATGTTTTTTGCTGTACTACAATAAAGCTGCAGTTCAAAAACGTAGGCACCTCTTTATCAAGATAAAATTAGTTCATTACAGACAGCAACTAACTGTAGCACAGATTAAACGATTACGACAATGCAATTGCACCACGCATAGCAAAGACAGCTTTTAGACAAGCACCAACCTAGGAATTATGCACCTTTTAAGGAGATAACAGCCAAATACAGCAAAAGCTCCCAAGTTTGGTTCCTAAAGGGCCATGTAATACGTAAGACGTTAAACTGGGAGGTGGGTTAATGATATCCATCCAGAACAGTGAAAGGAGAAACTGGTCCTTAGCCCCATCCTTTTGCACTCGGCAATGAACAGCAGATCCCTTTTCCACCACTCTTTAAAGCTGAGACAAAACAACGGTTCTCCAAAATACCGCCTCTGCAGCAGGCCCCGCAATACCTTCTCACTGCGGCACAGGCTGCGAAACAAGAGCTGGAGTAGCCACTGACACACACAGCTTTGGGGCTACTGCATTCCTGGGGGGACCAAGGCTGCGAGCCAAAGCGCCGTCACCCACCCCTGGTACAGCGAGAAGTGACCCCGGAGGTAGCCCCCCTGTAACCATCTGCCTCTGTTGAGGATGGCCACAATTAAGACATCTTTTGTAGGCAACAAACGGCCTTTGGAAACCCCTCATTTAGGAGACTGACCTTGAAGCTGTAAGAGAAAAACACCTAATCTCTAAACTTAGTTCTTCCACTTATCTTACTGACATAAGATATGAAGAATTTCAATTCCAGCCAGACTCTGCTGTTCCATTTGTTGACGGGGATGACAGAAGCACAACAGAACTTTGGAATTATTTTTTGTGTATCAGCTTCATCACGCAGAATTTAAGTATTCTTATTAGCTTGTGACAACTGCACCAATACAGAATGCTAACAAATCATGCTAGTGTATTTATTAACAAGGATACTTGATCAATGCGCAAACGTCCCTGTATAAAAATAAATATATCTTTGACAAGCATTTTAACAAAGCACAGTGAAGTTGCATTTTACACACTGAAGGTGTCCTAGATCAGGGGAAAACTCAGATGCAGATGACTATTAACCATTAAAATCTTCTCATTCTTTGCTCAGTAAGAGCACTGTGCAAACTGCATTTCTAAGTAAGCTGCCAGAATGCAAGAATCATTTGCATATGCATCTGACATTGTCTATGCCAATGCTGCTTTTGTAATGCTGCGTAAAGCCAGCTGTAGCTAGTTTTAAAACTCTGATGACAAGCTGAAATGTTTGCATCCAATTCAGCAGCAGAAAGACCTTTCTTCACAGCTTCTAAAGTGCTTTTGTAACCTATTATAGAATTTAATTAGTGTTTAAGGGATTTATTGCACAATGTAGATAATATAAATTAAAATGACAGATGTCTAATTCATTGGAGACTGTGTCACAGGGAACTGGATCAAATGACTCCAGGAAAAACGGGACACATTTTAAACATAGCCTGATCAATGCATACTACACTAAAAACTTGGGAATAAAAGCGCGTTTCTTCCAGATATGGATACTCCGCAGTTAAGTCTTTTGCCTGAAGTCACTCTTAGCACTTCCAAAGAAGTAGCGTAATAAGTAGTGTTTGGTTTTTATTTTCTGTCATGATTTTCAACCTGAAGCTTATTTACTTCCTCTGGTGAATTATGAAATCAGATGCTCATGAGAATCCTTCTCATTGGAGGGGAAAAAAGAGGAGTGCTTTGTTACAGAAAAAAGAAAATTTTTGTAATGGGATACAAATATTATCAGTGAAACTATTTTTTTGCTACTTTTACCATCTATTCATTATGTAAATAGAAAATTTGTAAACTGATGACAAGAACTTTCAAGAAATGCTAGAAATATCCATGCTACAAATTCCCTACAGCTCACAAGCACTGTGCGTTCAGAAGGGTTGCATTTGATGCATACATGGTTTAGCACACATTTCTCATGGACTATTTAATGACAGATGTGTGAGGGGAGAACCAAACAGCAAAACCCTGAACCAAAATAAAAAGTCTGGAATATTAATTTCCCCGGTGAAATAAAGGTTAATAAGAAAAGGAGAAAAAAACCACTTACCAGTGTGCTGCAAATGGACGACAAAGGTCTACATGGAAGTTTTTTAAATCTTTAAATCTAATGGCTGCTTCAATATAAACAAAAAGTATCCACAGGGATACTGTTGGTAAGCACACACCCCTCTCTATTGAGAGAAGAGAAAAGGAGAGAAACACCTTAGTAATCTATTACAAGCAGCAAACATTTTAAAGTTCTTTTTAAAACATTCCAAAAGTCAAGGGAAATTTTCAGCCAGACATACAGGGAATGGTAAGAGGGTTTTTTTTTCAGAATAAAGTATCTAGGATATCTTTATTTTGAACCAACTCTAAACTTTTGTCTCTTTATCTTGCTTTATTACTTTTATAAGGCATCAGTGAAAAATAACAGATGCACAGCTAATGAAATAGCTTGGCACAGAACCCTACACAGAAAAGGAACACAAATGGAAGAAACTGCAGAAGATGAGGTAATGCTACAGCTTATGATCTTTGAGTCAGAAGTGGTAAGCTTGGACTACTTTTTCACTCCAAGTTAGGTATATCTTAGTAGCAGCAGTGAGCAAATCAGCTGAGAAAACAGGAGTGAGTAAGCACCGTACTGGTTACTCCATATACAGTAATGCCGACAACAGGCTGCAACTCAAAACTCTACATCGGGGAACATGTAGGACGCTGTATTGATTTCTCTCTCCAGCACGACTACTGAGAATGTAAAATAGTAGCCAAGCAAAACTAAGGTCTTGGACCTCTTGGCCAATGGAAAACGCCACTGTTGCTTGCAATATTTCCACAAATCAATTCCAGTTACATGTCACAAGCTTCATAAAAACAAACAAAGTTCTTGATTACATACTGACATCAACATATTGTGTGCTGATTTGGAAACAGGTCTCAAATTTGAAACTAAAAAGAGCATTACTCTGAGGCTCTGATGTTATTTACTGTGGTTTCTACTTGGGTCTCTCTTGAATAGCTGCACTCTGCAGAAATGAGAAACCTATAGCAGAAACTGCCAGCTTAAAGGGACTCCATTTCAGCTAGGCAGACACACCACCTAAAATGATAACTTCTGAAAAAAAAAAAAGAGCAAATTCCCATCAACTTAGATGAGCATTTAAAAAGAAGAATCCCTAAGCTTGCAGTGAATTGAAATATTAAACAAGCTCAACAGCTACAGTTAAAACTGGCCCATTAGGTTTTTCCTTCAGGGTTTCTAAACATCAATTCTGAGAACAATCTCAGAAAACACTTTAACAGCTTAATACAATCCTAAAAATAACTCCAGATTTTTTACGTATTTTAAATTGGGCAGCAACTGGTTCACAGTATCTTCCATTAGCTCCCACATTGTCATTATTATAAATGACTAACTTGTCAGAAAGATGACTGCTTTCACCAGTGAGCTGAGAAACGATCCACGCTATCCTGCAAATTCTTGTGATCCAATGGCAAGTCTAACGTGAAATATTACAAAAACCCCAAATCCCAAGGACTTGGGTAGGGAAAAGTTACCTCTAAAAAAAATTTCAAGTTTTATTCCTAAAATTTTCTGATTGAGGGAAAGACATACACATAACCCATGTCAAGTATTAGTGCTCATGCAAACTAAACCACCTCCCCCCAATCCAGCTGCTGCCCCAAGACTCTAGAAACCAAGGATTTATTAAAAAAACCCCAAACAACTAAGGATAAAAAAAAATGGGAGGTGGGGGAGTGGGGGTGGGACGGGACACGACGATTTCTCCATACATGTCTCAAACTGTTGGGGCAGCCACCAGTATTACCAGCCTTTTTGCTCAGAAACGGAATCCAGTTGACACAAAAATTTCACTGATATGAATTTAAACTATGATAATATTCAAAATTAACAGCACACTAATCAAGTAGTAGGAAGAATGTAACACTTCCACAAACTTTTCGTATGCGCTCTGTATTTGTTCAATTGCTGCAGAAATGTTTTGAAGTCAGGAAATTTTTTTTTTTTTTTTTTTTTTTACTGCTCTGGAATTCCTGTTTATACACTTTATACACCTTCAGTTCCATTTGTCAGGCCTTAATGATTACTACAAGATGCACCCAGACATGTATCAAGTGCAAATCAGCACACTAACAAAAGCAAAAGAACATTTTAACAAAAGTGCATTAAAACAAACGTGGTAACAAACAGAAGAGGGTTTCTGTATGTTACTAAAAGCTGTAAGATATACATTCAAATCAGTACGTTGTAAATAAAAAAGTGACCTACCTGTGTGCCAGACATACTGTACCCAAACATACGTGCTGGCAGCAAAAAACAGCCATTGTATTGGTATGAAGAGCAGACATATTATATTTGATGTGAATGCTACACAAACAAAAAATACTGAAAAGGCCTAAAAGAGAGGAGGGGTGGGGGGAAAGAAGAGTGGTTTTGTTTATTCCAGCAAATATTACCAGTTTATTTATTAATGGTGACACCACAATGATTTCAACATAGAAACACTAGTGTTGTTTATAATCAGGGCAAAGAAATGGAGCGGTCTAGCCAACGACAGCAGAAACTTAGTCAATTAAGAGAGAATGGGTGCAACTTGAGAATTTGTGCCCGTCCACTCTTCCAACAAGTCTCCACACAGATATATTTATTCCTTATTATTTTGTTTGAAGACTTTCATTTACACTATTGATACAGTATTATCATTACTGTATTCTCCTTCTGGGAAAAAAAACCACAAACCACCAGCAGTGGCGTTTACTCTCTGAAAGAGTACTAAATAGCTAAACAGGCAAGGGCTTCCATTTTATTTTAAAGAAAACCCTGTTATATAGGGATGTAAAACAATTCACCAATCTCAGGAATTCAAACAATATTTTCCCATGGTGAAAATTTGATAGCTTGCCACAGACAAAATAGGCAGGCAGAGAGAAGAGACTTGAGCCCAGGTCACCTAGTCACTTGAAAATTCCTCCTCTTGTGAAAATGATCATCAACGCCATCAGGGTAGTTGTATAACGTGGAATATGCCCCAAAACACTGCAGGATTTCCCTACAAAGGGACAGTAATTGTGTGTTATACTTACCAAACCCTGGTATCTGAAGGAATCGTAAACGCTCCTGATGAAGAGCCAGAATGGCCACAGATACTCAAATCTGAACTCCAGGACAAAATCTGCCAACAGTACCAGGGCCCACACTACCAGGAACTTCAGATAAAGAAACGTACTGTAAAAAAAAAAAAAAAAAAAGGTAATTTCAGGTCAGTATTTCCAATAGAGAGACGTTCTTTTTTTGTTTAAATTAAAAGTTCGGGAATAAAAACTACAGACAACTATAATGCAGGTAAGAAAACTTCATCCGAAAGAATTTTACAAAATAGGTAGTTTTATTATTACATTAAAATCATGCCTGGTCTGATGAAGTTAATTATATTCAACTGCATTTGGTTTTAAAGTAGCAAAGAAACAGAAGGCTCGCTGCTCTTACAAGACATTCAGCGACAATCTCCCTTCAGCTTTGCAGCGTATTTTTACAAAGTGAAGTCTTGCCAACAGGTATGCTGCCACAGCTGAAATGCTTCTCTTCGAGTTTGCAACGCTTGTACTTGGAGCTTAGAAATTTCTGTGTTCCCTCTCCTCAACAGACTGCAGATGTTCACTCATTTTCCACATTTAACACAAACTGCAACACCAATAAATTGAGATGTATTTTAAGCCTATAACTATAGCAATTAGGAAGACTGTTTTGATATTGAGTTGTCAGTTATATTTGAAAACATCTACATTAAAGTAAATGTATGCATTTAAAAACCCAACAAAACCCCACAACAGAAAAATGGAGGCACATGAGACCAGACAGTCTCACTTCTATTTTTTTTTTTTTTTTAATTATTTCAAAGCCACATTCCCTTATTCTTAGTCCTGCATTTTGAACCACTATGATCCTTCTTGGCTACAGAACTCAAGCTATTTTGAGATCATACAGGAGCACTTGAGGGATCAGCCCAATCCATTCTGCTAAAAAGGAGGAAGCAAAACCCCTTTTCCCCCCAAACCCAGCACCCAGAGATCCAGCATGTTACCCCAGTTCCCCAAAACACAACTACCTTGTTGCACTGTACTGGGTTATAACAAAGGTGGGGTTTTTAAAACACATTTTTAGTTTTCAAAATCAAGGGCAGTTTTTCCTTTCAGTAACTTATTTTTCCTCCTCTATCATACTGCCAACAAAACCAGTAGAACTTTGCCCTGGAATGTTTACTGGTAGGTTGCCAAGAGTTTGCGTGCACAGTGCCAGGTAGGGCCACGTTTCCGCACTGTTCAGGGACATGTGGCTTTTTTAGGAAGTTGTTCAGAGCTTCAGAGAAGATACAAAAAAGAAAACTTCTATGAAAAGCGTTATGTACCAGCAGAGGTTTAGAAAGAACGCAACGACTCGTCCAATTATCACTCACGTTACTCATCACACGAGGTCAGCTTCCAAACCACACGACTGGGAAAATGCTTTGATTTCTTGTGAATTGCACGTGCCTGAAAGCAACCCTTATCAGCTGTCCTGGCCCTACGGCTTCCCCCAACGGCAGAGTCTTTGCTTAGCTCTTCTCACTTTATGTTATCAGGCTTTCCCCTAAAAGTCCAACTCCAAGGTTTTCACTGTGACTAGACCTCCTGAAAGGAGTTGCTTCAGTGGAACTACTTACATAAATGCTCTCAAATGTACTCTCACAGGTACGTGCTTTAAATCAGCACAAACTAAAGAGAGACTTCATAGAAAATACATTTTTCAAGTCTGAGACAAATAAGCAACTATTCCTACATTCAACCCACCTCGGCCTCCCCCTGCCCACCTTTTTGAATATTCTGTATCTGGAGTTTAACATAACGGGGCTGAAGAAAAATGCAAAGAAAGAGGCTACAGAAGCACGTTAATTTAATGGAAATAAAATTAATGACACGCACACTTGGAAAAGTTAAGGTACTACTTTTTTCAGTTTTTACAGAACCATCCCCAGCCACTTAGTCAAAAATTACTCTTGGAGAAGAATGAAACTACAGTATAAGTATTAAAAAAACCCCAAAACAACCCACAACAAAAACCAACCAACCAAAACCCACCAAAAAACCTTAAACGGTCACTTTTGTCCTGGTAGATTATGCTTGCACATGCTGCTGTTCTCTGTTTATTTTAAGTTTAGACCTTCAATAGAAATCTGTAAAAAGCAGCTGCATTCAGAGAATACTTAAGACATAAAACGTGACAGGCGTTTGGGTACACAGTCACCACTGCGTTCGCTTTGACTGTGCTGTTGAATTGTACATGTGCAGCTCTCGAGATTTGAGGAACTATATAAAGGCATCACACCTAGGCAATCATTATTCTGTCTGTTCAGCTGGAAAAGCAGTTGTGTTGTGTAGGCACTTTTCCCTGGGTTAAAGTTATGGCTATTGTTTATTTTTCTGCCACTGAAATCCATAAAGAGATTACATTTTTCCTAGCAAATTAGGGTTATCAGAACTAATGCTTTTCAACCGTTAAGTGCCACTCTAAGTTAAAGCATTTGCTGAATAAGAGTTCTGTAATCCAGCCATTGAAGTGATTTCTAATATTAAATTCATATCAATCTGAAGGCCGTGGTGACATTTACCACCTTTTAAAGTGGAATTGTGACAATACAACATTTGTAATAAGGTTTTCCCAACAATATTAAACAGCCTACTTCTCAGTCATCTGAAGGACTCAAAAGCAATTAAGAATTTAAGGAGTACAAGACGAAGACATAAGAAAGTTATTTCCTTTTATAAAAGCCTTCATCCACCTACGCTGGCCTCAGCAACAAAGTTCACTGTTGTGTAATATATTCTACACATGGATTCAGCATGAGTCCACATGCATACACGCACTTACGGAAAATATTTTAAAGGTACTATACTCCATCAATTGTTTGGGGTTTGGTTTTTTTGTTTTACATCAGGACGCCCTGCTCCCCCCAATTAAAGCAGGCAGGACTGCAGAGTCAGAGACTGCAGTCCATAACTGAACACTCCACCCCAGCTCTGAAATCGATATTGTTAGCAGCCGTCAGCCATCAGCTCCCTCCTCGAAATGGGCCGGTTTCACAAGCAGTGCTGAGCTTCCACGCTGCCACAGCTACAGACACAGCTGGGTTACAACCGGCGCGGGTGCCTTTGCGCACGCTGCAGTCTGCAGATGGCAATGAGGCTTTGTAGGAGGAAGAAAGGAACACAAATCTCGGCTTTCCTTCTTCCATAAAGGTACGCTGCACACCGAGATTTGCTGTTCCTGGCAAGCACACAGTTCATCGGTTAATTTACAAGTGTTTAGTGAACAGACACCTCTTCAGTGAACACTTAAATTAGTAATAGCTGAAAAACCTCCCGCAAGAATTAAACCCCAAAGAAAAACAGGCTAGCAGACCTCTCGCTTTGACAGGCTAACCACTCTTCTGCTGTTTTGTTTCATGTGACAGACTGTTCAAATAAGATCACATGAACGAAATGACTAACAAAATTTAGCAATAGCCCTCCTCCCTTTCTCTGCTTTGTACTGGCCACTTTTCCTTCATCTTTGCTCTTCAACTCCTTGATCCCTTCCAGACTCCGTTCTTCCCTTCAGCGCGTTTCTATTGTTACCTAGTCCCTGTCCCCACTGTGCCTCCCCTCCAACAGCCCATCCCACGACCCAGCCGCCGGAGCTCCTTCACCATCCAGCTCCAGCCATTTGGTGTCTGCGAACCCCTCACAGTCATTGATCTTTCTGGGCACATCCACACGTCTCTCCAATTTTGATAGCTGCTGCGTCAGTGTCCTCACTCAGAGATAATATTCACTAGGCAGAAGTGCTTTCCAACCTCTGTAACCCTTATATTAGAAAGGCTCAAATATATTCCATGATGCTAATTATAATTCAGAGTTTGTTCTCGATACAGGGGAAGATTGTTGCGGATAAATATCTAAAATCTGGGTTATTCCATTTTCTGACACACGTCAAAAAAATCTGACTTCAGTGATCTGCCAGAGGTTTAAGAAGGACAGGGCTTTCCCTAAAAAACCAGCATATGGCATCTAATCTTGCAGGGTAATACGAGAGGAGGGGGAAGGATGGGCACATTCATGAGAAGAGCAGGGTACCGAAGGGAAAGGAGCCGTAATCACAGTGCTGCAAATTCTGTGAAAGGTCAATTGATTGCTAATGTATACTGAACATAAAGATTTATTCACAACCCAACAGTGGCTGTGCTCCCTCTTTGAATTTTCAAACAAATAATTTTCCTCCTTATTCTTCCTCCCCCCCGTCAAGTGCCAGATGCCATTTCCTTTTTTTTTTTCCCACTCTTGTTCTTTGTTCTCTTTTTACTACCCCACAGAAACAGATATTGTGCTTGCTGTAAGGTAAAAACATTTTAAAAAATCCCTAGAAAATACCAATTACGCATCCCAAATCCAAACTGGTAGCACATTAAGCCTCTGCTCTATCCCTCTATTCTATCAGCAAGTCCCAAAGGCTGGGAAGTGAATCTTAGCAGAACTGACAGCATGTTTCGTTCTGCAGCCTGACTCACACGAGACAATGGAGTAGAAGGCATCTTGAGGCTGGCAGGGCACCAAACGCAGAGGTAGGCTTTAGAAAGGTGAAGTTTAGCATGCACGTGAAATTACCAAACAGTCAACAACCACCATCTCAAGGTTACCCATCCAATGTCAGACAGGACACTGGGGATGCTGACCAAGTAACCCTGGAGATTTTCAAATAAAAAAGCTTTATATGTGTAAACACACAAACAAATATATATATATATGTAAGAGTATTAGTAGTGAACAAAAAAAGTAGTACAGAATGAGCACAGCAAGTATGCAAGAGAGAAAACAAGCCTGCTGGGATGCGGTATGCATATTGGAAACTATTATGTGAAATACTTGCCAACTAAATTTTTGAAAAGGAAGAGAAATGTAAAGAATCCCAGGCAACCTCCCTGACTACTTATTCAGCGTCTCGATATGGCATAGAATATATCAATCACTGAACTATGGAAATGTAAGTAAAGGAAGACAAAACGGAGAACTCTTACAGTAATTCTGGAAGCAAGTGTAAGAGACTGCTGAACCGCAGGCATATAATCAGCAATCAGTATTGTAGTACCGAAACAAGAGAAACTGTTAGCCCACTACGGTAACCCAGCTGAAAACACCCGAGTCCAGACACATAAAATAAAGCTAGAGGAATTGCAGTGTGCAGGGAATGAAAGTCGCTGGCAGAGGGAAGCAATATTACATGTACCATTGGGGTTGACACAGTAGAGCACATTTAAATGTAAGCTAAATTAGATTTGAGACCTGAATTTAAGTTAAAGTCATAAAAGGTAGCACTGCGGGTTTGTTACAGACCTCCAGGGCAGGCTGAGAAGAAAATGTTTTTCCCTGTATAGGGAGCTTATAAAAAAAGTGCCAGAATAAATCAGTAGGAAGAATCATTATGGATTTTTAAAAAAAATAAAAAGCCTAAAAAAGGCCACATTCCTGGAGTTAGTAATCAACTGTTTTTCCTTACAGTTTATTTGGCTGTCAGCAGAGTCAAAACTCACGTCCTTGGAAATAAGCCCCATCAGAAGTTAGGTGGCATACAGAACCACACGAGTATCTCTGCAAAGGGATCGTGGTACCGAGACACGCTGCCCCGCGCGAGATGCCCAGGGGCACAGGCTGCCTTTGTGCCACCCACAGGGATCCGAGCAACCCCCGGGAGATTACAGACACCTCCACGTCCTCCCAGGCATCCACTCTGCTGCCAGGCCAGGCAATGCCTGTAATAAAGGGCAAAATATATATATATATGGCTAAAAAAAATCCCAATTCTAAAGGAATTAGTTTAAGGACTATTGTCAGGAAACCCATGATACGTAGCACAAGTCAGCTGATGTGGAAGCTAAGCCAATAACATGTGGAATTCATCTCAAAACTTAACCAGCTACAAAATTGGTAGCAAGTGCCAATATGACTCAGGAGAGCCAAAACAAGCAGTATCAGCAATAAAGCTGAAGGATTTTAAATAGATCAAGGATGAGGACTGGGAAGACTGCAGAAGAAACAAGCAGTAACAAGTAAACTTTAATTGCTTAACTGATGACAAGCTGCAATGAATACTTTAATTAACAACTCAGGTTTTAATGCATGCACAGTGTCAAAGGTATAAGATGTTAATTACTCCAGCATTGTAAAACAATGGCAACGGACAGCTTAAAAAGTGAAAAGGCAAAGTTTTGAACATACACTGTGGAAGTAACAAGAGGCCTCATGATTCCTACCATTAGTTTGTTGGTTTTGGAGATCTATTGAAAGCATAGTTATGTTTTAATTATAATAACCTTCTTTCCACAGATACTGTAATAATTCTAAATAGCACAAGTCTTTATCGTGCTTGCGCATAATATTAGATTGGGATTCATCAGGTTTTTCAGAGTACAGGTAGCAATATTCCCTTGAAGCTGTGAAATTGCACCACTGGCATCCACGGCTTCTGTCGCGGAATACAGGAGCAAAGCTGCTAATGGCAGCGCTGGCGTGCCACGTTGCGCAGCGCTTTACACGGCCTGAAGTACCTTAGAGCTGTAGATGGGGAGTAAAACTAAACTGGAAGGAAAAAAGGAGTAAAAAAAGGCAGAAAGCAGATGGAAGGAAAAACAGCAGAATGGAAAAAGCAGTTTAAAGAAGAATAGGGAGGGTAGCTGTTGAAAATTTGGTGGGGAAGGAGCAGGGGGAAGATGGGTCAGGAATAACTTTGGAAGTGTTTATGAAGGGCTGAGGCCAAACAGCCTGTTTAATTTAGGTAGTGAATGTTGGGGAAAGTACTTTAAAGAGCTACAGCTGCAAAATTTCCAATAAGAAAGGTTGTGAACCCTTAGATAAACTTGTTAAAAAGGATACTGCAGAAGTGGGGAAAAAAAATTTAACATTCAGGGAGACAGGATATTCACATTTTTCAATGCAACCCATGATTTTACATTTCTAACTCTGTTCTGTGACTAGAAATTATTTTTCTATCGCTTCTAATAACCTGCTTCAGATTCACACATGTAGTGAACCCTGCCACCAGAGTTTTACTGCAGGGCAATTCTTTCACTGCTTCACCTGCTCCAAAACTCTTCAGCTTTGCAGCTCTCAACTCCACTCACATGCGCCTGTTAGTGACAGCTGTGCCCAGCTCTGTATTGAAAGATCGGAGAGGGAACAAGGATGGGAAGATTTGTTTGCTTTTTAAATTAAGACCAAAATCCTACAAGAGTTAAGTATCTCAATCATGCTGTTTGTTCAGCCTAGCTGCTTTGCTTATAACACTATGATGCTACCTACTGATAACTCTATTTACTGGGTTTGAGTAAGCTAATGGTGACAATTAAGATAAGTTGAGTAAATAACTATAGTAATTACAAGACTTTAGAAATCTATAGTTAGATGAGAAGCTACTTTTTCATATAAAAAATAAAAAAAAGGAGGAGAGCAAAAAAAAACCAAGAGAAAGCCACAGTCCATGTAGCAGTACCCCTCTCTGGTTAGAGTTCCAAAGAGGCAAGCCTTCACACTAGTTTCTCTTTTCTTTCTGTGGGACAATACTTTGAAGTCACTGACTACTTCTGTTTATCGAAATGCCATATGAAAGGCTAAAAATCCTATTTCTGAATTAAAGCATTCCAGGAGAAGCTAGTACAAGAAGCCCGACGTCTCTGTTAGCTGTCCACGCAACGACCACAGCTCTATGTGCCGAACACGCTCAGCATGTGGTGGTGGTCTCATCTTTTTCTGGTTTTCCCTCCTGCTCTCACCGCACCTTTCCAGCCAGTCACCTCAAAGGTAACGGAGAGCATGTGATTTTGAACGACTTTTGAAAACTAAGTAATTATATAAGGAATTGCTTACATTTGAATTATTTTCCTAAGACTAGTCATCTTAATATTAACTTCTAAGCAATGGATGTTTTTTCTCTAACATTCCAAGCACTGTTTTCTCAAAACCTGGGAGTCTAAAGCAACAAGATGCCCTCTGCTCTCAAGTACAGATTCACAATCAGGAGAAGCAGTATATTGTGACAATTTTGTTACAGTCAGAGCTCACTATTGACTGTTTCTCTTATGCAAAGCCAACATCTGCATTGTATAAGTTTGCTCAAGTTTCCAGTTACTGTATATATAAACCTCAACTGAACTAGAAACAGAAATGGGACATTATGCTTTCTGTAACACCAGCTTTCCAGCCTCTACTAAAACAAACTCCTCTTTACTCAGAAATACATAATTATTGTATTTCATATAAAGTTTGGCATACTTAGATACTCAGGAGGGCAGAGCTCCAAAATACTCTTTAAAACATGCTCACAACAAGCAAATGCTTAGGAATCGGTGTTTTGGTGTGTTCTGCATGTAAGCACCTGGAAAGCATGCTTTTATTCCAGGACACCGATGAGGTACATCCCGTGCCCAAGAACATGGATCTCATTTCACTACAGTTTCCTTTCTCAGTGTGTTTTCCCCACCACAAGGCCATCCATCCCTGCTCCAGGCATTACCCACATGAGTCCTTGCTTGCATCCCTCGCTGCTACACCTATCGCTCTCGCCTGCTTCCACTGCAGAGGCCACAGCACCGGTACCTTCACCACCACGTGAAAACCAAGTTTCCTAACCGTAGCGCGAGAGGCTGCCGCCCGCCAAAAGCCAGCAGCCCAGATGCCAGCCTGCTCTGCCACGCTGCTGCTGTCGAACCACCGCAGCACGCGGTGCACAGGTTTTGCACCTCTGGGAAAGCCCAGCCGTGAGAACCCGCTCGGGAAACCTCCCCCGGGAGACAGGGCGGCGAGGGTCCCCCGCCCCGCCGCGCGGTGCGAAGCCCGGGGGGAGGCTCCCACCGGCTCCTCGCTGCTTCCTCCAGGCAGCGCCGACAGGACCTTGGCCAGCAGCTCCCCCCACACCGCGCGCTCTCCCCCGGCCCCGACGCCTCGCTGGAGCCGGGAGGGGGCGGCGGAGGGGCCGGCGCGGCCTAGCGGCGGCGCGACCAGGCCGCGGGGCGGGGCAGCGCCTGAGGGGGGACGGGGCGCCATGTCGTGCGCGGCCCCCGCTGACAGGGGCGGGGGGGGCGGGGCAGCGGGGAGCCGCTGAGGGGACGGGGGTGTGAGGGGACTGGGGCGGCGCGTCCCCCACCCCCCCCCTCACCCCGGCGGCCGCTCGGTACCTGCCGTAGATGCCCTCGGTGATGCGGTTCCGCTTGAGCGGCCGCCGCAGCTTGCTGCAGTCCGCGCTCCGCCGCTTCATCCTCCCGGCCGCCTCCGGCCCGGCCCGGCCGGCCCCGCCGCGCGCCCCGGCCCCGCGCTGCCCCGGCCCGCCCCGGTCACGGCAGCACCATCCGCCCCCGCGGGGGGTTCCCTCGCGCGGGGCTTTTTTTTTTAATTTTTTTTTTTTCCCCGGGAAACAAAGAAATAAAAATAATTCCTGGTCCGTCCCTCCCCGCCGCGTCCCCCCGCGCAGCCGCCGCGCAGCGCCCCGCCTTCCCCAGCACTGCCCAATCAAGCGCCTGACCTCGCCGGAATGACGGCAGGCTCGACCAATCGGCAGCGGGGAAAGGCAGACGGACGGCCGAGAAGGCCCATCGCGACATCAGAAAGTTGGGCCCGCCCCGCGCTAGCGAGTGGCCCGCCCACACCCTTGATTGACGGCCGCGAGAGCCCATCAAAGAGAAGGATTCGTGACTTGATGGCTTGTGGGCCAATCCGTGAGTAGGTTTTGGTCTTCTCCCGCCTACTGTCCTTCTGGGCTGGTTCCCGCCCCGTGTTGCGATCGACAGCAAGAGTGCCCAATGGAAGAGACAAATAAAAATAAAAGGACAGCTCAGCTATCCATTCGGAAACGGAAGAAGGAGGGCTCAATTTCCTCTGTCACCGTAGGGCTGAAGTACCGCCCCTCACACTTGATTGACAACCTTGCTGGCAAATCGGCTGTTTGGAAAGGAAAAGCTAAGTCTCAGGGTAAAACGGTAAAAGGAGGCAGCTTGTCGCGCACTGTGCTTCCCCCACAGCGCGGCCCTGTCCTGACGGCTTACCAGAAGAAAAAATACCCTCAGAGTGACTGACGGACTCCTCCAGCCAATAAACGACGCATACAACAGAGTGACAAGCAATTGGTCCAATCTCGAGGCAGGAGGCTGGGGGGCGGGGCGACTCGGCCTCTCTTTCCCCTATCGGCCCAAAGACGGACGGGGGCTGGAGATGGACCAATCAGAGGCCATGAAGGAAGCCAGCCTTCGGCCAATGGGAGGCTAGTCCCTAAGGGAGGCCTGTTGGGAGGGGCGGGTGTTCAGCCAATGGGAGGTGAGGGGCGGGGCGGGAAGGTGCCGCCGCCGCTGCCGCCGCCCGGGGCTGCCTAGTCACGGCCGGGCACCGCCCCCTCCCCGCGACGCCGCCGCCGGTTCAGGGCCCGGGGCCCGGGGCCCGGGCTTTGGGCCTTCCCACCCCGGGGGCCGCTCGGCAGAGCCCTGCCCCAAGGTCTCTGGCCCCCTTTGGACTGTGGAAACTGTGAGGAAACCAATGGCGGTCACCGAGCCTGAGGGAGGCCGCCAGCGCGGCCTGGCCCGGCCCGGCTCCCCGCCCGCCCTTTGGCTGACTGGAGGGTGGTGGTGCCCGGGGCACCCCGTGCCTCTCCGTGCTGAGGGGAGAGGAGTCTGAGGAGTGTGGGTCCTGACATGGCATTAAAACTGGCACAGAGGAATGTACGTGAGGCGTCTAGTCCCCTTGGCTGAGTTGGTGGGGACGTTTTGCTGGTAGTGGAGCTCTAATTTGAAAGTTATTTTGTATTTCACCTTGTCTGAGATCACTGAGCTTAAGTCTTTGTGTTTGGGAGGGAGTTGAAGCTGGAAATCTGAGCATCAGCATTTACAGCGTGGCATCTCATCCTGAGGGAAAAACATGAGTAAATCCCTGGCCTTTGGAGTATTTTCCCGGAGTGTTAACGCTGATGGGGGATTTGGTAACAAGTGTCAAAAGAACTAATTGTGTTCATTTGACCAGGGCAAAGTGGTGGAAGGAGTTCTGGGTCATTCTTAGCCTGAGTGTGAGTCCTAAGGGTTTGTCTTGCAGGAAATGGATGAAAGCTAATTAGATATATTGCATTTATAAACCACACAAAGACACTACATCAGTTAGCTAAATCAATTTCTAAGTTGCTGTTTCAGCTGTTACCTTTTTCTTGTCTAGAGAAAGTTCACCAGGCGTTGTGGTTCTGTCTGAATTACCCACACAATCACAGAATTCCCATGAGAAGGAGCTGAATGTAGATCTTTCCGCGTCAGGGTTTTTCTGAAGTCAGGGCAGCGCTCTGCACGTCTGGGAAAGTCCTTTGAGTATTGTTTAGGAGGTTCTGAAATGGGGGTAAGGAGACGTAACTTACAGTTTTATTGGGCCTGAGTAAAAGCTGGTAAAGCAATTTGATACTGCATGTGAGGAAGGTGCAAGTTATCACCACGAATGCAAACCTTTCACAGATGGCTTGAAAACTACTGTTGTGCCATAAGGCCTGGGTTTGCAGGAGGAATGTCCTAAAATATAAGTGAACTGGAATTTTTCTGCAGATGTTTTTGTCTGATACATATTTCTGTCACCAGTAGGTGGCTTTCTACCCATTTGTACGCGTTGTTACTATGCGAACCCCAGCATTCAAGCACAGCGCTCAGTTTGAAACGGCCTCAAAGTAGAAGGTCTGAGGCATAATTACAGTACTTTAATCTCCTGGACTACCTGAACAAAGAAGGGTTCTGTGTACCAAAAGCACTGTGAATACTGAGAAGACAGTAATGTTCATATTATGGATTTGTAAATTGTCTGTCCGCAGCAGCCAAGTAGTCTTATGTTACAAATTACAATGTCTGCGCGTAGGGACATACTGAACAGAGTTAGCTTCCACCATATAGCCCTGCTCGTGTGTCCAAAATGCTCATTCTAGTGGCTCCTGGTTTTAAAAAAAAATCCTAACAACAACAACAACAACAACAACAAAATCCTGTGCGTTACCAAAAGGCTCAGAACCCGTAAGGCAACAGGTACCTTGTAGCCCAACATGGTAATAGAGGTTGATGCACTTCTGGATGAAGGCTAGGTCTGAACTGAAGAACCGGGAGGGTGCAGGTCCGTGGTTTGGTTCTCCGTTACAAGCCTGCAGCACGCTGAATGGTGCTGCCTGCCTGCCGCTTCCTGGCCTGGGGATTACCGAGCTCTTCCAGAGCGTTCGCTGTAGCTGTTTCCATAGCCATACTACGAACAACAGACCGATCTCGCAAGTACTATAAGAAGTGCTGCATCAACTCTGTGCGTCCAGAGACTCTCAATGCTCTGGCATTGGGTGGGATTCATGTATGAGAAGGTTTGTCGTGGGATATGGGTGTAGAGCTATAGCCTAACCAACCTGAGAATCACATTGAGAGTTTGAACAGGACCTTCCCCGACCTTCACGGGAAGGGACGTGGGTCTAGGATGGCTACGAGCAATGTAAATAAGTAACGGGTTTGCATGAACTTCAGCATCCTACTCTTACGAGTCCACGTTCTTCTTTTCTTGCCATTTAGCTGCTACGTCAGGCTCACCAGCAGCTGCAGTGCTGTACGGATGGTGTCCTGGGGCATTACAGTGTCGACAGTTTGATAGGTCTGTGTTCCTGAGTACTTTCTGAGTTCAGTCTGTGTCAGTTGTGGTAAGCTTGTGCTCCTGACATGCCGCAGATAAGGAACTGTTCCTTGCTGACGCCTCTTGGGCTTTTTATCTCTCTGAGTTTTTATTCCTGCTCCCCCACACCTCCTTTTCTATTGGTTTGAAGTTACTGGAACATTTTTATAGAAAAAATATTAATGTGTTTGTGCTTAATGTAGTCTAGTGCACAATGTCTTCTAATTACCGCAACTTCCGAAACAGCGTGTCATGGCTAATCCTTTTTCTGGAAGCTGTTTTCATCATCCTCTTTTACTTTTTGTTCTCAGGTGAAGGTCCATCCAGATCAAGCATCTCCTACCCAGGTAAGATTGGCAGCCTTGCTGTGAAAGGAAGGGTTAATGTGTGCTTTTATTTTGCGGTGCCATAGAGATGGGATTCAGCAATTTTGTGTATTTGTTAGTGGGAAGTAGAATGTTTTTACTCCCTTTAAGTACCCTACCTTGCCATGTATGGTGTGTATTATTTATATCAAAGCAAAGACAGTGAAGAAAGACATGTGTGATACTAAATTGCATTGCTGGTCTGTTTTCTGCTGCCTGTTTGTGGTAATCTTGACTCCTAAGAACGTAACAAACTTCTGAGGGCAGGCGCTCTGTGAGGTCTTGGCATGTGAAGGTGGTGTTGTGCTACAAAATAAGAATTCAGGATGGCAGTATATTCCATTCGAATGCTTGATGTAAATAGATGAAGTGAATGCAGTGGAATTAAGGGTTTAAATATATTCTGGAGATGTATTTTGTGCGTTGATCAAAGGAATGTATTGGCAGATTATGCTACGACCGTAGTGTCACGTATTTGCAGTGTTGTGCAAATATGAGCTGATTAATCCTCCTGACATTCTTGTGTTACCCTCCCTGTTTTATAGCTGGAAAAATGAGACCTGCTAACTAGCCGTGTAATATTTTGCTGTATGTAGAGGCCAGCACAACCATATGAGAATATGACTGTTAGCATGTCCCAGGGGACGCTTCCAAGCCTACAGATCCAAGAGCTTGGATCTTGGACAGCCTCTTCCTTTTATGCAATGGTGCTGGTTTCCATGTTAAACTCATTCTACTGCTGTTTCTGTTCCTTCTACACAGATGAGGACATCATACAGGTTTCTCTTTGCAACTCATTTCTGCCCTGATGCCCTCAAGGAATGAATCAGCACTAATTCACAGCAACTCTAACTGAAAAGTCCAATTTAAGTTCTTTAAATTCACCTCAAGAAAAAGGAACATCCCAATTTCATTGCTAGTTGTACTTCGTTTCTGTCCTGCTTTTTGACCCCTCAACCCCCGTCCTATGGCATCCGTTCTGATGACTTTGTAAAATTAAATTCAGGGTCAAGGGTATTGTTTTTCTGATTACTTATGGATTAGAAAGAAAGCTCCAGAATTCTTTATTTGTACTAAATAATAAAGGCACTTGAATTTTTATCTGAAGGCTTCTTAGTTAATTGTGATTTTTTAATTTATTTTTTAACCAGAAATCCAGTCTGCATTGATAAATTTGCTGCTGTCTTGATCTTTTCTGTCATGCAGCTTTTCAAGATGTCAACCACATGGTGATTTTTGGATTTGGCTTTTTCCTGACGTTTCTGAAAAGATACGGGTTTAGCAGCACTGGATTCAACCTCCTGATCGTTGCACTTGGTGTCCAGTGCTCCATGCTGACAGAAGGTTTATTAGATTCCCTTCTTCAAAGGGAAAACGAAGATGGTCTGAAAAGGTAATTAGTTCGTGTCAGAATTGGAATAATCTAGAACTGCTGATTGCTCTTTGTGGAGGAGAATGCCTTGTTATATGGACCTGTTTGCAAATCAGCACCGTCATATTTGCAGGCATTTTAGAAGGCTTTGGGTTTTTAAGTACATTCTACTGGCTGTCATCCTTTCTTTCTTGGCCCTGGTGGGGTCCTGATACAGAATTATTTTTTTCTTTCCTTCCTTTTATTGCAGAATAACAAAGGCTACTGTGAGTATGACTGCTGTGGTCATCTCCACTGGAGCTGTTCATGGAAAGGCTAATCCTGTGCAATTAATTCTGATGACAGTTGTGGAGATAATAGTTTTCCGTATGAGTAGATGGATCAACAACACATTCCTGGAGGTACAGTAGTATGATTTCCAGGCACATGGGGGAAAATTTCACTGGGACTTTGGAATGTTGCCTTTTGGTGGTTTGTTAGTGCTCTGCTGACAGGAACGTCAGTGTGTTTTATCTCATCTCAGTTAGATTGTGGCTATGTTTTCATTAAGACGTGAAGTCTGATTTTGGGGCTATACTTAAGGACATTGAACTCCAAACCCTGCACGCTCTATACCTATATAATTGGCTATATCTATATTCTTGGCCTTAAAGGGTGAGCTGATCTGATGGATTGGGATGTAGTGTGTTTGGCCTTGCCCATGTCCTGGCCATCCCCCACATGTGAATGAAAGCCTTGACCTATGCTAAGGCACGAACTCCCGTTAAACTGTCCCCCCTCCCTGCGTCAGTTCAGTCTGGAAGATTTCCAGCGTGAACAGTATACCAGCCCAGTCTGGACAGCAGAGTCAGACCTGCATTTAACGTAGAATGTAAACGTACCCCAAACTCTCTGTATATGAATTGTGTGTTTATGAGCTGCATTGAATTCAGATAAGTTAATCTCGCATAAATAACTCGTGCATAAACTGAGGGACTGTGAAAATAAATTGCTTATAGGGAGGTTACATGAGCAACTGTATCAGGAGCTGCACCAAAGGCTTTCTGTGGGATGAAATAAACCACAAATTTGATTATTCTATTGATACAGGTTCCAGACAATATCAGCATGACGCATGTTCACCTGTTTGGAGCCTACTTTGGTATGGCAGTCTCCTCACACTTCTCTGAGCCATCACCAAGGTCTGAGAAGAATGCGAGTACCCTGAAGGCGGATTTATTCTCCATGTTGGGTAAGGCGTTTGCTTTAACGTCGCAGTTGGAAGAAGAGATTGCAGTGACAACATAAGGAATATTTCTGGGGGCTGGCCACGGCGCCCTGCAGCTTTTGCATCCAAAGTGCAGGTCTGAATGCAGCCGAGCATAGGACACTGCTGCTGTTCATGGTTTCTGACAATGAGTTGGTGAGTCTCAGCACGTTTCCTACCAGGCGTATAAGCCACTCCTGCAACGGCTGTGGCTTACTTTGCTTTTGTCAGTCTCAGCATAAAGGCTCTGCCAGGTTAACTGTTCCCTCTCCCAGCTGAGTTGTCCCCTTGGGCTTGCACAGGCCTGTTGGTAAGGGACCCACGCACCGAAGTTGACGTCATTGCTTGTATTTCAGTAGTGCTTACAGTTCCCCGCTGGGGCCAAGGCTCAGTTTTGTTTTGCAAGGTGCTGCACAGAGATATAAAAAAGGCAGTCCCTGCCTAGTAATGTAAGTGAAAAGATAAAACCCTGATGAAGGGTGGGGAATATGATACAGACGAGAAAGGATCTGAGTGGTGATAGGCTGAATGTATAGGAGTTCCATTCTTTTTCTTAAAGAAGCAATTTGGTTTCTTTATTATCATGACTTCTGTTGTGTAACTGCCACCAGCTGAACGAAGATCTTTCTGCAGAAGCCCGCAGAGTCTAATTCTCGGTCAGTCTTCGCCCAGTTTAGGGAAAGATAAATTTAAACGCTGCTCCTTTGAGTCCCTGGAGTTCTTGCTTTGCTGGAGAATTTGAGATCAGTATTTTAATCTAACTCATCAAGACACTGTTAAGCCTTCGTTATAATTTTAGTGCAGCTTGCTACAACTGAGTGCTTGGTATTTGGAGTAATTATATTGCCATGTCTTGAAAAATTCCTGAGGTAACCTGGGTAGAAGGGAGCAACTGAGCAGGCAAGTTCCTCATAGTTCCTTTTTGCATCCTGCTTCTGAGGGCTGTGTGAAGGGTGCTGAAGTCTGCACCCATATTTGGACTCATATTGTGACTTTTATTTCCGTAGCTGAGCAGGTACTCATAGGAATGCTTCAGTGGCATTAGTAGATATTTTTTAATTTTATTTTTTTATTTATGACTGACTAACTACCTAATCAATGGGAATAAGATTGTCATAGTACGGATCATTCCACCAGTTCTCACTGCTACCGTAGGTTTTGAATTGCCAAAATAGCCTCTTCTGTCCGAGAGGCATGGTCATCAGTGCCTTGGTGCACTGAAAGGGTGGAAATTAGCAATCGAAATTGGATTTCGAGGAGCCAAGATAAGCTTGTACAAAAGCGGTCGCTGCCAGAGTTGCTAGAAGCTGGATTTAACCATTGTGCTTTGTAGTGACAATCCCTGTGTCACTTCTTAATTGACTTGAACAAGAACACTTCAAATTTTACTGTCAGGTGAATTGCACAAGGGTCTGGTACCTCTGTGGCACAGAGAACAGAACTTTAGCTATGGAAGTTGACTGGACAGCAGGAAATAATGACTGGACAAGGCAAAATAAACTGTTGCTTGTTTGCGTTGTCATCCGTGCACTTAGAGCTACGCGCAACTCGGGGAGCAGGGGCACAGGTTGAAACGTGGGATCCAGCTTGACTTAGTGTGAGGCCACCTACTTCCCTCTGCTGGCTGGAATTTGATCTGTGCGTGTGTATCCGTGTGCACATATGAAAAGATGGATCCTGCCAAGCAGGGAACTTGTCTATAGAGGCTGAGATTCCTAAATGCTGACAATTAGGGCCCAGGTCATTAGTGAAGCCTATGTGGTCATGAAAGTATGATGCCGTGCAGTGATCTTACAGGAGGAAAGTGAATTGTTCTTTTGGAGCCATGTACTGGGGAGTAGCTATTCAGTAGATAACTCACAAATAACAAGGAAGTTAAGCTGTGTATAGCTGAGTTGGTGAAGCATGATCACCTCAGCTCAAGCTATTGGTCTTTAGCCCTCCTCTGGACTAATCCTAGTAGAGGTAGAGAAGATTCTGTTCTTATGATCCAGTTCATCCTCTTTTTCTCTTCAGACTCTGCCAGGAGGCAAGACAACCAGTACCAGTCGTACTGGCAGCCAAGCTAAAAGACAGTCCAAAGTGCACTTTGGTTACAGTGATTTGTACCATGTGAGCTGTTTTCTCTTCCTCCTTGGCGTGCTTTCATTCTCTCTTGCAGCTGGTTTTGAACAGTTATTCTACAGTTCCATGAAAAGGAGCAGAAATTTTGGCCAAGGAGCAAGCCCCTGGTGCCTGTGCAGAACAGGCAGGATGCTGATTGTTTGGGAATCAACAGTGGAATTGTTCCCACTTGGATCTGAACCTGCATTTAAGGGGACGATAGATAGGACAAAGCTGATGTTAAAGCTGTTCTTGCAAAGAGCATCCTGCCTTCAGCTCTGCGAAGGACCAGCCAGTTGCCCTCGAGCTGTGCTTTGGCCTGTCTGCTTGACATGACAGTAGTGTGTTTCTGGGCAGGTGTTGGTGTAGCAGGTAACTCTCAGGGCTACGAAGATGATTAAGGGACTGGAGCATCTCTCCTGCAGGGAGAGGCTGAGGGAGCTGGGGCTGTTCAGCCTGAGGAAGAGGAGACTGAGAGGGGACCTCATCAACGCTTATCAATATCTCAAGGGCGGGCGTCAAGAGGACGGGGCCAGACTCTTCCCAGTGGTGCGCAGCAACAGGACAAGGCGCAATGGGCACAAAGTGGAACACGGGAAGTTCCACCTGAATGTGAGGAAAAACGTCTTCGCTGTGAGGTGCCCGAGCCCTGGCCCAGGCTGCCCAGGGAGGGTGTGGAGTCTCCTTCTCCGGAGAGATTCAAACCCGCCTGGACGCAGCCCTGTGCAGCCTGCGCTGGGTGACCCTGCTCTGGCAGGGGCTGGGCTGGGTGGGCTCCAGAGGGCCCTGCCAGCCCCCACCAGTCTGTGATTCTGTGATTCTGTGACTGTGAAGTGTTATCCTTCGTTTACAGTGTGGGAATTATAGTGAATGCAAACTGTGGGCCCCCGGAGCCCTCCAGAGACAGCTTGTGATGGATTCACTGTGGTTTAGAGCGGGTAATGACAGTTGCTTGTCTTTGTCTCCAAGGCACTCTCTTTCTCTGGGTGTTCTGGCCAAGCTTCAACTCTGTGCTAGCTGTGGACAAGGGGAAAGCAATCTACAACACCTACTTTGCCCTCGCAGTGAGTGCTGTAGCTGCCTTCGTGTTGTCTGTTCTGACCACAAAGGATGGAAAATTGAGAATGGTAAGACATGAGAGAAAATCACTGCATGGAGAAGATATTTTTCTGTTACTCTCAGGAATACACTGAAAGTATAATAGCTATTAAGTAAAAACAAGTCCGGGTTTTCAGCCTGACGGTCATCATTAGCCTCCCAAGCTGAAGCTATAACTTAGAAATTATGTTCTCAGATTGTAATTTACAGTATACAGAGGCCCAAATTCACCCTAAAGAGATCGCACTTGCATGAGAATAGCAATCTGCGATGTTGGGCTGCTATAAGGTAGGTGATGACTGAACTCTCACTCCATGTTTTGTTTTACAGACTCATATCCACAGCGCGGTACTGGCTGGTGGGGTCGCTGTTGGTTATGCAGCACACAGTATCGAGTATCCTTGGATCGCAATGATTTTGGGTCTGCTTGCCAGTTTGATAGCCATATTAGGATCGTACTGTTTACAGGTAGTACTCAAAACCTGAAATTGTTTTTGTATAAGCTGTATAAACTTCTTTTCCAATGTAGGATACCTCAAGGGAAACCTCTCTTTCAAAGAGGTTAAAGGTAGGAAACCCGAGGTCTTTTGAGTGGAGCGCGGGATTGCAACTTGCAAGACCAAGTTCATTGTCTATCACAGAGCTAGAAAATATGCTGTTACCGAGTTGTGTTTCTTTGTGTCAGTTAAACCTTTTCTTCTTCCCAGAGATGCTTCAATCCTGTTCTCAAGATTCATGATACCTCTGGAGTTCATTTCACTTTTGGCTTCCCTGCTGTGCTTGGAGTTCTTGCCCAGGTTGTTCTCTTAGTAATAAAAAACTGGACTACTTTACCGAGGTACGTAAATGCTTGCTATTAAGTAATAAGCTTAGCTAATCGTTATGTAGTATGCCTTGAGAAGAGTTCTCATACATGCAGAAAGCCTGAACGTCATCGCAGATAAATCGTTTTATACCAGATAACCTAAGATAATCTCTGAAGTCCAAAAATGTCGGTAAAAAAGACTTTCAGAGTTGAGCAGACTTTGAAACAAAACGTTAATATTATAGTGTTTGGTCCTGTTTTCTGTCTCCCTTTTTATTATATACATTATATAAAATTAAAATATTATATAAAATTATTTATATTAAATACAGCAGACATAGGAGGTGAAGGCTGGGGATGTGCATCCTTCCAAGACTCATTTTGCCTTTTGTGTTGTGTTTTGGGGAGCTTTGTATGCTAATAGGGAGGGGGGACGGGACACAGAAATCAGCATTTCTCTTCGAATGAGGCTTTAACTCTGAGTCAGGGACGAGAATGCTGGTTTGGACTAAAGCCAGTCTGGGCACTGAACTGGAAAATACCCTTGGGGAGATACCCTGCAAAAGCTGAGGGGCGCGGTTGAGGATATTCTCCATAGGATGTTTTGATGTGGCACTGGCATCTCATTTTTGCAAATCAAGCTCATGTCATGTCATACAAGAAATTCTCCGATTTTCTCAATTTATGCAGGAATGAACCACAGAGCAGCACAAGGGCCTTACACTTCTTGTCATATTCTTACTGAAACAAACAAATTTAATGAAGTTTTAGTACCCCAATGATGGTTTCTAAGGGCAAAATATATCCTCTGAAGTATGTGTTAGGCTTCTGATAGGATCTCTTAAAACATCTAACTGCAGCTGCAGAGAGATTCAGGAATAACAGATTTTTTCTGAGGTTTTGATGTAAAATGCAGTGTAGGTACAGGTTCATTCACAGTCTTAATGCTAAATTCAGCAACTGTAGAAGGTGAAACACTGGTTTTGCTTTTCAGAGTGGGTTATTTGGTCCTGTTTCAAGTTGGTGCCTTCTGCCTGACCATCAGTGTTGCCTTGATAACAGGTTTTATTACAGGTCAGTACTGAAAAACACGTTTCAGTAATATCTTCCTCATTTCCTCGGGGCAAGGGGTATGTCATCGTACTGCGCCCGCTATCACGTCAGTGCAACCCTTTGCGGAAAGAGGCCAGTTGAACTGGGGCTCTGAAGTGTGTTTCTATGGGTAAATTATTTGTAGAAGCAGCCATGGGAAACGCGAATGCGAGGGACTCTTCAAAGCCAGTCTTTTGAAGAGGAGATGTATTCCACATAAATAACCTAGTAGCACCATTCTTTCATCCGTGAAGTTTATTTTAACAGATGCTTAACGGCTGCCTTCAAATTTCAGACAGGAGATGCGTGAGGATGAAAATATTTTTACATTTGGGTCTTGTCTTAGTGACAGAAAAACGCTATCTAGAGCTTCGCACTTTTTAGGCGAGTTGGTATAAATCTGCAAAGTTTCACTAACGTCAGGAGCTCGCTTGCGTCAGCCAAGCACCAGGCCTTTGATCGCGAGCGGTTTGGGATTGTCAGGGCTCATGTGTTTCCCATGTGACATTCGGTCGGGTTTATGGCAGCTGCAGTTTTTCTGTAGCTGTTAATTCTGTCTTGAATGAAAGAGAAATGGCAGATGAAAATTGCTGTGAAATATACTCCAAAACGATTTTTTTGTGCTTTAATTGATCTGAAACCTTTGCATTACCTTAAGTGTAATTAAGAAGTTGAGCTAATCAAGCAGATTTTTAAAAAACATTCAGCTAAAATAATCAAACATTCAGTGTTTAACCAATTGTTTAAAAATCTAGATGTTTCCATCTGAAATGCCAAGCTACCAGTGCTGATAAGCCCGATTGCTTTAAATACGCAGGGATTTTTCATGCAAGAAGTTAATGATTGTTGATGTATTTTTAGAATCTGGCAGGCTGTTTAATGGAGTTTTACCTACAGTAATTAATTTTTAATAACACAAGCCTCGATCCTGGCAAGGTTCTCTCTTTGTATTTAAGGTCAAGGGGCTCTGCTGGAGCATTTTGTTCTGAATTTGTGTTTTGATCTATGTTGCATTTGGATGCGTGTTACTGAGAAACCTCTGGTTACACACAATCTTCCCCTTTCCCTGACGTATATATTTATACTGGATGTATGTGTTTTTACAAATAGGTTTAATCTTAAACCTCAAACTGTTTAAGACCACCCCTGTATCAAAGTACTTTGAAGACCAGTTTTATTGGGAGGTAAGTTTCAATGTAAAATTAACTGTGTGGGAGTATATATAGCACCTTGGTGACCTTGATGAAGAGCTCTAGGTGTTTGAATTGAAAAAAAAAAAAGAGGGGATAATTCCATTTCACGGTACGTTTTGGACGCCCTGTTTGACATGGCTGAACTGTTCCCACAGTTGATTCAGAGCCTGAACATTGTAAGCGCGTGGAGGCTTCAACTGGGGTTGTCAGAGCCATTGGTGAATCCAAAATGATCTTGTTTGTCGTAACACGTACTCTTAGGTGCTCGGACATCCTCGGGGACTGACAGCCCTGGCCTCCGTGCTTCATACACAGTCCCTGAGGAGACTTGAGCAGCATCTAAGAGAGTTCAGAAGCCAGTGGGTGGAATGGGAGGTGCTTTTTGTGAAAACAGACCGAGCCTCCTGGCCTTCGTGGCTGCAGAGCGGCTGTTCAGTCTGACGCACAAACACAGCCCTTGGGCACCTTTAGGTGCTGGATGGGATCCTTTATCTATCATCTGAATTATAGAAAAAGAAATGGATGAGAATGAGCTTCTAGTAAGGTTTTCCATCGCCTTTTTTGCATGATGATTTGATGCATAAAATGTTCTGATACAAGAATGTTTGTCTTCACAGTTTCCCCATTTGGCTGTTGGATTTTGAACGGAGGAACTCAGATGACAGCTTTGACCAAGATAAGCGTTTCCTGTTTGTCGCCAGAGAAAACGAATAGCTATGATGGGTTGGAAGAGCGCTTAAGGATCAATTCTCAGGCTCAAAAAAGCCACCCCAACGGACACACAAAAAATTAGTAATAAACTGTTCTAGTTATTCTTGAAAGATACAGGGTGTAAATTTACAGATGCAAACTTACACTGCATTTCACTTTTCTGCTTTGTTGGTCTTACCTTAAGTATTTTTTTGTAGGATATGTACAAAAAAGTTGGCTGCATTCATTGCTATAGTGGCTTATCAATCAAAATGCTTGGAAACTTTAAGCTCCCAAGCTTAAATTTTTAGCTTCCGAGTTTAAAAGCCAAAATATGTATTTTAAAGTATAATTTTTCAAGGAGTACATACTCATTCTTATCTAGCGAAGCGTTAAAGTACTTGTTTTTAAGCTAAATTAATTCTGTTGAAGGCCTTGTTAAGCAAGGATTTGATGAGTGAGCTGGATCAGGGCCAGAACTCCGCATCTTGCCAGACTGAACTCTTTGAGTTATCTGAGTGCTTAAAGAAAAATCTATAATGACTTGGCTCGGGCTAGCTACTTGGAAGTTCAAATGGCGAGAAGTTGAATTGTTCTGCTTGTGGACGGTGGCCCCTGAAATCGATGGTATTACTGATATTGAAGATTTGGCAGGAAACCTCCTCCCAGCCTGTCTGGGCAGCGAGAGCCTGCACCCGTCAGCTGCGCGGGAGGCTCGGGCTGCCCTCGGGGTGCGGGCAACTGGGGAGGCCGAGGGAATAACCCATGGGGCTGCCTGGTACCAGCACCAAGACCCCTTTTCTGAAGCATCTCACGCTGAGCTGTTTTACTCCGAGACAAGCAGGGGGCTTTGGTGCCCGAGCCAGGGCCTGATCGGGCAGAGGATTCCGTGCAGATGAACCCCTGTTTTTAAATGGATTGTGATCCTCGGTGTTTCTTCTTTGTTTCAAAATAGTTGACGTAGAAAAACTCTTTCAAAAATGCTTACAGAATAAAAAAGTCAAAATTTGATTGTTTTTATTTATTCAGTCATGAAGTAATGAGGAGAAATGTAAAATTGAAGACAAAACATGAGTTCTTTGATGCTCACTGCAGTACTGCACGCTGACCTCAATTCATTCATTAGGGATGAAGCAAAGTCAATCACTACAGTTTAAGAACTGTGAGACAGGTTTCACGTAACGAAAAATTACTTGCAGAGGAAGTTTTTCTTATTTCCAGTGACCTGCTGAGTGCAGGAGCTGCCCCCAGCGTCTGCCAGCGACGTTCAGCCTGGATGCACACTTACACACAAGTTATCTCACAGCTAACACGCCGCTGCCTGTGTAATAATGTCACTTGTGCACTTCTCTTAACTTTCAGCAACCAACCAAACGCAACTTCTGCAGCGCCAACAGCTGCTGCTGTTTTCTGGCAGGAGTGCTTTTAAGGAATAGTATTTTATCCCCTCCCTTTTCCCCACATCTCTCTTACCATTGATTTCTTTAAGCAACCAGCCTAGGTGAATGTATGGGAAGGGGCAGACGCAGGAAGAGCTGTCTCACCACTCACGTGAGTATCCTACAGGATCACAATTCTCCCCCGTAGCGACTGTCCCTGGTCTGAAGAGTACTGTCGTCTTCCTGCAGACAGAACTCTGATCTGAAGACTACTCTTCCTTTGTTTTACAGCGGTTAGAAAATAGTTTACAGCAAGCTTTGTGGATGAGCTGCTTCCATCTACAGAATTTGTACTTGTGCCTCTACAATGTCGCAGCAACAGTAAGTTGTTACTCACCAGAGCCTTCCTCATTATCGTAGAGGATAAACTCAATATTCGGGGGCTGGGGGGAATCTCAAAGCAGCACAGGCCTATATTAGGCAAGAAAAGCCACACACCAGTAAGTTTTGAAATCGAAGAAATGGTTATATTGTCCAGATATAGGAAGTATTTAATAAATATATGTCAAAAAGTAGTTTTAAAGCATTTTTAGTAAGTCTTGGATTGTAAATAACATCCTAGAAACAGCTGGTTAAATACATCCATTTTCCACTATACTATTTACTTGTAGCAAACATCGTATCATAAAAGTGACTTCCATCGTTACTTGTAGCAGTTTGACATTCGTCAAAAACGTTACAACATTTAAATCAACATACAAGAGTAAAAAAATGAAACAGAATAGAACCAGAATTTTTAGTGCTATGATCTAAGTTTTCCTTGGTTTATCTTTAGACACAATTGAAGGTCACTGTTTACAAAATGGTTTTACAAAATTTTGGGAGTGTGCAGTTAAAAAACCCTGCCTGGCCAATGCGCTTCCACAGGCGTGTTCATTGCCACAAATCTTCCGTGCGACCAAATTTGAAGACCAGTCCTCTGTTTAAAACAGAATAAAAGGCCGTGAGTACATAACGGAGCAAATCAAACACCTAGTGTTTTAAATACACGATTTCAGGGAGCAAGCTGTACTCTTTGTAACCCCAATTCCTGGTCCTGCAACGAAACCGATGCAGACAGATCCCAGAGATCTACTGCCTTTCCCAGCAGTTTATTCACCCGTGTCTAGGTACAAAACAGGGCTTAAGAAAAACCAGATTACAGGAAGTTTCAGGTTTTATCATTAAAACCAAATTAGATGAGAAATGAACAAAGGGAGATACAGTCTTACCCAAAAAAGATGAAGGCATTCTGGAAAAACACAGCTATTCCTGGGTATACTACTGGTTTTTCTAACAAAAGAAAAAAAACATCTCCATAAATTTTTTGGAACTCATTTGCAAGAATATCCCATCCGTGACATTTTAGAAACACTAAACAGCACTATGATGGCAGAGACAACCAGTTCCATTTACATACGAACATTTGGAGTCTGTGCACCGTGAGGCAGCGGCAGGGAGCCACGTTTGACAGAGGGGTCCATGACAACGCGCGGTTCCCCAGTAGGTGCAGGGGTGAGGTAACAAACGCCTAGTGCTGCTGCTACTGCATAACAAGTCTAAGCCAGGTTGTTCTCCCGCGGAATTAAGACAGCACGACGCAGCTCATCGACCCCTTTCATTCTCCCAGTCCCCTCCAATCTCTGTTGCTCAGTTGTGTGAAGGAGAAGACAGGCGTAGCCTGACCCCACTGGAAAGTTAATTGACTTTTGTGCCCCTGCCCCAAATCATTTAGCTTTCCAAATAAAAGCTCTCCTGTTCTCTAACCCAAAATGTGCATGTCAAATGCAATGCTCGTAAAGACTGTAATTATCACATGGGATTGCACGTCCTGTTTGGAATGCATGTGTGTCTAAGTATATATACATATATATTCCTATATAATGACAATATATGAAATGGGAGCACATATTAGCACTACTATGCAACTAATGCACCGAGGTTTCCTTGAAAATCCCCTGTGAATTGAGTAAGGCCAAAGCTGACGAGAATGTAAATTAAACACAACCACCAATGTGCCCTGACTCGTCTGAAATTCACCTCAGCTCCAGGTACAAGTAGCAGCTTTACATCTACTTACGTGACCTAACTGCCTTTTGAGAAACAAAGGCTAACACACTGCGCTTCTCATGCCTTTCTCAAGACTTGCCTTCACAAAAAATTACCGTGGTACATGTTAAAGTATGAATTTAAATAGGAAATTTGAATTAATTTTTTCCCCTTTGCTAATTTAGCATATAGGCTTTGGGAGCAATTTGCACAAAATCAGTAATTTTTATTCTGGGAATAAGTGTTCACCCAAAGAATTACTCCCATATAACTGCAGCAGTTTAACTGTATCAGTGCAGTTCCCAGGTGACCAGGACCTGTGTTTCTAATGAGGCTAGTTGGAAGCTTTGTGACTTTTAAGTAGATAAAATCCACCCTGATAACAGTAGATGGTATGCAGTAGTGGTGCGTAGGGAACCAAAATATTAAAACTAGGCCTGCCTAGAAACCATTTAAGTTCTAAAGTTCAATAGTCATTTAAAATACTTTAAAAACCGGATAAGGTCATATGCTATGCTGTATCTTACCTTTCACAACGTAGCCTCCAAAAAGGATCCACATGGAAGCAATCAGAGATCCAAAAGCCATCATAAACCCAATGAACAGCCAGATCCGAGCACCTTGAAAAAGACATAGGGCCGTTTTGTGCCCGTGCCCGCATACGGACGCGTGCGGCTTTCAGCACGCGCTTCCAGCGCACCTTCTGTGACACACCAGAGCTGTGCACCGACACACAACGTGCACGCTGGTACAGTTCTTACAACTCTTCCCAGACTTAAAACCTTCCCAGATCTATCGCTACACCGAAGCCTACACCGCCGTACCTGTTTGTCCGAGACAGCCTTCACTGTAACTGTCACCCCGCACTTGTCCATTAGACACCGCGTTGATCCTGTATGAGCAAAACAGGATTAAACTGGGTAAACACAGGTAAAGCAAGAAGTAAATGTTTACAAATCAACAGGAGAAACTTCTCAGAAACCTATATAAAAAGAATGATGTTGTATTTCTTGCATTATTTAGTATTTTCTTTAAAAAGGGGCACAAGACTAAAACTTAAGAAGCATTTCTCCAAAGACTAGTAAGACTTGGACCTGTATAACACACTTAATTTTTTAAAAAATCATTCCTTACTACAAATATCAACAAATGTAAGAAAGACATTAGAGATACTCAGATAGTAACTTGATTTGTTATTCTTAGTTACCTCTCCATTTAAAGACTATGCGTTCTTTTATTAATTGCACAAAATAAGTTCTAGGAGCGTGTAGCTCTGCTCAAGGAATTACACTTACATTAGGAACGCAATAGTGGCTATAACCCCACAAGCATGGTATGAATGGTTGAAGTCTTCCACTTTAGGGTATTTTACAGCTGCATCTATGATTATCCACCAACCTGTAAAAAACTATTAGAAGAAAGAGCACAATAGCTTAAAACATGGCCTTTTAACAATATCCAAGATTGCTCTAGAAAAAAATAACATTAATATAGAAAATCATTCTTAAAGTTTCCACCCCGGAGTCAACTGATAGCATAACTAGTTTTGCTATCAACTTCGGAACAAGGTTAAATGCAAAGGCAGAGATTTACGCACTCCCATAGTTATTACATGGGTAGAAGCTGCGAAACTTAAGTAACACATGGATGCAAACACCCAGAATAGATTTTTGTCGTTAACTCTGCTGCCACAAGGACAACGTATCCCTGTTCTTCCTTTTACTTCCAAATGACTAATAATTTTTAGCTCATCGACAGCTGACTACCTCTCAAGAGCCCGAAAGCAGCGTAAGAGAAGCCGCACATACCAGCACTCCCGCAGCAACAGAAGCGATCGTGTTTCGTTTCTCTCCCCAGTCAACACACTCCGAGCACCTCAAGCTCTCAAGAAAACCTGACATTTTTCAGCGCTCTGAAGAACTGGAGAAGAAAAAGGGACATTTCTTTCAAAGAGGAGACCCATCACACACCACGGGCTCGAACGCAGCAACGGGCATCGTGCGAGGCAGGTTACAACTGCTCCACGCTACCCGAAAATCCCACAGCCAGGGCCCCTTCCCGAGGGACGACCGAGCAGAGCAGCTGACAGAGCCTGGCCACCAACACCCACCCGGGAATCGGCTGGAGAGGCGACGGCCTCAGAGCTGAGGCCAAGACACGGCCGGCCAGCGCACCCTCGGAGGGGGCCCCGCCGCCCTCCCGCCCCCGAGGCCGGGGGCATCCGGCGGGGCTGCGGCCATCCGGGAGGGGGAGAAGGCGCCCTGCCCTGCCCTGCCCGAGGAGCGCGTACGCCCCGAAGCGGCGCCTCCCGCCGCGTCTCCGCTTACCTGAGGGCGGGGAACGATCGTTGCCCGGCGGCTCACCGGCGCGCGCGCAGCAGCCCCGACGGTCGCCAGCCAGCCGCCGAGGCGCACACTGCGCATGCGCGGCGCTCAGCTGAGTCGCTCCGGTAGTCAGGAGACGGGGCGGCCGCGCGCAGGCGCACTGGGTGCAGGTGGGGCCCAGAGCCTTCTGCGCATGGGCGGCAGTGCCAGGGGAGGAGGGGCAGTGGCGGTCAGTGCGCATGCGCGGAGGAAGACGCTCGCCTTCTGCGCATGCGCCCTGGCTTCCTGTTACGTAAGGGGAGGGGGGAGTTCTGGAAGGTTCTCGGCCACCTCAGTCGCTGCGGGGAGGCGGGAGCGGGCGGCGGCTGCTGGGAGGGCTGCGTCCTGCGGGGCTGTATCGCCGCTTGTTTCCTGGGTGGAAGGAGCCTGGCTGGTCGCTATGGGGGTGACTCACGAAGCGGGGCTGTCTCCTCAGGCGTCGCCGCTGGAGCAGGATCCGTGCGGGGGAAGCCCGGCTGCCTGGAGCCGGTGAGTTGGCGGGGCGGTTGGCGGGGCACCGCGGGGGCAGCTCCTGGGAGCCGCTCGCCGAGGAGGTCAGGGGGCTGGGGTGGGGGGTCGGGGGCCATGGTAGGGGAGAGTCCGTTGCTCGTCTTCCGTTGAACGTGTTGGGGGGGGGGGTCGCCGATGCGGGCTGATCGTGGGGCGGCGGGGGGGACACACGTTATTCACGTTTCCTTTCGTTACAGAAACGCCTTGGCGTCTCACGGGAACCAACACCGGGGGTGTCCGGCGGCTCCCAGCGGTAAGTGCCCGTAAAGAGCCGCTGACGCGTGATCCCGTCCCTTTGAATTGAGCCCGCTGACGGTGGGCGGGGGCACCGCGCTCTCTGCGCGGCGGGCCGGGCGAAGGCCGGCTGTGTGGGACAGGCGAGACGTGCGCGGTAGGTACGCTGGTGGAAGCGGTGATCCCTAGGCAGCTTAGCGACGGGAGGCGGGGGTGGCATTGGAGATCAGAATTAATCAGTTGTTTCGTCTTAGCTGCGCCCTGTATAGTGCCTGTGACTTTGGCCCTTGTGAAGAAGTGAAACTTGGGCTTTAGCAGTAGCAAGGGGAATGCTTCTTACAAGCTCGTGTAGAACTTAGTACCCTTGATCGATTTCAGTAAGGTTTTAAGATTTATTTGGTAACTTCGGTTTACAATGAGCACTGAGCAGAAATTTTGTGATAAAGCAAGCTTCCTTAAACTGTGGTGACGTAACTGAGGGTTTGAGTACTGCTGGTAAGATAGTTACACCCTAGAATACAGTGACCTTTGCAGATATAAAATGGCTGCCACTAAAGAGGGTCAGCCATTTTAATTATTAATATATCACCTTAACAAGTGTTACATCCTTTACGAGTCACATCCAGTGAATCATTAGCTGTATTTTTCAGTAGTTCTATAGAACACTTTTAATAGCAGCTTGCTACATACGCTGTTGGGATGAGTGGAGTTTTGTTCGGATAGTTTTTTAATATGATATGGTCAAGATCTTGAAGTGGGTGCTTTGTATCTTGAAGGTACTTCTTTTCTTTTCCCTGTTGGAGGAAAACTTAACCTCCATAGAACTACAGAAGTATTGAATTTGTACTGATCTGGAAGGCACATGGTTATTTTGTGTTGTAGATGTAATAGACTGCATTTAGAATAGATTGAAGTTAAAATACCTTGAAAATTCTGTTTGGGGGGTGGTGGTGGAAGGTATTAACTCGTATCCTTTGCACAAAAAACATGTGCTTACCTACCAAACGAAGGCTGTTCAACTTAAAACCCAGGCAAACAAACCTTTCTTCAAAATTCCACACAGAACTACTCACAGTTGAAGCTGAAGCCTTTTTTTGTTTCATATAGAAGACTGACTACAGGAGAGGAAATGAAACTTAAAATTGTCATGTGCAAAACATCCTGATAAACAGGATGAGAATTGTTGGTGTGTTTAATTATCCTTGAACTTTTTACCTGTGTGTCATGATGTTTGTTGTTGCTGTATAAATGACTTGCTGCATATAAATGATTAGCTTCCCCCTCCCCACCCGCAACAGGAACAGAGACTGGCTATTGCAGAACAACAGTAAAAACGGAACCAGCTCCTGAAAGTACCTGTGTGGAGAAAACGGTGGTTAGGAAAACTGATGATATGACAGGCTTCATGGATGACTTAACCCTCAGCTCACCGAAGAAGAGAGAGTCGTCTTTGAGATCCAAGAGAAGTTGTGATAGGTCATCAACAAGGTCGTCTAGCAGATCCTCCTGCAGTTCACGGTCCAGTTCAAGCAGTTCCTCTTCAGCTTCCTCCAGGAGTTGGAGCCGGTCCAGATCAAGGTCACGGACTAGAAGAAACGGTTCCCAAAGGTACAGAAGATACTCTCGTTCATATTCCAGAAGCCGTTCGAGATCACGTGGCTACAGGAGGTACCGAGGAAGGTACCATGCCAGACACTACAGGAGGTACCACCGCTCTCCTCCGAGGTACAGATCACGCAGTAGGTCATGGTCTCGTGGAAGATCGTATTACAGAAGGTCCTATTCGAGAAGCAGATCACGTTCAAGAGGCCGAAGGTATTATGGATTTGGGCGAACAATATATCCTGAGGCTTACAGGAGCTGGAGAAGCAGGTCACGAACAAGATCTCGGAGTAGGTCACCTCTCCATTTGAGTGAAAAAGGTACTTTTTTTTTTTTTTGAGACTTTCATTGTGTGAGAACCGCAAAACATACAATTTATACTTACTTTAACCAGTCAAATTGTCATCTGTATACTTGCTTTATAGAGCGTAACTGATAATGGCAACGTGGAAGAAAATCTCTGCGTGGTTATAAAAATGTATTAAGAAAAAAAGTTAAGAGCATATTCTTTGCACTTCAACTGAAGCTAACCCAAGTTCTGATGAAAATTCATCACTGTTGATGCTTACATAGGTGCAGTGATAGTAAACCTGCAGTTTTTAGGCTCGTATGAGTAGGTACATGTTGATTTAAAATAAACATGAGTGACACTTTTTTTCCTCTTGTAGACAAGAGGGAACTCCTGGAAATTGCGAAAGCTAATGCTGCAAAAGCTCTGGGAACAGATAACATAGTCTTGCCAGCAAGCTTGAAGATCCTTACTCCTTCCAAAGAGATAAAAAATGAAAAACAAGAGCAGGAAGATCCTGGAGAGTCAGCTGAGGTAAGTATGAACTGGAGTATTCTCGATGAAAAGGTAAACACTTCTCAAAACTTGCCATCTGCATGGATGTGTTACAGTTTTTAGCTGTGGAGTTTGTGATTATGAATGCAAACCCTTGAACAAAAACTTCCGATTTACCGGAATGCTAACAACTACTCTAGAAACCACTGTAGACTTCGTGATAAGCTGAAAGTACGATGGACTCTTAAGAGGTGGTTGACCCACTGAGTACCTGCAGGCTTTCCAGTCGCGATAGGTTGGGAAGGAGAGGTGAATGTTCTGCCGAGTTGTTATCCTAATAGGATATTGCCCGTTACTTCAGACTAGTTTATGTATTTCTGACCTAAAACAAGGAGTCTCCTTGGCAAACCTAGTGAATAGTGTGGCTTTTTTTTAAGGTTAAATCTTTCTACCCTTTTTAACTGTTAAAAGCTTTTCATGTGCAACAAACTGTTTCCCAGAAGTTACATACCCAAGCACACAATGCATTTTACATGCTTTATTTCTGTCTTATAGAAATCATGACTATGGTTCCAGACATGATGAAGAAAATCTGTTGGTAATTAAGGGACTTGTGGGCTATAGCTGCTGTGCAGTTAAGGGAGGGAGAAACTTGAGCAGCTTTAAACTGAATTTGAATTTTAGTTTGGCTCTGTTATGGTGCGTTAACCTGATTCATGGTAAATACAAAAGTGCAATAACTGTTACATCGATGAGATACTGCTATTTCAAATGGAAGTAAATTTACTGAGGGTTTTAGACAAATGGTACAGGCATCCCTTTCATAATATATGCAATATATTCCAGATGTTGAAAGAGTACAGAAGAAGAGGCCTGCATCACTTGCAGATAAGTTTATTGTCATTATCCAAAGCTCTGCAGGATGGATATGCAGAACTTAATGCAACTTACTCTGCCACTGCACTTCATTGTACGGCAGTCCATGCCGTGAATCGTTTGAATCCTTTTTAAAACTGTAACTGGGGCATGGATATCAGGTCACGTGTGAATTGGCACAATGACATTGATAAAAACGTGGAATGTTTTTCAAATTGAGTTCAACATTGATCTGTTTGCATATTTAGTAGCTTACAGCTACTTTTGATGTAAATATCTGAAATGACTCTACCAGAAAGTTCATACTCTCTAGTAACTGCCTTAACTTGCCCGGAATAACGTATCCTCCCACTTAAGCTGTGTGTGCTCTTCTCTAGCAACCCAGAAGACTAGCAGAGGACATGACCAAGAGTGGCATGGAGAGAGCAACCCTGCAGAGAAGCATTTCTTTCAGTCCTAATGTAAGTGTGAGTTCCCGGAGGGAAGTGCAGTACTTCAGCCCTCCCGTGTTGGGCTTTTCCCAGCGTTGGTTGCCAGATTAAGGATCTTACTAATAGTAACAAGTTGAACTTAGTGGTTTGATAATCACTTTCCTGGAGGAGTTAGGTCAGTACTTCAGCAGCAGAGCACTGTGAGCACGCTACAGTCGTGTGTTTAAAATAGATGTTTACCTTTCAGTGCTGGATGTTGAATGCCTGTGCCCTACTATAGCCTCAAAAGTGTATGCCAGAACTGGCTTATGCCACAACTGGTTTACACCAGAACTTATTTCAGGTTACACGTTTGGATATATTTTAATAAAGCAGAACTAAGGAAAAAGCAACTTCTGGGAATCCCGTGTCAATTAAGTGTATGAAAACATTTGTGTTACGAGTACAGCTAAACTCCTTGCAGTCGACAGGTCTTAGGACATTCCTTCTCCTTCTAGCATTTTTAAAGCTAATTTTTGTTTCCAGAATACAATGGCAAAACCAGTCCTACAGAAGCCAGCAAGCCATGTTGTTAAAGAACCGGCAGTTTCTCCGGGAAGAGAAGATGACAGAAAGGGAAGTCCCTATGGGCAGTGGGTTCCTGTCAAGAAGGAGGAGAAGAAAACATTTTTAAACTTCTCACCTAAAAGTGCACCGTTCCGGGCACGCTAGCCTGTTTTTCTCGCTGCCTCTGACTGCAGCATTACACGTACTTCAGTAGCGAGATCTGAAATTTTCCGATCAGGTTGAAGACTTGTTAATACCGAGTATTTATTTTGAGGTCTTTAATTTTGGAATCTTAGGTTTCTCTTTCAGATCTAGAGCACAGTGATCCAGAAGCCACAGATGGGAATCTTGTGTATATTTGTAAATATTTTGTATTGCTTTAATGGACTAGAACTTACAGGTGGGTAACTTTTTCTAAACAATAGTTCAGTAGCTGTTATTTTGAACACTTGATTTACATTGTGTAACTGTTTACTTCAAGTAAATAAACTTTAGTTTTGCACTGGCTTCTCAGTGTGTCGAGTGTCAGACCTGTGTTGGGTAATAAGTTGACTGCGTCCTGTAAGTGGTTACTTCCAGGTTTAGCTTTCTCTTGCCCTGCTGTTACCACAAAGCGCAACAGAGGGTCATTTTTGTGTCGTTTTCAAGTGGGCCTTTCCGTTGGGATCATTCCTGCCCAGGCTGCGCCTGGTTCAGAGCCTCTGGAGTAACTTCCCCAGATACCCCTCTGGCAGCGGAAGCTTGGGTTGGGTGTAGACCTGGCTGCTGTATGGGGAGCCATCGCCCTTCTCGCTGTTGAGCGTTGCGCCTGTCACTTCTGACTTGTAATGCTGAACTTGCCTTAGTGCTGGCTTGTGTTTTGATTTGGGTTGCTTTAAAAACAGCCTTTAAAGGCTCGCGGTGTAAGGCAGTGAGCAAGGGGTGAGGTTAGTGGAGGAGGCTTTGTGATACCCATGGTATGGGTTACGCTGCCCATAACTGTCGAGTGCTCTGGAATTCAGCAGTGCAGAGCGCTGGGAGGCCTCAGGGAGTCGCGGAGCTAGGAAGAAAAGTGTGTGAGCAAGTAAACGGGCTCCTGCGTGGATCGCTTAAACTTGGGTTTTGTAAAAATAAAGGGCTAGAAAAATAAAGTGCCTTTGCTCCAGTCTGGAAAGCTTTTTTAAGAAACTTAAATTGCCAAGATGAGGCCGGCAAATGCACTAAGAGCTGTGTATCTTACAGCAGCTTGTTTGCGTGCGCTAGTCCCTCTTCCCTGGATGGGCGGTCGCGCTGCCTGCGTAGGGGAGAGCAGTGCTGTACGGGCACTGGTGCCTGAACGCGTGGTGTGAGTAGCTGCCTTTTCACAGGAAGGTCACACGTGCTCCTCAAGCATTCTTTCACCTTCCCGCTACACAAGTGTTTCTGGGGGTTTTACCCATCCTCAGCTACTGAAGAAGGAAGACGAGCTTTATTCTAAACCGAGTAGTAAGAGTTTGTGTTTATTTAGAGTATGAAATTACACAAGCTGGTTACTTCTGCAAGTAAAAGCTACACACAGCTGAAGTTGTTACGCAAACTACTTCTATCACATTAAGTAATTTGTAAGATCAATAGTATATTTAGTGAGGTCTACAACATACTTTTTTGATCAACTTACAACAGCCTACACCCCACCTGGCCCGAGGGGAGCTGGGGTACGCGCGTGCTGGAGGTGGCCGTTCAGACGGCCGTCCCCCTCTCCAGGTTCTGTTTGATCTCGGCCGTGTACTTCCCGTAGAACCTCTCCGCCTTCTTATTGAACTTGGCGTTTCTCTCGTTGATGTAGTCGATGTCTGCGTCGTCGTTGTACGGCCGGCGGCGGCTGTATTTTTCACGCTTTTCAATTCTGCAAGACAAACAGCGGCATTGGACGGCCTGGACGCGAGTCCTCCGGATCTGCTGACGCGCAGAGCTGCTCCAACACACACGTCTCTGTTTTCTTAGTATTTACTTACTGTTTTTCAAGATCTGCGACCATTCTATCCACCCCTTCCTTAGACGGCACGTGAGATCCGTGGAGGAGACTGTTCGATGTGGGGTAAAGCGCTTCGCCGCTGCAGGAGAGCAACAGACGGGCAGCAGTTCTCACAACCGCACTGGTCACGGTGAGATGGGGCTGCTGCTGGGGGATTTCTAACGTAACACTTCAAGGCGCTTAACGCCCGTTGAAGTGCAGGAGTCCAAGACTGAGGTGAGAACGTGCTGAGGTTAAAACAAGCGCTCTTAACTATTTTGAGAGACGCCAGCACGTGCCTGCGCAAGAGACGGAAACCCCCCGAAATTCTACATCTGAACACAAACTTTCTCAGCTGTCGCTCAGTCTGCTCTTGAGCCACGGGGCTGCGTAAAAAACCCAAGCCCTACTCCGAGAAACGAGAGTCATCTCCTCACGCCTTGAAATACAACCTGACAAAATATTTCTTCAAACTCGGTAATGCCAAATTTCAAGAAATAAACCTCCTCCGTTACCCCCTGCAGCAGGGACGCAGAGTAGATGATCAGGCCGTGCGTTTTAAGATCCTGTTAAAAGACTAATTAATACTACGGTGTATGTGAGAATATGCATGTGCTGAAAGGATTAGTTTAAGTCTTTAGTGTTTGCTAATAGTTTAGAAATACCAGAAACGACATCAGCTGGCTGAAATGGAAACTTACTACTGCTCTTTCAGCTTCTCGTACTGCTCCAGGTCAGGTTTGATCTGCCGCGTTAACCTCTGGTACTGGCGCAGCTGAGCGGCCGCGTAATCTTTGGGAGAAAATGAATTCGTCTTAGGGCGAAGGTGTTTATTTCACGATTCAGCTGAAACGCTAACAAAGGCGTTCATTACAAACACGGACGAGTGTGTGGTTAAGCCGTTACCTGAAAATCCAAGATCTGGGTTTTTCCTCTTCTTTTTCCTTTCCCATCTCTCGGCATCCTCAGCACTGATCTCCAGCAGTTTAACGCGCTCGTAGTCTTCTCCTCTCGCTGCACACTCCTAACACAGCGCAAAGAGCAGTTTTAACAGTAAGACAGTGGCCAAGGATCAGACTTAGTTACACCTGCCTAGATCAGTCCATCAGCCTCTGGTGCAGGGCAGTAATTTAGATAATTAGGTGATGGATTTGGGGGGGTAACGTCTGTAGGAGCTCCCAAGCCCATCCGGCCTCTGCGAAGGGGGCTCAGCCTCGCTGCGGGCACTTGGCCCGAGGCTCAGCAGGGTTGTGGGACGCTGCAGTTGTGTCTTTACCTTCTTCTTCTCCTCCACCTTCAGCTCCCACTCCAGCCGAGCTTTTTTGGCTTCCCAGTTGGCTGGCAATTTCAGTCTTTTATCTTCTTCCACCACTTCTTGGTGATTCAGCTTGCGAGCCTCGTTCTAGGCACAAACCGGTGTGTTACGTGTGGCGACGCTCCGTCGCGGGAACGGAAGGGCCCGGAGCTCCCGAGGGCGGCGGGTGCCCGGCCCGGGATGGGGCCAGGCCACCGCATCCCGACCCCACCACGTAAAACGCTGCGTTTGGCGAAGGCCTAAAGAAACCGTCACCCGGGTGGGGGGTCGATAGGACGGGGAGTCGCTGATGCCACGGCAGCGGCAAACCGGCGGCACAACCTCCCCGGGGCCACCGGGCCGCGGCCGAGCTGGGCCGGGCACCCCCCGCCGCCCCTCCTGCTTTGCTTCCCCACGCATCAGCGGCACCGCTGGTAGGAACCGGCCCCGGCCCCGACCCCGACCCCGGCCCAGCCGCCGCCACGTACCCGCTTCATGTGGAGCTCGCGGAACTTGCGCAGCCGCTCCTCCCGCTTCTGCGCCGCCGCCGCCGCCGCCGTGCCAGGCCTCGCCTCGTCCTCCGAGCCCGAGGAGTCCTGAAACAACGCACCCTCAGCCACCGGCACCGGGAAGGAGTCGGGACCCCCCTCTCTCCCCCGCGCCGCCGCCTCACCCCGCCATCGGGATCGGGAGCCCCCAAAGCGCCCAGCGCCGACACCGCCGCCGCCATCGCGCACGGTAAACACTTCCGCTTCCGGCCTCGCGCACTTCCTGCCAGCGAGCTGCCGCGGCGCGCGGGCGCCCCCCAGCGGGCGGGAGGTGCCGCTGCCCCGTTCCGCCGCCTTCCCCTCACGTCGTGAGGCGGCGGCGGCCGGAGCGAGGCCCGGGGCTCCCCCGCCGCCGCGGCCCAGGCCTCGGCCCCCCCCGCCGCCATTAAAACGGCCCTCGGCGCTCCTCGCGTGTGGGCTTCGGTGCTTTTTTCCCCCTGGAGCCGGAGAGGGTTCGAGCTGCGCTCCCCACCAGCAGCTGGTAGCCGGGTTTGCCGTGACGGCCTCCGGCCCTCGTCTCCCCGTTCCACTGCCTGATTTAAAACGAGCCCGGGGTCCCAAGGGGCCGTTGTGAGGCGGCCCCGGCCTCCCCGGCAGCCCCGGGCACTGTTGCTCTCCGGCACCCTGGAGTCAGCACTCTGCTCGCGTGGTTTGGGCTTTACGGGCTTGATCTCTGCGTGCCGAGGAGAAGCAGATGAAAAGCGGTGAATCTCCTTTTTATCTTGGGAGGCAGATTTAAAGCCTTATCGCTGCGTCTCGGAGCCGTCTGGAAAGCAGTCTTTAAATTACCCCTGTATTCCAGACACTAATGTCCGGGCAGGCAACCTACTGCGGGCTCGAAGTGACTCCATGGTTTAGTAAACACTGTTAATCAACCTTTTTTTCTTCTTCCAAGGAATCGATGGGGTGACGCAAACTTTGTAGTCAAATTAAGGAAGCAGCACGTGAAACAGATGAACTCTGCCGTGCCTCGGCTCACCTGGAAGCACCGGCGAGATTCAGGGCAGAGCCTGGCGTGGGATGGGAAACCAAGCAACGGCATCCCTCTGTCTGTGCCGTCCGTCCCCTCGGCCACTCCGGGAATCACGCCGGTTACCCGCAGCAGGTTTGCTCAGGGAGAAAGTTGCAGCTCTCACAGAAAATAAAAAGCTTTGCTGCAAATTCTGAGCCAAGAAATTAAAAAATTGCATGATGTTGCTGCAGCGGCCAGGATCCTCCAGCCTTACAAAGCCAAATGTAGATTTATTATGAGGGTTTGTCAGCAATATTGATATGCACATACAAATGCATCTGTGTGTATGCATGTGTCATGTCTGTATATTTGTTCCATAAAGGTAGAAGCGTTCAGGACTTTTGTTTTTCTTTGAAGAAACGATCCAAACCCTGTAAGGTTACTAACTGCCAGCCGACGATATGTTTTTTAAATTGACCTTGTCAGCTTCGGCTCGTGACTTTCCAGCAGAGGGAAACGCAGCACAAGCGATGAGGGGTTGTGGCAATGGCAGGCAGCCCTGGCAACTGCAGACTATCTCTGTTCTCTTTTAACTTCACTTTCTTCCGCTGCCAAACTCTGATGCATGCTGAGTGATTAAAAATATCAAATGCAGTGTTGCCCAGCAAGGAGTCAAGTCAGAGGGAAAAAAAAGAAACCCAAACTAGTGAAGCCAGTGCTGTAAAACAGAGCAGACTGGGGCAAAGAATGGGAGCAGAAGGCTTTTATACAGCCCCGGTGACAGTATCTTAAGAGAATGGAGAGGATTGTCCCGATGTGGTTTGGATTTTGGGTGTCTGCCCTCACCTGCCATGTCCGTATCCCCACGGCTTGGCCTCGAGTCGTTGGATTTCCACGCAGATGGAGCGAGCTGCCACCACGCTGGGGACAGGCACCACCGGTGCTGGAAGAGGGGAGATTTCTGAAAGAAGCGGCCAGCGGCGTGGTTGATGTCGTTGTGCAGTGAATTGGGCAGTGCGCTGTCAAAATCCGAGTTACGTGCTTTGGCCACGGCTTTACCAATATTCCTCTGCTCCGTCTGGAGCTCCCGGCCCCTCTGCCATGAGTTTGTCCCTTAGGTCCCGTCCTCGCCGGCTCTGAGCCCTGTGCAGTGAGGGATGTCCCGCCATGGAAACGGTTTTTAGCAGAGGTGATCTTGGTGCTCGTAAAGAAGAGTGGCAGGATGCGGCCCTGCTCACGCGCCCTAAGATGGTGCTTTGCTTAGGGGCTGTCTCCACATGCCTCGTGTGGGGACCGGTCACCACGCTTGGGATCAGGGAAGTCTTGGGAGCAGGGAGGGACGCTGGCCTGGCCCTCGGGTGCATGAAACACTGCATCAGCTGCACCCTGCTGCAGCTCCCACCTGCGGCCCCTCGACCGGCCTTTTGTTTTCTGGATCATCCAGACAATCTCCTGTGGCACCTGAGCACTGGGACGCTCCGTGTCTCCGCCAGACACAAGTCAGGAGCCAGCGGAGGGCGAGGGGCAGGGGAAGAGGGTGGGCTCTTGGCAGAGCCTGCCCCAGATGTCTGCTCTGCTCTGTGACGTGGGGTGGCCGCAGCTCAGCTGCAGAGCGGGGCCATCAACCGCTTGCGTACTCGCTACCCTTTTATTTAATCACGGGAAGCTGGATGGGTTTTATGGGTTTGTGCAGTGCCTGGGCCCAGCCAAGCCCCGGGCTCGGTGGAGCCTCTTTTCCCTCCTCACTGCCGTAATGCAGTTAGGAAATAAACCCAAGAGGTTTCCCTGGCTTCTGTGGATTTGCTTCTGGGTGCGGTGCCAGCTCAGGAAGCCCGGTTCCTGGTGCAGGTGCCGATTGCCTCCCCGGCTCGGTGGTACAGCTGCGAACCCCAGCCTGGCCCAAAAGAGCAGGGAATTCTCCCAAACCCGCCCTGTGCCAAGGAACAGGGACTGGTCCTGCGCGGGCTGACAGTGAGTACATGCAGATCTGCTCTTGCTGTCACTTACAGTTAATTTATTTTTAGATTAAAAAATGTTTTTATTTCTCATGCACACAGAATTGGCACTGCTTTTTTGGGTCGTAGCTGACTCCATTGTCTTCTCCAGTTATGCCTCCCCTGCAGTGCCGAAATGAAAAATTCCAGTTACATATTGTACAGGGGATGGGAACTCGGAGGAACTGACTCATCTCGGTTATATTTGTCCTGTTCAAAGGGGAAGATCCTGGTCGAGGGGTGGGGGGGGAGCAGCATCGGTTATCTCCCATCCACCGCAGCAAAGGTGCCGCTTTGATCAGGGGTCCGGAGGGCGCGTGGCCGAGTGCGGAGGGCGGCTGGGCGGCCTCGCATTGTGCAGCTCCTCGGGCTGCTCAGGCAGTCGGGGCAGCGGGGAAGGGGGGGGTTGTGCTTTTCTCAGGAGAAGAATTGCGGCTCCAGCGTGGCAGAGGCCGCAGCGCGCTCCCCAGGACGCGAGCCAAGCCCCCGCAGGTAGCGAGCCCCGGCCCTGGGGCCATCTCCCACCCGGGAGGGCGGGTGGATAGGGAGCACAACCCCAAGCTGGAGCTGCAGCGAGGTGCTGGAGCGCGCCCGGCTCGCTCAGCGCGGGTAGCGCTTGAACGCAACAGCCGGGACGGCCAGTGCCTCGCCCTGAGCCGGCGCATCCGTCAGCGTCTCTTCCCTAAACATCCGCCCTCACCACCTCTGCCCCGCGGCGCAGCCTCCATCTTCCACCCGCCGGGGCTGATCCGCTGCAGCGCCCGGCTTGGGGGCCGCAGCGGCTTGAGCTGGGCGTGCGGCGCTGCGGCCAGGCCTGCGGCACCCGAGCGTGGGTGTGCAGTGCCGTGGTCTGGGTGGGCAGTGCCGTGGTCTGAACATGCAGTGCCATGGTCTAAACATGCAGTGCCATGGCTTGGACACGCAATGCCGTGGTTTGGACACGCAATGCTGTGGTCTGGGTGTGCAATGCTGTGGTCTGAGTGTGCAATGCCGTGGTCTGAGTGTGCAATGCCGAGGTTTGAACACACAGTGCCATGGTTTGGATGTGCAATGCCGTGGTTTGGGTGCGTAGTGCCGTGTTTTGGGTGTGCAATGCTGTGGTCTGAGTGTGCCATGATGTAGTTTGAACATGCACTGCCATGGTTTGGATGTTCAATGCCGTGGTTGGACGTGCAATGCCGTGGTTTGGGTGTGCAGTGCCATGGTTGGGGTGTGCAATGCCGTGGTTTGAACATGCAGTGCCATGGTTTGAACACACAGTGCCATGGTTTGGACGTGCAACGCTGTGGTTTGCACGTGCAGTGCCACGATCCAGACCTGCAATGCCACAACTTGGACCTGCAGTGCCGCGGGCCAGAGCGGCAGCGCCGTGGGCTGTCGCGCTGGGCGTAGGTGCTGCTGGAGAGGGCAGGAAGGCGCGAGGCTCTGCTGCGGCCAAGGACAGCTCGTCTCCCCTTGGTCCCGCAGGGGAGCTCGCCCCTCCCCGCCCGCCGCGTGTCACATCGGTGCCGTCACGTGCAACCTGCCACATGGGCTTCTTGCGTGTGAGAAGGGAGCCGTGAGCGTGCTGGGGGATGTGATAAGGCCCCGGCATGCGGTGGCGTGAGTACAGCTCTCCTGCGCGGTCCCGGCAGCTGCAGGAGCCGCTTCCACTTCCTGCCCGTCCCTGCCTGTGCAGCGCAGCTCCATGCTGTTCAACAGCTGCCGCGCTCCATCCTGTTTCGTGATGAAAGGTGCTTTAGAAGCGGAAGAAAGTTATGATGAGCAGGAGAAATAATGTACAGGCAGGGCTGGAGACAAGGCAAGCCTGCGCTCATCCCGGTCGCAGCCCTTGGGACGGGTGGTGGCGGCGGGGGGATGGACATCCTCAGCCAGGCAGCGGCACGGGGACCCTTCCCCACCTCCGATTCTGGGGGAGACCGCAGGGGTGAGCATGGGTGGCACACACGGGGTCGGTTTGCCGTGCTCCCGCTGGGCCCGCTCGCTGCGGTGCCATCCCAGTGGTGTGCCGACATCTGGGAAGCTCAGACCTGTGGCGAAATCCCCTTTGTCAACGAAAATTGGGGGCAGGAAAAGAGGCAGCGCCCGGGATGCCGCCACGGCCGGGAGCCCCGGGGCTGGGACCAGCGCGGTGCTGGGAGCCGCTACGATGGGAAGCCCTTTGCAAGCAGAAGCGCTGGTTTGGGTAAAGAAGAGGAAAACCAGACCTAAAACTTGCATCGGACCAAATCAAACGTGCAAGAACTGCATTAATCCTGCGAGATGGGTGACACGCTGGAGGTTCAGATTAATTAGAGCGTATTTACTTATTGGAACAGATCTAACGTATTGCTTTATTGCATGGAGTCAGTAACCATGAAGAGATTTGGAGAGGGGGAAAACGTGAAGATTGTTTGGGGTTTAGGTAGAAGAGAAGCGGGTTTTCTTTCAGTCCGGTTCCTTTCAATCACAGACTACTGTTTGTGTCCTGTTGGGTTGCAATTATAATCTTTCAGATCAGACACATAATCATTGGGCTGGAGAGCAAAAAGTACCTGGGTAATGTGCTTAACAGAAATTAACCTGGTTACGTTCGTACTCTATTGAAAATGAGAAAGTGCTGATGGTCAAAATCAATTCCTCCCCAGCCAAATTACTGCAGGGCTGGCTTAGGGTTTCAGCTAAATGCTCAACCCTCAAACAATGAGCCTGACGGTATTGAATTAGGCTCCTGATCATATAGTTCAAATGATGGCAACGGTTTGCCTTTAATGCTAGCAGCGGGCGGGTGGGCGAAATGGAAAATCCAGCCCGTTTTCCCCCCGGGACTGTGCGGAGGGTCCCGCTGGGTGTCCCCGGTGCCGGCCGAACGAGGGGCTGCGGGCAAGCTTTGCCCGAGCCTTCCCTGTCCACGTTACAGCCCGTCGGTCCGGGATTGCAGCTTGAATTGGGACAATGGGCTGGGGGATGTGGGGTGGGATGGTTTGGGATTCACAGCCCTAAGGGCCGATAAATCACAGCCTTCCCGGGGGGGCTGATGTTTCTTTTGGAGACTTCTTAAGTGCCTGGAGAGCGGGGCAGCTCTCCGCAGCGCTTGTCAACTCCTGCCCGGTTACATCTTTTCCCTTAAAAGCCGGAACCTCGCGGAGTTTCCTGGATGAGAGCACCTCAGTCATTAACCGTGAATTTCAAATGAAGCAGATTTACAGTGTATCTCGCAGAAATACGCCGGTGTGAGACAGCGGGAGAGCGGCCCGGCGCGCTCGCCTCTGCGTTTCTCCCTTCGCCAGGCTCTGAGCGGGACGGGGCCCGGCCGAGGTGCCACCCGCGAGCGTCGCCCGCCGGCACGGCCGCCCTGCTGCCGCGGCCATTTCGGGAGGTGCCGGGTTGGTTCTCCAGCCGCCCCTGCGGGATGGGGATGCCTTCAAGGCTCCCAAAACCCAGCAGTGTCAGGGATCAATTGCTGGGGGCAGCCACTTCCCCGGGGGAATGGGACAAGTGGCAATTAATTAGCTGTCAATAATCGGGAAGGATGGGACCTGTGGTCCCGCTGTTGCAATTAGGAGGGAGAAGGAGGCCGGAGGGAGGGATGCTGCGAGCTGGGCGGCATGGCGGGACACGCTCCGGCTGTTGGTCTCCGCATGAGTAATATCGAGTCTGCGGCACCGTGGGGGTCCCGAGAGGCTGCCCTGGACGCTGGGGATTTGCTTCCCTCCCCGCTGTGGGACATGGAGCCTGGGACATGGCCATCCTGCCGGGTGCCCCCCAGGGAGGTGCCAGGAGGGACCGTCCCCAGCAGGCAGCGGGGCGGGGGGTGCGGAGGGAGGATAACGTAACGTTTCCCCCGATCAATGAAGATTTTGGTTTGTGAGTTATTAGCCTGGTGTCATAAACTATCTCAAAACCACAAAAGTAAAATAATAAATCTCCCTGTTTACCTCCTGTGTGTTGTTTTTAAGTACCAAAGTCCCTCCAGGCATCTGTTCAATATTGCATCGGCCAAACGCGAACACAAATCACAAAGACGAAGCCGGATTTTGGGGAATATTAGTCAGTCTTTGCTGTTTTCCAGCACTTGGTGGTGGGCAGGGACGCTCCCGTGGGCTCGCTGGGCACCGCGAGCAAGCGCCGACCTCGTGGCGAGCGCAGGAGGCCGGGGCTGAGCGGGGCCGGGGAAGCGCAGGGCGAGGGCGATGCCGCTGCTCCCGGGGACGTGTCCCTGTCCCCCGTGGGCCCCGTTGAACGCTTCGGACGCCTCTCACCCCTGCCTTGCCGTCCCCCCGCCCGTGCGTTTTTGCCGCTGCAGAGACCGAGCTCTCCCGGTGTGATCGTCGCTCCCTTGTAGCCCCGCCGTGAGCCCCCCTGCGCGGGAAGCACACTTCAGCCATCGTTAAATATTAAAGGGCAGCCGGTGCTGGTGAGCAGCAGGCACCTCACCCCCAAACTGCGGTTCATCGGCAATGCCGGGGGGACAGGGGCCAGCTCCCCCCAGGGCTCCCAGTGCTCCCAGTACACCTCCCCTGGGTGCAAACCCAGGGGTGCTGGGGGTCCATGGGGCAGCCGTGCCAGCGGAGGGGCTGTGCCCCCCTCACCCCCATCCTCTGCCCAGGGCCCTGGGGAACCTGGAGGTGTCGGGGTGTCTCCTGCCCCCCCCGAGCCTCCGTGCCCCTCCTGCCAGCCACAGGTTTTCTTTTTAAAGATGCTTCTGGTCGCTCTTCCCAGTATTTTTGTCTCCTGGCCGTGGCCACTGCATCCTCCCTCATCATTAACTGCCTGGGTTGGGTTGCTCCGTGGTTTTCCCCTATCCCAGCAGTCTCCCCCCTCATTACCCACCAGAATAAACCTTTCAAAGGAGAAAAAAAGACCGGTAAAGGCTATTTCAGGCAGGGCCAGGGCTGGCAGGTTCCCCTCCGCGGCGCTGGGAGCCGGATCTGGGGAAAACTTCCAGCTGTAAAGAGAAAGCCCGCGCCTGGCCGCAGCCGAGACCTGGGAGGAAAAAGCAGATTGCAAAGGCGGGGGGGATGGCCGGGGATGCAGGAGCTCGCCCCGGAGCGCTGCACAGCTCCGGGGAGGGATGCTGGAAACCCAGCCTGCGTTTCAGGTGTGAAGCAATTAGGGTTGGGGCTTGATGGCTTTAATGAGGGGAGTTCAAAGAAGAGAGACGGGACCACAGCGTGTCTTTTGCAGGGAGATGCGAGGTGCGCTCTGCTGCTCAGCGCGGAGCAGGCGGTGACGTGGTGCCTTGGGACACATCACTGCATCATCGCCGCACGTCGGGTCTGCTGTCGAGCACCGGGAAGGAGCCGGGGTGCAGGCTTCTCCCGCGGGACACCCCGAGCCCCGCAGCCCCGCACGCAGCCCCTCTCTTTGCAGAGCAGTGCTGGGAAACACGCCGTTTCCCGTCTCAACACCTGGATTTCAGGAACCCCCGCGCTGTTCAAAGCCGGGGAGGGGAGGAAGCCGCCCCGTCGCAGGCCGTCCCCTTCCCTGACCACGGGGAGCCGGCGCGGGGTCCCGCTCCCCCCGTGCCCCGCAAAGCCACCCCACGGCTGGTGCAGGACTCGCGTTCACAGGGCTGGAAAACCAAAAGGAGCCGAGCGGGAGCATTTTGGGGGTGCAAAGCTGAGCTCCCCGGCCCCACGCTTCGCCCCCCGCTCTCTCCAGCTGCTGGCAGCAGGATGCTCCCCAGCCAGGCGTGCGTCTGACACACCATAGCAAAGCCCTGCTGCTACACGAGGGGTTTTTTTGTGGTTGCAGAGTGGGATTCTGCTGGGATGTAAACAGGTGCAGCTTACTGGGTTTCTTCTGAGGCCTGATTTTGGCCCCTAAAGTGTTAAGTGAGTGCTAAGCCCTATAAAATTACTCTTTCAGCTACTATTTCTGCACAAAAGGCTTTCGGCGACAAGATATGCCAAAGCATCTGATGAAGTAATATGTCTATTCTCATTTGTGACATTTATTATTAACAGGGAAAAAAAAAAAAAAACCAAAAACAAAACAGCCAGAAAGAACTCTTAATTGAAGGACTATTGTGCCGTGGTAACTGCTATTAAATTAATCTGCTGCATTCCTTTCCACCCACACACTTTAAAACTTCCTGGTTATAATTAGAACCATTTAAAACCAATTTGACACTCCTTGGATGATGCAGTTCAGCTGCTTAATATGGTGAAACTTTGGTGAAAGGAGCAGAGAGGGGCTGCGAGCAAGCTGGGTTCGCTCGGCTCTTGCAGAGGATCAAACCCGGGAGCTGATGCTCGTGCACGGGGATGTTCAGGCCCGTGGGGAAACGCAAGCTTGGGGCCGCTCCTCTCCGGGGCTAATTGCCCCCGAGCCGTGGCCCGTCTCAGTCCTCTGCAGTCATCCCACGGGAGATGCTCCTGTGAGAGCTGCCCGGAGCATCCTTCATCCAGGGACACCCATGGGTGCTGGGAGGGCTCGGTGATGCTGGTCAGTGCTGGGGGGGTGCGAACGCCTTCCCCCTGTTTTGGGAGGCACCTTGAGCAGTCGCCTCCTCCCTTGTGCAAGGTGATAAATGCACCAAAGCGAAAAATACACCGATGCAAAAGCGTTTGGGTGCTTAAGTGTGGTAAAAAGGCATGTAACTGCGGGACCGAAAGGTGATTTTTTGGCAACGGGAGACCTTAGAGGCGCGCTGACGCCGTGCGCCTCTGCACCAACGCTCTGCCTGCCTCGCAACCTCGGTCGGGGTAAGGAAACCCTCAGAGGGTGCTAGTCCAGCGCTGGATTTGGGAAGGGTTCTCTGGCTGTGCGGGAGCCGGGGCGTAGCTGTTCGCTGGGAGAGTAAACAGAGAAACCACCAGGCCTGGCCAAAAACTGGTGCCGAGCCCCGGCGGGTGTCACTTCTGCAAATCTGTTCCTGCTCGGCCGCCTTTATCTGTCATTCTTGTAACCACCTGGGTGGCATTTCGATGGTATCTGCGGGGCCGCGCGTAGCTCTCGAGCACATCCCCGACCACCTCAAGGCAAAGCCAGTTCCTCTAACCGGCCCTGGAAGATCCCGTTAGTCACGGTATCTTTACTGTCACCTTCTGTTTCCTTCTCCATTTGGCTTTCAGTTTTGCGACATGTGTTAACCAGGACTGTGTGCCGGATCCAGACCCGGCCCCGCAGCTTCCTCACCCGCCGCTGGGACGATTTCCTCCCGGCGCCCACCTTGCGCCCGTCCACCCGGCAGCCGGGGGTGTGATGGCTTCAGCTCGTAGGTTCGGGGGGAAATCACGGTGGTTTGTGCTCTATACCCTCTGTTTCACATGTTTTTCCCTTCGGGGAAGGGCTGCGATGAAAACCTCGAGGGCTCGAGCGCTGCCCCCAGTTCCCTCCGCTGCAGCTCAGTTTCAGGTTCCCGCTCGGTCCTTGGGGCCGTGGTTTTTCGGACGTGCTGTGAGCAGAAATTGGGGCTGCCGTGGCCCCAGCGGCTCCGCAGAGCCCACCCTGTTAGTGGGGGCCGGGAACGGCTCCTGGTCCTGCTCGCTGCTGCCGCCAGCTTCCCCCCCTGCACCGTGTACAGCTCCAAGCACCCATTTACCCCTTCTGACCAGCACCGTTTGCCCTCCTTTCGGGGCCAGACCCCCTCCTTCCCACGCCGGCGCCTTCCCTCTTCTCTGACCTCGCTGCTCTCCCTCTTGCTGCTGTTTTACATCTCTCCCAGATGCCCTTATTCACCCTCAGCTCATCCTCGTCTCCCTCCCCTGTGCTGCCCCGTCCAGGGCTCAGCGCGGTGGCACCGGTGGGGACGTGCTCTCGTGCCCCGTCCAAGCGAGTGCCGGGGCGGATCTGCCCGGAACGGCAAGGAGAAGGAAATGTGGATTTTCTCCCCCGAACAGGCCCCCGCTGCGGGGCAGGGACCCCCGGCCGGGGCTGGTGATGGGGAGCCGCAGCCGACGGGTCGTCTCCGCAGGGATGGAGCGTGACGGGCTGGCTGGGGCTGGCGTCACTGCATGTGCAGATTTGGGGGGTTTTTTTAATAAACAAACTCCAATTTTTTAGATTTTGAATTTCTTCCCTCCTCCTGTCCTCCCCCTTCTTCCGCTCTGGAGCACGATCAACCCCCAAAGAACAGAGGTTATTTATGCATTTGTCTAATCTGTGTTGGTTGGGTTTGTTGGGTTTGGGGTTGGTTTTTTTTTTTCCCTTCTTGCTACTTCGTAATTTTTTCCCAACTTTGGAAGCGCGACAGAGTGGCCAAAGGAAAAACAAAACAAGGATATTTCTGCTACCCTGTAACTTTGCAAAAATGCTGCGTGCCTGCGCTGGTGCGCGGTGGGGGGCGTAACGAGAACCAGGGGCTGCGAGCTCCGGCCAGACGGAGTAAAATTAGCCGAGGAGGCGGGAGAGGGGGAAACGTCTTCATCCCGGGAAGCCTCCGGAGCCCAGATGGGTTTGTACGGAGCGAGCGGGATGCGGACTGCGCTCGCCCCTCGCAGCGGGGCCGAGCCGAGCCCGGGCGTGAGCTACGAGTCCCGTCGGAGCGTTTAGCTCTGCTCGTTGCAGCCTCCCCATCCGTCCCCCCTTGCCAGCTCTCCTCCCTTCGACACCCAGGCTGGGGCCGGTTGTCTTTTCCTTCCCTCCGAGCTGCGGCGTTTCCCTGGCTGCTCCCCCAAACTGGGCGGCTCCATCCCTCCCTTGATGCTCGCACGAAGCGGAGCTCCTGGAAGGACCCGCGCACCCACTGCCGCCTCTCCCGGACCCCCGGCCGCCCGGGGCCGAGGGCAGCCCGTGGAGGGGAGCGGGGACACCGAGTCCTCCCCGCCTGCCCGCGACAGTTATTTCACTTGTTGTTTACAAGCAGCGTCTTGGCAGGAGGCGTCAGCTCGGCGCGGCAGCTCTGCCAGCGTTTGTCACCGTGCGGTGCCGTCGGTGGTGGCCGTCCCTCTGCGTCCCCGCAGGCAGCTCGCTGTCCTCGGGCAACAAGCAAGCGGGGGTTTGGCTGTGCGTGCCTGTAAAATGTACTGATGCAGCTTGGATTTGGGGCGTCAGGGAAAAAAAATGAAATTAAAAAATGATCTAGGCTGTATTTTTTTAGGCGTAGAAATCCCTCCGGGTCCCTGACGCGGGGCTGTGCCTGTCCCTGACGCCCGTGTGCGGCGCTTGCTGGGGGCTCTCTGGGGAGTTCTGAGAAACATCATGGGCCGCGCTGTTATTCACATATATAAATGTCCATTAAAGCAAACGTAGAGATTAGGACGTGGACAAACGCGATTAGGGAATCGATGCTGCCAGATCAGAGGTCCGGGCAGAGGACTCTGCTGGAACTGATTTAGGCATCGCAGAGGGGAATTGAATAGGATAAAAAGCCCGCGCTCGTTAGCAGGGGGGTGGTAATTAAGACACACGGGTGCCCGGCTGGCGCACGGGTGGCACCGCGGCGCTGAGGGTGCAGGGGTGACAGCGGGAGCGGCGCGGGCGTAGCACGGCACTTGCTTCCTTCCTGGGAATGGAAAAGAGAGATCGACTGAAACCAAGGGGGACAAAGAAGAAAACAAGCCTGTTCAGAAGCTGATTCGATCTGACATCGTCTTCTGAGCTCTCCGAGTGGCATTTACTGTTTAAAGATACGGCAAAGAAAATAAATCTCCCAGGCGTGACAGCTTGCTTTGATTAATAACAAGCCAACCGCTTGGCCGAGCGGGGTGGGAGGGTTTCGGCACCGGGGGTGCCAAGCGGGGCTGGGTGATGGGGTAGCAGGGGGTTCGCCAGCCCTGCTGCTGGGCCCCAAGGTGGGAAAAAATAGCTAGAGCGAAAAAAAAAAGGAAAAAATAAAAGAGCAACAAGTGGACGCTTGCGATGAGAAGCGCGACGGGGTCGGATCCGGGCTGCGCTGGGCGAGGAGCTGGGCAGGGCCTGCCGAGGGCGCGGGGTGGGAGGAGGATGCTCCATCGCTCGCCTTCCCACGGCCGGACACGCTCATCGATCGCCAGCGCTCGCGGCCCGGCCCAGGGCAGGCGGAGCTGCCCGGGAGAGCGGGATAATTTCTATTTGAAACGAGGAGCTGCTGAAAGGGAAGGGGCCGTCGCCGGGAGCGTCCGGGTGCTGGGACACACAAGGATCCTGCGGTATTGAAACTCCCAGCTGCTCCATCCTGCCAAAAACCTGGGAAAAGCCCAGACCTGAGCATTTAAATAAATGTAGAGACCCAATATTCTCGGTTTCTCCCTTGGTTGCAGCCCCACCGTGGCGCTGGGACCCTGCAGCCCTTGCACGGGCGGATGCTCCTGGGCTCCGGGAGCCAGCACATCCCCTGGGCTTGCACGAGGTGGCTTCAGCCCCTGGCTCCCTTTGGGGCAAATTTTCCTTTCCCGTGCATCGTGGCAGGGTAGGAAGGGTGCAAAGCCAGTGCTGTGCCGCAGTCTGGCCCCTTCTTAAGCCCCTCTGGGGTCCTGTGGATTCAGAAATGAAGCCCAGACCCGCAGGTGGGAGCTGGCACAGTTGGGGGGGTGACAAGAGGCAGGGTCAAACGCCTGGCACCTGAGCTGCCCCGCGCGGCAGCTCCGGCGGGATGGGGTGGAGGGAATCAGGGATTAATCAGCTGCAGTCGGTGGGAGGGAGGGGAGGCGACGGCTGCTCGGGATTGCGGCTGTGCCGCGTGCCAGCGTCTCTCCGGAGAGCCGGTGGAGGGGCTTTTGGCTGCTCCCGTGCTGCAAACCGCAGGGGCTGCTTTGGAACACGTGAGGCTCGAAACGCTGTTGCTGCTCCTCGGAGCTGTCGTGACGCTGAAATATCTCACGATACGCTCAGGGTCACCGTGCGTCTGAGCCCTGGGAAAAGCGAGGGCTGGCAGGCAGCAAGAGGGTGAAATTTGGGCTGCCCTGGCCCCGGGCTGGTGCTTGAGCGCGGGGGAGGAATTGGGTTGTTCTCCGTGGTCTCTGGCCCAGCAGCTCGGGGGGGTCTCTGCACGGTGCTGGGATGGGGTGGCCAGCAGCTGATCTTGTCTTTGGCTCCTTGGAAGTACCTGCAAAGCTTTTCCAGCTAACCAAAAGAAAAAAATTCTAAGTGTTTTCTTTAGGACTGGCGGGAAAAAGCTTCTGGAGCACGTGACAGGGCTGCTAAGGAGCGTTTCTACGCAAAAAAAAAGCCTTTTCCATCAGAAAGTGGGAGCGCTTTATTTTGAAACGCTGACATAACGCGCTTGACGGTTTTGACTTTTAAAAGGGAGGGAAGCGTGCAGAGCACGCGGCCGTCACTAAACGTGCAGGTTCCGCCCGGCGGCTCCCACTGGAGCATCGTCCGCGGGCGGCGTGTGGGGCTGCGCCGAGCGGCTCCCCGGCCCTGCCCAGCCGCCGGCGCGGGGGGACCTCGAGGAACCCGCTTCTTTGTGTGACCGAGGCTCTTTCGCAGGAGCAGCTCCGCGACGTCGGGCCGGAGAACCTTCCCCCCGCACCTCTGAAGCTCGGTCCCAAAGGTTGTCACCCGGCGCGGTGACACTCGAGCACTTAGCGGCCTGCTGGCAGCCCCCAGATGAATGATTTCTCTTTACTTTTCTTGGGTCGGATTCTCTCCATTGAGTCTATTGATTTGAATTTTAAGTGAGGGGGATAATGTTGTTTTTATTGTGCTGAGCGGGGAGCGGAGGCCGCTGGCGGGGGGCGCGGGCACTGCAGAAATAAATTGAATTATTAGTGCGTTGTGGTGAGCGTGAAGCCGCCGTGGCGAGGGGTGAAGGTGATTGGGGTGGTTCAGCCTTGCGGCACTTTGGGGTGGTGGGATGAGCTTTTCCGTGCCGGGAGCCGGGTCCGGGCGGGATGTCCATAAATCCCTTTCATCCCACAGGAGCAAAACCGACGCGACGAAGCCCTGCGCGCCTTGCGTGGCTTTGGCATTAAATATATATGGGGAGAAAATTAGCTTAATCAAGTCGAAAGAGAATTGATTAATATTTTAGTAAAAATGCCAAACTCAAGTTGAACATACTGGTTAAATCTCAGCTGGAAAAAACCACTGTGGTTCTCCACCGTCTTTTTTTTTTTTCCTTCAACCCAGGCTGGTTTCCACGGCCCCGTCGCTGCCTACGGGGGCTGTCGGAGCTGCCGACCTCCAGTGGGGCTGCCGGAGAGCATGAGCCGCGCGCAGCCCGCCGAGCTGTTTGCCCTTTAGCTGAACAAATAATTAGTAGCGGTTTAAAAAGGCCCTTCCTCCCCCTCCCCGCTCCCTTTTATAGGTACAATAATCAGATAAAATATTTCTGGAAGACTATTTACAAACTTCCCCATACCCATCAATCTTACCGTTAAGAAGGAACGGAGGAAGATATCTAACCTCAAGAAGCTGCTAATGCAACCGAGCTATTTAATGGTGGGGTGGACTTTTTTTTTTTTCCTGCTGCCATTACTATGGAATACATAATAACATCAATAATTAAATATAAATTGGATTTAATATTTTATGCTGGCGACATGTAATTTACACTCTACCCGAGAAATCAAAAGGTCACGTCTGAAGTAAAGGCAAGAAGTAGGGGGAGATGGGCTTGTCCGTGAAATGGGTCCTGCCGTCGTCCTGCCGGGCTCTAACCCTGCTGACAGGGAGGCTCGAAAATTCCTCCAGGGAGGGAAAGAGCAGCTTTATTTGGGGTAGAAAAAGGAGAGTTGGTGGTTGAATTGCAGGTTGCGTGATGTTTTTTTCGGCTGCCGCCGGTCCTGGCTCTGATGGCTCTCGATGCAGCAACGCTCTGCTCTTGGTTTCAAGTGCCCGGTGGGGCTGGGCTGGGTGGGGGGTGACGTGTGGGCGCTCGCAGCGCAGCCCCCGGCGCGGCCCGAGCGGAGCAGCCGCGCGGAAACGCCGCTCGGGAGGCCGAGGAGAAGCCGGCGTGATGGCAGGCTGGCAGCGCTGCCGCTGCATTGATTTTTGTGGGATTACGGCAGATTTCGGTGGCTTGCCAGCGGAGCAGGCTCCATTAACGCGGTGGTAATTCAGGAACTGCCTGTGTTATTTCTGGAATGTTTGAAATATTTACCTTTTTTTTAATTTATTCCCCCCCCTCAGGTCACCGAACACCTTGTCTAATTTTCATGTTTGTACGTGGGATTTTGTACCAGCTCTGGGTCTCTGCAGCCCCGGCTCTCTTCGCCGTTCGCTTTACATCTGTAATTAATTAAAAATAGGAAAAATCAAACATCTCTTAGGCAGATGTGGGGTCTTCCAGCTTCCCAACCCCCGTTCCGCATCTCCTCCTTCGTTCCCCCGGGGTTAGGAGCGAGCCGGCAGCACCGTGCCCTGTTTGCAGGATGAAGACCCCCTTAATAAGACCAGAGCAGCTGGATGCAGGAGCAAACCTCGAGCCTTCCCGGAGGCCGGGCTGCGCTCGGCTCGCTGCGGCGTGGGGCGAGAAGCTCCTCGTCGTGGCTGGGGTAAATTATTGCTCAAGATTGCGGGCAGAGAGGTTTGGGGCTCGTCTGGGCTGCCCGAAGCAGGTTTCTTCGCAAGTGAGGCTTCTGCTTTTTTAAAGGTTGTGCAATGCATCTGGGCAAAGCCATTCTTGATTCTTCTTCTTCTTCTTCTCCCCGGAGCGGGTTAAGCTCTCGGGTGAGACGAGGAAGTCGGGGGAGACCAGCCCAGATGGTGGTTGCTTTCGGTGTCTCACCTGGCACGAACGTGGGGGAGGCAGGTAGCACCGGGCCGGGGCTGCGCGGAGAGAGGCAGCGCCGGCTCCCGAGCGATGGGAGCTGCTGCTTTGGTGGATGCCAAAGGTTTTGAGCCTGAAAAATAGAAGTTGAAGGCTGAGGGGAAATGAAATCCCTTTTGTGCATCGGGGGGTGGCTGCCCGGGGCTGCTGGCTGGGATTTGGCTGTTGCCTTGTGCGGGATGGAGTTCAGCCGCCCGGTAAGAGGAGGCCATGGCCAAAAATACCCGCACGACGCACCTCGAGGGAAGCGCTTTAGGGAGACCGCGGACAGGCGAGGAAAACCCGTCGACGCATGGCACCGTGGGGTGGCCCTCGCAGGACGTCGGAGGGTGGCCGAGGCTGGCGCGTCACCCACCGCGCCACCCACCCACTGCGTCACCCACCCACCACATCACCCACCCACCGCGTCACCCACCGCGTCACCCACCGCGTCACCCACTGCATCACCCACCGCGTCACCCACCACATCACTCACCGCGTCACCCACCGCCCGCTCAGCTTCCTCGCCGGGGAGCCTGGGATGCCACGCTGGCAATCCCTGGATCTCGTTTTGGGTCTGTGTTGTCCAGATTTAGTTACTGCCATGGAATTGATGAGCGGAGCCCGTCCAGGAGGATGTGCTGCCTGTGACCGAGGTGGAAAAATCCTCACTGATGCTTGCGTTAATTGAATGTCTGGTTTGGTTTTTTTTCGTCTCTATGGCCAAGTTAAATAAAAGCCCGCGATAGCCGACTTTCCGCACCCTCCAGGAGTTATAAACCCACGTTGTAGTCACTCAGAAGTGGGCAGAAAATGCCCTGTTTAATTTGGCAAGCCGCGGACGTGGCCAAAACGTCTGCGTTCGGCTTTTCCCCGAGCCAGACCTGCTCCGGACCTCCGGGGACCCCAGCCCCGACGCAGGCACTGGGGAAACGGCGCTGCTGGCAGGGCCGGACCCTGCCTCCGGACCTGGATCCCCTGCGGGGGTTAAGCCCGATTTGGCTTTTTGCATCATCTGAAGGGCGGCGATCGCTGTCTTTTAGGGGCAGAGCCGTTTTGGGTGCCTCGTCGGACGGCGCGGTCCGAGCTGAACTGCCCCCAAAGGCACTCGGGGCTGAGGTTTATAAGGTCGTTCTGCTTTCGGTGCCTTTTTATGAGGCTTTGGAGTCCACTTGGAAAAAGAGCTACTTGTTTTTTGTTGAGGCTAAATGGTTTTGATCAACAACGCGGCTTTTTTTTATACCTCCTTCCCTTGCCCGACCCGCGGGTGAGATCAGCACCTGCCTCCGGAGGAGGAAGGATCTAATGAATTGCAAAAGGATGCGACCGTACCTGCCTTCTTGGGGCTACGCTTTAGTGGCCTCCTTCCATTTTATTTTTTTTTTCCAAGTCAGCTATGGAAAATCCATATAAATCCCCTATTCTTGCAGCTTATGGTGCCCCTGAAAGTGAAAACACCTGGTTTCAAAGGGCAATCCTGACTCTTAATTGCTCTTAATAGCATATTTTGATTTTATGGACAGGATAATGCGACTCGGGGGCTTGCTTGCTTGGCAAAGGAAACGCTGGGCTCGTCTGACGCTTTGAAGTTTGGGTTCAGGAAGGTTTTTGGTGGAGGAGCGGGCCAGCGTGTCTGGGTCTGCCCGGCTTTCCCAAGCGAGCTGGAGGAGGGCAGGGGAGTAACTCGGAGGGTGCGTAGGGTTTTTTGGAAACCTCTCATTTTTGAGCTGATTACGCTGGTTTTGAGAGGGGTCCTGGGTGATCCCAGATTCAATGAGGCATCTTCCTCTCCGCGGAAGCGGCGGCGAGCTTGGCCACGTGCGGGATTCGGAGTCGGCCGCTGCCTTCTGCGGGCATCCCCTCAGCTGCTGCGCGGGAGGGAGATGGAGGATCCCCCAAAGTTTGGCTCTTGGCCCCAAAAGGTTGGGAGCTTGTTAGCAGGCAGGGCCCTTTCCCCCGTGTCTCTGTCCCCTGTACAGGCCACGTCAGCTTCTCAGGGACACGGCCGCAACAAACTCAGCGGGGATAGGTCGGAACAAGTCGCAGACTATACATTTTTCCACTTTTAATGCGCCAAAATCCAGAGGTATCTCGTGCCATTCCTGTATTGAAGGGCCGAGCAACTTTAATTCTTAAAAGATTAATACAGCAAAGTTGCAATACCATTGATATACTATTATTTTCCATCTTTATTCATCCCCAGATGCAGCAGGAATGGCTCCCTTCAGGCCATTCATAATTGGCAAATGCTTTTAAGACCTTTAACAGTCGCACGCTCCATTTTGCAAGGTGCCTGGTTTATTGTCTGAAAGAGTCGCTCTGAGAAATTACTTCACTAATGTTTTGCAAGGGCCCAAACTGAGTGATTGATGGACAGGATTCAAGTCACTGATAGCCGGTCACTTAATCTGCAATCAGGACTGTCCTGATCAATTTGAGAGGCAGCGGGCTCGCGCGCAGCGAGGAGGAGACGCGGAGATTTACCTTCGCTGCGGCGGCTATCGAGGGATTATTGCCCAGGGCAGCCAAAACCAAGGCCGGGTTGTCTGCGGGAGCTGGTGGGGTTAATCCCGGCTGAGGATCTGGATTTTTGCCTTTTATATTTAGGCTTAAGGATGCCGATATCGAGGATGCTCTACTATGCCTTTAGCTGTGCCAGCAGCTCTGCTGACCTGTTGCTCGTGCTCTTCCTGACGCCCACAAACTCTCTCTGCCCCAGGTAAAGGCTTTTCCGTCACCTCTGCAAACTCCCCTTTGCTTTGCACGAGCCTTTGCGGTAGAAACCAGGTGCCTTTTGAGTGCCCCGTTGCTGTGAAAGGAGCCTGGGCTGAGGCAAGCGGGCTGGGGTGCCCGTACGCACCCCACGGCTGGGCCAGTGCCGGGCTGCTGGATTTTCGTGTCGCTTTTCAGAAGATCGCTTCAGAGGGGCTGGGGGACAAAGTCTTTACCGCGGCACCGTTGTCTCACCTTTTTTAGCTGAGCCTCCAAACCAGTTCAGTTTGCCCACAACCCCTTTAATTTAAAAGCCAGCGCAGGGTGCGGGCAGCCGGGGATGCTGCAGCTGGCGCAGCCGGAGCTCTCGGGAGACCCGCGAGGTGCGAATCCATCCCCAAAGCTGCTGCAGGAGGGACTGGGTGCCGTACCCCTATCGCAATGCAGGCGCGAACCCCGCCGGAGACTTTCTGCTGGTGTTTGACTCTTCTTCCCCCTTGCAGAGAGAGACGGTCCCTGGCCGGGATTACTCCCCGACAAGAAAAGTTCAGCAGCTCTTTGTTTCGCCGCCACAATCTTTTGCAACGGAAAGCAATTACAGCTAACGGCTCTAAGGCTTTACCTCCCCAACTTGATTTGCCTTGTCACGTCCCATTAACTTCGAATTCAGCACTAATCCCTGCCCTGAAATATATAATGAAAGACATTCAAAATATATCAAAATGGCATTGGTATTGATTTATTAATGCTAGGGAATGCTGCTCTAATTGAATTTAGGTCCAGGAAGTAAGTTAATGCAGCTGACAGTGATACAGGAATCCAATCTCCCCAGCGCACAGAGTTAGGACTTTTTTTTCTCTCTTTGTTGTCAGTTGGATAAATAACAAATCAATTTAAATTTCAACGAGGTTGCTAAAAACAAGGCAGCACCTGCCTGGGCCAATCACCCGGCCGGGGCTGTGCCGCCGGCGAAGGTCAGGGAGGTTCAGGAGGGGCTGGAGGGCATCCTCGGGTCTTGCTGGGGGTTTCTTGGTGCCGACCCCTCCCTGGAGGCTGGGGACCGTGTTTCTCGCCGGGGTCCAGATTGGTGACTTTGTTGGTAAATGCTGTTGTAGGTACCGGTTGTTTTCCCGTTTACCCAGAGGACTCGGAGGCTTCTCCTCCTCCAAAGCCCTCCTGGACCTGCAGGTGCTGCCCGTGGGGCCGGCAGTTGCGGGGCTGCGCTGGGGCAACACGGGCCCCTTCCCTGGGCGCCGGGGTTGTCTCTCTGCCTGACCTGCCCAGAAACTCCGACCTTCCCTTTTTTTGGGGGGTGCAATCGGAGATCTCCGCAAAGCAGCAGGAGCTGCCGTTCAGTGCTGCCTCTGGGAGACGCCGCGAGCATCCCCGCGGTCGTGCCTTGACTTTTAGCCCTGGAACGCGTTCGTCAACACTCGGTTCAAGTTTAGGCTAAACAAGTCACAAACGCTTGCTGCTAGTCGGGTTTAGGACTAAGCAACGGATATTGCTACCCTGGAACTGCAGAGCCCAGTCATTCAGAGTCGTCTTTTTTAATTTCTCAGGGCTTTTTTTTTTTTTGTTTAAGCCCTGAGAAATACTCATGGTTTGTGTTTGAAATCCAGCCCTGCTGGGGTTGGTATGGTCAAGAAGGCAGAGGAGCCTGAGTTAATTAAATCAACAGCTAACAGTGGAGGTTACCCACAAAAGTGAACCTTGGTGCCCCTAAAACCACTGACCAGAGAATGGCTGGAAAAAAACAAAACCACAGTTGGAGTGAAATGGAAAAAGAAATCTTCAGCTCTATATCACTTCAGCTAGCCACAGGTATCAGAATATTAATTGCTCTTTGACTTGATTTTGTTGTGGGATTAAGGGCACATTGTGGCTTATGAAGATATTCTAGGAGCCACAAGGATGGATGCAAAATCCATCCGTTAAGCATTTCTTTGCCTGCTGAAATCCAGGATGCGACTGCAGTAGCTCCAGCCGCCCGCTGCAGCCGCTCTCCCGGCACGGCCGGGGGCACCGAGCAGCCGCCTCGGCTCTCCCGAACCGCGTGTTCCCCTCCGACAGCTCGAAGCTCCTTGTCGCTGGGGGGGGACATGAGGTACCCAGGGTAATTCTCCCCAGGGTTTCGGATGCGGTATTGATTTGCCGGCTTTGCCCGCAGTGAAAACTCTGGTCGGGGGAGGCTGGTGCAGGCTCCTGCCTCCTCCCTCTATTCCCAAATGCGCAGATCGCTGATGGACGGACCAGCACGGAAATTTGCAGGGAGGTACCCTTGGCCGGGAGGGCACCAGAGGCTATAAAACCCATGGGACAATTTGAGACCGGGATGAGCTGCACGACAGGTTTTCCTCTCCCCATGCTGGGGGACCTGTCCCTGCTCCCCGGCCGTCCCCGTCCCTGCTCCCCGGCCGTCCCCGTCCCTGCTCCCCGGCCATCCCCGCGCTGCTCCGCTCCGCACCGGCCGCCCTGCACAGAAGCGCTGATGGATGTGAGAAACGATGGCAGCCCGAGCATCGCGGCCGGCAGCGGGGAGGTTTCCTGAGGACAGCGGCAGCACGGAGCTGCCGAGCTGCAAACCGAGCTGCCTCCAGCCCCGTGTTTGCCGAGTCGGGAGCCGGCGGAGGGAAACGGGCACCTCGGGGCCGTGCGTCGCTCCCTGCCCAGCGGCTGGGTGCCGGGAGCCGTCACTCGCTGCCTTTTTCAAGCTCATAAATCCAAGAGATCAGAGCAGGGGGATCCAGTCCAGCCCATAAGTCACGGGACGTCAAATAAAACCACGGACGTTAAAACTTTACTGCAGTGAATAGTTTTAATTTCCTGGGTATAACAGCTGGGTTGACGCTAATGGCAGATGAAAGCGGAGATTTCCCGGTCGGTCCAGCCCCAGCCTGGACGGACGCAGCCAGGAGCACGGGCTGTTAACAATGCAGCTCTTTATCCCCGAAACTCGGATCCATTAACCCCAGAGATGTTAATTACAACAGAAATTACCTATGAAAGACCTTGCTCAGGAGCCTGAACGTTTGCAGCCAGTAATAACTTTATTTTTTCCATAACGCTGGTGCCATATATTTGGCGGGGGTTTGGGGTTGTTTTCATTTTTGGTTGAGGTTTGTTTTTTGTTTTTTGTTGTTGGTTTTGTTTTAAATGTGTTTCACTAATGTCATAATTAACATCTTCTGCCTGGCCCTGACTGTGGCCCAGAGGCTTCGTGCCCGCCGTGGGGGTTCGTTGCAGTAGCCTTCGTGCCCTGCGGCGGCCTCGGCGGAGGATGATAAATGGGTGTTTGGAGGACAGAGTAAAGAAAAGATGTTGGGTGTTTTGGGGTTTGCAACTGCAGGGAGCTGCCGTCAAAGCGCTGGGGGGGCTGTGCCGCCGGCTACGCCGTGGGTGGCCCGTGGGGATGCTCTGCGGCAGCATCGCCGGCACCGCGGCACGGCTCTGCGTGGAGCCGGGCAGAGCAGGTTTGGGCCGGGGTTGGCGTGCGGTGCCTGGGGAGAGCTCGGTGTCCCCGGGAAGCCTTTAGGGTCAGGCGCCTGCACCGAGACCCGTCCCCGATCCCTTTGTGCCGTGAAGGACTTGCCCTTTGCAGGGGCTCTACAACCATTTAACGGCTGGGATGGAGGGATCCGCTCACGTCCTGGCTCTCACCCGGCCACTTCTTCTCTCGCTGGGATTTTATTGCTTCTTTTCATCTGAAAAGCGCACAGGCCTGGGGGAGGGCGTGCAGCCTGGGCCATCCCCCAGCGCGGCGCTCTCAGCCACGCTCGGCTCTGCCGCCGGCGTGGTACTGCCGGAGCTTGAGACCAGGCGATGGCAATCGCATGGGGACACCTGATCCAGCGCCCTTTGGAAGAGACGGAAAATCTCCAGCTGACATCAGGGTGTGGGTCAGGCCCTCGATTCCAGCCTGTTCACCGCTTTCATTTTTTCTCCTGGGTAGGGGTCTGCTCCCGGACACGGCGGATGCTCAGAGGTGACCTGCTCTCCTGGAAGACGGACCAGCTGGCGGCTCTGGGCACTCGCCGAGCCCGCTCCCCCCGCGAGCAGAGAGGATGCTGCTTATGGAAGTGGGAGAAGGGCCGAGACGCTAAAGAAGAAGTAGGACGTCGGCAAACCACCTCGTCTGACTTCGTCTCAAAGCGCAACCCCGAGAGGCAGCCGTGCGGTGGGCGACGGTGTCCCTGTGCGCTGCGTGCTCAGCCGGCGGAGCCGAGGGAAGTCACGCTGGTGGTCGAGGATGGGTTTTGGGTCCACGGTGGCCCCGTTGTGCCCTTGCCCTGCTGAGCAGCCTCGGGTGATGCCTGGGGCTAGTTGCCCCGGGCAAGGGAGAAGAGAAGCCCTTTGCAGGGGGTGCCCTGTCAGCCGCGCTCGCCCTTCGCCCGTGCAGAAGGAGCCGCTGGAGTGGGGAAGCCATCGGGTCGTGGCACCTGCAGGGCTGGGGACCGGCGTCATCTCGGGCCAGGAGCAAAGGGGGAAGCGGTGAAAGGCCACCCCGCGGGGCGACCGATGCTGGGAACAGGAAAACAGAAGCGAGGGGCCGTCGCGCAGCTGTGAGAGCTGCCGGGACCTGGTCCCTGTGCCGGTACTTTTCCGAGTTTGGGACAGCCCGACGGCTGCAGCCGGCCCGTCCTGGAAGCGGCGCGGCGGCGAGGCCTGGGTCGGTGTCAGGCGGGCACTGACGCGCTTCCCCAGGGCCAAGGGCAGCCTTTGGTCCGGCTCAGTGATCCTGGTGACTTCTCCTGTCCCTGGGGAAGGGACCTTCCCGTCCCCGCACTGTTGGGGACAGGCAATGGAAGCGGTGGCACAGAGGCAGAGTCTCTTGTCTCTCTTGTCTAATTCTCTTCTCCCTCTTCGCTCTCCCGTTGCCGCTGGCTTTTCTTGGGTGACATTTCCCCTGAGAGTCCCCGCGACTCCAAACGTGGTGCCAAGCGGAGGTGACGACGAGCAGATGGGCATTGGTGCGGTGGCAGGTGATGCCGTTCCACATCCCACCCCTAACTAACAGAAAGGGTCTCTAGCTCCTGGGAAAAGGGTACAACGTGGACCCTCGAGGGACGCATGGTCCTTGAAGGTGAGGAAGAAAGCGGTGGCCCAGGCTGCGCACGTCTCGCAGAACAGGGTGGGCTCTACCCGCTCTCATTGCTGGTGAATAAAGGCGATTCTCAGCCAGTACAAACCGGCTGCTGTACGTGACCTGTGGTGTTTCGTATTATATTACCCTGGGTTTAGAGTAATATTGCAGCTGGTTCTTCATTAGGTGCTCCTCTACCTCCCCACGTGCTGCTTCCCCGCGTGCCAAGGGACAGGTTCCCTCGTCGCGAGCGCGACTTCGACCCCGCTCGCTCACGGCTTCGAGACGGAGGCACGGTCTGCACCCGGCAAAGCCGTGACGTCTCCCGCGTCAGGGATCCCGGCGTGAGGTGCTGGCCCCAGTGACACCAGGGCGGGTTCCAGCATGGCGCAGCGCCGCGATGCAGAGCCGCGCTGGCTGAATCATCAGCGGTCGTTAGTTTTACCTTGTGAATTTTGGCTTTTTTTTTTTATTAAGTAAAGTTTGGCCTCTCTGGCCAGGTTCTCTTGCGAGGTTGTCTGCGTGCCTGTATTAAAATGGCAGTTATCCCCCTGAAATTCAACCCACAGCACCGCCACGGCCTCCCGGTCCCGGATGGACAGGACAGCGGTGGGGACGGGGACAGAGGCAGGATTGGACCTTTCCTGCTCCCGCGGGTGACCACCTCATCCTCCAAACGCGCTGGATGTGGTCCCACCACCCGGTGAGCGATTCCTGGTGACGTGGGGTGGTTGAAGGGATCCCGGCGCTCCCCGGCACCGTTCGGGTCCTCCTGGCCGCTGGAGCAGGGCAGGAGAACCCGGCTTGTCGCTTGTTTTTAGGCATTAACATCTACGATCGCAGAGCCCCCGGGGAGCTCAGAGTGGAAAATATTGTGTTCCTCATCCCAGCCCACCCCTTGCTTAATGAGCGCATTAACAACAAGCCCCCGTTTATTTATATCAATTTCAAAATCTCCGAAGACATTCCTATATATAAGCAGGGCATCAGATCCCATCCCTGTAATGGGTCATTAATGTATTTTAAGCGAGAGAGACAAGTTCGCGTTGGCAGAGAGGAGAATCAAAAATGCTTTTATAGCAAAACGACCAAGAGTGCCTTTTTGATTGCCTCTAAATTCCCAGTGAATAAATGAATAATAGAAAAATAAATGAATAATAGATATATCAGTGGATTAGATATTGCAATGCAAGGATAATAAGTCACCCTGTACCCCTGCCAGAATATTGTTTAACAGGACAAACTGGGAAAGTCAATACAGAAGGTGCGTGGGGACATGATAAAACTCTCCCAGTCGCACGACCGTAGGAGACAAACTCCGGGTGCTGCTTCGGGCGGGCGGTTTCTTGGGGTCCTGTGTCCAAACTGTGTCCTAAGAGGATGGGAGCCTCCGCCCAGACGCGCTCCCCTGCGCCAGGACCAGCCGGACACGCCGTGAGTGCTGCCGTTACGCTGCCGCAAGCTTTGCTCCGGGGAAGCGGTGTTGCTGGCCGGCGCCGTGGGGTGCGGCCAGCACGGGTGCAGCGGCCGGCCGGTGGGCAAGCCCCCGGCCTTGGGGCTCCGGCCGCGTCCAGGGGTGCCCCGGCCAGCGCGTCCCATCGCCGGGCTGCTCTGGAGTGATGTGCACTAGAGGGAGACAAAGCCCCACGCTCCGCCGGTGGGTGCAGGGTGCACGGTGGGACTGGGTGCACGGTGGGACTGGGTGCCCCGTGGGATGGGGACCCCGGTCCTGCTGCCGCAGGCACATGGCGAGCGCGGCCGGGGCTTTTCCCAGCCCAGGGTCCGGCCGGATGCACCGAGGACGCTCCCACACAGGGCCGGGAGCTCCTCGAGGGCTCAGGTCTGGGTTTGTGGGCGAGCTGAGCCCGGCTCCTTCACACCTCGGGGACAGCGGACGGTGTGGCGCCCGCCGCCGCGGCCCCTCGGCGGGACGCGCGATGGCGGGACGCGCGATGGCAGGACGCGCGATGGCACGCAGCTTTCCCCCACGGCGCGGGTGCCCGGGCTGCGGCGCTGGTGCCCGGGCCGTGCTCCCCGTGCCGCCCCACGCGGCCTCGGCCGCTGCGACGGCGATCGATGTCCCCAACCGCAGCGGCACCCCGCGGGGCCCCCGGTCGATAGGCATTAGGGGCCAGGAGACGGGGCCGTTTGTGGCTTCGCTGTCGGAGCCGCTGGCCACGGCCGGCAGCAGCTCAAGGCTCTGAAGCCACATGGGAAGCGCGGTCGGGGCTCCCACAGCCGCCAGCACCGTCCTCTCCCCCCCAGGGCACGGATCCCTGCCTGCCCATCCCGCCTGCCTGTCCTGCCCGCACGCCGATGAGGTTTTCCTGGGGTCTAAAGGGCTGAAAACCTGCAGGTTTGGGTTTCTGCTCGGCCCAGGAGAGAGGCAGTCCCTTGGCAGAGGGTCGTCCCCAAGTGACAGTTAATGACTGCTCCACCAAGGGGATGCTCTTTTTCTGGAGTATGTTTTATTCCAAATAAATATAACGGGTGAGAACAAATATATTTGATTTTTTCACTATAATCCATCTCCACCCATCGCCTCCCTCCGGCACGGCGAGGCTGCCCACCTACCCGGTGCTTGCTTTGCTTGAGTGTAGATTGCACAACTAAATGCAATTTTATTTATTTATTTATTCTTTAGGTGTCTCCCTCCCCCCCCCCCAAAAAAAGCCCTAATCTAGAAGTTACTCAAGGAGGTGGCATTTCCCACCGCAGCACTCCTGCCCCCCCCCAACATGCGTGTAAATTCAGAGCTTCAGCAAGGACATCGCTTTCTTCGACTTCACGGGGGGCGATGCCGATTCCTCCCCGCGGAGGCCTTGGCTGGTGGCTGGATCCTTTACCGAGCTCCTTTACGCGTCCCTGCTGACGAGCGCGCCGGGGCGGTGTTTGCCAGCACCCCGTTTTACGGCAGCTCCGAGGCGTGAGTCGCGTCTGCGGGGATGGTCCCCGCGAGAAGCCACGGGCAGGGGCTGGGCTGAGCACGTGGCTCGGGCTGGAGAGGAGCAGAGCCGGCTCCGAGGAGCCGCTCTCGCTGATCCCGGGGGGGTTTCGCCATCGGGAAAAGGCTCCCGGAGGGACGAGGGATGTCTGCACGGGGAGGGCTGGAGCTGCGCCCCATCTCTGCACCCCACGTCTCTGCTCCGAGCTCTCCATGCGAATCTCTTTGGAGCGGAGGGCTGTTTTCCCGCTGGCAGTGCCGGATTCGGTCTGAGCCTGTCCCATTCCCAGTACTCCGTTTCAGTGGGGTTTGTTTGTTTGTTTTCTTGCCTTTTGCTCTATTTCTGCTCCGTAGAAAACCCACTTTCTCTTCCTGAGGCCGCAGCGTTGCCAGCCTGCACGCTCAGCCACCCAGGGCGGCCTTAAAGAAAAAAAAATCACCCAGAAAAATAAAATAAATCAAATAAGCAGAGGCTGTTCTCCTTAGCACGGCTGAGGCTTTTCCCTTCCTTTTTCCACTCTTTGCCCACGACCGCAAGGCCAGAAACCGGCTCTCGTTTCTGAACCGCTCTTAAGATGCTCAGGTGATGCTCTGCTGTGGGGCCACGGCAAAATCCCGCTCCGCCGACCGCAGCACCGGGTTGCAGCGGCTCCGCTTGGCACGCTGCAAAGCGAGCGCTGCTGGTGGTGCTTCGCTCCAGCAAGTGGTAATTAGAGCAACGAGCGCGTCCTCCGCGCCGCGGCGTCCGGGCGGGAGAGGTGGAAATGGCCCTCGGCAAGTTTTTTGGGGAGGGTTTTGAAGCGGCGGCTGACAGCAGGGTTTGGTCCAGGTGTTAGACGCTGTCGCTGCGTTTCGGCCGAGAATATCCTCTGTGGTTTGTTTGAGGGCTGAGGGATGCAAACGAGCTCTTGCTTTAGTTTGTTTATTTGTTTAGAGCCACAGTCTGTCTTTTTTTGGCTTCTAATTTGGACTCGTCCGAGCAGCCTCATTTGTTTAGACGGCCCATCTGTACCAGGGCTTGAAAAAAAGCTTTTTCTGGGACGTGTTTCCTAGGCACTGAGATCACCCGGTGAAGCCGTCAGCTCCTGCGGGCTCGGTGCCAGGCGAGTGCCGGCCAGGGAGGGCACAGGCTGCGGCAGCTCCTCCCTCCCCGGCCCTGGTATCCCGGGACGTGGTGCCAGCTGGGAGTGGTTGGGACACTCTGAAAAGCCGCACGAAAGCCCAGGGTCCCCGCGGCACACGCAGGCGGCTCCCCCCAGTACCTGTCTGGGGCAGTGGGGATGGGAGGGTCATTAAGACACCTCGTTAGTCACCAAGGTCCCCAAAGCAGCCCCTACTGACCACCCCACGTCCTCTTGCCTCTCCAGCCTTGTCCTACGGGACCGCCAAGCCGTGCCATGCGCAGGCGCCGTCCCCAAGCCGGTCCCATCGCTGACGTGCTGGTGGTAACATCAGGGAGGGGTTTTGTAGCCAACTCGAGTAAGTCGTGGTGACGCTCAACTCAGCCTCTCGGCAGGAGAGAGCTCCTTTGCCGCAGGACCTCGGAAGCGTCACCTCGCGTTCCGAGGAAAAAATCCCCGCGTTGAGTCAGGGGAGAGGGGAAAAGGCTCCGGTTTTGTGTTTTCTTAAGAGTTTGTTGGTACACTTGATGAAAATGGCTGTGTCATTAGAAACCACAGGTTCCCCACTGTTGACATCTCCATTAATGAAGAAATCATTTCTATTTGCAGGTCAAGAGCTGTGGTTTGCAACCAGTTACGCTAATGAAGACTGTGGCGTGCCCAGCCTCATCTGGCCCCGCGCCAGCACCCGTGGAGAATTTGACCCACGCCACTGAGTGCTTTCCCCAATTAACCGGCGCGGCGGCGGGACCGGCGCTTCCCCGTTACCTCCCGGCGGGAAGGTGCAGGTCGCAGCCAGGTTTCCCGCGGCGCCTGAGACTCCCGGTGCATCCTGAGCCGCGTGGCCGGGTGGGATGGTTTCGTGGCCGGTGGCTGGCAAGGAGCAGCCGTCCCCATCCTGGCCTCGGTCCTCGCTGCGCCGTCAATGGAAGGAGCTCCCGGGTAGGTTAAACCGAGGAAACAGCGAAGTGATGCCGCACAAGCGGCTTTTGAAGGGCTTCCCCAGGGCTTGGCAGCTGGGTGGTGGATGGAGAGGAGCACGGCTGGCGCTGCGCAGCTCCCGGCCCCGCGGCAGCTCCGCTCATCCCCCGGTGCCGGGGACCTGCCGCGGCCCTGGCACTGCTCTGGCTGCCGTCCACGCGGCAGAGCACTCTCCATCCTCCAGGTAGCGACCGAAGTCAGACTCATCCTAGTGATTTTAAAACTTCACTTCACTCTCCTGAGGTCCTCTGCACCCCTCATTTCTCCTTTGCTGCTCCAGGCGCGCTTGGAGGTGAAGCAGAGCGAGCTGGGACAGCTCTGCCTCCGCGGGGTCCGGCAGCCCTTCGCCCCCTCGTGACCCTTCCCCAAACCGCTGGGTACCCGCGTGGGATGCAAACCGAGCCCTGGGGTTCGGGGCCCTAATATTTAACTTTAACCACCAGTCGCCCATCAGCCACCGGCCGTGGGGTGTCCTGCAGGGACACGCGTGGGGAGGGGTACGGCTGGGGAAGTGGCAGCTCCTCACGTGAGCGATGTCCCGTCTGAGCCTACAGATGCCGAGACCTGCCGGAGCCCGAGCCCTCCCGCCCCCCTCGGCCCCCCAAGCACCGCGTTTCCTCGGGCAGAAGCGGAGCCTCCACCACGCCGATGCGTTTCTTCTCCCGGTGAGTGATTTGGGGCAGATCACCGGCCCCCGACGGGAAAGTTTCTTCTCATGGTGGGTCGGCGCTGGGGGGGGACAGCTGGGAGAAATCTGGGGGAGGCAACGGCTTTCCGTCTTATATCAGAGAATATAATTATGCATTTTCCACCCCTGTTTCTTAACACAAAGGAGGAATGTGCAGTTATGTGATCACAGTTTGCTGCAGTGAATTATTTAGTCAATCTGTCCTGGAGCATGTTATTGAGGCTAATGTTGCTTGTACTAATGTAGGAAATCATTAAAGATCAATAAAGAAATCATTAGCAGTGTGACGCCCTTACCGAACCGCCTGAGCTACAGATATACCACTTAATCCGGCCATAAAAACGGCACCATGAGCTCATTTTAATGGGTGTCAGCAAGATTGATTGGCTGGGGGCAAAGGTTATAACAGCAATTTGGGAGCAGGACCGCTAATGCACTTGTAACTCTTTGGTACACTTTAATGCAAGTTAAACAGAAAATGCCCTAGAAACCGCATAGAGTCCTCTAGTGCAGACGGTTTAAAAGACTTTCAATGTAATGCAAGGTTTAGGAATAGAAATAGCACAATAGAGCGGATGGATTTTACTTAGTTAAAGCAAAACAAGCCGTAACGCCGCTCAATAGGGACGACTCCAGGCAGCCTCCAGCGGGGCTGAACCTGCTGGGGACGCAGGGACGGGGTGCGGGTTCGGTCCCCGGTTCGGTCGCCCCTTTCCTGGCAGCGATGGGGTTTTTCGTGGTTTACCTGCTGCTTCCGAGGGACGTCGTGGGGCGTTCAGCTCCGCTCATCTTAAGGGCGTTTGCTTTTCTGCAAGTGCTGTGAGCACCCAGGAGACGCCCCGATTCTTGGTGCGCTTTCCCCAGACCCGTGTCGGGCTGTGGGGTGACCTTGGGTGCGATTCCCTGCCGGCGCCTCAGTTTCCCCATCTGTGAAATGGGCTCAGCGACGCTTTGCGATGCGCTAGGCTGCTGAGCGGTGTCACCACCAGGTCACTTCACAGCCACTCGCCGGGATGGGGAATGGAGCTGGAGGTCCTCCAAGCACCGATGCTCCCTGGCACCAAGAGGTTTCCTGCGCAGGGCTGTCTCCCTCTTCTCAACGCTGAAGAAATACCGAAGACTCAGGAAAAGCCGTATTTACATAACGAGGCCACGTCTCCCTACAATCCTGACGAAGGGCATTGGATTAAGTAGACAAATCCCAATACCGAGGAGGGGAAATTGTGGTGGTACCAGAAACACACTAAAGCAATTAGTGGGCAGTGTTGCCGGGCTCCACCGTTAAATTCTGTGGTCACTCACATTTAATGAAACCCCATCCCAACGAAGACACATCGGCTGTGACCTCCTCATCCTTCACGTTGGCCACAGGCACACCACAGCGGTATCAAGAGTGATTCAAGGCATTAAGGAAAATTACTTATTGCAAGAGAGCGCCTAATGAAAACGCACAACCCGACTGACCAAACTTAGCAAGGCTGAAATAATGGGAGTGTGGTTTTTCTTTCCTCGCTCGTCAGGTTTAAATTACTGGCGTTGGACGTAGGGATAAAGTCTTCTGTTAATTAGGCTTTTCGTTAGAGGTTTCTTCCTTCGGGGTGAGCGGCTGCTTTAGGAGGTTTTGCCCGGTCCGGGATGAACTGGGACAAGTTTGGGTTTGGTCTGGGTTTATTTCCACCCCGCGTCGAGCGCCCACGTGCTGCGGCTCGGTTTCCATCAGAGGAGCATTCGTTCCCTTCCCTGCCTTAAAACGCATCACGAAACCCCCTCTATTCTCATATAGCCTCTTTCTTGACGAGACCGAAATCTCGGAGCCATGTAGCAAGTTCAGCATCAATTTGCACTTAACTCACTCTGCTGGAATTTATGGGATTATTCCCGGGCAAGAGAAAAGCTCAGCCTGTTGTCTATCCAAATTCCCCTTCCTAATTGTTTCTTCTCAAGCCGCTGCTGCTCTCGAACGTGCTGGGACTGTCGGTGTGGCCGTTGCCGCTCTGCCTGCTGCTCGGGAAGGGTCTGCGTTTGCAAATGCCGGCCCAGCTGCGATTTTCAGCCCAAAATCCGAAGCTGGCTGGGTGCTTTCCAGGACAGCGTGCACCCACGTCGAGGGAAACGTTGTGTTGCGCATAGGGCTGTCTTCCCCCTTGGCAGCATCCCTGGGACGGGCACCAGCACCGAGGTACTTCTAGGTCAAAATAACAGCGTAGGGGACTTGGCAAAATCTGGAGGCGATGGCTCACCCATAAAATTTGTCTTTTTGTGGTGGGGCAGAGAAGGCTGGTCTTTCCCTGGAAAAAAATGCTTCCGATTCGATCAGAAATGAGACGTTTCTTTTGGGTTAAAATCAAGCGAAACCATCAGGCTGCTCCGGGCTGTGGCGGTGCTGTAGAACGGCCGCGTTACGGAAGCGGTGCTGCCCGAGAGCGGCTGCTCCGTGGGCTTTGTCCGTGAAGAGCCCGGGCACGGCGGGCGAGGAAGGCTGGGGTTTTGCTCTGTGCCGTCTCACCACTTGCTGCCACAGTGCCCGGCGGTGATTTTGCCGCTGAGTTCATGGCCATGATCATTGGAGAAGCCCATAGATGTTGCGTCTTCCCTGCCCAGAGACCCCCTGGCCGCTGAGGAAGAGCTGGAAAAACTGGAGAATTGGTGAAATCACCCAGTGGCCAAAACCATGGGAAGGAGTTTTTTGGCTGCACGGCACACACCGTTTCCAGGAGCCTTCCCCGATCCCTTCTGCCTGATCGCTACTGTTTGCCACGCCGTATTTTAAGGCATTGAACGTTTAATTATAAATGGCATAATAATCCATGGCTAATGAAGTACAGAGCCCTGCGGATGCAGCGGATGCAGCTTGCATTAGCTGCTGCTCACTCCTGACGACTTAATAAAACCCTCGTTACCCACTGCCAGCCGGGAGAAAGGTTAGATCCCTGTTTAATAAGTAATTTCTAATGAAAAGTTTCAGGCTGGTAATCAAGGAAATGCACTGGCCGCGGTTGCAAGTGTTTATGAGATGCTCGGTGAATTATTCCTACGGTGTCTGTGCGCTGCTGCGGCTGCAGCCGTCGCTCGGGGTCACGTTCCCCCCCTGTGCCGAGGGGAAAAACCTCCGCGCCCCGCGCCCCGCGTCGCCCCACCGGGGATCCATCCCGAGGGAGGAGACGGGGGCCGGGGCCGGGCAGGGCTGGGGCCCGGCGCTTCGTGCCAGGGAGCTGCTGTGCCTCGGGCTGAGCGCGCTGCGGCTTTGTCCTCGTTGGCGCGGCGCGGCCGGCCCCGGCGAGGCTGGGGGGGCTGGCAGCGGAGGCAGCCCCAGCGCCCACCCCGAGCACCCCGTCCCCATGAGCTCCAGGGATGGGGATGCAGCTCCGGGATGCTCGCGGGGAGCAGGGGAGGAGCGGAGAGCGCAGGCTTGGCATGCCTCTTGGTTTGGGAAACCATCACAAACTGTTATTTTGCTTTGGTTTGGGGTTTTTGTTGTTGTTGTGTTTGGGGTGGTTTATTTATTATTTTGGGCTGTTTTCTCCTTTTGCTTTTTCCTGCAGAGCCAGTGCTGATCTGGGGGTTTGTTCCTCCCTCTCTGCACCCAGGCCAGTCCAACACCCTGGACCCGCCGTCTTGGGGCTCTGTGACGATGGGGAAGGGCCACCCCAAGTGCCGTGGGGGTCCGGCACTGCGCCCACCTGGCCGGCAAGGGCAAAGCAGTGGGCTGGCGTCCCCCTCCCCGCCGCCACTGACCCCCGCCACGCACCGGGGAAGAGAGAAGCAAAGCGCCGAGAGACGGTAATTCAGCATAAATCCTCGCTAGGAAGGAAAATCCCCACCGGGGTTTGCAACACTGGCTTTTTCTTCAAGCCCCGGAGAGCTGCAGGTGGGGGGGGGCACTGGAAGCCACGTCTCCTTCCCTCCCGCCAGCCCCCCCGGCAGCATCCTCTCCCACGCGGCCGCCCCGGCGCGTTGGGGGCTGCAAACCGCCCCGGGGCCATCGGCCACCGGTGACTTCCCCAGCGCGGCGCAGACTTCTGCTTGGGGAGCGCGGCGGGCGGCCGGGGGTGCGTGAGCCGCTGCGCCGCGGCCCCCCCGGCGCCGGAAGCTGCTGCGTGTTGTGTCTGCTGCATCGCTGAGAAAAAAGGCGATTTCATGATTTCATGCAGCGGCTCTGTCTGCTGCAGGGGGGGGGAAAAATACCCTCCTCCGCTTCCTCCCGGCCGCAGGGACGGCGGGTGACAGACTGGGGGGTGACCGGGGGGGGGATGCTCGGCCCCGGGGTCCTGCATGCAGCCTGGCCCCATCCTGGGGGTGCTCCCCCATCCCCTTCGCCCCCTCCACCCCCTCTCCATGGTCCCCGGAGCAAAACCCCCAGCGGTTTTGGGGCAGAAATGGTGCAAAGCCATGTCCACACCGGTCTGGCTCTCTGGCACCGGTGTCACCCCGAAGGGACGCCCCAAGCGAGGGCTGGGGCTTCCCGCAGCCCTTCTCTGTTGCAGGGACCATGCCCGTGGCTGGGGGGGCCGGATCGCCGTGCGGGGTGAGCCGGGTCCCGGCCGGCCCCTGCGCCGGGCTGGTTTCACATCAGTTATCTGGGTCACAGATAAGGTGACTCTTGGCCCGTGTCTTTGTGTCACCACAGGGTTCCTGCGAAGTTCAGCAGCGTCTGCGGCCGCCGGGTTTCAAATCCTTCCGAGCGGCGCAGAGCCGGAGCTGCCGGCCCCATCCCTGCGCAGCGCCCGCCCCTCGCGCCTCGCTCTGCCGCTGTCCCCACCGTCCCCCCCGTCCCCCCACGGCACCCTGGGGTGCTCGGCTGCCCGCGCCGAGCGGGGGGTGCAGGTCGAGCCCCGAGGGCTTGCAGCGAAGGGTTTGGATTTCCCTTTAGCCTGGGGGGACGGCCTGGGGGAAGTAGCTCCGACACTAAAAGATTTTACTTTCTAAATTAAAACCTTAGAAAAATTAGTGCCTGAAATGAAGCATTTCCTCCCAGGCCAAATGCAAACCTTGCTGTGTATTTTCCCCCCCCTTTCTGAGCTGCTTTGTTGGGTTTGGACCCTCGATATTTTCTCCTGTAGTTCTCAAAATTGCTCAGAAACTGGGAAAAACTGTATTTGGGGTGGATTCTTGCACCCAGAGCAGCTGGGGAAAAGCCAGCGCCTGTTTGCCGCCCCGGCCCCGGCTCGGTGCTGGAGTCACCCGTCGCCCATCGCCGCCGTCGGCAGCGCGATCCCGCACGTGCCCTGACCTTCCCCCCGGTACCTCCCAAACGTGAATGAAATGTGGCTTTGTGATGTATTTTTAGGTTTTTCCCCCCAGGTTGAGTCACCTGCAGAGGCCATTCCGAAATGATTCAGAGCAAATTACAAGAATTCAAAACTTCAATCTCAGAGCAGTTTCGTTTCAGGAGGAGACCCGGCGATGCCTGCGGGGAGGTGTGAGCCCCCCCGGGCACTGCCTGTGCCCCTGCGTGCGTCAGCAGCGCTCGCTGAAGTCCCCGTGACCCCGTGGGTGTCTCCGCACTGACGTCCCCAGGAAAAGCCACGTCCCAGCTCCCGACGCTGCTCCTCGCTGGTCAAAGCCACCTGCTTGATCCCGCTCCCGGGCTCCGGAGCTCAAAGGATCTCACATCGCACACATGATCACATGAAATATGTGTTTTTCACCCAGAAAAATGCCACTTCACAGCCCGAGTCGCTCCAGCTTAGAGCCACCCCAGGTTTATAAAGATGCTGCTAACCCCCAATGAACTGGGAACGCACGTTGGGTTGTGCCTCAGTTTCCCTCATTGCTACGGCAGCAGCTGAAACCCTCCGCGGGGAAGCGTACGGCTTCTGAAGGAAAGAGAAAAAGGCCTTTAGAAATCCTGGATGTGGATATCGCCCCCCGCCTTGGCCCTGCTCGGCTCCCCGCGGGGTCAGGGGCAGAGCTGGGCTTCTCCGGGGCCACCCGGGGCCCTCCTGGCTCGGGGAGGTGGCCCAGCCCCGCGCTGGTGGCTGGGACCTCCGGGGTCCCTCCCTGGGGACGGGGCTGGGGGTGCTCGACCTCCGCAGCTGCCCGAGGTCCCCGAGCCGCCCAGGGTCCCCCCGAGGGTCCCCTCGGGTCAGAGGAGCCCTCAGCATCCCTCCTGCCCCTGCCACGCGATACAATTTCAGATAAGAGGTTTGGGGCTGCTTTCTTTGGTTTTTTGAGGCAGGGGACAGTTTTCCTGTTTGAAGAGGAAAAAAAAACCCTCTCTTTGGAGCTTCCTCCTCTTAAAAGATCTGACCTTGATCTGCTGCGCGGGAGATAATTGTGCTGCGGGTCCTCCGAGGCAGCGGCACTAATTGCCACTGCTGGGGGCTGGGGTTGGTAGTGGGGTTTTTTTTTTGTTTGTCTCTCTTTTTTTTTTTTCCCCCTCTTCTCTCTTGCTCTGACTGTGACTCACCCGGCGGCAGCGAAGACACAAGTCCCTCCGTTTAGAGAAACCGCACGTCTGAAGAAGTTTCCCACGGTCTGCTCTTCAAATAGCTGCCGCGAGCCGTGGCTGGACCACGCTGGTGCTCGAGCGTCGCTTCCCCCATCCTCTTCCTCTCCCGCACGCCTTCCCCTTTCCCCCATCACCCCCCGAACACCCCACGGGGGGATTTTTCCCAGCGTGAACCCACCACCGCTTCACCCCAAAACCCTCAGGGGTGCCCCGAAGCCCCCCGCCCCCCCCCCCCCAGGAACCGTGCGGTGCTGCTCAGAGGTTTCCTGCCCAGGCCGGCAGCCGAGCCCTGGCACTTCGCAGCCATCCCCTGCCCAATCCTGCCTGCAGCGCTGCCTCCGTCCCCGTCACCTGCCACCGCCTGCGTGACAAGCACCCCGCGGCGCTGCTTCCGCCCGGGGCTCACTCATGACGCCGCTGAGCTTTGGCTCGAAAAGTTTCAAAAAAAAAAAAAAAAAAAGAAAAAAACCACCAACCAACCAAAAAAAAAAAAAAAAAAAAGGCGGTGAGAAAGGAAAGAGCGTGCCAGGGGCCCTCTCCGCACCTCTTTCCAGTAAGCGAGAGCGGCGAGTGCAGGGGGGGCCCTTCTGAGAAGCCCGAGGTGCTGGGGGAGGCGGAGGGGGCACCCGGGGGCTGGAGGGTTTCTGTGAAAGCAGCTGGCAGTGAGGAAATCAAGTGACGGGAGGTGGGGGTGGACGTGCCCCCTCCTGCCCACGAGCCTCCCCCCGCACCGTGCCGGCGCTTCTTGCGAAGCCCTTTAGGTGTGAAAAGTAAAATTTGGATGTGCTGCCAGCGCTGGCCCCCACTGGGTGCTGGGGACCCCCAGCCCTCCCCGGGGACCCCCAGACCATGTGCCACGGTGTGAATGCGAGACCCCGAGTCTCGCGGGGAAGGGCTGGGAGGTCTCGGGGCTTTATCACCCGCGCTCAGATTTTGGGGTGCTGCAGCTTAAGTGCTAAACCTTCCTCCCACTGGCTACGGTGAGATGCTGACAATAATAATAATAATAATTTAGGTCAAAAATTACTTTATTTGTATTTACAGAGGGTGAAATTTCGCAGAAGTTGGCAGACGGTGGCAAAGTGCCCCCGTCCTGCTGCACACAGGTCTCCGCTCCCGGCATCGCCGCGTCCTGGCTGCTCCCCGGCGGGGATGCTCCTCGCTCCGGGCGCATCCCTGGGGGCTGGCAGGAGCCGGCCGAAATCCCACCGCCCCGGCACCCGCCGGGGGCTGCGCCCACTGCAGCTCCTCTCCCCGGCCGGGCACGGCTTTGGCATCCCCCGAGCAGCCAGGCTTGGTCCTCAATTATTTTTTCTGCAGTTGAACGATGCTCCTCGGGTTTGAGTCGCCTCTGGCCTGTGCCGGTGGGGCTCCGTCGCCTGCAGCAGGGTTATTGCGAGGGAAAGGCAGGTTTGACCATTGCGTTCCCGGTGCCAAGCAAACGAGTCTCTGCAGAAGCCGCCCATCGAACAGCACCCAGGCACCCCCTGCCCGCCACTGCCTGCTCGCCCCCGGCCGCTGCCAGCTCTCCGGCCCGAGGCGTCGCACTCAAACCAAACCCACCCGAGGTGCCGCAGCGATACCCTTGAAGCAGCGGGACGTGGGGCTGCCCCGCGCGTCCCCGCCCGGGGGGGCTGCGGGCTGGGGTGCGGCGTGGGGCACCCCGGGGGTGCCTTTCCCGGGCAGCGGTAGCTCTTCCCCAGCTCCGAAACATCAGCTCCCGCCTGGCGTGGGGGGGAGCGATGCAGGGGAGCCCCGTGCCGACCTGCTTTTGGCGTGGCCCCGCTCTGCAGCAAAGCGCCCGAGGGCTCAGCCCACCAGGGGTGCAATAAAGGAAAATAAAATGAAAGCAACGAGTCAAAACCCCGAGCCGCATCTCTCTGTCCTTGCAACCGGGGCCCTGGGGCTCCCCGAGCTGCTCTGCGGATTCGGAGTCACGGCGGGATGGGGTAGGGGGAGACGGGGGCCGGAGCGGGGATCGATCCCGGGACCTCGCCCCAGCCGGAGCCTCCCGCTCCCATTACGGCCCTTCCCTCCTTCCCTGCCACATCCTGGGCGCTGGGATCAGCCCTTCCATTTTTCCACCCTCTTCTGCACTGTCAGTGGGGGATTAAGTGCAGATTTGCTACAGATGTGATCAAGAGAAACAGCTGCCTATGAGGGGAAAAAAAGGACAAGAAAAGGAAAAAAAGGAAGAAACGGAGGCAATGTTATTCTGTGCAGCAAAAGGGGTGTTGCATGAATGGGAACAGAACACCACGGCTTGAATCCCTTTAAATTCATCCCTGGTCTTTAAGCCATTAGCTCTTCTGGTTTGAATCTCCTCTCTCTGGAGGAAAGCAAGTAACTCGGTAGTAATCCTAATAAAGATTTTTGTCTCTGAAATAAAACACAGTACTGGCAATATGGAAGGCGGGAGAGAATCGGTGAGCAGCTGGTAATAAATTACGTGTGTTATTGGCATTACAGTAGCTTTTCCCCCCACCCAGGAGGGATCGGGGTCCTTTCCTGCACCCGGCAGAGCCAGTGGCCGTGTCGGAGGCTCGTGTTGGGATTTCGGAGCAGGTCACGGTCAGACCCTCCCGGGACTCGCGGCTTTGACCCCATCCCGGTCCCCGTCCAACGCTGCTTTCAGGGATGCTTCCTCCGGGGTGGATTTGAAGAGGATCTTGTTTCTGCGAGCAGATGCCCGAGGTCACAACTGGGCTGGGTGTCAGACCCCAGTTTCTTGAATCCCAACCCGCCACCCTAATACAAGTTCGCCCCAGTTTGCTGGGGCTGGTGCTTTTGAAGCCAGACAGGGGGGACCCCCCGACCCCCCCAGGTTTTTAACCCTAAAGCAGAGAGCATCTCGCTCCACCGGCGCGGGGCGGCCGCGAGGACTTTCCTCGCCCACGGCTCTGCACCAGCCGCGGCCGTGCCGTTCTCCCCCGACATCGCTGGGTTGGGCGTTATTTTGGAAGGCGAAATAAGAGCGATATCTGGCTAACAGCACCTTTGGGGAGCCAAAAGCATGGGGTGCACGTAGGATCCAAAGTTATCATCGTGGCTTAGCCCAGGCAGCTCTCCCAGCATGTCTGAGTCCTGTACTGGTTTTACCGGCCTTAGAAGAGAACCCCTGAGACAAGTTAAACTAAGGCGATGCCCAATCCATCGTGTTGGGGGTCTCAGAGGGCTACAAGCCCCCTTTCGGGTGGATACTCTCCCCGCGGTGGGGTACCAGTGCTCGTGGTGTGGTGGTTTTGGGGTGCAAAACCAGCCCGAGTCCGACGCTCGTTGAAGTGAGGAGCAGGAGTCGGGCTTTTCCGATGCCTTCTGCACCTTCCCACCCAGTGAAGCATCTTCCAGCGGGCACAGAAGAACCGTGGGTTTCTCCTGGCTGCGCCTCTTCCGTGCGCTCGGATGTTTCCGCTCCCAGGTCGTTCCCATCCCAAAAAACGCTCAGGAGCAATTTTTTGCCTGAAAACCGGGGGGGCTCGTGCAGGCGCCTGTAGGAAGGAGGGATTTCCCCGCGCGGTTGCAGGGAGAGAGCTCTGCCCTCGCCTCCAAGCACCTCGCTCGTCGCAAGGGTTATTCGTCGGTTTTCCTCAAAGGGCCACATTTGTGGCTGCCCCCCCCCGCCCCCGGCTCGGGGAGCGCTGGGATCTGCAGCGCCGCTGCCTCGGGCTGAGCTTGCGCAGGGAGAAGGCAGCGGGACGGGGGGCTCCTCCTTTCGGGGGGCTTCGTTATTTTAACGGCCGGAGCAAAATTGCCTTTCTTACACAGAGCAACAAAAATAACTTCACTTTTCAGTTTAAAAACAAAGGTGAAACTTTCTACTTAAAAGCGAAAGAAATGGGGGGGAAAAATGAGGTTTTTGTGGAAAAAACCAAATCTCAGCCAAATGCAACCTGCGCTTTTTTTTTTTTTTTTTAATGAGCCATTTTCAGATAAAAGTTTCCAATGAAAAAAGATGTGAATCTTATTTATGGAGACACCTTCATTGTGACATGCTGTATAAATTCCAGGTAATGATTCCCACTGGATCACTTACAAATTCCATGGAAATTCAACCATACATATATATATATGCATGCATGTGTGTATATATACGCACTATAAGATGGGGCTGGGTGACTCCTCGAGGTCTCTCTTCCACAATTCCATGACTACATTAATATAACAGTATTTTCTGCTATTTTGTGACCGTACATCAAAAAAAAATCCCAGCGCATCTTTGCCTTTTGATTTGGTTGTGGATTTTAACATTGGAAAGAACGACAAGCCCGGTAGATCAGATCCTTAAAGCAGAAGGATGAGGGGCACTGGGAGGAGCAAATATATATATATATATATGTGTGTGTATGTTTAAGGGTCCCCCCTCCGCTGTCTCCTTGATTGCCTGAGTGCTGCGGCGTTGCAATTCCCACCTTTCCTCTGCAGCCCAGACTAATTCTTCTGGTATTTTACATGGATCTGCTCTCCAGGCAGCGCGGGCCGTGCCGGAGGGTTTCCATCCATCACCCGTGCCTGGATGCTCGGTCCCCACCGAGGCCGCGCCAGCCCAACGGCTCTGCCGAGCTCCTCCATGGGTGGCGACGTCTCTGCGGCTTGCTTTGCTTTTTCTTTCCTTTTTTGTTTCTTCAAGGTGGAAAATGTCTCTGAATCCACCTCTGCCCACAGGCTGTGGGGATAATACTCATTTTTCTAACCACTTCAAAAGCTCCCCGATAACGAGCTGCAGCCCACGCGCGCTCTCGCAGAGAGAAGCAGCGGCCAGCCGCAAATGCACGCCCGGCGCGTCCTACCGAGGGCAGCGGGTCCTGCACGGGGGGCAAAGCCGCGCTCCTGACCCTCCGTCTGCATCGCTCCCCAAAAGGCGCCCCGGCCCGGCCCCAGCCGCCCTGCCTGCTCCCAGCCCGCAGGCACCCCTTGAAATGGGAATTTTTGCTTCAGTTTAATAAAGTAAATCCAACCCTGTCCCTTGGGGAGGGAAACGAGAGCTGGAGGGTGACGGCAGTTTCCCCCAACCTCTCCAGATGATGGGTTTTCCTTATTAATGCCCAATCTTGCAAAACAGACTCTTAAAATGAAACGCCCGGAGCCTCCCTGCTGCGGGACCCCCCGCCTCGGTGCAGGTCGTGGGGGGACTGCAGCACCGAGCACGGCGGGGCAGGGACCTCAGCCTGCTCCCGGCCTCCTCCGCGCCGGTAAACTTGGATTGACTCCTGGCGTGGTCATCCCCGATGGGAGCCGCGTCAAGTGAGAACCCACCAGCGACCGTCTCGGCTTCCTTGGCTTCGGCAGGAGACTTCTCTTGGAGAACATACGCTCCGAGACCACAGACCAGACACAAAAATTCACGTTCTTTGCCATAAATTGTTGTTTGTTTTTGCGTCGCTGTTTGCGAGAGTGGCTGTTAAAATGGGTGGGCGATCGCCGTATGATCCCCTGGGTATTTCAGAAGGAGCAGATATATGAAAACCCAAAAAGGAAAGAGAATTTCCTCGTGCTTCGTGGATGAATTGAGGTTTGGGGGATTTTTAGACTTTCTCTCCCTCTGCGGGGCTGGTTGCGAAGCGGCTTTGGCCCCGCCGCTTTTTTGCTCATCCTGCTTGGAAATACAACAAACCCCCTTAGTGCCGGTGCCGGACAGGGGCCGGGGCGTACGGTGGGCCGGTGCTGTCCCCCCCCGGCCGCTGCCACCCTGCCCCGGTGCCTGCGGTGACCCCCGGGGTCAGGCGAAGGGCGCTGGCGTGACCGCGCTCTGCCGACGCGTGACTGCGGCGTGACCCGGCGATGGCGCAACCCCGGCCCGTGCGGGGTTCTCCCTTCGGGTTCGCCTGCGCTCTCAGCTGAAACGTCTCTGCTTGGCTGTTATCTCCGGGGGGCTGGATGTCCCTCGCCCCACCAGACACCCCGGGATGCGCCGGGTGCCCGCGGTGGGGTGGCAGAGGGTTGCCAACAGCTCGGCCGGGGCGCGGACGGGTGTTGCAAACCGCTCCAAGGAGCTGCTCATCGTCCCGCGGGTCTGCTGGCATTGCACCCCCTCCCTGGGCGTCTCGGGGTCCCACGGGAGTGGGAAGGAGCACGGCCAGCCCATCCTGTCCCTCTTGTCCTGCCAACCCCTCTGTCCCCAAAGCCCCTCTGCGTTCCGGAGGTGTCCAGGCAGGCACCAGATCTGTGCCCAAAGGCACCACCGAGTTGCCTCAGACGCTTGGTCCCCCCCTAAATTTGCTTTATTCATTTCTCTCTTTCCCCCGCCTCATCCCAGGGCCGTGGTCACCTCTGTGCACGACCCCCCAGACCCGCTGCAGGGTCCCTCCGCCTGTACCTCCCCAGCTGCTCCTGCAGGCGCTGGACGGCAGCTCCGCCGGCCCATCGGCTCCACCACACCGGCTTCGATCGCTCCCCGGCTCCGGCACCGCCAGCAGCTCGGCACCAGGGCCCTGGACCACCACAGCGGCACCCGCGGCTCCCGGGATCGGGTGCTTTCCCTTGCACGCCCTGGGATGTGCAGGGAAAACGAGGCAGCCGCGATGGGAGAGGTCCCGTGGCCCGTCCCTGCTCCGGGGTCAGGAGGCATCGCTCCGCCGGCGTCAGGGGCACAACGCCGGCATTGTGCCGCTCGCCGCACACGTGTGCCGGCGTGGCTCCGCGCAGCCGGGCGCTGCGCACCGGCCACGGGCATTCCCAGAGCGCCCTGGCGCCGGCGAGGAAGGGCCGGGGTGAAGCTTGGACACAATCGCGAGTTGTTCCTGGGTCGTGACAGTTTTTACGGAGCCGATCACATGCCTCCTTTCCCATGGCTGCGGGCAGAGCCGGCGTGCGGCCGGGTGCCGGGGTCGGCGGTGGAGCAGGGATGTGCCGTCGTGGCCTCATGGCTCACGCAAGCGAGTCCTGCCCCGGCCAGGCTCGGCTGGGCTCTGCCGTCAGCCCGGGGTGTTGGAGAGGGTCACGAGTGGCCCCCCTGTTTTGGGACGGCTTGGGGAGACGCTGGCGGCTGGGTTGGCTAAAATGCGGCGTGCCGAGACGATACAGCGCATCGCAGGCGTGCCGGGCTGTGCGCTGCTAAGGGCGCGACTTGCCTGCTTTCAGTCATCTCCCCAAACATAGGGTTGCTTTAGGCCCCGTCGCCCCGTGCCTCAGTTTCCCACCTATAAAGCGAACGCCCCATCCTGCCTCCCTGCCTCGCACGCAGTGACGCTGCTCGGGAAGCGCCGAGCGCTGCAGCAGCTTTCCCTGCAGAGCAGACCCGAAGGTGCTAAAGCCCTTAGTTCTCGCATTTCCCTGGTCGCTGGGTGCCGGGGGGTGGGTGTGTGTGTGGGGGTGGGTGTGCATGTGTGTGCGTGCACAGCGCTGCCGGACCCGCTGCCTGCACCTCTGGGAGCCGAGTTCGGCCGCCCCGTTCCCGGAGGAGCGAGCTGGCGGCGCGGGGCGCGGCGGGAGCCTGCGCCCAGGTTTTGGCTGAGCCGCGGAGGAAACGAAGCCCCTCTGCCGCGCCAGCGCACGGCGCCGGCTGCACGTACAGCCGCCCGCTCGCTGCAGGGACTGTCGCTTCTTTCTTAGAAGCAGCTCTTTGCTGGGGGTAAAACCGGTGGATTTGCTAAACCAGAAACGCCGGGGCGGTTCCGCGGCTCGCAGGCGGCGGCGAGCAGGCGGGCAGGTGCGAGGGCTGGTTGCGGTACCTGCGCTTTGGTGGGGAGCGAGCAGCTGCAGCCGGGCTGGCTCGAGGCCGGGGCTGCGTTTCCAGGGGCGCGTTAAGGCTCGGTGGCTTTTTGGGTTTGCCCTTCACTCGCAGCGACGCCCACAAAGTGAATCCAGAGCTTCGGGGTGCTGAGAGCAAGGGGGAAAGGTTTGCGGCTGGGGTTTCTGATATTTTTTTGCTATCAATGTTATTATTGGCAGGAAATCTTCCTCCTCTGCAACGTGCCCGCTTCCCTCTACCCGGCACGGAGCTCTCCCCGGACACGCGGGGAACAAACCCACCCGAAAGCCGGCCCCACGCTGCGGCCGCGTGGGAGAGCCGTGCCCCAGGCTCTGAACAGGGGGGACCATCCCAGAGGTGGATTAATTGCACAAGAGCCGTTAATCAGTGATTTTTAAAACATGCCTGTTCCCGAGCCATGTTTTGCAACTACAAATAGAGCAGCGTTTCTCATCCCAGAAGCTCCTCGATCAGTTTATGTTCCTTTGTACTTTCTACGGGGTCCGTGTTTCACCTCGTCCTGGCTCCATTTCGCAGCTCCCGCAGTAACACTGCTAATGAAAAAGGACCCATTTTTGTAAACGGCTGTAAAAGGGCAAGAATTTAACGTGGGTTTGGTCCTCAAATCGCTCTGGAGCCTCTCGGGGCTTTGGGGAGGAATTTTGGGTCTCCACGAGTACCGGCGAACACTAAATCACGGGGATGCCCGTGATGCTCACTTAGATCAGCAAATAAATGTGTGTAATTAAGTGCGTTGCCTGGGCCGGTCGTTAACCTCCCTGACGCGCGCTGCCAGCGCCGCATAGGTGCCGTGCCTGGATAACGTATGGAATACCCAGCAGGCTGTAGCTCCGTAATGCCCCGTACGTCTGAGTGCAGGAGCAACCGGGAGCATCTCAATTTAAAGCCCCACATGAGGGAAAAAACAGGATTTGAAGGGGCAGGAGGAGAAATTTGATGATAAAGGTTGATTTTGTGGATCACGCGAGGATGATGAGCGGGACCAGAGGCCCTGCCTGTGCCGAAGGGGGTCAGGACCGTGACCGTGGGGTGGTACAGCCGTGATTTAGGGACAAGGGGGCGGTGGGAGGGTGGTGGAGAAGAACAGCCCCATCCAGAGCCCCCCCAGTTAGTGCTGCTGAAGGGTATCTGGTCAGCGCGTAAATCAGCGCAGCTGAATGAGAGCTCCCATCTGGCACCTAACGATGTGGGGAGACACCTTAAAAGCACCTTCCCCTTCTCCTCCTCCTCCTCCTCTTTGTCCTGACTCCTCTCCCCATCAGCCCCAGTGGGACCTGGCAGATGTGGGCTGAGACTCCCGCCCCTTTTCTGCAGGGAAGGAGCCCTGAAATCCAAAAATAGCCTGAAAAACCTGACTAGCGCCCAAGAGGCTCGCAAGGCTGACGCAGGCAGGGGTGGCAAGCGGGCTGCTGCTGGGCTGAGCCACCCCGCGCCCCTCTGGGCCACGGCGGGGGCCGGGGGACCGCGTCCCCCCGCTGCTGGGGGGCAGGAGGGGAGCGACGCCCCCGCGCTGGGAGAAACGGCTTCGCCGCCCGCAGCCTCGCGTCCCGGGGTTGGAGCTGTGGTTGCGGTGGGTGTCTGGCAAGCGAGACAAGGCGATGCTGTTCAGCGCCACAGACCCCGCTCTGTGCGGCAGCGGGTGTTTTCCAGGCTGGGTTGCTTTTCCCTTTCCTTTTGTGCCAGCGTTTGCACAACCTCTGCCCCCTTCGCTGCTCTGAAACCACTCTTTCCCCCTCTTTGCTTAAAAGCAGCGAACAAGCCGTTTTCAGCCGCAGTAAATACGAGCGGCTCTTTTTTCTCCGCAGCCCCTCATAACGCTGCAGGGATCTGTAACGTCTCAGCCGATAACATCTTGATACGTCTGACCACCAGCATCCATCGGATGCAGAACTCGACCGAGAACGACAGCGGCGAGCAGCAAGACGTGATGAGCACCAAACTCTCTAAAGACCTTGAAATCGTACTTGTGTGCCCCAATGGCCAGTGTCTTCTGCCTGGGGTCTTACTTGCCTGCGGATTTTGGTTGCTCAGGCTTAGTTTGCATCTGTTTTACTCCGTCAGAGAGCTCCCTTTGCTTTTTCTTACGAGGAGAAAAAAAGAAAAGGACAAATATCATCTCATGTTTCAATTCTACATTTCTTCCCATTTAGGGAAAATTTGTCTCCGAGGGTGATAATGGCAATTTTCTAGGGGAAAATCCGTCAGCGCCAGGCGGGGCAGCGCCCGACGGCGGCTCCGGGCGTGCTGCGTGAGCACCCGTCGGGTGCCGTCCGGCAGAAACGGCGTCTTTAGGTGATCCTGGAAACTCTCTGTGCCTGTATGACTGGGTCAGCTTTATTACTTAAAAAAACAGATTAAAAATTACCTGCTGTCATTTGGGCAAAGCAGGAGGTCAGCTGTACCCGCTGCCTTCCTCCTCCTCCTCCTCCTCCTCCTCGCCAGCCCTCTCCACCTTCCCCCGTCCCCCCTCTGCAGCCAGCGCTGTTTATTCTGCCGCATGTGCTTCGTGTTTTTGCTTAATACTAATTCACATAAAATCCTGGCGAAGAAGAACCACCCATCTACACATATGGAAACAGTCTCGGCACGCAGTCCCCATACCCGGCTGGGAGTCGGAAAGCCGTGTACAGCTCAAAATTAGGATGCAGACAAGTGGTGAATGTGGGAGAAAAGGCAGTTAAAAGGAGAAAACCACGGCATGTAAATGGGTTATTACTTCAATCACCCAATTAGGCATCTACGGGCTCTCTTCTTTGTTTCTTCTAAGGCAACAATATAATTAATTAAAGAGAAATGTCTCCTCCACTCCCGTCTGTCACTCAGCCGCGAGTCCGAGCGAGCCTCCCGTGAGCCACCAACTCCAAACCATAAAATTATTAGTAAAAAAAAATATAGAGGGGAAAAAAAAAAAAAACCAACCCAAGCCCCAACCCCAGCGCCCCGAAGCCGCAGCGATATCGCCGGCCCGTTGACGCCACGGATCAGGTGATGCCGCGCTCCCACCCAGCGGATGCCGAGCCGGCGGCTCTGCCGTGCCGACCACAGAACCACCAGCCAGCCGGAGGCTACCTGCGCCGCCGGCGGGGTTTTCCTCTTCCTCCCCCTCGCTGCCGCCTCTCCCATCCCTCCTCTTCCTCCTCCCGCCAGCCAGCGCCTCCTCCAGAGGAGCCAGGATACGGGACGAGGGGGATGGCTTCCAACAGCATCTTCGACTCCTTCGCCACCTACTCCTCCGCTTTCCTGCGCGGTGAGTACAGACCGGGCTCTTTCGTTCCTCGGCAGCAGGAAACGTCATCGGGTTCTGTACTTATTTTATTTATTTTTTTGCAAAGAAGCAAACCGGCGGCGGGCTCTCATGCGGCTTCGCTGGCACCTCGCTCCTCGCCGCTGCCCGCCGGGGTTTTCTGCCAGCTCTGCGATGCTCCGGGATGCCGCTGTGTTTGTCCGGGTTTGGCCGGTGGTTTGCTCCCTTTTATTTTTTTCCCTTTTCCCGCCTGGTTGCAGTGCTGGGAAGGGCCGGGGCTGAGCGGTGCTGGGACTGGTTGGATGTGTTTGTCCGAGGCGTCAGGCGGGTGCAGCCCGAGGTGCCGCGCGGAGGGAGCAAAAATCTGCAGAAATCTAAATTGCGTCTAAAGAGAAACCGGTTTGCAAGGGGGGAAGCGCTGGGGGAGATCAGGGCTGCTTTCAAGCTTACAGCTTATATGTTTACTTATATATAATACTCTAAATAAGAAAACACACAGCAACTATATATAGCGCTTTACTAAATATATAACTCCGTTGGGCGATGGATTTGCTGAACCTGCTCTTCCCGGCCTCCTTACACACCCCGGGACACGACGCTCTCATCCCTCCCGGCTGCCTCGGGACGGGCGAACTGCCCATCAGAGGGGGTCGCTTCTCCCCGAGTTTCCCCTCCGGCCGGTCCCAGCTCCCAGCAGGAGCTCACGTCCCCCAAACTGAACCCGCCTTCGTTTCACAACTGCCGTCCTCGCGTCGGAACTCTGCGGCCGGGCGGCTCGGGGTGAGCCGGGCGGGCTGGCGTGGGCTGGAGCTGCTGGACCGCGGCTCCCAGCCTGGTGCCGAGACCTTTTTGGGAAGGAGCCAGGCACTTGCTGCTCTGCAAACCTCTGCCTTTTCCCTTCCTGACGCGGTTCGGGAGCAAAAGCTTGAGCTGAGCGTGGCCGTGAGGAGCCAGGTCCTGAGCGATGGCTCGGCACGTCACGCTGAAGCCAAGGAGATCGGGGAGGGTGGTCATAAACCCCCGCCCAAAGAGCAAAACGCAGCGGCTCAGCCAGACCCGCGTCGCTGCAGGCCGGATTTTGGCCTGGTTTTGAGAACACAAAAGGTTCCGTGTCCTTTTGAGGCGATCGGTGGGGTCAACCCGCATCCCGACACCTCCGTGGCGTTGAGTTTTCTTCTGAGCAGGGGGCGTTGGAGAGGCAGCAGAAAGAGCCGGGGACGGGGATGGGGACGGGGATGGGGATGGGGATGGAGGGGTAAATCCGGACTGGCTTCCCCAGCCCCGTCATGGCTACACCATGCCGGAGCACAGGGCAAATAGGCAGAATAGCCACGGTCATCTTAACGCCCTCCGCTCGGAGCTGGTGGCATTATAAATGTGTCCTTTGTACTCTGCGCAGCTAATTAAAGGCAGTCCCATGGCAAGGAAATAAGAGAAGTTTATAAAAAACATTTGCATGGTTCTTTTCAATCTATACTTCTCCCTCCGCAAGCCAGATGAAGAAATGCCGGGGTTTAACCGGGCTTGCTCATTTAAAAATAAAAAGAGAGCGAGCAACAGAAATATCACGTCTTGTATGCAATTTCCATACAAATAGGAACTCATAAAAGCAATAAACATCTTTGTTTCAGACATAATTTTTTATTAAATGGGGGAGAATTAAATGATTGCACCAAAGATGGAATATGGCCAAATGGTGAAACATTTGTTTAGTATTAGGACAAGAAATCCTTGTTTTCTTTAAGGAGCTCAGTGTGTCTTCTCCTGCCCGGCCAGATTTGGGTGAGTACTGCAAAACATTCACCAACGTTCATTTAAATTCCTCATGGCTTTGGGGGATTCAACCACATTCATAGTTTTTGTTTGCTTTTCTGGGCACATCCATGAAAATGGGTGGTTTTTTGCGCAAATATTTAAGGAATGAAACGAAAAATCCCAAAGGTATTCACTAGTTAGTCTGGAAACACTTTTTTTTTTAATAGAAAAGGGATTTTTCGGCTTTCCAATGGGGTGGGCGAAGGAGCCCCACGTGGGACAGCGGCACCAATCCCCGCTCGCACGCGCCGGATTCGCGACCGAGTAAAATATCTGGCGGGGACTGAAATAAATTTGCCTCCAGTCAATGGTTTTGGCGATACAAACCCCGTTTTTGGCGGCCGGCACCAGCTTGGCCTGGGGGCTGCCTTTGCGTCACCTCCCTTCGCTTGGAGACCAGCCCGAAGGTGTAAGATAAGAGGGGCTGGACGAGGGGAGACTCTCCCCTGCCGCTCCCAGTGCCGAACCCCGCAGGCGGTGCCAGCCCGAGGTCCCGGCACAACCCCTGGGACCGGACCGAGCCGCGCTCCTCTGCGGGGCTGCCAAACACTTTTCTATCCTTTTTTTTTGTTGTTGTTGGTTTTTTTTGCAAGGAAAAAATAACCGCGCCTTTTTCTGCTCCATCCGAGCATCCCGCAGCTCGGCTCCTGGGTCCAGCCGTACCCTCCTGGGACCTCCGGAGCCGCCGTCCCGGTGGCAGCCGGTTGCCTCTAAGTCATCAAACCACAAATGTCACATCCGTGAGTCAGTTCTTCATCACCGATGGTTTATCAGGACGGAGGGGCCTCAGTCACAGGGGCTGGTTTCTCAACAGCCACCGCTGTGTCTTCAGTGGAAATCTACAGGGCCGGCCGTGGGGTGCGACGCTCCGCGGGGCCACCGAGGGAGGAGCGAGGTGCCGGCGGCTCGGATGCTCTCAGACCTTTTGGCTGAGGGTTGGGAGTTATTCTGCCTCGGGGTGAGCCCTGCGAAGGCTCGCTGGTGGGGCGGGCTGGCTCCTCTGCTCGGGGTGTCCGTGCTGGGCTTATCCACCTCCTCCTAGCTCGCGTCGCCGATCTTTGACATTTTTTTCCTTGGTTTCCGTAAATCTAAAAGCACACGGGGACAGCTCATAAACCGTCGCCGTCCGTCCACGCTCCCCAGTGAAAATGAAACACTGTTCTATCGCTTTTTTTGCCTCTTTCTCCGGCATGTTGGTGTCCTCGTGGGCAGCTGCCCTCGCCCCACCGCCTTCCCCAGGTGGCCTCGTGCCCTTCCATGGGACACAAAGGGCACCGAGCCCCAGTCCTGGCATCCAAGAGGGAATTTTACTGTTTATTTTGCAAATGCACGAATGCAGGCACACTCCCAGCCCCGTTTGGCCGCGATGCAGAGCTCAGCACTGCTCTGAAGGAGCTGGGACCGATCCTGGGGTTTAGTCCCGGCTTTGCCGCGTCTCCTGGGCTCTCCGGGTCCTCGCCTCTGGTTGATCGTGGCAGATTTTCTCCTGTCTCTGAACCTTCTTCTCCGCTTTGCTGAAGGGAGCGGGCGGTCTGTGCGGGCGCGGGGAGCCTGAGGGTCCCTGCTGGCCCTTCGCAGCCTCGTTAGCCTAACGAACAGGCAGGGTTCTGCCTAAAGCGGGGAGCGTGGGGGCTCGGAGGGTCCCTGCAGAGCTCCTCTGCCCCCAGGGAAGGCAGCGGGGTTGGGGACCCGCGCAGGGCAGCCTTGCTGGGGGGTCTGACATCCCCCCGAGAACATCATCCGCCCCGTAGGGGAAGCAACGAGCCATGACCCCATGGGGGACCCACCCCGTCCCCCCGAAACGTGGCAGCTCGGATGGACAAACTGACTTCTCCTGGCCCTGGGACCTGCCCCAGCAGATGCTGGAGGAGGAGCAGGAGGAAACCCCGCGGTGGCGGAGCCGGTGCCGGTCGCCTTTGGCTTCTGGAAGTGGGCGATGCCTGGTGCGGCAGGCGGACGTCATTGCTTCTCTGGAAGGTCGCTGCGCCCGTGCCTTCCCCCATCGCCAGAGCGCGGGTTAGGCAGAGTTTCGCAATTGCCGCGTTGGGGGCTGTGGTCCCGGGCTGCCGCCGCGCGCCGGGGCTGCCGCGTCCTGGGGCGCGGGGAAGCCATCCCGGTGCTCCGGCCGTGCCCCGGCACGGTGCCGCTCCTCGCTGCACCCCCAGGGCTCCCGCGGCTTCCCTCGCCTGCCGCGGCGGAGCTGATGGCCCCGGCTTACCCCCAGCAGGGGTTTCTTTTTCCACCCTTCCCGTTACTGGCCACCGCAGGATTCCCGCTCGGCAAACTTCCTTTTAATGGATTTTTGGGTTTCTTCCTAACCAAGAAAACCATAACCCTGACAGCATTTCGCGTCGTTTTTTCCTCCTCCTGCCATTGCTCTGGGCAATGTCTCCGGTGGAGGCTGGGTGAGCAGGCACCGGGTACCACCATGCGCGTGCGATGGCATCACCAGGCTTTGCTGCCGCGTTTCCCTAAAGGCAGGAGCTTTGTCTCATCCTTTACCACTCAAAAGTGATTTTTTTCTTCACGTATGGGTAACTAAGCTCCCCACCAGCACGACGGCAGCGCCTCGCACCGGGCGTCTGCGGTGATCAGGTGCTGGGGTGGGAGACACGAGCACACGGACCCCGTCTGCCCGCAGCCAGATACGGTGTCTGTGTCCGCAGGTGGGAGAAGCAAGGCAGCGCCTGCGGGCTGGGGAGAGGAGGGACACCCGCGCAGATGTCTGCACACCCACGAGCATTGCAATCCCCGTGGACGTCTGCACACCCATGAGCCTTGCAATCCCCCTGGATGTTTGCACACCCACGAGCCTTGCAATCCCCCTGGATGTTTGCACACCCATGAGCATTGCAATCCCTGTGGACGTTTGCACACCTACGAGCATTGCAATCCCCATGGATGTCTGCACACCCACGAGCATTGCAATCCCCGTGGGCATTTGCACACCCATGAGCATTGCAATCCCGTGGATGTTTGCACACCCACGAGCATTGCACTCCCCATGGACATTTGCACGCCCGTGAGCATTGCAATCCCTGTGGATGTCTGCACGCCCGTGAGCGTTGCACACCCAGGAGCTCCCCTACAGTCATGGCTGAGCCGGAGCCTGCTCTCACCCAGCGCCCCGGGTCCCTGCACCCCCCTACCCCTGCGCAAACCCTCCCTCTGCCCCCCCGGCTCCCCGGGGCTGGAGGGCGCAGGGAGCCCCCGCGCCGCCCCGGCCCCGCGCCCACGTGCTCGCCCACGTGCCGGGGCCTGGCGCGCAGCACCACGTGGCCACGAAATCTGGTTTGCCTCCATTCATCCTCCCCTCCCGGGGAAGGCTGGTGCGCTCGGGGCTCGCCGGCTCCTGATCGACTGTCAGTGGCTTTGCCTTTTCCAAGGGAACCCCGCTGACTGGTGGCATGTCTTTTTTTTTTTCTTTTTTTTTTTTTTAATATATTTGTGCATGTGCGTGTGTGGGAACAAGTATAAATCCATTGTCTCTCATCACCTTGTTATGATCTAATAGGGGTAGAGAGACAGTGGCGTTCCCCTTTGCTGAGCACTTTAATTCATGATGATTTCTTAGACTTGATCTCCTCTGATATGTCGTCAGTGTTTGTGGTCCACTGTTTTGGCCGCATACGGTTTGGGAAACAAAGAATGAGCTGTATGTTTGCAGGCTCGGATCCACACATGGTCGGCATTAGGAGCAAGAATGTGGCTTCCCATCCGAAGCGACGAGCCCGAGCCACGGGCCACGCCGTAAATACTCCCCGAATGAGACTGAGCAACGGAGGGGAGAACATCGGGAAACCTGCCAGGAGGTCTCCGTGGCATTGGGGTGCTGGCGAGGGGGGCTCGGGGCTCAGCCCTGAGGATGGGCGTCCCCTCTCCCTCCTGCTGCACCTGATGTTTCTCCTGGGTATCTCCAGGGTGGGAGGAAAACGCCGCTGCGGGGGTGACGTCCATTAGCGGTGCAAGCGATGCAGGAGCCAGCGGGCTGAGCGCTCCCCCAGGGCTTCCCATCACACTTTCATTTTCCTTGGCTCCGGTGCTTCATCCCTGCCATGCCAGGGATGGAGCAGGCGCAAAGGCTGGGGCCGAGTCCGCACTCCTGGCCCCTTCATCCCGGAGATCCCAGCAGCCTTTAACTTTAATTCTTGGCCAAAAAACATTAGCCTTGCCCTGTCACTGGTAAAACCTCTGCGGACCCCACGGTGAGCGTGGGCGAGGTGGGAGCCCGCGCCGCCGGCCGGCTCCCGCTGCCGCCGCTCCAAACGCGAGGCTGGCCGGGGATGCGTGCGGCATCGCTGCAGGGGAAGGCGGAGGGAGCCGACGGAGGAGCCGCTTTTCAGGGCGGGGGTGAGCCCTGGGGCGTAAGAGGGGAGATGTTGGGGTGCACCAGGCTGGGGGGTGCCGACGGCAGCAGCCTGGGCTGGCGGCGCTGGGTGGGAAGGAACAACGAGTGAAGGCGCACGGCAGCTCTGGCATGATGCCCTCGGTTACAGGCAGGCTGCCGGCATTTGCTGGAGCACGGGAAGCATCCCCGGCCTTAGCACCGGCTGAAACCACGGGCACCTCGGCCTTTTTGGTTGCAAACACAAATCTTCCTCCACTCTCTGGACCTGCTGCCGCTCCCCGTCTTGTCCAGAAAAATTTCTCTGTTTCCAGCCATTTCTGCCTCTTCCCTTTGCGTCCCTTTGCCGCCCTGGCCTCGCCGCGGCAGCTGCTGCACCGGTGGATGTGGTTTCCCGGCCGGTGGGGACGACGAGGCCGTTCGCTCCCTCCTGGGCACCCCCCGGCAGAGAAGGGTGCACGGAAAGGGGGGAACGGCGAGCACCCCCCTCCCACGCAGGGCACCGGCAGCCGCCTCGGCTGCTTCTGCGAGGGCAGGATGTGGCCCCGGCGCTCCGGGTGCTGTACGGACCGTCGTGACGCCGCGATGCACCGACAGCCTAAAGCAACACCCAAGCCGGCCACGGCAGCGGGCTGCAGGCTGCCAGGCACAGCCTTCGACCGCAGCGTTATCCTCCTCCTCCTCCTTGGCTCTTGTCTTCCTAAAAGTGCTTTATTTATTTTTTTTTTTTATTATTACTATTATTCTTTTTTTCAAGAGAGTGGGACAGCCGACGCGTCTGCAATCTGGGGGTATTTTCCATAACATAAACATATTAAAAAGAAAAAGAAAAGGGAAAATAAAAAGAAACAATGATTTTCCATTCCCACTGGAAGCAGCGAGTGCATTTGGAACATGAGGAACGTATTACTCAAGCTATTGTAAAATAAAATATAAAAACAACCAAAATAGGAGGAGAAGGGAGAGATTGGGGGGAAGAAAAAAAAAAAAAAAAAGGCCTCAATTGGGAAGGGAGACGCTGAAAAATGGGCTTTTTTTCAACAATCTCTGCTGTGCAGGAGGGCCCCGTAGAGACCCGACCTTCGCCTCTGGGATGGCCGGATCCCGGACGGAGGGATGAGGGTTGGTATTTCCCCTCGGGGAGATGCAGCCCTCCCCGTGACGGCTGGGAAGGGACCTCCGGCCACCCTGGCTGGTCCCATCACCCCAGCGAGCAGCGTCGCCGAGGTGCCACCAGTTTCACGGCCACGATTCGCTTGCGGGGAGCCCGGCCGGGAGGAGGCACCTTCCGAGGGTCTTTTTTCTCCTGGTAACGATGGGATTTAGGGCTCCGGGGCTGCGTCGGGTTTTCGCAGTCGGCGTGTGTGTGTGTTTATGGCGGCTATATCGGGATGCGATTTCACAAGGCGGCATGGTTTTTGTTAAAACCGCTTCTAAAAAAAATCAAAACAAAATGGTAGGAATGATGTTAGCGGCACAACCCTGGACCAAAGTCTGCCCTGGCTTCTCGCACCCTCTGAGCCTCCTGGGTCCCGGCCAGGGCTCAGTCTGGCACGGGGACAGACAGACAGACAAAGGGTGTCGCAAACTCTCCGCGTGCCAATGGAGAGCGCGCCAGCGCCCGCGATTGCAGGACAGGGTGAGCCGGTCGTTAAAAGATACTCATTGTGTTAACGAACCTCGGTCGGGGCTTTGCAAAAGGTTTCCCGTGTGGTTCCGGGTGCGGCACCAGCATCCCAGGACGGAGCCGACAGCACGGGGTCCGTGTGTCCGTTAGATGGGTGTTGGTTAAACACTGCTTCTCTTGCGGCTGGAGGGGAGGTTTTTTTGGAGGAAAATCTCAGCAAGCGGCTGGAGCGGGTGCTTTCTGATCTCTGGAGCGAGCACGTGGGTTATTCCCGGGAGCAGCACGTTTCCTAACCAGCAACGCAGCCCGCGCACGCCTCCCGTCCAGCCGCTGCCGCTGGCGGGGCTGTCGCAGGAATATCCCCAGCTGTCGCTCGATTTCTCTCCCAACGAGAAGCCAAAAAGCTGGGGAGGAAGCTACACTCAATTACAAATACTAAAAACTCCCGCGCAAATTGCCTATTTCCATTCCTGTTCGTGTTGCTTCCAAAATATTTAAAGGAATATTGCTCCCCGCATCCCGCGCTTGGTGATGGTGGGTTCAAGCGAGCGGCAAGAAGATGCTCGAGGTGGGAGCGGGGCCGTGCAGCGACGGGGTGCGCGGAAAGCCGGGGAGGCTGTTTCTTCACAGCCTGGCAGACGTTAAATGCCAGACACGGGCTGCGCCGTTTCTTTTTAAACTGGAAGCACATGCATGGAGATAATTTAAGGACAGAGCACGGTGCCGTGATTTCAGTGACTTGAAGTCAGGAATAAACTACTTAGCGGGGATTTGCGAAAGGCCCTGCCGTTTTCCCTCATTAGGAGAGAGAAAGTGCCGGCCAGAGAATGTAAAGAATAAATCAGATGTGCTGTTCCAAAATTAAGCGCTTGTTCTGCAGCTCCTTTGCACCGCGCTGCATTTTACTGGCCACTTCTGTGCCAAATTACCTCAAACCCTGTAATTAAACACCTTTTTTTATTAGCCCTGCCTCGGTTTGGAAAATCTCGCTGAATGAGCGAGCCTACCATTTTTTTTTTTTTCCGTAAAACTCAGCAGAACTGCCAGGCTGGGAGGAGCAGCCCCGACTCCTCGTCCCTGAGCGGGGCGGTGGGACACCCACCAGCGCCTCGGCCCCGTTCCCATGGGGGCTGGAGCCCACGCACATGCTTTAAACCGTCCTTCCCTCCGCAGCTCATCGGGACCTCTAAGTGGCAAAGCCTTTCAGACCCGAATTTATTCCATGTTAGTGTCGCCCGTTTGCTTTTGCACCCCGAGCTGGGCACAGAGCTTCCCTTCGCCTGGTTTTTCCCAAAACGCCGTGTTTCTGCTCCCCCTTAGCTCTGCTTTCCCACCGAGCGTGGCAGCCCCGCGGTCGCGAGCAGGGGCTTGACCCGCTCTTGCAAACCCGAGGGCTCCCGAAATCCATCACCGCGTGCTTTGTCTTGTCGATCCGGGGACTTTGGGGCTGCTGGAGGAGAAGCTGAGCCAGGATCGTGGAGATGTTTCGTGGTGGAGCGGGTGCTGGTGGGAGCTCGGTGTGCGGCGGGGCGCTGCGGGGAGCCGGCGCTGGGCGGTTCAGTCCTGAGCCTTCGTCCTGCAACTCTCCCCATCCCCTTCCTCCCTCAGATGGAGGTCAGTGGGATAACAGACGCAAATGAGAGAGCTCCTGAGCAGCCCCCGCTTTGGTGAACTCTTTTGAGCCCCAACTGCTCTAGCTGGCACCACCGACACACATTTTTCTCCCGTCGTTTGCAGGGGCTCATTCCTGCCATGATGCCAGAGTTCATCTTCATTTACCCTGAGACAGCAGTACAGGATATTATTAAAATGCAAAAAAGTTGCTCATATTTACTAGAAATAGGTGCTTATCCATCCTTCAGGGTTTGTTTTGCCCAGGTAGCCCCGGCCGGAGGGGACGTTATCCTTGAGAAAAGTGGCTCTACGTGCTGTGGTTGGATCTGGCCGGGCAGAAGCCAAGTGGGGTCGGTTAACGGAGATGAAGGAAGCCCACAAAAAAAGTTGAATCTGTGATGGTGGGAGGGATTGGGACCCACAAAGTCAAAGCTTTGGGTCTGTGGTGGGACAAGCAGGTCACCTACGATGCCGGCTCCCAGCACCTCCACCCCGGCTGCACCGAGAGCCGGACGCCCTTCGCGGGAGGGGTTCAACGGGACGGCAGCACTGGGATTCCTCCTGCGCCGCCGGGGAAGTCAGCGCAGCCTCGGTGCAGGAGGTGGATTTGCCAAGCCCTTAAGGTGGCATCTTTTAGTCGTTTCAAACCTCTTTCTACCTCGACAGCCAGCAGGCGCCGTTTAACCCCACGCCCTGCCGAAATCATCGCTTGGGCGGCCGGTCTCGCCATCCCTCCCCGCGTCGGAGGAGATGAAATACCCTCATCACGTCCGACAAGAGCAGGGACATTGGGATAGGCTCCCGAGATGGGGAATTCACGGTTTATCTCCCCAAACTTTCACCAGCGACATCCCACCTCCCGTCCCCAACCACCACAGCGGCTCCACCGCTGTCGTCCAGCAGGCGAGCAAAGCCGACCCTCGCCGCCGGGAGATGAAAAGACCCCGATCCCGCCGAAATCCAGCCCGCGTGAATCCCACTGACACCAGTGGAAGCGGGGAGCGCTCACTGGCAGCGGGATGGGCTCGTCCCCGCTGTATCTTGAAATGCGAAGAATGGGCGTGCGAGCCGGCCGGGGCTCGCGGGGCTTTCCTCGGGTTAACGTCCCGTCTCGGGGGGCTGGTTGAAATCATGGGCTCCTCGCTGCCGGCGGTGGGATGCACGCGTGGTGGTGTGTGGCAGGGTCTGGCGTCAGGGCTCTGCCGTGGCCGAGGGGCGGGGGACGGGGGAACCGAAGAACTTGCCGGGGAGCCCCTGCGCGGCGTGTCTGGGGTCCTTGGGGAAGGCTGCGGCGGAGCTGCGGGTTGAACCCCGACATCTTGCTTCTCCCGCCAATGCCTTCTCCCGGGGCCCGCGCTACCTGCCGGTGAGGGCCTGCAGCTCAGTTCATAGAATCATAGAATCGTTCTGGTTGGAAGAGACCTCCAGGATCATCGGCTCCAACCATTAACCCAGCACTACCAAGTCCCCCACTAAACCGTGTCCCTTAGGGCCTCATCTACACGTCTTTTGAATCCCTCCAGGGATGGGGACTCCACCACCTCCCTGGGCAGCCTGTGCCAATGCCCGACAACCCTTTTGGTGAAGAAATTTTTACGAATATCCAATCTGAACTTCCCCTGGCGCAACTTGAGGCCGTTTCCTCTTGTCCTGTCGCCTGTTCCTTGGGAGAAGAGCCCGACCCCCATCTCTCCACAACCTCCTTTCAGAAGGACTCTTCTACATAGGCATTATGTGAGTGGCCAAAAGACAAATGACTAAGATACTGCTTGAGCAACATCTTTTGGAAGCCCCGTGAAAACATTCTCAAACCCCACCAGTTTTGGAGGGGCAGGCAGGCCCGGAGCGGCTCAGACCCCAGGACGTGGCTGAGGTTGTGTTTCGCAGATAAGATCCCCACCGAGCCGGCTGCTGGTGTGAGACCAACAACCGCTACTGTTTTGTCTGGGCAAGTTCTCCATTTCTCTCGTCTCCAGCCCCAACCTGCTGCGGATCCGCTCCAACTTCCCGGGCCGCTGTCTGGGCTGGGGCGAGGAGCCTGCTCGTGGTGTCAGCCAGCTGACCCCGGCAGACAGGCACCTCCTGCTTCCAGCCGAACTTTTATAAGAAACTTCTGCAAAAAAAAATAATGAGCTCATGGTGATGAGCGCGGGGCCAGGGGTTTGATGGAGGCGAGCAGGCGTGGTTCCCTCTCCAGGCTGCTGGAGATGGATGAGGAGAAACCAGTGACTTACCAGCGGTCCCTAAACAACATCGCGTTTGATTTGTCTCAATTCATAGCCAGAAAGCAGAAAAGTACCTTCTGCGTTGGTTTTAGCCTGTGACTAATTCCTCCAAGTCGGGGATTTGTTCTGCGCCTAAAGGGACGCGTAAGCGCTGGGTGAATTCGTAGGCTGAACCCTCTCGGGGCCTCGTTTTCTGGAGCTACTCTCCAACCTTCAGACTTATTGGTGGGGGATGTCGGGCAAATTCACACCGATGAGAGTCTTTACGGAAGGGCAAATATGAAAGCAAATGTTCACACCGGAAAAAATAATCCGAGGAAGGAGCAGAAGCAACGCAACCCAGAGCCTATCTAGTCAAAGTGGCCTGACCGCAGCCCCGCTACGAAATAGCGTCGCCCGGAGTTATTCATAGAAGTGAAAGTAGTGAATAACTGCAGAAAGCAAATGAATCTGGAAAAAATGGTGCGGGCCTGCAGGACAATTTGCAACTGGAACCAGAGGCCAGTTTTCTCAGAATTACTTCGCTGTAGGCGAGTCACTGAGGGCAGTTTGAGGTTGCTCCGTGTTGCTGCTGGAGGATCTTCACTGTTTCTCCTGCGGGTTGCCACGAAGTCTGGATGAGATGGCAGAAATCGGGATTGATCACATAGGGATGATAAACACCTCGCACGGGAAGAGCTGGTCCTTGCCCAGGACCTTATTTTTTGTGGAAAATGACCAATGCGTTGATAGAAATTGATCTGTCTCCCTCCCAACCCGCCGGTTCTGCCTCCGTCAGGGCTCAGCCCAGGCAGGAGAAACGGGGTAACCGCCTCGGGGGGAAGATGGGGAAAGCATTGGGGCAGGAGGGGAGGAGGTGCCCGTGCCGGTGTCACCGCCGGGCACCGTGGCATGCCGGTGGCTCTCCTGGCGAGGCGTTGCAGGCTGAGGTTTGCGGGGGAAACTCTCCGTCTCCAGCAAGAGGATATTCCAGGAAGGGCTTTGGAAATTCAGCAAAGCTGCCGCGGGGCATCTCCGCTGCCCTGTGGTCAGCCAGCGCGAGGCGGCACGACCCCGTCGTGCTCTTCGGAGCAAGATGCACGCGATGCACGAGGCCACCGTGGAAAGCACATCTGTGGGCTGGCTGGTTAAAGGGGTGTCTGGGGCTCTCGAATCAGTGGGGTGCCCTCGGGGTGACCGGGCTGGGTTCCCTTTGCAGTGCTGATGTCCCACGGGGAAGTTAAACGGATATAATGTGTTTGCACTTGCCTGTAAAGCTGCTTTTGCTGAGACGTGACCCTAAGATGCTCTATCAGACCTGAACCAAAAGGGAAATTGGAGTTCCCTGTCTGACACCAGCGCCCGTCGCGGGCAGCTGCCAGCCCCCTCCTGCCCTCCTGGGGGGGGCGAGCACCCGTTTCTGTCCCCACAGCCGAGGGGTATTTGCAGACATCGCAGCCCTGAAGGGGCTAAACCTTTGGCCGGGGTTTGCTAACAGCCGGGTGCCCGTTGCAGGGGGGTAGGTGAGCGTGTGGGAACGAGAGCGGTTCCCAAGGTTCACTTTCTCTCTCTTCACATTTGACTTCCCCAAAGGGATCGCTCGGCAGCCAGAGCCCAGCCCAGCCTCGCTGCGCCCTGCCGGGGCTCGAGCACGTACCTCGGCCGCCGGTTCGGTGTGTGGATGCAAGACCCTTCCCCGAGGGTCCCTGCAGCCTCCCCGCAGCCCTGCAAAGCTCAGCGTGGCACGGGAGCACTGAGCGCCCGTTTGACACCCGGCATCACCCCGACATTTCGGGCCAGGCTGTAGGGAACAGCACTGAAAAATGCTCTTTAGGGAAGCTCATTGCGCATTCAGGCACCGTATGGGGACAGGTCGATTTTCCCACCCCACCGGGGACGGGGACGAGCGATGGGGCAGTTTTGCCAACGCACGGCTGTTTTCCGAGGCAAGACGTGGCTTTCTGCGGCCTTTTCGTGGTGCAAGAGTGCTTTGCTCAGCACGTGCAAGAGGATTTCCCTGTGCCCCGGCGCTCGGCGCTCTGCCCGGGAGCCCTTCCGTGACAGCAACTCCTCCGAGCACCTCTCCTTGCAATTAGAAATCATATCGTGTTTTTCTGCTGTGTCCACCCCGTTGTACTTTTCTCGTCGTCATGTGCCTTTCGGTTCCTCTTTCCACCATCCAGACGTTTCCCCTTTTTCTTTCCTTTGGAATTTTTTTTTATTTCTCCCCTTGTCGCGTTTTGGGTTTTGAAGGGTCCGGCACCGCCCCGGGCTCCGGAGACACGGCCGCGGGACGGGCGCTGCCCGGGGCCCCGGCGCTCAGCCCCTTCCCTCGTGGTTTTGGCTGTGCCGGGCTCCGGGGGCTCCGGGAAGGTCTGTCTAGGGGTCCCAGGTGCCCCATGAAACGCTCACCATGACTTCAACCATCTGCCTTCCAACGTGGGGAGCGGACACGTTGGAGACGTCTCCACGCAAGAAGAGTCCTCATTCCCCATAGGGTCTGGCATGAGGCATCGCACCCCCCCCAAAACTCCTCTGAAACCCCCGAAGAGAGAGAAACTCCCATGAACTTGAAGAGCTCTGAACAAAGCCCAATGTTTCCAGTTGTGCTATCCACCTTTGGGCATTTTTGGAGGAGATGGGATGTCCTTAGGTGCTCCATAACCTTTGCATGAATAGTTCCTTTTCTCTGCATAAGCACATTCTTAAAGGAGCATTGGGCTTTCATTCTCCACTTACTTCAACCGTCGTACTTCTCTGTTCACTTGTTTAAATCAAGCATAAAGCTGTAACTGTTCTTTGAATATTTATGACTAGTTTTTATCTCATGCCATGCATACAAAACATACTTGATTTCTTTCCTAAAAGTTTTTTCAAGTGCAAAGTTTTAAAAACATGTGGCTTTTATTGCAGGCAGGAATGAATAACAGCATTCCACCAGTAACCACATTAAATGGAACAGTAATATTCATATGCGTAAGGGCAAAAGCTGCCTTGTTTCCTATTTGCAGTTGAACTCTGAAATTAATTAAGAACTAAAAGGATCTGACAGTCATTAGGATCTTTTAAAAAGGAGTGGAAGTGGCAGATGGGACCCACGCTCCAAAAAGCTCGGCCGTGCTATCAATAGCACAGAGGATGTGAGCCCTGAACATGCTCCTCATTGTCGGGCCGTTGTGTGGAAAGGAGAATCGCAGTCCCGAACAATAAAGAATGGCACTTTCGTGACTTCACAACCGCAGGATTCACGTCAATCGCACTCGTGCTCCTAAGTCACTTCGCAGTTTTTGAAAACCCCGTCTCATCCCATCGGCGCTGCACACGCTCGAGGATTTGTGCTACGCCCGGAGCGCAGGGTGCCCGCCAAAGGCTGGTGCCGGGGGAGCGGTGGGTCCTGGCTCCCCTCGCGTGCTGTTTAGAGGGACGATAAATCCCCCGACGGCAGCGGCATCGCTCCTGATTCACCCCGGTGCGTGCGCTTGGGGCTCACCGCTCTGGTCCCCGAGTGGCCGAGGACGTGGCGGGGGGTACACGCATGTGTGGAGCGTCTCCCGGGGGATGCTGATTTGAGTGAGGACTGGTAATTAAATGCACTGGTACAAAATGGGGAGAACTGGGAGGAGAGGCAAGCCCCAAAGCTGTAGGGAGAGTCAGCGAGCCGTTTCTAGTCCTTCAGACGACGGTGAATGAAACCTGGTTCCAGGCAACCGGGTGGGAATCTGATGTTGATTTTCCCAGGGGACAGCATTTCATGCCAGGATCCAAAACTCTTGCTAGAGTCTTTCTCCTCCTCCTCCTCTTGCTGCCCCAAGCGAGAGTCCTGGACGCCGGGCGCCAGGGCTGCGCGTGCAGACAGCAAGGTGAATTTGGGCAGCCGTGGCTCCCGTGGGGTTAACGGGTGGCCCGGCTCAGGGTTTGATGTCAGGCTGCAGCCCTGGCCCTGGAAGCGGGTGCTGAGAAGGGTTTCCCCCGCTGCGGGTATCGCCCAAGCCCAGGGCGCAGCGGCCGCCGAGCAGAGCCCGGTGCAGCCCTGCTGGAGTCGTCAACAGGCCGGGCTCGCAGTTGGTCCCTCGCCCAAGCGCAGGCTTCCCCCTGATTTATGTCTGGGGCAGCCACTGCCTTTTCTCCCCCCCGCTCCAGTTTCCCCTTATTTCTTCCCCTGAGCCCCTCAGCTTCCTCCCGCAGGAACCTCTGCCTGCAGCGCCCGTAATTGCCCCGTGGGAGCCCGTTTTAGCGGTGACACTCAGGGGTTAAAAATTGTCACCATCGTGCACCCCGTTGGACCCAGCATCTGTTGTTTGATTTATGAATGAATAGCACGCTCCCTCCCTGCATGCTGCTCTCAGATCCCCTTCCCTGAACTACAAAATAGATCCAGACACCCGCATGGCCCTACTGAGCGCCGTGCTCCTGAGCGGTCTGAGGCAGAGTTTGCGATGAATTTTTAATAGAAAACTTCCTATAAGCCTCTGCGCTCGCTTCCTTGCCGTCGAAACGAGCGGCTCTGCTGCTAAATAGCAGCTCAAATGAATTAAAAACTACAGAGGGGCTTGTAAGGGAAGCAATCCCAGCGAGTAATGATTTAAGGAGCCGCTGACCTCCCTGCGATGTGAACAGTAGCTTTTAAGTATTTGAAAAGAGGCCCATGCAAATCCTGGGTCTTAGACTCTATTAACCTCCTCTGGAGCGCAGGGAGGGCGGCGGAGGAATAATCCCCACGTGTCGATGTCTCCTGGTTTGCAGAGGACCAGAGCAGTGTGAGGTTTGCCCCCTGATCGAGACTCGGAATCCTGCTGTGCTGGAAAGGAGAATTCAAATGAAAGCTAATTCCCGCGAGGGTCCCGTGCCGGGGGTCCCTGTCGCTCTGGGACGGCCTTGCTCGCTTGAACACCTCTTTGCAGAAACAGCCACGGGGTTACTTTGCTGGGCTCTGCACCTCCGGGGGTCCCCAGGCAGTTTGGGGCCAGGAGGAGCCTGGGTTGCCACCGCTCTGCGGTTTGGGTCTGGGTTTATATCGCTGCGAGTCGGCCACTGGCTTTGCACCTACGCAGCGGAGAAGCGCGGGGCTACGCGATGGGTTATGGGGGTGAGGCTGCGTCCCGGCGCCCTGACGTCAAGAACAAGTCAGGGTGGGGGTGCAGAGGGTGCCGGAGCGAGTGGCTTTTGGGGAGGGAGCCGGATGCGGTACCCTGCGCACCTGGGAATGCATCGGTGACCGACTCGGGGTGCTTTGGGGAGGCGTTTGTATGTTGCTTTGAGGACATGGAGGTGATGTAATCCGGTGCCCTTTCCAACAGGTTGCTCGCAGTGTAGAAAGGGATTAGAGAAACGCGGGGATGGCAGGGCCGTGAGCGGCCACCGAACGCACGGATAACCCACGGAAGGGACAGGCAGGGAACGTAAAGCTGGAAACCAGCATCGCGCTGCAGGGGGGCAGCTCCGTCCTGCTGGGACCGAACCCGAAATCACCCCATGGGGGCTTGCAGGACGGGGCGGGCAGCCACGGCGGGGCTCTGCCTGCCCGTGCGGGGACACCCGCCCTGCACGGCTCCGGGGGTGCTGCTCCGGCGGCGGGGGGAGAGACCGGGCGACGCCCCCGGGGCTGCGCAGGGATGGCAAAGGCGGGGTAGCCGCGGGGGGTCGGTTCAGCAGCGGGAAGAGGCAGGAGAGCCCCGCCTTGCAGAGGGCCGGGGCAGGCGGCGGCCGGGGGCGGGGGGGGGGGGGGTTGTCAGCGGGCCGGGCCGCCCCGTCGCGCCCGCCCCGTCGCGGAGCCGCCCCGGCGCCACGCGGAGCCCCGGCGCCAACTAGCGGCCGCGCGGCCGCACTGCAGCGCATGCGCGGTGCCCCCCCCGCACACATCCCCTCCGTGCCCCCCCTCCGGGGGTACCGGGCGGGGGGGGACCGGGCTGGGGACGTGCCGAGCCCCCGGCGAACCCCGGCGTGGGGCCGCGGCAGCCCGGCCCGGCAGGTCCTTCCCGCCCGCCGCTCTGCCCCCTGCTCCGGGCTTTGTGTGGGTCCCCCCCGCTGCTGAACGGGGGGCGAAAAATAGAACTAAACCCGGCGGCCGCTTTCACCTAAAAAGGGCAGGATTTCAGCGCCGGTAACTGCGGGAGACGGGCCGACACGCGGGGCTGGCGGCCGCCCCCCCGGGCCCCGCCGCCCCCCGGGGCCGGCTGGGCTCGGAGCTGCCCCCGGCACCGGCTCGACGGGCCCGGCTCGCCCGGCGCGGCTCCCCGGGGGCCGGCGCAGCCACCCGCGCTGCCCCCGCTGCTAACGGGACGCTGCAGCGGGGGAACCTCCGCTCCTCTTAGTTAAAAAAAAATACCTATTTTTTTTTTCTTTTGGACAAACACGGGGTTTTTCTGGGTCTGGCGAGCAGCGGGATGCGGAGCCCGGCCCGGGCTCGCCCCGCCGCGCACGGCGGCTTGCGGAGGAAAATGTTTCATTAGTTTGCGGAGGGGGTTCAGCAAAAGGAGGAATTTTTTGGGTGTGTGTTGGGGTTTATTTTGGTTTGTTTTAAAGGAAAATTGCGTTTCACACCGCGCAGCGCGGAGCCGGGAACGCTGCGGCCCGGCCGGCTCCGCTCCGACGGGCCGTCCCGGTCCCTACACACCATCGGCAGCGCTGAGGCGGAGCTCAGCCCCGCCGGGACAGAGCCGGGCAGCGCGGGCAAAGAAACCTCCGCCTCGCCCCCCGGTTCTGCCCCCCGCCCGCCCCGCGGTTCGGCGTTTCCGCGGCCGGGGCGCCGCGGGCAGCCGCGGAGCGGAGCGAACGGCCGCCTTCGTTGTGTTCCCGCAGAGCCGGTGGCTTCGCCACGAATTTTCTCGCCAACGATTCCGGCCAGAGCCGCCGGCCTTGCCCGCAGCCGCAGCCCCGGGGGAGCTGCCGGGGGCGCCGGGCGCTGCGGGCGCCCCGGGACCGCCGGAGACCGAGGCGGTTTTCATTATTTTGGGGAGGAGGCAGAAGGCGGAGGCTGGGGAGCAGCGGTTTTCAGCGCAGGGCGTGGGGCGAGCCGCCTCCGTCGGGGCCGCGTGTGCCGGTGGTCCCCAGCGGCTGCCCCGCGGCTCCCCGCGTCCCGCCACGGCCGAACCACCGCGGGGGACGCGGGCGGTGGCGGCAGCGGGAGCGCTTCGCGGCGGGGAGGCGGCGGGGGACGTGCTGTATTCCCAGCCGCTCTGCGCGGCGGCGGCTCCGGCCCCAAACCGGCCCCATCGCGCCCCAAAACCCGCCGGCGGCGGCGGCGAGAAGCCACCGGGGCCCCGACGTGCGCCCGCCCCACCGGGCCAGTCCAGGGGGCGTGGCTCCCAGGCCACGCCCACCTCCATTTTTAGCCGAGACCACGCCTCCTTCAGCTTTGTCCACGCCCCTTCGCCCCGCGGGAGTCGGGTGGTGGGCGGGGAGCAGGACCCACACGGCCGCCCCATTGGCGCGGCGCCCTGTCCGTCAGGGCGCGGCCCGCCCCCCTCCCGGGCCGGCAGTAAATACGGTACCGGGCGGCGCGGCTGACACTTGGGAGCTGGTTTCGGGGCCGCCCGGCGGAGGGGACCCGCCTGCAGCCGAGGGCGCCCGGCCGCGACGTGGCTCTGCCGGGGCTCCGCGCCGCCTTTCCCCGGGCGGGGCGGACGGGACCGCAGCGAAACCGCCGGGGACAAACCCCGGAGCCGGACGGGAGCGGACACCCCGCACCGCTTTGCCCGCGCCGCCCCGCCGAGGACGGCGATCCGCCGGGACGGAGCGAGGCAGCGCGGGGCCCGGCCGCCGCTGCCCCCGCCGCGCCCCGCCGCCGAGCCCCGCCGCAGCCGAGCGGTGGGCGCCGGGCCCCGCCGGGTCCCTCCTCGTACCCCCGGGCCGCGGCGGCTCCCTGACGCCCGCCGTTGTGATGCGTATTCCCGTAGACCCGAGCACCAGCAGGCGCTTCACACCCCCCTCCACGGCCTTCCCCTGCGGTAAGATGGGCGAGAACAGCGGGGCGCTGGGGGCCCCCGCCCCGGGCGCCCGGGCCCGACCCGAGGTCCGCTCCGTCGTGGATGTACTGGCCGACCACGCCGGCGAGCTGGTGCGCACCGACAGCCCCAACTTCTTGTGCTCGGTCCTGCCGTCCCACTGGAGGTGCAACAAGACGCTGCCCGTCGCCTTCAAGGTAAGCCGTGAGCTCCGGGCAGGGCTGCGGCCGGGCAGGTGGCCCCGGCGGCTCGGAGGGACCGGCTCGGCCCCGGGCTTGCCCTCCGCCCCGACCCACTCGCCTCTTTCCCTCCGCCCCTTTCACTTCAGCTCGCTCCTGACATCACCTTCCAGGGAGCCCGGTTTATTATTTTTAATCAAGTCTCCGCATTGCCCCGCGGTCACAGCATCTTAGATATTCCGTACAGTTAGGAGCTCTCAGGCAACTTTGAAGTTTAATGAGAGTGGAGGTTAATTACCTTCCTGGGAGAGGGAGAGAGAGGCAGGGAAGGGAGATCTAATCTGCAAAAAAGAAAGCGAAGAGCTGAAGCGCCGGCACCGGGCTGCACTCCCCGAGCTCCCCGCGGCCGCCCGGCTCCGCTCCCGCGGGACGGGGAGACCCGACGGGGCACCCCCGGGCCGGGCATCCCCGCTGTGCCCCGGGGCTGGGGCTTGGGCGAACGGGGCCGAGGCGAGCAAAGCCAAAAATCAGCGGGCGGAGAGGCGGGGGGAGCCGGGCAGGAGGGCAGAGGAGGGCCGGGTGCCGGGCAGCCCGGCGGGGGTGGGGGGGTGGGTGCCAGCCGGGTTCCCCCGGCCGTCCCGGCGCCGGGAGCCCGGGGCGCTGCTCCCCGGGCGGGGGGTCCCTTCGCCGCCGGCCGGGCTCAGGCTCCGCGGCCGCGCAGCGCCGCCGGCTCCCCGCGCTTCCCCCGGGCCGGGCGCGGAGCTCCGGGGCCCCGATCGCGGCAGCGCTTTTTTTCCCCCGTATCAAACAAAATAAAAGCTCGGTTCCCCCCGGCGGGGCCGAGGGCGGGCTGACCCCCCCTCCCCGCCCCGTGGAAGCCCCTCGCTCCTTTTAACCCCTTTTTTTAGCTCATTTTCCCCTTCCCTCGCCCATTTTCCAGCCTTCCTCGGGGGCTCGGATTGCTTTTGGTTTTGCTTTGGGTTGGGGGGGTTTAGGGGAGGAAACCGTAGGGCAGGTTACCTCTGACCGCCCTTAATTTGAGCCTAAACTCCTCTCGCCCTGCCCTAGGTCGTGGCCCTCGGAGATGTGCCCGATGGGACGGTGGTCACGGTGATGGCAGGGAACGACGAAAACTATTCCGCCGAGCTCCGCAACGCCTCCGCCGTGATGAAAAACCAAGTAGCAAGATTTAACGACCTCAGATTTGTTGGGAGAAGCGGCAGGGGTAGGTACCGGCCAGGAAATGGTTGGCCTTTTTATTTCGCCTTTTTTTTTTTTTTTTTTTTTTTTAAAGAGAGTGAAAACCAGAAAAGCTTCGTTTTATTTTATTTTTAACGGTGTATTTTTTCGCGGGCCGGTGGTTTCGTTGCTGCGGGCTGGGCTTGTCGTGCAGGGAGGAACCCCCCAGCCCCGGAGCGGTTCCCGGGAGCGATGCGGGAGCAGCCCCGGCCGCCCCCCGCAGCGGAGCGGCCCCGCCGGCGCCTCTGCCCGGCTCGTCCCGGGGCTTCTCCTCTACCGAGGTGTCGGGAAAGGACGGTGCAGGGCGGGGGGGAGGAAACCCCCAAACCTCGTTGTAAAACCTGCGCGGTGGCGGAAGGCGGCCCCAGCCCGAATCCTCCCGCGTGTCCGTGGGCGAGGCGCGGGTGGGCGCGGCGGCTCGGTGCGTCCCCTCCGCAGGTGCCCGTGCTCAGGGGCGATAACCCACCCGGCAGCCCCTGTGAGAGGGTGAAACTAAAACGTTGAAAGCAAAATCGTAACCGGGTGCCCGGCGCGAAGGGGAGGCAGCGGGCAGGGGCGCGGGGCAGAGCCGCGGGGGCTCTGCGGGGAAGGGGCGCTCATTTTTCCGCGCTCGTCGCATGGAAAAGCGGGAGAGAAATTTTATTTTCCGGCCGTAGAGGTTGGCTCTGTCGCTTCGCCTTAACCACATCGCCGTGCTGGCTTTTTCAGCCCGAACCCTCGGGGAACTCAGGCTGCGCCACCGAGGAGGGGGACACAAACCCCCCGAAAGTGCTGCGCGCTGCCCGCCCCCCCTTCGTACCTGCGTTTCCCCCCTGCAAACACCATCTCAACATCTCAGCACCAATAAGCCCCCGCAGATCGAAGCACCTAATTGTTCATTTAAACAAAAACACTGTATTTTAATGGCCACATGGCAGCCTTTTCTCAAAGGCTTCGAATGCACAGACCCCATGTCAGATATATTTTGATTTCTCTGCATTAATTAAAAGCAGTGATGTTAGGAATTATTTGCATGTAATAACTGTTTACTTGTTCCTCTTTATGAAACTTGAATAGTTTACATTCTTTCATACATTTCCTTTTTCCTGTTGGCTCCTTCTCCATGTTGCAGTTTCTTTAAAACTCTCCACTTAACTGGTTGCAGGTTGATGGATGGAAAATGTTTTTCTTTTATGAATTAAGCTTTCATTTCTGTAATCAATTTATTCTCTTAGGCTCTTTTCTTTCTATTTTTTTTTTCATCCTCCTTACACAAATTTCCAAACTGAATGCAACCCAATCTCAGCTTGACTCTTGAATTCATTATTAACTTTCCTCCTCTGCAGTCCCAAGCTCTGAATTAACAGTAGTTTACAGTCCCAGAAAGCGCTTGGGTGAATAGTCTCCTTCCTCGGGCAGAGTCCTGGCAAATACTCATCACAGCAGTGGAAACGCCTCCGCTGCCTCTCACGGGCTTTGGACCGAGGGGCATAACTCAAGTGCTGATTTATTTTAATTTTTTTTTTTTTTTTTTTAACATATTCTTGTGGGATGAGGCTTTGTAACGTTTGCAGGGAAATAACTCCGTCGGGGCTCCCTGGGGCTGGCGGGAAGGCGGCACGGTGGGGTTTTCTCGCAGCGTGAAGCGTGTGTTCAGCTCCCCGTGTACGGCCGTGCTTTCCCGGCAAGGGGCTCTTTCAGACCTGTTTAGTGTGAAAAATCGTTTCTATTGAATTTTTATTCTGGGTGTCACACTTGCTTGTCCTTGTTTGGCTTAATCTCTGCAAGCCCGGTGCTGGTTTCATTTATTCTGGCAGAAATTTGGATTCGCTGCAAAGTAGTTTGTTGGAGCAGAGCTCGGGGTGCGCGGACAAGTGTTTGTGTAAATCCGACGTGTGGGCGCGTGGATCCGTGAACACGCGCGGTCTGTCCCCGTGAGCAGCCCGTACGCGCGCCTGAGCTGCAGGAGCCCTGTAAAGTCGGAAGCGGCGAGGCTCTCGTTTTGAAAACACGACTTGAAACGGTTCAGAGTTGGGCTTTTTTAGTATTAACGTGTCTGGGATCGTTCCCGGCACTGTGAGTCGGGAAGAGCAGGTCCTTCCCCCCGCCCCGCTCCAAAATTACCATCTCCATGTGCAAGACAAAGGGAGGGGAGAAGGACCAGCTTCCCCCTATGCTTCGCTCAAAAAAAAAAAAAAAAAATACCCCTTTTCTGCTCAGATTGCACTGTATAAAATGAAAGCCAAGGCCAGCCGGGTGCTGCGGTGCTCGCTGCATCCCGCCGCCTGCTCTCCCGGCTGGAATATCCCCCCCGGAGCATCTCACGGAGCCCTGGGTGCTCCCAAACCCACCCGGGAGCTGGGATCCTGCCCCACGCAGCCGGCGAACCGCGGCCGCCGCAGAGGTGCTGGGGTACGGTGGGAATGAGTAACCTCAGCCCGACTTCCCGAGAAGGCGGGAAATGAGTAAAAATGATGCTGAGTAATAATTGTCATTTTCGATTCATGGGAGGATTTTTTGAGAGCTGTTAAGAGATGCAAAAATGGCCCGGCCGGCTCCAGGCTGCGGCCGTCCTCCCCGGAGATGCCGCTTGGAGGTATTCGTATCTGCAGCGAGCAGAGGGGGAAACTGAAATGCAGGGAAGTTAATCCACGTGGAGAATGACAAATTAAAAATAAATTAAAAAAAAAATCACATGTGGTAGTAAGCAGAGGAGCCGGGCGCGGAGCTGCTGGGCTCAGCTCCCAGGCCGTGCGGGAGGGTTGTGTGTCTCACAAGCCGGACCTGCCCGTACGCTGCCTGCTGCCTCGCTGCAAACCAAGGGGCTCCCTCCCCTTGCCTCTCCTCCCGTGGAATTCCCTAAGTAATTGCTCCTAATAATCCTCATCCCTTCACTCCGGTTCTGCAAACCTTTTTGCCAACAAATGCTCGGTGTCGGTTGTTTTTTACGTGGCCGTGCAGGCGCCCGGGAGCCTTCGTGCTCCGCAGGCTGCGGCAGCCCGGCTCTTCCCTGCAGGTTGGGGGATGCGACCGTTTCGTTGGGGATTCAAATTGTGTTTGGGGGGGGGAAAAAAAAAATTCCTTTTTGTGCAGAAAATGAGCTGAAGGTTTGTGCAGTGTTTAGCCCTGTTTTGAAAGCTGAGGTAGGGCAGGGATTGATGCTCGCTGCCTGCTTTAAAGCCAGCATTTCCCCCCCGCGATGCTTCCGTAGAGAAACTCTCCCACCTGGGAGATTTGCAGGAGGAGAGAATTTCCTTTTTCTGTTTATTCTTTTTTCCTTCTAGCTGTATAAACACCGTTTTCTTTTGCTGTGGATATTCTCAGGTCCAGCTCTGTAGATAGATAATGGTCAGGATCTGAAACCCCCTAATTCCTTTAGGGAAAGAGGGAAAGGAGGTGGTTTCTTGCTGCATTTATTTGTCAGATAAAGGCTGGAGGAGTTAAGGGCTGTTGCACAGGCGTTTCCAGCCTGATTCCTGCTGGGGTTTCTACCTCTGGAATACTCGATACCTTTGAAATCCCCCAGTGATTGCTCTTGGGGGGGCAGTTAAAGCGGTTTGCTCCCTCGCATGTGCATCCTCCCCCCTTTACCCAAGGGACTCCCAAAGCCGGGGGGTGCGGGAGAGCGGGGGCCCGTACATGGGCTGCGGGGGCCCGTACGGCCGAGAGCCCGGCGCGGCTCCGCTCCGGACCTCCCCGCGTGGGCGCATCCGCGGGGCCAAAGCCGCCAGGTTCCCCCAGCGAATGCCAGCACCCGTCACCTGCAGACTGATGCCACCCCGCCAGATTGCTCCCGCAGGAGCATCCCACGGGCGCCAGGACCCAAATCCGTCCCTCGTGGAGGGGGCCCAGCATCCAGCGCCGCTTTTCGGGGCTGGATTCCCATGGGAAAAGGGGAAGCATCCGAGCGGGAAGGCACCAGGAAGCTGCTGTGGGTGGAGGGGTCGATACGGGGACAGGGCAGGGGAGGGGGGGACAAGTGACTTTTCCATCCAGGAAGGTCCTGGCTCCCGCTCTGAACCGGGTCCAAGCCTCTCTCTGCCGCAGCCAGCTGAACCCCAGCGGGAGCCGGCCGAGCTTTGTGTCTCGGCAATAATGTCTCATAAAATTAAATGATGTGTGTGTTGGAGTTCGGTGGATGTGGATATTTGTGTCTGAGCTTGCTCCAGCAGGAGCCTTGCGCTCCCACAAGAGCTGAACCCATGCGAATATCCTCATTTCTCTTTTTTTCCCTCCCTCTGCCCTCCTTAGGAAAAAGCTTTACCCTGACGATCACCGTGTTCACCAACCCCACCCAAGTCGCTACCTATCACCGAGCCATTAAAGTCACCGTAGACGGACCCCGGGAGCCACGAAGTAAGTGATGTGTTTTATCTGGCAGCCACCGAGCAGCGCAGGGGGGGATGCAGGGGGCCGAAGAACGTGGGATGCCTCTGCGGCCGGGCAAAGCCAGCCGGGGCAGGCACCGCTCGCGGCGCGCGGAGGTAACGCGACGGCGTCGGTGTGGCCGAGCGAGCCCCGAGAGCGCGCGCTGCGGCGGGCACGGCTTGGCTGCTTTCATCTTCTTTTCTCCGCGCAGCGGAGCGCGGCGTGCGTCCCTGCTGCTTGCTTGCTCCGACCGCGCTCCGTATCCCGTCGCGGAGGGAAGGTTTTGTAGCTCTAGTCCTCACGGTGGTTGGGACGCAGGGAAAACGCTTTGGGCTTCGACAGCAAAACCACAGAGGACTCAAATCTGGCGGCGCACGTGGCATTTGGGGGGGGTTACAAAGCCAGAGGTGCCGTGGCCGGCTTCGGAGGGTGACTTGCTGATCATTAAACTAAAAATGTTTGCAGGTTTCCTCCGCACCGTGCTTGTATTTGCCTGTCTGTCCGCACGGGCCCAGGAGAGCTCGGAGAGCACCTTCCCCTTTTGGTTAGCGGTGGTTTCGCTTTCGGGTTGTCAAAGGCTCCGGCTGGCAGCACCCGCGGCCGGGGGCTGCGTTGCTTGAGAAAACCAAAGGGATGATTCAACCGCAGAAGCGTATGTCTGTTTTGATCGAGTAGGCTGCCTTGGCTGCAGGACGGTGGCTCTTTGTAAAGGCGGCTGCAAACCCGCCTCGCTGGGTCGGTTTTCGGCGTCGGGCTGGTTTGAGCTCACCTTGGCATCTCCATGATCTGAGGAGCGCGGGGAAATGCTCCGGTGCCATCGGCTGGAGGAGTTTCCTTCTGCCGTGAATATTATTTGCGGTGGGACCTTGTCCCCGGGGCCTCCGTCTCCGGCTTTTTGCTCCGGCTTTGCCTTCCTGCTCGCTCAGCACCACCCCGGGGACTATAAAGCAGAGTTTGTTCCCTTTGCGTGTAAAGCTGTCAGTGCCCAAATTGAAGGGAAACAGTTTGATCCTTCTAAATATGCTTTAGAAAATATTTTCTGTTGATGCTGTCGTTGGGCCATCGGTGCCCCTTGATGTCAGGCCAGGCGGAGGCTGTTCCCTCGGCGAGGGGGGTTTATTTGCGTCGGGGGTTGTTGGATTTTCTTCCCCCTTGATTTTTATTTTGGAGCGTGAAAGGCTTTACAGGAGCCTGTCAAGCTGCCGGACTGGATTTGCAAAGCCGGCATCCAGGCGATGCAACGCTGTTGGTTTTTTCTTTTAAGCCAGAAACACAAGGCAGGTTCCTGTTGTGGGGCTGCGGCGGCGGCGACGAGCGAACGTGGGTCGTGGTGGGTGCTGCAGACACCGGGAACGGGCTCGGCCCCGGGCTGGGAGGGGAAAGCAGGCAGGGGTTGGGCAGGGGATTTCATAACTCTTCCAGGTCAGGAATAGAAACCAGGTCTCCTGACTCCTGGCTCAGCCCCTTATCTGCGGCATCACATCGCCTTTCTAATAATAATAATCATCAGGAATACATAAATAATAATACAAGGCGAGATAGTTACTACTCTTAGCGTTTGGTTTGCTCTGACTTCACCCATCGCCAGCGCTCGCCAAACCCCCGGCTGAATCATACCCGCTCCTCCTGAATTTCGACATCTCGGCCGATCGCTCCCGATCTGTAATTTCGGTGCTCTGATACGGAGGTGAAGGCCGCGCGCCCGGCGGGGAGCTGGGGGGCCGCGCCGTGGGCACGCTCGCCCTGCGCTGCTCGGGCCGGGGCCGTGCCTTCGTTTGGCGTAATTAGCCAAAACCGGAGGACGGAGCGGCTCGCCCTGGCTCTGGCTTGGCGCGCCCGAGGGATGCCCTCCCCGGAACGCCGTCCCGGGCTGCAAGGTCAGCAGTTTTCTGCTTTTTTCTGTCTGATTTGTGGACCTCAAAACGTTTGCGCCGGAGGTGTAGGCTCCTTAAGGAGGTTTGCGTGGTGTTTATTTGTTGCTTACGGCCTTGTCTTGCGTGGACCCCAAAGGTCGATCTCTCCCCCATCCCTGCACCCCCGCGGCCCGTGAATTGCTGATCAAAGGAGTTTAGACCCGAGCTGCGGGTTTTCTTGGAATTTTTTCAGATGGTCATAGATTTGTTGGCAGTAAAGGTCGTATTTTGATTCCCAGTTTGACCCTGGGGCTTAAATTCACGTTTGGTGAAAATCCAGCGTCTTGCACTGGAAGAAAAAAATAAAAAGCCCCTCTTTGCCACACTTCAGTTTGCATTTGCTGATGAACCTGAAATTAAAACAAATAATTAAGTAGTGCCCTTTGCCCTGCCCTCCCTGCACTCCTCTCCCTGCAGAAACCCTCGATGGGGAAATAGTGGCTGCAAAACGATCCGGGCTCGCTCGTGGAAACCCAACGTGGTTTTCCTGGTTAACTTGCCACTGGGTGGCTCTCCGGCATAGCACCCCTCGGCGCGCCGGCACCCGCCGGGCTCGCCCGCCCGCCGCCGGAGCCGGTAAAGCCCCGGTGACACCCACCTTTGGCCAAACACGGTGGCTCGCGCTGCCCTCCCCTGCTTGGCTTTGGGACATGAGAGCTGCCAGCAGGAACTGCAATTTTCATGTGTGTGTATATACTATATATATTTTTTTTACATACATATATGTAAATACATCTATGTGTGTATATATGTGCATATGTGTAAAAATATATGGTTTTTTTTCACCTTCTTGGCCGCAGCGTTGCAAACGAGTGGGACGTGGTGTGTGTTGGCTCCCGTTGCGCAGGCTCAGCGCTGGCCGGGGCTGGAGGCTGGACGTGGGGCTGGTGCGAGCGGGCAGAAAAGCACCCTTAATGTGGGAAGAATTGGCCATTTGTCTTGGTATCCTGGGAAAGCCCTGGGCATCGTCTTCTCAGATGCGGCGAAATTCCTCCAGCAAACGTTCTCGTGGGGTTTTGGGGCCAGAAGCGCGGCTGGGCTCCACGCCCCACCTTTGAGCATCCCATTCATCTTCCACCCCCTGACCCATCGCTTCATCTCAGCCCTTGAGCAAGTCTTTTAACTAAAGCTGCGCCCAGAAAAACTTCTGAGGAGTTTGAAATCGAGTCGAGATGGGCGAGAAATCGCAGGGAAGCGGGTGACGGCCAGAGCCCCTCGTGGGGCCGGGGGACGAAGCCTGGCTGGGGGGGACCAGGAGAGCCGGACCACGGTGCTGAAGGCGCCCAGGCGCGCCCGTCCGAGGGACCCGCGCCCGAGCGAGGAGCAGCCCCAGGGCGCGCGCGGGGCCGATAGCGGCGGTGGCTTTGGCCGAGCCACCGTCCCAACGCTCCGCCGCGGTCCCGAGCATCCCTGCAAGCCGCGACGCAGGCTCCCTCCCAGCGCCCCGCTCCCTCCCAGATAGTTGTTTTTTTTTCCCTGTGCTCAGGCTCTTTCGGGGTTAGATCTGGAGAGAAAAAGGACATTTTTTCAAGTTGACACCTTAGCTCTAAACAAATGGCGCGGCGGGTGCCAAGTGTTGACATACTCTGTACAAACAGGAAGTAATAAAATATTTGAACTTCCTGTGGAATTTCCTTCTTTTTTTCCCCCCTTCTCTGCAGCTCTTTATTTAGCAAGCGCCCGACCCAGCCGAGCGGCAGCCCTGGTGCAGAGCCCTCGCGCATCCCCAGCCGCTTGCAAAATAATCCGCAAGAGGCAGAACATGGAAAAAATGAATAGCTGGAAGCTATACGGGGATGTTTAGTCTGTTCCTGGGTAAACGGGAGCATCTCCAGGGCCTCCCCCATCTCACCCACCTGCTGGCTCCCTTCCCTCTCCCTTCCCTCTCCCTTCCCTCTCCCTTCCCTCTCCCTTCCCTCTCCCTTCCCTCTCCCTTCCCTCTCCCTTCCCTCTCCCTTCCCTCTCCCTTCCCTCTCCCTTCCCTCTCCCTTCCCTCTCCCTTCCCTCTCCCTTCCCCTTGTGCAAAGTCCTTTTTTTCCTTTAAATGCCTTCTTCCCTCCTCTTTGACTTTTTGTGCTACCATTCAGCCTTCCGTAACCTCTCTCCCCCCTTTCTAAATCTCCTTTGCCCTTAAACCCTTGTTTCTGATCTCTGCCCATCCCTGCTGTCCTGGCCACCGTGTCGAGGAGGAAAGGGAGACCAAGAGGACTTGATCACCCACCGTAACCCGTGTGGGGAAGCACATCTCTACCCAGCCGTGCTCGCCCGGGGTAACAACCATCCCCGTGGCCGTGAGCGTGCGCAGAGCCCCGTGCGCCGGTGCCGGGGAGGTGGGAAGGGGTGCAAGGCAGCCGCGCCGGGGTGTGCAGAGCCCTCCCCGCTTGCACGGTGAGGGCTTGGACCGCTTTGAGTGTAAAGTTGCTTTCTGAGGTTTAACGCTGCGTAAGGTTGGGGGAATAGAGTTGGTTTTCTCCCCCCCAGCAAAGGCGGCGAGTCGAGGAGGGAGCGGGATGCTGGAGCGAGGTGCCGGGGGCTGCAGCCCTCGCCCGGCAGCACGGACCTCCCTGCGCTTACGTTGCAGTTTAATTTTCTCCTGTCCTGGGCTGGATGATGAAAAGGAGGATGAGGAAGGGAGGGTTGAAGCTTGGGTTTCCAGCCCTGAGGAGCGAGGGGCAGCAGGGTCCCCGTGTGCCCCTTGCTGCCCACCCGGCCGCAGCAGCAGCGCGAGTGCTTGCGGCGGTGCCGGTGCTGGTGGTGGGTGTCTCCCACCCTGCTCGTTTTGGGTCTGTGCGTCTGATTTGGTGCTTTTGGTTGTGTCCCCGCTTGGTGTGACCACAGCAAGTGCCAGGAGCGTGTCCCCAGCCTGCAGCGTCTGCTGGCTTGGACCGGGAGGAGGAGGAGGAGGGGGCTTGTGGCTGGGCTCCCCCCAGCCAGGCAAGAGCATTTCATACCCCCTCTCCCACCACGTTGTCCCTGCGGGGTTTTTCTGGCTGGGTCCCATCCTGCACAGCCCCAAATCCCCTCCGTGGCCACTCTTCCCTCCCCAAAAGGCTGCTTCCCCCCACATCCCTGGGGAGGGAGCGACGGGGCCATGCCGGGAGCGGGGCCACCCCGGAGCACCTGCTCCCCCCTCGTGCGGCACGTAGCCGGCGGGTGGAAAGGCTTCTCACCTCCCACGGCTCTGAGTCGTTTCCAAGAATCGCTGCTTTTTGCTTTCATATTTTCGAGAGCCTCAGCTGGGTGAGGGTTTCCCTCTCCACCTGCCCCCCGCAAGCGACGTCAGCCTGAGCCGCAGCCCGGCCTCGCGCTCTCGGCTGGGAAATGAAGAGTTTGGGGTCTGCAGAGGGTGGAAACCCCCTCGTCTGTGCCTGTAGAAGGTGTTAGTGGCATCTGTGTCCCCGGAGTGCCGGCAGTCAGTGGATGCAAGGCTGCGGCTTGGGTGCTGGCTGCCCTCGAGCACCCTGTGTGTTGGGGGCTCTTGGCTTCAAGTTCAGGGCGAAAAAGCAAAAAAAAAAAGGGAGAAAGATTGACTGTAAAGAGGAAAAATCCTGTCTGGAAATCCAGCCGAAGAAGAGGGCTTTGCTGCTGTTGACAGTGGGGTGCTGGGGTGGCTGCGGGAGGAGGGTGCCCGTGGCCCCGGGTGCCCCCAGCCCCACTGCAAGGGCATTTCTTCCAGCAGCGCTTGCGCTGCCGCGGTGGCGGCCGGGGAGGAGACGGGTTGTATCAGCACTTACTGGGGATGACACACACCTCGCTGTGGCTTCTCTATCCATCTCGAAGTGCACTGATAAAAGCAGCGCCCTGAACCGCCCTGTCCTGCGTCGGACCCGCCAGCCCAGACACACCTCGGCACCGCTGCCCACACCCCCGTATCTCACCACCTCCATCTCCATTCTCATCCCCCGCCCAGCGCCTCGCCGGCCCCGGCTCCCCGAGCCCCGGCGCGTCCGCAAACCACCCTGAAAAAGCCTTTCTCACTTTTTTTTTTTTTTTTTAATTTAAGGTGCATCTGAATTCATTTTGCTTGAGTTCAGAGGAGTCTGTGCTGTGGATTTTTTTTTTCCTTTTATTCCTAGTAGATGCTCCAGTCTGAGGCTAGAGAGAAAAAGGATGCGCAGGACCGTGCTAGCAAGGCAAGCGATCCCCCCGCTACTTTCCCTGTCCCTCGTGGCCGCAGATAAGTCTGAGATTTACTATCAGAAACAGCAAAACTGAAACCCGTTTTACTCAGGGAAGGGAAAAGAGGTGCAATGTTCCACCTCGTTAATCGGAGTAAGCTCCCCGGAGGCCCCCGTATGATGCTAACACCTAGAAATCGCCAGGCGTCCCCTGTAAGACGACGCTGCCCTAATTCGAGCTTCCCATCCCGCCCAATTTGACCCACGGATTTGGGGCGGGGGGGTGGGAGGCCGAGCACCCGAGGTTTGCGTTCACCACGGGCTGCGTTGGGAAGCTTCAGCGCTTTCGTTCGGACGGTTGCATGCGTGGAGCGGGGCCCCGGCGCTGGGCTGGACCCCCAAACCGGCCCCGCTCCCCCCAGCCCCCGAGCGTGGCGGGGATGTGTTTGTGGGAAGGCGAAGGCAGCTCGCCCAGAGCCGAGGCCGTGCCGTGGCTGGGTGAGGCCGAAGAGCTGAGTCAGCCCCTCTGCGCTCGCTGGCAGCAGGGCTCGGATTTGGGGGGTTTCGGCGGGGGGAGCTTCCCCGTGGTGCGACCTTCCAGGCTCCTGTTTGTTTTTCCTGGGGTACAGCAGCCCCGTGCAAACTTGATTCCTTTAGCGGTGTTATATTTTCACGCCTCAATGGCTTAAATGCCATCAAAAGTACGAAATGATGTGTTTAATATACTGCGGAGTTGGTTATTTCCTTGCTAACTTTTGGGTTGTGATGTCTTTAAAAGCATTGATGGTTTCTGGCGAGGTTTCTGACTCCTTGGTAATTGCTTGTAGCAAAGAGCATCTCTTTAGGGCTTCCCTTATTTGCACCGGTTTGGGGGAAATAAGAGAGAAAGACGAAGCAGAAACATTCCCGTTGCCTTCGAGAACATAGTGGCTCATCCATGAATCCGCCCTTCACATCCTGGCCCTGCCAGACATTGTGCTTCATGGAAGGGAAATCCCCGGAGACGGGGACCTGGAAGAGCTCTGCGGGGCTCGGGTGCGCTGCGGGGAGGCTCGGGGCGATGCATCGCGGCCCTCCGGGATGCCAGCTCCGCGAATCTGGATGGTGGAATAAAACCTGTAGCGCTCTCATTCCTGGGACACGGGGAAATCGGGATGTACCGAGTGGGAGACGCGGGTGCGGGTCAGCGAGGACAGCCTGAAATAGCTGAGGATGAAGAAGAGGGAGCGGGGCAGTGGGACGGGGTTACGGGATGGGAGCCAAAGAGGAGCAAGAGCAAAATGATCCCCTATGGCCGTATTCCCACGGGCACGTTCGGGACCCCGCGGTCTGCAGCGTGCCCGGGGCAGCGACACCCCGTGTCTGCTGCGCCTTTTACCCTCGGCGATTTGATACGGCTTTGGCAAGTGCTTGGAGAAGAGAAATTAAATTATTGGAGGGTCTTGCGCTTCTCAGAAGCTCGAATGGAGACCCAGGACGGGGTCGTGCCAGTATTGTACGGTTTCAGATCTTTATCTTGGCAAAAAGGCTTCCTCGTGGGGATGCGTAAAACTTGAACTTGAGATGTTTCCGTAATTAAAAGCAGGCTCGCTGCTGAAGTGTTCCCGCGGGGTGATAGTTTTGGGTATTATTAGGGCCCTTTGTTTTATTCCCCTGCTTGTCCTTAGCTAGATATAAATACACAGACATTTCCCGGTTTGTCCGGGAATTAGGGGAAAAAAAAAAAAAAAAGGAAGTGGCAAAGAAAAAGGAAAAATAAGGGGGAAAAAATAAAAAGACAACTAAATCAATCAAACCAACAAGATCATTTAAATAAATAAATGACCTCACCACTTCCTGGCCAGTTATTTGTCGATGTAAAATTGCTATAATTTGTCCTAATTTAAAATGCGGTGCTTAAAATATGCTGATTTCCCACTTCTCGAGACCTGTCCCCTTCCCTGGGGAGGAAGAGGAGGAAATCCTGAGCGACACTTTCTCGCTTCCCTATTAACTCTCCGCTCTGGATGTGCTGCAGCCGTGTGAGATGGATGCTTAAAGAAACCCCGCGGGCTCCGTACAACTGCCCCGGAGCTTCGGCATCGCTCTTGCCGGTGGGGGACCTGCCGTGGTGCTTCCCCGCGGTGGCCCTTGGGCACGGGGGGGTGATGCTGCCTGGGGACATCGGGCTAATCCCGCACGTGCTCCGGCCTCTGGTTTTGCCGGACGGAGCCTGTGCAGAGCTCGTGGGTCTCTGCTGCTCCCCGCGCTGACCCAGCCCTACCTGGAGGAGCGAAAGGGCTTTGGATGGGACGTGGGCTTTTTGGGGTGTCCTGGAGCCAGGCAGCCGTGGGAAATCCTCAGCGGGCATGCAAGGTGTCTTAATATTTTAGTTTATTGATGTTTTCTCTGCCGTCCCGCCGGCTGCCGTTGGGGTTGTTGGTGCAGTTGCGCGGACGGTGCCCAAGAGCCTGGGCCACCCGGTGCCTCCTGCACGGAGACCGTTCGGCTCCATCCCACCCTTCCCTGTCCCGTTTGCTCTTTGGATGGGGACAAATGGAAAGCAAACGCTGGCTGGGGCGAGGGGCTGGGAGGATGGCACGGCGTGGCACGGGTGCCATCGCTGCATGCCCCACCAGGCAGCTCGAGTGGGGCACGACGTGCCGCCCGCTCTCGCCCTCCACCTGCCAGATCCCTTAAAAACCTCCCTAACAGCCCATTAACCGGGGCCTTCGCAGCGAGCGGCCGGGCAGGAGGCAAAGGACGAGGCTGAGCCCACAGCTCTCGGAGCACGGAGGAGACCCGCGGGCGGTGGGGCAGCAGCCGGCCCTGGGGTGGGGAGGGATAAGGAGACGCCGGCTCGGGGCTCCCGAGTTCATGCAGGAGCCCTTGCAAATCGGTACTTGCTGCGAAGGAGGGTTTCTCTGTTTGTATTCCCATCGCTAATGTGTTTTGATCCCAGCGGGGAAATTTGCACCCTTTGGTATCTGCCGAGACCGTCCAGGGCATTGTTTTCTTGCAGAGGCAGTTCGGGACCGCTGTTGATACATGCATCGCAAGCAATTATGTTAAACTACCTCCTCCTCTAATTCCTTATAGGCACTGCTATCCAGTTAACCCCTTCGGGCTCCAATCCTGCAAAGACGAGGCGGGGGGGAGCCGGGGCTCAGCTCTGGCGGGGGGTGGATAAAAATCCCTCGGGGAGAAAAGCAGCCGGGCACTGGGTTTCCGTGGGTCGGGCTGCGCGAGCCCCCGGCCCCACGCGGGACCCGCTCGCCCCTCGGCAGGGCACGGGGACGCCCGGGGGATGGGGGCTTGCGGAGCGTTCCCCGGGGAGAGCCGAGCGGGGACAAAGGCTGCTCGCCCGCGCCCAGAGCAATGGGTTTGCATCGCCCGGGCCTTTGGTGCGACAGCTCGAGGCTGCAATCCCGGCCTCAAAAGAAGTATTAATACAGCAACCAAAATTTGGGTTCCAGTAAATATGGGCTCCAGTAAATTCACTCCTCTAATTATTTTATTTGCCACATATAGTAAATTCCACTTCTCCTTTTATAATCACCTGGCACATAATAACTTCAAAATCATTTCACTTAAAAATGACCAATATTTTCTAAGCAAAGCAGTATTGGGAGTCAGAACAGGGGAATTATTTTTGCTCGCATTGTACAAAGAAATCTTTGTTCAAATTGGTTGCGACATCTCCTTGAAAGCTTTGGGAAAACCCCAGGGCACGATTCTCAGCTGGGATGGAAGAGGCGTACCTGCTCCTGCTCTGGCTTTGAAAATAAATCAGAATCGGAGAAGTGGGCATTGATAGTGTATTTGGAAGAGATTAAACCGGAGCAAAAGGATCCTCTGGTGGATGGGGGATGTTTGGAGAATTAAGTTTCGTTGAAGGCTTCTTCTAGAAGGATGTCGGCGGTGTTTCGATGCCGGGCGCGGGGGCGAGTTGTGCCAGGTGCTGTGCAAATAAATAGCGAAAGAAATTGCTGCTGGGTCCAGCGGCGCGGCCCAAAGGGAGGAGTGGGCTGGGATGCAGGCGAGGGGACATGCCGGCGCTAAACAGGAGTATTTGTGAGCTTCGCTCCTTCGCAAAGGGGTAGCGTTTTGCCCCGTGCCTCAGTTTACCCATTTGTAAAGCAGATCTAACAACCTGGTGGGCAGCAGGTGATGCGGGAGCGTTGCACGTATGCGGAGGCCGTCGTCGGTGAGGATTTCTCATGCTGTAGCCGGGACTGCGCGTTGCGGGGTTACTAACGCAGTGCGGCCCCCCCTTCCCTCGGGCAGGATTTGCGAGCTCAGGAGGACAGTGCGGAGCGTCATGGACTGGAAAGGAGAAAAAAAAAAAAATAGTCAGTGCTAAAAGGCAAGTTTCATTTCAGGGAAGACAACAGCTAAAGGACCAGAACTATCAACCAAAACCACAAGATCACATCAGATGTCAGGGCAGGACACATCTCGTTTCTCCCTCTCTAAAGGGCTTATCAGTGCAACCAATCACTTTAATGATGTGGCGGAGGGAGGAAGAGGATTTGACTCAGAGTGAGATGAAATTTAGTTCCTAAGACCCTTCTCTTCCGCTGCCGGAGACCAGTCACCTGTTCTGCAATCAGCCAGAGATAAATCATATCCTGCAGCGGAAGGTGCTTAGACATGATTTTGCATTATTTTATCTTACTCTTTCCAGTGAAACTCGGCGCTGTAGTGGGAGAGGGGAGGAAGAAGAGGGACCCAGCAAGCGAAGAGCATCCCCGGTGCCCGTCTCAGCCTCCCAGCCCTTGCACCCAGGACGGCGGCAGCGGGACGGCGCTGAGCAGCCGAGCCCCGTGCTGCCGTGCCTCCCCGCACGGAGGTTCCCAGCCCCGAAACCGCGTGCAGGAGCAGGCAGCAGCTCGGCAGCCCGGTGCTGCCCGCAGCCGCGGAGCCCGGCGCAGCCCCCCTGCCTGCGGTTAACCCCGGGCACAGCTCTGCTTTTTTGGCTTTGGAGGAGCAGCGTTGCAGAGAGGATTAAGGGTGCCGGGCAGGTAGCGTCGCTCTGGGGCTCTCGCTTATAGCGTTGCGCTGTGTGTGCTGGCAAAGCTCGGCAGGAGCTGTAATTATCCGACATACCAGCCAGTCTCCGGAGATGGAGCTTGGAGCTCAATCCTGGGATCGGGGGATATTAGCATTCAAATGTCAGGGCTCGGCTCCAGCTCTGTCCTAGGGCAAAGGGGAAACCCAGCGCTCAGCATCCTCCAACCTTGGGAAAGTTTGGGTCGGAGCGGGGTTGCGCTGTGTTACCGGGAGCGCAGGGCCGGCTGGCAAACTGCCGCTCTATCCAGCTGGCCGCCGCGCGGCCCCGCAGCATCAGCCGCGTCTCACGTCCATTAGCTGCACCACGGCACATTCCTCGCACAGGTCTGAACCCAGCAGATGGTCCTCCCCGTCCTGGGCAGAGCATCCTTAACCAGTGTCACCCAAAGGAATTTGATGTGCTTGCCCTAATGGAACAGGTTATTAACTGGGAAAAACCAGCTATACTGGTAGCACGCAGGTCCCATCTCAAGTTGTTAGATAGCAGGCATTAACTCACTGCAAATTGGCATCACTCCACTGATCGACGGAGCGACAGCGAATATATGCAGTTGAAAATCTGATCTCAGATGTGACTGAGGCAATACCAGCTGGATGTACTTGAGCTCCGTCTGCTTCCTCCCAAGCGCCCGGCTTTGAAATCCTTGAATCAGGGGTTTTGCCTAATTCCCTGAGAACTGGATCACAGCCCATAAATGAATTTTGCCTTCCTGGAAATGGAAGCAACTGCAGAGAAGTCAGCAAGGCTGGTGGTTTTTGCACCCTGTTATGAAAGCTGCTGTATTTCCCGCAGATGTGCACCGATCTGCTAGTTTGTGACACACGGGGTGAAATGTTCAGATCTGCAAATCAAATCTTTTGAAACCCACCTAATTTGCTCTGCGGTCTCAGGGTCAGCTTTGCAGAGGTCTTCAAGGATGGAAAGACGCAGGAAAGCACTTGCGGGGATTTTCAGCAAGGCACGAGTGGGCTAAATGCTTCAACCCGAGGAATTTTACCCAGTCTGCTGCTGAGAATGCCTCCAGCTTTACCTGTGCTGTAAAGTGCTTTAAATACTTTTGCAAATCCAGAAAGACTCAGTCTCCCCGCTGAAACCCTGGGAATGGGGAGCCCGTGTCCTTCAGGGATTTGTGCTGAAGTTGCACGGAAATTTGGGCGTGATGTTCCTTTCGATTTGAACATGGGCCACGGCTCTCGCATCCCAGGAGCTTTTGGAAATGCTACCCTAGATTTCTGTCTAAATATCTGAATTAATGCCCTGCTTTGTTTTGGGGTCTCCCAGCGTAATAAAAGGCCACCACAGGATTTATCAGCGGCCGCCCCGCTTGCGAGGCCTCCCATCGCAGGGTGGGCAGGGAGAGAGGCAGGGGCGAAGTCGAGGGACTAACCCATAAGCGAGAGGAGATTAGGGGCTTGCAAAGCCGGCTAATCAATACCAGGCTGCCTCGAACGAACATCTCTCCCGCTGCTGGAGCTTCAGACAGTAAAAAACCTACTGTAAATGCAACATATCTCTGTGCTTCCTGCCAGCTGGCCGGGAGCCAGCCTATTTCCTTCAAAAAGAGGGATATTTATTTTCATCCTTTTAGAGGCAGCCAATTCATCTCAGACCACCACCAGCTAAAAAAGCTTTATAAATTAGCAGCCTTTTTTTTTTTTTTTTTTTTTTAAATTTTTATTTAATTCTCTCCCCCACCCCCTTAAATATTATTTTCCTTTCGTTGTTCAAGTCGGTGTAAATCCTCTGCCAGGACATGCGAGCCGAGGCGCATTGCGACACACTCCCCTTTCTCTCCAAGCTGGAGAAAGACAGTAGCGGTAGTGTCTCACGAAAGCCAGAGGAAACCAAAGCAAAGCCTCGCCGTGACTGATTCTCTTTCCAAATGGCGTAAGCAGGCCAACTTCAAACATGTGAATAATGAGTTATCTGTGCTTGACTTTGTTCGGCAGCAGAAGAGACGGTTCCTTCTAACATTTTCCTCCTGCTCCCTCCTGTGAACTTCTGGGCTTCAACTTTTAGAAGTGGGCTGAAGTAGCGTTGGCACTTGCCGGCTGCTGCCGCTCACCGGAGCTTGGTGGAGATCTCCATCATCCTCCGTGGAGACGTCATGTTTGAGTCCCTTCCAGCTGCCGGCGCTGCGGGCAGCCCGGTTCCCGTCTCCACGCTGTCCTCCCCTCTCTCTTTCGCCGGCCATGGGGCTCCACCAAATTCTTCTTGGCCGGGAATTTCCCACGGCGGGTCTCGAGCCGGAGGTGGGTTTCCAGGGAAAACCTGAGGGATGTTCACGTCTTGTGTTATAGGTGTGCAAAGATGAACCCACCCCAACATCTGCTGCGAGGGACAGGCCTGCTGTTCCCATAACACAGGCGTTTCACATGTGGCTTGTTTCTGGAGCACATGCTGGGACTTGATAGTCTAGCCGAGACTCAGACTGGGAAAAAATTCAACCCTCTGTAGAGGACTGGCGTGTCTCTCTGAAGTACCTATTTTGAGGGCTACAAGAGGGATCTGAAAGGTGTTTTGCGCATTGAGCCGGAGTTTTAGCCACTGCTGATTGCTTTCTTGTGGTCCATTCTCACAGACGTGTAGAGACTACGGGCTGTGTGCAGCGTGGCTGGTGAGCGCCTTCTCGGCAAGCCGTAGAGTTTGGCTGTTAATATTTGCGCAGAGCCTTGGGTGGAGGACGGTGGGAGCTTGCTGGTGGGATTCTTGGAGTCTTACTTTGAAGGTGGACACGTGGGGGCCTCTGCGGCCGCTGACGGCTCAGCTTGAGCTCCTGCCCCAGCCCACGCTACCGTCTCCTGGTTCTTGTCTCCTCCTCAGTGGAGCTAAGGAAATGATCTGCAAATGTGTGTGTTAATGAACATCTCCCCCGAGCTGAAAAGCTCTGCGTTTCCTTCGCTCCAGCTTGCCGCCAGCGTTTCGCAGCAAGACGCCTGGGGAGGGCCAAGCCACTTCCCACCATCTGCTCTCCCGTCCTTTGGTAGCACGGGGCTACGGCGGGGGACGGGGACGAACGTGACACCCGAATCCAAACCCGCCGAGGGCGGAGAGCACGCTGTGCGGCTCCTTGCCTCTCCTGACTGAACATCTAAGCCCAGATAAATCAGGGGACCGGGACCCCCGGGCACCCCAGAGGGTGTTTTTCAAATCCAATCTGCCAGCTCTGAGATTTTGGTAGCACTCAGGCCATTAAGTTCCTGGACCCCCTTTCTACCTTTGATCAACTTTATATTCTGCGTCTCAGTAATCGGGGGAAATAAGCTGCTTTTGGTGAACACCGTGGACGACCCCCCACTGCCTGGCAACCCCATCCGGGTCCCAGCTTCGGAAGCCACATCAGGTTGCACCCTCCTAGAAGGAAGAGCGGGGTCTGTTTGGGCTTTGAAATGTTTTGCTGCAGAAAGCGTGTGGTTAAATCACAGCTTTGAGGGCCTGAGCTCCAGCGCGGTGCACACTGTTTCGCTGTCTGCATTCCAAGGAAACACCCAAAACTTCCAGTATACTTCTTGTTACTGGCCTAAAGTGTCACATTCACGTCGGCTCTTCCAGCTGGGAAGTGTTCAATGGGATCGTTTGTTTGATACGCTGATACCGATCTTGGTATTACATCAGGATCGTAGGTGATCTGTCAATGTTTACATCATGTCATGTTCAATATCGGAGTTAGCTGATTCGGAAACTCGATCCAACATTAAAACCCTTGTGCTGTTGACAAGAAGTGCCTAAGGTCAGTAGCTGCCATCATTTTGTAGTACTAAGGACTGTTGTTTCCATAAATATTGACCTGCGAGGCAGCGCTAGCACAGCTGGAAACGCAGCGCAAGATCTCCAACCCAACAGCAGGTCTCATGCCCCAGAAATTCACAGGTCGGGGTGATTAAGACTTCTCAGACAGATTTCTTGGGATGAGGTCTGAGGCTGTTTGAAGTCGATTGAAAATCCACCCACTGGCTTCAGGAGGCTTTGAGTCAGACCTTGGGTTAAGCTAGAAACCACCTTCCTCTTCTCTAAGGTATGAGCTATTGTTCGCTTGACGGCATTGGTTTCCTCTCCGTGACAGCTGTGGGTAGATGGGGAAGGGCTTTTAATGAAGCCAACCGCTGCAGAAATTAAAAAGCTCAGGTTGTTCTGATGAAAGAAACCCATTAATAGCGATTCTCTCTTGCGTGACAAAGTCTGACGTCCCTAGCTCTAAGTGACAAGTGGCAGGAAGTCCTGGGGAGACAGCCTGTACCGGAGAGGGCTGGCACTCCACGCTGGTGGGTTTTAACTCCTTCGCTGCCTTGTTTCGTACGGTTTAGCGCTGCCGGGTCCCACCCGTGGAGATGGGGTGGGATACAAACCGGAGAGGGTCTAGGAGAGCTGGGAAGGGTCCTGATCCCACCGCAGCTCTCTTCTGGGCTTTCGCTCCTACATGAGCCCCTGTGTTTGCCTTGACTTACATATCCATCAAGTTTTCTACTTTCTTTTTATCGGGGTAGTTTTAGGGTTTGGGGGTTTTTGTTGGTAATTGCTGGGTCTCCCCGCAAACCAGCCCCTTTTAGAGAGGGTAAGTACAGCACCGCTATTTCCTTGAGGCTTAAAAACCCCACGGGGCTGCGCCCGCGTTCAGGCAGCGCGGGGACCAGAGCAACCACAGCGCATCATGATGCAGCCACATGAAGCCCTCGGTTAAGTCGTACGGCTGAATAATCTTTAAAAACATTATCAGCGTAGGGATCACTTGATTTATTTTTCAGGATTTTCTCCATCACATGCCAGATACTACTGCAGGATAGGGTTTCGGCTGAGGTAGAGGCAGAGAACCTAGTTTCCATTAAATTTCTGTGGAACTTGGTCTTTGAAGTCCTTTTGGCTTCTCTGCTAAGCTCTGCCTGAGAAAACTGGTTAAAGGAAAAACGTAAACCTATTTTTCTCCTTCTGCGCTCATATGTATACTGAAATAAGAAAATGTGGACCAAAACACGACACCTCACTGCACACGCTTTCCCCCTTGGGGAAAGCACAAATACCGTGTGACAGATGCTGCTCACGTCTCCGAAGGCCCTCAGATAACGCAGAGATGCCCGAGGTCTAGGGACGCGCACAGACTAGAAGAGAACGTTTATGGTGTTGATTTGAGGTTTCCTTGGTTTACTTCACCCAGCAGGGAAAACACACTTTCAAAATACCGCTGGGTTTTGCTTTCTGCCAGGAGCCCTTTCTTACCGAGTTTTGCTCTCCGGCGTCAGCACGGTTTTGTTCGGTTTGGAGGTTTGCACACGCGGGAGCCTGGGGATTATAGACTTGGGGGGGATGGTGGGGCTCACCTGGATGTGGAGCTCCCAGGGGAGGGTCAAAGCCCCTCAAAACTGTGGCTGGGGGCGGTTTGCTGTTGGGATACTCGTGGAGCGATGCCGTGGCAGGGAGCTCAGCCGGGAGCGCAAGTTCCCCTCTGGAGTCGATGCTCTCCCCTCCCGTCCGAGCCGTCCGGCGTCTCCGCAGACAGCCTGGCAAGTGCAGCCTGAGCGTGACGAGCCAAGCAAATGCAAGATCAGAAGATATCAGACATCAGATTTAAGGAGGGGGAAGTCTGGGGACTTTCTGTGACTTTGCTATAAATTGACACTGAGCTCACACTACGCAGATGTGAGGGCAGGAGGGAAGGGGGGGTGCGAGCGAGAGGTGGCTGCATTTTGCACCTTTCAGATGCATCGCTTTTCTTCTTAAAAGCCACCGAGAACTGAGCTTGACTTGGTGGATGTTGGGCCGTAGGGCTGAATCTGATAAGGCTCAGCTCTCAGAAGAGCTGCAGAAGGGTTTCTTCCCAGCTCCTCTCCTACCTCCCCGGCGTGCCTGCACACCTCCAGTGCCCCCGAGCTCTGCTCTCGATTACGCCGGGATAAGGCGTTCGCCACCTTGGGAAGGTCCTTTCATGACAGGTGCAAAGAGCTGGGGGTGTTGCACGGCCGTCTGGCTGCAGCAGGCAAAGAGCAAGGAGAATCCAAGGTCTGAACTCGGCACTGATGTAAAACTGAAGCAGCTCCGGCTTCTCTGGAGTCCCTCCAGCTTTGTGCGGGTGTAACTGAGACTGGAATCCGGCCCAGAGAGAGTGAAGCCGTTCGGTGATGATTAATATAGTAAAATGCGAAAGTTATGTATCAAGTGTATTTCATGCGCCTCTTGCCTCGGGACAATTAGCATAAATTTAATAATTATTGCCCTGTTCCAGCAGCTGCTACCTAAGGAGCTGGGAGTGCTTTACAAACGCTCATTAGTTGCTGCCCTGCCTGGGGGAGGTAGGTGAATAGTCTCCCCATTTTACGGGTAGGAAAAGAGGAACAGAAAGAAGCAAAGGGAGATGGCCAAGGTGCGGTGCCGCGGCCGGGCTGCTCCCCTCCCTCCTCCTGCACCCTCTCCAGCCCTGCTTGGCTCTGGCCCCGTTGGGTGGGCAGAGCTGGGGCTGGAGTAAGGCGAGAGTTTATTCTTTGTGCACTGAGCAAACACTGTAGAAAATACTTAAAATTCAGTATTTCCTTTGCTGATTCCCCAGTCACCACCCTGCCAGGAGACGGGGTTTCTCCTGCCTTGTTCGGAGCAAGCGAGGGCTGGCGCAGGCTGGTCACTCGGGCACGGCACAGGGCACCCTGACCCCGGCGCCCACATCCTGCTCCTTGGTCAGACGCTGACGTGCCAAACGATCTGGGGCCTCCCGCGTGGGCCAGGCTGCGTCCCGTCCTCAGCAGGCTTTGTCTGTCTGAACCGCGGGCTCGTCCCACGTGTGTGCGCCATGCAAAGCCTCCGGCGAGCCGATCTCCGCCGGGGCCGCCACGCATTACCCCGTGCGAATAACAGCAAACCGTGAAGATGGAGGCTGCGCTGACTTTGTGTTTAACCGGGGCGCTCTTGCCAAAGGGTAACTGATCAGATATCAGACTCTCTTATCATGTTCCAGGGCACAGACAAAAGCTAGAAGACCAAGCCAAACCCTTCGCCGACCGCTACGGGGAGCTGGAACGGCTGCGCCAGTCCATGAGAGTCACCCCAACAACACCCAACCCCCGCGGATCCCTCAGCACCCCAAGCCACTTTGGGTCCCAGGCTCAAACTCCAATACAAGGTAACTGGCTGGGTGCCCCAGCCTGGCGTCGCACCCCGAACCCTCGTACTCCCGACACGGCTGGGCAGGGAGTGGAGCCGTCCCGGCCGAGCAAGCCGGGTATTTTAGGGCTGGAGTCCAGCTCTCCCCTGGGTAAGGAGCCCTGCCTGGGGGACAAGGGGTTTGGTTGGGTTTCTTGGCCCTGGAAGCCTTTTTGCACCCATTAAATCAGCAGACGGCTGCTGAGTCATAAACCCAGGCGATTTCGCGCTGTGCGCCATGAGATACGGGGTCTTAGGAAAAACTGAGCAGTTTCAGCAGGAACGCGAGGGAGATCAGAGCAACGTACTTTGAATCCAGTAGCTTCTTTGACATGAAGGCACCCGCGTAGACGGTTAAGCATCAACTAGAAAGGGTGTATTATACTTTACATGCTAATCCAAATGGTTTCTTATCTTGTTGCATTGTGTTTATGCCAAGTCTGGTGATCCATCACCCAACTCGAGCATAATTCCCCACACGTATGCACACCTGCATGGGCGCACGCGTGCGCACACACACACGGAGGCTTTGCTCTTCCCATATTTGCCATCAGCATAGCTGAGCCCTCGGGCGTTCCCCGGGAATCTGCATCGCAGCTTGTTGCCAGGAAAGAGGTTGGAATTGCCACCAGAGTTACCCGAGAGATGTCAGTCTCCGAATTCCCGTGCACCTGAATTTCAGCCCCAAACTAAGCGTTGCGGTGGAAAACACCCAGCTGCCTCGCTGCTCCCGGCTTGCTGCACTTCTCAGCGCAGCCGGACGCCGCCGCGACGTGTTAAGAGAGACCGTGCTCCTGTCCGCACGTGAGACGTGCTCCTTTTTCCATGCATTTTTCATCTCGGTGTTGTTTTCCTTTGAAAATCAGCAGAAATACTAACGGGGATTTAAGGGATAGTATTTAAGCTGTTTGCATTTTGAGTTTGGGTGAAAAGTGGCCCTTCTTGGAAGGTTTCATATGAAAAGTTCCAAAAGCCTTTGTGTTGCATTTTCAGCAGTGACGGAGATGTTTGAAAACCCCAGTGTCATTGGCAAAGAGGGTGTCTCAGGCGCAAAAACATGTTGGAAAACGTTACCCGAACTGTAAAAGCTGCCCCGCTCCTCCCAACCCAAAATTACAGTGAAAATTTAATTTCTTTCTCATTGAAATGCAAATCTTTATGCTTGGAATTTTCATTGATATTAGCATGGTTTATGAGAAGAACCCGGGCATTTTGTGTAGGATTATCATTTGATTTTTGTTAAAAAAAGCAAGAGGGAGAGAGAGAAAGGGTTTTATAGGCTCATCCCATTGGCTGCATAATAAAGAAAGAGATTCTTGGAGGAAGAAAAAAAGATGCATATTTTAAATTAGCCCAGTCCCCTGTAGTGCCAGAAACCCAAAGAGCGTCGTTTGGAGCAAAGAATCAGGTGATGACACAAATTCAACATGAAAAAAAAATGAAGCTGGCCACAAGCTACCGTCTGTGCCAAATTCCCAAATGTCAAGTGACAGCAGGAGTGGAGACACACAAAATTAGCCATCTAAAATCATTCCTGCGGAGTGAATCCAGAGTCCCAGGAATGCTGCAAAAGGCAGTTCGTGCACGCTCTGCTCTTGGCTCCCTTGTTCCCAAGTTGGAGGAACTCTCTTAAAATTGCTCTGGGTTCTTACCAGCATAACTGGGAGCAGAATCAGCTCAGTAATTTTAATCTCAGCCCTGTCCTTTTGACACAACACTGACTATAACCAATCATAATCATAAAAAAACCCCCTCTTTCTCTCACACACACACGGCTTATTCACAAAGATCATAATTTTTACCCAAGCAAGTGGAGCCTGGCCCGTGCCAAGAATAACACAGGAGTTAACAGGCCTGTAATTCTCGCGACTTGGCACGTTCTTAGGTAACACACACGAGAAGCCGATTAGCAAAAAGCATAACGAGATATCGGTTAGGAGGGACGAATGGGGCAGGCTGGAGTTCATCCGGCCCCCGCTATCCTTTACCTGAGTGCTTCCCAACCTTAATGTTTTTAGCATCCTTGCATCCCTGGGCAGGGATTAAAGTGGGGCCAGCGCGGGTGGAGAGGCAGGTTTTCCCTCCGCGAGCACCTACGCCCCGCAGCCCTCCGCTCGTGTGCCGGAGGTGGTTGGCCTCCCGGTTCTGCTGACCGAGCAGTTTGCACGAGCGCTTCCTAATCCGCTTCTGGCAAAACCAGGCTGGGGAGCTGAGATGCTCAGGAACAGCCTCGGCCACCGAGGGGGGGATTCAGGCACCTCAAAGCCCTGAAAACAGCACGCGGGGTTTGTGCTTTGAAGCAGAGAGACACGTAGGAGACAGCGTTTGTCTTTGGGAGGAACTGGGGTGCTTTGGAGGTGTGTTTGCTCTGGCCGCAGTGGAGATCACGGCAAGGACGCTGGTGTAAATGGGAGAAGGATCTGGCCCTCAGCCATTTGCAGACGACTTTCAGTAAAGCAGCCCCTGGAGGTTATAAATAGCCCCCATGTAAAATGATCATCTTGAGGTTAAATGGTCTCAAACCAAAAACCTCCCGGTAAGAGAAAACCGATCGTTTCTGAAGGGCATGCCAGGAAACATGGGAGGAGAGCGTGCTCAGCACCGTGGCCGAGCGGGTCAGATCCTGCTCTCGCGCCGGTTCCCCACTGCCCAGGGTATTTCAGCGGCTTCAGTCTTCCCATGCCTGTTTGCAAACAGGACGGACATTTGCATCCCTCCACACACCAGGTTTCATTCCCATTTCCACTGCTTTGGGGGGAAAATAGGGTAATTCTGGGTTCATCCCAGTGTATCTGTGATGGGGATCTGGCCCGGTAGCCAGGCAGGTAGGACAGGCAGACTCTCATCCAGCATCGGCTGGGGCTGCTTCCCTGGCTTCAGCAGAGCAGAGCCGCTTGCCCCCGTTGAGGATTTGGCCCAATACTTCTCCAGTGAGGTCTGGAAAATCTGAGGTTTTGAAATCCCGGCTCTCCCGTCTCCGCAGCGAGACACCAAGCTGTCATTAGGATGGCTTGAAATGGTTCCTTATTACGGGGCACACGAAGCCAGAGCCTTGCGTGCTTGCTTCATTTTGAGTTTTGTCTTCTAGCTCAAAAAAAAAAAAAAAAAAAAAAAAAAAAAATCAAGTAGCTCTCAAAAGTGAAGCAAGATGTTAAAGGAACTTGCTTCTGCCCGCCTTCGGCTGCTTCTCGGGGCCCCTTTGCTCCAGGGAAGTGGGATGGTGACAGACACACGTCCTCCCGGGGAGAACCGGGATGGTCCTAGCAGCCCCCGGTTCTCCGCGCGAGGCTTTGCCCTTGCCCATGTTTCGGCAGCGGTTCATGCTGAACCGTTTTATTCCCATTGCAACAGAGGAGGACCGCCCACGCAGCCGGCTCCTGTGTTCTAGCTTTGTGGTGGAAACATCTTCAACCACTCAAAAGCAATTGTGTGCATTGTCCGGCAACATGTAGGGGCCTTGTATACACGAGGACAATTGCAAAGTGATTTTAAATTCGATCTACTCAGGAACGGAGCAAGCTGTTTTGATTAATGCACTTAACATCCCCTTGCACACTCTTCATATTGCTCCAGCGAAACCAAATCCCCTTGACTTCAGAGGGAGAACAGTAAACGCGGGATCCTTTTGCAACCTCCATCCTGCCTCTCCTAGCCTTCGTGTCTGCTGAACGGTTTGGGAGACTTTGTCTTTGCTGGTGAAGAGCTTTCAGATCCCCTGGTCTGGGAACTGCTCAGCTTTAACCAGCTTGATTTCCAATCCATTACTCAAAGCCAGTGCAACGTTTTTAACGTCGGCCAGTCATCAGCAGAATGCTTCCCCATATGCATTTAAAGTAAAAATCTCTCTCTCTTTTTCTTTTTTAAATATACATTTTTAAAGTATTACATTACTTTTAAGAAGCCTCTTGGCATAGGCAGCGAGTGCCCTATTGTTTCCGAAATGCAACGTGGCTGCTCTGAGGTTAAGTCCTGAATTATGGGCCCAGCAAATACACTGAATTGCTGCTTCCTAATCCCTGTCCAGATCGACTTATGGTTTCTTTAAAATATCCGTTTCTTAATGGATAAAAACATTCTACCATGGGCAGAGGCTAAATTGTTTCCAAAGGAAGCTAGGCAAGCATTAGTGGGAAGAAAACATATTGTGGGATTCAGCTTCAGCCTCAAAGGAAGGAACACGCTTCAGATGGGTTTCCTGCCTGCTTTCAGGCTCCGCAGGCTTCTGTGCCTATCTTTAACCTGCTTTTCTGCTCCTCTCAATTACACTTGCCCGCTGCGCAGTGGATGTCCCTTAAATGAATTTGGCACGTAACGGTCAAAGATGAACCACAGGCCAGTGCTGGGACGGGAGCATCCCCTGAGAAAGAGCCCAAGCACCCGCGACCGCTGCTTTCGCCGCTGACGTGCAGCCGCGTCCGTCTCCCAGCCACAGCTCAGGGTGCTGAAACGCCGCAGTTCGCGCGAAATAGCAGGCGAGCGAAAGAGCAGGCGAGCTTGCAACGAGCCCGGCTGAGTTTGCCTCAGGCTCCGGGGATGCCATCCTGCCTTTGACGTGGGATTTTCGAATGCGCTGGGATCTGCGCTGCCGGATTCAGACCGCCGGTGGGGATGCTCCAGCCCGGGGTCCCGCTGGAGGAGGGCAGCGCCCGCGTTGCCGGGCTGCGGGGCTGCGGTGCAGGGCGGGCAGGAGCCCTCTCTCCTATCACCCCCATCAGCCTCCCGTATCAGCCTGCCGCTCCGCAGCGGGTTTCCCATGGCAGACGTGGCCTGGTCCAAACCTGCTCGGCAGGCAAGGTGGTCTAGCTGCAGGCTGGGCTGTAAATTCAGCAACTTCCTTTTATGTAGTCAGGGCTTGTTAATTTTTTTTAATACCCTTTGAATACAGGTAAAGAGCGAAGCGCAGGCAGGCCAGAGGGAGTGCCTGCAATCAAGGGAGCGCTTCCCGTTCAGCCCACCCACCCGCTCCAATTAGCACCGTTAGCTTCTTCATTAGCTTTGCGGGATGGAGCGGAGGGGATTGAGCCCGATGCCGGGCAGGGGGATGCGGGCAGAGGAGGGCCCTGGGGATGGCGAGGGGAAGAGAGAGGCGGTCGCGGGAGAGGAAGCTGGGAGAGCCTGGCTTGTTTAGTCTAGCAAAGGCAGGCTGGGAGCAGAGCTGATTGCTCTGTGTAAATACATCCAGGGGGTAAACAGCAGGGAGGGAGAGGAGCTAATGTAAGCTATGAAGGACAGTGCTGGCACAGGAGATGGGGCTGAGCTGGCCCTGAATAAATCCAGACTGGATGTTAGAAGCCGGGTCCTCCCCAGAAGGGCAGGACGGGTCCAAGGAATGGCTGGGAGAATCCCAATGGACCTTGAAGGGTTTGCAGAGGAGGCTGAGATGCCGTGCGTGATTTGCTGTGCCGGGAATACCTGGGAATTTCCCTGCCTCACTGCCCTGCCCACCCATACAGCTGGGAGGCTGTTGCCCAGCGTATTTGGGGGCTGATTGAGAGCGCCGGGAGAGGACCCGGGAGAGCAGAGCTAAGGTTTGCGACGCTCACTGGGGCAGGTTTGGGGGGCTGAGTGTGTGTCTTCTGTACGGGAAGAGAATTAGAAAACCGAGCAGCAGACGTGCTCGGCAATCTTGAGGTGGTGCCTGGCGATGCTGCGATAAGCGACATGTGTGTTGTTGTGTTTTGGTTTGGGGTTGGTTGGGGGGTTTTTTCAAACTCTGCAGAGGAAGTACTTGCACACAGTTTGTGAGCTGGTTAAATCAGATACAGAACAATTGCTCCATGGGCGTGTAACAACGGATGCTGTTCACACCCTCATTTTTTTTCAACACCTCCCCTCCTCCCCCAAAATAAATTTTGCTCTATTTTTTGTGAGGTGGGAGGAAGGGGCCGTTTTCTTTTTTAGTTGACTCTGGCTTGGAAACGAATGAACTTGTTCACATATGTGACAGAGGCGTGAGAGCGTGCCTGCATGCGTGGGTGGGGAGGAGAGCGGCGCCTTCTCTAGAGATGAGCTGGGTCTTCAGAGATCAAATGCGTCTCGGGCACCTTCCCATACAGAGCAGATTCTCTCCATCTTTGGCCACCTGCCTCTCCGTGTTCCCAGATGGAGCGGTTACGGTCAGGGGAAGGAAGCAGAGAGGAAGAGAGGTCAGAAAAATGCTGAAAGACAACTTGGAGGTCCAAGCATCACAGAAACCAGTAGAGCAAAAATAGCCAAAGGTGTATACAAAGAGAGAACTTCTGTCCCCGCTCCGTCTTGCACATGCATGCATATTATATACATAAGCATAAAGTATCATTAGAGTTTACATTGTTGTCAATCATCATGGCATAAGACAGGAAAGGAGGTTTTTTCCCCCGGGCTAGATTTTTCATGACAATTTTGCAAGGCACGTATATGCATATAAATAAAACGGTGATATATGGCCAGGCTGAAGATATTTATATATTTTATACACTTGGTGAGTGTCACACTATCAAGTTCCCTTTACATTTCCTTTATTCTCTGTGTGTGTACCACACACTGTGTATTTGTGCATGTTGCGTAATGTACACACAAGCTTAGGTTTATTGCTGACTTTATTCAATAAGCCACTGCATGTTCCCCCCATTCTAAAATGGGGACCAGGGAGCGATGTCTTGGGTGCTGTGGAATTGCTCAGGCTCCATCCGTCACTGCATGGATCTGATAATGTCCTCCTACATCGAGCCCCAGTGCTGTGCTCTGCGCCCACGCCCCGGGTGGGCTTGTTCAGTTGTCCCTCAAAGCTCTTTGCGTGCTGCAGCACTGAAGGGGTCCTGGCGTTGCTTTTACAGCCCTTTCCTCTCCCCAGGCAGGAGAGACATTTTGCTGGGCTAGGAGGCAGGGGAAGCCCCCACCGCGTTGCTGGGCTGGATGCACGTCAGTGCCGTTACTCTCTAAAGCCTCTTGCAGGGTGCATTGTCCCAGTTCCACGAGGGCTTCCAGGGAACTCTGAGCAGATCCACCAGTCCTGACCCAGCAAGGGCACAGGGACCAGTTTCAGTCCGTCCAAGGCAGCTCCCAAACCCAGCACGGTCTTAGGGGAGGCAGCTGAACACACCCAGAGAAACCTCTGTGGCCGGCAGCCTCACAAACCAGCCTCCCCACCTCCGTGCTCACGACCAGCTCGCCGCCCTGCCCGGCTCTGCCACGAACCAGCCGAGGTTCAGCTCCCATCGCCGCGCAGGCGCTCAGAGGCAGCTCTTTGCATTTATCTCCTCGCCATCCACCCAAGAAAAGACCCGTATTGTCTCCGAGACGAAAAGAAAGCTGCTGTGTCACTTGAGCGCAGTTGTTTTATCTGGAAAGGGGCTGAGCGGCTTGGAAAGCCTGTTTCTATCCGGCTCCGCGTGCGGGGGGACTCGGGGGTCCTCAAAAGGTGCAAATTGCAGCTGCACAATTAAATAACGGGGTGTGTCCCGGCCTCCGCGGTCCCCTGGGCTGCACGGCCCTAACGAGGAGACAGTGGCATTACTAATCAGGGCTTTGACCTTTACATGGCTTTTATTTAATACACATTCCACACTTCCCCAAACTCCCATCCAAAACATTGACATTTCCGCTGATAGATTGGGTCAGATTTTGGAGTAGTTGGGGGACTCAATTCACTCTTACAATGGTTAAATTCTTACAGCTAAATAGGCTTATTCAGTTAGTGCAGCAGCTGGTGTGATTTCGAGAAGAAAATAAACATTTCCTTCAAATATTTTGATTGGCAACTGGACAACTGAAATACTCAAGCTCAGATTGCCAGGGTCCAAAAAAGCAAATGGGGGCTGGACGGCGAGTAAGCGAGGCAAGCCGTAGTAAATCCTCCGAGGCAGCACTACCACGCGGATGCATGTGTGAGATGCGCTGGGCTCTGCCCCTGCTGGGGAAGGGGATGGTGAGATGTGATTTTTAAAGCACGTTGTCGGCTGCGATTTCGAAGGGAGCGTGGGGCCCGAGGGTGCAGCCTCACCCGCTCCTATTTCCCTGGCGTTTGCTTAGCACGTTGCTTGCTCCAGGTTGCTGTTTGATGGCTGGCTGAGTGTGATGGAGAGTTGCTTTGCTGCTGAGTTAGGTGGTTATGGAGGGTATTAATGGCGATGTTTTATTTGGACTTTGCTGGGGCTGTTTCCAGCGGGGATCTCCTCGGATGCAGGGCAGGAGGGCTGATGGCCCCGGACGGGGCGACGGGCATGGGGCTGTGTGGCTCCGACCTGCGTGGATCCGCGAGGTGGAAGGGCAGCCCTGAGGCGAGGGAGCTGAGACGGAGGGGCAGCCGTGAGGTGAAGGAGACGGGATAGAGGGGAAGCCGTGAGGCAAGGGCCAAGATGGAAGGGCAGCCCTGAGGTGAGGGTGCTGAGATGGAGGGGCAGCCCTGAGGTGAGGGCGCTGAGATGGAGGGGCAGCCCTGAGGTGAGGGAGCCAAGATGGAGGGGCAGCCCTGAGGTGAGGGAGCCGAGATGGAGGGGCAGCCCTGAGCTGAGGGCGCTGAGATGGAGGGGAAGCCCTGAGGCGAGGGCTGAGCTGGAGGGGCAGCCCTGAGGTGGAGGAGCCGGCATGGAGGGGCAGCCCCGAGGCGAGGGCTCAGCTGGAGGGGCAGCCCCGAGGCGTTGGCGCTGAGGTGGAGGCGGGACCCCGCCGTGAGGGCGCTGGGACGCCGCGGGGCTCCCCGCCGCGCTGGCGGCCCGGGCCCGCTCGAGCCCCGCCAGGTGCCGGTCCCCGCCTGGCGGCTCCGCGCGCCGAGCGCGGGCGGCGGCGAGGCCGGCGCGGCCGCGGCTCCCTCTAGCGGCCGCCTCCCGCCTCCCGGCGCGGGCCCGGCGGCCGTTGCCCCCTGCTGGCGGCGGGCCGGGCCCCGGCCGGGGCTTCCCCTCAGCCGGCGGGCGCCTCGCCCGCCCCGCGCCCTGCGGGGGGCCGGGGTCGCCGCCGAGCCCCGCGGCGGGCCGGGCCGCGGACAGCGTGGCGGTGGTTAACGAGGAGGCCCCGCGGCGGGGGGAGGGGGGGAGCCGCTCGCCGCCAGGCAGCTCCGTGCCTCGGCCCGGCGACAGCCGGCTCAGCCCCGTGCGGCCGCGGCGGCTCTCCCGCCTGGGTGTCGCGGCAGGGAGCGGGGATGGACGGGCTGCGGGCCACGGGAAAACAGAGACCGACATTATACGGCAGAGGAGCCCGGTGTGTGGTTGCCCCAGCCTGGGAAGGCCGACCCCTCCCCAGGTAACACAGAGACAAGATACACAAGTGGGTTTTGGGGGTTTGGGGGCTGGTTGGGGTTGGGTTTTTTTAGCCTCAGACTGGTTGGGGAAAGCTGGTGCTTTATTCTGGGCCAGACTTTAAGCCCAAGGCCCAGGGAAGATGAAATCGAGTTGGTCACCGGCCCTCAAACGCCCCACTCGCTCCGCGGGGCCGTGGGTTTCCCTGGCCGGGGTGAGGGATTTGCTTTCGAAGGGATTTGCACCCACGGACACTCGGATTTATAGAGGCCCAGCGCTGCGGAGTGCTGTCCGTCTGAGACCGGGGGGTTCAGAGCCTGGCACCCGGAGAGCTCGCCCGCTGCCCGCCGGCATTGGCCATAGTGTCTCTAGACCCGACGGTATCACTGTGCTTTGCTCGCCACGCACGCAGCCTGTAATTAACACTCTTACACACTTGCGTCTAAATTAGTAGCAAGGACCCATTGCCAAACGTTGCAAGTTCGGGCCAATAAAACGTAGCCTTTAAAAAAAAAAAAAAAAACCTTTGAGTGTGTTATAGAGGAAAAGGGAAATGTGCCCTGAGCACTTACGTTTTATTTCAATTTGCATTTTATGGAATATTATTTATGAGCATGTGAAAGCTAACGAAGGAGCGCGGTCTGATCGCTGGAGATTGTCATCTGCTCTCGGGAACGTAGTGAGCAGCAGTCTGGGTTTTCTGCGGGCTGGAGGGGGATTTCGAGACTGCTTTCTCTCAGTGTATGGCAAAACAGTCCAACTACTTGGACCGCAGCGGCAGGGCTGCATGCTCGTGAGGAGGAAGCATTCAGAAAATAGCACTTTTTCTCTCCAGTCCAGGATTTTTGTCCCATGGTCCTACCTTATCCGGTGATGCTGCTGGATTGCTAAAGCTACAGGCTCTGGTCAAGCTGCTTCTTGCAGAGCTGGTCTCCAAACCTCAGCTCACAGCGCCTGGCAGCAGTTTTGGTGCGGCTTTTGCAGTAGCATGGCTTTGGGATGGGGCAGAGCGTCCTGCTGGCGGGCTGAGATGTGAAATCAGGTTGGTTTGGTCAGTTGTGAGCATTTTTCGCAGCGTAGTGCTTTTCCAGCCAGCCCAAGCACGCTACCCCTCCACATAGCATGCAAGAGGGACGGCCCTGCGGCCCGGCAGCCGCTTCCACACTCGGCTCGGCTGCATCCAGCCCCGGGTGCGTGCAGAATGGCGCGGTTCGTGACAGCTTTGAGCTGCTCCTCTCTTATCTCGCCCCAAAGCCACAGCCACGTTCACAAACCAGGTGCTCCTCCGCCTTTCTCCTCCGTGGAGCCTGCGTGGGAAGGCAGGCGCTGCCGATCGCCCGCAAAATGGCTGGAGGGGAGGGAGGAACCTCCCCTCCCCTTCTCCTTCCAGCGGCCGATGGCTGAAGGACTCACCTGAGATGAGAAAGAGGGTTCAGAGCAAATCCCCTCCCTATCTGCTCCTCCAGAGCATGCCCTTGCCACTAGTTACCTGGAAGGGATTTGCTCGAGTGTTTTTTCCTAGGGAAATGCTGCAGGGCCTGGAACACCAGCCCTGAGAAGTTAAAAATGCTTCATCATAATAAATATCTATAAAACACACATCGCTATGCATGCATAGCAAGTATACAATCATATGAATGTGTGTGTCTGTATATATATGCATATCTAAACCCAACAAGCATGTTTGTCGTTCTCATCTCACACATTTTCTTGCCCTGAGTCGATTCCAAATCCAGCCGATGAGACAAAAAGAAGTCACTGAGGCCAGATGACATCCCCCTACCAAAGTGGGCGCGATGCCCCTGCTTTTAACAAGGGAAAAATAGGGGTCTTGGGAGTAAACAGAGAGGATGAAGAGCCACCTCCAGCTGGCCAAGGCTTCGAGCCACCATCTCTCCATGGCCAAGGCTTTGAGCTCGGTGCACCAGCCAAGCGCTTTGGGCTAGAACTGCCCTTTCTAGAGATTGTCATCTCGTGAGGGGTGTCAAAAGGCTGAGAAAGGCACAATCGCAGCGTTTCTAGCCACGTCCTCCTGCATAGCCAGTGCCAGAGCTTGGCATGGGCTGCCGAGGTCTCGCGAGCAGGGGTTTCGCGTCTCTCCTTGCAGAGCAAAACTCGTTTTCTCTGTCTCAGGTGTGCCAAGGCCAGAGGTGTGCTGGGCTCTGTAAGGCAATGGCACCGGTCTCAGGGCAGCTGAGAGCGCCACAGAAAAGCCTCGAGGTCCTCAAAGGATCTGCTAGTCTGGATTCCCATCTCTAACCTGGGCTTCCCACAGGAGAACGGGACCCAGCAGCACCGGGCAGAGGTCCCTTTCCAGTTACAAGCTGGCTGTGACCCCCTTTGGGTTTAGACCCCCCAAGAAAAGGCATCGGGGGGCTCCAGCATCCGAGGGAGCTGGGTAACGTCCCCACCATGCTGACCCAAATCTCCCTTCCCCCAGCAGAAGAAAGCCTGAATTTCTCACTCTCTTTATCCTCTTGGAAGGAGAAAAATACACAGAGAAATCAAGCAGAGGGATATCGTGGCTCCTAGCTTGGGAGTTTTCAGCTGTGTGTTTATCAGCTCCATCCCCTGATGGTATCAGCACGAACAGGCCACCCACAAGAAGGCTTAGCAAGCTGGTCTGGACTCCAGCTTTTCCTCTCTGTCTCCGTGTGTGTGTATATACACCACCGACTATCTCAGGGACCGGCCGTCTGGGGCCTGCATCCATTTATTTACTACACAGCTGATGTAATGGCTAAACATTTTTTTTCTGTGTTTATGGGGTGTGTTTTTTTAATCTGCCAGAGATGAATAGACCCCTAGAGAAGTCAGCTTAGTCGTGTCCCTTCTTGGATAGGAAACAACAAATTTTAGGACAGGAAATGGGAACAACTTAAACAAATGGGTTTAGGGTTTTTGTATTTAAGTTCCCCAGCTCCCTGGCAGATCCAAGAGATGCTTTTCCCCCTGACTTTAATTCCTTGGGCAGGGGATGGCCCAGGCTATAGGACAAACTTTACGAGCCTCAAGGATAGTGCTCTAACCACCTGCTTTCTTCTTCCACCCCGACAGGCACGTCAGATCTGAGCCCCTTCTCTGACCCCCGGCAGTTCGATCGCTCCTTCCCGACGCTGCCGGCTCTCACCGAGACCAGGTTCTCCGACCCACGGATGCATTACCCCGGCGCCATGTCCGCTGCCTTCCCTTACACCGCGACGCCCTCCGCCACGGGCATCGGCGGCATCAGCATGACCAGCATGCCCACCACGACGCGCTTCCACCACACTTACCTGCCGCCTCCCTACCCTGGCTCCACGCAAAACCAAAGTGGACCCTTCCAGGCCAACCCCTCTCCCTACCATTTGTACTACGGCACGTCTTCGGGCTCCTACCAGTTCTCCATGGTGGCGGGCGGCGAGCGCTCCCCCACCCGGATGCTCTCTTCTTGTACAAGTGCCTCAGCGGGGAACAACTTAATGAATCCCAACCTGGGGAATCAGAACGACGGGGTGGATGCGGACGGGAGCCACAGTAACTCGCCAACGACCATGACGACTACTGGGAGGATGGATGAGTCGGTCTGGAGACCCTACTAGGAGGAACTCGACTGGGCACCGATAGCTTTAACTTAATCAGCCACCGTTACGTTACTCCTTTTGGTAGTGAATAGAGCAAAATGATGCCTAAAAAGGTAAACCAAAGTCTCCCAAACCAAAAGCAAACCAGGATCCTCTGCATGCAAGCGTGGGCAAACATCAAGCGAAGATGGACCAGGACCTACGTTACATTTCAAGATGAGCGTCCACGAGGCTTGAATTTGTCGCTTGATGTGGTTCCTTTCATATGTTTTAAGTATGTGGATTGTACATAGAGAAAAAAAAAAAAAGGACATGTGGAATCAGATGTTTGTTTCTTGCAGAACACTTCTCAGTCATCTCACTCGCACCCTCTTCCCCACACAAAGCATTCAAAAGTTACGGAAAGCTCACCCTTCTTCTGCAAAATGTTTCGGAGAAGAGAAAAGACCAGGGAGTCATCCAAGCCATCTCTCTGCCAATGCAGGAAGACTGAACCGAAAAACAAAAAGGAAAACAAAACCCCAAACCCCGTTGTCGCCTCTCCTTCCCTCCCCACCAGCGCAGGGCCCCCGACCACCAAAGAGCTCCGGGAGACGCCAGAGCCGCACGCAGCACGTGAGAGTCTGGTTTACAGCACAACCGCGGGGACTCGGGCACGGCGGGGGCCGCGCGCTCCTCGCGGGTCGGCCGGCATCAGCCATGTGAACAAGAGCTGTGATGTGATTATTATTATTTGTTGGTGACGACAGAGGTTGTATTGTTCATTTTTGTCATTGTCGTCGTTTTTAAAACAGTAACGTGGTTGATCCCGTGCCTGACAGACCCCCCTTTCCTGTATGTTTACATATGAGATGTACTTTTTACGAGACGTGTTTTGTTTTGTTTTGTTTGCTCTTTTGTCCTGACCTCACCATTCAATTCTTTGCTCCTCTTAGCAAATCTCAGTGATGGTGGCTGAAGCGAAGGCGGCGTTCAGGACAATCCAAGATGCATGAGATGCACTTCCGAGCGCGTTAGCTGCAAAAGGGACTCGGGAGCCTTTGGCATGACCCTGCCACCGGCCTCTGGGTCTTCCTTTCATCCTCTCTGAGTGGCGACACGTGCAGCTGGTGGCAAAGCATCATATTTCTCTTATGATTCTTTCCCATGTTTTCACCCAGAGCGGATTGACACACGATGACTTTTTTTTCATTAAGAAATGACCTACACTTGTCAGTTCGTGCTGAAAGCTCTAACTGAGATTTGGAGAAAGGAGCAATTTCTACCCAGTCCCTTGGTGGTGGGAATATTGCGAAGCGATGTTATCTAGCGTTTTCCATCCCCTCACCCTCCTTTCCTTTCCCCCAAGTGGCCCAGAGCACGGGTACCTTGCTGTCGACGAATAAGCTGAGGAGGGGGCACTAAAGGTACCGCCGGGCCGTTGGTAGCCGGTTGCGTCACGCGGCATTCGGAGGAACCGGCTCTCCCGGGCACCGCGCAGCCTCGTGGCTGATGCCGCAGAGGTTGCAGCCCGAGCGGGACCGTGATGGGAGGCCGTAGGCAGCCGGAGCGGCGGCGGGGGCTCCCCCACGGCCAGGTTAGCCGGCTGTGCTTTCTGCTGGCGTGGGAACTCGGGCTGGATTCGGGATTCCTCGTGCCGGCAGGGCTGGGGGTGCGTGGGCAGGCGCCCGGGGAGCACGTAACTGCGGTACCCGCTGCCCTCCGGAGCCTACCCCTCAGCAAGGCGACAGGGACGGTCCCAGATCCCGGTGCCACCAGTAACCAAGCCGTTTGGTGGTTTTTTTGCATGAGCATAAGAAAATTGAAAGCCCAGAGGTGCCCTCCCAGCCCCTCTGTCTAAGTTACACCGTCACAGCCGCGCCGCCCACCACCAAATCTCAGTTGGCAGCTTGTCAGCTCTCGGTTGAGGTACAGAGCGTTGTAATTGCACTACCACGTCAAGACTGGAGCAAGACATCCTGGCTTCGTTGGAAAGCTGTGATGACCACTCGTGAGTTAAATAAGCAACAAGAAGAACAACTCTTTTACTTAATAATAAAAAAAAAAGCCCTACCCCAGCAAAACTGCAACCTTCACTTGCCTTAGCGACAGCGAGCACCGCCCCGGGGCTCGCCAGCTGTAGAAACTGGACCACGGCAGCCTGTGTTTTTGACGCATTTACGTTTATCATCCGATCGCGCCACTGATATTGAAAGCACAACGAAAACAAGGCATTCGTAGTACTAGGTTAATTTAAGACTGTTCGTAGTGAATTTAAAAAAAAAAGAAAATAATAAAAAAGAATGGCAACGATGTTATTTTTATGACATATTGTCATGTGAAGGTGTAAATATATGCACCTCTATTGTATGCAAATGGTCACGAGACAGGCCAACGTTTTTTGCTTTGCACTATAATTTGCTTTTTTAAAAAAATGCACAATCGCTTGTACAGTAAAACCCCTTCGTCTGGCTCACAGAATATTTAACTATAAAATCTAATTTTTGGTCTTATTTGTTATAATAATATAATTCTTAAATGTGTTGAAGGATCCGATTCTTAATAATGCTTCTAATACTTGTATGTGCAGGGTAAAATAACAACAGACAACTAAGGAGATGAGAACAAAGATCTTTGTAGATAAAGAAGGCTAAAGTTGTTGGTTTTTTTAATGGTGTCTTACTATGGACATTAAAAAAAAATGCTAGCGATACCAAATAATGTGGTTATTTGTGTAATATACCAGCCCTACTTGAAGGTAATGCCCTATATTTAATATGTAGCCCATCTTTTTAACCTGTAGCACTTGTCACTGGGGATGGGGGAGGCGGGGAGGGAGGGAGAGGAAGAGGAGGGTCTGCTCCTGTTGAAGTCATTGGAAGAAGCTCTCGCCAGAGACGTCTCTGCGGCGCTGGCTTCAGCGAGAACAGAGTCGGGCTCCTGCGTGAGCGGGTGGAAACCGCGTTGGTACGAAGCCGTAGCAAAGTGGTCGGTTCTGCTTTTCTATTCTCGGTGTCGATGTTCTTATCCAATGTACGTGATTATATCGTCAGGCCTCCGTGTAATCATTTTAATGACTTTCCATGTGGAATAATAAACATACGGTTACAAGTCTCCCCGGTGCCTTGTGCCTGCTCACTTCTCGCCGGGGGGAGCAGGTCTGGGCCCCGGTACAGAGGAAGGTTCGTCACGCTGCTCTTTCTCCAGGGCCTAATTTTGGCACCTCTCCGAGCACCCCGGTGCCCGGATCCGGTGTCGGGGGGGGCTCGCGGCTGCTCTCGACCGCAGTTTGGCCCGAGCAGGCGCTGCGAGGGTGTCCTGGGAGGAGGGCAGGCGGTGGGTGGGGGGACGCTGGGCCGTGAGCTCTGAGAAAACCCCTTTAGGCTTCTCCAAGGTGGGTCGGGACCACTCACGCTGCGCCAAGCTAGACCTGGCAGGTGATCCCCGCATCCCCGGCCAAGCATCCCGCGCCCCGACCGCCGCCTGTCATCGCCGCGCCGCTTCCCGAGACACAAAAGCTCCGGCACAAACCCTAAACAGGACCCAAATTCCCAGGCGGTCCAAGCCCAAACCCCTTAGCACTCACCACTCGCCTCCAGAACCCAAATGACAGCTGAAAAGCGAAAAGACAAAAAAAAGCCCAGCCTACAATAGCGTCTGATGCCAACGCGCTGGAGGCCGGGGGCTCCCCGGGAGCCGAGCCACTCAACGCAAGCGTTATTCATGAGCCCGGCGAAGGCAACGGCAGCGGCGATGCCAGCGCCTTCCCCACTGCGCGGGGCTCGGGGCGGACGTGCCGGAGCTGACGTTCTGCCTCTGCGGCGTCTCCGTAAGCGTAGCCCGTAGCGGCGTTCGCATGGACGGAGAAAAAAAAGAAAGAGAGGGGGGAAAAGAAAAAAAAAAAAAAAAAGGAAAAGCCCGAACCAAACCACAATAAATGCTAATATGGGTGAGAACCCAGCTCCGCAGCCCTGGCCAGCGGAAATACGTGTCAAGTCAAACCCTCGACATACCCGCCTTTTCTTCACAGCTACTGGGAGAGGAAACACCCCGAGGTGTAGCTGTTATTCACAGGAACTTTCCGTTCCAAATCGGTCTGCGCTTTACCCGCAGCCTTGGTTAAAGCTGCAATGAAAAGAGAGAAGGCGAAGGAAAGGGAAAAGAAAAAAAGAGGACAAAGAAAAAGGGCTTTGTTGTACCGGCGTGCGCTGGGTCACCCGCGGAACAGGGGCTTCCGAGGGGTGCAGCCCCTCTGCAAAGCGGTTTTGGTGCCCATGGAGCGATGCCCGTTGCAGGGTGAGGTTGCGGCAGGATCGGGCGCCGCCGTTGGAGGCGATGCCGGACCAGACCCGCGCGGGGAGGACACGGCGGCAGCTAAAATGCGGCGGGGAGGCCCGGGTAGCTCAGCGAGCCGCTGGTGTTAAACGGACCCCGCACCCGGGGGCCAGACGGGTGGTGTTTTTATACGGGCCGCCCCCCAAGCGCGGGACCTGGCGTGCCGCGGGCGCGGGGGCTGCAGCTTGCTTCTATGTGGGTTTTGCACCAAGTTAACGCGTTAAGCGGGAAAGCTGCGCCCCAGCACGGCAGCGAGGGACGTGGGGTGCGTCGGCCTCTCCCGAGGCCCTCTGAGAGCCGAGAGCGGCCGGAGGTGCCGGTCCAGGCCGGCAGACGGTGGCACTGCGGCCTCCCACTGTTCCGGGGGGATGCTGGAAAACCGGGCAGAAAGCAATAGTGTGGGACAGCCCGAGCAGAAACGTTTGGCTTCTATTTTGCAAATGAAAACTGAAAGGGGAAAAAAAAAAAAATCACTGGAGCTTGAATGGCTTTTTTTGAACATTCAGATATTAAATTGAGCGGAGTTTGGGCTAAAAAATCTCCTAGGAAAAATGAAGAATATTTCCTTTGAGAACAAAGCTAACAAAAGTCTCAGCAAAAATCTTATTATATTCTCTTTCCAGACCAGACTCTGAACCCCAGCCTCCGTTTTAATGACTGTGTTGTGGCCAAACTGTCCATCTTAGTAAATAAACTTTTAACAAAACATTTCTCGGCTACGCAGGGCCCGGGGGAAGGAGCCTGCCTTGCTGCCGCGGGGTCTCGCCTTGCCCGCACCGTCCCTTTCCCTCGGCAAACCCTCGGCCGACCTCGCGCAAACGAGCCGTCAGCATCATTAAGGCACAATCCTGCTCCTCCGCAATAGTGGGGCCAAATGGCCCTGCGAGGTGCCCAGCGCCCTTCCCGCGTCCCCAGGCACCCCCTGCACCTCCAGCCGTCCCCCCCCGCGGATGCCCATCGCCTCGACCGCCGGCTCCCACGTCGGCACCGTCTCCATGGGCATCCGTGGGGGGGGGATCCTGCGCGGGGCCATCCTGCGGGAGAGGATGGGTGGTGGGTTGGGGTTGGGGGTTTTTTTTGAATACTGCCTATTTAGAAGCTAAATGGTGGAAAACATGGAAAATTCATTAGGGTGTCTGGGAAAGTGTTAGGTTACACGTCATTCACATCTACTTACTCAGCGGGACCTCGCGCCTTGGGGGAGATATATATTTATATATATATTTTATATATATGGGTTGGTGGAGGGGGGGGCGGGGGTTCTCTCCATCCGATTCCCAGACAGGCACAAAAAAACAAGCCCTTTCCCTTCTCACAGGCTCTTCCAAACTCGCCCCCCGAAGCGGAGCTGCCGCCCCTTTGCCCGGCCTCGCTGCCCCTGCCCCCCGCTCCGGGGCCAGCCCCGACGCTCGGCATCTCTGGGAGCCGAGCGGTGCCATTCCCACCCGCTCGGAAAAGGCAGGAGCTGCTCGACCAGGGCCCGTAAAGGGCACAGACGCAGCCAGGCCAGGACCTGCTGGCAGCGAGCCCCGGCTGGCTGTTCCTTCGGGGCTGGCTGGCGAGAGGCTTGGCGAGGATGGGAGCTGGGAGAAGAGCCGGGGGGGGTGGAGGGTTCGTTCAGTGCCCAAACTATAAAACCCGAAAAAAACAATCCATCATTCCTGATCGCTCAGAATGTCTCAAGTTTGGTGCAATACAAAAACAACCCAATAAAACCATCGTTCTGGAGTCACAAGAGCTGTTTTGTTCAGCTGCAGCCAGGAGGTTTCGTTTCTCAGGTCCGCTTCAGCTCCTCTGCCGAGCTCCTTCTCCCCGGCTTCGGCCGGTCCCGACCCCACCGTCCAGCCCCGAACCACAGCTTGTTCAGCTAAAATCAACCCCGAATCTTTCCACGCGTTGCAGAGGAGACTCCAACAGCAGCTCCTCGCTGCTCGGCCCGTGCCGGGATGCCTGTTTTCCCCAGCGCCCGCGGGGAGGGAATAAGGCTGAGGCAGGGCTGTCTGTAAGAGCTGTCCCCGCGGCACGTCGGGGCGTCCGACACCGGATCGCGGGGCGGAGGGGGCAGCCGAGGCCAGGGCTGCCAGGGGAGCCGGGGCTCCAAGGGCTAATCCCCGTGCTGGGGTGCTCCGTGGCTCTCCCGGGTGGCAAATCGTCCCGCTGGAACAGTTTGGGTTCATTTTTAGTGGGTCTGGGGCACTTCTAGGAAGCCATCCCAGGTACCCACCTTGGCAATCTCTCCCTAAAGCCAGTTTGGGATGGAGGCTGCACTTGGAGCTACAACAGGCCAAAAAGCCGGTGGGAATTAAGCACCCAAATACTTTTGCACAGCTCAAGAGTCTTTCCCAGCGCCAGATTTAAACCCAGTTCCCTGGATCCCCACCAGCCTCCTCAAATCCCTCCCGCCCTGCAGGGACATCGCCAAGCGGGGCCGTGTCACCGGGCACGCATCCCGATGGCCCCCGAACCCGCACGCCAGCGAACCGCTCGGGTGGCAGCTGCGCCGAGAGCAGCACCCGTGTCTCGACCTGCCCCCGCCGCTCATCGTGTGCCATTCTGCACGAGGGCTGCAATTTAATAACATGCTATTTTTTATTTAAGCCGTGCAAAGAAAGCCGCCTGTGTAACTGTTAATTCCCTGACAGCAGCAGGCTGAGATGCAGGGAAGGTGTTTTCTTGCGCAGAGGTTGGGCTGGGTTGGGAGATCAGACAAGTCTAAATTAAAATACGCTCATGCCCTGTGAGTCTTTATTCTTGGCTTAACCCACAGATGCTAAAAACGATGTTAGGGACACGGTGCTGGGATCCCGGCTCGCTCCACCGAGCACCTCCCGCCGCCGTCAGACACCGGGCAATGAAAGCAGCTCGACTTCAAAGGGTCGGGGCAGGGGAGGACGGAGAGCGAGGACTCATTAACCTTGGAATCGCGTTAGATGGGGCGATAGCCGGCTTTAATTAGGCCAGCCGAGGCGGGCAGGGGAGACGAGGCTGCATCCCGGCGGGAGCGTGTGTGTGTGTGTGTGTGTGTGTGCACGTGGTGCCGTTTCGGCGCACCCCCCAGGTGAGCACCCCCGGGCGTGCACCTGCCTGCGTGGGCAGCGCGCACACGCGTGACGGGGCATGTCCGCGTGGCAGGGGGACGCGCGCCCGGCGGCACCCGGCAGCACCCGCCGGCACCCGCCACCTCCCGCCGGCCCCGCTCGGGCACCTCCAGCCCGTCGGATCCCCACGGGGATGTGCTGCTGCCCCGGGGATGCTCTGCTCCGGCCTCGGGAGCCGGTCAGGAGCGTCACCCCCGGCTGCTCCAGCCCCTGAGGGGTCAGTCCCGCGTCCAGCTGCGGCTCAGCCAGGGTGCTTGAACGGGTCCTGCTTTTAAGCGTTTTTAATGTGCCCTGGGCTCCTGGCAGGCAGCGTGCTCTTCGCCTCCAGCCCGACACGGCGCTCCGGGGAGCACGGGGCTGGAAACCCCGCTGGTCTCTCGGGCGAGCAACCAAACCGCCCCTGGGGTGGCCCCGGGGACAGCAAAGCGGTCAGGCGGTGAAAGCACCGGGGTGCTGCCCTGAACGCCTGCCCGTGGCACGGTGCTGCCCGCAGCCCACCACACAGCGAAGCAGGAGGGGCAAGAAAACACCGGTGACTGTTTTGGGCTGGATTACCCAAATCCTGGCTCTGTCCGCACTGCGATGGCGGGAGGGTGGGTGGCCAAGGACCAGGTCAGGCTCCCCATCACCGCGCAGAGCTCCGGTGATCCTCCTCCTCCGGTGATCCGACGAACCCCTTCTCCAGCCCCCACCTGGGCTCTGGCTCAGCTCCAGGAGGGATATTTCACACCGGTGCTACCAGGCAGCGTATTTCCTTTCCATTCTAGCGACTTGCAAAGCCCCCCGGGTCCCTGCAAACATATACAGCTAATTTTTTAAGATGGGGAGGAAAATAACCACAGCAGAGCCGGGTTTGGCTGCAGAGAGGGGACCTGGAGGTGCCGTCCCCGGTGCCGTCCCCGGTGCCGTCCCCGGGGTGGCTGCAGCCCCGTCCCCCCCCTTGGCAGGTTTTGCTGTTTGTCTTTGCAGCCGGCGGGTTTATTACGGCCGGGAACACCCAGGTTTTTTCGCTGTCTGCCATGAAATCGATACAGTAATTTCATTTCTCAGTCATAAATGAAATGAGCTGTAAAGTAAAGTTGGGTGTTTAAGCCAGAGTGAAAGAATGAATTGTTCTAATGGGGGATGTTAACGAGGGGATTAAATGTTCCTGCGAAACCTGGGGGTCCCTGGCCGCCCCTGCCTGCCCGCCGGGTGCTTTTAGGGCTCCCCGCACCCCTCCCTCGCGCACCTCGGAGCTGTGTGGTCCAGCACCCCTGGCCAAGCCACCGCCGTCCCCGCCTGGGTGGGTGGCCGTGTTTCGCCCGCTCGCCCTCCCCGCGCCCCGCCGGGGACCCCGCCGGGCACCGAGCGGCTCTGGAGGGGTTTTGGGGTGCTGGTGGCCGAGGGAAGGTGCTTGCTGCGGGACGGGGCCATTGTGATGCCCCCGCCTGCACCAGCATCCTCGTCACGACGATGGGTCGCTTCCGTGTGGAGTTAGACTAAAAGCAAAAGGGGAAAGAAAAAAAAACAAATCAAAAAGCTGTTTCTTAATAACAGCCTTTCAGCTGACCCGAAGCAACTGGTTTTCTACCCAGAATTTTTTGGGGGGACATAAAACCCCTCTGCTTTCCGGGGAGGGTGCGCAGAGGATCCCGCTCCCAGGGCCGGGCAGTTTGCGGCCCGTGGGATGTTCTCCCCGGGTAGGGAAGCCAGGCGCGGGCCGGCCCCCGGGCACCCAGGATTCACCCAGCTCCACGCTGTTAAATATTATGCCCAAAATTCGGCCGTTGCTTTCGTGCCCGCAGCCCGGCAGCCCGACCTCGGGAGCCCTCCTCTCCCGGCGAGCGACCGAGACCCCCGTGTCCCTTCCTCCCCCCGCTCCATCGTTTACTTCCCAGTGAAAAATAACCCAGCGCTGATCCAGGGCAAGAGAGAGCACTTTGACAAGCCCAAAAATACGAGGGCCATATTATCTTTAAACCATTGAAAAAAAAAAAAACCCCAACCCACAGTGAAAGCCCTATTGGGCCAGGAGAAACTCCAGCCAAGTTCCCCACGTCCGCCCCCCGCTTCAGTTGTATTCCCCTGGAAATCCTCGCAAAGAAAAACACAGGGCATGAAAAAAATTTGGTTTTCATTAAAAACCTCGAATGTGAGGGGTTCTGTAGCTTTCAATGGGGCTTTGATTCCTATAGATGATGGAATGTTTTCAGAACATTTAAAAAATGTTCTCCACCTTTCTATCTTATATCGGCAGAAAACTGCGCCGGTGTTTTTCCCCCCGCCCGGGCAACAGAAGTGGTGAGCGTTGAATGCAGATGCAAACCCTTGCCTTTATTTACCTTGAGGTTTCGCTTTAAAAATACGACGATATTTTCTTGTGGCTTTGGAACGAGAGGAGATAATCCACGTGGGGGGAAGAGAAATGTGTGGAAAACGCTGCAGGAATTTTCTTAAAGGGGGATTATTATTTTGCTTTCATTGAGAGAAAGCAGGGTCACTCAGCACTTGTAGCACCCACGTACCTCCCTGAGCACCATCGTCGGGGAGCGGAGCGGCGTTTCCAGCCCTCTAAGTCTTCGCTGGAGATCATTGTCTTCGCCTAAAGACATTATTTCATTGCTGTGTTACATCCCCGCTCCTTGGATGCACCAGCTGGTGGCTTTTCCAAATACCCCTTGACGTGGCATCAGCCTTTTGTTTTATTTTAATTTTTTTAGTGGCTGTAAAGTAGGTTTCTGGCCTTTGCATTTTTGAAGGTGAGGTTTAAAGGGTCGGACTCGAGTGGGGAGAGCCGGGGGGAAAATGCCCCTTCCCCTCACACCCGCCTCCGCCCGGTGCCAGCGATGCCCGAGGAGCCGCGTGATGCTGGAATTCTGCTCCGGTGCTGGGCTGGGACGGCCCCGTGTCCCCTCCGGAGCCAGGGCTCGTCCCCACCGAGCGCGGCCCCATTGTGCCGGGCGTCCCCGGGACCCGGCCGCTCGCATTGTTCTCTGCAAAGAGCTGTTTTCCAGCCGCGCAGCCAGCCGGCTCCTCGGGGCCGTGCCGCGGTGCCGGCTGCGGCCAAGCCAGGCCGTGTCGCAACCCCAGCGTCGCCTTCCAGACCTGGCCGGGACCCGGCGCTCGCCTTCCCCGTGCAAACCCCAACCGAGCTGGCGTTTCGGGCGACGTGGTGCTTTCTCTTGCAGGAAAAAAAAAAAAAACCAAACCCCAACCTTTCATGCACCTTGGCATCTCGGTGCCACGTTAGGGCACGCGGCGGCGGGGAGGAGGTGCGAGCCCAGCCCTGGGCGGCTTGTGCCGAAACGCGGCACCCCGGCACGGGCTGGTTCAACCAGTCGGGCTGGCTGAGCAGCGCCCGTTTCACCCAGACACGCCGCGTTCGCCCCTATCTCTGCTTCTCTCTTCCCCCCCTCCCTGATGTCGGCTCACCTGCTGCTGTGTATTAAAGCCTCATCTCAATTACAAGAGTCATTAGTCACCACCCAAGAAAGGGCCACCCAGTCTGCGGCGGAAAGGTGCCACCGCGGGTGCCCGGCCCCGCTGCCCCGCGCCGAGGGATCACCTGCAGCGCTCCCAGCCCGTAGTTATCAGCAATTCCTTCCGGAGGGATTCGAGCGAGCCGAGGGATTTGAATAAACCCAGGGGAGCCGGGCACACGCCGCCGCGGAGGCAACGGATGCCAAACCCCGAGGATGCCGTCGCTCCAGCCCCGCCGCGCTCACCCGACGCCCTCGGAAAAGCAGCCGCCGGCGGGTTTCGTAGCCGCTCCCCGCGCCGGCGTCCCTGCACGGCGCCGGGGTCCGGCCGAGCGGCAGCGGCCCGGGGGGGCTGGCGACGTGGGCTCCTCGCCTGGGCACGGGGCTTCGCCTGCCTGCTCTTCTGCAGGCAGGGACAAGCCCGCTGTGCCTTGCAGGCAGCTGCCGGCTGCAGCGTATCGAAGGGGCGGGAAGCGCCATGGAGTCACAGCTTTGCCTTTGCCCCCCCAGGGTGTCCCCAGGCTCCCCCAGCCCCTGCGCGGGGGGCCGCCGGCCCCTGCCTGCCCCAGCGCCCTGCCCCGGGTGCCGAGGCTGCAGGAGGTGGGGGAGAGCCGGGCTGCGGCGTGCCTGCCTGCCGGAGCGCACGTAGGCAGGAGGTGCCGCCGGCCTCGGCTGCCTCCTCTCCATCCCGTTCCCCTCGCACGACGGGCAGCACCCGGCAGCCACAGGCAGCGGCAAGAGCAGACGTGGCTGGTCCTCGCTTTAAGGTGTGAATGCCGGCAGCCCCCTCCCTGCCCCCCGAGAGCCCCCGAGCAACAAGCGGCCAAACAAAAGCTACCCAGCTCCTACCTACCACGCGAAATGCAAACATAATGAATTTTTTTTATATGTAATGAACTTTTAATGCGTTACCCTCGCGCTAGGAGTACGGTTACCACCTCTGCGGCCGTCACTTCAACGCCGCGCGTAAAGAGGTTATAAAACACCCTCGCGGAGCCTTTACGGATCCAAGCATCCCCGTTAATTAGCGCGCAGGGTTAATCGCCCAAGACCTCGCCCGTGTGCTGGCCGTGCACCGTCGCGGCGTCCCACCGGCCGGCGGAGGCGGGCGCTGATCTGGGCGGCATTGAGCCCCCCCCGGAGCAGGGGCATCTCTGAGCCCCGTCGGGTCCCTCGCGTGGCTCCAAACAAGCTGAAATTATTCAAGGCGAACGTCAAAGGCCCCTCTATAACCCGGCGCAGGGCTGATCTGTGCCTTGATGAGCTCTAGCGCTTGCCTACGGGGAAAAACACCCGCTTATTAGATTAAAACCGGGCCCCTCTTCATGAATCCTCTCCCTCTTCCCGAGCCCAATCGTTTTAAAAGGCAGAGGTGGAAAAAAAAAAAAAATAGGATAGCTTTAGAGAGACTCACCCCTTCACAGGAGATACTTTGGCCTTCTGTAACTTTACAAATAAACTTTGCTTTAAAAGTTTGACTTGTGGCACAGTTTTGGCAAATTCAGACCCCTTAAATACACCGTTTCCTGCATTCTTGATTGCTATCTGAAGGCTTGTGAAAATATACAGGTGGATGGAATAAACTTTAACTCTTTGCTCCCCATCCTCGCCCTCCGACTCGGAAAGCTGCAGAGCTCAGGGCTGCTCCGGAAGGGACCGGCGTTCCCACCTGGGGACCAAATCTCTGCTCCGGCAGCACGGGGAGATGCTCAGGACGGGCTTAGAGAAAATTAGGAATTGGGCTCGAAGCAAAGGGCTGGAAATCAGGCTCAACCCCAGCTTCCCACTGCCTGCACTGCAGAAAAGCGGAGGCCAAGCGGGACGGAGGGGACGGAGACTCCGCTTCACCGGGCGCCTTTGGTTTGCCTGTCTGTGAAATGGCCTCTCGCCGCCGCCGGCAGCCGGAGTCACTTTAAAGCACGTTTGCAGAAGCGCTGCGAGGCGCTCGCTGCACAATTGCAAAGGAATTTTTATTCTTGGTTTAAAAAAAAAATTTAAAAAAGGGTAATAATAATAATTTATGGGATGCTGGGCTTGAACCTCTCCCAAGCCCAGGGATGGGGAGGCATCCACGAGCGCCGGTCGTCCTCCGTGGGCAGCGCTCCGTCCTGTCCCGTCCCCGCCGAGCCCCACAGCACAGGGTGGCCACGGGACCAACCTGCCCACGGAGCTGCACCAAACCGGGTCCCACTTTTGGACCAGGATTAACTCCCCCAGGAACCATCCGACCCCTTTCTCCGTGGGGCAGGGCTTTGCTCGCAGCGAGATGCTCGTGTCCAAGGCGCTTGCTCCCACCCTTTGGCCGGGACAAGTGGCCCGGTGGGGTTGTCCCCAGCGGGGTTGTGCCCGTTGGGGTTGTGCCCGGCGAGGTTGTGCCCGGCGAGGTGCCAGCCTGGCTGGGAACCTCCTCCCCTGCTGCCAGCATCAGCATCCTTGGGGGAGAGCAAAGCTTGGACCTAATCCTATTATTTCCCAGTTATTTCCTCTCCATCCACTGCTTGGATGCGGCCAAGGCTCTTCCAAAACCACCGAGGCTGTTGGCGTTGGCTCCTCTCCGCTCTCGGACCGAAGGGGCTGGGGGGGTCCCAGCCCGCCCAAGGGTGCCCGGGGATGGAGCCGAGGTCAGGGCGAGCGATGCTTCGGGGAAGCGGGTGCTGCCGGCATGGTTGTCCCGGCACGTTGTCCCGGCACCGTCTCGCTGCTAAAGGAAACAGCCCCTGCCCATGCAAGCGAGCGGGGAGATTTCAATCATTTAACTAAAAAAAAAGAAAGGAATCAAGGAAGCCGTTCGCCGCCTCCGTGCTCCTGGACAAACAGCCTTTCTCAGCCCACATGCAAGAACTAATTTCTTTCTGCCACATCAAGATACTACGGATCTGAATCAGCTGTTTTTCCAGGAGAGGATTAATTTTTTTTTTTTTTTTTTTTGCATTTGCCAACAAAAGTATTAAGAGGTTCAGCTCTGGAGATGAAAAATGAGCGGCTGGAAGGAAATGCAGCCCGAAGCCCCAGGTGAGGCGTCGGGGGAATCTGTGCTGCCCGGAGCCAGCGCTTTGGCGAGGAAAACCCGGGCACTGGAAATCCAGTTGAATTTCCACCAGAGCAGCCTACAAACGCCAGTGACCCTGCCAGCTGCAGCTTGTCTGGAGGGTAAAATAAACACAAATAAAAAAATAATAATTTAAAAAATAAATAAATAAAAAAGCCAGCCAAGCCTTTTGCTTAAAGGGGACCCCGGGAGCTGCAAAGACGAGGGGTCTCCAGTTTTCTGCTGCACCACGTCCCCACGGCGCAGGCGCGTGGCTGCCCGCTTCCCGCGGCGCAGGCAGGGAGGGCAGGGGCAGGCAGGGCAGGGGCAGGCAGGGCAGGGGCAGGCAGGGCAGGGGCAGGCAGGGCACGGACGTGCTCCGGGCTCCTCGGCAGCGGCAGAAGCCGGCCCTGGCTCTGCAGCCGCCTCCCCGCAGGGCTTGGGCAAGGCTCTGCCTCCCCGGGTTGCAAAGGCGGCGCAAGCCCTCTCCTCCCGATCTGCGCAGGCTGCAGGTTTTCAGGACGAGCTCGTTGCTGTGCCACAGCCCAGCTCTGGCGCACGTAAGGAAGGTCCTTTTCAACCTCCCGGCGGCACGAAGAGCTTTGCAAGAGTCAAAACTCGCTCCCGTTCCCACCCCGGTGCTGTCAACCCAAAATCAGAGTCTTTTTCCTCAGTTCAAGGTCTCTCCTTGAGAGCTGTGTTTGCTTTCCACGGTACACGTCGGGATGTACTCGGCTACGAGCCGTGCTCGGGGCCCACGTGTCCGCGGCGGGCGGGCGATGGACCAACCACCAGCTCAGCCCCTGCCCCAAAAAGCCGCCGTCCGATGCCCGCGAGATACCGGCTCGCTCGGCTCTGCCTCTCCCTCCCGAGTCGCCCAGGCTTCCGCGAGCTCGGTACAATAACGCTCGGGTTGCCAAAACCACAAGGGAAACAAACATCTGTTTAGAAGAAGAAAAAGGGGGGGAAACAAAAAAAAAAGTCGTCACAGCGCTTGTTCCTTTGGTGGGGGCCAAAGCTGAGCCAGTGTCGTCCCCGTACCAGGAACCAACCTCGGGTCCAGCCCAAGCAGGAGGAAATTCCAGCCCCTCCGTGCTAGTTCCCACCGCAGGAGGATGCTGAAGGTGCCCAGAAGGACGCTGGTAAGAGACGTGCTGTGCAGAGGCTCAGCCGACCGGGAAGGATGGATCCGTGCCGGGACGGCGGGGCTGGGTCCCGCCTTTTTGTCTTTTTTCCCCCTGCGAGCCCAGACCTTGGCCTCGCTTGAACACGGGGACGGAAACACCGACAGGACCCGGACACCCGCATCTGTCAGCCAGGACGTTGCCGAGGGATGGACGTGTGTCGTGAAGGTCCACGCAACATTCCGGGAGGAGCGGGAGCATCCTAACCTCCCGCAGGAGCAAAGCCGGCAGGGATGCGGAGTGAGGAGCAAGGACCTCTCTGGACCGTGGTGGCTTTGCTCGTCCCCGTGACTGCGGGGCCACCAGCCTGGCGGAGAAGCCATTTCCCAGCGCGCAGAGGCCCGGGACAGCTGCCGAGGGAGGGGATTACTCATCTCCGTGGGGTTTGCGGCTCCCGGAGGAGGAAGGCTCGTTTCCCTCCCACCAGGGCCGGGCTTCGGCCTTGCGGAGGCCAGCTGGGACCTCGCTGAGTCAGGCAGGCGGGATGCGGCCGGTTCCCAGGGCTTTGGCACGGAGGGAGCCGGCGGAGCACCGCTGTCGAACAGAGCTTTGCTGAGGCGGGCAAGGGTTCGCAACGTGCACGAGCCCGCGCTGGGTCCGTCCCAGCAAGGTAGCTCCGGCTCCACTGAACAAGGCAGACAGCAGCTCCAAGCTGGCGACAGTATCCGCATCTAGTCCGAATTACGACGACGGACAGGGCTGGACAAGCCACTCCGTTGCAGGCACTGCGCTGAATTGGGGACGCGGAGCTCGCCCCGAGCGTCACCGCCCTCGGGGTGCTGCGGGGAGCCCGACATCTCCCGGCGGTGCCCACCCGTCCCCTCCCCGCAAGGGACGCGGACATGGGGAAGAGAGGGAGCACACGCTGCCAGCGGACCCTCGCCCCGAGCCAGCCTAGCAGGGGCAATTAACAGGAGCCAAACGAGGCTCCCGACTCCCCCGTTTCCCCAAGAAGGGCCCTTGGGCCAGAGAAAGCCCCGTTGCTTCGCAGCTCAGCAAAAGGACCTCGGCTGCACCCCACCCCCTCGGGCTCCTCTTTAATTGAGGGGACAAGGACGTGGCTTTCCCACCCACTGCAAAAGAGCATCGCGGGGTTCGGGTCCGGCGAGGGCTGACCCTTCCCGTGGCTGCAAAAAGCTGGTGGGACCTTCCCGGGATGCGCAGGGCTCGCGCCCACCGGCCTGGCTCCCGGGAGCGGAGGAGATGCTGGCCCCGAGCGGCGAGAGCTGGCACGGTGCAGATGAAAACGCCCGAGAGCGTTTTGGAGCGATGGACAAGACAAAGGGAGGGGATGAGCAGACACAAACCTGCCCCAGATCGGCCGCGCTGGGGCTGGGGTGAGGACGGGGAAGGTGCGCGCTCGGATCCGAGCTCTGCCCCACATTTATGGAATGACCTGGGGCAACTGCTTTCATCTCGCTCCGTCTCTGCAAAACTGGGTTAAACGCTCCCCTCTTTCCTCCTTGTTTGTTTAGACGGGGAGCGGGCTGGAGCGCGGGCTGTCGCCCGGGTCCTCGCAGGGCCAGGGCCAAGGCTGAGCCGTTCCACGTCCCGTTTGACCCGGTAGCCACCAAGCTCGGGCATCCCAACACCCCACATCCACTCGCGGCACAGCTCTGGGAACATCCTAAAACCCCTCTGTTTCCTCTAAAAGGGGGTAGAAATACGGAGGAGAATCTGACCCTGGCTTTTCAGCAGGGGGGAGGAAATCAGGGTATCAAAGCAGAGCTCCTTTTCTCCTTTGCCAACCATCAGCCCCCTCCTCACTCCATCTCCGAGGGATGGAGAAGCAGTTGCAGAGCCCCTCTGGCCATGTCGGGGAGCAGGACAAGGAGCCGCGGGCAGGAGCGGTTCCCTTTGGGCCCCAAACCCAGGGGCTCGCACTTGGGGGGTTCACGCTCGCACCCCTCTCTGCCCCAGCCGTGCTTCGCCCGTCCCCATCTCCCAGCACAAGGATCCATCCCACCACCCAGACGCGGAGGGGGCGGGCGGGGAGCGGGGTTTGCCAGGACAAGAGGAGAGCGCAGCCCGTCTCGCCCCGCGCCCCCCCGCAGCCTGGGCAGGGGACCCAGCTTCTTAGCGCAGGCACCGGAGGGGAGAGAGGAGGCAGAAAGGAACCCGAACCAAAACCACACGCTGCTGGTTTATGGCACTGGTTTGCATTGACCACAGGAAACACCACACGCGTCCAGGCAGCCCTCCCCTGCCAGCCTCGGCAGGGCCACCGCCGCCGTGCGGGCAGCGCTCGGGCCGGCCAGGCGGGCAGGAGCCGCCGCGGTTGCAGCCCAGCCCGCGGCCGAGGACGCGGCACGGTTGGCGCCGTCGAGGAAAGGCGCGGGAGGAAGGCAGGAGGGATGCGCCGACTCCAGCACCGCCGCTTCGGCGGTGCCCACGTACACCTGGCCGTGGAGCATCCCCGTTCGCCTCCCCTCTCCGAAAGTGCTGTGCCGGAGCTGCCAAGATGCTTCGTCATCCCCTCTGCCAACACCAAAACTCGGCAAGACTTTTTCGACTTGGAGAAGCCCCTACCCGCTCCCAGCGCCGCTGTTTCACAGCAAAGCCGGCGTGGTTTGAGAGCCACGGTGCAGCATCACGTCTGCTTGACGCGTCAGCCGGTGGCCGGGGAGCAGGACGGTCCCCAGCCGGTCCCCAGCCGTCCCCCCTCACTGCCGGTGGCCGTGCAGCCCGGCTCAGCCCTGCGATCTGGTTTTCCTTGGCCGGACCCACCGCCCGCCGGACCAGGGAGCTGATCTGAGTCGCCGAGCGGCTGCATCGTCCCCAACTCGCAGGGAAAGTGGGAGGCGAGAGCCGCGGCCGGCGGCGGGGAGCATGGGCCAAACTCCCCGGGCACACGGCCCGGCCCGGGGCAGCGCGAGCGGGTTGTGCAATAACACCCCGGTACCAGCCCGGCTTTGAAATGCAAAGGCAGAAAGATCTGTTACGTTCAGGTAGTGCTGTTGTGGTCTAAGGCAAACAAAGTACACAATATAAATTGGCTGCAATTGCTAATCAACGAGCAGATTCAGACCAAGAGGCATCTCGCATGTAAATCGGATTTACCACTAATTAAATGCACAAAGGAGATTTTTCCAGGCATCCAAGGTTGCTTCTGCAGAGTCTGAACACCCACACGCGCACACACCCAGCGCCTCTGCAAAGCGACGACTTTTTTTGCGCACAAAGCAGTTCATTTCCATGCGCGTGGATTGGGCAACGCTGCCGTTCCCATGTTCCCTTCCCTGCTCCCGCCAAGGGCACGCGCGGTGGCAGCGCCCCGACCTGCCGCCAGCTCTCGGGTCTCCCAGGTTTCATCCCCACGTCCATCTCGGATGGGAAACACAGAGCAATGGGACGATTTCGGCCCATTTCCAGGGTTGGTGGAGCTGGGTAAGGTCTTGAAGGTGTCGGGCTCCTGCAGGCTTGGGGAAAACAGCTGGTTTGAGGGACAAGACCCAAGAGGTCTCATCTCCCAGAGGGAACACTGAGGTCCAGCCACTTGCTCTGGCCGGCCGGTCGGCACACGTACCACAAGGTGCTTGTGCCAACAGCTATAGCAGAAAGTAATCTGTCGGCATGAGGACGCGTCGCTGGCGATGCTCCACGAGCCAGACCGGGGATCGCTCCGCACCGGGTGCTCTGGGTCAGCACCCGGCCCGGGCGGTGCTGACCGCACCCCAAAGCAGGCGCTGGAGGGGCGTGAGATCGGAGCCTTTTTCTTCCTGACCGGCCACGAGCTGATACTGGCCAGGAGCCGACCCTGCCCCAGCACCCTGCTCCCGGCACGAGGGCGGGTGGGAGCGGAGCAGGACGAGCCCCTCCATGCGACCGGCTCCGTGCTCCGCTCGGGAGGCTGCCTGCAAGCTAACCGGGATGATTTGGCAGAGGAAAGCTTGGGGTCAACGAGCAATTCCCTGCGGTGTGCTGTCGTCCACGCGGGTTCACGAGGCAGCCAGCCTGCAGCACAGAGCGGCGAGCGCTGCCTCTAATGGGGGGTGAATATAAATCATCTGTTAAACTTACCTGAAACTACGGTGGCTTCAGAGCGAGGAGGAGGAGATGGCGGTGAAACCAGGCTGGACTCTTCCTAGATCTTCTCCTGGAGCGGTTTGACCGGCAGAGCCCCACGTCGCCCCTTCGCCGACTGGATGGGCAGGATGGGGCCGTCGACCCGGGACAACGCACGGAGAGGCAGCGCAGCCCGGGACGTCGCAACCTGCTCGCCCCGGCTGCACGTGCAGAGCACGAACCCCGGCGCTCCCAGCGACGCTGAGCAGCTCGGGGCCACCCACACCCCCAAATCCCACTGCCCCGGGGGGGTGGGGTAAAGACTCCCGTTCCTTCGAGGCACAGGGTCACCCCTGAGCATCACCCGTGCTCGCAAGCAAGGCTTTCACCCGAGCTAGCCGGCATGCCTGCGAGCGATCATCGCGCTGCGAGGACGTCGTCACACGCCGGCCCTCGCACGGGACACGTTTGGGACGCGTTATAGCGGGGTGTCAGCGACAGGCAGCACAGCGGCGAACGCTTCAAGGCCCAGCGCCGTGGTCAGACGTTCCTGCTGCTTCTTGACGCAGCAGAGCCCCGCGCACGGGTCATGTGCCATTAGGGGAAGGATCAAATGTTATGTCGAGGCGGTGGGAGGATTAAACTCCTAATCCAGAGCAGTGCTAATGTTTGCCAGGCTCCGGCAGCAAGGCTGCAAAGCCGTGGAGGGGGAGCTTTTCCATGCGGAGCGGTTAAACGGTGAAACCAGCATCGGGGCCGAGGGTGGGAAGGTTCAGAGAGGGGCCAGGCGAGCTCGTGGGGACGCTGGGAGCCGCCGGGCTGCAGGCAATGGCTGGCAGCTTCTTGTCCCCGGTGGGGGCAGAGGCTGTAGCGAGGGGAGGGTTGAGCTAGACCCGCTGCTCCTCGTGCTCTGCCGCGATCACCTGCTCTGGCCCCTCGCAGCAGCAGAGCAGGGGAGATGGCACTGGAATAGCCCCCCAGTCTCACCCGCAGGCTGTCCCCCCCGCAGAGCTCCCCACAGCTCCCTCCTCTGCCTTCGGGGTAGCCAAGGGGAGCTCACACCACCTGCAAACCAGCCCCCTTCCACCTCACCCAGACCCCTGCAACTCCGTCCCCAAACACAACCCCCCCTTTTGCAACGGCGGCTGCTCACAGCCTTCCCGTACGGCACGGCCAGCGACGCACGGATGCACCCAGGGCTGCCCAGCCGCCCGCGGACGCGCGCGGAGGATGAGTGTGGAGCCCACGGGCGCTTCTGTAGGCAGGCTCTGGAGCGGGGCAGGGGGAACCACAGCCCTTGCACAAGAGGCCACGGGACTGCTGGTGCTCGGCGGGACGGCTGCGGGCGTCATCCCACCCCGCGCGGTGATGGCGAGGGGCGGGAGGGACAATCCGGCGTTTAAGAGCCGGGTTTCAGAGCCCACCCTGCCCAAGGGAGACGCAGGGGACGGGCAGGCGGCAGACACTGCCGTGTTTCACAACTGCAAATGGCTCGCGCTCCCCCCTGCCGCCACCCACATTTGGGGTGTGTTTGAAATCTAGATGTCGACTTTGTATCTCCTGCTCATCTCCAGTTGAAGCATTCCTTCTTGTTTACTGGTCCTCTCCCAGTCACAGGATCCCAGTCGAGGGAAGGAGCCTTCATTTCCTAGGGACATCTTGCATTCATTAGGACATGTTGTTATTGACTTACAAGGCTGCTAATTCTCAAGGTCCAATTTAGCCCTCAAAACCACTAACATGTGTGCTGGGGAGTTGCTACATCACCGCCATCAGCCAAGCGCTGCTAGCCAGCGCAGCAAAGCTGGGCTCAGAGGAAGCCCCGATTTAAAGCCATCTTCTCCATCGCCTCGGTGGGGTGGAGGTTTGGGTCCTCTCTGCTGGTGCTCAGGAGCTTCGGCCCTGAAGGGCAGCTGCATCTTGTGCAGCGATGGCTCTGCAAGAGGCTCGGCTGGCAGGTGAGCTCAGGTATTTGCCCTCTGCAAGTGGGAACAAAAGTCGATGAAGAGCAGCTGCGATGCCAGGGGAGATGCAAGGGGGTGATGGGGACACCCGGTCCCCCACGCCAGCACTGCTGCGGGGCCACGGGACAGCCCGCGTGGCTGCAGGCACGGGGGAGACGCAGGCAGCCTCCCAGATTAGAAGCGGAGTGGGAAGCTCGGGGGTGGGGGACAAAGCCTGTATCCCAGGGCCGATCCGCCCGCGAGCCCTGCACCACGAGGCAGCGCCATCAGACGCCGTCCTAAGAGCAAATTCAAGTGGTTTGAGAAGTTGCCTCAGCCACGGATGAACTGCAACGACTGACCACAGATGGGCTCCTTGTCTGGGCCCAGCATTAAGTAAAACAGGTTTGCTTAACTCCCCATCGCGGGGTATTTCTCCCTGCCTCTGGTACCCGGGGAGTCAACGGGGAGGGGCAGGTTCCAGAATTGCCTCCTAGCAGCCCCACTGACTATATATAGTGAGCCCAAGCTCTTAACTTAAGCCCCTCGGGGCACTGACTCATGAACAGAGGTGGATTAAAGTCGGGTGGCTGAAGCAATTACAGCCCCCAGCTGCCTGCCCCACCCCGGCCGGGAAGCTGCAGCCCCCACAGCGGCGATGGCTGAACCACACTTGAAGCAACGCCTGAACCGCTGTGTTTACAGGCTGGTGAATGAAAGCGGCGCTGGGTTCCTCGGCCGAGCCAGCCCGGGAACCGCGGGATCCACAGGCTCCACGGCGCGATGGCTGGCTGATTGCGCCGGCGGGCGGCGGGGTTTGCAGCCCCCGGGTACCGCCGGCGCGGGAGGAGGCAGCGAGGCTGGCGGGGATGCGGCCGATGCACCTGCAAAAGGACCACTCGTGGAAATAACCTTTTGACTCTACAAGGGGTGGCCGCAGCCCTGAGATCGCTTGTTCCTTGGCCAACAAGAAGCTGAGACCCTATATAAAGCTAAAGGAAAAAGCCGTGAGACTGAACCCACGTCCTCTGGTCTATCACTGAGCTGGTACAAACCATGTCCCCACCCACCCCCTTCCCTTCCTTTCCCCAGTTCTCGCAGGCTCGGATGGCACCGCGGGGCAGGACCTCCCTTCCCCGGGTGTCCGTAGCCTGGTGTGAGACCAGGAGCTGCGACCTCCCAGCGTGGGGGTACAGGGGTCCTTCAGAGAGGGATGGCAAACCTGCTTCTCCAAGGTTGAGGTGCTGCAAAGGGCCCTTTTGGGGTCACCTGGAGAAGGAGAGCCAGGAGCAGAGCTCCCGAAATACATCCAGCTCTGCAGAGGCGGGTTTGGGTGCCTGCTGGCTCAGTCTCCCAGGATGGTGCCTGATGCGGGGCCGATGGCAGCGTCTCCCATGGTCGGACAGCCCTGGTTTCCAAGCTGAGCCTGTCCCAGCACAAATCAGTCAAGCAAAAACCCGTATGCTTATCGCTGCCTTTCCAGGCAGTTCCTCGAGCGGAGCAGAGAGGTGATGGCAGCCAGGGATTGCGTTGGACTCCCGAGGTGTTTACACAAGGCACGGAAGCAGGAACGCTGCCTGGCCATGTAACTATCTTCACACACACAGAGGAGCTGCTCAAGTCACTCGAGCACAGAGATAACAGCTCCACCACGGGCCCAAATCGCCACATTAACGAGAAGGGCCGTGGGCATTTGCACCCTGAGGTCCAGCTGCGATGCAAAGCAGCGCTCCAGCGGGAAGCGAGCGGGATGGAGGCAAGTGCCTACCAGGAAACGCAGCAGATCGTTAGCGCCGAGCGGGCTAACGCGTCCCCAGGGCACGGTGCAGAACCAGGAGGTGCTCCTGGCCTGCAAGAAGTCGGAGCGTCTTCGTGCGCTGCTACACCCAAGCTAACCCGCCCTGGCTGCGGGCGATGCGAGTCCATCGCTGCCGCGAGCGCTGCTGCAGGCAGCACGTCCTGGGGCAGCGACGTGAGCAGGACCACCTCGCTTCAAGCGCGCTGCGCCCTGGGGACAGGCTCCTCGGGCAGCATGGCTGAGGGAACCTGCTGGGGTGCCGAGGTCCCGCTGGGAATCAGACTCCTCAAGAATTTGGGAAGGGCCGAGAGCATCTCTAAGAGCCCATTGCCAGGACCAAGTCCCGGGAAACCCAGCCTGAGGCTCCTTTGAAAAATTGATTCTCAGGTCACGGCTAAGAGGGACTTGAATTCGTTACCATATATTTAAAAAATGCAGATGAAGAGGAGCCGGGGCAGGACAGATACACCTCGCTACAGGCAAGCAGGAGGCAACCTGTAATTAAAGGGTTCGACTAATTCTTCCCAGGTTCAAGTCATCACTTAACTGCCCATCAGAGGACCTTGTCCTCGGGAGAAGCTGACCCCAGCCACGGCTCTTGGCATGGCCGTTGCGTACGCAGGTGACATTAGACAGACCCAGTGAACCACCTGCTGATTAACGCCGGGACGGGACGTGCCACCACAGGGCTGGTGACCTTAAAGGATGCGATTCAGGTTGAATAACCAAAAAGGTCCCTTTTGGCACTCAAGATCTACCGCTCACCGTTGGAAAAGCAGCCCCAAAAGTCTTCGGTAAGCAATACGCGTCTCCAAACGCAGGAGCCCGGCTGCACGCGGGGGCTGAGCCGTTCACGAAGCGATGTGCATCTTCAGAGGGCCACGAGAGGTGGGAGATGGTCTTCCCAACACACAGCCGTCCCTGGAGAAAGCTGAACAGCACCCAATTGTTTTAAGGCCTTAAAACAGCAGCTGAAAAATTCAAGCAGATCGTTTCCTACTGGACATATTTGGGAATGTATTTATTTTATATCTTGTGAAAAAATTCCAGGATGTAAGTGAGAAGCCAAGAAAGAAAAAAAAAAAGAGGGGAGGGGGGGAAAGAAAGAAAACAAATTTGAACCGGGAATGTTTTACGTGCAGTATTAAATCTCCAGCACACAATGAATCATGCAGTTCTTGGTCTAACAAGGAGGACTCCAGAAAGTCTGTAGTATGAAGGAGTCACTGGAGACTCTAAGAAATATGGCAAGCTTGGTCCAAAGTGCACAAAAGAAGGTTTTTTTTAGTAAAGGAAAAAGGAAAGAAAAGAAAAAACTAATGGTAAGAAAAAAAATCTCTGAAATTACAGTCTAACAACAGCTTCATTTGTATAATCCTTCTCATACCCAGGAGCTGTTTTGCAGCGCTCAACGAGGCCAGAAATAGATGACAAAAACGCAACAAAAGCAATATGTACTTGAACTTTTGTTCCAGATCCAAAACGCGTGTTGATGGTGGGACAAGCGCGCAGGCGAGCGGACGCGCTCGCAAGCCGGTGTGTGCATACAAATCACGGAGAAACAGGGCTGGAGCCCAGGGAGCGGCCGAACCTGTTCCCTCGCCCAAGGCGCGCTGGTGTTTACATAGACAAACATCTGTCTGGAGCGCTTTAACACGTCCTTCACCCCCAGCGGTGGCGGTTCCCCCGCCTGCCGAGACGACGGGAGATTTTTCCTAACATCTCACCTGAACCTGCACCTTTTCTTTCCTCTCCCCTGGACAGCAGTTCCCCTCCGCGGCTCCCATCCGCACGGGGAGATTTGTGCCTCTTCCCGGTCCTTGTTTCTCTAGAGGATGCAGCGGTTCCCTTCGTGCATCCCGCTCTAGGCTCCTGATCTCTCCCTTCTATGAAATTCCAGAAATAGCCACTTACCTCTGAGGTCTGACCTTGCAGCCTCCAGCCCCGACTTCCCAGCTCGGGGCAGACGTGCCCAGGACAGGACAGCACGAGGTGGTGCAGAGCCACCCAGAGAAAACCCTGGGGAAAGGCTCTGCTCTCCCGAAGCTCTGGCACAGCCTCTCCCGTCTCTTCCCGTGCTCAGTTTGAGCTGGGCAAGGCGGGAGCCACGTTCCTTTCTTGAGGGCTGGGGATCCTACGGGATGGATCTGAAGGAAGATCCAGTGTGGTTGTGAGATTGATGTGGGTCTGGAGAGAGGGTACGTGCATCCAGGCAAAAGCTCTCCAAGATCTAAGGTGCTCAAGAGCTCCAGCAGCGATGCTCAGCGTGCGCAAAGACTGAGCTGCCTCCAGCACTTGCAGGGCCAGCAGAAACCAGCACGGAGGACAGGCGGCCGTGGCAGCAGCAGACCCGAGACCCTCGACCATGGTTCCACCAAGGCTCCCCACTGTCCTACAGAGACGTTGCTTTACCCGCTACCCAAACGCAGCTCCTCCTGCCCCACGGCACAGCAAACGCTTCCCCATTCCTGAGGCAGGAGGCAAAGAACCGTGTTTATCTCCAAACCGGCCCCGACCCACCCAGCTCAGGACCTGGCTGCCCCTTTGGTGTCCGTAGCAAAACCGTGGGATCTGCAACAACGACGGGCAGCCGTGCAGCTTGCAAAGAGAAATCCCTCCTGCCAGAGCGTGTGCGAGCCAGGGAGGCTCATTTCCCTTTTTGCCCGAGACAAGGAACGGCCAAACTCCACGAGGAGCTTGCCCACACATCGACTGGCCGGGGCGAGCCCAAAACCTCTGGCCTCCCTTAGTCAAAAGCAGAAATGTCACAGAGGAATGTCTCGCCTTGCCCAGTCGCACCGAGCTCCAAGTGGAGCGATTAATCTTTCCAGCGTGTGGAAGGAGGAATGCACAAGTCAGCAAGCGAGCGGGGCAGGTGGAGGAGTCGCCGGGAAGGAGGGGGGCTGCCTCTTTTTTTGGTAGAACAACAGGCTGCAGGAAGCAAAAGATCAACCTGTCAGCTTGGCTCAGCCCCGCCATCACTCCGGTACTTCACAAGCAGCGAAACGCGTTGTGGTTTTGCTCCATTACCACCGTCGCAGGGCCTTTCTGGGGAGCTCGCTCGCTTCTCGAAGTGACTTTGATGCAGGATGGGTACAATAAAAAAATGGGGGAGGGGCAGAAAGCTTACCCCACGGGCATGCACAAGCACAGCAGACTCGTTCCTTGGCCTTTCATCTGCCTTAATAACACGCTTTCTGTGGCATCTATAAAAACCTGCTAATAGCAAAGAATATGAGCGCGTCGAAAACGTGAATCCACCTTCTCCGCATGTTAATGGCTGTGATGGAGCCCAGGGAGCACAAAGTGAGGAGAGTTACCCGGTGGAGAGCAGCAATGAGTCTTCAAGCATCTGCTGTGGTTACCAACGGCATCCACATCGTTGAAGCTCTCCTTGCTTGATTAGGTGGGAAACGGGAAGAATTATTGCTTTGATAACACCCGAGGTGCCCAGCTCCTTCACCGCAGGAATTTCCTATGCACCTGAGAAGGAACCCTGGCATCCCAAATGGTCACCGGGGCCAGAGCAAAGGGCACCAGTAGCAAGCACTGCCACGTGGGCTAGCAAGGCGAGGACCTTCAACACTGGCCTACACCGAGCTCTTATCCCCCGTGATATCACCCCAGAGGGCATCATCACTGTCCAGCGATGAACAGCTCTGCAGATTCTAAGAAAGGCCTCACAGACTCCTTGTCCTTGGTTTTTCCAAACTCACCATGTCAGATATTGCCACAGAGAGGGCTAATTCAGTATTAAAAAAAAAAGAAATACGTATTTCTGCATGGAAGAGGCTCCCACGTGGCCTTGTCAGGTGGAGGAGGCAGCAAGGGCTTGTGGTTCAGCACCAAGCACCAGCTCAAGAGACCTGGGTTTAATACCTGTCCCACCTATTGCCAGGAAAACAGGGACATGAAACCTTCAGACCTCGCTGTTAAGATCTTCCTAGAAGGTGCTGCCAAATGCTATGGGAGAGACGAAGGAGTGAGGGGCACTTTTCTTCTCCATGGCTTCTCCATTGACCCTAAAGCCTCACTGCACACCTGCAATGGGAACCGTCTTTGCTTCAGAGCTCCAGCGCCCCAGTTTCCCATAATGACGACAATCATTGTCATTAGTGACTGAAGTGGCATAAAAGCCACATCCCGTGGGCAGGACAGGGCAGGAGCCCAGCAGCAGAGGTCATTTCAGGAGCCTAAACTCAGCTCTGCTAATTAGCACTGGGCGCTGCGCAGACAGCACACAGCAAGAGGAATCACCCAAGTATCCAACCATGCTTCGGGATCCTCCGTGGGGATCCATTAGGGACAGGCCAAGGAAATGCCTTGTGGGAAAGAGATGGTCTTAAAATGCCATAATAAGAGGCGCTTGTATCATAGAATCACAGAATGGTTTGGGTTGGAAGGGACCTTCAAGATCATCTAGTTCCACCCCCCTGCCATGGGCAGGGACACCTTCCGCTAGAGCAGGTTGCTCAAAGCCCCATCCAGCCTGGCCTTGAACCCTTCCAGGGATGGGGCAGCCACAGCTTCTCTGGGCAACTGTGCCAGGGCCTCACCTCCCTCAGAGTGAAGAATTTCTTCCATCTCATCTAAGTCTCCCCTCTTTCAGTGTAAAGCCATCACCCCTTGTCCTGTCACTACATGGCCTTGTCACAAGTCCCTCTCCAGCTCTCCTATAGGCCCCTTTAGGTACTGGAAGGCTGCTGGCAGTTCTCCCCAGAGCCTTCTCTTCTCCAGGCTGCACAACCCCAACTCTCTCAGCCTGTCTCCATAGCAGAGGGGCTCCAGCCCTCGGATCATCTCCGTGGCCTCCTCTGGCCCCGCTCCAGCAGGTCCATGTCCTCCTTGTGCTGAGGCCCAGAGCTGGAGGCAGCACTGCAGGGGGGTCTCCCCAGAGCGGAGCAGAGGGGCAGAATCCCCTCCCTTGCCCTGCTGGCCACGCTGCTGGGGATGCAGCCCAGGGCACGGGTGGCTTTCCGGGCTGCGAGCGCACATTGCCAGGTCATGTTGGGCTTCTCATCAACCAACACCCCCAAAGTCCTTCTCCTCAGGGCTGCTCTCAATCCATCCTCCACCCAGCCTGTATTTGTGCTTGGGATTGCCCCGACCTATGTGCAGGACCTTGCACTTGGCCTTGTTGAACTTCATGAGGTTCGCACTGGCCCACCTCTCAAGCCTGCTCGGGGGGCTTTGGAGAGAGGCACCACACAGCCTTCAGTTCCCCAGGGTCCTTCACAAACTATCCCACATCTAGAGCTGTGCTTTGTCCAGGCTGCAGAGCTGTCTTAGTGGTTTGTGCCATGTTGAGAACGGGGACTCCTGCAATAGCAAACAAATACCCATCGATTTCCAGCGTTCTTCACCTGTTGGATGAGGAGGGATCTGAAAAACACCAAAAGCACAGAAAGACACCAAGAGTCCTGAGGCCCATCTGTGGTCGTCCCTGACCTGCACCCTCACAAGTGCAAGACACGAGGACAAACATTTCTCTAAGTCAAGCCCAAATGCACTTGCACTGTTAAAACGGGGCCAGAACAGAGCATTATGGCGGTTTCATTCTCTGTTCTCTACCCCTCCAGAAGTCAAACGTGCCCCAGCATCTCCGCATGCTTCCCTCCGGACCACTAAGAAAAAGCAGCAGGATGTCGCAGGGGGGTGGCGAGAGCCACCAGACCCCGGGTGGGGGGAGAGGTGCAGCCTCAGCGGCAGCCCCCGACCTGGGCAGGGTGCAGAGGGGCAGGAGCTGGGCCACCCCGCTGCTCCCCGGGAGCTGCCGGGGAGATTCCCTGAGCCGAGGCTGACCTCCACAGGCCAGCGGGCTCATAACAGCCCTGCGCTCCTCCTCGGGACCGGGAAGCTGTTTCCAAAGCGTGCAAACAGAAACAGGGTCCTTTCCCCACCCAAACCAACCCCATGTTACCAAAGCAGTGGGCACCTATGGGATCTGGGACCTCACATCCCAGCAAGGACGGCTCTTTAGGGGCTCAGGACACAGGAGCTCCTGGGCTTCTTTCTCCTCTCCATCTTCCTGATACATCCAGGGCTTGTTCCTGTGCATCTCCCTTAAAGCTGTCTTCCATTGCTCCGGAAATTAAGAGGTTATGAGACATGGATGCTACAGAAACAGAAGGTTCACAGCAATGCATTAAGCTGTTGGTCTAACGGGGCTTTCCAGGGCCCTGAGGACCCCTTTTGCCCACAGAAGATAAAGCCGCACTTCAGGGCCAGACGCAGACCCAGGAGTCCCGATTCCCCAAGATCCACATCATCTGCTCAGAACGGGCAACGACAGGCAAGGCCTGCGTGCACCTTCGCACTAACACAGTGCCCAGAGGGGCTCATCCTATCTCCAGTTAATCGGTAGGGCCGCAAACACCGAGGATTTGGTTTTCAGCTCAAAAAAAAAAATAGATCTCATTGGTGTAGCTGATACTGAGGTTTCCTTTTCTAAGGAGGTCTCAGCAAGCAACGTGTACGCCCTGATGAAGAGCAAAGTCATCCCTGGAGGGCAACAGCAGCTCCGAAGCTTCTTGCCTTCCTGAGGTTTTCACTAACAGCTGCTGATCTGAATTCCTAGACGCAGCGTTTGCCTCCTCAAAGCCTTGGGTTTGTCTGGGTGTTAGTGCCAAATCCAAGAGCTCTCCGGCGTCCAAGCGGATCTGCTCTGCCCTCCGCACACGCCGGCAGCCACCAGCCTCCCCACGGCACAGCATGTGATGGGAACGGAAAAGCGCGGCCCCAAGAGGCAGCGCGCGGCCGGAGCAGCGGGCAATCTCCCCACAGAAGGGCAGTTTTAAGCTGGTGATGCTGGGGAGAACTTCAGAGCAAGAAAATCAAAAGGAGGATTATTCAGGGACTCGTTTTAATGCCTGGAGAGTGAGCAGAGCAAAGCCAATGAAACTGGCGAGTGGTTTGCAGGTCTGAGACGTTTGTATGAGGACGTTGGCCAGATGCAACATGAACTGCTCCGTGTCCCTCCGCCCCACACCGCTGCTTTCCCTCTGAAGCCCAGCCCATGCTCTGAGCAAGCCCCTGGGGTCTCGATGAGCCCTGTGTTCCAGCACTGATGCTGCGACAGGTTCCCTCACAGCTACCCAGCCAAAGTTGTTTCACCAGGATGGTAACAACCTTCCTTCGGAGGGCTTAGGGGCAGCTGCGTCCACAGCACAACACTCAGCGTAGCGAGAGGCAGGTTTTCTCTCCCCCAGTGCCACTGCGGGTGGGAACAAGCAACGCCGATGGGAAAACAGCCTCTGACATGGCGGGGGCAAAGACCTTCTGACCATTCCGCCACGATGCCACCAGCCCTCTCGTGGGTAACTGGACTTTTTGCCCCGCGGACCCATCACTTCTTCCTGGCCTGCTGCTCAGCTGAAGGAGGAGACTTGCTAGGCTAGCGCTGTGAAGACATGAGGAAAAAAGTCTCCCATGAAAAGAATCATTCAGGAAGGCGCCTGGCAGACAATTTGATGTACCGACACATTCTGCAGAGCCAAGTGTTTATACTGAAGTGAACTCTGTACAGATACGCGCTCTAGGCTGGGCAGAGATCAGGATCACAGCGAGGGTGTAAATAAAATTATGAGAGTAACATTGATTCCAGTTTGCCCACTAACAACGTTCCCATTCACTCAAGGAAACATTCCCAGGAATCGCTCCTATTTGCTGTCTGGCAATTCAGGCTGCGTTTTTCTCCTCTGTTGAACCAACACTCCTGATAAAGCAGGGAGCCTTCCGGCTACTATCCCAATGTAAAGACACAAAGAGACCTCGCCTTGCATTGCCTGTTCCACCCAGATGGTGTGGCCAAAGCAGGGATCCTGGGGAATCAGGACTCCCGGATTCCTTCCTGGCCCTTCTGCAAACTCCGGGAGAGGCGCTCCACCCTCTGCACACAAAGGGGGGGCCCTGACATGTGCCCGCGCTCCATTGAAATGGGCGCATTTATAAGCTCAGCTCCCCGCGGACGCGATAAGATCAATCCTTGGAAGCAGCGTAACCACAGCAGGACAGCGCTGCAGCTGCGTTGTTGAACCTATATACAGCACCCCAGATAGAGCTTCACCCCTTTGGGTCAGGTCAGAGCCAGGGATCTCTCCTCCAGGCTGCGCTGCACGACGTAGACACGCGCTGGGTGACTCACACAAGGGCACCCAGAGAGTCAGCAGCAGAGCCAGCTGCTGCACCCGAAAGCGAGTAACCTGGAGGGACCCCCAACGAAGCTGTGAAGCTCAGCTATTCTTGGGAACCAGTCACAACTTGCCTTGGTTTCAAGGCCTTCTCTTATCTTTTGCAGCAACTCGGGCTCATTGTGAAATCTTACCGCTGGAGATGTTAACAGCCAGGATTTACAGCTTCTGTAGTTTCCCTTTAATAGCTTCAGCTGGGGAAGCGCTGGCGAAGGATGAAAGATGCTGGTACGGGATGGATGTCAGGAGAAGACTTCAAAGACTTCCAATACATCGAGCCGCGTTATGATACTCGGGATCCTTCTCTTACAACCATCCAACACTTTCAGGAGCCTCTCCCTCCTTAAGCACAGGCTTAACCATTTGGACCCGCAGTCAAGCACCTGCGTCTCAGCTCTCGAGGCTCACAGGCGGGATTCTGCCCTGAGGAGCCCCCGTTCAGTTGCTCCCAGCAAGTTTCTCATCGCCTACAGCACATCACACAGCAGTACCTTTCTCCTTACCCCAGACTTCCCCAAATCCTTCCCTCCCAAAGACACTAGGAACTACCAACTGGCTCAGACCAATGCAGTAGCCACGACAAAATCCAGTTTGCAGCAGGAATTTTCATGGCAAAGCTGAGCAAGTTCTGCTGTGACAAGTAACTGCCCGTAAGAAAAGACTCGTCTGGAGGGGAAGGACAGAGCGAGCCTGAGACGGGATTTTGCACGCTAATATCTATGGATTGCGTTGCCCTGTGGGCTAGTCACACTGTGAGAAAGTTTGCTCATGTGCATCTTTCACTGCCCACTAGTACAAAAGGATCTTAGACTAACTGGACTGGTCTGTCACACACTGCGCCTGGAGGGCAGGTAGCTGGGACCCAGGGACAATCTCCACCCTGTGAGTTGCCTGCAAGTGTGCAAAATTTCTCTCCTCAAGGAATCCAGCAGAGAATAATTCACCCAACGGTCAGGGCAGCATTATTCCACACCCCTTCCCATGGAAAGTTGTACTGCATAGCTGATTCTGGCTCAAAGTCCAGAAAACTCTCTGAAATTAGTTAGACCCCCTCGAAGAAATCTCAGGCGGAACACTTCAAACCCGCCAACCCCTTGCAGGACGCCTGCAGTAAACGCGCATGTGCTGTTGTATATCTGATTCCTAGGCGAGTGGGTGCAGCACGACAAAGCGCCAACCGCTGCCTTAAAAAAAACACAAACTACAGGAACTCCCAGTCCCTATAAGAAATATTGCCTGAGGAAATTAAAACTAAGAAGTAGCTGAAGCAGCATATGCCTGCCTACACCTTAAACCCACATACACAAGCAGGAGCTGTAAAAACTCTCAGCATTTTCCTACCCTATGTCCTTGCATGGTGCAGCCCGGCTTCACCTGCTCTTTTGCCACAGGTAATGCCACCCGGCATGCAAACAGCAGTTTAAGCTGTCCAAGTGCCCTGGATGACGAGAAGAAAAGCACAAGCCTCATCATTCAGGTTTGTTTCAAACATATTCACAGCAGGAGCCCACGGGATACAGATCAACGCATCCAGATCAAATGAAAAAATTCAGCTACAAGCCACAGAATTGGTATGAACGCTAACGCAGCTTTGTTCCACTGATGGAACTTCATTCTCAGTGAGCCAGCGAAGCCGATACACAGAAGTCACTGCAACCAGCAGAGCTAATAAAAGCCAATTTCCTTAGGGCACACGCCCTTGTCCTCAAGCACCCCTCTCTTCTGCAGCAACCTCAGCTCCCCTCTTCACCCCGTGAGCCTCCTGACACGAGGCGAGGTGCCGCAGTGCCGTGACTTGTCTGGAGCCATGCGTGTGCTTCGGCCAGCTCTGCTGCCAGGCAGCAAGTACCTCAGCTGAGCTCTGCCCTCCAAAGGGTCTTCATCTGGATCTCAAAGGGAGATGATTGTCCACGATACTTTCTTCTTTAAGTTTCCTCTTTGGTAGCTACAGATGGAAAACACTACCAAAATCTTTTAAAGGAAATTATTCCCCTTTTAAGAAAGCAAAGCTGAGACACGACAAATGGAAACAGCTTGCCCAACACAGACAAGAAATGAATTCATGGCCCCTAGAGTCAAGTCCAGGGAACTATTGTCTAGACCACCTTCTTCCTCGTTAGATTCTTCCCAACAAGAGCTTCACCCCAGAAACAACCTCCAACGATTGTGCAGCTACAGAGTAATAGCTCAACTTGTGGGCTGTTCACAGGGCCCAGCTCTACTGCTTTGTGTTTAGAGGCAGTAAGTCTCTCAAGCCTCAGGAGTAAATTGTCAGGAAGACAACCGGGGTCTTTGGCTTTTGCCTAGCATCCCACAACAGCTGCAGGAGCATCCAGGAGTTGAAGTTCTCCTCGGAAAGCTGTGCGCATACAGCGCGACACGCACAGAGCGGCTGGGCCTCTGGGAGAGGGCTGTGTTCGTAGCTGCCAGGCACGGGGCAGACGGCAGCTGGCTGCCTCGCCGGGAGGCTGGAGCGGGCTGCTCCGGATTAAAACTGGGAGCCAGCTGCAGCTGTGCTCCACATCCAGATTAAAGCATCGCACAGCAAAGCCTGCAGCAGGGGTATTGAACCAAAGGGGAAACAGGAGCAGAAGCTGTCGAGGATGGAAGATACTTAATGCTGGGACCGGGAAGGGGGAGTCAGGACCATTAGGTCTATACGCTGGGCAAGAGTCTGACCGACCAGCTTCCTCTTCCCAGCTCATGTCACTCTTCAAACTTGAGAGGAGAAGGAAAAAAGGTAAAAATAACAGCTATCTGCTCCTGGGATCTGCTCCAACCACCACCAACTTATAAGATACTGAGCAAACCCATTTCTGCGACCCACAGTCCCATCTTCCTAATGGGAAGGACTGGAACAGGAGGCTTGAAACGCACATCAGACCAGAGAACCCCCTCCGCTGCCAAGCTCTGCCTTGCAGGCGCTTCCCGCGGTTGACTAAGCTCCCTCTTAGCACACTATTAAACCTGCTGCCTTTGAGTGTTTTACTATTAACAGTAGCTTCTCACAATCAGCTTTTTAAATCACACGTAATTTAAAATTTTGCCATCTTCTACATCCAGAGCTCAGCATCGTAAATGCTTTCTCCTCTACCCTGCATTCAACCAATGCACAGAGAAGGCCGTTTTTAACCAGCATAACCTTCAAACTCATTAAGAGGAGCAGTATCACTTTAATCAGACTCTTTAAAATACGAATTCCATGTGCAAACTGACAAAGTCATTCTCCTAGGTCCTGCCAAGCCCTTTGCCGTAGGCAAAGGAGTTGAGACATCCCTTAGCATCAATTTTGTTTGTTTATTTATAAAGTTCACATGTTTGATCTTTGTTTAGCAACTGTTTTCATCTCTCTGTCCAGTGGTAAGAACACAGCAGTTCTTCTCTTGAGTCAAAGAATCATGAGTTCTCTTTTTCCAGCTCTGGAAACCATCCAGCATCAGCTTTGAGAGCTCATCAGAAATTTAGCCAGACCAAGTGCAGTAGGATCTGCAGGCAGAAGGGCTGCTTACCTCCAGCCTTTTCATTCCTCACCCACCGTTAAAAGCTAGGCTCTTTAAGTCGCCTTAAGTTAATAATTTCTGAAAAGTATCTCATGACACTTGACTAATTTACCTCCCCCAATCTCTGGTTACTTTTGAACACTGTGATCACGACCCCGCGTTGCTCAGCCACCACACACTTTTGGCAGTCTTGGAAAAATACTAACCCAGACGAAAGAGCTTTGTTATTGCCAGCGTTGCTGCATTTTTTTCATTAAGAGATTAAACTGCTTTAAGTCTCACCACTAGGCCTACTGACTTCAGGAGACCACCACAAAACCAAGCATCTGGGTGTGAACTATTCACCAGTTCGAGGTGAATCTTGCTTTTGCAGAATGAATTCAAGCCCTCGAGCAGCAGTTCCTAAATGCTTGCGATTAAAAGGTCAGTCAACTTCTCATGGACATTCACCCTGTTAACACTATCCCCTCCTTCATGTAAGCCCACCAAAGGCTCCCTGGCCGCCTGGACCACCTGCGATCCACTGAGAAGAGTTTGGGAACCACTACAGTTAAACATACTCTTGGTTAATGAGTCACTACATCCACCCTTTCTCCTGGAGACTTTCAGAGACAGCAAAAATGTTTAGACATTCGGCTCATATTTAGCTTTCGTTGTAATGAGTGTCCAAAAGCCCTCAAGCAACCACGTCAAATGAGTTCCTTTTCCATCCCACTGAATACAAAGGTTTGTCCAGGTTCCTTTTTCCTTCCATAAAAATCTCGATTACCCTCTGACAAATTGGTTTATTCCTACACCAGCAAGTCATCAATAGAGAGACTTGCAGGGTCTCCTCAGCCTTTTAGCTACCGTATTTTGCTGTTTATAGGAAAACTGAGTTGAGGAAGTAATTAGAAAATTGTTTCTGGAATTTCCACAGCACAATTAATACTACTGAAGCTTTTGGCAAATAGTATGTTTTAGCCTCTTTGCAATAAAAAAAACGGAGCTCTGATAAAGTGTGCTAATTGCTAAAGGAATGAATCAAGACAAATCGGATCAATCTTCTGAAATGTGTGCAATGGCCCTATGTAAAAGAATGGAACAATGCTAACAAAATGCTAGTTTATTTCTAGAAACTTCTCAGTGAAATGTCTCAAAAATAAGTCAATGAGTATCTAAAATAGTGTTTCCAAACAAGGTGCCAATACTTCAAGGCTAGTGCCATTAAAAACACACCTCAAGGTGAACCAGCCGCTCAAGAGCACTAGATCTCCCCCTGGCTTGGTACCAGAGACTGACAGCAATTTCCAGTACATCATTAGGCTCACTTAGAGTACAAACAGAAAGAAAATGATCACTTAAATATAACAGTGATGTTGGGGGGTGGGCAGGAGAAGGGTGACACACATCGCAGTAGTCACTGCAATTCTCAGACTGCACTGCTCTCTGTCCTTAGACTGAGGTGAACAGATACCAACTGCTTTCACAATTACTACTTATCACAGTCTAGGTCGTCCAGATCCTAAACCACTGGAGTTCATTACAAAGCTCTAGACTAGTTTTCCTTGGGAACATGGCAGCATTTTTGGAGAGGTAAGCCAGAGCTGTGAAACCTGGATTCAAGCCAAGTTCAAAATGATTTGGATCAGAGCTGTCCCCGAGAACAGGGAGAACGCAGTGGTCAGAAACAAGTACGAAACATTCAGCCTCACCTAGCTCCCCTCAAGCTCTTAAATCCTTCCCATTGCTCACAGTCAGCAGCTACACAGAACTGTTTGGGAGCGGGCTCCATAGCTTTCACTGAAGCCACAATCCAGCTGTTTCTTGCTAGGACATCCAGGAGGAACCTTCCACGCCAGACTGGGCAGTCACCTGAGGTGTCTTAGAAACAAAATCTAGCAAAAAATAGAAAGGTTATTAGCTAGTCAAAAGCAGCTCTTGCAGCAAATCGTAATTATACAGAATATTTTTGCATACCCTAAGACTATTGCCTCTGCCATGCAGGACAAGCATCATCTTCACAGCTCAACACCTTTCAGTGTGCTCTTCACACGAAGAGGGCGTTACGTTACCTTCTGGTCCACCCCGTTGCATTTCATGGAAGTATATGACCAAACTCAAACAAGGCGAGTGCAAATCTTATTGCAAAATCCATCTCTGATCACAAACCTCGCAGTCAGTAAAGCAATACAGGTATGTAATCCTACCAAGGGTTTAATTGTTGGATTTGCTACTACTTCAAGTACGGCTGTTACTTTCCTGCGCATGCTCAAACTCAGATGATGGCATCCCAGATTACAGGCTCCAGGAATGTCTTCTGGATTCCACAAATTTCCTTTCAAAAACAAAAATCGGCCCCCAGATGCACCTCAAACACTCGTAAGACAGACAAGAGATTGACATGATAGTGCTCAGGAAGTTTTGAAGAAAACTTCCACTAGTGGCTGGTGGTCTTTGCTCTGAAGACCTAGTACCTAGTTAACATACTCAAATTAAAAGCAAGGGTGTATGGTGTTTACCATGGCTAGTTGAGACATATTTGAAAGCAAAAGACAGTAAGGAAACACGGCTGAAACTCAGAATAAGAGCACGGAGTCCGAAATCCATGAATTCTGTAGACAGGATCAATTCGGTCTCAACTCTTGAAACGGCTATTTAGTGGATTATCTGGGTGTAAACAAGTTGAACCAAACATGAGAATTTTTTTGATGTCTTTTTAATCAATTTTTACAGTTTAACTCTGAAAACCTAGTATTCCACAGAAAAACAAGCTACCAAAATTTATGTTCTTAAGAGTTTCCACTTAAAATCTGAAAAAAAACCCACTTTTCATAATTTCTGTGGGAGAATTCCATATTTCTCAACTCATTCTTAACCTTAAGAACGTTAAATTCTTAAGCAGTCTTAAGTTCTTTGTTAAGGGGCCCAACAGCTAGTTATAATGTTAGAAACAGCAGGTATTCTGCCTCGAATCACACCACCGCTGAAAAAAACATAAGGCCAAAAATTGAGAATATAATTACTACAAAGTTTGGTTCTGTAGTTTAGCACACCACGTTCAAGTTGTAGCTTACACATGCGAGAACCATAGTCTTCAGAAATAAGAGAAAGATCTGCTTGGTAGTGAAAATATAATTTTATTTTTAACAATAGCTGCCAGCAGTATACTGGTATATCTGTAAAAGATGTTCCAGAGAGTGAAAGACATAAGCAAACTACAATAAATTGTATCAACTCTTCAAGTATTTCTGCAAACAATGCTCCAATTCTTGATGTCCTGTCTTGGGAGTCTCGATATCTCATTCTGCTCCACTATTCTCCCATCCTCCACATCCCCTCCAGAAACAAAATGTAATAGTTGGTGGCACAGGTTCTGAGGCAGATTAAATATTTTTCACTTGGGATAAAGCCTTCTTCTGAAAATATTAATTGGATGTGTTCAGATAGTACACCGAGTGGCAAAGAGTAAAAAAAAGTTGACTGTACTTAGCCACTTTTTGTTCTACATTGAGATAGGCATCAGTGGGTTTGGCTCAAGCATCTTCAATTTATTCATGTCTGTGTTCCTTTGATACGAAATGCTAATTTGCTACTTTAGCATAAAAACTTGATTACATCTCTCTTCTTATCATGGAACTGCACGCAACTCTCAATCGGTTTAGACATGCCCATTGCGGAAAAAACAACGATTTTATGGGAAAATGCATACGTACAAGCTGCATGGCTGTGACTGTCCGTGTGGGACGTTTACACAGAGCAGCAGTGAACTGTAGATGGACAGGAAAGCTCTGGAGTGCATGAAATTGTTTCAGAAGTTCACATGCTTGTTCAACAGGCAGCTCTTACACATAAGCAATCTCTTCAAGAAGGAAAGCTTTGTTAAGGGCAAAAAAAAAAATCATGCATATACTATAATCTGTTCTCCCACACAAAAACAGGGTGAAGATGATGGATTTTCCCTTTATGTTCAGGAAATACACAAGTCACCTGTTTTAATGGGAATTTAAGCATATTTTAGCTTGAGAATAAAGTAAGTTATTCAGCATGCTAATACATGCAACCAACTTGCAAACTGGAATGCCTACTTGAAAGGGTAACTGCTGTTTTTAAATTGTAGAAGGGGCTAGAAGCATCATTTTAAATTTAAACAGGGGGTAGATTAATTGCTGTTTGATGAAATTAAAAATGCATTTAAAGATCAGATTGTAAACAAGTTGACAGAAGTCAAGAATTTACATAGTTATGAAAGGGCTTTTTTAATTAATGTAGCGCTGGTGATTGGGGCCAGATGAAAGTGCTCTACCCACACCAGACGCGAAGCCTTTTACACACCACCCCAGCTACGCTCGGCTGTTCTGAAGGGATCACTGACAGAGGCGAAAGCTGCTCGCTCTCCGTCAGACTCCCGGCCTCTGCCGAAGCCAGCAAGAGGCTGGCCAGCTTCTGCCACAACACAACAACACGGTGCAACAGGAAGCCAAAGAGATACCGACTCCTTTCACACAGGACAGTTAACAGCTATCATATGGTAACCGCCTTAGAAATTGCTAACCTGGTCCTCATTTGCATTACACCTCTAAGGGAAAGGCTCCGACGCTCAATACTTCATTGTACTGAGATAAGAAATACATTAGTTACAGTAAGAGCTTTAACTTTGTTTACAAGCTTTCAGACACAATCATTAAAATACTTAATGCTGAATATAATCTATTACAATTGCTTGAAGATTGCCTAAAAAGTAGAGAGAATATATTACCTATAAAAGACAACAAGCCCGGTATTTTAACAAGTTAAGTATTTGTGTGCATTGATATGCAGGCAGTGCGCACACTAGAAAATGGCATGAAAGTGTTTTCATGCTTATATGCACGTAATTGCCTGGTGTACTAAAGTGTGCACAACATGGCTAATTTGCTTTTAAAAGGAGTGAGGCCTGATTACTACCACCTCAGACAACTTCCAAGGGCCATCCTGATCTAGGTTTTAAAGTAGAATTAAAAATTTAACAAAGCTATGCCCACAATCACATTGCTTCCTATATTCTTGTTTTTAAAGGTTAATTATACGATGGCAAAGAGCACCAAACGAATGAGGGTTGAGAAGTTTTTTTACCCTATGTGTCATTAAAAATGTGTTATCTAACAAAAAAGGAAGTCATTCCTTTTTCTAGATGTCACGTTGTAGCAAAGACTGAACCCCTACAGAGGATTATTATGGCTGAGAAACTTTATTCAGGATGAGAACGTGACATTAGAATACAGTAATTATTAAAAGGCTACAGTTAAGTTTTTCCTAACCAGGTCACTCCGCAGAATTTTCTTTCTGTGCCTAAACACCCCTGTAAAAAAATCATAATAGGGTCTAAGTGTATCTATGGTTGTCTTTGAAAGACATGTAACAGGATTGCTAACTGCCTTTATATTGGCATTCGAGCTCTAGGAAGGCAAGACAAGGCACCACAAGCCATGTATACAAATATGGATCTTTTACTCTACCTCTGCTATGTCAAACTAACTTCATGGGTATATAAAGTAGCAAAAGCAGGATGCTTAGAAAAGTCAGGCTGGTTTTCATAAAGCCAGTGCTTACCAAAAAAATTAGTGTATAAAAGTGTTTATGTGAGCATTTCCATGTTATTGCAGAATGTTAAATATTCCAAGAACAATCTACCAGGAATAGCACTTTCCAGCTTCTAAAATCAGTTAAATACAAAAGTATCTTTACAAAAAAATAGGCATATAAGTCTAGCATTCTTTGGAGTTGTTTATGAAGGTCTTTTAAAAATAACCTAGCAGTTTATTTCATGCATCAAAATCAGTAATTTTAAACAAGAAAACTATTCCCTGGTTTAGAAATATTTGAAAATTGCTTTTAAAAAAAATTGTAGTGCTATTCCTCAGTGTTGCTGTAAAAAGATTATGTATAGTAGTGCAATGATTACGATTATGCAAAATTGCGGTCCAGGTGCACAGCCAAGCAATTCGGATAAATTCAATGTGAAGGACTGGATTTCACGCACCGGTTCTTTGCAAGAGTAATTAATAGATTTCCTTTCAGGAAAAAATGCATACTATAATTTAAGGCAAATGTTATCTTTAAAGGTCACTTTAGCTTTCTTCAGGAAAGACACAGCTTAAAAAAGTTCCCAGAAAGACTCCTACTTTAACAGCTCTCAGTGTTCAGTTTTGCATCGCTAATCATTGCACTGCTATTCACCACATACAGTAGCTATTTACCCACCAGGACACTAACGTTTACAGGTACTTTGTTTATGACAGCACAGATTTTGTACGTAAGTATCACCAGAAAGACCTATACAAAATAAAGGCTCTTAACTACCAAAAAGAAAGCCACTTGCAATTTTTAAGGTGAACAGATGGCAAGCATCCAATTCTTCTGGTTTCATGATGTTAAAGGGCATCCTGACAATTACTCATTTGCTGCAACTCAGAATTCCCAACAAATGTAGGCTGTCAATTAAAAAAAAAAATACTGGCTTTTTTATCTCATCAAGTTCTTGAAGACACAACTAAATACTAACTCTGAACTGCGAGCTTCCTGCTATAGCACTCAGGCCTAGGTTCACACTTCCCTGATGTCTGAGGTCATTCAAATCCACGTTTCACATTCGAGTCCATTCTCAACCATTACTGTGATTACAAATCCAAAAGGAATTTTTTTTTTAAAAAACATTGCCAAATATTCTGCAAATGGCTCTTTTGGATAATAAGTTCCCTTCTATACGTAAATAGGATAGACGAGCAGGTACAGTTCAATGTGTCATAGATATGACAATTGTGTATGGATCTTCTGGAAAAGCAATAAATTCCAAAATACATAAATATTCCTTGTACCATATAGCAAGACAGTATCCTAAACCAATTCGTAGACAGGGACCAAATGTTTGCAAAGAGAAGTAGTAGGGGCAAGATAACCCTTCATACTGAAGAATCTAGAGTCACCCCAGTGCAACATTAACATAACTGCATTAATGATATTCAAACTTGCTGTGAAAGGAGGTAAGAAAAAACAAGCCTATAATTAAGTCTGCAAACTTTAGGTAATTACTGTACCTGGTCTATCCACCATAACTTTGAATAACTGCAAGTTCATGCAAAAAAAATTGCTATCTTATATGAAAAGAGCAGTCTGTTAGAAGCATTGTTATGGAATATGCAAGAAGTCATCTCTTTTGCAAGTGCTGGTTACTTAGTGAGTCTCTTGGCTACGTCACTGTAAGCTATTTCAATTTCTTTGTCTCCAGGACAGGTATTGGTGAATTCATCCCTGCTATAAGCATTCGTCAGGTATCTCCAAATCCCTGTCATTTCCTTGGGAATCTCAAAGTTGCGGTATTTTTTGGCCACCACCTAGAACAAAAGAATTAGATTATGAATTTACATCCTTCAACTTAAACCCCTTTTGCATCCCTTGTCACTCTCTCGTTAAGCTATCCTTCCAACACGTACACCCAAGAGCCACTTCTGAAGTCAGCAGAACCTGCCCCTCCGGGATATGCCCGGACCTGGCAGCATGCTGCCTCGCGCAGTTTGCATTACTGTCCTCACCAAAGTAAATACTTCTGCACCCAGCGGAAACTTAATCTGTGGCTCCATCTGCAGTACAAAACTGACAGGGATCACTAGAGACAGTGAAAAGAAATCAAGCCACGATTATATAGGGACGTCTGCACTCCTGGAGTTATCCTAGGCTACCTCTTTCTAGACTTCTGACTTTTTTTAGTACAATCCTTGTGTTTCTCATTGTGCCATTCACTTTGCTGCCAACAGAGCAGTTTACAGATGCGAGAAGACATCCACTTCAAGCGTTAACTGGTCACATGATGTCCACTCTCCTCCTCCTACCTCGCTCTTTTAAGCGTTGCAACTTCCTGTGACCACACTGGTCAGTGCTTGTGCCATTTTATCATCCGCCGCCCAACTTGGCTACCGGTTCACACCTTCACTGATTTCAACTGCTCTATCCCTAAAGCCCTTGTGAATTACCTAAATCTCACACAATTTCATCTACTGTTAATACTGTAGTTAAACTTACATGGCAGCTTAGCCATGGTTGAAATGAGTTGGACTCCAGAATGTCATAAACCATAAGCATTTTGTCCTTCATTACAAACTAACAACATACAAGTCAGTTACCTTGACAATGTGTAGTTTGGGTAGCAGGTTGCAGTCTGCTAATGTCATCTCATTGCCATCCAAAAACTTGCGGGTAGAAATTGTGATATCCTCCATGCTATTTTCATCTATCTCGTCAGGAAGAGGAGAGTTCAGATACTCATCCAGTTTCTGGAGGGTTTTCAAGAGGCCACGTTCTAAGGCTACAGAGGAAGGAACAGTTTCAAGAACAAACAAGAAAGCCAAACCACAGCACGCAAATTTCAAAGGAAATTATCATTTAGAATATTGATATTAGTACCAGATCTGAAAAACAAAATCCACATCACTGTACTACCCAGAACAGTCAATATACTGAAGGATTCTTAACCCTTGTACAATTTTTGTGGCCACACTACTGCTGGAGCTGCCTTCATGGTCACTAGTAACACTAAAACTGAACTGGAATCCCTTTAAATATCACACAGATGCAGGTTATTTAAAAGCTGGTTTATACCCGAGTTTGCACTAATTTAAAATACTCTAAGACTGTCCACAAGTGTTTATTTTTGGTTTAAAAAGTGGCTTATGTCAGTTTCTTACGACTATTCCTAACTGGCTTAAACTAATTAGAATGAAGCTACACTAGGGTTTATATTCATTTAAACGTAATCTGTTTAATGTCACATGCTCAGCTAACAGCCACAACCAGACACGCAGGCTACCAAGGAGGATTACGGAATACAGCAGCAGAGGGCAGCACACCCCACAACATGGAAAAGTATTTCTCAGCTGTTTACAAATCTTTTCAATCTCTCCATTTGAAATACAGCAGAAAGGCATTCTGATTCCCTGGCTTAAGTTTTCCCGCCAAGCACACTGAGGACAAAAGATTTGTACTAAACTATTTAAAGGTCTAATTGTGCATTCTTTATCTCTTACTGATCCCTCACCTTCCATCTACTATGTTCTCTCCACACAGCGAGGTCTTAATCCTTTAAAGAAAGCGACACGAACTAAGCTTAACTCAAAACTCTGAATGGGAGCTCTCAATCCACACAAGGTCAAAGATCAAGTGTGCAGAACGGCCTCGCAGCAAATGCATGGAAACTCAACCACTGGGGCATGACACAAACTCTGCATGGAATTTGGCTCTGGATGTTAAAATCATTTCTACTCATTTCAAGAGTTTTGAGCGGCTGTTGCGTAGAGAAGTTTCAATGCCAGGGCTATTTACAAACCGTGAATAATCTACTAAAATTTGGAATGAACCCTGTCTAACTGAAGTTCTCTTTGGAAGTGTTGAAATCTTTGTCTGGGACCATTAACTTTAAACCACAGGTTTAATTCATGAGATTCCTTCAAGCGTCCATCAACATGCAGCAAAATTTGTCAGGGAGACACTTCACAGTAAAGTTGTTCTGAAAAACACAAGACGATGAAACAACGTGTGCCCAGCCATGAGCCCCCAAGTAACCTACCTTCATTAGCTTCTGGTCTAGAGTTCTTGATAAATGCAGAAAATTTGGCAAATATATCCATTCCAGCAGTGTTTGATTCTGGATGCTTTGGTGAAAGTTTCAGGTACCTAAAAAGTAGAAAGGAGATCATCTACAGCACATTTAGCAGAATGATGCTCATCATATATTAACTAGCACAAAATGGCTCTTCAAAAAAAAAAAGATTCTACATCATGTACATTTATCCATTTTCAGATTAATGTGGACTTGCTTCTTACATGTAATATCACACACTTCCATTTAAGTTAAAGATTTTTAAAATCCAGCACTTTTTTATCACTTTTCAGAGGTATACCCAAGCATATTGATGTTTTCTGAATGAGACATTTGTTTCGAGCACGGTGTCTGAAAGAACCCAGGGCCACAACAGCAAGCTCCCCCACTCTAGCACAGCAGAGCTGCCACCGGGGCAGCTCACAGCTCAGTAAACAAGAATATAGTCAGGGATCAAACAGGTAACAAATGAAATACCCTTGTCCCTTCTCTGTTCACTGGAGATTTTTTTTCCCATTTAAATTACAATCAGCTGTCCCAGAATATCATGGAATCCAAATCTTTTAACAAAAAAGTAAAGTCTTGCCACACTAAAAAGACAAGAGAGTTCAGTCTGCTAAAGGCAGTGTCTGCATTTTGCCATTGCCTGCCAGCTGAGGCAGAAGACAGACGACAGTTTAGAGAAACCTTGAACACATTTCTCATGATTGTGCTGCGTAATCTAATTATTTTTAGACGTGTTCAGTATTTTCCACCATAATTTCCAAACACTAAATAATCAATCTCCAGGACTCATCATTATGCCTGGTATGAAGGAATTAATTTTTTAAAAAATATTTCCAAGTTGCATTTAGTCATCACTGGTTCTGTACAATTATCAACTGTCCATCTGCTTATAGGAAGCTGGAAGGAATAACAAAAATAACATTAAGTACAAAGTTCACTGATATTCCTGGTAAGAACAAGAAATGACAAATTCTTGAAGACTTAAATAACACCTTACTTCTAGAGGAATGATTGCAAATACAAGTCTCCAAAAGGACACCAGACATCTCCTTAAAACAGATTCCCACAACAGTTTATTACGGAGCCAGGACTGAGTTTCATGTAGCAGGCTCATCTTCATTTACATTATTTGGACACATCATCAGAACAGCCTGCCCCAGTCACCAAAAGGAAAAGTCATTTAGTTTCAAAACTGCAGGAAGGATGACAGGACTCTACAAAGGACAATTTTAAAATAATCTTTAAAAGAAAACATTTTTTAATATAAAGATGAGGGAGCAAAGGTATGACAAGCAAGAACTCCAAACTATTTTCAATGTCTAATCTTCAGTTTATTGATGCTGAATAACACCTTAATTAGTGCAGAAACCCCCTTTGAGAACACTCCATCTCATCTAAGGTGACAAATTATCATTTTAACACTTACTTGGGTGGAGCCAAAACATCTTCCAGGAACTCTTCAATCTTATTCACATCTGTTTTCACTTCACCATTGAAAGTTATGAAGGGCGGATGAGTGCCTGGAGCCAAATTTTGAAGGTCTGCTGGTTTTCTAGGGTGAAATACAAACCGATATGACAGTAAGCATGGGACATCCATGACCCTAGCTTTCATTGCTACAATCACAAATGCACTGCCTGGGGTTTTCACGTCCTTGCAGTTTTAAAAATGTATCACCAGTTTCCTTTTTAAAAAGTGAGTTTACAGCTTGATTAGCATTTTGAATATATACTTGATAACAATTAATTTCAAATACTTAAAACCAACTGCTTCCTCCTACCTCTGGCCATGTTTTTTCTCAAGTCGATATAATGTTGACTAGCGGGGGGATATATATACCACACACACTCTCTCTCTTTCCCAAGATCTGCAGGACAGGGTTTATATATAGCGTAATCTGTGATCAGTGATAATCCTTCCCCTTTACACAGAGCTTCTCTGGAAATAAGCAAGTCTGAGATAGAACAGTATGTATAAACCATTTATTATGTGCACACAGAATCTGGTTCTAGACAAGCTGACAGATGCTTAAACATCATGTTTAAAAATGATGCTTAAAGCTTCCCTCCGGTGAAACAACTATTTGTAAATAAGAGCAGCACACTTAGGCAAAGAGAGGAGAATCCCCGACATTACTATGACTAGACACAAGAGAAACAGAATCAAGCTAAAATACTCAGACACTTCTAAATCTGAAATCAGTTTTGGTGATACCTCTTGCAATTCACTCCAGCTCCTTTCGTACTAATCCTTATCAAGCTAAGCCAGCCTACTTTATAAGCAATTGGCTTCTTTCTCCTCTAGTTGTGCCTTGATGCTGTAGTGGCAAGGAGCAACATTGCAGGCATTTATTTAGAAGCCTATACGTCAGCTGCACATACACCTACCCACTTATTCACCCCAAAATGCCTAACTTACTCTAACGTAAAGCTCTTGCATCTGCCTTGTCAGCAGATTCAGATGCAAAGTTGAAGTCAATAATGAGATGTGGATTCATTACAAGCTAAAAAATCCAAAGCATCATCTAAAAAGCTGCAGCCAATTTTTCCCCAGTAAATCATCACAGTATTAGTTAGTCCCATGCTAGTACAACTGTCTCAATGCAAGCAGAAATAAAATTACAGCACTGCTTGGCACTTCTTCAGCAGCAGCACTTAAAACTTCCCTCTGATGAAGCCATTGACTGCAGTCCAGGATGACAGCTCGGAAGGACGCAGTCTGACTTCTCAAGAACCTCTCCACATTTTAGAGGACAGTCTGCAATTCCTAGCTCCTCAGACCGTCCCTCTGCTAACATCCGACAGTACACACAATCCAGGAGTCACGACCGTACAATGACATTTCTGTCAAGCTGACCAGAGCACACACTACAGGACGACCACCTCCTTTGGATAGTGTTATGCTGGATGAGGAACAACAAACGATACCTGATCCAGCAGAAAGTTTGCCAAGATAAAGTTGCCCCTTCGTTACTGTTTGAACGAATCCAAACTGGACCCTAACCCTTGAACTGGGTCTGTGCTTTGTACGACGTGGCCACATTTCTGAGCCAGCACCAGGCATCCAGGAATTGGATTTACTGGATGCTTCAAGAAAGCCTCCTGACTGTACTGGACAGGGAAACTAGATTAGTAATATACACAAACACGGTCATTCGGGGGAGCATGAGAAAGCAGTGTTTCCAGGGAGAGCACGCAGACTCTGGAAACTAAGCACAGTTTACAAGTTTGTCCTGCGGAAATGTTGCTTTCCATTTCTTACAAAATTAAGAACTCCTGCCAGAGTTTCATGTCCTACCCACTGCTGAACCTTTTAAGCAGGGCAAACAGCAACAGTATACAGTGCCAAAGTGTACTTAGGACAGATAGGAGCACTTGGCAGTATATGTAAAACTGAATGAGAAAACTGAATTTCGTACTTAGAACGTTAAACACCCTGCTTTCAGCCAGGGGACAGAAGTCTTGTTAATACAAGATTTAACCATTTCCGATTTTTAAGCTTCCAAGAAGTTATTTCTCACTAATAGTTGCCATTGCCCTCTTACTTTTAGGACTTAAAGTCTGTCATCGGTTAATGCTTTAAGTAGCTTAACACTTCATTTAAATACAGCTTTGTAACCCACAACAATTACGGGAAGTGATTGTGGCTCACTTCCAATTTCGCATGTTGGCTAGATAAAATTCCTCAAAAGGAATGTTATTTTAAAAACAAACACAGGCAAGACCACCGGATTTGCAGTAATACTATCAAAGGAAAGATTTAATTTCAGAAACAGACTAGTCTAATGAACTAACCAAAAAAGTTTTCCCAAGAATCAGAGTGCATCTCAAGGATCCCAGAGCATTTTATTAACCCCTCTTGCCACTCCAGTCAGACCACCTGTATCTTTCAAAAAAAAAGAAAGCAGAGATTAACATCCCACAGCCAAAGCCCAAACATAATACAGGGTTTGACTTCCAGTTTGCTACTCTTGCCAGTAGATCATAAACAAACCCTGGTTTACCACATACAAGCCACAGCCTTTAGAGTGGCATGAGTACACAGGAATATCCTTAAAAGGCTGAGAGTACAACGTCCCATAATAGTCAAACAAGAAGGCAATTAAAAACATTACAGTGAAGTTCACTTCAGAGATAAAACTGGACAACTTTTTTTTTAAAAAAAACAAACACGCTTCTATAACCACTCAAAACAATTCCGTGATAGCTAGTACCCGCCCCAAAGTTTACCGGGGTATTTGGAGGTAGGGCCATATACTTGAATAGCTGGCTATCACTAGCTAATTAAGTAGGCAGGCTCTTTAACATCAGAGTTAAGGTATAAACATTTCATGGCTTTGCCACAAACCAGAATGGCAATTAGCATTCAAATAATTTCTTGAAGATCAGACAAAAGCCAGCCCCCAAATGTAATATGCTCTACAGAGATTTAGAAATTACACCAAGTACTGCGATGAGTGTCTGAAGAGTAACGTGAAAAAAAAATGCCAGCAATAAAAAAAACTCTGTCTCCAGTTCCTAAGCAGTACTTTACACTGCCGAAGTTGCATTCACCTCTGGGCAGTCTTTAATATTTACTAATCTCTTTATTTAATCTTTATCTGTCAACATAATTGTAAAACCACACAATCGAGATGTTTAAAATAGGATTTCAAAACTGAACTGAACGCAAGCTGGCCTTGAATGTTGTTACAAGCCCAACAAATGGTTTATGTACTGCAGCTCTGCTCTAGTCACCAGAACAAGTCAAATCTCTGAGCACTGAAATGCTGCTTCTGAAAAGGGAAAGAATAAAGCCTCTGTCTGACTAAACAGAAGCAAGAAATGCATGATTTCTCTGAAAGGGCGGCACGTCCCACTTCGTTTGCCTATGTGCATATTTTTGTGTCTTAAGAGGAGATAGAACTGAGAAGTGCAAAATGTTCTTTTGTTAGCACAGTATGATGTCCAATGCCATACAGGCCACAGAGTCAATCAAATCAGACTCAGTTTTTCCTGTGTCCCAAGTTACTTACTCGTGAACTTTCGTACCCAACCATGACCTTTTAAGCGTCACAGACAGACAGAGCTGGCCTTACTGTTGTGCAGAAATTAAGCTATGAGGCAGAAGCATGGTTTGCAAGTAAACCTTTTTTTTTTTTTTTTTTTTGGCTAGCGAAATAAATTCAGGTGCTTAAAAACATTACTACCCAGCTCTTCAACAAGTCTGTGTCTTTAACAGGAACAAAAAGAAGAGAGGGTAATTGGCTTGAATAAGGTACTTGTAAAAGCAGTTTCTTGTGACAATATTAGAACTATTATCATTCTGGTAATGCTAACAAGGGAAAAAACACCATCTGGTATAAAACATTTCCACTTGAGCAGTTAGCTGAATTTGACATTCTGCAAGCTACGCGACTCTACAACTAGGTATTAGACAATGCAGAATGTTAAATTTGTATTTATGAAGCTTTATTTAAAATCTGAAAGGAATTAAGTTTGTATCAACATCTACTCAAATCTGAATTAGCTTCAATGGTCTCTCTTTTCCTTTACCAGAAAATATATTCAGTGTACAACAAAAAAGTAGAGTTCATTTGACCTATTCCTGTGCAGTTGTTTTAACTTTGCACTTATTTTGTGTTTCCCCCCAATACAAAAAACTGAAAGCAAGCTTTCCTTGTGTAAGAAAGGTTAATTTTAAACATCTGCAACCAATTTATATTCTAAAAGTTAGTTTTACATCCCATTCCCCCAACCAATTAATGCAAACTTGCCAAAGGGACACAAATAAAGCCAATTCATCAGGAATCTTTGGCATTTTAATGACACCTCTCAGACTGGTTCAGCAGTAAAAGTGCTTCCAAGTATAAAATGTCTCTTTCAACCTTCTTCTCATCCCCCCTGCCCCAATAACTGCAACAGGTTAAATAACGCCACCATTAAAAGTAAAGGAAGTCCAAAACTACCAACAGTACGCAAGCACAAGTTCTACTCCTGAGGTTTCCACAAACCACACGCAGCGCTAAATGGAAGATAGGACATATTTGGTTTATGTGTGCTGGCAGCAACAATTATATTTGCAGTAAAATCCCACACTGGCCAGTGAAAACCTTGAGCTGCTGCAAGCACACACACGGTTGACAAAAGCTGCTTTCTCCCCCTCTGTTTGAGTGGTCTGCCTCAGCCTTACTACTCAGGGAAATAGTAATAGTTGCCAGCACTGAAGCAGCAACTTCAGTGATTTTTAAAAATCAAAACAAGTCACCTCCTTCAAAAAAAATTACCAGAAGAGGTTAAGTCTAGCAGGGTGATTTCTTTCTTACACATTCTACACTTGATTCATTGGAGAACGCTGTATATTTCTATTGGCTTTATTTCTGAAAATAAGGTCTGTAAGCACTGGCACTCTCTCCTCTCTCCAGAGAGTTCAGCGACTAACATTACATTACATTAGTGCTGTGAAAACATTACTTCACACCAAAACAAATACAAGGCCTCTGCTGAATTTAGCATTACCACTTCTAATAAAAGTACCCCCAACCTTAGGAAATTAAGACTCCTGGATTCACATCTCACCCTTCTTAGCCACCAAGGTATTCATTTCATAGATGGAGACGTTGCAATTTAGGTGACACACAGCATCGTGACATATTTGGCTAACACTCTACAAAGGCAGACTATTTTACATTTTATTCCTACCCATTTCACTTCTATTTCACTCGTATTTACCTCATGGACAGATATTATCACATTGGTTTTACACTTAATGCATAATAAGCAATATTATCTTAAAATCTTTAAAAAGAGGAGTAGGCTGCACATTATTTGTGACAGTTATCCAATAATCATTGGAGATTTGATCAAAGATTGCTTGATCTAAAATACCCATGCAGCAGTTTTCACTTGCGGGGTCTCGATGCGAAGTTAGTAAGATTCAGTATTCAGTTATAAGAGACTTCATGTCAGCTATTAGCTTTACAGGAGAAGAGCATCATTTAACAAATGCAAGAGAATTTATCAGACCAATTCTTTTTGGTCACAGATATTTGTAAATAACCATCAACGAATGCATCGTTTACATCAACGTTGCCTCTTAGTATTTATCAGGACAGATTTTCTTTTTAATTTCAGAAAACAAGCCATGCAAGATTTAGAAGCCCCAGACAAACGTTAGTTACACCAAGTGTACTGTACTCGTGCTTGTCAGATAAACCAAGTATTTCTTACCTCTTCAGGTCAACTGTTGTGACGCTAAACACCACTCCCTTCAGCCAAAGAATCATGAACAGCCTCTGAGAAAAAGGACAGTTTCCTATGCTTTCCCCATCACTGCCAGCCTGCAAAGAGAACAGATCATTAACTACAAGGTAGGACTGTGCCATCTACACATGCTCACAATTGCTGAAAGACCTTTATTTAAAGACAGACTCAGTAACAAATCATGGGTTTTATTGCCTGTACAGTCTTCACGTCACTAGCTCTTCCAAAGACCTAACAAGCTTACAGTCAAACCTAGTATGATCTTGCAGGAACACTCCTTTGCTCTCAAAGTCCAGCTGACGACCTGGACCAGATATCCTCAAGGTATCTCCATGTAATGCACAAAGATGAGCATCCTCAGGTTATTTAAATACACTTCATATACTGGGAAGGTATGCATGGACTTCTGCTTTTTTTTTTTTTTTTTTAAAAATACTTGCACCTTCCAGTGGTTTTCTTTTGCTGCAGACATAATGAGGATTTTATTACAGTGAAAGCTGCACATTTATGAAGTCAGCTAACCTAACTTGTCATGTCCTCTAACAGCTGCTCACAAAATGTATCAAAACAAGATTTCAGACAACAAAACAAGTTATCTTTCACACGTAAGATGATCCAACTGCTCTTAACAGTCAAGAAAGGGCAGCTAATCATATTCGTCTGACCAGCCACACCTTTTGATGGCAGTTTTCCAACGTCAGTATTTTTCTTTGTTCTTTATTATTCTTTTTTCCTTCTTCTACAAGGCATAGCTCATTAATTGTAATCACATTCCAGTTTCCTGCATATATGTCTCACTGTGTAGTGCTACTGCAAGCCAACTGCAACCGGGAACTATGAATCTTTATTGTACTGCAGGTGTTGTAAGGAAAGACACAACTCTAAGTACATAGAGACTTTACTGGCAATAAAGAAATATTCCAAAGCTGCTTTTTATAGGCAATTTATCAATAAGTCTTTGTCAACCACAACAAAGGTCCATTACACAGCAACAGTAAGCCACTCCAGGGCACCCAGTGATGGCACGCATCTCATGATTGCTCCGACAATGAAGTATGTATTGCCGAGTTGGAAAATTTTAGGTTTTAGTGGGCTAGAATTAGACACGCAAAACCTTGAATCTTGTTATAAAATTCAATCCTCTGAAAACTGGTTCAGTAGTTAGAAAAGCCATATATGTCCGATTATCTTGACACATACTTTACATTTGATGAGTTTCAAAGGATTTTGCTTATGATTATTATTATTAGAGTACTTCCAAGAATAATTTTAATCAGTACAATTCTCAAACCCTGGCTAATTCTTTCATCATTACTATTACCCCTTCCCTAAGCCATTTTAAAACATATTGTAGGATATGCTGGCTGTACCCCTCAGAGAAGTGACAGAAAACAATTATGTTCACTACACACAGGGTATTTAGAACCAGAGCTACACAAGTGGAAGGGCTGAACACAAGGCTGAAGCGCTGACTGGCGGAGATCTAGCATTTTAAAAAAGAGGAGGTGAGAGGGGCTGGGAAAGAGGGAAGAGAAGAAAAGCCAACAAAAAGTATCATCACAAGAGAACTAAGCTTTAGGACCAGAACTAACCGGAGAAAGGTTTAGACACTCATGCAAAGGAACTGCTTTTTTTCAGTTCTCTGCCAGTTCCCAGCCATGCACTGAGCAGGGCCACACTGGGGAGAATGAAGAAAAACTTTGCAAGTTAAGAAGAGTAACAATAGGATTTGCTAACAGCAGGATTTTCAAAGATCAGGAAAACAGGAAGTTTTTCAGTGAAACTGTCTTAAATTCAGAAAACTATGTTATTTTTTAAAAATTCATGGTGCCTTTGCAGATAAGGCTGAGACTCCTTTAATAGTTGTTGATAAATACCAGGCCATGAGGATTTGTAAACTGATTTATGTTGCCTCAAGCTTACGGTCTCATTGCTACAAGTATCCCTCCTGTCAGAGCTGACTATCCTTCTGAATACTTTGTGTGGAGAATACACGGAGCCATTTTTCTTCAAACCTTTATTAATGTCATTAATGAAGATTTGAAAGAAAAAAGAAGTCTTTCTGCCATAAATTATAAATTGCATCCTTTATCTTTGGAAAGTAAAGTAAAACTTGCAGCAGATTGATGATACTAGATTGTCTTAAAAACTGGCATGTGACTTCTCAGTGTTCAGGAGACTAAATTCGAAAAGCATCTACAAAAAGGACAAAACAGAGTCAGTTTGGTTACTCCGGGCATTCTGCTTTGTACTAACTCAACCCACCGTTTTAACTGCTGTAAGGATTCCAGCTACTATATGGATTCACGTGCTCCTACCTCACCAGATGTTTACATAAAGACAGATTTCACTCTGCAGTCTATTTCCAATAGCTGTATGTTTTTATGGATGTTAATATTTAACCGCAATGCCCATCCCACCAGATAGCAGTCTGTATTTCAGAATTCTCCACAATAGTTACATTGCTGTGTTTACACTGCAACAGACATTTCCTGCAGGTAAATTATGCCCATGTAGGTGTATACTCACCCGCTTTTTTTTTTGCCACATGTAAGATCTTCTCTTCCTTTGAAAAATGATACTGAAATAGACAACACTTCATCTCATCTAAGGAAAATAATATGTTTTGTACTGCCCAGGCTAATTCACACTTTGAAGAAGAAACAATTCTTTGATTCAGAAGCTCGGTCTTCCAAGTTTTATGGCAACTTCAACAATGCTTCTTGAGCCAACGCACAGGAGTTACGCTGCAGTAACAGCACAGGCGTGCGTGCCCCCCTCCGATTAAGCTTTACCTCACTTCCTCGGATGGAAAAGCTACCACACGTTGACTATAAAGTAAAAGGAGGAATGTGGGCATTGACTAAAGTGCAACAGCCTAAGAGCATAAAGCCATACCTTGAGGAACCTCACAGGAACCGTTCACGCTGCTGTTCTCAAGCGACTCCCTGGATCTGCCACTGGCTCCCCACTTGGCAGCTCTTCAGCCTGTCCTGCTCACAAGAGCCGCACTTAGAGGAGCCAGTACCTGACGTAGCCAGGATTAGCTCTCCTCACCCTTCATCTTTTATTTAGCACTTCTGAGCCCAAAACCAGAGACCAGAGCTGGTGCAATATGACACACACATTGCCAGAGGTCTCATCTGATGTGGACTAAGGAAACAAACTTTGAACAGAAAAAATAGAGCCATGTAACCAAAGGAAGAACCACTGGGATGCCACTGCCTGCCATCAATGTACAGATGGCCCTCAGCACCAAATGAATTCCAGAGGCTTAGCTTCAGCACCGCAACATCAACAAACGTAGCTGAGGCATTTCCTGAGGAGAATATCAAGTTAAATAAGCACTAGTTGACTCCCCTAATTTCAAGCCAATATTTGAAAACGCATGAATAGTCTCCTAATGAACAATAGGCAAGAATCTAGAAGACGACTAGTTTTTACAAGTCACTTTGTTACTTTGTGAGTTGCAAAACATGACTTTAAAAAACTCACTGCAGAGGGCTGATTAAGAGCTTTAAAGATTTATGATCCATCACCAGATGTAGAAAGTAAGAAGTTACTCAGAAGCCAAGAACTAAAATACTTTTGGTGATAGCATCAGATGAAAAAGCAAAATGGTTTCCCTACGCACAAAATAGACTCTTTTTGCAGACAGAAACAAATCTGAAAATTTGTTATTACAAAACTTCAGAGCTTTTCCTGAACTCAGGAGTTAGTTCTAACATCAACCAAGTCTTTGGCTGCCCAGATTTTGCTACCTGTCAATGTGATAGGGAAAAGCAGTGACCATCCATCAGCCAAACAAGGTTCCAAGAGCAGAGGAAAAAAAATTATGTTAATGACTGAGAGATGTTAAACATTTTTATATCAGACTTTGGAATTTATCAGCTGCAACAACAACAGAGTTTGAAAGAAAGTTAGGGTATTGGATTAAACCCCATGCCTTCTTTCACACAATATAGTTCTTCTAGTGGAAGATTTTAAAATTGCAACTGAAAAAAACCAAACTCAAATTCAGAAGGCAGTTTTGTTTATTGTCCTACCAAAAAAAAAAAATCTTAGCCCACCTGGAACCCAAAGCAAAGCTACTCTTAAGTCATAGAACTGAATGAAAAATTGTTTAAAATTTAAGGCTTAGCACTGAACTGTGGCTTTCATTACGGTCCGTTTTCCTAAGCCAAAACCAATACCAAAACCTAAGTGACCAATGAGGACCAAAAAAGGTCAAATGCATTTACGCTGTAATGCCAACTTGTACCAAAACTTTTCTTCTCTCCCAACACAAGCATAACATTCAAAATGAACAAACAACGCATAGCATCTGCTCTTGTTTAAGCAAGACAGGCTTTTTGGATTATTCGAATCAGAAAAAAGGATTATAGCCCACTAACACACAGTGCTTTGAATAAAACCTGATGCATTTTCAAAGCTGCAGCTGAACAGCTAAACGGAGCACAGACTTTTATGTCTACATTCAAACGTTTGTCCCACTTCTGCTCCAAAAAGTCCCAAGTTATTCTGAGCACATACTGGAAAAGGAATGCAGTCAGAATGCCAAGAAACTTTTGGCTTCAGTGCTCTTGAGCCAAGGAATTCTGCTATGTAACTGTTTGCCCGAGAGGCCCGTTTTCTATCTTCCTGTATTTGATGCACTGAGAGCCACAGCACAGATCTGTTACAACCAGCCATCAAGGGCAACACCACGCTGGCGACGCAACACATTATTCTCCTTCAATCACATAAGGATTTTTTTTCAGAGGGAGACGAGTTTGGTAGATGTTTCTGCAAGAATCAGTTCTGACTGATTTTCTCCACTGGAATAGAGCTGTGTTGGCAGTAAACTGTAAACCTTTAAATATTGCCAGAATATTCTGAAATTCTACGTGACTAGTCATGTAGGGGGTTAATCATTTAACAATTGTTGCTTAAGCCCACAATTAGAAGCCAGAAACCTGCCATTGCCTTGTCTTTGAATTCAGGCCATAATATTCCACGATATCTTCAGTGTCTAATCCTCATCACCGTCGCAGTAAAGAAAATATTAAATGTTGACTTCACTATACTAATGTCAGCCTAGATTATTTGTTAATTCAACAAGATTATACTCATTCTATATCGAGAAGCTTTGAGTTTTTATTTCAAATTCTTTCTAAAACCAGTCTAAAAATCTTTATTACTAAATAATGCCAACCTTCCTACAATTAGGGCTAATTTTCAGTTATCACTACCAAATCAAGCTATCATTATCCACTGAAGGACATGTACTCAAGAACATCATCGGGCATCTACGTTTCACTGAATGCCAGGTTTTCACGTGTATGGATTAGGACCAGACAGAAAAAAGTACACCACCACACACAGCAAGAAAACGTGGTATTTTTCACTTGTATTTTGCTTAAGGATTATACTGATTGAGAACTAGCTCTGAAAAGCCTGGCTTTAATTTACTACCAGGGAAAGTACCCTGCCAAACACAGTGTTTAACTTGACCATGACCCATGGCCAAGTCCCGCCATGCTAGAGATGCCATCAAGCAGTCTGAAAAGCTAACAGCTGCCATAGAGGGTTTATCGCAGTAAGAAAAAACTAAAGATATCCAATTGCCTTGAACAAAGTTGTGTTACCCTCCACAAACTGACTGTAATTAAAAAACTTCTGAAAAGGTGGCAAAATGGACCTCGTTAATTGTAAGATGTGACACAGACAAAGAGCTGGGCATACGTACACTATAGCACCCACCCTACAGTATCATATGAAAAACAAACAGGGCTAGGTTTTAAGGAAACCCAAATAAGAAAGTAAGCTCAAGTAAGAATGAAAGAGTTACAAGACAGTAAAACAAATGAGTATGCTCACTGAGAAGTCAACCTGGTTTATCAGAGCCACAGTAAAACTACTGGCAACTCCCAATACCAAGTAGCTCAGCCCATGCAAGAGTGCCAGCTACTTGGAAAAATAACCAAACCTGCTTATCCCACTGTCTGGAAGATGGAGCTTAACTGATCCAGCCAATGCAGAAGCCACCTCCTCCCTTTCTCTTCCCCTGAAGCAGTGATTTCATTCAAATGAGATTGTTCTCCCCCCACACAAAAAAATACAAAAAAACCCAAACCAAAACACACCAAACCCCACAACAACCGAACAGAGTATAAGTAATCATACATCTGTTTAAGTGGCTAAACAAGCTCAGGGAAGGAAAAAAATCCATTTTAATTGTGAAATGTTTGTCTTTACAGCAGCATAAAAATTAACTTGACTCCTAACACAAGAATCTGCATGTATTTACTTTACCAAGGTAGTGCTGAAGTTTACTGAAAGACTAACAGCAAAGCAAAGAAACATTTAAAAGGACACAAAGCCCTTATTACATAGTATACGTCTGAAAGACCCAACAGCATTCCAGAAATCTTTGGTCCTAAAGGCCTGCAAAATTGTTTCAAACAGCAATCCGTTAAAAGGAGCACACTACGAGTTTCCCAAACTGATCAAATGACTGCAGAAGTAATAATAAAGTCAAAGTGCATCTGATGAGAACCGTAATACAGTTCAGTCTCTGCCTACGTAAATAAAACAAAAGAAAAGGGCAGAGCACTAGGAGACCATGTCCTAATTTATCCAAAACTATCAAGGGAATCTTTCCCAGATTTGACGTACCAGAAGTGGGGAAAAATGAAGTTTGGTTGGAGAGGGAGAAATGCATTTTAGAGAAGTATCTCACAGAATAGCTTTCACCAAAGATTACTACTGAAGCTATTTGATTATACCACCACCAAAGTCCCCACTCCCCTGAATAAGACATCTGCAATCCGCAAAGTCTAGAAGATTAACATTCAAACAAACAATCAGATGAGGGAGGCAGGGGGGAATCAGAGAGTATTTTCAAATTTTGAACTCAGCAATCTTGAAACATCTCAGTTCTAACTAAAAAAAATCTGCTGGGAAAACTACCTGAGAAAAGCAGCATGATGCATACCCATTACGTCAAAACAGCCGGTAACACTCACTCATGCATGTCTCATGAACAGTAAGCTCATTCAAAAAATGAGTAAATTAATAATAATCCTATATGGATTACTGTTCTGAGAGGAAATGGTCTAAGGCAAACTAACAAAGTGATTCCAGTGAAAACCATGCAGCAGTTCAAAACCCCCGAGATGAAAGAATACAAAAAGGAGTGGTTTAATGTTCCACACACGAATACTGAAAATGGTCTGGTAGTATCAGACTAAATCCTTGCAGCGTCTACTCAGACCTTTATCTTGCCAAGCTGGATAAACAGAATTCCATGCTGTTTACTGGGCAGTGTTTTCAGATAAGATGTAAAGAATTACGTCCGTGAAAGGACTGTAACAGCATTTGATGTAACACCAATCAAACGCCTCCTCTGTATGGTGCCACTATAGGGATTGCTTTGTGTTTCTGCGCAGCCAGTAGCCAGATGAGCTTCAGGGATGTTGTATGTAAGCATTCGCTCCGCAAGCCAAAACACGTCTTAAAGGGTCCCAATGTCTCCAATATTAATGAAGCATCATTCAGAAGAAGAAAAGACGTGCCAAGGTAGCAAGTTGCAGAGATCAGGACTGAGAAAGTGTTGTCTACGATACACAATCTTCAATTCATTCTCACTTTTTCAGATTTGTTAGTTTGAGAAGGGAGTTGGTGTGTGTTTTTATGGGAGGAAACAGGTCAGGGAGCAAGCTCGAGTCAAGCCCTGAACTCCGATGCTAACTAAATCTGGTTCAACCAGATTTAATCCGAGGGATGACAAGCCGAAAGGGACACTTCCGCTTGTCAGTTCACCTTTTATCTTGCCTCCCTAGGACAGCGGATAGCTAGTGCCCCAACTTACACGTGAGAGCTTTTGTTTCTGTGTGGCATCCTTTTCTGAATAGCTAAAATCTGTTGCACGTTTAAAGATCCACATCAACCTCTTAAAAAGAGACAGGAGCAAAGGCAAGTCTCAAGACAGCTCCAGGCTGCTGCTATCTTAAGTATCAAGGCACAGGACCCGTGTATTCCTGCTCATACCACAGAACAGCGTTTTAACAAAGCTGCTAATGCATTTTGAAACCTATCCTACTCACTTACTGCTAACATAAGTGAAAAAGTCACTAAAGAGTCAGTCTAAGAATAAAATAAGCTTGTAGCAACCATTAAGAAGATTTATTCACACTATTAAATGTCTCTGACAAGCAAGCTAACTCCTGCAACTCTTTCACAATGCTAAGAAGATTCTAAATAAAACATCCAACATCATTCTCATCACCCCAAAGGGCAGCAGTTTGGCACCTTACACGGCTGTTACTTCAACTTCACCTTTGTTCATCATGTTGTGTGCTGGCAGTAGATGAGCCTACAGCTCAGCGCAAGAAGGACACTACCACTGCATCACGCCTTTTCTACAGAACCTTGTTCTCTAATGCCATTATTAACTAACCTCCGCCGTAAGTTTCCCCAACACCTTTCAACTGCTTTTGAACTCAGAAGGTAACTTTTTTTTCATAAAGGAAGTGACAAGATAAGCACATATCTCACTATGGGCCACCTAAAAATAAGAAAGTATCTCCCAGGAAACGAATGTACCTTCATTTCCGAACTGAAGACAGCTGACCTCAGAAAGCACCAAATTAAGTTTACAGCACCTATATCACAGTCTTTAAAAAGCTTGGTAACACTGTATCCAGTTAGACTTAAACTCTCAAATCACAACCACCACACTCCCCGCAATTTTAGTTCTACAGGACAATTTAGGTAATAACTGCTATCTTAAATGGCTAGTCCTTTAAGAAAAACATAGGAAAAATAGAAAACAAAAAGCCTAAGGTCAGTGCTCACACCTGGAATTAACTGCAAATACAAAAAGCCTACGGTGATTAGTCTATATTTTCTATATGCTGATTGACATCTACCCCACCCGGGGAAAAAGCAACCTTAGTAACCACTGCCTGTTGACAAGCTATATCATCTCTGCTTAATTTGTCATCTATCCATCTTCCACATCAGCTGAAATTCCTGTGAACTCCAAAAGCTTAAAAAAAATGAACTGAACTCCCTGCATTTACTTGAGATCTGGCTATTAAACCAGGGAAAGGAATGTTTATCAGCCCATTCAAATAGCCTCTTAAGTCATTACCTTTCCGATAAGCCACCACTGTGTTAGACATTTGACTAACAGCAACTGACCTTTTTAGGATGATGCTATTTATAGCCCTGTGATGCTATTCCTAACAAAATAATTAGCAGACTTGTACACTTTCCTGCAACTCTTGTTCATTGCTACCCAGTTCTCACTGTAAGGCTTTTGGAAAAAGCTATGGGAGCTCCATGACGTATTAAAGTAACTTCACAATTCAGTAGAAATTAATTAAGCTCTTCTAGCTCTTTGGAGAAAAGAAATTATCCCATGTTCATCCTTTGGGAGAATCAGAATCGAAATCTGCATTAAATACTAACCACCATCGTCTTCAGTGAAGAAATGAGCTTAATGCTATGAATACCAAAACTTGGGATTATTGTGGATAGCCACACACGACCACCTCCTGGCCTGACACAAGCAAATCCAAGTTACTCATTAATGGCCGAAGCCTGGCCTCTCATCTCTTCTGTCCCTACTCCAGGGCAACCCCTTTAATAAAGTGATTCAGTTGCAACAAACCTCGGTAGGATAAACAGGGCCAAACTGACTAAAATTCGCTGTGTAACAGCTTGACACATTCTTGCAACATTCTACTGGGAAACTATAAGCAGGCAATTAACTATATGGTACTAAGAGGGTTTTCTAAAGCGCTTGAAACTTGCCTTTGGGTACCTAGCATATGAACTTGGAATAGGCATTATATATGACAATGTTTTTCTCCCCCGACACTTATTAAATTTGTTAACAAAGTACAGTGTGTGCTTTGGCTACAGCCCAGGAGACCTATTTCCAAAACCTCCCCACCGAATAATGAAGCATCTATAAAAAGTATAGGAAAGAACTGCTAACTTTGTCACTGGGGCTCAGAAGACCACGGAAAATTTTTATCTTTGGCATTTAAGAGTTCTTCAAATAAACCTTTGAACATTAATCACTTCTGCAGGACAGAAAAACAAAGAACCCTGTTTATGGTATTTTATAACCTAATTTACAGAGCTAAGATGAGCAATCAGTTGGACAGATCAGCAGATGAAGAGCTGCTCCAACCTCACCCTGTGCACTACTCCTTCTCCACCAACAGCCGGGTCATTCAAGGTGTCAGGCTGAACCCTACCAGGAGCAGGAGAGCCCATGTGAAACGCCCAAATGAGTTTCATCTCAAAACGCTGGCCAAAAGCAATCACCTGGGAGGTTCCAAATGCTGATAAAATAAGGAATACAGCTAAAACCGCAACTGCCTCCAAATCAGAATGTAAACAGCAATGTCCACAGAAGAATGCGCCTACGAACAAAGAAATTGCTCAAATTCTCAGAACTCACTGAAAGACAGCTGTAGTTCTGAACCTGCACCCCCTGCTAACAGCACACTCAAAAGCTCTAGCAAGGAAAAACGTTATCTCAGACTGAAACCGGTGTTGGAATTTTTATTTTAGAGCAGCTAGAGCACAAAGGTTTCGAGGAAGGCGTGCTCTCTGTTGTTTCTGGTTCCAAGGCAAGCAACTCGGTTGGTAAAAGGCACCTCTGTGAATGTACTCTACATCCCGCGGGAGATGGTATCCAAGTTCTTCAGTGGCAGAGTAGGACTTCCTCCTTCGGGATGTTTTGCCTTATCTCATTAAGCTCCAGTACAGCATGTCTCACTAGGGCGGCTAATACATCACTTAGAAAGACTACAGAAATATACTTACGCTTGCTTTGATTTTATTTTTAGACAAAACCACGTAAAAAACTATTTCCTTTATTTAAGAACAGCAGCTCTCCAAAGTACAGACCATCAAACCCTAGCCAAAATAGTAATGCTTTAACAGAGCCAAAAAACTCTGAAGCTGATCCAGTAGCGCTGACTGATCTCATTAGCGCTCCTCATGAAAATATACAGATATGACTTCACTCCTGGATTACACTCCTATATTTAGTTTATACCTAATATGGACATTCAGTGTACAGAACTAAGTCATTTCCTTTCCTCATGTAACGTTCCTTGCCCTTTGTCTAGCCAACAATACAAGGAATAAGTTTGAACTCTCAGAGAACTCACACACAAAGGCATTTGTAAGTAATAGCAGTTTAGCTTATGTTTTTCACTTCAGCACAAACAAGCACAGCATTCAGAGCCCTAAAAATCAGATTGTGCCACAAATGCATGTTTGACCTGAATTAAAAAAACCCAAACAATTCAAAACAGGTTTTTAAAAAAAATAACTATTAACTTTTTTAGGAAAAAAGTTTTCTAATTAAAGGTTTAAAGCTCCTGAAGTCAAAGCTCTATTTAAACTCATATCAAGGCAACATAACGATTTTGAGTTTGGGTGTTTTAACTGTTCAAATGTTCACAAACTCATAATACAACAAATGAGCACAGAGTGAGTACCTACCATCTATTTTAAGAGTGAAACTATATCATTCCAAAGTGAAGAATATGCAAGAAAAAAATAAAAACTTGATTAGGACAATAAGTTGTTTGTTAGGGGTTATTTAGAAAGAACTTTGAAGATAATCAAATTAGATGGATAACAAGTACAGGTGTAAATTATTTTTCCATGGACGGTCAACTTGCAACCAACCGTTGCTGTCTTAGACAAACTAAGTGTCTCTACTGGCAGATAAAACCACCTCACATGCTCCCACGCTATTCAGTTAAAGATTTATAGAATTGCACTGCTCAGCTGATTATCAGTTGCAGGGCAAAAGAGAACATCTACCAAAAAAAAAAGATAACAAATCCAATTACTGTCAGGTACAGTTATCCAGTCTTAAAAGTAGTACTTGTGAATCTTTAAGTGGTATGTCCAGCCCAGCCAGAACTTGGCATTGACGTAGGCACTGTTATAAAAGTGTATAGGCCTTGGGTTAGTCATATCACAATAAATGTCTCATTTAAAAGAGAATCCAAACATGCTCACACTGGTGAGAAAGTGACGACAGCCCAGGGCTCTTTTTGTCCCCTTTAACTAATGTACACTTTTAAAAGTCAAACTTGCAACCTCAAGAGTACAAAAGTCATTTTCCAAAGTACATAGATTACTATTTAGCTAGAAGTTCAATGAATTCCCCAAGTACTCTTCCAAACACAGATTTTTATAAGAGACAACACAGCCTTCAAAAATCCACAAGTTCAGCTACAGAACCAACTACTTCTCTGCTCACCCTGTTCACATTAAAAGACTGACACTAATACTCTTCAAATAAAGAACTCTCTCTTTCCTCACTGTTTCCTTCCACGAGATTAGGTCAGGATAACCAGTGAAAGACTAGACAGTGACACGGAGACGCTTCAGGCTGTGAGGGTAATGATGACTAACCTCTTAGGATGCTAACACTGTCACAGTGCTGCCCACTGCGAGATTACCAGGCCCTCCCACCCACTTCCTAACAGCAAAACTGAGTTTACATAAACATTCCTCGTATCTACATGTTATTTCTCAACAATCAATTATCTTTATGTACAGACAAGACATCTCTTTCAAGAGGATGTTCATTCTCTTCAAATATTTTCACAAGAACTTTGGTGTGAAGTATGCTCTTCCCTGCTTCTGCAAATTCCTTACTGCACATACACACAATCACAGGCGGACACAGAAAAGCCTCAGGAACGAGACTCGGGCTGCTCAGATCCTCGAAGTGCGTTTACCCCTGACTTTTGATGGGTTCCAGGCCCCAAAGTTTGTCCCACAGTACATGCTCTGATACACAGGCTTCTCTTTCCCCTTCAAGCCTTCAATGCACAGCCTGAGACATTTCCCATCTGGGAAAACTGAGGACAGATTTGTCTTTTAGAGCAGAATCTATGCTCAAAGAATGCATCTATGGCACACAGCACTCGGATACACCACGGAGCAAATGACTCAGAAGCACCACCGCAGATGACCACATAATCCCAGCCGGCAGATTAGCAGGCTGCGAAGGGCAGTGAGTTGAAATTCAGGAACTCGGCCAGTTCCCAGACCACTTTGTGGGGAAAGGAGGAAAAGTGCACGAGTGTCAGACATCTTTCAACTGCAAAGTAAAACACAAGTTCTCTTGACAATCTAACTGAGCTGTCTGGGTGTTAATCATTGGAAGGGGAGGATAGATGCCAGTGAATAAAACCATTACTGCTGAAGTGTATTCAGAAGCAATTTCTGGCCGAAGAAAAGCTAACTCATCTGTGTAATCCCTTTGAAAATGATTGCTAGGAGTTTTTAAGCTTACCTTCCAATGTTTTGCAAAAAAAAGTAACATTTACACTTGAGACCATCTCTGTATTTTTAAACAATAATGCACCAAGTGCACCAGTTTCTGTATTGGCAATCAGATTCAAATCAAAAGGACAAGGAGGTTTCTGGCTATGAGAACTTTCCCAAGCAGAATTTAAAGGAATATAATTTGCTGGCCAAAGGAGGAAAAGGCCTGATTTATAACAACTAAACAGAGGATATACCAAGATGGTTACGCCTCAGTTTATAAAGGGATCCCTTGCAATACTCCAGTATTTGCTAACAAGAAATAAGCCACCCATGAAATCTTACTATCTGTACCAAACGCATATCAAAGGCAGACTGAGAAAGTTCTCAGGTGCTGAGGTTATTACGTCAAAACCTCTAAAGGATGATCTTATTAGATAAGCCTCCTCCTTACGTACAAGATTATCTAGTGACAAGCCTGCCCCTGACAAGACTATCTCTGAGAAGCAATGTTGCGTGTCCCTGGTTGTCTTATTTCCTTATATCGATGTGCCTTTTAATTTTACAACTATATTGCAGTTGCCAAAAAAAAAAAAACACCCCAAAACCCAGTGATGACAAATAAGATCATGGGATGGCTTGTTATAAACCAATATACAGCAGCTATACTACCCCAGAATGACACATCAGCGCTTACGTAAGGATACTCACAGGCAACGAGCAACCGTAAGACAAAGGCAGACCTGAATGCGTGCAATTCAGACAAATCACCCAGCCCGGAGCTAATATCACGTCTGGTGCTAGAGATGCAGATGCACACATCCCTTTCCTGCCACGGGCTCCAACATTTAACTGAACAAAACAGATCTAGATCCCGGAACACAAACAGCTCACCTGCCGATTTCTGTTTAATTCAGATACACAAAAATGTAGGTAAGCTTCTGGTACAATCATTGGGAGCGTTTTAGAGTAGGGTATTTATTAAATGTGAAATCACAGGTTTTCTTCTACCAACAGTACAATTCACAGGTAAGCAGACAGTAGACACTATCTGATTTTCAAAACAGGTGCCCAATTTCGCAATGACATCTTATTTGAAAACAGCCAGAAATCCAAGGTCTAATTAATTTGCAAGTATACACATGCTACACAGTTGAAGAAGAGAGCACCTTCCTTAATGGTTACCTACATCTACTATAACCCATCTCATGCCAGCAGATACATGACTATTAATTTCTTGTTTTGTTGAGTTTGTTGGTTTTTTTCCTTTAACGCTGAACTTGTTGATCATCTGTGTCTTCACCTTGCTATTGCAAGAAGAATGCATCACTGACTGCCCTCTAGAACACCAAGGGCTGAGCTTTGGGCAGCTTCCGTCCCCATCTCCTTTGTACACCGTCTTAAAGAAACCGCACAAGTAGTTTTGTAAGCTCTCTGCGTGGTGTCCACAGATGAATGGTTCTATTTGACCAATGTCAGTCCACCACACTTTTTATCGACAATAAAAATCCACACACGATCAACTAAATGGCAGCTATTGCAAGTGGCCTATACAAGTCGTAGTTGGATCACAACGCTCGAGTTCCTGTGTGTGCGTTCATTACAATGCAGTCTTCACTACTCTCAAATGCCACTAGGGCATATAAAAATATTCCTGTTAGACAATGGAAGTGGGCCTCCCTCATTAATAAAACATGTGAACATATGAGGAAACTAAACGAAATCAGATACGTCACTAGTTTCTCCTAATCAGCTCTCGGAGGAAAGACTTGAAAAATATTTACACTTGGTTTAAAAGAGACCGCAGGCAGACCACCAGCACTGTAATGAAAAAGCTGCTGAAGCTACTCATTATATGAGACCAAGAAACAGGTTATTCACCTCAGTTTCAGCACTGTAACCCATCTTCTTACCTGAGTATCCTAATTCTGCACATAGGTTATCACAGACTATGAAAACACAAGTTACAGCAGACTGATACACTGTCTTCTTGAATAAATCAAAGCAATTTGCTGGTGACAAACAGCCCTATATAATTATTCATAACTGAAACCCAACCATGTGTGCACTCCTCCCCATGCTGTGCCCATCCTATTTTGTTACTGATCACAATTTAATAAGATTCAAACCCAACATTTTGGGCACGAAGCCAAACAGTTCCTCCTGCTTCACAGGTTTGTTTCTCAAGCTTTAATCCATACCTTTGTTTCATCTTAGTCTGGCTGCTACAATCCTTTGTATGCAGGTCATACAGTTACCGCCCTTCAGCCGCAGGCGTTTGGCAGAGATTTCTTTTTTGGTCAAGAAGTCTTTCCACTACCTCTATCCTAAGAGCTTCACTGACTAACAGTGCACAGGTAGAACCAAGACCCCATATACTGTTTGAAAACTGATTATCTGCGTTGCGAAATCTTAGTTTAATGTTCACTCAGTAACTTCAGACTTTTTCTAGACTGTACCCACAACCAAGTGAAAACAGACAAAAGCAGAAACTGAGCTTCTCATTTACAGGGGGAAAAAATGACTAAGTCAAAATCTAGTGCTCTTCTAGACAGACACTATTAGTTTTAGTGAATGACCATAAATATTCTGCTTGCATTTTATGAAGCGACCACCTTAATGAGACAGGTAGCAACCGAGACTTCTATTACCTTTACAAAACACTGTTCCAATAATACTTAACAGCTTCAATGAAGTGTGGGACAGGCAGCCAACACCCAGATGAAACAACTATTTTGGTCTGTCTGCTGGGGTGGGGGGTGTTCTTCCTCTGCAGGATTTTACAGGGAAATAACCTTTACCTGAAGATCACGAAGGCAGACAAGAATAACCTCTTTTTTCACCTGAACTCTAACCTAAAGGCAGACAGTACACAGCTTGCAGCAGTCATTCGTAACACTGGGAAAAGGCTTCCTTGAGGGAGACAGTACTCACTCATAATCCTGAATATAGCCGCCTTAAATCCAGGCCAATAAAGAAGTTTCAATTGAGAGGGACAGAAAAATTCCCTGCTTTTTCCCTCTCATATAGTGTAACATCTTTATAGGTGCAATACTGATTTAATCAGAATCAATATACCTTTCTGACAACTAATTTTACACTTTCTTCCATGCTACTCCTCATGCACGAAATACCCTCTTTAAACAGACCCACAAAGCTTACTCCCCCTGCCTCCAAATCCTTCTGCCATCAATCACTGCTCTAATTTGTTTAAAAATAACAAAAATCGGCCAACGAACTTTAGGACAGATGAAGATAACTTGGCATGTTATATTAAAGAAGTACTGCTATAAATAATTCAAAGTAACCTGTAACTTAATTGCTGTACTAGTAAAGTTCTAACCTCTACACTAAGAACCTAAATATTCTGACTAAAATCAGGTCTGGAATCCTCCACTGCAATGCTTTGCTTTCCCTGGGTCCCGTTACTGCCTCTCGAAAACTCTGAAACAGGAGTTTCTTTTTAGTCTGCCTACTAAAAAGTCTGAAACGAGAAAAATTCAACATTTTGAGAGTATCAATAAATAAAATTGACATTTAGTAACTGATTTGCAAAGCTCTACCCAGTCTGGGGGAAATTGTCATGTTTGTCATCATGGCTTTCATACTAAGCAATTCCCAAGACCTCAGATGAAGGCTTTCCATTATTTTCTCACTGCAACTGAAAGAAACTTCATCTGAAAAATTAAAATACTTCATTTCTAGAGAGGCTTTCTTCAAAGTAAGTTTGAGCATAGAAAAAAAAGATAAGCACCATTTATTCTCCGCACTTTTGATATGAAGTAAAAGGAAGACGCTGCATCACTGGAGACCCAGAAGATGCAAAATATTGCATCATACTGCAATATGTGAATGCAAAACATGTGGAGATACCATATGGCATCTTTGCCAGATAAGGGCAGTACAACACATGCTCATTCTTCTAGTTTGGAAGAAAAACTGGTGATGCATTTACATGCTTGGTTTCTGCCAGGAGAGCAGTCTTTTTAGGCAGGGGACTGGGTGAAAAGTAACTCGTGTTTTTACTACCTGCCTGGGCACACTCGGGTGCACAACGCGGAGCGGAATCGAAAGGGTGATGTATTGTGGCGACGGAGCAAGTTACTCCTCTCTGCTACCGATGCTCACAGCCCTGCTACACCAGCTGCAGCATTTGCTCTCGAGAAAGAATCTTCCAGCAAACGCACGCAGGCACACTTTTCAAAGTGACTTGTTTGCGGTGCGCGCTATCGCTCGCTCCATCTGCACACACTGACTCAGCCCGGCTCCCCGCACTCCCTCCCGCGCCGGGCACACCCCCTCGCCTCCCCGCCGAACGGCCCTTTTGTGCGCGGCAGCTCCGCACCGCGGCGAGCCACGGGGCGTCGCCTACAGCCCGGCCCGGAGCCGCCCTGAGGGGAGCTCCGCGCTCCCGCCGCCCCGCCTCGCCCCCGGCCCCGGGGATTTGGGGACGGGGGGGAGGCTGAAAGGGGCCCCCCGCGCCCAGCACGGCGGGGAGAGCCCCGGCAGTGGAGGGCGGGGGGAGGTCCCGGAGGCGGCGGCCCCCCCTCCCAGTCCGCCGGGGAGGAGCGGCCCCGAGCAAGTCGCTGAGGGGAACCTGGAGCCCCCCGGGCGGGAGCGGGCGGGAAAACGGCGGTTGGGGGAGGGGGCGCCCAACGGTCGGAGCGCGCGCTCTGAGGGGAGCGGCGCGCTCGGCGCCGAGACGGGACTGGACGGGACGGGACGGGACGGGAACCCCCCCCCGCCTTACCTTGACGAAGAGCTCGATGACGGGCTCCTTGTCGCCCTCCTTCAGCCCGTTGACCGGCACGGACAGCGCCATGCTTCAGCCTCCGCTCGCCTCGCCCGCCGCTGCCAGCCGGGACGGCGACGCCACACCACTCGCCTCACCCGCCCTGCGCGCGACTGCGCCCGGCCCCGCCCCAGCGGCTCAGGCGCCCGCCGGGGCTGGCGCGGGGGGCGGGCCCGGGGCCGAGGGGCGGGGCCGGCGCTGAGGGGGCGGGGCCGGCGCTGAGGGGGCAGCGGTTTCCATGGCGGGCCCCGGGGCGCGGTGCCGGCTGAGGCGGGGGGGCCCAGCGGGCAGGGCCGGGGGACGCCCCCGGGGCGGCGGAGGGGCACCCCCGGGGCGGCGGGGGACAGCCCTGCGGCGGCGGGGGACACCCCCAGGGGGAGGCCGGCGGCGGGCGCTGCACGCTGCTGGTGCGGTGCCCGATGACCTAACGTCTGGGAGCGGCCTGCTTGGGCCCGGCCTTGGCGGAGGCCGCAGCCCTGTGGGCGCCGCCAGGCCCCGGGAGGGGGTCGTGTGTCCGTGTCCTCCCCCCGCCAGCGCCTCAGCCCCGGGGCTGCAGCCCGCCTCGCCTGCGGGGAAAAGCTTCAAAACTGGAAACTCGCCCCTCACGGCCCCGCCGCGCTCCGGGGTGCGGGACCCGCCACCCCGCGGGCGTCTGCGCCAGGGCAGCAGAAATAGCTGCTTTCCTGGCCGGGGGAAAATCTATTTCGAGAGGCAGGGAGGAGTGTTTCCAGCCTAGTTTCTCCCTCGCTATTAAGGTCAGGGATTGAGGAGCTGGACAGAAAAACACGCAGGAGAATTGGGCGAAACGTCGGAATGAAATTAAACCGTTTGCCCTTTTTCCAGTCTTTTCACCAAAATAGCACAAGGCAGCACACAGCCTGCGATCACATTTTCCCCATGCGACTTCATGCCTGCGGAGTCCAAGCCGTTGCGAACAGAGCGGCTTTTATGCCTCGGCAGCACCCGCCCTCACTCCCAGTCCTTCCCTTTTTCGGGAGCTCAGACTCTGTTTTTAATAGTCTGAGTTCAGCTGCACCTGAATGTCTCAGCAGAGCCGTTCCCAGGGCAGGACGCGCTGGGGCTGTGGGATACCCCGGGGTGGCATTGAATGACTTGTAGACGCAGCTCTCCGCCTCTACTGCTTTAATGCTGTCTGTGACCTGGCGCTGGGACGAGCCTCCCTGTAATTTGTACCCAAATGCATCCGTGCAGCCAGGAATGGCTCCGGATGACTTCGTTACCAACGGAGTATTCCCTGGTAATAACAAAACCTCCTATCTCTCCAGGCATGTTACCACCCTTAGCTCTGCATAACCGGATGTCTTTAAGCAAATTTCATCTTTGAATGCCCTTGAATTGTTCATCTGGAGCAGGAAAAACTGCTGTCGGCCCCTCTCCCGGTGCTGACGGGGCTGGGCAACCGATGTGACAAAATCCTTTTCATTCCCATTCCTGCAGCTTCTGTACAGCCCTCCTCAGCTCCGCAGACTCCCTGGGAGTCGGTGGAAGATTCGTTCCTGTTTGTTCCACAGAGAGTCCAAGGAATCTCGCTGATTCATGGGGTGGGACAGTCTAAATTGGAAATCGGTGTGTCACTGTAACCAAACCGATCTGGGAGCAAGGCAGGACCGTGCGGTCCAGCCCTGGCCAGGAACCTCCCTGAATAATTGCCCTTAAATTATTTGCAGCCTGTACCAGAAAGGACACCGTCGTTAGAACGTGGGTGGGGTAGACGGGAGGGAAAAACATCACCCTTAAATGGAATTGCCACGGAGACCTTCCACGAGCACCAGTTTTGGGGCTTTACCTTCACTTTTTCCACGCGGCAGAGTAAGAAATTTGCACCAGTTGGGCCAAATGTCCCCAGTAGACTCGGGAACTGGTAACGAGGGGGTTTTACTGCAAGGCCACTGCAGCACGCCGGCAGGGGAGAGTTGTTATCCTCTGCTGCTTGTCCGGAGTCTGCTGGGAAAGGCGAGAGCTGAGTCCTCTGAACCGGGGCTGAGCCGTGCCAGGATCAGAGCGCTGGGCCAGGTACCCCCTCAGCCTTCCTCGCTGTGCTTCACCATCCTCCTCTGCCAAAACTTTCAAAATCCCAGCGTTCTGTAAAACTTGCAATGCTTTATAAGCCTCCCCTCCCCAGAGCATACTTTTGAAACCACCTACTTTTGAAAAGGCAGTGCTTTTGGTACAAAGAAATGGCTCTCCCACGGCGCCGCTGAAGGTAGGCGCAGAGCAACAAATCTGAGGTCTGCGAGGCGCTCGGCGCTGTTTTGTGCTTTACCAGCCGTACAAAGGAGCTGCCAGGGCCGTGTTTTCCTCACTACCGCTGAATTTCTTCTCGAACAAAAGAGCTCGCATGCTGTTAGCTTGCAGAGCAGCTAATAGCTAGCTTATTTCATTTATATCCAGCTGCACCAGTCTTGTCTGTTGCTTAATATCTTTTCAGTTATTTTACTTTTAGATGACATTTTCCTGGCTTCCAGCTGGCACCTACTAAACCCCTCACCCTCCCCATTCAAATGAAACCTCTTTCTCTAATGATGCTCAGAACGGTTTTTGAACGTTGAAAGCTCTCGGTTCTTTCCTAGCTCTGTAATTGCTGCTTATGTTATTCTGGAAGATTTTTTTGCGATAATACTTAGAATTAATTTGCCCAAGCTTCACGAAGTAAATACCCAGTCCTCCTAACAATCCATAGGGAAGTGAGCGGTACCCACCTTTCACAGCTGTGAGGAATGAGTCAGAAAAGTGAAGTGACTTATTCAAAGCTGAATTTGCACCGAGTCAGGGAGTCAGAACAAAGCAATTCTGGCCCCCCCACCTATGCTTAGATCAGTAGGTCACTCCCTCTATATTATTTTATGCTGTATTGAGAAGGCTTATTTCTGTTTGGCAGAGCAGCAAAACAGCGTATTATTGTTTCACTTCTCTAGCACTTTTGGCCTTTATGCAGCAATTTTCCATCTCAAACCTTCCAAGTGCTTTTGAAACTGGAGGCATCAGATGTTAAAGATATCAAAGCGAGCGCTCTCCTGCCCCGGCCCTCGCCGTACACGTTCAGCCGGTGGAATTCGCTGCCGCATTGACCCCGCGGTTCAAAAATGGCTTTTTATTTCTAAGGGGAGTTTTTCAGGCGCCTGAGGAGCTCAGTGTGCAGCTCAGCAGGACGGCGTGCCGTACGAACGTCCCGGCCGTTAAGCATAACGACGCTGCTTGCAGAAGAAAGGGTGCTGAGGAAGGCTGGGAGGGCAGAACGCAGCGTGGCAGCTCGCTGGACCCTCCAGTGCCGGCTGCGGCTGGAAGCGAGAGCCTGGCCTGAGAGTCGGGTTCATCGTAGCTCTTTACAGCCGCGGTGGATGAAGCTGCGAGAAGAACCTGCCCACGGACACCTATTAAAAGAAAGGCAGAAATGACACGCCCTGGTTTAAAAATACCAGCATTCTCATTCCAATGCTAATTCGGGTTCCTGGGCTTGTCTGCAGGCTGGGATGCTGCAAAGTCCTTCCCCGGAGACTCGAAGCGGAAGAGCAGTGACCGCAGGCCCACGTGTCCCAGACGCTCTGCTGTGACGGTGCCCCTTTAGCAGAGTAACCCCGTAAGCTCCGACGTCCTTAAGCCTCCCATCCAGACACCAGGCAAGATTTTGGGCTCCATCCATCACCTGCCACCTAGGACGGACTATCTCGTTCTGCTGATATTGCTCATTCAAACTTTATTACCCCTGTGTTGAGCAGTGTTTGTTTTTGAAGCCGATCGGAGGGTGTTAGCCCGCCAGATTTACAGGGAGTGCGGGGGAAATCAAACTTCTGCTCGTGTCAGACTGTTTGCAGTTTGCTGGAACTCCCAACCAGCTGTCCCTAGACAGCTCATTTTCATCCGGGGCGCGTGCCAAATTTTAGCATTGACTGCAGGCTCACGGAGCTGGTCCCACAAGGCGCTGAAGTGAGCAGCTGAGGACACGCAGCGCTGCGTGGAACCGGACCCAGCGTCAACATCTGACGCTGGTGAAAAAGACAGTGGAAACCAGCTCTCTGCTGTGGGTTGAGGCAGAATTACAGGAGCAGAGGACACATCCCGTATCATTATGTGGGAAGTTGACTTCATCCCACAATTTCTAGGTCGCTCCTCTTTTGCACGGTCCGAGTGAACGCTGCTCCCAGGGCAGAGGTTGGAGGGCTAAATGTTTCTAGGAAATGTTAATCAAGAACTTTCAGTGGCAGTAATTGCAGCTTGGAGTCATTTAACAATCGATGTACTTTCCATGCAATAGCATGCGCTTTTTTTCTGGTTACTGGCATATGGTCCTTACCCCAGGGAGCTGGACGGTAATTAATGCATTTTGTGGTTAAATGTTTGGACTCAGCATCTCACGGCGCCCGAGGAGAAGGGAGCGAGACAAAGCCGGCTTTGTCTGCAGGTTTCCCGGGGCTGCCTTAGGTCCCCTACGTTGGGGCACGGTGGGGGCAGGTTTACGGGAACGCTGACACAGGCAGAGTTTTCACCTCGCTTCTTTTAGCGTCGCTGAAACGCTGGGAAAGTTAAACTGCTTGGCATCTCCCCGCGTTCGGAGGTGATATCCAAGGAGGGGAAAAGGAAAGTTGGCTCTCAGGACCACGCGTACAACGCGGGTAACTGAATGCCTGACTCTCAGCGGGAGGCTGTTGCCATGCCTCTTGTCGCCTCTCCGTGGATTTCTCACTGCCCTACTTTTAAAATTCAGATATTGGCCTTTTCTCTACCGTGAGCATCAGGAAACAAAGCTTTCAGCTTCACCCTTTTGTAGAAAGGGACCTGGAAAGGACCGAGAGGCAGAGTTCGCGCCTCAGCTAAGCGTGAAGGGAGCTGGAAGCCGGGTCCAGGCGCTGGGAAACCTCCTGGGACACATCCCTGTGGTGGCACTGCACAGACGCATCAGGGCACCTGGCGTTCCTTCGGGAAAAACCCAAAATCCATTGCCGTTCTGGTTTTAAAAGTTATTTATTTGGGGAAAAAAAAGACACTGTTTCCTATGCCTGCTGAAATAAAATCTCTATTTCCCCACCCTTATGTATAGAAGTTGCCTGAAAGTAAATAAATTAAGGTCATTGCTGTTTTCTTTTAAGGTTAGTCTCCGGGTGATTCAAAGAGCCAAACTGATAACGGGATTTGGTTAAACAAGAAAACACTACGCAACTTGCTTCTCTTAAAATAAAACCACCGAGTTTGCCTGGCTTTGGTTGAGCAGGCGGTTCGATCAGGCACGCTACCCCGAAGCACAGCAGTCGAACCCCACGTTTCCTCCTGCATTTCTCTCCGAAAAGCCTGAAAGCTGCCGGTAGCTGGGTCTCCCCTAACGAACTCTTTCCATTATGTCCCAGCGGCTCCCAGCGGGGTTTCAACACTGACACTGGCTTCTGTCATGAAGCTTAAATGGAAGAAATGCTGTTTGATATGGCTTTTTAACAGCCTAAAAGACGCCGGGGGAAGATGCAGCATGGAAAGCCGGCGCGCAGCACCGGCAGCCCCTCGTGTCCTGCGTGCTCCGTCGTGTGTGAGCAGAGGGTGGAAGCACCAGCCCCTTCCCCGTCTTTCCTCAGCCTGCAAATGGCATCTGCAGAGGATCAGCCCAATTAAAGGAACGACACCGAGCCAGGATATTTTCTGTCTGGGGTGCAAGCTAACATCAGAGCAAAAAACCCCAAACCCAGCACCAAAACCTCTTTATCCCCAGGCTTGCCTGATCCAAAACCACGCTGTCAGTGTAGGCGCCTGATAATCCATCCCAATTTATTGCAAGACTGTCGCCTTTAAATACCAACCACTCTACGTGTTTTCTTCTCAGTAAATGTACTGCTGTCGGTCTTTGCTCCGCAGCAAAGCTTCAAGCATGGAGAAACCCTGGAAGGAGAGAAGGGGGCTGCTTTCTGCCCGTGAGCGGCTGCCAAACATGCGCAGGTGATGAAGGTCGGGGCTCAGAGCCAGCAAAGGAAGGGAGAGACAAAGCAAACAGCTCATTCGAGGGCCCAGCAAGGACCCCAGCTCATTTCACTGCGATATATGCAAAGACTCAACTTGCACCCAGGGTCAGAAATCTCTTTATTTCAATATCTGCACACTTGGAATGAGATGGGCCCTGCCCCGACCCGGCAGAGTCTTCTACTGACCTGGCAGTTGCTGGTGCGTCAGCAGCGATCAAAGTCAGCTTGCTTCAGAGGGGCCATCAAGACAAAATAATTCAATTAACTCCTTCTCCTCGGGGAACGGCTGGACAGGGTTAAGTGATTTGCCCCAGGATCGCCTGCAGAGCAGCACATCATCCAGCAGCGCAGGTATAAGCTAGTCAGCATCTGAAGTTCTAAATCTGTGCGAGCTCTCGGGGCCATTTCCACTTCTAGCTGCAACAACGAGCATCGTCCCTCCAGGCTCAGTTTCTCTTTCTTTCCCAGGTGCCAACGTCCAGCCCCATTTTGCTCCCCCTAAACACCAACCCAAGCCCATTCTCAGCACATTTGCTCACCTGGAGTCTAAGATGGTCCAAATGGAGCCACACCAAGGAGTTGGTGCTGGGCTTGGTGTAGCCCTGGGGTGGGTGGCTTGATCACAGCGGGGAAGATGTGGTTGGTGCCAGACCCTCATATGCAGGAGGGAGGATTTTCCACCTCCCCCTCACTGCCCTGAGCACTTACCTGTTCCCAGTGTCTTGCCGTGCAAGAGGGAGGCAGGTCCCTGCTCCAGCCCAGGGGGAGATGTGTCCCCATCCCTCGTGTCCTGCCCCAGGTAAGGAAAACACCGGTGCCCTGCGCTTCCCCCTGCTATGAGCCTCAAAACTGAACGTGGCACTGGGGTAAACACCCTCGTGCCGTAGGCACAAAAGCCCTCCGTGGTGCAATGCCATCTTGGCAGCCGCCTCTGCCCATCTTTTCCCTGGGCAGCAGTCGCCGGCTGTTCCTGCAGCGCTGAGCCTTGAACATCGGACAAGCGCCATGTAAATCCCTCGGCAGATGAGGCAGCTATCAGAAGCAGCGCGGGACCCAAATTGTCTCCCTGGGTGCATTTGCCCCTCAAGGCCTGGCAGGCAGCAAGATACCATTTAATTGCCTTTTTATCACGTACAGACAGCGGGATTACTAGAGCCCCACAACGAGCTGCTTCGGGGCTACAAATCACAGCCAAAGCCCGCGGTGACAGGGCCGGCGCGGCGCACGGGGCGAGGACCCGCAGGGAGCACCAGACTTGGTCGCTGAGCGGTTACAGGACGTTCGTTACTCATGCAGAAACGCGGGTCCCGTGGAGGCTGCTGCCCTCCCGGCTCAGCCCCACGCCTCCACGGAGGGACCTCCTGGCGACGGGGGGGAAGCTCTGCCCCGCGAAGGGGCATCCAGATCCCCCCCGAGCTTTCCAGGCGGTTCTTTGGGCAAAGTCTGCATCTAAGATTAATTACGGTCATCGCAAGGAACAAAGCAAACGCCCATCACGGAGCCAACCTGCTCCAGACTAATGGCGTAAACGCCGATCTGACTCAAGCGGTGACATGATGAATGTGGATTTTATTTCCTCCTATCTGAGTCACGGTGGAAGGAGCCAGATTTTTTTCAAAGGACTCGAGAAAGAAAAGGAAACGTGGTCAGGCTGAGAAGCCAAGATCTCGCAGTTCTACCAGGGCTTAGAAATAATCTTTTTGATAAACATATTTGTATTACAGCAGCACCTATAGGGCGAGCAGCTCTCTGAACACAGTGACACAAGCTCCTCCACCTTCTTTAAACCTTGCAGCCTGCGCAAGCACAGCGGTGCCGAGGGAATGACGTGTCCAAAGCCTCGATATGCCACAGCAGGACGGAGACCTGAACTTAAACCTCCTGAGTCACGGCTTAAAAACTCGCAGAAGCAGCTGCGGGCCTCGTCGAAGCTGCTTTTGCCCTGCAGATGGGGAGAACAACAATCCTGCAGGGCAGAACCAGACCAAAGATGTCCCAAATCTTCCTATTCCGGAGCCGGTTATCTGCAGCTCTACCTGCTCAGGCTGAAATTCTGGTATTTCTGAACACAGAGCATTTGATTTTGCAATTTTAATAATCACCTCTTTAGCCCAGTGGTTTTTCTGTGTAATGATCACTATAAGACGCTCTTCAGGCTCCTGCTACGTTATGATAAGAGCCATTTAGAGCCAAAAGTTTGGGCACAAAACTGGGGCAGACATTTGAGGGCTGGAGCCATCCCTCTGCCCGCAGCCCAGCCCAGCACAAGGGCTGCCCGAGCCCACGCAGGCCCCGCACCGCGTCCCTCGGAGCACCAACGCTGCTGAGATTTTCCCCTTTTAAATCCTTTGCATCCGTCCCGGCCACGAATCGCAGTATTTCCAGGCGAGCTGCATCCCTTCCGCGGCTGCTCGGCACAGCGAGGTGAGCAACGGGACCGACGTGGAGGCGCAGGCGGCAGCGGGCGAACGTTGCCACCGAGGTGGTTAAAACACGGGCTGCTTTTCTGCACCCGCCCTAATTACATGCACAAGAGGTTTCTGCGATTCAGGTTTCTTTTACTGATTTAACATTTACCCTGGGTAAGCAAATGAGCAATTAGCAGGGCTGCATCTGTGATGCCATTTAAATTCAAATGACACCCTGGCTGCTCATTAAGAGCGGGGATGCGCAGTTCGAGGCAATAACCCCAAATCCTCTGTTGGCAGCAGGCAGAAATCCCGCTCTCCACACAGCCCTTCTCCCAGTGGGATGGGGCCACGCGTCCAGCCATGCCGGGCTGGCTTCGGGGGACTCACCCCAGCAGCAGAGAGATTTAGGGCATCCCGGCAAACCCCCCCTGCTTTGTACGGGAAGGTCCCCGCTGCATCCGCCCTGTGCTGTACCGTCTGCCTCGGCATTGCGCTGCTAATGCACTCGTCACGTCGGAAGACGCCTCGCTTTGCATCGATGGGCACAATCTGGGGGAAAACTCAACGTGCACAACCGCTCGGGCTTCAGCCCAGCAGGGCAAGTCCCTGTTTCTAGCACAGCAAACCTACGCGAGGTTTGGTCACATCCCAACCCACTTAAACCCCCCTCTCGGTGCTCCCAAAGACATCCCATCCCCATCCCACCGAGGACAAGGCTCCGAGGGGTCGTTTCCTTGCCCGCTGTTAGCGCAGCTCCGTCTCAGCTCCTACACGCCACGGAAAGCCGGAGCAGCGAGCCCGCCCCAAGGCAGGGTGCTGGCAGCTCACCCGTCCTCAGTCCCGGCACCCGAGGTCCAACACGTGGCACGTCACCGCCGAGCCCACCGCAGCCGGTGCTGGAGAACTCTGCTCCTTGCTTTTTGCATCCTCGACGTCTCCGTCTCCAGGGAGCGCGCGGGGAGGGAGCCGAGGGCGGCTGCCACGGGGACACTGACGGGCCACGGTGGCAACAGGCAGCCCAGAGGCCACCGCGGGAGGAGCTGGAGAAGGGGCTGGTGCCGCCCGGGCTCCGCAGGCAAATCTCCACCTGCGATCGGCCAAGATAAACCGGCGCTGCTGGTTGCATCTGAACACCGCCTCGGTTCCGCCTCGACGTGGGGGAGACCCACGCGGCACCGTGCCAGGATCCGGCCGCCTGCTCACCCGGCTGGAAAACCAGCATCCCAGTGTCCTCGCAGGCAGAACTGGGGTCCCAGAGCTCAGACCCCCCCGAGCTCCTGATGCACCAGCTGCATCACTGGAAAATCTCTCAGCCACGATGGCGAAGCACAGGGAAAAAATGACTGCAGACGAATCGGGCTGATGTGGACAGGAGCTTCAGAGCATTTTTTCCTTCCTTTGGGGCCTCGCTTCCAGCAATAGATGCTACTTTTTTTTACAAAAATCAAAAGGTTTGTGGTTGATGGCAGGTGCGGGTAACACATCCCCAGCAAAGCAGAGCCGTGGCCATCGCAGTGGGCGTGGGAAGGAGCAGGGGGGACCTGGACCTTTATTCATGTCTGATAATCCAAAACCTGGAGAGCAGACGTTTGCCTTCAGGGCAGGGTAGCGCGGCCGGGCACGTGGCGGGAGCTCAGAGGACGCAGGACTCTGCGTCGTTGGCTCATCCCGGGAATTTCAACCTGCAGCATCGTTGCAGCTTACCCGAAAAGCTGCGGAGCCAAGGCCCCTTCCCGGCGGAGCCAGGCGGCCGCAGGGCTCACAATAGCGGCATTCAGAGCCACGGTCCTGCCGCAGCGGTGCGGGGAAGGTCCTGGCGGAGCCGGCACAGCACCGGTGCCAAAGCAAGGCCGAGCGGGGCAAAGGGAGCCGCAAAGAACCGCGACAGCGGCCGGGAGCTGCAGCGACTCGGGCCAGCCCGAGCCTGTCCCGCACGCACGGCCCGTTGCTGCGCGCTTTCGGGGGGACGAATGGCGCAGCCAGGAGGGTGCTGCTTTTGCCGCTTGCTCTTCTCCCTGCAACTGTAAATCTTCGTTCCTCTCCTCTCTTTTCCCTCCCAGTCTGAACTCTATCCAGGTTTGGGATCTGGCCATGGGGCACCCCAGCACCAGGCGCCTCAGGGGGCTTTAGGAAAAGCGTTACATGGGTAACCGCATCCCAAAGCCCTGGGGTATTCCTGGGTACTCACGGGTACTGCTCCTCGGCCTCACCGCAGCAAAGCCGCCTCTTGAACTGCCAAAAGAGTCCCAGTTATCAGAAAATGGTGTTAATGGCATGAGCATCGCCAAGCGTTTTATCAATATGAATCTTCGTTACGCCACCAGGGAATGCTAAACCCTCTGTACCGATGGGGAAACTGAGGCAGGAGGGAGGGATCCCAGGAGTTGCCCGGCTTTACACAGTGAGTCAGTGTCCCCAGCTCAGCATCAATCTCATCTCATCTCCCGCCTCCTCCCCCAGCAAAAAAACGCCAGAAAGGATGCCGAGCAGTAAATGACATTAACATTTGCTGCAGTTTCTCCGCGCTGCCGCGCAGGCGGTGGAAGGCGCTGAACGCTGCGCTCAGGGCAGGGAGGAAGGAAGCAGCAGCTGGAGAAGGGCCAAGTCCCCGCTGGCAACGCGGCCGACCTTGAGACAAGGTGCTCTGTGCGCGCAGCGGAATTTGGGCGAGTGATGGAGCAAAGCCTTGTAGCCGGAGAGCGGCGCTTCCAGCTCGGGCTGACGGCTGGAGCAACCCCGTCAGCCGATCCGGAGCCGAAAGGAGATTCGGGGGTGACTTAGCTCGCAGGATGCTCTGGCTGAAATAGGGTGAAAGGCTTTTTTCTTTCAGCAGTGAGATTCACCCTGCGGTGGCCCCGGGAACCCACAGACCACCGACACGAGCCCTGTGCCCGTGGGGATGGTCTCCTCCTGGGTAACGCTCTGCTCTCCCACAAAACATGCGAATTACTCCCTTTTCGCACAACTACCTGCACTTATCTCTGTCCCGGATAACAGCGAGGTGTCCACTTTCCTCGTCTGGAAAGAAGAGTTGAAGCTGAAAGCGGAGTCTGCCTCCTCCCGAAGCTGTGAGAACAGCTCCCTTTATCCTCCCGCATAAATAATAGAAGGATTCGTTCACATGCTTGTCATAGATTAAAAATAAATAAATAAGAAAGAGCTCAATTTTGTTTTGCCAATCATGCACTTAATGTAATTTTCCCTTCTTGTCCCCTTGTGCTGGTGCATGCGGACTCGCAAAGATTTTAATAAGCTGGAAAGGCACCAAACCATTTCTGTCTCATTAAAAAAATATCATCGCAGAGACAAAGGTAATTTTTTCACATCAGTAGTCAAATCCACTCGCTGAATTAAAATCCAGCTGATAGAGAGACTATCAGTTTTTAATGGGAGCTTCTCCCCTCCCGGAGAAGGGACAATGTGGGGGTTATTCACAAAAGGGATCAAAATTTTTTTGCAACTGCTCCCCTGGCTTCAGTTTCATTTGAAGCACGTAGCCAATTATTTTTGAAACCTGAATGAGGAATTACAAAAAGCCACGGCTCCCCTGTCCTGGTTTCGGCCAATGCCCTTCCCTGAGCTTTCCAAGCAGCGCCGGGAGCCCGGGCACAGCCAGTCCCACCCGGGACATTCACTTCTTGCGCCGCACGAGCCGTGTCGGGGCACGGGCACCACGAAGGCAGCCGAGGTTCGTGCTCCTGGGGACAGCCCGGAGGGGAACACGGCATCAGCACAGGTCAGGGGTGGGGAGAAAACTCAAAGGAAGATCTGGCCAAGCAGATAAGTGATGCACGTGCTTTTGTGAGTCTGGCTGCGCAAGCTGAAACGTCTCTCCAGGGACCATCCCCGAGCTGACGTCGGCAGCCAAAACTCCATTTATTTCAGCCACAACAATTCACTCGAGCTGCAGCGCTGCCCCTGGATTTAACACAAAGCTTTTGCGGAGGAATTGAACAATTCTCCCCTCCCCGAGTTGCTTTCCCAAGACAGCCGTTTTCCGTGTTTTCTTTTAAGTACAACAGAAGGATTCAGAGCTTCCCAGGCTGGGGGTTCAGAGCATCGCCCACCCCCGCCCGGGATCAGCAGACGTGGCTCACGTGCAGGGACCAGCCCCACTCCTCTCCCGCAGCTGGAAGGAGCAACCTGAGCAGTCGAGCATCTGTTCGACAACATCCTTCTCCTTTTCTCCGTAAGCACCTCCTACGCCCCGGCTTTATTACCTTCATGCAATACCAGGATCTGTCTCCAAACGGGTTGCGTCACGCGCCCGTATCGCTGTCGGGTGCCGGTGCTGCAGCCCTCGCGGCCGCGCCGCCAGCTCCTGCTCGCTCCCGCCTCGGCTCCCTTCGCCGCCGCGATGACGGCTGTTCGCTCGCAGCTGCGCTCGGCCAAGCCGACCAGGCACCGCGCACAAAGGCGGCATTGATTTCGTGAGCGATGGCTACCTACGGCGCTTGCCCGAGGGGCAACTGCATCCTGCCTTTGTATGGGAGGAAGGACGCAGCTGGCCCCCACGTCCCTTCTGCTCTTTAACTCGTTCCGTCGTGCATCGCAGCGTGCCCTGGCTGGGGAGACAGATGTGGGAGTTAAAAACGATTCCTGTCCCCCTCCCCGGGCTGTGCAGCCTCCCCCGGTCCCTGCTCGTGGCCCGGAGGTCAAGTCCTGCACAACCGGCTGCAGCAGGCATTCACCGTGCGAACACCGAGGGACTGATCCCAGGTGAGAAAAAACACCATTCTTGAGGAATCTGCCACAATACAGACTCCAAAGATAATTACTTTGTGATTAAAACACCTTGCACTAGAGGCTCAGTCATCCCCCCCCTGCGGCAAATCCTCTCCCTGAGCCGCCAGGGAGCTGCGCTCCCAGCACCGACACCGGTCCCAGTTTGGGAGCCAGCGCTCTTCCCTGCAGCGCTGATTTTCGGGGTTATCCCAAACCATCTCAGCAGAAAACAAAAGCAAAACCCTGCTGAACAAACGGGCGCGTGTGGCACAAGGCGGCTGCTGCCACCGTGAGTCACTGTGCTCTAATCCCAGTTTCACCCAGGCAGATTAGGGCGTCAAACACTGACTCACCTGCCCCGGGAGTTGGCCACGTCCCATTATAAAATACGACACTCCCAGCGAAAAGAAAAAAGAAAAAGGAAAAAAAGAAAAAACAAACCTCCTTCCCAGCAGAACTTTCAGCTCCGTGACAAACCGGCTGTGATCCTTCTCCCCTGAGCAACAGCTTTCGGTTCATCCCGACTAGCGACCTACAGGCAAACCCGCTCACAGATGAGAAGTGAAGATCTAAAATTGAACTAACCGGCCCCACGGTACGCCGGGCCAGGGCTGGCTTTGCTAGTCCAGACTTAGAGATTACCCTCACGGCCTGGGCTGTCTCCGTCTCATCTGCTCTCTCGGCTCCAACAGCCGCCAGCACCAAATTTCCTAAAGCATCAGCCTAAAGATGCCGGGCTCGGTTCTAGCGGGAGGCCGAGAGCTCCTGGCTTTATCTTGCTGCAGAAGGGAGGAGGGGAACCAATGTTTCTTATTAGCCTGCTTGAATTAATTTAAATCACTAATTTTAGTCCTGGTTTACATTAGCAGACAGGAAGCATCTTTTCAACTGATCAGTTTTATCCTATTTCGCATTTGTAGTTTCATTTTTCTCAAGGAAACTACTTGGTGTAACCTCGAAGCGCGTGATTTACACTTCTACAGACTCTTGACTCTAAATTTGAAGCTATTTTTTGTAAACTTGGTACACCACCCCCGTACACTTTTAAGCTGTTACCACATAGTCAACATATGTGTGTTTGAGTTTAGTTAAATACATCCTTTGCTTTTTTTTTTTTTTTGACTATAACAACATTTTTTACTCATCAATTTAGGCCTTTAGGTGAAAGTTAGTTAAAAGAAACGTGAGAGGTCAGCAGCAGCTGATGCTTTCACGAACAGGGCAAGGGAGTGCAGCACTATTTCCTTTTCACATCATGAAGAAATGAAACTTTCCCTCAGTGAAGAACAACCCCTATTTAAAGACCATTTTACAATGTTAATAACGCTTTTCTCCCACCGAAACACCCAAATCTTTGGGTCATGGACTCAAGTTCTGCACCAACGTTCATTAAAAATGAGGCTTCGTGCCCATCTTCCCCTGTCCTGTTCTGAAAGTTTCTACGCTGAATAACTTTTCAATAGGTAACTATAAATTGGACTTTAACAGATATAATTTTGAACAGCGATTCTTCTCGAAACACGTTTAAATCTCACGTTGATTCAGGGGGCAGAGCCCGCTATAGAGGTGGGCTTTCCCCTGCCCTCCCGCCCCCAGCCCTGCCTGGTGAGAGCGTGGCCGGGGGAGCGGCTCCTGCCTCTGCTTCTCCGAGGACGTCCCAAGAGGCCGAGCCCTGCCGTAACCGCAGCTTGCGTTTAAGGCAGAAACCCCAAATACTTTCCTTTAAAGGTAAAACCACACGGATCCCCTAAGCCGAGTCCCTCTTCTCGCGAGCATCTTCAGCTGCCAAACCTACACGGCGCACGCAGAGTCCGAGTTACCTACAGAACTCTCCGCTTGCGTCAGCTCCCTTCACCCGCCCCCAGCAAACAGCCCAAAGCATTAACAATAAATCTACACATGGAATAATTGAGGACCACCCCTCCAGTCAGTCACATCACCTCCAGCTGGGTAGTGGTGGTTCCACTGTTTTAAGGACAATTCCATTAAATCCCTCGCTTCCCAGCCCTCTTCCCAAGGCTTAATCCACACGCAGAATTGGGCACATAAAGAACTTGCCCACGTATTTGCCTGCTGATTGCCTCCAGGCAACCGAGGAAGCAAACACAAATTATCACAAGGGGACTGCGAGATTTTTAAGCAGGATGGGTGTTAGCTACGCTTCACTCTTCCCAGAGGGAAACGCTACTGAGTCAAGTCAGAACTAAACCCGAACAAGGGAAAACGCAAGTCAAACCGCTGCTGTCAACCAGCACCTAGCTTGAAACAGAGACAGGGTTAGAAGGTGAACAGGGTACATACGTTACGCGTGCAAGGATGTAACGCAGCAGGAAAGAGGCAACGTTCTTGCTGTGCTTTAAGCAGCCGACCAGCTGATTTCCAAGACACAAAGAGCTCAGGTGAGAGTCACTGCTACAGGACATCGTCCACCGCCAGCCATCACGCGGGGAGCGACCTCCGTCTTCCTGCTTCACGCCACGGCTGAGGGGACTCGAGCACTCACGGCCTCTTTGAACTCATTCTACAAGAGCTGAAGTGAGTTCAAAAGTCAAACTGTTGATTAATGTCTGGAATCACACAACCGCCTACACCATTGTTCCCAGATTTAATAATCTTTTTATTATCCCTAAAGAGATATACTACTTCCACGGTAGTTTATTACAATGACTGAGACCTAATCAAGAGAAACAACTCCACTGGAACGTTCTGTGAATATGACAAGGGAGAAAAAAATTGGACAAGAAGGAAACGAAGGTGCTGTTCAGCGAGGCGAAGGAGGCGGGAAAGCCACGAGGGAAGGCAACGCTCGAAGGAGCGGCCGTTCTCCCTCGCTGCCGAAGCCTCTACTGTGGCTTTGGGCTGCGGCGGCGAAGGGGACCGAGCGCTGCCAGTGCTGCGACTGCCTCGCCGGACACTTACGTGACACGTACAACGGAGTTTAAGCAGATGGTTGAAGGTTTTACGAGCAGATGATCCTATAGTAAAACAAGTTATCACACACGACAGCTGAAACAAAATTCAGTCAAAGCACAGTTCAAGGTCCTGCCGAAAGCTGCTCTACCCATAGCGCTACTTTTTATATCCAGATATACGTACGAGCAGGTTCGAGGAAGGAAGTCAAAGCAGCACAAAAATGCGCCTCCCGTCAGAGCCCGCACCAGCCAGTCCTCCGGGCCTGGGCTCTGCTTCCACTCACTGGTGTCAGACAAGTACGAGCTTTACTGCGCGAGGTCTCACAGTCACGGCTCCGAGCACAGAACTCTGCCGCAGCGCTGTTATGTCTCATTCCAATTACATCGGCGCTCAGGGAGTACCAGCCATTTTCCAAATCAGCAGAACTTTGTCTTAAGGCAACTCATAAATCGGTTTCAGGGTGCAGAAGCGCTGTGGTGAAGCTCGGGAAGCTGGTCCACACAGAACTCCCCAGGCAAATTTCCAACGTCACACGAGTGGAAAGATTTCTCCAGCACGGGAGTTTCTGTAAACTGCGAACTGCTGCACACACCCCTGCTGTTGTCCCGTCTGCTGACGCAACAAACACATCTTTCTTCATTAGGAACTACTGATACCGACCTGCCAGTGACTCACTTCATCCTTACCTTCACTCCCGTGGGCTCCTTTTCATCTCAATTACACACTCCGATTAAACATGAGTATTTTTTTTTGGCGTAGGTGGATAGAGTTATTCCAGCAAGTCACTTACCCAAACCCACGGACCTGTCGCTTCAGGAAGGGAGCCCTGATCACCGAGCAAGCGTCCGGCGTTAGCAGATTCAGAATCAACAGAGCCAGGGAGATTCGTGCACCAGAGGTTCGGCCGCGTTGCACGAGGCATCCTACGCAGTTACCGTCTGAACCGCACCAGCACGGCCACAAATAAAAGGATTGAGAAACAGAGGTAAGAGGTTAACCAAGAAGATCGAGTGGTGAACAGATCAGACAAGTCCGAGTTTGGATGACGGGATCTCAATTACAGAGGATCAGGAGAGGAATTCATGATCTCACCAGGACAGTTTCACAGTACAGACACAAAGGCCAAAGGCCGACATCCCAGCGAGGCGATTTCGTACTAAAAAGCGTCTGCGGAACAGTACTCGGAGCAGCAAGGGACGGCGTAACAGCTCACGCGGAGACAAGAGGAGGCTTGCTGCCACCTGACTGGCATGTGAATGCAGTGTTAGTATTTCAATGAATGGCGGAGCAGGAAGGAATTAAAGTAAACAATTTAGAAGTTAGATTCTTCTTACAGAGCGTATTTAATCGCGCTCTTTAAACCTAACCATTCTTTATGGCTAGATGTTAAAAAGAGAGGGGGAAGGAGCACCTAACCATAGCAACTCCAAAGGACAGAGAAAGGTGGGGGAACACCCGACAGCCTGGGGAAGGTCTGGCCTTCCTGCAGGACCCGTCCAAAATCAACAGCGAAGTCCTTCGTCCGACTGCAGTCCTGGAGGCAGGAGATGAAAAATAACTGTGGGAAGATAAGCAGTGACTCAGGTACTGAACACATTTGAAAGAACTTCTGTTAGTCCTGAGATTAAGAGGCAAACAGAGCTCACAAAAGCCAGATGAAAGTAAGATTCAGGTTTTAAAGAACGACTCCTCGTGAAGACTGCACACGCACGGTCTTTTAGGAGCGAACGTCAGAATCGTTTGCGCTGCCACGGACCACCACAGGCAGCGAGACCAGCACAATACGCTGCAGGTTCTGTAGTTTCGGAAGCACCAAAGTCACTCAGATGTACTTTTAAAAATGTGTTTGTCCAGAAAGTTCTTGGAATTTATTATACACATTTAATAACAGATGATACTCAACATTCAAGTGGTGTTGAACTAAGTTTACAAGCACTTTAGCATACAACGTATACTTATGCTAAGAAACAAAAGATTCGGCGTATAAGGAAGTGCAGAAGGAAGCTACTTGAAAGATATCCCCTTCCATCCAGTATCTACATAATACCTGTTTTATCTTAAAACCCTACACGATGTCAAGTAAAAAGACTAATCAAATATCTACACTTAATTGTGCACATCACATCTACTTCAGATGCAGGACAAAAATTTTCAAAAGCACGTTCCATTCCTCCTTCCAGAGGAACCTCAGACTTCAGAATTGACTTGATTTCAGAAACAGAGCTTGAATTTTTAAAAAAATTCGACAGTAGCAATCCAGCAAGTTTCAAATATGATTACGAAAACGGCAGCAAGCCACCAGGAGTCCACAGATGCGCATTCGAACCAGTGTTTACACAACTAAAGCTCATTAACTAAGGTAATGCAAACCTGCCGTTCATTTTTTCGCAGGACCTCGAAACGTTTTACTTGCTACGACAAGCAATTTTCACCAGCAAATACTTTTTTTGTTTGTTTTAGGCTTGTCCATCCTAACAGGGTGCTGACCAGGTGGACTGCTTTACTCTTGCTTCGCAAGAACACCGATCCAGACACAGCGGGAGCACCACGGAATGAACAGAGGGCTGCTGCTCCCCCTAGGACAGTTAAAAACAAAAGCCCCAATTTTTCAGAAGCCAGCAGATTGGATCAAATACTTTTTGTGTATTCATTAACCCTGTACAAAAGAAAGCTGATTAGCAAATGTAAATGTTCATATAAAAATAGCCAACATCTGTTTAAATTTAGAAATTTATTTTGTTTAATCCACAAGCTTTATATAGCTTTAGTTAAAAAAAAAACAAAAACAAAAAACAGTGAAAACATGACAATATCCAAAGTTCAGGTTCCTCAAACTTTCAAAGACCACATCTCTGAAAGTTGCTTATACCATTCCGAAGAACCGTAACGAGACAAGATTTATGAATGGGGCAACGACATCTCACAAACAAAATTTATGTAACTGAAGGAATTTTTTTCTGGGACTGCTGATCATGGAAACTGCCCTTTAAAAAAAGAACATAAAAATACAACTGAAATTCCAGTGTTCCAAATCAACATGTTACATCTATATAAACCCACAGTGTCCTGGTAAACAACATGCTTTCATTTCTGTACCATTCTAAACTGCTACTCTTGATTCGCTTTAATGGAGACTATACAGGCAACAGTAGAAAGCATTAAAATATATATGTACTTCCTTCGTAATTCTGCAGTGGTTTTACTTCTGGGCAAGCTTACAAACCACAAAGGTTAGTAGCATCATGTAAGTGGATACAAAAGAAGTCAAATGAGACCCTCACGAATTATGCTAAAGGCTTTGTTGGATTTCAAAGAAACTAGGGAATTGACGGTCATGTTTAAAACCTTCCAAACAAATTCCTACTGCTTCTAAAAAGTCTCACTCTAAATGAAATTATGTTGACTGTCAATGAAAGAATGTCACTAGTACACTGTGGACACCTTTTGTAATGTAAATCCATGCCCTTTGTACATGGTGAACCTCAACCTAGCAATTATTACAACAAATGTTATATTCTAAAGCTCAAACACATTTAGCAATTTGAAATTGAATTCTGAGTACAAACCAAATAAAATGTACATTATATCAAAGGATTCGGCCTAGGAGGGTGGTGACACTTGCGCCTTCCTCATCGACCTCAGTGCCTTCTCTCGCAGGTGTTTTTCTAGATCATCGAGGTTGTCTTCTGGTTCACTTTCTGTCTCCTTCAAACAAAGACAAAGCATTTCTTCAAACACGGAAAGCTAAGCCAGGCTGCAGCCCTCCCACTACTGCAAATCATCAAGCAAAATCAGACACCCGGCGGCATTTCTGAAGCAAGACTGCTGTTCAGAAGAGCCAGAGTGCTGCGCACATTCATCTCCGTCCGTTTTCCCATGCGGGACTCGTAAGCAGCAGAGCCCAGGTACAAACACCTACCTTTTTGGGTTCTGTCTCTGCTTCCTGGTCTTCCTGTGCCGAGGTGGTATCTGCTGCAGCCACAGCAGCAGCCGCTGCGGCCGCTGCAGCCTTCTCCTTCTTATGTTTTTTGTGTTTCTTGTGCTTTTTATCCTTTTTATGTTTCTTATCCTTCTTTTTCTTCTTCTTCTTTCCACCTCCTTCTTGATCCGAATTCTGTAACAAACAATTCAACACATCTTACAAACTCGTTCCAAGGCTTTAGAACGTTAAAACAAGCCCACAACCGTGCTGGGAAACGCGAACGGACTGAGCAACATCCGAAACTCAGTAAACTCAACGCTGTCTTCAGGACTGGGGGACAGTCGCGTTCCCAATCAACTGGGAGAAGCAACCCGAGAAGACGGGTACTGTAACGCACGGCTGTGCCGTGTCTCAAAACGGAACCGGACACCACGCAAACGCGATACGCTGGTCGCAGCAATGACAGGCAAGCCTCTTCAGGAAAATGAATACTGCAGGTGGAGTCTAACTCCCACAAACCCTCCTCTGGCAAAGGATGGAAGTGTCCCTAGGAAACATGTTAGGGGACAGATAAGGATTCCAAACGGTCTGTTCTCTTCCTGTTCGGAATAGCCTGAGTTTGCACGTAAGGCTACTAAGCATAAATAAGACCACCTCACTTTGTAGACCATGAAACTCATGTACGCTCATGAAACGGGAAAGTCTCTACTTCCAGAAGTTAAAATTTATACTAATTAGCACTGGTTTTCAGACTCAGAGGTGTTAAGTTTGAAAAAATTATGTTACAAATTGTTTTGAAGAAGTTCTTAACTAGGAAAAATCACTCCAAGGATTTTTTTCTTTCCACATAAACGAGCTTAGAGCTGTTCAGCCGCTAAGTATTCATGAAAATAACCTGCCATATAACCCCAAACAGTATTGCTTTTATGAGCAAACAAATACCCTTGCAGGCGATGGGCTCTGAGTTGGGCTTTTAGCCTTTTTTGCAGGTGACCAGTTTGCAGAAGGGGAACGAGACCGAGCAGGAGATGGAGGTCCTTGGTGTTTTTTCGGTGCTGGCTCAGGAGATCCTGATGCAGACCGTGATGAAGACACCCGTCTCGCAGATCGTGGACTTGGCGTGGAAGCCCTTAAAAACAGAAGAGCTACACTTAGATTCTAGCATTAGAGCTATAAGAGACAAAACAAGAAAGTAAAAATTAAGAAAAAAGCCAGATGAACGTATGTGCTTGTAAGTTGGTTAAGCTGCCACTTAAAACACGGTGAGTTACTTTGCTGGCATACGTTACAGAATGCAAAACAATCTAATACCACTGTGGATCCGTAATGCAAAACGATATTGCAACTTGATAGCTTGTTAAACAATAACATTACTGCTGTCCAGGAACGATTGCTCCCTTTCTTCTGATATGACTAATTTATAACCGCATTAAAAGTCAAGAGAATAGCAATGCTATTTTATCACCCAATGAAGGAAGAGTGCAAGACGTTATATTCAGCTACATTTTCTTTCTGAAAGAATTAATAAGCCAGCACTGTACTTTTGACTAACCGCTCATAAGAGCAGCATCACGCTCAAGGAAACTGCTAAAATTCTCAGTGTTTTTTTTCTCTTGGATGACCACTTACAAAATGATTTATGAGCTAATGAAGTGTTGGTTCCCTCCTGCAGTTGGCTTTAAAATAAGGTCATTTTTTCTTTAAACAAAGCCAGCAACAAAACTTCTCTCGAAGTTCTTTTCACCTGCTCAGTCCCAGTGCTTTGTTGTGCTATTAGAAGACCCCTCAAACTCTACATAAAGCCTCTTTAACGCTTCTCCCCATGTTTCACTTTATTTTAAGAGACGCTTCCAACCTAATTAACTTCAGAAAAGCAACATTATGATGGTGGAAGCTGAACAGAGCCACCAACACTTGAGCGATCTCAAGCTATGAGACCATTTTAATGCAATTCCCTAGCTATTCCCACTGCATTAGAACAAACCAAACAAAACACCACCTCACAAAACCACCAACAAAAAAGAGGATTTTTTTACTTTGTCTTCTTAGGTTCTGGCGTTCTTGACACCCTCCTGATGGGTCTAGTGCTTGGAGATGGAGACTGTCTTCTCTGGGGTGAAGCTGAAGCTCCCCTTCGTGGTGGCGGTGGGCTTGCAGAGGTATGAGAAGCTCGAGGCCGTGGTGAAGGTGAATGCCTTTTGTTTTGTGGTGGAGAACGCGTTTCCCGATTGGACCTACTGGGAGGAGATCCCTTCCTGTGCTTGGAAGATATCGAAGGTGAACGCCTTTTAGAAGTTGGTGAGCTCCTTTGTTTTGGCGGTGGTGAATGGGAGACTCTGCGTTTTGACTGTGGAGAAGGTGATGCCCTTCGTTTAGGCGGGGGAGGAGGAGAAGCCGTTCTTCTCTTAGGTGGTGGTGAAGGAGAATATCGTCTCTGTATCGGTGGAGAGTATCTCCGCGGAGAAGGTGAGCGCCTGCGTGGGGGTGGTGATGGAGACCTACAAAGAAAACAAATGTTCAGGTGCCACATAAGCATGTGAATTCTTTACAAGCGTCTTGCAATTCACCCAAAGAAGGGAAAAAGAATTCCTCTAAGAATTCTTTAAAACTTTAGTTAATACCACACTTTTTCAAATGATATCCAGGCCACACACCTGCCACAGAAAATCTCACTAGCGAAACTACATTCCCCTCAGTCAGCTACGAGTCAAGGGACTGGTTTCCTCAATCATGGCATTTCTTTTTACACATCATAGTTGGAAGTCAACAAACCAAAACCCACCACTTTGTGACAAAAATGCAATACACTACCTTCGACGAGGTAAGGACGGTGAACGCCGCCGCCGAGGAGGAGGGGCAGGTGAAGGAGAGCGTCGCCGCCTGGCTGGCGGAGGCGATGGACTTCTCCTCCTCCTACTAAAGAGATAAAGGGATTACTCAGAAAAGCTGCAATTGAGCCGTGAGGTTCTTTTTTGTTCTTCTCCTTTCACTATACCAAATTATCTTGTTCACACACTTCAAAACAAAATTCTATTAGAACCACTGATGGAAAAAAAAAAATCATCAAGTCTTTCTAAAGAGTGTGAGACAACACATATTTTACTGTAACGTGCAGAGCCCACTGCAGCAGTCATGAGACAATTTCACATTCTGCTTAACCTGGTCTAGTCGCATCTTGTAGCCAAAGAAGCAGCCCAACTCTCTCCCATTTTCTTCTCCTGAAAGCTCATGTCTGCCATTTCCCTTGCACGGAATCTAGTGATCATCTAATGAGTCAGACCAGGTTACTGATCCACCAGGAGACTAATCCAGCAAAAACACCTCTTTGTCGTCACACAGTGACATGATTGTTAGATCCATCACAAGGGAGGAACCTGGAATGCCCAGCTGCGTCAGGCAGGCCACAACTGCGTTCAGCAGCAGTCTGAAGTTGGATCAGATTAAACAGTGTGAAACTGTACTCTTGAAAACAGCTTTTATCTATGGATCTGAAATCCAAAATTACTTACATCTTGAAATGCAGAGAAAAATCAGAGTTGTTGCTAAACTGCAGCTATCTGGATTAAACTTATTCACAAAATGAGCCATTTTCTGCTCTGCAAGGCTTATAACAGACTTCTGGGAGGGGAAATTTTAGTCAAACACATACTTTCCTTGAGTTTTAAAGGAGAGGAATATTGGTGTTTTGTGAAGTAAAACATTCCTTTTTTTTTTTTTAAAGCAGTTCAGATAAAATGACTGGATAAAGGACAAAGTGAGAGTAATGAAAAAGCAAAGAAGCTCATCTACATAAACTAAGATTTGATTTCAACTTTGCTGGCTGCTGTTCTCCAAGGCAATGAGTTATACTTTTTATAGATAGGAGTTTGCTCCGAAAGACAATGGTTTTTTATGATCTGAAAAAATACTAGCCTTCAAATGTCATGGTTGTGCTAATTAAATGTGTATTTACCCAACAGGCAGTAGGTGAATTCAGTATGTTGCAAAACAGATTAAGATCTTTGAATTCCATTCTGTTTTACATAGAATTGTTTGACAAGATCCATAATTAGAATGGTCTACATTTGTAGAAGTAGTCATACTTAATCTCATACATCTTTATGTATGCTGAGACTATATTCTAGCTAGGTCTTAATTATAGATTGCTCAGAAGGGTCATTATATCAGATTAATAAACCCATCAAGCACCCAGCTTCCTGCACCTTCCTATATTCTGAGATCAACACAGAGCAAACAATTTCACAAATAAAAGTGTTAACAATACTGCCTACGTAACAAAAGAGAAAATAAAGTAGGTGTTCACTACTTGTCTACTAGTAGTAGTTCCAAATATCTACTGAATGGAGGAATGAGACTTGCAAAAGTTCCAACTATCTGTGACGCAGAACATCAAGATCTTTATCACTTGTTGCAAGTCTACAGAAGGGTTTTAGCCAGAACATCAATGGCAGCAAGAATACAAAGTAATGCTCATTCACCTTTCAAATCTGTGTGTATGGCATCAGAAACCCTCTGAAGAATACAAGCATTCGGTTGTTTTCAGGCATCAGCAAGATGTTAACAACATTAATGTTATTAGCTGTTACAGGCTTACGTGAATTAACAAATAGTGAACAATGAAGGAGGCAGAGCAGGTGTTCCTGGTTTTGGGGTTTTTTTTGCCAGTGAAATGGTCCCAGATCCAACACATTAAGGAACACGTCAGTCTGAACTTCCCTCACTTTACTACATTGAGTGTGCAAGTCCAAAGGACAAGGGATGGCAAGTACTTATCCATGACACAATAAATGACAGCCTGTCTAAATTACTTTCTGTATGTAAATCCTATTCAACAGATTAATTTCTAACCAACCTTTTCATCACTGGCGATTGCCACCTCTTTTCCATCTGCATCCTGATAGCAGTGGAGGAAAAACAAAACAAGACAAATCTATCTGCCATATATTTGAGGCAAAAATGAACACGTTCAAATAAAGTTCAGGGTAATTCTTATCCAATGAGCACAACAAGAATGCAATCTTGAAACAAGATTGGGTAAACTGGACATGACTTGATTCTGCTGTGTATTTGCTGACAGTTGCATAGCAGATAAATAACAACGCTATACATAGTTAGAAAAAAAGACATCAGTTATGTTCAACTTAAGAAGAAATTACGAGGGGAGGATTCCTTCTGTCGTTTTCCGTGGAGACGGTGATGGACTGCGTGAATGCGAATGGCGTCGGCGTCTACCAACTTCCCCATTCTTCACATTGGATCTTTTGGGTCTTTCCTCTTCAGATGAGGATGAAGAACCAGAATCTATAAACGTAGAAGAATCACCCTCTGGAAAATGATTCTCGTAATGCTATTAACAAAGTTACTGATAGGGTTATAACTGCAGTTTAAACTGCAGTACTAGCCTCCTCCCTCGCAAAAGAAGCAGCCTCTATTTAAAAGCAGCTCAACTAAAAATGTTAGTTCAAGCCAAGCAATAAATAAATCCAACGGAGCTGGGTAAAAATATTTGCAGCAAACTAACTGTCCACATAAAATTTGACTAGCCAGATAATTTAAAAGGTGAACTGCAGTTACTTACAGGAACATTAAGTGGACAAAAAACCTACACCAGGCCCAGGTTAATTTAGTGATCTCAAGCATACAAGAGTCCAAAATATTAGGAAATAACCTGTTGCAACAACAGATTAAGTGTTCCATAGCAAACAATATTTGTGCGTGATGGTAAGAGTTTAAAGGTGCAAATTTTAAAGATGTAAACCAATTAACAAGAGATATACCATAACCTTTAAAAATTATACTTTGTTCTTCATGAGCAATAATTAAAGTGACTTCATTATGAGTGGTAAATCTAGAATTAAGTTTACAATACCACTGCAGTGCACATTGCAAATAATTTTAATCACTATTTGAACCTAACATTAACTACTTCCTGCAAAAGTAAACTGCAATCCAGTTTTATGAAATCTATGTCATCCATACCAGATGAAGACTGTTGATTTTGCCTTCTGTACTGACGCCTCTGTTGAACAGAGTCTGCTGCAGCCATTTTACCTCCTTTATCTTCTTCTGAAAAGGTACATACATGGACAGAATATTTAAACTGAAGAGACAAATTTGCCTTACTCAGGCAGAAGCAAAGTCGTATTACAGTAGACCATCAAGCATGCTTTTTTTTTTTAAAAAAAAAAACAAACAACTTCAGATAACACTGAGGCTGGAGTATACTTTGGCTGAGCTTTTTTCCAAGAAAGCTTGGATAGAAATATTTGAGGCATTATCAGTGATCATCTTTATACTTCTGAAAACTCTTGCTTTCAATGCCAGCCTATCAAGAGGTTTCAGCACTTTAACAACTGCCTTTTATAGTCATGCATCTTCGATAAAACCCCAACCCAAAACCAGTGTTGAAAAGTGAGAGTCATACCTGATTCAGACAGTTCTGCTTTCCTTGGTTTTGGCGCTGGCGACGGAGATTCTCTTTTTTCAGTACTCTTATGCTTGGGTGCTAAAAGACAAAGTCAAATAACTCAGTTGCAATCCATTACATCCTTGCATGCTTTTCTGCTCATACAAACTGCACACACCATCTTTGAGAAACCAAAAGCACAAAATGATAAAGTTGCCGGAAAACAAATTTTTATTTGATTACCTGATGCTCTGCCAGGCGAAACAGAGCCACGGCTTTTTCTTGAACGATTCGACTGCTGCGGTGTTGGAGACCTACGTGGTTTTGGAGGTGGACTTGCTGGTGGGGATGGTCTGTGCCTCCGCCTAGGAGGGCTTGCAGAAGGAGAGAGCCTACGCATTTTACGAGGAGGACTGGATACAGTTCTTTTAGGTGGTTTCTTTGGTGGTGATCGGGAACGTGAGGAGGAGGAGGAAGAGCTACTGCCAGATAAGGATGCTGATGACCGTCTTCTCCTGTAAATCAAATAGAACATTAGATTCTGACTAGCCAGCTTAAGAAACGTTTGAGCATGAACTCAGAATTGCATTTATTTGCAAGCACATATATAGAGCCACATACAACGGCACTTTCAAAACATGGTGGACAGCCTTCAACACTTGGTTTGTAGAAGAAGAGAATAACAACCAATCTTTCACAGTTATTTTTAAACTACATAGTGAGCAAAAAATTGTTAGTGTTACCTTTGCTGGCTTTCTGTCAATCTACAGACTACAACTAAGCTTTTCTCCTGGGAGCAATTAGTTTTGTTGGGGCTCTCTAACTTTTGGATGGTTAAGAGAATTCTCCGTGTTAGCACATGTGATTTAATGATCTTCAGAACAGATCTGTTTAAGAGTTTAGTGTGCAAGTACACTAAAAAGTTTTTATACCAGGAGGTAAAAATTTCAGACAACTTAACAACTTAACAATTCAGAATCAATCTATCCATTCTTATGTTTTAGTCTTTCATCTTTACTTTGCAATTTTAAAAAGGTAGGGCCTCTAGAATTCTGCGGCAAAATTTGTGGCAAGTTCTGTTGCAATTGTGTACCTGCAGAATCCACCTTTGGCTGCAGAATTCCTGAGAACCTGGAAAAAAGAAACCCTACCTTGAGTGAGATAAACATTTGCTGAAAGGGAGCTCTTGTACATCTTGCAACATACATGTCTGATACTTTCCACAGTTTTCCCAGTAACTGTGTGAAATGAACATCTTTACAAACTCAGAAAAAAATAGTCATCACCTTGTCATAAAAAGGAAGAACTGTTCCCTTCTAAAAAAGGACAACTACTGTACACAGGAAGCATCACTTTAATTCTCTTCCTATGAAGAGGACAGGAATTTATTCTCTTCCTACGAAGACAAATGTCTATTTTGACATTGCCGTGAGTACACGATTTTATTTGCAAGGCAACTCAGAGCTTTACTACTAGAGCAATTGCTTATGCTGTCAAAAATGGAACCTCCAACACCAGAGAGCAGATCTTGAAGATTTTTTTAATTAAAAGAACATGAAGAAAAAATACATTTCAAGTCAAAATTTAGTTTTTAATTTTATGTGATGGAAATATAAGTCATAATTTAAAAACTCCCAACAAGTAAAATGCAGTTACTTGTTCTAATTTTTTCCCCGAAGTAGGAAAATAAAGTATTAAGACTTAAGCAAAAAAAGTCATAAAAGATGTCATGTCAATCTATGCTGGGAGCTATCCAGAGCCATCTGAAGAAGGTGCAGTTCTGAAATTGCCACTTCTCAAAAAGGTGGAATTCTCATCGCTATTCCAACTCAAAAGAAATCGTTTCACAGCTACCCTTACGTTCCCCCACAACACACTTATGAAACATGACACCGCAGTTTTTCCATCACTCAAATCATACACCTGACAGTACTAAGATAAGAGGACGAGGTAATTTTGATAACACTCATTCCTCACAACTAATGGTCCCTTCAACTTTCAAAGTTTAACATTTTCAGTTGTCTCAAAAAGAGGAAATCTTACCGCCTCACAGGGGATCTGCTTCTTCTGTGTCTGGGTGGGGGAGGCATTCGCCTTGGAGGGCTCCTTCTCCTTGGAGATGGCCGTCGTCTTGGGCTTGGTCGCCTTCTAGGGGAGTAAGACCTGTCACAATCAAAAATTCAAATGAAAAGCAACTATCTAATTTTCAGATTTGAGGAAATTTATCCTCAGGGCACTGAGTGTAAAGTTGCTTTTCTCCGAGTGCATCACACTAAAGCAGCATTTAGATTATAATGCAAAGTGGTACATTCAGACACAAACAGTGCTTTAAAGTTCACCAACACCTCTCTACTAAGTGAAATAATAAAAAAAAAAGTAAAAGCAATTGACATCATCTTCAGCATCAAACCTATCTCCTAAAAGGCGGCTACACAATTACCGCTATCTAACAAGTGCTACACTCAGCATTAAGTACCCCCTTCCTTCTCCAGTCAGTGTTAGTCACTGTGAGCATCTCCTCATGAATCATAGGAAGAAAATGACTCTCGAACACATTTATCCATTGAATGCATCTTCCTCATTTGGCCTAAAACATCCATAGCTCAACATCTCTAAAAATATCACTACTTTAACTGAGAACATTGCATTAAGCGGCACCTTCAGAAGAAAATATTCAGTTCTCAACCTTCACAATCAAGATAAATTGAAGTCCTACCTGGACCGTGATCTATGACGCCTTCTTGGTCGAGAATGAGATGGAGAACGTGATCGAGATCTTGACCTTGACTTGGACCGAGTTGGGGATCTTTGACGAGTCTTCTCTTTTTCCTTCTCTCTCTCCTTCTTTGAATTACGTTCTGGTGAAGTTTCCTTAGTCTCTGGTACAGGAGGTTCAGGTTTAGGAGCTTTTGGGATATCACTGTTAAAAATAAAGACTTAATTTATAAGCACATGCAAACTATAGCCCCTGAAGTAACATGTTAGAAGCTGCCCCTACAAAATGAACCAGGAGAATGAAACCACAGTGGCAGCTAAGCACACTGCCTTTAGAATTCTACGCAGGAAAAAAGAAATCTTGTTGCAGATTATTAAATATTTTGCCATTGCAGGGGGACAGGGAGAAGCAGACATTCCCTCAAGTCAAGCTCCAAACAGGTATTAAGATAACTTTCTGTGTAGAACTATATATTACCTTTTTAAAAAATGGAAGTTATCACACTTACCTGTTTGAAGTTGCCTCTTGAACAACAGTCTCCTTTGGTTTCACAGAGGGTTCTGGCTCAGGAGTCGCCTCTTTCTTTTCTGGTGCAGGAGT